>OZ012741.1:181157456-183924956 GCA_963859935.3 Lathyrus sativus | reverse complement strand
GTCTAGATGGGAATATGCTCATTTTGTAGCTTTTAGATACTATGATCAGTTGGGTTGTATGCTGCCAGTTTCAGATGTGTATTGAAGGAGTGCTGTAAGTTTTGTTTCATGATTGGCCTTGAAGTCATATGATGGACTGTTTGTATGTATGTGTTGTGTCCATGATAGACATGTTGGTCTATGATAGCAAGATTAAATGAATTGGTTGCTTTGTCTCATCAAAATTTGTTGTTTGTGGTTGATTCTTTTCTTTGATGTCATCACATACCTGATTTAGTCTCTATAGCAGCATGTACACTTGGCATTTTGTTTGTTTACTTTGATCTGTATGTTTTGAAACCTGCATTTGCAAGATTTTTGTTTGAAATATTGTATTGCTTTTGAGTTAGAACTGGGCTCAGATGGTTTTGTTTGTTAGTTGGTAAGAGGGCAGCTAGGACAAGTATGTTTAAACCTGTGTATAGATGGTTAGGCCTTGGGGCAGGTTTACTAAGTGTAGTTTGGTTTTCAATGGCATGTTGTTTATGTGAGATAGTTTTGAATTATTGCCTGGTTTTGGTCTGCTTTTAACCTGCTGATTTGTTTATGTTGTAATCAAAAGCCAAACTGTTTGCTCTTACCTGCTGCCAACAGGATGTGTTCAAGGAATAATTTGCTTGTTCATGCTTTGATCTTGGATTGATTGGGGCTTGTGTTGTATTGCTTTTGTTAGAATAGATGAACATCAAAATTCTGTTTTGTAACTAAGACTTTTATTCAATTTGAATCCCAACAAATCCTGTTCTGTTTTTTTTGCACTGGACATGTGAACCACTTTATCTTTTGCTGTCAGGATGAATCATAACAGCATGAGCTTCCCTTCCCCTATGCATAAGTGTTAAATTTTTGTTGTGCTTGACTGTGGATATGTTTGAATTGATGCTTGAGGAGTTTGTTGCCATGCTAGTTCTTATTGTTTTGCTGCTTAGGACATAGGTCACATATCTGCCACAACAAGTTTTTAAATTGGCCAAACCAAATCTGCTTTTGTTGTACACTTTCATATCCTCATTGAAGCACACCCTTTTGCATCTCACATCACTCACTATAAGCATATTGTTACACTGTTAGGAAAACTGTTGCATTGCAAACCATGTTTTGAAGCTGCTTGTTACTTTTAACACATTCTGCACATGCTGTACCAGATTTGGAACTAGTGGCTTTGATTGAATTGTTCTTTTGTTTTGACAGTTCAGTATAGTCACCTTTGCACATGCTCACTTATCCCTTAAAATCACACTTCACACATACTCAATACCATGTAATGATTGTGTATGGAAGTTTTAAGTTGGCATTTAGATTGACTCTTTGAAGTTACCAATATCTTGCTGCTTTGGGGTCTAAATTTGTTAATGTTGCCATTGCTGCTGTTGGTTTCTTGCATTTTTGTTTGAGTTCTGTTTTGGTCTAAGAGAAGAACTATGTGAGTGTATGTTGTGTTTGTGATTGAAAAAGCTGATCCTTGACTGTAAGAGCACACATTGAACTTTGGGCTTACATTCCCATTTGAAACTTGCTGCTCTTTGATTTTTGTCCTTGAATTCACTACGCACACTTGGTTTGGTCTTGATGACAATGTTTTCATTTTATGTTTTTGGGTATTTTGATCAGCTGGATCGTGTGTATTGTTAAAATTACTGCCAAACTTCAGTGATGTATGTTTGAATATACCATTGAGTGTTTTGTTTTCATATTAGGTCTTGAAATCAAAATGTATACTATTGTTGTTTGTTGAGCATAGTGGTATCAGTGCTTGAAACTAGATATTAAGCACACTAATGACATTATCATCATGAGCATTACATGGATATTTGTTTGCTTTTCATGCTGCTGTCAAGTCCAAAACAACCAAAACTTTACCTTTGCATAAACATCAAAAATCTCTTTTATCATTTGAACACTATGTGTGTGCTTGTTGGGATTGTTTGTATGCTTCCATAATATGCAACTTGGTGTCCATTACTCGATTTATTGAGAAACTGATTTTGCTCTTTGAGATTAATCCATGAATATTGAATTTCAAGCATGTATGGACCTCTGTTTGCTCATGTTTATATCCGTCCTAGCCTATGGTTTCCTTTATGCATTTCAAGAGCTTGTCTTGCATCTCCATTCGTGTTTTACTTTACAAGCATGATTTGAAGAATTAGATAGTATCATTGTGTTCCTCTTTAAAAAATATGCGAAATAGGCTTAGAGTTTACTCAATTCCATGGAGTCTTGATAGACTTTCGATTGCTTTTGATCTTGTGTTGTTTTATGTTTTGCCCAGCAATGGTTTATTGTTTACTATGTATATTATTACTTTCGTTTTAAGTATTGGAAGTATCACCGCCCCAGCGGTAACACCATGCGCTTTGTACCACCATGTCCCTGGTTCGAGTCCTGCTGTGGACAAAACCATTCTTTTTATCTTTCTTTTCCTTCCTTTCGTTACATTCTTATTCCTTCTCTTTTATATTTTTCCTCCTTTTCCATATCACCAGGCGCGTATGTGCCCCAGTGGATAGGTGTTTGTTGGTGTACCAAAAGGAGGTGGGTTCAACTCTCACCTCTTGCTCTTTTTTTAAGTCCATTTATTTATTTATTTGTTTTAACCATACAAAATTCAAAAAAATATAACTTTTGCTTATTTATTTATTTTTTTTTATCTTTTCTTTTGCCATTTATTCATAATAATGACTATTTTCCCTTAATCAAATGGTATTTCAATTATTCAAATTTTTAAGACCCTTGTCTTGTTTACCTTGTATCTTGCAAATTTTTCTCATCATCTCATACAAAGTTCTTGTATTGGATTAAAATTGGAGGATTGGGTGTAGTCCCCTTCTTCTTCGAGTGTTGAGATGCCCACTGTAGTGAGGGTGGTCTCGACACTCGTCTTTCAATACGAAGACGTTTCTAAACTTTTCTCTCCTAAAGAACCTCGGCTCCGCGCCGAGTACATTTTCAAAACCTCGGTCCCGTACCGAGTTCATTTTTAAAACCATCTTTCAATAAATTAATTCTTTGTAGTGAATTAAAGAGAGGGGATTAAGTGTAGTCTTCTTCCTCTCCGAATGTTGGGATGCCCACTGTAGTGAGGGTGATCTCGATACTCGTCTTTCAATACGAAGACGCGACTTCTTCCACCACTTCTCCTTTCACAATTTCATCCCGCAACCCTTGTCACCTAAAAACCTCGGTCCCGCACCGAGTGCATTTCAAATTATTTTTACAACAAAAACTTGAATGGTCGTGGAGTGGTTAGGCGTAGGCCTTCTCCTATCCCGAGTGCTGACGTTTACCGTAGGGTTCTCTGTCGCAAAGCACTTACCATTCAAAACCAAAAACATCTTTAATAAGAGAACGAAGTTCTCTTTGCATTGAATTAAAGAGAGAGGATTGGGTGTAGACCTCTTCTTCTCCGAGCATTGGGATGCCCACTGTAGTGAGGGTGGTTTCGACGCTCGTCTTTCAATACGAAGACGCCTCGTTCGCCACACCTTTTTATAACAAAAACTTTGAGACAATGAATTGGGTACTACCCGTAGGGGTTACTATCCGAGGACCTATCTCGCCCCAAAAACAATCTCACCAATCAAACGTGACACCTTGCCTCGCATGGCGAAAACCAGCCTTTCAAAAGGATATGTTACGTCCGTTCTACCGCAAACAGGTAACGCTTAAGTCTCCTCACATGCGAGCAGCAAAACACCTAAACTGCTAGAATGCGCACGATAACATCATCCACAAAACACACCGGTTATTCGCACCGTAGGCACGAACTACGTTGCTCTGATTTCTCTTGCATGTTGAGAATACGTAGGCATAGGATTGCAAAAATCCTAGCGAGCACCCTTTTCTTTTTCCACCCTTTCCCAGAAAGGCATGCTACGTCCGTTCTACCGCAAACAGGTAACGCCTAAGTCTCCAACGAGAGAGCAGCAATACGCCTAACTGCTAGAATGCACACGATAGCAGCGTCTACCAAGACTTCCCCGCAAACCGTAAGCCGAACTACGGCTGCTCTGATTTCTCATACCAGATGAGAATACGTAGGAGCAAGACGGCGATGTCTTGGCGAGCATATTCCCCCCAAATCTGTAGTTTCCCGAACTACGTCGACTCTGACTTTCTCACATCTATTGAGAATACGTAGGCCTAGGACCGCGAAGTCCTACCGAGTCTGTTCTTTCTCTCTTCTCCCCTATTACCTCTCCTTCCCCGTTTCTAAACCCTTCTCTCTATCTTGTGGAACACTTTTTATAGCATAATATGTAAGCAAATAAATTCACACGTTGACAAACAAAAGGTTCCCATCAAGTACGATGGATGCGAGGGGTGCTAATACCTTCCCCTCGCATAACCGACTTCCGAACCCGTTCTTGGTTGCGAGACCATCTTATCCTTTATTTTCTTAAGGTTTTCTCGATATTTTCCTTTCCCCTCATGGGATAAATAAAGTTCGGTGGCGACTCTTCTGTCCTTTCTTTTCGCCTCCCTGTCGTTGCACGATGCATTTTTCGAGTAGCGACAGCTGGCGACTCTGCTGGGGATGTTCCTAGCGAGCCAAGCCTATTTGTTTGTCGTGTTTGTGTTTTTATTTGCTTTATTTGTTTATGCTTTATTCTCTAACCTGTTGGGTTTATTGGTTGGTTTGTGAGGATAAAAGCTTTCTACCCGAGCTTTCTAGTATACACTAAGATTAGGAGGTGGTTTCTTTCTGATTTGCGAGACGTAGGACTCGTTGAATTGGTTTGAATTCCACCGCTCAGATGAGACCCCGTTGGAACGATGATGTCTTACGTGTAGTCGTAACGGCGTCTTTATTTCCAATTGGGAGTCCTTGACTCTGAGGACCTTTTGTAGAACCTTATTCCGAAGGTTCCTAAAACATAACTCTGTGTTCATCCTTTGAAAGAATTACCGTCTTACGAGTAGTCATTCTAATGGGAAAATTTTGAGGGTTAGTGCATGGGACTTTGTTTGAAAAGCCTTTGGAATACCCTCTTATAAACCAATAGATTGCCCACCCGAGGTGAGAGATATCTCGTTGTGTTTCTTGCAGGATTTGTGACTTTGATCCTTTGTGTGTTGCACCATCATTTTGCATTGCATTTCATTTGCATCTCATTTTTGCATATCCATCCTCAACCGGAGCAGAGAGCTTACCAGTCTTTTGTCCAACCCGCAGTTGACTTCCCGACATTCACATTGGATTTGAGTTAGCTTCTGGAAGGATCATGGACTCAGAGGAGCAGAATTTGGTTGTTACGAGGGCAAAGTTTGAGATGATGAAGAATCATTTGGATCAGCTCATGGAGGCCATGACAGCCATGACAAGAGGAGAGACTAATGTTCAGAGGACTCCAGTGAACAATGTTGCTCGAGCTCAGCCTGTGCAGATTCCTGTCGAAGATCAAGAGCATACTATTGTCAGAGATAGAGATTCATCTTCTCTCCATGAATCTGACTATCAGAACTTCACTTTCTCTGTGCCAAATTCCCAAAGGGTTGTTCCAAAGATCAATCCTAAAAATCCACAGACTGTTGAGTTTATGAGAAGGTATCGTCTGTTGGATGAAAAGCTTGATGCTCTGACGAGTCAAAACACTCTTAATTTGAATGCTTCGAGCATGTGTTTGGTGCCAGGTCTTGTGATGCCTCTGAAGTTTAAGGCGCCCAATTTTGAGAAGTACAAAGGGGATAGTTGTCCGAAGCAGCATTTGGTGATGTATTGCAGAAGAATGACCTCGCATGTCCACAATAACAAGCTTATGATTCACTGTTTCCAGGAAAGCCTAAGTGGGGCATCGTTGAGTTGGTATATGCAGTTGGAAAGTGGTTGCATCCGATCATGGTCAGATTTAGCCAATGCCTTTGTGAAGCAGTACAACTACAATCTCGACATGAATCCCAGCCGCATGCAATTGCAAGAATTATCTCAAGCGGAGAATGAATCCTTTAGAGGGTATGTGCAGAGATGGAGAGAATTTGCTGCTCGTGTTCAACCACCGCTTCAGGATAGAGAATTGGTTGACATCTTCTTGGGTACTTTGAAGGGCCATTACTATGATATATTGATTAGTGGCGGAACGTTGAACTTTGCTGACTTAGTGATAGCAGGAGAACGTATCGAGAGCGGAATCAAGAGTGGAAAGATCCGAGACGTCTCAGATACCTCAGTTTATGAAAGTGAATCAGTTGTCAGCTCTAAAGAGGAATGGGAGAGAGAAAATGATACTATCCCAGAATCCCCAAGACCTCAGGTTCAGTTTTCAGACGTTTCGAGTGTTCAGAGTCAGCAATCTGTTAGGTCTGTGTATCAGATATTTGCTCCCCTTCAGAGTCAACATTCATACCGTCATCAGCCGCGTCAGCACGCTCGACGAAGATTGAGGAAGCCAGAGAGACATTTCACTCAGTTGTCATTGTCGTACAGTCAGATATTGCCAGACTTGATCAGAGGTGGTTTGATAGTGCCGAAGAAAGCTGATCCAGAGACTTCCCCACATCCTTCAGATTCTGATGTCAACGCCCGCTGTGAGTACCATGTTGGGGCACAGGGGCATTCAACTGAAGACTGTAAGGTGCTTAGAAGCCAGGTTCAGACTCTGCTGGACTCCAACAGGTTTTCAATCACACCTCAGGGTATCCAGATCAATGATCCTCCTTCGTCCAGTCATGTGGGTTCGACAGCTAATGTCATGGAGGGATTCACTGAGAGTATATGTTCAGAAGAGTATCAGACGGATCTCGATGAGCAATTCTAAAGATGGTTGGTTCAGCAGCAAGTCAAGAATGAAAGCCCAGTTCCCCGAAGCTGGCAATCTTTCTATCATGTTATTCCTTTGCATTTGTAGCTTCTTTTCTGTTTAAGTGCGAAATTATTTGCAAATTTCATTTGTAAGACGTGTTTGTTTTCGATTGATAATGATAACGAAATGAATATGCATGTTTTGATTAAATCTATTCGTGTTCACTCAATATTGCTTTTCCATTAATGTCAAACGCTTGTTTAAGCGGAATTCCTTGAGGAAGGATGACGAAGTTTAAAGGTGCAAACTTCCGAATGTATGCTTTTGAATAAAACCTCTGCTGATGATGTACAGGCATTGTTTCAAATCCTAAACACCGGAGATATAAGGATGTTAATCCCTTGTCAACCCCTTTGAGCCTAGTAGTAGGAATTTCTTCCTGAAAACGAAAAAACCTCAATCTTAACCTGGGGCAGGGTAGGTGTCAGTTAATTTGACCGAGCATCCAGATTGCAGAAGGAGTGTTCCCCGTTCGAGGATCAATCACACCCGTAGAGGTCGTACCTAAAAAGCCGAGAAGTGAGACAGTCACAATCCTTTCAACAAGTCAGACAAGCCGGTGTCACGCGATTTGTTCCAAAAAAAAAACAGAAGCCCGCTAAGTCGATAACTTGAAAACAAGTGGCTTAGGCAAAAATTAGGGCATCCCGCTGGACTTTGAGATCAGAAGATAAACTCAAAAGAGTCAGTCCAGAAAAAATAGGGAGTGAATAATGATGAAAAACAAGTCGTGTGACTCCAGGCACCAAAGACGAAAAGCGAGTGACTGTCATTCCGAAAACTTGTGGTTTCCCGAATCATCATTCTTGTCGTTTAACCTTTGAAAGGTGAACGCTAAGGTCGAATTAGCTGAACATAGGATTGGAGAACATCAAGGAGAGTGGGTGGGTTAAACAGAACTTTGAGCCTTATATCTTTTCTTTTAAACCGTGAACCTGACCACGTTACAACCTTCAAAAGTCCTAATTGAAGCAGGTTTGTTTCGAAAGCATACTTCGGTAAAGACCGCGTCGAAACTGACTCCTAAAAGGATTTTCTTACCCCATGGGTATTGATATTGACATTCCGATAAGTGATTCATTCACTATACATCACAACTTTTTTCTAGTGAACATACTTGGATTTCAAAACTGTCATATGCATTGCATTGATATTATCATTTGCAAAACAATTTGTTTTACTTGCGAGTAAGTACTTGACAGCAGGAAAGTTTCTACAGTGGAAAGTTTGATCGGTAAGATGCAGAACACTTGAGTACTCCGTTGAGCAGGGGCAGGTCACATCAAGTGAACATAAGTAGAGTCGGTCATTCCTAGATGCAGTTAATCTGGGGTAATCAGGTCGAGATTAGGTAAATCTCTCGAAGTCAAAGGCACTTCTCCAATTCAGCCAATCAGGGGCAAAAATCACTTCAAAGCTGGGGCAGGCCATCCAAGGAGCATGACAACTATCCTTATCCAGAAAGGAAATTGACTTGAAGCACTTCTTCGGGGTTCGAAGCGCTGAGGCAGTTCATATCTAACCATCAGGGTACCGAAATTTCAGGTTTCCTTTCGAGGAAGGTTTTTACAAAAGTCCCACAAGCTGGGGCAAAATCGGAAACAAAGGAGATGTGTTCCTTTCCATATCTTCAGAGCTTATCAGAGTTATAGAAGCAGATTTGGGTTTATTTCCCCAGCAGTAGGGCGAGTGCAGTACTGTTATCCCCACAGAGTCTAAATGGTTGACTTCTTTCCCCTCAGAGTCTAGGTCATTGACTCATTCCTCAAACGGAAGTATTGTTGAAGTTTACTTCTCATTTTCCCCAAGCGGAGGTTGATGCTGACTCCCTCCTTATCTAATCCCTAGCCAAATCAATGGAGTTAATTTTTCCTCCCCGCATAATAGGACTAACTCAGAGATTGTTTATCTCCATCCTCAGCAGAGAGAGTGTGGGATAATCTCCCAGTAAATCTTATTCAATATCCCTAACAAGTAGCAGATTCAATCACCGACAGAATGGAGCTATTCCACAGCAATCAGCTGTGTTTCCCCAATAGAGTTATTCTGGCTAATCATTCATGATTGAGTTCCCCAGCGGAGTGGGTTTTGTGCTTGTCAGAGCAGTTTTACCCAGAGTTTTTCTCGGAGGCCACCCAGGGCTTGTATTCCCAGCATGAGTTTTGTTGGCGCTAAGCGTATCTAGCCTTGACCCAACGGAGTGGGCTCTTTCTCTTTAGCATTTATTTTGCTAAGATGATTCATTTACATCTACATACATGCATAACATCTGCCCCAAACACGAAGCATTTCCGTTTCGTATGGAGCATTTCGTCATATTCAAACATGTGCATATGAAACATATGCCAGGTTGTTATCCTTTTTTATTCTCAGACGTATCTCCAGCAATTATCAGTATATTTATCAAGCCTGTATGGAATACAGGTCTCCAGCAAAGATCATTGACAGTTGTGTTCATCTTATCATTCTCCCTAACAGAGTTTACTTATTCAAGTTCATATATCCCCAGTGGGACGGATTTTTTGTTTATTCTAACTTTTGGTTAGTAACTTTCATTCCAACTCTTGGTTGGTGGTTTGGATGTTATCCCAACTTTTGGTTGGTAATCCTCGTTTTCCTCCGCAGAGTCAGACATTTCAACTTTTGATTGATAACCTTTGTTTTGGTCGATGTTGTTCTTTTTCAGCGTTCCTAACTCTTGGTTAGTAGCTGATGTTCCGACTTTTGGTCGATGTTAATCTTTCTTAGCGTTCCTAACTCTTGGTTAGTAGCTGATGTTCCGACTTTTGGTCGATGTTGTTCTTTTTCAGCGTTCCTAACTCTTGGTTAGTAGCTGATGTTCCGACTTTTGGTCGATGTTAATCTTTCTCAGCGTTCCTAACTCTTGGTTAGTAGCTGATGTTCCGACTTTTGGTCGATGTTAATCTTTCTCAGCGTTCCTAACTCTTGGTTAGTAGTTGATGTTCCTACTTTTGGTCGATGTTAATCTTTCTCAGCGTTCCTAACTCTTGGTTAGTAGCTGATGTTCCGACTTTTGGTCGATGTTAATCTTTCTTAGCGTTCCTAACTTTTGGTTAGTAGCTGATGTTCCGACTTTTGGTCGATGTTGTTCTTTTTCAGCGTTCCTAACTCTTGGTTAGTAGCTGATGTTCCGACTTTTAGTCGATGTTAATCTTTCTCAGCGTTCCTAACTCTTGGTTAGTAGCTGATGTTCCGACTTTTGGTCGATGTTAATCTTTCTCAGCGTTCCTAACTCTTGGTTAGTAGCTGATGTTCCGACTTTTGGTCGATGTTAATCTTTCTTAGCGTTCCTAACTTTTGGTTAGTAGCTGGTGTTCTGACTTTTGGTCGATGTTGTTCTTTTTCAGCGTTTCTAACTCTTGGTTAGTAGCTGGTGTTCCGACTTTTGGTCGATGTTGTTCTTTTTCAGCGTTTCTAACTCTTGGTTAGTAGCTGGTGTTCCGACTTTTGGTCGATGTTGTTCTTTCTTGTTGACTTCATTCCAACTTTTGGTTGGTAGTCTTCGTTTCCCGAATAAGCTGTTCCAACCTTTGGATTGACAGCTTGAGTTTTAACTTTATTTGGTATCACGATAATCCCAACTCTTGGTTGGTCATGTTTGATTTATACCTCCCGGAGAATGAACTTTTATCCCAGCTTTTGGTTGATATCTTTTGAATGTTATCCTTTGATGGACGTTTGTTCCCTACAAAGTTGTTTGGATAAGCTTCTTTTTCCAGCAATTTATTTTTGCGATCAGTGCATATCACCTTTGGACCTTTGTGTACGGTTCCATTTTCCTGTGATTGGCAAATTTCTGGGTTCTTTGGGTATTCAACCGTCTTTTGCCTTGATTGTATGAAAGTCGTTCACCTTTCATCCATTCAGGCCCAAGCCATTTGAATAGGGGCAACTGTTGTACCCCAAAATTTGACCAACCTCTCTGCCTTATGTTTTATTTCATCTGCATCAGCATATTGCATAAAAACATTACATGGCATATCATTATTTGAATTTTTTTACAGGGATAAAAAAAAACGTGTATCAAAAAATATATATGGATCTCATCAAGCATTTGAGCCAAAGTTATCAGAGGCAGGGAATGTAATTTTTTCAGATGGAGTATAAAGAGGTCATTTTTTTTAAGTTAAAAAATAAACTGAAGCAAAATGCACTAGGTGAGGATTGAACCCACCACCCTTCGATTACAAGCCCAATGCCTTACCAGCTTAGCCAAGCACATGCTTGTGAAATACAAGGAGAAAGGAAAATATACATAGTAAGAGATGTAACAAAGGCGCTTGAAATAAAAATGGGGTGGATTTTGTCTCCACCGGGTTTCGAACCAAGGACCTCACACATAGCACACGCTTGACTTAACCACTGGGATGGTGATACATCCAGTGATTATCCCACCCCAGAATTATTAAGTATCTTGTTTTGTTCATGGCTGGGCAAGATTGAAGAGCACCATTTTGGCCGTGCGTGAAGGAAGAGAGACTGGGCAAAACTGAATCATTTTCAATGAATCAAAACTCTATTCCACTTGTTTTTTCACAAGGATTACTTTGGTGCAGTTATTTTTTATGATTGAGGTAGGAATTTCAAGCTACCAACCAATTTGCAAGAAGGAGCCATTTAGTTTTTTCATAGAAAAATTGTACTGCATCTTACCATTTCAAGGCCAACCACCAAAGGTACTTGCTCTGGGTGTTTTCTGAATCCATTACCAATATGGGCAAGAACCAGCAACCACTACAAACCTGCTATAACCCTAGTTTGTTCCACCTTCCCACTCCAAAAAAGCCACGAAGGACAAAACTCAGAAAGATTTTGGATTTCAAATTGGAGTATAAAAGGTTAAAGGTTGGAGCAAACCCTAGCAGCCACCCCTCACAAAAACATCTCAGAGATTTTGAATTTTTGGAGCTTCTCTCAAAGGAGACCAGTTACAGCTGCAAGCAAGGAGAGGTTCTTCAAAGTTCTTTGGTTGTTGAGTTCCCTTTTCAGGTATGGATATCTGGAGTTTTTTTTCATCATACGCATAAATCATGATTAGACATTATTCTACTAAGTTTGTCTTGACTTTTCATATGTTTTAAAAAAATGAATGTGTCTATGCTGTCCCTGTTTGAATCCTGATGGCATTTGAGCAATATATGTGTGATGTGTTGGCCAACTATGCTGATTCTGTTAGGTTTAGAATGACTAGAGCACTACTGATTTTAAGTTCAATACCTGTTCTATAGTTCTGTTTGAGCCCACATGCTGCAGTTTTGTTTCTTGGTTATGCTGTTATGAGAATATTGCCTCGTGTTTTGTCTGCTTGATTGGGATCTGAATAACTTGTTGATTTGTTTGAGTGGTGTGTTATGAACACAGTTTTTGTATGCATCCTGTTTTCCATTACATTGGTGGTTGTCTTTTTGTCTTAAAATGGCTCAGTCAAGATTGTGGTGCTATGTGTGTCCAAGCATAATAGGGACTTTGTTTTAGACACCATGAGATGTGCTGCTAAACATTCTATTATTGTGGATCATTTTGTCTCTTTGAATAACAATGTGTCTTGATCTTGCTGTCAGTTTTCATTTAGGGTTTGATGACCTCTCATGTTTTCAAAGTTTCATTTAAGTCTTAAGGAAAAAACCTCATCTGTTGGTGTATGCTTTGGTCATGTTTGAGTTATGTGAGTTTGATGGTGACAAGTCGTGTGGTCGGTTCAAATTCATTTCTTGCTAAGGGCTTATTTTTATTTAATGTTCAATCATGAGAATGTTTGTGTGCAGGTGTGTGTTAGTATAAAATGTACTGTTTCTTTGCTATGTATGTGCTATGGTTGTGATAGAAATGCTGACATGTAGCAGTAGAATATCTAAGGAATTCACTTGCTTTCCCCTCATTCCAAATGCCTGCAGTTTTGCTTATTCTCTTTTTGTGTGTGTTTGATTGGAGTTCATTACACTAGTGTTGGTCTAGATGGGAATATGCTCATTTTGTAGCTTTTAGATACTATGATCAGTTGGGTTGTATGCTGCCAGTTTCAGATGTGTATTGAAGGAGTGCTGTAAGTTTTGTTTCATGATTGGCCTTGAAGTCATATGATGGACTGTTTGTATGTACGTGTTGTGTCCATGATAGACATGTTGGTCTATGATAGCAAGATTAAATGAATTGGTTGCTTTGTCTCATCAAAATTTGTTGTTTGTGGTTGATTCTTTTCTTTGATGTCATCACATACCTGATTTAGTCTCTATAGCAGCATGTACACTTGGCATTTTGTTTGTTTACTTTGATCTGTATGTTTTGAAACCTGCATTTGCAAGATTTTTGTTTGAAATATTGTATTGCTTTTGAGTTAGAACTGGGCTCAGATGGTTTTGTTTGTTAGTTGGTAAGAGGGCAGCTAGGACAAGTATGTTTAAACCTGTGTATAGATGGTTAGGCCTTGGGGCAGGTTTACTAAGTGTAGTTTGGTTTTCAATGGCATGTTGTTTATGTGAGATAGTTTTGAATTATTGCCTGGTTTTGGTCTGCTTTTAACCTGCTGATTTGTTTATGTTGTAATCAAAAGCCAAGCTGTTTGCTCTTACCTGCTGCCAACAGGATGTGTTCAAGGAATAATTTGCTTGTTCATGCTTTGATCTTGGATTGATTGGGGCTTGTGTTGTATTGCTTTTGTTAGAATAGATGAACATCAAAATTCTGTTTTGTAACTAAGACTTTCATTCAATTTGAATCCCAACAAATCCTGTTCTATTTTTTTTGCACTGGACATGTGAACCACTTTATCTTTTGCTGTCAGGATGAATCATAACAGCATGAGCTTCCCTTCCCCTATGCATAAGTGTTAAATTTTTGTTGTGCTTGACTGTGGATATGTTTGAATTGATGCTTGAGGAGTTTGTTGCCATGCTAGTTCTTATTGTTTTGCTGCTTAGGACATAGGTCACATATCTGCCACAACAAGTTTTTAAATTGGCCAAACCAAATCTGCTTTTGTTGTACACTTTCATATCCTCATTGAAGCACACCCTTTTGCATCTCACATCACTCACTATAAGCATATTGTTACACTGTTAGGAAAACTGTTGCATTGCAAACCATGTTTTGAAGCTGCTTGTTACTTTTAACACATTCTGCACATGCTGTACCAGATTTGGAACTAGTGGCTTTGATTGAATTGTTCTTTTGTTTTGACAGTTCAGTATAGTCACCTTTGCACATGCTCACTTATCCCTTAAAATCACACTTCACACATACTCAATACCATGTAATGATTGTGTATGGAAGTTTTAAGTTGGCATTTAGATTGACTCTTTGAAGTTACCAATATCTTGCTGCTTTGGGGTCTAAATTTGTTAATGTTGCCATTGCTGCTGTTGGTTTCTTGCATTTTTGTTTGAGTTCTGTTTTGGTCTAAGAGAAGAACTATGTGAGTGTATGTTGTGTTTGTGATTGAAAAAGATGATCCTTGACTGTAAGAGCACACATTGAACTTTGGGCTTACATTCCCATTTGAAACTTGCTGCTCTTTGATTTTTGTCCTTGAATTCACTACGCACACTTGGTTTGGTCTTGATGACAATGTTTTCATTTTATGTTTTTGGGTATTTTGATCAGCTGGATCGTGTGTATTGTTAAAATTACTGCCAAACTTCAGTGATGTATGTTTGAATATACCATTGAGTGTTTTGTTTTCATATTAGGTCTTGAAATCAAAATGTATACTATTGTTGTTTGTTGAGCATAGTGGTATCAGTGCTTGAAACTAGATATTAAGCACACTAATGACATTATCATCATGAGCATTACATGGATATTTGTTTGCTTTTCATGCTGCTGTCAAGTCCAAAACAACCAAAACTTTACCTTTGCATAAACATCAAAAATCTCTTTTATCATTTGAACACTATGTGTGTGCTTGTTGGGACTGTTTGTATGCTTCCATAATATGCAACTTGGTGTCCATTACTCAATTTATTGAGAAACTGATTTTGCTCTTTGAGATTAATCCATGAATATTGAATTTCAAGCATGTATGGACCTCTGTTTGCTCATGTTTATATCCGTCCTAGCCTATGGTTTCCTTTATGCATTTCAAGAGCTTGTCTTGCATCTCCATTCGTGTTTTACTTTACAAGCATGATTTGAAGAATTAGATAGTATCATTGTGTTCCTCTTTAAAAAATATGCGAAATAGGCTTAGAGTTTACTCAATTCCATGGAGTCTTGATAGACTTTCGATTGCTTTTGATCTTGTGTTGTTTTATGTTTTGCCCAGCAATGGTTTATTGTTTACTATGTATATTATTACTTTCGTTTTAAGTATTGGAAGTATCACCGCCCCAGCGGTAACACCATGCGCTTTGTACCACCATGTCCCTGGTTCGAGTCCTGCTGTGGACAAAACCATTCTTTTTATCTTTCTTTTCCTTCCTTTCGTTACATTCTTATTCCTTCTCTTTTATATTTTTCCTCCTTTTCCATATCACCAGGCGCGTATGTGCCCCAGTGGATAGGTGTTTGTTGGTGTACCAAAAGGAGGTGGGTTCAACTCTCACCTCTTGCTCTTTTTTTAAGTCCATTTATTTATTTATTTGTTTTAACCATACAAAATTCAAAAAATATAACTTTTGCTTATTTATTTATTTTTTTTTGATCTTTTCTTTTGCCATTTATTCATAATAATGACTATTTTCCCTTAATCAAATGGTATTTCAATTATTCAAATTTTTAAGACCCTTGTCTTGTTTACCTTGTATCTTGCAAATTTTTCTCATCATCTCATACAAAGTTCTTGTATTGGATTAAAATTGGAGGATTGGGTGTAGTCCCCTTCTTCTTCGAGTGTTGAGATGCCCACTGTAGTGAGGGTGGTCTCGACACTCGTCTTTCAATACGAAGACGTTTCTAAACTTTTCTCTCCTAAAGAACCTCGGCTCCGCGCCGAGTACATTTTCAAAACCTCGGTCCCGTACCGAGTTCATTTTTAAAACCATCTTTCAATAAATTAATTCTTTGTAGTGAATTAAAGAGAGGGGATTAAGTGTAGTCTTCTTCCTCTCCGAATGTTGGGATGCCCACTGTAGTGAGGGTGATCTCGATACTCGTCTTTCAATACGAAGACGCGACTTCTTCCACCACTTCTCCTTTCACAATTTCATCCCGCAACCCTTGTCACCTAAAAACCTCGGTCCCGCACCGAGTGCATTTCAAATTATTTTTACAACAAAAACTTGAATGGTCGTGGAGTGGTTAGGCGTAGGCCTTCTCCTATCCCGAGTGCTGACGTTTACCGTAGGGTTCTCTGTCGCAAAGCACTTACCATTCAAAACCAAAAACATCTTTAATAAGAGAACAAAGTTCTCTTTGCATTGAATTAAAGAGAGAGGATTGGGTGTAGACCTCTTCTTCTCCGAGCGTTGGGATGCCCACTGTAGTGAGGGTGGTTTCGACGCTCGTCTTTCAATACGAAGACGCCTCGTTCGCCACACCTTTTTATAACAAAAACTTTGAGACAATGAATTGGGTACTACCCGTAGGGGTTACTATCCGAGGACCTATCTCGCCCCAAAAACAATCTCACCAATCAAACGTGACACCTTGCCTCGCATGGCGAAAACCAGCCTTTCAAAAGGATATGTTACGTCCGTTCTACCGCAAACAGGTAACGCTTAAGTCTCCTCACATGCGAGCAGCAAAACACCTAAACTGCTAGAATGCGCACGATAACATCATCCACAAAACACACCGGTTATCCGCACCGTAGGCACGAACTACGTTGCTCTGATTTCTCTTGCATGTTGAGAATACGTAGGCATAGGATTGCAAAAATCCTAGCGAGCACCCTTTTCTTTTTCCACCCTTTCCCAGAAAGGCATGCTACGTCCGTTCTACCGCAAACAGGTAACGCCTAAGTCTCCAACGAGAGAGCAGCAATACGCCTAACTGCTAGAATGCACACGATAGCAGCGTCTACCAAGACTTCCCCGCAAACCGTAAGCCGAACTACGGCTGCTCTGATTTCTCATACCAGATGAGAATACGTAGGCACAAGACGGCGATGTCTTGGCGAGCATATTCCCCCCAAATCTGTAGTTCCCCGAACTACGTCGACTCTGACTTTCTCACATCTATTGAGAATACGTAGGCCTAGGACCGCGAAGTCCTACCGAGTCTGTTCTTTCTCTCTTCTCCCCTATTACCTCTCCTTCCCCGTTTCTAAACCCTTCTCTCTATCTTGTGGAACACTTTTTATAGCATAATATGTAAGCAAATAAATTCACACGTTGACAAACAAAAGGTTCCCATCGAGTACGATGGATGCGAGGGGTGTTAATACCTTCCCCTCGCATAACCGGCTTCCGAACCCGTTCTTGGTTGCGAGACCATCTTATCCTTTATTTTCTTAAGGTTTTCTCGATATTTTCCTTTCCCCTCATGGGATAAATAAAGTTCGGTGGCGACTCTTCTGTCCTTTCTTTTCGCCTCCCCGTCGTTGCACGATGCATTTTTCGAGTAGCGACAAGCACCAAGCATATGCAATGTGCATCAACAATGTTTATATCAATTTATAAACACACATACATATACACATATATTCACACATACATGTATATTCAAGCCTTCCATTCATGCTAATTATCAACAATCTACATAAACATCTATATTCATGTTTATTCACCATACATCATGCACAGATGTCTACATGCAACTCATAGAGACCGACACACAACTCTATGCAGATACAAATGCGGTACCGACTCATTTCAGCAGGTTCAATTGAAGAACCAAAGTAACCATCACTCACACCCCACATGGGCGCACGAGGTTCTGCAGATTCGCCGAGGAATCAAATAACCATCACAACATACGAGGTTCTGCAGATTCACCGAGGAATCAATAAATAACCATCGCTCACACCCCACAAGGGCATACGAGGTTCTGCAAATCCACCGAGGGATCAATAAATAACCACCGCTCACACCCCACAAGGGCACACGAGGTTCTGCAAATCCACCGAGGGATCAATCGACACAAGAATGCATACCATGATGCTTCACATGCAACATGACTCATGACACTCTTGAAATGCATACATGTTTACCAACATACTCATGCAATCATCACATTCGTCGCATATATTCATTATGCATTCAAATATATGTATCACAAGGCATATATATATATATATATATATATATATATATATATATATATATATATATATATATATATATATATATATATATATATATATATATATATATATATATATATATATATATATATATATATATATATATATATATATATATATATATATATATATATATATATATATATATATATATATATATATATATATATATATATATATATATATATATATATATATATATATATATATATATATATATATATATATATATATATATATATATATATATATATATATATATATATATATATATATATATATTCATCATCCATTCACACCAATTTTCATACATGGTTCACATTCACAATCAATCTTGCCATGCATCTCTATTTAATTCAAATAATGCACAAAGTTGCCAAACGGGCACATTTCACACTTCACAAATCACAAACTAGGATTCACACCATATGGCTACCCACAACACATATAACAACATATAATTAGTCATCTCAGACAAGGAATGATTGCAACCAAACCACACAACCGATCCACGAATGGAAAACACAAGAAAAGAAAATATACTACTGTGTTCGCTAACCTTCGCCTGGCGAACCTTCGCTACCCGTTCGCCTGACGAACTCGCCAGCGAAGACCACTGGGATTTATTCTGGAATTACTCGCTAGCACTCGCTAGCATACTCTCCTGACGAACCTTCACCACTCTAATTCGCCTGGCGAACTTGCCAGCGAAGACAGGGTGGATGCTACTGACTTGGTTCGCTGCTGCTCGCTGGGCTTCGCCCGGCGAAGCTTCGCTCTCATTCGCCTGGCGAACCTGCGAACTCAGAACTCCCATGGCTGTCCAAAAGCCCAAACCTCACAAACCGATCGATTTAATCCAAATCAGTTCCAGTAGTACAACCCACTCATTACCCGACTATACTACACCGTCTATTCCAAATTCTAACCGATAAAACTCAGTTTCTACCAATTAAATCAACTTCCGACCTAGAAATGGAAACATAGAAAACAATCTAACAAAACCAATCTACCACATACATGATCATATACATTATGAAGATGATAAAACTTCTCACCCTTACCTGATTAATCGCAAGCTAAGGTTGATTCTTGATGATTCTAGGTTTTGCTCCACTTTCTCTTCTTTTCTCTCCTCCTCTTTTCTTTCTCTTGTTTTTCTTCTTAATGTTTCTATCTCTCTCTATTCTTTCTATATCACATATTCTATTTCTTTCCTCCCAAATTCTTTCCACACAGTTATCAATTAATTCTCACAAAATATCCACTTAATATTATCACTAATGCCCAAAATACTCTCCAACCTATTTTTACCCGAAACTCTCAAAGTCGCAAAAATAGCTCAATATGTAAACATAACATATTATCACACAAATTCCACATAAATAAAATAATCACTTAAATAAATCAAATAAGGACTCAATAAAAATGGGAATTCAGAATCGGGGCGTTACATGGAACGCTGTCGGGCTCCTTGGTCGGAGAACAGTCTGGTGTGCAGCTTCCGCGGACGAGGGAGAGGCAGTCTGACTGTCCCTCTCGTGGGTCTCTGGAGGTTGGGACGTGTTGCGGTTAGAATAGGATATCAAATTATTAATTAATTTGAATCGCATCTTTAGTTCACAACCGCTCTTTGATTTATCCGAAAGAAAAGGTCAAAAGAGGGAAAACCTAATTTTGCATCATAAAGACAATGCGGGGAGAGACCTAGGTAAGGGGTTGGTTAAATTTTAGAGAAGGTACTAGCACCCTAAACTTTTGTAGTACTCTACAGGAACCTTTTGTTTATTGTATGCCTTTTTACTTTTATTATTTACTTAAGGTATATATTGCTAAGGGATAGAGTGACCTAAAAGACCTAAGGGTTAGTCCTAAGTTTACTCGGCAAGATTCGCATCAGAGTAATCGTAGTTTCCCTCGAAAGGGAGGTTAGAAACGTCTTGACTGTGGTCAAGGTTTTAATGGGGAGTAAGCATTTCTTAAGGAAACACTTATGTGGAGTATTGAAACTCCTATGTCTATGTTGAGACGTTGAATTGAAATTAGGGTTAAAATTAGGGAGTCCACGGCGGAAAACCCTAAAACAGAGTACGGCGACTCTTTGACCTAAAGCTAGGGTAAATGGCGTTTTCGTCCACGGCGGGACACCTAGGCTGTTAGGATTTTGAAACGGTCAAGGGTTAGGACTATTGACTCGGCGGTCAAACTGCTAGACCTAATTCCTTCGGAGGGGAAATAACGGTAAAGACATGCAAACGGCAAACATGATATGGCATAATTAAAATGCGGGAGAATAACAGAAATGGTAAAAGAAAGCATCGCGACGATCACTCGCGTAAATTACAAATCCCAAAAACACATGCGAAAATAAAACTACGATCATGGCCTCGCATAAATTACATCCATGCCAAAAACAGTACGAATGAATGATAATAAGCTGACACAGACAAACTGAAGAAGGTCAGATGAAACCAAGACGGCTAAATCAAAAACTTATTATTTTTGGATTTTTATTTAAAAAGGAAAGTTAATTTTGCTTAAATGGAGAAACCAATATAATCGTTTACTAAAAATTTGTTTTAATTTCAAATAAAGAAATTGGTTTTAATTTTGATGAAAAATGTTTTAATTTTAAATAAAAAATTGGTTTTAGTTTTATTGTAAAATGTTTTAATTTTATTTAAAAAATTGGTTTTAATTTTAATTGAAAAAAATGGTTTAATTTTATTTGAAAATAAAATGGTTTAATTTGATTTAAAAAATGTTTAATTTGACTTGAAAAATGTTTAATGGACTTGAAAAATGTTTAATAGACTTTAAGTTATCAAAAGACTGGTTTTAATTAAGTTCTCCTAAAAAGAACATTAGCTTTACCCGGGTTTTAAAAAATGAGCTAATTCTAATTAAAAAAGTTTGATAAGAACTAGGATTCTAATAATTAAAACGTATTTACAGCATTAATTTAGTTTAACAAAAAAATACAATAAAAAAAGCAACAAGAAACAAACAAACAGAGAATAAAACGGGAGATATAAAAGGGAACTCCAAATCAGTTAAGGTGTTAAACCCTTTCCGTCTTCTTCTTGGTGTATGCCGCCGCGTTTTCCTCTTGAATCAGCCGCGGCTTCGCCATCTTCTTCCTCCCTTGCCTGTCCACATCTACCTGAAATCAAACAAGAAACAAAAACAAAGGCTTATATTCAGTGCCGGCGACGATTCCCCCCGGTGGTTCGCTCCTTCCTCCGATGGCGATTTCTGCGAAGTGGTAGTGATGCTTCCGAGTGGGCTTACGGCCGCCGCGAGTTCTCTGCAACAAGTGAGTTTCGAAACTTCCTCTCCGCTTCCATTCTGGGATGGTGATGATGATGGAACGGGAAGCTTCTCTGAACCGTCCGTCGTCGCCGCCGTTTGTCGCTTCGTGCTTCAGATGCTTTTCTGGGGACTTTCTCAGCTTGGGGTAGTGATGAAACCGTGAGGTTTCTGAACCCGTCTTCCACTAATTCGCCGCCGTTTGGGTTCTCTTCTGGATTTCTGATCCTCTTCTTCTTTTCCTAGAAGTGATGATGATGATGAGGTTTTGAGACCTCTCTGAATCCTTCGTGTTATGTAGCGCCATCGTTCTTCTTGCTTCTGGCCATTAGGGTTCCTCCCCCTTTGAACTCTTCTGACGATGGTATTTGTATGCTTGATTTCTTTTGTGGGATTTTTCACAGTCGGGTGATTTGCGGTTTTCCAGGAGAAACCGTTCGATGATTTGTTGCTATTCTTGTGTGGGTTTGTTGACTTGTTTGCTGAGAAATGGTTGTGAAGCTGGTGGCCGTTTCTTCCGGAAATCGCGTTTCGCATGACCTCTTTGTGGTTGTTGTATTTGACTAGTTTTCCTGAATTGTTTGAACTGAACCGGTTTGAACCAGTTTGATCTTGTTGAACTTGTTTCGGAGCTGGTTTGAACTGAACTGCAGTTGAATCAGTTTCTGAACTGCTTTGCTTGAACTGGTTTTCCGAAATTGATTTTTTTTGGAGGATTGGAGTTAAGGTTCTAATGGGCAAACCATCCTCTTGAGAAAAAATCACTTCTCAAACCGGCTTTACAAATAAGCTCTTTTGACCAATAACTTATTTCAAAAACATTTTTCCTCATCCTCTTTCGGTGCCTTTGATAAGAACAGAAAATTGCCTGATAGGCCATTGGCCGAGAATCGAACCCAATGATGATACCACTCTGAGGGCATTGAAACTAACCGATTAAAGTTTATTTTTTTTCTGTCTTTTTGCTTTGCAGGTTCGAAGGAAGCATCGGAAGCTCAGAGTCGGGAGTCGGAAGACCAAAGGACCTTTTAGGAAATTTAGGACTTTAGAATTTTTATTTTATTTTATGTAATTTTTGTATTTTTTGTAATTTATTTTATATTTCCTTTTGTAAAAAATCTTATTATTCTTAATAAAATTCTTTATTATTTTCGTTAAACATTATTGTTATATTTTATTTTTGATACGCAATTAAATGAAGGAATAAAGATTATATGCATATAAAATAGAAAACAAAATTAAACTAAATTAAACGAGAAAAAATGAAATAAAATTATCTTTCAAATGATATGAAAAATAATATTATTAAAAAAAGTTTTTTTTTTCCAAAAGGAAATGTTATTATTATCATTATTTTTTATTTTAAAGAAATGAAATGAGAGAAAAAAAATGTCGAATAATCAAATGAAATGAAATATGTTTTTCTTTTTTTCAAAATGAAATGCAAATTAAGTTAAGAAATGAAAATAAGAAATAGGAAGAATTAAACATAAAATGCATTATTTTTGTTCTTTTTAATTTAACAATGAAACCAAATACCAAAACAAAAAATATTATTATTATTTTACTAATTCCCAATTCTTCCAAATTGTCCGACTAATTTCGTCTTCGGTCCGACTTCCGATTAAAACCTCCCAACCAGATCAAATTGAACCAAAATTCCTGATTACAGCTCAAAATTCAACAAGACGGCCGACTGTGAACAAATGACCGTTTTGCCCTTTGTGAACCAAAGAGCGTGCCACTGGTATTTTCCTGCCAAAATCAACCAACTGCACAACCTGTTAGCGGTTACTTTAAACGCAATGCAAAATGAAATGGGATGCGAAACGACTAATCTTAGGGCAAAATTTGGGGTACTACAGGACGTCTCCGTTTGCTTGCCGCCGTTCGCGGCGGGAGCGAGGATGAGGTCGTGAACGGCATCGTCGTGGTGTGGGCTAGCCATGATCGCAGAGTGTTGGTGAAACTTTGGTTCTCTGCTCGGAGGAACGGGAAAGTTTTATGTTCCCACAGACGGCGCCATTGATCTAACCTGATCAGAAGAGGATCACTGACTGCCACCCGTCTTTGACTTACTGCCTGTTCACGGTGTTGAAGAAGAGGAAGGGGTGTACCTTCAAGACACTCTGATGTCAAAGTAAGCGTATGGGCAGAGTGATCACAAGTACAGAAAAGGGTAAGAAGAGAATACCTGACCCTCTTGTGAAAGAGGGTATTTATAGAGAGACCCCAGCGCAGGGTCAACGGTCATTTGAGTTGGGCTGGATGGTCAGGCCCAACCCTGGTAACTGCTAGGGCTTACGTGGAGTAGTGAAGACCAGAACGTGGTCTTCTCCCTAGTTCAATTGTCCTGTGATATCCGGAAAGTGAGTTTGACCTGCTCTTTCGGAGGTGGGCAGTTGGTTGGTGACGTGTCCCCGCGGAAGGGAGCACGTGGAGAACCTGTGAGGGACACGCTGTTCTGCTCGACAAGGAAGAAGGTTCTGCCTGCGGAGGGAGGTTTTGCCCGACGGGGGCAGTGTCTGGTCGACGAGGAGTCTTGTGCTCGACACAGATGAGGAAGGTTCTGCCCGCGGAGGGACATTGCCTGCCTGGTGAGGACTCTGTGCTTAACGGCTGTGGCCCGAGCCGGATTGGGCTTGGCAGAATATTATTGGGATGGGCCTGCCTGGTCAAGCCGCGACCCAGGCCAGAACAGTATTTTTCCTAAAACTCTACCTCTTACCTCATCAAGGTCTTTATTGAGCCCAGCGAGAAACATGAATACACGATCATTTTCTTGCCTCTTGAGAAACAAAACACTATCTTCTGTACACCTCCAATTATCATCATAACAAACATCCAACTCTTCCCACAGTGTCAACGGCTCATTGTAATAAACAGTTACACTTCTGTCACCTTGTTTCGCATGCCATAACTTTGATTTTAAACCATAAATTTGGGAGGAGTTTTGAATATCAGAGTATGTTTCCTTAACAGCTTCCCACACATCCCTTGCGGAAGGAAAAAACATGTAAGGCTTACCTATTCTAGTTTCCATACCAGCCACACAATAATCAAAGAGTTTTCAGATTTTCATTGTTTGTAACGAGGATCTCCTGATGTCGGTTCAACTACTGTTTTTGTTAAGAAACCAAGTTTCCCTTTGCTATCCAACACCAACTGAACGATTTGAGCCCATTCATTATAGTTATTCCCATTTAGTTTAGGGATATTGACCTTGAGGGAGTATGAGGAACCCTCCTTATCATTACCACCTATGTTGGAATAACTATCACCAAAGACAATGTTCTTGTTTCCATTGTTTCCGTTATTACTGCCAAAAACAATGTTAATGTCTTCATTATTGCTGTCATTATTGTCATTGTTTGTGACCACTGACGGTTCCTCTCGTTCGCCATCTCCGCGACCACCGTTGTTTCTGCGGCCACCTCCGTTCTGCGCCACCGCCGTTGTTATTTGCCATAAGAGGTTAAATGGGAATGACCCATGAATGATAGCACCAATGTTATGGTTGAGAAATTTGATTACTCTACTTCGAAGATAGAGAATCATCCTAAGAAGAAAGATAAAAAGAAAAGACTAATTCTCATTTCCTCATTCCAAATTGAGATCTCTCAATGATAGTACATATATAGAGCTAGTAATGGATATCAGGAATAATAGGGTTAAATGACTAAAAGCTATAATGCCCAACTAAACAATAAAAGTCCAACTAAGATAAATTCAACTTCTAACTTAAATATTTAAATTGTCTAAAAATTAATTCCATTATTCTATCATAAAGCAAATACCATCTGTCTTCATGGTCGATACCAAGTCCATTGCAGGTCAGAATCATTCCTTTAAATCTGGCCGGATATTCCTGTGTATGTGACATGCCCAAATATGTAAGTAAAGATAAGCAATTATACTTCTAGGGAGATATAGCGAAACAATCACCAAAATAGTACTAATTTTTATAACTGCAATACCTGCAAGCTATACTTCTCAATCTCACAGGCCCCAGTTAAATCATAGTCAAGACGCTTGGCAGGATCGCTCAATACTACAGAATAACATTGAAAGACAATTGTAAGAAAATATCCACCACAACTATTGTTAACAACTAGCTGCTTGTTGGTTTTCTAAAGCATAAGCCAAACACACATATCTTGTTCAAATTATGTGGTGCTACAGAGACTCTGGTGCTGCAGATTAAATTTAATCCATTAAGTATCAATTAAAGTCATATCATCTAATAAGATTGTGCACAGGTTTTCCGTCATTGGTTGGGTGAAATCTGAGGCTGAGACGTAGCACATCAATCTGAGGTTGAGACGTAGCACATCAATCTGAGGTTGAGACGTAGCACATCACAAAGTTATTTAGTATATTAAACTGAAGCAATTTCCACTACCGAACAAATCATCAGTGTCAGATTTCCCAATAATGCTCAACTTTGGCAATCATGCAAACTTAAACATTCATCCAAATGTCTTTTTCCCAAACTCAAATAGTTGGTGGGTGATTTATATCTATGCCTTCAAGCTATTAGTCAAGGTTAAATTTCATATCAAAACTAATGAAGGGATGTATGTAGTGTTTGTGCCAATGACTACCGGTCCTTTTAACCATCTGTATACCGTGACCGTGATGTGATTACAGCTATCCTTTCATATCAAAACAGTAAGAGTCACAAACACTAAAAAGGTTGGTACAGGACGACATGTTTGTGACTCTTACTGTTTGTGACTCTTACTGACCGTGATGTGATAAGGATAGCTGAGTACAGTAAGAGTCACAAACATGTCGTCCTGAAGGAACATTTTTGTTAAACCCAGCATCAAAGAAAGAACATGTGGTTACATTCAATCACTTGGTGTTTACATGTGCTTCCCAGCATTAAGTAAGAACACATGTTTTTTAATAACTAAAATACTTGAATTAAGGGTCTCTCTCAACATTAAATTGTAAGTCAAAAACAATTTGAGAGAATTAATAGTCCTAAATACATATGGTGCAGAAATGGGTTGATTTACATGATAATGATGATTCATGAGAATCAAACACAAACGAATTTATGCTTAAATAAATGGGAGACAGAATTGAGGATTTGTGTGGCGAAATAGAAAATCAGAGTGCCACAATTTGGATGCTGTTTCTCGCTCAATCACTTTCTGCCATGCGCTTCTTCACAATGGTAAAATTTCCGAGGGTTCTTTAACGAAGAAACAACTGAAATCAAATGGATTTTATTATTTCCGCCAAAATAAGACTTTATTATCTTATATTTTTACTTAAATGCACTTTTAGTCCTCTTAATTGGGATATTTTAAATAATTGATCTTCTATTATAAAATTAGCAATTTTAATCTTTTAATTTTGATTAACTTTAGATTTTTATGGTGTCCTCCACTTTTGTATGCCTGACAATGATGATGAGGAGGAAAAAATTAATTTTAATGACATGGTTGTTAGAAATAATTTATATTTTACAAAATTTAGTGATTAAGTTTTGTTAGAGGATAATTTATTACTTTATTATGTTGTCTATGTGGTCCTAGTTTTTTGTGAATAAATAGTGATAGATATTATTTATTGTAATTTTTTTCCTTACAACTTTGTAGCCGTCATTTTGCATAATATATACTCTCATTCTATTTATCTCTTTTAACCTTGTGGACCAACAATTGGTATCTAGAGCTTCGGTTCGGATCCACAGGAAAACACGAGAAACACGAGTGAAACGGTGAGGCGTTGTGTGGTTGATTCCGTTTCATGAGTTCGTGTTGAATCTTGAACGAAATCGTAACAGAATCACATTTTCTGATTCTGCAAGATTGAGAAACATTGTGCTTGGTGATATCTGAGTGATTGCACAAGGTTGAAGATGAACGTAAACGGTGGTCTGAGCACCAAGCTTCCAGTGTTTGATGGAAAAAGCTTAACTCATTGGATGTGTAGATGTGTGTATTGCTCGGTGCTCAAGATGTGCTTGATCTTGTCACTGAAGGTTACGTATCAATACCAGCAAATGCAACAGAGGAACAAAAGAATGCGCAGAAAGATACGAGGAAGAATGATCAGAAAGCATTGTTCTATATCCATTAGTGTGTGGATGCAAATGTATTTGAGAAAATCGCTGATTCAACGACGGCGAAGGCTGTGTGAGATACACTGGTCAGGTGTTATGATGGTGACGCATCAGTGAAGAAGGTGAAGCTTCAGTCCCTACGAAAGCAGTATGAGAATCTCAACATGAAGAATAATGAGAAGGTATCGAGTACATCTCTAGAGTGATTCTGATCACTAATGAGATGAAAGCTTGTGGAGAGACCCTTTATGAACAAGTAATCATTAAGAAAGTATTGAGATCTCTTACCCCTCAGTTTGATTACATTGTGGTAGCAATAGAATATTCTAAAGATTTGACCACCATGTGAATTGAAGAGTTGCAAAGTAGTTTAGAGGCACAAGAATAGTCTTGGTCAGAAGCTAGGAGAAGATCTAATGGTGTTCAGAAGTTAGAAATCTCAACTTCTGATAGGAAGAAGAATGCTCAGAAGGGAAACGAGAGATATGACAAGAAGAAGATCCAGCGTGTTGCACCCCAATATTTTGCCCAACCTATTTTCTTTACCTAGCTTATGTTTCATTGCATTTCATATGGCATTAGCATTTTGCATAGCATTGGTTCTCGAGGCAGGGGATCAAGGTTCCCGTGACTCAAGTTTCATTCCCGTGCAAGCAACCGAGTCGCGAGCATCAGAAGAAACGACATTTATTTTGCCCAGCGGTCGAGCGACCGATTTTATTTTGCAGGTTATGCCCAGATCAGGAGACAACATTCAGTCTATATCTAGCATTATCACAGTCACAGTATTCAAGAGCAAGTGTCGAAAGCTTAGTAGAGCTCAAAACGACGAGAAACAGGCAAACAGGCAGGTTTCCCTCCAAAAGGCGCCAAATTCAAATTTTTGAAGGTGTTAATCGGTTAACACATATGGTTAACCGATTAACCAAAGGAAAATTAGCTCAGATTTGAGATTTTAACAGTGTTAACCGGTTAACGTATATGGTTAACCGGTTAACCATAGCAGATTTTACCCTGTACGTGATTTTGCAAGCCATTTGCACTTAAGGTCCAATTTTGATCACCTTGAAACTCATTTTTTACCAAAAGAAGGATCTAGAATGTTCTTGAAAGTTGGTTATTTCAATTTTTCCTCCAAATTCCCATGCCTAGCTCCAAACCAACTTTCCAATCCAAAGTCCAAACCCCACCTTTGGGTTCCAAACCTAGATGGTATTTAAGTGATCTACTCCAAACCAAAAGAAGCCAATTTTCATTTCTCACATTCATTTTTCAGAATTGATCAGAATCTTCTCTCAAATTATCTCAACTTCTCCATTTCCAAAACCCACACTCAAAGCTCTTTTTTCATTAGGATTCGTTGATTTTTCATTGAAATCAATGGATTCTTGAGCATAAACCTTCCTCCATCCTCATCTTTGGATCCATTTTCATAATCAATTTTCGTGCAAATTGAGATCTGATTTGGAGCTTGACTTGGAAGTGATTATTCGAAGCGTTTCGACTCGAATTTGGTGGATCTTCGTTCGTACAACAACAATTGGCTTGGATTTTGAAGTTTTCCAGATTTCTAGCGGTTGAACTACTCAATTATAGCAAGATCAACACTAACCGGAGCAAATATCCGCTTCGAAGGTTGGAGATTCTAGATCCATAACATTTTTGAGCTTACTTACATTTCCATGATGATTTTCATATTCGATTGAATTTTGGTGGATTTCGATCCGTGTGAATTGCAATTGTGCTGCGTAGACATGTTTGCATGTCTATTGGTTTTTTGTTTGCAGGTGTAATTTCGTGCTTATTTGATAAGTTGATCTGTTGGATCCCTTGATTAAGTGATTTTGTGCATTAAGTGCTTTTTCTGTTGTTGTTTTTCACTTCTGGTGCAGTGTTAATCAGTTAACCTATATGGTTAACCGGTTAACCATTTCAAACTTTCAAATTTTTATAAATGTTAACAATGTTAATCGGTTAACGCATAGGGTTAACCGATTAACCTGTTCAAAACTTCAGATTTTTCAAACATTTTAAGGTGTTAATCGATTAACAGTATGTGTTAACCGATTAACACTGTGCCAGAATGCCATGTTTGCTGTTTTGTTTGCATGTTCGTATACCGGTTCGATTCGAATCATCATAGATCAATGTGATGCATTAGGATTGAATTATTTTGGCTAATTGTCATTGTTTGTGGTTGATTAATCATGATGTTGTTGACTTGTATGATCGTTTTCAATTGCTTGCATGCTTGCGTATGTGGTTCGAATTGGTCATTTGTTTGCATGTTTAATTGCTTTCATTTCTCGCTTTTCTCTACATGTTTGCATCATTCTTGCATCGCTGTTGAGGTCGAGACGCGCTTGTGGCGGCTGCTGCCCCACACATTTTCCCTCCCTCCCACCATTCTAATTGTGCATTTTCATGTTTGCATTTTTCTACTTGTGATTGATTCTTCCTTTGTTCTTCTTGTGCTTTCTTGCCATGATCCCCATAGGATTCCTAGTCCCTCCGTTTAGGATGAGAGTAGGAGAGACATTAGGCGTTCAATCCAAGTATGCCAACATTAGAGTAGATGTTTCCCCTTTTCATCCAAAGTTTAGGATCACTTTGCATGACAATGTTAGGGCCGAGTTTCCCTTAGACCTTCCGTGTGTCTTCTCTTCTCATCTTCATACAATCTTAATACACTTAATAAAAATAATGGATATTGTGCCATGAGCCTTATACTTGGGAAATGGTAATTAAGGGGCTACCTCTCAATTGCTTAGAGTGTTTAGTATACGTCCTTAGGACGATATGCGACGCATTCGATCCTATGTTCTAGGCTTTAGTACAACATACATTATAAACACTCAAATTCAAAAAACTTCTTCTCTAAAAAATACAAAACAAATTCAAACCTTTTCCTTCGGGGTTAATCAAACTTCTTTTTTAGAAAAAAGTGTTGTTAAGCTTCGGTTCTACCGCAAACAGGCTTTGTCCCTAACTGCTGGAACGGATGTTTAACCCTACTCGGATAAAACACTTAATCAGCCCGTGGTTTCGTGTCCGCCCGAACTACATCTGCTATGATCTTTCATACCAGATGAAAGTACGTAGGCACAAGACGCGATGTCTTGGCGAGCAACCTTCCCCCCTTCTCTCCCGTAGTTAGCCGAACTACGTTGACTCTGACTTTCCCATTACACGAGGGAATACGTAGGCCCAGAGCGGCGATGCTCTGCCGAGTCTCTTTTCTTTTTTTCTTTTTGTCCCGCAAGCCTGTAGCGTAGATAGATAAACAACCCTTTAGATAGAAAACAAGTGTGGATCCCATCGAGTACGACGAACGTGAGGGGTGCTAATACCTTCCCCCTTGCGTAACCGACTCCCGAACCCAGGACTTGGTTGCGATGACCTCGTCTTTCCCTTTTTTGTTAGGTTTTTCTGATCGTTTCTTTTTCCTCTCTTTGGGATAAATAACGAAAGGTGGCGACTCTTCTGTTTTCCGCTGGTTGTTTTTCGCAGTTGCGACAGCTGGCGATTCTGCTGGGGACTCTGGTTCCCTATGCGAGTCAATCCTAGCGCTTGTTTGGTTTATCTCTTTGGATTTTGTACATACGGGTTATACTTTATTTACTTTTGCACTTTACTTTTCCGCACTTTATTTTCAGCATTATATCATTATTATTGTGTTGTTGTGGGGAGGGAAGTTCTGATGAGTGAAAAGCCAGACCCAGGCTTGAGAGAAAACATAGCATTAAAGTGGAGATTAATGGAGGACCTGTTTTCTTAGCAAACACCAGTTCCCATGAAATTCACGCTCAGACGAGATTCTCTTTGATGATTTCTTTTCTGGTCCTTAGGATTAGAATTAATTTTGGATCTGAGGATTGTCAACTCTGGGGACCGATCATTTGTGAATCAACTAAGTGAGGCCTCTTCAAGGGGTGATTATGTCGAACCAGAAATGGTGAACGTATCATCATTTCTTGAAAGTCTGTGACGCTGAGAAACGCATAGGATGTCGTACCTTTATCAGTGGATTAGGTCCATACCTGTGAGTGGGACTGGGGTTGTGCAGGAAACCTTTACCTTCAGACTACCCGGTTTTCTATACAGTTTGAATCCGATGTATTGGTAACAGAGGTTCCTATCAGAGCAGTGCTATGTTCTTGTTGAAGCAGAATCTTGGCCCTTCTCACTCAACAACACAATAGTCTTGATCTCCTGCCTGCATCCTTAGCATTTGCATCCTTGCATTTTCATTTTGCATTTTCATTTTGCATTTCATTAACGTGTGTTTGTGTTGCAGGTGCGTATCTCTCCCCGATTCTAGTGGTCTTATTCTGTATTTCGGATATGGAGACTTTGAAGAGGACAATAGCATACAGGTTTCCTACTCCAGACGTTAGTCCCATACCGAAGTTGATTGCCCTGGATGATGGTTCAGTAACAGAAGACTTTAGGAAATCATATGGGAGGTTGTTGAAATTTGTTTGCAAGCCTACCGCACACGAGATCAGTGGCTTGTATACTCTGTTACAATTCTATGATGCTCCATTGAGATGCTTTGTGTTTCCAAATTATGTTCTAGCACCCACACTAGAAGAATACTCAGACTTGCTAGGCATTCCCATCAAGGATCAAATGCCTTATCATCATGTTGACACTAAGCCTAATCTGGCCAATCTTGCCGCTGCTTTACACTTGGATGAGTCTGAGTTGAAAGAAGGAGTGGCTCAAAGAAATGGGATGTATGGTTTTCCTCTATCTTTCCTAGTGGAGAAGGCTCAGAAGTTTGCCAAGGAGGGTTGTTGGATCGTGTTCAACGCAATTTTAGCTCTTTGCATATATGGTACCATATTATTTCCTAACTTACCAGACTTCGTGGACGTAGACGCTTTCCAAATTCTCGCCTCAGGGAATCCAGTACCCACTCTTCTTGAAGACGTTTACCACTCTATCCATTATAAGAACGAGAACCGGAGAGGGAAGATTGTATCTTGTTGTGTTCCCTTGCTATACAAATGGTTTGCCAACCACATGCCTAAAGCGGGTCCCTTTGTCTCTTCTGTGGGCACTTTAGATTGGTCCAAGCGTCTAATGGGTTTAGCTGCAGAGAATATCACTTGGTTCGACAGGGATATGTTGGGTACAAAGCTCGGCTACAGTTGCAGTGGTTTTCCCAATGTTCCTCTGATCGGGAGAAAAGGGTGTGTCAATTACAACCTGTCATTGTTGATCAGGCAGTTCGGTTATGCACTGAAGGAGGCTCCTAAAGAAGACGAGATACAGGAATCTCTGTATCTCACCGGGCTGTTGGATGGTGATGCATTGGTTAAGCTTGAGCATGCTTGGAAAAATCTTCACAGGAAAGGTAAAGCAATGTTGGGGAAGAGCAACAATAAAGCCTTTGATCCATTCTTGGTTTGGATCCGTGAGCGAGCCACGAAGTTTCTAATGCCTTATCCTACTGCTAGACCATTATATCCTCCTGTGGTTGAGAAGCCCATTACGGTTGACATTCAGAAATACAACCAGGTGCTGCAAGAAAAGGAAGAGTTGAGGAAAGCCAACGAAGAGCTACAGAAAGAAATTGCTCAACTCCGAAGCGAGAAGAGTGAAGCTGTGTACTCCTGCAAGAAGCAAACCAAGTTGATAAACCATTTAGGTACCATCTTAACCAAAGAGACTGATGCTCGAGAGCGTTTGGGGTTAGACTTCAAGGTTGTTAACAGTGTTCTCGCCACCAAGAAGCAAGACCTGGACAGGTCATATCTGAAGATCTCTAAATTCGAGGCATTATGGAACACTACTCTGACCAATCACAAAGAGCGAGAAGAGAAGCTAAGGCAGCAGATCGCCAAACTGACGATTCAGCTCGAGGCCAAGAACGAGAAGATTGAAGCTGAAGCATCGCTCAGGCGTAACGCTGAGTGCAAGTTGAAAGAAGCTATGGAAAATCTGAAGGAGTGCAAACCGAGGGTTGATTCCAAGAGATGCAAATTAGAAGATTGCTTCAGATAGGGAGCCTGGGAAGACTTTGTTGAAGATATCCAGAGCACCATCAGACAGAGAGAGCTGCTTATTTAAGGATTGCTCACCAGGCCTGATCACCCCGAGACAAAGGAACTATTGGAGGATATTCGTGCCCGCTGCCGCACTTGATTTCTTTTGTATTCTTTGTAGCTTTCATTCACTGCTATATTGTTGACCACCACCAGGCTTGTTGGCTGGGGTCAATCTGTTACCGTTGATTCAGTTGTACTCAGTCACTCCTGTATGCTGCCTATGTGGGCTCTTTATATATCAGATGTTGATTCGTCTCCGTAATCGACTCCTTATTTGTCTCGTTGTTATTCTGGAACTAGAATCGGGGGGAATCTCTCCTAAAGCACAGACACATGTTTGCATTTGCATATCATCTTGCATAGCAGGTACCTTGGACGTGTTTATCTGACCCCTATGTTTTCTTTGGAAGGTGAGTTTCAGGATTGACTGCAGACCAATTCACCACTACTCCACCCGAGCCAATCAACTCAGAGCTATGGAGCAAGTTCAGGCTGAAATGCAAGAGTTTAGGGAGAGGATGTCCCAGTTCATGGACATCATGCAGGTGGTTTCCAGTGGACAAGAGCAACTCAAAACCCTCGTGCAGCCCTTGATTGCACACGTTGACACCATTGGGGTTTTGCACGGAGGTGAAACTACCAACCCTCCTCATGTGGAGACTCCCCGGGCTGACAATTCTGGACCGACTGTGATCATTCCCAATGCTGGAGGCAATGGGAATGATGTAATGGGTGCTGGCAACACTGAGGCTGGTAATGGCAACATCGGAGCTGCTATTGGTAATATCGGCACAAGTGGTAACAACGCTGGAGTTAATGCTGGTAATACTGGAAATGGAAACTTCCATGGACCCGAAGCTGTGGGAATCGTCCATGGAAATGTTCATCAACCCTGGAACGAGGATCGTCAAGCTGACGTATTCTCAATGAGAGGTGATGAGGCTGAGCTATCTTCTGAGGCTCGCCAGAGATTCAAATCACTTGAGGATAAGATGAAGAGCCTTGAGAATATGAATTCTATAGGGATCAACATGGCCAACTTGGGGCTGATCCTTGACCTCAAAATACCACCGAAGTTCAAAGTGCCCGATTTTGATAAATACAAGGGCACTACCTGTCCTCGTGTCCACTTGAGATCTTATTACAGGAAGATGTCGGCATACTCCGACGACGAGAAGTTGCTGATGCACTTCTTTCAAGATAGTCTGTCAGGACCTTCACTGGAATGGTACATGGGCTTGGAGCCTGTGAGTGTACGTAGCTGGAAGGATCTTGCAGAAGCGTTCGTTAGACATTACCAGTACAATAGTGACCTGGCGCCCAACCGGGTCCAGCTGCAAAATCTGTCACAAAAGAATGGGGAGTGCTTTAAGGAATACGCGCAGCGCTGGCGTGAATTGGCAGCCAGAGTACAACCGCCTATGGTGGAGCGTGAACTGGTAGACATGTTTGTGGCTACCTTGTCGGGTGTTTATTATGAAAAGCTAATCCGCAGCATGTCAGGGAGTTTCTCCTACTTAATCATCACTGGTGAGCAAGTTGAGAACGAGATTAAGCTGGGAAAGATCCAGGCCGATGAAGGTTCCTCAGCTGGAGGAAAGAAAGTGTTTGGAGGAAAGAAGAGAAAGGGTGAAGCCAACTCTGTGTCTGGTTCCTGAAGGAACAGAGAGCCGACACAGAACCATCAGTAACAAAGGGTCGCTAATATTACTATCCCTACAGCTCCACAGTAGCAGCCGCAACCGCAGAACCAAAATCAGCAGGGATATATAAAGTACCCAATCCGACCAGCGAATAGACGACTTGAGACGCCACCAATGCCATACTCTCAGCTACTTCAAGCGCTACTTTAATTACAACTCGTTCAGAAGAGGACGCTGGCTCCACTGACCGGACCACTTCCACCCGGTTACGATACAAACGCTCACTGCAAGTTCCATTCCGGGGCACCCGGTCACACCATTGAAGATTGTAAAGCCTTCAAGCACAAGGTCCGGGACCTGTTGGACAGCAAAGCGATCAATTTCTCCGGTGACGTGCCGAATGTCATTTAGAACCCAATGCCTAACCACGGACATGCTGGGGTTAACGCGATTATCGAAGATGAGGACTTGAATTTAGTGAAGAAGGTTGATGATCTAAAGACACCATTGTGTTTTGTCAAAGCCAAGTTGTTGAAAAAGGGCGTATTCCCAGGTTGTGAGGAGTCCTGTATTAAGTGTGCAAGTCGTTTAGACGGTTGTGATCAGTTGAAGGACGGTATTCAGAGTCTGATTGACGAAGGGGTCCTACAATTTGATCGGAAGGTTGAGAACAAGACCGGAGAAGTGTTGACCAAGCAGAACGATGAAATTGCTACAATCACCATCCCATATAAGACCGTCACTATTTCTGCTCTCAGGCCACCGACGATTACTATAACTAAAGCTGGCCCTATACCGTTCAAAAGTACCAATGCTGTCCCATGGAATTATGGAGCAGAGGTTTACTGCAACAGATAGAAGATGGACTTGAAGTACCCACCGGTAGGGTCTATGGATAAATTAGTTGGATCAGGGGGAATCACCCGCAGTGGGAGGGTGTTCTCGCCGCCTGAAGTCGGTGCCGACCGGGTGGATAAGGGTAAAGACAAAGCAGTCATTGAAGAAACCTCTCGGGAGGTAGAAAAATACTTATTGGTAAGGGGTACTGAAGAGTTCATGAGATTAATCAAGAAGAGCGACTATAAGATAGTTGACCACCTACAGCAGACACCCTCAAAGATCTCTATACTGAATTTGTTGCTTTTCTCCGAAGCACATCACAACGCCTTGTTGAAGATCTTGAACGCAACATATGTACCTCAAGAAATTTCTGTCAACCAGCTCAAAGGGGTGGTTGCACATGTCAATGCTGGCAATGGCTTGGGCTTCACCGATCGTGACTTGACGCCTAAGGGCAGGAACCATAATAATGCGCTGCACATATCGCTGGAATATCGGGGAACTGTTATGTCGCACGTGCTCGTGGATACCGGGTCTTACTTAAATTTATTGCCAAAGAAAGCACTTATGAAGCTGGACACTCGTGGGTTGTTGTGTACACCTAGTGATCTAGTGGTGAGGGCGTTTGATGGGACCAAGCGGTCTGTGTTCGGAGAAGTAATATTGCCCATTCAGGTGGGGCCAGAAACCTTTAATGCAGTATTTTATATCATGGATATCCAGCCCGCCTACAGCTGCTTGTTAGGCCGACCCTGGATCCATTCAGGGGGGATGTGACCTTTACATTGCATCAGAAATTGAAGTACGCTGTGGGTGGCAGAATCGTCACGATCTGCAGGGAAGAAGACATTATGATGAGCCATTTGTCGTCTTTTAAGTATGTAGAAGTGGACGGTGAGATTCACGAGACGTTGTGCCAAGCATTCGAGACAGTCAATGTCAAGGATGTATCTCCTGTGGTGAGTAAAGCACCTGAAGTGGCTCTCTCTTCTTTCAAAGAGGCTCAAGCTTTGGTACAAACTGGTTCAGCTCAAGGCTGGGGGCAGGTGCTGAACATCCCCAACAAGCAAGATAAGTTTGGCTTAGGGTATCATCCTTCCTCTGCTTCGTCCTCTCAGAATGCGCCGCGTTACAAGGGGTTGATTCAGTTCACTAAGGGTGGAGTCATATTTGAACAGGTCAATGTTGTGTCCAACGGGGAAGGGGATAATGATTGTGATATGGAGGCATGGATCCAACCGTGCAAGCCAGGTGTCGCTACCGCGAAAATAAGGTGCCGGCAAAACAGAAGAGTCACCACCTTTCGTTATTTATCCCTCAGAACGGGAAACAAAACGATCGGAAAAACCTGACGAAAAGGTATAAGACAAGGTCATCGCAACCATGTCTGGATTCGGGAGTCGGCTACGCAAGGGGAATGTATTAGCACCCCTTACGTCCATAGTACTCGATGGGATCCATGCTTGTTCTGTTTATCTGACGGGTTTATTTACTACCTACCTATCAAGGCTAGTCTGAAAAGAAAAGAAAATGATTCGGCAAAGCGTCGCACTTTATGCCTACATATTCTCATCAGAGAATGAGAAATCAGAGTCAACATAGTTCAGCTAACTACGGGTAAACAGATGGGGGAAAGTGGCTCGCCAATAAATTAGTATTGTGCCTACGTACTCTCAACTGATATGAGAGATCAGAGCTTACGTAGTTCGGGAAAATATGGATTACGAGAATTCAGATTCATCTGTTTTTCTAGTAGAGTTAACAAACAGTTCCAGCAGTTTGGTGTACGCAGCTCGACCCTTGGAGACTTAGGCGTTACCGTTTGCTGTAGAACTGGGAGTTAACGACACTATTTTCTTCAGAAAAAGCTTCCTTTGAATTATGGGCCCACGGGGCAAAAAAGTTTGAAGTTTGTTTTCTGCCTTTTACGGAAGAACTGTTTTTTATGGTTGTCTGTAGTTTGTACAGCACTAGAGACTATGACTTAGGAGTGAATGCGTCGTATAGCATCCAAAGGACATATACTAAACATCCTAGATGATTGAGAGGAGACCGCTCAATTATCATTTCCCAAGTAGTTTAAGGCTCGTAACGCGCTTATACTAACTTGCCTTTATTACGTTTTTTACTGTTGTTTTGAGATGAAAAGATAACGAACTCTATGGGGAGACTATCAAGCCCTAATGTTGTCATGCCAAGGATTCATCCTATGGTTGAGGTTTGAAACAGGGAACTCCTAGACGTTATCATGCATAGGTTTCAACCTAAAGTTCTAATCATCACTTCCTTATCAAAGGAAGTGAGATTCCTAGGGGATCATGTCAATGGGATACAGAAACATATAAACCATCAGCTTAAACAGATAAACAATAAACAGTAAAGATGCACATGCAATGCAGCAATACAAGCAGAAGGAGACTCACTCAACCCCTAAGCAATCAAGCAAAGAAAAATAGTCAAAACAGACAAGCAGAGGGAGCTCACTCAACCTCTATTATGCAAATACGTCAATTAGAAAAAGAAAAACAACACACAAGCAAGGGGAGGATCACCTCAACCCTTAATGCAAACAAGCAGTCATGCTCCTAGCTTAAAATAATCTAAACATGCACTATCCTAATGCAACACACCACTCAATCATGAATGAGGAAAAGGACTTATGGCAAATAATGGATTCATTTCACAAGTAATCATACAAGGCTTCTAACCTAAGGAAAGAAATTGGGTGTTGGGAGGCAAAGGTAAGGTCCACAGGAACATATCCCAGGCACTCAACCAACTAACAGAGATTTGGGGGAATCCTAAGGGTTTGGCTCCTTCAAGAGATGTGCAACATTCTCCTCACAGGAGGGACTATGATACCTCAGGAAGGTTCCTAAAAAGAATGAATGAGAAAATTTTAGAAGAATGGAGATGAGAAGCAAGGTAAGTTCCACAGGAACTTACCACAGACACTCAACCAACTCCACTTCCTTTAGAGAGAGAGGGAGCTTTCATGGACTCAACCCCTTTATGATAGTTCAATGTACTCCTCCACAGGAGGAAACATGCTCACAAGGAGGATTCCAATCAAGCAAGGAAAATTGAAGAGGAAACTACCCCTATAGGAAGAATCATCCACCTATTTAAACTTCTAAAGAAACCACAAATGATACCTTCTAAGGACATCTATCCTAAAGATTCAAGGGTTCTAAAGGAGGTTTCTATCTAAATACCAATCTATCAAGAGAGGAAATGGGACCTAGAATCATCTAAAGGTCATTTACAAGCCTAATCCATACACTTAACCTAGTTAGGATCACCTAAACTAAGGCTAATTGGTAAAATGGGAACTTAATAGAAAATCATTCCTAAAAATTCTAAGGAAAATACTACACTATCCTACATGTATCAACATGCTATGGTCCAAAAATCAGGGGCCAAACCTAAGTAAAAAGGTTCAAACTAAATCTAAAACTTCAAGGGTACACTAAAGGGATCCATCCATGAACACTGCTAAACAACTACCCTAAAACCCTATTTAGAATCATCTAAAAATCATAACAAAAATCAAATGACATCATCAACATGTATATAACCAGCACACAAAATTTTAAGTCTTAATTCCATACCATGAATGAGAAATAAAATCAACAAGCTCAGCATACAATCATCCCATTATTAAAAACATACTACCATAGAAAACATGAAATTAATTGTAAAAGAAATGGAAAATTAAAATAAAAAACATGGAAATATTCTAGACATTCCAAACTATATCCACATATTTTTTCAGGAATTATTAACACATTTATTATTTTTTATGAATTAAAACTAGCAAGTAATAAAACAAAAAAAATAAAGAAAAAGAAATAAAAGAAATAAATGGAGGGAGGTGCGCTCAGTAGTAAATCCATGAGTTATTCGCTTGGGCCTTGCGCATGAGGGGTGTGGATAGCGCGTGGGGAATGGGCCAAACTGAATATCAATTCAACTTCATCTTCTAATTGAAACAGCGCCAGGGGGGGTGTAGCAAGCAAGGATTTCATGTGTACATTGGTTGGGCCTAACTAGTGAGGGGTGGGGATAGCATTTGAATCACAGCCCAGAGTTCCAATCTATGAAATTCTGTGTTTCATTAAAGGGGGAAAGAAGGTCACACGTGGGCTCATCACAGCCAGAAGATCAACATACAAAGTCCAAGTGAAGGCGTAATCTAACGGTCACAATATGATATGATTTTTCAAACTCTAAAACGGAGGGAAAGAACACACGATGGTTCTGCAATTTTCCACGGTGGTCGGCCTAGCGCCGGTCATCCCCTACCTTGCGACGGGAACCTTACCAGAACCCCAACCTCAACGAAACCTGCAATTCTTTATATCAATCGACTCGCCTCTCTCCCTAGATCACTAATCCACAATTCATTTTCGTTTTTATCCATTATTAAGAGAGATACACGAACAACAACTTGGAGCTCCATAACACAAACTCTCACGATTCATCCTAAAACCCATACAGAATCCATCTATGTTCCAATACTAACTTAATCGCATGTATCTAGAGCCTTAAATGCACATAAGTTAAGAGAAACTTTGAGAGGAAGAACCTGATGCAAAGCTTCGAATCTGGTGACTTCTAGAGCTCCACTTGCTTCCAAGAGGTGCAGATTCCTTCAATTGATGATGATGAACAATTCTTGATGTCCAATTCCTTCTGAAACTCTCTCAATCTCAAAATTCGAAAACCAAGATCCAAGCTTCTTCACACACTTGCTCTAACTGATTCTCAACAGAAATTGCCACTAGAAGCTTCTGGGAATGATCTAAAATCAATTTATAATCTGTTTGACACCTTTGGAGGCCCCATCAAGGCCCAATTTGTGATTTCCAAGTTTCAACTTTTCTTCAAAAATTCACTTATGGTGTGCATGATTTTGCCTTGCTCTGGCTCTCAATTCACTTCAATTCACTTGCTTGATAGTCATGGAGTGTAATTGGATGGTTTTTCTCCTTTGATTTCAACCAAAGATGTGTGTTTGATATGTTACTTCATCATGAAGCAATCCACCAAATGACCATGAAGCAATCCACCAAATGACCTGTAATGTCCAAATACCCAAAACACCCTTGACTTGTCAAAGCCATAACTTGAGTTCTACAAATCCAATCATGGACTTCTAGTACTATAGAGAAAGCTAAGAGGATAAGGAAAAACGTTCATTTTTACCAAAAGTTCATAGGAATCATCCTTCTAGGGCAAAAGTGTCATGAAAGTTAGGTAACTTTCAAGCTCCAAATTCACATACCTCAGATGACCTGTAACTTGTCTGGCTCATAACTTGAGTTCTATAAACCCTATCAAGGACTTATAGTACTCAAATTAAAGCTAAGACCATGCCCTACAACAATCATGTTGGGGTCAAGATGAGATGAAAATCACATCTTGAGTTAAATGGCCTTGAAGTCAGGGGTCAAGCTAGGGGATTTTACACTGTCAAGCCTTAGAAACCCTAGCCTGAAACTTCTCAAACTCTTCAGTCATGATGAGTTAACCTTGAAATCATCCTTAGAACATATCAATGTATCAATCCATGATCACATGGATCTTTAATTAGGTCTCAACCTTCAAATCATCAGTTGACTTAGGGTTGACCCAGTCAAACCCTAGCTGCACCAATCATGGCTGAGGCTTCTTAGTCTTGTGTAAGGACTTGTCTGAGCTCCCACATGAACTTCAAAATTTCTCATGAGCTCTCTAAAGACCTCAAGTACAACTTCATGGCTTCAGAATCATCTGATGGCTTTCCACAACTCTCAAGTTAGAAGACACACACTCTTGGTTTCAACCATTCTCTCTGAGGCTCTTTCAACTTCTCTGACAAGGATATCAACCCTTGAACACTTGAATAACCTTCTTAGCTAGCTTCAAAGTCTTGTGTAGCTCTTGATTGGTAATCATACCTATTGATCTCCTGCATACATGTCAATGAAATGCAAATGATAATACTAATGTGAATGAAATGAAACACAAGCTAGGTAAAGAAATGTTGGGCAAATTTTGGGGTGCAACACCAGGGCAGAGCCTCAGCAATTGGTCCATCCAGGATTTCATCCAAGTGACCAGTAAAGAGTAATGATTTGCTTTTTCCAGTTATTGTATAACCTTATGTCCTACCAGGGGCATAAAGGTTTTATTGTCAGGGCCTTGCTTGCTTATGCATGTGCATTTTATCAATAATCAAAGGGAATTTTCTTTGCATTCAAATTTTGCAATCTCTGTTATTCTTGTTTTGCGTTATTTTTAAACAATAAAATTGCGAAGTGGTTTGTGCTTCCTTGCACATTGTTTTTATGATTAACCATTTTCCTTGCAGGATTCACACTACAAATGACATCAATCCAGAACCTTCCATGACTCATTTCGACTTTGATTGCCCGATATATCAAGCGGAAGAAGAGATTGACGAGGATGAAGACCTTCCAGAAGAGTTGGCTCAACTTTTGAAACAAGAAGAGAAGATCATTCTGCCTCATGAGGAAGTTATCGATATTGTTAATCTGGGGTCTGAAGAAGTAGTCAGAAATGTCGGAGTAGGGGCTGCGTTATAGAGTGGCATCAAGCAAAGACTGATCGAGATACTTCGAGAGTATAGTGATATCTTTGCTTGGTCCTATGAAGATATGCCCGGACTTGACACTGACATAGTGGTTCATCACTTGCCATTGCGCGAAGATTGTCCTCCAAATAAGCAGAAGCTTAGAAGGACACGACCAGACATGGCCGTTAAAATCAAAGAAGAGGTCCATGTTAGACTATGGCACGGATCTAGAAGGGGGGGGGGGGTTGAATAGATCCCCAATTAAAATTTGAGTCGGCGCTACCAATTTAAAATTGGTTTTAAAAATGTTTTAAGTGCGGAAGCGGCCGAGGAAAAATATAGTCTAAAACGAACGGTTATTGGAAAACCGGATATGCGTAAAGCGAATGAATTGACGACAATTACGGAGAGTAAATCACCACACAATTTATACAAATCAATGATATGATACACTTGTAAGATTTCCTAGTTCCAATGAAAAACAAGGCACACCAAACTAGAAGCAAAAATAAGACAATTTTAGTTCAGGACTTTTGTCGAACAGTTGGTGTGCACAAATATCTTAGAAGATATTTATGTTGAGTAAGTGATTGGAAATGCCTTAGTACAATATTTTTATTGTACTTAGTAGTTAAAAACAGAGTTTCAACACCTTACTCAATTTGTATCACAATTTGACAATAATCACTTAAGCTAGAATCACTTATTTTTTAAGCTGAATTGAAAAGACAGAAAATAAAGAACACACGATTTGATGAGGCAGTTCCCCTGTCGTCCTCGCTTCGGGGTACGTCTGCCCTCAATTCTAAAATTAGAATTGAGATATATTGAATATATATCACCTGTTGGAAGAACAAATTACACAAGAGTTGATAGACAATGATACAAACAATCTCAATGATGTTGATAATTGCTACCACTTCTTGCACCTTGATTCAAGATGAATCAAGCCCTTCAATTTGTTGTGAATGACCTCCGATTCCAGCCACCTTATTGAATAACCTTTTGTTGTTCAAACCTTCGGCTCGGCTGATCTTAGACACCAACAAATCAAACCCGGAAAGTCTTCAACACTTCAACGCCCTAGCTACTAAACTGATGAACCTTCCGTTGATCAATTACCTTCGCACTTGCTTGAATGTTGAACAAACTATTCCGTAGCAAAAGCCCTCAAAACCTTCGAGTCTTGATGGGTAAAACCTTCAAGGTTTTCTGCAAGAAACACCTGCCCCAATTTCCACCCGAACCGGATCTTCAATCAACGCGTTCGAACCTTATCACCCTTGAATAAGACACCAATCACAGCAAAAATGATTGTGTGTATTTGAGGATTTGTGTGTTGTTTGAAGGATGAAGATGAAGAAATATGTTGCACCTATTTCACGTTTCTTGCCCTGACAATTTACTCAAGATTTCAATTGTTAGTTATGTTATTTGAACAAAACTTCTATTTATAGAAATAATGAAACAGCCAATCAACTGAAATTTAAAACACAGCAGAAAATCCTTCACTACGCGCGAACGGTCGACCATAGGGTCGGCGTGCGCTGAGCCGTGGCAAAGTTTGTGTTCTATGCACTGACTGACATGGTCGACGCATGTCTTCATGCGCTGATCCGTGGGAAATCAAAACATTCATGCGCCGACTGTAAGGTCGACGCATTGCTTCCATGCGCTGAGCCGTGAGAAATGCCAGGTTTCATGCGCCGACTGTATGGTCGACTCACTGCTTAGAAACCTGCAAAAATAACAACTTTCGCCATTTTGTGCATCTTGCCACATTCAGTTATGAATCACATTAAGGTATGATGGTTTAAGAATAAAAGAGAGGTATAGCATGTTGAAGTATTGCATGATACTTCTAATTTGTCCAAGGTTGTGTTTTGTCATCATCGAAAACTTGGAGGCCTATGTTGTGAGACAACTTGCCCTCACATTCTCCCCCTTTTTGATGATGACAACCTGTTGCACACAACATGCGATGTCATGCGATGTCTTTAACATAGTTGTACGCTCTCCCCCTTTCTTTTTCAGTCATAGCAGTTGTGGTTTACGCTTTTCTCCCCCTTTGACAACATCAAAAAGAAACGGAGAACTATAAAGTCTTGACGGATTAACAATATATCTAACATAAAATCATGAATAGCCATACAGTATATCCAACAGATAATAATTAAACATACACCAATATTCATACACAATATTGATAAGAAACGGAGATAGAAGATAACATAAAAAAGCAGCACATAAAGTCATGACAGTATTTAGAAATTTAAAAACACCATAACAGAGTTTGCGTCCAAAAACAACAAAAGAAACCATGATGCATGCAATCAAAACAACAAACGAAAAATGTAAGATGAACACAAGCTAATAACCCCGTCCACGTCCACGACCACGGCCACGCCTCTCATAGTAATGGGGATGGCGTTGAGGATGAGCCAAATCAGTGAATTCTTCAGTTATGTTGTTCAGGAAGTCGAGACTGTCAGCAATTGCCCGTTCTTCAGCTTGATGGGAGTGAACGAGAATCTCAAAGCGAGCATCCAGCTGTGTGGAAATTCCACTGAGCCGCTCATTTTGAGTACGCAGCTCAGAGCGAACTTGTTCCATCCGTTCATCCTGATCTCTCATAAAATTCTGCTGCTGCTCTTGCATAGTGGTCATGAAATTACGTTGGTCTAATTGCATGGACTGCATCATTTCCAAAATGTCGGAGTTGTTGGATGGCTGCTGAGGAGAAGGAGGTGCCTCAGAGCTAGCTTGATAGGGCTTATAAAATCTCCCAAGTGTGGTCCACCCAATGTATTGCCATTCACCCCAGCCTTGGTTATTTTCCTCACTATCAGTTTCTTGTTGACCCGTGTAAGGAGTCCAGTCATTATTGAGGTTGGAATTTGGTGGCGGATCTTGATAGTTGTCGGGAGGCTCATATGTTTGACGTTCTGTATGATCCGCTTGGTCTGGTTGCACTGCGTCATCCGCCTGTGTATCCTGTTCTTGTTCTTCTTCACTTTCATCTGAACCATCTGCACTTTCTTCATTCTCTTCACCTTCTGACTCATCTGCACTCTCTTCACTTGATGAATCAGACTGAGGCATATTTGAGCGACGATAGAATTTGTACTTCTGGTATTTGAGAATCCAGACGTATCCCATCATTGAGAAAACTTTTGGACTGAATTCTTTGTCAGCGGAAATGGAAGTGTATGAGAAGGAGGGGTAGTTCACATCTGCAGAATTGAGGACCTCTTGGATGAATGATCCATAGGCAAGTGTCGTACCTCGTATGGAGTCACGCAATTCATACATGCGACTCACAATGTAATATGGCCAGTTGATTTTGATACCGTGACCCAGGATATGTATGAGATGAACTTCAGCCTATTCCACCCTTGATAGCCCACCCTGTTTGGGCCGCAGAATGCACGCCACAATCCACTGAAGAATTCTTGCTGAAGTTTTGAGTTTTCCGGAAGTGACAGATCGTGGAAAAGCAGCATTGTTCACAATGTGGGCAGGATAGGGTCGCTTGAGCATACCGTTCAGTGCAGTTTTGAACTCATAACTTTCAATTGTGTGTGAATCAGTTACCTCAGCTAGAGGAGGTTCATTTTCCTCCACAGTCATATCAAAATATTTGTTCCAAATTTCAGAATTTAGAGATACCTTAGTGGGTCCGATAACGGAGTGGAAATTTTCACCATGAAATTTATCATTGAGACCAGTATAGAATATACGTACCAGGTCTTCACTGTACTTGGCATTGCATTCAAGAAATTTTTCAATACCGTGATATGTGAGATAGTTCATGATTTCTCCAAGATGCATGCGTTCGACGACAAGTTCGTAGAATGCATGTTGTCGTACAACCTTTCTTTGACCAATATCCTTGTTGAAGTTTTCACGGAGGGATGGATGAACAAGTGATTCGGCAGTAATGGGTACTGAGGCAGATGTTGACCCTCTTGACCTCTTTCTAGTGGGTCTATGAGAAGAAGAAGCCATGGGTAGAGATTTTGTGAATGTGAATAGAGAGAGGATTTTAAAATGAGAGGTTTTGTGTGTTCAGAAAATGATTTCCCCCTTTTAAGTGAAACTTAGGGTTTGTTGGAGAGTGGAAGAGACAAGGAGTAGTGGAGGTAGTAGATGCAACTCCCTAGGAATATGAGTGAATGCATGTGTAACTGCCTTAAATGAGGAATATGGAACGTCAGGCAAAAAATAAAACTGAATTTTCCAGCGAGCCGTCGACCATAGTTCTGCATGCGTCGACGCATACTGTAAGTTTTTCAATAAACATAAAATTGAAACAGAGTGCGTCGACCTCTGTTCTGGTATGGTCGACTCAAGACCTGAAAATGCAGAATTTTTGCCTAGTTTCATATAACATGGTGCTTAGTAAATGCAGACAATAATGCCACAAAAAAGTGTTCAATCAAGCAATTAAATACACAACAGATGATTCACATATGCACCACAGTTAACATATTATACTTTGAGATCAAAAAGAATTGTATGTAGAGAGAGGGAAGAGGAACAATATCACCTCAATGCCGGATAAGCTTGATAAACAACATACTTGTACTTGCAAAAACATCAAGTTGTTAGAAGTACAAAATATATATGTAAATGAAATAAGCTGAAATAAGCAAATTATGACTCCCGCTCCGAAATGTTGAGAATACCGAGTTCTCGGCGAATATGAAGGAAAGGTTCAGTGGCTAGCGGCTTTGTAAAAATATCCGCTAGTTGATTCTTAGAATCAACATGTTCAAATACAACATCACCTTTCTCAACATGATCCCGAAGAAAATGGTGTCGAATTTCGATATGTTTAGTGCGAGAGTGCAATACCGGGTTCTTGGTAAGATTAATAGCACTGGTATTGTCACATAGAATTGGAATACGTTCAAGTTTAAGATTAAAGTCCAATAATTGTTGCTTAATCCACAGGATTTGAGCACAACAACTACCGGCGGCAACGTATTCCGCTTCGGCGGTTGATAAAGCAACTGAAACTTACTTTTTGTTATGCCAACTAACCAAAGAATTTGAAAACAAATGACACGTACCGCTAGTGCTTTTCCTATCCAATTTGCAACCCGCAAAGTCGGAGTCGGAATAACCTACCAACGAACAATCACTACCTTTGGAATACCACAGACCATACTTTGGAGTACCGGATAGGTACCGAAGTATTCGTTTAACAGCTTTTAGGTGGGATTCCTTAGGACATGATTGGTATCTTGCACACATACACACGCTAAACATAATATCAGGACGCGACGCAGTGAGATAGAGAAGTGATCCAATCATACCTCTATACCTTTTTACCTCTACGTCCTTACCGCTTTCATCCTTATTCAAATTTGCACATGTAGGCATGGGGGTGTCTATCGCCTTGGATTTTGCCATGTCAAATCTCTTGAGAAGATCTAAACAATACTTTGTTTGACTCACGAAAGTTCCTTCTTTGAATTGTTTAATTTGTAAGCCGAGAAAGTATGTGAGCTCTCCCATCATACTCATCTCGAATTCACCCTGCATAAGAACAAAAAACTCTCTCATGAGATTCATGTTAGTAGATCCAAAGATTATATCATCAACATAGATTTGAACTAATATCAAGTGCTTTCCTTGACGTTTAATAAAGAGTGTCGTGTCAACCTTTCCTCTTGAGTAACCTTGATCAAGTAGGAATTTACTTAGGCGCTCATACCAAGCTCTAGGAGCTTGCTTGAAACCATACAACACCCGTTTTAGTTTATAAACATGATCGGGGTACTCATGAGATTCAAAACCCGGAGGTTGTGCAACGTAGACCTCTTCATTTATGTACCCGTTAAGGAACGCACTCTTGACATCCATTTGGAATAACTTAAAATCTTTCGCACATGCGAAAGCAAGGAGAAGGAGTATAGCCTCGAGTCGGGCAACCGAAGCATAAGTTTCCTCATAGTCGATGCCCTCCTCTTGGTTATACCCCTGCGCGACTAAACGCGCCTTGTTACGGGTTATTACCCCGTTTTCGTCCAGCTTGTTCCTAAACACCCATCGGGTGCCGATTACTCGATGACCTCGCGGAGGAGGGACAAGGTCCCAAACCTCATTTCTAGTAAACTGATTTAGTTCCTCTTGCATTGACAGAAACCAATGTTCATCGAGTAGGGCTTCCTTAGGATTTTTAGGTTCTATTTGTGAAACGAAAGCGAAGTAATAACAGAAATTACTTAGCTTAGCACGAGTTGTTACACCCTTTGTGATGTCTCCAATAATGTTTTCAATATGATGGTCTTTAGATGACTTCCATTCATGAGGAAGATCGTCGTTTTAAAGCGGATGAACTTCCTCTGTTGCATCACGGTGTGCATCCTTATCCTCCTCAACTTTGGCTTCGTCAGGTTGATCAATCCCTATCTCGCCACTTTTGAGTATGTCTTCAGTGGATGTACCTGCACCATGAACAACACTATCCTTTCCGACATTTCTCGGGTAGGACTCATCAAAGGTAACATGCACAGACTCTTCTACAGCAAGTAAACGTTTATTATATATTCTATATGCTTTACTCGAGTGAGAGTATCCGAGAAAGATACCTTCATCGGCTTTGGAATCAAATTTGCCCAAGTTTTCCTTTCCATTGTTTAATACAAAACATTTACATCCAAACACGTGCAAGTGAGAGACATTTGGCTTTCGCCCTTTTAAGAGTTCGTACGGTGTTTTGTTTAGAATGGGGCGAATAAGTACCCTATTCAAAACATAGCATGTCGTACTAATGGCGTCGGCCCAAAAATATTTAGGTAAACCACTTTCATTAATCATTGTTCTTCCCAATTCTTCTAAAATACGGTTTTTGCGCTCCACAACACCGTTTTGTTGAGGAGTGCGTGGAGCGGAGAAGTTATGATCAATACCATGGTTACCGCAATATTCTTCAAACAAATGATTTTCAAACTCACCTCCATGGTCGCTCCTTATGGACACTATGTTTGTATTTAACTTGTTTTGGGAAAGCTTAGCAAACTTTTCAAAAGCGGCGAATGTATCACTTTTACTTACTAAGAAGATGGTCCAACAAAACCTAGAAAAGTCGTCCACTATTACGAACCCGTAATAGTTTCCTCCTAGACTTTTGATCCTAGACGGCCCAAACAAGTCCATGTGTAGAAGTTCAAGAGGTCTCGTTGTTGAAATTATCTTTTTGGATTTAAATGAGATCCTCGTTTGCTTCCCTTTTTGACAAGCATCACAAAGGTGATCCTTGGTGAACTTTATTTTGGGAAGTCCTAAGACTAGGTCTTTTGAGACTACCTTATTGAGTAAGTCAAAATTAACATGCGCTAAACGCCTATGCCATAGCCATGAGTCTTCACTCATAGTTATGAGGCATTTGTCGCTTGTTAATGATACTTCATTTAAGTCAAGCATATATACATTGTTTACTCTAAAACCATTAAAGATATTCTTCTTATCATGTTCATGCACAATTTTGCAACAATCTTTTGAAAAGGATACATTGTATCCTTTGTCGCACAATTGGCTAATGCTAAGCAGATTATGTTTAAGGTTTTCGACAAGCAATACATCGGAAATCATAGTAGAGGCGGGATTACCTACACTACCTTTACCTAGTATTGCTCCGCGGTTGTTATCACCATAAGTTACATACCCTTTCTTCTTAGCCACAAAGTCTATGAATAAGGATATGTCTCCAGACATGTGTCTTGAGCACCCACTATCGAGAACCCATCTTCTCTCGGTGGTCTCGACACATTTCACCTGTCAAAACATAATTAGCACAAGGAGGTACCCAATGGCATATTGGGTCCTAATAGGTTAGCGACAAAATGGTTGCGTTTGGGCAACCATTTGTAGATGCCTTTAGGAACAAGAAATCTTCTAAAACGGCATTTACCAATGGAATGGCCTTTCCTGCAACAGTATAAGCAAGCAAAATCAACTTTAGAGACACTTTCACTTGCTTGATCCCTAATTACATATGCATATTTTTGGTATGGGTTAATCATACTTTTTCTAAAATCCTTTTTATCAATAGCAAATGTAACTTTAAGCTCAAGTGCCTTGTTTAATTTGGCCTTGAGGTGTCTAACCTCACCTTGCCAAATATGACAAGTGCCACACCCGAAGTTGAAAGGGTTTCTATCGTCTTTACAATCCGATTCATTGCCTTTCACAATGGAAGCCTTTAGGTCCTCTAATTTCTTTTCGGACTCTTTAACCTTATGCTCTAAATACGTAAATATTTTCTTATTAGAAGCAAGTTTCTTGAAGGCTTCAACTGCTTCATTATGTAAGGCATGAAATGCGGCTAGTAATTCTGAATGCGACATATTTGAGGACTTATCATATTTAGAGTTACGTACCTGTTTTTTCTTATTTTTCTGATTGGCGGAGAGGCATAGATTCACAGACTCTTCTTCATCACTAGAACTTTCATCAGAGGAGGAAGAGTCGCTGTCACTTTCCCATGCTATGTACTCTCTCCTAGGCTTTGATGATTTCTTGTGTGATTTTGAGGATTCCTTGTCTTTTCCCTTTTTATTCATTGGACAGTCCGGTTTGTAGTGACCGGCCTTTCCACACTTGTAGCACGTCCCTCTAGTCTTTTTACCTTTCGAGTCATCATCCTTGGAGTGTCTTGATTGTTTCCGGAAGTTTACCAAGTTCTTCTCGGAATGTTGTATGCCGTTCTTTCTCACGTAACGGTTATACCGTTTAACAAACAACCCCATATCTTCGCTTGTGTCTTCTTCTTCTTCGTCGCTCGAGGAATAATCATTTTGCTCTTTTGCTTGAGACTTCAAGGAGGAAGTCTTGAGAGCTATCGATTTCTTTTCACTCACCTTCGCTTTGTCTTTCTTTTCCATCTTTTCGCGTTGGTCTAAGCTCAAGAGTACCTGTTCATGCTCTTGCAATTTGCCAAACAATGTTGTCAAGTCTAATATGGTAAGATCATTTGCCTCTTTGATGGCGGTCACTTTTGGCTGTCATTCCCTGTTAAGACATCTCAAGACTTTATTAGTAGCAACATCATTGGAAATAGGCCTACCTAGTGAATGTAATCGATTGATGAGATGAGTAAATCTCTTTTGCATGTCAGCAATGGTTTCCCCTTGCTCCATGAAAAAGAGATCAAACTCTTGTATAAGAGTGTTGATTCTAGCTAACTTAACATCGTTTGTCCTTTCATGTGCAATTTGTAGTGCATCCCACATAGTCTTAGCAGTGGGACAATGGGATACATGATAGTATTCGTCTACACCTAATGAGGAGATCAGAATGTTTTTAGCTTTCCAATCATAATTGTACTTTCGCTCATCGTCGTCGATCCATTGTGCTTCGGGCTTTGGCACAACTTCGTTATTTTCATTGGTCATGGTAATTTCAATAGGACCGTTGAGAATAATGTTCCATATTTTTCTGTCTATGGAATATATGTGCACCCGCATACAGTCTTTCCAATAACTATAATTTTCACCGTTAAAAATGGGAGCTTTATTATACGCCCCTTTAGGTTCGTTTGCCATTTTCTATCTCGTTGTATTTGAAGCACCGAATAACCGGAGCTCTGATACCACTTGTTAGACTATGGCACGGATCTAGAAGGGGGGGTTGAATAGATCCCCAATTAAAATTTGAGTCGGCGCTACCAATTTAAAATTGGTTTTAAAAATGTTTTAAGTGCGGAAGCGGCCGAGGAAAAATATAGTCTAAAACGAACGGTTATTGGAAAACCGGATATGCGTAAAGCGAATGAATTGACGACAATTACGGAGCGTAAATCACCACACAATTTATACAAATCAATGATATGATACACTTGTAGGATTTCCTAGTTCCAATGAAAAACAAGGCACACCAAACTAGAAGCAAAAATAAGACAATTTTAGTTCAGGACTTTTGTCGAACAGTTGGTGTGCACAAATATCTTAGAAGATATTTATGTTGAGTAAGTGATTGGAAATGCCTTAGTACAATATTTTTATTGTACTTAGTAGTTAAAAACAGAGTTTCAACACCTTACTCAATTTGTATCACAATTTGACAATAATCACTTAAGCTAGAATCACTTATTTTTTAAGCTGAATTGAAAAGACAGAAAATAAAGAACACACGATTTGATGAGGCAGTTCCCCCGTCGTCCTCACTTCGGGGTACGTCTGCCCTCAATTCTAAAATTAGAATTGAGATATATTGAATATATATCACCTGTTGGAAGAACAAATTACACAAGAGTTGATAGACAATGATACAAACAATCTAAATGATGTTGATAATTGCTACCACTTCTTGCACCTTGATTCAAGATGAATCAAGCCCTTCAATTTGTTGTGAATGACCTCCGATTCCAGCCACCTTATTGAATAACCTTCCGTTGTTCAAACCTTCGGCTCGGCTGATCTAGACACCAACAAATCAAACCCGGAAAGTCTTCAACACTTCAACGCCCTAACTACTAAACTGATGAACCTTCCGTTGATCAATTACCTTCGCACTTGCTCGAATGTTGAACAAACTATTCCGTAGCAAAAGCCCTCAAAACCTTCGAGTCTTGATGGGTAAAACCTTCAAGGTTTTCTGCAAGAAACACCTGCCCCAATTTCCACCCGAACCGGATCTTCAATCAACGCGTTCGAACCTTATCACCCTTGAACAAGACACCAATCACAGCAAAAATGATTGTGTGTATTTGAGGATTTGTGTGTTGTTTGAAGGATGAAGATGAAGAAATATGTTGCACCTATTTCACGTTTCTTGCCCTGACAATTTACTCAAGATTTCAATTGTTAGTTATGTTATTTGAACAAAACTTCTATTTATAGAAATAATGAAACAGCCAATCAACTGAAATTTAAAACACAGCAGAAAATCCTTCACTACGCGCGAACGGTCGACCATTGGGTCGGCGTGCGCTGAGCCGTGGCAAAGTTTGTGTTCTATGCACTGACTGGCATGGTCGACGCATGTCTTCATGCGCTGATCCGTGGGAAATCAAAACATTCATGCGCCGACTGTAAGGTCGACGCATTGCTTCCATGCGCTGAGCCGTGAGAAATGCCAGGTTTCATGCGCCGACTATATGGTCGACTCACTGCTTATAAACCTGCAAAAATAACAACTTTCGCCATTTTGTGCATCTTGCCACGTTCAGTTATGAATCACATTAAGGTATGATGGTTTAAGAATAAAAGAGATGTATAACATGTTGAAGTATTGCATGATACTTCTAATTTTTCCAAGGTTGTGTTTTGTCATCATCGAAAACTTGGAGGCCTATGTTGTGAGACAACTTGCCCTCACAGTCCAAAAGCAGTTGGATGCCGGATTCTTGGCCGTGACTACCTACCCTCCATGGGTCACCAACATAGTCTCGGTACCGCAGAAAGACGGTAAGGTATGGATGTGCATGGATTATCGGGATTTGAACAAGGCGATCCCTAAAGACGATTTCCCACTCCCTCATATTGACATATTGTCGACAATACTGCTCAATTTTCTGTATTTTCATTCATGGAGGGATTCTCCGGCTATAACCAGATTAAGATGGCACCGAAAGACATGGAGAAAACTACATTCATTACACCATAGGGTACGTTCTGCTATAAAGTAATGCGTTTTGGGTTGAAAAACGCAGGGGCAACTTACCAGCGGGCTATGCTCACTTTGTTTCATGATATGATTCATCATGAGATTGAAGTATATGTTGAGGACATGATAGCAAAGTCCCAAACGGAGGAGGGACATCTGGTCAACTTGCTGAAGCTATTTGAGAGGCTTAGGAAATTCAGGTTGAGGCTGAATCCTAACAAATGTACTTTCAGGGTACGGTCCGGAAAACTTCTGTGGTTTATCGTAAGTGAAAAAGGCATTGAGGTTGATCCTGCCAAGATCAAGGCCATTCAAGATATGCCAACGCCTAAAACTGAAAAAGAAGTTCGTGGTTTCCTGGGGAGAGTGAACTACATTGCTCGGTTCATAACTCAGCTCACAGCCACGTGCGAACCAATGTTCAAGCTATTGAAAAAAGATCAGGCGGTTGTCTGGAATGAAGATTGTCAGAGGGAATTCGACAAAATAAAACAATATTTGCAGGAACCTCCAATTTTGATACCCCCAGTACCCGGAAGGCCTTTAATCATGTATTTGACGGTTCTTGAGAATAGCATGGGTTGCATTTTCTATGAACACGACGAGACTGGCAAAAAGGAGCATGCCATTTATTATCTGAGTAAAAAGTTCATAGATTGTGAGTCTAGTTACTCAATGCTGGAGAAAACGTGTTGCGCACTCGCATGGGCAGCCAAGCGTTTAAGACAGTATATGCTCAATCACACAACCAAGCTAATTTCGAAGATGGATCCAATCAAGTATTTCTTCGAGAAGCAAGCCCTTTCAGGGAGGATTGCCAGGTGGAAGATGGTACTGACAGAGTACGATATCCAATACGTATCCCAAAAGGCCATCAAAGGAAGTGTTCTGTCAGAGTACCTTGCCGAACAGCCTATCAAAGACTATCAGCCGATGAAATTCGAGTTTCCCGATGAAGATATTATGTTCCTCAAGATGAAGGACTGTGATGAACCACTTCCCGATGAAGGACCAGAGCTTGACTGCAGTGGAAGTTAATATTCGACGGTGCAATTAATTCCTATGGAAGTGGGATTGAGGCAATCATTACGACTCCCCAGGGATCTCACATTCCATTCACTTCCATACTGACGTTTCCGGTCACCAACAACGAAGCAGAATATGAGGCATGCATCATGGGTTTAGAAGAAGCCATTGATTTGAGAATCAAAAACCTGGATGTATATGGTGACTCAACACTCGTTGTTAACCAAATCAAAGGGGAGTGGGAGACCAGGCAATCAAACTTGGTCCCTTACATGAATTATGCGAGAAGGCTGCTACCCTTCTTCGATCGAGTAGAATTCCACCATGTGCCGAGGGCAGAGAACTAAATGGCTGACGCTTTAGAAACCTTGTCCATAATGTACAAGGTCAACTTTTGGAATGAAGCTCCCAGAATTATCATCTCACATCTCGACAGACCTGCATTTGTATTTGCAATTGAGGAGGCCACCAATGGCAAGCCGTGGTTCTATGATATTCAGAACTTCCTCAAGACCAAGGAGTATCCGGTGGGGGCGTCGACCCAGGATAAGAAGACTCTTAGGAGGTTGTCTGGCAATTTCTACCTCAACCCGGATGGGGTTCTCTACAAGAGGAATCATGATCTACTGCTACTCAGATATGTGGACAAAAAAGAAGCAAGCTTGCTTATGGAAGAGGTCCATGAAGGCACATTTGGTACGCACGCCGGCGGGCATGCTATGACTCAGATGATATTACGAGCAGGGTACTACTGGCTGACAATGGAGTCGGATTATTTCAAATTCGCGAAGAAATGTCACAAATGCCAGATTTACACAGACAAAATCCATGTGCCGCTGTGCTCGTTGAGTGCTATGTCGTCCCCGTGGCCGTTCTCCATGTGGGGCATTGATATGATTGGCAAGATCGAGCCCACTGCATCGAACGGGCACCGCTTCATCCTGGTGGCCATCGACTACTTCACCAAGTGGGCAGAGGCAGCGTCGTACGCTAACGTTACCAAGCAAGTGGTAGCCAGATTCATAAAGAAGGACATCATCTGCAGATATGGAATTCCCGAGCGGATCATTACTGACAATGGTTCGAATTTGAATAATAAGATGATGAAGGAGTTATGCCAAAACTTCAAGATTGAACACCACAACTCATCGCCCTATCGGCTGAAGATGAATGGCAATGTCGAAGCGACCAACAAAAACATCAAAAAGATAGTGCAAAAGATGGTTGTCACTTACAAAGACTGGCATGAGATGTTTCCCTTTGCCTTGCACGGTTATCATATGACGGTACACACATCAATCGGGGCAACTCCTTTCTCACTAGTGTACGGTATGGAGGTTGTCCTACCACTAGAAGTTGAGATTCCCTCTCTAAGAGTTCTGGTCGATGTGAAGCTCGATGAGGCAGAATGTATAAAGAATAGATTGAATCAACTCAGCCTGATGGATGAGAAGAGGTTAGCGTCCATCGTATACGGTTGATTGTACCAGAGCCGGATGAAGAAAGCTTATGATAAGAAGGTGCGCCCTCGAAGCTTTCAGATGGGCAATCTTGTGCTGAAAAAGATTCTCCCGGCACATTCAGATCACAGGGGAAAATGGACACCCAACTACGAAGGTCCATATGTTGTCAGGAAGGTCTTCTCGGGAGGAGCCTTACTGTTATCCACAATGGATGGCGAAGATTTCACGTCCCCTATGAACGCGGACGCAGTCTAAAAATACTTTGCTTACAAAATAACCCGCTGGAAAGAAAAAAGAATATCCATGCAAAAATGGGGCATCCCGTTGAACTAGAAAAATAAAAGGTTCGGGCAAAAATTAGGGATATAAATGAAAAGATGTACACCCGTAAAGTCGAAAACCTGAAAAGGCGGCTTTGGCAAAAAAGGGTATCCCTGTGAATCGAAAACCCGAAAGGGTGGTTCAGGCAAAAGTTAGGGATTAAAAAAAGCAAATGACTGCGGTCCACGTGTGAACTTTCATTGCTTAGTGGTTTGGGGAGACCTGAGGGCCGTTTATCCAAATCAATCTCTTCTGAAGACGAAACGTCGGGAAGGAATCGAAGTCGAGTGAGTCATGGAGGGATTAACTCATGGTGTTCGTCTACACCATATCGCTGACATTTGTATACGTTTTTGTATATTTCTGTACATATTTGCACAGCTTCCTCATTTCAGGAGCTTGTATATGTTGTAAAACATTTTGCCTATTTACGGGCCCATATTATCAATGAACATACTATTCAGTACTTTGTTCACCTCGTGTTTGTTTTACCTTTTACCTATTTTGTTTGCGGAAAAACACCAGATATTTTTGTTAAAATGAACATACATAAGCTGGCTGGCCTAGGCTAATAATTGTTGAAGCTTTGAATTGCCTGAACATTGTCACAGATGATAACCTCGATAGGTCCCTTTGTGAAGGGTATCTTTTCTGTTTGTTCATGTTGTTGCAGGATTGTGATCCTCGGGGCACGTTGTTAGAGATGTATCCTCGTCATATCCCACTCCCCGGCGAATCAAGATGGGATTGCTTTCCGAGCAGAAGTGTAATCTCCTCAACAGATTTAGTTGTGTTCCCCCACAGAGTCTGAGTGTTGGACTGTGAGCACTGACTTGTCTCCCCAAGCAGAGATAAATTCTCCCCAACCAGAGTCCATTCATTGGCAAGTGGAGTTGAATCTCGTACCCCAGTAGAGTTATGTGCGAGATAGCAAGAACAGTCAAGTATGTACCCTTTGTCCCCGACAGTTGGTCGGTATTCAGCCAATCCCCACAGATTGCAGGTATATACTTACTCCCCAGCAAGTCGAGATCAGGGTTCCATCTACAAGGCAGGTGTGGCATTTTCCCTAGAAGTGAGTTAGCACGTGGTTTTCTCCAACAAGATTGTTTGTAGTATAGACCAGGGTCTTCGACAGAGTTGATTTCCCCACGGAGTTTTATCCTTCCCGATAGGTAAGATCAATTCCAGCATCTGGTTGTCTAGCCTCAGCCGAAGATGCAGCCCCCAAGAAAGTCGTATCCCGGAAAGCTAGTCGTGGCATCGTTTCTCTTCAGTAGGTGAGAGTGGCTGTTTGGCAAGCTGTTTTGTCTCCCTGGTGGATTTGTCTATGTTCCCAGAAGAGTTCGTATTTTGGAAATCCGTTCATGGAATGTTCCCCAGCTGAGTTAGCCAGTCAGGTTTCAATCCTCAACATAAGTCCAATTGTTGTTGGCATGTGTAAGCTATTCCCAGCAGGATTGTTTCTTTCCCCAGCAGAGTTGGCGTCGTGTCTCCAGCATTTATTTTGCTGAAGCAGTTCCTTTGTATTTTGCATTGTGCATAGCATCTACCCAAATGCGTAGCATTTCCATTTCGTATGGAGCATTACGCCATTTTCAAACATTTGCATATTGAAACATGAGCTAGGTTACCTTTCCGATTTCAGGTAATTGTTATCTCCTACAGGTGATCTCTAAGCTCCTACTTTTCCGTTGAGCGTTCAGGCCCCGACTTCTTCGATGAATATCCAGATTCCGGTGAATTTTCAATTTGAGACGTTTTGTTCTACCCGTGCAGTGCCCAGACTCCGATTGGTTATTCTGACCCTATTGAACTCTAGGATGGTACTTCTGCTCCGTTGAATGGTTAGATTCCGATGAGTGTTCAATTCATGACGTATTCCTGTATCCGTTGATTTCCAGACTCCGGTAAATCCCCAGTAAGGATTTGTTTCATTGAGGGCTCCGCCTCTGATTTGTTTCATTGAGTGTTTTGCCTCTGATTTGTTTCGTGGAGTGTTCTGCCTTTGATTTGCTTCATTGAGTACCCCGGCTCTGATTTATCGCGTGAGTGTCTTGGCTCCGGTTTGTTTGTTCGTTTCTCACGTGAGTGTCTTGGCTCGGGTTTGTTCGTTCGTTTCTCGCGTGAGTGTCTTGGCTCGAGTTTGTTCGTTCGTTTCTCGCGTGAGTGTCTTGGCTCCAGTTTGTATAGTTTGTTTCTCGCATGAGTGTCTTAGCTTCGGTTCGTATCTTTTGTTTATCACGTGAGTGTCTTGGCTCCGGTTTGTTCGTTCGTTTCTCGCATGAGTGTCTTGGCTCCGGTTTATATCGTTTGTTTCCCACGTGAGTGTCTTGGCTCCGATTTGTATCGTTTGTTTATCGCGTGAGTATCTTGGCTTCGGTTTATACCAGTTTATCTCGTTGAGTGTTCATACTCTGGCCAGTTCCAATTAATGATGTATTCCTCGTTTCGTTGAGTATTTAGGCTCCGACAGGTTTCTCCGATTCGTTGTGCTCATCAAATATCCAGATTCTGACAATGTTGATATGCTACTCTTCAGCACTATGGCGTTCCAGCCACGACACCGGTTGTGTCCCGTAGTTCCTCAGCAGACTTACGTGATTAGGTCTCTCTTCCCCGACGGGATGTTCGAGACGTTCACCATGTTTAATTCTGTGGTTGGCAAATTTATGGATTTCTTTGGTATTCAACCGTCTTTTACCTTGATTGGTTGAGAGTCGTTCACTTCACACCCAGTCAGGTCCAAGTCGTTTGAATAGAGGCAGCAGTTGCACCCCAAAATTTGCCTAACCTATTTTCTTTACCTAGCTTATGTTTCATTGCATTTCATATGGCATCAACATTTTGCATAGCATTGGCTCTCGAGGCAGGGGATCAAGGTTCCCGTGGCTCAAGTTTCATTCCCGTGCAAGCAACCGAGCCGCAAGCATCAGAAGAAATGACATTTATTTTTCCCAGCGACCGATTTTATTTTGCAGGTTATGCCCAAATCATGAGACAACATTTAGTATATATCCAGCATTATCACAATCATAGTATTCAAGAGCAAGTCTCGAAAGCTTAGCAGAGCTCAAAACGGCGAGAAACAGGCAAACGAGCAGGTTTCCCTCCAAAAGGTGCCAAATTCAAAATTTTGAAGATGTTAATCGGTTAACACATATGGTTAACCGATTAACCAAAGGAAAATCAGCTCAGATTTGAGATTTTAACAGTGTTAACCGGTTAACGTATATGGTTAACCGGTTAACCATAGCAGATTTTACCCTGTACGTGATTTTGTAAGCCATTTGCACTTGGGGTCCAATTTTGATCACCTTGAAACTCATTTTTTTACCAAAAGAAGGATCTAGAATGTTCTTGAAAGTTGGTTATTTCAATTTTCCCTCTAAATTCCCATGCCTAGCTCCAAACCAACTTTCCAATCCAAAGTTCAAACCTAGATGGTATTTAAGTGATCTACTCTAAACCAAAAGAAGCTAATTCTCATTTCTCACATTCATTTTTCAGAATTGTTCAGAATCTTCTCTCAAATTCTCTCAACTTCTCCATTTCCAAAACCCACACTCAAAGCTCTTTTTTCATTAGGATTCGTTGATTTTTCATTGAAATCAATGGATTCTTGAGCATAAACCTTCATCCATCCTCATCTTTGGATCAATTTTCATAATCAATTTTCGTGCAAATTGAGATCTGATTTTGGAGCTTGAGTTGGAAGTGATTATTCGAAGCGTTTCGACTCGAATTTGGTGGATCTTCGTTCTTACAACCACAATTGGCTTGGATCTTGAAGTTTTCCGGATTTCTAGCGGTTGAACTACTCAATTACTGCAAGATCAACACTAACCGGAGCAAATCTCCGCTTCGAAGGTTGGAGATTCTAGATCCATAACATTTTTGAGCTTATTTGCATTTCCATGATGATTTTCATATTTGATTGAATTTTGGTGGATTTTGATCCGTGTGAATTGTGATTGTGTTGCGTAGACATGTTTGCATGTCTATTGGTTTTCTGTTTGCATGTGTAATTTCGTGCTTATTTGATAAGCTGATCTGTTGGATCCCTTGATTAAGTGATTTTGTGCATTAAGTGCTTTTTCTGTTGCTGTTTTTCACTTCTGGTGCAGTGTTAATCGGTTAACCTATATGGTTAACCGGTCAACCATTTCAAACTTTCAAATTTTTCTAAACGTTAACAGTGTTAATAGGTTAACGCATAGGGTTAACCGATTAACCTGTTCAAAACTTCATATTTTTCAAACATTTTAAGGTGTTAACCGATTAACAGTACGTGTTAACCGATTAACACTGTGCCAGAATTCCATATTTGCGGTTTTGTCTGCATGTTCGCATATCGGTTTGATTCGAATAATCATAGATCAGTGTGATGCATTAGGATTGAATTGTTTTGGCTAATTGTCACTGTTTGTGGTTGATTAATCATGATGTTGTTGACTTGTATGATCGTTTTTCAATTGCTTGCATGCTTGCGTATGTGGTTCGAATTGGTCATTCGTTTGCATGTTTAATTGCTTTCATTTCTCGCTTTTCTCCACATGTTTGCATCATTCTTGCATCGCTATTGAGATCGAGACGCGCTTGTGGCGGCTGCTGCCCCACACATTTTTCCTCCCTCCCACCATTCTAATTGTGCATTTTCATGTTTGCATTTTTCTACTTGTGATTGATTCTTCCTTTGTTCTTCTTGTGCTTTCTTGCCATGATCCCCATAGGATTCCTAGTCCCTCCGTTTAGGATGGGAGTAGGAGAGACATTAGGCGTTCAATCCAAGTATGCCAACATTAGGGTAGATGTTTCCCCTTTTCATCCAAACTTTAGGATCACTCTGTATGATAACGTTAGGGTCGAGTTTCCCTTAGACCTTCCGTGCGTCTTCTCTTCTCATCTTCATACAATCTTAATACACTTAATAAAAATAATGGATATTGTGCCATGAGCCTTAAACTTGGGAAATGGTAATTGAGGGGCTACCTCTCAATTGCTTAGAGTGTTTAGTATATGTCCTTAGGACGATATGCGACGCATTCGATCCTAGGTTCTAAACTTTAGTACAACATACATTATAAACACTCAAATTCAAAAAACTTCTTCTCTAAAAAATACAAAACAAATTCAAACCTTTTTCCTTCGGGGTTAATCAAACTTCTTTTTCAGAAAAGTCAATTGAAGTTTGACTTTTGGTCTAAAGAGGTTTCCAAAGCTTTAATCATGATCCATGGCACTCCTATGACTTACTAAAGTCTCCACAAGAAGTTTGAAAGGCTCAAAGAACCCAGAACACTGAGGATCAATCCTGAAGATTTCAGTCGTTCGGTTTGTTTGTCTGGAAAGTCAACTCTTTGAATTTTAGGATTTTGACCCTAAACTGAAGCAAGAAAGTCTTCCAAAATCAATTTGTGCCTAAATATTAAGTTTGGTGGAGATTCAATCAAGAATTGATGGATAACTTGCAAATCAAGAAACTAGGGTTCATGAAAAACCCTAATTTTAAGCCCAACTTGAAATTATCATAACTTCCTAACCACACATCCAAATGGAGTGGTTCAAAGCTTGTTGGAAAGCTCTTGAGGAGCCTTACAAAAGTGTTCTATGGGGTTGAAGTCCAAAAATGCACAAAGTTTGAGTTTTGAGCTCATCAAGTTGTGAAGAATTTCAATACTTAGAAATTTTTCATGTTTCTTGACTTGTAAGTCAACTTCTGCAACAAACTTCAAAAGGATTTTTGACATAGTTCCCTTTGGAATTTGAACTTGTGTAAATCATAAAAGTTTTAGAGCATGTTTTGGGATTTTTAAAAACTACAAGATCAATTTCTCAACCTTTGTGGTAAGGGAGAATCGAAGAAGGCAAGTTGGGCATTTTTCATGTCACAAAACTAAGTTCAACACTTGCATTTGGATGCATAAACCATTCAAACCTCTTATAATCTCTTGATTAACTCATTCTTTGACACTTATGGAATTAATTGAGGAGATTAGAATGCATAGCCACAAGCAAAACTCAAATTTTGGATTAAATGAACTGTTTAATCATGCAAGTGGATGCAAGTGGCATGAGAGAGAAACGTTTTGCAAGTTCTGTCATAACTCAGCAACCACATCAGTTGCTCCCTTCCTTTCACTTTAAGACCACTATTTTCAGGATATAGGTGATGATCAAACTCATAGAGAGGTGGCTTAAACTTAGAAGAAAGATCTCAAGTTGATCTTGCACATTTTGCCTCCAAAAAGGGCAAAGTTGGCAAGATGATCCAATCTGCCCATACCACCTGCTTTCCAAGCTTTCCTATAAACAGAGCATTATACTCACATCCAAATTTCGCCATATTGATCTAAAAACCAATAAAAATCTCCCACATTCCTCTGATCACATTGTTCTTGCAACTTGTGAAGCTTGCTCCCTTAAGGCAAGAAAATCTGTCTTTGCATAAACCTTTCCAAAACCTCATACAACCATCAAAAACCTCCACCAACACTTAAAACACATCACATATGATATATTGAAGCTTCTCAAACACTCACTCTCACCAGAAAACTTCTCCCTCAAAAAGTCAATTGTCAATCCACAAAACTTTGACTTTCTGCATTTTCAGAGCCACAACTCTGTCCAATCCTCTTCAAACCTTTCCAACACTTCAAAAAACTTCCATAATAGGTAGTTTGAACTATCCAAATCATCACCACACTTATTTAACACCATTTCAGAGATTTTCCTTTGAGAGTTCTTGGTCATTGTTGCAAAAAGAAGCCATTCTGTCAAGGCAGCCACTTGGAGGGAGTTTGGATAACTTGAATAGCTCATTTGGAACATGTTGATGTTGTTTGAATCATCACATCTCAGCTAGAATTCTTGCTTTTTGTATTGGCTTGAAGAGGCTACAAGAGGTTTGTGTTTTTACTAGTCACTTTTAGGATCATGCCAATTTTTGATGTACATTGAGTTTGGACATGTTTAATATCAATTATAGGTCATGTTTACCCTTAAACTTGTATGGTTGTGACTGTCCACTTGTATTGGCTTGATAGCTTGCTTTTATGTCATCTCCATATGCAACTCATGGATTCTATTTAAGCATAGATGTGTGATGTTTGTAAACATCATTTGTATGTCTTATAGGTTGTGTTTGATCATTTGGTTGCTGCTTAAAACATGTATTCATAACTGTCACATGTTCTTGGTAAAACTTGCCATTTTGACCACTTCATGTGCAATCTGTAGTTTGAACTCCTCTTTTGATGTGTGATGTTTGTAAACATAATTTATATGTTTCATATGGTGTGTTTGATCACTTGCTTGCTGCTTAAACCATGTATATTTGACTGTCCACGTGTTCTTGCACATAACTTGCCATTTTCAATAATGTCTTCAAATTTTTCATTCAATGCATGATCTTTGAAAACTACCACCACCATTGAGTTCCTTGTGAAACAAATACACAATTTTCTTTTTTATTTCACTCAGTTTCATTAAGTTTTGAGTAAGTTATGGTTGCTTTTACAAATCTGCCTAAAGCCGTCTTGCCTTGACTTGGTTTTTGCCCTAGCTTGCCTCATTATGGACCCAATTTTCAAAAGTGCATAACTTCCTTGATTTTTATCATTTTTTTGTCATTCTTTTTTCAAAATTCTCCTTGATATGTCTAGTTTCAATGTGTGAAGAAAGAATTCAAGAATTGTTATTTTTGAAACACTTTGTTTCAATTGAAAGACATGACCTTTTTTAGGGTTGTTACTTGTTTTCATGAGTTTCCTTGACTTAGTACTTGATTTTTCTTGCATGATTAATCTTGACGAATCACTTTTGAATGTTTAACATGTTTATATGATTGAAAACATTTGGTTCTTTTCTTTACTATGCTTATTCATGCCTTTGTAAATGTATGAACATGAAAATCATGTCTTGAAACTTTTTGTTGGTTTGTGATATGCTTCTTGATGTTGTAACCTCTTGAACATGTTCCTTTAACCTTATCTTACTTGTTTATGTGTCTTGTTAGAATCATAACATGTTTAGGGTTTGATTATTGCCTTTCTAAATGCATGAATGTGAATGTATGACTTGGAACTCCTCTGTAAATCCTTGTATGCTTCTTGATGTTGTAACCTCTTGAACATGTTCCCTTAACCTTACCTTACTTATTTATGTGTCTTGTTAGAACCATAATATGTTTAGGATTGATTCTTGCTTTGAAAGATACCATGAATCTTGTTCATCTTTCCTCTTGTGAAGTTTGAATCCATGCTTGAGTTATTGTCACTCTTCTTGCTTATCCATGATCAATTGTCATCAATATGTCTTGAAAATGATTTAATGTTGTTACGTTTATCTTTATTTGATTCAAATGCCAGGTTGTAACTTGTATCAATGAGTTTCGTTTTCCTATCATTAGTGAACATGTTGTTGTCACACATGTTTCATGTTTGCTTTTGTTGGTTGTTACCTTCATAATCTTTGAACTTTGCCATGATGAGTAATGTCTTGACTTATGCTTAAAATGTTTGGTCTTGTATGAACCTTTGTCACCATCCCGTTTTAGATTTTGTAACATCTTTGTTTACCTTTGGTTGTAACCATTTGGTTTGATTCTTTCATTGTTAAAATTTTGGTTGTAACCTTGTTCTTTGCTTGATGTTGTTACATGCGTGCCCTAAATATTTATTGGTTGTTACCATGAATTTATATCTTCATCATGTTTGAATGAATGCATATGTGTGTTTAGGAATTGTTGAGTTTCCCCAAGTGATGTAGCTTGTTAGCTCTCATCCAGTTGCCTTGTTATCCCTTATTCCAAAGGGAAGTTTCTCTATTGACTTCACCATCATAGATAACTCATTATCCTTCCCCTTGACTTGGTTAAGTCATTAGGTTCCTTTGTTAAGTTAGAACCTATATCCATTAGAATTTGGTTTAAGTCTAAAGACCTACCCCTTGTTAGGAGTATCCTTCAATTGGAACTTTTAGATAGAGTTTGTTAACTCTATGTGAGGATCATTATCATGATTACTTACTCCCCCCATTGGCTTTTGTAAAAATCAATCCCCTTGAGTGTTTAACCTAGATCTAGAGAGTTTTTTCAAACTCTATACAAACATTGTTATGTTTATTCCCCTTGGAGTCTTGACCATAGTCAAGTATTCCTCAAACTCGGTGAGGAGAACTACGGTTGCTATAATTTCATCCTAGTCAGGATACGTAGGCATAAGATGTGATATCGTTGCGAGCAAACTTAGAATCATCCTTAGGTCTTTACCTAGAAATTTACCCTAACTTTGATCCTAATAACCCTATCAAACAATTGAGATAACTTAGCATACACACAGACAAAAGGTTCATGTAGAGTACTACAGATGTCTAGGATGTGAAATACCTACCCTAGGCATAACCGGCCCCCAATCCTCGAATCTTTAGCGTTACTATTACATCGCGCAAAAGGTTTTTTGTTCTTTAATATTTCCTTTAGATAAATCAAAGCTCGGTGATGAACTTCAATGAATTAAGATTCAAGTTAAATCAATAGCTTGACATCCGATTCTCACCGCAACAGAAATGGCAACTTCACTGGGGAATATGTAAATCTTTGCTTGAGGGTTTAGACCACTTTGTGTGTTTGTATGCTATATCTATGTATCTTTGCCTATACATGTATATTTGTGAATATATAATTGTTTTGTTTTCATTGGATCTTTGGGTGACATCTTGAGTGGTGAGATAAGTCCTAACTCGGACTTGAGTGCACATATGATAGGATGTGGTATAATCAATATTTGACTGTTGGGAGTAGTTCTAACATGTTTGACATATGATGTAACCATGCTCATTTGAGACCTTCTTGAGATAATTGATGGTGTATGAGTAGTCATGCATTTAATTGATTATTTCAACCTGAGAGTCCGTGAAAGTGAGGACCTTTAGTTACCCAGTTACCTCACTTAGCCTTTTTAGGACGTAGTGCAGAGACTATGAGAGAGTAGTCCCGAAATATTTGTTACGCGATTCTACACTCAGACGAGTCTATCTCGAGAATATTTTTGACCCACATAAGTAGTCATGTTGGTTGATAATATCCGAGGGATTTATCTATGACTCTGGGAACTCTTGATAGAACCCGATCTACAGGTACAATGAAAACCTTAGTACATGTCCTTTGGGAGGGTATACACTGGCTTCATGCTTGTAACCCCGAACCTAGAACCTTTTCTTGTTAGTATTTGCATGTGTGTGTTGTGTGTGCATCATATCATCATGTCGTCATAGCATCTCATCTTGGTGCACTGGTTTTGTAAAACCCAATCATTTTCTTTTTGCGAAACCCTAGTTATCATGGATTTTGGGAAAAGAAAGACTAAGAAATATAACTTTAAGAAATATGATACAATGGATTTGAGAAAGCTATGAACAATGGTAATCGAAGACTTTAGGAAAACATATGGAAAGCTTCTGAGTATTGTGAAGACTAGAATGGAAAAAGGGGTTCTCAGCACCTTGGATCAATTCTACGATCCGTTGTACCACTGTTTCACCTTCCCAGATTATCAGTTGATGCCAAAATTAGAAGAGTATTCCTACTTCATTGGAATTCCCGTGAAAGATAAGAAACCTTTCAGTGGTTTAGAGAAGCTACCATCGTCGAAGGAAATTGCTGACACACTTCATCTAGAAGTATCTGAGGTCAAAGCCAATCATACTTCAAATAATAGAGCCAAGGGTTTTCACTCTGCTTACTTATTGAAGAAGGCTACTTACCTTGCCAAGGAAGGTAGTATGGATGCATTCGAAGCAGTTTTGGCTCTATTAATATATGGCTTGGTGTTGTTCCCAGAGGTAGAAGAATTTGTCAATTCAACTGCCATCACCATATTCTTGAATGGTAACCCAGTTCTCACCTTGTTACGTGACGCCTATCATTCCATTCATCACATGACTCTTCAAGGTAAAGGAACTATTAATTGATGTGCACCCTTATTATACAAATGGTTTATCAATCATCTACCAAGAACAGATGCTTTCAAAGAAAATCCTAATGGTTGTTCAACCTTTTGTTGACCAAAACAAGACATTTCAAGACAAACTCAGCCCAGTCAGGGGCATCCTCTTCAGAATTCATGGGCGTAACCATGAAACCATTTCAGCAAAACTATGATCTCCAAACAAAGACGGTGGGCGTACCCCGTTGACTCATTTCAATTCAATCTTCCTCTTGGGGGTCCCCCAATGAGTTGTACCCAGCAAGCGTGACAGTTGTCAATTGCCTTACTATCATCCTTTTGGTGATAGTCGAACCTCGTCAGTTCAATCTAGCCTGCATCCTTTTGGTGTTGGTAAACTTCAAATCTGTGTTGTCCTATCATCCTTTTGGTGATAGCGACCCGTGTGTGTGAGTTTCGCTCCGTCATCCTTTTGGTGGCGGGTCTGTCATTTGGATTGGTGATAGATTGTGCGATAGTTTATTTGTGTTTCGCTCCGTCATCTTTTTGGTGGGGAGTCTGTCACTTGGATTGGTGATAGATTGTGCGATAGTTTATGTGAGTTTCCCTCCGTCATCCTTTTGGTGGGGGGTCTGTCACTTGGATTGGTGTCAGATTATGCGATATTTGTTTGTGTCTCGCTCCGTCATCCTTTGGGTGGGGGGTCTATCATAATCATTAATGATAGATTGTGCGATAGTTTGTTTGTGTTTCGCTCCGTCATCCTTTTGGTGGGGGGTCTGTCACTTGGATTGGTGATAGATTGTGCGATAGTTTGTTTGTGTTTCGCTCCATCATCCTTTTGGTGGGGGGTCTGTCACTTGGATTGGTGATAGATTGTGCGATAGTTTGTGTGAGTTTCGTTCCGTCATCCTTTTGGTGGGGGGTCTGTCACTTGGATTGGTGATGGATTGTGCGATAGTTTGTTTGTGTTTCGCTCCGTCATCCTTTTGGGGGGGGGGGGGGGTCTGTCACTTAGATTGGTGTCAGATTGTGCAATATTTGTTTGTGTTTCGCACCGTCATCCTTTTGGTGGGGGGTCTGTCACTTGGATTGGTGTCAGATTGTGCGATATTTGTTTGTGTTTCGCTCCGTCATCCTTTTGGTGGGGGGTCTGTCACTTGGATTGGTGATAGATTGTGCGATAGTTTATTTGTGTTTCGCTCCGTCATCCTTTTGGTGGGGGGTCTGTCACTTGAATTTGTGATAGATTGTGCGATATAGTTTATTTGTGTTTTGCTCCGTCATCCTTTTGGTGGGGGGTCTGTCACTTGGATTGGTGATAGATTGTGCGATATTTGTTTGTGTTTCGCTCCGTCATCCTTTTGGTGGGGGGGTCTGTCGCTTGGATTGGTGATAGATTGTGCGATAGTATTTGTTTGTGTTTCGCTCCGTCATCCTTTTGGTAGGGGGTCTGTCACGTGAATTGGTGTCAGATTGTGCGATGTGTGTTTGTGTTTCTCTCCGTCATCCTTTTGGTGGGGGGCCTATCATAATCATTTATGATAGATTGGGCGATAGTTTGTGTGGGTTTCGCTCCGTCATCCTTTTGGTGGGGGGTCTGTCACTTGGATTGGTGACAGATTGTACGATAGTGTTTTCCCTATCATCCTTTTGGTGGTAGTGGCTGGTGTGAGTTTCGCTCCGTAATCCTTTTGGTGGGGGGTCTGTCACTTGGATTGGTGGCAGATTGTGCGATAGTGTTTGCCCTATCATCCTTTTGGTGGTAGTGGCCGGTGTGAGTTTTGCTCCGTCATCCTTTTGGTGGGGGGTCTGTCACTTGAATTGGTGTCAGATTGTGCGATAGTTTGTTTGTGTTTCGCTCCGTCATCCTTTTGGTGGGGGGTCTGTCACTTGAATTGGTGATAGATTGTGCGATATTGTTAGTGTGAGTTTCGCTCCGTCATCCTTTTGGTGGGGGGTCTATCATAATCATTAATGATAGATTGTGCGATATTTGTTTGTGTTTCGCTCCGTCATCCTTTTGGTGGCGGGTCTGTCACTTGGATTGGTGATAGATTGTGCGATATTGTTTGTGTGTGTTTTGCTCCGTCATCCTTTTGGTGGGGGGTCTGTCACTTGTATTGGTGATAGATTGTGCGATATTTGTTTGTGTTTCGCTCCATCATCCTTTTGGTGGGTGGTCTGTCGCTTGGATTGGTGATAGATTGTGCGATAGTATTTGTTTGTGTTTCGCTCCATCATCCTTTTGGTGAGGGGTCTGTCATAGTCATTAATGTCAGATTGTGCGATTGTGTTTTGCTCTACCATCCTTTTGGTGGTAGTAGCTGTGTGTGTTTCATCCCATCATCCTTTTGGTGATGACGACCTTTTTGCCAGTTGTTTATAGTTTACTCAAAGGTTTACCTCATCCAGTATTTTCAACTCTCAAGCATCTCTTTTTCTTTCGGACAAATTCAGGGTCTTCTTTATATCTAATTGACTTCTACCTCAGGAAAACGAATGTTGTAGCAGTTCATTTATCTAGGTTTATGCCTATTAGATAGGGGCATCTGTCATACCCTAAATTTGTCCTACCCCTTTCGTAAATATTTTCGTATTTATTACTTCATGTCATTTAGACACCTGTTCACCTGCAACTGGTTGTTTTTTGAAAAGTTTTATCTTTTCTTCCTTTTAACCAATTAAGGTGTGACACACAGTCTAAGGATTTATTATATGAATATTAATTTTTCCTAGTTTTTAAAAACTTTTTAATTAATTATTTATGTGAATATTAATTAATTTTAGATAATTACTATTGTTTTTGTTTCTTTAGTTTGTTCTAAATTTGTTAACATTTATTTAATTATATTTGTTAATATCTTATTTATTAAAATTTTGTTAAGTTCATATTATATTTATTAGCTCTATTGTTCATAAGATAATCAAAAAATGGAAAAAAGAAAAGAAAAAGAATTTGAGTTGAAGAAAAGCCCATTTGAATGGCCCGTTAGGTTTTCTTGGTTTCATCTGTATAAAGAGAAGGGGGATTGATTGTAAGGAAAGGGAAATTTACTGTTCATTACCCCAATTCAAACCCTAAACGGCGCCGCGACACCTCTCAAACCCTAATCCCAATTTTGACTGTTCATCTCTCTGAAAACTTCAAAATGGCACCGAACCCTAAATCGTTCATCTTCCTCAAACCAAAGCGGCGCCGGAAAACTTCATTCTTCACCCTCTCAAAATTTCATTGTCGCGAACCTTCGAAGCCGCGATTACGAAGAACGCCACCGCGAATCCAGCTCCCTTTGCCTCAACAACGACGCGGTACCCTCAGCCCTCGCGCGGATTCGACCTAGCGACGACAAGCCTTGAACGAACAACCCAATGTTTACATAATTTTATCTCGTTTTCCACAGGTTATGGTGTTGCGGTTTTTACGCCGTCTCGTCTCCAAGATTGAACAGACGACTTCGCCGCTACGTTCAGTTCAGACCATTCTCAGCCGTAGCTCCAACCGTTAGATAAGGCTTCAGCTTGGTGCAGCAGAGTCAACAACAATGTTAGCAGCAACAATACTTCAGCAAGTCTTCGTTTACGAATTACGGCTTGTACCAACTAGTGGTCTCGTTTTGCTTTGAAGTTGGAACTCTGATCCAAGATCCAGATTTGACTTAGTTCTCTGCAACAGCTCCCTGTCGAAGATGTGGCCATTAGTTCTTCGACCTTTAAGAAACGATGTTCTTAAATGCAATCAGGCTGCCATGTTATGACCTTTTATATGACAATAGGTTCATTCCATAAGCAACACCAACACGGTTGCGACTTCGCCGTAATAGCTCAAGGTGGTAATTCATCATAGCCTCAACAATGCAGTTCGAATCAAACAGACGGCTACTCAAATGGAACTCCTGATTCATTTATGTTTTATTAGTTCTTGCGATTACTATGTTTGTTTCGCCTGTTGTTTCTGTTGATTTTTTGGTTGCAGATCATGAATCCCGTTCACTGTCTACGTCTAAACACATCGCACGCAACAGCAACAACCTACATCATCCTTCAATGCCAACGACTGACTCACGCCATCAATTTTGGTTTAGCCTTTCAGTGGATATAGCCCTGATGTTGTACCTCCTGATGATGAGCTCCATGCAACGAATACGACACCAGCATGACGACTTTCAAAAGTAGCGGAAAAACACTCTATTTCACCAACAATATTATCATCCTAGTAACGCAGCTCGGGTATATACGAAGCGTTCTTGTTGTTAGTTGAGACAGGAATGGTGATGATAATTGGAGGTGGATTTAACGTCTAGGCTTTGCACTCGATTCAGTAGCAGAGACTCAATAATGCCTAGCAACAACAGTTCCTTTTTTCGATTGGGTAACGGTTTGAGTCCAGATTTTCTTCTCAGTTTTTTAGTGTAGAGTCATTTGCGATTTTGTTTTGTGTTCTCTCTTGGTTTTGATGCAGGGTTATCATCAAGTTACTTCCGTAAGCATTAGTGTCGTCTTCAAGTAGGCAACTCCACCACAATCTCCCCAATGCCGACGACAACAACGTGGCGGTTTTTCAGTTTATCGCACATAGGGTTCGGAGGAAATTGTGACTTGCTGCACTCAAGCTAACGACAACAACCTTCAGACATGGCTGTGATTATCGGTATCTCGATTATATCTTAACTTCAGCCTCAGTTTACATCGGGGTGCCCAACAACGACACAAAGCCAACAAGGACTTCTGTGTCTCAGGCATGAAGCTAAGTGCATTAGTTTTGACTTTCAGCTTAACCAACCGACATTTTGTCACATACCATATTACGGATTTTGCAATAAAGCAACGATGTCTGTCTATGTATTCATGGCAAGGTTACATTTCAGCCAAGGTCTTTACACGAGGCGACCAATTTTGCGGCACAGTCGGTGTTACACATCAAGGTTCAAGTGTCGTTTCATGCCATTTCTTTTCCATTTCATCATAACTACCTGTTGCATCCATTTTTTACTCATTGGCTGTGTTTTGTATATATGCTATAGTTTTAGTCTGCAATTATGTTGATTGGTAAGTCTTCTGATGATCGGGGATGTTGATATGTATGTCGTAATTCATGAGTTTTGATACAAACCTTCAGTGATACGCAACAATCACACAACAACTATGCCATGGTTTCAAAGCAGCATTGACGATGATACCAACAATAACCGCAACACAAGCACGAATCTATACTCAGCACGACAAAATTGTGTTCACGGTGAGGATCCATTGCAGGTTCATCGTTGAGCTAGCTCTAAATACGTCGTTGTTTCGTCGCGGTAACAACTCAAAATGATCTTCTGCTGTTCTGATTTGGTGTCCCTGTACCATTATATCAGTCATGGTTCATTTATATATGTTACTGATAGTGACCTATTGTCAGAGATTGGTGGATTACTATGGAAACATAGATAGAAGACTGAGAACATGACATTTCATTTTTCTTCTCTGCGGGTTTGGTCATGGAATTTCTTTATATATTATTATCATTTGATAAGGATTCTGGTTCGACGGTAGCCGCAGCAGCAACAGGATTCTTTGCAGTAACACGATCTCTAAACGATTGTGCATCGAATTTCAAGAACGACAGGTTTGGAGCCATAGCCATTTCGCTCACGACTTGTAACAACGTCAAAAGAAAACAACTCGGTTGTCACAAATTCGTTTCGGTATCATTCTGTTTACACTTTTCAATATGAAACTGCCTATTGCTTACCTTACTTTCACACTTTGTATATCATTGGGTAACTGTTGGATTGTGTGTATTTGGTTATGTAACTTCGAATCTGGTTTGATTATGTTTTTTGTTTCCGGTTTTGACGTTTTTGTGATTTTTTTTGCCATCTGAAGATAAAAGTTAGATTTGATGAGCAGGTAGCGGCATATCAATTTCATAGCATCGAGAATGTTCCAACCAATAATGGCTTGCATCATCTTTCAACAAGCAACTCAGATACAACAACAACTTCGACACTACGACCATATCGATATCAATGCATTCTAGCTCAAACTTCACACCGCCGTTTTGCAATAAAAACTTCAACAACGCAAAGCTTTGAGTCTCTATGTTTCGGCAAAGTTTGACTCGGCTTGTAGCCGTGTTTGTTTTCATATTTCATCCTGTTTCAGCTTCAGGTACAACAATGGTCTGCAACGGTAGCATTCGAAACCTGTCAAAGATTACATGTTCGATGTTGGTTGGCATACTTCTTCTTCATTTATGCCTCTGTTTAAATTGTTGATGTTGTTTCTTTTTCTATTTTTGGGTCAAATTCATGATACAAATCTTTTTTTTATGTTGTGGCATCATTTCAATGTTGTGAAGACCCATAGATATTTTCAAAAGAAAATTGTTGGAATGTTAACTCTTGTATCTAGAGTTATGAAGCTACATTTTTAATATGTTGTGAATTTTATACAAATTGAATTGATGTTACAGTTTTGGGAAATTGTCTTTGTATGATTGTGAATTATCAGGCTTCTAAAGTTGATGTTTGGGGTGATGAGAAAATATGAATCTAGAGAAGATTAGCCCTAGATTAAAAAAAAAGAATGTCGTAACAACCCCATTGTCGTAATAGCCCTAGCGACAACGTCTTTCGATTAGCTCCAGCAGCAACTCCATCCAATATACTTCAAAATATGAATGAGCATCCAATGGTTAGACATGAGGCTAAGCTTTTAAATGAAGATTAGTGGATTAATTGGAATTTTTTGGATTAATTTTGTTAATTATTTTTTAGTTAACTTGATTATTTAGTTTAGTTGGATAATTTTGATAATTAAATTTAATTAGCTCAATTAATTGATGATTTAACTTTATTAATCATTTTTAATTAACTTAATTATTTGATTCATTCGAATAATTTTAATAATTAATTCGGATTAATATAATTAAATGATTTAATAAACTATGATCCGTTTTGACATCTCGACTCACCTTGAGTATTTTTCAAAGCAAATTAAATCTTTAAAGTCTAGCACTTCTTGGATTTTTGGACGAATATTATGGAGGTGTACACCTCAAATAATATGTCGTTCAACTTTTCATTTTAGTACATTATTTCGGACAAAGAAATATCATAGGAATCTAGCATTCTGTGTGATATTTCTGTTGTTCATTCAAACATTTTATGAATGAAAAATGTATCGTCGAGATCGAGCATCTCGATAATACCCCGATTAATTGGTTGTGAGGCCGACGTCTCATTTATCAAATAATCATCATTTCTCCCATAATTTCAAATTCAATTTCGTATTCTTTTCACATATTCACAAGTTATCTTCATACCCTATTTCGCTTCAAAGCATTTTTAACACACCTTTCTCAATTAAAACTTCGAAAGAAAGAAGTTCTTGGAATCTAGCATTCCTTGAATTTCCGAGTAAATAATTCTCGAGGCGTGCTCTTGAGTTGTTATTCACTCAACCTTTTGACTCTTTCAAACCAAATCATTTTTCAAACATTCTCCTGAGTCGAATGCACATACGCATTCGCAACCATCAACATTTCGCACACACCTCAGATTCATCGTGGTTTCGATATTAGGGGCACCCTTAGGGACTAATATCGTTCCTCACCTCTTAACCCTTGACACATCGTCAAGTCGGTTCCATCTTCAATCAAATCCTCGACACGTCGTCGAGACTTTTTCAAACCAATTTCCTTTGGCCTCGCATGCCATTTTTTTTCCGATTCGATCTTTTCACAAACATTTTCTTAAAACTTACGAAAGAGGGATATCCTTAGAATCTAGCATTCTTTGAATATTCGAATGAGTAGCTCTCGAGGCACGCCCTTGAGTTGTTATTAGTTCATTCTTTCGATTTCAAAACATCCAACTCTTTACCTTCAACTTATTCAGTCAATTCCCGAAAGAACTGAGTTCTTGGATTTTCGCATTCCTTGAATTCTTGAGTGACAAGCTCTTGAGGCACGCTCTTGGGTTGCTTGTCAGTCACTCTTTTGTCTCAAACTCAATTTCAACCCATTCAATCCCGTATCCTTTTCGTGGTTGTTACCACGAACTACGGACGCTCTGATTCTTTATTCATTCTTGAATATAAGATACGTAGGCACAAGATTGCGATGATCTTGGCGAGCACACTTCTATCTTCCTCCATTATTTCGTCCACACATTCCCAACCCTTCTCGTAGTCGAACTACGACGCTCTGATTTCTCATTCTCGTCCGAATGAGCATACGTAGGCACAAGGGCCCCAATCCTTGGCGAGCACCCCATCTTCTAACCACCCATCCCTCCTTTGCGTCTTTAACCTTTTACCCTACCGATTCTACCCTTATCATCGAGAAAGAAAACAAATAAACCAAGACAACACTCTCCACAAAATACCTTAAGAGGTTCCCGTTGAGTACAACGGACGTGAGGGGTGCTAATACCTTCCCCTCACGTAAACGACTCCCGAACCCGGAACATGGTTGAGACAACCCTGTTCCTATCCTTTTCTCTTTAAGAGGTTTTCTCGATATTTTCCTCTCTCGTTTATTCGGGAAAAATAAAGTTTGGTGGTGACTCTGTCGAACGGCATTTCCGCGCCTTTCGCGCGAGGGTCGTTTCTCCGAAATATCTCCGTGATTTTTCGAGGTGCGACAACTGGAGACTCTGCTGGGGACATTGCTCCATGCAAAGAGAGAGTCAAGCCTATCTTTTGGTTTGTGAGGAGTGTTTGTTTGCTTTCCTTTTCGTTTATGTATTTGTTCTCTTGTAGATTTTATTTGTGCTTGTTATCTGGGCCTGTTGGTTCTTGGGATGACGTCATGAGTAAGGCTCTACGCCCGAGCTTTGGTAAAAGCAAAGAGAGAACATAGTTTAGAATTGGTAGTCGAGTAGTGTTGGTCTCCGAGGACTCGCTCCTTGTGGGCCTAGCATGAAAGCTCCTCCAGAGGAGACCTATTCGTAGATCTTGTTGTAACACAGCTAGCCTGTTGCACGACTTGATTAATGAAGGGTCCGTGATTCTGGGAACCTTTTGTTAGCACCAGTTCCGATATTGGTGGTCGTGTAGTGTTAGTCTCCAAGGACTCGCTCCTTGTGCGCCTAGCATGAGGACCCCGCTCAAGAGAGACCTTATCGTCATTATCGTCGTAATACAGCCAGCTTGTTGCGTGACGCTAATACGACTAGTGTCCGTGATCCTGGGAACCAAACGTAGAAACCATCCCGTAAGTGGGTTTATGGGTAGAATGTTTAGATCTTCCCATAAGGGTTGTACCTGTCAGTTTTTTTGATCGGAAATTATGGTTGTGTATCTGTTACATTTATCAGCTTCAGAAGCTGTTTGAACTGTGATCCTGTGATCCTGGATCTTGTATCTTACATTGCATCCTGCATATCATTTGCATTGCATTTCATATGTTGTGCATTTTGCATTTCCAATCCTTTAGCAGAATCTCATGTCTCTGTTCCTTCTTCTCCAGTAAATCAAGTTGATTCCTCGACACCAGTACGCAACTAGAGCCAATACAAGACGAACAATGGAGCAGATTCAGCAAGAACAAGTTGCTATCAGGAAGTAGCTGGAATCCCTCAACAGAAAGATGGATCAGATCTTCGAAGCCCTCTCCACAACTAGAAAGGAATCAGAACAGCGAACCGCTCAACGACCGCGTCAGCAAAATCAACACAGAACGTGGAATCCAGATAGAGTATTTGATAGTCTTCCAATGACATATGCAGATATCTTTGCTCAACTGATGGAGAAAAAGGCTATCGTCCCGAGAGATCTAGCTCCCCCAACTGTCCTTCCTGCTGATTATGACGTGAATGCTCATTGTGAGTTTCATAAGGGTGCTCCAGGTCACAACATTGAGAACTGCAGGTTTTTCAAGCACAAAATTCAAGATCTGGTTGACAAGGAAGCTCTCATCTTTGATGGGAAGTATCTTACTGCCATCAACGACCCGATGCCGCCAACCAACTAGTGCTAACATCAGATCAAGTCCAGTCAAGTCCATTCTCTGAAGAAGGCCGTCATGCTGCCATTTAATCTTTCGCATTTCTTATATTTTGTCTTTGTGTGTTTAAGTACTGTATGCTTTGAACAATTTCCATTCGTATCTGGTTTCATTAATGTATCGTTTATGCATGTTTTGAATTAGTTATGTCGTATTCACTCATTTTTCACTAATCACCGACACGTTTATTCACTCCACTCTATTCACTGTTGTTTAGCATGATTTGAGGGAGGATGATGAAAACGAGATACCCATAATTGCAAACCGTATGCTTTCAGATAAAATCTCGTCATGCTGCCATTTAATCTTTCGCATTTCTTATATTTTGTCTTTGTGTGTTTAAGTACTGTATGCTTTGAACAATTGCCATTCGTATCTGGTTTCATTAATGTATCGTTTATGCATGTTTTGAATTAGTTATGTCGTATTCACTCATTTTTCACTTATCACCGACACGTTTATTCACTCCACTCTATTCACTGTTGTTTAGCATGATTTGAGGGAGGATGATGAAAACGAGATACCCATAATTGCAAACCGTATGCTTTCAGATAAAATCTTGTCAATGATGTACAGACATTGCTTCAATCCCCCAAACACTGGAGATATAAGGAGTTAATCCCTAGTAAACCACTTCGAGCCTAGAAGTAGCAGTTTCCTTCGGATATTCAAACCTTTTACACTCAACCTGGGGTAGGGTAATGTTCAGTTAATCTAATCCTGCACTCAAATCAAAAAAAGGTAAAATCCAGAAGACGATCGTTCATCAATGACCCATGCTACGACAGTCACAACAAAATAAAAAAAAAAGATCAAAAGCCTGCTAAGTCGAACACCTCAAAAGGAGACTTAGGCAAAAATCAAGGCAATCCCGATGGATCTGACAAGCAAAGTCAATCCATACAAAAGTTAGGGATCAAAACAAAAGTAAAAGAGGACCCCAAAATCCTCAACAAAAACAAAAAAATTCCAGTGGCCACCCAGATCAAAGGGGCACTGACATCCATCAAAATAAGATGACTGTCACGTCGAGCAAACCTTGAACCTTAAAGCTTACACCGTCCAGACAAGTGTATAATTAACTGAGCGTAGGACTGGAGATCATTAAGAAGAAGGGGTGGGTACAAATCATACTTTGAGCCTAATATCCTTTTGTTTCATAACTACGAAGCAGACCACGTTACAACCCTCGAAAGACCTAATTGAGGCTGGATTTACTCCGAAAGCATACTATCGCAAGGTTGCGTAACCTGACTCCTCACATGATTGTTAATCATCAACACTGGTGTCATTATTCTTGCAACATCTTTTCGCACTAATCAAAATCAGCACAAAGTTTGGACTAACACTTCATTCGTCTCACTATCACGACACTTCAATAAAAGACACTTTTTCAAATCTTGCATCGAACTTTTCATTAATATTACCATTTATGAATGTACAATTTTATTTGCAAATCAGTACTAGGTATTCAAAGGCACTCCAGCAACGGGCAATCGAGGAGGAATCTGACTTTCAGTGGCGTACATGAAGTAAGAGTACTTCAAACCCCATAGGCTGGGGCAAACCATTCAACGGCTCGAGCAGGGGCATATCATTACCATATTCAGACTAGGGCAAGACCAAGTTACCCTAATCATCAGGCAGAGCTGCAACCTTCTCTGAAGCAAATTCACAGTAAACCACAAAGTACCCAGACTCAGGGCATCCAGAGCATCATCTTCTGCTTCAATCGTGACGTCTTCAACGAACTACGTGTCGAGGAAGTCAATCCCTCCCACCACCCGAAGTCCAATCCGCATTGGCAACTACCAAAAGTCCACCACGCTGGCGTCTTCACCTGCATTTCCAATTACCCGTCTGCATCGTCTGCATCATATGCATCATACGCATTGCATTCATCATCATAAGCATCTTACATCATGTGCATACTAATTGTATTATACTTCCCTAGCTCTTGCATCTCCGCGCGTCAGCATTTGCATTTTGCATTTCCATTCGTTATAAAACATCATTATCATCTAGCATTCGCATATGCAAGTCAAGGTCCAGGATCAATCTCGAAGACTTCCAAGACTATCGTCAGCCCAGTCAGGGGTAATCTTCTGCGATTGTGGGTTTCTCCCACAAAATTTCAAAATATTCAAATCAAGATTCAGCCCAGTCAGGGGCATTTTTTTCAAGACCATGGGTGTCTCCCATGACGTATTTCAACCTCGTGGATGATCAGATCTTCAAATCAACATTCAGCCCAATCAGGGGCATACCATTCAAGACCGTGGGCGTCCCCCACGAAGTTGTTCAACCTTTTGTCGGGCAAACCCAAGAAGTTCAGTGCAAGATCCAGCCCGAGCAGGGGCATCTTTAGCAAAACCGTGAGCGTACCTCATAAAGTTTTTCAACCTTTTATTGACCAAAACAAGACATTTCAAGACAAACTCAGCCCAGTCAGGGGCATCCTCTTCAGAATTCATGGGCGTAACCATGAAACCATTTCAGCAAAACTATGATCTCCAAACAAAGACGGTGGGCGTACCCTGTTGACTTATTTCAATTCAATCTTCCTCTTGGGGGTCCCCCAATGAGTTGTACCCAGCAAGCGTGACCGTTGTCAATTGCCTTACTATAATCCTTTTGGTGATAGTCGAACCTCGTCAGTTCAATCTAGCCTGCATCCTTTTGGTGTTGGTAAACTTCAAATCTGTGTTGTCCTATCATCCTTTTGGTGATAGCGACCCGTGTGTGTGAGTTTCGCTCCGTCATCCTTTTGGTGGGGGGTCTGTCATTTGGATTGGTGATAGATTGTGCGATAGTTTGTTTGTGTTTCGCTCCGTCATCTTTTTGGTGGGGAGTCTGTCACTTGGATTGGTGATAGATTGTGCGATAGTTTGTGTGAGTTTCCCTCCGTCATCCTTTTGGTGGGGGGTCTGTCACTTGGATTGCTGTCAGATTGTGCGATATTTGTTTGTGTCTCGCTCCATCATCCTTTGGGTGGGGGGTCTATCATAATCATTAATGATAGATTGTGCGATAGTTTGTTTGTGTTTCGCTCCGTCATCCTTTTGGTGGGGGGTCTGTCACTTGGATTGGTGATAGATTGTGCGATAGTTTGTGTGAGTTTCGCTCCGTCATCCTTTTGGTGGGGGGTCTGTCACTTGGATTGGTGATGGATTGTGCGATAGTTTGTTTGTGTTTCGCTCCGTCATCCTTTTGGTGGGGGGTCTGTTACTTAGATTGGTGTCAGATTGTGCGATATTTGTTTGTGTTTCGCTCTGTCATCCTTTTGGTGGGGGGTCTGTCACTTGGATTGGTGTCAGATTGTGCGATATTTGTTTGTGTTTCGCTCCGTCATCCTTTTGGTGGGGGGTCTGTCACTTGGATTGGTGATAGATTGTGCGATAGTTTATTTGTGTTTCACTCCGTCATCCTTTTGGTGGGGGGTCTGTCACTTGAATTGGTGATAGATTGTGCGATATAGTTTATTTGTGTTTCGCTCCGTCATCCTTTTGGTGGCGGGTCTGTCACTTGGATTGGTGATAGATTGTGTGATATTTCTTTGTGTTTCGCTCCGTCATCCTTTTGGTGGGGGGTCTGTCGCTTGGATTGGTGAAAGATTGTGTGATAGTATTTGTTTGTGTTTCGCTCCGTCATCCTTTTGGTGGGGGGTCTGTCACTTGAATAGGTGTCAGATTGTGTGATGTGTGTTTGTGTTTCGCTCCGTCATCCTTTTGGTGGGGTGTCTATCATAATCATTTATGATAGATTGTGTGATAGTTTGTGTGGGTTTCGCTCCGTCATCCTTTTGGTGGGGGGTCTGTCACTTGGATTGGTGACAGATTGTGCGATAGTGTTTGCCCTATCATCCTTTTGGTGGTAGTGGCTGGTGTGAGTTTCGCTCCGTCATCCTTTTGGTGGGGGGTCTGTCACTTGTATTGGTGACAGATTGTGCGATAATGTTTGCCCTATCATCCTTTTGGTGGTAGTGGCCGGTGTGAGTTTCGCTCCATCATCCTTTTGGTGGGGGGTCTGTCACTTGGATTGGTGACAGATTGTACGATAGTGTTTTCCCTATCATCCTTTTGGTGGTAGTGGCCGGTGTGAGTGATGCACCCTAAAATTTGACCAACTTATTTTACTTGATTTATGTTTCAATGGCATTGTCATTTGCATAGTAGATAGTGTACATAGTTCAGTCATTTGCATGGCATAGCATAAGCAAGTCATCAAACAAGGGATCAAGTGCCATTATTCTCTGTAGAGGCACATCAAAAGGGGTTTTATTCAAGCCTAAGTCTATTCAAGTCACCAGGAAAGGAATTGAAGCTTTGAGAGGTTAGAAGATCAAGCAGTGGATTCCTCTCCTATTTGGTGGTGTGTTTGAGGATCATCAATGAGACATGAGCTATGAACTGAGGGTATGGAGTGTGTGCTAGCATCATGGAGGGCCTAGAGGGTCAGTTTGAAGATGAAGCAAGTCATTGGTTTGATTACAAGAGCTACAGTTGAATGCAGTCAACTAGGGTTTCATCTGGGTCAACCATAGGTCGACCCTAGGTTAACTGAGTGATTGAAGAGAATCAAGGCTTAGTGGAAGGATGTGGGATTCATGAATGGATATGTGTATACAAGTGTGGTGTTGTTCCAAGGAGAAATCAAAAGGAATCAAGAAGAAGAGGAGTTACTAAATTAGGATTTCAGTGTAAAAAACCCTAATTTAGGCTTAACTTCCAAGCCAGACAAGTCAAAATGAAAGCTTCAAATGAACTCTTGGTCAACATGAAACTTGTAGAGCTTCTCAATAGCTTTAATTTTAGTACTATAAGTATTCAAGAAGATTTGTATAACTCAAGTTATGGGTCCTCAGAGGACACTGAAATTTATCTGTGAAAGTCACTTGACTTCCAAGCAACTTTTGCCCATCAAGGAGTTTTTAAATGGATTCTTATCCAACATAAGAGTTGTAGATCTTTATCTTAGCTTTAATTTGAGTACTAGAAGTCCTCAAGAGGAGTTGTAGAACTCAAGTTATGATCTTGGAAACTCAGGGGTATTTTGGGAAAGTTGAATTACAAGTCATTTCTCAACATAGGTCAATATCTTCATCTTCCACTCTTCAAATGAAAAATTTTTCAACATGAGATGTGCTCAAAATGGGGTTTTTAGGCTAGAAAATAGATCATGAGGACTTGGAAATGCTTGGAACTCAAAGTGGCATAAATGACCAAATAAGGAAGGTTAAAGTTCATTTTCAAGTGACCAAACTTGGGGTTTTTTGATCCAAAGCCAAAATACATCATGTGACCTATCAAACTGAATGGAAAACACATTTTAAGATCAATGGCATTGTTACTTTTTTGAGGTAAGGCCAGAATTATGGAGCTACACTCAATGGCTTGTAATGGAAGTAACACATGCCAAATCACATAAGGGATGGAATGCAAGGCAAGGAACCATATGCACACTTTCATTATCTCATTTGATGACAAATTCAAACCAGAATCAAGTGGTATAGCCAGCAATACTCCAACTGATATGGTGATCTCATAAAGAGGAAATCTCATGACATGAGAATTGCAAATTCTCCTTGGATCATTCCAGGTGCTTCCAGAAGTTTCCAACATTGTCTATAAATGATTTAAAATGGATCAGGATCAAGGGTTGGCCATTGTTGAGAGAGAGAAGGAAGAGTGAGATCAAAAATCCTCCATTGCAATTCACTTTCGAGTTCTTCAATATCTCCATTGATCTTCCATTTTCTTGATTTTATTCAACTCCATTGATGTTCCTGAGTGTGTACAAATCAAAATCTGAGTGATTACATGGTGAAATCGTGTTCTTGATTCTCAATTTCTCCACCTGCAACTACAAATCGGTTTCCACGATCTAGTCAATTTCAAGAAGATTTGCTGCATACAGAAGCAAGGAGACATCATATTGAACGAATCTGGAAACTTACAAGGCTTGATTTGGTGATTTGATCCATCTGTTTCACTCATTTTCTCAGGTTAGTAAATTCCAACCTACAGCTTCATTTAGGTGTAATCAACATGAATCCTTAGGTTAAATGAGTAGTATGTGGCTAGGAGTAACTTTCTGGATAGTTTTGAAGAGAATTGGTGATGGTTTACATGGTGACATATTTTCTGTTGGGATTGATTACATGCTGGATATGGAGCTATTAGCTTAGTGTGATGGTTAGAATTACTCCTAGTAAGGTGAGGAAGAGGTTAAGCACAAAAATTTGGTGATTGGTGAATGTTGAATTTCTGAGCAATCTTGGATTCAATTTCGTGTTTGGAGTTAGGGTTCATATTAATGGATTTTGAGACCACAATTAGACTCAGCATGAAAAATGGAGCAGGTATGGGCTTTGTATTGGTGATTTTGGTTGAGAATTAGGGATTTACGAGTAGTTGCAGATGGGGGTTCATGAGTGTTCATCCATGGAAATTGGCTCCAAAACTCATTCAAACGAAGAACATGAATCTGCAACCGTTGGATTAGGGGTAGACTCGTTGACTGAAGCCAGATCGTATGGCTATGCGCGCATTTCAGTTTGTGAAGGATTTGTGCTGAAGAATGAAACGAAGTGTTTCATTAAAACGCCAACCTTGGGCTTAGGTTCTGATGATATTCCCACCCCCATCTAGGAGGCCCATCCATATTGCACGTGTTTTGGGTGCTATTTGCACCGAGTGTTTGTTTTTTTATTTTCATTTTCTGATTACAAACATGGGCCTGGCACGTATTGATTTCCACACCCCCAGTTGGGCCCAGTCTGGTGATTTAACTTGGATTACTTGCTATTTGTCACGCCATTTTATTATTTTTGTTTCATTTTCTTTTATTTTCACATTTTTTTTAGCTTAGTATAAAATTCATATAAAATAGAAAAATAATCATTTTAATGTGGGGATTTTTGCTACATTTCAATAATTGTGTGAAGAAAATTATAATAAAAATAAAAATATTATTTTAAGCATTTTTCTATTTTTGGTGATTTTTGCATTTAATGGCATTTTATTTTCATTGTGTTTGTACATATCATTTTGTGAATTTTGTTTGGTCATGTAAATTCATATTTTGATTCCACTATTTTTGTGGTAGTTAGATTAGGACATTAACTTCCGCCTGGATTTATTTCATATTTTTGTGGATTAATTTTGATTAGTTTTGATTAAAGAACCTTAGGGTGATAATTTTAGGGTTTCAACTCAACATAGGTGCATTCTAACATTTTATTTTGGGTTTTCTAGCTTGAGTTAGAGTATGGGGAATATAGGGGTATGTAGGGTAGATATAGAAATACCCTTAGAATAAATCTTAGAATTTTAAACACCATTTTACAGTTTTTAGTGTATTTTGTAAATGAAGTGTTTGTTTGGTGTTCCCACTTGGGGTTTATGCTTGTCTGTTTGGGTGTCTGGGCTTTTATTTTGGGGTGTGGGTTTGGTTTGAGCTTGTGGAAGCATGAAGAATAAATGGAGAAGATTGAACACAAGGATCAAGGTTGATGCATGAGGATTGCTTAGGATTGAAGATGTTGACTGAAGACTTAGGAGAAATAGAATGAAATAGGAAGAGCTTAGAATAGACAAATTCTTCTGTCAAACATGGAGTGCATTGTTTGCCTATATCCCATCCAATGACATAAAGTCCTCCTTGGGAAGCTCCCTCTCTCCTTATGAGGGATGAGTGGTATGCCCAAGTGAGTAGAACTTTGAGGATACCTTTCATTTGCAATGTTAAAATCTTAGTGATTTCCTTGGGTTGTCATTGTGTTTCTTAACATTATAACCTGATCTTGTGGAATGATTCTCCTTTGGAGGTGCTTGTGGAAGCTTGGTAAAGAGAAAATTGAAGCTTATTGAAGTATAAGTTTGAGCTTGTTGAAGCTGGTTGTTTGTTGAAGCTGGGGTTTTGCTGCTTGTTGAAGTTGAAGTTAGGAGCTTGTTGAAGCTAGTTACTGGTTGGGGTTTGAGCTTGCTTAAGCTGGGAGCTTGTTGAAGTTGGTGTCCATTGAAGATTGAAAGTTTATTTGAAACTTGGGGATAAGAGCATTCATGAAGAGGAAGCTGGTACCTGTCAAAGCTAGATATCTGTTGAAGGCTAAGGTTTTACTGGTTGGAACTCAGTGCTTGTTAAAGCTAGAGATCATTGGAAGAGAAGAGCTTAGCTGGAGCTTAGATATCATTGTAAGGAGAAGATAGGATCTTGCCTCAAGTTGTTAACTTTTTGCTGGTGAATCAACTGTTGATGTCAGAGCTATTGCTTGTGTTGTTTGCTGTAGGAGTTTGGTGTTGCCTCCTCGGCTTTGGGGTTTTATTTTCTTAGATTGTACTATTTGTTAATCTTCCCCTTGGGTTTGAAGTGAAGCTATTTCACTTTGCCTTTTGTTTCTTGCTGTATTCATGCATTTTACTGCTTTACTGTATATATCTGTTTCTTTTGCCGTTTATCCCCTAGGATCTCTGTTTCTCTCTGCGCAAGAGAGAAATATGATAGACATTAGGCTTTCATCCATGCATGACAACATTAGGGTAGATTTTCATCCATGCATGACAACATAGTAATAAGGTTAATTGATGTCGTACGTTACGAGCCTTAAGCTATTTGAGAAAGGGTTGCTGGAGGGTCACTCTTCAGTAATCTGATTGCTTAGTGTGTTACCCTTAGGGTAACATACGACGTAGTCACTCTCAAATCATAGTCTCTAGTGCGTCAGAGATTGCAAACACACTAAAAAAAACACTTCTTGCGTAAAAAACTGTAAACCAATCAAAAGTGTCATTTCTGTCCGCTTGGACCCATAATCAGGAGAAAACCTTTTTCAGAAGGATAAAAACAATCAAGACAAACTTGTGTCTCCCGTAGCCCGAACTACGTTTGCTCTGATCTTTCATGCTGTATGAAAGTACGTAGGCATAGTGTCGCTTGCGCGAAAATAAGGTGCCGGCACAACAGAAGAGTCGCCACCTTTCGTTATTTATCCCTCGGAGCGGGAAAGGAAACGATCGGAAAAACCTGACGAATAAGGGTAAGACAAGGTCATCGCAACCATTGTCTGGGTTCGGGAGTCGGTTACGCAAGGGGAAGGTATTAGCACCCCTCACGTCCGTCGTACTCGACGGTATCCACGCTTGTTTGTTTACTTGGACGGGTTGGTTTTATTCTATCTACCTATCAAGGCTGGCTGAAAAAGAAAAGAAAAATGACTCGGCAAAGCGTCGCACTTTATGCCTACGTATTCTCATCAGGGAATGAGAAATCAGAGTCAACGTAGTTCAGCTAACTACGGGTTGTGGGGGAAGGTAGCTCGCCAAGACTTCGCCATCTTGTGCCTACGTACTTCCACACAACATGGAAGATCAGAGCAAACGTAGTTCGGGAAACTACGGTTTATTTCCTGTTTTTACGAAAGAAGTGTTTTTTATTGTGTTTGCGATTTCAACCGCACTAGAGACTATGACCTGAGAGTGAATGCATCGCATGTCACCCAAAGGGTACCATACTAAACATCCAGACTATGGAAAAGAAACTCTCCCACAATCCTTTCTCAGATAGCTTAAGGCTCGTAACGTACGAAAGAAATCATTCATGATTACTGTATCTTAAACTGTTTTGAGATGAGAAGAGAAACAGGCCCAACTAGGAGGGAGACTATCAAGTCCTACTGTTGTCATGCCATGGATTCATCCTATGGTTAAGGTTTGAACAGGGAACTCCTAGAAGTTGTCATGCATAGGTTTCAACCTAAAAGTCTATCATCAAATCCTTATCAAAGGAAATGAGAGTCCTAAGGGATCATGTCAATGATACACCAAAACAGACAAAGCATCAGCTTTAACAGTAAAATGCATGCAATGCAAGTGAGGGAGGAAATGTGTGTGGGGCTTCAGCCTCCACAAGCTCATCTCAACCTCAAGCCAGTCATGAAATAACAGTAATCATACTGAAAAATAAACAACATGCTATCAAGCAATAAATAGATAAAAGAAATGAAGTGCCATCAGGCAAACAAACCACATGCTTGAGAAAGAAATTATCTACATCTAAGCTCTCCCTAATCCTATCCCTAAAACAAAACCCTAATCTACCTCTAAGCAAAGCCCTAAAGCAAAACCCTAATCAAAAGAAATCAATCCCAGTCTTCAAGCTTCAAAACAAGCTTACCAAAGAAAGGGAGCTAAGCAGGCAGACTCATAGTGCCTTCCTCAGGAAAGCACTAGGAGGCTTATACTCAGGAATCATATCCTATGTGGCTCAACAACTGTGATCAGTTTACATTCCTCCTCAGGAGAAACTAAACTCACATGAAGGCTCCGACATCATTGGATACTTAGGAAATCCTAGATGAACTAAGGGAACTAAGTGAACAGACCCATAGGACCTTCCTCGGGAAAGTACTAGGAGGCTTCCACTTAGGAATCGTATCCCATGTGGCTCAACAACTGTGATCAGTTTACATTCCTCCTTAGGAGAAACTAAACTCACATGAAGGCTCCGACATCATTAGATACTTACGAAAACCTATATGGACTAAGGGAACTAAGTGAACAGACCCATAGGACCTTCCTCAGGAAAGTACTAGGGGGCTTCCACTTAGGAATCGTATCCCATGTGGCTCAACAACTGTGATCAGTTTACATTCCTCCTCAGGAGAAACTAAACTCACATGAAGGCTCCAACATCATTGGATACTTGAGAAAGAGGTGAGAAGAAAGAATGAAAGACATCCATAGTGCCTTCCTCAGGAAAGTACCATGGATTTCCCTCAAACTTCAGGATCTCAAAACCTCGCAAACAGAGAACAAGCTCCAACCTCTCAACCTCTGGATCTTGATCTACAATCTTCTCCTTCATCATGCTCCTTCAACAAGGTCCTCAAAGCAAACCAAGCCCCACAACAATTCCCCAAAGATAAACCCCAGAGATAGACAAATAACACACAGACAGTCAATACAATCAGTCCTATTCAGAAAATACTTGAAAATACTAAAGCAAGGGGGAAAAATCTAACACTTATTTACAAGGGTCTATCATACTTACCCATACTAGCCCAATAGTCCCATACCCAAAAATCAAGCTAAAACTCCTAGAAGAAAATGATTTATTTCACCTATGCATTCTTAAACCCTAATTTGGTACCCTAATGCTAACCTAATTAAACTATTCCAATTTTAATCTAAAAATCATGAAATAAATCCTATGGGAACTAAGGCTCAATATCTAATCACACTAAAAAGAATGAATCAAAAAGATTAAGGGAAGGTCCTAAACTAAATTCTACAAAATTGAGTATCAAACTAAACCTATTTAAAAGCTATTTAAAAGAATAATATTCTAAAAATATAAAACTAAAAATAAAATGGAATTTTTATTTTTATTAATTTTCTACACAAAAATATAAACCTATAGAAAAAACAAGAATTAAAAAACAATGATTTTTCAATTTTATATGAATTATTAAAGGTGCAAGAAAATATAAAAGAAATTAAAATAAAAGAATAAAAGAAAATGGGGAGGGGGTGTCAGTAGAAGAGGCGCCCGGTTCATTTCCAGATGGGCCAGGAATGTGGGTGGTGCAGATAGCGAAGGCGCGCAGGCCCATTTGTTTTCAGAAAATCATTATGAAAAACAAAAGAAAAAAGAAAAGGCTGCGGTGCAAATAGCATCAAATTGAAGTGTTATTTTGAATGGGCCGTCTGGGTGGGGTGTGATTAGCATGGTTTGGTTTAGGCCCAGGGAACCAGACTTAATGAAACGCTGCGTTGCAGGTTTTAGTCTTTCCCTCCGTTTTCATTTTAAAATCTGGCCGTGCGATGAGCTTAAAAAGTCAAAAATCTTATCTAATCCAACGGTTAAAAACTCATCTTCCCCATTCAACCTAGGGTTTTCAGGTTTAACAGAATCCATGCACACGACTTCTCCTCCTCCGTGCTCTCTCATATGGCCATGAAAAGCCACGATCCAAAGACCAAAGTTGCTCCATTTCTCTCCAAGAACACGATGGTACCCATAGTTCTCACTAAAACCTCCTATATCACTCTAACAGAACGCACGAAGGTTAGGGTTTCACCATATTTCTCTGACATCAACCTTGATAAAACTCAATTCTAATGGTATAATCCTGTTCCTCATGTTACTCTAACCATTCTAAACCATACCATGCGTGCTAACACTCACTGAACAGCTTATTCTTGATCCTCCAAGAATCGACACCCTGCCATGAAACCTCACAAGAAGCTCTCTAACTTTCAGAAATAAATCATCCAACCTAACTTGTTCATTCTACACCTAGCAACCTAATGGAAAGCGCATAAATAATAAGATATGGGGAAGCATACCAACCTGTCAAGTTGTAATGGTGGAGGTGTGTAGAGATGGTTTCAGAGCTTGTTATCTCTTCCAAACACTCCTCTAATGGTGTAGAGGTTTCTGTTTGCAATGGCTTTGAAGGAGAAGGCTTGTAGAGATGAACCCGAGTCTTGCTTGCACTTGAAGGAAACTTTGAATTCCACTCTCTCCCTCACTCTTCACCAATGAATTCACCAACCTTTTTCTTCATTGTGATCCTCTCAATATATAACAATCAATAGAATCACCTAGAAGCTTCTAGAATGAGCTGGAATGCCTTGGAATTTCTCATGTAGTGACATATGGTATTATCTCATATCTCATGCATTAAGACCTTAATTTTGTGCCAAAATCTCCCCTTGTGAGATATTGAAATGGAATGTGCAAAAAACAAGCTCAGCCTTGCCTTATGTGAAGTTTTCCAAAGGTTCCTTATTATGCAAGTAACAACATTACAAAGTAACCCCCATTTTTAGACCTCAAATCAAAAATGTATTTAAACCATTGTTTTTAAAATGATGTTTGGATTCAAAATGACATATTGGATGACCTATTTTGGATTCATAGATCTCCCAAACCAATTTCCAACTTGGATCCATTTAAGTTATAAGCCATTTTTAGGTCATTTTCACCCATTCTTGTCAATCCTTGCTACAAGCTTTTACAACAACTCATGACCACTTTTATAGGCTTAAAATGCCATTTTGAACAACTTTGATGTTTTGAGTTTTTTCATTTGAGGCTTGGAAATAGGAGATATGGCCTTTGCTTAAAATGACCTATAATCGCCAAATGACCAAAATACCCTTGTCTTGTACAAACCATAAGTTGAGTTCTACAAATCCTATCAAGGACTTCTAGTACTCTCTAGAAAGCTAAGAAGATTCTCTTCAACATTCATGTTGACCAAGAGATCATAGGAATCATCCTACTAGGGCAAAAGTTGTCTGCAAGTTGGGTGACTTTCAAGGACCCAGATTCACATACCTTAGATGACCTGTAATTTGTCAAAACCATAACTTGAGCTCTGCACATCCTATCAAGGACTTCTACCACTCCAATTAAATCTAAGAACAAGCTCTACAACATTCATGTTGTGGTTAAGATGAGAGAACAATCACATCTTGAGCTAAAACTGCCTGGAAGATAGGGATCAAACTAGGGTTTTTTCACTGTCCATCCTTAGAAACCCTAACTTAAAACTTCTCAAACTCCTCAATCATGATGAGTTGGTCTAGGAATAATCTTTATAACATCTCTATACATCATTCCATGATCACATGGCCCTTGGATTAGGTCTCAACCGTCTCCAAATCTTCAGTTGACCTAGGGTTGACCCAGTCAAACCCTAATTCTATCATTCATGGCTGAATCTTCTGAATTCTTGCATAATGACTTCTCTGGGCTTCATGATGGCTTTCAAGACATCTCATAGGCTTTCTAAAAGCTTCAAGTTCATTCTCAAAGTCCCAGAATCATCTGAGGAGCTCCCACAACTCTCAAGCTATGAGACACACAACCTTGATTTCAACCAATTCCCCTGAGGATCTCCTGAACTTTCTGATGAAGGTATCAACCTTCAAACACTTGATGGATAAATAATTGTTGGTCAAATTTTGGGGTGCAACAGCTGCCCCTATTCAAACGGCTTGAACCTGACTGTGTGAGAAGCGAACGACTCTCAACCAATCAAGATGCGAGACGGTTGAATACCGGTAAACCCGAAAATTTGCCAACTGCACGAGCACACGATACTCTGCGGGGAACAAATCTTCGAATACTGCAATACTAGATGGACGACAACTAGCTGGAGAGATACTGATCTGACATCGCTGTCGGACAATCAAAATACCCCGCATCGCTGCTGGAGAACATACAACACTGAACAACTCTGACCTGGGGTTCACCCCTGGTAAATGGAACAAAAGGTACACTTGCATATTTGAAACTACTCCGCTGGGAATGAGAGACTCAACCAGGCACACTCTGATCTGGGGTTCTCCCTCAGAACGATAACGAACATCCGAATACTACTGCATACTGAGCTGACCGTAGAACTTCAACATCAAAGTTATATGAAACCCTGGCCCCTGGCCACTTCCAGCTTCAGCTAGAAAAGATCTTCAAGTGCTCCTGAAGATGGGATCCTTGGCCTCCAAGGATATAAACCTTGCCCGTCGGCAACTCTGCAGGAGGTATCTTCGACTTCAGTCTGAAGAAAATGATCCTTGGCCTTCAAGGATACATGGATCTGCCTTCAGGCAACTCCGCCTCTGCTATAGAGTATCCGTGACTTCATTCAGGGATATACTTCGGCCTTCAGTCCGAAAAAGGAATCCTAAGTCATTCATGACTTTGGGGATAACCTTGCCTTCAGGCACCTTCGCTTCAGCTTGGGAAATCTGTGACTTCAGTCAGAGAAGTGGTATCCTGAGCCATTCATGACTCTACGGGGATTCAAACACTTTGCCTTCAGGCAAACTCCGCTTCAGCTGGAGAAACATCTTCGACTTCAGTTAGAAGAAACACTATTCACTTGATCGCAATCAATCATCACGTCAGGACAACTGACTTGGTCTTCAGGCCAACACGGATCACCTAGCATACAAAAGCTGTATCTACCAACTTTTGAACCTTGTCTTCAGACAAACGTTGATTCATCAACAAGGAACTCTGAATCCACAGGAACCTCCTGATATCGCCTTCAGGCGTTTACGAAGTCAATCTTCAGATTAGACATCACTGTTGGAGCAAACATATCACGCTGCTAAGGACTTCAAGAATCATCTTGAGCAGACAACTCCGTCGGTCACCTTCAAGAATCATCCTGAACCGATAACCATTCTGGAGACTTTATTCTGCTGGGGATTCCAGGAATCTTCCTGGACAACCCTTGTCGGGTACAAACTAATCACGGCTTGAGCAGCTTCCAAGGACTCGGCTCTCTTGGAGTTTCAGGCATTGTCCTGGGCGATCTTCGCTGGGGACTCTAGGTATCAATTTGAGCAACAAACTCGGGAGACTGCGCTGAGGTCTTAAGAATCATCTTAAGCAAACGGCCCTGCTGAGGAATTCAAGAATCGTCTTGAACTGAAGACTTCGCTGGGGGTCTCAAAAATCATCTTGAGCGAGCGACTTCGTTGGGGAAAATGTCAGGAATCATCCTGAGCAACTGATCCTTCGGTGGAACACCTGTAAAACAAGAATGATAATAACCTAGATCATGTTTATGATGCATATGCTTCGGCGCCATGCCCCACACGGTGGAAATGCTATGCGTTTATGCTAAATGCTATGCAATCATGCACAATGATGCGATCCCGTCAGCAAAATAAATGCCGGAGGGGAGTTCTCCTGTCAAGGAGAAAGAACTACTCAGATAGAGGAATCATCCTGCTGAGGAGAACGTGGACACTCCAATATCAATCGGACTCCGTCTGGGGAATTGATCTTCGGTTGACTGCTGCAGGGGAAACAACTTCAGTTGATTACTGCAGGGGACGAAGCTCTACGAGAACCCGAACCTGCTGAGGGAAAGCGATGTCAATTGCGAGAATAAACTGCGTGGCCTCCATGGCTACTTTTCTGGGGATGATAACCCTGTGGGGAAACAACTTCAGCTGCTCAGAACTCCACTGGGGAAGAAACCGATCATGGTCTGATCAACTTCCAAGGACTCGGCTCTCTTGGATATCTGCAAACTCGGCTGAGGAAGGAGAAGTCATTCTGCTTCGCTGGAGAGAGTGCGACTCTGGGGAAATACAGCACCAACTGTTCAATGCTCTGCTAGGGACAATCTACCCATGGTCCCAACTGCTTCCAAGGATTCGGCTCTCTTGGGGGTTTGCGGACTCAGCCGGGGAGAGAGAAATCATTCTACTTCACTGGAGAGTACGACTCTGATGAGGAATTTCAATTCCGCTGGGGAAGAAAGAATCATCTGACTTCGGGGGAGAGTACAACTCTGCAGGGGAATACAACATCAGCTGTTCCAACACTCTACTGGGGAAGAGGGAATCATCCGACTTCGGGAGAGAATACGGCTCTGGTGGGGAATCTCAATTCCGCTAGAGATTTCAGGCTGGCACCATCAGTCGCGGCATATTTCGGCGTAAGAATAGCTTCCTGCGAAACCTGCACTTGTGACCCGGTGCTGGGGAAGAATACGAGCTTCGGCGACCTTACTGGGGAAAACACGAGCTTCGGCACCCGAACATTTCTACGAAATCTGCACTTGTAACCCGGTGCTGGGGGGATATGAGCTTCGGCCCTTGACTCAGCTGGTGAGGTGACGTTCCTTCAGGATGCGTCTTCTTGGGGAAGAGAATCCTCTCTTCCTAGGGAAACATATCAATGCTCACTATCTTGCGTTCAGACTTTGCGGAGGAGAGACTACTGAACACTGCTGGAGAGGGAGGACTCGCCCTGCTTCGGGAATGCGCACGGCGCACTGTCTGGAAGGTGCTACACCTGCAACAACACAAACAAACAGATAAGATACCCTCCTCAAAGGGGCCTATCAAGGTTATTATCTCGTGACAATATTCAGGTAATTAATTGTTTCAACAATCAATGGGCCTAGGCCCGTAAGTTTATGTATGCGCATTTTATCAAAAACATCGGCGTTTTCATTCGCAGACAAAACAGATAAATGCTAAACAGGCAAGCAGAATTGCTGAATAATATGCATTTTATTGATGATGAACCCCTGAATGGGTGAAAAATGTTTTACAACAGATGCAAACTCCTGGAATGAGGAAGCCGCGCAAAAATAAAACATAAATATACATCAGTATATGCAAATGTCGGCAACGAGGCGTAGACGAACACCATGAGTTGATCCCTCTAAGACCCACTCGACTTCGATATTTCTCCGACGCTTCAGCTTCGGAAGAGATTGATTCAGATAAACGGCCCTCAGGTACTCCAAACCACTAAACAATGAAAGTCCACACGCGAAACGCAGTCGTTTGCTTATTCAAATCCCTAACTTTTGCGTGAACCGCCCTTTACGGGTTTTCAGTTCACCGGGATACCCTTTTTTTCCGAATCCGCCCAGTGTAGGTTTTCGACTTCGCGGGTGTACATTTTTTCAATATATCCCTAATTTTTGCCCGAACCTTTTATTCTGTTTTTGGTTCGCCGGGATGCCCCTTTTTTGCCTGGACTCTTTCTTTTTTGTCCAGCGGGTCTCTTTCAAGCAAAGTATTTTTTAACTGCGTTCGCGTTCACCGGGGATGCAAAATCTTCACCATCCATCGTGGATAACAACAAAGCTCCTCCCGAGAAGACCTTGCTGACGACATACGGCCCTTCGTAATTCGGAGTCCACTTGCCCCGGTGATCGGAGTGTGGCGGAAGAATCTTCTTCAGGACGAGATCACCCGTCTGAAAGCTTCTAGGACGCACCTTCTTATCATAAGCTTTCTTCATTCGGCTTTGGTACAGACGACCAAATGCAATTGATGCTAGCCGCTTCTCGTCTATCAGGCTGAGTTGGTTCAAACGATTCGTAATCCATTCTGCCTCGTCGAGCTTCACATCAACCAAAACTCGCAAGGAAGGGATCTCCACTTCTAACGGTAGGACAGCTTCCATACCGTACACCAAGGAGAAAGGGGTTTCCCCGGTCGACGTACGCACCGTCGTACGATAACCGTGCAAGGCAAACGGCAGCATCTCGTGCCAATCTTTGTACGTCACAACCATCTTCTGAACAATCTTCTTTATGTTCTTGTTGGCGGCTTCGACGGAGCCATTCATCTTCGGTCGGTAAGGAGATGAGTTGTGGTGTTCAATCTTGAAGCTCTGGCACAACTCCTTCATCATCTTGTTATTCAAATTCGAACCATTATCAGTAATGATCCGCTCGGGAACCCCATAACGACAGATGATGTCCTTCTTTATGAATTTAGCTACCACCTGCTTGGTCACATTAGCGTACGAGGCTGCCTCCACCCATTTGGTGAAGTAGTCGATAGCTACCAGAATGAAACAATGACCATTGAATGCAGTGGGCTCGATCTTGCCTATCATGTCGATGCCCCACATGGAGAACGGCCAAGGGGAGGACATGACATTCAATGGGCACGGCGGCACATGAACTTTATCAGCATAAATCTGGCATTTATGACATTTCTTCGCAAATCTGAAGCAATCCGACTCCATAGTCAGCCAGTAATATCCTGCTCTCAGGATCTTTCTCGTCATGGCATGCCCGCCGGCGTGCGTACCAAATGTGCCCTCATGGACTTCTTCCATGAGCATACTTGCTTCTTTCTCATCTACACATCTGAGTAGCACGAGATCGTGGTTTCTCTTATACAACACTCCATCAGGATTGAGATAAAAGCTTCCAAACAGCCTCCTCAGAGTCTTCTTATCCTGGGTTGACGCACCCGCAGGATACTCCTTAGTCATAAGGAAGGTCTGGATGTCGTGGAACCATGGCTTGCCGTCGGCGGCATCCTCGATTGCAAAGACAAATGCCGGTCTATCAAGACGCGAAAGCACAATGCTTAGAGCTTCATTCCAAAGATTGACTTTATACATTGAAGCCATCGTGGCTAAGGCATCAGCCATCTGATTTTCAGCCCTGGGTACATGATGGAGTTCCACTCGATCGAAGAACGGAAGCAGCCTCCTGGCGTAATTCATGTACGGCACCAAATTCGCTTGACGAGTTTCCCACTCCCCTTTAATTTGATTGATTACAAGCGCTGAGTCACCATATACGTCTAGATTCTTGATTCTCAAATCAATTGCCTCTTCTAGACCCATAATACATGCTTCATACTCTGCCTCATTGTTGGTAACTGGAAACGTCAGTCTCGCAGTAAATGGGATGTGGGATCCGTGAGGAGTCGTGATTATAGCCCCGATACCACTTCCATAGGAATTAACCGCTCCATCGAATATCAACTTCCACTGAGACTTCCTATCTGGCCCCTCACCGGGCAATGGCTCATCGCAATCCTTCGCTTTGAGAAACATAATATCCTCATCAGGGAATTCAAACTTCATCGGCTGGTAGTCCTCGATTGGCTGTTCGGCAAGGTAATCAGACAATACGCTTCCCTTAATGGCCTTCTGGGAGACATACTAAATATCATATTCCGTTAACACCATTTGCCATCTGGCAATCCTGCCTGAAAGAGCCTGCTTCTCGAAGACGTACTTGATCGGATCCATCTTCGAAATTAGCATAGTGGTGTGATTGAGCATATACTGTCGTAGACGTTTGGCGGCCCAAGCTAATGCACAACACGTCTTCTCCAGCATCGAGTATCGAGATTCACACTCAGTAAACTTTTAATCAAATAATAAATGGCATGCTCCTTTCTGCCCGTCTCGTCGTGCTGACCGAGAACACACCCCATACTATTCTCCAAAACCGTCAGGTACATGATTAATGGCCGTCCAGCCACTGGGGGTATCAAGATTGGAGGTTCTTGAAGATACTGCTTTATTTTGTCGAATGCCTTCTGGCAATCCTCATTCCAAGTAATCGCCTGATCTTTCTTTAAAAGTTTGAACATCGGTTCACAGGTGGCCGTGAGCTGAGAGATAAACCTTGCAATGTAGTTTATTCGGCCCAAGAAACCACGAACTTCTTTTTCTGTTTTCGGCGCTGGCATTTCTTGAATAGCTTTTATTTTCGCAGGATCAACTTCGATACCTCGTTCACTAACGATAAACCCCAATAACTTTCCGGACCGCACTCCGAAAGTGCACTTGTTAGGATTCAGCCTCAGCCTGAACTTCCTAAGCCTCTCAAAAAGCTTCAATAAGTTGACCAGATGCTCTTCCTCCGTTTGGGACTTTGCAATCATGTCATCAACATAGACCTCGATCTCATGATGAATCATATCATGAAACAAAGTTACCATTGCTCGCAGGTAAGTGGCCCCTGCGTTCTTCAGACCGAAGGGCATTACCTTATAGCAAAATGTTCCCCAGGGGGTGATAAACGTCGTTTTCTCCATGTCCTTCGGTGCCATCTTAATCTGATTGTAACCAGAGAAGCCATCCATGAACGAAAACACGGAAAACTGGGCTGTGTTGTCGACCAACACATAGATATGAGGCAACGGGAAATCGTCCTTAGGGCTCGCCCTATTCAAATCCCGATAATCGACGCACATGCGTACCTTACCGTCCTTCTTCGGTACAGGCACTATGTTGGCGACCCACGGAGGGTAAGTGGTAACGGCTAGAAATCCTGCGTCCAACTGCTTCTGGACTTCTTCTTTGATTTTTACAGCCATATCTGGTCTCGTCCTCCTAAGCTTCTGCTTGACTGGAGGGCACTCTTCTCGCAACGACAAGCGATGAACCACGACGTCTGTGTCAAGTCCGGGTATATCTTCGTATGACCAAGCAAAGACGTCACTATACTCCCGAAGCATCTCGACCAGTCTATGCTTGACATCATTCTACAGCGCAGCCCCTACTCTGACATTTCTGACGAGCTCTTCAGAACCCAGATTTACGATCTCAATCTCCTCTTCATGAGGTAGAATAACCTTTTCCTCTTGTCTCAACAAGCGGGCCAGCTCTTCCGGAAGGTCTTCGTCTTCATCAATCTCATCCTCGGCTTGATAAATCGGGCAATCGAAGTCGTAGTGATCCGTAGAGGGTCCAGAGTCGATGTCGTCTGTTATGTGGATCCTGCAATAACAAGGGTTAAGTTTAAAGCAAGAATATGCAGGTTAGCACAAACCTCGTTGCCATTTTACTGTTTTTCAGAATAAACACAAAACAAGAATAACAGAGAACACAATATTTGAGTACGAAGAAAACGCCTTTGATTTATTAACAAAATGCATGTACATAATCCAACAAGGCCCTGACAATAAAACCGCTATGCCCCGGGCAGGACATAGGGTTGTACAAAGATTGTAAAAAGCAAATCATTACTCTTCACTTGTCAGCTGGATAATCTTCTTGATGGTCCAATTGTTGAGGCGCTCGCCCGGCTTGCTTGGCTGAATCCAGGCGTCAAGATCACAATCGCTATCCCCGCTGTCCTCAGACGTTGCGTTGATGCTTTTGAAAATCACTCCGCCCTTGGTAAATAGGATCGGCCCCCTCCCACGAGACGAACTGCTAGACGAAGAAGATGAAGCTTCAGCTTCAGGAGAATACCCCAATCCAAACTTATCCTGCTTGATCGGTATCTCCAAAACATGCCCCCAGCCTGGGGTGGAACCGGCTTCGACGACGACCCGAGCTTCTTTGAACGAGGAGAGATTCATCTCTTGCTTCTCTATGACGACAGGAGCTACCTCTTTCACCTTGACGACTTCAAATGCTTGGCAGAGAGTTTCATGAATTTCGCCATCCATTTCAACATACTTAAAGGATGACAAGTGGCTCACCATAATGTCCTCCTCACCACAGACGGTTACTATGCTTCCCCCGACAGCATATTTGAGCTTTTGATGCAGCGTGGATGTCACGGCACCAGCAGCATGGATCCATGGCCGACCTAAGAGGCAACTGTAGGCAGGCATGATATCCATGATATAAAAAACCGTATCGAACGTCTCGGGACCAACTTGAATTGGCAGGGTCAACTCTCCAAAAATGTGGCGCTTAGTTCCGTCAAATGCTTTCACCACCAGATCACTGGGCGTGCAAAGCAATCCACGAGTGTCCAACTTCATTAGTGCCTTTTTCGGAAGCACATTAAGCGACGAACCCGTGTCTACCAGGACATGCGACATGATTGTGCCTCTGCACTCTATCGAGATGTGCAAGGCGCTGTTGTGATTTCTCCCTTTAGGAGTCAGCTCTAAATCTGTGAAACCTAGCCCATTGCCAGCATTAACATGGGCTACCACCTCTTCTAGCTGATTCACGGATATCTCTTGCGGTACGTAGGCAGCGTTCAATACCTTCAGTAACGCGTTGCGGTGCGCTTTAGAACACAGCAACAAGTTGAGAATAGAAATCTTTGACGGAGTCTAATGAAGATGGTCTACAATCTTGTAGTCGCTCTTTTTGATTAGCCGCATGAACTCCTCGGCATCTTTGACAAGCAAATCTTTCTCTGCCCCACAAGGGACTTCTTCGACGGCTTTGCCTTTACCCTTATCAGCAGCATCAGCTCTGACCACTTTCTCTGCCACAACCTCTGTCGGCGCAAACACTCTTCCGCTTCGAGTAATACCACTGACTCCTGCGAGATTCTGCACAGTCGACCCATACGGCTCCAGCTCTAACTTCTGACCATTGCAATAGACTTCGGCGCCATAATGCCACGGAACAGCATTAGTTCTCTCGAATGGGATTGGCCCAGCTCTGGTAATAGTGATCGTAGGCGGTCGGGGCACAGAAATAGTAATAGGTTGACGAGGAATGGTGATGGTGGCGACTTCATCTGCCTGCTTCAGCACAATCTCCCCTGATACACTTTCAACTCTTCGGCTGAACTGCAAAATACCCTCAGACATCAGACTTTGGATACCTTCTACCAGCTGCTCACACCCATCAGGATGTGTAGCACAAGCCATGCATAACTCTCCGCATCCTGGAAAGAACCCCTTCTTCAACAACTTAGCTTTGACGAAACTAAACGGCGTCTTCAATTCTTTGACATCAGTCAGCAAGTCTGCACTATCCTCGGCGATAATGGCGTTCACTCCGCCTCCTCTATGGTGAGGCATAGGGTTTTGGTAACATTGGGCACACTATCAGAAAAGTTAATAACCTTGGCGTCTACCAGGTCCTGCACCTTGTGCTTAAAAGCTTTACAGTTCTCAATCGTATGGCCTGGTGCCCCAGTATGGAAATCGCAAGTGGCATTTGCGTCATACCCCGGTGGTGGTGCCCCTGTTAAGGGAGCCAACGTCCTCTTTTGCACTAACTGAAGCTGAAGCAAAGTTTGCAAGAGCTGCGCATACGACATAGGTGGAGCTTCGAAGTGACGATTTGCCAAAGGAGCCCGATTCTGATATTTCCTATATCCCTGTTGACTCTGTTGCTGTGGTTGCTGCTGCTGCTGCGGAGCTGCTGGGATATTTATGCTAGCAATCTGCTGCTGAGGGCCCTTGCCCTTTCTCCGAGCGTTGGTGACAGCACTCGCGTCCCCTTCTCGACGTTTACCAGCGTAAGGTTTCTTTCCACCCCCTCCAGCTGAGGATGATTCGCCTTGAATTTTTCCGATTTTTATACCGTTCTCGACGTGCTCGCCCATAGTGATGAGGGCCGAGAATGTCCCAGACATGCCACTGACCAGTTTTTCATAGTAGATTCCAGGAAGGGTAGCCACAAACATTTGCACTAGCTCGCGCTCAACCATCGGCGGTTGAACCCGAGCAGCCAACTCACGCCACCGCTGGGCGTACTTTTTAAAGCCTTCATTATTCCGTTGCGAAAGGTTCTGGAGTTGGACTCGGTTGGGGGCCAAGTCGCTATTGTACTGATAGTGGAGGACAAACGCTTCAGCGAGATCTTTCCATGTGCGCACGGTAGTGGACTCCAAGCCCATATACACTCGAGGGATGGACCAGAAAGACTATCTTGGAAGAAGTGCATCAGCAACTTCTCATCGTCGGAATAGGCAGACATCTTTCTATAGTAAGATCGAAGGTGGACACGAGGGCAAGTAGTACCCTTATACTTCTCAAAGACAGGCACCTTGAACTTATGAGGTACCTTGAAATCAGCAATTAACCCCAGCTTGGACATATCAACGCCCAACGTATTCTGATTCTCAATGTCTCTCATTTTGTCTTCCAGTGCTTTGAACCTGAGCCGAGCTTCAGCATTCAACTCTGCTTCCACACCTCTTTGAGAAAACACATCATCCTGATGATCCTCAAGCCACGGTTGAGGCACCAACAGATTTCCGACACCAGCATTGCCGTTGACCGGCCCTATGTTGACATTAGCTCCCAGACTACCATTGCCGACGCCCGTCGCGTTGAGCCCGATATTAGTCATCATATTGCCATTAGCACTGCCGTTGCCCCCGGCAACAGGAACAACATTCTGCGGAGCATCGACTGAAGGAGGAGTGGGCACAGCCCCGCCGTGTAGTATGCCGTTACTATCAACCCTGGAGATCAAAGGTTGAACCAAAGTACGAAGCTGGTCCTGACCATTAGCGACTACCTGCATCAGTTCCATAAAACGATCCATCCGTTCACGGAGCTCTTGAACATCTGACTGAACCTGATCCATGATCCTTGTCTGATTAGCCCGAGTTGAGTAACGGTGAATGAGTCTCTGATCAATCCTGGAGACCGGAAGCAGCTCGGAACCTGTGAACCTGAAAAACCTGTCAACATTAAAGGTTAGGAAAAGCAACAAAATGTACGCCATGCAAATGCTTCATGCAGATGCATGCGTGTGTCTGTGTGCTTGGGAGATTTCCCCCGATCCTAGCGCCTCAGTACCAGTGCTGACAATAATAAGAAGGAGAAGAAATCCGAGCCCAATCATGGAAACATCAATCTCATATACGCATGGGAAGCCTATAGCATCAGCGACAGTCAACTTCGACACATCAGGGGCCGAGAACTCGTACGCAACAGTCTTCCTGAGAGAGGCTATAACACTACAAGAGGAGGCAAGAGATCCTGGATCGGGGAAACGGTACCTGTCACAGACGCACGTTAATGGAATGCAAATAAACATGCAAACTAATGCAAAATGCAGGCATGCAATAATATATCCAGGTAACTGCTGTGGAGATTCTGTGTCCACAATCACTGATGAGAAGAAAACCCCGGTGTAAGACCACTGATCTGATCTGCTAAGAACGACCTTCTGATAGGACCATATACATAAGATCAAAATTCTGCTCTGTCGAGAACAAGTGTCTGATAATAAGGACCCCGGATGTATGATCAAGAAATATCTGTTGATGAAGCCTTCAGACCCCAAATCAAAAATCTGCCCTATCAAGAACAAACATACAGCTGCTGATGAGATCTTCAGACCCCACTCAAAATATGCCCTATCAAGAACAAACAACATCTGCTGATGAGATCTTCAGACCCCACTCAAAATCTGCCTTATCAAGAACAAACAACATCTGCTGATGAGATCTTCAGACCCCACTCGAAAATCTGCTCAATCCAGCACAAACCACTGATGACAATACTCTGATCCAAACCTGCTCTATCAAGAACAGACATACACCTGATAATAAGGTCCTCTGATCAAAACCTGCTCTATCAAGAACAGACAAATCTGCAACTGAGAAACCCTGGTACCAACATAACTGATCCACTGTCAAGAAAACCAGGTGGTCTGGAGGTCAAAGTTTCCTGCAATAAACCCAATCCCACTCACAGGTATGGACCTAATCCACGGACAAAGGTATGGCATCCTATGCGGTCATCAGCGTCACAGACTTTCATGAGTGACGATACGATTCCCAGAAGGAGTGACATCATCAAGTCATGAAGAGGCCTCACTTAGCTGACTTCCAAATGATCGGTCCCTAGAGTCGACAATCCTCACGTCTGGACTCCCCTCAGATCCTCAGGACCGGAAATGAGCACCTCTGCGAGAACCTCGTCTGAGCGCAGATTTCGTAGGGAACTGTGCCTGCTCAGCAGACAGGTCCGTCTACTACTCTCCGCAACTATGTCTAGGTGTATACTCAAGCCCAGGCCCGGCTTCTCACTCATAGTAACCTCCCTCTCCCACAGCAGCACAGATAATCATATCAAACTGGAAATAAAATGCGGGAAATAAAGTGCGAGAAGTAAAAATGCGATAAATAAACGAAACCCAATCAAGTAAACATACAAGCGGTAGGATTGACTCGCGTAGGGAACCGGAGAACCAGAGATTCTGGGTTCGGTCCCCAGCAGAGTCGCCAGCTGTCGCTTGCGCGAAAATAAGGTGCCGGCACAACAGAAGAGTCGCCACCTTTCGTTCTTTATCCCTCGGAGCGGGAAAGGAAACAATCGGAAAAACCTGACGAATAAGGGTAAGACAAGGTCATCGCAACCATTGTCTGGGTTCGGGAGTCGGTTACGCAAGGGGAAGGTATTAGCACCCCTCACGTCCGTCGTACTCGACGGGATCCACGCTTGTTTGTTTACTTGGACGGGTTGGTTTTATTCTATCTACCTATCAAGGCTGGCTGAAAAAGAAAAGAAAAATGATTCGGCAAAGCGTCGCACTTTATGCCTACGTATTCTCATCAGGGAATGAGAAATCAGAGTCAACGTAGTTCGGCTAACTATGGGTTGTGGGGGAAGGTAGCTCGCCAAGACTTCGCCATCTTGTGCCTACGTACTTCCACACAGCATGGAAGATCAGAGCAAACGTAGTTCGGGAAACTACGGTTTATTTCCTGTTTTTACGAAAGAAGTGTTTTTTATTGTGTTTGCGATTTCAACCGCACTAGAGACTATGACCTGAGAGTGAATGCATCGCATGTCACCCAAAGGGTACCATACTAAACATCCAGACTATGGAAAAGAAACTCTCCCACAATCCTTTCTCAGATAGCTTAAGGCTCGTAACGTACGAAAGAAATCATTCATGATTACTGTATCTTAAACTGTTTTGAGATGAGAAGAGAAACAGGCCCAACTAGGAGGGAGACTATCAAGTCCTACTGTTGTCATGCCATGGATTCATCCTATGGTTAAGGTTTGAACAGGGAACTCCTAGAAGTTGTCATGCATAGGTTTCAACCTAAAAGTCTATCATCAAATCCTTATCAAAGGAAATGAGAGTCCTAAGGGATCATGTCAATGATACACCAAAACAGACAAAGCATCAGCTTTAACAGTAAAATGCATGCAATGCAAGTGAGGGAGGAAATGTGTGTGGGGCTTCAGCCTCCACAAGCTCATCTCAACCTCAAGCCAGTCATGAAATAACAGTAATCATACTGAAAAATAAACAACATGCTATCAAGCAATAAACAGATAAAAGAAATGAAGTGCCATCAGGCAAACAAACCACATGCTTGAGAAAGAAATTATCTACATCTAAGCTCTCCCTAATCCTATCCCTAAAACAAAACCCTAATCTACCTCTAAGCAAAGCCCTAAAGCAAAACCCTAATCAAAAGAAATCAATCTCAGTCTTCAAGCTTCAAAGCAAGCTTACCAAAGAAAGGGAGCTAAGCAGGCAGACTCATAGTGCCTTCCTCAGGAAAGCACTAGGAGGCTTATACTCAGGAATCATATCCTATGTGGCTCAACAACTGTGATCAGTTTACATTCCTCCTCAGGAGAAACTAAACTCACGTGAAGGCTCCGACATCATTGGATACTTAGGAAATCCTAGATGAACTAAGGGAACTAAGTGAACAGACCCATAGGACCTTCCTCAGGAAAGTACTAGGAGGCTTCCACTTAGGAATCGTATCCCATGTGGCTCAACAACTGTGATCAGTTTACATTCCTCCTCAGGAGAAACTAAACTCACATGAAGGCTCCGACATCATTGGATACTTACGAAAACCTATATGGACTAAGGGAACTAAGTGAACAGACCCATAGGACCTTCCTCAGGAAAGTACTAAGGGGCTTCCACTTAGGAATCGTATCCCATGTGGCTCAACAACTGTGATCAGTTTACATTCCTCCTCAGGAGAAACTAAACTCACATGAAGGCTCCAACATCATTGGATACTTGAGAAAGAGGTGAGAAGAAAGAATGAAAGACATCCATAGTGCCTTCCTCAGGAAAGTACCATGGATTTCCCTCAAACTTCAGGATCTCAAAACCTCGCAAACAGAGAACAAGCTCCAACCTCTCAACCTCTGGATCTTGATCTACAATCTTCTCCTTCATCATGCTCCTTCAACAAGGTCCTCAAAGCAAACCAAGCCCCACAACAATTCCCCAAAGATAAACCCCAGAGATAGACAAATAACACATAGACAGTCAATACAATCAGTCCTATTCAGAAAATACTTGAAAATACTAAAGCAAGGGGGAAAAATCTAACACTTATTTACAAGGGTCTATCATACTTACCCATACTAGTCCAATAGTCCCATACCCAAAAATCAAGCTAAAACTCCTAGAAGAAAATGATTTATTTCACCTATGCATTCTTAAACCCTAATTTGGTACCCTAATGCTAACCTAATTAAACTATTCCAATTTTAATCTAAAAATCATGAAATAAATCCTATGGGAACTAAGGCTCAATATCTAATCACACTAAAAAGAATGAATCAAAAAGATTAAGGGAAGGTCCTAAACTAAATTCTACAAAATTGAGTATCAAACTAAACCTATTTAAAAGCTATTTAAAAGAATAATATTCTAAAAATATAAAACTAAAAATAAAATGGAATTTTTATTTTTATTAATTTTCTACACAAAAATATAAACCTATAGAAAAAACAAGAATTAAAAAACAATGATTTTTCAATTTTATATGAATTATTAAAGGTGCAAGAAAATATAAAAGAAATTAAAATAAAAGAATAAAAGAAAATGGGGAGGGGGGTGTCAGTAGAAGAGGCGCCCAGTTCATTTCCAGATGGGCCAGGAATGTGGGTGGTGCAGATAGCGAAGGCGCGCAGGCCCATTTGTTTTCAAAAAATCATTATGAAAAACAAAAGAAAAAAGAAAAGGCTGCGGTGCAAATAGCATCAAATTGAAGTGTTATTTTGAATGGGCCGTCTGGGTGGGGTGTGATTAGCATGGTTTGGTTTAGGCCCAGGGAACCAGACTTAATGAAATGCTGCGTTGCAGCTTTTAGTCTTTCCCTCCGTTTTCATTTTAAAATCTGGCCGTGCGATGAGCTTAAAAAGTCAAAAATCTTATCTAATCCAACGGTTAAAAACTCATCTTCCCCATTCAACCTAGGGTTTTCAGGTTTAACAGAATCCATGCACACGACTTCTCTTCCTCCGTGCTCTCTCATATGGCCATGAAAAGCCACGATCCAAAGACCAAAGTTGCTCCATTTCTCTCCAAGAACACGATGGTACCCATAGTTCTCACTAAAACCTCCTATATCACTCTAACAGAACGCACGAAGGTTAGGGTTTCACCATATTTCTCTGACATCAACCTTGATAAAACTCAATTCTAATGGTATAATATTGTTCCTCATGTTACCCTAACCATTCTAAACCATACCATGCGTGCTAACACTCACTGAACAGCTTATTCTTGATCCTCCAAGAATCGACACCCTGCCATGAAACCTCACAAGAAGCTCTCTAACTTTCAGAAATTAATCATCCAACCTAACTTGTTCATTCTACACCTAGCAACCTAATGGAAAGCGCATAAATAATGAGATATGGGGAAGCATACCAACCTGTCAAGTTGTAATGGTGGAGGTGTGTAGAGATGGTTTCAAAGCTTGTTATCTCTTCCAAACACTCCTCTAATGGTGTAGAGGTTTCTGTTTGCAATGGCTTTGAAGGAGAAGGCTTGTAGAGATGAACCCGAGTCTTGCTTGCACTTGAAGGAAACTTTGAATTCCACTCTCTCCCTCACTCTTCACCAATGAATTCACCAACCTTTTTCTTCATTGTGATCCTCTCAATATATAACAATCAATAGAATCACCTAGGAGCTTCTAGAATGAGCTGGAATGCCTTGGAATTTCTCATGTAGTGACATATGGTATTATCTCATATCTCATGCATTAAGACCTTAATTTTGTGCCAAAATCTCCCCTTGTGAGATATTGAAATGGAATGTGCAAAAAACAAGCTCAGCCTTGCCTTATGTGAAGTTTTCCAAAGGTTCCTTATTATGCAAGTAACAACATTACAAAGTAACCCCCATTTTTAGACCTCAAATCAAAAATGTATTTAAACCATTGTTTTTAAAATGATGTTTGGATTCAAAATGACATATTGGATGACCTATTTTGGATTCATAGATCTCCCAAACCAATTTCCAACTTGGATCCATTTAAGTTATAAGCCATTTTTAGGTCATTTTCACCCATTCTTGTCAATCCTTGCTACAAGCTTTTACAACAACTCATGACCACTTTTATAGGCTTAAAATGCCATTTTGAACAACTTTGATGTTTTTAGTTTTTTCATTTGAGGCTTGGAAATAGGAGATATGGCCTTTGCTTAAAATGACCTATAATCGCCAAATGACCAAAATACCCTTGTCTTGTACAAACCATAAGTTGAGTTCTACAAATCCTATCAAGGACTTCTAGTACTCTATAGAAATCTAAGAAGATTCTCTTTAACATTCATGTTGACCAAGAGATCATAGGAATCATCCTACTAGGGCAAAAGTTGTCTGCAAGTTGGGTGACTTTCAAGGACCCAGATTCACATACCTCAGATGACCTGTAATTTGTCAAAACCATAACTTGAGCTCTGCACATCCTATCAAGGACTTCTACCACTCCAATTAAATCTAAGAACAAGCTCTACAACATTCATGTTGTGGGGAAGATGAGAGAACAATCACATCTTGAGCTAAAACTGCCTGGAAGATAGGGATCAAACTAGGGTTTTTTCAATGTCCATCCTTAGAAACCCTAACTTAAAACTTCTCAAACTCCTCAATCATGATGAGTTGGTCTAGGAATCATCTTTATAACATCTCTATACATCATTACATGATCACATGGCCCTTGGATTAGGTCTCAACCTTCTCCAAATCTTCAGTTGACCTAGGGTTGACCCAGTCAAACCATAATTCTACCATTCATGGCTGAATCTTCTGAATTCTTGCATAATGACTTCTCTGGGCTTCATGATGGCTTTCAAGACATCTCATAGGCTTTCTCAAAGCTTCAAGTTCATTCTCAAAGTCCCAGAATCATCTGAGGAGCTCCCACAACTCTCAAGCTATGAGACACACAACCTTGGTTTCAACCAATTCCCCTGAGGATCTCCTGAACTTTCTGATGAAGGTATCAACCTTCAAACACTTGATGGATAAATAATTGTTGGTCAAATTTTGGGGTGCAACACATAGGATGCGATATCCTAGCGAGCAACCTTCCCCTCCTTTCCCGTAGGTAAGCGAACTACGTTGACTCTGATTTCTCGTTCTAGACGGGAATACGTAGGTATAAAGTGCGATACTTTGCCGAGTCATTTTATTTTCTTTTAACCCCAGACCTGTAGAGTAGATAGAATAACAATCCGTACTGGAAAACAAGCGTGGATGCCGTCGAGTACGATGGACGTGAGGGATGCTAATACCTTCCCCTTGCGTAACCGACTCCCGAATCCAGGATTTGGTTGCGATGACCATTCCTTTCCCGTCTTTGCGGTAGGTTTACTTCGAGCGTTTCCTTTCCCTCTGTTGGGATAAATAACGCACGGTGGCGACTCTTCTGTTCAGCCGGCGTCGATTTTCGCAGTAGCGACAGCTGGCGACTCTGCTGGGGACTCCAACGGTTCCCTACGCGAGTCAATCCTAGCGCTTGTTTTCCCGTCAGGGGTGGTGTATGGATTTACTATTCTGTCCTTACTTTCCACAATGTTATTACTAGCCTTATATTATCATTGCTGTTGTGGGTAGGGGGTAATCTGTTGAGAGATAAGCCAAACCCAGGCTTGAGTACACCTATGGATTTAGAGAGAGAGAGATAGTAGTGGTTAGCCTGCTTGTTTAGCTCACACCAGCTAGCCACGAAATCTCACTCGGACGAGATTCTCTTTGATGCTTCTTGCCTGGCCTTTAGGGCTCGACAAGTTGTCTGACCCGAGGATTGTCGACTCTGGGAACCTATCAATTGGGATTCAACTAAGTGAGGCCGCTTCAAGGGATGATGATGCCACACCTTCTGGGTATCGTATCATCGCTCTTGAAAGTCTGTGACGTTGAACCCGCATAGGATGTCGTACCTCGTCTGCGAGTTAAGTACACACCTGTGAGGGGTAGGAGGGTCTGTTTGCAGGAAACCTTTGACCTCAGAATACCTGGTTTGTCTCTATCAGTGAGATGTGGTTACAGGGTTCTTTTGAGTGATTGGTTTGGTTTGAAATAAAGACTGGATGGTTCTCAAAGCTTCAGTACAGAGCAGCCCAGTCTATCAGCATTGCACTTGATCCCATGTTTGCATATGCATGTGCATTTTCATGTTTGCATTTCATTAACATGTATTTATGTTGCAGGTGATCATTCCCCTTTGATTCTAGGATATCTTCTAGACAGGCATGGAGTCCCTAAAGAAGACGGTTGTGTCGCTTGTGTGAAAATAAGGTGCCGGCACAATAGAAGAGTCGCCATGTTTCGTTATTTATCCCTCAGAGCGGGAAAGGAAACGATCGGAAAAACCTAACGAAAAGGAGTAAGACAAGGTCGTCACAACCGTTGTCTGGGTTCGGGAGTCGGTTACGCAAGGGGAAGGTATTAGCACCCCTCACGTCCGTCGTACTCGACGGGATCCACGCTTGTTGTGATTACTGGACGGGTTGGTTTTATCTATCTACCTATCAAGGCTGGCTTAAAAAAGAATAGAAAAATGACTCGGCAAAGCGTCGCACTTTATGCCTACGTATTCTCATCTGAGAACGAGAAATCAGAGTCAACGTAGTTCGGCCTACGACGGGTTATGGGGGAAGGTAGCTCGCCAATACATCAGTATTGTGCCTACGTACTCTCAACAGGTATGAGAGATCAGAGCTCACGTAGTTCGGGACACTACGGTTTATTTCCTGTCTTTTACGAAAGAAGTGTTTTTTATTATGTTTGCAATTTCAATTGCACTAGAGACTATGACCTGAGAGTGAATGCGTCGCATGTCACCCAAAGGGTACCATACTAAACATCCCGACTGTGGAAAAGAAACTCTCCCACAATCCTTTCTCAGATAGCTTAAGGCTCGTAACGTACGAAAGAAATCATTCATGATTACTGTATCTTAACTGTTTTGAGATGAGAAAAGAACAGGCCCCAACTAGGAGGGAGACTATCAAGTCCTACTGTTGTCATGCCAAGGATTCATCCTATGGTTGAGGTTTGAACAGGGAACTCCTAGAAGTTGTCATGCATAGGTTTCAACCTAAAATTCTATCATCAATTCCTTACCAAAGGAAATGAGAGTCCTAAGGGATCAAGTCAATGATACACCAAAACAGACAAAGCATCAGCTTAACAGTAAAATGCATGCAATGCAAGTGAGGGAGGAAATGTGTGTGGGGCTTCAGCCTCCACAAGCTCATCTCAACCTCAAGCCAGAATGGATAACAGTAATCATACTGAAGTAAACAACATGCTATCAAGCAAAAACAGTAAACTGCAATCATACAGAAGAAAATAAAATCATGCTATCAAGCAACCAAACCACATGGGCAAGGGAGCAGGGCTCTACCGAATACCCGCAAGCAAAGCCACACGGTAACAATACAAGCAGAGGGAGCAACTCAACCTCTAGTGCATTCATGCTCCTAGATTCTACCTATTCTAGATATGGACTTATTCTAATGCATCAAGAAAGTCAAACAAAACACATCAATACAACAACATAAAAAGAAAAGAAGAAAGCAGACCAACTCCTCTCTCAACTTCAAGCTTCAGCTCTTCCAACAGCAACTCAGTCTTCAGACTTCCATCACTCTTGACAAATACCAATTTGCTTTCCCAGGTTTCAACCCTTCAACATAAGTTTCAACTTATCTTCTCCTTTAAGCTTCAGCTTCTTGATCAGTTCCACCTTCAGGCTTCACCTAATCTTCAGGGGTCTTCAAGTATCAACTTGCTCTTGTTACTCTTCAAGCTTCAGCTGGAATGACAATACTCAAGGATTCATCCTCTTCTACACTCCTCTTCAATGAAGTCTTCATCTTCAAACTCAAGCTCAACATCTCTCAAGATAATCAAACCAGAGGAAATCACTTACTAGATAAGCTGGGGATATTGAACTGCTTATTAACCACCAAAGGTGACCTATAAGGGTTCAACATCAAAGGAATGGTTCCCACAAAAGTTATACTTCCTAGGTACTATCACTTATCCCTCCAAAGGAGAGAGGTGTATACCATGGAAGGACTTTGAATCATAGGGAGGAATGGAAGTGAAAGATACCATCCATGTTTAAGAAAGAAGTTAACTAGGTCTAGACTCTTCCTAATCCCTAACCCTAAAAAAGTCAAATAAGATCAAGCTCTCAAGCTCCTCAATGCTTCTACTATGCTCCTCAATGCTACTCCAAGCAATACCAAGCTTTCCAAGCCCAAAAAGCAAAGCAAACAAAAATACAAGCCCACAAGGGCAACCCAAACAATCATCAACTACAAAAATAATTGAAAAATAGTATATTACTATATTAAAACCTAATATAATTTCTAGGGGATACTACATATCTACCCTTAATACCCTTATATGCCCCAACGTCTAACTTGACCTAGAAACCCAAAATTCTAGTGTTGTTGTGGACCTATGTTAAGGATTAACCTAATTCTATACAACCTAAAATCATCTAAGCAAAACTAACCTAAAATTCATCACAAAATTATGGAATAAATCCAGGGGGAAGATAAAGTCCTATTCTAACTATCCTAAAAATAATGGACTAAAAATATTAAGGGAACTAGCTAAACAAGATTCTACAAATTCATGTATCAACATAAAAGAATATAAAAAGCTATTAAAATGGAAGATACACAAAAAAATATAAAAAATGCATGAAATGCAAATATTTTTATTTGATAATTTTCTAGACATGAATATGAAATGGGAGCAAAAATTCCCACTTGAAAATCATTATTTTTCCATTTATTATGATTTTTCAAAGTTTGACATAAAATGGAGAAAATGAAATTAAAATATGAAATGATGTGGTGCAGATAGTAATCAGATGCAGTTCATTTCTTCAATGGGCTAAAAATGGGGGTGCAAGAAGTATAAGCGCTAGGCCCAAGTTTCCAATCAGAAAACAATAGCAAAAATAGAAATAAAAAGCAAAATCCACGGTGTGAAAAGTAATAGAAATCAGTTCATATTCACAATGGGCCATGGTGGGTGGTGTGGTTAGCAAATCCTGACTTAAGCCCATAACCCTATTTTAAGTGAAACGCTACGTTTAGGGTTGTTTTCAGACTAAGTCTTCACAACTTGTAATTAAATCGTGGCCAACGGATCAAGCTGAAGTCAACAGGTCTTGGTGCATCTGACGGTCACAACATCATCATCAACCTTGAGCCATGGACGCGGAGGGAAAACTCCATAGCAACAGAACTTCAAACCTCACCCTTCCTCGATTCGAATCTCCTCAATCTTTCATCCAAAACCAAGATTTAAAACACTAACATGTTCTAAATTCCATACTGATCACAACCCTAACATCAGAATCAATTGAAACATCTTCAAACCTAAAACCCGATCGCGAATCAAAAAGAAGCTCAAACCTCAACTATCATGGTTCTTGAAATTTCTTGGCTCAGAATGATCACCACACTTCACTGGTTAAAATAAGCTATCACACACGCATTGCATCTCACTATACCACGAGTTCTTGGTCATCAAAGAAATGGTGTCCATAACTCAATCTTCATCAATTGATCCCTAACTCTCCAAAATCCATCTCCTATTGGTCTCTAACATTTCTACCCTAACAATTCTACCTAAAGATGCATAAATCATGGTGTAATGGAGAATTTGCAAACCTGGTATTTCTTGATCAACAGATGGTGAAAACCTTCACTTCAAGCCTTGAAATTCTTCAGAAAGTTTCCTTGCATGATGATCTTGCTACTGTTTGCAAAAGATTTGAGGGAGAGTGCTTGAATCTCAGAATTCGATTCTGACTTACTACCTTGAAAATTCAATTGCCAATTTCTCAATTCACCATGGATTTGCTCTCAAATTGATCTGCACAGCTTCACTATCATCAATGGAGTGTGTTTAGATGGAAAGAATGAATGGAAATGGTTCAGAATAGGGAATTCACTTTCAACTTGCAATGGAGGTAAGTGAAATGACCAACTCTCTCTTCTCTCAAATCTTACACCAACCTTGCATCTGAGCAAGTCCTTTAGGTTATATAGAGTGGTTTAGAATCATCTAGAACCATCTAGGACCATCCAATGAGAAATTGGAAATCTCATGTCATGACATTATGAATTCACTTCTTCTTATGTGCTATCTCATGCCAAGCCTCTTGTAACCACCAATTCTGACTTGAAATTCTCCCCATATGAGATGTATGATGTGTTGAGATGCATAACTAACTTGTACATTGAGTTTCTCCAAGTTTTGCCTTTGTGTCTTAAGATGCAAGCAAGCCATTTCCAAAACAGCCCTATGATCTAGGCCTCAAATCAAAATTGTGGCTGAACCATTGTTTTTAGAATGTCTTTTAGAGTCAAAATTACCTATTATATGCCATGGTTTGGATGTGTAACTTGGGATTTCCAATTTCCAATTTCAACTTATTTAACTTATGCCTCCATTTTAGGCCATTTTTATCACTTTTTGATACAAGCCTTTTCAACATCTCATGACCTACCTACTAGCCTTAAAACATCATTCTAAACAAATTTGATGTTGAAGATTTTTCCATTTGAAGCATGGAAATAGGAGATATGGCCTTATGCTTGAAATGACCTATAACCTCCAAATGACCAAAATGCCCTTGACTTGTCAAAGCCATAACTTGAGTTCTACAAATCCTATCAAGGACTTCTAGTACTCTCTAGAAAGCTAAGAAGATTCTCTACAACATTAATGTTGACCAAGATTTCATAGAAATCATCCTACTAGGGAAAAAGTTGGATGCAAGTTGGGTGACTTTCAAGGACCCAGATTCACATACCTCAGATGACCTGTAATTTGTCAAAGTCATAACTTGAGCTCTACAAATCCTATAAAGGACTTCTAGCACTCAAATTAAAGCTAAGAATAAGCTCTACAACATTCCTGTTATTGGGAAGATGAGATGACCATCACATCTTGAGCTAAACTGCCTTGAAGATAGGGGTCAAACTAGGGGATTTTACACTGTCAAGCCTTAGAAACCCTAGCTTGAAACGTCTCAAACTCTTCAATCATGATGAGTTGGTCTAGGAATAATCCTTATAGAATCTCAATGCATCAATACATGATCACATGGCTCTTGGATTAGGTCTCAACCCTCTCCAAATCATCAGTTGACCTAGTGTTGACCCAGTCAAACCCTAATTCCACCACTCATGGCTGAATCTTCTGAGTTCTTGTGCAATGACCTCTCTAGGCTTCATGATGGCTTTCAAGACCTCTCATAAGCTTTCTCAAAGCTTCAAGTCCATCCTCATAGCCTCAGAATCATCTGAGGGGCTCCCACAACTCTCAAGTTATGAGACACACAACCTTGGTTTCAACCAATCTCTCTGAGGATCTCTTGAGTTCTCTGACAAAGATATCAACCTTTGAACACTTGAATAACCTCCTTGGCTATCTTCCTAGTCTCATACAACTCTTGCATACCCCTTGATCTACTGCCCACATATCAATGAGATGCAGATGATGAATGAGATGAACCACAAGTTAGGTAAATAAATGTTGGTCAAATTTTGGGGTGCAACAGCTGCCCCTATTCAAACGGCTTGAACCTGACTGGGTGAGGCGAACGGCTCTCAGCAAATCAAGGTGCGAGACGGTTGAATACTGATAAACCCAGAAATTTGCCAACTGCTCAAGTACACGGTACTCTGACGGGAACAAATCTTCGAACACTGCAATAATAGCTGCACGGCAACTAGCTGGATAATTGGTCATACGGTAACTGGTAGTATATAGTCGATCACGCCATCAGGCATCCAAAGAATTGTCGGGCATCAGCCGGACTTCAACCATCAGGTTGATCATGCCATCAGGCATCCAAAGAAACTGTCGGGCATCAGCCGGACTTCAACCATCAGGTTGATCATGCCATCAGGCATTCAAAGAAATTGTCGGGCATCAGCCGGACTTCAACCATCAGGTTGATCATGCCATCAGGCATTCAAAGAAAACTGTCGAGCATCAGTCGGACTTCAACCATCAGGTTGATCATGCCATCAGGCATTCAAAGACATCTGTCGGGCATCAGCCGGACTTCGTCAGCAAGTCGGGAATAGAATTCTTGGTCAATCATGAGCCAATTGGGAATATCTAAACCTCTGCCATCAGGCACTCCGCATCAGCTGAGAGAACTACTTCATTAACACGGTCAGACTTCAATCATGGAGTCTTCAAGGGAGGTTTCAACTTCGCCGTTCGAAAACCTGCTGGGGATGTCGCATCTCCGCTGGGGATTCTGGAGAACTATCAAGTAACTCCAATTCGGGGATCCAGAAATCATTCTGGATGAATCAACTCTGCTGAGGACTTCAAGAATCATCTTGGACAAATAACTCCGCCAGGGACTTCAAGAATCATCTTGAACCGATAACCATGCTGGAGATTTCAGGAATCATCCTGAGCGAACACTCTGTTGGGGATTTCAGGAATCATCTTGAGCAACCTTTACTGGGGACTCTACTGGGGATCTTAAGAATCATCTTAAGCAAACGACCCTGCTGGGGAATTCAAGAATCATCTTGAACCGGAGACTTCACTGGGGACCTCAAGAGTCATCTTGAGCAAGCGACTTCGTTGGTGAGGATGCCAGGAATCATCCTGAGCAATCAATTCTGCGTAGGAACACCTGCAAAACAAGAACGGTAACAACCTAGATCATGTTTATTATGCATATGCTTCGGCAATGGTGCAATGTTCCACACGGTGGAAATGCTATGCGTTTATGATAAATGCTATGCAGTCATGCACAATGATGCGATCCCGTCAGCAAAATAAATGCCGAAGGGGGAATCCTCCTGTCAAGGAGAAAGAACCACTCAGATGGAGGAATCATCCTGCTGAGGAGAACATGGTCACACCAATCTCAATTGGACTCCGCAGGGGGCACAACTTCAGTTGACTGCTGTGGGGGAAACAACTTCAGTTGATTGCTGCAAGGGAACGAAGCTCTACGAGAACCTGGACCTGCTGAGGGAAAGCGATGTCAATCGCGGGAATAACCTGCGTGGCCTTCATGGCTACTTCTCTGGAGATAACGACTCTGTGGGGAAACAACATCAGCCGTCCAACCTTCCACTGGGGAAAACCAATCATGGCTCGAGTAGCTTCCAAGGATTCAGCTCTCTTGGGTATCTGTAAACTCGGCTGAGGAAGGAGAAATCATTCTGCTTCGCTGGAGAGAGTACGACTCTGTGGGGAATCTCAATTCCGCTGGGGAAGAAGGAATCATCCGACTTCGGGGGAGAGTGCGACTCTGGTGGGGAATTTCAATTCTGCTGGAGACTTCAGTCTGGACTATCAGTTGCTGCACACTTCAGTGAACGAATAGTTTCCTACGAAACCTGCACTTGTGACCCGGTGCTGGGGGATGAACACGCGCTTCGACGCCTGACTCAGCTGAGAAGATGACATTCCTTCAAGATGCATCTGATTGGGGAGAGAATCATCTCTGCCTGGGGAGACATATCAATGCTCACGATCTTGCGTTCAGACTTTGCGGGGAGAGGCTACTGAACTCTGTTGGATAAAGAGGAATCATCCTTCTTCGGGATGCGCACGGCGCACTGTCTGGAATATGCTACACCTGTAACAACACAAACAAACAGACAAGATACCCTTCTCAAAGGGACCTATCAAGGTTATTATCTCGTGACAATATTCAAGTAATTCATTGTTTCAACAATCAGTGGCCTAAGCCAGTAAGTTTATGTATGCGCATTTTATCAAAAACATCGGCGTTCTTTTTCGCAAACAAAACAGGTAAATGCTAAACAGGCAAACAGAATTGCTGAATAGTATGCTTTTTATTGATAACGAACCCCTGAATGGGTAAAAATGTTTTACAACAGATGCAAGCTCCTGGAATGAGGAAGCCGCGCAAAAATAAAACATAAATATACATCAGTATATACAAATGTCGGCAACGAGGCGTAGACGAACACCATGAGTTGATCCCTCTATGACCCACTCGACTTCGATACTTCTCCGATGCTTCAGCTTCGGAAGAGATTGATTCGGACAAACGGCCCTCAGGTCCTCCAAACCACTAAACAAAGAAAGTCCACACGCGGAACGCAGTCATTTGCTTTTTCAAATCCCTAACTTTTGCGTGAACCGCCCTTTGCGGGTTTTCAGTTCACCGGGATACCCTTTTTTGCCGAAGCCGCCCAGTGTAGGTTTTCGACTTCGCAGGTGTACATTTTTCAATTTATATCCCTAATTTTTGCCTGAACCTTTTATTCTGTTTTTGGTTCGCCGGGATGCCCCATTTTTGCCTGGACTCCCCTTTTTTGTCCAGCGGGTCGCTTTCAAGCAAAGTATTTTTTAACTGCGTCCGCGTTCACCGGGGATGCAAAATCTTCACCATCCATCGTGGATAACAACAAAGCTCCTCCCGAGAAGACCTTGCTGACGATGTACGGACCTTCGTAATTCGGAGTCCACTTGCCCCAGTGATCGGAGTGTGGAGGAAGAATCTTCTTCAGGACGAGATCACCCGTCTGAAAGCTTCTATGACACACCTTCTTATCATAAGCTTTCTTCATTCGGCTTTGGTACAGACGACCAAATGCAATTGATGCTAACCTCTTCTCGTCCATCAGGCTGAGTTGGTTCAGTCGGTTCGTAATCCATTCTGCCTCGTCGAGTTTCACATCAACCAAAACTCGCAAAGAAGGGATCTCCACTTCTAACGGTAGGACAACTTCCATACCATACACCAAGGATAAAGGAGTTGCCCCGGTTGACGTACGTACCGTCGTACGATAACCCTGCAGTGCAAATGGTAGCATCTCGTGCCAGTCTTTGTAGGTCACAACCATCTTCTAAACAATCTTCTTTATGTTCTTGTTGGCTGCTTCAATGGCGCCATTCATCTTCGGCCGGTAAGGAGATGAGTTGTGGTGTTCAATCTTGAAACTTTGGCACAGCTCCTTCATCATCTTGTTATTCAGATTCGAACCATTATCAGTAATGATCCGCTCGGGAATTCCGTAACGACATATGATGTCCCTCTTTATGAATTTAGCCACCACCTGCTTGGTCACATTAGCATACGAGGCTGCCTCCACCCACTTGGTGAAGTAGTCGATAGCTACCAGAATGAAGCGATGACCGTTAGATGCAGTGGGCTCGATCTTGCCTATCATGTCGATGCCCCACATGGAGAACGACCACGGGGAGGACATGACATTCAACGGGCACGGCGGCACATGAACTTTATCAGCATAAATCTGGCATTTATGACATCTCTTCGCGAATTTAAAGCAATCTGATTCCATCGTCAGCCAGTAGTATCCTGCTCTCAGGATCTTTCTCGTCATAGAATGCCCGCCGGCGTGCGTACCAAATGTGCCTTCATGGACTTCCTCCATGAGCATACTCGCCTCTTTCTCATCTACACATCTGAGTAGCACGAGATCGTGGTTTCTCTTATACAACACTCCATCAGGATTGAGATAAAAATTTCCAGACAGCCTCCTCAGAGTCTTCTTATCCTAGGTTGACGCACCCGCAGGATACTCCTTAGTCATAAGGAAAGTTTGGATGTCATGGAACCATGGCTTGCCGTCGGCGGCTTCCTCGATTGCAAAGACAAATGCAGGTCTATCAAGACGCGAAAGGACAATTCTTGGAGCCTCATTCCAAAAATTGACTTTATACATTGAAGCCAATGTGGCTAAGGCATCAGCCATCTGATTTTCTGCTCTGGGCACATGATGGAGTTCCACTCGATCAAAGAACGGAAGTAGCCTTCTGGCATAATTCATGTACAGCACCAAATTCGATTGACGAGTCTCCCACTCCCCTTTAATTTGGTTGATCACAAGCGCTGAGTCACCATATACGTCTAGGTTCTTGATTCTCAAATAAATTGCCTATTCTAGACCCATGATGCATGCTTCGTACTCCGCCTCAGTATTGGTGACTGGAAACGTCAGTCTCGCAGATATGGGATCCGTGGGGAGTCGTGATGATAGCCCCGATGCCACTTCCATAGGAATTAACCGCCCCGTCAAATATCAATTTCCACTGGGACTTCTTATCTGGCCCCTCGTCGGGCAACGGCTCATCGCAATCCTTTTCTTTGAGAAACATAATATCCTCATCAGGGAATTCAAATTTCATCGGCTGGTAATCCTCGATCGGCTACTCGGTAAGGTAATCAGACAATACGCTTCCCTTGATGGCCTTCTGGGACACGTACTAAATGTCATATTCCGTTAACACCATTTGCCATCTGGCAATCCTGCCCGAAAGAGCCTGCTTCTCGAAGACGTACTTGATCGGATCCATCTTCGAAATTAGCATGGTGGTGTGATTGAGCATGTACTGTCGTAAACGTTTGGCAGCCCAGGCTAGTGCACAACACGTTTTCTCCAGCATCGAGTAGCGAGATTCACAGTCCGTGAACTTCTTACTCAAGTAGTAAATGGCATGCTCCTTTCTGCCTGTCTCGTCGTGCTGACCGAGAACACACCCCATACTATTCTCAAGAACTGTCAAGTACATGATTAATGGCCGTCCAGCCACTGGGGGTATCAAGATTGGAGGTTCTTGAAGATACTACTTTATCTTGTCGAATGCCTTCTGGCAATCCTCATTCCAGATGATTGCCTGATCTTTCTTTAAGAGCTTGAACATCGGTTCACACGTGGCCGTGAGCTGAGAGATAAACCTTGCAATGTAGTTTATTCTGCCCAAGAAACCACGAACTTCTTTTTCTGTTTTTGGCGTAGGCATTTCTTGAATGGCTTTTATTTTCGCAGGATCAACCTCGATGCCTCGTTCACTCACGATAAACCCCAGTAATTTTCTGGACCGTACTCCGAAAGTACATTTGTTAGGATTCAGCCTCAACCTGAATTTCCTAAGCCTCTCAAAAAGCTTCAGCAAATTGACCAGATGCTCTTCCTCCGTTTGGGACTTCGCAATCATGTCATCAACATAGACTTCAATCTCGTGGTGAATCATGTCATGAAACAAAGTTACCATTGCTCGTTGGTAAGTGGCCTCTGCGTTCTTCAGACCGAAAGGCATTACCTTATAGCAAAATGTTCCCCAGGGAGTGATAAACGTCGTTTTCTCCATGTCCTCCGGCACCATCTTGATCTGGTTGTAACCGGAGAAGCCATCCATGAACGAAAACATGGAGAACTGGGCTGTGCTGTCGACCAACACATCGATATGAGGCAGCGGGAAATCATCTATAGGGCTCGCCCTATTCAAATCCCAATAATCAACGCACATGCGTACCTTACCGTCCTTCTTCGGTACAGGCACTATGTTGGCGACCCACGGAGGGTAGGTGGTGACCGCTAAGAAGCCAGCATCAAGATGTTTCTGCACTTCTTCCTTGATCTTAACGGCCATATCTGGTTTCGTCCTCCTAAGCTTTTGCTTAACGGGAGAGCAATCTTCTCGTAGCGGCAAGCGGTGGACCACGATGCCCGTGTCAAGTCCGGGCATATCTTTGTATGACCAAGCAAAGACGTCACTATACTCTCTTAGCATCTCGACCAATCCTGCTTGACATCACTCTGCAATGCAGCCCCTATCCTGACGTTTCTGACGAGCTCTTCAGAACCCAGGTTCACGATTTCGATCTCCTCCTCATGAGGCAGAATAACCTTCTCCTCTTGTTTCAACAAGCGGGCCAACTCTTCAGGAAGGTCTTCGTCTTCATCAATCTCTTCTTCGGCTTGATAGATCGGGCAATCGGAGTCGAAGTGAGTCGTAGAAGGTCCAGAGTCGATGTCATCTGTTATGTGGATCCTGCAATAACAAGGGTTAAGTTTAAAACAACGATGTGCAAGTTAGCACAAACCCCGTTGCCATTTTACTGTTTTCAAAACAAATATAAAACAGGAATAACAGAGATCACAATATTTGAATACGAAGAAAACGCCTTTGATTTATTAACAAAATGCATGTACATAATCCAACAAGGCCCTGGCAATAAAACCACTATGCCCCGGGTAGGATATAGAGTTGTACAATGATTGGAAAAAGTAAATCATTACTCTTCACTTGTCATCTGGATGATATCCTTGATGGTCCAATTATTGAGGCCCTCGCCCGGCTTCCTTGGCTGTATCCAAGAGTCGAGGTTACAATCGCTATCCCCGCTGTCTTCAGACATTGCGTTGATGCTTTCGAAGATCACTCCGCCACTGGTAAATTGGATCGGCCCTTTACCTCGAGACACACTGCTAGACGAAGAAGAAGAAGCTTCAGCTCCAGGAGAATATCCCAATCCAAACTTATCCTGCTTGTTGGGTATCTCCAAAATTCGCCCCCAGCCTGGGGTAGATCCAGCTTGGACGACGGCCCGAGCTTCCTTGAACGAGGAGAGATTCATCTCTGGCTTTTCTGTGACTACAGGAGCTACTTCTTTTACTTTGACAGCCTCGAACGCTTGACAAAGAGTTTCATGGATTTCGCCATCCATTTCAACATACTTGAAGGAGGACAAATGGCTCACCATTATGTCTTCCTCGCCACACACGGTTATGATGCTTCCTCCGACAACATATTTGAGCTTTTGGTGCAACGTGGAGGTCACGACACCAGCAGCATGGATCCATGGCCGACCCAAGAGACAACTGTAGGCGGGCATGATGTCTATAATATAAAAGACCGTGTCGAACGTTTCCGGACCGACTTGGATCGGCAGGGTCACCTCTCCGAAAACGTGGCGTTTAGTTCCGTCGAACGCCTTCACAACCAGATCGCTGGGTGTGCAGAGCACTCCACGAGTGTCCAACTTCATTAATGCCTTCTTCAAAAGAACATTAAGCGACGAACCCGTGTCCACCAGCACGTGCGACATGATCGTGCCCCTGCACTCTATCGAGATGTGCAGGGCACTATTGTGATTCCTCCCTTTTGGCGTCAGCTCTAAGTCCGTGAACCCTAGCCCATTTCCAGCATTTACGTGGGCTACAACCTCCTCTAGCTGATTCACCGATATTTCTTGCAGTACGTAGGCGGCGTTCAACACCTTCAGCAGCATGTTGCGGTGAGCTTCAGAACACAGCAACAGGTTCAAGATGGAAATCTTCGAGGGCGTCTGATGGAGATGATCTACAATCTTGTAGTCACTCTTTTTAATCAACCGCATAAACTCCTCGGCATCTTTGACAAGCAAATCTGTTTCTGCCCCACACGGGACCTCTTCAACGACCTTGCTTTTGCCCTTATCGGCCGCATCAGCTCTGACCTCTTTATCAACGACGACCTCTGGCGGTGCAAACACTCTTCCGCTGTGAGTAATACCACTGACTCCTGCGAGGTTCTCCACAGTCGACCCATACGGCTCTAGCTCCAACCTCTGTCCGTTGCAATAGACTTCAACCCCATAATGCCACAGAACAGTGTTAGTGCTCTCGAATGGTATCGGCCCAGCTTTGGTAATAGTGATTGTAGGCGGCCTGGGCACAGAAATAGTTATCGGCCGGCGAGGGATGGTGATGGTGGCAACTTCATCGGCCTGCTTCAGCACTACCTCTCCTGATCCACTTTTAGCCCTCCAACTAAACTGCAGAATCCCTTCAGTCATCAGACTTTGAATTCCTTCGACCAACTGCTCACATCCATCAGAATGTGTAGCACAGTCCATGCATAACTCTCCGCATCCTGGAAAGAACCCTCTTTTCAGCAACTTAGCTTTAACGAAGCTAAGCGGCGTCTTTAGGTCTCTGACATCAGTCAACAGATCTGCACTCTCTTCTTCGATAACGGCGTTCACACCGCCTCCCCTATGATTTGGCATAGGATTCTTCGTGACATTGGGCACATTATCGGAGAAGTTGATGATCTTGGCATCCACCAAATCCTGCACCTTGTGCTTGAAGGCTTTGCAGTTCTCGATTGTGTGGCCCGGTGCCCCTGAATGAAAATCACAAGTGGCATTGGCGTCGTACCCTAGTGGAGGTTCCCCTGTCAAGGGAGCCATCGTCCTCTTCTGGACCAACTGAAGTTGAAGCAAAGTTTGTAACAATTATGCATACGACATGGGCGGTGCCTCGAAGTGACGGTTTTCCAAAGATGTCCGATTCTGGTATTTTCTATATCCCTGTTGATTCGGTTGCTGCTGCTGCTGCTGCTACTGCTGTGGAGCTGCCGGAATATTTATACTGGCTACCTGCTGCTGAGGGCCTTTGCCCTTTCTTCGAGCGTTGGTCACGGCGCTCGCTTCTCCTTCTCGCCTTTTACCAGCATAAGGTTTCTTCCCGCCTCCTCCAGCTGAGGATGACTCACCTTGAATTTTCCCGATCTTGATTCCATTTTCGACGTGCTCGCCCATGATAATGAGAGATGAGAACGTCCCAGACATACCGCTAACTAACTTTTCATAGTAAACCCCTGGGAGTGTGGCAACAAACATCTGCACGAGCTCTCGTCCAACCATCGGCGGCTGAACCCGAGTTGCCAACTCACGCCACCGCTGGGCGTACTCCTTGAATCCTTCATTATTCCTCTGCGACAGGTTCTGCATCTGGACTCGGTTCGGGGCCAAGTCGCTATTGTATTGGTAGTGGTGCACAAATGCTTCAGCGAGATCCTTCCATGTGCGCACACTAGTGGGCTCTAGACCCATGTACCACTCGAGGGATGGCCCGGAAAGACTGTCTTGGAAGAAGTGCATCAGCAACTTCTCGTCCTCGGAATAAGCAGACATCTTCCTGTAATACGACCTCAGGTGGACACGAGGGCAAGTGGTGCCCTTATATTTTTCAAAGTCAGGTACCCTGAACTTGGGAGGCACCTTGAAATAAGCAATTAATCCCAGCTTGGACATATCAATGCCCAAAGTATTCTGATTCTCGATATCTCTCATTTTATCTTCAAGTGCCTTGAATCTAAGCCGCGCTTCAGCATTCAGCTCCCCTTCAGCACCTTTCTGAGAGAACACATCATCCTGACGATCCTCTAGCCATGGCTAAGGCACAAACAGATTCCCGACGCCTGCATTGCCGTTGCCCGGCCTGACATTGACATTAGCTCCCAGACTCCCATTACCGACGCCCGTCGTATTGAGTCCGATGTTGGCCATCACATTGCCATTAGCACTGCCGTTGCCCCCGGCCATGGGGACACTATTCTGCGGAGTTTCAACTGGTGGAGGAGTAGGCACGGTCCCACCGTGGAGCACGCCGTTGCTATCAACCCTGGAGATCAAAGGCTGAACCAAAGTTCTGAGCTGGTCCTGGCCATTGGCGACCACTTGTATAAGCTCCATGAAGCAATCCATCCTTTCGCGGAGCTCCTGAACATCAGTTTGCACTTGATCCATGATCCTGGTCTGATTAGCTCTAGTCGGATAACGGTGAATTAGTCTCTGATCAATCCTGGAACCACCGGAAACGACCTGGGACAACCTGTAAACATGAAAAACCTGTAAAACACAGAAGGGTTAGGAAAAACACCAAAATGTTCGCCATGCAAATGCTTCATGCAAATGCATGCGTGTGTCTGTGCGTTAGGGAGATCTCCCCCGATCCTAGTGCCTGAGTGGCAGTGCTGATAATAATAATAATAATAATAAGTCCAGGTCCAATCATGGAAATAACAATCTCATATATAAAGCAAGCCTATCAAGGCGGTACATAGCATCAGCGAGTACAAGATGAATCAACAGCGTGACCTCAACCAACAAGTCTGGTGATGGTCAGCATACAACAATGATCAAAACAAAAGGAATACAAATAGTCAAGTACGGCCACAGGCGCGATACTCTTCTAACAACTCCTTCATCTCTGGATGATCTGGCAGAGCGAGCAACCCCTCGACGAGTAGCTCCCTTTGCACGATGGTGTACTGAAGACCTTCGACCGAACCTTCCCATGCTCCTTCGCCGAAGCAATCTTCTAATTTCCGCTTCTTGGACTCAAACGTCAGCTTGCGTTCCTTCAGGTTAGCGAGAGCTTTGTTGAGCTGGCCTTCGGCGGCGTATCTGCGGGCGGTTTCTTCATCAAGCCTCTTCTCACTGTCCTTCACCTGGGCTTCCAGCTTGGAGATCTGTAGCATCAGCTTATCCTCCCGCTCTTTCCTGGTGGCCAGGGAAGCCTTCCAGTGCTGGTTGAACTTGGATATCCTCCGATATGCTTCGTCCAAGTGTTGTTTCTTCGTAGCCAATACGTCGTTGACAGCTTTGAAGTCTCGACCCATGCGTTCCCGCTCGGCTATCTGCTTAGTCAGGTCTGTACCTAGCTGGTTCACCAACTTTGTCTGTCTTTTGAAAGAATGAACGGCTTCGTTCCTCTCGCTTCGGAGCTGAGCTAATTCCTTCTCTAGTTCTTCGTTCGCCCGCTTCAATTCATCTCGCTCAGCTAACACCTGATTATGCTACTGAATGGGCACAGTAGTAGGCTCTTCAATCATTGGAGGGCTTTCTGGCTTGTCATGAGGAAACGACATCCCTATAGCATCTACTCTGGCTCTGATCCAAGTCAAATACGGAGGGTAGGCTTGACTGTTGTTTTTTCCCAACAATGGCTTTCCTCGCTTACTGATACCATTCCACGCGTGCTGAAGCTTGGACAACAGATCCCCCTCTAGAAGACTAGTGAGGTACAGAGATTCCTGTACCTCTTCATCCTTCGGCGGAGTTCTCAAAGCATATGCGAACTGTCGAACCAACAACGAAGGATTGTAGTTTATACATCCCTTCCTGCCTATCAAAGGCACATTTGGAAACCCGCTGCAACTGAAGATCACCTCAGTACCCAACCTATCTCTGTCGAACCAGTCAATATCCTCTGCAGATAAACTCATCAGACGCTCAGGCCACTCAGCTGTGGCTGCAGACGAGACAAAAGGACCCCTCTTGGGCAGATGACTATCAAACCATTTATAAAGCAAGGGTACGCAGCACGAGACGTTCTTCCCCCTCCTGTTCTCGTTTTTGTAGTGGATAGAATGGTAGACATCTCCGATTAAGGTAGGGACTGGATTCCCTGAAGCAAAGATGTGAAACGCATCAAAGTCTACAAAATCGGGCATATTGGGGAACAGAACGATGCCGTATATGCATAGAGCGAGGATGGCATTGAACGCGACCCAACATCCGTCCTTGGCACACTGCTGAGCCTTACCCACTAGAAACTGCAAGGAGAACCCAGGAACCTTGTTCCAACTAGTCAACACCAACTCGGAGGCGTCCAGATGAAGTGAAGGAGCTAAACCAGCCAGATCAGGCTCAGCATCCATGTGAACAAAAGGCATCTGCCTCTTGATAGGCACACCTAGCAAATCAGCATATTCTTCTAGCGTGGGTGCGAGAACAAAATCCTGGAAAGTGAAACATCTCAGCGGAGGGTCGTAGAACTGCAGCAGAGCGTGCAACCCATTCAACTCGAACACAGAAGGTTTATGAACCAAACTGAGCAACCTGCCGTAAGATTTTCTGAACTCATCCCTCACAGAATCATCTGCTAGAGCTATCAAACCAGTCAACTTAACCACATCGGGGGCAGGGAACTTGTAAGCCACGGTCTTCCTCAGAGAACCCATAACAATACAATAGGAGGCAAGAAATCCTGGATCGGGGAAAACGGTACCTGCAACACAGACACACGTTAATGAAATGCAAATGAGTATGCAAACTAATGCAAAATGCAATCATGCAATAAGAGATCAGGGCAACTGGGGTTACGGAGATTCTGTATCAACAAAACCATAATCTTGCTCTATCAAGAACAACCACTGATGAGAAGAAAACCCCGGTGTAGGACCACAAATCTGATCTGCCAAGAACCACCATCTGATAGGGCCATATACATAGGATCATAATTCTGCTCTGTCAAGAACAAATGTCTGATAATAAGGACCTCTGATGTAGGATCAAGAAATATCTGCTGATGAGGTCTTCAGACCCCAATAAAAAATCTGCTCTATCAAGAACAAACATACAGCTGCTGATGAGATCTTCAGACCCCAATCAAAAATCTGCTCTATCAAGAACAAACAACTGATGACAAAAACTCTGCTCTATCAAGAACAGATACACATCGGATGATAAAATCCTCTGATCAAAACCTGCTCCATCAAGAACAAATACATCTGATGATAAGATCCTCTGATCAAAACCTGCTCTATCAAGAACAAATACATCTGATGATAAGATCCTCTGATCCAATGAAACTGGTTCGCTGTCAAGAAAACCAGGTGGTCTGAAGGTCAAAGTTTCCTGCAATGAACCCAACCCCGCTCACAGGTATGGACCTAAACTGACTCAAGTTCGACATCCTATGCGTTCATCAGCGTCACAGACATTCAAGAGGGGTGATACGATACCCAGAAGGTGTGGCATCACCAGCTCATGAAGCGGCCTCACTCGGCTGAATCACAAATGATCGGTCCCTAGAGTCGACAATCCACCAAACCAGCAACCGTCTCAACCCAAAGGGTTGAAAGAGAAGCCAACCAGGAGAACCTCGTCTGAGCGTGGATTTCATGAGACACTAGTGCCTGCAAAGCAAACACGCGCCCACTAATTTCCACAACTAATGCTATGGTGCACTCAAGCCTGGGTCTGGCTTCTCACTCATCAGAATGCCCCTTCCCACAACAGCACAGATAATCATATCATACTGAAAATAAAGTGCGGGAAATAAAATGCGAGAAGTAAAATGCGATAAATAAACACAACCCAACAGGTAAACATACAAGCGCTAGGATTGACTCTCGCAGGGAACCGTTGGAGTCCCCAGCATAGTCGCCAGCTGTCGCTTGCGCGAAAATAAGGTGCCGGCACAACAAAAGAGTCGCCACCTTTCGTTATTTATCCCTCAGAGCGGGAAAGGAAACGATCGGAAAAACCTAACGAAAAGGAGTAAGACAAGGTCGTCGCAACCGTTGTCTGGGTTCGGGAGTCGGTTACGCAAGGGGAAGGTATTAGCACCCCTCACGTCCGTCGTACTCGACGGGATCCATGCTTGTTGTGATTACTGGACGGGTTGGTTTTATCTATCTACCTATCAAGGCTGGCTTAAAAAAGAAAAGAAAAATGACTCGGCAAAGCGTCGCACTTTATGCCTACGTATTCTCATCAGAGAACGAGAAATCAGAGTCAACGTAGTTCGGCCTACGACGGGTTGTGGGGGAAGGTAGCTCGCCAATACATCACTATTGTGCCTACGTACTCTCAACAGGTATGAGAGATCACAGCTCACGTAGTTCGGGACACTATGGTTTATTTCCTGTCTTTTACGAAAGAAGTGTTTTTTATTATGTTTGCAATTTCAATTGCACTAGAGACTATGACCTGAGAGTGAATGTGTCGCATGTCACCCAAAGGGTACCATACTAAACATCCCGACTGTGGAAAAGAAACTCTCCCACAATCCTTTCTCAGATAGCTTAAGGCTCGTAACGTACGAAAGAAATCATTCATGATTACTGTATCTTAACTGTTTTGAGATGAGAAAAGAACAGGCCCCAACTAGGAGGGAGACTATCAAGTCCTACTGTTGTCATGCCAAGGATTCATCCTATGGTTGAGGTTTGAACAGGGAACTCCTAGAAGTTGTCATGCATAGGTTTCAACCTAAAGTTCTATCATCAATTCCTTATCAAAGGAAATGAGAGTCCTAAGAGATCATGTCAATGATACACCAAAACAGACAAAGCATCAGCTTAACAGTAAAATGCATGCAATGCAAGTGAGGGAGGAAATGTGTGTGGGGCTTCAGCCTCCACAAGCTCATCTCAACCTCAAGCCAGAATGGATAACAGTAATCATACTGAAGTAAACAACATGCTATCAAGCAAAAACAGTAAACTGCAATCATACAGAAGAAAATAAAATCATGCTATCAAGCAACCAAACCACATGGGCAAGGGAGCAGGGCTCTACCGAATACCCGCAAGCAAAGCCACACAGTAACAATACAAGCAGAGGGAGCAACTCAACCTCTAGTGCAATCATGCTCCTAGATTCTACCTATTCTAGATATGGACTTATTCTAATGCATCAAGCAAGTCAAACAAAACACATCAATACAGTAACAGAAAAAGAAAAGAAGAAAGCAGACCAACTCCTCTCTCAACTTCAAGCTTCAGCTCTTCCAACAGCAACTCAGTCTTCAGACTTCCATCACTCTTGACAAATACCAATTTGCTTTCCCAGGTTTCAACCCTTCAACATAAGTTTCAACTTATCTTCTCCTTTAAGCTTCAGCTTCTTGATCAGTTCCACCTTCAGGCTTCACCTAATCTTCAGGGGTCTTCAAGTATCAACTTGCTCTTGTTACTCTTCAAGCTTCAGCCGGAATGACAATACTCAAGGATTCATCCTCTTCTACACTCCTCTTCAATGAAGTCTTCATCTTCAAACTCAAGCTCAACATCTCTCAAGATAATCAAACCAGAGGAAATCACTTACTGGATAAGCTGGGGATATTGAACTGCTTATTGACCACCAAAGGTGACCTATAAGGGTTCAACATCAAAAGAATGGTTCCCTCAAAAGTTATACTTCCTAGGTACTATAACTTATCCCTCCAAAGGAGAGAGGTGTATACCATGGAAGGACTTTGAATCATAGGGAGGAATGGAAGTGAAAGATACCATCCATGTTTAAGAAAGAAGTTAACTAGGTCTAGACTCTTCCTAATCCCTAACCCTAAAAAAGTCAAATAAGATCAAGCTCTCAAGCTCCTCAATGCTCCTCAATGCTACTCCAAGCAATACCAAGCTTTCCAAGCCCACAAAGCAAAGCAAACAAAAATACAAGCCCACAAGGGCAACCCAAACAATCATCAACTACAAAAATCATTGAAAAATAGTATATTACTATATTAAAACCTAATATAATTTGTAGGGGATACTACATATCTACCCTTAATACCCTTATATGCCCCAACGTCTAACTTGACCTAGAAACCCAAAATTCTAGTGTTGTTGTGGACCTATGTTAAGGATTAACCTAATTCTATACAACCTAAAATCATCTAAGCAAAACTAACCTAAAATTCATCACAAAATTATGGAATAAATCCAGGGGGAAGATAAAGTCCTATTCTAACTATCCTAAAAAGAATGGACTAAAAATGTTAAGGGAACTAGCTAAACAAAATTCTACAAATTCATGTATCAACATAAAAGAATATAAAAAGCTATTAAAATGGAAGATACACAAAAAATATTAAAAATGCATGAAATGCAAATATTTTTATTTGATAATTTTGTAGACATGAATATGAAATGGGAGCAAAAATTCCCACTTAAAAATCATTATTTTTCCATTTATTATGATTTTTCAAAGTTTGACATAAAATGGAGAAAATGAAATTAAAATATGAAATGATGTGGTGCAGATAGTAATCAGATGCAGTTCATTTCATCAATGGGCTAAAAATGGGGGTGCAAGAAGTATAAGCGCTAGGCCCAAGTTGCCAATCAGAAAACAATAGCAAAAATAGAAATAAAAAGGAAAATCCACGGTGTGAAAAGTAATAGAAATCAGTTCATATTCACAATGGGCCATGGTGGGTGGTGTGGTTAGCAAATCCTGACTTAAGCCCATAACCCTATTTTAAGTGAAACGCTACGTTTAGGGTTGTTTTCAGACTAAGTCTTCACAAATTGAAATTAAATCGTGGCCAACGGATCAAGCTGAAGTCAACAGGTCTTGGTGCATCTGACGGTCACAAAATCATCATCAACCTTGAGCCATGGACGCGGAGGGAAAACTCCATAGCAACAGAACTTCAAACCTCACCCTTCCTCGATTCAAATCTCCTCAATCTTTCATCCAAAACCAATATTTAAAACACTAACATGTTCTAAATTCCATACTGATCACAACCCTAACATCAGAATCAATTGAAACATCTTCAAACCTAAAACCCGATCGCGAATCAAAAAGAAGCTCAAACCTCAACTATCATGGTTCTTGAAATTTCTTGGCTCAGAATGATCACCACACTTCATTGGTTAAAATAAGCTATCACACACGCATTGCATCTCACTATACCACGAGTTCTTGATCATCAAAGAAATGGTGTCCATAACTCAATCTTCATCAATTGATCCCTAACTCTCCAAAATCCATCTCCTATTGGTCTCTAACATTTCTACCCTAACAATTCTACCTAAAGATGCATAAATCATGGTGTAATGGAGAATTTGCAAACCTGGTATTTCTTGATCAACAGATGGTGAAAACCTTCACTTCAAGCCTTGAAATTCTTCAGAAAGTTTCCTTGGATGATGATCTTGCTACTGTTTGCAAAAGATTTGAGGGAGAGTGCTTGAATCTCAGAATTCGATTCTGACTTGCTACCTTGAAAATTCAATTGCGAATTCCTCAATTCACCATGGATTTGCTCTCAAATTGATCTGCACAGCTTCACTATCATCAATGGAGTGTGTTTAGATGGAAAAAATGAATGGAAATGGTTCAGAATAGGGAATTCACTTTCAACTTGCAACGGAGGCAAGTGAAATGACCAACTCTCTCTTCTCTCAAATCTTAACCAACCTTGCATCTGAGCAAGTCTTTTAGGTTATATAGAGTGGTTTAGAATCATCTAGAACCATCTAGGACCATCCAATGAGAAATTGGAAATCTCATGTCATGACATTATGAATTCACTTCTCCTTATGTGCTATCTCATGCCAAGCCTCTTGTAACCACCAATTCTAACTTGAAATTCTCCCCATATGAGATGTATGATGTGTTGAGATGCATAACTAACTTGTACATTGAGTTTCTTCAAGTTTTACCTTTGTGTCTTAAGATGCAAGCAAGCCATTTCCAAAGCATCCCTATGATCTAGGCCTCAAATCAAAATTGTGGCTGAACCATTGTTTTTAGAATGTCTTTTAGAGTCAAAATGACCTATTATATGCCATGTTTTGGATGTGTAACTTGGGATTTCCAATTTCCAATTTCAACTTATTTAACTTATGCCTCCATTTTAGGCCATTTTTATCACTTTTTGATACAAGACTTTTCAACACCTCATGACCTCCCTACTAGCCTTAAAACATCATTCTAAACAAGTTTGATGTTGAATATTTTTCCATTTGAAGCTTGGAAATAGGAGATATGGCCTTATGCTTGAAATGACCTATAACCTCCAAATGACCAAAATGCCCTTGACTTGTCAAAGCCATAAGTTGAGTTCTACAAATCCTATCAAGGACTTATAGTACTCTATAGAAATCTAAGAAGATTCTATACAACATTCATGTTGACCAAGATTTCATAGGAAGCATCCTACTAGGGCAAAAGTTGGATGCAAGTTGGGTGACTTTCAAGGACCCAGATTCACATGCCTCAGATGACCTGTAATTTGTCAATGTCATAACTTGAGCTCTACAAATCCTATCAAGGACTTCTAGCACTCAAATTAAAGCTAAGAATAAGCTCTACAACATTCCTGTTGCGGGGAAGATGAGATGACCATCACATCTTGAGCTAAACTGCCTTGAAAATAGGGGTCAAACTAGGGGATTTTACACTGTCAAGCCTTAGAAACCCTAGCTTGAAACTTCTCAAACTCTTCAATCATGATGAGTTGGTCTAGGAATCATCCTTATAGCATATCAATGCATCAATCCATGATCACATGGCTCTTGGATTAGGTCTCAACCCTCTCCAAATCATCAGTTGACCTAGTGTCCACATATCAATGAGATGCAGATGATGAATGAGATGAACCACAAGTTAGGTAAATAAATGTTGGCCAAATTTTGGGGTGCAACAGGTTGCTTACAGGTTGCATTCACCAGACATCAGTTCATTATTAGGTTTAGTTGATTTCGCAGATGAGAGTGTTAGGGCTGGGTTCAGAGCATCCTATGGGAGACTGCTTAGCTTGGTGTACACACCTTCAGCTTTCGAGATTACTGGGGTGTATACTTTGATGCAGTTTTATGAGCCTCAGCTGAGATGTTTCTTGTTTCCAGACTACATTCTGGCACCCACTTTGGAGGAGTATTATGTTATGTTGGGTATTCCCGTGCTAGACCAGATGCCCTTTGTACACGTTGATACTGAGCCTGAGCTAGCTACACTCACAGAGATTGTCAGTTTGGACGCTTCTGAGTTTCCAGGAGGCTTGGTCAAGCTGAATGGAGCTTATGGTTTTCACTTATCTGTCCTAGTTGAGAAGGCTACACAGTGCGCGAAGAATGGGTGTTGGGTTGCCTTTAGTGCTATTTTGGCTGTCTGCATATACGGGATTGTCTTATTTCCTAACGTGCCAGACTTTGTCGACTCGGATGCCTTCTTGATTCTCGCCTCGAAGAATCCCGTTCCTACTCTCTTGGGCGATGTTTATCATTCTATTCACTACAAGAATGAGAAATGTCGTGGCAAGAATGTTTCCTGCTGTCTTCCTCTCTTGTACAAGTGGTTCCAGAGGCACCTTCCGAAGACTGGGCCGTTTGTTGATACCATTGATACTTTGGATTGACCGTCCCGGTTGATGGGGCTATCTGCTGAGAATGTCATTTGGTTTGATCGGGGTATGCTTGGTACTGACATTATATATAGTTGCAGTGGCTTTCCGAATGTTCCCCTGATTGGACGGAAAGGCTGTATCAACTATAATCCTTCACTATTGGTACGACAGTTTGGTTATGCCTTGAAAGAGGCTCATATTGAGGGTGAGATACAGGAATCTCTGTATCTCACGGGTTCCTTAGACGAGGCTGCTTTGATCAGGTTGAGACGAGCATGGGCTGGCATCCATAGGAGGGGGAAAGTTGTGCTCGGTAAGAGCAATAGAAGAGCTTATGATCCTTATTTGGCATGGGTCCGTGAGAGAGCTAGTATTTCTTTGATGCCTTATCCTGCTGTGGAACCCCTGTATCTTCCATTGATTGAGGTACCTCCTACAGAAGAGAGTGAGAAATATAGCAAGTTGTTGGCTGCAAATGAGGAATTAAGGAAGGCTAACGAGGAATTAGAGAAGGAGATCTTCCAGTTACGACGAGAGAAGAAGGAAGCCACCTTCACTGTGAAGGAACAGACCGAATTGATTAACAAGTTGGGATCAGAGCTGACAGAAGCAACCAACAAGAAAGAAAAAGTGGGGATAGCTTTGAACGGTGTAAGCAAGGTGCTTACTTCCAAGAAGTAACTTCTAAGCAAAGCTTATGCTCGTATCAGCAAGTGGGAAGCTTTGTGGGAGGCCACGCTCACCAAGCGGAAAGAGCACGAAGACGAACTGAAAATGCAGATTGCCACGCTGGAGGCACAGGTTAAAGCCCAGGACGCAAGGATTGCTGAAGTAACATCCCTTAGGAGTACTGCTGATCTCAAAGTCAGTGACAGTGACGAGAAGTCGAAAGGTTACGAGGAGAAGGCCGGTTCCAAGAGGTACAGATATGACGAGAGTTCGAGCAAAGGAGCTTCCCGGGACGACGCCGCGAAGCTGAGATCCACTACCGAGTGGCATGCTTTACTGATTCAGGAGTTGATCTCCCGACTAGGGCACTCAGAGACGATGAGGATATTGGAGGACGTCCGAGCACGCCATTTGGCCTGATGTATCTTTGCCTTACCTTTGTTATTTGTACTTATATTTGGGCCATCGCCAGACTTGTTGGCTGAGGTCTCTTCGGTTGTATTCAGTACTCAGCCTCTTGGCATTTGTTATATATGAGGATTTTCTGGTTTATTGCTTGCTGGATAGGGACTCCATCGCCATAATGGCTTTCTCTCTGGAACTCGAATCAGGGGAATATAACCTGTAGCATATTTACATAATTGCATTCGCATTCATATTGCATTCACCAGGTAATTATTGAATTGTATCTCATTTCTTGCATCTATCCAGGTTTTTCCAGGATTGAAAGTCAACGTCCTCACCGATACTCTACTCGTACCAACTGCAAAAGAGTTATGGACCAGATGCAGAGCGAGATGCAGGACATGCGTGAGAAGCTAGCGCTATTCATGCAGACGATGGAGACAATTATGAAAGGGCAGGAAAACCTGCAGACTTTGGTGCAGCCATTGCTGGTGAGAAATCCTGGGCATGGGAACGAAGACCATAATTCTGTACGTGTTGACACCATTCATGGGGATGGTACTCCTACACCAGTAGCTCCACCTGTGGTGAATATACCTGCTGTGAACGTGAACAATGGCGCTGGAGCCGGGAATGGTAATACAGGAATTGGTAATGAGACTGTCATTAACAATGTTGGATTCGGAGACGCCAATCTGGGCGGTGATAATAATGGAGGTAATGGCTTCGGTAACAACAGATTTGGCTATAACGACCAGGGGTTTGATTATGGCAACCAGGATGGGAAGTTTGGTCTCAACGCTCAGGGTTTCGGACAGGATGGATTTGGTAATGCCAATCAGGCCTATGGTGGATTCGGTAACGGAAATGGTGCTGGAGTGATGGCTTTTGGACCTACTGGGGTCGCTCAAGGGTATGGTAACAGGAGATGGGGGCCTGTGGTGAATCAGACTAGGCTTGGTCGCAATAATGGGTATGATGGATACTGAAATGAGAATGGTAATTGGATGGAAGACCAACAAGAAGATGCTTTCTCTGGTAGAGGTTTTGAAGGTCCTGTAGACAACACTCAGCGAATCAACATGCTCGAGGAGCAGATGAAAGGTGTTGTGAATCAAAGTGCTGCTAGTTTAGATATGACCACAATGGGTTTGGTGCCTGGCCTGAGGGTACCGCTGAAGTTTAAAGCTCCCACATTTGACAAATATAAGGGAGATACTTGTCTGAAGGTGCATGTGCGGTCATACTACAGACGGATGTCCGCTTATTCGAACGATGAGAGAATGCTGATGCATTTCTTTCAAGACAGCTTGTCTGGGCCTTCCCTTGAATGGTACATGGGGTTGGAGCCTACTCAGATAAAGACATGGAAGCAACTGGCTGAGGCGTTTGTGACTCATTATAAGTACAACAGTGACTTGGAACCAAACCGGGTCCAGTTACAGGGGTTGTCACAGAAGAAAGATGAGAGTTTCAAAGAATATACGCAGAGATGGCGCGACATGGCTGCAAGGGTTCATCCTGCTTTGGTTGAGAAGGAGATGAATGATATGTTCATAGGAACGTTCACCGGTATATTTTATGACAAACTGTTTCCTGCTTCCTTGGGCAGTTTCTCGGATCTAATCTTGATGGGTGAGAAGGTTGAAAGTAATATTAAAATGGGAAGATTCCAAGCTGGGGAGTCTAGTTCGTCAGGAAATAATAGAAAAGCATTTGGTGGTCGTCGTCAAGGTGATTCTAGCGCAGTGTTTGGCGGCCGGGGCAGAGGTAGAGGAAGACACCAGTATAATCCGCCGCAGCAGATAGCAAGTGTCACAATTCTGATTCCTCAACAGAGACAACAACAACAACCACCGCAACAACAGCAGCAGCCACAACAGCAGCAGGGGCAGAATGCTGGCCAAAGAAGATTTCCGAATGCGAAGCCGAAACGAGTGTTTGAAGCGCCTCCTTCCACGTACGCAGAACTTTTTCAGACACTGTTGGAGCTAAATTTAGTGGAAAAAAGGACCTTGGCACCGCCCACAGGACCAACCCTTCCTTATGGGTATGATGTTAATAAGCACTGTGACTTCCACTCCGGGGCACCCGGGCATGACATAGAGGCATGTCACGCGTTTAAACATAAGGTTCAAGATCTACTGGATAGCAAGGCCATAAATTTTGGACGAGTAGGTCCGAATATAGTACAGCAGCCAATGCCCAACCACGGGGCCAATGCTATTTTGACTGAGGAGGGTTTGAATCTGGTTATGGATGTTGATGAACTGAAAACACCGTTGTGTGAAATAAAGAGCAGGTTATTGAAAGGAGGTGTGTATCCGGGCTGCGATGAGTTTTGTCTAGAGTGTTGGACCCAAGCTGGGGGGTTGTGCTGAATTGAAGAAGGGTATTCAGAGCTTGATAGATGAAGGCACATTGCAATTCGACAGAACGGCAGTTGAAGAAGTATTAGCTGACGAGCAAAGTGATGTTGCTACGGTGACAATTCCCTGAAAAATGATAACTATAACGGCGCCATCCAGGCGGCCGACAATCACTATTACGAAGGCAGAGCCAATGCCTTATGAGAGCACTAAGGCAGTACCCTAGACTTATGGGCTGGAAGCGTATTGTGATGGGGAGAAAATTGATATCAGTAAGCAGTCAGCTGAGGTTGTGGACAATGTCGTCGGGACTGGAGGGATGACAAGGAGCGCGAGAATTTTTATATCGCCTGAGGTAGAGGCTGAACGATTAGCAAAAGGTAAAGGAAAGGTGAATGAGGATGTTCCTGTGCAGAGGAATGAAAAAGAAATGGCACTGAAAGATGTAGAAGAGTTTATGCGTATTATCCGTAAGAGTGACTATAAAATTGTTGAGCGCCTTCAACAGACGCCGTCGAAGATATCCATAATGTCGCTGTTATTGTGTTCCGAAGCCCATAGGAATGCGCTATTGAAAATTCTGGACACGTCATTTGTACCCCAAGATGTTTCTGTGAATCAGTTGGAAGGGGTGATGGCACACGTGAATGCAGGCCATAGTTTGGGATTTACGGATTTTGATTTGACCTCGAGGGGAAGAGAGCACAACATGGCGTTGCACGTCTCAGTTGAATGCAGGGGCACAGTCATGTCCCACGTGCTGGTAGATACCGGGTCTTCCTTGAACGTGCTGCCAAAGAAAGCAATGATGAAGTTAGACATCAAGGGGATCATTTGTACGCCTAGTGACTTGGTGGTCAGGGCATTTGATGGTACACAGAGGTCGGTCTTTGGATCCATAACTTTGCCTCTGCAGGTGGGGCCGAAGATTTTTGAAACAGAATTTTACATTATGGACATCCAGCCCGCATATAGCTGTCTTCTCGGACGACCATGGATCCATGGTGCTGGGGCATTCACATCTACCTTGCACCAAAAACTGAAGTACATGGTGGGGGACAGTGTGGTCACAGTTTGTGGGGAGGAGGATATACTGGTCAGCCATTTGTCGTCATTCAAGTACGTGGAAGTCGACGGAGAAATTCATGAAACACCCTGTCAAGCCTTTGAAGGGTTGCGCATCAAGGACAAAGTTCCAGGGCCGAGTAAAGCATCAGAGGTGGCAGTATCGTCATACAAAGAGGCTCAGGCTCTAGTGAAGACCGGTGAGACCAAGGGCTGGGGTAAGGTTCTGGATATTCCCGTGAAAATGGACAGATTTGGGCTGGGATATCAACCGTCATCATCAACGCCTACTGCAGGGGCGCCCCATTCCAAAGGACCAATAACAATTATGGCTAGTGGAGTATATCACGAGACCATCAACGCTGTTTTAGATTCTGAAGAAGGAGACAGCGACTGCGACATGGACGCCTGGATTCAGCCGAGCGTGCCAGGACAAGGGCTTTGCAATTGGTCTATTCAGGAGACTGTTCCTGTGACAACTAAACAGTAATACTTTGTTTTCTTAATTGTTGAACAATCCGGTGTCCTACCCGGGGCATCGTGATTTTGCTTAGGGTCGTTCTGTTATGTACATTGCACTGTTTAATCGTTAAATAAAAGGCGTTTTTCATGTACAAATATTGTGATCTCTGTTTTTCCTGTTTTTATTTTTTACAATAAAATGGCAATGTGGTTATTCGCTTTGTATGTATTTTGAAGCATTTAACCATCTCCTTCGCAGGATTACTATTTCAGATGACATCTATGAACCGCCTATGACTCACTTCGACTTTGAGCACCCGGTATTTCAAACCGAAGAGGAAATTGTTGAAGATGGCGACATTCCAGAAGAGTTGTCTTGGTTGGTAAAACAAGAAGAACGAATCATTCTGCCTCATGAGGAGGTCATTGAAATCGTCAATCTGGGGTCGGAAGGGGTTGAAAGGAACATCCGTATAGGAGCCGCGCTGCAGAGCGACGTCAAGCGAAGATTGGTTGAAATGTTCAAAGAGTACAGCAATATTTTTGCTTGGTCGTATGAGGACATGCCTGGGCTGGATACGGATATGGTTGTGCACCGTCTGCCGCTAAAAGAAGAATGCCCGCCGGTTAAGCAGAAGCTCCGAAGAACTAGACCGGACATGGCTGTGAAGATTAAGGAGGAGGTTCAAAAGCAGTGGGATGCTGGTTTCCTAGCTGTTACAAAATATCCTTCATGGGTCGCTAATATTGTGCCAGTGCCAAAGAAAGACGGTAAAGTGAGAATGTGCGTAGATTACCGTGATCTGAACAGGGCGAGCCCGAAAGATGATTTTCCACTTCCTCACATCGATGTGCTGGTCGATAACACCGCTCAATTCTCTGTATTCTCCTTCATGGACGGCTTCTCGGGCTATAATCAGATTAAAATGGCGCCAGAAGACATGGAGAAGACTACCTTCATTACGCCTTGGGGAACATTTTGTTACAAAGTGATGCCCTTCGGATTGAAGAATGCTGGGGCAACGTATCAGCGTGCAATGACGACTCTCTTTCATGACATGATGCATAAAGAGATCGAGGTTTATGTTGATGATATGATTGCCAAATCCCAGACGGAGGAAGAACATTTGGTGAATCTGCTGAAATTATTCAAGAGGCTTAGGAAGTTCAGGCTGAGACTGAACCCTAACAAATGCACCTTCGGGGTGAGATCGGGTAAACTGCTGGGGTTTATCGTGAGCGAAAAATGGATAGAGGTTGATCCTGCAAAAATAAAGGCAATACAAGAGATGCCGACGCCTAAAACAGAAAAAGAGGTGCGCGGGTTTTTAGGGAGGTTGAACTACATCGCCCGATTCATATCTCACCTAACAGCGATGTGTGAGCCGTTATTCAAGCTGTTGAAAAAAGACCAGGTTGTAACATGGAATGAAAATTGTCAAAAGGCGTTCGATAAAATAAAACAGTATTTGCAGGAGCCTCCTATTTTGATACCTCCAGTGGCAGGGAGACCTTTGATTATGTATTTGACGGTTCTTGAGGGGAGTATGGGTTGTGTTCTCGGTCAGCATGACGAGACAGGGCGTAAAGAGCATGCGATATACTACCTGAGTAAGAAGTTTACTGACTGTGAATCTCGATACTCAATGCTCGAAAAAACTTGTTGTGCGCTAGCCTGAGCCGCCAAGCGTTTGAGGCAGTACATGCTAAATCATACAACCATGCTCATCTCGAAGATGGATCCTATCAAATACGTATTTGAAAAGCAGGCACTATCTGGGAGAATTGCCCGGTGGCAGATGGTTTTGACCGAATACGACATCCAGTATGTTTCACAGAAGGCTATAAAGGGGAGCGTGTTATCGGAGTATCTAGCTGAGCAACCTATTGAGGACTACCAATCGATGAGGTTTGATTTTCCTGACGAGGATATCATGTACCTGAAGATGAAAGATTGGGAAGAACCGTTGCCGGATGAAGGGCCAAAGACGGATTCCAAGTGGCAGTTGATCTTCGACGGAGCTGTGAATTCCTATGGTAGCGGAATAGGGGCAATCATCACTACTCCACATGGGTCGCACATCCCATTTACTGCTCGATTGACCTTTCCGGTTACCAATAATGAAGCCGAATACGAAGCTTGCATCATGGGGCTTGAAGAAGCCATTGATTTGCGAATCAAAAATCTGGATGTATACGGAGACTCAGCTCTGGTGGTGAATCAAATAAAAGGAGAATGGGAGACACGTCAGCCCAATTTGATACCGTACATGAATTATGCAAGGAGATTGTTGCCTTTATTTGACAAGGTTGAATTGCATCATGTACCGCGAGCAGAAAATCAGATGGCTGACGCCCTGGCCACATTGTCTTCCATGTATAAAGTCAACTTCTGGAATGAGGCTCCCAAAATTGTTATCTCTTGGCTTGATAGACCCGCCTTCGTATTTTCCATTGACGAAGCATCAGATGATAAACCCTGGTATTTTGATATCCAAAATTTCCTGAAGAACAAGGAGTATCCGGCTGGGGCATCCAGTCGCGATCAGAAGACCCTCAGGAGATTGGCTGGCAATTTCTATCTGAATTCGGACGGTGTCCTATACAAAAGGAATCATGACTTGGTGTTACTACGCTGTGTGGACGAGAAAGAGGCGAAGTTGCTTATGGAGGAAATACATGAGGGTACATTTGGTACACATGCTGGTGGGCATGCTATGACGAGAAAGCTGTTGCGGGCAGGTTATTACTGGCTAACTATGGAAACTGACTGTTTCAAGTTTGCGAAAAGGTGCCATAAGTGCCAGATCTATGCGGCTAAGATCCATGTGCCTCCGAGTCCTCTGAACGTGATGTCGTCACCGTGGCCATTCTCGACGCGGGGAATTGACATGATTAGAAAGATCGAGCCGACGGCATCTAACGGACACCGGTTCATTTTGGTAGCAATTGACTATTTTACCAAATGGGTGGAAGTGGCATCATATGCAAATGTGACCAAGCAGGTGGTGGCCAGGTTTATCAAACGAGATATCATTTGCAGATATGGAATCCCCGAGCGGATTATTACCGACAATGGTTTGAACTTAAATAACAAAATGATGAAGGAGTTGTGTCAGAGTTTTAAGATCGAACATCACAACTCTTCTCCGTACCGACCCAAGATGAATGGCGTTGTCGAAGCGGCCAATAAGAACATAAAGAAGATTGTTCAGAAGATGGTGGTGACCTATAAGGACTGGCACGAGTTGCTACCTTTCGCTTTGCACGGTTATCGTACGACGGTACACACATCAACCGGGGCAACCCCGTTCTCGTTGGTATACGGAATGGAAGCGGTGTTACCACTGGAAGTTGAGATTCCTTCCCTGAGGGTATTACGAGATGTCCAACTTGACGAGGCAGAATGGGTGAAAGATAGATTGAACCAACTGAGTTTAATGGATGAGAAGAGGTTAGCTTCTCTAGCATATGGTCGTTTGTACCAGAGTCGAATGAAGAAAGCGTATGATAAGAAGATACATCCTCGGAGCTTTCAGACGAGCGACCTTGTGCTGAAAAGGATCCTCCCGCCACAGGCTGATCACAGGGGCAAGTGGACCCCTAACTACGAGGGGCCATATGTTGTCAGAAAAGTCTTTTCAGGAGGAGCATTGTTGCTGTCCACGATGGATGGCGATGATTTTGCATCCCCTGTGAATTCGGACGCAATTAAAAAATGCTTTGCTTGAAATTGACCCGCTGGACAGAAAAAAGAGAGTCCAGGCAAAAATGGGGCATCCTGGCGAACCAAAAACAGAATAAAAGGTTCGGGCAAAAATTAGGGATAAAATTCAAAAGATGTACACCCGCGAAGTTGAAAACCTACACTGGGCGGCTTCGGCAAAAAAGGGTATCCCGGTGAGCTGAAAACCCGCAAAGGGCGGTTCACGCAAAAGTTAGGGATTTAAAAAAGCAAATGACTGCGGTCCGAATTTGATGCTGCATTGCTTGGTGGTTGGGAGAATACTTTGGAGATTCGATTATCAGATACAATCTCTTCCGAAGGATGAATACCGGGAAAGCGCCAGAGTCAGGCGAGTCATAGAAGGATCAGCTCATGATGTTTGTCTGCATCACGTTGCCGACATATGTGCAAATTTTATTTGTCACTGTATTTATGCTTCCTGTGCATACTTGCATATTTGTTATGCGTAACTTCCTCTTTTCAGGAGTTACATCCAGTGTACCAAATTTTGCCCATTCAGGGGCCAAATCAATAAAACATGTTATTCAGTATTTGATGCTTGTTCTTTACTGTTTTGTATGTGAAAAACACCAACGTTTTGATAAAACTAGCAGTTGCATAACGTTGCTGGCCCTTGCCAATAATTGCTAAAACTTTGAATTGACTGAGAATGATGTCACTAACACTAACTTGAATAGACTTGGTTGTATAGACTTGTCTTGTCTCGTTTGTAGTGTTGCAGGGCTCTTGCCCATATGAAGTGGATGATCAGAAAATTGTAGTCCTAACCAGAGGCTTGACGAAAAGACTTGATCATTATGTGAAGTGAATCCCCACGCAGGTTGCGTTTCATTTCTTGGAGCTGAGACGACAATGTTCTTTACTGAAGGAAAGTCAATTCCCCCAGCTAGTCGCGGCTTATCCCAAAGGGTATTCTCCAACAGGTCAATATCGATGCTCGCCACAAGATGCCTATCCTTAGTCCCAAGTATGTAAACTGTAGCCAGATGGTTTACTTTTCCCAGCAGGGTCGCTTACCTTTCAGCAGAATTTGATGACTCCAAAATACGTAAGCTGTATTCAGACAGTGGTGATTCTCCAAAAGGGGATTCCCTATCCCGAGCAGAGTGTTTAGCCTCAGAAGACTAATATTTCCAAACTTATGAGCTGTACCCAGACAGTCTACTCGCCCCGACAGAGGTTCCCTTCCCAGTAGGGTCATTTATTCTCCCCAGCGGAGTCAGTTGATTTTCCCCAAGAGAGTCGTTTCGTCCCTAGCGGAGTTCTCTCTTTTCAGCAAGTGTTTTCTTTCCTCCCAGTGGAAATTGAAGGTTTAAAGCTTTCCCCGGCAGAGTTGGTTGTATGTCCTGGCATTTATTTTACCGGAATACGTGGTGGCAACCGTTCCTTCCCCAGCAGGGTGGTATTTGTCCTCAGCATCCGTGTTGATGAAGCGAGCTTATCAGAGCTTTCCCCAGCAGCCTGAACCCGCATTTGCATTTTCATGCATCCATCTAGAAAACGCGTAGCATTTCCATGCTGTATGGAGCATTGCGCCATTGTCAAACATATGCATGTTAAAACATAAGCCAGGTTGGTTAACCTTTTTCTTTCAGGTGTGTTTTCTCAATAGGAATATGGAGTTCTAAAGCTCAGAGGTCTTTTCAGACAATCAAAGTCTTGATGTGAGGCATATGAGGATGTGATTCGGTTTATTATCATCCTCACAGAGTTACTGATTGAGGTTTTCTCGTGTCCGATCAGCGGACTGTTTTATCAAGTTTGTTGCTGCAGTAGCATCTCAGGGTTCCATATATCAAAATTTCAGAAGTGGTCGCTTGTTGTCAGAACGGGTGTCGGTCATTGGTTTTCAGAGTATCTCCAGCTATGTTGATAGAATTTCTTCGTGTTGACGAATCATTCTTCCGTGTTGACGGAATATAGAGTCCTGTTGAGGACGAAGTTTGACTTCTCCAGGATGATGGAACATAGAGTCCTGTTGAGGACGAAGTTTGACTTCTCCATGATGATGGAATATGGAGTCCTGATGAGGACAATTTATGCCTATGATGATAGGATTTATTCGTGTTGACGAATTATCTCTCCATACTGACGGAATGTGGGGTCCTGATAAGGACAACCTACGCCTATGATGATAGGATTTATTCGTGTTGACGAATTACTCTCTCCGTGATGACGGGGTAGGGAGTCCTGATAAGGACAATTTACGCCTATGTTGATAGGATTCTTCTCCATGATGATGGAATATGGTGTCCTGTTGAGGACGAAGTTTGATTTCTCCGTGTTGACGGAATATGGAGTCCTGATGAGGACCATTGATGCCTATGTTGATGGGATTTTTTCTGTGTTGACGGAATAGGGAGTCCTGATGAGGACAAGTTACGCCTATGCTGATAGGATTTATCTGTGTTGACAAATTACTCTCTCCGTGTTGATGGAATATGTGTCCTGATGAGGATAATTTATGATTATGTGGATAGGGTTTCTTCGTGTTGACGAAATGTGAGTTCAGAGATGTACAAGAATGGTATTCCTATGATGATAGGATTTATTCATGTTAATAAATCTATTTTCCTCTGGTGGACGAGATGTGGATAGCCCATCCCCAGTGGAGTCGACAAGTTTTATCTCTCCACGAGGATGGAATATGGAGTCCTGATGAGGAAAAATTTGAAAAGTACTGATGAGGGCAAGTTGTATTCCTATGATGATAGGATTTCCTCGTAATGACAAATTTATGGCTTCTCGTGTTGACGAAATTTAAGGGCAATTGTGGATAAGATTTTTCCTGTGATGATAGGATCTTTGCTCGTATTGACGATTTTGTTTCTCTTCTTGTGTTGACAAGGTTAGTCCAGTTGTGGACAGAGGTGTTGTTGCAAAGAATAGTTCAGTACCTGTGGTGCTACATGGGTGGTGATAGTCAAAATCAGAGTTATTCCCCGACGAATGATCCGTTGTTACCATAACAATCAAGTTCACTCGGCGAATGTCGTTCCCCAAGCAGTGGTGCAGTTTATTTATGTGGTTGGCAAATTTCAGGGATTCTTTGGTATTCAACCGTCTCGTACCTCGAATGTTTGAAGGCCGTCCGCTCTTCACCCAGTCGGGTCCAAGCCGCTTGAATAGGGGCAACTGTTGCACCCTAAAATTTGACCAACTTATTTTACTTGATTTATGTTTCAATGGCATTGTCATTTGCATAGTAGATAGTGTACATGGTTCAGTCATTTGCATGGCATAGAAAAAGCAAGTCATCCAACAAGGGATCAAGTGCCATTATTCTCTGAAGAGGCACATCAAAAGGGGTTTTATTCAAGCCTAAGTCTATTCAAGTCACCAGGAAAGGAATTGAAGCTTTGAGAGGTTAGAAGATCAAGTAGTGGATTCCTCTCCTATTTGGTGGTGTGTTTGAGGATCATCAATGAGACATGAGCTATGAACTGAGGGTATGGAGTGTGTGCTAGCATCATGGAGGGCCTAGAGGGTCAGTTTGAAGATGAAGCAAGTCATTGGTTTGATTACAAGAGCTACAGTTGAATGCAGTCAACTAGGGTTTCATCTGGGTCAACCCTAGGTCGACCCTAGGTTAACTGAGTGATTGAAGAGAATCAAGGCTTATTGGAAGGATGTGGGATTCATGAATGGATATGTGTATACAAGTGTGGTGTTGTGCCAAGGAGAAATCAAAAGGAATCAAGAAGAAGAGGAGTTACTAAATTAGGGTTTCAGTGTAAAAAACCCTAATTTAGGCTTAACTTCCAAGCCAGACAAGTCAAAATGCAAGCTTCAAATGAATTCTTGGTCAACATGAAACTTTTATATCTTCTCAATAGCTTTAATTTGAGTACTAGAAGTCTTCAAGAAGATTTGTAGAACTCAAGTTATGGTTCTTGCAAGTTATGGGTCCTTAGAGGACACTGAAATTTATCTGTGAAAGTCACTTGACTTCCAAGCAACTTTTTCCCATCAAGGAGTTTTTAAATGTATTCTTGGCCAACATAAGAGTTGTGTATCTTGATCTTAGATTTAATTTGAGTACTAGAAGTCCTCAAGAGGAGTTATAGAACTCAAGTTATGGTCTTGGCAACTCAGGGGTATTTTGGGAAAGTTGAATTATAAGTCATTTCTCAACATAGGTCAATATATTCATCTTCCACTCTTCAAATGAAAAAATTTTCAACATGAGATGTGATTAAAATGGGGTTTTTAGGCTATAAAAGAGATCATGAGGACTTGGAAATTCTTGGAACTCAAAGTGGCATAAATGACCAAATAAGGAAGGTTAAAGTTCATTTTCAAGTGACCAAACTTGGGGTTTTTTGATCCAAAGCCAAAATACATCATGTGACCTATCAAACTGAATGGAAAACACATTTTAAGATCAATTGAATTGTTACTTTTTTGAGTTAAGGCCATAATTATGGAGCTACACTCAATGGCTTGTAATGGAAGTAACACATGCCAAATCACATAAGGGATGGAATGCAAGGCAAGGAACCATATGCACACTTTCATTATCTCATTTGATGACAAATTCAAACCAGAATCAAGTGGTATAGCCAGAAATACTCGAACTGATATGGTGATCTCATAAAGAGGAAATCTCATGACCTGAGAATTGCAAATTCTCCTTGGATCATTCTAGGTGCTTCCAGAAGTTTCCAACATTGTCTATAAATGATTTAGAATGGATCAGGATCAAGGGTTGGCCATTGTTGAGAGAGAGAGAAGGAAGAGTGAGATCAAAAATCCTCCATTGCAATTCACTTTCGAGTTCTTCAATATCTCCATTGATCTTCCATTTTCTTGATTTTATTCAACTCCATTGATGTTCTTGAGTGTGTACAGATCAAAATCTGAGTGATTACATGGTGAAATCATGTTCTTGATTCTCAATTTCGCCACCTGCAACTACAAATCGGTTTCCACGATCTAGTCAATTTCAAGAAGATTTGCTGCATACAGAAGCAAGGAGACATCACATTGAACGAATCTGGAAACTTACAAGGCTTGATTTGGTGATTTGATCCATCTGTTTCACTCATTTTCTCAGGTTAGTAAATTCCAACCTACAACTTCATTTAGGTGTAATCAGCATGAATCTTTAGGTTAAATGAGTAGTATGTGGCTAGGAGTAACTTTTTGGATAATTTTGAAGAGAATTGGTGATGGTTTACATGGTGACATATTTTCTGTTGGGATTGATTACATGCTGGATATGGAGCTATTAACTTAGTGTGATGGTTAGAATTACTCCTAGTAAGGTGAGGAAGAGGTTAAGCACAACAATTTGGTGATTGGTGAATGTTGAATTTCTGAGCAATCTTGGATTGAATTTCGTGTTTGGAGTTAGGGTTCATATTAATGGATTTTGAGACCACAATTAGACTCAACATGAAAAATGGAGCAGGTCTGGGCTTTGTATTGGTGATTTTGGTTGAGAATTGGGGATTTACGAGTAGTTGCAGATGAGGGTTCATGAGTGTTCATCCATGGAAGTTGGCTCCAAAACTCATTCAAACGAAGAAGATGAATCTGCAGCCGTTGGATTAGGGGTAGACTCGTTGACTGAAGCCAGATCGTATGGCTATGCGTGCATTTCAGTTTGTGAAGGATTTATGCTGAAGAATGAAACGAAGCGTTTCATTAAAACGCCAACCTTGGGCTTAGGTTCTGATGATATTCCCACCCCCATCTAGGAGGCCCATCCATATTGCACGTGTTTTGGGTGCTATTTGCACCGAGTGTTTGTTTTTTTATTTTCATTTTCTGATTACAAACATGAGCCTGGCGCGTATTGATTTCCACACCCCCCAGTTGGGCCCAGTCTGGTGATTTAACTTGGATTACTTGCTATTTGTCACACCATTTTATTATTTTTGTTTAATTTTCTTTTATTTTCACATTTTTTTAGCTTAGTATAAAATTCATATAAAATAGAAAAATAATCATTTTAATGTGGGGATTTTTGATACATTTCAATAATTGTGTGAAGAAAATTATAATAAAAATAAAAATATTATTTTAAGCATTTTTCTATTTTTGGTGATTTTTGCATTTAATGGCATTTTATTTTCATTGTGTTTGTACATATCATTTTGTGAATTTTGTTTGGTCATGTAAATTCATATTTTGATTCCACTCTTTTTGTGGAAGTTAGATTAGGACATTAAGTTCCCCCTGGATTTATTTCATATTTTTGTGGATTAATTTTGATTAGTTTTGATTAAAGAACCTTAGGGTGATAATTTTAGGGTTTCAACTCAACATAGGTGCATTCTAACATTTTATTTTGGGTTTTCTAGCTTGAGTTAGAGTATGGGGCATATAGGGGTATGTAGGGTAGATATAGAAATACCCTTAGAATAAATATTAGAATTTTAAACACCATTTTACTATTTTTAGTGTATTTTGTAAATGAAGTGTTTGTTTGGTGTTCCCACTTGGGGTTTATGCTTGTCTGTTTGGGTGTCTGGGCTTTTATTTTGGGGTGTGGGTTTGGTTTGAGCTTGTGGAAGCATGAAGAATCAATGGAGAAGATTGAACACAAGGATCAAGGTTGATGCATGAGGATTTCTTAGGATTGAAGATGCTGACTGAAGACTTAGGAGAAATAGGATGAAATAGGAAGAGCTTAGAATAGACAAATTCTTCTGTCAACATGGAGTGCATTGTTTGCCTCTATCCCATCCAATGACATAAAGTCCTCCTTGGGAAGCTCCCTCTCTCCTTAGGAGGGATGAGTGGTATGCCCAAGTGAGTAGAACTTTGAGGATACCTTTCATTTGCAATGTTAAAATCTTAGTGATTTCCTTGGGTTGTCATTGAGTTTCTTAACATTATAACCTGATCTTGTGGAATGATTCTCCTTTGGAGGTGCTTGTGGAAGCTTGGTAAAGAGAAAATTGAAGCTTATTGAAGTATAAGTTTGAGCTTGTTGAAGCTGGTTGTTTGTTGAAGCTGGGGTTTTGCTGCTTGTTGAAGTTGAAGTTAGGAGCTTGTTGAAGCTAGTTACTGGTTGGGGTTTGAGCTTGCTTAAGCTGGGAGCTTGTTGAAGTTGGTGTCCATTGAATATTGAAAGTTTATTTGAAACTTGGGATAAGAGCATTCATGAAGAGGAAGCTGGTACCTGTCAAAGCTAGATATCTGTTGAAGGCTAAGGTTTTACTGGTTGGAACTCGGTGCTTGTTGAAGTTGGAGATCATTGGAAGAGAAGAGCTTAGCTGGAGCTTAGATATCATTGGAAGGAGAAGATAGGATCTTGCCTCAAGTTGTTAACTTTTTGCTGGTGAATCAACTGTTGTTGTCAGAGCTATTGCTTGTGCTGTTTGCTGTAGGAGTTTGGTGCTGCCTCCTCTGCTTTGGGGTTTTATTTTCTTAGATTGTACTGTTTGTTAATCTTCCCCTTGGGTTTGAAGTGAAGCTATTTCACTTTGCCTTTTGTTTCTTGCTGCATTCATGCATTTTACTGCTTTACTGTATATATCTGTTTCTTTTGTCGTTTATCCCCTAGGATCTCTGTTTCTCTCTGCGCAAGAGAGAAATATGATAGACATTAGGCTTTCATCCATGCATGACAACATTAGGGTAGATTTTGATTCCCTTTTTCAACCATAGGTTTTAGAGTTTCTTTCTCTTCTCATCTCAGAACCATTCAAAAACACAGTAATAAGGTTAATTGATGTCGTACGTTACGAGCCTTAAGCTATTTGAGAAAGGGTTGCTGGAGGGTCACTATTCAGTAATCTGATTGCTTAGTGTGTTACCCTTAGGGTGACATACGACGTAGTCACTCTCAAATCATAGTCTCTAGTGCGTCCGAGATTGCAAACACACTAAAAAAAACACTTCTTGCGTAAAAAACTGTAAACCAATCAAAAGTGTCATTTATGTCCGCTTGGACCCATAATCAGGAGAAAACCTTTTTCAGAAGGATAAAAACAATCAAGACAAACTTGTGTCTCCCGTAGCCCGAACTACGTTTGCTTTGATCTTTCATGCTGTATGAAAGTACGTAGGCATAGGATGCGATATCCTAGCGAGCAACCTTCCCCTCCTTTCCCGTAGATAGGCGAACTACGTTGACTTTGATTTCTCGTTCTAAACGGGAATACGTAGGCATAAAGTGCGATACTTTGCCGAGTCATTTTATTTTCTTTTAACCCCATACCTGTAGAGTAGATAGAATAACAATCCGTACTGGAAAACAAGCGTGGATCCCGTCGAGTACGACGGACGTGAGGGATGCTAATACCTTCCCCTTGCGTAACCGACTCCCGAATCCAGGATTTGGTTGCGATGACCATTCCTTTCCCGTCTTTGCGGTAGGTTTACTTCGAGCGTTTCCTTTCCCTCTGTTGGGATAAATAACGCACGGTGGCGACTCTTCTGTTCAGCCAGCGCCGATTTTCGCAGTAGCGACAGTGAGTTTCGCTCCGTCATCCTTTTGGTGGGGGGTCTGTCACTTGAATTGGTGTCAGAATGTGCGATAGTTTGTTTGTGTTTCGCTCCGTCATCCTTTTGGTGGGGGGTCTATCATAATCATTAATGATAGATTGTGCGATATTTGTTTGTGTTTCGCTCCGTCATCCTTTTGGTGGGGGGTCTGTCACTTGAATTGGTGATAGATTGTGCGATATTGTTAGTGTGAGTTTCGCTCCGTCATCCTTTTGGTGGGGGGTCTATCATAATCATTAATGATAGATTGTGTGATATTTGTTTGTGTTTCGCTCCTTCATCCTTTTGGTGGCGGGTCTGTCACTTGGATTGGTGATAGATTGTGCGATATTGTTTGTGTGTGTTTCGCTCCGTCATCCTTTTGGTGGGCGGTCTGTCACTTGGATTGGTGATAGATTGTGCGATATTTGTTTGTGTTTCGCTCCGTCATCCTTTTGGTGGGGGGTCTGTCGCTTGGATTGGTGATAGATTGTACGATAGTATTTGTTTGTGTTTCGCTCCGTCATCCTTTTGGTGGGGGGGTCTGTCATAGTCATTAATGTCAGATTGTGCGATTGTGTTTTGCTCTACCATCCTTTTGGTGGTAGTAGCTATGTGTGTTTCATCCCATCATCCTTTTGGCGATGACGACCTTTTTGCCAGTTGTTTATAGTTTACTCAAAGGTTTACCTCATCCAGTATTTTCAACTCTCAAGCATCTCTTTTTCTTTCGGACAAATTCAGGGTCTTCTTTATATCTGATTGACTTCTACCTCAGGAAAACGAATGTTGTAACAGTTCATTTCTCTAGGTTTAAGCCTATTAGATAGGGGCGTCTGTCATACCCTAAATTTGTCCTACCCCTTTCGTAAATATTTTCGCATTTATTACTTCATGTCATTTAGACACCTGTTCACCTGCAACTGGTTGTTTTTTTAAAAGTTTTATCTTTTCTTCCTTTTAACCAATTAAGGTGTGACACATAGCCTAAGGATTTATTATATGAATATTAATTTTTCCTAGTTTTTTTAAACTTTTTAATTAATTATTTATGTGAATATTAATTAATTTTAGATAATTACTATTGTTTTTGTTTCTTTAGTTTGTTCTAAATTTGTTAACATTTATTTAATTATATTTGTTAATATCTTATTTATTAAAATTTTGTTAAGTTCATATTATATTTATTAGCTCTATTGTTCATAAGATAATCAAAAAATTGAAAAAAGAAAAGAAAAAGAATTTGAGTTGAAGAAAACCCCATTTGAATGGCCCGTTAGGTTTTCTTGGTTTCATTTGTATAAAGAGAAGGGGGATTGATTGTAAGGAAAGGGAAATTTACTGTTCATTACCCCAATTCAAACCCTAAACGGCGCCGCGACACCTCTCAAACCCTAATCCCAATTTTGACTGTTCATCTCTCTGAAAACTTCAAAACGGCACCGAACCCTAAATCGTTCATCTTCCTCAAACCAAAGCGGCGCCGGAAAACTTCATTCTTCACCCTCTCAAAATTTCATTGCCGCGAACCTTCGACGCCGCGATTACGAAGAATGCCACCGCGAATCCAGCTCCCTTCGCCTCAACAACGACGCGGTACCCTCAGCCCTCGCGCGGATTCGACCTAGCGACGACAAGCCTTGAACGAACAAGCCAATGTTTATATAATTTTATCTCGTTTTCCACAGGTTATGGTGTTGCGGTTTTTACGCCGTCTCGTCTCCAAGATTGAACAGACAACTTCGCCGCTACTTTCGGTTCAGACCATTCTCAGCCGTAGCTCCAACCGTTCGATAAGGCTTCAGCTTGGTGCAGCAGAGTCAACAACAATGTTAGCAGCAACAATACTTCAGCAAGTCTTCATTTACGAATTACGGCTTGTACCAGCTAGTGGTCTCGTTTTGCTTTGAAGTTGGAACTCTGATCCAAGATCCAGATTTGACTTAGTTCTCTGCAACAACTCCCTGTCGAAGATGTGGCCATTAGTTCTTCGACCTTTAAGAAACGATGTTCTTAAATGCAATCAGGCTGCCATGTTATGACATTTTATATGACAATAGGTTCATTCCATAAGCAACACCAACACGGTTGCGACTTCGCCGTAATAGCTCAAGGTGGTAATTCATCATAGCCTCAACAATGCAGTTTGAATCAAACAGACGGCTACTCAAACGGAACTCCTGATTCATTTATGTTTTATTAGTTCTTACGATTACTATGTTTGTTTCGCCTGTCGTTTCTGTTGAGTTTTTTGTTACAGATCATGAATCCCGTTCACGGTCTACGTCTAAACACATCGCACGCAACAACAACAACCTACATCATCCTTCAATGCCAACGACTGACTCACGCCATCAATTTCGGTTTAGCCTTTCCGTGGATATAGCCCTGATGGTGTACCTCCTGATGATGAGCTCCAAGCAAGGAATACGACACCAGCACGACGACTTTCAGAAGTAGCGGAAAAACACTCTGTTTCACCAATAATATTATCATCCTAGTAACGCAGCTCGGGTATATACGAAGCGTTATTGTTGTTAGTTGAGACAAGAATGGTGATGATAACTGGAGGTGGATTTAATGTCTTGGCTTTGCACTCGATTCAGCAGCAGAGACTCAATAATGCCTAGAAAAAACATTTCCTTTTTTCGATTGGGTAACGGTTTGAGTCCAGATTTTCTTCTCAGTTTTTTAGTGTAGAGTCATTTGCCGTTATGTTTTGTGTTCTCTCTTGGTTTTGATGCAGGGCTATCATCAAGTTACTTCCGTAAGCATTAGTGTCGTCTTCAAGTAGGCAACTCCACCACAATCTCCCCAATGCCGACGACAACAGCGTGGCGGTTTTTCAGTTTATCGCACATAGGGTTCGGAGGAAATTGTGACTTGCTACACTCAAGCAAACGACAACAACCTTCAGACATGGCTGTGATTATCGGTATCTCGATTATGTCTTAACTTCAGCCTCAGTTTACATCGGGGTGCCCAACAACGACACAAAGCCAACAAGGACTTCTGTGTCTCAGGCATGAAGCTAAGTGCATCAGTTTTGACTTTCAGCTTAACCAACCGACATTCTGTCACATACCATATTACGGATTTTGCAATAAAGCAACGATGTCTGTCTATGTATTCATGGCAAGGTTACATTTCAGCCAAGTTCTTTACACGAGGCGACCAATTTTGCTGCACAGTCGGTGTTACACATCAAGGTTCAAGTGTCGTTTCATGCCATTTCTTTTCCATTTCATCATAACTACCTATTGCGTCCGTTTTTTACTCATTGGCTGTGTTTTGTATATATGCTATATTTTTAGTCTGCAATTATGTTGATTGGTAAGTCTTCTGATGATCGGGGATGTTGATATGTATGTCGTAATTCATGAGTTTTGATACACACCTTCAGTGATACGCAACAATCACACAACAACTATGCCATGGTTTCAAAGCAGCATTGACGATGATACCAACAATAACCGCAACGCAAGCACGACTCTGTACTCAGCACGACAAAATTGTGTTCACGGTGAGGATCCATTGCAGGTTCATCGTTGAGCTAGCTCTAAATACGTCGTTGTTTCGTCGCGGTAACAACTCAAAATGATCTTCTGCTGTTCTGATTTGGTGTCCCTGTACCATTATATCAGTCATGGTTCATTTATATATGTTATTCATAGTGACCTATTGTCAGAGATTGGTGGATTACTATGGAAACATAGATAGAAGACTGAGAACATGACATTTCATTTTTCTTCTCTGCGGGTTTGGTCGTGGAATTTCTTTATATATTATTATCATTTGATAAGGATTCTGGTTCGACGGTAGCCGCAGCAGCAACAGGATTCTTTGCAGTAACACGATCTCTAAACGATTGCGCATCGAATTTCAAGAACGACAGGTTTAGAGCCATAGCCATTTCGCTCACTACTTGTAACGACGTCAAAAGAAAACAACTCGGTTGTCACAAATTCGTGTCGGTATCATTCTGTTTACACTTTTCAATTTGAAACTGCCTATTGCTTACCTTACTTTCACACTTTTTATATCATTGGGTAACTGTTGGATTGTGTGTATTTGGTTATGTAACTTCGAATCTGGTTTGATTATGTTTTTTGTTTCCGGTTTTAACGTTTTTGTGATTTTTTTTGCCATCTGAAGATAAAAGTTAGATTTGATGAGCAGGTAGCAGCATATCAATTTCATAGCATCGAGAATGTTCCAACCAGTAATGGCTTGCATCATCTTTCAACAAGCAACTCTGATACAACAACAACTTCGACACTACGACCATATCGATATCGATGCATTCTAGCTCAAACTTCACACCGCCGTTTTGCAATAAAAACTTCAACAACGCAAAGCTTTGAGTCTCTATGTTTCGGCAAAGTTTGACTCGGCTGGTAGCCGTGTTTGTTTTCATAGTTCATCCTGTTTCAGCTTCAGGTACAACAACGGTCTGCAACGATAGCATCCGAAACCTGTCCAAGATTACATGTTCGATGTTGGTTGGCATACTTCTTCTTCATTTATGCCTCTGTTTAAATTGTTGATGTTGTTTCTTTTTCTATTTTTGGGTCAAATTCATGATACAAATCTTTTTTTTATGTTGTGGCATCATTTCAATGTTGTGAAGACCCATAGATATTTTCAAAAGAAAACTGCTGGAATGTTAACTCTTGTATCTAGAGTTATTAAGCTACATTTTTAATATGTTGTGAATTTTATACAAATTGAATTGATGTTACAGTTTTGGGAAATTGTCTTTGTATGATTGTGAATTATCAGGCTTCTAAAGTTGATGTTTGGGGTGATGAGAAAATATGAATCTAGAGAAGATTAGCCCCAGATTCAAAAAAAAGAATGTCGTAACAACCCCATTGTCGTAACAGCCCCAGCGACAACGTCTTTCGATTAGCTCCAGCAGCAGCTCCATCCAATATACTTCAAAATATGAATGAGCATCCAATGGTTAGACATGAGGCTAAGCTTTTAAATGAAGATTAGTGGATTAATTTGAATTTTTTGGATTAATTTTGTTAATTATTTTTTAGTTAACTTGATTATTCAGTTTAGTTGGATAATTTTGATAATTAAATTTATTTAGCTCAATTAATTGATGATTTAACTTTATTAATCATTTTTAGTTAACTTAATTATTTGATTCATTCGAATAATTTTAATAATTAATTCGGATTAATATAATTAAATGATTTAATAAACTTTGATCCGTTTTGACATCTCGACTCACCTTGAGTATTTTTCAAAGCAAATTAAATCTTTGAAGTCTAGCACTTCTTGGATTTTTGGACGAATATTATGGAGGTGTACACCTCAAATAATATGTCGTTCAACTTTTCATTTTAGTACATTATTTCGGACAAAGAAATATCATAGGAATCTAGCATTCTGTGTGATATTTCCGTTGTTCATTCAAACATTTTATGAATGAAAAATGTATCGTCGAGATCGAGCATCTCGATAATACCCCGATTAATTGGTTGTGAGGCCGACGTCTCATTTATCAAATAATCATCATTTCTCCCATAATTTCAAATTCAATTTCGTATTCTTTTCACATATTCACAAGTTATCTTCATACCCTATTTCGCTTCAAAGCATTTTTAACACACCTTTCTCAATTAAAACTTCGAAAGAAAGAAGTTCTTGGAATCTAGCATTCCTTGAATTTCCGAGTAAATAATTCTCGAGGCATGCTCTTGATTTGTTATTCACTCAACCTTTTGACTCTTTCAAACCAAATCATTTTTCAAACATTCTCCTGAGTCGAATGCACATACGCATTCACAACCATCAACATTTCGCACACACCTCAGATTCATCGTGGTTTCGATATTAGGGGCACCCTTAGGGACTAATATCGTTCCTCACCTCTTAACCCTTGACACATCGTCAAGTCGGTTCCATATTCGATCAAATCCTCGTCATGTCGTCAAGACTTTTTCAAACCAATTTCCTTTGGCCTCGCATGCCATTTTTTTTCCGATTCGATCTTTTCACAAACGTTTTCTTAAAACTTACGAAAGAGGGATATACTTAGAATCTAGCATTCTTTGAATATTCGAATGAGTAGCTCTCGAGGCACGCCCTTGAGTTGTTATTAGTTCATTCTTTCGATTTCAAAACATCCAACTCTTTACCTTCAACTTATTCAGTCAATTCCCGAAAGAACTGAGTTCTTGGAATTTCGCATTCCTTGAATTCTTGAGTGACAAGCTCTTGAGGCACGCTCTTGGGTTGCTTGTCAGTCACTCTTTTGTCTCAAACTCAATTTCAACCCATTCAATCCCGTATCCTTTTCGTGGTTGTTACCACGAACTACAGACGCTCTGATTCTTTATTCATTCTTGAATATAAGATACGTAGGCACAAGATTGCGATGATCTTGGCAAGCTCACTTCTATCTTCCTCTATTATTTCATCCACACATTCCCAACCCTTCCCGTAGTCGAACTACGACGCTCTGATTTCTCATTCTCGTCCGAATGAGCATACGTAGGCACAAGGGCCCCAATCCTTGGCGAGCACCCCATCTTCTAACCACCCATCCCTCCTTTGCGTCTTTAACCTTTTACCCTACCGATTCTACCCTTATCATCGAGAAAGAAAACAAATAAACCTAGACAACACTCTCCACAAAATACCTTAAGAGGTTCCCGTTGAGCACAACGGACGTGAGGGGTGCTAATACCTTCCCCTCACGTAACCGACTCCCGAACCCGGAACATGGTTGAGACAGCCCTGTTCCTATCCTTTTCGCTTTAAGAGGTTTTCTCGATATTTTCCTCTCCCATTTATTCGGGAAAAATAAAGTTCGATGGCGACTCTGTCGAACCGCATTTCCGCGCCTTTCGCGCGAGGGTCGTTTCTCCGAAATATCTCCGTGATTTTTCGAGGTGCGACACTGCCTATGACCGAGGAGTCCACATTGATAGTTGTGGTACTTTTCCAAATGTACCACTCTTGGGAGTACAAGGGGGTTCAATTACAATAATGCCTTGGCTAGACGTCAATTCGGATTCCTAATGAAGGATAAGCCTAACAACATTCTATTGGCTAGTTTCTTCTACCTCAACGCCGAAGCGAAATAAAATTTAAAAAACAGAACAATTGATGCTTGGAAGAACATCCAGAGAAAAACCGAAGTTGACCTTGGGAAGAGGAATTGTGTAGCTTTTGAGCCATTCACACGGTGGATCCAATCTAGAGCTCGTGATCTCAAGATACCTTACCTTCCTAAGAAGAATACGCAGATTGTCATCGCGTCATCTTCTGCCATTCCCATTGAAAATATGGAAGAGTACCAAGAGGTTCTTGAAAGAATAAAGCTTGAGAGAGACATCTGGGAAGGCAAGTACCATACTCTTCATGCTGAGACAACAAAATTATAGAGAGAATTACAAGACAAAGTTGAGTTGATCGGGTGGCTTGAAAGACGTCTGACTGATGGAGATGTGACGAAGGAGAACTTATTTTTCTCTAGCGTCAAACCTACGCAGAGTACTCATGAGTATTCGAATATCTCACCAACTTCTGGCACTTGGAAAGGGATAGTAGACAAATTGGTAATGGATAATCCATGCTGAAAAGACTGAAGAGGACACGTGGATAGGATTCTTGTCAGATTTCCTAACCATAGGGCCTAAGTCTTCTCCTCTGATGTAGCCTCACGTTTCTTGGGTTATATTTCAAAAGTTATAACTTTTACCAACATAAACGAAACAAGGGTTTTTCTTTAATTATCTTTTGAGTTTTGTAAAACCAGTTGTGTCTAGCGTCTTTGCATTGCATTCTGCATTTTGCTAACCATTCAAGGAGTTCAAAAATCTTGTTTTTTTTTGCAAACATATTGATGGATCAAACAAACATGATTACATTCCCAAGCCTGAGGTTAGACAACCTAAGGATCCTAAGGAGCCTAGTAAGGAATCCTGCTGCTTTTATAACCAAATATGGGAACTTGTTATCTCTGCTAGATACACAAGTAAACGAAGAAATGCTGCAAGCCCTCGTGAAGTTTTACAACCCGTTGTACCATTGCTTCACATTCCCAGACTTCCAGTTGCTACCAACCTTGGAAGAATATTCTGAGCATCTGAAAATTCTTATGACTTTCACACCTAACTATGGAAGGGAGAAAAAAAACCGAGCAGAAGAGATGTTGCTGAAGCCCCCACCTAGAACCTACTAACCTTCCAACTCAGTTGGATAACAGAGGCAGATTTACCAGAATGGAGGCGAGACCACTCATGGAGAAAGCTGAGTTCTAGTATGACCGAGGAGATTTGGGAATCTTTGAAGCTATATTCTCTTTCTTGATTTACGGCTTATACAGGTTTCCTAACAAACCCGAGTTCATCAGTTTGGAAGTTGTCAATCTATTTCTTGTCAGAAATCCAATTCCCACTCTTTTGGCTGATACCTACTACACCATTCATCGGTGGAAGGTGTTTAATCTCGAGCAATTCTCTTGCTGCACAACACTCCTCAACAAGTGGTTTATTTAATTCTTGCCTGAGACATTCCCTCTATGGAACTTGGAAGATAGTGACGCGTGGATTGGAGAATTGGTTACACTCTCTCATTAAGACATTAGTTGGCATGACCTGGCTCACGGAGGAGTAACAATGATACACAACTGTGGGGAGTTCCCCAATATACCTCTAATCGGTACCAGAGGATATATCAATTACTGTCATATCTTAGCTCTCCATCAACTAGGATACCCCATTGAGAAAGAACCAGAGCCAACCCAACTAGAGACTTTCTTCTGTGAAAAGGATGCTGGCTCGGATCTCGAAGCACAAATTATCTTTGCCTGGCGTCACCCTAAACTGCAAGGAATGACCGCTGTGGAAAATCCAAGCTGTCTCATCTCAGGAATATCTCTTTTGGTCAAAAGTGATAGCATTAAAGATGTTCTATACTCACTCCTATGACATTACTCTAGAGCTAGAGAAACTTTTTTCTAGAGGAGAATTGAAATTTGCTTTGGTAAAAGCTGAACGGGAAAATGCAGAACTTTGGGAGCTGCTCCGTCAGAGTCAGAAGAAGACAAGACTGCTGGAGGGAGAAGGGTCATCTTGTTAGAGGATCCTTAACTGTTAATTTCCTTTTGTTGTACCCCAGGCTTATGGAAATATGTAATCTTTCATTTTGTAAAATGATTGAAAATTTTCATTTGTTAATGAAGACTTTATGTGGAAAAACTCTTTTTATTAATGAAAATTTTTGTTAAGTTTTCATCATGTTGTTACGTGTTGATCCATTAATTTTGTTCGTAAACAAACTTTTTGGTTCTCCTTGAATGTGTGGTCTGCATTAGCATCATGCATTTCATCTTGCATCTCATTTTGAATTTCATTGGTCCTCCAGCTTATCCTGTGTAATGTTGCTATCAGAGAGAGAGAATCACGCTGAATACTCAACGGTACAACACAAGAGCCAACGCTCAGAAGAGAATGGAAGATCAAGACTTGAGGTTCGATCAGATCAACAACGATGTCGAAGGGCTACGTGGTGAGGTTAGCCAAATCATGGAAGTCCTTCAGGTAATCAAGGCGAAGATGGTCACATAACCTACAGTAGTGTCTAAAATCAACACAACAACATCAAATCCTCTTCCATTAGTAACTTCAGCAGCAGAACATCCTTTCGGGATTGCCAGAGATTTCATGCCTCCGTACAATGATGCTCAACCATTCAATCATCATCCGTATTCAAATCTACAGAGTGTTCCATTAATGACGGATATCCAAAATCCCATTTACACTCAGGCTAGTGCTCAGGCACACGTTCGACCAGTCTTCAACAATCATCAACCGATATTCAACATGCACGATGGTTCCAAAATTAAAGATGAGAAGTATGAGAGACTACAGGTTCAAATGGACATAATGGCCAGAAGAATGAGGGCTATAGAAGGGAACAATGTCTTTGGGTCTGATGCCAAGGACATGTGTTTAGTTTCGGGCTTGGTATTTCCTCCCAAATTCGTAATGCCTACGTTTGAAAAGTACGAAGGGGCGACCTGCCCAAAAGTTCACCTGGTCATGTACTGCCGACGTATGGCCCCACATATTGAGAATGACAAATTGTTGATATACTACATTCAAGACAGTCTTAAAGGTGTCTCTGCTAAATGGAACTTAAGTCTGGATCAATCTAAAATCACTGCTTCCAAGATCTGTCTGATGCGTTCATTCAATAGTATAAATATAACATGGATCTAGCGCCAGATCATCGTCAGCTGCTTAGCATGACTCAAAAGAGTTCGGAATCCTTTAAATAATATGTGCAAAGATGGCGCGGGACCGCCGCCCAGGTGGAACCTCCCCTAATAGAATAGGAGTTGGCTGACTGGTTCATGGATACCGTCAGAACCGAATTCTATGAAAGAATGATTAGCAGTATCACGACCAACTTTTCTAATATCGTGGCTGTTAGTGTAAAGGTAGAGGCCATTTTAAAAATGGCAAGGTTACGAGTTCGACCAGCATTAGCACAATGAAAAAGCCATCGGGAAACTTCCACAAGAAAAAGGAAGGAGAGACTAATGCTATAATGTACGAAGAGAGGATTTAGAACAGAAGAAACCGCCTGCAAAATCAACGGTTACCTCATCTACAACCTCAACAAAATTATCAGTGACAACAATATGTGGCTGCAGTCATGCCGGTGTTTCAACCCCGGCCAAACCCGCAAAATTTCCAGCAATTGACGCCCAATGCATATCAACAAAATCATAATCAGCAAGTACAGAAACAACAAAGAGCACCGACTCCAAGGCCTGTTTTTCAGAACAAAAGGCCAGAGGTTCAGCCAATCCTCATGAGCTACACTAATTTGTACCCTCTAATGGTACAACAAGGCCTAATTCAGACCAGGAAATTGGGTCATCATCCAACTTCATTACCATATTACTACAACCCGAATGCACGATACGCATTCCATGAAAAGGTTGTGGGGCATGACCTCGAAGGTTGCATATCACTCCAACATATTGTGCGAGAATTGATTGAGAAGAAGATCCTCTCCTTTGAGGACAATCAGCCTAACGTGGAAAACCATCCTTTTTCCTTTGCATGATAGGGAATAAATTTTCCTGATACATTCATGCCGCCCGACGTGAATTCAATTGTCTTCGAATCAATCAGGTCCTGAACTTTATGCTTAAAAGCTTTACAGTTCGTGATGTTGTGCCCCTGTTCCCTAGAGTGGAATTCACAATGAGCATTAATATTAAAGCTCGGTGGTGGCTCACCAGTAAATAGAGCCAGAGTCCGAGGCTTAACCAACTGAAGTTGGAGCAAGAGTTGCACCAACTGAGCATAATCTATGGGGATCTGATCGCCGATTCTGTCTTGTGATTTTGTCCTTTGACCATATCTTCTAATCCTGGGATTCTCCTGAGAAACGGGACGTAGCTGATGACACGGAAGTTTTGGAACCTCCGGTTGTGCAGAAGATCTCTGACACATATTACGCTCTGGTATAGGTTCCACAGGAAGAAGTGGGACAAGCATCATTGTTGCAGCCTCAGGCACTTGATCACCTTCTTTTCTGAGCATTTTCCTTATCACTTCCATGATTAAGCCTACCTGAGTTTTCAACTGCTGGTTCTCCTCTCTGAGCATATTCTGATCCAAGCGCAACGCTTGCATGTCCATGATAAGCTGCCCCATCTGGCTCTTAACTTCTCTCAGCTCGGCTTGAACTTGCTCCATAACTCTGTGTTAATCCCTGTGACTCGTCTGATCGTATATCCTACAACAAACTTCGAATACATGAAGTAAAATCATCGGCTCTGAGGTAACTGTTATGCAAAAACTGTCATGCAGAATGTAAACACGTATGTATGCAACAAGGAAAATTTAGAATAGAAACGAGGCAATAAGAAATCCAAGATCCAAGCATAGGGATAACCATCACACATATATGCATCATACATGAGTAACTGAGTACAAACAGAGTGATCTCGACCAACAAGCCTGGCGATGATCAGCATGCAGTAATGAACAAATGCTACACAAGGATACAACCCTCAACTGAGTCTTCAGTTTGATATTCTTCTAAACAACAGCTCCTAGTGAATTCCTCCATAACATGAACTGATACACCCACTTGGCTGGATGAAGGAAGATCGTTAACCTAAACACCCTGAGATGTGATTGAGATCCTATTGGAATCCAGCAAAGTCTGAACTTGGCTTCTAAGCACCTTAAAGTCTTCAGTTGAATGCCCCTGCGCCCCAACATGGTACTCACAGCGGGCATTGACATTGAAACCAGGCGGATACGGAGGAATCTCTGGATTAATCTTCTTCGGCATCATCAACCCGCCTCTGATCAAATCTGGCAACAACTGACTCTACGATACCGACAAATAAGTAAACTGCCTCTCTGGTTTCCTTGGTCTTCATCTGGCGTGCTGACGTGGCTGATGTCGGTATGACTGTTGACTCTGGGGAGAAACAGATACCTGATACACAGACCCAACAGGTTGCTGACTCTGAACACTCGAAGTATCTGAAAACTAAACCTGAGGTACAGGATATTCCGGGATAACATCACTTCCTTTTTCCCATTCTTCTTGAGAACTAACAACTGATTCACTTTCATAAAATGAAGTATCTAAGATGTCTCGAATCTTTCTGCTCTTGATTCCGCTCTCAATACGTTCCCCTGTCATCATCAAGTTAGCAAAGTTCGACATTCTACCACTGATCATATTGTCAAAGAAATGGCCTTTCAAGGTACCCAAGAATATGTCAACCAACTCTCTTTCCAAAAGCCGGGGTTGAACATGAGCAGCTAATTCTCTCCATCTCTGCACATACCCTCTGAAGGATTCATTGTCCGCTTGAGATAATTCTTGCAACTGCATGTGGCTGAGAGCCATGTCAAGATTGTATTTGTACTGCTTCACAAAGGCATTGGCTAAATCTGACCATGATCGGATGCAACCACTTTCTAACTGCATATAGCAACTCAAAGATGCTCTACTCAGACAGTCCTGAAAACAGTGAATCATAAGCTGATCATTATGGACATGTGAAGTCATTTTCCTGCAGAACATTACCAAATGCTGCTTTGGACAACTATCCCCTTTGAACTTCTCAAAATTCGGCATTTTAAACTCCGGAGGCATCACAAGACCGGGAACCAGACACATGCTTGTGGCTTTCAAATTAAGAGTATTCTGACTCATCAGGGCATCAAGATTTTCCTTCAATAGTTGACATTTTCTCACAAATTCAACAGTCTGTGGGTCTTCAACATTAACCTTTGGAACAGCCTTTTGAGAATCTGGCACAGAGAATGTGAAGCTCTGATAGTCTGTGTCATGAAGAAAAGATGAATCTCTATCTCTGGCAATAGTATGCTCTTGTACTACAAGAATCTGTACAGGCTGAGCTTGAGCAACATTGTTCATCGGAGTCCTCTGAATACCGGCCTCTCCTTTAGTCATAGCTGTCATGGCTTCCATGAGTTGACCCAACTGATTCTTCATCAATTCAAACTCGGCCCTCGTAACAACCTGATTCTGCTATCCAGAGTTCATAATCCTTCCAGAAGCTAATTCAAATCCAAAGCGAATGTCAGGAAATCAACTAATGGAGCAGGAAAAAGATGGGTGAGCTCCCTGTTCCGGATGAGGATGGATAGGCAGAAATGAAATGCAAATACCATGCAATGCAAAAATGCATAATGCTAATGCAACAAACAAGGGCTCAAGATTGTTGTGCTGTAAACTAAGAAGAACTGGCGCTCCGCTATAGCAAGAACAAAGTACCTACAATAGGAACCACTGATATCAGGAACACAGGTTCACATTGTAAAGAACCGGGTAATTTGAAAGCCAAAGTTTCCTGCACAACCCAATCCCTCTCACAGGTATAGACCTATCCACTGACAAGGTTCGGCATCCTATGCATTCATCAGTGTCACAGACTTTCAAGAAATGATGTTACGTTCACCATTTATGGTTTGGCATCATCATCTCACAAAGAGGCCTCACTTAGCTGAGTCACAAATGATCGGTTCCCAGAGTCGACAACCCTCAGATCCAACATCCCGTCAAGCCCTAAGGGCTAGAAGAGAAGTCATCAAAGGGGATCTCGTCTGAGCGTGAATTTTATGGGGAACTGTGTCTGCTCAGCAAACAGGCCCCCCATCAGTCTCCACTACTATGCTAGGTTTGTACTCAAGCCTGGGTCTGGCTTATCACTCAGTGGAACATCCCCCCCCCCCAAGCACAACAATAATGATATATAATACTGAAAATAAATGCGGGAAAATAAAGTGCAAATGTAAATAAAGTACAAAACACATATACAACACCCAAAAGGTAAACAAACAAGCACTAGGATTGACTCGCATAGGGAACCAGAGTCGCCAGCTGTCGCAACTGCGTAAAACACCCGACGGAAAATAGAAGAGTCGCCACCTTTCGTTATTTATCCCAAAGAGAGGGAAAGGAAACAATCGGAAAAACCTAACGAAAAAGGGAAAAGACGAGGTCATTGCAACCAAGTTCTGGATTCAGGAGTCGGTTACGCAAGGGGAAGGTATTAGCACCCCTCACGTCCGTCGTACTCGACGGGATCCATGCATTATTGTCTATCTAAAAGGTGTGTTAAAACTATCCACGCTAAAGGTCAAGGGACAAAAGAAAAAGAAAGGAGACTCGGCAGAGCATTGCCGCTCTGGGCCTACGTATTCCCTTGCGCAACGGGAAAGTCAGAGTCAACGTAGTTCGGCTAACTACGGGTGAAAGGGGGGAAAGGTTTCTTGCCGAGACATCGCGTCTTGTGCCTACGTACTTCCATCTGGTATGAAAGATCAAAGCAAACATAGTTCAGGCTAACGAGAACACCGGTTGGTTCAAAAGTTTTTAGGCCCGAGTAGGGTTAACAAGTAGTTCTAGCAGTTGGTGTATGCAACTCGACCATTGGAGACTTAGGCATTACCGTTTACGGTAGAACTAAGAGTTAACAACACTCTTTTATCTGAAAAGATTTTCCTTGATTTAAATCTCAAAGGATGAAAAAGATTTGAAGTGTTTTGTGTTTTTTAGAGAAGAAGTGTTTTAATTATCGAGTGTTTATAATGTATGTTGTACTAAAGTCTAAAACCTAGGATCGAATGCGTCGCATATCGTCCTAAGGACTTATACTAAACACTCTAGGCAATTGAGAGGTAACCACTCAATCAGCATTTCCCAAGTACAAGGCTCATGGCACAACATCCATTATCTTTATTAAGTATGTTAAGATTGTATGAAGATGAGAAAAGAAGAAAGGACTCTAAAGGGAACTAACTCAAAACCCTAAAGTTATCATGCAAAGTGGACTTAGAGTTGGGATGCAAAAGGGAACTACCTAATGTTAGCATGCTTGGATTGAACACCTAATCTCTCTCCTACTCCCATCCTAAACGATGGGACTAGGAACCCTATGGGGATCATGGCAAAAAGCACAAGAAAGCACCGAGTAAATTCAATCACAAGTAAAGGATGCAAACATGAAAATGCAACACTTAGAATGGTGGGAGGGAGGAAAAATGTGTGGGGAAGCAGCCGCCACAAGCACGTCTTGACCTCAACAGCGATGCAAAAATGATGCAAGAAAAGAAAGAGAAATGCAAGAAAATGATCATCACCATGAAGAACAACACATAAGTGTGCATCCAAGTGGAAACTAATGCGCGTGTCGAGGAAGTCTCGATTAAATAATCAAGAACAGCGACAAATATCCAGAAACATTTCATCCCTAATACATCACACTGATTTATGATGATTCGAGACGAAACGGTACCAAGCAAGGATGCAAAACAACAAAAATAATGCTGCTGGAACAGTGTTAATCGGTTAACACATACGGTTAACTGGTTAACCTGTTAAAAATATGTGAAAATCTAGAAATTTACACATGTTAATCGGTTAACACCAGGCGTTAACCGATTAACACCTGTTAACATTTGAAATTTTTTGAAAGTTTGAGTTGGTTAATCGATTAACCATATAAGTTAACCGATTAACACTGCTCCAATAGCATTAAACAACAGCAGAAGAGCACTTAACATCAACTTATCACTTCTCCAAACATATCAATGATCACATAATCTCTTAATCACGAAATTAAACCAGCAAATCATGATTTCAACAACATGTATACAGATCCAAACAACATCAACACATATCTTATCAACCAAAATTCAATGGAATATGAAAATCATCATGAACATGCAAATAAGCTCAAAAATGCTATGAATCTAGGATTCCAACCTTCGAAGCGGAGATTTGCTTCGGTTGATGTTGATTTACTGGAAATGAATAGATCAAAGCAAGAAACCTGGAATACTTCAAGATCCAAGCTAATCCTTGTAGTAGAGATGGAGATCCTTCAAGATTAAGCTAAATTGCTTCAAATAATCACTTTTAGCTTCACTTCAAATTTCAGATCTGAATTTACACGAAAATTGAAGGGAGAAATTGATCCAATGGAGATGATATATGAAGGTTTAAGATCAAGAAATAATGAATTCCAATGAAGAATTAATTAATTCAATGGATGGAGAGCTTTGGTGAGGGTTTTGGAAGTGATGAAATTGAGAGAGAATTGAGAGTAATTCTGAATTTGAAATGGGAACTATGAGAGTTAGATCATTATGGTTTGGAGTGAATCACTTAAGTATCCTTTTGGTTTGGATCCAAAGCAAGGTTTGGAGAGTGGATTGGAAAATTTGGAATGAAATTAGGGGTGAGATTTTGGAGGGAATTGAATTAATTTGAAAACTAATCCAAATTTCAAAATGGTTCTAGATCCTTCCCAAGTGTAAAAATGCATTTGCAAATGACCAAAATTGGACCCCTAATGGCTCTGCATTGAAAAATCATGTACAGAGGCAAAAATCACATTGGTTAATCGGTTAACCATATAGGTTAATCGATTAACCCGTTTGAATTTTTGAATATGGGCTGCTTTTTCATTGGTTAATCGGTTAACCATATAGGTTAATCGATTAACCCATTTGAATTTTTGAATCTGGGCTGCTTTTTCATTGGTGTATCGATTAACCATATAGGTTAACCGATTAACACCTTCAAAATTTTGAATTTGGCGCCTTTTGGAGGGAAACCTGCCCGTTTACCCGTTTCTTGCTGTTTCGAACCCTGTTAAGCTTCTGGAATGTATTCTTGTTGTTTGACTATCTACCTATCAAGGCTGGCTTAAAAGAAAAGAAAAAGGAGAAAAATGACTCGACAGAGCGTCGCTGCTCTGGGCCTACCTACTCCCTCGTGCAATGGGAAAGTCAGAGTCAAAGTAGTTCAGCTAACTATGGGTGATGGGGAAAGGTTACTCGCCAAGACATCGCGTCTTGTGCCTACGTACTTTCATTTGGTATGAAAGATCAGAGCGAACGTAGTTCGGGATAAAACGAAACACAGGTTGATTCACGCGTTTTTTACCCGAGTAAGCTTAAACTACAGTTCCAACAGTTAGGGACAATGCCTATTTGCGGTAGAACCGAAGCTTAACAACACTCTTTTCAACTGAAAATGTTTTCTGAATTAAGATAGCCCCAAAGGGCAAAAAGAAGGTTTGATGTTTGTTTTTGAGTCTTTTACGAGAAGAAGTGTTTTTTATGAATGTTTGTAATTTGTACTGCACTAGAGACTATGACTTAGGAGTGAATGCGTCGCATGTCACCCAAAGGGTACCACACTAAACATCCTGATTACTGAAAGGAAACCCTCCAATAACCATTTCCTAAGTGGCTTAAGGCTCGTAACGTTTGAAGGGGAATCTACCCTATATGTTATCATGCAATATGGTCCTAGTGTTAAGTTTGAAGGGGAATCTACCCTATATGTTATCATGCATGGATTCATCCTAATGTCTATCATCACTATCCTTATCAAAGGAAGTGAGGTCCCTAAGGGAACATGTTAAAGGGAAACAACAGCAACAACAAAAATCATTAAGCAGATGAGTACAACTATCAAGCTACTGAAATAAGAACATGTATGGATATGCAATGCATCAGCACAAGCAGAAGGAGGAAGCCTCAACTTCTAATGCAAACATGACAAGCATAGAAGAAAAAGAAATACACAAGCAAGGGAGGATCACCTCAAACTTCAATGCAAATAAGCAAGGTCAAGTATGAAAGCAGATAAACAACCAAGCAAATGGAGGATCACCTCAACCTTTAAACGCAATCATGATAAAAAGAAAAGAAACAATCAAGCAAAGGGAGACTAGCTCAACCTTTAATGCAATCATGCACCTAAACAAGAGTCTCTACTCATGCAACTCTATCCTAATGCATCACAGCAATCAGGAAATCATTCAAGCAGTTCATCAGGCAAGCAAGAAGAAAATACTCCATCAGGAGAGAGGCAACCAAGAAGAGCAGTAAGGAAATCATCCCAAGCCTACATCAGGTTTAGATGAGAATGGTAGAACCTAGATGTCAATCTAAGGTAGCTGAGTCATTGTGTATCAACATAAGAGTCCTCTGAGGCTCAACCTCTTTATGGAATGCACATTAGACTTCCCAAAGGGAAGTCCAGGCTCTCACAAGAGAGATCCTCAGATCAATGGACAAAGATTGAAAGGTGGAACCTAATAAACAACTAGAGTTTTAGGTTCATTGTGTATCAACACAAGAGTCTTCCGAGGCTCAATCTCTTTATGGAATGCACATTAGACTTCCCAAAGGGAAGTCCAGGCTCTTACAAGAGAGATCCTCAGATCAATGGACAGAGATTGAAAGGTGGAACCTAATAAACAACTAGGGTTTTAGGTTCATTGTGTATCAACACAAGAGTCCTCTGAGGCTCAATCTCTTTATGGAATGCACATTAGACTTCCCAAAGGGAAGTCCAGGCTCTCACAAGAGAGATCCTCAGATCAATGGACAGAGAGACTTGAAAGGATGATGTGAAGCATGGTGTATACCAAAGGTATCCACCATGGAACTCAACCAATCATCTTAAAGATTGTACCCTCAAAGGTTTTACCATTCATGGTATGCCTTTAGTCCTTCCAAAGGGAGGACTAGGCTCCCACCAAGGAACCCTAAATCATAGGATAAGGAATGAGGAAGGAAGAAAATCAAACACCTAAAGCTTCTAAAGAAACCACAACAATCAAACCCTAAAATAAGTCCATCCTAAGGGTGCTAATGCCTTATTGAAAGCTTGAAAACTACCTTACAAAGGTATCAACCTAGGTACTAAGGGTTCATGTAATGATTGAATGCTTAATATTTGCTAAAAGGTCACTTAAAGGCAAAACTAGGATGAAGGTCATGTGTAGGACACACTAAAAAACAGCCATAAGGTAAAATCTAAGAAAAATAGGAAATCACTCCTAAAAAATCTAAGAAAAATTCTAAAGATCACTTAAAGTCTTAAGAGTCTAGGGATAAAATCTTGGATCAAAATTCTAATCCTATGGGCATTAACAGAGAGCAGCATCCTAAGGTGTGCTATGGAAGGTGTAAATGTGAAGGGTCCTAAAGATTCATTCTAAAGCCTATCCAAACAGCTCCTAAAAATCATGATAAAAATACTACAACATCCTACAATGTATCAACAGTCAGCATGCAAAAAATCAGGAACGTATTCCAAATATCTATCAAGAAATAAAATCTACAGGTAGACATGCAATTTCACATTTATTAAATGGCTATTTAAAAGGAAAATATGCAATTAAATGAAAAATGAATTAAAAATGGCCTTAAAAAATACACAAAATTAAAACACATGTTAAACTATGCTCATGATTTTTTCCAGCATTTATTGGCATTTTTTACTATTTTAAATGAATTAAAAATGAACATGCAATAAAACATAAAAATAAGAAAAAAGAAATGAAAATAACTAAATTTGCGTGTCAAATAGCAAATATTCTATGTTAAAAATGGAATTGGGCCCAGAAAGGGGTGCACTTATCAAAATAAGGCCCAGGTCCATCAGGAATTCACATGATCACATGCGCTCAGTTGACTACAGCCTACCGTAGGTCTTAATCTCAGCCCTCAGTTCATTAAGTAACCAGATCTAACACATGCTATCTAGCCACGTCAACAGTCCATGGTCAATAAAACTGAAACTCATTCTCACGCGTTGGATGAGGATACCAAGTCAAGAAAGTCACAAGATCGGACGGTCATCAGATCGTCTTCTTCATTTGAATCATCAAAAGGGAGGGAAAAACCAGTGGTGGCCGGAGAAGACTTCGGTCGTCTTCTACGGCGAGATCTACAGTAGCTTTGTTGCCAAACTCAACGAAACTCTACAAATTTGGTATCAATCTCTTCATCTCACTATGTTGATCAATAATCCACCATCAAAACTCATTTTCATCCATGGAATCATCCAAACCAAATCAAACTCATTCTTGTGCTCTGCTAACAAATCTCACCAAATCCAGATTTCTTTACACTAATCGAATCCTCATGCTATGCACATCCTTAATCCATGATTAAAACTCAATTCTAACCTAGGAATAGCTCAAACCGAATCAATCTAAATCTTGTGTCATGGTAAAAAATTCTCACGAACAACCTCCAATTCTAACCTAAATCCAACTAGGAGTCTCAGGGATCCTAACAACATGCATAATAGGTTCTACTTCCTCATAATTTAAGCGAAAAATGGAAAGGAAGAAACCTATAAAAAAGCCTCAACAGAGGCACGATCTTGTGATGAAACTTGCTCATATCAAACCAGAAACACTCTATGATTGATGATGAAGCTTTCTTGATGCTCGAATTTGCTTGAAGAAGCCTAAATCTTGGAACTCGATTTTCACTCTCAAGCTCACTTTTTCTAACTGCTTCTTACCTTTTCTTGCACCAAAACCACCCAACCTTCATCTGAAAATGATCCAGAACTTATATAGAAATGATTTGGATACATTTCAGGCACAATGGAGGTTCATGTAAGAACACAGATTGTTTCTTAGTAATATCTCTATGTTTTGATGATAACTCTTATGAAATTTTGTATTAAAGAATTATATACTCTAAAATTGGTTCATGAATATTTGCTGCAGATAATTAAAGTATATATACTTTCAAGAGCAAATTAATCTGAACATGGAACTATGGAAGGCTCTGAAGAGTCAGAATCATCTTATAGAAGAATCTGAGCGCTGCCTACAGAAGAATCTGAAGCAGAAGCTACAGAAGAATCTGAAGCAGAAGCTGCAGAAGACTCTGAAGCAGAAGGCTCTAATAAGATCTGAAGACTCTGAAGCATTGAAGAACTTTGTATGAGAGTTAAGAACCACAGTTTTTCAGAAGACTCTGAGAGTACTACACGTTGTATGTATTGAGGATCTGATTCATAAAACTCTGCTCTGATAGAACTACACGCTAAAGCACACTTGCTGCATTACTCTGATTCAGCAAATTCTGATGGGTATCCAAGACTCTGATCATGCAAAATATGATGGTTACATTTCTGAAAAGAAATACTTGTTGAAGAAGAATTCAAAGTAATATCCTTTGATTTGGCTCAACGACTCTTTCCTCTTTCATGCTTGACATTAGAACACAGACCAAAAGCATTTCTCTGTGCATTCTACTTCCAGGAAAAGTCATGTGATGTAAAGACAAAAAGGTTCAGGCCTTTTCAGTACACAACCTCCAACGTCAAGACTTTGTGGACTACTGTGCATATAAAAGCAAGTCTTCATCATCTTCTTCAAGTAATCAAGAACCAACGAATCTGACATAGAAACTCTTACAAGCTCTGATAAAATATTCTTATTGCTGAGTTTATTCTTTTGTTCTTAACATTAAGTGAAAAATCATTGTTGTGATAAAGCTTGTTAGAAGCATTCATACACTTGTATTAATCTTACATTTTATTGTAATAATTCCTTAAGAAGATCCAGTTGGGATCAGTAGTTCTTGAGAAGACTTTGAACAATTGTTTTTAGTGCTTACTATTGTAATCAGTTGATTAAATAGTGGATTAAGTCCTTGTTTGAGAAAGGAAAATCACTTTAGATAGGGTGGACTTGAGTAGTTGAGTTCAACGAACCAGGATAAAAATACTTGAGTTTTTACTTCTAAGTTTTATCTTCATACTTATTCAACCCCCCCACCCCTTCTAAGTTTTTCTCACCTTCACTTGGCATCAGAGCTCTGGTTCTGTGTGTGCTACCACTTCACAGTGACAGAAAAGATCCAGTGAGAAAAACTTTGATACCTATATTTGGTTGTTTATAACGGCTGATGTTTCAACATCTAACAAGTATGAAGAAAGAGACAGAATCAGTACTAAACCCCCTATGTTTGATGGGGAGAAATTTGATTATTGGAAAGACAGGATTGAAAGTTTTTTCCTTGGTTATGATGCTGATTTATGGGATTTGGTCATAGATGGATATGTTTATCCCATTGATGGGAATGGCAAGAAAGTAGATAGAAAATCTATGACAGAAGCCCAAAAGAAGGAATTTAGAAATCACCACAAGGCTAGAACAATACTGTTAAATACAATATCTCACACTGAGTATGAAAAGATCACAAATAGAGAAACTGCATTTGACATGTTTGAGTCCTTGAAAATGACTCATGAGGGAAACTCTCAAGTCAAGGAAACAAAGGCTCTGGCTCAAATTCAGAAGTATGAAGCTTTCAAGATGGAAGAAGCTGAATCTGTTGTTTTCCAGATTTCAAATACTTACAGCTGGACTAAAGGTTCTGGATAAAGGTTACTCTACTGCTGATCACGTGAAGAAGATCATCAGAAGCTTACCTACCAGATGGAGACCTATGGTGACTGCGCTGAAAATGGCTAAAGATCTGAACCATATTTCCTTGGAGGAACTAATCAGCTCACTAAGGAGCCATGAAATTGAACTTGAGGAAGATGAGCCTCAAAAGAAAGGTAAGTTAATTGCCTTAAAATCTAATAAATCTGATAAAGCGTTGCAGGTAATAGAGGAAAGCTCTAAAGAATCCTCATCTGAAGATGAAGATGAATTATCCATGCTGTCCAGAAGAATAAACAAACTCTGGAAGCATAAAGGAAAGAAGTTTAAAAACTTCAGGAAGTCTGACCAAAGAAAGGAATCTTCTGGACACAGAAGATCTGGAAAAAAGGAGGTTGTCTGCTACGAATGTAAAGAACCTGGGCATTACAAAAAATGATTGTCCAAAGCTTCTGAAAGAAAAGCCTAAAAGAAAATTTGATAAGAAGAAGAAGGTTCTAATGGCAACCTGGGATGATTCAGATACATCTGAATCTGAATCTGAGGCAGAAGAAGAATGTGCTAACGTAGCATTGATGGCAGACATAGAAGATCAGGAGGAAGGAATTTCAGGATCTGAATCTGACGCTGAAGAGGTAATGGCTAAACTCACTAAAGATGAACTTATCAAAGTGTTATCAGAGGTTCTGAAGAGCTATAATAATATTAAGCTCAAATACAAGGAGCGTCAAAGCAATCTTGTATCTGAGAATAATATTCTCAAATTAGAAGTGGCTGAGCTAAATGAAAAGAACTTAAAAATGAAAAATGATTTTGAATTAGCTCAACAAGACTCTGATTCTGAAACTGAGTCTGAATGCAAAAATATTTTGGAAAAGTATGACTACAGCTTTCAAAATTTTCTTGCTAAAAGCATAGACAGAAGCAAAATGGCTTCTATGATCTATGGAGTTAGCAGAAATAACAGAAAAGGAATTGGATATAAATCTTCCTCTGACTTAAATCCAAAACCTGTTGATAAAATTATCATCAAGAAGACTCCTTTATATTCCAATTTTAAATTTGGTCACTTGAATGATATTGAACACACTCGTTCTGAAAAGAACATTCATGTGTTTAAATCTAAGGCTAGTCAGAATAAACCTTATGTTGAAAAACAGAAGTTTAGACGAACCTTCAGAACAACCAACCCAAAAGGACCCAAGAAGATCTGGGTACCTAAGAGTAAAATAATTCCTGTTGCAGATGTTCTTAGCAGCAAGGTCAGGACGCCAGTCATGGTACCTGGACTCTGGATGCTCGCGACATATGACGGGAGAAAGGTCTATGTTCCAAAGTCTGGAGCTTAGATCTGGAGGTGACGTGAAATTTGGAGGGAATCAGAAGGGCAAGATCATTGGATCTGGCACTATTGGAAATGGTAACCTTCCCTCTATTACTAATGTTTTACTTGTAGAAGGATTAAAGCATAATCTATTGTCCATAAGTCAATTAAGTGACAATGGTTATGACATAGTCTTTAATCAAAAATGTTTTAAAGCTATTAGTCAAAGGGATGGCTCAATCCTATTTAGTGGAAAGAGGAAGAACAACATTTATAAAATAAATCTTTCAGAACTTAAGGTTCAGAATGTTAAATGCCTCTTGTCTGTTAATGAGGAGCAATGGGTCTGGCACAGAAGATTAGGGCATATTAATATGAGACGTATATCTCAGATTAATAAACTTAATCTTGTCAAAGGATTTCCTAAGTTGAAGTTCACCTCAGATGCTCTTTGTGAAGCATGTCAAAAAGGGAAGTTTTCAAAATCCTCTTTTAAATCAAAAAATGTTGTTTCTACTTTCAGACCATTAGAATTACTTCATATTGATCTGTTTGGACCAGTGAAAACTGCATCCATCAGAGGCAAGAAGTATGGATTAGTCATTGTTGATGACTATAGTAGATGGACATGGGTAAAGTTCTTAAAACACAAGGATGAGTCACATTCTGTGTTCTTTGACTTCTGCAAACAAGTCCAGAATGAAAAAGATTTCAAAATTATAAAAGTCAGAAGTGATCATGGTGGTGAATTTGAAAACAAATATTTTGAAAAATATTTTAATGAAAATGGCATTGCTCATGATTTTTCCTGTCCTAGAACTCCACAACAGAATGGAGTTGTAGAGAGGAAAAATAGAACTCTGCAAGAAATGGCCAGAACCATGATCAATGAGACTAATCTGGCAAAGCACTTTGGGGCAAAAGCAATCAACACAGCATGTTACATTCATAACAGAGTGTCTGTAAGACCTCTTCTGGAAAAGACTCCTTATGAATTGTGGAGGAACAGAAAGCCCAACATTGATTATTTTCATCCTTTTGGATGTATTTGTTATATGTTGAACACTAAAGAGAATCTTAGCAAGTTTGATTCTAAAGCACAAAAGTGTTTCATGCTTGAATATTCTGAACGCTCTAATGGCTACAGAGTATACAATACTGAAACACAGATTGTGGTAGAATCTATACATGTTAGATTTGATGATAAGCTTGGCATTAAAAAGTCAAAACAGTTTGAAAGTTCTGCAGATAGAGAAGTAGTCTTCACAGACTCTGAAGGCTTAGAGGCAGACAAAGCTCAAGTGAAGGAACCAGAAGCAACGCCAGATGCAATTCCTTTGACTTCTCAGATGAACAACTTAAACATTTCTGAAGAATCAACTGTTAGAGGATCATCTTCCAGAATCAAAGCTTCGCATCCAGAGAATGTGATCATTGGAAAGAAGGATGACCCTATTAGAATAAGATCCTTCCTTAGATCCTCTGAAGCATCATTATTTGGATTGGTGTCAGTAATTGAACCAACCACTATGGATGAAGCTCTGCAAGACAATGACTGGATTATTGCCATGCAAGAAGAGCTAAATCAGTTCACTAGAAATGATGTGTGGGACTTAGTTCCAAGACCAAAAGGATTTAACATAATTGGAACTAAATGGGTCTTCAGAAACAAGCTTAATGAGAAAGGAGAAGTTGAAAGAAATAAGGCAAGGCTTGTTGCTCAGTGGTACAGTCAACAAGAAGGTATTGATTACACTGGAACTTATGCTCCAGTGGCAAGGTTAGAATCTATACGCCTTCTTATTTCATTTGCTGCACAATATAACATCACTATATATCAGATGGATGTTAAAAGTGCCTTTCTAAATGGTATTATAGAAGAAGAAGTTTATGTTCACCAGCCTCCTGGTTTTGAGAGTGAAAAATTTCCAAAACATGTTTTCAAACTAAAGAAATCTCTGTATGATTTAAAACAAGCTCCCAGAGCTTGGTATGAGAGGTTAAGCAATTTTCTTCTAGAGAAAAATTTCATCAGAGGTAAAGTGGACATAACACTCTTTTGTAAAACATTTAAGAAAGATCTTCTAATTTGTCAAATATATGTGGATGATATTGTATTTGGATCTACCAATACTATGCTAGGAAAGGAGTTTGCTCAATGTATGCAGGCAGAATTTGAAATGAGCATGATGGGAGAATTGAGATTCTTTCTGGGAGTTCAAGTCAACCAAACTCTAGAGTGCACTTACATTCATCAGACCAAATATGTTTAAGAACTTCTGAAGAAATTTAACATGACTGATAGTAAGATGGCAAAGACTCCCATGCATCCAACTAGTACACTAGGCAAGGAAGAGGTAAGTAAGAAAGTAGATCAGAAACTCTACAGAGGTATGATAGGATCTCTTCTCTACTTAACTGCCTCTAGACCTGACATTCTGTTCAGTGTATGCTTATGTGCAAGATTCCAATCAGATCCTAGAGAATCTCACTTAACTGCTGTTAAGAGGATTCTAAGGTATCTGAACGGTACTACTAACGTGGGTCTGTGTTACAGAAGATCTGATAAATATACATTAGTTGGATTTTGTGATGCTGACTATGCTGGAGACAGAGTAGAGTGTAAAAGTACTTCTGGAAGCTGTCAGTTCCTTGGAAGTCATCTGATCTCATGGTACAGCAAGAACCAACCCACAATTGCACTTTCTACAACAGAGGCATAATACATTGCTGCTGCTGGATGTAGCACGCAGATGCTCTGGATGAAGAGTCAGTTAGAGGACTATCAGATCTTTGAGAGTAATGTATCTATCTTCTGTGATAATACTTCTACTATATGTTTGTCTAAAAATCCAATTTTACACTCTAAGGCAAAACATATAGAAATTAAACATCATTTCATCAGAGACTATGTTCATAAGGGTATTATAAACTTAGCTTTTGTTGATTCAGATCATCAATGGGCTGATATTTTTACAAAACCCCTTGCTGAAGATAGGTTCAAGTTTATTCTAAAAAATATTGGTATGGATTTTTGTCCAGAATAATATTTATCAGAGGCAAACTTCTCAGATGCAAAATGTTTAATGCTCTGAAGTATTTCATCTGTTAACTTATTCATTTTCTTGAATTATTTTACTTGTGTAAATCTGAACTAACAATGCTCAGAGGATCTGAACATTGTCTAACGTTTCATTTCTCAAGAGATTTCAGAAGCACAAGCAAGCAAACACGTGTAGCTCAGAAACTGAAAAGGTAGAGTGCACTTTACTGAATTAACGTTTGAAGTACTGCTTTGAAAATCTGATTTTTCTTGATTTTCCCCCCATATGTCAGAATCATAATTGTTGTGCAATGATGTTTTTACTTTTTCATTTAATGTTATGTGAAGCGTGCGTATGTGATTGTTTGTGTGCCTGATTTTATCTATAAATACCACAAATCACACCATTTCACACTTTTCACTTCACAAACCTTTTATGCATTTATGTCTTCTCTTTGCTCTTCACCAAAACCCTAAACCTAAAACCTCTCTCTCAAGAACATCAATGGCATCTTCTTCATCAACATCTGCTCAGATGCAATCAACCATTGTTGTTTCTGCTCCTAATGCTGAGGCTTACAAAGAACCTGTAAGAACTCTTTTCACTCCAACTATAGAACTGGAAGTTCTGAGTGAATGCTTCATAGACTTTGAGTCCATTGAAGAAAATGGATTTAATCTTTCTTCAACCATTCAAACTCAGAGTTGGACAAAGTATTTTGACAGGCTTATGGGTCCTGTTTATCCAACTTTGGTGAAAGAATTCTGGATACATGCTCAGGTGTGCCCTAAATTCATCCATTCTTCTGTCCTTGGGAAGGAGATTGTGATTACTGAGAAGCTAATTAGATAACTCATTGGGTACTCTGAAACTGATGGTGAAACCAGTCTACAATCTGCTCGTGTGGATCTTTTTGATGTGTTTCAAGAAGTTACTATTTAAGGGGAACCAACTAGCAAAGTAAGGGAACTGAAGCCAGTCTACAGGATCTGGGCCAAGATTTTCATGGGTTCCATCTTTCACAGAAAATCATCAAATTCCCCAGATTATGTCAGTGCTGAACAACCATACTTTATGTTCTGTATGAGCAACGGAAAGAAGGTGGACTTGCCTTATCTTCTGTTCAGTCACCTTCTGAATCATATAAAGGAAACAAGAGAAGAAGTAAGAGTCAAAACTGGAAAAGTTAGGAATTGGATTCCTATGGGTAGACTGATATCAGACATTCTAATAGAGAATGGTCTTGTGAAATATCTGTATGATACTGGATTGACAGAGGATCTGTCATATGTCATAGGTTCTGTCATCAATGGGAATCTGAAGAGGATGAAAGTCATCACAGAGCTTGCCAGCAAACCTAAGAAAATTGCTACTAAGGATGTCAACAACAGAAGGATTCATGTTGAAGATTTTTCAATGTTCACTGCTGACGAACCAAGGGAGATCATCTTATCCTACATAGCTGATTGTCTGTTAAATGGTGTTCCTCTGCCTGTGAACATCGTCCAGAAGGAAGGAGAAGTTCTGCCTAATCCTGTTAGAGAAAGGCGTTCAAAGAAGATTGTTGAAGAAGGATCTGAGGCTTCTCCAAAGAGAAAAGCCTCTGAAGCTGCTGCTAAGCCTCAGAAGGTAAAGAAAGTGAAACCCACTCCTCCAAAAGAAAGTCTGGAAGACATAAGAGAAACTATCAAACAGGTATTAACATCTGATCCAACTCCAACCATTCACTCTCCATTACCTTCACCTCCTCCATCACCTTCTAGACCACAATCATCTGTACCACCATCATCTAGAATTCATACATCTGAACCCCCTCCATCTCAAACTACACGTTCTCAACCATCTTCTGTACAAACTCCATCTGAACCACCTCAAACAGAAATACAACCAGAACATCAACAACAAGAACCATCTCAGCCAGAACTTCAACAAAAACAACAACCAGAACCTCAACAACAACAACAACTACAACCAAAACAATAACAACAACTGCCAGAACATCACTCTCAACCCATTTCATCTGAACCTCCCCAACCAACACCATCTGAACATCCCTCAATAATAGAACAATACTTACCTGTTCCAGAACCTTCAAATGACATTCTTGATCTGGAACCACTTGCAACCATGGTTGTCTCGTCATCCACCTCATGCCACTCCACTGATTCATCTGATTCTGAATTAGAAGTTCACTCACCCTCTAGTTTACACATTCCTGATCCACTCAAACCTGCATTTTCTGATCTATTAGCACCGGACCAAATAAGTCGTAGACTTTCACTTCGTTCAAATTTCAACCTCTCAGATTTTCAAAATTCATCATCTGAAGCTGAAATTTCACCAACCCCTACACCTCAGCTCACCATACCACAACCATCTGAACCTCAACCATCTGCACCTCAACAATCTGCACCTCAACCATCCGAACCTCAACCATCTAAACAACCACCATCTAATCCAACACCTCCTAACACCACTTGTGAACAACCTCAGCCAAACTCTAAATCTGCTGAGAAAGTGATTCTTGAGGAAATTCTTTACCCCAAACCTAGATCAGATGTTGATAAACTGTTTGAAAATTTCAAAAAGGAAGTTCGTATGGGGATTGCACGTGTGGAAGAAGAGTGTCCGTTCAGTATAGACCCTGTTAAGTCTGAAGCTGCTTGGGATAAATTTATCTCTAAGTTCAACGTGGTGGCCTCTCATCTCAAGACAGTCTGTGCTGAAGATGCTAAGGCAAAGTTTGCTGAGTTGGTAAGACAGACTCTGATGAGCATTCCCAAACCACCAGTGCTGCTTCTGGAAGCTGCTCCTGCTGAAGACTCTCCATCTGAAGACGTTGCATCTGATATGGACATTGATGCATCTGCATCTGAAGTAAAGGCTGACAATTCAGAACTTGTGAAAGAAGTTAAGGAAATCAAGTCTTGGATGATCAAACAAGAACAAACCACTGAAGAGATTAAGACTTGGATGGCCAAGCAAGAAGAGTCTACTACAAAGATCACAGATCTTCTGACCCTGATTGCATCTCGTCAACCTTAGTTTCTTTTCATGTTTATGTTATGTTGTTTTCATCTGTTTTCTCTTGCTTGTTTTTTATCATCTGTTATGTGAACCATCTGAATGAATGAAATTGTTTGCTTTGCTTTTCTTCTATTATCTTTTCTGTCTTTACACATCTTTTTGATTATGACAAAAAGGGGGAGAAAAAGAATCTGATTGTTCAATCCATAAGCAAATACTAAAACAAAATCCAGACATATTATTAACTATCTTTGAATTTAAGCCTTTCAGATTCTATTGTTTCATCTGACAAAATAAATTCATTGAAGATATCCTGAGAATTCCCCAACCAGACTCTGATTCTTGAAGCAAATTGTACTCTGAGTCTAAACGCAAAACCAGACTCTGTGTTTGAAAGAAGTCATCAGACTCTGATTAACCAGACTCTGTGTTTGAAGGAAGTCATCAGACTCTGATTCTGAAATACACTCAAGCAAAAAGGGAAGTATTCTTTTCCTTAGAGTATTCATTTCAGGGGGAGATTCTTAATCTCAGGGGGAGTTATAATTATTGTTTTTTTTATTGAACAAAATTTCTGATGTTTTGTCATCATAAAAAAGGGGGAGATTGTAAGAACACAGATTGTTTCTTAGTAATATCTCTATGTTTTGATGATAACTCTTATGAAATTTTGTATTAAAGAATTATATACTCTAAAATTGGTTCATGAATATTTGCTGCAGATAATTAAAGTATATATACTTTCAAGAGCAAATTAATCTGAACATGGAACTATGGAAGGCTCTGAAGATTCAGAATCATCTTATAGAAGAATCTGAGCGCTGCCTACAGAAGAATCTGAAGCAGAAGCTACAGAAGAATCTGAAGCAGAAGCTGCAGAAGACTCTGAAGCAGAAGACTCTGAAGCAGAAGACTCTAATAAGATCTGAAGACTCTGAAGCATTGAAGATCTTTGTATGAGAGTTAAGAAGCATAGTTTTTCAGAAGACTCGGAGAGTACTACATGTTGTATGTATTGAGGATCTGATTCATAAAACTCTGCTCTGATAGAACTACACGCTAAAGCACACTTGCTGCATTACTCTGATTCAGCATATTCTGATGGGTATCCAAGACTCTGATCATGCAAAATCTGATGGTTACATTGCTGAAAAGAAATACTTGTTGAAGAAGAATTCAAAGTAATATCCTTTGATTTGGCTCAACGACTCTTTCCTCTTTCATGCTTGACACTAGAACACAGACCAAAAGCATTTCTCTATGCATTCTACTTCCAGAAAAAGTCATGTGATGTAAAGACAAAAAAGGTTTAGGCCTTTTCAGTACACAACCTCCAACGTCAAGACTTTGCGGACTACTGTGGATATAAAAGCAAGTCTTCATCATCTTCTTCAAGTAATCAAGAACCAACGAATTTGACATAGAAACTCTTACAAGCTCTGATAAAATATTCTTATTGCTGAGTTTATTCTTTTGTTCTTAACATTAAGTGAAAAATCACTGTTATGATAAAGCTTGTTAGAAGCATTCATACACTTGTATTAATCTTACATTTTATTGTAATAGTTCCTTAAGAAGACTTTGAACAGTTGTTCTTAGTGCTTACTATTGTAATCAGTTGATTAAATAGTGGATTAAGTCCTTGTTTGAGAAAGGCAAATCACTCTAGATAGGGTGGACTGGAGTAGTTGAGTTCAACGAACCAGGGTAAAAATACTTGAGTTTTTACTTCTAAGTTTTATCTTCATACTTATTCAACCCCCCTTCTAAGTATTTTCTCACCTTCAGTTCAAACAACCCAATTGGAAATTCAATTTTCCTTCACTTTTTTGCTTTATGAACTGCACGAAAACAGAGCTAATTCACTCCCAAATTGATCCATTTTGCTTGCTGGTGATGTAAGGAGTGTGGATGGCTGAGATTGAAGCCTTGGAAATGCATCAATGGTGGATTTGTATTTTGTTTCTTCAAGCTTAAGAAACATAAGGAAAGACCATGTAAATGACTTCAATTCTCAAATGTGGTAATTGCATTGTGCTTAGAATGCATTGGTGACTCAAAAAATGCACTGATATGCCTTGAAATGATTTATTTTGAATTAAATTGAATTTTTGACTTTAAATGCCTTTAGAGTTCATTTTTATGAAATTTTCTTCAACAAATCCTCAATCCAATCCATATCAATGAATCCTTCGTGTTTGAGTGAATAAATAACTCCATTTTGAGCAACTTTCAAGTTGGACAAATTTGAATTTGAGGTATGCAAAGTGATGAAATGGACCTACAATCCAAAATGACTTAAATCTTACTTTCCCAAAATGCCTTTGCCTTGCAAGCTCCATATCTTGAGTTCTACAAATCCAACCAAGGACTTCTAGTACTTTTTGGAATTCTAAGAAGATAAGGAAGAACATTCATGTTGGGGTCAAGTACAGGTGAGACCTCCCTCTAGGTCAAAAGTGGCACGGAAGTTGGTTGACTTTCAAGTACCAAAATCACATTCACCTGATGACTTGTAACTTGTCTGCTTCATAACTTGAGTTCTATAAATCCTATCAAGGACTTCTAGTACTCAAATTAAAGGTAAGAACATGCTCTACAAGTTCCATGTTAGGGTCAAGATGAGATGAAATTTTCATCTTGAGTTATGTGGTCTTGAAGTTAGGCACTAAACTAGGGGATTTTACACTGTAAGCTTAAAAACCCTAGCCTATGAACTTCTCACACTCTTGATAATTGATGAGTTGGTCTTGGAATCATCCCTTGAGTGTCTTAACACATCATTCCATGATCACATGGCCTTGAAATTAGGTCTCAGCCTCTTTCAATTCACTTGTTGACTTAGGGTTGACCAGGTGGAAACCCTAATTGCACCCATCTTGGTTGCAGCCTCTTAATCCCTGCACAATGAGTTACCCAAGCTCCATAATGACTTTCAAGCCATCTCATGAGATCTCTCAATGCTTGACACCCATATCCATGGATTCAAAATCATTTGATGGTCTCCCATGACCATCAAGTTAGGAAATATGCACATTTGGCTTCAGCCACTTCTCTGGGGATCTCTGACTTCTTTAATGAGGATATCAACCCTTGAACATTTGAGTGGATACTCTTGAATAACCTTAGAGCATGGTTCTAGCCCCTTCTTGGTAAGCACACCTCTTGATCCCTGCAAACATGACAATTCAATGCATATGCTAATGCTACAATGAATGCAATGAAACATAAGCTAGGTAAAGAAAAAGGTTAGGCAAATTTTGGGGTGCAACAGCTGCCCCTATTCAAACGGCTTGGACCTAACTAGGTGAGAAGCGAACGACTCTCAAACAATCAAGGTAAAAGACGGTTGAATACCAATAAACCCGGAAATTTTCCAACCGCACAAGCAAACAGTACTCTGATTGGTAAAACTCTCTAGAGACTGAAATGACAGTTGCGCGGCAACTGGCTGGTGAATTACTACTTCAAATCTTCGTCTAACTTCGTCATCAAGTTGGGACGTAACCACTGATTCATCAGTGATTGATAAAGATAACTGATTTTGCCGTCAGGAACTCTACATCAATTGGAAGGACTACTTAGCATTACCACCAGACTTCCTCATCAAGTCGGTAAGGAACTTTGACATTACTGCCGGAATTCATCATCAAGTCTGGAAGAAAATTTTTGTCGGACTTTGTCATCAAGTCATTGTTGGACTTCATCATCAAGTCTAGAGGAACGTTTGGCATCACTACCAGACTTCGTCATCAAGTCGAAAGAAAATTTCTGTAGAACTTCGTCATCAAGTCTATGAGAGATTTCTGACTCCGCTGGGGATTTTGGAGAACTTCCTCAAGTAACTCCGTCAAGTATCGACCTCAAGTCGAAAGTATCCATCTGACATCACTGTTAAGTATCGACCTCAAGTCTAAAGGAAAAAGCTGACCTCACCGTCAATCATCTGTTGGGGACACCATTTCTGACCTCACCGTCAGGCCTCCATAAAGTTGTTCAACAACTACTGACATCACCGCCAGACGAGTGGAGAACCACGATCTAGACAAACTTTTGACGTCACTGTCATGACTCTATTGCTAATATTCCAATGTCTTCACCGGACAACCTTACCAACAAGAAACACCTGACCTCACCGTCATAGCTTCGTCGGTATTATTCCAACATCATCGCTGGATAAACACAAGAAAAATTTTACTTCACCATCATATCTTCGTCGATAACATTCCAAAATCACCGTAGGGTAATCATACTATCAAGAACACGTATGACCTCATCGTCAAGATTGAGCATCTGACTTCTTCGTCGGACAATCACATATTTTATACACACCTGACCTCACCGTCAAGATTTATTAATCAAATGGAGGAAATCATAAAATCACCGTCAATCCTCTGCCGAGGATAACATACCTGATCTCGCCACCAATCACCCTTGGTAACCAATTACTGACATCATCGCCACATGAAGCTGATACATCTCTGACATCACCGTCGAGCAATCTTCTCTGATCACCTCTTGACATCACCGTCATATAAAATGGAAAATCACAACCTTTAGCAAACTTTTGACATCACAGTCAAATATCCGTAAACACATCATCTGAATTGGATAGCCGCTAACATCGTCGTCGAACCCTTTACAAGGAGAAGCTTCAACCATACTACTCTGAGGGATAGGGAAGAAACTTTTAAATTCACAACTCTGTTCTGGGAGTTCTAGAAAACTTAACTGAATAACTCTGCCGATGAACACCTGCCTACAAGAACGATACCCACCTAGCTCATGTTTCACATGCATATGTTTGGCCATGGTGTAATGCTCCACACGGAGTGGAAATGCTACGCGTTTAGGGTAGATTCTATGCAATCATGCAAAATTCTACGGAACCAAATCAGCAAAATAAATGCTGAAGGGAAAAATCCTCCTATCAAGGAGAAGGAACCATCCGGATGGGGAGAAGGAATCATCCTGCTGAGGAGAAGGATCACCAATTTCAATCTCAGACGACTTTCCGCTGGGAAACAAAGTTCTACGAGAACCTGTACCTGCTAAACTGAGTATACGATCCTCAAACTGCTGAGGAAAAGATATCAACCGCAGAAATAAACTGCACGGCCTTCGCAGATAGAACCTTCCTGGAGATACAGACTCCGATGGGGAAGTATAGCAACAACTATTCAACACTCTCTCCTGCCGGAGAAGACAAATAATGGCCTGAACGACCTTCCAAGACTCGGCTCTCTTGGGGAACTGCAAACTTGGCCGAGGATAGACAACCCGACGCTGGAATAAATCCTACCTGCCAGGGAGAACACAACTCTGTGGGGAATTCAACTCTGCTAGAGACCTCAGTCTGAACCATCGAGATCTGAAGACTTACGGATAGTCTTCTACGAGAAAGCTGCACGTTGACCCACTTCTGGGAATGAGGGTACGCCCTGTGCATGACTCAGCTGGGGATATGATGATCCTGCCTAGGATGCATCTTGGCACACTGCCTGGAGGGTGACGGCCCTGCAACAAAGTGAACAAACAGACAAGATACCCTTTACAAAGGGGCCTATCAAGGTTATCATCTGTGACAATGTTCAGGTAATTCACTGTTTTAACAATTATTGGCCTAGGCCAGCAAGTTTATGTATGCGCATTTTTAACAAAAACATCGGGTGTTTTTTCGCAAACAAAACAGATAAAAGCTAAAACGAGCAAACAGAATACTGAATAGTATATGTTTATTGATAAACGAGCCTGTAAATAGGCAAAATGTTTTACAACAGATGCAAACTCCTGAAATGAGAAAGTTGCGCAAGTATACACAGAAATATACAACAACAATATACACAAATATCGGCAATGCGGTGTAGACGAACACCATGAGTTGATCCCTCTATGACCCACTCGACTTCGATACTTCTCCAACGCTTCGTCTTCAGAAGAGATTGATTTGGATAAACGGCCCTCAGGTCTCCCCAAACCACTAAGCAATGAAAGTTCACACGTGGACCGCAGTCATTTGCTTCTTTAATCCCTAACTTTTACCAGAACCGCCCTTTCGGGTTTTCGATTCACCGGAATACCCTTTTTTGCCAAAACCGCCCTTTCAGGTTTTCGACTTTGCGGGTGTACATTTTTTCATTTATATCCCTAATTTTTTCCTGAACATTTTATTTTTCTGGTTCGCCGGGATGCCCCATTTTTGCCTGGATATTCTTTTTTCTTTCTAGCGGGTCATTTTAAGCAAAGTATTTTTTAACTGCGTCCGCGTTCACAGGGGATGCAAAATCTCCACCATGCATCGTGGATAATAGTAAGGCTCCTCCCGAGAAGACCTTCCTGACGACATATGGACCTTCATAGTTGGGAATCGATTTGCCCCTGTGATCGGAGCGTGGTGGGAGAATCTTTTTCAGCACAAGATCGTCCGTCTGAAAGCTTCTAGGACGCACCTTCTTATCATAAGCTTTCTTCATTCGGCTTTGGTACAAATGACTGTATGTGATGGATGCTAACCTCTTCTCATCCATCAGGATCAGCTGATTCAGTCTATTCTTTATCCATTCTGCCTTATCGAGCTTCAAGTCGACCAGAACTCTTAAAGAATGAATCTCGACCTCTAACAGTAGGACAACTTCCATACCGTATACTAGTGAGAAAGGAGTTGCCCCAGTTGATGTGCGTACCGTCGTACGATAACCATGCAGAGCAAATGCCAACATCTCATGCCAATATTTGTAAGTGGCAACCATCTTTTGCACTATCTTCTTGATATTTTTGTTGGCCGCTTTGACAGCGCCATTCATCTTCGGCCGATAGGGCGATGAGTTGTGATGTTCAATCTTGAAGTTCTGGCATAACTCCTTCATCATCTTGTTGTTCAAATTCGAACCATTGTCAGTAATGATCCACTCGAGAATTCCATATCTGCAGATGATGTCCTTCTTTATGAATCTAGCTACCACTTGTTTGGTCACATTGGCGTACAAGGCTGCCTCCACCCACTTGGTGAAGTAGTCGATGGCTACCAAAATGAAGTGGTGTCTATTAGATGCAGTGGGTTTGATCTTGCCGATCATATCAATACCCCACATGGAAAACGACCAAGGGGATGACATGACATTCAACGGACACGGCGACACATGTATTTTGTCTGCATAGATCTGGCATTTGTTACATCTCTTCGTTAATTTGAAACAATCCGACTCCATCGTCAGCCAGTAATACCCTGCTCGTAATATCTTCTGAGTCATGGCATGTCCGCTGGCGTGCGTACCAAATGTGCCTTCATGGACCTCTTCCATAAGCAAGCTAGCTTCTTTTTCGTCCACACATCTGAGTAGCACTAGATCATGATTTCTCGTGTAGAGAACCCCATCCGGATTGAGGTAGAAGTTGCCAGACAACCTCCTAAGAGTCTTCTGATCCTGGGTTGACGCTCCCATCGGATACTCCTTGGTCTTGAGGAAATTCTGGATATCATAGAACCACGGTTTGCCATCGGTGGCCTCCTCAATTGCAAATACAAATGCAGGTCTGTCAAGATGAGAGATGACAATTCTGGGAGCTTCATTCCAAAAATTAACCTTGTACATGGAGGACAAGGTTGCCAGAGCGTCGGCCATCTGGTTCTCTGCTCTCGGCACGTGGTGGAATTCTACCCGATCGAAGAATGGCAGCAACCTTCTCGCGTAATTCATGTAAGGGACCAAATTCGACTGTCTAGTCTCCCACTCCCCTTTGATCTGGTTAACAACGAGTGCTGAGTCACCATATACATCTAGGTTTTTGATTCTCAAATCAATGGCTTCTTCTAAACCCATGATGCATGCCTCATATTCTGCTTCATTGTTGGTGACTGGAAAAGTTAATCTGGCAGTGAATGGGATGTGGGACCCCTGGGGTGTCATAATGATTGCCACGATACCACTTCCATAGGAATTAACTGCACCGTCGAATATCAACTTCCACTGGGAGCCAAGCTCTGGCCCTTCATCGGGCAGTGGTTCATGACAGTCCTTCATCTTGAGGAACATAATATCTTCATCGGGAAACTCAAATTTCATTGGCTGATAGTCTTCGATAGGCTGTTCGGCAAGGTACTCATCCAAAACACTTCCCTTGATGACCTTCTGGGAAACATACTGAATATCGTACTCCGTTAGTACCATTTGCCACCTGGCAATTCTGCCCGAAAGCGCTTGCTTTTCGAAGACGTACTTGATCGGATCCATCTTCGAAATTAGCATGGTCGTGTGATTGAGCATATATTATCTTAAACGCTTGGTAGCCCATGCGAGTGGGCAACATGTTTTCTCCAGCACTGAGTAACGGGACTCACAATCTGTGAACTTTTTACTCAAGTAATAAATGGCATGCTCCTTTCTGCCAGTCTTGTTGTGCTGACCGGGAACGCAACCCATGTTATTCTAAAAAACCGTCAAATACATGATTAAAGGTCTTCCGGCCACTAGGGGTATCAAAATGGGAGGTTCCTGCAAATACTGTTTTATTTTGTCGAATGCCTTTTGGCAACCCTCATTCCAAACAACCGCCTGATCTTTTTTCAATAGCTTGAACATTGGTTTGCATGTGGCTGTGAGCTGAGATATGAACCGTGCAATGTAGTTCAATCTCCCCAAGAAACCATGAACTTCCTTTTCATTTTTAGGCCCCTGGCATATCTTGTATAGCTTTTATCTTTGCAGGATCAACCTCAATGCCTTTTTCACTCACGATAAACCCCAGTAGTTTTCTGGACCGTACTCCGAAAGTACATTTGTTAGGATTCAGCCTCAACCTGAATTTCCTAAGCCTCTCGAACAACTTCAGCAAATCGACTAGATGTCCCTCCTCCGTTTGGGACTTTGCTATCATGTCATCAACATAGACTTCAATCTCATGATGAATCATATCATGAAACAAAGTGACCATCGCCCGCTGGTAAGTTGCCCCTGCGTTTTTCAACCCAAAAGGCATTACTTTATAGCAGAACGTCCCCCATGGTGTAATGAATGTAGTTTTCTCCATGTCTTCCGGTGCCATCTTAATCTTGTTATAACCGGAGAAGCCATCCATGAACGAAAACACGGAAAATTGAGCAGTATTGTCGACCAATACGTCAATATGAGGGAGCTGGAAATCGTCTTTAGGGCTCGCCTTATTTAAATCCCGATAATCAACGCACATTCACACCTTACCGTCTTTCTTTGGTACAGGTACTATGTTGGCGACCCACGAAGGATAAGTAGTCACGGCCAAAAATCCAGCATCCAACTGCTTTTGGACCTCTTCCTTGATTTTGACGGCCATGTCTGGTCGTGTCCTTCTAAGCTTCTACTTAACTGGAGGAGAATCTTCGCGCAATGGTAAGTGATGAACCACTATGTCAGTGTCGAGCCTGGGCATATCTTCATACGACCAAGCAAAGATGTCACTATACTCTCGAAGCATCTCGATCAGTCTTTGCTTGACGTCGTTGTGTAATGCAGCCCCTATCCTGACATTTCTGACAACTTCCTCAGACCCCAAATTAATAATCTGGATTACTTCCTCATGAGGCAGAATGATCTTATCGTCTTGTTTCAACAGTTGAGCCAACTCTTCCGGAAGGTCTTCATCCTCATCGATCTCTTCTTCAGCTTGATATATCGGGAAATCAAAGTCGAAGTGAGTCATAGAAGGTTCCGGATCGATGTCATCTGTAGTGTGAATCCTGCAATAAAAATGGTTAAGCTTAAAAAAAGGATATGCAGGCTAGCACAAACCATATTGCCATTTTATTGTTTTTTTAAAACAAAAATAAAATAAGAATAACAGAGATCACAAAATTTGGATGCAAAAAAAACGACCTTTGATTTATTGATAATATGTACATGCATAACCAAGCAAGGCCCTGACAATAAAACCTTTATGCCCCGGGTAGGACATAAGGTTGTATAATAATTGGAAAAAGCAAAGCATTACTCTTTACGCATCACTTGGATGAAATCCTGGATGGACCAATTGCCGAGGCTCTGGCCTGGCTTGCACGGCTGGATCCACGCATCCATATCGCAATCGCTATCTCCTTCCCCATCGGAAACAATGTTGACGCGCTCAAATACCACTCCCCCTTTTGTGAACAGCACTGGCCCCTTGTAGCGCGGCGCACTCTGAGAGGATGAAGTAGAAGAAGAGGGATGGTACCCCAAGCCAAACTTATCTTGTTTGTTGGGGATATCCAGCACCTGCCCCCAACCTTGGGTTGAACCAGTCTGTACTACAGCTTGAGCTTCCTTGAAGGAAGAGAGAGTCATCTCAGGCATCTTGCTCATCACAGGAGATACATCCTTGACCTTGACAGTTTCGAATGCCTGGCACAATGTTTCGTGGATCTCGCTGTCCACTTCCACATACTTGAAAGACGACAAATGGCTCACCATAATATCATCCTCCCCGCAGACGGTAACAATGCTGCCACCCACAACATACTTCAGCTTTTGATGCAGCGTAGAGGTCACAGCTCCCGCTGAATGGATCCAGGGCCAGCCTAGCAAGCAGATGTAGGCGGGTTGCATATCCATGATATAAAATACTGCAAAAGGTTTCGGTCCCCACTTGGATGGGCAACGTCACTTCCCCGAACATGGACCGCCGTGTTCCATCAAAAGCCCTCACCACTAGATCACTAGGGGTACGAATCAATCCCCTAGTATCAAGCTTCATCAAGGCTTTCTTAGGAAGAACGTTCAAAGATGATCCCGTGTCCACGAGCACATGGGACATGACCGTTCCTCGACATTCTATTGAGATATACAAGGCGCTATTATGGTTCCTTCCTTTTGGCGTCAGCTATAAGTCAGTAAACCCCAATCCTTACCAGCATTCACATGTGCAACCACCCCCTCGAGCTGGTTGACAGAAATTTATTGAGGTACATATGCGGAATTCAGAATCTTCAAGAGTGCATTATGATGCGCCTCTGAGCATAATAATAAATTCAGTATGGAAATCTTCGAAGGCGTCTGCTGCAAGTGGTCAACTATTTTATAGTCGCTCTTCTTGATTAATCTCATGAACTCTTCAGCATCCTTTACCAGCAAGTCTTTTTCTACCTCTCGAGAGGTCTCTTCAATGGCTGCTTTACCTTTACCCTTATCGACCCTGTCAGCAACAACTTCAGGTGGTGAGAATACTCTTCCACTGCGAGTAATCCCTCCTGATCCAACCATATTATCCACAGATTCCATAGGTGGGCCTTTTAAGTCCAGCTTCTCACCATTGCAGTAAATCTCCGCTCTATAATTCCATGGGACAGCGTTCGTACTTTCAAATGGTATAGGACCGGCTTTCGTTATAGTGATAGTGGGTGGTCTCGGAGCAGAAATGGTGACGATCTTATACGGGATGGTGATTGTAGCAATCTCATCCTTCTGCTTGGCTATCACTTCCCCGAATTTGTCCTCAACCTTCCACTCAAATTGTAGGACCCCTTCGTCGATCAACCCCTGAATCCCTACCTTCAGCTGATCACAACCATCCATATGTCTCGCACATTCAATGCAAAACTCCCCACAGCCCAGGAATACACCCTTCTTCAGAAGTTTAGCTTTGACAAAGCTAAGTGGTGTTTTCAAATCATTGACATTCTTCACCAAATTCAAGTCTTCTTCTTTGGTGATTGCATTAACCCCTGCGCCCCCGTGGTTAGGCATAGGGTTCTGTATGACATTCGGCACGTCGTTGGAGAAGTTTATCATCTTATTGTCGACCATGTCTTGCACCTTGTGCTTGAACGCTTTACAGTTGTCGATCGAGTGGCCTGGTGCCCCCGAATGAAACTCACAGTGGGTGTTCGCATCGTACCCAGGTGGTGGCGGCCCTGTCAAGGGAGCCATGGTTCTCTTTTGAATGAGTTATAGCTGAAGTAATGCCTGCAATAGCTGACCATAAGGCATGGGTGGAGTGTCAATATGGCGATTTGCCAATGGACCTTTGCCCTGGTACCTCATGTACCCCTGTTGGTTCTGCTGTGACTGCTACTGAGGTTGTTGCTGCTGTGGAGCAGTAGGGATAATTATACTTGCGACCCTTTGTTGCTGACGGTTCTGTGATGGCTTTCTGTTCCCTCGGGACCCAGATACAGAGTTGGCTTCACCCTCTCTCTTCTTTCCTCCAAACCCTTTCTTTCCTCCAGCTGAGGAATTCTCACCAGTATAAATCTTACCAAGCTTAATCCCGTTCTTAACTCGCTCACCCGTGATGATTAAGTCAGAGAAACTCCCTGACATGCTGCTGATTAATTTTTCATAATAAACACCCGGCAGCGTTACCACAAACATATCCACCAGTGCACGTTCAACCATCGGCGGTTGTACTCGGGCTGCCAATTCACGCCATCGCTGGGTGTATTCCTTGAAGCATTCCCCACTCTTCTATGACAGATTTTGCAATTGGACCCGGTTGGGAGCCAGGTCACTATTGTATTAGTAATGTTTAACGAATGCTTCAGCAAGATCCTTCCAGCTACGTACACTCGCAGGCTCCAAGCCCATGTACCATTCCAGTGAAGGTTCTGACAAACTATCCTGAAAGAAGTGCATCAACAGCTTCTTGTCGTCGGAGTACGCCAACATCTTCTTGTAATAAGATCTCAAGTGGACGCGAGGGCAGGTGATGCCCTTGTACTTTTCAAAATCCGGCACTTTGAACTTCTGTGGTATTTTGAGATCGGGGATCAGCCCCAAGTTGGCCATATCGAGCCCCATGGAATTCAGATTCTCAAGGCTCTTCATCTTGTCCTCGAGCATTTTGAACCTCCGGCTGGCCTCAGAAGGTAGCTCAGCCTCGTCACCTCTCATCGAGAATACGTCAGCTTGACGATCCTCATTCCATGGTTGATGAACATTTCCATGGACAACACCTGCAGCTTCAGGCCCATGGAAGTTACCAGCATTAAGTCTAGCGTTATTACCACTTGTACCGATGTTACCATTAGCAGCCCCAAAGGTACCATTACTAGCCCCAGCATGGCCAGTACCCATTCCAGCGTTCCCATTGCCCACAACATTGAGAATGACCATAGTTGGTCCAGAGTTGTTAGCCCGGGGAGTCTCATCAAGAGGAGGGTTGGTAGTCTCACCTCCATGCAAAACCCCATTGATGTCAACGCGTGCAATCAAGGGCTGCACGAGAGTTTTGAGTTGCTCTTGCCCATTGGCAACCACCTGCATGATGTCCATGAACTGGGACATCCTCTCCCTGAATTCTTGCATTTCAGCCTGAACTTGCTCCGTAGCTCTGAGTTGGTTAGCTCGGGCGGAGTAACGATGAATTGGTCTGCAATCAATCCTGAAACAAAGCTGTAAAGAACAAATACAAAAGGGTTAGATAAATAAGCCCAACGTACCTGCTTATGAAAAAATGATGCTTATGCAAATGCAGACACATATCTATGCATTAGGAGAAACTCCCCCTTGATTCTAGTTCCAAGACAAATAAAGTCTAGCATCCGGACATGGAAAGAACACCTCGTATATATATAAAAAGCCCACGAAGGCAGAGTACAAATGTAACCGAGTACAAGTGAAATGAAAGAGTAGCCCCAACCAACAGACCTGGTGGTGGTCAACAATGTTAGAACACAGATTGGTGTTTCTTATATCTCTATGTTTTGATGATAACTGTTATGGAATTTTGTAGTAAGAAAATATACACTCTAAAATTTGGTCAAAGTATTATTGTTTCAGGTATAAAATTAAATACTCTTAAAGAAGCAAAATACATAAGTACAAGAAACTATGCAAGGCTCTGAAGTATCAGATGCAAGTCTATCAGAAGATTCTGAAGCGCTGCCAGAAGGATCTGAAGCAGAAGCTACAGAATGATCTGAAGCGTAAATAAAAGAAGTGTACAAAAGTTGAAAGTTGTGATCTAATCAGACTCTGAAGTTCTTTTCACTGCAAGATCAGAGGCTTTAATAATCAGACTCTTATCATTAATATTCACGCTCTTAGCACATACTGCTGCATACTCTGATGAAGACTCTAATCAAGATTGAGACTCTGATACATTAAGATCTGATCATCTATCAAGACTCTGAACTTCTCAATCATCTTAAAGCTCTGATCATCTTAAAGCATCTCATACCTTTTAAGCTTGCTACAAGTTTTGAAGTGCAGATTATGAAGACTTCATTCTGAAGGAAGCTTGTTGAAGAAGCTGTAAAACTTGATTAGACGTGGTGCTACTTCCAAAGTAACCAACGACTAATTTGTCCAAAGAAGTGACGTGGTGCAAATCCCAAGGATTCTACAACCATACCTTTCTGCAGAAAGCATATCTCTGCCTATACTTTTGGTGATGAAAAGTCTTACAAACTTAATATTATATTCAGCTGCACATCACTCAAGGCATTTAGAAAAGGCTATAAAAGGAGAACTACTTCAACATTTTGAGGTTGCTAATTCACTACTCACCATTTTCTCATTACAAGTTCACTCAGAAAGAAATACACGCTTGATTCATAAAAGAGAAAATCTCACAAGATCTTATTCATTTGATCTTTCATAAAACCATATAGTTTTTGTTGTACTTAATCTTAAGTGTAAACATCACAGTTGTGATACAGCTTATTAGAAGCATTCAAACACTTGTTAGTTTACATTAATTTGTAAGAATTCCTTAAGAAGACGATGGTGTGGTCAGTAGTTCTTGAGAAGACTAAGACAGTTGTTCTTAGTGCTTTCTATTGTAATCAGTTGATCAATAGTGGATTAAGTCCTTGCAGAGAAAGGCAAATCATCTTTGATAAGGTGGACTGGATTAGTTGAGTTCAACGAACCAGGATAAAAATCTTGAGTTGTTTTTATTGCCATATTTCTTAAAACTCTTATTCAACCCCCCCCCCCCCCCCCTTCTAAGTGTTTTTCTCACTTTCAGTTGGCATCAGAGCTCCGGTTCTGTTTGTGCTATCACTTAACCGTGACCAGAAAAGATCCAGTGGGAAAAACTCTTGATACTCTTGGTTGATATACATTATGGCTGCTGAAACTTCAACACCCAACAACAAGAAATATGAAGAAAGAGTCAGCACAAAACCTCCCATGTTTGATGGAGAGAAATTTGATTATTGGAAAGATAGACTGGAAAGTTTCATTCTAGGATTTGATGCTGATCTTTGGGATTTAGTTATTGATGGATATGTTCATCCCACTGATGGGAATGGCAAGAAAGTTGACAGAAAATCAATGACTGAGGAGCAAAAGAAGGAATTCAGAAATCACCACAAGGCTAGAACTATATTGCTAAATGCTATATCTCATACTGAGTATGAGAATATAACCAACAGAGAAACTGCCTTTGATATATTTGAATCCCTGAAGATGACTCATGAAGGGAACTCTCAAGTCAAAGAAACCAAGGCTCTGTCGCTGATCCAGAAGTATGAAGCTTTCAAGATGGAAGAATCTGAATCTATTGAAGCAATGTTTTCCAGATTCCAGATTCTCACTGCTGGCCTAAAGGTTCTGGACAAGGGTTACTCTACATCAGATCATATCAAGAAAATAATCAGAAGCTTTCCAACCAGATGGAGACCCATGGTCACCGCTCTGAAGCTGGCAAAGGATCTGAACAAGATTACGCTGGAGGAACTAATCAGTTCTCTAAGGAGTCATGAGATTGAACTAGAGGAAGATGAGCCTCTAAAGAAAGGTAAGTCAATTGCGTTAAAATCGAATAAAGTTGTTAAAGCATTGCAGGTATTAGAAGAAAGCTCTGAAGAGTCTGCTTCTGAAGATGAACAAGAACTATCCTTGCTGTCCAGAAGAATCAACAAACTCTGGAAGAATAAGCAAAGGAAGTTCAAGAACTTTAGAAAACCAGATCAACACAAAGAATCTTCTGGGCACAGAAGATCTGGAGAACACTCTGGATACAGAAGATCTGGAGAATCCTCTGGACACAGACGATCTGGAAAAAGAGAGGTTGTTTGCTATGAATGCAAAGAACCTGGGCACTACAAGAGTGAATGTCCAAAGCTTCAGAAGGAGAACCCAAAAAGAAAGTCAGATCACAAAAAGAAAGTTCTGATGGCTACCTAGGATGACTCAGATGCATCTGATTCGTCATCAGAGTCAGAAGAGGAATGTGAAAATGTGGCATTCATGGCTGAAATTGAGGACAGTGCTGAATCATCTGGATTAGAATTAGAATCTGATTCTGAGGAGACATCCTTAGCAGCAAAGTCAAGACTCCAGTCATGGTACCTGGACTCTGGATGCTCACGACATATGACGAAAAAAGGTCTATGTTCCAAAGTCTGGAGCTTAGATCTGGAGAAGATGTCAAGTTTGGAGGGAATCAGAAGGGCAAAATAATTGGCTCTGGAACTATAGGCAATGGTAAACTTCCTTCCATAACTAATGTCTTGTTTGTTGAAGGGTTAGCTCATAATATATTGTCCATAAGTCAATTAAGTGACAATGGTTATGACATTATCTTTAATCAAAAGTGTCGCAAAGCTGTTAGTCAAAAGGATGGCTCAATCCTCTTTAATGGTAAAAGGAAAAACAACATTTATAAAATTATTCTTTCAAAACTTAAGGTTCAGAATGTTAAATGCCTTATGTCTGTTAATGAGGAGCAATGAGTCTGGCACAGAAGATTGGGTCATATTAATATGAGACGTATATCTCAGATTAATAAGCTTAATCTGGTCAAAGGACTTCCTAATCTGAAGTTCAACTCAGATGCTCTTTGTGAAGCATGTCAGAAAGGAAAATTTTCAAAATCATCTTTCAAATCCAAAAATGTTGTTTCAACTTCAAAACCATTAGAGTTACTTCACATTGATCTGTTTGGACCAGTGAAAACTGCATCCATCAGAGGCAAGAAGTATGGATTAGTCATTGTTGATGACTACAGCAGATGGACATGGGTAAAATTCTTAAAACACAAGGATGAGTCACACTCTGTGTTCTTTGACTTCTGCAAACAAGTCCAAACTGAAAAAGATTTCAAAATTGTTAAAGTCAGAAGTGATCATGGTGGTGAATTTGAAAAATAACATTTTGAAAAATATTTTAATGAAAATGGCATTGCTCATGATTTCTCCTGTCCTAGAACTCCACAACAGAATGGAGTTGTAGAGAGGAAAAATAGAACTTTGCAAGAGATGGCCAGAACCATGATCAATGAGACTAACATGGCAAAACATTTTTGGGCAGAGGCAATTAACACAGCATGTTACATTCAGAACAGAGTGTCTATTATACCTCTTCTGGAAAAGACTCCTTATGAATTGTGGAGGAATAGAAAGCTAAACATTTCTTATTTCCATCCTTTTGGATGTATTTGTTTTATGCTGAACACTAAAGAGAATCTTAACAAGTTTGATTCTAAAGCACAAAAGTGTTTCATGCTTGGATATTCGGAACGATCTAAAGGCTACAAAGTATACAATACTGAGACACAGATTGTGAAGGAATCTATACATGTTAGATTTGATGATAAGCTTGGCATCAAAAGCCAAAGCAGTTTGAAAACTCTGCATATGGAGAAGTTATTCTCATAGAATTTGAGAAACCATAGGTAGAGAAAGCTCAAGAAGAAGCTACACCAGATGCAACTCCATTAGGTGCTCAGATGAATAACATGAATATTTCTGAAGAACCAACAGTTAAAGGATCATCCAGAATCAAGGCTTCTCATCCAGAAGAAATTATTATTGGGAAGAAAGATGACCCTATAAGAACAAGGTCGTTTATCAGATCATCTGGAACATCACTTCATGGGTTGGTGTCTATTATTAAACCAACATCTGTGGATGAGGCTCTGAGTGATAATGATTGGATACTTGCAATGCAAGATGAGCTGAATCAATTTACAAGAAATGATGTGTGGCATCTGGTTCCTAGACCAAAAGGTTTCAACATTATTGGAACAAAGTGGTATTCAGAAATAAATTAAATGAGCAAGGAGAAGTTGTTAGGAACAACGCAAGGCTGGTAGCTCAAGGTTACAGTCAACAAGAAGGTATTGACTACACTGAAACATATGCTCCAGTGGCAAGGTTAGAATCTATACACCTTCTTATTTCATTTGCTGCACAACATAACATCACTCTATATCATATGGATGTTAAGAGTGCCTTCTTAGATGGCATTATAGAAGAAAAAGTTTATGTCCATCAACCTCCTGGTTTTGAAAGTGATAAATTTCCAGATCATGTTTTCAAACTCAAAAAATCTCTTTATGGTTTGAAACAAGCTCCCAGAGCTTGGTATGAAAGATTAAGTAATTTTCTTCTGGAAAAGAACTTTATCAGAGGCAAAATGGACACAACTCTTTTTTGTAAAACATTTAAGAAAGATTTACTAGTTTGTCAAATTTATGTGGATGATATTATTTTTGGGTCTACCAATATTATGCTGGGAAAGGAGTTTGCTTTGTCTATGCAGGCTGAATTTGAAATGAGCATGATGGGAGAACTTAGATTCTTTCTAGGAATCCAAGTAAATCAGACTCCATAATGCACATATATTCACCAAACTAAATATGTCAAAGAGCTTCTGAAGAAATTCAATCTGAATGAAAGCAAACTGGCAAAGACTTCAATGCATCCTACAAGCACACTTGGTAAGGAAGAGGTAAGTAAGAAAGTTGATCAAAAACTTTACAGAGGTATGATTGGATCTCTCTTATATTTGACTGCTTCAAGACCTGATATTTTATTCAGTGTGTGTCTGTGTGCTAGATTCCAATCAGATCCTAGAGAATCTCACTTAATAGCTGTTAAGAGGATTCTAAGGTATCTGAAAGGTACTACTAATCTGGGTCTGTGTTACAGAAGATCTGATGAGTATAAATTAGTTGGATTCTGTGATGCTGACTATGCTGGAGACAGAGTAAAACGTAAAAGTACTTATGGAAGCTGTCAATTTCTTGGAAGTCATCTGATCTCTTGGTTCAGTAAGAAGTAACCCACAATTGCACTTTCAACAACAGAGGCAGAATATATTGCTGCTGCTAGTTGTAGCACCCAGATGCTCTGGATGAAAAGTCAACTGGAAGATTATCATATTTTTTAGAGTAACATTTCTATCTTTTGTGATAATACTTCTGCTATATGCTTATCTAAAAACCCCATTTTACACTCTAAAGTTAAGCATATAGAGATTAAACATCATTTCATCAGAGACTATGTTCATAAGGGAATTATATATTTAAACTTTGTAGATACAGATCATTAGTGGGCTGATATCTTTACAAAACCCCTTGCTGAAGATAGATTTAAATTTATTCTGAAAAATATAAGTATGGATTTCTGTCCAGAATAAAATATTCATCAAATGAAATTTTTTCTTAGATGATAAATGTATAAACTCTGAAGTATTTCTTCTGTTCAAATTCTGTGTTTATTTATTTGTGTGTAAATCTGAACTAACAAGGCTCAGAGGATCTGAACATTGCCTAACGTTTCATTTCTCAAAGAATTTTACAGGCACATGCAAGCAAACACGTGTAGCTCAGAATCTGGAAAGGTAGAGTGCACCATACTGAAGTGACGTTTGAGGTATTGCTTTGAAAATCCAAAATCTCTTAATTTTCCCCCCTTCTGTCAGAATCTTAAATGTTTGATATGATTTTATTCTTTGCATTAATTGCTTGATATGATTATGTTTCACTTCATTCAATGCTTGTGTGTACGCGTGAGATTGTGTGTCTTTTTTCATGCCAAAATCTCTCTATAAATTCTCACAACACTTCACAAATCACACTTTACACTATTTTCATCTCTCATATGCATTTCTGTCTTCTCTATTGCTTCCATCTTATCTCAAAACCCAAAACCTCTCGTAAACCCAGACGCATCTCAAGAACATCAATGGCTTCACCATCTTCAACATCTGCTCAAATGCAAACTTCAACTGTTGCTGCATCATCTCCAAATGCTGCTGGTTCATCCAAAATTGTTGTTGTGTACAAGGCACCTGTGAGAACTCTTCTCACTCCAATCAAAGAACTTGAAGTTCTGTGTAAGAACTTTGTGGATTTTGAATCCATCAAAGAAAATGGTTTTGATCTCTATTCAACCATCAAAACTCAGAACTGGGAAAAGTATTTTGACAGGATGATGGGTCCTGTTTATCCAACCTTGGTGAAGGAATTCTGGATACACGCTCAATTTTGCCCTAAGTTCATTCATTCATCTGTTCTTGGGAAGGAAATTGTCATCACTGAAAAATTAATCAGACAACTACTTGAGTATAAGGAAACTGAGGGAATCACAAGTATGGCTACTGATCGTGTGGATTTGGCTGACATTTTTCAAGAAGTTTGTGTTTCTGGGGAACCATCCAACAAGGTCAGAGATCTGAAGCCTGTTTACAGAATATGGGCCAAGATTTTCATGAGTTCTATCTTTCACGGGAAATCTTCTAACTCACCAGATTATGTGAACTCAGAACAAATGTACTTCATGTTCTGTATGAGTAAGGGCAAGAAGGTGGATTTACCTTATCTTCTGTTCAGTCATCTTCTGAACCATATCAAAGAAACAAGAGAAGAAGTAAGGGTTAAAGCTGGAAAAATCAGAACTTGGATCCCTATGGGAAGACTGATATCAGACATTCTAACAGAGAATGGTCTTGTGAAACATCGGTTTGATGCTGGAGTGACAAATGATATGTCTTATGTTATAAGATCTGTCATCAATGGGAACACTCTGAAAAGAATGAAGGTCATTTCAGAGCTTGCTGGAAAACCCAAGAAATTTCACTCAAAAGACGTCAGTAGAAGGAGAATTCCTTTAGCAGATTTTCCCATGTTCACTGCAGATGAACCTAGGGAAATCATTCTGAAATACATTGCTGAATGTTTAAGAGATGGTATTCCTCTGCCTGCTAACATAGTCCAGAAGGAAGGAGAAGTTCTGCCAAATCTTTTAAGAGAAAGGCACAAGAAGAGAAAAGCTGAGGAAGGATCTGTTGCACAACCCAAGAGGAAAGCCTCTGATGCTGGTGACAAACCTGAGAAGGACAAGAAGCAGAAGGAAAATCCTCCAGGAGCTATTGTGGAAGAAATTAGAGAAACAATTCACCAGGTATTAACATCTGATCCCAAACCATCTGTACCTTCACCTTCACCTTCACCTCCATCATCTCCTCCTCAATCATCTGAACCTCATTCATCTGAACCCATTTCATCTCCTCACAAACATTCTCAACCATCTTCTGTCCCACTACCCCCTCAACAAAAATCTTCTAAACAACAACCTCCTCAACAAACTCAACCTGAACCACAACAACAACCATCATCTGAACCACAAAAACAACAATCCTCTGAACAACAAACACCATAACAAAAACAATCTGAACCACTCTCTTTTACTCAACCACCAGAAGAACCAATCATCCTAAATCCTGAACCATCTGTCCAACAACCATCTGAAGACATTCTGGATGTGCAACCTATTGCAACCAGGTATGTCATCTCTTCAACTTCATGTCATTCAACTGAATCATCTGATTCTGATGAATCTGAAGTCCCCTCACCAACTAGCTTACAAATTCCTGATCCTTTTAAACCATTACCATCTGACCTACCTGCATCTGACAACCCTCTTCACTTCAAATTCAATTTCACAGATTTTATAACACCATCATCTGATGTTGTTACATCAACACCATTTGATGGTGACACCTCCATTCCTCAACTCACCATACCACAAACATCCATACCACAACCATATGAACCACAACCATCCATACCCCAATAATCTGAACAACCACCTTCTAAACAACCATCATCTGATCACCCACCTCCTGAACAAAACCAAACACCTCCTGAACCATCACAACCAGTCACCATAGAGGACTTTCTGAACCCAAAACCCAGATCAGATGTTTCTACTCTGTTCAAGAATTTCAAGAGGGAAATACGTATGGGAATTACTTCTATGGAGAAAGAGTGCATGGCTAGTATCGATCCTGCTGAATATGAAGCTTCTTGGAACAAATTCATATCTAAGTTCAACTCTGCTGCATCTGACCTCAAAACACTATGTGCTGATGATGCAAAGGCTAAGTTTGCTGAAATGGTCAGACAGACTCTGCTGAGCATTATCACTACCCCAGTGCTTCTTCTGGAAGATGCTCCTGCTGAAGATTCTGCAATGATAGAAGATACTCATGCATCTGACATGGAGATAAATCATCCAATGGCAATTGCATCTGCTTCTGAGCCTTCTGCATCTGAGATGAAGACTGAGATTCCAGATGTTCTCCAAGAAGTCAAGGAAATCAGAACATGGATGATAAAACAGGAACAGACCACTGAAGAGATCAAGACTTGGATGGCCAAGCAAGAAGAGTCCACTGCTAAGATTACTGATCTTCTAACCTTGATTGCTTCTCGCCAGCCCTAGTTTTATTATTCATGTCTTTGCATTCTTGTTTTGCACTTGTCTTTCTGTTGCTCTATTTTCTGTCATCTGTTGTACGAACATCTTATGCTTGTGTGCTATTTTGATCTTTATGAATCTGGCTGATATGTTTTTCATTTATGTGTTGTGTTTTTTCTCTTCTTCTGTTATCTTTTCTGTCTTTAAAATTCTTTTTGATTATGACAAAAAGGGGGAGAAAGAGAATTTGATTGTTCAATCCATAAGCAATACTAAAATGAAATTCAGACATTGTTTTAAACTAACATTGAATCTTAAGACTTTCAGATCTTATTAATTCATCTAACAAAAATGATCTAAAGTTACTCTGAGAATTACCCAACCAGGCTCTGATCCTTGAAGCAAATTTGACTCTGAATCTGGAAGATTTACCAGACTCTTCATTTTGAAAGAAATCATCAGACTCTAATTCTGGAAAGCATCCAGGCTCTGATTCTTTCTCTCAACAAGGATTTCTACCAGGTTCTGAAATATACTCAAGCAAAAAGGGAAGTGTTCTCTTCTATTAGAGTATTCATTTCAGGGGGAGATTCTTAATCTCAGGGGGAGTATTTTTTCTTCTTTTTATTGAACAAAACTCCCTAAGTTTTGTCATCATCAAAAAGGGGGAGATTGTTAGAACACAGATTGGTGTTTCTTATATCTCTATGTTTTGATGATAACTGTTATGGAATTTTGTAGTAAGAAAATATACACTCTAAAATTTGGTCAAAGTATTATTGTTTCAGGTATAAAATTAAATACTCTTAAAGAAGCAAAATACATAAGTACAAGAAACTATGCAAGGCTCTGAAGCATCAGATGCAAGTCTATCAGAAGATTCTGAAGCGCTGCCAGAAGGATTTGAAGCAGAAGCTACAAAATGATCTGAAGCGTAAATGAAAGAAGTGTACAAAAGTTGAAAGTTGTGATCTAATCAGACTCTGAAGTTCTTTTCACTGCAAGATCAGAGGCTTTAATAATCAGACTCTTATCATTAATATTCACACTCTTAGCACATACTGCTACATACTCTGATGAAGACTCTAATCAAGATTGAGACTCTGATACATTAAGATCTGATCATCTATCAAGACTCTGAACTTCTCAATCATCTTAAAGCTCTGATCATCTTAAAGCATCTCATACCTTTTAAGCTTGCTACAAGTTTTGAAGTGCAGATTATGAAGACTTCATTCTGAAGGAAGCTTGTTGAAGAAGCTGTAAAACTTGATTAGACGTGGTGCTACTTCCAAAGTAACCAATGGCTAATTTGTCCAAAGAAGTGACGTGGTGCAAATCCCAAGACTTCTACAACCATACCATTCTGCAGAAAGCATATCTCTGCCCATACTTTTGGTGATGAAAAGTCTTACAAACTTAATATTATATTCAGCTGCACATCACTCAAGGCATTTGGAAAAAGCAATAAAAGGAGAACTACTTCAATATTTTGAGGTTGCTAATTCACTACTCACCATTTTCTTATTACAAGTTCACTCAGAAAGAAATACACGCTTGACTCATAAAAGAGAAAATCTCACAAGATCTTATTCATTTGATCTTTCATAAAACCATATAGTTTTTGTTTTACTTAATCTTAAGTGTAAACATCACAGTTGTGATACAGCTTATTAGAAGCATTCAAACACTTGTTAGTTTACATTAATTTTTAAGAAGTTCCTTAAGAAGACCAAGGTGTGGTCAGTAGTTCTTGAGAAGACTAAGACAGTTGTTCTTAGTGCTTTCTATTGTAATTAGTTGATCAATAGTGGATTAAGTCCTTGCAGAGAAAGGCAAATCATCTTTGATAAGGTGGACTGGAGTAGTTGAGTTCAACAAACCAGGATAAAAATCTTGAGTTGTTTTTATTGCCATATTTCTTAAAACTCTTATTCAACCCCCCCTTCTAAGTGTTTTTCTCACTTTCAAACAATACAACAGTGAACGAAAGCTACAAAGAAATACAAAAGAAGTCAAGTGCAACTGCGGGCATGGAAATCTTCTAATAGTTCCTTTGTCTCTGGATGATCAGGCCTGGTGAGCAAACCCTCGATAAGTAGCTCTCTCTTCCTGATGGTGTCCTGGAGACCCTCAGCAAAGTCTTCCCAGGCACCCTCTCCGAAGCAGTCTTCCAACCTGCTTCTCTTGGAATCAGCTCTGAGTTGGCAATCCTTCAGGTTTGCCGTAGCTTCAACTAACCTATATTGAGCGTCACGTCGAAGCGATGCCTCAGCCCCAATCTTCTTATCTTTGATTCCAATCTGAATCTCTACCTTGGTGATTTTCTGCTTCAGCTTCTCTTCCCGTCCCTTATGATTAGTCAGGGTGGCATTCCACTGAGTGTTGAATTTGGAGATCTTCAGATACGCCTTATCCAATTCATTCTTTTTAGTGGCCAACACGCTGCTCACAACCTTCATATCTAATCCAAGACGCTCCTTAGCATCAGTCAGCTTGGTTAGATTCGTGCCCAGGTGGTTCATCAGCTCGGTCTACTGCTTAAAAGAATACACTGCTTCACTCTTCTCATGGAAGAGTTGATCAATTTCCTTCTCTAATGCTTCGTTGGCTTTCACTAACGCTTCTTTCTCGGCTTGAAGCTGATTGTATTTATGAATGTCTACCGTTGTTGGCTCTACAACTCTGGGTGCACAAGGAGGTGTAGCTGAAGGAAATGGCATCAGAATCATCTTTGCCCTGTCCTGGATCCAGCTTAAGTAAGGGTCATAGGCACGGCTATTGTTTTTCCCCAAGGATGCCTTACCCTTTCTGTGAATGTTGTTCCAAGCATGCTCAAATCTAGACAACATGTCATTACTCAACAACCCCGTGAGGTACAGAGATTCCTGCACCTCTTCTTCTCTAGGAGGATCCCTTAATGTATACCCGAACTTCATGATCAGCAACGATGGATTGTAATTGATACACCCCCTTCTTCCGATTAGAGGAACATTGGGAAAACCACTGCAACTGTATATGAGCTCTATACCCAGCCTATCCCTTTCAAACCAAGTGATATTCTCTGCAGTTAAACTCATTAGGTATTTAGACCAAACTAGTGGACCCTCAGAGGAGACAGAAGAACCTGCTTTGGGCATGTGGTTGGCAAACCATTTGTATAACAAGGGAACACAACAACACACCATCTTCCCCCTTCTATTTTCATTCTTGTAATGGACTGAGTGATACACGTCGCCGAGTAATGTGGGCACTGGGTTGCCTGAAGCAAAGATATGAAAAGCATCCAAGTCTATGAAGTCTGGCATGTTCGGGAACAAAATAATACCATAAATGCAGAGAGCTAAAATAGCGTTGAACACTATCCAACATCCATCTTTAGCACACTGCTGGGCTTGCCTAATGAGAAACTGTAAGGAGAAACCGGGCACTCTGTTCCACTGAGTCAAATCCCCATCCAACTCCGAGGCCTCCAGATGTAAAGCAACAGCCAGCTTCACTGAATCAGGCTTAGCGTCAGTGTGGTAAAATGGCATCTGGTCCCGAATAGGTATATCCAACAATGTTGAGTATTCTTCCAGGGTAGGTACGAGGATGTAACCGGGAAATGTGAAGCATCTGAGCTGAGGGTCGTAGAATTGCAACAAAGCGTACAAACCATTCATCTCATAGACTGAGAGCTTGCAAACAACATCAAACAACTTCTCATAAGACTTCCTGAAATCACTCATGACCCCTCTATCACCCATACGAATCAAACTGGATAGAGCACTGATATCTGGAGTAGGGAGCTTGTAAGCAACAATTTTCCTCAAGGATCCCATGGCGGATATAAGAAACCAGATCACTAGAATCAAAGGGGAAAAGTGCACCTGCAACATAGATACGTGTTAATGAGATGCCAAAAAAAAGAAAATGCAAATGCAAATGCAAAATGCAGCAGGAGATCAAGAGTGTTGTGCTGGTGGTTGTAGAGGACCAAAATTCTGCTCTGACGAGAACACAACACAACTCTAATGATAAAGAAACCTCTGATATCAATGTCACTGATTCAAACTGTCAAGAGAAAACCAGGTTGTATGAAGGTCAAGGTTCCCTGCATAACCCCAGTCCTGCCACAGGTATGGACCTATCCGCTGATAAAGGTACGACATCCTATGCGTTCCTCAGCGTCACTGACTTTCAAGAAATGATGATACATTCACCATTTCTGGTTTGGCATCATCACCCCCTGAAGAGGCCTCACTTAGCTGAGTCACAAATGATCGGTCCCCAGAGTCGACAACTCTCAAGTCTAATATCCCCTCAAGCCCAAGGGGCTGGAAAAGAAATCATCCAGGAGAATCTCGTCTGAGCGTGAATTTTATGGGAAACTAGTACATGCAAAGCATGCACGCCCCCACTTCTCTCCACTCTAGTGCTATGTTTTCTCTCAAGCCTGGTGTTGCGGTGGAAATAGGATCACAAACTATTAATGAGTTTGAATCGCAATTCAATTCACAACCGCTCTTTGATTTATCCGAAGGAAAAGGTCAAAAGAGGGAAAACCTATTTTGCATCGTAAACACAATGCGGGGAAAGATCTAGGGTTCGGGGGTTGGTTAAATTTAGGGAAGGTATTAGCACCCTAAACTTCTGTAGTACTCTACAGGAACCTTTTGTTCAAATGTTTACTATTTTGCTTTATTATTCTTAAGGTATACGTACAAAGGGATTAAAAGTGAGAAAGTAGACCTAAGGGGGTTAATTCTAAGTTTACTCGGCAAGACATCGCATCTTGTGCCTACGTATCCTTACGGGAGTGGAATCAGAGTAACCGTAGTTCCCCTCAAAAGGTAGGTTAGAGACTTCTTGACTGTGGTCAAGGTCTCAAGGGGAATAAACGCACCTTAAGGACACGCTTACGTGGAGTGTAGAAACTCCAAATCTCTACGTTGAAAGTTGAGTTGGAATTAGGGTTTAGGTTAGGGATTCCACGGCGGGAAACCCTAAAATGAGCGCGGCGGCTCTTTGACCTAATGCTAGGGGTAAAATGGTAATTTTGCCTGCGGCGAGGCATTTGTGAAAATTAGGGTTTGTAGTTTGTAGTTTTGAGGGTTTGAGGACTATTGGAGCGGCGACCAAACAGCTAGACCTAACCTTCGGATGTGTGCAAGGTGACAGAATAATAGTGATGAAAGTGTTAGAAATTTAAATCATGCAAGCGGAAATAAAATGCGAAAAAGTAAATGCGATTATTGGTTCGCGAGGTTACATATGGGAAACAGATACAACAGTAATGAAAATTTGAATAAAATATGAATAACTAAATAAAGGGTCACATGACAAACTGCAAAACGAACAGACAAGGTTAGTGGTTACGGTCAAACGAGAATTTTGAGAGATTTTTTTGGGACTTTTATTGTTTATCTATGATATTTATATGCAAGCTCTTAATATAAAAGATAGACTAAATTAAATTTGCAAAAGGAATAATGGTTTTAATTTTGAAAAGAGTTTTAATTTATTTAATAAAAGAAAGTTTTACTTAATTACCAAAAAGTTTAATTTAATTAAAAAAGAGTTTTATTTTATTTTATTTTTTTAAAAAAAAAGAACCTTAATAAGGTTTAAAATAATAAAATTAAAATATAACAAAATAAAAATTATAAAATAAAAGATAAAAGGGAATTGGGCCGGTGATCAACCCGGACCCAATCCAACATAACGAATGGAAACAAATCTAGGGTTAGGAGGATCCCATTCTCCCCATCGCGGCACCGCTCTCACGTTCTTGTTCTCGATTTCTCTTTCGATTCAATCTTCTTCCTCTCCATTCGCATGGCTTTCTTTCACAATTTTAACCTGACACAAAACAAACAAAAACGTTGAACATAAAAAGCGCGATCTTTCCACTCACGTTCTTTGCGATTTCGATGCGGAAGTCTCGCGTTAAAGTGATCGGAGATTATGATCGGTGACGGTGATGGCGTGGAGGAGGCGATGATGAGACTCTAATCTGAGCCTGGGAGGTGATTGCCCGCTACTCTGACGAGTGGTGCTGGTGAACCTTCGTCTGAATGCTTTGGGATTGTATATTTTTTTGATGAACTCGATCGACGATGATGATATGTGAGTTTGATGCTCGCGTCGTCTTTTGATTTGGTGGATTCGTCCCTTTTTTGATGATCTTGATGGCCGATTGAGGATTTTTTAGGGTTTCGTCTCTTTGGATCCTTTGGGGTTAGGGTTCCACGACCTCCTCCCCTCTTACCAGGTGAATCCGTTCCTATTATACTCCTTGGTTTCCTTGGGCTTGGATCTTATTGGTTTCACGTTATTATTTTTGATTGGAGCTTGATTGCGATTTGATTGTCTGATACAATTTCTTTCCTTTTCTGATACTAGTTGGATTTCCTTGACATGATTTGATTTTGTCTTCGTATCTGATAGAATTTATGATGATTGGATTCTAATTTGGACCCCTAGTACTGATGATATCTTTGGATATGTCCGATTTAACTCGAAAACCTTCTCTTTCGGATGTGCTTGATTGATTTTTCTGATGTAACTCCAGATTTTTGTTTTGGATTTCGTTTTGGATAACCTGCTTCACTTTGACTCACTTTGGATATTTGATTTCGCTTTGAATTCTTCGTTTCGTTGTGATTTAGATAATCTGAATTGATGTGGGTTTCTGGTTTTGTTGCAGACATGTTATCCAAACTTGATACGCCTCTGACTCTTCTCCGAATTTCACTGTGATGCCTATGGACCCCTCTGATGCGGCTTTGAATGTCTTCGATATCTTGAACTGATTTGTGGCTGCGAGTTTGGGGCAATGATGTTCGTAGCTGAGCCTCGGCTTTGCATTTTGCTTCTCCACCGTGGCCTGCACATTTGGTTGAGGCTTACTTTGAACTGATGCGTGAGCATGATTATGAACTTATCTTGCTTTTTTTCTGGTATAGTTTCACTCGCCGGTGTGATTTGTGTTGTGCTGCGTTGAAATGCGAATGCCTTACTTTGACGCTCTGTTTGATTTCAAAACAATCTTCCTGATGTTCATTTTTTATTGTTGATTTTTTCAGATATTTGACCCATTGGGATTTTGTCCAAGGCGAGTTTCTTTTGACTTGTTTTGTAATCCTGCAGTTGGTTTCTCTGTTCTTAATGGTCTGGCTTGTTCTTGAACTGAACTTGCCCTTTTGGTTTATTGCATTGTTGTTGTTGTGATTTTATGCTAATGCCAATTCTGGTGTAGCTCCGGTTATGCTGATGCAAATTCTGTCGTGGTTTACTTTCTGTTCGGATTTGGGATTTGACTTTCATGGGCTCACTTATGTGGTTCAGAGTTGATACAGTTGTGGCATTCGGTTATGAGCCCCTTTTGGATCCTGATTTACTTGATAGTGCCCCAAAAATGATTTACTTGATAGAATGGTATTTGACTTTGAAACAGAATCCAATTTTCGGCATATGATCCTTTTCGGCAAATCATTTCGGCCCCTACTTCTTTTTCTCTCACTCTTTCTCGGCTGTCCCGTATGATAAGAACAAAACTACCTGATCTGACGCCGATGGCGCGGATTGGTAACGGGGGTAGGATGCGGCTTCGGTCGTGCCACTCCCGGCACTCAATGATGATGATGTTCTGAGAGTGTCGAACATAAATTCTAACCTCTTTCTTCGCTTTGCTTTCTTCTTGTTGTGCAGGTTAATCGGAGATTCGGGAAGAAACTCAAAGGAAAATTATGAAGCACACCTATAATTCTTAGGACTTTAGGATTTTTAGAGTAGCCAATCATTGTAAATGAATCCTCTTTGTAAACCAATGGAATATCTTGGATAAAGTTCAAATTCATTTATCTATTTCGAATTGTAAACTATAAATATTTATGAAATGAAATCCAACAAATATTCATATTTACTTTCTCAATTGTAATTTAAAATATCCATGAATAATAATTCACAAACCATTTAAATTCACCCTTGAGTTGTAACTTATGAATACTTATGAATAAAAGTTCAAAAATATTTAAAACTTACTTCTCATTTTCCTTGACCAATTTTATAAATGATATCCCGCAACATGATTATACCCGAACAAATTCACACTTAAAATCCCGTTGATCACATAACTTCTCAAAATAATCTTAACAGTATCCACTTCCTTTTCAATCCAATTTCATCTTATTAAGAGGAAACAGACTGTTTAAAAATGTCTCAAAATTGAACAAAGAACGGCCCCGAGTCCAATTATATTTCTGACAAAACATACAGGCACCTTGACTCAAGTGGCAAATAAATGCCTCAGGAATGATGTCTCAAAACTTGCGGTCTCCATGTAAAATGACCAAAATGCCCCTGGGGCAATTCCTGCAAACAAATTATGCTCCATGACTGGTTATTGATTAATGGATGCAAAATGACCTGCTATGCGAAATGACTGACTAAATGTAAGGGTAAATTTTGGGGTATTACAGTTGCCCCTATTTAAATAGCTACACCAGATGATTTGAGTGACGGAGACTCGAGGAATCATGGTGGAGGGATTTAAATATAGATAACCGAAAATTTTTCCCTTATATGTGGCGATATGCGATGCTATGGACCGAACAAGACTAATGCAGGCAGCGCCATGAACATGATATGATGCATATGCTGGAATGATGAATGCGACGATGCAAATGAACGACACAAAGGACAGATGCTATGATAAAAACACTGGGGAAAACGACGCGCTGGGACACGGCACAACACTGGGGAATTCTAAAACGATGATCAAATGGTGCGAACACGACCAATTGTCTTTTTTAGAAAAGGAATGAGATTCTCAAATGGAGATGGTACCTATGAGACGGCCTCCACTGGGGAATCTAAAAGTAAAACTGGATCATGTACGACTGCAAGATCGATCACAGAATGCTGGAGCATTGAGCAAAGAATAACATCCAAGCTTCTGTAAACTATCTCTCGTGACAGGATCAAACGGAATTTTCGGGAATCCGTAGCAAATATACAGGGTGAAAAGAACCGGCTGCATGCCAAAATAACGGCCTTTAATTGGTTAGAACAAGATCCTAAATGGAGATGGCACCTATGAGACGGTCTCCACTTGGGGAATATCTAACAATAAAACTGGATCTACACGACTGCAAGATCGATTACAGAATGCTGGAGCATTGAGCAAAGAATAACATCCAAGCTTCTATAAACTATCCTTCGTGACGGGATCATACGGACTTTTCGGGAATCCGTAGCAAATATACAGGGTGAAAAGAACCGGCTGTATGCCAAAATAAATGGACTTTGATGGGAAGTGCCCTGATAAGCTTCTCGAGGGAGAACTGTCACTTATCGTTGGAAGGGACTTATACGCCAAAACGGATAAGCACTCAAATAAAGAGGCTGCTGCTTATCTGATAGATAAATCTTCTCATATTTAAGGTCGGTGCCCGGAATATGATTCCGATTCTTCTTTTACTAAAGGATAAAATAAACTTCTTCATAGTTCCGAGGACAGCGCGTCGGGTATGATTCCGCTTCTTCTTTTACTAAAGGGTAAACGAACTTCTTCATACTTCAAGATTCATGCTCTCCTGAATATGATTCTGCTCCTTCTTTTACTAAAGGGTAAATGAACTTCTTCATTTCAAGGTTTGTTGCTCCCTGAATATGCTTCGGCTCCTTCTTTTACTAAAGGGTAAACTGAACTTCTTCATTTCAAGGTTTGCTGCTCCCTGAATATGCTTCGGTTCGAACCTCCCACTACTTCAAGACGACAAGGAAAATGGAAGCCCAACTGCTCGATGGAGATGGTCATTTGCTGCGAGTCATAACGAAGATAGGATCAGCTTCTCAGGCGAGAAATGTCGCTTATTTGCAAGAGTGGCAGTAATAAGCTTCTCAGGTAAGAACTGCTTGTAGAGGTGATAACAAGTAATAATGATGATAAGCTTCTCGGCGGAGAACTGTTGCATACCGTTGCAGAAGAATGTTATGATAAGCTTCTTAACCGAGAACTGTCGCGTATCCTGTTGTGTAAGGTTGTGATAAGCTTCTCTGGTGAGAACTGTTGCTGATCGATTGTAAAATGTTGTGATAAGCCTCTCTTGGCGAGAACTGTTGCATATCCTGTTGTGTAAGGTTGTGATAAGCTTCTTTGGTGAGAACTGTTGCGTATCCTGTTGTGTAAGGTTGTGATAAGCTTCTCTTGGCGAGAACTATTGCGTATCCTGTTGTGTAAGGTTGTGATAAGCTTCTCTGGTGAGAACTGTTGTTGATCGATTGTAAAATGTTGTGATAAGCCTCTCTTGGCGAGAACTGTTGCGTATCCTGTTGTGTAAGGTTGTGATAAGCTTCTCTGGTGAGAACTGTTGCTGATCGATTGTAAAATGTTGTGATAAGCCTCTCTTAGTGAGAACTGTTGCATATCCTGTTGTGTAAGGTTGTGATAAGCTTCTCTGGTGAGAACTGTTGCGTATCCTGTTGTGTAAGGTTGTGATAAGCTTCTCTTGGCGAGAACTGTTGCGTATCCTGTTGTGTAAGGTTGTGATAAGCTTCTCTGGTGAGAACTGTCGCTGATCGATTGTAAAATGTATGATTGTAGAGTTTTATACTGATAGGCTTCTCAGGTGAGAACAGTCGCATACCGATGCTGTAATATGTAGGATTGTTATATCGATAGGCTTCTCAGGCGAGAACAGTTGCATACCGATGTTGTAGGATGTAGGATTGTAAAGTGTTGTACCGATAGATTTTCCAGGCGTGAACTGGTGTGTACCTGTAAAGGATTGTGATTGGTGTTCTAGAAAGATAGCGCAAAATAAATGCACATCCGGGTACAGTGATAAGCTTCTCAGGCGAGAACAGTCGCGTATCTGCCAAGGTAGGGTGAAAATTTTAAACGGTGCAAAATAAATGCACGTCCGGTTGGGCTCAACGACCGACAAGACTGAGATTCAATCTAGGATCGAGCTAGAAAGAAGACTGGTAATCAAGACTCCATCGAGGGAATAATCTCGAAGGGTAAATATCTTATCCTGGCGAGGAAAGATAGCTGAAGTAACCGTCATCTACGAGGAACGAGCTCTGTAGGGAAACTTGGAAACACATATGTATTTTATGCTTAGGGCTGACAATCTATTTGGAGAGAATGGACAAACCCCAGTTACTCGGCGGTAACAACCAATGATGGCGAGACACAATGAACCTGTGAATGCTAACGCATATGTTACTGCATATTTAATATGAATGTATGTTAATGTCTATGTAGTTAAATATGCAGGATGTAGTGGAATGAGTATGTAACGAGTATGTGTATGAAATAGGCATGTGATGCTTATGCCCCTGCGTATGCTGACGAAACAGACTAGAGACGGGACGGGAGATGAAATAAACATCTCGACGGAGATACCCTGCGTTCTCTGCAACCAATACGTCAATCATGGGTAAGAAAGATCAATGGTAGAACCAAATCTGGTTTCAAAATTCTAACTTCTTTGGGGAGAAGGTAATCTGCTTGGGTGCACAGTATCACGTCTTCACGTGGGGAGAAGAAAACCTGAGGGACATTTTCAAGTTACCCCAGAAAAAGTTGTCAGCTTATAGTCTCTCTGGGGACTGTGATGAGGAAATAGTTTAGGAGCCTGTTGCAACACTGAGATTTACTGGGGAATGAAGGCCGCAGTGAGTAAAACCCATCGGGTGCATGAAGAAAAGTTGTGAAACCACATAGCTTTGATCTTGAAGGATTTTGTAGTAGTCGCCATTTGTTTCTTTTAAAAAACACGGTGCCCCAGGATACTTGCGTTGTGAGGTAGGGTCATCTCAAGAGGATTTTATAGAGAACACGGAGTCTGGTTGCCCCACTGTTTTCAAACTCTTTGAGAGATTCGTCAGGTCTGGCACAAATTAAGCGTGTTACGACGAAATCTTTGAGAAATAGCTCCTTAAGAGCGTCAGACTCGTGTTGGTAAGCGAACTGGGAAACTGCCTGCCCCGGTTTAGCAGGATCTCCAAGTTCCACGGGTTATGTCCATATGTAAATCTCTAAGATATCAAGCAAAGTCGTCATGCCTGAAATGCATATCCTGAGCTTGTCAATGCACACATATATTTGTCTTGAATTTTTGTTTTGAAAAAGACATCGCAATAACTTGTGACCGAAATCACTAGTCAGGATGTAAGTTTTAATTATAATGCCAACATGAATTTTTTTTTGAGCATAGCTCGTAGGAGTCAGGAAACGTGATCTTGTCGAGTATGCTTTCAACCGAAGTCCTACTTCAATTAGGTCTTTTAAAGGTTGTATCGTGGCTCGGTTCACGGTTTAAGAAACAAAAGGATAAAGGCTCAGAGTTATATTTGTACCCACCCCCTCTTCGTGATGTTCTCCAATCCTAATTCAGTTAATCGGATGCGAGCGCTCATATCTCAAGCGGATTTGCTATGGTCGAGAACTTATCAAGGCTTTGGACATGGCAGTCACTCACCTATTTCTAATGGCAATTGGTCACACGATTTTGTTCTTTACTAGGGATTATTTATTGTACCCTCTTGTTTTGCTTTTATTCCCTAACTCTTTCCTGGACAACGTCTTTTGATCTGACTTTGGAGTCCAGCGGGATGCCCCAGTTTTGCCTAAGTCTCCTTCATAGGTTTTGACTCAGCGGGCTCTTATTTTTTGAATATTCTTTTATGCACAAGTCGTGTAAATCTTTTGAAAGGCTCGTGACTGCCCCACTCCTTAGGTAACCGAGGGATAGTCATTGTATTGGACTTCTTAAGATGCTAAGGATAAATTCTCAAAGGTTTTCTCTTCCTTTTTGAGAGTCTAAGTGCTCGATCGGTTTAACTCAAACCTACCCTGCCCCAGGTTAGGATGAAGGTTCTTAAAAGAAAGAAAACTCCTACTTCAAGGCTCAAAGAGGTTAACGAGGGATTAACATCCTTATATCTCCAGTGTTTGGGATTTGAAACAATGCCTTACATCATAAGAAGGTTTCAATTGAAAGCATACGGCGAGATCTGACGTTTTGGGTTCGTCATCCTCCCCCTAATTCTCCATCAGAACAAGAGATCGGGTAAAGTTGGCATTATGATTTATGAAAACGCTTTTTTTTGAATGAGTGAAACGAACGGATTTATTCAAGACAAACATATGCGTTGCATTAATTAATCAAAGATAAACAAGTTCGTGCATGCTAAATATGCTTAATCAAAGAGAAATACATATAAATAAACAAATGAACTGTCGGAAAAATCCTTCTAAATGTTTATGAAATCTTGCATTCAAGAGTAACAGTTTCCTTTGGCGGAGCCTCAATGGAAGGGACGTCTGGTTTATGATCACTGTGAGTCGTCATGGCTGGCCCCAGTTATGTTGGTCACATCTTCAACAGTTTTCAGTCGTTGCTTCAAAATAACTTTCCCAGATTCTTTGTTGATCCCGGTCATATCATCTTGAGGGTTACTGAAATGAAGCAAGATAGGCCTTTGAATAATTACTGGATTCAACTGATTTGCTGAGGGGACAACATACTTTGCAGAATTTAAGCTTGACAAGAGGGGAACCCCGAGAGGAGTCTCGATCTTCGGCTGAGCATCGCTAAAAGACAACTTCTTCGTTTCTAGCAAATTTCTGACAAAGTTCTTAAGAGCGTAGCAATTCTCTAGATCATGGCCGGGCGCACCCTCATGAAATAAACAATGAGCGGCAGCGTTGTAACCTGCAGGTAACGGATTAGGCGGAGGACCCAAAGCACGGGTGGTAATCATACATTGTTGTACCAAATGGGGGTATAACTCAGTGAAAGTTATCGGAATTGGAGGACAAGGCTTATACTGCTTCTTACGGGGATAAGGAACCTGATTCTGTGATTGTTGGTGAACAGGAGCGTTGGGCACTCGTTGACTGTTGACAGGAACTTGCATGGGCGGATAACCGGAAGGTTGTTGATAAGCTGGTGCTTGATATACCCGAGCTGACTGCACAGGCTGGTATGTAGGAAACTGCTGATCGAAAGGGGGTGCAACAGTAGCTACATAGGGTTGTTGGACATATGGAAACGGATAACCTTGAACATAACTCTGCTGATATTGCCAAGGTTGAGGAGTAGCCATTTTGCGGTTCCTCGAACGTGCAGGTCTTTTACCATGGTCGGAGTTAGGAGTTTTGCACTTTGGAGGGGTAGCTCGTCGAACTGGTTGAGCACTAGGAGGCACCAAACCGGATTGAAGACCGTGAGGAGGTACATTCTCGACAGTAACAGCTGGTTGAGATTCCATAACAGTATTAGTAGTCTCAGAAACAACAGTAGACTGAGCATCCACCTTCACACTAAGAGCTCGTAGCATCTCCAAAATCTGCCCTACACTTCCTCGAAGATCTTCGAGTTCATGGCTGACACAGTTGATCTCTTGGTTTTGATCTTCCATCCTTTTGAAGGGTCGTATTGATGCAGAGAACTCAGAGTGACAAAACTGGAAGGTGAGAGAACCGAGTATGAGAAACCGGAAGACACATGCAATGCAAAAGTAAGATGCTAGAATGCGAATGCAAATGAAGATTTCATGGAATTCGAATATTTACGAATATTGCGGAATACCAAGGAAACTTTTAATTCATTGAAGACAAATTACAAATAATATTCTTGCAACCAAAATAGCTAAATAAAATCCTAGAAAATCCTAGAGAAGCATCTTCCACAACTTCAGTGAGCAGACGGAGATCCGGAGGAAAATAAATATCCGTAGAGCCTTCTCTTCTTGTAGGATTGTATCTCATCATTCTTCGACTGAATCTGCTTTTGAAGTTCTTCGTACTCGCTGACCATCACATGGTATTTGTTCTTCCATGATTCTGTTTCGCGTTGTGATCTCTTCAAAGTGATCTTCAAAGTCTCAGCTTCAGTCATGAAATACTGGGCAGGTTCTTCTCTTTGAGGTAAAGGATCTTGGAGAGAGTAGGGCATCTTCAACTCAATAGCTCTTTCTCGGACCCATTGAAGGTATGGTTCCATGGACACACAATTAGGTCTTCCCAAACTTTCTTTGTCTTTCCTATGCAGATGATTCCAAGAAGATAGAATCTGATCCTGAAGCTTTTTGTCGTCTTCGAAAAAGATTTTCTCCACGTGAATACCTTTAGGCGGTTCCTTCAAGGGGTATCCCAACTGTCGGCGAGCTAAGACTGGATTGTAGCTAATTCCTCCATTGAAACTGAGCAAAGGCACATTGTTGAAGTTTCCACAACTATCAATGATCGATATCCCCTCGTACATGCGATTATACCAATCAATATCAGAGTGAGTTAAAGCCATAACTTTTTGCGACCAACGTTCTTGATTAGGTCTCCAGAACGGACCGGATTTGGGTAAGTGAGAAATAAACCACTTGTATAGTAATGGCACACAACATATAATCATTCCTCCACCATGAAAGTTTCGAAGATGTACTGAATGATAAGTATTACCCAATAGCGTTGGAACTGGATTTCTCCTCATGAAGGTCTTGATTGCATTAAGGTCCACAAACCCCTCAAAACTAGGAAAAAGCAGCAACCCATAAATAAGCGAAGCAAATATTGTCTCAAAGGCAAACATGTCTTTATGATCGGCATAAAATTGGGCCTTCTTAATTAGGAAGTCCCTGAGAAAACCGGAGGTCCCCCCTTTGGTGATCATATTGTTTTTGACATCGGATATCCTTAGACAAATAGCTTTAGCAATATCTCGTTCTTCAGGGTCTTCCTCCAAGAAAGGGAATGGAGACTTATCCAAGATAGGTAATCCCACCAACTGAGAGTACTCTTCTAGGGTAGGTAAAAGCTGATAATCTGGAAAGGTGAAGCAGTGATAATCTGGATCATAAAACTGTAGCAAAGTCGCAAGAAGTCCTTCGTTTACTTGAATCTTCAACAAAGGCAATAGCCTTCCATATCTGTTTTGGAACTTTTCTTGATCTTGAACCAAATCTCTTAGCTTCTCTAGGACTTCCAAATTAAAACCCCTAAAAGTAAATTTCAAAGTATGCCTTCTATGGTGATCCATGGTATCCTGCAATCTTCATAAATAGAGTTTGAATTCCATGAAGTCTTAATGTAATATGATGCTTTATGGATGCAATGCATGAAAACACACAAAGTCCTAGGTTAAAAGTACATGAGCGGAGTTAAGGTCTACCCATCCCAAAAAGGAGTGTACTATAGGTTAGTCGTACCTGCAGAACAAGGTTCTAAAAAGTGCCCAAAGTCATCAGCCCATCTTTCGGATATTATCAACTTTCCGACTGACTCGGGGGTTAATAATATTCTCAAGAGAACCTCTTTTGAGTGTAGTATCGCGTAGCAACCATTGTGGGACTACTCCCACATAGTTCCCGCACTACGTCCTAAATAAGGCCGAGGTGGTGTAAAGGTACTACGGTTCCCAATATCACAGACTCCAATCGACCATGGAAAACGTTTTCACGATTACTCGTTCAACCGAACCATTTTCGAAAAGGTCTCAACTGAGTGGTGATTCTCGAATCAGCTTGGTCGGGATTCAACTCCCTATAAGCCTCATCGAATATATCCCCATCCTATAATAATGTCACTAGTCCGGGCGTAGGACTTATCTCACAACACAAGGAACAGTCCCAAAATCAAAGTACAATATATACATGCAAATGAATAGTAAAACAAATAGTAATAAATATGAACAAATTAGGGACAACCCTCAAAAGTTTAGAAACTCCCCAGTGAAGTCGCCATTTTCTGTTGCGGTGGAAATAGGATCACAAACTATTAATGAGTTTGAATCACAATTCAATTCACAAACGCTCTTTGATTTATCCGAAGGAAAAGGTCAAAAGAGGGAAAACCTATTTTGCATCGTAAACACAATGCGGGGAAAGATCTAGGGTTCGGGGGTTGGTTAAATTTAGGGAAGGTATTAGCACCCTAAACTTCTGTAGTACTCTACAGGAACCTTTTGTTCAAATGTTTACTATTTTGCTTTATTATTCTTAAGGTATACGTACAAAGGGATTAAAAGTGAGAAAGTAGACCTAAGGGGGTTAATTCTAAGTTTACTCGGCAAGACATCGCATCTTGTGCCTACGTATCCTTACGGGAGTGGAATCAGAGTAACCGTAGTTCCCCTCAAAAGGTAGGTTAGAGACTTCTTGACTGTGGTCAAGGTCTCAAGGGGAATAAACGCACCTTAAGGACACGCTTACGTGGAGTGTAGAAACTCCAAATCTCTACGTTGAAAGTTGAGTTGGAATTAGGGTTTAGGTTAGGGATTCCACGGCGGGAAACCCTAAAATGAGCGCGGCGGCTCTTTGACCTAATGCTAGGGGTAAAATGGTAATTTTTCCTGCGGCGAGGCATTTGTGAAAATTAGGGTTTGTAGTTTGTAGTTTTGAGGGTTTGAGGACTATTGGCGCGACGACCAAACAGCTAGACCTAACCTTCGGATGTGTGCAAGGTGACAGAATAATAGTGATGAAAGTGTTAGAAATTTAAATCATGCAAGCGGAAATAAAATGCGAAAAAGTAAACGCGATTATTGGTTCGCGAGGTTACATATGGGAAACAGATACAACAGTAATGAAAATTTGAATAAAATATGAATAACTAAATAAAGGGTCACATGACAAACTGCAAAACGAACAGACAAGGTTAGTGGTTACGGTCAAACGAGAATTTTGAGAGATTTTTTTGGGACTTTTATTGTTTATCTATGATATTTATATGCAAGCTCTTAATATAAAAGATAGACTAAATTAAATTTGCAAAAGGAATAATGGTTTTAATTTTGAAAAGAGTTTTAATTTATTTAATAAAAGAAAGTTTTACTTAATTACCAAAAAGTTTAATTTAATTAAAAAAGAGTTTTATTTTATTTTATTTTTTTTTAAAAAAAAGAACCTTAATAAGGTTTAAAATAATAAAATTAAAATATAACAAAATAAAAATTATAAAATAAAAGATAAAAGGGAATTGGGCCGGTGATCAACCCGGACCCAATCCAACATAACGAATCGAAACAAATCTAGGGTTAGGAGGATCCCATTCTCCCCATCGCGGCACCGCTCTCACGTTCTTGTTCTCGATTTCTCTTTCGATTCAATCTTCTTCCTCTCCATTCGCATGGCTTTCTTTCACAATTTTAACTTGACACAAAACAAACAAAAACGTTGAACATAAAAAGCGCGATCTTTCCACTCACGTTCTTTGCGATTTCGATGCGGAAGTCTCGCGTTAAAGTGATCGGAGATTATGATCGGTGACGGTGATGGCGTGGAGGAGGCGATGATGAGACTCTAATCTGAGCCTGGGAGGTGATTGCCCGCCACTCTGACGAGTGGTGCTGGTGAACCTTCGTCTGAATGCTTTGGGATTGTATATTTTTTTGATGAACTCGATCGACGATGATGATATGTGAGTTTGATGCTCGCGTCGTCTTTTGATTTGGTGGATTCGTCCCTTTTTTGATGATCTTGATGGCCGATTGAGGATTTTTTAGGGTGTCGTCTCTTTGGATCCTTTGGGGTTAGGGTTCCACGACCTCCTCCCCTCTTACCAGGTGAATCCGTTCCTATTATACTCCTTGGTTTCCTTGGGCTTGGATCTTATTGGTTTCACGTTATTATTTTTGATTGGAGCTTGATTGCGATTTGATTGTCTGATACAATTTCTTTCCTTTTCTGATACTAGTTGGATTTCCTTGACATGATTTGATTTTGTCTTCGTATCTGATAGAATTTATGATGATTGGATTCTAATTTGGACCCCTAGTACTGATGATATCTTTGGATATGTCCGATTTAACTCGAAAACCTTCTCTTTCGGATGTGCTTGATTGATTTTTCTGATGTAACTCCAGATTTTTGTTTTGGATTTCGTTTTGGATAACCTGCTTCACTTTGACTCACTTTGGATATTTGATTTCGCTTTGAATTCTTCGTTTCGTTGTGATTTAGATAATCTGAATTGATGTGGGTTTCTGGTTTTGTTGCAGACATGTTATCCAAACTTGATACGCCTCTGACTCTTCTCCGAATTTCACTGTGATGCCTATGGACCCCTCTGATGCGGCTTTGAATGTCTTCGATATCTTGAACTGATTTGTGGCTGCGAGTTTGGGGCAATGATGTTCGTAGCTGAGCCTCGGCTTTGCATTTTGCTTCTCCACCGTGGCCTGCACATTTGGTTGAGGCTTACTTTGAACTGATGCGTGAGCATGATTATGAACTTATCTTGCTTTTTTTCTGGTATAGTTTCACTCGCCGGTGTGATTTGTGTTGTGCTGCGTTGAAATGCGAATGCCTTACTTTGACGCTCTGTTTGATTTCAAAACAATCTTCCTGATGTTCATTTTTGATTGTTGATTTTTTCAGATATTTGACCCATTGGGATTTTGTCCAAGGCGAGTTTCTTTTGACTTGTTTTGTAATCCTGCAGTTGGTTTCTCTGTTCTTAATGGTCTGGCTTGTTCTTGAACTGAACTTGCCCTTTTGGTTTATTTCATTGTTGTTGTTGTGATTTTATGCTAATGCCAATTCTGGTGTAGCTCCGGTTATGCTGATGCAAATTCTGTCGTGGTTTACTTTCTGTTCGGATTTGGGATTTGACTTTCATGGGCTCACTTATGTGGTTCAAAGTTGATACAGTTGTGGCATTCGGTTATGAGCCCCTTTTGGATCCTGATTTACTTGATAGTGCCCCAAAAATGATTTACTTGATAGAATGGTATTTGACTTTGAAACAGAATCCAATTTTCGGCATATGATCCTTTTCGGCAAATCATTTCGGCCCCTACTTCTTTTTCTCTCACTCTTTCTCGGCTGTCCCGTATGATAAGAACAAAACTACCTGATCTGACGCCGATGGCGCGGATTGGTAACGGGGGTAGGATGCGGCTTCGGTTGTGCCACTCCCGGCACTCAATGATGATGATGTTCTGAGAGTGTCGAACATAAATTCTAACCTCTTTCTTCGCTTTGCTTTCTTCTTGTTGTGCAGGTTAATCGGAGATTCGGGAAGAAACTCAAAGGAAAATTATGAAGCACACCTATAATTCTTAGGACTTTAGGATTTTTAGAGTAGCCAATCATTGTAAATGAATCCTCTTTGTAAACCAATGGAATATCTTGGATAAAGTTCAAATTCATTTATCTATTTCGAATTGTAAACTATAAATATTTATGAAATGAAATCCAACAAATATTCATATTTACTTTCTCAATTGTAATTTAAAATATCCATGAATAATAATTCACAAACCATTTAAATTCACCCTTGAGTTGTAACTTATGAATACTTATGAATAAAAGTTCAAAAATATTTAAAACTTACTTCTCATTTGCCTTGACCAATTTTATAAATGATATCCCGCAACATGATTATACCCGAACAAATTCACACTTAAAATCCCGTTGATCACATAACTTCTCAAAATAATCTTAACAGTATCCACTTCCTTTTCAATCCAATTTCATCTTATTAAGAGGAAACAGACTGTTTAAAAATGTCTCAAAATCGAACAAAGAACGGCCCCGAGTCCAATTATATTTCTGACAAAACATACAGGCACCTTGACCCAAGTGGCAAATAAATGCCTCAGGAATGATGTCTCAAAACTTGCGGTCTCCATGTAAAATGACCAAAATGCCCCTGGGGCAATTCCTGCAAAAAAATTATGCTCCATGACTGGTTAGTGATTAATGGATGCAAAATGACCTGCTATGCGAAATGACTGACTAAATGTAAGGGTAAAATTTGGGGTATTACACCTGGGTCTAGCTTTTCACTCATCAGAATCCCCCCCCCACAACAGCACGGCAAATAATCATATTATACTGAAAGTAAAGTGCGATAAATAAATGCAAACCCAACAGATAAACACGCAAGCGCTAGGATTGACTCGCATAGGGAACCGTTGGAGTCCCCAGCAGAGTCGCCAGCTGTCGCTACTGAGAAAAAAGGTGTCGGCAAAGACAAAAGAGTCACCACCTATCGTTATTTATCCCAAAGGAGGGAAAGGAAACGATCAGGAAAAAACCTAGCGAAAAGGGATAAGATCGTCATCGCAACCAAATCGCTGGGTTCAGGAGTCGGTTATGCAAGGGGAAGGTATTAGCACCCCTCACGTCCGTTGTACTCAACGGGATCCACGCTTGTTTGTTTATATGATGAGTTATTTGAATATCTACCTATCAAGGCTGGCTTAAAAGAAAAGAAAAAGGAGAAAAATGACTCGACAGAGCGTCGCTGCTCTGGGCCTACGTACTCCCTCGTGCAATGGGAAAGTCAGAGTCAACGTAGTTCGGCTAACTACGGGTGATGGGGAAAGGTTGCTCGCCAAGACATCGCGTCTTGTGCCTACGTACTTTCATCTGGTATGAAAGATCAGAGCGAACGTAGTTCGGGATAAAACGAAACACATGTTGATTTACGCGTTTTTTACTCGAGTAAGGTTAAACTACAGTTCTAACAGTTAGGGACAATGCCTGTTTGCGGTAGAACCGAAGCTTAACAACACTATTTTCAACTGAAAAGGTTTTCTAAATTAAGAGATCCCCAAAGGGCAAAAAGAAGGTTTGATGTTTGTTTTTGACTCTTTTACGAGAAGAAGTGTTTTTTATGAATGTTTGTAATTCGTACTGCACTAGAGACTATGACTTAGGAGTGAATGCGTCGCATGTCACCCAAAGGGTACCACACTAAACATCCTAATTACTAAAAGGAAACCCTCCAAAAACCATTTCCTAAGTGGCTTAAGGCTCGTAACGTACTGTACAAACTTGCCTTTATTACGTGTTTTACTGTTGTTTGGAGATGAGAAGAGACAAGAGGAATCTACAGGGGAAACTATCAAGCATCCTACTGTTGTCATGCAATATGGTCCTAATGTTAAGTTTGAAAGGGAATCTACCCTATATGTTATCATGCATGGATTCATCCTAATGTCTATCATCACTATCCTTATCAAAGGAAGTGAGAGCCCTAAGGGAACATGTTAAAGGGAAACAACAGCAACAGCAAAAATCATTAAGCAGACGAGTACAGCTATCAAGCTACTGAAATAAGAACATGTATGGATATGCAATGCATCAGCACAAGCAGAAGGAGGAAGCCTCAACTTCTAATGCAAACATGACAAGCATAGAAGAAAAATAAATACACAAGCAAGGGAGGATCACCTCAAACTTCAATGCAAATAAGCAAGGGCAAGTATGAAAGCAGATAAACAACCAAGCAAATGGAGGATCACCTCAACCTTTAAATGCAATCATGATAAAAAGAAAAGAAACAATCAAGCAAAGGGAGACTAGCTCAACCTTTAATGCAATCATGCACCTAAACAAGAGTCTCTACTCATGCAACTCTATCTTAATGCATCACAGCAATCAGGCAATCAATCAAGCAGTCCATCAGGCAAGCAAGAAGAAAACACTCCATCAGGAGAGAGGCAACCAAGAAGAGCAGCAAGGAAATCATCCCAAGGCTACATCAGGTTTAGATAAGAATGGTAGAACCTAGATGTCAATCTAAGGTATATGAGTCATTGTGTATCAACACAAGAGTCCTCTGGGGGTCAACCTCTTTATGGAATGCACATTAGACTTCCCAAAGGGAAGCCCAGGCTCCCACAAGAGAGATCCTCAGATCAATGGACAGAGATTGAAAGGTGGAACCTAATAAACAACTAGGGTTTTAGGTTCATTGTGTATCAACACAAGAGTCCTCTGAGGCTCAATCTCTTTATGGAATGCACATTAGACTCCCAAAGGGAAGTCCAGGCTCTCACAAGAGAGATCCTCAGATTAATGGACAGAGATTGAAAGGTGGAACCTAATAAACAACTAGGGTTTTAGGTTCATTGTGTATCAACACAAGAGTCCTATGAGGCTCAATCTCTTTATAGAATGCATATTAGACTTCCCAAAGGGAAGTCCAGGCTCTCACAAGAGAGATCCTCAGATCAATGGACAGAGATACTTGAAAGAATGATGGGAAGCATGGTGTATACCAAAGGTATCCACCATGGCACTCAACCAATCATCTCAAAGATTGTACCCTCAAAGGTTTTACCATTCATGGTATGCCTTTAGTCCTTCCAAAGGGAGGACTAGGCTCCCACCAAGGAACCCTAAATCATAGGATAAGGAATGGGGAAGGAATAAAATCAAACACCTAAAGCTTCTAAAGAAACCACAACAATCAAACCCTAAAAGAAGTCCATCCTAAGGGTGCTAATGCCTTATTAAAAGCTTGAAAACTACTTTAGAAAGGTATCAACCTAGGTACTAAGGGTTCATGTAATGATTGAATGCTTAAGATTTGCGAAAAGGTCACTTAAAGGCAAAACTAGGATGAAGGTCATGTGTAAGATACACTAAAAAACATCCATAAGGTAAAATCTAAGAAAACTAGGAAATCACTCCTAAAAAATCTAAGAAAAATTCTAAAGATCACTTAAAGTCTTAAGAGTCTAGGGCTAAAATCTTGGATCAAAATTTTAATCCTAAGGGCATTAACAGAGAGCAGCATCCTAAGGTGTGTTATGGAAGGTGTAAATGGGAAGGGTCCTAAATATTCATTCTAAAGCCTATCCAAACAACTCCTAAAAATCTTGATAAAAATACTACAACATCCTACAATGTATCAACTGTCAGCATGCAAAAAATCAGGAACTCATTCCAAATATCTATCAAGAAATAAAATCTACAAGTAGACATACAATTTCACATTTATTAAATGGATATTTAAAAGGAATATATGCAATTAAATGAAAAATGAATTAAAAATGGCATTAAAAAATACACAAAATTAAAAGACATGTTAAACTATGCTCATGATTTTTTCCACCATTTATTGGCATTTTTTACTATTTTAAATGAATTAAAAATGAACATGCAATAAAACATAAAAATAAGAAAAAAGAAATGAAAATAACTAAATCTGCGTGTCAAATAGCAAAAATTCTAAGTTGAAAATGGAATTGGGCCCAGAAAGGGGGTGCACTTATCAAAATAAGGCCCAGGTTCATCAGGAATTCATATGATCACATGCACTCAGTTGACTACAGCCTACCGTAGGTCTTAATCTCAGCCCTCAGTTCATTAAGTAACCAGATCTAACGCATGCTATCTAGCCACGTCAACAGTCAATGGTCAATAAAATTGAAACTCATTCTCACGCGTTGGATGAGGATACCAAGTCAAGAAATTCACAAGATCAGACGGTCATCAGATCGTCTTCTTCATTTGAATCATCAAAAGGGAGGGAAAAACCAGTGGCGGCCAGAGAAGACTCCGGACGTCTTCTCTAGCGAGAGCTACAGTAGCTCTGTTGCCAAACTCAACGAAACTCTATAAATTTGGTATCAATCTCTTCGTCTCACTATGCTGATCAATAATCCACCATCAAAACTCATTTTCATCCATGGAATCATCCAAACCGAATCAAACTCATTCTTGTGCTCTGCTAACAAATCTCACCAAATCCAGATTTCTTTACACTAATCGAATCCTCATGTTATGTACATCCTTAATCCATGATTAAAACTCAATTCTAACCTAGGAATAGCTCAAATCGAATCAATCAAAATCTTGTGTCATGGCAAAAAATCTCACGAACAACCTCCAATTCTAACCTAAATCCAACTAGGAGTCTCAGGGATCCTAACAACATGCATAATAGGTTCTACTACCTCATAATTTAAGCGAAAAATGGAAAGGAAGAAACCTGTAAAGAAGCTTCAACAGAGGCACGATCTTGTGATGAAACTTGCTCAGATCAAACCAGAAACACTCTATGATTGATGATGAAGCTTTCTTGATGCTCGAATTTGCTTGAAGAAGCCTGAATCTTGGAACTCAATTTTCACTCTCAAGCTCACTTGTTCTAACTTCTTCTTACCTTTTCTTGCACCAAAACCATCCAACCTTCATCTGAAAACGATCCAGAACTTATATAGAAATGATTTGGATACATTTCAGGCCCAATGGAGGTCCAAACAGCCCAATTGGAAATTCATTTTTCTTTCACTTTTTTGCTTTATGAACTGCACGAAAACAGAGCTAATTCACTCCCAAATTGATCCATTTTGCTTGCTGGTGATGTAAGGAGTGTGGATGGCTGAGATTGAAGCCTTGGAAATGCATTAATGGTGGATTTGTATTTTGTTTCTTCAAGCTGAAGAAACATGAGGAAAGACCATGTAAATGACTTCAATTCTCAAATGCGGTAATTGCGTTGTGCTTAGAATGCATTGGTGACTCAAAAAATGCACTCATATGCCTTGAAATGATTTATTTTGAATTGAATTGAATTTTTGACTTTAAATGCCTTTAAAGTTCCTTTTTATGAAATTTTCTTCAACCAATCCTCAATCCAATGGGATTTAATGAATCCTTGGTGTTTGATCGAATAAATAACCCCATTTTGAGCAACTTTCAAGTTGGACAAATTTGCATTTGAGGTATGCAAAGTGATGAAATGGACCTATAATCCAAAATGACTTATAATCTTACTTTCCCAAAATGCCCTTTCCTTGCAAGCTCCATATCTTGAGTTCTACCAATCCAATCAAGTACTTCTTGTAATATTTGGAAAGCTAAGAAGATAAGGAAGAACATTCATGTTGGGGTCAAGGACATGTGAGACCTCCCTCTAAGTCAAAAGTGGCATGGAAGTTGGTTGACTTTCAAGTACCAAAATCACATTCACCTGATGACCTGTAACTTGTCTGCTTCATAACTTGAGTTCTATAAATCATATCAAGGACTTCTAGTACTCAAATTAAAGGTAAGAACATGCTATACAAGTTCTATGTTGGGGTTAAGGTGAGATGAAACTTGCATCTTGAGTTATGTGGTCTTGAAGTTAGGCACTAAACCAGGGGATTTTACACTGTCAAGCTTAGAAACCCTAGCCTAGGAACTTCTCACACTCTTGATCATTGATGAGTTGGTCTTGGAATCACCCCTTGAGTGTCTCAACACATTGTTCCATGATCACATGGCCTTGAAATTAGGTCTCAACCTCTTTCAATTCACCTGTTGACTTAGGGTTGACCAGGTGGAAACCCTAATTGCACCCATCTTGGTTGCAACCTCTTGATCCCTGCACAATGACTTACCCAAGCTCCATAATGACTTTCAAGCCATATCATGAGCTATCTCAATGCTTGACACCCATATCCATGGATTCAAAATCATCTGATGATCTCCCCACGACCATCGAGTTAGGAAATATGCATATTTGGCTTCAGCAACTTCTCTGGGGATCTCTGACTTCTTTAATGAGGATATCAACCCTTGAACATTTGAATGGATACTCTTGAATAACCTTAGATAATGGTGGTATCCCCTTCTTAGTAAGCACATCTCTTGATCCCTGCACACATGAAATGCAATGCATATGCTAATGCTACAATGAATGCAGTGAAACATAAGCTAGGTAAAGAAAAAGGTTAGGCAAATTTTGGGGTGTAACAGAGGGGACCGAGTCTTAATCCGAAATTTGTATCATGGAAATATGACTACTCCTGGTACAACATGAAGGCCGAAAGAAAACAGAAGGATGTGACAAACATTGTCGGGGCAAGCAAAATGACCCGTAGTGGTCGAATATATCAACCTAGGGCAAATTTTACTGTTCCTCAAGCAGCTACCACTGTTCCTAAAGCAACCACTACCACTCCTAAGGAAACTGTTCCTAAGGAAGTCATCTCTAAGGAGCCCTTTGTTAAAGGAAAAGAATTCCCAAAGGAGGATGAGGAAGAGTTTCTAAGGATAGTTTGCCGAAGCGATTACCGAATAGTGGACCAACTCAACCAGACACCATCCAAGATCTCGATTATGTCGTTACTACTGAGTTCTCCCACTCATCAATAAGCTTTGTTGAAGATACTCACACAAGCCAGTGTAACGAAAGACATCACTGTGGGGAAATTTGACTCCATTGTTGCAAAGATCATAGCCTGCAATATGCTGAGCTTCGACAATAGTGACTTGACCATTGAGGGTCGCAAGCACAACCGTGCCTTGCGTGTGTTTGTTAAGTGCGAAGAAGATATGCTTGCCAAAGTACTTGTCGACACTGGGTCAATCCTCAATGTAATTCCCAAAAGAACATTAGCAAAGTTGGAATACAAAGGAGCTGAAATGAGACCCACATGTTTAATTGTGAAGGATTTTGATGGATCGAGGAGAACCGTAATAGGAGAGGTCGTTTTGCCGATCATGGTGGGATCGAAAGTCTTTGAAATCACCTTCCAGGTAATGGAAATAAATCCGGCGTATAGCCGTCTATTGGGAAGGTCGTGGACACATGCAGTGGGCGATGTTACATCCATATTACACCAAAAGAGGAAGTTCATTATTGAGGATCAGTTGGTCGTGGTGCACGGCGAAGAGGACCTGACGGTGAGCAACCTATCCTCTCTCCGATACATTAAAGTTGATGAAGATGCATTATAAACAACTTTCCAAGCATTAGAGATTGCACATGTTGTGTTGGTTGAGGATGCTATCATTACACGCGGTCCATCTTTCGCCTCCTCCCAGAGTATTAAAAATGCCATAAAGGAAGGACTTCTGCAAGGTTAGGGAGAGATAATCGAAGTCAACACTCAAGCAAAGAATGATCGGCAAGGGTTGGGTTACAAACCAACTCTGGATGAAGAATCAGAAGTCAACGGCAAGCGCCTGAAGACCCTAAAGGAGATCTTCGTAAGTGGCGATGTTCAAGTAAACGCTATCGAAGAAGACGGTGAAGTGAGCTGCATAGACAACCTGTTGTTCCGAGGTGAAGTTGTTCTGTGCAACTGGGAGGTCGTAGAAATTTCCGTCATGTTACCGCTCTTTGAGTAATTTATTTGTTTTGCTTGTTAGCATTTTCTTTATTTTAAATCCATGGTCGTGCCCGCGGCCAATAGATCATTTTTTATGGGCCACACTTTTTCAATTAAAAGATTAATCAATGAATGAGTATTTTGTTAAACTCCATTTTTTTTTGTTCATTGCATTTTTATTGTTTTCACTTTTTTGTAAAAAAAGGAAAAAATAGCAATCTTTTTGAAAAAAAACTAAACAAAGTTCATCATCTGCATCTCTTTGTATGTGTTTGCTCATTTTAAGCCCCTTCAACACATGCAGAGAACCTCTATCACTCGCCAAATCCGATGATCATCCAGTTCTTTCTGACTTTGATTCACCGGTATTCCAAGTCGAAGACGAGAGTGGTGAGGATTCTGAAATCCTTGAAGATTTGATGAAAATGACCGAGTACGAGGATGCCTATCTTCAACCCTACAAAGAACATATTGATGTCATCAACTTGGGCTCTGAAGAAGAGAAAAGAGAAGTTAAGCTTGGGGTATCACTTGGGGCAGAGGTTAAGGACAGACTGATAATGCTTCTCAAAGAGTATACAGATGTGTTTGCTTGGTCCTACCAAGATATGCTTGGGTTGGATACCGACATTGTAATGCACAAGCTCCCTCTTAAACCAGAGTGTCCTCCGGTAAAGCAGAAACTTCGAAGATCTAGATCCGACATGGCTCTCAAGATCAAAAATGAAGTCAGAAAGCAAATTGACACAGGTTTCTTAGCAGTATCAAAATACCCAAAATGGGTGGCCAACATTGTGCCAGTGCCAAAAAAGAACGGTAAAGTCAGAATGCGCGTAGACTACATGGATCTGAACAAATCTAGTCCGAAGGACGATTTCCCTCTGCCACATATCGACACTTTGGTGGATAACACAACCAACTTTGTGGTATTTTCATTCATGGATGGTTTCTCCGTCTATAACAAGATAAAAATGGACCCAACCGATATGGAAAAGACAACCTTCATCACACCTTGGAGGACTTATTATTATAAGGTCATGCCTTTTAGTCTGAAAAATGTTGGGGCCACATATCAACGAGCCATGGTGGCATTATTTCATGACATGATGAACCAGGAGATTGAGGTTTATGTCGATGACATGATTGCCAAGTCTCAGAGCGAAGAAGATCACCTTGATCATCTGCTAAAGTTATTCAAAAGACTTAGGAGGTATCAGTTGAGACTAAATCTTGCCAAATGTACCTTTAAAGTCAGATCCGGAAAACTACTCGGCTTCATCGTTAGTCAACATGGAATCAAAGTGGATCACGATAAGGTACGAGCCATCCAAGAAATGCCTGCACCACTAACGAAGAAATAAATCAGAGGTTTCCTTGGAAGACTAAATTATATCTCTATGTTCATCTCCAACTTGACTCCTACTTGCACGCCAATCTTTAAGTTGTTACGAAAAGATCAAGCGGTGGTATGGAACGAGAATTGCCAGTCGGCATTTGAGAAGGTTAAAGGTTACCTCCAGGAGCCTCCAATATTGATCCCACCTGTGCTTGGAAGACCTCTCTTCATGTACTGAATGGTGATAATTACTCAGTGAAGCGTGTAGATGATGATAGGCTTATCAATTTTAAGAATGGTGATGATTGAATTTTGAGGCATATTCTAAAACTTAGGTCGTGTTTTGAGATAGAGTGGTCTTCAATGAGAATGGAGAGCATGGTTGGATTCAGTGGAAAAAAACGAGTTGAATGATGTACTCATGTTTAGATTTTGGTGAGGTTTTATGTTGTTGATGTTTGGGGACAACGGTGGCGCCACCTCCGGCCACCGTCCTGTGTGTTTCCCCCCAGAATTTGAATTGAAGAAGATGATGGATTGACCATAGGATCTGCATTGACCATTGACTGAACCATCCATCCAAGGGCCACTATTAAATTTGAGTTTGTGAAGGAGTCTAAAACATGAACAAAACGCCCCGTTTCATTTAACATCTTGGCTTGGGCTTAGTATGAGTTTTGCTAATCACAAACCCTTCTTAAGCCCAATTGAATTTTGCACAGGATATACTTGCTATTTGCCACGGAGTTTTTCCATTTTTATCATATTTTCCATTCTATTTTGCTGAGTGGTTTGGGCTTAATGCGCGCATGATAATGACACCCCCCTAGGCCCAACTTTAGTTTACAACTGCATCGGATTGCTATTTGCAATGCCAATTTATCATTTTGCATTTATTTTCTTTTATTTTCATAGTTTTATTTAGGTTAGTTTTTAATTCATATAGAATTGAAAAATAATTCATTTTGAGTGAGACTTTTTTCCCTGGTTTCCTTAGGATCTCTAGAATTTAATGAAACAAAAAATATATTAATATCATGCATTTTATTTTTAATGGCATATTTTATAGTTTTATGGCTTTTATTTTGGCATTTTGGTTTATTGCTTACTTTCTGAATTTTGTATGAGAAATTGGTGAGGAATTTTGAGTTGGTTCTTGTTGGATTAGTTAGCTTAGAGAAGCATGTACCCTTAGAAATTTTATCATATTTTTGTGATTAAAGTTTAGGCCAATTTTAATGGTGAACATAAGGAGTGTTAGATTAGGGTTTCAAAATAACTAGTTGTAGTTTAAAGCATAGTTTGGGGACTTAGTGTTTGATTTAGGTCTTGGAATTTATATGGGGTATTGGTAATAGGATTAGGTTCCCTTATAAATTTAATTAGGATTTTATGATATATTTTAGCATTTTATTGGTATTTTGCAATTGGTGTGATGTTTGTGGGTTTCTCCCTTGAATGCTTGGTTTATTCATTTTGTTTGGGCTATTTTAGGTGAGCTTCTGGCTTGGACTTTGCTTGGGTGAATTGAAGATCAAATGAAGTTGCTTTGGATGGCTTGAAGAAGCTTGGAGTTGAAGATTTCTCATATGTTTGAATGCTTGTCAGGAGCTTAGGAAAATCAGGGTTTTAGGGAGAACTTTTTAGACTTAGTTCATTTCTTTACTCAAACATGGAATGCTTTGTTTGCTTCCATCCTATCCTATGATTCAAAGTCCTCTTAAGGAAGCCCATATCTCCCTTGTAGGGATGATTGGAATGCCTTAAAGAGTAGAAATTTTGAGGATACCCTTCTTTGCAGATGATGGTTTCTAGTGATTTCCTTTGGGTTTCACTAGTTTCCTTTCATTATAACTTGATCCCAATAACAAATCTGTCTTGGTGGAGCTTGCTAGAGCTTGGTAATGAAGATCTAAGGTGTTGAAGATGCCTTTCATGAGGTTTGGTTGAAGATGGGGTTATGTTACTGTCAACTTTGCTGTCAGGAGCTTGCTGGAGGATTGAAGCTAGGGTTTACTGTTGCTATTTAGCTGGAGTTTTCTGTAGCTGTGGAGCTTAACTGTTTAGGTGTTGAGGAGCCTTATTTGAAGTGTGATTTCTCTTCCCTGGAAGTCGGGGATTGAAGTTTGTTGAAGCTTGAAGATAGGAGCTAGTCATGAAGAGGACAATTGTTGCTGTCAACTTTCTGCTGTTTAACCAACTGTTGCTGTCAGAGCTGCCGTTTGCTATAGGGGTTTGGTGCTGCTCCTTAGGCTGCCTCCTCTGCTTTTGGGTGTTGTTTTCTGTATTTTTTTTGTTGGCTTGTACAGCTTGCCCCCTAGGTTTGAAGTGAATGTTGATTCACTTTGCCTGTTGTTTTCCCAGGTTCGAGGTTGAGCGGGACTCCCTTGCCTCGCTTGTATTGCTGCATTGCATGCATTTTACTGTATTTGCTTGCTTCCTTTTCTGTTTATCCCCTAGGATCTCTGATTCCCTCTGTGTAGGAGGGAATTATGACAGACATTAAGATTCTTATCCATGCATGACAACATTAGGTTAGTTTTTATTCCCTTTTCAAACCCTAGGTTTTTAGAGCTCCTTTCTCTTCTTATCCCAAAACAACTCAAAAACACGGTAATAAGGTTAATCAATATCGTACGTTACGAGCCTTAAGCTATTCGAGAAAGGGTTGCTGGAGAGCTTCTTTCCAGTAGTCTTGTTGCTTAGTGTGGTACCCTTTGGGTGACACGCGACGTAGTCACTCTCAAATCATAGTCTCTAGTGCGTCAGAGATTGCAAACAAACTAAAAAAAATATTTCTTTCGTAAAAGATTCAAAACAAACATCAAAGTGTAATTTTTGTTCGCTTGGACTCTTAATCAAGAAAAACCCTTTCATAAGGTAAAAAAACTGTCAGACAAGCTTGTGTCTTCTGTAGCCCGAACTACATTTGCTCTGATCTTTCATGTTGTATGAAAGTACGTAAGCATAGTATGACGTATCCTAGCGAGCAACCTTCCCCCCTTAACCAGTAGTTAGGCGAACTACGTTGACTCTGATTTCTCATTCCAGACGGGAATACGTAGGCATAAAGTGCGATACTTTGCCGAGTCACTTTCTTTTCTTTTTAACCCTTGACCTTTAGTATAGATAGAATAACAATCCGTACCAAGAAAATAAGCGTGGATCCCGTCGAGTACGAAGGACGTGAGGGGTGCTAATACCTTCCCCTTGCGTAATCGACCCCCGAATCCAGGATTTTGGTTGCGACGACCATTCCTTTCCCGTTTTGCGTTAGGTTTACTCTGAGTGTTTCCTTTCCCTCCATTGGGATAAATAACGCACGGTGGAGACTCTTCTGTCATAGCCGGCGCTGATTTTCGCAGTAGCGACAGCTGGCGACTCTGCTGGGGACTCCAACAGTTCCCTACGCGAGTCATTCCTAGCGCTTGTTTTCCCCGTCGTGGGTTTTGTATGGATTTACATTTCTGTCTTTACTTTCCGCATTTTATTGTCGGCTTTATATTGTTATTGCTGTTGTGGGGAGGGGGTGATCTGTTGAGAGATAAGTCGGACCTGGGCTTGAGTGCACCTAGAATTAGTTGTGGAAAGTAGTGGGCGCGTGCATGCTTTGCATGTACTAGTGTCCCGCAAAATCCACGCTCGGACGAGGTTCTTCTGGTTGACTTCTTCTTCAACCCTTTGGGTTGAGGGGGTTGTTGGTTAGTTGGATTGTTGACTCCGGGGACCGATCATTTGGAAGTTGGCTAAGTGAGGCCTCTTCAGGACATGATGATGCCACACCTTCTGGGTATCGTATCATCAGTCTTGAAAGTTTGTGACGCCAACGACCGCATAGGATGTCATACCTTGTGTCAGTTGATAGGACACCTACCTGTGAGAGGGATTGGGGCATGCAGGAAACTTGACCTCCAGACTACCCGGTTTTCTTGATATTGGATCAGTATGTGTGGATACTTGGGGTTCTTCATCAGAGCATTGTTGGGGGTCTGTTGAGACCAGGTTGGAGCATTGTTATGGGTCTGTTGAGACCAGGTTTGAGCAGTACTACGGGTCTGTTGAGACAGATAGTGTGGATGGATCTTTTCAACAATATATCACTTGATCCCTGTTGCATGTTTTCATATTGCATTATTGCATACTCATTCTGCATATCATTAACGTGTGTCTGTGCTACAGGTGCATGTCATACCTTCTGATTCTAGTTGCCCGGATTTCTGTCTGCTATTATGGATACTTTGAAGAAGACTGTAGCGTACAAGTTGCCTACTCCAGATGTTTCTTCTTTGCTTGGTTTGATATCCCTAGCTGATGATGATGTGAAGAGAAGTTTCAGGAAGAGTTATGGGAAACTGCTCAGGTTGGTTTATAAACCATCCATGTATGAGCATAACGGATTGTACGCGCTGATGCAGTTCTATGATCCCCCGCTGAGGTGTTTTACTTTCCCTGACTTCATTTTGGCTCCGACCATGGAGGAATATGCTGAGATCTTGGAGTTGACTATTCAGAACAGAGTACCCTTCATTCGTATGGGTGTTGAGCCCAAGCTGGAGGATTTGGTTGTTGCTTTGCATTTAGACCCCTCAGAGTTGTTGTTAACCTTGTGGAATGGAGTGTCTGGTTTTTCTTTCAAGTTCTTAGTTGGGAAAGCACAAGAGTATGCCAAGAGTGGATGTTGGATTGTGTTTAATGCTATCCTTGCTTTGTGTATCTACGACATTGTACTGTTCCCTAACATGCCTGATTTCGTTGATCTGGATGCGTTTTATATTTTTGCTTCAGGCAATCCTGTGCCTACTCTGATTGGAGATTTCTATCACTCTCTGCATTATAAGAACGAGAATAGGAGGGGAAAGAACGTCTCTTGTTGTGTGCCTTTGTTGTATATGTGGTTTGAGAGTCACCTACCCAAGAAAGGTATTTTTGCTGAGTCTGCAGATACGGTGGATTGGTCTGAGCATCTGATGGGACTTTCTTCAGAAGACGTTGTCTGGTTTGATAAAGATTTACTGGGATCTGAGATTATCTACAGTTGCGCCGGATATCCTAACGTTCCTCTGATTGGGAGGAAGGGGTGCATTAACTACAATCCATCATTATTGATCAGGCAATTTGGTTATGCTCTGAGAAGCCCACCAAAAGGGGAGGAAGTGCAGGAATCTCTGTACTTCATAGGTGATCTGAGTGGATAATTATTGTCCAGGCTTCAGCGTGCTTGGAAAAATATCAACAAAAGGGGTAAGCTGTTGTTGGGTAAGAATGATTGTCAAGCCTATCCTCCGTACAAAGTCTGGATCCAAGATAGGGAAAAGCAGGCGCTGATGCCGTTCCCTGCAGTATTACCTTCTGCTCCCCTCGTGATCGAGGAGCCAACCACTGTGGCCATTGAGAGGTACGAATAGGTCGTGAAGGAGAAAGAAGAGCTGATGAAAGCCAACGAGAAGTTGGAAGAAGAGCTAGTGCAACTCAGGAGCGAAAGGAATGAAGCCGTATATTCCTTCGAGCAGCAAACGAAGCTGGTGAACCGGTTAGGTGCAGAACTGACTGAACAACGAAAGAAGCGTGAACGCTTGGGGATAGATTTCAAGATCTCTCATGACATGCTGGAGTCTAAGAAGAAAGCACTTGAGGTAGCCTACCGGGAAATATCTGCATTCAACAAAACCTGGAATGCCACGCTGACCGGCAATAAAGAAAGAGAAGACAAACTGAAGCTGCAGATCTCTGGGCTGGAAGATCAGTTGAAAGCTAGCCAGAAAAAGTTTGAAGAAGAGGTTATGCGGAGATATGGTGTTCAGAATGCCTTGAATAAAGTTATCAAGCGTAAGAAAGAGTCTGCATCTCAGAAGCGGAAGCTAGAGGAGTGCTTTGGAGAAGGTGCTTGGGAGGAATCCATTGGGGATCTCCAGCGTGTAATCAGGCAAAGAGACTCGCTCGTCGAAGGGTTGCTTTCTCAGCCGAATCATCCCAAGACTAAGAGATTGTTCGAGGAGTATTAGGCATATGGTCGCACTTAATTACCTTATGTACTGTTGTATATGCTTTATTTGCATTGTGCTGGCCATCACCAGGATTGTTGGTTGAGGTCATGCCTTCTTATTGTACATTCAGTGATATTGTATTTCTGAATTGATGGGCTCTTTGCAGCAATATATGAGATGTATTTCCATGAATGGATCCAAACTCCTTATCACTATCATTGTCACGGCACTGGCACTTTGGCACTAGAATCAGGGGTTGATCTCCCTAACACACAGACACATATTGCATCTGCATATTCATTTTGCATTGCCAGTTACTTGTTGAATCTGTATCTTATTTCCTGCATCTCACAGGTTTTTCAGGATTGACGAACAAAGAGTCCACCGCTACTCAACCCGAAACAACTGCAAGAAGGTAATGAATCAAGTTCAGGTCGAGATGCAGGAAATCCGCGAGAAGTTGACTTTGTTCATGCAAGCTATGGAGAGTATGGCCAAGGGCCAGGAGAATCTTCAGACCTTGGTGCAGCCGCTGCTGACGCGGGCAAACGGAAATGGCAATATTGACCACATTTCTGTTGAAACTCCTCGCCGGGAGAACGAGATACCAGCAGTTGTTACTCCACCTGTTGTGACTGTCAACGGAAACACTGGTACTGGTGCAGGTGCTGGCGCTGGTAATGGTAATACTAGGAATGGTGGTGATGGGCATGCTGTCAACAACAAAGGCAACACTGTGGATGCTGATCAAGGATTCGTTGACAATGTTGGATTTGGAAACAATGGGTATGGCAATGTCAATCAGGACGGGAACTTCGGGATCAACAATCAAGGCTTCGGTAATGACGGTTACGGCAACAATCAGGGGTATGGCTATGGTAATGGTGGATTCGGTAATGTGAATGCGAACGGCGCTGGAGCATTTCCTTTCAACAATGGTTTTGGACCTGCTGGGGTCAATCTGGGGTTTGGCAACCGAGGACAGGGTCCTGTGTTCAATCAGCAAGGTTTTGGCCGTAACATGGGTTATGATGGGTATGGAAATGACTGGAATATGGATCAACAGGATGACGCTTTTTCAGGAAGAGGTATGGGACTCGAAGGCCCTATTGACCCTGTTCAGAGGATCAGAATGCTAGAAGAGCAGATGAAAGGTGTGGTTGATCAGAACTCCGCTGGGTTAGATATGACTACTATGGGGTTGGTACCAGGGTTGAGGGTGCCATTGAAATTCAAGGCTCCAACATTTGACAAGTACAAAGGGGATACCTGCCCAAAGGTCCATGTACGTTCTTATTATAGAAGGATGTTTGCATATTCCAATGATGAAAGGATGCTCATGCATTTCTTTCAGGATAGCTTATCGGGACCATCATTGGAGAGGTACATGGGACTGGAGCCCACTCAGATTAGGAGTTGGAAGCAGTTGGCTGATGCTTTCGTTATGCATTACAAATATAACAGCGATTTGGCACCAAACAGGGTTCAGTTGCAGAGCCTGTCGCAGAAAAGTGGTGAAAGTTTCAAAGAGTACGCGCAGCGGTGGCGCGATATGGCAGCTCGAGTGCACCCTCCTTTGGTTGAAAGGGAGATGAATGATATGTTTGTGGGGACGTTTACTGGAATGTATTATGACAAGTTACTCAATGTTTCGATGGGCAGTTTCTCCGATATGATCCTTATGGGAGAAAGGATCGAAAATGGAATTAAAATTGGAAAGATTCAGGCAGGCGAATCTACTTCAGTCGGGGGTGCGAAAAAAGCGTTCGGCAGAAGACGACAGGGTGATACTAGCGCTGTGTATGGTGGCCGAGGCCGGGGCAGAGGCAGAAATCAGTACATGCAACCTCAACAAATAGCCAGCGTTACTATTCCAATTCCTCAACAGCAACAACAACCGCAGCAGCAGCAAAGGCAGAATCAGGGTCAGGGAAGGTTTCAGAATGTAAAGCCGAGGAGGGTATTCGATAAGCCTCCGTCGACATATGCAGAGCTTCTTCAGACATTGTTGGGGTTGAGTTTGGTCGAGAAAAGAACACTGGAACCACCTACAGGACCGGTACATCCTAGAGGGTACGACGCCAGTAAGCACTGCGAATTCCATTCCGGGGCGCCCGGACATTATGTAGAATCTTGTCATGCATTCAAGCATAAAGTTCAAGACTTGTTGGACAGTAAAGCCATCAACTTCGGCCAAGTGGGGCCCAATATTGTACAACAGCCTATGCCCAATCATGGGGCAAATGCCATCGTAACAGAAGAAAATTTGAACCTGGTGTTGGATGTTAATGAGTTGAAGACACCATTGAGTGAAGTGAAAAGCAGGTTGCTCATAGGGGGAGTATTTCCGGGTTGTGATGAATACTGTTTAGAGTGCTGGACCCAGCCAGAGGGTTGTAATGATTTGAAGCGGGGCATTCAGGCCATGATCGACGAAGGGACCTTGCAATTTGATCGAACTGCGGTTGAGAAGCCTGGGGAGGCATTATGTGATAAGCAGAATGATATTGCAACGGTGACGATCCCGAGGAAGATTATAACGATAGTGGCACCCGTCCAGCGGCCAACTATTACAATTACTAAAGCAGGGCCTGTTCCCTTTGAAAGTACGAAAGTTGTCCCGTGGACATATGGATTAGAAACATATTGCAACGGTGAAAAGATTGTGATGAATGGCCAGCCAGCAGGAGCTGTTGATAATGTTGTTGGTACGGGGGGCATGACACGTAGTGGAAGGATCTTTACTTCACCTGAAATAGAAGCAGAGGTTGGCCAAAGGTAAAGCCAAAGTAAATGAAAGCGGGCCTTCTCAGTCAAAAGAAAAGGATACATCACTCAAGGACGTAGAGGAGTTCATGAGACTAATCCGCAAGAGCGACTACAAAATTGTTGAACACCTACACCAGACGCCGTCGAAGATTTCTATCTTGTCATTGTTGTTATGTTCTGAGGCCCACCGGAATGCCTTGCTAAAAATACTGGATACGTCATTCGTGCCCCAAGAAGTCTTTGTAAATCAGTTAGAGGGGGTAATGGCACATGTCAATACTGGACATAGCCTGGGTTTCACAGATTTCGACTTAACGCCCAAGGGTCGGGAGTACAACATGGCCTTGCATATATCGGTGGAGTGTCGGGGCACCGTAATGTCGCATGTATTGGTAGATACTGGATCGTCGTTGAACGTATTGCCAAATAAAGCCATGATGAAGTTGGACATACGGGGAGTTATTTGCACGCCCAGCGATTTGGTTGTGAGGGCGTTTGACGGGACGAAAAGGTCAGTGTTTGGGTCAATAACATTACCGCTGCAGGTGGGGCCAGAAATTTTTGATACTGAATTCTACATCATGGATATCCATCCAGCTTATAGCTGTCTTCTCGGGCGCCCATGGATCCACGTTGCAGGGGCCGTAACGTCCACATTGCATCAGAAGTTGAAATACATGGTGGGTGATAGTGTTGTTACCGTTTGCGGGGAGGAGGATATTTTGGTCAGCCACCTGTCATCATTCAGATATGTTGAGGTCGACGGAGAAATACACGAAACACCTTGTCAAGCCTTCGAAGGGTTGCGGAGTAAAGACAAAGCCCAGGGTTCCAGCAAAATATCAGATGTGGCAGTGTCATCTTACAAGGAGGCTCAGGCTTTAGTGCAGACTGGTGAGACTAAAGGCTGGGGGCAGGTACTGGAGATTCCTGTGAAGAATGACAAGTTTGGGCTAGGGTATCGACCGACGTCGTCAGCGTCCGCTTCAGGAGCGCCCAGGTTCAAGGGACCGGTCACGATTACGCCAAGCGGGGTGTGCTTCGAGACTATCAACGCCATTTCTGATGCTGAAGATGGAGATAGCGACTGCGATATGGACGCGTGGATCAAACCAAGCGTGTCAGGACAAAGTCTCTGCAACTGGTCCATCCGGGAAACTGTCCCAGTGACTTTTAAACAATAATGATTTGTTTTATCAATTGTTGAATAAACCTATGTCCTACCCGGGGCATAGTGATGTTGCATTAGGACTGCTTGATTATGTGTATTGCACTGTTTTAATCATGAAATAAAGGCGTCTTTCATATTCAAATATTGTGATCCCTGTTTTTCTTGTTTTTACTTTAACAATAAATGACAACGTGGTTATTTGCTTTGTTTGCGTGTTGAAGCGTTTAACCATTTCCTTTGCAGGACCAATATTTCAGATGACATCTCATACGAACCGCCTATGACTCGTTTCGACTTCGAGCACCCAGTATTCCAAGCAGAGGAAGAGATTGTTGAGGATAGCGACCTGCCAGAGGAGCTGACTCGTTTGTTGAAACAGGAAGAGAGAATCATTCTGCCTCATCAGGAGGAAATTGAGATTATCAACTTGGGGTCGGAAGAAGTTGTGAGAAATATCCGTATAGGGGCTGCGCTGCAGAGCGACGTCAAGCAAAGGCTGATTGAGATACTGCGAGAGTATGGTGATATATTTGCTTGGTCGTACGAGGATATGCCTGGGTTAGATACGGACATGGTTGTGCACCGTATGCCGTTCCGAGAGGAATGTTCGCCTGTTAAACAGAAACTCAGGAGAACTAGACCGGAAATGGCTGTAAAAATCAAGGAGGAAGTTCAAAAACAGTGGGACGCCGGTTTCCTAGCTGTTATAACTTATCCGTCAAGGGTCGCTAATATAGTACCAGTGCCAAAGAAAGACGGTAAAGTGCGAATGTGTGTAGACTACCGTGATTTGAATAGGGCGAGCCCGAAAGACGACTTTCCACTTCCTCACATTGATGTGCTGGTTGATAACACTGCTCAGTTCTCCGTATTCTCCTTCATGGACGGCTTCTCAGGCTATAATCAGATCAAAATGACACCCAAAGACATGGAGAAGACTACCTTCATTACTCCCTGGGGAACATTTTGCTACAAAGTGATGCCCTTCGGATTGAAGAACGCTGGGGCAACATATCAACGTGCTATGACGACTCTCTTTCATGACATGATGCACAAAGAGATCGAGGTTTATGTTGATGATATGATTGTCAAATCCTAGACGGAGGAGAAGCATTTGGTTAATTTGCTGAAACTGTTCAAAAGGCTTAGGAAGTTCAGGTTGAGACTGAACCCTAACAAGTGCACCTTCGGGGTGAGATCGGGTAAACTGCTGGGGTTTATTGTGAGCGAAAAAGGAATAGAGGTTGATCCTACGAAAATAAAAGCAATACAAGAAATGTCGACGCCTAAAACAGAAAAAGAAGTGTGTGGGTTTTTAGGGAGGTTGAACTATATCGCCCGGTTCATATCCCACCTAACTGCGACATGCGAGCCGTTATTCAAGTTGTTGAAAAAGGATCAGGTGTTGACCTGGAATGAAAATTGTCAAAAGGTGTTCGACAAGATAAAAGAATACTTGCAGGAACCTCCCGTTTTGATACCCCCAGTGGCCGGGAGACCTTTGATTATGTATTTGACGGTTCTTGAGGAAAGTATGGGTTGTGTTCTCGGTCAACACGACGAGACCGGACGTAGAGAGCATGCGATCTACTATTTGAGTAAGAAGTTTACCGACTGTGAGTCCAGATACTCAATGCTCGAGAAAACATATTGCGCGCTAGCCTGGGCTGCCAAACGTTTGAGGCAATACATGCTGAATCATACAACCATGCTAATTTCAAAGATGGATCCAATCAAATACGTGTTTGAGAAGCAAGCACTCTCCAGAAGAATTTCCCGATGGCAGATGGTGTTAACAGAATACGATATCCAATATGTCTCGTAAAAGGCTATTAAAGGTAGCGTTCTGTCAGAGTACCTTGCGGAGCAGCCTGTTGAGGACTACCAATCGATGAGGTTTGATTTTCCTGACGAGGATATCATGTACCTGAAAATGAAAGATTGTGAAGAACCGTTGCTGGACGAAGGACCAGAATTGGGTTCCAAATGGCAGTTGATATTTGACGGAGCTGTAAATTCTTATGGTAGCGGAATAGGTGCAATTATCACTACTCCTCAGGGGTCGCACATCCCCTTTACTGCCCGATTGACTTTTCCCGTTACCAATAATGAGGCTGAATATGAGGCTTGCATCATGGGTCTGTAAGAAGCTATTGATTTGCGAATCAAACATCTGGATGTATACGGAGACTCAGCTCTAGTGGTGAATCCGATTAAAGGAGAATGGGAGACACGTCAGCCCAATTTGATACCATATATGAATTATGCAAGGAGATTGTTGCCTTTCTTTGACAAGGTGGAATTGCATCATGTGCCGCAAGCAGAAAATAAAATGGCTGACGCCCTGGCGACATTGTCTTCAATGTATAAAGTTAACTTCTGGAACGAGGCTCCCCGGATTGTTATCTCTCGGCTCGATAAGCCTGCATTCATATTTGCCATTGATGAGGCTCCCGGTGGTAAACCCTGGTACTTTGACATCCAGAATTTCCTGAAGAACAAGGAGTATCCGGCTGGGGCATCCTGTCGAGACCAGAAGACTCTCAGGAGATTGGCTGGCAATTTCTATTTGAACCCGGACGGTGTCCTATACAAAAGAAACCACGACTTGGTGTTGCTACGTTGTGTAGATGAGAAAGAGGCGAAGTTTCTCATGGAAGAGATACATGAGGGTACATTTGGTACACATGCTGGTGGGCATGCTATGACGAGAAAACTGTTGTGGGCAGGTTATTACTGGCTGACTATGGAAACAGATTATTTTAAGTTTGCAAAGAGGTGTCATAAATGCCAGATTTATGCGGATAAGATCCATGTGCCTCCAAGTCCTCTGAATGTGATGTCATCACCGTGGCTTTTCTCGATGTGGGGAATTGACATGATTGGCAAGATTGAGCCTACGGCATCCAACGGGAACCGGTTCATTTTGGTGGCAATCGATTACTTCACCAAATGGGTGGAAGCGGCATCATATGCCAATGTCACCAAGCAAGTGGTAGCCAGATTTATCAAACGAGATATTATCTGCAGATATGGAATCCCTGAGCGGATTATCACCGACAACGGTTCGAATTTGAATAACAAAATGATGAAAGAATTGTGCTAGAATTTTAAGATTGAACATCACAACTCTTCTCCTTACCGGCCCAAGATGAATGGCGCTGTTGAAGCGGCCAATAAGAACATAAAGAAGATTGTTCAGAAGATGGTTGTGACGTATAAGGACTGGCACGAGATGCTACCTTTCGCTTTGCATGGTTATCGTACGACGGTACGCACATCAACCAGGGAAACCCCTTTCTCATTGGTATACGGGATGGAGGCAGTGTTACCGTTAGAGGTTGAGATTCCTTCCCTGAGGGTTTTACGTGATGTTCAACTTGACGGGCAGAATGGGTTAAGGATAGACTGAATCAGCTCAGCTTAATGGATGAGAAGAGGCTGGCTTCTTTAGCATACGGTCGGTTATATCAGAGCCGGATGAAGAAAGCTTACGACAAGAAGGTGCACCCTCGAAGCTTTCAGACGGGCGACCTTGTTTTAAAAAAGATTCTCCCACCACAAACAGATCACAGGGGCAAGTGGACTCCTAATTACGAAGGACCCTACGTTGTCAGAAAAGTCTTCTCTGGAGGAGCCTTGTTACTATCCACCATGGATGGTGAAGACTTTACGTCTCCTGTGAATTCGGACGCAGTTAAAAAATACTTTGCTTGAAAGTGACCCGCTGGACAGTAAAAAGAGAGTCCAGGCAAAAATGGGGCATCCCGGCGAACCATAAAAAAGGATAAAAGGTTCGGGCAAAAGTTAGGGATAAAATTGGAAAAATGTACACCCGCGAAGTCGAAAACCTGGAAAGGGCGACTTCGGCAAAAAAGGGTATCCCGGTGAATTGAAAACCCGCAAAGGGCGGTTCACGCAAAAGTTAGGGATTGAAAAAAAGCAAATGACTGCGGTCCGGATTTGATACGGCATTGCTTAGTGGTTTGGGAGTACCTGGGGGCCGCCTATTCAAAAACAATCTCTTCCGAAGATCGAGTACCGGGAAAGCGCAGAGTCAGGCGAGTCATAGGAGGATCAGCTCATGGTGTTTGTTTGTACCACGTCGCCGACATGTATACAAATATTGTTTTGTATTTTATTTATGCTTCTTGTGCATATATGTATGTGTGTGTGTGTGCGTAACTTCCTCTTTTAAGGAGTTGCATCCGGTGTACAAAACTTTGCTTATTCAGAGGCCCGTTATCAATAAAACATGTTATTCAGTACTTGATGCTTGTTCTTTATTGTTTTGTTTGTGAAAGACGCCGATGTTTTAATAAACTTGCACTGGCATAATCTTTCTGGCCCTTGCCAATAATTGATAAAACTTCAAATTGACTGAAGTAATGTCACGGATGCTAACCCGGGTAGATTCTGTTGTATAGGCCTGTTTTGTCTCGTTTGTGTTTTACAGGGTTCTTACTTTTGGAGCAAATAGTCAGGGATTGTATTCCCCAGCCAAAATCTCTTGATGAAGAGCCTGATTTCAGTTGATGTCATTCTCCAGCTAGTCGCAGCTTATTCCCAGAGAGTTGGAATGACGTTATCCCCTACCGAATGAGGGATTATTTTCCCCAGAAGAGTATCCTCAAGGAAGTTGTCCACAGGATATCCCCAGCAAGTAAAAATCAATGTTCCCTGCAGAGGTTGCGCTCCTTAGCGAATCGAAGGTGTGCACGTTCAATCTCCATCATGGGATGTTCCCGCAAGAGTTTAACCAAGTTGTTGGTTCGAAAGGATTATCCGCGAAGGATGGGTTTCTCTTGCTCCCCCACAGGTCGTCATGCCATTGACAGGATGTTGATCCTCAGCAGAGTCCGAGGCTTTGAGTTTGTAAACTGTGTCCGGACAGTGTGATTTTCTTAGAAGTGTCGCTTCTTCCCCAGCTAAGTTTGTTCACCAGCAGGGTGGCTTGTGTTGCACCCCAAAATTTGACCAACATTTATGTACCTAGCTTGTGTTCATCAAGAGGTATGAGTACCAAACAAGACTTGGAAGCTATCCAAGAAGGTTGTTCAGGTGCTCAAAGGTTGATACCTTTGTCAGAGAACTCAAGAGATCCTCAAAAAGATTGGTTGAAACCAAGGGTGTATGCCTCATAACTTGAGAGTTGTGGGAGCTCCTCAGATGATTATGAGACTATGAGGATGGACTTGAAGCTTTGAGAGAGCTTATGAGATGTCTTGAGAGCCATCATGAAGCCTAAGGAGGTCATTGTACAAGAATAAGAAGACTCAGCCATGAGTGGTGGAATTAGGGTTTGACTGGGTCAACCCTAGGTCAACTGATGATTTGGAGAGGGTTGAGACCTAATCCAAATGCCATGTGATCATGGATTGATACATTGAGATGCTATAAGGATGATTCCTAGATCAACTCATCATGATTGAAGAGTTTGAGAAGTTTTAAGCTAGGGTTTCTAAGGCTTGACAGTGTAAAATCCCCTAGTTTGATCCCTATCTTCAAGGCAGTTTAGCTCAAGATGTGATTGTCATCTCATCTTACCCACAACATGAATGTTGTAGAGCTTGCTCTTAGCTTTAATTTGAGTACTAGAAGTCCTTGATAGGATTTGTAGGGCTCAAGTTATGACTTTGGCAATTTACAGGTCATCTGAGGTATGTGAATCTGGGTCCTTGAAAGTCACCCAACTTGCATCCAACTTTTGCCCTAAAAGGATGATTCCTATGGATTCTTGGTCAACATGAATGTTTCTCCTCATCTTCTTAGCTTTCTAGAGAGTACTAGAATTCCTTGATAGGATTTGTAGAACTCAAGTTATGGCTTTGACAAGTCAAGGGCATTTTGGTCATTTGGACATTATAGGTCATTTCAAGCATAAGGCCATATCTCCTATTTCCAAGCTTCAAATGGAAAAATCTTCAACATCAAACTTGCTTAGAATGATGTTTTAAGGCTAGCAGGGAGGTCATGAGGTGTTGAAAAGGCTTGTAGCAAAAAGTGATAAAAATGGCCTAAAATGTAGGCATAAGTTAAATAAGCTCAAATTGGAAATTGGAAATCCCAAGTTACACATCCAAACCATGTCATATAATGGGTCATTTTGACTCTAAAAGACATTCTAAAAACAATGGTTCATCCACTTTTTTGAATTGAGGCCTAGATCATGGGGCTGCTTTGGAAATTGCTTGCTTGCATCTTAAGGCACAAATGCAAAACTTAAGAAAACTCAATGTACAAGTTAGTTAAGGGTTTCAACACATCCTATATCTCATATAAGGATAATTTCAAGTCAGAATTGGTTGCTACAAGGGCTGTGGCATGAGATGATACATGATATGAATGAATTCATAAACTCATGACATGAGAATTCCCAAATTCTCATGGGATGGTTCCAGATGGTTCTAGATGATTCTAAACCACTCTATATAACCTATAGAACTTGCTCAGATGCAAGGTTGGTGTAAGATTTGAGAGAAGAGAGAGTTGGCCATTTCACTTGCTTCCATTGCAAGTTGAAAGCAAAATCCATATTCTGATTCAATTCCATCCTTTTTTTCAATCCAAACACATTCCTCTGATCATAGTGAAGCTGTGCAGATCAATTTGAGAGCAAAACCATGGAGATTTGAAGAGTTGGCAATTGGATTTTCAAGGTTGCAAGTCATAATCGGTTTTGGAGATTGAAGCTTTCTTGGTCCAAACTTTTGCAAACAGTAGCAAGATCATCATTCAAGGAAGGTTTCTGAAGAGTTACAAGGCTTGAAGTGAAGGTTTACACCATCTGTGAATCAAGAAATACCAGGTTTGCAAAATTCACTCTACACCATAATTTATGCATCTTTAGGTAGAATGGTTAGGCTAGAAAGGTTAGAGACCAGTAGGTGATCATTTCTGGAGAGTTAGGGATCAATTGATGAAGATTGAGTTATGGACACCATTACTTTGTTGAGCAAGAACTCGAGATATAGTGAGGAAGAATACAAGTTTGATAGCTTATTTTCACCAGTGAAGTGTGGTGGTCATTTTAGTACCAAGAAATCCAAGAATTGTTGAAGTTGAGGATTGACCATAATTTCAATCTTGGATCGTGTTTCATGTTGGAGGAGGTTCCAAGGAATTCTAGGGTTATGGTCGTACTCACCATGAAAAATGGAGCATGCTAGTGTTTTGAATTGCTAAATTTGATGATGATTTGAGGACATACGAATGGAGGGGAGTCTGGCATGTGAAGCTCTGTTTCCATGGAGAGCTGTTACAAACCCTAGCTGAAGGTTGAAGATGACTCCTCATCCGTCAGATCATGCTTGACTCGTTGACTACACCCAGATCCGGTGGCCACGATTAAATCTCAGCATTTGAGAGGGAAACCCTGAGTATGATGAAACGATGCGTTTCATTAAACCCAAGTTCTTGGGCTTAAGTTCTGAACAGCTACCCACACCCCCAATCTTGGCCCATTGTGAAAATGTATTGATTTTGCTTACTATCCGCACCATTGATTTTTCTATTTTCTTTTCATTTTTTGATTAAATTTCTGATGATGATTGGGCCTGGCGTGTAATGTTATCTGCACCCCTATTTCAAGCCCATATGAAAAATGAACTGCATATACTTGCTATTCACACCAAACATTTCTTATTTTAATTTCTTTTTCTCCATTTTCCATTAATCTTTGAAAAATAATAATAAATATGAAAATAATGATTTTTAAGTGGGGATTTTTTCTCCCATTTTGCATTTCATGCAATTTTAATATTTTGTGTGTATTTTCCATTTTAATAGCTTTTTAATTCTTTTATGTTGATACATGAATTTGTAGAATTTTGTTTAGCTAGTTCCCTTCATATTTTTAGGCCATTATTTTTAGGATAGTTAGATTAGGACTTTAGCTCCCCTCTGGATTTATTCCATAATTTTGTGGTGAATTTTTGATTAGTTTTGATTAGATGACTTTAGGTTGTGTAGAATTAGGTCAATCCTTAACATAGGTCCATAATAACACTAGAATTTTGGGTTTCTAGGTCAAGATAGATATTGGGACATATAGGGTATTAAGGGTAGGTATATAGGATCCCCTAGAAATTATATTAGGTTTTAATATACTAGTATACTATTTTTAAGTGATTTTTGTAGTTGGTGATTGTTTGTGTTGCCCTTGTGGGCTTGTATTTTTGTTTGCTTTGCTTTGTGGGCTTGGAGAGCTTGGTATTGTTTTGAGGAGAATTGTGGAGCATAGTAGAAGACTTGGAGATTGATTGAGGAGCTTGAGAGCTTGAGAGTCTCAGTTGTTTTGTTGTTGTTTTAGGGTTACGAATTAGGAAGAGCTTAAACCTAGTTAACTTCTTTCTTAAACATGAATGGTATCTTTCATCTCCATTCTTCCCTATGATTCAAAGTCCTTCCATGGTATTCACCTCTCTCCTTTGGAGGGATAAGTGATGGTACCTAGGAAGTAGAACTTTTGAGGGAACCATTCTCCTGATGTTAAACCCTTATAGGTCACCTTTGGTGGTCAGTGAGCAGTTTAACATCCCAGCTTATCCAGTTAAGTGATTTCCTCTGGTTTGAATATCTTGAGAGATGTTGAGAGTGAGGGTGAATATGAAGACTTCATTGAAGAACGTGGAGGAGGATGAGTCCTTGAGCATTGCCATTCCAGCTGAAGCTTGAAGAGCAACAAGAGCAAGTTGACACTTGAAGACCCAATGAAGATCCAATAAGGACTGAATGAAGAGCTGAGGCTTAAAGGTTGAAGGATGAAGTTGATACTTCTAAGTGATTAAAGGTTACTCTGAGAAGCTGAAGCTTGCAGGAAGAGAAGACCAAGTTGAGACTGGTAAAGCAAGAAGAGCTTGAGAGCTTGAGATCTTGAAGGCTAAGTTGATACTTAGGACGAGGATTCAAGTGAGATTGATTCTGAAGAGCTGAAGCTTGAAGAACAAAGGAAGTTGATACTTACTCTGAAGCTTGGAGAACAAAGGAAGTTGATACTTGTGGATGATAGTGAAGCCTGAAGGTAGAGCTGATTAAGGAGTTGAAGCTTAAAGAAGAAGATAAGCTGAAACTTATGTTGAAGGGTTGAAACCTGGAAAAGCAAATTGATATTTGTCAAGAGTGATGGAAGTATGAAGACTGAGTTGTTGTTGAAAGAGCTGAAGCTTGGGGTTGAGAGAGGAGTTGATCTGCTTTCTTATATTTTTCTTCTTTGTATTGATGTGTTTTGTTTGATTTGCTTGATGCATTAGTATAAGTCCATATCTAGACTAGGTAGAATCTAGGAGCATGATTGCACTAGAGGTTGAGTTGCTCCCTCTGCTTGTACTGTTACTGTGTGGCTTTGCTGGCGGATATTCGGTAGAGCCCAGCTCCCTTGCCCATGTGGTTTGTTTTGCTTGATAGCATGATCTTTATTTCTTCTGTATGATTGCAGTTTACTGTATTGCTTGATAGCATGTTTTATATTTCAGTATGATTACTGCTATTCATTCTGGCTTGAGGTTGAGATGAGCTTGTGGAGGCTGAAGCCCCACACACATTTCCTCCCTCACTTGCATTGCATGCATTTTACAGTTTGAGCTGATGCTTTATCTGTTTCTATGTATCATTGACATGATCCCTTAGGGCTCTCATTTCCTTTGATAAGGAATTGATGATAGAACTTTAGGTTGAAACCTATGCATGACAACTTCTAGGAGTTCCCTATTCAAACCTCAACCATAGGATGAATCCTTGGCATGACAACAGTAGGACTTGATAGTCTCCCTCCTAGTTGGGCTTGTTCTCTTCTCATCTCAAAACAGTTTAAGATACAGTAATCATGAATGATTTCTTTCGTACGTTACGAGCCTTAAGCTATCTGAGAAAGGATGGTGGGAGAGCTTCTTTTCCACAGTCTGGATGTTTAGCATGGTACCCTTTGGGTGACATGCGACGTATTCACTCTCAGGTCATAGTCTTTAGTGCGATTGAAATTGCAAACACAATAAAAACACTTCTGCCGTAAAAGACAGAAAATAATCCGTAGTGTCCCGAACTACGTGAGCTCTGATCTCTCATACTTGTTGAGAGTACGTAGGCACAATACTGATGTATTGGCGAGCTACCTTCCCCCATAATCTGTCGTAGGTCGAACTATGTTGACTCTGATTTCTCGTTCTCTGATGAGAATACGTAGGCATAAAGTGCGACGCTTTGCCGAGTCATTTTTCTTTTCCGTTTAAGCCAGCCTTGATAGGTAGATAGATACAACCAATCCGTCCAAGTAATCACAACAAGCATGGATCCCGTCGAGTACGACGGACGTGAGGGGTGCTAATACCTTCCTCTTACGTAACCGACTCCCGAACCCAGACAATGGTTGTGACGACCTTGTCTTACCCTTTTTCGTTAGGTTTTTCCGATTGTTTCCTTTCCCGCTCTGAGGGATAAATAACGAAAGGTGGCGACTCTTCTGTTGTGCCGACACCTTATTTTCGCGTAAGCGACAGCTGGCGACTCTGCTGGGGACTCCAACGGTTCCCTACGCGAGTCAATCCTAGCGCTTGTATGATTACTTGTTGGGTTGTGTTTATTTATCGCATTTTATTTCCCGCACTTTATTTTCAGTATGATATGATTATCTGTGTTGTTGTGGGAAGGGGCATTCTGATGAGTGAGAAGCCAGACCCAGGCTTGAGTGCACCATAGTGTTAGTTGTGGAAATTAGTGGACGCGTGCTTGCTTTGCAGGCACTAGTGTCTCATGAAATCCACGCTCAGGCGAGGTTCTCCCGGTTGGCTTCTCTTTCAACCCTTTGGGTTGAGACGGTTGCTGGTTTGGTGGATTGTCGACTCTGGGGACCGATCATTTGTGATTCAGCCGAGTGAGGCCGCTTCATGAGCTGATGATGCCACACCTTCTGGGTATCGTATCACCCCTCTTGAATGTCTGTGACGCTGATGAACGCATAGGATGCCGAACTTGAGTCAGTTTAGGTCCATACCTGTAAGCAGGGTTGGGTTTATTGCAGGAAACCTTGACCTTCAGACCACCTGGTTTTCTTGACAGCGAATCAGTTTTGTTGGATCAGAGGATCTTATCATCAGATGTGTATTTGTTCTTGATAGAGCAGGTTGTTGGATCAGAGGATCTTATCATCAGATGTGTATTTGTTCTTGATAGAGCAGGTTGTTGGATCAGAGGATCTTATCATCAAATGTGTATTTGTTCTTGATAGAGCAGGTTGTGATCAGAGGATCTTATCATCAGATGTGTATTTATTCTTGATAGAGCAGGTTTTGATCAGAGGATCTTATCATCAGATGTGTATTTGTTCTTTATAGAGCAGGTTTTGATCAGAGGATCTTATCATCAGATGCGTATCTGTTCTTGATAGAGCAGAGTTTTCGTCATCATTTGGTTGTTCTTGATAGAGCAGATTTTTGATTGGGGTCTGAAGATCTCATCAGCAGATGTATGTTTGTTCTTGATAGAGCAGATTTTTGATTGGGGTCTGAAGATCTCATTAGCAGATGTATTGTTGTTCTTGATAGAGCAAGATTTCGGTTTTGTTGATACAGAATCTCCACAGCAGTTGCATTGGTCTCCTATTGCATGATTGCATTTTGCATTAGTTTGCATGTTCATTTGCATTTCATTAACGTGTGTCTGTGTTACAGGTACCGTTTTCCCCGATCCAGGATTTCTTGCCTCCTTTTGTATTGTTATGGGTTCTCTAAGGAAGACCATGGCTTACAAGTTCCCTACCCCTGATGTGGTTAAGTTGACTGGTCTGATAGCTTTAGCAGATGATTCTGTGAGGGATGAGTTCAGAAAATCTTACGGCAGGTTGCTCAGTTTGGTTCGTAAACCTTCTGCGTTCGAGTTGAATGGGTTGCACGCTCTGCTGCAGTTCTACGACCCTCCGCTGAGATGTTTCACTTTCCAGGATTTTGTTCTCGCACCCACGCTGGAAGAGTATGCTGATTTGCTAGGTGTGCCTATCAAGAGGCAGATGCCTTTTGTTCATATGGATGCTGAGCCTGATCTGGCTGGTTTAGCTCCTTCACTTCATCTGGACGCCTCCGAGTTGGTGTTGACTAGTTGGAACAAGGTTTCGGGGTTCTCCTTGCAGTTTCTAGTGGGAAAGGCTCAACAGTGCGCTAAAGACGGATGTTGGGTTGCGTTCAATGCCATCCTCGCTCTGTGCATATATGGCATCATTCTGTTCCCCAATATGCCCGATTTTGTAGACTTTGATGCGTTCCATATCTTTGCCTCAGGGAATCCAGTCCCTACCTTGATCGGAGATGTCTATCATTCAGTCCACTACAAAAATGAGAACAGGAGGGGCAAGAATGTCTCGTGCTGTGTACCCTTGCTTTACAAATGGCTTGATAGTCATCTGCCCAAGAGGGGTCCTTTTGTCTCGTCTACAGCCACAGCTGAGTGGTCCAAGCATCTGATGAGTTTATCTGCAGAGGATATTGATTGCTTCGACAGAGATAGGTTGGGTACTGAGGTGATCTTCAGTTGCAGCGGGTTTCCAAATGTGCCTTTGATAGGAAGGAAGGGCTGTATAAACTACAATCCATCGTTGCTGGTTCGACAGTTCGCGTATGCTTTGAGAGCTCCGCCGAAGGATGAAGAGGTGCAGGAATCTCTGTACCTCACTGGTCTTCTAGAAGGGGATCTGTTGTCCAAGCTTCAGCGCGCCTGGAATGGTATCAGTAAGCGAGGAAAGCCATTGCTGGGAAAAAGCAACAGTTAAGCCTACCCTCCGTATTTCACTTGGATCAGAGCCAGAGCGGATGCTATAGGGATGCCGTTTCCTCATGCCAAGCCAGAAAGCCCTCCAATGATTGAAGAGCCTACTACTGTGCCCATTCAGCAGCATAACCAGGTGTTGGCTAAGCGAGATGAATTGAAGCGGGCGAACGAAGAACTGGAGAAGGAATTGGCTCAACTCCGAAGCGAGAGGAACGAAGCCGTTCACTCTTTCAAAAGGCAAACAGAGCTGGTGAACCAGCTAGGAACAGACCTGACTAAGCAGATAGCCGAGCGTGAACGCATGGGTCAAGACTTCAAAGCTGTCAACGACGTACTGGCTACGAAGAAGCAGCACTTGGATGAAGCATATCAGAGGATATCCAAGTTCAACCAGCACTGGAAGGATTCCCTGGCCACCAGGAAAGAGCGGGAGGATAAGCTGATGCTACAGATCTCCAAGCTGGAAGCCCAAGTGAAGGACAGTGAGAAGAGGTTTGATGAAGAAACTGCCCGCAGATACGCCGCCGAAGGCCAGCTCAACAAAACTCTCGCTAACCTGAAGGAGCACAAGCTGACGTTTGAGTCCAAGAAGCGGAAGTTAGAAGATTGCTTCGGTGAAGGAGCATGGGAAGAGTCGGTCGAAGGACTTCAGTACACCATCGTGCAAAGGGAGTTACTCGTCGAGGGGTTACTCGCGCTGCCAGATCATCCAGAAACGAAGGAGTTGTTAGAAGAGTATCGCGCCCGTGGCTGTACTTGACTATTTGTATTCCTTTTGTTTTGATCATTGTTGTATGCTGACCATCACCAGGCTTGTTGGCTGAGGTCACGCTGTTGATTCATCTTGCACTCGTTGATGCTATGTACTGCCTTGATAGGCTTTCTTTATATATGAGATTGTTGTTTCCCTGATTGGACTCGGACTTCTTCTTATTATTATCAGCACTGGCACTCAGGCATTAGGATCGGGGGAGATCTCCCTAACGCACAGACACACGCAATCATTTGTATGAAGCATTTGCATAACGAGCACTTTGTTGTTTTTCCTAACCCTTTGTGTTTCACAGGTTGTCGCAGGTTTTTTCAGGTTGTCTCCGGTGGTTCCAGGATTGATCAGAGACCGATTCACCGCTATCCAACTAGAGCTAATCAGACCAGGATCATGGAGCAAGTACAGACTGATGTTCAGGAACTCCGCGAAAGGATGGATCGCTTCATGGAGCTCATGCAAGTGGTCGCCAATGGCCAGGATCAGCTCAGAACTTTGGTCCAGCCTTTGATTTCCCGGGTTGATAGCAACGGCATACTCCATGGTGGGACTGTGCCTACTCCTCCACCAGTTGAAACTCCGCAGAATAGTGTCCCCGTGGCCGGGGGCAACGGCAGTGCTAATGGCAATGTGATGGCCAACATAGGACTCAATACGATGGGTGTCGGTAATGGGAGTCTGGGAGCTAATGTCAATATCAGGTCGGGCAACGGCAATGCAGGCGTCGGGAATCTATTTGTGCCTCAGCCATGGCTCGAGGATCATCAGGATGATGTGTTCTCTCAGAGAGGTGCTGAAGGGGAGCTGAATGCTGAAGCGCGGCTTAGGTTCAAGGCACTTGAAGATAAAATGAGAGATATTGAGAATCAGAATACTTTGGGCGTTGATATGTCCAAGCTGGGATTAATTGCTGATTTCAAGGTGCCTCCTAAGTTCAAGGTACCTGACTTTGAGAAGTATAAGGGCACCACTTTCCCTCGTGTCCACCTGAGATCGTATTACAGGAAGATGTCTGCTTATTCCGAAGACGAGAAGTTGCTGATGCACTTCTTCCAAGACAGTCTTTCCGGGCCATCCCTCGAGTGGTACATGGGTCTGGAGCCCACTAGTGTGCGCACATGGAAGGATCTTGCTGAATCATTTGTGCACCACTACCAATACAATAGCGACTTGGCCCCGAACCGAGTCCAGCTGCAGAACCTGTCGCAGAGGAACAATGAAGGGTTTAAGGAGTACGCCCAGCGGTGGCATGAGTTGGCAGCCCGGGTTCAGCCGCCGATGGTTGAACGCGAGCTCGTGCAGATGTTTGTAGCCACCCTCCCAGGGGTTTACTATGAGAAGTTAGTCAGCGGTATGTCTGGGAAGTTCTCAGATCTCATTATCATGGGTGAGCACGTCGAGAATGGGATCAAGATCGGGAAAATTCAAGGGGAGTCATCCTCAGCTGGAGGAGGCGGAAAGAAACCTTATGCTGGAAAAAGGCGAGAAGGAGAAGCGAGCGTTGTGACCAACGCTCGAAGAAAGGGTAAAGGTCCTCACCAGCAGGTGACCAGTATAAATATCCCGGCACCTCCGCAGCAGCAACAGCAGCAACTGAATCAACAGGGATACAGAAAGTATCAGAATTGGACATCATTGGCAAACCGTCACTTCGAGACGCCGCCCATGTCATACGCGCAGCTCTTACAGACTTTGCTTCAGCTATAGTTGGTCCAGAAGAGGACGATGGCTCCCTTGACAGGGGCACCTCCCCCAGGGTACGACGCAAATGCCACTTGCGATTTCCACTCGGGGGCATCAGGCCACACAATCGAGAACTGCAAAGCCTTCAAGCACAAGGTGCAGGACATGGTGGATGCCAAGATCATCAACTTCTCCGATAATGTGCCCAATGTTACGAAGAGTCCTATGCCGAATCATAGGGGAGGCGGAGTGAATGCCATTATCGAAGAAGAGAATGCAGATCTGTTGACTGATGTCAGAGATCTGAAGACGCCGCTTAGCTTCGTTAAAGCTAAGTTGTTGAAAAGAGGGTTCTTTCCAGGTTGCGGAGAGTTATGTATGGATTGTGCCACACATTCTGATGGATGTGAGCAGTTGGTAGAAGGAATTCAAAGTCTGATGACTGAGGGGATTCTGCAGTTCAGCCGGAGGGCTGAAGGTGGATCAGGAGAGGTAGTGCTGAAGCAGGCCGATGAAGTCGCCACCATCACCATCCCTCGCCGGCCAATAACTATTTCTGCGCCCAGGCCGCCCATAATTACTATCACCAAAGCTGGGCCGATACCATTCGAGAGCACTAACGTCGTTCCGTGGCATTATGGGGCTGAAGTCTACTGCAACGGACAGAGGTTGGAGCTGGAACCGTATGGGTCGACTGTGGAGAACCTCGCAGGAATCAGTGGTATTACTCGCAGCGGAAGAGTGTTTGCACCGCCAGAGGTCGTGGCGGATAAAGCGGTCAGAGCTGATGTGGCCGATAAGGGTAAAAGCAAAGTCGTCGAAGAGGTCCCGTGTGGGGTAGAAAAAGATTTACTTGTCAAAGATGTCGAGGAGTTTATGCGGTTGATTAAGAAGAGTGACTACAAGATTGTGGATCATCTCCATCAGACGCCCTCGAAGATTTCCATTATGAACTTGTTGCTGTGTTCTGAAGCACACCGCGACGCGCTGCTGAAGGTGTTGAACACCGCCTATGTACCGCAAGAAATATCGGTAAATCAGCTAGAAGAGGTCGTAGCCCACGTAAATGCTGGCAACGGGCTAGGTTTCACAGACTTGGAGCTGACGCCAAAAGGGAGGAATCACAACAGCGCCCTGCACATCTCGATAGAGTGTAGGGGCACAATCATGTCGCACGTGCTGGTGGACACAGGTTCGTAACTTAATGTTCTTCTGAAGAAGGCATTAATGAAGTTGGATACTCGTGGAGTGATCTGCACACCCAGTGATCTGGTTGTGAAGGCGTTCGACGGAACTAAACGACACGTTTTCGGGGAGGTGACCCTGCTGATCCAAGTCGGGCCGGAAACGTTCGACGCGGTCTTTTATATTATGGACATCATGACTGCCTACAGTTGTCTCTTAGGTCGGCCGTGGATCCATGTTGCTGGTGCCGTGACCTCCACGTTGCACCAAAAGCTCAAATATGTTGTCGGAGGAAGCATCGTGACTGTGTGCGGCGAGGAAGACATAATGGTGAGCCATTTGTCGTCCTTCAAGTATGTGGAGATGGATGGAGAAATCCATGAGACTCTATGCCAAGCGTTCGAGGCTGTCAAAGTGAAAGAGGTAGCTCCTATGGTCACAGAAAAGCAAGAGATGACTCTCTCCTCGTTCAAGGAAGCTCGGGCCATTGTCCAAGCCGGATCTACCCCAGGCTGGGGGAGAATTTTGGAGATACCCAACAAGCAGGATAGGTTTGGGTTGGGATATTCTCCCAGAGCTGAAGCTTCTTCTTCGTCTAGCAGTGCGTCTCGAGGTAAAGGGCCGATCCAGTTTACCAGCGGCAGAATGATTTTCGAAAGCATCAACGCGGTGTCTGAAGACAGCGGGGATAGCGATTGTGACCTCGACTCTTGGATCCAGCCAAGCAAGCCAGGCGAGGGCCTCAACAATTGGTCCATCAAGGATGTCATCCAGATGACAAGTGAAGAGTAATGATTTACTTTTTCCAATCATTGTACAACCCTATGTCCTACCCGGGGCATAGCGGTTTTATTGTCAGGGCCTTGTTGGATTATGTACATGCATTTTGTTAATAAATCAAAGGCGTTTTCTTCATATTCAAATATTGTGATCTCTGTTATTCTTGTCTTATATTTGTTTTGAAAAACAGTAAAATGGCCATGGGGTTTGTGCTAACCTGCACATCTTTGTTTTAAACTTAACCCTTGTTATTGCAGGATCCACATAACAGATGACATCGACTCTGGACCTTCTATGGCTCACTTCGACTTCGATTGCCCGATCTATCAAGCCGAAGAAGAGATTGATGAAGACGAAGACCTTCCTGAAGAGTTGGCCCGCTTGTTGAAACAAGAGGAGAAAGTTATTTTGCCCCATGAAGAGGAAATCGAGATCGTAAATCTGGGTTCTGAAGAGCTCGTCAGAAACGTCAGGGTAGGGGCTGCATTGCAGAGTGATGTTAAGCAGAGATTGGTCGAGATGCTAAGAGAGTATAGTGACGTCTTTGCTTGGTCATACGAAGATATGCCCGGACTTGACACTGACATCGTGGTCCACCACTTGCCGTTGCAAGAAGATTGCCCTCCCGTCAAGCAGAAGCTTAGGAGGACGAGACCAGATATGGCCGTTAAGATCAAAGAAGAAGTGCAAAAACAGCTTGATGCTGGCTTCTTAGCGGTCACCACTTACCCTCCGTGGGTCGCCAACATAGTGCCTGTACCGAAGAAGGACGGTAAGGTACGCATGTGCGTCGATTATCGGGATTTGAATAGGGCGAGCCCTAAAGATGATTTCCCGTTGCCTCATATCGATGTGTTGGTCGACAACACAGCCCAGTTCTCCGTGTTTTCGTTCATGGATGGCTTCTTCGGTTACAATCAGATCAAGATGGCGCCGGAGGACATGGAGAAAACGACGTTTATCACTCCCTGGGGAACATTTTGCTATAAGGTCATGCCTTTCGGTCTGAAGAACGCAGGGGCCACTTACCAACGAGCAATGGTAACTTTGTTTCATGATATGATTCATCATGAGATCAAAGTCTATGTTGATGACATGATTGTGAAGTCCCAAACGGAGGAGGGACATCTGGTCAATTTGCTGAAGCTTTTTGAGAGGCTTAGGAAGTTCAGGTTGAGGCTGAATCCTAACAAGTGTACCTTCGGAGTACGGTCCGGAAAGTTACTGGGGTTTATCGTGAGTGAACGAGACATCGAGGTTGATCCTGCGAAGATAAAAGCGATACAAGAGATGCCAGCGCCAAAAATAGAAAAAGAAGTTTGTGGTTTCTTGGGCAGAATAAACTACATTGCAAGGTTTATCTCTCAGCTCACGGCCACATGTGAACCGATGTTCAAGCTTTTAAAGAAAGATCAGGCGATTATCTGGAATGAGGATTGCCAGAAGGCATTCGACAAGATAAAGCAGTATCTTCAGGAACCTCCAATCTTGATACCCCCAGTGGCTGGACGACCATTAATCATGTACTTGACAGTTCTTGAGAATAGTATGGGGTGTGTTCTCGGTCAGCACGACGAGACGGGCAGAAAGGTGCATGCCATTTACTACTTGAGTAAAAAGTTCACAGACTGTGAATCTCGTTACTCGATGCTGGAGAAAACGTGTTGTGCACTAGCCTGGGCTGCCAAACATTTACGACAGTACATGCTCAATCACACCACCATGCTAATTTCGAAGATGGATCAAGTGCGTCTTCGAGAAGCAGGCTCTTTCGGGCAGGATTGCCAGATGGCAAATGGTGTTAACGGAATATGATATTCAGTACGTTTCCCAGAAGGCCATCAAGGGAAGCGTATTGTCTGATTACCTTGCCGAACAGCCAATCGAGGATTACCAGCCGATGAAATTTGAATTCCCTGATGAGGATATCATGTTCCTCAAAGCGAAGGATTGCGATGAACCGTTGCCCGACGAGGGGCCAGATAGGAAGTCCCAGTGGAAATTGATATTTGACGGGGCGGTTAATTCTTACGGAAGTGGCATAGGGGCAGTCATCACGACTCCCCACGGATCCCACATCCCATTTACTGCGAGACTGACGTTTCCAGTCACCAATAACGAGGTGGAATACGAAGCATGCATTATGGGTCTAGAAGAGGCAATTGATTTGAGAATCAAGAACCTAGACGTATATGGTGACTCAGCGCTTGTGATCAACCAGATTAAAGGGGAGTGGGAGACTCGTCAATCGAATTTGGTGCCGTACATGAACTATGCCAGAAGGCTACTCCCGTTCTTCGATCGAGTGGAACTCCATCATGTGCCCAGGGCTGAAAATCAGATGGCTGATGCCTTAGCCACGTTGGCTTCGATGTATAAAGTCAATTTTTGGAATGAGGCTCCAAGAATTGTACTATCTCGTCTTGATAGACCTGCATTCGTCTTTGCAATCGAGGAAGCCGCCGACGGCAAGCCATGGTTCCATGACATCCAGACTTTCCTTATGACTAAGGAGTATCCTGCGGGTGCGTCAACCCAGGATAAGAAGACTCTGAGGAGGCTGTCTGGAAATTTTTATCTCAATCCTGATGGAGTGTTGTATAAAAGAAACCATGATCTCGTGCTACTCAGATGTGTAGATGAGAAAGAAGCGAGTACGCTCATGGAAGAAGTCCATGAGGGCACATTTGGTACGCACGCCGGCGGGCATGCTATGACGAGAAAGATCCTGAGAGCAGGATACTACTGGCTGACGATGGAATCGGATAGCTTTAAATTCGCGAGGAGATGTCATAAATGCCAGATTTATGCTGATAAAGTTCATGTGCCGCCGTGCCCGTTGAATGTCATGTCCTCCCCGTGGCTGTTCTCCATGTGGGGCATCGACATGATAGGCAGGATCGAGCCCACTGCATCTAACGGTCATCGCTTCATTCTAGTAGCTATCGACTACTTCACCAAGTGTGTGGAGGCAGCCTCGTACGCTAATGTGACCAAGCAGGTGGTGGCTAAATTCATAAAGAGGGACATCATCTGTCGTTACGGAATTCCCGAGCGGATCATTACTGATAATGGTTCGAATCTGAATAACAAGATGATGAAGGAGTTGTGCCAGAGTTTCAAGATCGAACACCACAACTCATCTCCTTACCGGCCGAAGATGAATGGTGCCGTTGAAGCGGCCAACAAGAACATAAAGAAGATTGTTCAGAAGATGGTTGTGACCTACAAAGATTGGCACGAGATGCTGCCGTTTGCACTGCACGGTTATCGTACGACGGTGCGTACGTCAACCGGGGCAACTCCTTTCTCCTTAGTGTACGGTATGGAAGTTGTCCTACCGTTAGAAGTGGAGATCCCTTCTTTGCGAGTTTTGGTTGATGTGAAACTCGACGAGGTAGAATGGATTACGAACCGACTGAACTAACTCAGCCTGATGGACGAGAAGAGGTTAGCATCGATGGCTCATGGTCGTTTATACCAAAGCCGAATGAAGAAAGCTTATGATAAGAAGGTGCGTCCTAGAAGCTTTCAGACGGGTGATCTCGTCCTGAAGAAGATTCTTCCTCCACACTCCGATCACCGGGGCAAGTGGACTCCGAATTATGAAGGTCCGTACGTCATCAGCAAGGTCTTCTCGGGAGGAGCTTTGTTGTTATCCACGATGGATGGTGAAGATTTTGCATCCCCGGTGAACGCGGACGCAGTTAAAAAATACTTTGCTTGAAAGCGACCCGCTGGACAAAAAAAAAGAGAGTCCAGGCAAAAATGGGGCATCCTGGCGAACCAAAAACAGAAAAAAAAGGTTCGGGCAAAAATTAGGGATATAAATTGAAAAATGTACACCCGCGAAGTCGAAAACCTACACTGGGCGGCTTCGGCAAAAAAGGGTATCCCGGTGAACTGAAAACCCGTAAAGGGCGGTTCACGCAAAAGTTAGGGATTTGAAAAAGCAAATGACTGCGCTCCGCGTGTGGACTTTCTTTGTTTAGTGGTTTGGAAGACCTGAGGGCCATTTATCTGAATCAATCTCTTCCGAAGCTGAAGCGTCGGAGAAGTATCGAAGTCGAGTGGGTCATAGAGGGATCAACTCATGGTGTTCGTCTACGCCTCATTGCCAACATTTGTATATACTGATGTATATTTATGTTTTATTTTTTCGCGGATTCCTCATTCCAGGAGCTTGCATCTGTTGTAAAACATTTTTACCCATTCAGGGGTTCGTTATCAATAAAATGCATACTATTCAGCAAGTCTGTTTGCCGGTTTAGCATTTATCTGTTTTGTTTGCGAAAAAGAACGCCGATGTTTTTGATAAAATGCGCATACATAAACTTACTGGCCTAGGCCACTGATTGCTGAAACAATGAATTGCTTAAACATTGTCACAAGATAATAACCTTGATAGGTCCCTTTGAAAAGGGTATCTTGTCTGTTTGTTTGTGTTGTTACAGGTGTAGCATATTCCAGGCAGTGCGCCGTGCGCATCCCCAGGCAGAGAAGATTCTCTCCCCAACCAGAGGTATCCTGAAGGATCACCATCTCCCCAGCTGAGTCAGGCGCCGAAGCGTATGTTCATCCCCCAGCACCGGGTCACAAGTGCAGGCCTCGTAAGAAGACTATTCACTGAAGTGTGTAGCAATTGATAGTGCCAGACCGAAGTCTCCAACGGAATTGAAATTCCCCACCAGGGTCGTACTCTCCCCCGAAGCCGGATGATTCCTCCTTCCCCAGCGGAATTGAGATTCCCCCGCAAAGTCATGCTCTCCCCGGCAAGCAGAATGATTTCTCCTTCCTCAGCCGAGTTTGCAGATACCCAAGAGAGCCGAATCCTTGGAAGCTGCTCAAACCATGATTGGTTTTCCCCAGTGGAGTGTTGGATAGCTGATGATGTGTTTCCCCACCGGAGTCGTTATCTCTAGAGAAGCATCCATGAAGGCCGTGTAGTTTATTCCCGCGATTGACATCGCTTTCCCTCAGCAGGTCCAGGTTCTCGTAGAGCTTTGTTCCCTCGCAGCAGTCAACTGAAGTTGTGTCCCCTGCGGAGTCCAATTGAGATTGGCGTGACCTTGCTCTCCTCAGCAGGATGATTCCTCTATCGGAGTAGTTCTTTCTCCTTGACAAGAGGATTCTCCCTTCAGCATTTATTTTGCTGACAGGATCGCATCATTTTGCATGACTGCATAGCATTTATCATGAATGCATAGCATTTCCACCGTGTGGAGCATTGCGCCACTGCCGAAGCATATGCATAATAAACATGATCTAGGTTGTTACCGTTTTGGTTTTGCAGGTGTTCCGCCGCAGAATGGAGGGCTCAGGATGATTCCTGAAGTTCTCCCCAACGAAGTCGCTTGCTCAAGATGATTCTTGATGTCCCCAGCGAAGTCTTCGGTTCAAGATAATTCTTGAATTCCCCAACAGGGTAGTTTGCTTAAGATGATTCTTAAGACCCCGGTGCAGTCTCCAGAGTGGTTGCTCAAGTTGATACTTAGAGTCCCCGGCAGAGTGTTTTCTCAGGATGATTCCTGAAAGCTCCAGCATGGTCATCAGTTCAGGATGATTCTTGAAGTCCCCGACGGAGTTATTTGTTCAAGATGATTCTTGAAGTCCTCAGCAGAGTTGATTCATCCAGAATGATTTCTGGATCCCCGAAGCGGAGTTACTTGATAGTTCTCCAGAATTCCCCAGCGGAGATGCGTCATCCCCAGCAGGTTTCTGAACGACGAAGTTGAAACTTGAAGTTTGACCGGGTTAATGAAGCAGTTCTCTCAGCTGATGCGGAGTGCCTGATGGCAGAGGTTTAGATATTCCCAGTTGGCTCATGATTGACCAAGAATTCTATTCCCGACTTGCTGATGGAGTCTGGCTGATGCCCGACAGTTCTCTTTGAATGCCTGATGGCATGATCAACATGATTGTTGACCTGATGGAGTCCGGCTGATGCCCGACAGTTCTCTTTGAATTCTTGATGGCATGATCAACATGATTGTTGACCTGATGGAGTCCGGCTGATGCCCGACAGTTCTCTTTGAATGCCTGATGGCATGATCAACCTGATGGTTGACCTGATGAGTCCCGAGGAATCGTGATGCCTGATGGCATGATCGACCATGTACTACCGGTTACCGTGTGACCAATTCTCCAGCTAGTTACCGTGCAGCTATTATTTCAGTTTCCGAAGATTTGTTCCCGCCAGAGTACCGTGTACTTGTGCAGTTGGCAAATTTCCGGGTTTATCGGTATTCAACAGCCTCGCACCTTGATTGGCTGAGAGTCGTTCGCTCCTCACCCAGTCAGGTTCAAGCCGTTTGAATAGGGGCAGCTGTTGTACCCCAAAATTTGACCAACATTTATGTACCTAGCTTGTGTTCATCAAGAGGTATGAGTACCAAACAAGACTTGGAAGCTAGCCAAGAAGGTTGTTCAGGTGCTCAAAGGTTGATACCTTTGTCAGAGAACTCAAGAGATCCTCAGAAAGATTGGTTGAAACCAAGGGTGTATGCCTCATAACTTGAGAGTTGTGGGAGCTCCTCAGATGATTCTGAGACTATGAGGATGGACTTGAAGCTTTGAGAGAGCTTATGAGATGTCTTGAGAGCCATCATGAAGCCTAAGGAGGTCATTGTACAAGAATAAGAAGACTCAGCCATGAGTGGTGGAATTAGGGTTTGACTGGGTCAACCCTAGGTCAACTGATGATTTGGAGAGGGTTGAGACCTAATCCAAGAGCCATGTGATCATGGATTGATGCATTGAGATGCTATAAGGATGATTCCTAGATCAACTCATCATGATTGAAGAGTTTGAGAAGTTTTAAGCTAGGGTTTCTAAGGCTTGACAGTGTCAAATCCCCTAGTTTGATCCCTATCTTCAAGGCAGTTTAGCTCAAGATGTGATTGTCATCTCATCTTACCCACAATATGAATGTTGTAGAGCTTTCTCTTAGATTTAATTTGAGTACTAGAAGTCCTTGATAGGATTTGTAGGGCTCAAGTTATGACTTTGGCAATTTACAGGTCATCTGAGGTATGTGAATCTGGGTCCTTGAAAGTCACCCAACTTGCATCCAACTTTTTCCCTAAAAGGATGATTCCTATGGATTCTTGGTCAACATGAATATTTCTCCTCATCTTCGTAGATTTCTAGAGAGTACTATAAGTCCTTGATAGGATTTGTAGAACTCAAGTTATGGCTTTGACAAGTCAAGGGCATTTTGGTCATTTGGACATTATAGGTCATTTCAAGCATAAGGCCATATCTCCTATTTCCGAGCTTCAAATGGAAAAATATTCAACATCAAACTTGCTTAGAATGATGTTTTAAGGCTAGTAGGGAGGTCATGAGGTGTTGAAAAGGCTTGTAGCAAAAAGTGATAAAAATGGCCTAAAATGGAGGCATAAGTTAAATAAGCTCAAATTGGAAATTGGAAATCCCAAGTTACACATCCAAACCATGTCATATAATGAGTCATTTTGACTCTAAAAGACATTCTAAAAACAATGGTTCAGCCACTTTTTTGAATTGAGGCCTAGATCATGGGGCTGCTTTGGAAATTGCTTGCTTGCATCTTAAGGCACAAATGCAAAACTTAAGAAAACTCAATGTACAAGTTAGTTAAGGGTTTCAACACATCCTATATCTTATATAAGGATAATTTCAAGTCAGAATTGGTTGCTACAAGGGTTGTGGCATGAGATGATACATGATATGAATGAATTCATAAACTCATGACATGAGAATTCCCAAATTCTCATGGGATGGTTCCAGATGGTTCTAGATGATTCTAAACCACTCTATATAACCTATAGAACTTGCTCAGATGCAAGGTTGATGTAAGATTTGAGAGAAGAGAGAGTTGGCCATTTCACTTGCTTCCATTGCAAGTTGAAAGCAAAATCCATATTCTGATTCAATTCCATCCTTTCTTTCAATCCAAACACATTCCTCTGATCATAGTGAAGCTGTGCAGATCAATTTGAGAGCAAAACTATGGAGATTTGAAGAGTTGGCAATTGGATTTTCAAGGTTGCAAGTCATAATCGGTTTTGGAGATTGAAGCTTTCTTGGTCCAAACTTTTGCAAACAGTAGCAAGATCATCATTCAAGGAAGGTTTCTGAAGAGTTACAAGGCTTGAAGTGAAGGTTTACACCATCTGTGAATCAAGAAATACCAGGTTTGCAAAATTCACTCTACACCATAATTTATGCATCTTTAGGTAGAATGGTTAGGCTAGAAAGGTTAGAGACCAGTAGGTGATCATTTCTGGAGAGTTAGGGATCAATTAATGAAGATTGAGTTATGGACACCATTACTTTGTTGAGCAAGAACTCGAGATATAGTGAGGAAGAATACAAGTTTGATAGCTTATTTCCACCAGTGAAGTGTGGTGATCATTTTAGTACCAAGAAATCCAAGAATTGTTGAAGTTGAGGATTGACCATAATTTCAATCTTGGATCGTGTTTCATGTTGGAGGAGGTTCCAAGGAATTCTAGGGTTATGGCCGTACTCAGCATGAAAAATGGAGCATGCTAGTGTTTTGAATTGCTAAATTTGATGATGATTTGAGGACATACGAATGGAGGGGAGTCTGGCATGTGAAGCTCTGTTTCCATGGAGAGCTGTTACAAACCCTAGCTGAAGGTTGAAGATGACTCCTCATCCGTCAGATCATGCTTGACTCGTTGACTACACCCAGATCCGGTGGCCACGATTGAATCTCAGCATTTGAGAGGGAAACCCTGAGTATGATGAAACGATGCGTTTCATTAAACCCAAGTTCTTGGGCTTAAGTTCTGAACAGCTACCCACACCCCCAATCCTGGCCCATTGTGAAAATGTATTGATTTTGCTTACTATCCGCACCATTTATTTTTCTATTTTCTTTTCATTTTTTGATTAAATTTCTGATGATGATTGGGCCTGGCGTGTAATGTTATCTGCACCGCTATTTCAAGCCCATATGAAAAATGAACTGCATATACTTGCTATTCACACCAAACATTTCTTATTTTAATTTCTTTTTTTTCCATTTTCCATTAATCTTTGAAAAATCATGATAAATAGCAAAATAATGATTTTTAAGTGGGGATTTTTTCTCCCATTTCATGATAATGTCTAGAAAATTATCAAATAAAAATATTTGCATTTCATGCATTTTTAATATTTTGTGTGTATTTTCCATTTTAATAGCTTTTTAATTCTTTTATGTTGATACATGAATTTGTAGAATTTTGTTTAGCTAGTTCCCTTCATATTTTTAGGCCATTCTTTTTAGGATAGTTAGATTAGGACTTTAGCTCCCCTCTGGATTTATTCCATAATTTTTTGATGAATTTTTGATTAGTTTTGATTAGATGACTTTAGGTTGTGTAGAATTAGGTCAATCCTTAACATAGGTCCATAATAACACTAGAATTTTGGGTTTCTAGGTCAAGATAGATATTGGGACATATAGGGTATTAAGGGTAGGTATATAGGATCCCCTAGAAATTATATTAGGTTTTAATATACTAGTATACTATTTTTAAGTGATTTTTGTAGGTAGTGATTGTTTGTGTTGCCCTTGTGGGCTTGTATTTTTGTTTGCTTTGCTTTGTGGGCTTGGAGAGCTTGGTATTGTTTTGAGGAGCATTGTGGAGCATTGTGGAGCATAGTAGAAGACTTGGAGATTGATTGAGGAGCTTGAGAGCTTGAGAGTCTCAGTTGTTTTGTTGTTGTTTTAGGGTTAGGAATTAGGAAGAGCTTAAACCTAGTTAACTTCTTTCTTAAACATGGATGGTATCTTTCATCTCCATTCTTCCCAATGATTCAAAGTCCTTCCATGGTATTCACCTCTATCCTTTGGAGGGATAAGTGATGGTACCTAGGAAGTAGAACTTTTGAGGGAACCATTCTCCTGATGTTAAACCCTTATAGGTCACCTTTGGTGGTCAGTGAGCAGTTTAACATCCCAGCTTATCCAGTTAAGTGATTTCCTCTGGTTTGAATATCTTGAGAGATGTTGAGAGTAAGGGTGAAGATGAAGACTTCATTGAAGAATGTGGAGGAGGATGAGTCCTTGAGCATTGCCATTCCAGCTGAAGCTTGAAGAGCAACAAGAGCAAGTTGACACTTGAAGACCCAATGAAGATCCAGTAAGGACTGAATGAAGAGCTGAGGCTTAAAGGTTGAAGGATGAAGTTGATACTTCTAAGTGATTAAAGGTTACTCTGAGAAGCTGAAGCTTGCAGGAAGAGAAGACCAAGTTGAGACTGGTAAAGCAAGAAGAGCTTGAGAGCTTGAGATCTTGAAGGCTAAGTTGATACTTAGGACGAGGATTCAAGTGAGATTGATTCTGAAGAGCTGAAGCTTGAAGAACAAAGGAAGTTGATACTTACTCTGAAGCTTGGAGAACAAAGGAAGTTGATACTTGTGGATGATAGTGAAGCCTGAAGGTGGAGCTGATTAAGGAGCTGAAGCTTAAAGAAGAAGATAAGCTGAAACTTATGTTGAAGGGTTGAAACCTGGAAAAGCAAATTGATATTTGTCAAGAGTGATGGAAGTCTGAAGACTGAGTTGCTGTTGGAAGAGCTGAAGCTTGGGGTTGAGAGAGGAGTTGATCTGCTTTCTTATCTTTTTCTTCTTTGTATTGATGTGTTTTGTTTGATTTGCTTGATGCATTAGTATAAGTCCATATCTAGACTAGGTAGAATCTAGGAGCATGATTGCACTAGAGGTTGAGTTTCTCCCTCTGTTTGTACTGTTACTGTGTGGCTTTGCTTGCGGGTATTCGGTAGAGCCCATCTCCCTTGCCCATGTGGTTTGTTTTGCTTGATAGCATGATCTTTATTTCTTCTGTATGATTGCAGTTTACTGTATTGCTTGATAGCATGTTTTATATTTCAGTATGATTACTGCTATTCATTCTGCCTTGAGGTTGAGATGAGCTTGTGGAGGCTGAAGCCCCACACACATTTCCTCTCTCACTTGCATTGCATGCATTTTACAGTTTGAGCTGATGCTTTATCTGTTTCTGTGTATCATTGACATGATCCCTTAGGGCTCTCATTTCCTTTGATAAGGAATTGATGATAGAACTTTAGGTTGAAACCTATGCATGACAACTTCTAGGAGTACCCTATTCAAACCTCAACCATAGGATGAATCCTTGGCATGACAACAACAGGACTTGATAGTCTCCCTCCTAGTTGGGCCTGTTCTCTTCTCATCTCAAAACAGTTTAAGATACAGTAATCATGAATGATTTCTTTCGTACGTTACGAGCCTTAAGCTATCTGAGAAAGGATGGTGAGAGAGCTTCTTTTCCACAGTCTGGATGTTTAGCATGGTACCCTTTGGGTGACATGCGACGCATTCACTCTCAGGTCATAGTCTTTAGTGCGATTGAAATTGCAAACACAATAAAAACACTTCTTCCGTAAAAGACAAAAAATAATCCGTAGTGTCCCGAACTACGTGAGTTCTGATCTCTCATACTTGTTGAGAGTACGTAGGCACAATACTGATGTATTGGCGAGCTACCTTCCCCCATAATCTGTCGTAGGTCGAACTACGTTGACTCTGATTTCTCGTTCTCTGATGAGAATACGTAGGCATAAAGTGCGACGCTTTGCCGAGTCATTTTTATTTTCCGTTTAAGCCAGCCTTGATAGGTAGATAGATACAACCAATCCGTCCAAGTAATCACAACAAGCGTGGATCCCGTCGAGTACGACGGACGTGAGGGGTGCTAATACCTTCCCCTTACGTAACCGACTCCCGAACCCAGACAATGGTTGCGACGACCTTGTCTTACCCTTTTTCGTTAGGTTTTTCTGATCGTTTCCTTTCCCGCTCTGAGGGATAAATAACGAAAGGTGGCGACTCTTCTGTTGTGCCGGCACCTTATTTTCGCGTAAGCGATAGCTTGTTCTTTCCTCCCAGTGGAAATTGATGTTTAATCGCTTCTCGGCAGAGTTGGTTGGGCTTCCGGCATTTATTTTACCGGAATACCCTATGATACTTGTTCTCCCCAGCGGAGTTGGCTTTATCCTCAGCATTCATGTTGTTGAGACATCACTACCAGAGTTTCATGGCAACTTGAGCCTGCATTTGCATTTGCATATATCGTCATATTTGCATCTACTCAAACGCGTAGCATTTCCGTTCCGTACGAAGCATTACGCCATTTTCGAACATACGCATTTTGAAACATAAGTCAGGTTGGTTACCTCTTTGTTTTCAGGTGTTCTTCCCTGCAGGTAATTGGAATTCTTGTTCAGGATCATTTTCAGATATTTAGATTTGTGGCATGAGATATGTGATGATAATGTTCGTCCCGCCATGTGTTCCCTTATCAGAGGTGCTTGATTAACTTCTCTTCTTCCTCAGCGGAGTGTTCTTTACACGACTTCATAATTGGACTTTGGAGCTGTTGTCAAAAAATTCCCCAGTGGAGTGTTCCCTCGGGTTGCTGTCACGTCAGCATTTTAAGAGAAAGATTTCAGAGATTAGACATTTGAAGTCATTACTCGTCGTCAAGGTGAATGTCTGGCAGTTGACGTCAGAATTTCCCCGACAGAGTTCTCCCCAGTTTGCTGTTATGGCTTCATAATTAGACTTTGAAGTTTGTTATGTCAGCATTTTACGGCTTCATAATTAGACTTTGAAGTTGTTACCATCATGGCATGGCTTCATAATTTGACTTTGAAGTTATTGTTAGTTCTGAAAGGCTTCACGAATAGACTTTGAAGTGGTTGTAAAAGAGAGATTTCAGCGATTTGACGGTTGAAGTCATTACTTGTTGTCAAGGCTTGACGATTTGACTTTGGAGTTGTTGTCAGCATTGTAAGAAGGAAGATTTCAGCAATTTGACGGTTGAAGTCATTACTTGTTTTCAAGGCTTCACAATTTGACTTTGGAGTTGTTGTCAGCATTTTAAAGGAAGATTTCAGCGAGTAGACGGTTGAAGTCATTACTTGTTGTTACGGCTTCATAATTTGACTTTGAAGTTCATCAGCGATAGATGCTCCATAATTAGACGTTGGAGACGTTATCACTATTACAATGGCTTCATAATTAGACTTTGAAGTTGTTGTTAGAATTTCCTCGGAAGGAGTCTAGAGGGCTTCATGATTTGACTTTGAAGTTCAATAGAGTTTTCCTGGAATTGCTGTTACGTCAGCATTGCACGGCTTCATAATTAGACTTTGAAGTTCGTTACATCAGCGCTATAAGGCTTCATGATTTGACTTTGAAGTTGTTGTTGGCATTTTTAAAGGGAGTTTTCAGCGATTAGACGGCTGAAATCGTTACTTGGTGTCACTGCTTCATAATTAGACGTTGAAGTTGTTAGCAGTAGTGGATGGCTTCATAATTGGACCTTGGAGTTATTATCAGTTTATACGGCTTCATAATTAGACCTTGGAGTTATTGTCAGTGTTAAACAGCTTCATAACTAGACTTTGGAGTTGTTGTTAGGAAGTCCCTAGTGGATTTTCATCGCGTAGCTGTTTTGTCAGCATTGCAGACTTCATGATTTGACTTTGGAGATCGGCATGGTTTTCTTCGAGTGGTTGTTACGTCAGCGTTACACGGCTTCAGAATTAGACTTTGGAGTCGTTGTTAGCGATTCCCCAACAGAGTTTCTCTAGCAGCTGTTACGTCAGCATTGCGCTGCTTCATAATTAGACCTTGGAGTTGTCGTCAACATCAAACGACTTCATAATTAGACCTTGGAGTTGTCGTCAACATCAAACAACTTCATAATTAGACCTTGGAGTTGTCGTCAACATCAAACGACTTCGTAATTAGACTTTGGAGTTCTTCACATTACCGCATCTTCATGATTAGATTTTTGGAGTTGTTGTCCGAAGGTTTTATCCGCACGGAATAGCTTCATAAGTAGACTTTGGAGTTGTTGCCAGATTTTTCCCCACAGAGTTGCTTGTTGAAGTTTCTCTTATCCGGCCATCGGAGTATTTTCTTCAAGTTTGTTGTTCCGTCAGCGTCACAAGGTTTCATAATCAAAATTTCAGGAGTTGCCGCCTGTTGTCGAAATAGGCGCCTGGCAGTTAATTTCGGAGCATCCCCAGTGGGTTTGGCTACCGCAAAGATAAGGCGGAGTTATTGTCCAGTATGATTGACAAAATTGAATTCCTATTGGGTGGAAGAATTCTATCCCCAGTGAAGTCGTTGTGATTTCTTCGTGTTGATGAAATATTATTATTCCCAGTAGAGTCCTCCTCAAAGTCATTTGTGGGTTGGGACCAACGGAGTTAGCTACTGCAGAGATAAGCAGAGTTTCCTGTGTTTAGACAGATGATTTTCCCGTATGGATAGGCGGATGAAGTTTCCTGTGTTTAGACAGATGATTTGCCCGTATGGATAGACGGATGGAGTTTCCAGTGATTAGACAGAAATGTTTCCCCAGCGAAGTCGCCGGGATTTTCCCGTGTTGACGGAATGTAGCGTCCTAACGTGGACAAAGTTCTATTCCCGTGTTGTTGAGATTTCTTCGGGTTAACGAAATGTGAGTCCTGACGTGGACAGATGGGTGTTTATTCGTGATTTGACGAAATTTGGGTCCAGATATGGACAAGGTTATTCCTGTGACGACAGAATCCCTATTCGTGTTGACGAATTTGTTTCTCTTCTTGTGTTGACAAGGTTAGTCCAGTTGTGGACGGAGGTGTTCAGTACCTGTGGCGAAGAGGAACGCGATGGCCCGTTCTATTCCATGTATGAGCAGCAACGGGATATGATGAACTTCATGCGTGAGTCACAATGGTAAACTGAGTGATCCATGCGTACTATAATGGAGTCTCAGCTCACTGCCACATCCCTCCAGCAACGCCAGCAAGCTAGCTTCAACAACCATTACAGACTAGTAGAAGCCACTCAAGATTCCATACTAGGAAACCTTCGTGAGCTTCGACAGGCTAACGAAGCACTAACATCAAGGATTGAGCAGCTTGAGCTTTCATAGAGTTCATGACACCGAAGTAGAAGCCATCCTCCTCGACATTCAGAGCTGGGAGGAGAGGGTACCAGTGGCCAGCAGTAGTCATATCCAGGTTCCACCTATCTATTCTTCACCTTTTATCAAAACATTGGGGACAATGTTCGGTTCAAGTGTGGGAGGAGATATTTATTGTTTTTATTTTCCCTTTATGTATTTCATTTCCTTCTAGTATAGTTCTATGTTTTTAGCTTTTTTTTTAGTTTTTTTTTAATAAATACATGTGCTTGATAAGTGGTATGTGTAGTTTGTCTATTTTCACCCATTTCTTGAGCCACACCAAAAAATTTAAATAAGAAAACAACTTTTATTTTGAAAATTTGGGTTGTTAGACAAGTTTAAAATAGTTTGCAGTGACTTGGGAAAACTTTTGAAAAATCGATATCGTCTTGACACCATAAGTTTCTTAATTATAGGAACCGATTCAGATACTTATTATGCGGTGGTCTTAAAATCTCACCCTTAAACTAATCCTTAAGTAGTTTATTATAGCAGTCAGCACCATCTTAGGTACTGCTAAGTGGGCGAACCGATGCAAATTGGTGAATGATTCAGTGAGAGAAAGAAAAAAATACAAAAAGGAAGCTTTTTGGAAAAAAGAATCTGCCTTCTAAGTTGGGTAAATTTCACCTGGTTACTTTGCCCAAAGGTAGCGAAACTTTAAAAGAAATTGCTTATGTGTCTGTGTTAAAGGAAAAAAATCATTAAATTGGACACAATATTGGATCAAGATCACCAACAGGGTTTTTCACGATGCGAGTACAAGATAACGGGCTTAATGTGATTGCGCCTGAATGAAAAAGGATAAAAGTGGGATGAGTGAGTTAGGCCTAGGTATAATGACATGATGCATATTAGTTTGTATAGGAAAGAAACTTATGATTGTGACCCGCAGAAAGTGTCACTACTATATCCTTGGTTCACTAGTTAGTACCTATCGACGTAACTTTGATCGAACTAAAAGTCTTTAGCCTAAATTAAATACTTGTGTATTATTGTTTTTATTTTGCGCTCGTAAGAGTTTGTTTGAGGACAAGCAAAGGTTTAAGTGTGGGAGAATTTGATAACACTAAAACACACTGCATATTTGCCTCGGATTGCACATGTTTATTGTCGTTTAATTGTTATTTTCTTGCATTATGCTTATATTTTGTCTTGTTTTCGGGTAAATTACCTAATAAGAGCCTTCCACGAAGAAATGGAGCGAAAAGAGCAGAAAACAGAGTTTCAAGTGAAAATTACACACACAGCGTTCCACATGGCGTTGGTCATGGGGGTAGCCATGACGTGTAGGGTTTCTCTCATGTTCTAACTGTCACTTGACCATATCCATCACCTTTTGTACACATGGCGGATGCCATGTCTAGATGGCGGACGCCATCTGTGTATTAGGTGATCCGGTCAAGGACAGTTGGAACATGATGCCATGACCAGAGATATTTCCTTCACACGATTTTTGAAGGAGCTACTTAACTTCCAAGGCATTGTTATACTATAAATAGGACCTAGTTCTTTAGTTTTAGGCATCCAGTCTTAGTTCTCCGCATAGGCATATATTCAGAGTTAAAGCGATAAACTGTCATATCGAAGGATTATCGCACCATTGTTGTAACTGAGGTTGGAGCATTATAGCATAGGAACTTTAATCTTGCCGTCATTTTAATTTCAAGTCAGATTTACTTTCCAGCATTGTACCATATTCAAGTCTCCGATTTGGAGCAGGTTTTATTTTAATCGTACTTTTATTATTTACTTTCCGCCTTGCTTTAATTTGTTTAACTTTCGAACGATTTATTTATCGCTTTTTATTTTAGAGATTTGTTTCTAAGAGTGAACTTAAGAGTGAGACTTTGGTTCTTACCTTTGGAAACCGATCACGCATTTATTTTTCACACGATTTATTTATCGCTTTTTATTTCAAAGATTTGTTCTCTAAGAGTGAACTTAAGTGTGACGCTTTTGTTCTTACTTTTGGGAGTCGATCACGCCTTTATTTTTTGCACGATTTATTTATTGCCTTTTATTTCATAAATTCATTTTCTAAGAGTGAACTCAAGCGTGACACTTTTGTTCTTCTGAAAACCAATCACACATTTATTTTCCCGCACGATTTACATATCACTTTTATTTCCAAGATTCGTTATCTGAACTGAACCTAAGAGTGACACTTTCGTTCATTCGAAAAACCAATCACACATGTTTTATTTCCCTAAATGATTTATTCTACAAGCAAATTATTTATTATGTTTAGCATTGTCATGTCCAGCTAAATCTGTTGTGTTGGGATGTGAGGACCGCTGTTTTGACGATACTCCATATGTTGTATTTGTAGAAACACTTTAGGGGCTGTTTTGGATTTTAATACAACTTTTCTAAACTTAAATTGATCGGCCATTATGTGAACGAGACCGTGTTTCTACTTACATAATAACTGTGACTACGTCGGGTAAGATCGAAAGTCGTCCGACACTTTAGATAAGAGTTGGTTATTTTTTAATTGGTAAAAACAGCGAAAGCGCTTTATTAATTAATTAGGGAAGTTTGGTATTATTTGAAAGTGATTTTAAAAGTATTTTCGAACGCGTTTATAGATTTAGGATCCGATCGGCCGAGTATATATTGGGAACCCTTTGATATTAAAAGTTTATAACCAAGACACTTTTTAACTGACTCTTAGAGGTAGTTATATAAAAAAAGACTTTTTCACTTTAACGCAAGATGCGATCGGTGCAACGTGAGCGGCTGGTATAGATTAAAGGTCAGCTCTGGTTCCAATTATGCTAATGTGAAGGTTCCTTTTTTATTAACTATTTTTCAAGGAAGAAAACATTGCCCCATAAGTATTACTACTTAGACAATAGGAGTATTGTTTGATCGATAGGAATTACATTCCAGTATGCCTTTATTCTGAATTTAAATTCATTCCTTAATTTGTATTTTCTCTGTGTGTATTGCTCTCTGTTTTCATTAGATTTAGATAAACACTGTAACAATAGTAATCGATAGATTGATATTGGTCTTTGTGGGATGGATAATCTTTTATATTACTCCGACGTACTTCTTATACTTACAGATAGCACACATCAACAACCTCCACTGGGGATCATCAAAGCTAATTCTCTGGGTACTAACAACCTTGCGAGAAACATCTTGGACATGCAGGGATAATTAAGAAGTTAACATCATATAATAAAGTCAACCTGCGGGGAAATTTAAAATTCAGCACAGGGTGAGAAAAAACCCAATAGTCGGCTGCTATCTTTAACACTTCCTAGGATGAAAATATGATTTAGATTGGCCATAAGAGCATCAGACCATAACAGAGGAGGTAGAAACCTATTGGGGATTCCTCATCAAGTTTTATCACAAAACAAGACGGGATCCAACAATCACATTTTCACTTATATATGCCTAATCACAAACAAGTCAGGGAAGAAGAACCACGCTCAATTGGGGAAGTATAAATCAAGACTTAGCTGGGGAGTCCAAGTTTGGGATGCTTGAAATAGCGCTCAACTGAGGAATGCATCAACAAGATCAACCTTTGTTTGGGAGATTATCAACAAACTCTACCGGGGAGAATATTGAAATCTACGCTTCGGGATGTTACCGTTCTTAGAGTAACTGTTGGCATTCCTTTTAACGTTCATAAATCAAAGGAAAATGTTTTTATAATTTTCAAAAGCACGATTGTTTATTTATCTATTTGTTTCAAAAATTATTATAAAAAATAAATGAAATTTTGCAAATAGAAACAAAATAAGAATTAGAAACAAAGGGACAAAGGCCCAAATTTTATTGATAGAATGGTAGTCCGCAAATGGCGTGACCTCATGGATCATTACAAAGTTGAAAAATGCTAAATACATGAAAATGGTTACATTGAAATACAATGATCATTATTCTCCCTAACAACTCTAAACTCCAATATGCTCAAAACTTCTGTTAAGAACGGTTGAATGAGAATTGTTGATGGGAAATATTGCTTCAAACGATCAAGACTGACCTGATGCAGTTACTTGCCATAATCCCTAACTTTTTCCTAGATTGCCCATTCAGATTTTCAATCTACCGGGATGATTATTTTCTGTTTATTACTCTAATTTTTGCCTAGACCTTCCTTTTGGGTTTTCAGCCCACTGAGACACTCATTTTTGCCTAAGTTGCCCTTTCGAGTTTTCAATTTAGCGAGTTGCTCTTTTATTTTTTTTAGGCAAAGTATTTCTTGACTGCATCGGCACTCACAGGATGAGTGAACTCTCCACCATCCATAGTTGTAAGAATTAACGCACCGTTGGAGAAGGCTCTCTGTTGCACCCCAAAATTTGCTCAACCTTTTCTTGTCTGATTTATGTTTCATTGCATTGCCATTTGCATAGTTACATCATGTACATAGTTCAATCATTTGCATATCCTAGCATATCAAGTCATCCAACAAGGTATCAAGTGCCATTTATGTCAAAAGAAGCCTATCTAGAGGTGTTCTCTGAGCCTGAGAGCCCATCCAAGTCATCAGAGAAGGGTTGAAGTCATGAGAAGTTTGAGTGCCCACAGGTGGATTTCTCTCCTAACTTGAGGTGTATTGAAGATCATCAACATGGAATTGTGAATTTGAGGTGTGTATGGATCTCATGGGATGCCTAGAGGGCCCTATTGAAGCTGAGACGAGTCATTGGGTAATCCTAGGTCAAGGAGAGCCAAGAAAGGGCATCAAGACCTAGCTCTAGGTCATGGAAGTCATGGATTGATATGTTGAAGCATGTGTGTGGATGATCCAAGACCAATTTCAAAAGAATCAAGAGTGGTTGGAGGTGTTTGAGACAGGGTTCCTAGGGTAAAATCCCCTGTATAGCACTGGACTTCCAAGCCACATAAGTCAAAATACAAGTTTCAAATGGATCTTTAGCCAACATGAAACTTGTGGAGCTTCTCAATACCTTTAATTTGAGTACTAGAAGTCTTCAAGAAGATTTGTAGAACTCAAGTTATGGTTCTTGCAAGTTACAAGTCACCAGAGGACACTGAAATTTATCTGTGAAAGTCACTTGACTTCCAAGCAACTTTTTCCCCTCAAGGAGTTTTCAAATGGATTCTTGGCCAACATAAGAGTTGTAGGTCTTGATATTAGCTTTAATTTTAGTACTAGAAGTCCTCAAGGAGATTTGTGGAACTCAAGTTATGATCTTGGCAATCCAGGGGTATTTTGGGAAAGTTGAATTATAGGTCCTTTTTCAACATAGGTCAAAATCTCTATCCTCCACTCCTCAAATGAAAAAGTGTCCAACATGAAATGTGTTTAGAATGATGTTTTTAGGTTAGTTTAGAAGTCATGAGGGATTGAATTGGCTTGTATCACAAAGTTGCTAACAATGGCTTTAAAAGGAAGAATTTAAAGTCATTTAAAATGCCAAAAATGGGATTTCATGTTTTAAGGTCAAGACAAGGCATATGGCATATCAAATTAATCAGAAATGATGTTTTAAAAATGATGGCAATGTTAATTTTTCCATTTGAGGTCATTTGAACACACTTGCATTTGGTAGCTTCACATGTAAGTAACACTTGTCAAACACTTCATGAGATCAGAACCAATGCATTAACCAATCTCAATCACTTCAATATGTCATGTGGAGAGAAATTGGATCAAAATCAAGCTGTGGAACTAAGATGAACCCGACTGTCATGAGATGAAATTTTCAAATGCATGAGAAATTGAAATTCTCACATGGATCATTTCAGATCATTCTAGAGCTTTCTAACATGTTCTATATAAAGAGTGTAACTGATTCAGTTGCTTTTTTGGCCAAGAACTGTGAAGAATCGAGAGAGAGCAAATTAGAGTTCATCCTTGCAACTCAAAATTGGTTTTGCTGATTGGGAGGGATTCAAAGCAATTCATTGCATACAGAAGATTCACAAGGCATTGTTGATCGTATTTGGAGAAGATTGGAGTGTAATTTGAAGGATTTCTTGCTCTGTTCACTCAATTTTCACAGGTTTGCAAATTTCATCTTATAGCACGATTTAGGTGTAATTGATAGGATTTAGATGTGTAGATGCATTGTAGATGTTGGCTAGGTGGATTCTGGTACCATAGTTCAAGGTTTAGAGACAAAAATAGGATTGACCAGATTTCTTGTGATGGATATATCTTGTGATTCTTGGTGAATTAGGCTTAGTTGAATGGTGATAATTACTCAGTGAAGCGTGTAGATGATGATAGGCTTATCAATTTTAAGAATGGTGATTGTTGCACCCCAAAATTTGCCCAACCTTTCTAACCTAGGTTTATGTTTCAATTGCATAGTCATTTGCATTGTCATCATGTACATAGTGTATTCATCTGCATAGGCAAGCTATCTTAATCAGGGGATCAAGTGCTGTTCTTATTTCAAGAGGTATATCCAAGGGTTTTATTCATATTCAAGACTACTCAGGTCATCAGGGAAGAATTTGAGCTTTGAAGAGCTGCCAGGTTGATCAGTGAATTCTCTCCTATCGTGAGGCTAGTGGGGGATCATCAGAGGAAATGTGAACTATGAGCCAAGATCATGAGGTGTGTATGGATGATATGAAGAGTCTAGAGAATCATCTTTGAGGAGAACCAAGTCATTTGAATGATTGCAAGGACCTAAGTTGAAGTCAGTCAACTAGGGTCAACACTGGGTCAATTCTAGGTCAAAGAAGTGTTTTGAAGGGTATCAAGGATCATTTGAAGAATGGGGGATTCATTATTTGCTATATGGATATGGATATTATGTTGTGATAAAGAAAAATCAAAAGGAGTCAAGGAGAACTGGAGTTACTAAATTAGGGTTTCAGTGTAAAATCCCCTAATTTAGGTCAAACTTCAAGGCAGTTTAGCTCAAGATGAAAGCTTCATATGAATTCTTGGTCCATATGAAACTTGTAGAGTATCTTCATAGCTTTAATTTGAGGGGTGGAAGTCATCAAGATGATTTGCAGAGCTCAAGTTATGGCTCTTGCAAGTTACAGGTCATCTGAGGGCACTGAAATTTGTCTGTGAAAATTGTCTGTATTCCAAGCAACTTTTTACTTTCAAGGGTACTTCAAATGGATTTCTGGACAACATGAGAACTGTTCCTTATTGTCTTAGCTTTCTAGAATGGTATGGTATGCCTTCATATGATTTGTGAAACTCTACTTATGGTCTTGGCAAGCTAAGGGTATTTTGGTCATTTGAGGATTACAGGTCATTCTTAGCATATGCCTAAAACTCATACAAGGGAGCTTCAGATGAAAAACTTCACAACATCAAAGTTGTTCAAAATGGGATTTTAAGGCTAGAAAAGAAGGTGTGAAAGTTTTGAAAAGCTTAGAGCATGGAATTTTAAAAGTGGTGCAAATGACTTGAAAATGGCTTATAAGTTGAAAAAGTTCAAGTTAAAAATTGGTTTGAGAGATCTACAAATCCAATATGGGTCATCCAATATACCAAATTGATTCCAAACATCATTTTAAAGGCATTGGTTCAGCCACTTTTTTGAGTTAGGGTTTAAAAATTGGACTTGCTTTGTATTTTTGTTACTTGCATAATAAGGCAAGTATAGAAAACTTGGCACAAGATGAATTTTCAAGGCAAGGAGCTTACATACACTTCCCATATCTCATGTAAGGAGATTTTGACATAAGTTTGGAAAGGTGCAAGCATGAGATAAGAGATATTCAAAGTATCATGGCATGAGAAGTTCATGAAATTTCCACAACTTTCTAGAATCCTCCAAGATTATTCTAGAAACCTCTAAGTTTGTTAATCATCATCTATATATTGGATTGAGATCATTAAGAGTAAAGGTTGGTGATAGTTGATGTTGAATCCATTTTTCTCCATTTGCAAATCATATTGAATTTTTTTTCTCTTCACCATTTTTTCCATTTTTCCCACACTTTCACATTTTGGAATTTTTTTCAACCTTTTTTTTCTCTCACTTTCCATACTTTTTCTCTTCACCAATCAATTACACAACAATTATAGAGATGGTTCATCATTTTTTTTGAGAGAATTGGAGCAAGAGGAACCTTGTAGTAACATGAAAAAGTGGTGAAAACTCAAATTCCAATTTTCACTTTTTCATCAATTCAAGACTTGTCAAGGCTTCAAACATATTCATCAAGTATTGTTGAGTGATTCTACATCATTTTCTCAAAGAATTGGTGATCGAGTGAAGCTCCATAAGCCATTTTTCGGAGGTATAAAGAATTCGACATAACTCATTATTTAGGAGTCTTTCTTGCATTATTTTTATTGCATTCCATTGCCATAAAGGTCTACATGGATTCTAGTACAAAAAAGATGGGTTTTATGACAATTTTTGGTTCTTGAGTTTTTCTTGAGGTGCCACGTTTTGGGAGTTAGAGAGAGTTTCAAGAAAATCTAAGACCATATTTGGATTCCTTGATTTTTTTCCTTCAAGTTTGACCAAAATTTTGTACGAAACGGATAATTATTGATGGAGTTATGGTGCTTCAAAGTAGCAAAAAACTCATGTTCATGGGGCTGCGGGTTACTATTCACAAAGTTGAAAATTTTGATTTGGAGAAGAAGGTGTTAACACCGTCGGATGCATTTCCAAGTCAAGGTTTCTTCCATTCATCCAACGTCTCTCACTGCGCCACGTAATCGGCCACATAAGCCTCATGCCACTTTTATTTATTCATGTTATTTTCTTTTATTTTCCTATTGCCATGTTTCTTTTATTTTTCTGTTTTATATGCTGACTTCAAATAATCATAAAAAATAGGAAAATTAGTCTTTTTGATCCCCATTTTTTCGTGCTGAATCTTTAAGATGTCTAGGATTTAATAAAACTGGAATTATAATTTTACCATTTTTTGACATTTTCTTTGGATTCTTTACATTTGGGTCGTCATAAAAAGGCCAATGCTGGTGCTATCATTTTGTTGAATTTCTTTGACCTATCAAAACACAATTTAAATGTCAATCCTTTTGCAGGGATCTCATACACACGTTGAGGTATTGTGATATATTTTTGTGGGAATTTTATTGTACCATTTTAATTGGTTTTGGATGCTTTCTTTAACATGCTCCACTTTAATCTTTCCTTTGGTATACATGAGATAGCTTGCAATGTTTTCATCTTGTTTGACCATTTATCTTTGGATATTTTTGTGGTATCTCTCACCCCTGGTTTGTGGCTTGATGTAGGGCATTGGAGATTTTTATTTGAATTTTTTAGCACCTTTTGCTATTTTTCTTATGTTTTGTATTCGAACTTGTAATTTGGACTTCCGAACGGACTTAATTTTTGTTAAGGCTCCAACGGCCGCTTTGTGTTTGCGTGATGAACGCCGTGGCTTATATTTGTTATTGTATATAGGTTAGAGGTATTGGAAGACCCTTAGGTGGCTGTTATTTGTATGTGTAGCTTGCCCGATTATCGACTTGTTTGCATGATAGCACGTTGCGATTCCAAATAGTGGATTACGCGTTTCATTCGGAGTTTTCACTCGATTCTTTGCATATGATCACTTGATATTTTCTGATTCCATCCATGAATGGGCTTGAGGTTGAGATGGACCTTCCTCCCTCCTTTGCATCGCATTTATCATTGCTATATTCATGTTGATTTATATGCGGTTATTACTTGTATTTCCGTTTCTTCCTTTCGTTTCCTTTCCCGTAGGACTTCCATTCTTCCTTGTTCAAGGGAGGATGTGATAGACATTAGGAGTTAACCCATGCATGATAACATTAGGGTAGATTTTATTCCCTTTTAACCCTAGGATTTGTAGAGTGTCATCTCTTCTTCCTTCAAAACAACAGAAAAACATTAATAAAGGTTATAAAAGAGATTAATTCATTTCTTCCGTCAAAAGATTTGAACAGACATCAACCTTTTTGCAATAAGAAAACCCTTGTTTAAGGTGAGATTTTTCATAAAAAACACTTGAACAGCTTGTGTCGGGCGTAGCCCGAACTACGTTTGCTCTGATCTTCCATGCCGTGTGGAAGTACGTAGGCATAGGATGCGATATCCTAGCGAGCAACCTTCACCCACCTTCCCCCGTAGTTAGGCGAACTACGTTGACTCTGATTTCTCGTTCCAGACGGGAATACGTAGGCATAAAGTGCGATGCTTTGCCGAGTCAAATTTTCTTTTCTTTTCAGACCTCATCCTTTAGTTTAGATAGAAGTGTAATCCGTACAAACCAAGCAAGCGTGGATCCCATCGAGTACGATGGACGTGAGGGGTGCCTAATACCTTCCCCTTGCGTAACCGACTCCCGAACCCAGGTTTTGGTTGCGATGACCATACCTTTCCCTTTTTCGCGAGGTTTACTTCGAGCGTTTCCTTTCCCTCCGTTGGGATAAATAACGCACGGTGGCGACTCTTCTGTTCAGCCGGCGCCGATTTTCGCAGTAGCGATAGCTGGCGACTCTGCTGGGGACCCAACGTCCCCTGGCTGCTAAGGACTGCGATAGTTCTTATGCATTTGGGATCCAACGTCCCTTAAGAGAGTCAATCCTAGCGCTTGTTTGCCCGTCGAGGAATTTGTATGGATTTACGTTTCTGTATTTACCTTTCAGCATTATATTATCATTATTATTGCTGTATTGTGGGGTTGTGACGGGTGTTCCATGATGGAGAGATAAGCCGGACCTGGGCTTGAGTGCACCTAGACTTAGAGTAGAGATTAGTGGGCGCGCACGTGCTTTGCATGTCCTAGTGTCCCGCGAAATCTACGCTCAGACGAGGTTCTTCTGGTTGGCCTCCTGTCCTGCCCTTTGGGTGGCTCGGGTTGCTGGTTAGTTGGATTGTCGACTCTGGGGACCGATCATTTGGAAGTTGTCTAAGTGAGGCCTCTTCAGGATGTGATGATGCCACTCCTTCTGGGAATCGTATCGTCACTCCTGAAAGTCTGTGACGCCGACGACCGCATAGGATGCCATACTTTGTCAGTTACTAGGAGATCCACCTGTGAGAGGGTTTGGGGTTATGCAGGTAACTAGACCTTCAGATAACCGGTTATTTCTCTATCAGAGATCCTGGGTATTTATGGATATTTGTGAGGTCTATCAGAGACCAGTCTGAGTTTTGATTTGAGGTCTATCCGAGACCAGTCTGAGTTTTGATTTGAGGTCTATCAGAGACCAATCAGGGTTATGGTTTGAGGTCTGTCAGAGACCAGTTGGAGTTATATTATGGGTCTATTAGAGACCAGTGTGGAGCTTTATATTGGGTTTATCCGAGACCATGATTTGAGACCTTCGATATGATTCAGGCTTCTCGGCTACAACACTTGGTCCCTGTTGCATGTTGCTTGCATTGCATTGTTTGCATGATCATTATCATTGCATCCCATTAACGTGTGTCTGTGCTGCAGGTGCATTTGCATATCCCCGAGTTCTAGTGTCTGGACTTCTGAGTATTGATTATGGCGGGTTTGAGGATGACAGTTGCCTACAAGCTACCTATTCCTGATGTTACTCCACTCCTGGGTCTGATTTCTCTGGCAGGTGAGGATGTCCGTAGAAGCTTCAGGCAGAGTTACGGACGGCTGTTGAGTTTGGTTCGCAGATCCACTGATGATGAGTTGAATGGGCTGTACACGCTGATGCAATTCTATGACCCGGCTTTGAGATGTTTCACTTTCGCTGACTTTATCTTGGGACCCACCATGGAGGAGTATGTAGAGTTTACTGAGCTGCCGGTGCAGAACGCAGTTCCCTTTATTCACTCTGCCGCTGAACCTAAGTTGGAGGATCTAGCCAAAGCCTTGCATATGGATGCTTCTGAGTTGTTGATGACTTCTTGGCGAGGAGTTCCGGGTTTTTCTCTCCAGTTTCTGGTTGGTAAGGCTCAAGAGTACGCCAAGAATGGGTGTTGGGTGGTCTTTAACGCTATTTTGGCTCTATGCATTTACGGGATAGTGTTGTTTCCTAACTTCCCAAACTTCGTGGACATGGATGCGTTTCATCTGTTTGCTGCTGGTAACCCAGTACCTACACTGATCGGGGACTTTTACCATTCGATGCACTACAGGAATGAGAACAGGAGAGGCAAGAATGTCTCTTGTTGCGTGCCTCTGCTGTCCATGTGGTTTAAGAACCATCTTCCACTGAAGGGACCTTTTGTGGATAGTGCAACCACATCTGACTGGCCAGAGCGTATGATGAGGCTAACTTCTGCAGACATTAAGTGGTTTGATCGAGATCTGTTGGGGTCCGAGCTTATTTGCAGTTGTGCTGGGTATCCTAATGTTCCGTTGATAGGGAGGAAAGGGTGCATCAACCACAACCCATCTTTGTTCGTCCGTCAGTTTGGATATGCGCTGAAGAACCCGCCTCAGGAGGAAGAAGTACAGGAATCTCTGTACTTCACCGGTGATGTGAGTGGAGAGCTACTAGCCAAGCTTCGGCATGCCTGGACGCGTATCAACCGAAAAGGGAAACCGCTGTTGGGGAAGAGTGATTGCCAGGCGTATGCACCCTACAAAGTTTGGATTCAGGAGAGAGCCAGACAGATATTGATGCCATTTCCAGCTGCACCAGTCCTAGTTCCTATTCCGGTAGAAGAGTCGACTACTGTTTCCAGGGAGGTCTATGAGCAAGTGGTGAAGGAAAAGGAAGCTCTGTTGGTGGTTAATGAAGATCTAGAAAGAGAATTGGCCCGGGTTCGAAGTGAGAAGAACGAAGTTGCGTACTCCCTTCAGCAACAAACTGAGATGGTAACCTTGTTGAAGACTAAGTTGGTTAAAGAAAAGGAGAAGCGGGAACGCCTAGGACAAGACTTTAAGAGCTCTCATGACATGATGGAAGCTAAGAAGAAGTCGTTGGACATCGTTCATCGAGAGATCGCTTCATTCAATAAGACATGGAATGCCACCCTTACTAACAACAAGGAACAGGAGGATAAGTTGAAGCAACAGATCGCCGATCTTCAGAACCAATTGAAGGCCACTAGGAGGCAGCACGAAGAAGAAGTCATGACTAGATGTGCCCTTCAAGATGCACTGAAGCAAGTTGAGGCCCGTAGAAAGGAAGCTCGGTCCCAGAAGAGAAAGCTAGATGAGTGCTTTGGTGAAGGCGCATGGGAAGAGTCCATCGACGGCTTGCAGCGAGTTCTTAAGCAGAGGAGTCTACTCATAGAGGGATTATTTGTCCAGCCTGATCATCCCAAGACAAAGAAGCTGTTAGGGGATTATAGGGATTATGGGCACACCTGATTTGTTCATGCTTTATTGTATGCTGACCATCACCCGGCTTGTGGGTTGAGGTCATGCTTTTGTTCGTCTTGTGATACATTGGTGTTATACTTTAGCCTTTGAAGGCCTGTTCAATACATGAGTTGTTTTCCCTTCTGTGATTGAATTTCAACTTCTTGCAACTGCTTGTCACCGCACTGTCACGGCGCTGCCCTGTATCAAACGTATTAGCACTAGAACGGGGGGAGTAATATGCTCCAATGCACAGGCACACATTGCATTTTGCATACATACTCATATTTGCATTACAGGTTTGTGATCCAGGTATCTTATCTCCCGCATTTTGCAGGTATTTTCAGGATTGCAGAACAGCGGGTCCACCGTTATTCTACAAGAACCAACCAGAAGAAGATCATGGACGCCATGCAGAGTGAAATGCAAGAGATGTGTGACAGGATGGCCCTGTTCATGCAAACCATGGAGACTATCGCCAAGGGACAGGAACAGTTGCAGAGTCTGGTGCAACCGTTGGTTGCTCGTGCTGAGAACAATGGTACCCCGCATGGTGAAAACGTGGCTAACTCTCCCAGGGTTGAAAATCATCAAAGTGCTGATCACATTCCAGTCGCTGGGCTGAACAACGGAGAAGCTGGTCCTGCTGGTGGTAACGGAAATACTGGTAACACTAACGGAGACACTGCAGGAGTGTTCGTAGGGAACGTCAACCAGGGTTTCAACATGGGTGCGGAGAACGTCGGGCTGAATGGCGGCAATGGTAATCAGGGCTTTCAGGGTATGAATATGGGATATGGCAATGTGGCTGTCGCCAAAACTGGATACGGAGACCATGGTTATGGTAACGCAGGATATGGAATGGGTCTGAACAACGGCCAGGATATGGGCAACCTGAGGGGTGATCCCAGGTACTTCCAAGCAGGTCTGGGTCGTAACGCTGGACATGCTGCATATGAGGAGATACCTCGTTGGGAAGATCATCAGGAAGACGTTTTCTCCGGTCATAATGAAGGCTACGGGAGGCCTACAGGGGACAACCTCCGCATGAGATTGTTGGAAGAAAAGGTGAATGGTCTGGCTAATCAGAACGCTGTGGGACTGGATATGTCCAACATGGGATTGGTACCAGGGCTGAGGGTACCTCTGAAATTCAAAGCGCCATCTTTTGATAAGTATAGAGGCGACACGTGCCCGAGGGTGCATGTCCGTTCATTTTACAGAAGGATGTCCGCATATTCAGACGACGAAAAGATGCTTATGCACTTTTTCCAAGACAGCTTGTCAAGGCCGTCATTGGAGTGGTACATGAGCCTAGAGCCGACACAGATCAGAACTTGGAAAGAATTGGCGGAAGCTTTCGTGAAGCATTACCAATACAACAGCGACCTCGCTCCTAACAGAGTTCAGCAAAGCATGTCCCAGAAGCCCAAGGAAAGCTTCAAAGAGTACGCCCAGAGATGGCGTGATTTGGCTGCTAGAGTACAACCCCCTATGGTCGAACGGGAAATGATGGACTTGTTCGTAGGGACATTCTCAGGGATGTACTATGACCGGCTGCTCAACTTCTCAATGAGTACCTTCTCCGAGCTGATCCTGATGGGGGAGCGTATAGAGAACGGGATAAAAATTGGTAAGATTCAACCGGGAGAATCTGCTTCAGCTGGAAGCAACAAGAAAGCCTTCGGTGGTAAAAGGCAAGGTGATGCTAATGCGGTGTATAACGTTCAGCGGAGAAATAGGAATCAGAATCGGCGTCCACAACCTCAGGTTGCAAGTGTGACTATTCCGGGACCACCTCAGCAACAGAGACAACATCAGCAGCCTAATCAGAATCAGAGGAGGTTTCAGGCTCCAAGACCACGAAGGGTATTTGAGGTACCGCCAGTATCTTACGCAGAGCTCCTTCAGAATCTATTGAAGTTACAGCTAGTTGAAAAGAGAACCTTGGCGTCGCCGACTGGCACGCCACCAGTAGGGTACGACATCAACGAGCACTGTGATTTTCACTCTGGTGCACCCGAGCACAATATCGAGAACTGTTTAGCTTTCAAGCACAAGGTGCAAGATCTGCTTGATAGCACAACCATCAATTTTGGGAAGGAAGGTCCCAATATTACTCAACAACCAATGCCAAACCATGAATAGGCTGGAATATGGTGGACAAAGAGGAGTTCTATAGTTCGGGTGGGCCGTTAAAAGTAAATCAGAACAGTGGCAGGCTGCCTCTAATAACTGATTGTGAAGATAGCTGGTTCAGCAGCAAGACAGATGTGAAAGCCCGGTTCTCGGAAGCTGGCATTTTTCTTTGTTTTATATTGTCATTTCTTTACGTTTGTAGTTTCTTTCATGTTTAAATCGTAATCTCGTTCGTAAAACTTGTTGTTTTCATTTCAATTGATGATAATGAAATAAATATGCATGTTTTGATTAAATCCAGTCGTGTTCACTAATTGTTTTTACAAATATCCAACGCCTGGTTAAGAGGAATCCGGGGAGGATGACGAAAATGAACGACATGCAAAATTCCGATTGTATGCTTTTGAAATGAAACCTGTTGACGATGTACAGGCATTGTTTCAAATCCCTAAACACCGGAGTTATAAGGAAGATAATCCCTTGTCAACCCCTTTGAGCCTTGTAGTAGGAGTTTCTTTCTGTGCATGAAAAACCCTCAATCTTAACCTGGGGCAGGGTAGGTGTTAGCTAATTTGACCGAGCGTTCAAGTTGCAAAAGGAGTGTTCGTTCGAGGATCAGTCACACCTCTAGAGGTCGTGCCTAAAAAACCACAATGGTCAAATCAAGAGTGAGACAGTCACATCATTCTCCAATGAGTCAGGCAACCGGTGTCACACGACTTGTTCGAAGAAAAGGAAAAAGGAGAAAAGAATCAAAAGCCCGCTAAGTCAAGAAAAGAAAACAATTGACTTAGGCAAAAATGAGGGCATCCCGCTGGACTTAAAAAATCAAAAGAAACTCAAAAGGAGTCAGTCCAGGCAAAAGTTAGGGATAAGGAAAAAAGATGAAAGGAGGACAAAAAGAAAAATCCTCAAATCAAATGCGAGTCGTGTGACCCTAAGTGTCAAAGACGAAAAGTGAGTGGCTGTCACTCCAGAAGTTCATGGGTTCTCGAACTATCACTCCTATATTTCAGCCTCTGAGAGGTGAACGCTAAGGTCGAATTAGCTGAACGTAGGATCGGAGAACATCAAGGAGAATGGGTGGGTTAAAATAAACTTTGAGCCTTTATCCTTTCCTTCAAAACCGTGAACCTGACCACGTTATAACCTTCAAAAGTCCTAATTGAAGCAGGTTGTTTCGAAAGCATACTTCGGTAAAGGTCGCGTCGATTCTGACTCCTAAAAGGGTTCCTCTTACCATGTTGGTACTGATGTTGATAAATGTTTTGTGCAGTGTATGCTATAAACTGTTTTTCCCGTTTCCCAGTGAACAGATTGGATGCCAAAACTATCATATGTGTTGCATTAATATGTCTTTTACGCAGAACAACTTGATTTACTTGCGAGTAAGCGCTTGATAGCAGAAAAGTTTTCTACCGCGGAAAGTATGGTCAGGATAGAATACAGAGCGCCCGAATGTTCCGAGGGCAGGGGCAAGCTATTATCGTGATTCCCAGTCAGGTCAGCCATGCAAAGTCAACTACTCTGGGGCAATCAGGTCGAGATTCAGTAGTTGGAGGTACTGTCCTGGATCAGCTAATCGGGGGCAAAGTCATTGCAATCAGGGGCATGGACTTCCATTGAGTTCGGAATCAGTTAGTCTGAGGACAAGTCCCGAAGCTTCAGTTGATCAAGGGGCAGTATGCTTGAGAGGTAACTAATCAGAAGTGAGTCTTCTCGAGATCCAATCAGGGGCAGTCATACAGAATGTGGAGATTTGAAAGCAGACACTTCAGGTGGATAATCAGACCAGGATAAGTCGCTAGAACGCTCATTCAGGGGCAAGTCACCGCGGAGAACATTGAAAACAACTGGGTGATCGGGGCTAATGGAGATTGAATCTTTTGTCGTATAGATGCCGGGGCAAGTAATCTCGAGGTCGTCTCATAGCAAGCGGTTCAGCGCAAGTATTCCCAGGAGTTAGATAGGGGCAAGTTGGGTGCACTGGGGCAAGTTATTCAAAAGCTCGCAAAGTTCCCCGCCAGAGTCCATGGCAGGATGGTACCCTCTCCAGAGGATGAACGTTGTATCCTTCCCCAAAAGGAGTCAGTCCAGACAAAATTGAATGTTGTCTCCCCAGAAGAGCGGAGATTGTGTCAAAGGAAAAGATTAATGTATCTTCAACAATTCAGAATTAGCTCATCAAGCGGAGCAGAGTCTTCCCCAGTGAAGGTCAAGACAAATGTGTGTAACTCCCCAGAGAGTTTTATGCAGTGCAGACTGTGTGGTTCAATCCCCAGCTCAGTGATAGCGGGATGATATCCCCAGCTCAGTGATAGCGGGATGATTTCCCCAGCTCAGTGATAGCAGGAGAGGTTCCCCACAGAGTGTGATCAGGTGGTTAGAGCTGCTGAAAGGAGCTTCCCCAAGCAGGGTTGTCCTTTCTTTTCCTAGCAAGTCGCTCTTCCTCGTCAAGAGGACCTTTCTCAGCAGACTTTGGAGTTTTGAGTTCGTGAGCTACTTTCTCAGCAGGATGGTTATCTCCAGCGGAGTTAGTTCATCTTTCCAACATTTATTTTGTTGGAGGCGTATCGGTGGTATTCCGGCCATCCACAACGGATCCAGCTTGTCTTCAGCATTTATTTTGCTAAAGCAACTCTTTGCATAAGCATGCATCATCATACTTTGCATTCTACACGAGCCAGTAGCATTTCCACGCAGTATGGAAGCATTATGTCATTATCAAACATGTATTGTTGAAACATAAGCCAGGTGGTTATCTCTTCAGTTTCAGATATGTGGTTCCCTGCCGATAAGAGAAATCGGGATTCAGGAGGATGCTATTTTGTATCATTTTAGGGGTTCATGCTGTAAGGCACGCAGTGACCGTGTTGATCTTGGTGTGTTGATTTGTGGTCAGAGTACGCAGTGATCGTATTTGTACCATCCACGGGGTTCATATTGTAAGACACACAGTGATCGTGTTAATTTTGAGATGTGGATTTGTGGCCCAAGTATGCAGTGATCGTATTTGTGCCAGGTGTGGGATTCATGTCGTAGGACACGCAGTGATCGTGTTGATATTGGTATGTGTATCTATGGTCGAATGGCGCAGTGATCGTATTCGTCCCGATCTAAGCAGATTATTTTGTAAGGCACGCAGTGATCGTGTTGGTATCATCCAGGGGTTTCATCGAGCAGGACGCGCAGTGATCGTGTTTGCCATGTCATGTGATGGTTGTTGGTCAGTACGCAGTGATCGTATTCGTCTGTTATACAGTGGTTATAGATTGACGCGCAGTGATCGTGTTCATCCAGATTTGTTGGTCCGTGTACACAGTGATCGTATTCGTCCGTTATACAGTGGTTATAGATTGACACGCAGTGATCGTGTTCATCCAGATTTGTTGGTCCGTGTACGCAGTGATCGTATTCGTCCGTTATACAATTTGGTTATGGGGTGAGGCACGCAGTGATCGTGTTTCGTCTGGTTGGTTGTGGCCGAAGTACGCCGGGATCGTATTCGTCCCATGTTTGAAGTGGTGTCACAAAGCGCGCAGTGATCGTGTTTTTCCTCCAGTCAAGAGGGTCGTGACATGAAGCGCGCAGTGATCGCGTTCACCCTAGGTATGATTGGAATATGCAGTGATCGTATTCGTCCAGTTATGTGGGTTAGTCGAGACACACAACACGCGGTGATCGTGTTTTGCCCAGTCAAGAGGATCGTGGCTCAGAACGCGCAGAGATCGTGTTCAAACACGTAGTGATCGTGTTCAAGATACGCAGTGATCGTATTCGTATAGCATGCAGTGACCGTGCTGATAATACCATGGGAACTTGTGATGCGGGGCGCGCAGTGATCGTGACTATCGCATCAGTTGGTTTTGTTGGCCGGTATACGCAGTAATCGTATTCGTCCTATTACATTGGTTAGTACACGCAGTGATCGTGTTCATCTTGTCGGTATCTATGGCCAATACACGCAGTGATCGTGTTTGTTCCATTACAGCGCACGCAGTGGTCGTGTTCATCATATGGGTGGTTGAAGTACGCAGTGAACGTGTTCGCCTTTTCTATGTGGATCTATCGTGTTTACCTTATCCGGTTGGATTTGTGGTCGATGTGATTTTGGTGGTAATGCAACACGCAGTGATCGTGTTTGTCCCATTACGTGGTCTTGTTTGCAACGCCAGGACGCGCAGTGATCGTGTTTTCTCCTGTCGAGAGAGTTGCGGCGCAGGGCACGCAGTGATCGTGGTCATCGTCAGGTTGTGAGGATTTGTGGTAGAGTACGCAGTAAACGTATTCGTCCTATACGTGGTCTTGTTTGCAACGCCAGGACGCGCAGTGATCGTGTTTTCTCCTGTCGAGAGAGTTGCGGCGCAGGGCACGCAGTGATCGTGGTCATCGTCAGGTTGTGAGGATTTGTGGTAGAGTACGCAGTAAACGTATTCGTCCTATACGTGGTCTTGTTTGCAACGCCAGGACGCGCAGTGATCGTGTTTTCTCCTGTCAAGAGGATTTTGGTGTAGAATACGCAGTGATCGTGCTTTCTCCTGTCAAGAGAGTTTTGGTGTAGAATACGCAGTGATCGTGTTCACCTTGTTACAGAGGATTGCGCCGGACATGCAGTGATCGTGTTCGTCATGTCATGTTCCCCCTAGCAGAGTTGCTTGGTCAAGCAATTCTCTTTCTCCCCAGCCGAGTCCTTTCTCGGAGTGCTGAAGAAATAGCAGGGTGCAGATTGTTGGGTGGTTACTCACAGTTTCCCCAATAGAGATATAATCCCCAGCGGAGTGATCTTCAACGAGATACTTGGTTAAGTTCCTCGTGTTCCCCGTCAGAGTATTATTTGACAAGTCGCTTGGTTAAGTTACTTGTATTCCCCCATCTAAGTCTTTCTTAGGATGCTGTGGAGTCAATATTATGAGACGGTAATACAGATTTTCGGGTGGTTACCCGCAATTCCCCAACAGAGTTATGTGCCCCAGCAGGGTGTTACGTTAGTGAGTTGCTTGGTTAAGTCTCTCACAGTTCCCAGCAGGGTGCTCGCTACAGGAGTTGTTTGGTTAAATTCCTCGTATTTTTCAACAGGGTTAATCTCGTCAGGGTTTGGTTAAGCTTCCCAATTTCCCCAGCAGGTGTTTGACGGCAGTCGTCAGAATTTGTCCCCTCAGAGTTGCTTGGTTAAGTTTCTCATTTCCCCGCAGAGTCGGTTGTTCATGTCTTCGGACCTTGTCTCGTTTGGTTAAGCATTCTCTCTTTTCTTCAGGATACGAAAAGTTGATCACTGAAGTCAACATGACAAGTGAAGTCAATATTCTCCCGCTGGTTAGCGTGTGCTCAGTTGATAAGTGAGATCAACAGAGGTTGATAAGTGAGATCAACAGAGGTTGATAAGTGAGATCAACAAAGGTTGATAAGTGATATCAACAATTTCTCGTTATGTGGTGTATGCTCATTTCTTCGGAATGGAGTGGTCTGCGGACAACATCAGTTTATTTGACAGATGGATGGCTAGTTGTTGTCGTGACAACAGAAGCCAGTTACCAGGGTTTTCCCCAAGCAATAGTCGTTTTCGCAATTTATTTTTGCGGTTGGCAAATTTCTGGGTTCTTTCATATTCAACCGTCTCGTACCTCGAATGTCTGAAGGCTGCACACTCTTCATCCAGTCGGGTCCAAGCCGCTTGAATAGGGGCAGCTGTTGCACCCCAAAATTTGCCCAACCTTTCTAACCTAGGTTTATGTTTCAATTGCATAGTCATTTGCATTGTCATCATGTACATAGTGTATTCATCTGCATAGGCAAGCTATCTTAATCAGGGGATCAAGTGTTGTTCTTATTTCAATAGGTATATCCAAGGGTTTTATTCATATTCAAGACTACTCAGGTCATCAGGGAAGAATTTGAGCTTTGAAGAGCTGCCAGGTTGATCAGTGAATTCTCTCCTATCGTGAGGCTAGTGGGGGATCATCAGAGGAAATGTGAGCTATGAGCCAAGATCATGAGGTGTGTATGGATGATATGAAGAGTCTAGAGAATCATCTTTGAGGAGAACCAAGTCATTTGAATGATTGCAAGGACCTCAGTTGAAGTCAGTCAACTAGGGTCAACACTGGGTCAATTCTAGGTCAAAGAAGTGTTTTGAAGGGTATCAAGGATCATTTGAAGAATGGGGGATTCATTATTTGCTATATGGATATGTATATGATGTTGTGATAAAGAAAAATCAAAAGGAGTCAAGGAGAACTGGAGTTACTAAATTAGGGTTTCAGTGTAAAATCCCCTGATTTAGGTCAAACTTCAAGGCAGTTTAGCTCAAGATGAAAGCTTCATATGAATTCTTGGTCCATATGAAACTTGTATAGTATCTTCATAGCTTTAATTTGAGGGGTGGAAGTCATCAAGATGATTTGCAGAGCTCAAGTTATGGCTCTTGCAAGTTACAGGTCATCTGAGGGCACTGAAATTTGTCTGTGAAAATTGTCTGTATTCCAAGCAACTTTTTACTTTCAAGGGTACTTCAAATGGATTTCTGGACAACATGAGAACTGTTCCTTATTGTCTTAGCTTTCTAGAATGGTATGGTATGCCTTCATATGATTTGTGAAACTCTACTTATGGTCTTGGCAAGCTAAGGGTATTTTGGTCATTTGAGGATTACAGGTCATTCTTAGCATATGCCTAAAACTCATACAAGGGAGCTTCAGATGAAAAACTTCACAAAATCAAAGTTGTTCAAAATGGGATTTTAAGGCTAGAAAAGAAGGTGTGAAAGTTTTGAAAAGCTTAGAGCATGGAATTTTAAAAGTGGTGCAAATGACTTGAAAATGGCTTATAAGTTGAAAAAGTTCAAGTTGAAAATTGGTTTGAGAGATCTACAAATCCAATATGGGTCATCCAATATACCAAATTGATTCCAAACATCATTTTAAAGGCATTGGTTCAGCCACTTTTTTGAGTTAGGGTTTAAAAATTGGACTTGCTTTGTATTTTTGTTACTTGCATAATAAGGCAAGTATAGAAAACTTGGCACAAGATGAATTTTCAAGGCAAGGAGCTTACATACACTTCCCATATCTCATGTAAGGAGATTTTGACATAAGTTTGGAAAGTTGCAAGCATGAGATAAGAGATATTCAAAGTATCATGGCATGAGAAGTTCATGAAATTTCCACAACTTTCTAGAATCCTCCAAGATTATTCTAGAAACCTCTAAGTTTATTAATCATCATCTATATATTGGATTGAGATCATTAAGAGTAAAGGTTGGTGATAGTTGATGTTGAATCCATTTTTCTCCATTTGCAAATCATATTGAATTTTTTTCTCTTCACCATTTTTTCCATTTTTCCCACACTTTCACATTTTGGAATTTTTTTCAACCTTTTTTTTCTCTCACTTTCCATACTTTTTCTCTTCGCCAATCAATTACACAACAATTATAGAGATGGTTCATCATTTTTTTTGAGAGAATTGGAGCAAGAGGAACCTTGTAGTAACATGAAAAAGTGGTGAAAACTCAAATTCCAATTTTCACTTTTTCATCAATTCAAGACTTGTCAAGGCTTCAAACATATTCACCAAGTATTGTTGAGTGATTCTACATCATTTTCTCAAAGAATTGGTGATCGAGTGAAGCTCCATAAGCCATTTTTCGGAGGTATAAAGAATTCGACATAACTCATTATTTAGGAGTCTTTCTTGCATTATTTTTATTGCATTCCATTGCCATAAAGGTCTACATGGATTCTAGTACAAAAAAGATGGGTTTTATGACAATTTTTGGTTCTTGAGTTTTTCTTGAGGTGCCACGTTTTGGGAGTTAGAGAGAGTTTCAAGAAAATCTAAGACCATATTTGGATTCCTTGATTTTTTTCCTTCAAGTTTGACCAAAATTTTGTACGAAACGGATAATTATTGATGGAGTTATGGTGCTTCAAAGTAGCAAAAAACTCATGTTCATGGGGCTGCGGGTTACTATTCACAAAGTTGAAAATTTTGATTTGGAGAAGAAGGTGTTAACACCGTCGGATGCATTTCCAAGTCAAGGTTTCTTCCATTCATCCAACGCCTCTCACTGCGCCACGTAATCGGCCACATAAGCCTCATGCCACTTTTATTTATTCATGTTATTTTCTTTTATTTTCCTATTGCCATGTTTCTTTTATTTTTCTGTTTTATATGCTGACTTCAAATAATCATAAAAAACAGGAAAATTAGTCTTTTTGATCCCCATTTTTTTATGCTGAATCTTTAAGATGTCTAGGATTTAATAAAACTGGAATTATAATTTTACCATTTTTTGACATTTTCTTTGGATTTTTTACATTTGGGTCGTCATAAAAAGGCCAATGCTGGTGCTATCATTTTGTTGAATTTCTTTGACCTATCAAAACACAATTTAAATGTCAATCCTTTTGCAGGGATCTCATACACACGTTGAGGTATTGTGATATATTTTTGTGGGAATTTTATTGTACCATTTTAAATAGTTTTGGATGCTTTCTTTAACATGCTCCACTTTAATCTTTCCTTTGGTATACATGAGATAGCTTGCAATATTTTCATCTTGTTTGACCATTTATCTTTGGATATTTTTGTGGTATCTCTCACCCCTGGTTTGTGGCTTGATGTAGGGCATTGGAGATTCTTATTTGAATTTTTTAGCACCTTTTGCTATTTTTCTTATGTTTTGTATTCGAACTTGTAATTTGGACTTCCGAACGGACTTTATTTTTGTTAAGGCTCCAACGGCCGCTTTGTGTTTGCGTGATGAACGCCGTGGCTTATATTTGTTATTGTATATAGGTTAGAGGTATTGGAAGACCCTTAGGTGGCTGTTATTTGTATGTGTAGCTTGCCCGATTATCGACTTGTTTGCATGATAGCACGTTGCGATTCCAAATAGTGGATTACGCGTTTCATTCGGAGTTTTCACTCGATTCTTTGCATATGATCACTTGATATTTTCTTATTCCATCCATGAATGGGCTTGAGGTTGAGATGGACCTTCCTCCCTCCTTTGCATCGCATTTATCATTGCTATATTCATGTTGATTTATATGCGGTTATTACTTGTATTTCCGTTTCTTCCTTTCGTTTCCTTTCCCGTAGGACTTCCATTCTTCCTTGTTCAAGGGAGGATGTGATAGACATTAGGAGTTAACCCATGCATGATAACATTAGGGTAGATTTTATTCCCTTTTAACCCTAGGATTTGTAGAGTGTCATCTCTTCTTCCTTCAAAACAACAGAAAAACATTAATAAAGGTTATAACAGAGATTAATTCATTTCTTCCGTCAAAAGATTTGAACAGACATCAACCTTTTTGCAATAAGAAAACCCTTGTTTAAGGTGAGATTTTTCATAAAAAACACTTGAACAGCTTGTGTCGGGCGTAGCCCGAACTACGTTTGCTCTGATCTTCCATGCCGTGTGGAAGTACGTAGGCATAGGATGCGATATCCTAGCGAGCAACCTTCACCCACCTTCCCCCGTAGTTAGGCGAACTACGTTGACTCTGATTTCTCGTTCCAGACGGGAATACGTAGGCATAAAGTGCGATGCTTTGCCGAGTCAAATTTTCTTTTCTTTTCAGACCTCATCCTTTAGTTTAGATAGAAGTGTAATCCGTACAAACCAAGCAAGCGTGGATCCCATCGAGTACGATGGACGTGAGGGGTGCCTAATACCTTCCCCTTGCGTAACCGACTCCCGAACCCAGGTTTTGGTTGCGATGACCATACCTTTCCCTTTTTCGTGAGGTTTACTTCGAGCGTTTCCTTTCCCTCCGTTGGGATAAATAACGCACGGTGGCGACTCTTCTGTTCAGCCGGCGCCGATTTTCGCAGTAGCGACAGTGATGATTGAATTTTGGGGCATATTCTGAAACTTAGGTCGTGTTTTGAGATAGAGTGGTCTTCAATGAGAATGGAGAGCATGGTTGGATTTAGTGGAAAAAAACGAGTTGAATGATGTACTCATGTTTAGATTTTGGTGAGGTTTTGTGTTGTTGATGTTTGGGGACGACGGTGGCGCCACCTCCGGCCACCGTCCTGTGTGTTTCCCCCCAGAATTTGAAATGAAGAAGATGATGGATTGACCATAGGATCTGCATTGACCATTGACTGAACCATCCATCCAAGGGCCACGATTAAATTTGAGTTTATGAAGGAGTCTGAAACATGAACAAAACGCCCCGTTTCATTTAACATCTTGGCTTGGGCTTAGTATGAGTTTTGCTAATCACACACCCTTCTTAAGCCCAATTGAATTTTGCACAGGATATACTTGCTATTTGCCACAGAGTTTTTCCATTTTTTATCATATTTTCCATTCTATTTTGCTGAGTGGTTTGGGCTTAATGCGCGCATGATAATGACACCCCCCTAGGCCCAACTTTAGTTTACAACTGCATCTGATTGCTATTTGCAACGCCAATTTATCATTTTGCATTTATTTTCTTTTATTTTCATAGTTTTATTTAGGTTAGTTTTTAATTCATATAGAATTGAAAAATAATTCATTTTGAGTGAGACTTTTTTCCCTGGTTTCCTTAGGATCTCTAGAATTTAATGAAACCAAAAAAAAATATTAATATCATGCATTTTATTTTTAGTGGCATATTTTATAGTTTTATGGCTTTTATTTTGGCATTTTGGTTTATTGCTTACTTTCTGAATTTTGTATGAGAAATTGGTGAGGAATTTTGAGTTGGTTCTTATTGGATTAGTTAGCTTAGAGAAGCATGAACCCTTAGAAATTTTATCATATTTTTGTGATTAAATTTTAGGCCAATTTGAATGGTGAACATAAGGAGTGTTAGATTAGGGTTTCAAAACAACTAGTTGTAGTTTAAAGCATAGTTTGGGGACTTAGTGTTTGATTTAGGTCTTGGGATTTATATGGGGTATTGGTTATAGGATTAGGTTCCCTTAGAAATTTAATTAGGATTTTATGATATATTTTAGCATTTTATTGGTATTTTGCAATTGGTGTGATGTTTGTGGGTTTCTCCCTTGAATGCTTGGTTTATTCATTTTGTTTGGGCTATTTTGGGTGAGCTTCTGGCTTGGACTTTGCTTGGGTGAATTGAAGATCAAATGAAGTTGCTTTGGATGGCTTGAAGAAGCTTGGAGTTGAAGATTTCTCATATGTTGGAATGCTTGTCAGGAGCTTAGGAAAATCAGGGTTTTAGGGAGAACTTTTTAGACTTAGTTCATTTCTTTCCTCAAACATGGAATGCTTTGTTTGCTTACATCCTATCCTATGATTCAAAGTCCTCTTAAGGAAGCTCATCTCTCCCTTGGAGGGATGATTGGCATGCCTTAAAGAGTAGAACTTTTGAGGATACCCTTCTTTGCAGATGATGGTTTCTAGTGATTTCCTTTGGTTTTCACTAGTTTCCTTTCATTATAACTTGATCCCAATAACAAATCTTTCTTGGTGGAGCTTGCTAGAGCTTGGATATGAAGATCTAAGGTGTTGAAGATGCCTTTCATGAGGTTTGGTTGAAGATGGGGTTATGTTACTGTCAACTTTGCTGTCAGGAGCTTGCTGGAGGATTGAAGCTAGGGTTTACTGTTGCTATTGAGCTGGAGTTTTCTGTAGCTGTAGAGCTTAACTGTTTAGGTGTTGAGGAGCCTTATTTGAAGTGTGCTTTCTCTTCCCTGGAAGTTGGGGATTGAAGTTTGTTGAAGCTTGAAGATAGGAGCTAGTCATGAAGAGGACAGTTGTTGCTGTCAACTTTCTGCTGTTTAACCAACTGTTGTTGTCAGAGCTGCCGTTTGCTATAGGAGTTTGGTGCTGCTCCTTGGGCTGCCTCCTCTGCTTTTGGGTTTTGTTTTCTGTATTTGTTTGTTGGCTTGTACAGCTTGCCGCCTAGGTTTGAAGTGAATGTTGATTCAATTTGCCTGTTGTTTTCCCAGGTTCGAGGTTGAGCGGGACTCCCTTGCCTCGCTTGTATTGTTGCATTGCATGCATTTTACTGTATTTGCTGGCTTTCTTTTCTGTTTATCCCCTAGGATCTCTGATTCCCTCTGTGTAGGAGGGAATTATGACAGACATTAAGATTCTTATCCATGCATGACAACATTAGGTTAGTTTTTATTCCCTTTTCAAACCCTAGGTTTTTAGAGCTCCTTTCTCTTCTTATCCCAAAACAACTCAAAAACACGGTAATAAGGTTAATCGATGTCGTACGTTACGAGCCTTAAGCTATTCGAGAAAGGGTTGTTGGGGAGCTTCTTTCCAGTAGTCTGGCTACTTAGTGTGGTACCCTTTGGGTGACACGCGACGTAGTGACTCTCAAATCATAGTCTCTAGTGCATCAGAGATTGCAAACAAACTAAAAAAACATTTCTTTCGTAAAAGATTCAAAACAAACATCAAAGTGTCATTTTTGTTCGCTTGGACTCTTAATCAAGAAAAACCCTTTCATAAGGTAAAAAAACTATCAGACAAGCTTGTGTCTTCCGTAGCCCGAACTACGTTTGCTCTGATCTTTCATGCTGTATGAAAGTACGTAGGCATAGGATGTCGTATCCTAGCGAGCAACCTTCCCCCCTTAACCCGTAGTTAGGCGAACTACGTTGACTCTGATTTCTCGTTCCAGACGGGAATACGTAGGCATAAAGTGCGATACTTTGCCGAGTCATTTTCTTTTCTTTTTAACCCTTGACCTTTAGTATAGATAGAATAACAATCCGTACCAAGAAAACAAGTGTGGATCCCGTCGAGTACGACGGACGTGAGGGGTGTTAATACCTTCCCCTTGCGTAATCGACTCCCGAATCCAGGAATTTGGTTGCGACGACCATTCCTTTCCCGTTTTGCGTTAGGTTTACTCTGAGCGTTTCCTTTCCCTCCGTTGGGATAAATAACGCACGGTGGTGACTCTTCTGTCATAACCGGCGCCGATTTTCGCAGTAGCGACACTCTCTTAACAACATATGGGCTTTCATAATTAGGTTTCCACTTGCCTCTATAATCAATAGTAAAATTTGAGATCTTCTTGAGCACGAGGTCGCCTTCTCTGAACACATAAGGTCGAACCTTCTTGTCAAAAGCTTTCTTCATTCTCTATTGATATAACTGGCCATGACACAAGGTTGTCATTATCTTTTCTTCAATCAAATTCAACTGATTGTATCTACTCTGACGCCATTCAGCCTCAGTCAACTTAGCTTCCATCAAGACTCTCATCGATGGGATTTCAACCTCTACAGGGAGCACTGCTTCTATACCATATACAAGAGGAAAAGGGTTTACCCTTATTGAAGTGTAGACAGATGTATGATACCCATGCAAAGCAAAATGGAGCATCTCATGCCACTCCTTGTATGTTACAAGCATCTTCTGAATAATCTTCTTTATGTTCTTATTTTCAGCTTCAACAACCCCATTTATCTTAGGTTTGTAAGGAGAAGAATTATGATGCTCAATCTTGAAATCATCCCACAACTCTTTCATCATTTTATTATTCAAATTTTAACCATTATCAATGATAATCTTGCTAGGAATACCATACTGACAAATGATTTGATTCTTAATAAACCGGACAACAACTTGCTTGGTCACATTGGCATATGAAGTCGCTTCAACCCACTTGGTAAAATAGTCAATAGCCACTAATGTGAAACGGTGTCCCTTCGACGCTTTAGGCTCAATCATTCCAATCATGTCAATTCCCCACATGGAGAAAGTCCATGGAGATGAGATAATAATGAGAAGAGTTAGAGGCACATGGATTTTGTCAACATAAATCTGGAATTTATGGAACTTCTTTGCATATTTGCAATAGTTAGATTCCATTATCATCCAATAGTAACCTAATCTTAACAACTTCTTTGCCATTGCATGTCCATTGGCATGGGTACCAAAGGATCCTTCATGAACTTCTTTCATTAGCATAACTGCTTCGTGTCTATCCACGCATCTGAGCAAGACCATGTCATAAATTCTTTTGTATAACACATCTTCATTCAGGAAGATACTGCCAGCCAACCTTTCAAGGTCTTTCTGTCCTTCTAGGATGCCCCAAGGGATACTCTTGATTCTGGAGGAAACATTTGATATCATAATACCACTTCTTATCATCTTTGACCTCTTTTGCTGCAAACACATGAACATGTCTATCAAGACACATAACATTAATCCTCGACACGTCATTCTAACGACTTACTTCAATCATAGAAGACAAAGTTGCCAGTGCATCTGCCGTCTGATTCTTATCATGAGGTATGTGGTGAAACTCAACTTTATTAAAGAAAGTTGATAGCCTCCTTGCGTAATATCTATAAGGGATCAAATCAGGTTGACGAGTTTCTCACTCTCCTTTAATCTGATTAATGACCAAAGAAGAATCACCATACACATCAAGAATCTTGATCCTCAAATCAATAGCTTCTTCAAGACCTATTATACACGCTTCATACTCTCCCATATTATTTGTACAATTGAACATCAACCTTACGGTGAAAGGAATATGATCACCTTGAGGAGTAATAATGACTGCCCCAATACCATTTCCATAAGCATTAACAACTCCATAAAAAACCAAACCCCAATGGGATCCAGGCTCTGGCCCTTCTTCAAGTAATGTCTCATCACAATCTTTAGCTTTCAAATACATAGCATCCTCATCAGGGAAGTCAAACCTGATGGATTGGTAATCATCAATCGGCTGATGAGCCAAATGGTTAGCCAAAATACTTCCTTTTACAACTTTCTGAGTTTGGTACTCGATATCATATTCTAATAACAACATCTGCCTACGGGCGATCCGACCAGTTAAAACAGGCTTTTCAAAGATATACTTGATTAGATCCATTTTGAATATCAACCAAGTGGTATGATTCAACATATACTGGCGGAGGCATTTAACAGCCCAAGCAAAAGCACAACAATTCTTTTCAAGCATGGAGTACCGAGACTTGCAATCAGTGAACTTTTTGCTCAGATAAAAAATAACATATTCCTTTCAACCAGATTCATCTTTTTGACCAAGAATACAACCGATAGACTCTTCTAGCACAGTCAAATACATAATCAAAGGTCGTCATTCCACCGAAGGAGACAAAATAGGAGGTTCAAGCATATATTCTTTAATACAATTAAAAGCCTTCTGACAATCATCTGTCTAAACATAATTTTGATCTTTACGAAGCAGCTTGAATATTGGCGCGCATGTGGCAACCATGTTGGATATAAATTTGGAGATATAATTCAAACGTCCCAAGAATCCTCTTACTTTTTTTTCTATCTTGGGTGAAGGCATTTCTCGAATAGCTTTAACTGTATTAGGATTAACTTCAATGCCCTTTTGGCTAACAATAAAACCCAACAATTTTTCGAAACAGACACCGAAAGTACATTTATTTGATTCAAACAGAGCTTAAACTTTCTCAAACGTTAAAATAGCTTCAGAAAATGCTCAACATGATCTTCTTTAGTCTTCGACTTAGCAATCATATCATCAACATATACCTCAATTTCCTTGTGCATCATGTCATGGAAAAGAGTATTCATAGCTCTCTGGTATGTACCACCAATATTCTTCAAACCGGATGGCATCACTCTGTAGCAGAATGTTCCCGAGGGTGTAATAAATGTTGTCTTCTCCATATCCTCAGGTGCCATCTTTACTTGATTATAGCCAGAAAATCCATCCATAAAGGAGAAGATATTTAACTTAGCAGTATTATCCACCAACGTATCAATGTGTGGTAGTGGGAAATCATCTTTCGGAATTTCTTTATTCAAATCTCTATAGTCAATGCACATCTGGACTTTACCGTCTTTCTTAGGAACAAGCACAATATTGGCCATCCATTAAGGATACTCAACAGTCACAAGAAAACTAACATCCATATGCTTTTGAACCCCCTCTTTGATCTTAACAGCCATGTCGGGATGAGTTCTTCTCAACTTCTATTTTACTGGCGGGAATTCAGGCTTCAACGGCAATCAATGCTCCACAATATTGGTATCAAGACCTGACATGTCTTGATAGGACCAAGTAAATACATCCACATATTCTCTGAGAAGCTCTACCAACCTCTTCTTAACATTTGAATTAAGAAGTTCCCCAATTTTAACTTATCATCTTCGGAACCCAAGTTGATCATTTCAATTAACTCTTCATGAGGTTGAATGGTCTTTTCCTTGTGCTCAAGCAACCGAGAAATTTCATCAGGAATATCTTCAACATCCTCTTCTTCCACTTCGAACACATGGAATTCAAAGTTAGGAGAGGGCATAGGGTCATTATTTTCAATGGGTTTAACAATCAATCTACACAATGATTTTATGTTTGAATTTAGAAAGACAAATAAAATGCAAGTACTATGCAGATATAAAATTGATTATTATTTCAGGTTTTTTATGTTACTATTTTTCAGAAAAAGCAAAAAGAGAAAACAAATATGGATAACAAAATAACATTTAATTAATGATGATAAAGTCTGAAACAAAGCCCACATAGATTCACTTTCACCTTGTGTTGTACCCCAAAATTTGCTCTCACGGACTTTTGCTTCGCGTTCATCTACATCTTCTGCTAGGTCATAAATCCACAATCATTCATTGGCACGAAATCCTCAGGAATGGGATCAAAGCCTTCTGAAGAATCAGGATTTTTCTATTGAGCTGAAGTTTCAATTTCATTTGAATATTAATTCAACTGGTCTTTTTCATGGAATTCGTGGATTCAAGAATGTTTTAAGCGACATCAAGTTCTTGGGCATTTATTTTGTCCAAGAATTTGATTCGATATGAGCATGTCTTGCATGGTTTGCTTAGATTCAAATAACGAAGAGGTTATTTAAGCTCATCATTGTTCTGATTTATGGTACGAGCTGGTGGATACGCATCAATGAAAGATTGCGACTCCTGTGAAATTCTAAGGACCAATTTCAAATTTCTCGTCCATATTGCTCATATTCATTTAAGAATCCAAACCTAGAAATTCCAAAGTTCAAAATGCCAAGTGCAAGTTCAAGTTGTCATATTCTCCCACTTTCAAATTCAAATTTCAATTTCAAACTCGCATTATTCGCCACCATTCAAAGTTCAAACTCAAGGATTCAAGATACAAGAGATTTTCACATGGTTGTCATCAAATTCTAAACTCAAGATTTATGTTCAAGTAAATTCAAGTTATCATGAAATATATGTGGCATTCAGCACGAAATCAACACAGTTTTGGAAGGAAATCAAAATCATCGAATATGCACAACCTTTATTTCCTAAACAAGAATTTGACAATCATTTCGAAATGTCCGAATTTAATTCATCAAGCCTATATAAATAACTAACACAGCAGAGAAAAATGGTACAAACAATACAAACATGCTTTTTCAGTAGCAGTAGCAATAAACACAGGGCGGTTTCTAGATAAATCACACGCATAAAAGGATAATAGCAATACACAATAACAAAAAGAAAACATCAGCAGCAACATGAATTGAGTAACTACAGGCGCAACATCAATAATTTACACATGCAACAAAGGTAGACGAGTTGGAAAAAAAATTCAGAGCAACAACTTTAACACGGCGATAACAACAACGAGCTGTAACGCAATATACACGGGTAAAAGGCAAAATTCAAATTGTACCTATTCCGTGTCTAGGTAAATTTTTGCTCCACTCCCTTTCCATTTTCATAGCTTGAGTTGCGGTAATTTCGATTTGGTTGCAAAGCAGAGTTGAATTTGGAACAAATCATTCGAACGAGGCGAGTGAATCGGAGTCAATTTAGAGTGGATCCTTAAGGAAGTTGGTCTAAAGGGTGATAATTTTTTCCTTCCGCCGCTATAGGCGTAGAGCCATGGTGCAGCGAGGATAGTTGTTTCTGGCCACGAGCTCGCACGAGGAAAGAGAAGTGAACGAGAGAGGATGAAAGTTGTCTAGAAAAAGGTTGAATTAAAGACGAGAGAAGAATGGAGGGGAAGATGAGCGCGGTGGCACGATGGACTCGTCGTAGACGCAGGTTGAAGAAGAATGAGGAAGAAAGTGAGGGGATCGCAGTGTAAGTTGTATGAACAGGGAGAAGAAAATTTCTGTGTTCAAAGAAAATTGAAAGTGGTGATGATGTTGCTGTTAGAAATGGATCAAGAAGTATGGGCCTGTGTGGACCGCACTACACCCCTCTTCCGGCCCATGTCACATTTTTTTTCTTTTCTTTTTGCAACAATCTTTTATTGGACCATTCTGTTGGGCCTTGCACCGATCTTACTTACTACCCTCCCAGTCCATGCTTTTCACACCACTTCAGTTCAACTTAACTTAAATATTTTCTTTTATTTTCTTTTTTTCAATAAATAATTTACGATTAACCGGTAGTTTGTGATTTAGTTGATTGTTTCTTTGTGATGAGATGCTTGGTAATTTGTGATTGATTTTAATCAAGGTTAGTGATTAGTTCTTAATTATATTTATGATTAATTATTTAAGCGTATGATTAATTTTTTATTTGTGATTAATTTCTTGAATTAATTAGATTTTCGCTAGTCTTTATTGAATTAGTTGGTATTTGGTTAGGGTTTCCTAATTGAATCTTGAGAACTTCCTTATTGATATTTTATAATGATTTTGATATGTTGCTTGATGGTTGCTCGTGGTACCTTATATACATGATTGATTGCTTGCTTTTTATGCTAATCCATGTTCCCCTGGGATTTGATTTTCTTGATTCAGCTTTGTCTTTGATAAATTGAATTGAGATATACCATAGGATTTTAATCTAAGCATGATAAAATTAGATTGGATTCCCTCAACTATAGGACCATTTTGCATGACAACTTCTAGGACCAAGTCTCCTTAAATCTTGTGTTGATTCTCTCTTCTCTCTCTAATCAAATTAAGATACTTAATAAATACAATGTGCATAGTGCGTCACGAGCCTTAAGCACATGGAAAAAGATGAGCAGATGCATTTCTAACCTCATCTTAGAGCATTTTGTGTGCAAGACGTTTGGATCGTTAGCGCGAAGTACTCAATCCTACGTCATAGACTTTAGTGCAATTCACATCACAAAGAAAGTCAATTCACTTTTTTTTAAAATCCTCGAACAAATTCAAACCATTTTGTCCCTCAGTATGTTTCGCCAAACCTTTTTTCAAAAAGGGCGTGTAACCTCTGTTCTACCACAAAACAGGCATCGACCCTAACTGCTGAAATGTGAGTTTATCATCGTTAATAAAAGAAACCAACCAACTCGTGGGAGGCCGAACTGCGAATGCTCTTACTTCTTCATTCACGTCCGAATGAGGATACGTAGGCACAAGATGGCGAAGTCTTGGCGAGCACAATCACTCCATTCACCCGTAGTCTTCCGAACTATGTTGACTCTGACTTTTCCATTCCACGAGGGAATATGTAAGCATAGGGTGACGATGTCCTATCGAGTTACCTTTTTTCTGTTTCCATTTAGAAAATAGGCTTTAGATAAGCACACCCTTTGATTAAAACAACAAGAGTGGATCCTGTTGAGTACAACGGACGCGAAGGGGTGCTAATATCTTTCTTTCACGTAATCGACTCCCGAACCCAGGATTTGGTTGCGAGATCATATCTTCTCCCTTTTGAGGTTTATTCGATCATTTTCTTTCCCCCGTCGGGACAAATAATGTTTGGTGGCGACTCTGTTTTTTTGCCGGTTGTTTTTCGCATTGTGACAACTGGCGACTCTATTGGGGACTCTAGTTCCCTATGAGAGTCAATCCTAGTGCTTGTCTATTTATTTATTTTATTGGGTGTTTGTCTTTGCTTTATTTACTACTTTTATTTCATTGTCTTACATTCATTTGTTGTCATATTATTCTCCTGCTGTTGGGGGGTTGGTTTTATGAGAGGTAAGCCCTATACCTAAGCTTGAGTGAACACATAGGATGTGGGCTCTTGTTGACTTGCGTGGCGTTTGACATGTATTGTTGACTTGAGTTCACATTCATATGAGGTTTTATTGGGAGATACTTTGTCCTGTATGTTTATACAGTGTCCAGAGTGTCCCTTAGGGAGCTTATGATTCTGGAGACCATTCTGTTGTCATATTATTCTAGTATTATGGTATTCTGGTTTTCTTGTCAGAGCAGGATTTTGATCATATTCAGTCAGCAGCACAGAGGTTATCCAGAATTTATGGAAGCTTTGATCCCATGTCTATTGCATTGCATAACATAAACATATGTGCATCATTTTTCATATCATCTTTCAACAAGCTATAGCTCTCATCTCGCCTTTGTCCATTGCATGTCAGTTGATTCTTCAGTACTCGTTTTGAACAAGTGGTGACTATTGAAAGACGACAAAGTGTTTGAAGCAATATCAAGAAGTAAAGTCAATTTAGAAGATGTTGACGGATATGTAAAGAAACAACCTTCAGAATATTGATCTCCTACCAAGTTATAGTGTAACGACTAACCCTCTGTACAATTTTCTGCCTGATGAGGATCCTCCACAAGTGAATAATCTTACTCAAGATCGATCTGTGCAGATCTCTATTGAGAATCAGGATTTACATGAATAGTTTGTGGTCCAAGGTGGACATTCCTCTCCTCTCGATACTACGGACTATCATGGTTTTACATTCTCTGTGTCGAATTCCCAAAGGGAGGTCCCGGTTATTAGAACCAAGGATCTGGAAGCTCTCAAGTTTGCAAAAAGATATCGTGTATTGGATGAAAAATTAAAGCCTTGGAAGTTTGGGATGGTTTTGGTCTCGATGTTTCAGACATGTGCCTGGTACCTGACCTAGTGTTACCTCCAAGTTTCAAAGCACCAAAGTTTGAGAAGTACAAAGGGAATAGTTTCCCAAAGCAACATTTGGTGATGTTTTGTAGAAGAATGACTTCGTATGTTCACAATGATAAGCTAATGATCCACTATTTTCAAGACAGTTTTAGTGGGACATCTTTAAGTTGGTACACGCAATTAGAGAGTGGCCACATCCAATCATGGTTGGACTTATCTAAAGCATTTCTAAAGCAATATGAATATAATCTTGACATGGCTCCCAGTCGCATACAGTTGTAAAACTTGTCACAGGAGAATAATATATCCTTCAGAGGATATGCTTATAGATGGAGAGAGTTGGATTCTAGAGTGGAACCACCACTTCTAGATAGAGAATTGGTTGACTTATTCACAGGTACTTTGCAAGGCCGATACTTGGATAAGATGATTAGCAGTGGAACATCAAACTTCTCTGACTTGGTAATAGGTGGAAAACATATTGAGAGCGGCTTAAAGAGTGGAAAAAATTAAGATGTCTCGAGTAGTCAGGCTAGTGAGACTGAATCCCTCAACAACTCCCAAAAGGAAAAAGAGGATATAATCAATGCAGTCACGACAGATATTGGATATTCCCATGAATTGGTAAAATCTTCTGGTTCTTCATCTTCTCAACAATCATTATTTCCAATACCATGTTATCCTTATGGAAAATAAACTATGATTGGGGAACCACACAAGGAACCTTGGGTTGTTCCTCATGCAAGTTAATGAGCCCATGGCAGAGGTTATCAGAATCAACACCAGAATCAGAATAGGCCTCGCAACAACTTGAAATGAAGGAATGCTCCTCTTCATCTAGTCCCTATGTCATACAGTCAACTTCTGCCACATTTGGTTCAAAACTCCTTGGTGAAGACCAAGACTCTCAAGCCGTTGTCGGATCCTTACCCTCCCGGGTACTGTTGTACCCCAAAATTTGACCAACCCTTTTCTTGTATTTGGCTTATGTTTCATTTCATTTTAGCATTTGCATAGCATTGTTCTTAACAGGGGATCAAGAGAGGTGTGCCATTCAAGAGAAGAGTCTTACAGGGTTTCAAACTCAAGCAAGAGTGCTTATTCAAGTCATCAAGTGCTTATAAGCATCAGGAAGTGGTCAGAGTTATTTGGGAGAGAAGATTGATGTGTGTTGCTTATCTCCTATCTTGGAGGTCAAAGGAAGATTATCAGGGGCTTGTAAGTTCATGGTTTTGGATGAGAGGTGTTTAAGAAGCTCATTGAGTGCTTTGGAAGTCATTGTGGAGCTTATCTAGGCATTTATTTCATCTGCAAGAGGTCACAGTCAAAGGTTGTGCACCTAGGGCTTCATTTGGTCAACTCAAGGTCAACTGAATACTTGAGGAAGTTTGAGACTTGATTTTAAATCATTGAAGCCATGGGAAGTTATGTTGAGACATCTAGGATGTCATGTCAAGTTCAAATTAAGAAGAATCAAAAGTTCAAGAGGTTACTAAATTAGGGTTTCAGAGGATCTTAGTGTAAAATCCCCTTCTTTGGTGTCTAACTTCAAGGACAATTTACCTTATGATACAAGTTCAATCTCATTTTCTTACAAACATGTTTTAGGGCATGTTCTTAGCTTTCTTTTTAGTACTATAACTCATCCATTGGGTTTGTGGAGCTCAAGTTATGATGCCAACAAGTTAGAGGTCTCAGATGAACATATTTTTGGTCAACTAAAAGTCAACTCACTTCCAAGGCATTTTTGACCTATAATCATGTTTCTCCTCAACATTAGGTGAACATGAAAGTTGTTCCTCATGGACTTAGCTTTCCAAAAAGTCCTAGAAGTCATGGATATACTTTGTAGAACTCAGGTTATGGCTTTGGCAAGGCAAAGGTATTTTGGGAAGGTTTGATTATAGGTCATTTATTACATAGGTCATTTTCATGCACTTGTGTACCTCAAATGAACTTCCAACCAACATGAAAGTTGCTCCTAGAGACCTCATTTATAACCTAGAGCTCAAGGATCATGTGAATTATGGATGATTATGGACATGTGGAAGAATTTTCAAAGGAAAAATGAATTTTAAAGTATGATTTGAATTCAATACATTATAGGTCATGTTCATGTCTTATTTTGGTGAAATTCACTTCTAAATACATTCACAAGAAGATTACACAATTTGGTTTTTGTGCAAAGAGGCAAAAATACACGCATTTTCACATTCCTTCACAAAGAAGTTTCAATCCAAAAGTTGCTAATTGGATCAAATCAAAGGCCCAAACCAATTCTAATGTCAAATTGAACTTACAAGCTGCAGGTTGGAGTGGTTTTCAGGTGTGTATGCAAGCATTTCACGTGTGCATGAGAAGCTTGCCATTTTTGGGCATTTTTCAAATTAATCAAATTAAAGCCTCATGGGCCTTCCAGTTCATCTGAGATCCATCATATATAAGTTCAAAACGCGCCCTAAGAGTTCAGAAGTGGAAATTGAAGTTGGAGAGAGCATTTTCAGATTTGAAATTCTCAAGCAAATTTGAAAAATAATATTTCACTTTTTTGCACAAATCAAGTCCAATTGAAGATCAATTCAGCTTCCTTAAAGAATTTGGAGTGGATCTGGAGCAGAGGAAGCAAGCTTGCATGCATCTGAAGCACCAACGGAGTGTCTCCGTTCAGTAAGCTTCCATTCCAAAATTCCTGTATTCTAGGCCATGAATTAGGTTCATACTAGTTGCATCTGAAGCCCTACGTTGAGTAGGCCCTGTTTGATTGCTTGTTGTTCATGTTTGGATGAGTTTTCAGTTATGCATCTCAAACTTCAATCATTCGATTCTCTCAATCCATGAGTGATATCAATGTTTGGACCTTGGATTTGGAATCTACATGAGTTCAGCTTTCTTTTGATACCAATTTTGTGCACTTTGGTTGAGGTTTGGTCACCTGAGCTCTGGCCATCTTGCCGGAGAAGATGACCGGAGCTAGGCTTGACCTTTTGACCTGCGTGCATGTCTTAATCTGATTTGCTTGACCATGCTTGCCTGGCGCGTTGAATCCAGGTAGGATTAAAGAAACGAGGTGTTTCATTAATCTGATTTTGGCTAGTGGATTGGGCCCAGAGTGCTATGCACACCCCTGTCATTTCAGCCCAGTTTTCATTTTCAACGTGATTGCCTTGTTTCTGTGTATTGCTTATACACCGCCTTCCATTTCCATTTTTATTTTCTTTTCTTTTATTTTCTGTTTTTCTTTTATTTCAGAAAATTCCCCAAAAAATAGTTTCCAACACTTTAAACTCTTAATTAATTTTCCATAATTTTTAATTTTGATTTTCCTTTATTTTGCAATTTTATTTTAATTTTGCAATTGGAAGTGTTTTTAATATTATTTTCATTTGATCATGCTTGCTTTTTGGACCATTTGCAATCAACAATGAATTAGGTTTCTTCTCCATATTGATGATGGATTGAGGTACCTTTGAGGTTGATTTTGGTCAAGGTTTGATCAATTTTTGTTTGACTTTGTGTTGCTTTTGTTTGACCCTCGATAATAATTCCATAAGGTGGAGCACCCTAGTTGATCAAATCATTTGGTGATGACTTGATTGGAATTTGGTTTGGATGTTTTGGCCTCTGCTTGCCAACATGTTTAGGCGCTTTGTGCATTTTATTTGAGATTTATGAACAATTCTACTATTTTTGGTGAACCTTTCAAGTCAAGTCACCCTAGTTGAAGTTCATACAAACTAGTTGACCTAGTTCCTTTGGGAGATGACCTTTATGGATCCCATATGCATCCTATGCCTCTTGATTCACATTCTTGACATGTTTAGGATGCTGGTTTAAATTTTATAGGTGATACACTTGTGTGGTTTGTGTGGCAAGTTACCTTGAAGTTAGGGTTTCCACTTATGTTTAAGTGTTGAATGTAGTTTGAACTTTGGTTATTTCCTTTGCCTTAACTTGTAACTTGGTTATGTTTTGTTTCTCTTCTTGTTTGTGATTTGTCTTCCCATATTCTCACTTCTGTCCCTTGGGTTGTGGTACTCATTTAAAGTGAGTTGGTTTGATTGATCACACTTGGAGTTTGCTTTGAATGAGAAACCACCTTGAGAACTTGGTTGTGCTTTCTTTTTGCATGATCAATTTGATGCATTTGGTTGAGATATTTATCATGTTGCTTGCTGCCCAAGCCTATTCTCCCATCTTCATCTTGATCATGGCTTCTTATTTGAGCTTTGGTGTTTACCTTTTGAGATTAGTGATTGATGCATGAATGGTTGTAGGAGTTGTAACTTCTCCCATTTCATCTCACTTTATCTTTGACTTGTTTAAGTCATTTTGTTCTCATCTTTGTTTGCTTTGCATCTCTTGCATCTTGCATATCATATTTGCATATACTCTTGACTTGTTTAAGTCATCTTCATCTCTTTCTTTCATCTCATTTGTGATTGATTTTTATCTTGTGTTTACTTGGTTTCTTTGTTATGACCCCTTAGGATTCCTAGTCCCATTTGTTTAAGGTGGGAGTAGGAGAGGCATTAAGTGTTCAATCCAAGCATGATAACATTAGGGTAGTTTTTTTCCCTCTTAATCTCAATCATAGGAGCACATTGCATGATAACATTAGGGTTGATTAGTTTCCCCTTTGAGTTTGTGTCTTCTCTTCTCATCTCAAAACTTCTCCAAGACATATAATAAAGGATAATGAGTGTTGTGCGCTACGAGCCTTAAGTACTTGGGGAATGATGGATGGGGGGCTTCCTCTCAATTGTCTAGAGTATTTAGCGTATGCCCTTTGGGCGATATGTGACGCATTCGCTCTCAAGTCATAGTCTTTAGTGCAACATGAGTTACAAACATAATTCAATTCACTTCTTCTCTTAAAAAACACAAACAAAATATCAAACCTTTTTATCCTTCGGGATTAATGGAAAATCATTTTCATAAAGAGTGTTGTTAACTCTTGGTTCTACCACAAACAGGTAACGGCTAAGTCTCCAATGGTCGAGCAGCAATACACCTAACTACTGGAATGAAGGTTTAACCCTACTCGGGTAAAGCACTTGAACCAACCTGTGGTTGTGTCAGCCCGAACTACGTTTGCTCTGATTTCTCATACTAGACAAGGATACGTAGGCACAAGATGGTGATGTCGCCTTCCCCCACCTTCACCCGTAGTTTTCTGAACTACGTTGACTCTGACTTTCCCATTGCACGAGGGAGTACGTAGGCATAGAGCGGTGATGCTCTATTGAGTCTCTTTTCTTTTCTTTTGTCCCTGTGGTCAACCTTATAGATTAACACCCTTTTAGATAGACAACAAGCGTGGATCCCGTTGAGTACAACGGACGTGAGGGGTGCTCATACCTTCCCCTTGCGTAACTGACTCCTGAACCCAAGATTTGGTTGCGGCGACTTATCATTTCCCTTTTTCGTAGGTTTTCTCTATCGTTTCCTTTCCCTCTCTTTGGGATAAATAAAGAACTGTGGCGACAGCTGGCGACTCTGCTGGGGACATTTCACATCCCCTATGCGAGTCAATCCTAGCGCTTGTCTGTTTTATTTTTGGGTGTGTACATATGTGTATATGTATTGCATTTGTACTTTACTGCATTTGCATTTTATTTTCAGCATTGTTAAATATCATTATTGCTGTGCTGTTGGGGGCGAATGTGCCACTATGTGATAAGCCAAACCTAGGCTTGAGTATAACCCTAGAATTAGAAGTGGAAAGTAGTGGTGAACGTGTATGTTTGGCATGCACTATTTCCCATGAAATTCGCGCTCATACAAGATTTTCTTTCTTAACTACCTTTCCAGTCTGTTTCGGACAGTTGAGAGGATGTTGGATCTGAGGATTGTCGACTCTGGGGACCGATCATTTGGAAGTCAGCTAAGTGAGGCCACTTCGTTAGACTATGATGCCAAACCAGAAATGGTAAACGTATCATCGTTTCTCGAAAGTCTGTGACACTAATGACCGCATAGGATGTCAGACCTTGTCAGGGATAGGTTCATACCTGTGAGTGGGGAGGGTTATGCAGGAAACCTCGACCTTCAACCTACTCGGATTTCTTATCAGTGCGAACCCTTAATCTTTGATACTTGGGTATTCCGGTATTTTCTCACCAGAGCGAAGCACCAGTTCATCTCAATCAACAGCATGACAATCTGGATCCCCTGTTGCATTTTCATTTTCATTTGTATATTAACATTGACATGTATTTATGTTGCAGGTGCATACTTTCCTCTCGATTCTAGTACACCATCCCCTGCTAACATGGAGAGTTGTTTGAAGAAGACAGTTGTGTACAAGTTTCCCACACCAGATATAGGGTCTCTACTCAGTTTGATTTCTGCTGATCATAGTATAATGGAAGATTTCAAGAAAGAGCATAGGAGGCTTCTGCGTTGTGTCTGTAAAGCCTCATTGTTTGAGTTGGAAGGTCTCCATACCTTGCTTCAGTTCTATGACCCACAGTTGAGGTGTTTCACTTTTCCTGGTTATGTGTTGATGCCTACTTTGGAGGAGTTCCCTATGCTGCTAGGAGTTCCTATACTAGATCAGAGGCCTTTTTATCACTCGAAGCTGAACCTAATTTGACTAAGCTTGCTAATGCTCTTCATTTGGATGCCTCTGAGTTAGAAGGAAGGATGGTTAAAAGGAATGGAATGTCTAGTTTCCCATTGCCTTTACAGGTTGGTAGAGCTCAAAATTTTGCAAAGGAAGGTTGTTGGGTCATCTTTAATGCTATCTTGACTCTCTACATATATGGTATAATACTGTTCCCAAACATTCCAAATTTTATGGACTTGGATGCTTTCCACATTTTTGTCTCGAGGAATCCTATGCATACGCTCTTAGGAGATGTGTATCACTCTGTGCATTACAAGAATGAGAATAGGAGGGGGAAGAATGTCTCTTATTGTGTACCTCTTTTGTATAGATGGCTTATGAGTCATCTTCCTAAATCTGGTCCTTTTGTTGACATATCTGACACTGCAGATTGTTCAGAGAGGCTTATGGGGTTAACCTCTGAAGACATTGTATGGTTTGATAGAGATCATTTAGGTACAACGATAATCTTTAGCTGTGGTGGTTTTCCTAATGTCCCTTTGATTGGAAGAAAGGGTGGTATTAATTATAATCCAGCTCTTGCAGTGAGGCAATTTGGTTATGCTATAAGGGAACCTCCGAAGGAAGAGGAAATACAGGAATCTTTGTATTTCACAGGCTTGATTGACAGTGAGACCCTGATCAGATTGGAGAAAGCCTGGAGTAAAGTTCCTCGCAAGGGGAAGCCTTCTTTGGGAAAGAGCAATAGCAGAGTGTATGAGCCTTATGTGGTTTGGATTCGGGAAAGAGTTAGGAGATTGTTGTTGTCGTTTCCAGCCCGAGAACCTTTATATTCTTTGATGATTGAGGAGCCAACAATAATTGATATTCAGGGATACAATCAACTGTGGTCCGAGAAGGAAGAATTACGTAAGGAAAACGAGGAGTTGGAAAAGGAAATTATGCAACTCAGAAGTGAAAAGAATCAAGCTACTTATTCTTCCAAGAAGCAAACAGAGCTGGTAAACAAGCTAGGTAGGGAGCTAACTGAAGAGATTCGCGCCCGAGAGCGAGTGGGCCTAGACTTGAAGAGTGCTAATGACATCCTCAAAGATAAGAAGAAGGAGTTAGAAAGAGCACAACTAGAGATATCCAAGTTCAATGCGCAATGGAACGTTATTCTGACTAACAACAAGGAACGGGAAGATGGACTGCGGCAACAAATTTTTAGGTTAAAGGCTCAGCTCTGGGTGAGAGATGAGAAAGATATAGTTAAATCCACACACTGACGCGAGAGTGACCTAAAACTGAATGAAGCTCTTGCAACATTGGAAGAGTACAAGTTAAGAGCAGATCTGAAGAGGCCTAAGCTGGAAGAAGCATTTGGTGAAGGCGCATGGGAGGATTACGCTCAGGACTTGCAGGATACTATTAGCAGGAGAGATTTGCTCATTCAGGGGTTGATTTCTAGGCCAGATCATCCGGATACGAAGGAGCTATTGGAGTATTTCCAGACTCGCTGTCGTACCTAATGTATTATTTCCTTGTATTTGTTGTTATGTTGTATCTCGACCATCGCCAGGATTGTTGGTTGGGGTCGTGTTTGATTCCATTGTATTTCCTTGGTGATACGCTATGTATTGACTCTGGTTCTCATTTTATTTATGAGAGGATTGTACGACCTTATTTGTTGGTTCTCCATTGTCTTGTTGTTCTCAGGAAACTAGAATCAAGGGGAAATTTTCCCTGAAGCATACTTGCATGTCTGCATACAGCATCATTTTTCATTTGCATAACAGGTGTTCGAGGCTTGGTTTTGTTATCTTGATCCAATTTTTCTTCAGAATTTTAGACATCAACTTGTAGAGAAGACAGAAGTTGACTATGGAACAGGTTCAAGCAGAGTTGAGGGAAGTCCGAAGCCAGATGGGACAATTCATGGCGGACATACAAGCCTTGTGTCTGGATCAGAAGATGCTTAAGGAGGAGGTTCATCAACTGAAGACTCAGATGGGCCTGATTACATAAGTGATAAGAAATGTGCTAATAAAGGAAGGAGATCATGTGCTCGAAGCTGCAGCAGAAATGGTTATTCCACCCTTACCCGTGGAATCTCTCCCAAAGTGTGATGTGCCTCGTAGATCTTTTACACAACCTGAGGTTCCAAAATTCCCCTGTTAGTCGCTACCTCTTGTTTCCCGAGACAATTCTAAGAGTATGAGGCATGCTCAGAGGCCAAAGCAGCCCCAACAGAGTCTTCGACCATATCCTATGACTTATACTCAGTTGTTACAACTCTTGCTTCAATTTCGATTGGTTGAACTTCCGATTCTGTCCCCATTGGTTGACAAGCTACCACCAGGTTATGATGCAAGTGCTCATTGTGATTTCCATTATGGGGCACCGGGGCATAATGTCGAGAACTGCAAATATTTTAAGCACAAAGTTCAAGACTTAATTGATTCAAAAGCATTCGAGTTTGCGCCGAGCTGTGGTCTTATTCCATTCACTGTGAAAGAGGTGGATGTTCTCATTCTTTCCCCTGGAGCTGTATCAGATCAGGAGTGTGTCCTGCAATCTGTAATTTCAGAATCTCCATGCCCACAGCTATTGCCTGTTCCTAGGCCAAGCCTGAGGATGAAAGTGTCGGAACAAAGGGAGCCCTTGATACCTCAGACTCAGTCTCCCGTTCAGAGTCAACAATCTTTTGGGTCTTTGTATTAGACATCATTTCCCCTCTATAGTCAACGGTCGTACCGTCATCAGCTGCATCAGCATGCTCGACAAAGACCAAAGAAGCCCGAGAGGCATTTCACTCAGTTTCCAATGTCGTACAGTCAGATGTTGCCAGGTTTGATCAAAGGTGGATTGATAGTGCCGAAGAAGATTAACCCAAATATTCCGCCGTATCCGCTAGGTTTTAATTCCAATGCCCGCTGTGAGTACCATGCTGGGGCACAGGGGCATTCAACCGAAGACTGTAAGGTGCTTAAAAACAAGATTCAGACTCTGCTGGACTCCGATATGTTCTCAATCCCACCACAGGGTATCAAGATCAACAATCCTCGTTCCAGTCACGAGGGTTCAGCAATTAATGTTATAGAGGGATCCTCCGAAGGCAGAAGTTCAGAAGGGTATCAGATTGACTTCGACGAGCAATTCTGAAGGTGGCTGATTCAGCAGCAAGTCAAGATTTGAAGGACTGGTTCCCTGAAGCTGGCAATCTGTTTTATCATGTCATTTCTTTACATTTGTAGTTTCTTTTATGTTTAACTGCAAATTTCATTTGCAAAACTTGTTTGTTTTCGATTGATAATGATAATGAAATAAATATGTTGTTTTTGATTAAATCCATTTGTGTTCACTCATGGATTTTTATTGATGTCAAATGCTTGTTTAAGTGGAATCCAAGGGAGGATGATGAAATTGAAAGACGCGCAAGCTTTCGATTGTATGCTTTTGAATAAAACCTGCAGATGATGTACATGCATTGTTTCAAATTCCTAAACACCGGAGATATAAGGATGATAATCCTTTGTTAACCCCCTTTGAGCCTAGTAGTAGGAGTTTCTTTCTGAAAACGGAAAACCCTCAATCTTAACCTGGGGTAGGATAGGTGTCATTTAATTTGACCAAGCGTCCAAATCGCAAAAGGAGTGTTCCCGTTCAAGGATCAATCACACATGTCCAGGTCATACCTAAAAGAATTACGGTGGTTATCCATCATCGAACAAGGAGCGAAACAATCACAAACCTTTTTGGAGAAATCAAGACAAACCAGTGTCACACGATTGGTAAAAGAAAAAGAAAAAAAAAAAGAAAAGAATCAAAAGAAGAAGCCCGCTAAGTAAGTAACTTGAAAACAAGTGGCTTAGACAAAAATTAGGGCATCTCGCTAGACTTCGAAATCGAAAGAAACTCAAAAGGGTCAGTCCAGGCAAAAATGGGGAAATAAAAAATGATGAAATACAAGTCGTGTGACTCCAGGCACCAAAGACAAAAAAACAAGTGACTGTCACTCCAAAAACTAGTGGTTTCCTGAACCCTCACTCTTGTCATTCAACCTTTGAAAGGTAAGCGTTTGTGTCAAATTAGATGAATATATGATTGGAGAACATCAAGGAGAATGGGTGGGTTAAAACAAACTTTGAGCTTTATATCCTTTCTCTCAAACCGTGAACCTGACCACGTTACAACCTTCAAAAGTCCTAATTGAAGCAGGGTTGTTTCGAAAGCATACTTCGGTAAAGATCGCATCGAAATTGACCCTTAAAAAGGATTCTTCTTACCGCATTGGTATTAATGCTGACATTCTGATACGTGATTCGTTCACTATATGTCACAACTTTTTTCCAGTGAATAGACTTGGATTTCAAATTGTCATATGCATTGCATTAATATATCTTTTGTGCAGAACAATTTATTTTATTTGTGAGTAAGCACTTGACATCAGGAGAGTTTCCACAGTGGAAAGTTTGATCAGGATAAGATGCAGAATACCTGAGTACTCCGTTGAACCGGGGCAAGCTATATCAAGTGATCTTATCATGGGGGTCAGCCTCAGTTAATCTGAGGGCAATTAGGTTGAGATTCGATAGATCTCTTGAAGTCAGAGGTACTGCTCTGTAAATCCGCCCATCAGGGGCAAAGTTGTTTGAAAACTAGGGCAGGCCACCCCAAGAGCTATTCTTATCCAGAAGGCATTTAATTTTAAACACCTCTTCAAATTCCAGAATGTTGAGGTAATTCATATTAAACCATCAGGGTACAGAGATTTCAAGTCTCCTCGTGAGGAAGTTTTTACAGAGATCCCACAGGCTGGGGCAAATTTGAAAGCGAAGGAATTGTTCCTCTCCATATTTTCAGAGCTTATAAGAACAGGTTCAAGACGAATATCAAGAAGTCATAGAAATTATCTCCTGACCCACATTCAGACAGGACATTTCCCAACATCAGCCATACCTGACCTTTCATAGAAAACTTGAAGCCTGGTTACACTTGGCACATCCGGTTATTCCCGGTAAAGTTACTATATCCCTGTGAGAGGAAGATGTGTAGTTTGAGACTAAGATCTCCCCAGCAGGTTGAGTCTTCATGTGACCAAGGTTGGGGTTCTCGGAAGAGTATAGTTATCCCCATGCAGGCTGAGCGTGTACACCTACCCCCAGCAGATTGAATGTGTGTGCTTATCCCCCAGCTGGTCGAGATTGAAGTTCTCTTCACCGATAAGTTTGGAATTATCCCCAGCAGTGGAGCAGATCCAGAGTTCCATTTCCCCACAGAGTCCAAGTCTTTGGCTCTTGTTCCCTTAGAGTCTAGGTAAATGACTCATTCCCCAAGCAGAGGTCGATGTTGATTCTCTCATTGAGTAATCCCTTGCGGAGTTGCTGAAGTGTGTTGTTTCTCATCCTCGACAGAGAGAGTTTGGGACGGATTCCCGGTGAATTTTATTTGTTTATCCATATCAGTTTGGATTTATTTCCCAACAGAGTGAAATCTCCGGCAGAGTAGAGGAGTTCCTCAGCAATTTGCTTTACTCCCAGGTAGATTCGTATTCTGGTAAGCCATTCAGGGCACTTACCTCAGCAGAGTTTGCGTTGATCCCTAGCAGAGTGGATTTTTGTTCTCGTTAGAACAATATTACCCAGGAGAGTTCTTTTCTTGGAGGCCATCCAGGGCTTGTTGTTCCCAGCATAAGTCCAATCGTAATTGGCATGTCTTATCTTTCCCCGACAGGGTTGCTCTCTTCAGCATTTATTTTGCTGAGGCAATTCGTTTGCATTGTGCATAGCATCCTCCCAAACGCGTAGCATTTCCATTTCGTATGGAGCATTACGTCATATTCAAACATATGCATTTGAAACATAAGACAGGTTGTTACCTCTTGTTTTCGGGTGTGTCTACAGCAGACAACAGTGTTTCTTATAGAGCCTTGGTGGTATCTAGACCCCGGCAAATATAGTTTTTCTTGAGCCTGTGTGGTGTTCAGACCCTCAGCAGATTTTTGGGCGGTGTATTCATCCTATCATTTTTTCCCAACAGAGTTTGCTTGTTTATGTTTCACTTTCCCCAACGGAGTTCTCTTTTGGTTATGAATCAGTAGATTTTCTTCTCAACTTTGTGATGAGCCGGCCTTCGGGTTCGATGCTTGCTTTCATTTAGCAAATGCCTGCTTGGATTAGCAGATGTTCTCAACTTTGTGTTGAGCCGGCCTTCGGGTTCGATGCTTGTTTTTATTTAACAGATGTCTGCTTGGATTAGAAGATGATCCTAACTTCGTGTTGAGCCGGCCTTCAGGTTCGATGCTCTCTTTTATTTAGAGAATGCCTACTTGGATTAACATATGATCTCAACTTCGTGCTGAGTCGTCCTTTGGGTTCGATGCCTGCTTGGATTAGCAGATGATCTCAACTTCGTGTTGAGCCGACCTTCGAGTTCGATGCCTGCTTGGATTAGCAGATGATCTCAACTTCATGTTGAGCCGGCCTTCGGGTTCGATGCTCTCTTTTATTTAGCGAATGCCTACTTAGATTAGCAGATGTTCTCAACTTCGCGTTGAGCTGACCTTCGGGTTCGATGCCTATTTTTATTTAACAGATTCCTGACGGCGAGGTCAGATGTTCTTTTCAACTTCGTGTTGAGCCGGCCTTCGGGTTCGATGCCTGTTTTTATTTAACAAATGCCTAACGATGAGGTCAGATGTTCTTCTCAACTTCGTGTTGAGCTAGCCTTCGGGTTCGATGCTTGTGTATTTAACAGATGTCTGACGGCGAGGTCAGATGTTTTTCTTCAACTTCGTGTTGAGCCAGCCTTCGGATTCGATGCTCGCTTTTATTTAGCAAATGCCTACTTAGATTAGCAGATGTTCTCAACTTCGTGTTGAGCCAGCCTTCGGGTTCGATGCTTGCTTTTATTTAGCGAATGCCTGCTTGGATTAGTAGATATTCTCAACTTCGTGTTGAGCCGGCCTTCGGGTTCGATGCTCGCTTTTATTTAGCGAATGCCTGCTCGGATTAGTATATGTTCTCAACTTCGTGTTGAGCCGGCCTTCGGGTTCGATGCTCGCTTTTATTTAGCAAATGCCTACTTGGATTAGCAGATGTTCTTAACTTCGTGTTAAGCCGACCTTCGGGTTCGATGCTCGCTTTTATTTAGCGAATTCCTGCTTGGATTAGCAAATGTTCTCAACTTTGTGTTGAGCCGACCTTCAGGTTCGATGCCTGTTTTGTTTAAACAGATGCTTGATGGAGAGGTCAGATGTTCTTCTCAACTTCGCATTGAGCCGGCCTTCGGGTTCGATGCCTGTTTTTATTTAATAGATGCCTGACGGTGAGGTCAGATGTTCTTCTCAACTTCGTGTTGAGTCGGCTTTCGGGTTCGATGTTTGTTTGTTCAAACAGATGCCTGATGGTGAAATCAGACGTTCTTTCTGACTTAGTGTCGTTGCCTGCGTGTTAGCAGATGTTTCTTCTGACCGTGTGTCGGGACTTTCTGGTTGGTAATCAGTTAGCTTATTGTCGTTGCAATAATCAGATACAGTATTTCCGGAGACTTTGTCCCCATAATATAGTTTGCAGTTCTATTTTTGCGGTTGGAAAATTTCCGGGTTCTTTGGTATTCAACCGTCTTTTACCTTGATTGTTTGAAAGCCGTCCGCTTTTCACCCATTCAGGTCCAAGTCATTTGAATAGGGGCAGTTGTTGTACCCCAAAATTTGACCAACCCTTTTCTTGTACTTGGCTTATGTTTCATTTCATTTTAGCATTTGCATAGCATTGTTCTTAACAGGGGATCAAGAGAGGTGAACCATTCAAGAGAAGAGTCTCACATGGTTTCAAACTCAAGCAAGAGTGCTTATTCAAGTCATCAAGTTCTTACAAGCATCAGGAAGTGGTCAGAGCTCTTTAGGAGAGAAGATTGATGTGTGTTGCTTATCTCCTATCTTGGAGGTCAAAGGAAGATTATCAGGGGCTTGTAAGTTCATGGTTTTGGATAAGATATGTTTGAGAAGCTCATTGAGTGCTTTGGAATTAATTGTGGAGCTTATCTAGGCATTTATTTCATCTGCAAGAGGTCACAGTCAAAGGTTGTGCACCTAGGGTTTCATCTGGTCAACTCAAGGTCAACTGAAGACTTGAGGAAGTTTGAGACTTGATTTTAAATCATTAAATCCATGGAAAGTTATGTTGATACATCTAGGATGTCATGTCAAGTACAAATTAAGAAGAATCAAAAGTTCAAGAGGTTACTAAATTAGGGTTTCAAAGGATCTCAGTGTAAAATCCCCTTCTTTGGTGTCTAACTTCAAGGACAAGTTACCTTATGATAAAAGTTCAATCTCATTTTCTTTAAAACATGAAACTTGTAGGGCATGTTCTTAGCCTTCTTTTGAGTACTAGAACTCATCCATTGGGTTTGTGGAGCTCAAGTTATGATGCCAACAAGTTAGATGTTTCAGATGAACATATTTTTGGTCAACTAAAAGTCAACTACCTTCCAAGGCATTTTTGACCTAGAATCATGTTTCTCCTTAACTTTATATGAACATGAAAGTTGTTCCTCATGGTATTAGATTTACAGAAAGTCCTAGAAGTCATGGATATCCTTTGTAGAACTCAAGTTATGGCTTTGGCAAGGCAAGGGTATTTTGGGAAGGATTGATTATAGGTCATTTGTTACATAGGTCATTTTCATGCACTTGTGTACCTCAAATGAACTTCCAACCAACATGAAAGTAGCTCATAGAGACCTCATTTACATCCTAGAGCTCAAGGATCATGTGAATTATGGATGATTATGGACATGTGGATGAAATTTCAATGGAAAAATGAATTTTGAAGTATGATTTGAATTCAATACATTATAGGTCATGTTCATGTCTTATTTTGGTGCAATTCACTTCAAAATTCATTCACAAGAAGATTACACAAATTGGTTTTGGTGCAAAGAGGCAAAAACACGCACATTTTCAAATTCCTTCACAAAGAAGTTTCAATCCAAAACTTGCTAATTTGATCAAATCAAAGGCACAAACCAATTCTCATGTCAAATTGAACTTATAAGCTATAGGTTGGAGTGGTTTTTAGGTGTGTATGCAAGCATTTCACGTGTGCATGAGAAGCTTGCCATTTTTGGGAATTTTTCAAATTAATCAAATTAAAGCCTCATGGGCCTTCCAATTCATCTGAGATCCATCATATATAAGTTCAAAATGCGCCCAAAGAGTTTAGAAGTGGAAATTGAAGTTGGAGAGAGCATTTTCAGATTTTAAATTTTCAAGCAAATTTGAAAATCATATTTCACTTTTTTGCATAAATCAAGTCCAATTGAAGATCAATTTAGCTTCCTTGAAGAATTTGGAGTGGATCTAGAGCAGAGGAAGCAAGCTTGCATACATCTGAAGCACCAACGGAGTGTCTCAGTTCAGTAAGCTTCCATTCCAAAGTTCTCTCATTCTAGGCCATGAATTTGGTTCATACTGGTTGCATCTGAAGCCCTACGTTGAGTAGGCCATGTTTGATTGCTTGTTGTTCATGTTTGGATGAGCTTTCAGTTATGCATCTCAAACTTCAATCATTCGATTCTCTCAATCTATGAGTGATATCAATGTTTGGATCTTGGATTTGGAATCTACACGAGTTCAACTTTCTTTTGATACCAATTTTGTGCATTTTGGTTGAGGTTTGGTCACCTGAGCTCCGGCCATCTCGCCGGAGAAGACGACCGGAGCTAGGGCTCCGGCGTCTGGTTATTTGAGTTCAGATCTGATGTGGACTTGGCTTGACCTTTTGACCCCCGTGTGTGTCTTGATCTGATTTGCTTGACCATGATTGCTTGGCGCGTTGAATCCAGGTAGGATTAATGATTTTGGCTAGTGGATTGGGCCCAAAGTGTTATGCACATCCCCCTCATTTCAGCCTAGTTTTCGTTTTCAACGTGATTGCCTTGTTTCTGTTTATTGCTTATACACCTCCTTCCATTTCCATTTTTATTTTCTTTTATTTTATTTTCTTTTTTGCTTTTATTTTATTAAAAATACTTCCAAATATCAGAAAATTCCCCAAAAAATATTTTCCAATACTTCAAAGTCTTAATTAATTTTCCATACTTTTTAATTTTGATTTTCCTTTATTTTGCAATTTTATTGAATTTTGCAATTGGAAATGTTTTCAATATTGTTTTCATTTGATCATGCTTGCTTTATGGACCATTTGCAATCACCAATGAATAAGGTTTCTTCTCCATATTGATGATTGATTGAGGTACCTTTGAGGCTGATTTTGGTCAAGGTTTGATCAATTTTTATTTGATTTTGTGTTGCTTTTGTTTGACCCTCGATAATAATTCCATAAGGTGGAGCACCCTAGTTGATCAAATCATTTGGTGATGCCTTGATTGGAATTTGGTTTGGATGTTTTGGCCTCTGTTTGCCAATATGTTTAGGTGCTTTGTGCATTTTATTTGAGATTGATTGAACAATTCTCCTATTTTTTGTGAACCTTCCAAGTCAAGTCACCCTAGTTGAAGTTCATACAAACTAGTTGACCTAGTTCCTTTGGGAGATGACCTTGATTGATCCCATATGCATCCTCTGCCTCTTGATTCACATTCTTGACATGTTTAGTGTAACACCCCACTTCCCAAATTAAATAAAATATAAATATTTAAATTAAACACCAGAGTTTCCTTTCAAAAGTGGGATATCACATCCAAAAGATTCAACATACTCATCATTAGATGGTTTTCAAAATTGAATAGCGGAAATTATCCTTGGTCAACATTCACGGCCATCCGCCAAATTACACAAAAACATTCGTTAAAAGGTTCACCAAACTTGATATGTCACAGGAAATAAAACAATTCAACATAAAGCAATTAAACGCCCAAGTCTCGTGTTACGTATCAGAGCATCCTACGACTCGACTCGCACACCATTATCCAAGCTAGCTAAGTACCTAGATTATCTGTACCTCCGAAGAAGCACAGAACACAACAACAACAAAGGGGTGAGAAAACATGACCAAAATTATCGTTAATACAGTACATGAAATAAAGGTAGTAATCATATCATTCATCACCCAACATTCATCAAACACGACCTACTGTCCAACATCAACACAACACACCATAATGCAATTATGCAACTCAACACCATGCATGCGGTACCGACTCATTGGTTTATTCAATCGAACCCTGAATAGATCACATACACCCGTCCTTGGCCATGATCTATCACCACCATTCTCCACAAGGGATTACGGATGAATCACATACACTCCTTCTTAGCAATGATTCATCCCACCAAACACCATGATATGCATAACACCAAATGCACAACAAATGAACTCAAGCACACAAGTTGCACACGATCCCCTGATCACATCACCATACATCATACATGCGTATTGTTCATCAATTAATTATTTTAATTAAAGTCACACGATCCCCCTGATCCCATCACCATACATCATATATATATATATATATATATATATATATATATATATATATATATATATATATATATATATATATATATATATATATATATATATATATATATATATATATATATATATATATATATATATATATATATATATATATATATATATATATATATATATATATTACACGCCAATCAATTAGGTTAATCAAATTAAATAATAGGGAAATTTACATTTGAACATCGAGTACACACGATCCTCCCGATAACCTCACCATGCATCATATATATATATATATATATATATATATATATATATATATATATATATATATATATATATATATATATATATATATATATATATATATATATATATATATATATATATATATATATATATATATATATATATATATATATATATATATATATATATATATATATATATATATATATATATATATATATATATATATATATATATATATATATATATATATATATATATATATATATATATATATATATATATATATATATATATATATATATATATATATATACATATATATGTCTTACCCACCAAATAATTATGTCAATTAAATTCAATATTTCATCATTTAACCTTTCCACACCAAGTATACACTCTTCACCACTAAACACCATCTCTCTACCTATCACAACCCAAGGGATCCTACAAAATGAATCACAAAGCAAAACAGCACAAAATCACATTTCTGTCACGCTCATTGGCTCACTCGCCCAGCGAAGCCTCAGCGAACGTTCGCTACCCACTCGCCTAGCGAACTCCCTAGCGAAGGCAGACAGTAGCTACTAGAAGGGTTCTCTACCTCACTCGCCTAGCGAACCTGCTAGCAAATGCTCACTACTAGCTCGCCTAGCGAAGGTGCTAGCGAGCGTCTGCGATCTCTCAAAACCCTCACTGTCTAACAATGTCATCTTGCTCAATTCCAAGCCTATCACTCTACTTCTATCTCCCATCCTGTCATTACTACAACCAGTACACACCACTCTAGTCATTATTCTATAAATTTATCTCCGGAACCCACACCTATGTCCATCAACAGAACTACAGAAGTTACTCAGAACCTCACCAAAATCACACCATATGTGCACCCATTCATCAATGGCAGCAACAATTGTCGCTTGCGCGAAAATAAGGTGTCGGCAAAACAGAAGAGTCGCAACCTTTCGTTATTTATCCCTCAGAGCGGGAAAGGAAACGATCGGAAAAACGTAACGAAAAAGGGTAAGACAAGGTCATCGCAACCGTTGTCTGGATTCGGGAGTCGGTTACACAAGGGGAAGGTATTAGCACCCCTCACGTCCGTCGTACTCGACGGGATCCTCGCTTGTTGTGTTTACTTGGACGGGTTGGTTTTATTCTATCTACCTATCAAGGCTGGCTGAAACAGAAAAGAAAAATGACTCGGCAAAGCGTCGCGCTTTATGCCTACGTATTCTCATCAGAGAATGAGAAATCAGAGTCAATGTAGTTCGGCCTACGACGGGTTATGGGGGAAGGTAGCTCGCCAAGACATCGCCATCTTGTGCCTACGTACTCTCAACAGGTATGAGAGATCAGAGCTCACGTAGTTCGGGAAACTACGGTTTATTTCCTGTCTTTTACGAAAGAAGTGTTTTTTATTGTGTTTGCGATTTCAATCGCACTAGAGACTATGACCTGAGAGTGAATGCGTCGCATGTCACCCAAAGGGTACCATACTAAACATACAGACTGTGGAAAAGAAACTCTCCCACCATCCTTTCTCAGATAGCTTAAGGCTCGTAACGTACGAAAGAAATCATTCATGATTACTGTATCTTAAACTGTTTTGAGATGAGAAGAGAACAGGCCCAACTAGGAGGGAGACTATCAAGTCCTACTGTTATCATGCCATGGATTCATCCTATGGTTGAGGTTTGAACAGGGAACTCCTAGAAGTTGTCATGCATAGGTTTCAACCTAAAGTTCTATCATCAATTCCTTATCAAAGGAAATGAGAGTCCTAAGGGATCATGTCAATGATACACCAAAACAGACAAAGCATCAGCTCAACAGTAAAATGCATGCAATGCAAGTGAGGGAGGAAATGTGTGTGGGGCTTCAGCCTCCACAAGCTCATCTCAACCTCAAGCCAGAATGGATAACAGTAATCATACTGAAATATAAACAACCTGCTATCAAGCAATAACAGTAAGCTGCAATCATACAGATAAAAATGAAATAAAATGCCATCAGACAAACAAACCACATGGGCAAGGGAGTTGGGCTCTACCGAATACCCGCAAGCAAAGCCACACAGTAACAATACAAGCAGAGGGAGCAACTCAACCTCTAGTGCAATCATGCTCCTAGATTCTACCTATTCTAGATATGAACTTATTCTAATGCATCAAGCAAGTCAAGCAAAACACATCAATACAGAAAAGAAAAACAGAAGAAAGCAGATCAACTCCTCTCTCAACTCCAAGCTTCAGCTCTTCCAACAGCAACTCAGCCTTCAGACTTCAATCACTCTTGACAACCATCAATTGCTTTTCCAGGTTTCAACCCTACAACATAAGTTTCAACTTATCTTCTCCTTTAAGCTTCAGTTTCTTGATCTGCTCCACCTTCAGGCTTCACTATCAGACATGAGTATTAACTTGGCTCCTTCAGGATCTCCAGGTATCAAGGTAAGTATCCACTTCCTTTGTTCTTCAAGCTTCAGCTTTTCAGAAATGATCTCAATCACTTAGAAGTGTCAACTTCCTCCTTCAGTCTTTACTTCATCTTCAGGGGTCTTCAAGTATCAACTTGCTCTTGCTGCTCTTCAAGCTTCAGCTGGAATGGCAATACTCAAGGATTCATCCTCTTCTACACTCTTCATTAAAGTCTTCATCCTCAAGCTCAAGCTCAACCTCTCTCAAGACAATCAAACCAGAGAAAATCACTTATCTGGATAAGCTGGGGGATATTGAACTGCTTATTGACCACCAAAGGTGACCTTTAAGGGTTCAACATCAAAGGAATGGTTCCCTCAAAAGTTCTACTTCCTAGGTATAATCACTTATCCCTCCAAAGGAGAGAGGTGTATACCATGGAAGGACTTTGAATCATAGGGAGGAATGGAGGTGAATGATACCATCCATGTTTGAGAAAGAAATTATCTAGGTCTAAACTCTTCCTAATCCTTAACCCTAAAACAACAAAAAGGAAATAAGAACAAGCTCTCAAGCTCCTCAATGCATCTTCAAATCTTCTACTATGCTCCTCAATGCTCCTTAGAATAGGATCAAGCTCTCCAAGCCCACAAAGCAAAGCAACTAAAGCAAACATGCCCTAAAGGCAACATAAACAATCAACCAATACAAAAATCAACTAAAAATAGCATACTACTATATTAAATCCTAATATAATTTCTAAGGGATCCTACATGCCTACCCTTAATACCCATATATGTCCCATAGTCTAACTTGTCCTAAAAACCCAAAAATCTAAAGTTATTATGGACCTATGTTGAAGTTTAACCTAATTCTACACAACCTAATAACATCTAATCAAAACTATCCTAAAAATCACCACAAAAATATGGAATAAATCCAAGGGGAAGTTAAAACATACATCTAACTATTCTAAAAAGAATGACTTAAAAATAATAAGGGAGCTACCTAAACAAAATTCTACAAAATCATTTATCAATATAAAAGAATTAAAATGCACTAAAAGAAGAAAATATGCAAAAAATACTAAAAATGCATGATATGAAAAATGTTTTTATTTTATATTTTTCTAGACAAAAGTATGAAATGGGAGCAAAAACTCCCATGAAAAAATCTTGAATTTCCATTTAATATGAATTTTCAAAGTATGAAAGAAAATGGAGAAAAATAAAAATGAATTATGAAGCATGGGGTGTAACAAGCAACCAGACATAGTTCATTTTTCATTTGGGCCCAAACTGGGGGTTTAAACAGCAAAGCGCCAGGGCCCAATTCATTAATCAGAAAAAAACAATTGGAAAAATAAAGAAAAAAGAAAAGGGCGCGGTGCAAATAGAAGCGAATTTCAGTTATAAAATGGATTGGGCTTCAATGGGGGTGGGGTTATCAAAGATCACTTAAGCCCAGAATTCCTCTTTTAATGAAACGCGGCGTTTCATTGCTTTCAGCCTTCCCTCCAAAATTCAATTAAACTCAAGCCGTTGGATTAGTCTCCCAGGTCAAGGGTCAGTGCATGATCTGATGGTTGAGACTTCGTCTTCTTCCTTGGGCTAGGGTTTCGCTGAAACCTCCATGAAAACAGATTCCATGCACTCATCTTCCATCCCTTCGTGTTCCTTCGTTTCTTCATCAATTTTCAAGATGTAAAACACAAAGTTGCTCAGTTTTCCATGCTGAACACGATCCTGGCCTTGAAATACATTGAAATGGTCTCTACCATGGAACCCGATGGTGCAACTCAATTAATCCCAAAATGTGATCAGTCTTCAACTTCAACCAACCTTATATTTATCTACATCAAAATGATCCTCACATTCCACTGGTCAAAATAAGCTATTAATCTTGCATTATCACTCACTGTGCCACGAGTTCTTACTCCATCAAGAAATGGTATCCATGACTGAAACTTCATCAAATGCTCCTAAAGTCTCTAGAATTGATCACCTACTTGTCTCTAACCTTCCTATGCTAACAATTTAACCTAACCATGCCTAAATAATGAGGTGAAAGAGATTTTGCAAACCTGGCTTCTTGGTATGGCAGATGTAGTAGATCTTCAATTCAAGGCTTGAAACTCTTCAAGAGTGATCCTTGGAGGAAGATAAGACTTCTGTTTGCAAAAATTCTGAGGGAGAGAGCTTGTACTTCAAGATTCGATGATGATTTCTTCTTTGCAAATCCAATGGGAACACCTTCAATCCTTCATCAATGGAGCTTCAATTCAGCATGCACACACTCAGAGGGATCTATGGAAAGTGTTTGTGGAGAAAAAATGGATGGAGATGAAGAAGAATGAAGAAATTGAATGTGACTTGCAATGGAAGCTTTTGGATTTCACTCTCTCTTTCATGCACCAATTCTCACCAACCTTGCATCTGAGCAAGTTACACTCATCTTATAGAGTGGGTTAGAATCATCTAGAACCCCCTATAACAATCCAATGAGAAATTGAAGTTTTCATGTCATGGTATTTTGATTTCTCATTCTCCTTACATGCTATCTCATGCCAAGCATCTCATAACTACCAATTCTGACTTGAATTTGTCCCCACATGAGATTTAGGGTAAGTTACAATGCATAACTACCTTGCTTGTTGAGTTATTTTGAGTTTTGGTTTGGTACCTTAATATGCAAGTAAGCCAATTCCAAAGCAGCCCTATGATGCAAGCCTCAAATCAAAATTGTGGCTGAACCATTGTTCTTAGAATGTCATTTGGAGTCAAAATGACCTATTACATGACATGGTTTGGACTTATAACTTGGGATTTCCATTTTTCAAATTCACTTTAATTAACTTATGCCTCATTTTTAGGCCATTTTTATCACTTTTTGATATGAGCCTTTTCAACATCTCATGACCTCCCTACTAGCCTTAAAACATCATTCTAAGCAAGTTTGATGTTGAAGATTTTTCCATTTGAAGCTTGGAAGTAGGAGATATGGCCTTATGCTTGAAATGACCTATAACCTCCAAATGACCAAAATGCCCTTGACTTGTCAAAGCCATAACTTGAGTTCTACAAATCCTATCAAGGACTTCTAGTACTCTCTAGAAAGCTAAGACGATGCTCTTCAACATTCATGTTTACCAAGAATCCATAGGAGTCATCCTACTAGGGCAAAAGTTGTCTGCAAGTTGGGTGACTTTCAAGGACCCAGATTCACATACCTCAGATGACCTGTAATTTGTCAAAGCCATAACTTGAGCTCTACAAATCCTATCAAGGACTTCTAGTGCTAAAATTAAATATAAGAACAAGCTCTACAACATTCATGTTGTGGGGAAGATGAGATGACAATCACATCTTGAGCTAAATTGTCTTGAAGATAGGGATCAAACTAGGGGATTTTACACTGTCAATCCTTAGAAACCCTAGCTTAAAACTTCTCAAACTCCTCAATCATGATGAGTTGGTCTAGGAATCATCCTTATAGTATCTTAATACATCATTCCATGATCACATGGCTCTTGGATTAGGTCTCAACCCTCTCCAAATCTTCAGTTGACCTAGGGTTGACCCAGTCAAACCCTAATTCCACCACTCATGGATGAATCCTCTGAATTCTTGTACAATAACCTCTCTAGGCTTCATGATGGCTTTCAAGACATCTCATAAGCTTTCTCAAAGCTTCAAGTCCATCCTCATAGTTTCAGAATCATCTGAGGAGCTCCCACAACTCTCAAGTTATGAGACACACAACCGTGGTTTCAACCAATCCCTCGGAGGATCTCTTGAGTTCTCTGACAAAGGTATCAATCTTTGAACCCTTGAACAAACTTCTTGGCTGGCTTCATAGCCTCATATAACTCTTGATGGGTAAATAAATGTTTGTCAAATTTTAGGGTGCAACAGCTGCCCCTATTCAAACGGCTTGAACCTGACTGGGTGAGGAGCGAACGGCTCTCAGCCAATCAAGGTGCGAGACGGTTGAATACCGATAAACCCGAAAATTTGCCAATTGCCCAAGCACACGGTACTCTGGCGGGAACAAATCTTCGAACACTGAAATAATAGCTGCACGACAACTAGCTGGAGACATACTGAACTGAACCTTGTCGTCAGTTATCCACATTAAATTCCTCTGACATTGTCATCAGACACCGGACCTCGCCGTCAGGCATTCATGAAAATAAAACGTCTGACATCACCGTCGGACAACCAAAACACCCAACATCGCCGCTGGAAGGCTAAACCACCTGACATCGCCGCCAGAATCAAACATCCAACATCACCGCTGGAGAATCAAATCACCTGACATCACCGCCAGAAACAAACATCCAACATCACCGCTGGAGAACTAAATCAATCTGACATCGCCGCCAACTTTCAACATAGTCTGACCTCACCGTCAAAACAAACGTCCAACATCGCCGCTGGAAACAAACATAATCTGACCTTGCCGTCAAAACAAACGTCCAACATCGCCGCTGGAGGACTAAAACACCCAACATCGCCGCTGGAAAGATGAACCATCTAACATCGCCTCCAGAAAGATGAACCATCTGACATCGCCGCCAGAACCACTAAAACACCCAACATCGCCGCTGGAGAACTCAAAATAATCTGACCTCGCCGTCGAACACGAACATCCAACATCGCCGCTGGAAAGCTGAAGAACCTGACATCGCCGCCAGAAACAAACAAATACCCAGCATCGTCGCTGGAGCTACTAAAGAATTTGACATCGCCGCCAGAACCAAACATGATATGACCTCGCTGTCAAAACAACAAACGTCCAACATCGCCGCTGGAAACAAACATAATGACCTCGCCGTCGAAAAACATCCAACATCGCCGCTGGAAAACTAAAGAACCTGACATCGCCGCCAGGCTGAAGAAAATCCATTGGGGAGTTGGTCACACGGTAACTTGTAGTACATAGTCGATCACGCCATCAGGCGTTCAAAGAAACCGTCGGGCATCAGCCGGACTTCAACCATTAGGTTGATCATGCCATCAGGCATTCAAAGCAACTGTCGGGCATCAGCCGGACTTCAACCATCAGGTTGATCATGCCATCAGGCATTCCGCATTAGCTGAGATAACTGCTTCATTAACACATGTAGACTTCAATCATGGAGTCTTCAAAGGAGGTTTCAACTTCGCCGTTGGAAAACCTGCTGGGGAGGATGCTTCGCCGCTAGGGAATCTGGAGAACTATCAAGCAACTCCGCTCCGGGGGTCCAGAAATCATTCTGGAGGAATCAACTCTGCTGAGGACTTCAAGAATCATCTTGAACAAATAACTCCGTCGGGGAACTCAAGAATCATCTTGAACCCATAACCATTCTGAGCAAACACTCTGTTGGGGATTCCAGGAATCATCCTGGGAAACTCTTGCCGGGGACAAACCAATCATGGCTTGAGCAGCTTCCAAGGATTCGGCTCTTTTGGGGATTCAGGAATCATCCTGGGCAACCTTCACTGGGAACTCTACTAGGGAGCTTAAGAATCATCTTAAGCAAATGGCCCTGCTGAGGAATTCAAGAATCATCTTGAACTGAAGACTTCGCTGGGGATCTCAAGAATCATCTTGAGCAAGCGACTTCGTTGGGGAGAATGTTAGGAATCATCCTGAGCAATCAATTCCTTCGGCGGAACATCTGCAAAACAAGAACGGTAACAACCTAGATCATGTTTATTATGCGTATGCTTCGGCGCCATGCTCCACACGGTGGAAATGCTATGCGTTTATGATACATGCTATGCAATCATGCAAAATGATGCGATCCCGTCAGCAAAATAAATGCCGAGGGGGAATCCTCCTGTCAAGGAGAAAGAACTACTCAGATAGAGGGATCATCCTGCTGAGGAGAACATGGTCACGCCAATCTCAATTGGACTCCGCAGGGGATACAACTTCAGTTGACTGCTGCGAGGAAAACAACTTCAGTTGAATGCTGCAGGGGAACGAAGCTCTACGAGAACCTGGACCTGCTGAGGGAAAACGATGTCAGTCGCGAGAATAGGCTGCAGGGCCTTCATGGCCACTTCTCTGGGGATTTCAACTTTGTGGGGAAACAACTTCAGCTGCTCAACACTCCACTGGGGAAAACCAATCATGGTCTGGGCAACCTCCAAGGATTCGGCTCTCTTGGGGATTTGCAATTTCGGTTGAGGAAGGAGAAATCATTCTGCTTCGCTGGAGAGAGTACGACTCTGGGGGAAATACAACATCAGCTGTTCAACGCTCTGCTGGGGAAAACCAATCATGGTCCCAACTGCTCTCCTGGAGAGAGTACGGCTTTGATGAGGAATTTCAATTCCGCTGGGGAAGAAGGAATCATCCGACTTCGGGGGAGAGTACAACTTTGTAGGGAAACATCACCAGCTGTTCCAACATACTGCTGGGGAAGAGGGAATCATCTGACTTCGGGAGAGAGTACGACTCTGGTGGGGAATCTCAATTCCGCTGGAGACTTCAGTCTGGCACCATCAGTTGCTGCATACTTCAGCGTATGAATAGTTTCCTACGAAACCTGCACTTGTGACCCGGTGCAGGGGGATGAAATCATGCTTTGGCGCGTGACTCAGATGAGGAGGTGACGTTCCTTCAGGATGCGTCTGCTTGGGGAAATAGAATCATCTCTGCCTGGGGAGACATATCAATGCTCACTATCTCGCGTTCAGACCCTACGGGGAGAGGCTACTGAACTCTGCTGGAGGAAGAGGAATCATCCTGCTTCGGGATATGCACGGTGCACTGTCTGGAATATGCTACACCTGTAACAACACCAACAAACAGACAAGATACCCTTCTCAAAGGGACCTATCAAGGTTATTATCTCGTGACAGTATTCAAGTAATTAATTGTTTCAACAATCAGTGGCCTAGGCCCGTAAGTTTATGTATGCGCATTTTATCAAAAACATCGGCGTTCTTTTTCGCAAACAAAACAGATAAATGCTAAACAGACAAACAGAATTGCTGAATAGTACATTTTATTGATAACGAACCCTTGAATGGGTAAAAATGTTTTACAACAGATGCAAGCTCCTGGAATGAGGAAGCCGCGCAAAAATAAATATACATCAGTATATACAAATGTCGGCAACGAGGCGTAGACGAACACCATGAGTTGATCCCTCTATGACCCACTCGACTTCGATACTTCTCCGACGCTTCAGCTTCGGAAGAGATTGATTCAGATGAACGGCCCTCAGGTCCTCCAAACCACTAAACAATGAAAGTCCACACGCGGAACGCAGTCATTTTCTTTTTCAAATCCCTAACTTTTGCGTGAACCGCCCTTTGCGGGTTTTCAGTTCACCGGGATACCCTTTTTTGCCGAAGCCGCCCAATGTAGGTTTTCGACTTCGCGGGTGTACATTTTTTCAATTTATATCCCTAATTTTTGCCCAAACCTTTTTATTCTGTTTTTGGTTCGCCGGGATGCCCATTTTTTGCCTGGACTCTCTTTTTTTTGTCCAGCGGGTCGCTTTCAAGCAAAGTATTTTTTAACTGCGTCCGCGTTCACCGGGGATGCAAAATCTTCACCATCCATCGTGGATAACAACAAAGCTCCTTCCGAGAAGACCTTGCTGACGACATACGGACCTTCGTAATTCGGAGTCCACTTGCCCCGGTGATCGGAGTGTGGTGGAAGAATCTTCTTCAGGACGAGATCACCCGTCTGAAAGCTTCTGGGACGCACCTTCTTATCATAAGCTTTCTTCATTCGGATTTGGTACAGACGACCAAACGCAATTGATGCTAACCTCTTCTCGTCCATCAGGCTGAGTTGGTTCAGACAATTTGTAATCCATTCTGCCTCGTCGAGTTTCACATCAACCAAAACTCGCAAAGAAGGGATCTCCACTTCTAACGGTAGGACAACTTCCATACCGTACACCAAGGAGAAAGGAGTTGCCCCGGTTGACGTACGGACCGTCGTACGATAACCGTGCAGTGCAAATGGCAGCATCTCGTGCCAATCTTTGTAGGTCACAACCATCTTCTGAACAATCTTCTTTATGTTCTTGTTAGCCGCTTCAACAGCGCCATTCATCTTCGGCCGGTAAGGAGATGAGTTGTGGTGTTCAATCTTGAAGCTCTGGCACAGCTCCTTCATCATCTTGTTATTCAAATTCGAACCATTATTAGTAATGATCCGCTCGGGAATTCCGTAACGACAGATGATGTCCCTCTTTATGAATTTAGCCACCACCTGCTTGGTCACATTAGCATACGAGGCTGCCTCCACCCACTTGGTGAAGTAGTCGATAGCTACCAGAATGAAACGATGACCGTTAGACGCAGTAGGCTCGATCTTTCCTATCATGTCGATGCCCCACATGGAGAACAACCATGGGGAGGACATGACATTCAATGGGCATGGCGGCACATGAACTTTATCAGCATAAATCTGGCATTTATGACATCTCTTCGCGAATCTGAAGCAATCCGACTCCATCGTCAGCCAATAGTATCCTGCTCTTAGGATCTTTCTTGTCATAGCATTCCCGCCGGCGTGCGTACCAAATGTGCCTTCATGGACCTCTTCCATGAGCATACTCGCTTCTTTCTTATCTACACATCTGAGTAGCACGAGATCGTGGTTTCTCTTATACAACACTCCATCAGGATTGAGATAAAAGTTTCCAGACAGCCTCCTCAGAGTCTTCTTATCCTGGGTTGACGCACCCGCAGGATATTCCTTAGTCATAAGGAAAGTCTGGATGTCATGGAACCATGGCTTGCCATCGGCGGCTTCCTCGATTGCAAAGACAAAAGCCGGTCTATCAAGACGCGAAAGGACAATTCTTGGAGCCTCATTCCAAAAATTGACTTTATACATTGAAGCCAACGTGGCTAAGGCATCAGCCATCTGATTTTCAGCCCTGGGGACATGATGGAGTTCCACTCGATCAAATAACGGAAGTAGCCTTCTGGCATAATTCATGTACGGCACCAAATTCGATTGACGAGTCTCCCACTCCCCTTTAATTTGGCTGATCACGAGCGCTGAGTCACCATATACGTCTAGATTCTTGATTCTCAAATCAATTGCCTCTTCTAGACCCATGATGCATGCTTCGTACTCTGCCTCATTGTTGGTGACTGGAAACGTCAGTCTCGCAGTGAATGGGATGTGGGATCCGTGGGGAGTCGTGATGATAGCCCCGATGCCACTTCCATAGGAATTAACCGCTCCATCGAATATCAATTTCCACTGGGATTTCCTATCTGGCCCCTCGTCGGGCAACGGCTCATTGCAATCCTTCGCTTTGAGAAACATAATATCCTCGTCAGGGAATTCAAACTTCATCGGCTGGTAATCCTCGATCGGCTGTTCGGCAAGGTAATCAGACAATACGCTTCCCTTGATGGCCTTCTGGGACACGTATTGAATATCATATTCTGTTAGCACCATTTGCCACCTGGCAATCCTGCCCGAAAGAGCCTGCTTCTCGAAGACGTACTTGATCGGATCCATCTTCGAAATTAGCATAGTGGTGTGATTGAGCATGTACTGTCGTAAACATTTGGCAGCCCAAGCTAGTGCACAACACGTCTTCTCCAGCATCGAGTAGCGAGATTCACAGTCAGTGAACTTTTTACTCAGGTAGTAAATGGCATGCTCCTTTCTGCCCGTCTCGTCGTGCTGACCGAGAACACACCCCATACTGTTCTCAAGAACTGTCAAGTACATGATTAATGGCCGTCCAGCCACTGGGGGTATCAAGATTGGAGGTTCTTGAAGATACTGCTTTATCTTATCGAATGCCTTCTGGCAATCCTCATTCCAAGTAATCGCCTGATCTTTCTTTAAAAGCTTGAACATCGGTTCACACGTGGCCGTGAGCTGAGAGATAAACCTCGCAATGTAGTTTATTCTGCCCAAGAAACCACGAAATTCTTTTTCTGTTTTCGGCGCTGGCATTTCTTGAATGGCTTTTATCTTCGCAGGATCAACCTAGATGCCTCGTTCACTAACGATAAACCCCAGCAACTTTCCGGACCGCACTCCGAAAGTGCATTTGTTAGGATTCAGCCTCAGCCTGAACTTCCTAAGCCTCTCAAAAAGCTTCAATAAGTTGACTAGATGCTCTTCCTCTGTTTGGGACTTTGCAATCATGTCATCAACGTAGACCTCGATCTCATGATGAATCATATCATGAAACAAAGTCACCATTGCTCGCTGGTAAGTGGCCCCTGCGTTCTTCAGACCGAAGGGCATTACCTTATAGCAAAATGTTCCCCAGGGGGTGATAAACATCGTTTTCTCCATGTCCTCCGGCGCCATCTTGATCTGATTGTAACCGGAGAAGCCATCCATGAACAAAAACACGGAGAACTGGGCTGTGTTGTCGACCAACACATTGATATGAGGCAACGGGAAATCATCTTTAGGGCTCGCCCTATTCAAATCCCGATAATCGACGCACATGCGTACCTTACCGTCCTTCTTCGGTAAAGGCACTATGTTGGCGACCCACGGAGGGTAAGTGGTGACCGCTAAGAAGCCAGCATCGAGCTGTTTCTGCACTTCTTCTTTGATCTTAACGGCCATATCTGGTCTCGTCCTCCTAAGCTTCTACTTAACGGGAGGGCAATCTTCTCGCAGCGGCAAGTGGTGGACCACGATGTCCGTGTCAAGTCCAGGCATATCTTCGTATGACCAAGCAAAGACGTCACTATACTCTCGAAGCATCTCGACCAATCTCTGCTTGACATCACTCTGCAGCGCGGCCCCTATCCTGACATTTCTGACGAGCTCTTCAGAACCCAGATTCACGATCTCAATCTCCTCTTCATGAGGCAGAATAACCTTTTCCTCTTGTTTCAACAAGCGGGCCAACTCTTCAGGAAGGTCTTCGTCTTCATCAATCTCTTCTTCGGCTTGATAGATCGGGCAATCGAAGTCGAAGTGAGCCGTAGAAGGTCCAGAGTCGATGTCATCTGTTATGTGGATCCTGCAATAACAAGGGTTAAGTTTAAAACAAGAATATGCAGGTTAGCACAAACCCCATTGCCATTTTGCTATTTTTCAAAACAAATATAAAACAGGAATAACAGAGAACACAATATTTGAATACGAAGAAAACGCCTTTGATTTATTAACAAAATGCATGTACATAATCCAACAAGGCCCTGACAATAAAACCGCTATGCCCCGGGTAGGCCATAGGGTTGTACAATGATTGTAAAAAGTAGATCATTACTCTTCACTTGTCAGCTGGATGATATCCTTGGTGGTCCAATTGTTGAGGCCCTTGCCCGGCTCGCCTGGCTGAATCCAAGAGTCGAGATCACAATCGCTATCCCCGCTGTCTTCAGACGCCGTGTTGATGCTTTCGAAGATCACTCCGCCACTGGTAAATAGGATCGGCCCCTTACCCCGTGACGCGCTGCTAGACGAAGAAGAAGAAGCTTCAGCTTCAAGAGAATACCCCAATCCAAACTTATCCTGCTTATTCGGTATCTCCAAAATATTCCCCCAGCCTGGGGTAGATCCAGCTTTGACGACGGCCCGAGCTTCTTTGAATGAGGAGAGATTCATCTCTGGCTTTTCTGTGACTACAGGAGCTACCTCTTTCACTTTGACGGCTTCAAATGCTTGGCAGAGAGTTTCATGGATTTCGCCATCCATTTCAACATACTTAAAGGATGACAAATGGCTCACCATTATGTCCTCCTCACCACACACGGTTACTATGCTTCCCTCGACAGCATATTTGAGCTTTTGGTGCAACGTGGAGGTCACGACACCAGCAGCATGGATCCACGGCCGGCCCAAGAGGCAACTGTAGGCAGGCATGATGTCCATGATATAAAAGACCGTGTCGAATGTTTCCGGACCGACTTGGATCGGCAGGGTCAACTCTCCGAAAACATGGCGCTTAGTTCCGTCAAACGCTTTCACCACCAGATCACTGGGTGTGCAAAGCAATCCACGAGTGTCCAACTTCATTAATGCCTTCTTCGGAAGAACATTCAGTGATGAACCCGTATCCACCAGGACGTGCGACATGATGGTGCCTCTGCACTCTATCGAGATGTGCAAGGCGCTGTTGTGATCCCTCCCTTTAGGCGTCAGCTCTAAATCTGTGAAACCTAGCCCATTACCAGCATTAACGTGGGCTACCACCTCTTCTAGCTGATTCACCGATATCTCTTACGGTACGTAGGCAGCGTTCAATACCTTCAGTAGCGCGTTGCGGTGTGCTTCAGAACACAGCAACAGGTTGAGAATAGAAATCTTCGAAGGCGTCTGATGGAGATGGTCTACAATCTTGTAGTCGCTCTTTTTGATTAACCGCATAAACTCCTCGGCATCTTTGACCAGCAAATCCTTTTCTATCCCACACGGGACCTCTTCGACGACTTTGATTTTACCTTTATCGGCCACATCAGCTTTGACCGCTTTCTCTGCCACGACCTCCGGCGGTGCAAACACTCTGCCGCTACGGGTAATACCACTGATTCCTGCGAGATTCTCTACAGTCGACCCATACGACTCCAGCTCTAACTTCTGACCGTTGCAATAAACTTCAGCCCCATAATGCCACGGAACGGCGTTAGTGCTCTCGAATGGTATCGGCCCAGCTTTGGTAATAGTAATTGTAGGCGGTATGGGCGCAGAAATGGTTATTGGTTGGCGAGGGATGGTGATGGTGGCGACTTCATCGGCCTGCTTTAACACTACCTCTCCTGATACACTTTCAGCCCTCCGGCTGAACTGCAAAATCCCCTCAGTCATCAGACTTTGGATTCCTTCTACCAATTGCTCACACCCATCAGAATGTGTATCACAGTCCATGCATAGTTCTCCGCATCCTGGAAAGAACCCTTTCTTCAACAACTTAGCTTTGACGAAACTAAGCGGCGTCTTGAGATCTTTGACATCAGTCAACAGATCTGCACTCTCTTCTTCGATAATGGCGTTCACTCCACCTCCCCTATGATTAGGCATAGGATTCTTCGTGACATTGGGCACATTATCGGAGAAGTTGATAATCTTGGCATCTACCAGGTCCTGCACCTTGTGCTTAAAGGCTTTGCAGTTCTCGATCGTGTGGCCTGGTGCCCCTGTATGGAAATCGCAAGTGGCATTTGCGTCGTACCCTGGTGGAGGTACCCCTGTCAAGGGAGCCATCGTCCTCTTCTGAACCAACTGAAGCTGAAGCAAAGTCTGCAAGAGTTGCGCGTACGACATGGGCGGTGCCTCGAAGTGACGGTTTGTCAAAGATGCCCGATTCTGGTACTTTCTATATCCCTGCTGATTCGGTTGCTGCTGCTGCTGCTGGGATATTTATACTGGCTATCTGCTGCTGAGGGCCCTTGCCCTTTCTTCGAGCGTTGGTCACAGCGCTCGCATCCCCTTCTCGTCGTTTACCGGCATAAGGTTTCTTTCCGCCTCCTCCAACTGAGGATGACTCACCTTGGATTTTCTCGATCTTGATACCATTCTCGACGTGCTCGCCCATGGTAATGAGAGCTGAGAACGTCCCAGACATACCGCTGACTAACTTTTCATAGTAAACCCCAGGGAGGGTAGCCACAAACATCTGCACGAGCTCGCGCTCAAGCATCGGCGGTTGAACCCGAGCTGCCAACTCACGCCACCGCTGGGCGTACTCCTTTAATCCTTCATTATTCCTCTGCGAAAGGTTCTGGAGCTGGATTCGGTTCAGGGCCAAGTCGTTATTGTACTGATAATGGTGAACAAACGCTTCAGCGAGATCCTTCCATATGCGCACGCTAGTGGGCTCTAGACCCATATACCACTCGAGGGATGGCCCGGAAAGACTATCTTGGAAGAAGTGCATCAGCAACTTCTCATCTTCGGAATAGGCAGACATCTTTCTATAGTACGATCGCAGGTGGACACGGGGGCAAGTGGTGCCCTTATATTTCTCAAAGTCAGGCACCCTGAACTTAGGAGGTACCTTGAAATCAGCAATTAACCCCAGCTTGGACATATCAACGCCCAAAGTATTCTGATTCTCAATATCTCTCATTTTATCTTCAAGTGCTTTGAACCTGAGCCGCGCTTCAGCATTCAGCTCCCCTTCCGCACCCCTTTGAGAGAACACATCATCCTAATGATCCTCAAGCCATGGTTGAGGCAGCAACAGATTCCCGATGCCTGCATTGCCGTTGACCGACCCGATGTTGACATTAGCTCCCAGACTCCCATTGCCGACGCCCGTCGTATTGAGTCCGATGTTGGCCATCACATTGCCATTAGCACTTCCATTGCCCCCGACCACAGGGACACCGTTCTGCGGAGTATCAACTGGTGGAGGAGTAGGCACGGCCCCGCCATGAAGTATGCCGTTGCTATCAACCCTAGAGATCAAAGGTTGAACCAAAGTCCTGAGCTTGTCCTGACAATTAGCGACCACCTGCATAAGTTCCATAAAGCGATCCATCCTCTCACGGAGCTCCTGGACATCTTTCTGCACTTGATCCATGATCCTGGTCTGATTAGCTCGAGTTGGATAACGGTGAATTAGTCTCTGATCAATCCTGGAGTCACCGGAAACAGCCTGGAACCTGTAAACCTGAAAAACCTGCAAACACTAAAGGTTAGGAAAAACAACAAAATGTACGCCATGCAAATGCTTCATGCAGATGCATGCGTGGGTCTGTGTGTTTGGGAGATTTCCCCCGATCCTAGTTCCTGAGTGCCAGTGCTGATAATAATAAGAAGAAGAAGCCGGAGTCCAATCATGGAAACATCAATCTCATATATAAAGAAGGCCTATCAAGGCAGTACATAGCATCAGCGAGTACAAGACAAATCAACAGTGTGACCTCAGCCAACAAGCCTGGTGATGGTCAGCATACAACAAAGATGAAAACAAAAGGAATACAACTAGTCAAGTACGGCCACGGGCGCGATACTCTGCTAATAACTCCTTCGTCTCTGGATGATCTGGAAGAGTGAGCAACCCCTCGACGAGCAATTCTCTCTGCACAATGGTATACTGAAGTCCTTCGGTCGAACCTTCCCATGCTCCTTCGCCGAAGCAATCTTCTAATTTCCGCTTCTTGGACTCAAACGTCAGCTTGCGCTCCTTCAGGTTAGCGAGAGCTTTGTTGAGCTGGCCTTCGGCGGCGTATCTGCGGGCGGTTTCTTCATCAAACCTTTGCTCACTGTCCTTCACCTCGGCTTCTAGCTTGGAGATCTGCAGCATCAGCTTATCTTCCCGCTCTTTCCTGGTGGCCAGGGAAACCTTCCAGTGCTGGTTGAACTTGGATATCCTCCGATATGCCTCGTCCAAATGCTGCTTCTTCGTAGCCAATACGTCGTTGACAGCCTTGAAGTCTTGACCCATGCGTTCGCGCTCGGCTATCTGCTTAGTCAGGTCTGTACCCAGCTGGTTCACCAACTCTGTTTGCCTTTTGAAAGAATGAACGGCTTCGTTCCTCTCGCTTCGGAGCTGAGCTAGTTCCTTCTCCAGTTCTTCGTTCGCCCGCTTCAATTCCTCCCGCTCAGCTAATACCTGGTTATGCTGCTGAATGGGCACAGTAGTAGGCTCTTCGATTGTTGGAGGACTTTCTGGCTTGGCCTGAGGAAACGGCATCCCTATAGCATTGGCCCTGGCTCTGACCCATGTTGTATACGGAGGGTAGGCTTGATTGTTGCTTCTTCCCAGCAATGGCTTTCCTCGCTTACTGATACTATTCCATGCACGCTGAAGCTTGGACAACAAATCCCCTTCTAGAATACCCGTGAGGTACAGAGATTCCTGTACCTCTTCCTCCTTCAGCGGAGTTCTCAAAGCATACGCGAACTGTCGAACCAGCAACGACGGATTGTAATTTATACAGCCCTTCCTACCTATCAGAGGTACATTAGGAAACCCGCTGCAACTGAAGATCACCTCAGTACCCAACCTGTCTCTGTCGAACCAATCAATATCCTCTGCAGATAAACTCATCAGACGCTCAGGCCACTTAGCTGTGGCTGCAGACAAGACAAAAGGACCCCTCTTGGGCAGATGGCTATCAAGCCATTTGTACAGCAAGGGTACGCAGCATGAGACATTCTTCCCCCTCCTATTCTCATTCTTGTAGTGGACTGAGTGATAGACGTCTCCTATCAAGGTAGGGACTGGATTCCCTGAAGCAAAGATGTGAACCGCATCAAAGTCTACAAAATCGGGCATGTTGGGGAACAGGATGATGCCATATATGCATAAAGCGAGAATGGCATTGAACGCGTCCCAACATCTGTCCTTGGCATACTGCTGAGCCTTACCCACCAGAAATTGCAAGGAGAACCCAGGAACCTTGTTCCAACTGGTCAATACTAACTCGAAGGCGTCCAATGGAGTGAAGGAGCTAAACCATCCAGATCAGGCTCGACATCCATATGAACAAAAGGCATCTTCCTTTTGATAGGCACACCTAGCAAATCAGCATACTCTTCCAACGTAGGTGCGAGAACGAAGTCCTGAAAAGTGAAACATCTCAGTGGAGGGTCGTAGAACTGCAGCAGAGCATGCAACCCATTCAACTCGAACACATAAGGCTTACAAACCAAACTGAGCAACCTGCCATAAGATTTTCTGAACTCATCCTTCACAGAATCATCTGCTAGAGCTATCAAACCAGTCAACTTAACCACATCAGGGGTAGGGAACTTGTAAGCCACAGTCTTCCTCAGAGAGCCCATAACAATACAATAGGAGGCAAGAAATCCTGGATTGGGGAAAACGGTACCTGCAACACAGACACACGTTAATGAAATGCAAATGAACATGCAAACTAATGCAAAATGCAGTCATGCAATAATATATCCAGGCAACTGGTGTTGCGGAGGTTCTGTATCAACACAACCACGACTACTGATGAGAAGAAAACCCCGGTGTAGGACCACAAATTTGATCTGCCAAGAACAACCATCTGATAGGACCATATACACAGGATCATAATTCTGCTCTGTCAAGAACAAATGTCTGATAATAAGGACCTCTGATGTGTGATCAAGAAATATCTGCTAGTGAGGTCTTCAGACCCCAAATCAAAAATATGCCCTACCAAGAACAAACATACAGCTGCTGATGAGATCTTCAGACCCCACTCAAAATCTGCTCTATCAAGAACAAACAACATCTGCTGATGAGACCTTCAGGCCCCAAAAATCTGCTCTATCAAGAACAAACAACTGATGACAAAACTCTGCTCTATCAAGAACAGACATACACCTGATGATAAGATCCTCTGATCAAAACCTGCTCTATCAAGAACAGACAAATCTGCAACTGAGAAACCCTGGTACCAACAAAACTGATTCACTGTCAAGAAAACCAGGTAGTCTGAAGGTCAAAGTTTCCTGCAATAAACCCAATCCCACTCACAGGTATGGACCTAAACTGACTCAAGGTATGGCATCCTATGCGTTCATCAGCGTCACAGACTTTCAAGAGGGGTGATACGATACCCAGAAGGTGTGGCATCACCAGCTCATGAAGCGGCCTCACTTAGCTGAATCACAAATGATCGGTCCCCAGAGTCGACAATCCACCAAACCAGCAACCGTCTCAACCCAAAGGGTTGAAAGTGAAGCCAACCGGATGAACCTCGTCTGAGCGTGGATTTCATGAGACACTAGTGCCTGCAAAGCAAGCACGCGCCCACTAATTTCCACTCTAAGTCTATGGTGCACTCAAGCCTGGGTCTGGCTTCTCACTCATCAGAACTCCCATCCCACAACAGCACAAAATAATCATATTATACTGAAAAATAAAGTGCGGGAAATAAAGTGCGAGAAGTAAAATGCGATAAATAAACGCAACCCAACAAGTAAACATACAAGCGTTAGGATTGACTCTCGCAGGGAACCGCTCTTTTCCCCAGCAGAGTCGCCAGCTGTCGCTTGCGCGAAAATAAGGCGCCGGCAAAACAGAAGAGTCTCCACCTTTCGTTATTTATCCCTCAGAGCGGGAAAGGAAACGATCGGAAAAACCTAACGAAAAAGGGTAAGACAAGGTCATCGCAACCGTTGTCTGGATTCGGGAGTCGGTTACGCAAGGGGAAGGTATTAGCACCCCTCACGTCCGTCGTACTCGACGGGATCCTCGCTTGTTGTGTTTACTTGGACGGGTTGGTTTTATTCTATCTACCTATCAAGGCTGGCTGAAACAGAAAAGAAAAATGACTCGGCAAAGCGTCGCGCTTTATGCCTACGTATTCTCATCAGAGAATGAGAAATCAGAGTCAACGTAGTTCGGCCTACGACGGGTTATGGGGGAAGGTAGCTCGCCAAGACATCGCCATCTTGTGCCTACGTACTCTTAACAGGTATGAGAGATCAGAGCTCACGTAGTTCGGGAAACTACGGTTTATTTCCTGTCTTTTACGAAAGAAGTGTTTTTTATTGTGTTTGCAATTTCAATCGCACTAGAGACTATGACCTGAGAGTGAATGCGTCGCATGTCACCCAAAGGGTACCATACTAAATATACAGACTGTGGAAAAGAAACTCTCCCACAATCCTTTCTCAGATAGCTTAAGGCTCGTAACGTTCGAAAGAAATCATTCATGATTACTGTATCTTAAACTGTTTTGAGATGAGAAGAGAACAGGCCCAACTAGGAGGGAGACTATCAAGTCCTACTGTTATCATGCCATGGATTCATCCTATGGTTGAGGTTTGAACAGGGAACTCCTAGAAGTTGTCATGCATAGGTTTCAACCTAAAGTTCTATCATCAATTCCTTATCAAAGGAAATGAGAGTCCTAAGGGATCATGTCAATGATACACCAAAACAGACAAAGCATCAGCTCAACAGTAAAATGCATGCAATGCAAGTGAGGGAGGAAATGTGTGTAGGGCTTCAGCCTCCACAAGCTCATCTCAACCTCAAGCCAGAATGGATAACAGTAATCATACTGAAATATAAACAACCTGCTATCAAGCAATAACAGTAAGCTGCAATCATACAAATAAAAATGAAATAAAATGCCATCAGACAAACAAACCACATGGGCAAGGGAGATGGGCTCTACCGAATACCCGCAAGCAAAGCCACACAGTAACAATACAAGCAGAGGGAGCAACTCAACCTCTAGTGCAATCATGCTCCTAGATTCTACCTATTCTAGATATGAACTTATTCTAATGCATCAAGCAAGTCAAGAAAAACACATCAATACAGAAAAGAAAAACAGAAGAAAGCAGATCAACTCCTCTCTCAACTCCAAGCTTCAGCTCTTCCAACAGCAACTCAGCCTTCAGACTTCAATCACTCTTGACAACCATCAATTGCTTTTCCAGGTTTCAACCCTACAACATAAGTTTCAACTTATCTTCTCCTTTAAGCTTCAGTTTCTTGATCAGCTCCACCTTCAGGCTTCACTATCAGACATGAGTATTAACTTGGCTCCTTCAGGATCTCTAGGTATCAAGGTAAGTATCCACTTCCTTTGTTCTTCAAGCTTCAGCTTTTCAGAAATGATCTCAATCACTTAGAAGTGTCAACTTCCTCCTTCAGTCTTTACTTCATCTTCAGGGGTCTTCAAGTATCAACTTGCTCTTGCTGCTCTTCAAGCTTCAGCTGGAATGGCAATACTCAAGGATTCATCCTCTTCTACACTCTTCATTGAAGTCTTCATCCTCAAGCTCAAGCTCAACCTCTCTCAAGACAATCAAACCAGAGAAAATCACTTATCTGGATAAGCTGGAGGATATTGAACTGCTTATTGACCACCAAAGGTGACCTTTAAGGGTTCAACATCAAAGGAATGGTTCCCTCAAAAGTTCTACTTCCTAGGTATAATCACTTATCCCTCCAAAGGAGAGAGGTGTATACCATGGAAGGACTTTGAATCATAGGGAGGAATGGAGGTGAATGATACCATCCATGTTTGAGAAAGAAATTATCTAGGTCTAAACTCTTCCTAATCCTTAACCCTAAAACAACAAAAAGGAAATAAGAACAAGCTCTCAAGCTCCTCAATGCATCTTCAAATCTTCTACTATGCTCCTCAATGCTCCTTAGAACAGGATCAAGCTCTCCAAGCCCACAAAGCAAAGCAACTAAAGCAAACATGCCCTAAAGGCAACATAAACAATCAACCAATACAAAAATCAACTAAAAATAGCATACTACTATATTAAATCCTAATATAATTTCTAAGGGATCCTACATACCTACCCTTAATACCCATATATGTTCCATAGTCTAACTTGTCCTAAAAACCCAAAAATCTAAAGTTATTATGGACCTATGTTGAAGTTTAACCTAATTCTACACAACCTAATAGCATCTAATCAAAACTATCCTAAAAGTCACCACAAAAATATGGAATAAATTCAGGGGGAATTTAAAACATACATCTAACTATTCTAAAAAGAATGACTTAAAAATACTAAGGGAGCTACCTAAACAAAATTCTACAAAATCATATATCAATATAAAAGAATTAAAATGCACTAAAAGAAGAAAATATGCAAAAAATACTAAAAATGCATGATATGAAAAATGTTTTTATTTTATATTTTTCTAGACAAAAGTATGAAATGGGAGCAAAAACTCCCATGAAAAAATCTTGAATTTCCATTTAATATGAATTTTCAAAGTATGAAAGAAAATGGAGAAAAATAAAAATGAATTATGAAGCATGGGGTGTAACAAGCAACCAGACATAGTTCATTTTTCATTTGGGCCCAAATTGGGGGTTTAAACAGCAAAGCGCCAGGGCCCAATTCATTAATCAGAAAAAAACAATTGGAAAAATAAAGAAAAAAGAAAAAGGCGCGGTGCAAATAGAAGCGAATTTCAGTTATAAAATGGATTGGGCTTCAATGGGGGGTGGGGTTATCAAAGATCACTTAAGCCCAGAATTCCTCTTTTAATGAAACGCGACGTTTCATTGCTTTCAGCCTTCCCTCCAAAATTCAATTAAACTCAAGCCGTTGGATTAGTCTCCCAGGTCAAGGGTTAGCGCATGATCTGATGGTTGAGACTTCGTCTTCTTCCTTGGGCTAGGGTTTCGCTGAAACCTCCATGAAAACAGATTCCATGCACTCATATTCCATCCCTTCGTGTTCCTTCGTTTCTTCATCAATTTCCAAGATGTAAAACACAAAGTTGCTCAGTTTTTCATGCTGAACACGATCCTGGCCTTGAAATACATTGAAATGGTCTCTACCATGGAACCCGATGGTGCAACTCAATTAATCCCAAAATGTGATCAGTCTTCAACTTCAACCAACCTTAGATTTCTCTACATCAAAATGATCCTCACATTCCACTGGTCAAAATAAGCTATTAATCTTGCATTATCACTCACTGTGCCACAAGTTCTTACTCCATCAAGAAATGGTATCCATGACTGAAACTTCATCAAATGCTCCTAAAGTCTCTAGAATTGATCACCTACTTGTCTCTAACCTTCCTATGCTAATAATTTAACCTAACCACGCCTAAATAATAAGGTGAAAGAGATTTTGCAAACCTGGCTTCTTGGTATGGCAGATGTAGTAGATCTTCAATTCAAGGCTTGAAACTCTTCAAGAGTGATCCTTGGAGGAAGATAAGACTTCTGTTTGCAAAAATTCTGAGGGAGAGAGCTTGTACTTCAAGATTCGATGATGATTGCTTCTTTGCAAATCCAATGGGAACACCTTAAATCCTTCATCAATGGAGCTTCAATTCAGCATGCACACACTCAGAGGGATCTATGGAAAGTGTTTGTGGAGAAAAATGGATGGGGATGAAGAAGAATAAAGAAATTGAATGTGACTTGCAATGGAAGCTTTTGGATTTCACTCTCTCTTTCATGCACCAATTCTCACCAACCTTGCATCTGAGCAAGTTACACTCATCTTATAGAGTGGTTTAGAATCATCTAGAACCCCCTAGAACAATCCAATGAGAAATTGAAGTTTTCATGTCATGGTATTTTGATTTCTCATTCTCCTTACATGCTATCTCATGCCAAGCATCTCATAACTACCAATTCTGACTTGAATTTGTCCCCACATGAGATTTAGGGTAAGTTACAATGCATAACTACCTTGCTTGTTGAGTTATTTTGAGTTTTGGTTTGGTACCTTAATATGCAAGTAAGCCAATTCCAAAGCAGCCCTATGATGCAAGCCTCAAATCAAAATTGTGGCTGAACCATTGTTCTTATAATGTCATTTGGAGTCAAAATGACCTATTACATGACATGGTTTGGACTTATAACTTGGGATTTCCATTTTTCAAATTCACTTTAATTAACTTATGCCTCATTTTTAGGCCATTTTTATCACTTTTTGATATGAGCCTTTTCAATATCTCATGACCTCCCTACTAGCCTTAAAACATCATTATAATCAAGTTTGATGTTGAAGAGTTTTCCATTTGAAGCTTGGAAGTAGGAGATATGGCCTTATGCTTGAAATGACCTATAATCTCCAAATGACCAAAATGCCCTTGACTTGTCAAAGCCATAACTTGAGTTCTAAAAATCCTATCAAGGCCTTATAGTACTCTCTAGAAAGCTAAGAAGATTCTCTTCAACATTGATGTTGACCAAGAATCCATAGGAATCATCCTACTAGGGAAAAAGTTGTATGCAAGTTGGGTGACTTTCAAGGACCCATATTCACATACCTCAGATGACCTGTAATTTGTCAAAGCCATAACTTGAGCTCTACAAATCCTATCAAGGACTTCTAGTACTCAAATTAAATCTAAGAACAAGCTCTACAACATTCATGTTATGGGGAAGATGAGATGACAATCACATCTTGAGCTAAACTGTCTTGAAGATAGGGATCAAACTAGGGGATTTTACACTGTCAATCCTTAGAAACCCTAGCTTAAAACTTCTCAAACTCCTCAATCATGATGAGTTGGTCTAGGAATCATCCTTATAGTATCTTAATACATCATTCCATGATCACATGGCTCTTGGATTAGGTCTCAACCCTCTCCAAATCTTCAGTTGACCTAGGGTTGACCCAGTCAAACCCTAATTCCACCACTCATGGCTGAATCCTCTGAATTCTTGTACAATAACCTCTCTAGGCTTCATGATGGCTTTCAAGACATCTCATAAGCTTTCTCAAAGCTTCAAGTCCATCCTCATAGTTTCAGAATCATCTGAGGAGCTCCCATAACTCTCAAGTTATGAGACACACAACCTTGGTTTCAACCAATCCCTCTGAGGATCTCTTGACTCTGACAAAGGTATCAATCGTTGAACCCTTGAACAAACTTCTTGGCTGGCTTCATAGCCTCATATAACTCTTGATGGGTAAATAAATGTTGGTCAAATTTTGGGTTGCAACAACAATCATAAACACATCAACTTGCACACGACATTCATCATAATCAACAACAATCAAAGACATATCAACATAACAAACAAATTCATCAAATCCCTACGGGGTTAAGGAATCCCCTCTACCCAATTTCATGTAAACACCAATCCCAATCAGTTTCTCCCCCTTACCTCGATTAATGCTCCGATTGACGAAGAATCCCCAAAAAATCTGACAGCCCTAGCCTTCTTCTCTTCCCTTGTTCTTCCTCCTTGTTCTTTCTCTTCAATCTTTCTCCTTAATTTTGGTTATGAGCAGTTTATCGTGTTTTTCCTCTTTTCCCCCAAAACCCCCTTTTTATATACTTACTCCAATAATAATAATAATAATAATAATAATAATAATAATAATAATAATAATAATAATAATAATAATAATAATAATAACAATAATATTACTATTAATTATTAAATTATCACCAATATTAATTATATTATATTAATATTAACTCCATAGTTATTAAATAATTTTTACAGTCTAAGGGCACCCACCAACGCACTCAGACACCCCCCCACATAAGGACACACCAAAAAGACTAAATAATTAAAATGGGTGTTACAACTCTCCCCCACTTTAATTATTTTCGTCCTCAAAAATTACCTGATGGAAACAATTCTAGATACGCTTCCCGCATCCTACTTTCCAATTCCCAGGTCACACTGCCTCCTGCAGCACCTCCCCAAGCCACTTTCACCAAAGATATCTCCTTCCCTCGGAGTTGTTTCTCATTCATCAATTCGCATTAGAAGTACTTCAACGATCAAGTTATCTCTCACTGGCACGCCCTCCAATTGAATCAGTGTACCTCCTCGGCTTAGACACATGAACACATCATGCAAATTCTACAAGCGACAGCGGTAAAACAATCTAACATGCTATTTTCCCCATGCTTCTGTTGCGCTACTCTGATACGGATAACCAAACCACAGGGTATGCTCCCGAGACTTCAAGCTCGACCAACACCAGTTACCATCGTAACTCTTAAAACACGTCTTTTCTTGGATCCTTTTGATCTTTTTCAGGGGCCCCGCGCACAAACTCCGCTCCGAGTACAACATTCTCGCCGGACACACATCAGCACAAAGGAGTCCTACACCTCCTACCATACAAAACCTCATACGATGTCATTCCGATACTAGAATGATAGCGGTAATCATAGGTAGACTTAATCAACGATAATTAACTACCCCCTTGATCCATCTTGATCCAACACACAAGCTCTCAACAAATCTTCTATAGGCTGAATAGTTCTCTCTCTCTCTGTCCATCAGTCTGTGGATGACAGGCAGAACTCAACCACAAATTAGTACCCAAAGCGTCTGCAACTCTCCCAAAATCTCAACATAACTCTCAAATTTCCATCTGACACAATATTCGACAGTATCTCATACAACTTCACAACTTCATCAATATACCTCTCATATATCCTTGACATAGAATAGCTAATCCATCCACAATAACCCAAATTAAAATCATATCCCTCAAATTCTTCGGAAAACTCAACACTAAATTCATGAAAATACTACCCGATTTCCACTCTAGAATATTCAACGGCCGCATCAGACTCAACGGTCTCTGATGTTCAATCTTCGACTTTCAGCAATTCTAACCAGCATATTCAATCTCAACCACTTCTCTCTTCATCTATGGTCACCAAAACAATTTTCTCAAGTCTGGTTACCTCTTCATAGCACCTGGATGGATGCTCCATCTACCTCCATGTACTTCTTAAAGAGTACTCTTACTCCACTCAAAAATATCTGGAACACAAACTCCATCACGACATATCGTGGTACTATTTCCACTAATCCGAAAATCAACTCTTCGACCTTTGATTCATCAAATTCAACTAATCTACCAACTCAACCCAAATTTCTGACCTTCTCGAATATCCTCAAGAATACCACTAGTAAGGTCTAACAAACAAATCTTAACTCCATAAGAAGTCTCTTCACCGACCAAACTCATATCACAAAATTGCTTAATCAGTTCTAACTCTTTTCACCATCATCATCGGTATAGGCAAAGATTTCCAAATCAATGCATTAGCTACCACGTCCATTTTACCCGAATGGTAATTCAACCCAAAGTTGTAATCCTTCAGAAATCCCAATTATTTCCTCTACCTCATTCAACTCTCTCAAATCAAACAAACACTGTCAGCTCTTAAGATCACCAAACACCTCAAATCCCAGACTAAACAATTGCAGCCTCCACACTCCGGCACAACCACAACAGCAACCAACTCTAAATCACTTGTCAGATGATTCCTCTTATGTACCTCAAGTTTCCTTAAAGCATAACTAAAACTCGCTGAAGTTGCACTTAACATATATCCCAATCATATCAACAAAGCATCACAAAACACAACAAATAGTCCTGTCAGGTTCGGCAAAACCAACACACAAACTGTTGACAGCTCTCCTAAACTCCTTGAACTTTCTTCACTGAGGCATATCACTACTTCTTCTCCACACGGATAACCCCAGTTCCTGATGCTCAACATAATCCTCTATACTCTTCGAATACACCAAAGTATCATCGGTTAACACAACCATTGAATCGCTTATTTATGTACGGAAGATCCCATGCCAACGGACACTCAATTTGTAAGCTATGGCGGAAACACGAACTGCACCTTCCGCACTTACCACAAAATCCAAACACATCCCATCAATAAATATCTTAATCTCATGCTGCTGCTTCTCCATCACCTATATCATTGTAAAAACTTCCAACGCTTCGAACCGTGCGTCATTCCGGGTTACGGTTCTCCCGTTACGTCAAAAATACGACAACAACATTTTCTCACTTGAACGGCCCTTCAACGCACCTTCAACTCTTGAAATGTTTAAAGGTCTAATTATATCAATATCATATTCCACATTCTTACTTTCTTTAATATTCACCAGGAGTCACTATCCACCCTTTACATACTCGACCTTACAATTTGTTACCGTAGCACATCCACCAAACACGAGTCTCAAAACTAATCACTCAAATTAATTCCTTGACCACCCAAACAGACATACAATACGGAGTTCTCAATATCGGGCTAGTTTTTGCAAATAAGTCAATCACAACTCCACTTCATGTTCGGACTGTATATCACTGTCTTGTCAGGATAACTTTCAGACGACCATACTTAATCGGCAACCCGCCAACTTCTCTACTTTCATCAACACTCAAAATTCCCCTCAAAATTAAACATCTCAACACTGTCCTGCGCCGACTCGCCAAAACAACTCTTAAGCATTTGGCTTAACTTCAAACAATTCACTATACACACCATCTAAGCTCGCAAGACACATTTATTCCCTCTAACATGATCCTATCAAACTATAACAGCGTTTAACAACACACTGAGCCATCACTCCACACTTGAAGCATCTTGGAGAAGCACAACTTTCTCCCCCACTTATTTCAATCCCACTCCCGCAGTCTCTAGTCTCTGGCGACTGTTGTCCCACCAAGCCTCAGCTTCACCTTCTAGCATGTGAGTACCAAACCTCACCTTTTGCTCATCACTACAACCCATTGTCCTGAAAATTTTCTCAATCGCCTTCAGCCACTTCTGAGCAGCTTCAGGATCCAAAATTCCTCCTTCAAATGCTGGTGGCTTGTTATTCTGAAACTGAGCCAAATCTCCAAACTGAGCACCCACAGCTAGATTCTGATTAGCAACCACCTGCGCCATCGCTTGCATAGCAGCAGCCAAAGCGACATCATTCTTTCCTGCCATACTCCTCGATAATAACAACACTAGGTTAAAAGGTACACAACCTCTATCCTAAGGACAGACTCAACTACTACACTGGCTGGACGGACCGACCTGCTCTGATACCAATTGTAACACCCCACTTCCCAAATTAAATAAAATACAAATATTTCAATTAAACATCAGAGTTTCCTTTCAAAAGTGGGATATCACATCCAAAAGATTCAACATACTCGTCATTAGATGGTTTTCAAAATTGAACAGCGGAAATTATCGTTAGTCACCATTCACGGCCATCCGCCAAATTACACAAAAACATTCGTTAAAAGGTTCACCAAACTTGATACGTCACAGGAAATAAAACAATTCAACATAAATCAATTAAACACCCAACTCCCGTGTTACGTATCAGAGCATCCTACGACTCGACTCGCACACCACTATCCAAGCTAGCTAAGTACCTGGATTATCTGTACCTCCGAAGAAGCACAGACCACAACAATAACAAAAGGGTGAGAAAACATGAACAAAATTATCGGTAATAGTACATGAAATAAAGGTAGTAATCATATCATTTATCACCCAACATTCATCAAGCACGACCTACTGTCCAACATCAACATAACACACCATAATGCAATTATATAACTCAAAATCATGCATGCGGTACCGACTCATTGGTTCATTCAATCGAACCCCGGATAGATTACATACACCCGTCCTTGGCCATGATCTGTCCCCACCATTCTCCACAAGGGAGTACAGATGAATCACATACACTCCTCCTGAGCAATGATTCGTCCCACCAAACACCATGATATGCATAACACCAAATGCACAACAAATGAACTCAAGCATACAAGGTGCACACGATCCCCTGATCACATCACCATACATCATACATGCGTATTGTTCATCAATTAATTATTTTAATTAAAGTCACACGATCCCCCTGATCTCATCACCATACATCATATATATATTAAACGCCAATCAATTAGGTTAATCAAATTAAATAATAGGGAAATTTACATTTGAACACCGAGTACACACGATCCTCCCGATCACCTCACTATGCATCATATATATACATATATATGTCTTACCCACTAATTAATTATATCAATTAAATTCAATATTTTATCATTTCACCTTTCCACACCAAGTATACACTCTTCACCACTAAACAGCATCTCTCTACCTATCACAACCCATGGGATCCTACAAAACGAATCACAAAGCAAAACAGCACAAAATCACATTTTTGTCACGCTCGCTGGCTCACTCGCCCAGCGAAGCCTCAGCGAACGTTCGCTACCCACTCGCCTAGCGAACTCCCTAGCGAAGGCAGACAGTAGCTACTGGAAGGGTTCTCTACCTCACTCGCCTAGCGAACCTGCTAGCAAATGCTCGCTACTAGCTCGCCTAGCGAAGGTGCTAGCGAGCGTCTGCGATCTCTCAAAACCCTCACTGTCTAACAATGTCATCTTGCTCAATTCCAAGCCTATCACTCTACTTCTATCTCCCATCCTGTCATTACTACAACCAGTACACACCATTCTAGTCATTATTCTATAAATTTATCTCCGGAACCCACACCTATGTCCATCAACAGAACTACAGAAGTTACTCAGAACCTCACCAAAATCACACCATATGTGCACCCATTCATCAATGGCAGCAACAATCATAAACACATCAACATGCACACGGCATTCATCATAATCAACAACAATCAAAGACATATCAACATAACAAACAGATTCATAAAATCCCTACGGGGTTAAGGAATCCCCTCTACCCAATTTCATGTAAACACCAATCCCAATCAGTTTCTCCCCCTTACCTCGATTAATGCTCCGATTGACGAAGAATCCCCAAAAAATCTGACAGCCCTAGCCTTCTTCTCTTCCCTTGTTCTTCCTCCTCGTTCTTTCTCTTCAATCTTTCTCCTTAATTTTGGTTATGAGCAGTTTATCGTGTTTTTCCTCTTTTCCCCCAAAACCCCCTTTTTATATACTTACTCCAATAATAATAATAATAATAATAATAATAATAATAATAATAATAATAATAATAATAATAACAATAATATTACTATTAATTATTAAATTATCACCAATATTAATTATATTATATTAATATTAAACTCCATAGTTATTAAATAATTTTTACAGTCTAAGGGCACCAACCAACGCACTCAGACACCCCCCACATAAGGACACACCAAAATAAAATAACACCAAAAAGACTAAAAAATTAAAATGGGTGTTACATTTAGGATGCTGGTTTTATTTTTATAGGTGATACACTTGTGTGGTTTGTGTGGCAAGTTACCTTGAAGTTAGAGTTTCCACTTATGTTTAAGTGTTGAATATGGTTTGAACTTTGGTTCTTTCCTTTGCCTTAACTTGTAACTTGGTTATGTTTTGTTTCTCTTCTTGTTTGTGAGCTCTCTTCTCATGTTCTCACTTCTGTCCTTGGGTTGTGGTACTCATTTAAAGTGATTTGGTTTGATTGATCACACTTGGAGTTTGCTTTAAATGAGAAACCACCTTGAGAACTTGGTTGTGCTTTCTTTTTGCATGATCAATTTGATGCATTTGGTTGAGTAATTTCTCATGTTGCTTGCTGCCCAAGCCTATTCTCCCATCTTCATCTTGATCATGGCTTCTTCTTTGAGCTTTGGTGTTTACCTTTTGAGATTAGTGATTGATGCATGAATGGTTGTAGGAGTTGTAACTTCTCCCATTTCATCTCACTTTCTCTTTGACTTGTTTAAGTCATTTTGTTCTCATCTTTGTTTGCTTTGCATCTCTTGAATCTTGCATATCATGTTTGTATATTATCTTGGCTTGCTTAAGTCATCTTCATCTCTTTCTTTCATCTCATTTGTGATTGATTTTTATCTTGTGTTTACTTGGTTTCTTTGCCATGATCCCTTAGGGTTCCTAGTCCCATTTGTTTAAGGTGGGAATAGGAGAGACATTGAGTGTTCAATCCAAGCATGATAATATTAGGATAGTTTTTTCCCTCTTAATCTCAATCATAGGAGCACATTTCATGATAACATTAGGGTTGATTAGTTTCCCCTTAGAGTTTGTGTCTTCTCTTCTCATGTCAAAACTTCTTCAAGACATCTAATAAAGGATAATAAGTGTTGTACGCTACGAGCCATAAGTACTTGGGGAATGATGGTCGGGGGCTTCCTCTCAACTATCTAGAGTGTTTAGTGTATGCCCTTTGGGCGATATGCGACACATTCACTCTTAACTCATAGTGTTTAGTGCAACATGAGTTACAAACATAATTCAATTCACTTCTTCTCTTAAAAAACACAAACAAAACATTTAAACTTTTTATCCTTTGGGATTAATGGAAAATCATTTTCATAAAGAGTGTTGTTAACTCTTGGTTCTACCACAAACAGGTAACTCCTAAGTCTCCAATGGTCGAGCAGCAATACACCTAATTGCTAGAATGAAGGTTTAACCCTACTCGGCTAAAACACTTGAACCAACCTGTGGTCGTGTCAGCCCGAACTATGTTTGCTATGATTTCTCATATCAGACGAGGATACGTAGGCACAAGACGGCGATGTCTTGGCGAGCAACCTTCCCCTACCTTCACCCGTAGTTTTTCGAACTACGTTGACTCTAACTTTCCCATTGTACGAGGGAGTACGTAGGCATAGAGCGGCGGTGCTCTATTGAGTCTCTTTTCTTTTCTTTTGTCCCTGTGGCCAGCCTTATAGATTAACACCCTTTTAGATAGACAACAAGCATGGATCCCGTTGAGTACAACGGACGTGAGGGGTGCTCATACCTTCCCCTTGCATAACCGACTCCCGAACCCAAGATTTGGTTGCGACGACTTGTCTTTTCCCTTTTTCGTAGGTTTTCTCTGATCGTTTCCTTTCCCTCTCTTTGGGATAAATAACGAACAATGGCGACTCTTCTGTCCTTGCCAGACCCTCTTTGCAGCGATGCGACAGGTACGATCCCCATGTGTAGTATGGATATCATGGAGGATCCATGGGGCACTCAACTGAAGATTGCAAAGCCTTCCAAGCCAAGGTACAACAATTGATTAACAAAGGGTACATATCCTTCCCAGAAGGAAATTTGGTTGTGTATGTCAACCTTTCATTTGTTTGAGCTTGAAGACTTCAAGAGTCGCCTCCTAAAGCCAGTGGTCCAGATAGGAAGACATTCTTAACATTGTCAAACCTTGGGCACTTTTATCATTTGCATTTGTAGTTCCTTTCCTGTTAATCGCTACTTGTTTTTTAACATTGTCGTTTTGAATGATAATATTAATGAAGTGTTCATACATTTTCTAAATTAATCATGTCGCATTCTCTTATTAATTTCTCCAGTTATATTAAAAACAAAAAAAATACACATCCATGTTTCTCCTGTTCACTTCACTTTATCACTGTTGTTTTAGAAAAGATTGGAGGGAGGATGACGAAAACTAAATTCCCATACTTGCTGATGGTGTGCTTTCGAATAAGACCCTGTTGATGGTGTACATGAATTACTTTAAATCCAAAAACACCAGAGATATAAGGGAGATAGACCCTCGTCAACCCTTTTGAGCCTAGCAGTAGGAGTTTCTTTTTGTATGAAAAAACCCTCACAACTAACCCAGGGGCAGGGTAGTCATCAGTTAGTTTGACCGAGCATTCAAATTTTAATAGGAATATGCATCTAAGGATCTGTTGTACTCAAAAATTTTCCCCCTATATTCCATTAGCATTCTAGTAGCATCAACATTGATAATTTAATCTTAACCTATTTCAAGTTTGTCTTTGTCAAGATGCAGATGAATTAGGGTTTCATACAATTAAGAAATCAGGGTTTCTAGGGATTGATCAGTCAAGATTTTGGGTTTATCCTCCATATAAAAAGTCTCTATATCATCAAGGGTATCACATGTGATCAAGAATAATCCCAATTTGAGGTTGTCACCAAGAGAATGGAAGCAGTGCAGCGCAAGAACCCTAATCAGTGTTTCTTATTGGAAAAGTGAACTGTAGTTTGAATTTTGGTCTAGAAGATTTTCCAATGAGGAAATTGTGGTCCATGAAGCACATATGGACCAATGAAGTATACCAAGAAGTTTCAAAGCCTCGGGGAACCCAGAACATCAACAGTCGATTCAGAGATTTTCAACTGTTCGGTTCGTCTATTAGAAAAGTCAACTCACTGACCACTAGGGTTTTTACCACAAATTGAAGACAATATTCTTTCCAACATCATTTCACATATAATTATTAAGTTTTTTGGATATTTAATCAAGAATTGATAGATAACATGCAAATCAAGAAACAAGGGTAAGTGAAAAAACCTTAATTTTGATCAAACTTGAAATGGTCATAACTTCCTAACCGCACATCCAAATGGAGTGGTTCAAAACTTTTTGGAAAGGTCTTAAGGAGCCTTACAAAAATGTCCTACTGACCCATCAGCAAAAAATGAATGGATTTGGAGTTATGAGTTCATCAAGTTGTGAAGGATTTTAAACACTTAGAAATTTCAAGGTTTCTTGACTTGTAAGTCAAGAATTCAGCATTTTCACAAGGGGTTTTGACATAGTTTCAAGTGTAATGAGTTCCTAAATAAAACATCAATGTTGTAGTACCTAATGAGGGATTTCTAAAAAGTACAAGTGGGTTCCATAACTCCTCATGGTTATGGAGAACCAAAGCTCACAAATTGGCAAAAACTCACTGCTGCAAAACTAGTTCAGCATGGATGTCTTGATTCGAAAGCTTCCCAAATCAACTCTAATCAAGGTTTAAACCTCATTTCGTATCTTCACATTGCTAATGGAAGTTTTTAGCATCATATCCATGAGTTTGGCACAAGAAATGAAGAAAATCATTGTTTAATGCAAGTTGCAAAAGTGAATAGTGAGGAAAGAGAAAAATGGTGGTTGCCGTTCATCAAACCACCAACTATGCTACAATCAGTCACTTCTATCCTCTCAAGCATGATGAAATCAACCTCTAGGGTATGGATAAACTCTTTTTAGGGTGGATTGAAGTCAAAATTGAAGATTTGCATTGGTTCCTCCAAAGATTTCCAAATTGAAAGGCCAAAATTGGCATTTTGAAGCAATCTGCTCATGCTTCTCATTCAAGGCCTTTGGCTATAAATACAACATCATTCTCACATCCCAACTACACTAGTTCCTTGCTAGAAACCAGCTAGAATTCTCTCCCTCACTCAATCACCAAGTTCTTGCAAGTTGGTACCAAGTTTCAAACCACTTCCAAATATGCCTTGCAATTTCACTTCTAGAACCATTTCCAAACACTTTCTAACTTAAACAACACTTCAAACACACCATAAAAGATGTGCTAGAGCTTTCCAAGACCTCACATTAGCCAGAAAACCATCCAAACCAAAAGTCAACCATCAAAACCAGACTTGTTTACTTTTCTGCATTTTGGAGGGCAGTCGTCAAACCATTGCACTTCCTTGAGTTCCAAGACCACTCATACATCACATTTGACATATACAAACTATCCATAAGTGATTCACACTTCTGTAACAAGATTTAAGCAAGTTTTCTTTTGAAATATTTGGTGTTTTTGGTGTTTTCTTCACTATCAAGGCATTCTGACCACTAGCTTGCTTGGAGTCCACTTGGAGCACCTAATCATCATCATTGGAGCATTTTTAGACCATTAAGGAACTTATAGGATCTCTGGCTTTCTTATTTCTCAAGCTTGCATCATAAGGCTACAAGAGGTAAGCCTACAACTTGCATTTCTCATGCCACTTTAAATTCTAGACATGCTTTTGCATTGAACATTGCTTAGACATATTTTGTGTATGTTATGTGTCATGTATGAACCATTTCTTGCAGCAAAATATGTGTTTTTGTGACTGTCAAATTTTCGGTCACAAATTAGGCCCAACCTTGTCACATTTTGCATGATGATTCCAATCTGCCGAACCACTTGTAAATTTCTTGATTTCTCTTGTGTCAACCTCTATATATGATGCATATGTGATGTTTGTACACTTGTTTCACAAATCACAGTACTACACAATGTTGTTCACATGTGCTTGCATTTGGTTGTAACCAAACTTGCCTTACCATTGATGCTATCGAGTTTTCTTGTGGGTTCATGGTATGGAAAAACAACTTGTATCATTGAATTCCTTGTTCAAAAACACACAATTTTCACTTTTGTTTCACCTCATTTGGTTAAGTGTTGAATGAGTTCCAACTCTTCATGCAAATGGCCCTAAGTTGCCTTACCTTGCCTTGATCTAGTTTTTCCCTTTTGGTGCACCAAATTCCCATGATCATAACTTGCTCATTTTTTATGTTATTGATGCCATTCTTTTTTTAAATTACTCCTTAACATGTCTATTTTCGTTGAGTGAAGAAAGAATTCAAGGATTGTTATCCTAGAAATACTTTGGCCACTAAATAGCATGTGTTTTTTTAGGGTTTTTCCATGGTGTTCTTGAACTTTTTCAACTTGTAATTTGATTTGTCTTATGATAATTGTCTTTTATGATTCATATATGTTTGTTAAAATGTTTAAATGTTCAAAGTTGTTTGATTCATTGCCTTTCTATGTTCATGCTTGCTTTTGTGAATGCATACATGAGAAAATGACCTATTGAACTTCATTTGTGACCTATACCATATGATTCTTGACGTTGTAACCTCTTAAGTATGTTTATCATGCCTTGTTATAATTTCTTACGTGTCTTGTTAGAATCATAGCATATTTAGGGTTGGTTTCTTTCCTTTGTGAATGCTTGAATGTGAATGGTATACTTTGAACTTCTTAGTGATTCATAACATGATTATTGATGTTGTAGCCTTTTGATTATGTTTTCCATGCCTCATTCTACTTATTTATGTGTCTTGTTAGAACCATAACATCCCAGTGTTTGATTGTTGACTTGAATGTTACCATGAAACTTGCTTACTTTTCCCCATGAAGTCATGAACAAATACTTGAATTGTTGTAACATTTCTTGTGTTTTTGCTTGTTTGATTGTTATAAATACATGTTTGGATGGTGTTATGTTGTTACATTTGATCTCACTAGATCCTTATAACATGCTTACTTCAAGTTATAACTTGTTTGCATCAACCTTGTTTGAATGTTATAGATGAACTTGTTGTTGTTACACATGTTCTTTACTTGCATTGATGATTGTTACCTCTAAGTCCTTATGTTGATCTTGACTATTGTTCATATGTTGTTACATGTTCTTGCTTATTTATTTAACTTTATTAAGCATTCCCCAAGTGATGGAAGTTGTTAGTTCTCAATCAGTTGCCTCATCTTTCTCCTATTCCAAATGAAAGTTTCTCTATTGACCCCCATGGTCATAAATAACTCATTACCCTCCCTTTGACTTTGTTAAGTCATCTTGAATCCTAGCTTAGTTAAGTTAGAACCTACTAGCCATTAGACTTTGCTTAAGTCTAAAAGACTCACCTTTACTAGGAGTTTTCTTCAACTAAAACCCTAGGTTAGAGTTTGTCAACTCTATGTAAGGATAATTGTCATGATTACTTACTCCCCTCCTGGATTTTATCAAAGTTAATCCCCTTGAGTGTACAACTTAGAATAGAGATTTTTATTAAACTTTATACAAGCATTGTTATGTTTGTTCCCTTTTGATCCTTGGTCATAGTCAAGTGTTCATCCACCCTCAGTGAGGTGAACTACAATTGCTCTAATTATATCCTAGTTAGGATACATAAGCAGAAGATGTGATATCTTTGTGAGCAAGCTTAGAAGTATCAACCCTAGGTCTTTACCTCAAAACCCTAACCTTGATACCAAACCATAGCAAGTAGTATAACATACAAACATACAAAAGGTTCCTGTAGAGTACTACAGATGTTTAGGATGTGAAATACCTACCCTAAGCATAACCAACCCCGGATCCCCGAATCTCTTAGCGTTGTTGTTACATTGCACAAAAGGTCTTTCTTTCTTTAACCTTTCCTTTGGATAAATCAAAGTCTGGTTGTGAATTCAATGAATTAAGATTCAAGTTAATCAATAGCTTGGCATCTGATTCTCACCGCAATAGAAATGGCGACTTCACTGAGGAAACTTAAAACTTGAGGGTTTAGCCTATTTTGTATGATTGTATGAATACTTTCCTACATGTGTATTTGTGAATATATTTGTATTGTATGCTTTGAACATCAGGTATCATGAGTGGTGAGATAAGTTCTAACCCGGACTTGAGTGCACATGATATAGGATGTGATATGATCAATAGTTGAATGTTGGGAGTAGTCCTAACAAGTTTTACATATGATGTAATCACACTCAGTTGAGACCTCCTTGAGATGATTGATGATGTATGAGTAGTCATGCATTTCATTAATTATTTCAACTTGAGAGTCCGTGAAACTGAAGACCTTTAGTTACTCACTTATCCCACTTGGCCTTTTTAGGACGTAGTGCGGAGACTATAAGGGAGTAGTCCCGAAATAGTTGTTACGCGATACTACACTCAGACGAGTCTATCCCGAGAATATTTTTGACCCACGTGAGTAGTCATGTTGATTGATAATATCCGAGGGATTTACCTATGACTCTGGGCACTCTTGATAGAACCCGATCTACAGGTACAATAGAAAATATAGTGCATGTCCTTTTAGGAGGGTAGACATTGGCTTCATGCTTGTAACCCCGAACCTAGGACCTTTTCTTGTTAGCATTTACATGTGTGTGTTGTGTGTGCATCATATCATCATGCCATTATAGCATCTCATCTTGGTGCATTGGTTTTGTAAAACTCATCCATTTTCTTTCTGCGAAACCCTAGTTATCATGGATTTTCTCCTTTGATGTAGCCTCACATTTCTGGGGTTATATTTCAAAAGTCGTAACTTTTCCCAACACAAATGGAACAAGGGTTTTGCTTTAATTATCTTCTGAGTTTTGTAAAACCAGTTGTGTCTTTGCATTGCATTTTTAATTTTTTCTAACCATTCAAGGAGTTCAAAATTTGTTTCTTTTGCAGACATTATGATGGATAAGAGAAACATGATTACATTCCCAAGCCTAAGGTTAGATAACCTAAGGATTTTAAGGAGCCTCATAAGGAATCCTGCCACTTTCATAGCCAAATATGGGGACTTGTTACCTCTATTAGATACAAAGGTGGATGAAGAAATGATGCAAGCTCTCGTGAAGTTTTATGAACTGTTGTATCATTGCTTCACGTTCCCCGACTTTCAGCTACTCCCAACCTTGGAGGAATACTCTGAGTTTCTGAAAATCCCTTTGACCTTCACACCTAACTATGGAAGAGAGAAGAAACCAAGGAGAATAGACATTACTGAAGCTCTTCACCTAGAGCCTGCTGACCTTCTAACCCAGTTGGACAATAGGGGTAGGTTTACCTGGATAGAGGCAAGACCATTCATGGAGAGAGCGGAGTTCTATCACGACCAAGGGGATTTGGAAATATTTGAAGCTATATTAGCCTTCTTGATTTATGGATTGTACCCATTTCCCAGTGCACCTAAGTTCATCATCCAGGAAGCCATCAAGTTGTTTATCGTCAGGAACCCAGATCCCACTCTGTTGGCTGACACTTACTACATCATTCACTGGTGGAAGGTGTTCAATCTCGAACGATTCTGCTGCTGTACATCACTCCTCGACAAGTGGTTTATTTCACACTTGCCTAAAACATTCCTTCTGTGGAAACTTCAGGATAGTGATGCCTGGATTAGAAAATTGGTCACACTCTCTTATTACGACATCAGTTGGCATGATGTAACTTGCAGAGGAGTGGCCGTGATACACAACTGCGGAGAATTCCCAAATATCCTGCTAATCGGCACTATGGGATACATCAATTATAATCCTATCCTAGCTCGCTGTCAGCTAGGATACCTCACAGAGAAGGAACCAGAGCCAGCCCAGCTAGAAACCTGCTTCTTTGAAAATAAGCCGATCCAGGTCTTGAAGCACGAGTTATCTATGCCTGGCGCCACCCAAAACTGCAAGGAATGACTATTGTAGAAAATCCCATTTGTCTCGTCTCAAAGGAATATCTCTTTTGGTCAAAAGTGATAGCACTCAAAATGTTCTATACTCAATCCTACGACATCACTCTGGAGCCAGAGAAGCTTTTATTTAGGAGAGAATTGAGGTTCGCTTTAGTGAAAGCTGAACGAGAGAATTGAGGTTCGCTTTACTCAATCCTCCAGAATCAGAAGAATACAAGACTACTGAAGGAGAAGGTTCATCTTGTTAGAAGATCCTTAGCTGCTGATTTCCTTTTATTGTTTGTACCCCAGGCTGATGGGAACATGTAATCTTTCATTTCGTAAAATGATTGAAAAAGCTTCATTTGTTAATGGAGGCCTAATGCTATAAAACTCTTTTATAAATGAAAGTTTTTTTAAATTTTCATCACGTCGTTACGTGCTGATCCATTAGTTTTGTTCGTAAATAAACCTTTTGTTTCTCCTTGAATATGTGGTTTGCATTTGCATCTTGCACTTCATCCTGCATTTCATTTTTGCATTTCATCGGTCCTCCAGCCTATCTCGTGTGTTGTTGCTATCAGAGAAGGAAAGAGAGTCAGTCACACTGAATCCTCCACATCCTTGCAACACTAAGGCTCAAACTTGAAAGAAGATGGACCTTTGGAATAAGAGAATCAGGCACTTCGAGGAGAAATCTTTGCTTTAAGGACTAACATGGAGGCTTTCTCTGCCGCCATTAAGGATATGATAGATGCTCAGGAGCAAGAAAATCAACAACTTCAGGATGAAGTTACAAGCCTGAAAGCTGCTAAAAGGAACCTGACAAATTTGATCAAGGATTTGGTTATATCCCAGCGAAGGGATGGTTCTTCTTCTTCTACCAATCAAAGATCAGAACAAAGTGATGAATCCAGAGGAATTCCTATGAGCTATGCATGGTTGTTCCCTATACTCTTACATAATGGATTGGTCAAGAAAGAAATTACACCAGTTATCCCTCAGGCTCACAAGAGTTACTTTAAGACTGATGCTTTTTGTGCCCTTCACCAAGGAGCACCTGGCCATGACATTGAAGAGTGTTACGTTCTCAAGGAGAAAGTGAAGGAAATGGTTCAATCAGGGGTTATATCTTTCAAAATGTGCAAGCATCAGGTTCGAATTAACCTTTTGCTTGGGCAAGAAACAATTCCTTCCCTGCATATGGTGGATTAATGAAGAATTTTGGATTCCTGATACCAGATTGAAGTATTTTATTTGTACTTTTCCTGCTTTTTTTTTTGAATTCGTATCTAAGTTAGTGCAAGCAAGAGCAAAGAATGAACGGCAAGGGTTGGATTATAAACCAACTCTGGGTGAAGAATTAGAAGTTGACAACAAGCGCTTGAAGACTCTGAAGGAGATCTTTGTGAGTGGTGGAGTTCAAATAAACGCTATTAAGGAAGACAATGAAGCGAACTGCATAGACAATTTGGTGTTCCAAGGTAAAGCTGTTCTGAGCAACTGGGAGGCCATAGAAATTTCCGTCATGTTGTCGCTCTTCGAGTAATCTATTTGTTTTGCTTGTTAGCATGTTTTCTTTGTTTTCAATCCATGGTCGTGCCCGGGGCCAATGGATCATTTTGTATGGGTCACACTTTTTGCAATTAAAAGATCAATTAACGAATGTGTGTTTTATTAAACTCCATTTTTGTTGTTCATTGCATTTTTATTGTTTTCACTTTTTTATAAAAAAAAAAAGGAAAATGACAATCTTTTTTGAAAATAAACTAAAAGAGAACCCATCATCTGCATCTCCTTGCGTGTGTTTGCTCATTTTAAGCTCATTCAACACATACAGAAAAACTCCATCACCCGCCAAATCCGATGATCAATCGGTCCTTTTTGACTTTGATTCACCGGTATTCCAAGTCGAAGACGAGAGTGATGAAGATTCTGAAGTCCCTCAAGAGTTGTTAAAAATGATCGAGTACGAGGATGCTTATCTTCAACTTTACAAAGAGCATATTGACGTCATCAACTTAGGCTCCGAGAAGAGAGAAAAGAGGTCAAAATTGGGGAATCACTAGGGGCATAGGTTAAAGACAAACTGATAACCCTTCTCAAGGAATATACAAATGTATCTGCTTGGTCTTACCAAGATATGCCCAGGATGGATATTGACATTGTAATCCACAAGCTCCCTCTTAAACCTGAGTGTCCTTCGATTAAGTAAAAGCTTCAAAGATCCAGACCCGGCATGGCCCTCAAAATCAGAGATGAGGTCAAGAAGCAAATCGACACAGGTTTCTTGGCAGTATCCAAATACCCAGAATGGGTGGCCAACATTGTGCTCGTACCTAAAAAAGACGGCAAGGTCAGAATGTGCGTAGACTATAGGGACCTAAACAAAGCCAGTTTAAAGGACGATTTCCCTCTGCCACATATTGACACTTTAGTGGATAACATGACCATCTTCGTGATGTTTTCATTTATGGACGGTTTCTTCGATTATAACCAGATAAAAATGGATCCATCCGACATGAAAAAAATGACATTCATTACACCTTGGGGCACTTATTGTTATAAGGTTATACCTTTTGGTCTGAAGAATGTTGGGGCCACATATCAACGAGCCATGGTGGCATTATTTCATGACATGATGCACCAGGAGATTGAAGTCTATGTTAATGACATGATCGCCAAGTCTCAGAACAAAGAAGATCACCTTAACCATCTGCTGAAGTTATTCAAAAGACTTAGAAGGTACTAATTGAGGCTAAATCCTACCAAATGTACCTTCAGGGTTAGATCTGGAAAATTACTCGGCTTCACCGTTAGTCAACGTGGAATTGATGTAGATCCCGACAAGGTACGGGCCATCCAAGAAATGCATGCACCACAAACAAAGAAACAAGTCAGAGGGTTCCTCGGCAGACTAAATTACATCTCCAGATTCATCTCCAACTTAACTCTTACCTGCTCTCCAATGTTTAACTTGTTACGAAAGGATCAAGCGGTTGTATGGAATGAGAACTGCCAATCAGCATTCGAGAAGATCAAAAGGTATCTCTAGGAGCCTTCGATATTAATCTCTCCTGTGCTTAGAAGACCTCTTTTCATGTACATGATTGTGCTCGGGGAATCAATGGGTTGTGTCCTGGGACAAACAGATGAATCGGGAAAGAAAGAGCATGCAATTTATTACCTGAGCAAGAAGTTTACCAATTGTGAAAGTCGTTACTCCCTGTTGGAAAAATCTTGTTGCGCTCTAGTTTGGGCGGCCAAACGTCTGAGACAGTACATGATTTGTCACACTACTCAATTGATATCCAAAATGGATCCAATAAAGTACATATTCGAGAAACCTGTTCAAACAGGAAGACTAGCAAGATGGCACATACTCTTGTCAGAGTATGATATTCAATATGTTGCCCAAAAGTCAATAAAAGGAAGCGTCTTGTCAGACTACCTTGCTGATTAACCTATTGAGGATTATCAGCCGCTCAAATTTGACTTCCCAGACGAAGATGATATGTCTCTTATTAAAGACACAGAAGAGCCTGGCCCCGAGGAGGGTCCTGAACCCGGTTCATGTTGGAAGATGATGTTCGACGGCGTGTCCAACAAGAAAGGTCATGGTGCTGGTGCCATCCTGGAGAATCCTACCGGAGGATATCTTGCGGTTACTTCTAGATTATGTTTCTCATGTACAAACAACATAATTGAGTATGAAGCCTGCATTTTAGGACTTGAAGCTGCTATTGACCTCCGCATTAAAATCTTGGAAGTAATTGGCGACTCCGCCTTGGTGATTTATCAACTCAAGGGCGAATGGGAAACTCGAGACGATTAACTAATTCCTTATAAAGACTACATTTTGGAGATGATCGAGTATTTTGACAAGATCACTTTTAAACATGTCCTGAGGTCTGAAAATCATATTGCTGATGCTTTAGCCATGCTAGAATCAATGTGGAAAGTCTAGTTCATCAACGAGGCTCCTTTAATATGCATTCAGAGAAAGACTGCACCGGCATACGTCATGATGACGACAGAAGAATCTGATGGAAAACCATGGTTCTACGACATCAAGAATTACCTCCAGAATCAAGAGTATCCAACCGACGCCTCCAAAATTGATAAGAGGGTTGTGCGAAGATTGTCCTCCAAGTTCTTCATTAGCAATGATGTTCTGTATTAAAGAAACCACGATATGGTCCTGCTCTGATGTGTTGACAAAAGAGAAGCAGACATGCTAATGACAGAAATCCATGAAGGTACCTTCGGTACTCATGCGAGCGGACATGCCATGGCAAAGAAAATATTGAGGGCTAGTTATTATTGGCTGACTTTGGAAACTGATTGTATCCTATTCGCCCAAAAATGCCATAAATGCCAGGTTTACGCAAACAAGGTGCACGTGCCACCTCATCCTCTGAACGTGTTGTTGTCACCTTGGTCTTTCTCAATGCGGGGCATTGACATGATTGGGGCAATCGAACCCAAAGCATCCAACAGTCATCAGTTCATCCTCGTCACCATTGACTACTTCACCAAATGGGTAGAAGATGCGTCATACGCCAACATGACCAAACAAGTGATTTCCCGGTTCATCAAGAAGGAGATTATCTATCGTTACGGAATCCCTGACCAAATTATCACAGATAATGGAACAAATCTGAACAACAAAATGATGAAAGAGCTCTGTGATAGTTTCAAAATTAAACATCATAACACCTCTCCTTATCGACCTAAGATGAACGACGCCGTTGAAGCTGCAAATAAAAATATCACAAAGATTGTGAAGAAAATGGTAGTAACCTACAAAGATTGGCATGAAATGTTGCCATTCGCGTTGCACGGATATAGAACATCAGTTTGCACCTCGACAGGGCCAACCCCTTTCTCCTTGGTCTATGGGATGGACACAGTATTTCCTATTGAGGTTGAGATACCTTCGTTAAGGGTCTTTATGGAAGCTAAGCTCAAAGAAGCTGAATGGGTGAAGGAAAGGTTCGATACTCTGAATCTCATTGACGAAAAGAGGATGACAGCGATGTGTCATAGTCAACTCTACCAAAAGAGAATGAAGAGGGCCTTCGACAAAAGAGTCTAAATCAAAGAATATGAGGAAGGTGAGTTGGTACTCAGAAAGATTCTGCCAGTACCCCGAGACATGCGTGGAAAGTGGACGCCAAACTATGATGGCCCATTTGTTGTGAATACGATCTTTTCTGGAGGCTCTCTGATCCTTACAATGATGGACGGTGAACAACTCCCTCATCCCATAAACTCAGATGCAGTAAGGAAATATTATGCCTAAAAACCCGCAAGTTGAAAACCTGGAAAGGCAACTTAGGCAAAAAAGGGGCATCCCGATGGATCATAACCTATGAAGGAGATCCAGGAAAAAATTAGGGATAAAACAAACGGAAAGCTCGCTAAGTCGAAAACCTGGAAAGGCGACTTAGGAAAAAGAATGAGCAACAAAGGCATTGTACCGCCTCAGGAGTTGTCACTACTGCAGAAGATCGTCAAGAAAGGGGCTCACCTTCCACCACTCTCGTCAGAGGCAGCGTTTTAGACCGACTCATAGAAAGTTAGGACTGGATGATCATTGGATTTTTGTAAACCTTTACCTGTATTGCCATTTTTTCTGAATTGTAAATGTTCCATGGGACTTTGTCTTTTGCAAATCTCCATCCTTAAATAAAATCATATTTGGACCAATCTTTATTTGTGCTCTATTGCTCTACCCTTTTTGTTATACAAAACATCACTTATTCGTTAATATTGATTTTTAATTGCAAATGTTTTTTTTTAAAAACAACAAAATTTGTTTTAAAGAAAATTAATTAACAGGCAAAATAAACTTTGATTGCTACTTGACGGTGTAAATTTATGACTCCTCTCGTGAGGATAGAACGGTTGAAACTTTGATACCATCATCTCAGTAATAGAAGGTTCTATAGAAGTTTCTTTCCCCACGTCGTTGTGCTACAAAGTCAGTCAGATGTATCGAAGTTGTAACTTCTCTCCACCAAGTTTGCAAGAACAGAGACCGCTTCCCTAGTAGAATCGCTAGAGGATTAGTACCATTCTCCGGCAATGGGATTCAGTGTGATTCTCTTTGTTTCCCTCGTGATAGATCGTTATTTGTCTTTCATTGCTTTCCCCTGCGGGTCGTTCGGCATTGCATATGCATCATATCTTTAGCATAAGCATTTTTTAGCATACCTCGTGTTTCGAGTCGCTTTGGCTTTTGTCTTTATGATCTGGTTGGGGAGTTTTGTTTGTCAAGAATCGGTCAGGTATTCCTTCCCTAGTGGTTACTGGATATCGTCTTGAGATCCTTTGGTCGTTACCAACCCTTTCGCTTCAGACGTGTTGTCACGGGCTTACCCTTTGGTTGTTACATTAACTTTATCAAGTTATCTGGAGTAAGTATTATTGTGATAAATGCTTATATCCCCAGGAAGTCTAGTTGTTAATAGCAATATCTGATATTGCTTATTAGTGTTTACCAAGACGTTAGTTGTTCTAAATGCCGCAGTTTGTCTTTGAGATCCGGTATTTACCTGAGTCTAACCCCAGCCAGCGTTCCGTTAGTTAACCGATTCTGCTAAGACATAGTGGTTACTATGTTTTCAAAATCCAATTGTTATTGGTATGTAGCTCAGTTGTTACCGATTTCCCCAATTAAGTCCAGTAGTTACTAGAATTATTTGAATCTAATAGTTATTGGTATTGCTGTTTGGTTGTCACCATATTTCCTTGGAACTCTAGTCGTTACTAGCAATCCCCATCTGAGGTCCAGTAATGTTTTGACTGGAGTTCTGCATAAAACCTATTGTTGCTTAGGGTTGTCACCTTATCCCCGGTAAGTTCAGTAATGTTTGACTGGTTTTGTTTAAAGTCTAATCATTATTGGCATCTCGGTTTTTGGCCATTACCAATCCTCCGATTAAGACCAGTAGTTACTGGCATTACTTGATAAATCCAATTGTTATTGGTATGTTGACATTGGTTGTTACCTGTCTTCCCAGTAGAAGTCCAGTAGTTACTGGCATTGCTTGATAAATCCAATTGTTATTGGTATGTTGACATTGGTTGTTACCTGTCTTTCTAGTAGAAGTCCAGTAGTCACTGTCATTGCTTGATAAATCCAACTATGGTTGTTACTAATCTTTTTTCTAAAGTCTAGTCATTACTAGCAATATTTAAAGCCTGTTGTTTATTAGAAATGATCTCCTAATCTCTAATATTAGGAAGGCTGGTAGTTACCAGTATCCCTAGTGAATCTCAGGATGTTTGGTTGTTACCAACGCTCCTAGTGCACCTTTGGATGTTTTTTACCTACACCTCCAATTGTTTCCTGAAGATCCCGTTTGAACTCTTCATTATAAGGAAATCCTTTGTTTTTGATTGAATCCCCAGGGAAGATCTTCTTTCTCTCTGGATTCCCCAGGAAGTCTAGTTGTTACCAACTCCCTGATCGATTCTGCTTGACTGGTTGTCACCAAATTCCCCTGTGAAGTCTAGTTGTGACTAGCAATAGGTTAGTCGATGACCCCCATCTGATACTGCTAGTTGGTGATTACCAAACTTTAGTCGTTGCTAATGTTGCAGCTTACCCTTGAGATTTGGTGTTTACCTGAATCCCCCAATCGATGTCCCGTTTGTTAAACTAACTCAGCTAAAGACCAGTTTTTACTGGAATTTTTCTAAAATACAATTTTTATTGGTATCGTTGTTTTGGTCGTCACCATATCCCCGTGAGGTCTAGTCGTTACTAGCACTCCCCAGGAAGTCCAATTGTTATTGGAAATTTTCATCCAACTCTGTTATATTCTCTGAATGTTGTTTGTCATCAACATTTCCCTAGGAAGTCGAGTGGTTACTGACTTTGACTAAAAACCAATCGTTATTGGTATCTCTAAATGTTGTTTGTTACCAACATCTCCTCTTGAAGTCTAGTTGTTACTAGCATCCCTCAGAAGATCCAGTAGTCATTGGTATTATTTAAATCCCAATGGTCATTGGCAATGATCTTCATAACTTGATTTTTGGATGGTTGGTTGTTACCAGTATTCCCATAGAATCCCTGGGTATCCCCAGCAGGTCTCGGAGGTCTAGTCGTTACTAGCATCCCCATTGAGTCTGGTCTTGTTTCTAGTCCTTTCTTGAAGATCCCGTTTGAACTCTTCATCGCGAGGAAAATCCCCATTGGTTTATCCCCCAATAAGGACAGCGCCTCTGGTCTCTTGCTTCCCCATTCGGAGTCCGAGTCTGTTGACTTTAGTCCCCCTGCTTTGGTTTCTTATCCATATCTCCCTCGATGCATTTTCCCAGCAGAGATTTGCATCTCTTCAACAGAGATTGGCCTTTTCCCTTGTGAAGATTTATCTTCCACGATGGAGTTTGTGTCCCTTGTGTAGAGGATCCCCGAAAAGTACCATCATTAGTCATATTCGCATCGCAGCGAAGAAGGGCCAGCAAAGACAGAAGAGTCGCCACCGTTCTTTATTTATCCCAAAAGATAGGGAAAGGAAACGATCAGAGAAAACCTACGGAAAAGGGAAAAGACAGGTCATCGCAACCATATCTCGGGTTTGTCACACCCTAAATTTGTCCTGCATATTACTGGGGTTCAATGGTCAGATGAGTTGATTTTCACGATCAAGGTTATGACATACACAGTTCAGGGTCCAGTTTACCTTCCATTCAGGGTTTTATGCTAGTTCAAGAGGAGGATGGACTAAACTATCAAACTTCATCCCATTATCAATGCTTTATGGTTGGGGATTATCAAAAGTCTGGACGTTTAGGCAATATGTCAAGTCATTTTCAAATCTTGAGTAGGCGTCAGAGGAGAATTCTAACTTGTTATTTGATTCAACACCACTTCGAGATGGAATCATGATTCGGTATTATGTCTCAAAGAATCGATTCAGAATTCCAATATATTCTTGGTCTAATTTTAATAAAGAGTTCAAATTGCTGGAATTCAGTTTTAAGGAAAGATGATTGTTTCAGGGCTTGAGATTGCAGTTGTTTGAGTTGATTGGTTGAGTTATGATTCAAATTCACAGCAAGAAAAGATCCAAGTCAAGCATAAATTATCTCAAATCAAGATTCAATTTAGTTCACGTTCTCAAGGCATATTATGTGATGTTTGGATTCAATCGTTGTTTTGGTCATCATTATTTGTCAATATCTTTAACTAAGCCCGAATTCAAGGCAAACCATTCAAAAGGCCCATTTACAAGGATAAGGAAAATTATCAACAAAAAAAGAAGGGAAAGATAAACGTTAGTTACTACACTATATTTCAAGTCAATCCCATAAATATTCATCAAGGCCAATTGTCTCTTTGGGCCCGTTAAGTGTGGATTTGACAAAAGTTAGAGAAAATTTTCTTAAAAAAAATATAAAAAGAAAAAATCAAACAATTTGTTTCTATCATGATACAGCCACCATAAGCAATAAAGGATAATGTCAAGTTAAAGCAGACAACTCTTCTTAGGAACCAAAGTAATCAAATTGCAACTGCAATTGTATTTTTTCATAAGCCAGCCATGACTTGCTGTGGTAAAGCGAAACCAAAGACGGAAGCGACGTCGCGGAACCATACACGACGAAATCAAAGTTCCTGCAGCAGGCCATACCGCACAACAGATTGAATCAGGACCACAAACCGTGAAGCACCACAAACATCCTCATAAGACCGGTGTGTTGGACCCATACGTTATGCACGCGAGGAATACGTCAAAACTGGCAAGAACGTACAACACGCAGCAACAAGCAGCCAATATTGTACCATTCCTTTTCAAGTTTGTAACTCACGCGCACCAACCTACATAAGAATACTATCCATTTCCTTTCTGCAAGGTGCTTCGCAGCTGCAGCCTTCAACATGCCGAAATCCCTGCAACACACATCAGCCACATACAAGAAGCAAAAATTACAATCCAAAAAAACTACCACAGTAGAAAACCTTCAACAAAACATTAAGTAGATGTGCCACTGACCTACACAAGAAACAAAGCCTGCTACAAAATGCCAGCTCACGAACTGGTGCGTCATTCGCAGCACGCAAAGCACCAGCTTAATTCCGTCACAGCTTGCAAGGATGCGATACCAACTGGCCAAGAACATACATATCCCATCCTTTCATCACAGTTAGCTTCTACAAGTCTTAATCCATAACCATCCGGCAAAACCTAACATAGCTACATCTCCACAAGCCTTGACCTGCAATTGAAAATTATGATTCAGTAGAATCTGGCTTACAAGACATTAGATCATCTTTTGAAAGAAAGGACGTGTTACATGCAAAGTCATCTGCTTCTGAAACAGATACAAAACGTGCTAAACAACAATTTGCTCAATGATCACAGGTTCGTAAACTTCAGTACATAGCTGAGCTGGAAAGGAATGTACAGTCTTTACAGGCAGAAGGGTTTGAAGTATTGGCCGAGCTTGAGTTTCGTAACCAGCAGAATCTTATCCTGAGTATGGAGAATAAAGCACTCAAACAGCGTTTAGAAAGTTTAGCACAGGAGCAGCTTATTAAATACTTGGAGCAGGAAGTACTGGAAAGAGAAGAAGGGAAGAGATGTTTACATTCTGGGTTCAGCTAATGTTGGGAAATCTGCTTTCATCAAATGCCTTATTAAAGACAATGGCTATAAACGATCCAGTGGCTGCATCTGCACAAAGATACAAACCAGTACAGTCGGCTGTTCCTGGAACTACCTTAGGGCCAATTCCAATTAATGCTTTCCTTGGAGGAGGGAAACTGTGTGGCACTCCAGGAGTTCATCTCCACCATAGGCAAACTGCAGTCGTTCATTCCGAAGATCTATCCTCCCTTGCTCCTAAAAGCCGTCTGAGGGGCCTATCTTTCCCGAGGAAGGTGCTCCAACAGTAAATGGCTTGAATGGATTTTCAATATTTTGGGGAGGTCTTGTTAGAATTGATGTCTTAAAGGCTCTACAAGAAACATGTTTGACATTTTACGGGCCCAAGCGGATACCAATTCATATGGTGCCTACAGAGAAAGCGGATGAATTTTATCAGAAAGAACTTGGAGTTCTGCTAACCCCACCAAGTGGTAGAGAGAAGGCTGAGAGCTGGAGAGGGCTTGATTCAGAGCATCAATTGCAAATAAAATTTGAAGATGCTGAAAGTGTTCTCAGTGTCCATCTCACCAGTTCAAAATCATTGGTAGGAGTAACTGGAGTGATATCAGAAATACAGAAAGAGATGACGGGTCAACATTGTTGGATATAAAGAAGTCATTCAGGGATGTGGATAATGTTCTATATAATTGGACTGACTCATCAACATCAGATTATTGTGCTTGGAGAGGAATTTCATGTGATAATGTCGCCTTCAATGTTGTTGCATTTAATCTTTCTGGGCTGAATCTTGATGGTGAAATCTCACCTTCGATCGGGAACCTTAAGAGCTTGGTCTCCATTGATTTAAAAGAAAACCGGTTATCAGGTCAGATACCAGATGAGATTGGTGACTGTTCTTTGTTGCAAGACTTGGACTTGTCATTTAACGAAATTCGGGGTGATATACCATATTCGATTTCAAAGCTGAAACAATTAGAGAATCTGATTACGATATGCTGTGTATGTGAGGAAAAACTAGAACATTAAAAATGGCAGTTTCAGGGGTCTTCACAACAGTCTTTTCAGTATAATATAACTCAATGCATTCCTCAAAAGGAATCTTTTCCTCAAGGATGATGACATCTTCATGAAACTTTGGATTAACTTGTTCTATGATCCCTTCACTAAGTCACTGTTATATATGCTGCTATTGAACAGCTGTGTCCTGCAGAAGTGGAATGCCTGAGAATAATATATTTGGAAGGCATTGAAAGTCTTCTGCTTTGGAAATAGCTTCATATATCTGACTGACTTGTGCATCATATCATGGGATTTCTTCAAGTTCTTAAGTTGGATCAGTTCAGTTGAATAATAAAGTTTGGTAGAACAGATTTATCTTCTATTTTGCAAGATGTAAAACGCCGAGGGAAACGGATCAAACTTAAGAAGAGGTGGTTATTGGGCTTACCTATCACAAAACGTGAAAGGAAGAAGTTGAAAGAAAATCGCAATAGGTATTTACCCGAGTTACTCAGAAAAGATGATATATTTTATGAGTCAGTGAGAACTCATGTTGAACGTGCTTTAGGAGCACACTACATTGAAAGAGCGCACTCTATCCCTCGGGATGATATTGATTTCGACCAAATACCAAACTTAAAAAGGTTGATATTATCATGCCTTGATAATTTGACTACCAAGGGTCTATACCTTCTTGCTATGATAGTTAGTGGAGACACAGCCAAGTATGAAAGAACTCGAGGTAGTTTGAAAAAGATTATCAAAGGTTCTCTTTCTATTGATCTGAGTAGCGAAAGGCATAATGACCAACAACTGGAAACTCGCAAACAGCTTTTTCAACTTCTCAACAATCCTCAACATTTTCGTCATAGGTGTGAGCTTTTACCTGGATCTGAGTCCCAATTTTATCATGCTGCTGCAGTAAAGATTTTACGTGGACTTGAAAAGTTACCATCCCAAAACTTGATTGGCATTTGCGTCTGAAAATAGCGCTAGGAGCAGCACAAGGACTTGCATATTTACACCATGATTGCAGTCCTCGCATCATACATAGGGACGTGAAATCGTCAAATATTTTACTAGATGCAGATTTTGAGCCTCATCTAACTGATTTTGGCATTGCCAAAAGTCTCTGCCCTACTAAGTCTCATACTTCTACTTACATAATGGGCACCATTGGCTACATAGACCCTGAGTATGCCCGAACTTCCCGACTCACTGAGAAATCCGATGTCTACAGCTATGGCATTGTTTTACTTGAATTGCTAACCGGAAGAAAAGCCGTTGACAATGAATCCAATCTCCATCATCTAATTTTGTCCAAGACAGCTAGCAATGCAGTAATGGAAACGGTTGATCCCGACATAACTTCCACATGCAAGGACCTAGGAGCAGTCAAGTAAGTTTTCTCAGCTCGCTTGATTCAAGCCGTGGCAACTGGTTCATCGCCCTCGTTCAACATCAGTGATTTAGTAGCAATCAGTACATCATGCATATGTTCTCATCGAAAATTCATAACTCAGCACCAAGTAACAATCTTCAAACAAGTCAGCCAACTACGCATCTCTGGTGACTGCACAGCTTGTCGTGTTGGCTTCACACATGGCTGGGCTAGGACTTCCTGACAATGATGCTTGGTACATGATCGAAACAATTGCAAAGAGGAAGAGCATTCTCAGCAGACCAAGAGTTTGTTTTCAGTTAAGAATAAAGAAATACCAAATCAACAAGTTTGTATCAGTAAAATTGTTGTGTTACCACAGTGAAAATCATGAGTAAATAACATGATACAGTCAGCACAAACAGACGAAATTCAGAGACAAGAAAATAGGACAGCAGAGCCAGATTCACTAAAATGGAAAGGCATGGTCTGGGCATCAGAAAGTGCTAGCAGAAGTGATACACTATCATGATTCAAACATAAAAAACCCTAATCTCCCATCATATATATTTGGTTACCATTCATTCAGAAAGGAGGCTGGTAGAGAAAAAAGGAAAAAACCTAACCATTGCAGCAGCCACCTCAAACTCTTCACCAATTTCATTCTCATCATCCACCCATTCTTGCAGCAACCTTAACCTTCGTTTCATTTCCCTCACCTTTGAACACCGTTTTCGAACAGCTCATACAACCACCTCAACTTCAAACCCAACTCAACAATCCATCTTCCTCATAAACTCACTGTAAACTTTGCAACCAGCATCCAAACCACAGCAGTACTTTCATCGAACACGTGGTGAGCGGGATTGGAGACCATCAGAAATCAAGCTGCCATCGTTCCGATAATCAACCATCCACCGCCGCACCGCCAAAAGAAGAACAGAAACGGAAGTGAAGGAGAAGAGTGAGAAGTCGAAACCAAGCAGAAGGAGTTTCGAATTTGAGGTAGTTCGACTTTTGTTCATTGCGTTTTCATGACCACGTTTTCGTTTTGATGTTGTGGTATTCGAATCTGAGCATTTTCGTTTTGATGTTGTGGTATTCGAATCTGAGCATTTTCGTTTTGATGTTGTGGTATTCGAATCTGAGCGTTCTCGTTTTGATGTTGTGGTATTCGAATTTGAGTGTTTTCGTTTTGATGTTGTGGCATTCGAATCTGGTTGTGTTGCTTACAAGTGCCACGGTTGGGTACGTATATCTCCAGCGCGTACGTGTTTGTATCTTTCTGTTTGGTCATCACAATCTAATGTCCTTTGTTTTCTGTTTCTTTTATTTTATTGAATCTCAAATGGAATGTTTAGAGTTTTGAAATTTTATTTTGGTAAATTTAAGTTATAGATATATAAATTTCTTTTTCTAATATACTGTAAATATTCTAATATCTACTTGTAAATATTTTAATATTTATTTTGTAAATACTATATACATATTACTTTAGGTTTTCTTATATATAATTTTTAGATTACTTTACATATCTAATTTTCTATTTTTTTTTTTTTTTAAAGTTTTAAGAATCTTATCTTATTTATTTTAAGAGTTTTCTTATATATATTTAGAATGTCTTTTCTCTTTTTGTTTTGTTAGAACTTTGTAAAGTATATTGTGGTTTTAAAAAAAAAATTTTATTTCCTTGTAAACGTTGGATCTGAGACCATTTCCCTTTCAACGCTTTTTCCTCCTAAAACCTCGGCCCCGTCTCGAGTGTATCTCAGAAAACATTTTCAAACAAATTCTTGGTATTGGATTAAAGAGAGAAGATTGGGTGTAGACCCCTTCTTCTTCGAGTGTTGGGATGCCCACTGTAGTGAGGGTGGTTTCGACACTCGTCTTTCAATACGAAGACGTTTTCAGTCCCTCCTATCCTAAAAAACTTCGGCTTTGTGTCAAGTCCCTTTTAAACTATCTTTTAAATCATATTCTTTGTATTGAATTAAAAGAGGGGACTAAGTGTAGACTTTCTTCCTCTCCGAGTGTTGGGATGCCCACTGTAGTGAGGGTGGTTCCGACACTAGTCTTTCAATACAAAGACGCTTCCAACATTTCCTCGTAAAACCTCGGTCTCGGACTGAGTATACTTTCAATAATAAATTATTTTCTCTTTGTATTGAATTAAAAAAGAGAGGACTGGGTGTAGACCTCTTCCTCTCCGAATGTTGGGATGCCCACTGTAGTGAGGGTGGTTTCGATATTCGTCTTTCAACACGAAGACGCGACTCCTTCCACCCATCTCACTTTCACATTTTCATCCCGCAACCCTTGTCACCTAAAAACCTCGGTCTCGCACCGAGTGCATTTTCAAATCTTTTCATAACAAAAAAACTTGAATGGTCGTGGTGTGGTTAGGCGTAGGCTTTTCTCCTATCCCGAGTGCTGACGTTTACCGTAGGGTTCTCTGTCGCAAAAAGCACTTACCATTCAAAACCAAAAACACTTTAATAAGAGAATGAAGTTCTCTTTGTGTTGAACTAAAGAGAGAGGATTGAGTGTAGTCTTCTTCCTCTCCGAGTGTCAGGATACTCACTGTAGTGTGTGTGGTCTTGATACTCGTCTTTCAATACGAAGACGCTATGTTCGCCACACATTTTTACAACAAAAACTTTGAGATAATGAATTGGGTACTACCCGTAGGGGTTACTATCCGAGGACCCGTCTCGCCCCCTAAAAAACAATCTAATCAATCAAACGTGACTTCTTGCCCCGCGTGGCGAAAACTAATCAATCTTTCAAAAGGATATGATACGTCCGTTCTACCGCAAACAGGTAACGCCTAAGTCTCCAACGAGCGAGCAGCAAAACACCTAACTGCTAGAATGCGCACGATAGCATCATCCATAAAAAACATCAACACATCGTAGGCCGAACTACGGCTGCTCTGATTCTTTACTTCTTTTAAGTAAAGATACGTAGGCACAAGGGCCACAATCCTTGCCGAGCACATTCCCCCTATACCGGTAGTTTCCCGAACTACGTCGACTCTGACTTTCTCATATCTGTTGAGAATACGTAGGCCTAGGACCGCGAAGTCCTACCGAGTCTGTTCTTTCTCTTTTCTTCCCCGTTCTCTCTTTCCTCCTAACTTTCTTGTTTCTAACCTTTCTTTTACCCCGTAGAACACTTCTTATAGCATAATATTTAAGCAGATATAATCACACATCGACAAACAAAAGGTTCCCATCGAGTACGATGGATGCGAGGGGTGCTAATACCTTCCCTTCGCATAACCGACTTCCGAACCCGTTCATGGTTGCGAGACCATCTTATCCATTTCTTTCTTAAGGTTTTCTCGATATTTTCCTTTCCCCTCATGGGATAAATAAAGTTCGGTGGCGACTCTTCTGTCCTTTCTCTTCGCCTCCCCGTCGTTGCGCGATGCATTTTTCGAGTAGCGACAGGGTTCGGGAGTCGGTTACGTAAGGGGAAGGTATGAGCACCCCTCACGTCCGTTGTACTTAACGGGATCCACGCTTGTTATCTATCTAAAGGGTGTTAATATATCTAAGCTACAGGCCACAGGGATAAAAGAAAAGAAGAGTGACTCGATAGAGCATCGCGGCTCTATGCCTATGTATTCCCTCGTGCAATGGGAAAGTCAGAGTCAATGTAGTTCGAAAAATTACGGGTGAAGGTGGGGAAGGTTGCTCGCCAAGACATCACCGTCTAGTGCCTACGTATCCTCGTCTGATATGAGAAATCAGAGCAAACATAGTTCAGGCTGACATGACCACATATTGGTTCAAATGTTTTACCTGAGTAGGGTTAAACCTTAGTTCTAGCAGTTAGGTGTATGTTGCTCGACCATTGGAGACTTAGGCGTTACCTGTTTGCGGTAGAACCAAGAGTTAAAAAAACTCTCTTTATGAAAATGGTTTTCAAATAATCCCGAAGGATAAAAAAAGTTTGATATTTGTTTTTGAGTCTTTTAGAGAAGAAGTGAATTGAATTGTGTTTGTAATTCATGTTGCACTAAAGACTATGACTTAGGAGCGAATGCGTTGCATATCGCCCAAAGGGCATACGCTAAACACTCTAGACAATTGAGAGGTGGCCCCCCAATTATCATTTCCCAAATGCTTAAGGCTCGTAGCATACAACACTAATTATCCTTTATTACATGTTTTGAAGGAGTTTTAAGATGAGAAGAGAGAAGACACAACTAAGGGGAAACTAACTCAACCCTAATGTTATCATGCAATGTGCTCCTATGATTGAGATTAAGAGGGGAAGACTATCCTAATGTTAGCATGCTTGGATTGAACACTTAATGTCTCTCATACTCCCATATTGCACAAATGGGACTAGGAATCCTAAGGGATCATGGCAAAGAACACCAAGTAAACACTAGATAAATCAATCACAACTGAGAAAAGGAAGAAAGGATGCAAACATGATATGCAACACAACGAAAGAGGGAGGAAAAAAGTGTGGGGCAGAAACCACCACAAGCACATCTCAACCTCTTGGATGCAAGAAAAGGTATGCAAAACAAAAGAGAAATGCAAGCAAGAAGACTTGAACAAGTCCAAGCAAAAGTGAGATGAAATGGGAGAAGTTACAACTCCTACAACCATTTAAACATCAATCACCAAACCAAAAGGCAAACAAATAAGAAGGAGAAGAAGACATGATCAAGATGAAGATGGGAGCATAGGCTTGGGAAGCAAGCAACATCAAATGAAATCTCAACCATAAGCATCACATTGATCATGCAAAAGGAAAACAACAAAAGGTTCTCAAAGTGGCATCTCATCCAAGTTAAACTCAAAGTGCAAACAAAAAGCACTAATTCAACTTGAATGAGTTCCAAAGTCCCAAGGACAGAAGTGAGAACAAGGGAAGAAGGTTGGAAAACCAAAGAAGAAAGCAAAGCAAGACAAGTTGCAAAGATAGGGCATGGGAAGAAACCTAAGTTCAAACCACTTTCAACATTAAAGACAAATGGAAAGCCATAACTAGGAGAAACTTGTAGCACAAATCAAAAAAGTGTAGGACCTATAAGTTTGCAACCAGAAACTTCAACATGATAAGAATGTGAATCAAGAGGTGTTGGAAGCATATGGGATCCACAAGGGTCATTTCCCAAGAGAACTAGGTCAACTAGTCTATATGAACCTCCATTAGGGTGACTTGACTTGCAAGATTCACCAAAAATAGGAAAATGGTTCAACAAATGCCAAATAAAATACATAAAACTCACAAATAAGTTGGCAACTAGAGGCCAAAGCATCAAAGCTAAAATCCAATCAAAGCATCACCAAAGGAATTGATCCACTAGGGTGCTCCACTTTGAAAGAGATTTATCGAGGGTCAAACAAAGCAAATGAAAGTCAAACAAAAACATGGTCAGACCTTGACCAAAACCAACCTCAAAGGCACCTCAACTCATCATCAAAATGAGGAGGAAGCCTCATTCATTGGTGTTTCAATTGGTCAATAAACAAGGAAGAATGAAATGGAAATCACATTAAAAACACCTTCAACCATTAAATTCAAATTAAATTGAAAAACAAATGGAAATTCAAAATAAAAATTATACAAAACTAGTTAAGATTTCAAGGTATCTGAAAATATTTTTATTTGTGTTTTATGAACATTGAAGGTATTTTTAACAATTAAAAATGTAAACAGAAATAAAAGAAATAAAAAAAACAATTAAAATGCAAAAGGTGAAAATAGCAATGAAAACACATTCAAAATGTTTGGGCTGATAAAAAAGGAGGTGTGATTAGCATTAAAAGCCCAATCCTCCACAACTCAGCTCACTAAACCAAACGCAACATTTAAATACTTGACGTGGAAGTCAATTGAGCCAAGCAAGCAAGTCAAGCGCATCTGAGCCACACATCTCAAACGGTCAAAAGGTCCAACAAGCACACTTCAGATCTGAGGTCTCAAAGACCAGACGCCATAGCCCTAGCTCCGGTTGTCTTCTCCGGTGGACTGGCCAGAGATCAGATCACCAAAACTCAACCAAACTTGGCAAAATGCACATCAAAATGAAGCTGAACTCACATACATTCCAAATCCAGGCTCCATTGGTTTTAATCATGGCTAAATAAAGAGATTTGAACGAATCAAATTTGGAATGCACATCTGAGATCTTCATCAAACATGGAAATCAAGCACTCAAACATGGCCTGCACAAGGTAGGCTTCAGATGCAGCCAGTAATGACCTAGATCATGCTCTAGAATGATAGAAAAGTGAAGGATAAAGTTACCTAATGGATACACTCCGTTGGTGCTTCAACAACTTGATTCCTTGCTTGAAAACGTGCAGATTCACTCGAATTAGCTCAAGGAAGAAGAATCTCACTTCAATTGGCTTTGAAATGCTCTGAAATTTGATTCACGATTTTGAATTTCCTTGGAGAGTTTGAAAATGGAACTTGCTTCTTCTGGCTTCAAAATGCGCTTCTTAGCTCTCAAAATGAAATGTGAGCTTTTATATGTTGGATATGGAAAGGAATTGGAGGCCCATGAAGCCTTATTTGGTTGAATTTTGAAAATGCCCAAAAATATGATTCGTTCATGCACACATGAAAACCATTTAGATTTGCAGCTGGTAAGTTGAATTTCACAATGTGATTGGATTGGGCTATTGATTTAGTCCAATTTGAAAGTTTGAATGTGAAACTTCCTTGTGAAGTAAGTTACAAATACACGTATTTTTTCTAGCATGGACCAAAATAACTTTGTGCATTTTACTTTTTGAAGCATTGTGAATAAAATTGGATCAAAAGGAGGCATGAAAAAGACCTATAATGAGTTCAATTCAAATCACCTTTAAAGTCTATTTTCACTTGAAATTTCTCACCCAATGTCCATAACCAACCATAGTTCACACCAAAAATGAGTTCTAGAGTGTAAATAAGGTCATTTGGAACAACTTTCATGTTGGTTGAAGTTTCATTTGAAGTGCTTAAGTGCATGTAAATGACCCATAATGAAAATGGCCTATAATCAAAGTTTCCCAAAATACCCCTGGCTTACAAGATCCATAACTTAAGTTTCACAAATGATATCAAGTAATTCTAGGACTTTTTGGAAAGCTAAGATCATGAGGAATAACTTTCATGTTCATAAAAAGTTGAGGAAAACCTTGATTCTAGGTCAAAAGTGCCTTGGAAGTGAGTTGACTTTTGTTGACTGAAAAATATGTTCATTTGAGACCTATAACTTGATGGCATCATAACTTGAGTTCCACAAACCCAATGGATGAGTTCTAGTACTCAAAAGAAATCTTAGAACATGCCCTACAAGTCTCGTGTTTACATGAAAATGATATTGAACTTGTATCTTGAGGTAAATGGTCCTTGAATTTGGATACTAAAAAAGGGGATTTTACACTGAGATCCTTTGAAACCCTAATTTAGTAACTCCTTAGACTCTTGATTCTTCTTGATTTGAACTTGATATGACATCCTAGATGTCTCAACATGACTTACCATGACTCCAATGACTTAGAACCAAATCTCACACTCCTTCAAGTTCATAGTTGACCTTGAACTAAGCAGATGAAACCTTAGGTGCACAACCTTTGACTGCAACCTCTTGCAAGTGAAATGAATACCTAGACAAGCTCCACAATGACTTCAAAAGCACACAATGAGCTTCTCAAACACCTCTTGTTCATAACCATGAACTTGTGGACCCCTGATGATCCTTAATTTCCCTCCAAGATAGGAGGTAAGCAGCACTTGTCAATCTTCTTTCTCAGAGAGCTTTGACCACTTCTTGATGATTGCAAGCCTCTGATGAAATGAGTAAGCACTTTTGATTGAGTTTGATACCCTTGATAACCTCCTCTTGAATGGCACACCTCCCTTGATCCCCTGCAAAAGACAATGCTATGCAAATGCAAATGCTAAAGAATGAAATGAAACATAAGCCAAGTAAAGAAAAGGTTGGGCAAATTTTGGGGTACAATAGTTGCCCCTATTCAAGTGACTTGGACCTGACTGGGTGAAAAGAGAACGACTTTCAAACAATCAAGGTAAAAGATGGTTGAATACCAAAGAACCCGGAAATTTGCCAACCGCAGAAATAGAACTGCAAACTTGTTACTGGAACAAAAATCTCCAGAAATAACTGAAGTTGATAGTTGCAACAGCAACAAACTAATTGATTACCAATCAGAGAGCATCGACATGCAGTCGAAAGAAACATCTACTAACACACAGGAAACAACACTAAGTCAGAAAGATCATCTGATATCACCATTAGGCATCCGTATAACAAACACAGGCGTCGAACCCGAAGGCCGGCTCAACACGAAGTTGAGAAGAACATCTGACATCGCCGTCAGGCATCTGTTAAATAAAAATAGGCATTGAACCCAAAGGTTGGCTCAACCCGCAGTTGAGAAAACCTCTGACATCGTTGTCAGGCATCTGTTAAATAAAAACAGGCATCGAACCCGAAGGCCAGATCAACACGCAGTTGAGAAAACCTCTGCTAACCAGTAGGCATTCGCTAAATAAAGCGAGCATCGAACCCAAAGGCCAGATCAACACGTTGTTGATGAACTTCTGCTAACCAGCAGGAATTCGCTAAATAAAAGCGAGTATCGAACCCGAAGGCCGTATCAACACGTAGTTGATGAACTTCTGCTAACCAGCAGGCTTTCGCTAAATAAAAGAGAGCATCGAACCTGAAGGCCAGATCAACACGCAGTTGATAAGTGAATCTAACGATAATTCACAAGAGAAACTCTGCTGGGGAAAGAGAAACTTAACCAAGCAACTCTGTTGGGAAGCACATGATAAGATGAAACACATTTGTCCAAGATTTCACCGTGGTCTGGATACCATATGAGCTAAAGAATCACAACACACCTTGCCATGGTCCAGATACCACGCGAGCGAAGAACAACAACATTTTCCTAGGACTAGATACCGCACGGGCAAAGTAAATCAACATAAATTGCCACGGTCTGAACACAACACGGGCAAAGGCAAATCAACCATCTGTTGGAGACACGCCTGAAAACAAAGAGGTAACAACCAGGCTTATGTTTCATATGAATATGTTGGAAAATGGCGTAATGCTCCATACGAAGTGGAAATGCTACATGTTTCTGAGAATGATACGCACAATGCAGATGCACTGGAACCGAATCAGCAAAATAAGTGCTGAAAAGACAAAGCCGACTCTGCAGGAGGGGAGAAACGGAACCTGCCAATTACGATTGGACTTAAACTGGGAAAAAAAGCCCCGGATGGCCTCCTGGAAAAGAAATTTCCCGCGTAACGTTATTCTAACAAGAACGAGAATCCATTCTACTAGGGATCACATCAAAACCTGCTGAGGATAACGCCCTGAACGGCCTTCTAGAATACAACTCTTCTGGGGAACAAACGATACGACTGGGGAGAGACAACCAAACGCTAGAGATAAGTCTAACCTACTGGGGGAATCAACGACTCCGCAGGGGATAACAATCAACCATTGAGATTAACTTCGCTTCACCGGGGAAATCGACCCTGAATGGCTTCCTAGAACACCTGAAGTCCTTCTATGGCACAAAATACACCTCTGGGAACAACCCTGCTTTGCTGAAGATCAGAAATCCGACCTATCGGGGATTACTCAGCTAGGGAAATAACTTCCGATGTAGATCACATCCAACTGCTAGGGATTACTCAGTAGGAATAACCGAATAAGATTTACTGGAAAATCGATCCCAAACTCTTTTTGCTGAGGATAGAGAATAGCAATTTCTGAATCAAATTTGATCTGCAGGGAAGAATAACCACTCTTCTTACTTCTCTGGGAATTAGGAGTGAATGGGAAAATATTCCAAAATTCGCTTTGACTATACCGGGGGATCGACCTCCGCTTAGAGAATGAATCACCACTTTAAACCCTAAGGGGATACCAAGTCATATGCCTAGACTCTGCAGGGAAACAAAATCTTGAACTTGCTCCGCTACTGGGAAACAGTTCCAAACCTGCCTGGTGGAGAGAAATATAATCCCGACTCGCTGAGGAGTAAGTGCGTACCTACAATCTGCTGGGGATACGGGCATATACCTGACCTGCAAAAATTAAAGAAATGCACAGAAATATACAAAATGTCAGCAATGTGGCACAGACAAACACCATGAACTTGATCCATCTATGACTCGCCTGAATTCGATACTTCTCTGATGCTTCGTCCTCTGAAGAGATTGATTCGGATAAATGGCCCTCAGGTCCTCCCTCAATCCACTATACTCTGAAGATCAATACGCAGACTGCAGTCATTTGCTTTTCAAATCCCTAACTTTTGTCTGAATCGCCCTTGCGGGTTTTCAATTCACCAGGATACCCATTTTTGCTAAAGTCGCCTTTTCAGGTTTTCAACTTTGCAGGTTTACATCTTTTCTTTTATATCCCTAGTCTTGCCCGAACCTTTTTATTTTTATGGTTCGCCAGGGTGCCCCATTTTTGCCTGGATATTCTTTTTCTTTTCAGCGGGTCTCTTTAAGCAAAGTATTTTTTAACTGTGTTTGTGTTCACAGGGGATATGAAATCTTCACCATCCATGCTTGATAACAGTAAGGCTCCTCCGGAGAAAGCCTTTCGCACAACATATGGACCTTCGTAGTTGGGAGTCCATTTGCCCCTGTGATCTGTTTGTGGAGGGAGAATTTTCTTCAACACTAACTCGCCCATCTGAAAACATCGAGGACACACCTTCTTGTCAAAATCTTTCTTCGTCCGGCTCTGATACAACTGACCATATGCAATGGATGCTAGCCTTTTCTCGTCCATCAGGCTGAGCTGATTCAATCTATTTCTTACCCATTATGCCTCATCCAGCTTGACGTCAACTAGAACTCTCAAGGAAGGAATCAAGACTTCTAATGGTAGGACAACTTCCGTACCATACACCAGTGAGAAAGGAGTTTCCCCAGTTGAAGTTCTTACAGTGGTACGATAACCGCGCAAAGCAAAGGGCAACATCTCGTGCCAATCTTTATAGGTCACAACCATCTTCTGCACAATCTTCTTGATATTCTTGTTGGCCGCTTCAACGGCGCCATTCATCTTCGGACGATACGGAGATGAGTTGTGATGCACCATTTTGAAATTCTAGCATAATTCCTTCATCATCTTGTTATTCAAATTCTAACTATTATCAGTAATGATTCTTTCAGGCACTCCTTAACGACATATGATGTCCTTCTTGATGAATCGGGCTACCACTTTCTTAGTGACATTAGCATAGGAAGTTGCTTCCACCCACTTGGTGAAATAATCAATGGCTACCAGGATGAAGTGATGTCCATTAGATACGGTGGGCTCAATCTTGCCAATCATGTCAATGCCTCACAAGGAAAAGGGCCAAGGAGACGCCATGATATTCAACGGACTCGGCGGCACATGAATCTTTTCGGCATAAATCTGGAATTTATGGCACTTCTTTGTGCACTTGAAGCAATCTGACTCCATAGTCAACCAATAATACCCTGCTCGTAACAGCTTTCGAGACATGGCATGCCCTCCTGCATGTGTACCAAAGGCATCTTCGTGGACCTCTTCCATAAGCAAACCTGCTTCTTTTTCGTCCACGCATCTTAAAAGCACTAAGTCAAAATTCCTCCGGTAGAGTACACCATCTTGGTTCAAATAAAAGTTCCCAAACAACCTCCTCATAGTCTTCTTATCCCGGGTCGACGCCCCTGGCGGATACTCTTGGTTCTTAAGGAAATTCTAGATATCGTAAAATCACGGCTTGCCATCAGAAGCTTCCTCAATCGCGAATACGAATGCCGACCTATCAAGGCGCGAGATGACTCTTCTTGGAGCATCAATAGTTCACCTTGTACATTGAGGATAAAGTGGCTAAGGCATCCGCCATCTGATTCTCTGCTCTCGGCACATGGTGAAACTCCACCCGATCAAAGAAAGGTAACATCCTCCTTGCGTAGTTCATGTAAGGTGTCAGATTAGGCTGCCGGGTCTCCCATTCTCCCTTGATCTGATTGACAACTAGCGCTGATTCGCCATACACATCTAGATTCTTGATCCTCAGATCAATGGCCTCTTCCAATCCCATAATGCACGCTTCGTATTCGGCTTCATTATTGGTGCAAGGAAATGTTAACCTGGTAGTGAATGGGATATGAGAACCATGGGGAGTCGTGATAATTGCCCCAATTCCACTACCGTAGGAGTTGACAGCACCGTCAAATATCATTTGCCATTGGGAACACTTCTCAGGACCTTCATCGAGTAATGGCTCATCACAATCCTTCATCTTTAAGAACATGATGTCTTCATTTGGAAATTCAAACTTCATAGGTTGATAATCTTCAATCAGATGCTCAGCAAGATATTCTGACAAAATACTCCCCTTGATAGCTTTCTGGGAGATGTATTGGATATCATATTCTGTTAAGACCATCTGTCATATGGCAATTCTCCCTAAAAGTGCTTGCTTTTCAAAGATGTACTTAATCAGATCCATCTTCGAAATCAGCATGGTTGTGTGATTTAGCATATATTGTCTTAGGCGTTTGGCAGCCCAAGCGAGTGCGCAACACGTTTTCTCCAGCATTGAGTACCTGGATTCACAATCTGTGAACTTTTTACTCAAATAGTATGTGGCATGCTCTTTTCTTCCAGTCTCGTCATGCTGACCGAGAATACAACCCATGTTGTTCTCAAGAACCGTTAGATACATTATCAATGGTCTTCCAGCTACTGGAGGTATCAGTATCGGAGGCTCCTGCAAATATTCTTTTATTTTATCAAATGCCCTTTAGCAATTTTCGTTCCAAACAATCGCCTGATCTTTCTTTAACAATTTGAACATGGGTTCACACGTGGCTGTGAGATGAGATATGAACCTAGCAATGTAGTTCAACCTACCCAAGAAACCACAAACCTCTTTCTCTGTTTTTGGCGCTGGCATATCTTGAATTGCTTTTATTTTTGCAGGATCGACCTCGATTCCTTTTTCACTGACAATGAACCCCAACAACTTTCCTGAACGAACACCAAAAGTGCACTTGTTCGGATTCAACCTCAGTCTGAACTTCCTTAGCCTCTCAAACAACTTCAGCATATTTACCAGATGCTCCTCCTCTGTTTGCGACTTCGCTATCATGTCATCAACATAGACTTCAATCTCATGATGAATCATATCATGAAACAAAGTGACCATTGCCCGCTGATAAGTTGCCCCTGCATTTTTCAACCCAAAAGGCATTACCTTATAACAGAACATCCCCCACGGTATGAAAAACTTTGTTTTCTCCATATCCTCCGGCGCCATCTTAATCTGATTATATCCGGAAAATCCGTCCATGAAGGAAAACACGGAATACTGAGCAGTATTGTCAACAAGTATGTCAATGTGAGGGAGCGGGAAATCGTCTTTCGGGCTCGCTTTATTCAAGTCTCTATAATCAACACACATCCTTACCTTACCATCTTTTTTGGTACAGGTACGATGTTAGCGACCCACGGAGGGTAAGTTGTTACGGCGAGAAATCCTGCGTTCAACTGCTTCTGGACTTCCTCTTTGATTTTCATAGCCATGTCTGGTCTAGTCCGTCTGAGCTTCTACTTGACAGGTGGACATTCTTCACGCAAAGGAAAGCGATGAACCACAATATCTGTGTCAAGATCGGGCATATCTTCATATGACCAAGCAAAGATATCACTATACTCTCGGAGCATTTCAACCAATCTTTGCTTGACATCACTCTGCAATGCAGCCCCTATTCGGACGTCTCTTCTAACTTCCTCGGTACCCAAGTTGATGATCTCAATCTCTTCCTGATGAGGAAGAATGCTTTTCTTTTCTTGTTTCAGTAGCCTGGCTAGCTCTTCTGGTAAGTCTTCATCTTCATCAATCTCTTCTTCGGCTTGAAATATCGGATTATCAAAGTCAAAGCGAGTCATAGACGATTCTGGAGCGGTGTCATCTGCAAGGTGAAACCTGCAATGATGATGATTTAATGCTTAAAATGGTATGCAAACAAGCACAAACCACATTGCCATTTTATTGTTAAAAATAAAAATAGGAAAGACAGAGATCACAATATTTGAATGTAGAAAAACACCCTTTGATTAATTGATAAAATGATTGTTCAAACATAAACAATTAGGCCCTGAAGACAAAGACCGCTATGCTCCGGGTAGAACATAGGACTACAGATAATCAAGAAAATAAATCATTACTCTTCTTTCGTCACTTGGATGGCCTCTTTGACGGTCCAGTTTTTTAGGGTCTGACCAGGAGTACACGGCTGGATTCATGATTCCATGTTGCAATCGTTGTCACCTTCTTTATCTTATATAGCATTAATCTGCTCAAAGATCACCCCACCGCTGGTGAATTGGACGGGTCCTTTGTAGCGCGGCGCACTTTGCGAGGAGGAAGATGGGTTGTACCCCAGTCCGAATTTTTCTTATTTGTTGGGGATGTTCAACACTTGGCCCCAACCTTGTGATGCCCCAGCCTTCACCACTGCCTGTGCTTCTTTGAAAGATGACATGGCAACTTCTGGCGTCTTGGCCACAACTGGTGCTTTATCCTTGATCTGTACAGTCTCAAAAGCCTGACATAACGTCTCGTGGATCTCACCGTCAACTTTGACATGTTTGAACAAAGACAAATGACTTGTCATAATATCTTCTTCTCCACAAACAGTAACAACACTGCCACCCACCATGTATTTCAACTTTTGGTGCAGCGTAGACGTTATGGCGCCTGCCGAATGTATCCAAGGACGTCCCAGCAGACAACTATAAGCTGGATGAATATCCATGATATAAAACACAGCATCAAACACCTCCGGATTGACCTGGATTAGCAAAGTTAACTCCCCAAACACAGACCTTCTAGTCCCATCAAAAGCTCATACCACTAAGTCACTTGGAGTACACATTATACCTCGGGTATCCAGCTTCATTAACGCTTTCTTGGGAAGTACATTCAAGGATGACCCAGTATCAACCAACACGTGCGACATTACAGACCCCCGGCATTCAATAGAGATATGCAGCGCCAGATTATGATTTTGTCCCTTGGGTGTCAAATCCAAATCAGTAAAGCCCAGCCCGTTACCAACATTAACGTGTGCCACTACTCCTTCGAGCTGATTCACAGATATCTCCTGTGGCACGTAAGCTGTATTCAGGATTCTTAAAAGAGCATTTCTATGTGCCTCAGAACACAACAGCAATAACAGAATGGAGATCTTTGACGGAGTTTGCTGTAAATGATTTACAATCTTGTAATCACTCTTTCGGATCAACCGCATGAACTCTTCCGCCTCCTTCAACAAGGACTCTGTCTCACCAGCTTGAGAAGTCTCTTCAACCACTGCTTTTCCTTTACCCTTGTCAAATTTTTCAGCACTCACTTCGGGAGGTGAAAACACTCTTCCACTCCGGGTAATCCCACCAGCACCTACTAAGCTGTCCACAGAATCCAACGATAAATTTTTCAGTTCTTGCTTCTGCCCATTACAGTAGACTTCATCTCCGTAATTCCAAGGGATCGCTTTAGTACTCTCGTATGGTATAGGACCAACTTTGGTGATAATGATGGTTGGCGGCCTAGGCGGCGCAGAAATAATGATAGTTTTGTACGGAATCGAAATTGTCGCAACTTCATTCCTTCCTTCATCACCTATTTTCTCCTTTTTCTTCTCCTCAGAGACTCTGTCAAATTGTAAGATACCCTCATTCATCAGCTTCTGAATACGATTCTTCAGCTTCTCACACCCCTCAGGATGGATTAAACACTTAGCACAAGCTTTATCACACCCAGGAAATACCCCTCCACTCAACAGTTTATCCTTTACAAAGCTCAATGGAGTCTTCAACTCCTCAACAACAACTACCAGATTCACACTCTCATCTTTAATAATGTCACTAACCCCAGTTGCCCCATGATTGGGCATGGGATTCTGCACTACATTGGGTGCATCGTGAGAAAAATTAATGGCTTTGCTGTCTATAAGGTCCTAAACCTTATGCTTGAACACTTTACAGTTATCGATGTTGTGACCCGGGGAACCAGAATGAAATTCACACCTAGCATTGGCATCGTAACCAAGAGGTGGTGCACCTGTCAAAGGAGCCAGAGTCCTTTTCTGTATCAGATATAATTTCAACAAGTATTGAAAAAACTGCGAGTATGGCATCGGTGGCGCATCAAATTGCCTGTTTACTGCCCTGCCCCGATCCTGAAATCTGCGAGGAGCATAATTCGGTTGATTCTGCTGTTGTGGTTGTTGTTGTTGTTGTTGAGGTACCGCAGGTATGGTAATACTTGCAACCTGAGGTTGTTATTGACGGTATTATTGACGCTGATTTCTGTTTCTTCCCCGGGAACCAGATACTGCATTAGTTTCTCCCTCTTTCTTTTTATTGCCAAACGGCTTTCACCCTCCTCCAGCTGAGGATCCTTCATCGGCCTGAATTTTACCCAATTTGATCCCGTTCTCAACTCTTTCCCCTGTAATGATAAGGTCTGAAAAACTTCCTGACATGTTGCCAATTAGTTTCTCATAATACACTCCTGGTAATGTAGCAACAAACATGTCTATCAGCTCCCTTTCCACCATAGGAGGTTGTACTTTGGCTGACATTTCATGCCATCTATGGGCGTATTCTTTGAAGCGTTCATTATTTCTCTGAGACAAGTTCTGCAGTTGGACCCTGTTAGGCATCAGGTCACTGTTGTATTAGTAATTCTTAACAAATGCCTCAGCCAAATCCCTCCAGCTTCGGATGTTGACCGGTTCTAAGCTCATGTACCATTCAAGAGATGGACCAGAAAGGTTGTCCTGGAAAAAGTGCATAAGCAACTTTTCATCGTCAGAATAGGCGGACATCTTGCGATAGTAGGAACGTAGATGAACCCTAGGACAGGTGGTGCCTTTGTATTTGTCGAAATTAGGAACTTTGAACTTCAAAGGTACTTTCAAATCTGGGATCAGCCCCAGATTGGCCATATCCAATCCCATAGAGTTTTGGTTTTCATAGCTTCGCATCTTCTCTTCGATCAGCTTAAACCTCTTATCTGCCTCAGACGGCAGCCCTGCACCAACATCCCTCATAGAGAACACATCTTCTTGTTGATCCTCATCCCACTGAGGAATATTGTTTCCATGCACAGCATACACCATCTCAAGTATAGGGATTCCACCTACATTACCTCCGCCCGGAGGGATAACAACTAGAGGAACGGTATTAGCATGTGGCGTACCACCATCATAATGAGGAGGATTAGCAGCAGTTCCCCCGTGAAGCACACTATTCCCATCAACCCTAGCAATTAATGGTTGCACCAAAGTCCTCAGCTCCTCTTGGCCATTTGCAACACCCTGCATCAAATCCATGAACTGGGCCATCCTGTCACAGAGTTCTTGCATCTCAGCTTGCATTTGCTCCATAATCTTGCGTTGATTTCCCCGAGTGGCATAACGATGAGTCGTCTGGTTGTCAATCCTGAAACAAACTAACAAACCACGGAGATAAGGTTAACGGTTCCGGAGAACCTGCGATGCAAAATGCAAAAATGATATAGTATGCAGACATGTATATAGGCGTTAGGGAAATTTCCCCCTCGATGCTAGTTCCACGAGAGCACCAAGACAATGGGAAGCTAACAGATAAGCATAGATCAAATGCCTCATAAATACAATGAGAGTCAAGAGTAAGATACAGGGTACAATGCTACAGCAATACAACGGAATCAAAATGACCTCATCCAACAGATCTGGTGATGGTCAATATACATCATAACAACAAACTACAAAGAGATACAATCAAGTACGACAATGAGACTGGAAATCTTCTAACAGCTCCTTCGTCTCTGGATGGTCTGGCCTGACACGCAACCCCTGGATGATCAGCTCTCTCCGGCTAATAGTAGTGTGCAAACCCTGAGCATAATCCTTCTAGGCGCCTTCACCAAAACCCTCCTCAAGCTTACACCTCTTCACATCATCTTTAGACTTATAATCATCCAACGTTGCAAGCGCTTCATTCAATCTGCAATCGTTGTCCCGTCGGAGTGAGGATTCAGCTACAATCTTCTCATCCTTCACTTGGAGTTGAGCTTTCAACTTAGCAATCTGTTGTTTGAGCTCATCTTCCCGCTCTTTGTTATTTGTTAAGATGGTATTCCATTGTGCATTAAACTTGGAAATCTCTAGATATGCTTTGTCCAGCTCCTTCTTCTTGGAACTAAGAACATCACTGACGCTCTTCAAATCTAATCTCAGATGCTCTCAGGCGCGTATCTCTTTGGTTAACTCTGTACCTAGCCTGTTCACTAACTCAGTTTTCTTCTTAGATGAATAAGTAGCTTCATTCCTCTCGCCTCGGAGCTGAGTAATCTCTTTCTCCAATTCCTCGTTTTCCTTACGCAACTCCTCCTTCTCGGACCACAACTGATTATATCTCTGAATATCAACAATAGTCGGCTCCTCAATCATCAAAGGATATAAAGGCTCACAAGATGGAAAAGGCATCAATAATCTCTCAACTCTCTCCTGAATCCAAGTCACATAAGGATCATAAGCTCTACTGTTGCTTTTCCCCAAAGAAATTTTCCCTCTACAGTGAATCTTGCTCAAAGCTTTCTCAACTCTGATCAGGGTCTCATTCTCAAGCAAACCAGTGAAATACAGAGATTCCTGTATTTCCTATTCCTTGGGAGGTTCCCTTAGAGCATACCCAAACTGCCTCACTGCAAGAGATGGGTTATAGTTAATTCCTTATTTCCTCCCAATCAACGGGATGTTAGGAAAACCACCACAGCTAAAGATAATCTTTGTGCCCAACTGATATCTATCAAACCATATGATGTTCTCAGAAGTCAAGCCCATCAATCTCTCTGACCACTCTGAGGTACCTGCAGTATCAACAAAAGGACCGGACTTGGGAAGGTGACTCACAAACCATCTGTACAAAAGAGGTACACAACAAGACACATTCTTCCCTCTCCGATTCTCGTTCTTGTAATACACAGAATGATATATATCCCCCAGAAGTGTAGGCACAGGATTCCCCGAAGCAAAGATGTGGAAAGCATCCAAATCCACAAAGTCCGGAATATTCGGAAACAACATTATACCATATATGCACAGAGTCAAAATGGCATTAAAGACAATACAACAACCATCCTTTGCAAACTTTTGAGCCTTACCAACCAAGATAGACAATGGAAATCCAGACATTCCATTTCTCTTGACCAACTTCCCTTTTAGCTCAGAAGCATCCAAATGAAGGGCATTAGCAAGCTTAGTCAAATCAGGCTCAGCATCAGTATGATAAAAAGGCATCTGGTCCAAGATAGGAACTCCAAGAAGCATAGAGAACTCCTCCAAAGTAGGCAGTAGCACATAACTCAGAAAAGTGAAACACCGTAACTATGGATCATAGAACTGAAGAAAAGTGTGGAGACCTCCCAACTCATATGTTGAGGCTTTGCAAACACATCCCAAACGCTTTCCATATGACTTCTTGAAATCTTCCATTACAGCACGATCGGCAACAGAAATCAAACTAAGCAGAGATCCTATGTCAGGAGTAGGGAACTTATACACAACAGTCTTCTTCAAACTAGGCTCCATGTCAGAGATGAAATAAAATCACTAGAATCGAAGGGAAAATATACACATGCAACATAAATACATGTCAATGTTAATATGCAAATGAAAATGCAAATGCAACAGGGGATCAAGATTGTTGTGCTGTTGACTGAGAAGAACCAGCGCTTCACTCTGGCGAGAACATAACACAACATTGATATAAGGATCCACTGTATCAAGGATCACAGGTTCACACTGACGAGAAAACCGGCTAGGTTAAAGGCCAAAGTTTCCTGCATAACCCTCCCCACTCACAGGTATGAACCTATCACTAATAAAGTCTGGCATCCTATGCGGTCGCCAGCGTCACAGACTTTCGAGAAACGATGATACGTTCACCATTTCTGGTTTCGCATCATAGCCTCATGAAGCGGCATCACTTAGCTGACTCCTAAATGATCGGTCCCCAGATTCGACAATCCTCAGATTCAACATCCTCTCAACTGTCCGAAACAGACTAGAAAGGTAGTCATCACAGAGAATCTCGTCTGAGCGCAAATTTTGTGGGAACTAGTGCATGCCAAACATACAGGTTCACTACTACTTTCCGCTTCTAATGCTATGGTTATACTCAAGCCTAGGTTTTGGCTTATCTCACAGTGGAACATTCTCGCCCAACAACACAACAATAATGATATATACAATGCTGAAAGTAAAATGCAAATGCAGATAAAGTACAACACACATGTACACACCCAGAGATAAAACAAACAAGCGCTAGGATTGACTCGCATAGGGGATGGGAAGTTCCCCAGCAGAGTCGCTAGCTGTCGCATCGCTGCGAAGAGGGGCCGGAAAAGACAGAAGAGTCACCACCGTTCGTTATTTATCCCAAAAGAGAGGGAAAGGAAACGATCGGAGAAAACCTACAAAAAAGGGAGAAGACAGGTCATCGCAACCATATCTCGGGTTCAGGAGTCGGTTACGCAAGGGGAAGGTATGAGCACCCCTCACGTTAGTTGTACTCAGTGGGATCCATGCTTGTTATCTATCTAAAGGGTGTTAATCTATCTAAGTTACAGGCCACAGGGACAAAATAAAAGAAGAGAGACTCGATAGAGCATCGCGGCTCTATGCCTACGTATTCCCTCATGTAATGGGAAAGTCAGAGTCAACGTAGTTCGGAAAATTACGGGTGAAGGTGGAGAAGGTTGCTCGCCAAGACATTGTCGTCTTGTGCCTACGTATCCTCGTCTGATACGAGAAATCAGAGCAAACGTAGTTCGGGCTGACACGACAACAGATTGGTTCAAATGTTTTTCCCGAGTAGGGTTAAACATTAGTTCTAGCAGTTAGGTGTATGTTGCTCGACCATTGGAGACTTAGGCGTTACCTGTTTGCGGTAGAACCAAGAGTTAACAAAACTCTCTTTATGAAAATGGTTTTCAAATAATCCCGAAGGATAAAAAAGTTTGATGTTTTTTTTTGAGTCTTTTAGAGAAGAAGTGAATTGAATTGTGTTTGTAATTCAGGTTGCAATAAAGACTATGACTTAGGAGCGAATGCGTCGCATATCACCCAAAGGGCATACGCTAAACACTCTAGACAATTGAGAGGTGGCCCCCCAATTATCATTTCCCAAATGCTTAAGGCTTGTAGCGTACAACACTCATTATCCTTTATTACATGTTTTGAAGGAGTTTTGAGATGAGAAGAGAGAAGACACAACTAATGGGGAAACTAACTCAACCCTGATGTTATCATGCAATGTGCTCCTATGATTGAGATTAAGAGGGGGAGACTATCCTAATGTTATCATACTTAGATTGAACACTTAATGTCTCTCCTACTCCCATCTTGCACATATGGGACTAGGAATCCTAACGGATCATGGCAAAGAACACCAAGTAAACACAAGATAAATCAATCACAACTGAGAAAAGGAAGAAAGGATGCAAACATGAAATGCAACACAAAGAAAGAGGGAGGAAAAAAGTGTGGGGCAGCAACCACCACAAGCACATCTCAACCTCTTGGATGCAAGCAAAGGTATGCAAAACAAAAGAGAAATGCAAGCAAGAATACTTGAACAAGTCCAAGCAAAAGTGAGATGAAATGGGAGAAGTTACAACTCTTACAACCATTCAAACATCAATCACCAAACCAAAAGGAAAACAAATAAGAAGGAAAAGAAGACATGATCAAGATGAATATGGGAGCATAGGCTTGGGGATCAAGCAACATCAAATGATATCTCAACCATAAGCATCACAATGATCATGCAAAAGGAAAACAACAAAAGGTTCTCAAAGTGGCATCTCATCCAAGTTAAACTCAAAGTGCAAACAAAAAGCACTAATTCAACTTGAATGAGTTCCAAAGTCCCAAGGATAGAGGTGAGAACAAGGGAAGAAGGTTGGCAAACCAAAGAAGAAATCAAAGCAAGACAAGTTGCAAAGATAGGGCATGGGAAGGAACCTAAGTTCAAACCACTTTCAGCATTAAAGACAAATGGAAAGCCATAACTAGGAGCAACTTGTAGCACAAATCAAACAAATGTAGGACCTATAAGTTTGCAACCAGCAACTTCAACATGTTAATAATGTGAATCAAGAGGTGTTGGAAGCATATGGGATCCACAAGGGTCATTTCTCAAGAGAACTAGGTCAACTAGTCTATATGAACCTCCATTAGGGTGACTTGACTTGCAAGGTTCACCAAAAATAGGAAAATGTTTCAAAAAATTCCAAATAAAATACAAAAAACTCAAAAATAAGTTTCCAACCAGAGGCCAAAGCATCAAATCTAAAATCCAGTCAAAGCATCACAAAAGGAGTTGATCCACTAGGGTGCTCCACTTTGAAAGAGATTCATCGAGGGTCAAACAAAGCAAATGAAAGTCAAACAAAAACATGGTTAGACCTTGACAAAAACCAATCTCAAAGGCACCTCAAATCATCATCAAAATGAGGAGGAAGCCTCACTCATTGGTATTTGTTGCGGTGAAAATTTGATATCAAGCTATTAATTAACTTGAACCTTATTTCTTTTACAACCGGTCTTTAATTTATCCAAAGGATAGGTCTAAAGAAAGAAAGAACCTTTTGCGCGATGTGACAACAACGCTTTTAAGAGATTCGGGGATTCGGGGGTTGGTTATATCTAGGGAAGGTATTAGCACCCTAAATATCTGTAGTACTCTACAGGAACCTTTTGTTTAATTAATTGCTAAAGTTTGTGAATTGTGCACTATGGTTTGAGTTGGGAATAAAAGTAAAATAAAGGCATAAGTGGTTTTCTAAGTTTGCTCGCAAAGGTATCGCACCTTCTGCCTACGTATCCTGACTAGGATAGAATCAGAGCAATCGTAGTTCACCTCACAAGGGAAAAGAACACTTGATGATGATCAAGGTTCAAAGGGGAACAAACATGACGATGTTTGTGTGGAGTTTGACAAAACTCCCTAAACTAAATTGTAAAAGGGGGAAGTAAGAAATCATGACGATGATTCTTACACAGAGTTGACGAACTCTTTCCTAGGGTTCTAGTTGAAGAACACTCCTAGTATGGGTGGGTTTCTTAGACTTCAAGCAAAGTCTAAAGGCTTCTAGTCTAGGGTTAAGGTGACTTAACAAAGTCAAGGGATAGCAGAGATTTTGGTCCAAGACATTGACAGTCAAGTGGACAGACCTTCCTTTGGAGGAACAGTATTGTCGGCAACTGGACGAAAGCTAACGAGCTCCGTCGCTTAGGGATAAAATAAAATACAAACATCATTCAAACATTCATGGTGACAACTAAATACAAAGATTAAAGATGGAAAGCAATGATGACAATCAGAGCAATTGTTTTGGTACGAGAACCGTGACGACAGTTCGCACCTGGAATACCGTTAACAGACAGATGAGATAAATATAAAAATAATTCAAGGTAAAAATTCTAACATGTTGACAAACATATATAGATATGATAACAATCAATTTTCCTGAGAAAACACAAGAGGAAACCTTCTAAATTTCATCTGAAACCAAATAGGGTTAGTACCGTTGACGCGCGGATTGCGCACCATAAAACGTGGTGAAAAAATAATCAAACATGGAAAATAATCAAACGCGGATCGAACCCTGGTCATGATGGTGAAAGGTATAATTGCGCGCATGTTCTTACCGCTGGGGCGGCTGTTACATCCATTAATCAAATGGAAACAATATGTATACAAGGCTCGTTTTGAATCATGGCTGGGCAAAATACATAATCAACACCAAATACGTTTTATACCGTATCTCACTAACCGCTCATCGGATCGAGGCAAATTTTATATGGATCTTGGGTAGAAAAATGAGAGGAAGAGGATGGTGATGTTAGTTTTTCCAAATTGTTCACCTAGTGAAAAAAACGCTGACTGGTGTGTGTGTGTGTTTTGAATGCATGGAAACATAATCGAAACCAAATACGTTTTATACCGTATCTCACTAACCGCTCATCGGATCGAGACAAATTTTATATGTAAATTGGGTAGAAAAATGAGAGGAAGAGGATGGTGGTGTTAGTTTTCTGAGATTCATTTTCCTGTGAAAAAAACGATAGCTGGTGTGTTTATGTGCTTTTGATTTGCAAAATGACATGGACACCTTGATACAAACATGTTCAAAGCCAAGTAAATCCACATACACATCCAAAATATGATATATAAACAGACTGGAACAGGTTTATGGCCAGGAGTTTCAGATAGATGAAAGTCATGTTCAGTTTGCAAAAACACATAAGAACACACATGCATAACAAAGTGATTTTGGAGTTTGGGGTGTTCAGGAGTTGTACCAACCATCAAGACATCTTAAACATGTGATATCTAGTGTGCGTAGGTGAAAACATCAGTTCTGGAACAAACATATGAAAGTGTAGCATTCAAATTGCAATTTGTGTGTATTATGTGTGCGTGAAGCATGATGTGAAACAAATCATTGTGCAGGTTGTTTTCAATGTTTTGGTTCATTCAAACACAACACATATGGTCATATGAAGCTGTAGAAACAATGAGATAGCAAGAATACACAAGCATTTCCAAATTGACATGTGAGAATGAGACATTTTGCAAAATGATGAACAATCATGCATGATGATGCACAGATGAAGTTCCAAAGCAAATTTAAACAATTTAATCATTTGTACAGCACATGTGGATGATAATGAGATGATCTAAACATTGAAATTCCAAGGAGACCACCTGTCATGAAAAATGGCATAGCATATGCAAGTCATCCAAACATTGATGCACATGAAGATGTGAACTTTGATACATTGATTTTTTGTGTAAAATGAGCATACTAACACATTCCAAATTGTCATTATAAAGTGTGTGTGAAGTGTGTTTTGGTGGAAAACAAGTTTTATGCAAAAACCTAATTGTGAGTGGCCTGTGTGGTTTCAAGTGTTTGTGTTCATATGTGATTCTTTGGTGCTATGTTCAAAACAAAGAAGAGAGTACATAAACATGTCATAAATGCCATTTAGAGATGGGCTGGGATGATGAAAACATGATTTCAATGTGCTATGCAAAAGTACCCTGTCCTACTGCTATGGTCTAATTCTGGCAGCATTACCACCATGAAGTCAACAGCCTTGTTACTCAAAATTAATCACATGACAGTTTTTGGCACTAAACCCTTTATGATAGCCACCTTATACTTTTGATCTCAATCATTTAAATTCATATAGCATATTGGTAAAACAAAGGCAAGATGCTTACCAAACATTAACAAACATCATTGAAATCATCATACATTTCATAACTCAAAATTCACAAAAATCACTCAAAATGCCCAAGTCATGGAAGTATAAAGCAAGAGATGCTAGAGATGCTACATACCTGTTGAAGTTCCTTGTGAGCAAGCCAAGAGTGTTGAGAAAACCAGAGGTAGTGAAATCCAAGCTTTGGTATTGTGCTCTTACTTGAACTTTAAGAAACAATCCAAATGAGATGCAAAAATGAGATTTGTGAGTTCTTGATGGCAAATGAAGGTTTGGACAGCTGATATATGGTATATTTGAGGTGTTCAAACAATCAAAACCTCAAGCAAGTGTTTGGATCAAGATTTGGTGTATTTTATGGACTTTGGTCAAAGGAAGTTCCATGGAAAGTTGACTTTTGGAATCTTTGAATTTTTGGGTGGTTTAAGTGTTTGTACACCTCCTATATATGATTTCTAGGATGTGTGGATGAAGATTTGAGTGCTGGAACATGTGTAGCTCGATGTGGTAGCAAGATTGCAAAATGCTGAATTTTGGCAATTTTGGCTACTTTGGTGATTTTGCAAAATGTAAGTGAGAGAGAGGTGTGATGAGAGGGCTCCTTTTAGCAGGTTTTCAGAATGATGTTGATGTCCCAAATGAGGGGTTTGAGGTCCCTATTTATAGAAATATGAAGTGAGGAGCTTGCTATGTAACCTTGCTTCACCATGAAGAAAACTAAGATATTTCCATCCAATTGTCCACTTGCCTTGCTTTTTCTGGTTCTTGGCTGTCTCCCTAACCCAATGGGCAAGTTTTAATGATGTTTTTACTGAGAAAACACAGCCTAGAGGCTTGGTAGAGTGGCTGGAGCAGAATTGCTTTACACCTCATGCTTGAAAAAGTCAAAGTTTTCAACTTAGGCAATGAAACTTCAAACTTTAATTCCATGATGTTTCCATGATAACTCTCTGTTCTAACATGCTAAGTATGTTCAATATATCAGATAGTATGAGTTTGATAAGTTAGAATTGGCCCACTTGAGTGATAGAGGTGCTTTTGCAATATTGGTCAATGTGGGACTAGCATGACAAAATACCAACTTTGAACACATGTATCTCTCAGCTCACAACTCACCTTGAGATGTTCTTGTACAATTTAGAAAGCCCTCACATAGTACTAAAACTTTCATGTTGGCCAGAAATCTTGATTCTATTTGAAACTAGGTGAAAAACCCCCCTTGAAGTTGGCTGATTTTAGCTTCTAAAGTGAAAATGACTTAGAAATTTTCTAAGTTATTTTCCCTTCTAGGAATGTTTTTGCTTATATCTCAAAAAGTATGCATTTTATGGTTGTGGACTAGTATGGGACTTTTGTAGGACTTGTCAATAGCTTTCAAATGAGACTAGAACCAACTCAATTGGATGTGCGGTTAAGGAGATACGGTTTAGCCCTTTTCAAAACCCTAATTTCCCGATTTCTCGATTACTCTCTCATCTTTGATCCAATGATCATGAAAATTGATATGCAAGTCCATTATGACATAAGGAACAACTTTGATTCACAACTTGGATTCCAATTCTCAAAATTCGAGGAGTTGACTTTTCGGTCAACCGTACGATCGATCGGTGCCGATCGAGTCGCCTGTTGATATTCTGGACATCCTGGGACTTTGACACTTCTTGAATAGTCTTTAATAGCCTATATTAACTTCATGGACCTCACTCCCACCATTAAAACCTTTCCCAACATCAAAGTCAAACCACAGTTGACTTTCCACTGGTTAAAAACCCTAATCGGGGCCTCCTGACTGCACTGTTCTTGATTCTGAAACGATTTCTTCAAATTGACTTCCCATTTGACTTTGATATTGTCTTTGATTTCATTCCATGATTGAATTGGCCCAAATCATTGGTTGATCATTCCTTGATTGTTTTGAATTTGTCGGTGCGAGAACCCTGATTCATCTGTAACTTGACAATAATAAACTTGCACTGATTTAGGGTTAGATAATGCATGATCATGCTTCTAAAAATGATAATGAGGATCTAAGGGGTCAAAATTTGGGGTACAACAGTTGCCCCTATTTAAATATCTTCACTAGATGGGGGACGAGAGATGACAATCTTCGTTAAATCGCAGTGAAAGGTATTTAAATATAGATAACCGAAAATTTTGTCCCTTAGATCCGATGTCATGCTAAAGGACAAGTTATGATATGCCATGCACTCTAAATGATGCTTTATGATGCTTGAAAGCAAACATCATAGACGCAACGATAATAATAAAAGAAACAGTAAAACAAACAGTGACAAATACAAGGACTCGACATTGGGGACTCGTACTGAAAAACTAAATTAACAGTTCAGACATGACTGATAGCGTAAGAAGGAAAACTTCACATGGGGAAGAGACAAATCCAATAAAGATGACAATCTTATTGGAACAGAGGTACTCCACCGGGGAGAAGAATTGACTTCCACTGGGGAAAAGGATATACTTCTACTGGGGAAATGAATAATTAATACCATCGGGAAAAGAGAATCAGGATTCACCGGGGAAGCGAAAGACTGGATACAACCTCACTGGGGATGATCAGATGAGGAACTTCCTATGGTGAAGAGTTCAAACGGGATCTTCAGGAATGGACTAGAAACAAGACTAATCACACATGGAGGATACTAGTGACGACTAGATCTCCGAGACTTGACTGGGAACATGGATCAACTGGGGATACATCCTCAGCTTCTACAAATAGTTCACACCGTGCTGGTAATCAATAGACTTCCTGGGGAATTGGTAACGACCAGAATTCCAAGCGATGCCAGTGACGACTGGTCTTTTAATGGTGATTGGTGACGACCAAATCAGGGTACCAATAACGATTGGTTTTAAACAATGCCAGTTACGACTGGATTTTTTTTTTAATGAAGATGGTGACGACCATACTGGGGAATACCAATGACAATTGGTTATATAAAAATGCTAGGGATTACTAGATCTTCTAGCTGGAAATTGGTGACAACCAAACTGAAATAGACTCCAAGTAACGATTGGACTCTAGACGATGACACCAGTTACGCCTGGGTTTCAAAGGGAAAGATTGGTTAAAACCTTAAGATACCAATGACGATTGGATTTAGGCAGTGCCAGTGACGACTGGACTTCATGGGGAGAGTTAGTGACAACTAACAAGATACCAATAATAATTGAAACAATACCAGTGACGACTGGATTTCCCGGGGAAAAGGTTGGTAACGACCAAACCAAAAAGCGCAAATGACAATTGGACTCTTATTTAGTGCCAGTGACGACTGGACTTACTTGGAAACGAAGTGAGTAACAATTTAGACTTTGCGGGGATTAATAGATGTCACTAACTCGGGGAACAAACGAATCACACTGATCCCACGATGAGGGGTGTACGTAGACTTGGGAAATAAGCCCGAAGACCTACTGGGGAATAAAGCCTGTAGGTCGATTTTGCTGAGGTGAATTCAAACAGATGTCCAGAAATACTTTGCTGGGGGAGGAACCTTCATATCATCATAAGAAATCCTGAGGGATAATCTTCAATCTTTGATAACCATACATGGCCAAAGGTCTCTTCGTTGCCCAATTTGCTAGCATTTCATTGGGGAATGTAAATTCTGACTGTGTATCACGACTCCTGCTACCCTGAAGTTTCGGGGAATGTATGATTTTCCTCGAGTCTTTCCACAAGTTAAAACATTTTGTAAGATATTTCCAAGTTATTATTATTTTTCAAAAATTTGGATTTTAATGCTTTCAAAAATAATCGTTGATTAACGAACGGTATTTTGCATAACAAAGAAAATAAGGAACTGATAATTTGCACAAGAAAGAGAGGCTCAAAAGGCTGATTTTATTTAAAGGATGAAATCTTGCCAATGACAATATTCCATGGAAATTCTTACAAGTAAAATGGCAAAAGTGGATAAGGTTACATTGAATCCTGTGACCTAACTATCCCTAAAGACTAGAATTCTCCAAGATCCTTGCTTCTGACGAGAGTTGTTGAGATGAATCTTTGTTGAGTCTGCAGTGTTGATGCCTTTGTCTGATGCAGCGAAACGCCTTTGTCCCTAATTTTTGCCTGGATTGCCCTTTCGGGTTTTCAATCCACCGGGACGCTCATTTTTACCTAAGCCGCCCTTTCGGGTTTTCAACTTAGCGAGCTTTTTGATTTCTTTTCTCTTTTTCCTTTCCTTCTCTTTTTTCTTTTCTACCCTAACTTTTGCATAAACCGTTCTTTTGGATTTTCCGGTTTATCGGGTACTTTTTAGGCGTAATATTTCCGAACTGCGTCAGAGTTTATCGGGTGTGTAAGTTGTTCTCCGTCCATGGTAGTAAGGATCAGTGAACCTCCGGAGAATACTGTCTTCACAATAAAGGGGCCATCATAATTAGGCATCCACTTCCCTCTTGCGTCTTTGTGAACTGGTAAGATCTTCTTGAGCACAAGTTCTCCTTCGCGGAATTCTCTGATACGGACCTTTTTATCGAACGCCCTCTTGATTCTTTTTTGATACAACTGGCCGTGACACATCGCAGACATGCGCTTTTCATCGATGAGATTCAGCTGATCAAATCTTTCTTTAATCCATTCTGCCTCTTCTAACTTGGTTTCCATGATGACTCTGAGGGATGGTATCTCGACCTCGATGGGAAGAACTGCGTCCATTCCATATACCAGAGAAAAGGGGGTTGCCCCTGTGGAAGTGCGGACGGAGGTTCTGTATCCGTGCAGGGCAAATGGTAACATTTCATGCCAATCTTTGTAGGTTTTAACCATTTTCTGCAAGATCTTCTTGATGTTTTTATTTGCAGCTTCCACAGCTCCATTCATCTTTGGACGGTAAGGGGAAGAGTTGTGGTGTTCGATTTTGAAGTCATCGCATAATTCTTTCATAACTTTGTTGTTCAGATTGGTACCGTTGTCTGTTATAATTCTGCTTGGGATCCCGTAGCGACAGATGATCTCCTTTTTAATGAAACGAGCCACCATTTGACGTGTAACATTAGTGTAAGATACAGCTTCAACCCATTTTGTGAAATAGTCGATGGCGACCAGAATGAAACGGTGTCCATTTGAAGCTTTCGGTTCAATTGCCCCAATCATGTCGATGCCCCACATAGAGAAAGGCCATGGCGACGATAGTACATTCAACAGTGTTGGAGGCACATGCATTTTGTCTGCGTAGATCTGACATTTGTGACACTTTCTGGCGTATTGAATACAGTCAGTTTCCAAGGTCAACCAGTAGTAACCAGCTCTCAAGATCTTTCTGGACATGGCGTATCCGTTGGCGTGAGTACCAAACATTCCTTCATGAACATCTTTCATTAACAAGTCCGCTTCCCTTTTGTCAACACATCTGAGTAAGACCATATCATGATTTCTTTTGTAAAGTACGCCATTGCTGAGGAAGAATTTGGATGCTAATCGTCTTAGTGTTTTCTTGTCAAGTGCCGTAGCATCTGTGGGATATTCTTGCTTCAACAGATAATTCTTTATATCATGATACCAGGGCTTGCCATCGGTTTCTTCTTCAATCATTTGACAGTAAGCAGGCTCTGTCTTGCGTTCAATTTTGATAAGTGTGCCATCGTTGACATCTCTAGTTTTCCACATTGAGGCCAGCATGGCTAAGGCGTCGGCGATGTGATTCTCTGCTCTTGGAACATGTTTAAAGGTGATTTCGTCAAAATACTTGATCGTTTCAACGATATAAGCTCTGTAAGGGATCAGGTTTTCATGTCTTGTCTCCCATTCACCCGTGACTTGGTAGATAACCAATGCTGAGTCTCCACTGACTTCGAGATTTTTGATTTGGAGATCAATGGCTGCTTCGAGACCAAGGATACATGCTTCGTATTCAGCAATGTTGTTTGTACAATCAAAGTCTAGTCTGGCTGTAAACGGAGTGTAACCACCTTCAGGATTCATTAAGACTGCACCTACGCCATGTCCGCTATAATTGGAGGAACCGTCGAACATCATTTTCCACCAATTCTTTGTCTGTTGACCTTTGTCAGAACTTGTTTCTTCACAATCTTTTACTAACATGATATCTTCATCCGGAAAATCAAACTTCAGAGGTTCATAATCTTCGACAGGTTGATCTGCGAGATATTCTGATAACACACTGCCTTTGATAGATTTCTGAGCCACATATTGAATATCATATTCTGATAGTAACATATGCCACCGGGCGAGTCTTCCGGTTTGTGCCGGCTTCTCAAAGATGTACTTTATTGGATCCATTTTCGAGATCAATAAAGTGGTGTGACAAATCATATACTGCCTCAAACGCTTAGCGGCCCATGCTAAAGCACAACAAGTCTTTTCTAGGAGTGAGTATCTGCTTTCACAATCAGTAAATTTCTTGCTCAGATAATAAATGGCATGTTCTTTCCGTCCAGATTTGTCTTGTTGACCCAGAACGCAACCCATTGAGTTTTCAAGCACTGTCAAATACATAAAGAGAGGCTTTCCCGGAACGGGTGGTATCAAAATTGGAGGTTCCTGGAGATAACCTTTGATTTTATCGAACGCTGTTTGACAATCAGAATTCCATACGACCGTTTGATCCTTTCGTAACAACTTGAAGATCGGTTCACAGGTGGGGGTCATATTGGAAATGAACCTGGATATGTAATTCAACCTTCCAATGAAGCTTCTAACCTGATTTTCGGTCTGCGGAGCTGGCATGTCTTGAATGGCACGAACTTTGTCTGGATCCACTTCAATCCCCTTGTGGCTGACAATAAAACCGAGTAATTTTCCTGATCTGACTCCGAAAGTGCACTTTGCAGGATTCAACCTCAACTGATATTTCCGGAGTCTTTTGAATAACTTCAACAAATGTTCTAGATGGTCTTCTTCATTTTGAAACTTGGCGATCATGTCATCCACATATACTTCTATTTCTTTGTGCATCATGTCGTGGAACAAAGCCACCATAGCTCTTTGATAAGTTGCGCCTGCATTTCTTAAACCGAATGGCATAACCTTATAACAATAGGTGCCCCATGGAGTGATGAAGGTTGTCTTTTCCATGTCGTCAGGATCCATTTTGATTTGATTGTAACCAGAGAACCCGTCCATAAAGGAAAACACCGCAAACCGAGCTGTATTATCTACCAAAGTATCAATATGTGGTAGAGGGAAGTCGTCCTTTGGGCTGGCTTTGTTTAAATCTCGATAATCCACACACATCCTTACCTTTCCATCTTTCTTTGGTACAGGAACAATGTTGGCTACCCATTCTGGATATTTGGCCACTGCAAGGAAGCCTGCATCAATCTGCTTTTTTACCTCATCTCTGATTTTAAGAGCCATGTCGGGTCTGGTTCTTCTGAGTTTCTGTTTAACCGGAGGGCATTCAGGTCGGAGTGGTAACTTGTGAACCACTATGTCTGTATCCAAACCAGGCATATCCTGATAAGACCAAGCAAACACATCTACATATTCTCTTAAGAGTTCTTTTAACTGCTGTTTTACCTCTGCCCCTAGGGCTGCCCCAATTTTGACTTCTTTTTTATCTTCTTCGGTACCAAGGTTGATAACTTCTACCTGTTCCTTATGGGGTTGAAGCTCTGCATCCTCTTTTTGGGCCAGTCTTACCAGTTCATCGGGAATTTCACAGTCTTTATCCTCGTCTTCAGCTTGGTAAATTGGTGAATCAAGGTCAGGAGGAGATGCATGGTCACAGGATTCAATGGGGTTATGGTCATCACTGCATGTTTGGAGGGTTTACTTTATCAAAACACACAATCAACAAAATGCAACACACACAGCGAAAGAGAAAATTGTTTTTGTTTTGGTTTTTTGTATTGCCATTTTTCTTTCAAAGTAAAAGCAAAAGACGGTAAAGAAACAACACGAGGATTTTTAACAAAATAGTCCATTCTCATTGATATTTCTTTGAAAGCATGTGGCCCTTACAAAACATTCCTATAGCCTTGGGCACGGCTATGGAGATTTTAAAAATAACAAAGAAAAAACAACAAATTACTTTAACTCGGGAAAAACTACAGGAACTTTGATAGCCTCCCAGTTGTTCAGAGTAGCTTCGTCATGATACACTAGTGCTTCTATGTCTTTACTCTCGAGATTTCCTTCCACGGCGTTAATTTGAAAACCGCCACTGATAAATATTTCTTGAATAGCCTTTGGCCGGCTGTTGTCATGCCTCGGTTCTTCACTTTGAGTTGGTTTGTAACCCAACCCCTGGCGGTTCGTCCTCGGCTTTACCTCAATGACCTTTCCCCATCCTGCGGGAGTGCCTTCTTCCAGCGTAGCTTTGGCGCCTTGAGCAGATGCGAAAGTTGGATTACTTTTTGCCACCGTCTCCTCTATCATCACTGCGTTTGCTATTTCTAGTGCTTGGAATGATGTCTCTAGTGCATTCTCTTCTGCTTCAATGTACCGAAATGATGAAAGATTACTGACCATTAATTCTTCTTCACCATGAACAATCACCAGCTTATCATTTACCACAAACTTCACTCTTTGGTGTAGGGTAGAAGTTACTGCCCCTGCTTCATGGATCCAGGGACGTCCCAGTAAGCAGCTATAAGCTGGATTTATGTCCATCACCTGAAATACAATGTTAAACTCATGGGGTCCCACCAAAATTGGTAATTCTACTTCTCCGATGACCGTCCTCCTTGAACCATCAAAAGCTTTTACAATTAACGAGGTTGGTTTCATCTCTGCCCCGGCATAGGCTAGTCTGGCCAGTGATCTTGCGGGTAGTACGTTTAATGAGGATCCTGTGTCGACCAATACTCGTGCCAAAGTATCTTCCTGGCATTTGATGGATATGTGTAGCGCACGGTTGTGATCACGTTTTTCTTTGGGTAACTCGGCGTCGCTGAAGCTTAGAGTATTGCACGCTGTGATGTTAGCTACTACTGAATCAAATTGCCCAAGCGAAATATCCTTAGTTACGTGTGCTTGTCTCAATACTTTCTGTAATGCTTCCCTGTGAGCTGGAGAATTTATCAAGAGTGATAAGATTGATATTTTTGATGGCGTCTGATGAAGCTGATCTATCACCTTGTAATCACTTCTTCGGATAATCCTCAAAAACTCATCATTTTCTTCTTTTGTGATTGGAGCTTCTTTTTCTTTGATTACCACGGCAGGAATGACTTCTTTTGGAATAGCTACTGATTCTTTTGGCTGATAGATCCGACCGCTGCGGGTCATCTTGCTAGTGCCGGCAATATTGGTCACATCTTTCTGATTATCTGTCTGAACAATCTTTCCCGTTTCTTGGTCTACCACGGTCACATCGTATTTCCACGGAACAGCTTTTGTATTGTCATAATGGAACGGTCTTGGTTTCTGAACTACGATTGGTCGTGGTTGACCTATAGCAGCTCTGTTGAAAACTGGCCTCGCACCCTTGTTAAACACTGGAACTTTCTCTTTTTTCCTGGATAGGTCGAAAACTGGCTCTATTACAGAAACCTCTTCTTTCCTTTCTTTACCACATACTTGTAACATCCCCTCATTTATCAATCTTTGTATATCTTCCCGTATCCCATTACATCCACCGGAACTAACGGTACGTTTTTCACATTGGTTATGAACATCTCCCAACAACCCTGCTTTAGTCAGCTTATCATGTAATGTCTTCAATGGCGTTCTGATTTTTGACACATCATTGATTATCTCTTCATCTGAATTTTCAATGGCATTGACCCCTCCATGGTTTGGCAGTGGGTTACTTTTGACGTTAGGTGGTACATCATCAAAGGACAAGATTTTCTTCTCCATCAACTCTCTGACCAGATGTTTTAAGGCAAAGCATCCTTCTAAGTCGTGGCCGGCAGCACCTTCATGGAAAGCACAATGGACATTTGGGTTATAATGTGGAGATGTGGTATCTGGATTAAGTGGTCTTGTCGTGATCAACCCCTGTTGGACCAAAGATGGATATAACTCAGTGTACGTCATTGGTATTTGTGGGAGTGGAGGTTTTGTGATTGGCCTCCGGTTCTGGTATTGTTGCCTGGGCTGTGGCAACCTTTGCTGCTGATTTTGTTGAAAGGGTGGAGCGTTGGGCGCTCGTTGATGCCCTTGCTGGTTTTGCTGATACATGGGCGCTGGTCGCCCTAGTTGATAGTTTGAAGTGGAATGGTTGAATGTTGGGGTCACAGCTGCCACATATTGCTGAGGGGCATACTGTACCGGGTACACGGGTCTTTGTTGATGAAACTGTTGAACATAGTTAGGCTGGATTGGCTGGAAGAAACTTTGTTGAGGCGATTGATATTGCTGATATGGAGGTCTCATGGTACGGATTCTTCTCCCCATTATGGCATTTGTCTCACCTTCTTTCTTCTTGTGAAACCCACTGCTGACCTTCTTAATACTGCTGTTGTTAGAACTGCCGGAGCTGCTGGCTACCTTTCCACTTTTCATCCCTAATTCTACCCTTACTCCCACGGCTACAACGTCTGAAAAACTTGCAGACACACTGCTGATCATTTTCTCATAGAATTCTGGTCTCACTGTGTCAACAAACCAGTCTGTCAGTTCCTTCTCACTTAGGGGTGGCTCTACCTGGGATGCTGTTTCTCTCCACCGCTGAGCGTATTCTTTGAATGACTCTGTGCTTTTCTGGGACATGTTCAACAACTGCCTTCGGTCAGGTACCATATCCATATTATATTTGTAATGTTTCATGAATGCATCTGCCAAATCTTGAAAACTGTGGATTCTGGACTGATCTAGACTTAGATACCATTTTGCTGGAGCTCCTTTCAGACTGTCTTGGAAGCAATGGATCATTAACTTGTCGTCTTCGACGTGTGCTGCCATTCTTCTATAGTACATGATTAAGTGAGTTCGTGGGCAAGTAGCTCCTGAGTACTGATCGAAATTTGGGATTTTGAACTTTGGTGGTATTACTAGCCCAGATACCAAACACATTTCTCTGGCGTCAGTGCCAAAGGTATCATTTCCTTCCATTGCTCGGATCTTTCTCCCTATCGTTTCAACACTCTCCCTCAACCTCTCATGTGATTCATTTTCCTCTTCATACCCTTCGGGTCCTTCGTATACCGGTGGGGGATTATGAAAGATGGGGCGTGCTTGAACCTGAACTGTAGCTGGAGTGTAGGTGGGAATAACTTGTGGAATCTCACCTCCCAAGGGAATTGTCTGTTGAGTGACTCTCGGCGGTGGCACAAAACCTGGAGGTAACCCATAGGTTGGCACATTGGCAATAGTAACAGCTGTCGGGATTGGTTCTGCAGTGATTTCAGAGACAACGGTGGCTTGAGTGTCCAACATTGCACGGATGACTTGTAAGGCTTCCCTGATATGTCCCATGCCTCCTCGGAGCTCTCCGAGTTCATTGTCGATTCTGTCTACATCTAAGTTCTATTCTTCCATCCTTAAGCGAGCTTGGGCTCGTGTGTTGTACTGATGGCGAGGTCTCAGTGTGATTCTGAAGACAAGACAGAGGAATGAGACACGACTCAGGAACATGCGTATGCGATGCTTATGAAATGTAGACGTGCAAAATGCAGATTTTTTAAACATTCAAGGGAATAAAAGCTTTATTTGTAAATATTTAAAGAATGCAAATGTAAATGCAAAAGTTTCATGGAACTCAAATTTACCAAAATATCCTTTCATTTCATTGATTTTTCAAAAAGGGTATTACAAAAGATTTTAGTACATCTTACAAGAAGCCCTAATATTACAACTCAATATGCTCTAAAAGAAAATCCTCTCTCTTCTTGATTCTTCTGAGCTCTTCTTCTACCTGTGCTTTCTCAAGGATAAGTTTGTCTACCATAGCTTTTCAAGGGGTTGATTGATGGTTGGAATAAAATGCATCTTCCTGTGCCTTCCTCTTTTTGCTTGCAACTGCTTCCTCTTCTTTCAATTGAAGTTGTTTGCGGAGTTCCTCGTTCTCTTCCATAGCAACCTGATATTTGTACTTCCAGGATACCTCAGTCTGTTGTGACTTCCTCAGAGCGATCTTCAGCTTCTCTTCCTCAGACATGAAAATCAATGGTTGTTCTTCTATTAATACCATAGGCTTTTGTGGAGGATAAGGCATTTTCAACTGAATGGCCCTCTTTCGTACCCATTGGAGATAAGGTTCAAAAGAGATGCAGTAAGGTCTTCCCAAGTCCTCTTTTCCTTTCCTGTGTATATGCCCCCATGCTTTGAGAATTTCATCTTTTAATTCTGAAACTCCTATGAAGAAAATACCTTCTACGTGAGCACTGCTGGGTTTGTCTTTCAGCGGATAACCAAGTTGTCGACGAGCAAGCACGGGGTTATAGCTGATTCCCCCATTTGTACCAAGGAGAGGTATATTCCCGAAGCTTCCACAACTATCATTGATTTTGATCCCATCATAACTACGGCTGTACCAGTCAATATCGGAGTGAGTAAGAGCCATAATCTTTTCAGACCACCATCCTTTGCTCCAAAAAGTATGGGCTTTGGGTAGATGAGAAACGAACCATTTATACAACAACGGAACACAACAGACGATCATTCCTCCTTTGTGAAGATTTCTTTGATGAACAGAGTGGTAAGCATCAGCTAGTAGAGTAGGTACTGGATTCTTCTTCAAGAATATTTTGATGGCATTGAGATCCACAAAGTTGTCAAAGCTCGGAAAAAGAAAGATCCCATAAATAAGTAAGGCTAGAATAGCCTCAAAAGCATCCATACTCAAGTGATCGGCATAATACTGAGCCTTCCCAATCAAGAATTTTGCAGTCAGCCCAAAGATTCCTCCTTTAGTAACCATGTTCTTCTGAATGTCTACCAACCCGATACGTGTGGCTTTAGCAATTTCTTCCTTTTTAGGGTCCTTCTCCATGACGGGAAAAGGAGATGCATCAAGGATGGGTAACCCAATCAGACAGGAATACTCTTCAAGTGTTGGCACTAACTGATAATCCGGAAATGTGAAGCAGTGATAAAGTGGATCATAGAACTGGAGTAATGTGGAAAGGAGTCCCGAATCCATTTTCTTCCTTGTTTTCAGTAGAGACAACAAATTCCCGTACCTGCTCTTGAATCCTTCTACATCTGTGATCAGAGTGCTCAACCTTTCAATCTCATCTATATTAGGGCTTTTATAAGTGTACTTTATAGTTTTCTTTTTTCCGTTGTCCATGATTTTCCTGATATTTTATAAATAAACGACTCTGAGTTCCATAAAACTTTTATGACATGATGTTTATGGATGCATGAATGCACAAACACAGGTAATCACATATTCACAGATTTACACAAGTAAACAGACAAGGTTTCTGGTTTGGAAAATATGAGCAAGGAGTCAAGGTCTACCCTCCCCAAAGGTATGTACTAAGGTTTCCATAACTGCAGAACAAGGTTCTAAAAGAGTTCCTGGAGTCCTCGACCCATCTTTCGGATATTATCAATTTCCCAAATACTTGGTGGTCGATAATATTCTCAAGAGAGTCTCGTCCAAGTGTAGTATCGCGTATCAACTACTTTGGAATTACTTCCTTATAGTCACCGCACTACATCCTAGTAAAGCCATAGTGGGGGAAAAGGTATCTAAAGGTCCTCAGTGTCATGGGCACCTATGTAGAAAGTAGCATTGTTTTCACGAATACTCGATCAACAATACTAGCTCTCTAAAGGGCCTCCACTGAGCGGTGACTTTCTCAAGTCAGCTTGGTCGGGAATCTACTCCCTATAAGCCTTCTTGAATATATCACCTTCCTATCATAAGTACGCTTGAGCACGGGTGTAGTGCTGTCTCACCATTTCAAGTTTCCCAAACCAACAGAGCACAAAATATATGCAAGTATTCACAGATAGCAATTAGTTAAACAAAATAGGTTGAACCCTCAAAATAAAAGCAAAAGCAATGGTCCCCAGTGAAGTCGCCATTTCTGTTGCGGTGAAAATTTGATATCAAGCTATTAATTAACTTGAACCTTATTTCTTTTACAACCGGTCTTTAATTTATCCAAAGGATAGGTCTAAAGAAAGAAAGAACCTTTTGCGCGATGTGACAACAACGCTTTTAAGAGATTCGGGGATTCGGGGGTTGGTTATATCTAGGGAAGGTATTAGCACCCTAAATATCTGTAGTACTCTACAGGAACCTTTTGTTTAATTAATTGCTAAAGTTTGTGAATTGTGCACTATGGTTTGAGTTGGGAATAAAAGTAAAATAAAGGCCTAAGTGGTTTTCTAAGTTTGCTCGCAAAGGTATCGCACCTTCTGCCTACGTATCCTGACTAGGATAGAATCAGAGCAATCGTAGTTCACCTCACAAGGGAAAAGAACACTTGATGATGATCAAGGTTCAAAGGGGAACAAACATGACGATGTTTGTGTGGAGTTTGACAAAACTCCCTAAACTAAATTGTAAAAGGGGGAAGTAAGAAATCATGACGATGATTCTTACACAGAGTTGACGAACTCTTTCCTAGGGTTCTAGTTGAAGAACACTCCTAGTATGGGTGGGTTTCTTAGACTTCAAGCAAAGTCTAAAGGCTTCTAGTCTAGGGTTAAGGTGACTTAACAAAGTCAAGGGATAGCAGAGATTTTGGTCCAAGACATTGACAGTCAAGTGGACAGACCTTCCTTTGGAGGAACAGTATTGTCGGCAACTGGACGAAAGCTAACGAGCTCCGTCGCTTAGGGATAAAATAAAATACAAACATCATTCAAACATTCATGGTGACAACTAAATACAAAGATTAAAGATGGAAAGCAATGATGACAATCAGAGCAATTGTTTTGGTACGAGAACCGTGACGACAGTTCGCACCTGGAATACCGTTAACAGACAGATGAGATAAATATAAAAATAATTCAAGGTAAAAATTCTAACATGTTGACAAAAATATATAGATATGATAACAATCAATTTTCCTGAGAAAACACAAGAGGAAACCTTCTAAATTTCATCTGCAACCAAATAGGGTTAGTACCGTTGACGCGCGGATTGCGCACCATAAAACGTGGTGAAAAAATAATCAAACATGGAAAATAAAATTATGACATGAAAGTACACATTAAAATAAACACAATGAAAAAAGAACGGGTGAAAAACGATAAAAAATGAGAGAGTTACGAATTTTTGAAGTTTATGTACAAAAATAGGGAAAATAATAAAAGGGTTCGACCTCCACCCGGATCGAACCCTGGTCATGATGGTGAAAGGTATAATTGAGCGCATGTTCTTACCGCTGGGGCGGCTGTTACATCCATTAATCAAATGGAAACAATATGTATACAAGGCTCGTTTTGAATCATGGCTGGGCAAAATACATAATCAACACCAAATACGTTTTATACCGTATCTCACTAACCGCTCATCGGATCGAGGCAAATTTTATATGGATCTTGGGTAGAAAAATGAGAGGAAGAGGATGGTGATGTTAGTTTTTCCAAATTGTTCACCTAGTGAAAAAAACGCTGACTGGTGTGTGTGTGTGTTTTGAATGCATGGAAACATAATCGAAACCAAATACGTTTTATACCGTATCTCACTAACCGCTCATCGGATCGAGACAAATTTTATATGTAAATTGGGTAGAAAAATGAGAGGAAGAGGATGGTGGTGTTAGTTTTCTGAGATTCATTTTCCTGTGAAAAAAACGATAGCTGGTGTGTTTATGTGCTTTTGATTTGCAAAATGACATGGACACCTTGATACAAACATGTTCAAAGCCAAGTAAATCCACATACACATCCAAAATATGATATATAAACAGACTGGAACAGGTTTATGGCCAGGAGTTTCAGATAGATGAAAGTCATGTTCAGTTTGCAAAAACACATAAGAACACACATGCATAACAAAGTGATTTTGGAGTTTGGGGTGTTCAGGAGCTGTACCAACCATCAAGACATCTTAAACATGTGATATCTAGTGTGTGTAGGTGAAAACATCAGATCTGGAACAAACATATGAAAGTGTAGCATTCAAATTGCAATTTGTGTGTATTATGTGTGCGTGAAGCATGATGTGAAACAAATCATTGTGCAGGTTGTTTTCAATGTTTTGGTTCATTCAAACACAACACATATGGTCATATGAAGCTGTAGAAACAATGAGATAGCAAGAATACACAAGCATTTCCAAATTGACATGTGAGAATGAGACATTTTGCAAAATGATGAACAATCATGCATGATGATGCACAGATGAAGTTCCAAAGCAAATTTAAACAATTTAATCATTTGTACAGCACATGTGGATGATAATGAGATGATCTAAACATTGAAATTCCAAGGAGACCACCTGTCATGAAAAATGGCATAGCATATGCAAGTCATCCAAACATTGATGCACATGAAGATGTGAACTTTGATACATTGATTTTTTGTGTAAAATGAGCATACTAACACATTCCAAATTGTCATTATAAAGTGTGTGTGAAGTGTGTTTTGGTGGAAAACAAGTTTTATGCAAAAACCTAATTGTGAGTGGCCTGTGTGGTTTCAAGTGTTTGTGTTCATATGTGATTCTTTGGTGCTATGTTCAAAACAAAGAAGAGAGTACATAAACATGTCATAAATGCCATTTAGAGATGGGCTGGGATGATGAAAACATGATTTCAATGTGCTATGCAAAAGTACCCTGTCCTACTGCTATGGTCTAATTCTGGCAGCATTACCACCATGAAGTCAACAGCCTTGTTACTCAAAATTAATCACATGACAGTTTTTGGCACTAAACCCTTTATGATAGCCACCTTATACTTTTGATCTCAATCATTTAAATTCATATAGCATATTGGTAAAACAAAGGCAAGATGCTTACCAAACATTAACAAACATCATTGAAATCATCATACATTTCATAACTCAAAATTCACAAAAATCACTCAAAATGCCCAAGTTATGGAAGTATAAAGCAAGAGATGCTAGAGATGCTACATACCTGTTGAAGTTCCTTGTGAGCAAGCCAAGAGTGTTGAGAAAACCAGAGGTAGTGAAATCCAAGCTTTGGTATTGTGCTCTTACTTGAACTTTAAGAAACAATCCAAATGAGATGCAAAAATGAGATTTGTGAGTTCTTGATGGCAAATGAAGGTTTGGACAGCTGATATATGGTATATTTGAGGTGTTCAAACAATCAAAACCTCAAGCAAGTGTTTGGATCAAGATTTGGTGTATTTTATGGACTTTGGTCAAAGGAAGTTCCATGGAAAGTTGACTTTTGGAATCTTTGAATTTTTGGGTGGTTTAAGTGTTTGTACACCTCCTATATATGATTTCTAGGATGTGTGGATGAAGATTTGAGTGCTGGAACATGTGTAGCTCAATGTGGTAGCAAGATTGCAAAATGCTGAATTTTGGCAATTTTGGCTACTTTGGTGATTTTGCAAAATGTAAGTGAGAGAGAGGTGTGATGAGAGGGCTCCTTTTAGCAGGTTTTCAGAATGATGTTGATGTCCCAAATGAGGGGTTTGAGGTCCCTATTTATAGAAATATGAAGTGAGGAGCTTGCTATGTAACCTTGCTTCACCATGAAGAAAACTAAGATATTTCCATCCAATTGTCCACTTGCCTTGCTTTTTCTGGTTCTTGGTTGTCTCCCTAACCCAATGGGCAAGTTTTAATGATGTTTTTACTGAGAAAACACAGCCTAGAGGCTTGGTAGAGTGGCTGGAGCAGAATTGCTTTACACCTCATGCTTGAAAAAGTCAAAGTTTTCAACTTAGGCAATGAAACTTCAAACTTTAATTCCATGATGTTTCCATGATAACTCTCTGTTCTAACATGCTAAGTATGTTCAATATATCAGATAGTATGAGTTTGATAAGTTAGAATTGGCCCACTTGAGTGATAGAGGTGCTTTTGCAATATTGGTCAATGTGGGACTAGCATGACAAAATACCAACTTTGAACACATGTATCTCTCAGCTCACAACTCACCTTGAGATGTTCTTGTACAATTTAGAAATCCCTCACATAGTACTAAAACTTTCATGTTGGCCAGAAATCTTGATTCTATTTGAAACTAGGTGAAAAACCCCCTTGAAGTTGGCTGATTTTAGCTTCTAAAGTGAAAATGACTTAGAAATTTTCTAAGTTATTTTCCCTTCTAGGAATGTTTTTGCTTATATCTCAAAAAGTATGCATTTTCTGGTTGTGGACTAGTATGGGACTTTTGTAGGACTTGTCAAGAGCTTTCAAATGAGACTAGAACCAACTCAATTGGATATGCGGTTAAGGAGATACGGTTTAGCCCTTTTCAAAACCCTAATTTCCCGATTTCTCGATTACTCTCTCATCTTTGATCCAATGATCATGAAAATTGATATGCAAGTCCATTATGACATAAGGAACAACTTTGATTCACAACTTGGATTCCAATTCTCAAAATTCGAGGAGTTGACTTTTCGGTCAACCGTACGATCGATCGGTGCCGATCGAGTCGCCTGTTGATATTCTGGACATCCTGGGACTTTGACACTTCTTGAATAGTCTTTAATAGCCTATATTAACTTCATGGACCTCACTCCCACCATTAAAACCTTTCCCAACATCAAAGTCAAACCACAGTTGACTTTCCACTGGTTAAAAACCCTAATCGGGGCCTCCTGACTGCACTGTTCTTGATTCTGAAACGATTTCTTCAAATTGACTTCCCATTTGACTTTGATATTGTCTTTGATTTCATTCCATGATTGAATTGGCCCAAATCATTGGTTGATCATTCCTTGATTGTTTTGAATTTGTCGGTGCGAGAACCCTGATTCATCTGTAACTTGACAATAATAAACTTGCACTGATTTAGGGTTAGATAATGCATGATCATGCTTCTAAAAATGATAATGAGGATCTAAGGGGTCAAAATTTGGGGTACAACAGTATTTCAATTGGTCAACAAACAAGCAAGAATGAAATGGAAATCACATTAAAAACACCTCCAACCATTAAATTCAAATTAAATTGAACAATAAATGGAAATTCAAAATAAAAATTATACAAAATTAGTTAAGATTTCAAGGTATCTGAAAAAATATTTATATTTGAATTTTATGAACATTGGAGGTATTTTTAATAATTAAAAATGTAAACTAAAATAAAAGAAATAAAATAAAAACAATTAAAATGCAAAAGGTGCAAATAGAAATGAAAACACGTTCAAAATGTTTGGGTTGATCAAAAAGGAGGTGTGATTAGCATTAAAATCCCAATCCTCCATAACTCAACTCACTAAACCAAACGCATCGTTTAAATAATTGACGTGGAAGTCAATTGAGCCAAGCAAGCAAGTCAAGCGCATCTGAGCCACACATCTCAAACGGTCAAAAGGTCCAACAAGAACACGTCAGATTTGAGGTCTTAAAGACCAGATGCCGGAGCCCTAGCTTCGGTCGTCTTCTCCGGTGGACTGGTCGGAGATCAGATCACCAAAACTCAACCATACTTGGCAAAATGCACATCAAAATGAAGTTGAACTCACATGCATTCCAATCAATGCTCCATAGGTTTTAATCATGGCTAAATAAAGAGATTTAAACGGGTCAAATTTGGAATGCACATCTGAGATCTTCATCAAACATGGAAATCAAGTACTCAAACATGGCCTACACAAGGTAGGGCTTCAGGTGCAGCTAGTAATGACCTAGATCATGCTCTAGAATGAGAGAAAAGTGAAGGAGAAAGTTACCTAATGGAGACACTTTGTTGGTGCTTCAACAGCTTGATTCCTTGCTTGAAAACGTGCAGATTCACTCCAATTAGCTCAAGGAAGAAGAATCTCACTTCAATTGGCTTTGAAATGCTCTGAAATTTGATTCACGATTTTGAATTTCCTTGGAGAGTTTGAAAATGGAACTTGCTTCTTCTGGCTTTAAAATGCGCTTCTTAGCTCTCAAAATGAAATGTGAGCTTTTATATGTTGAATATGGAAAGGAATTGGAGGCCCATGAAGCCTCATTTGGTTGAATTTTGAAAATGCCCAAAAATATGATTCTTTCATGCACACGTGAAAAAGCTAGCTAACACACATGAAAACTATTTAGATTTGCAGTTGGTATGTTTAATTTCACAATATGATTGGATTGGGCTCTTGATTTAGTCCAATTTGAAAATTTGAATGTTAAACTTCCTTGTGAAGTAAGTTGAAAATACACGTATTTTTGCTACCATGGACCAAAATAACTTTGTGCATTTCACTTTTTGAAGCATTGTGAATAAAATTGGATCAAAAGGAGGCATGAAAAAGACCTATGATGAGTTCAATTCAAATCACCTTTAAAAGTCCATTTTCACTTGAAATTTCTCACCCAATGTCCATAACCAACCATAATTCACGCCAAACTTGAGTTCTAGAGTGTAAATGAGGTCATTTGGAACAAATTTCATGTTTGTTGAAGTTTCATTTGAAGTGCTTAAGTGCATGTAAATGACCTATAATGAAAATGGCATATAATCAAAGTTTTCCAAAATACCCCTACCTTGCAAGATCCATAACTTGAGTGTCACAAATGATATCAAGGACTTCTAGGACCTTTTGGAAAGGTAAGATCATGAGGAATAACTTTTATGTTCATAAAAAGTTGAGGAGAACCTTGATTCTAGGTCAAACGTTCCTTAGAACTGAGTTGACTTTTGTTGACTGAAAAATTTGTTCATTTGAGACCTATAACTTGATGGCATCATAACTTGAGTTCCTCAAACCCAATAGATGAGTTCTAGTACTCAAAAGAAAGCTTAGAACATGCCCTACAAGTCTTGTGTTTACACGAAAATTATATTGAACTTGTATCTTGAGGTAAATGGTCCTTGAAGTTGGATACTAAAAAAAGGGATTTTACACTGAGATCCTTTGAAACCCTAATTTAGTAACTCCTTAGAATCTTGATTCTTCTTGATTTGAACTTGATATGACATCCTAGATGTCTCAACGTGACTTCCCATGACTCCAATGACTTAGAACCAAATCTCACACTCCCTCAAGTTCATAGTTGACCTTGAACTAATCAGATGAAACCTTAGGTGCACAACCTTTGACTGCAACCTCTTGCAAGTGAAATGAATACCTAGACAAGCTCTACAATGACTTCAAAATCACTCAATGAGCTTATCAAACACCTCTAGTTCATAACCATGAACCTGTGGACCCCTGATGATCCTCAATTGCCCTCCAAGATAGGAGGTAAGCAGCACTTGTCAATCTTCTTTCTCAGAGAGCTTTGACCACTTCTTGATGATTGCAAGCCTCTGATGAAATGAGTAAGCACTTTTGATTGAGTTTGATACCCTTGATAACCTCGTTTTGAATGGCACACCTCCCTTGATCCCCTGCAAAATACAATGCTATGCAAATGCAAATGCTAAAGAATGAAATGAAACATAAGTCAAGTAAAGAAAAGGTTGGGCAAATTTTGGGGTACAACAGTCATATCTGAACTATTGTTTGGTTTCACTTCGGATTTATCCCCAGTGTGTCTGCTTTCCCAGTGAGTAGTTACTCGTTGTTTCGTTTTTCTTTCACTTGTGTGTCAGCGTTTTCTTGCACTCAAGCATCATACAACATCATTCTTAGAGTTCATGGCATTGCAACATTTGTTCTTTTGCATATCATCGTATCTAAGGGACAAAATTTTCGGTTTGCTATATTTAAATACCTTTCACTATGATTCTATGGAGATTGTCATCTCTCATTGTCATCTGGTGAAGATATCTAAATAGGGGCAACTGTCATACCCTAAAATTTTCCCCCTAGATTCCATTAGCATTCTAGGAGTATCGACATTGATTATTTAACCTTAACCTATTTCAAGTTTGTCTTTGTCAAGATGCAGATGAATTAGGGTTTCATACAGTCAAGAAATCAGGGTTTCTAGGGATTGATCAGTCATGGTTTTAGGTTGATCCTCCACATAAAAAGTATCTATATCATCAATGGTATCACATATGATCAAGAGTGAGCCCAATTTGAGGTCATTCAAGAACCAGTTGATCAAAAGTGAATCATCTCGAGACTCTAACAACCAGGGGTAGGTCACCCAAATATTCTTTTGGTTAAGGGTGAATATCTCCAGTGTTCAATCAAAACAAGTTAAGTCGCTTCAACGCTCATTTTGGGGCAAGGTATCTCAAAAGTCCATCGAAGCCAACTGCTCCCAGAGTCGGTTAATCAAGGAAAAATCCTTTCATGACACAAATTCTGGGGAAAGCCATCTCGAGGTCATCTCATGGCAAGCTGCTTTCAAGGTAAACCTTTCCAAGGACCAGACTAGGGCAAATTGAGCCACGTTGGGGAAAGACCTCTTCTTGCTTTCAAGCTACTCAAACAAGTTCTATTTCTTCAACAACTATTGAGTTCAAGATGAATGTCAGGGAACCATGCTATCACCCCATCAAATAACATTTGCCTTCAAACGACGAGTTTTACCTAGAAGACCTTCTTACCCACATAAGGGGCATTTATGAAAACCTACATAATCATTGCATAAATCATCATCATGCATTAGTCATGTCGCTTCGCTCAAGCATAAAGCATTGCATCATACATAACTCCACAACCTAAATCTGACATCAGAGGGCCTTGTAACCCAACATCACTCAACCATCCAAAGTCCAATTCTCGTCTGACAAACCTTCACCAAATACCAGTTCTCGTTTGTTAGATGGTTTTCTAGTCCAGTTCTCGTTTGGTAAACTTCATTTTCAAAACTAGTTCTCGTCTGGTCATTTATTCTTCAGCCTAACATTTAAACTCCAGTTCTCGTTGTCATACCCCAAATTTTACCCTCAGATCCTTTGATCTTCTGCATAGCATATCATTTTTGTCATCTTACATAATACCCAATTTATCAGCTAAAATAAACTTGTCGGATTTACAGCCGAATCAGTCAAATAAAAGTCAACTGTGCGTAAAATCACTGGACGACAAATTTTAAAATCGAGCCTGCAAATGTTAGTGATGTTAATCTGCGTTTCACGTAGTTTAACCTAGAGTGCTCATTTAAAATTTTCAACCATTTTTCAGTCGCATTTTTGGACAGTTTAAGCCATTTTAGCGGGTAAATTTTTTTCAAACTTTGACCAAACGCCGTATTTTTCTGAATAGTATATTTTACATTGATCATTTTGGTTTATTCATTTTATTTTTTTGTGCACTTCGATACCGGTCCAATTATTCGTTTTTACCGCTTTTATTTCTATTTTTAATTAATAATTATTTTAATTAATCTTTTTTTATTTTAGATTTTCATTATAGTTTATTTTATTGTTATTATTATTGTTTTTATTTTATTCATTTAATTTTTGTTTTATTAGTTTTTAGAAAACTTGTTAAATAAGTTTCTTAAGAGTGACTTTTTTGAGTTCCCATGTACATAACCACTTTTCCATATTTTCCTCCTTCCTCATGCTATGTGTCATCACTTCATCACACAAAGCCTACACTATATTACTAGCATTACATTTTCAAGACCCCATTTTATGGAAGTTATTACCCACTTTCTACTACTTTTCTCACTATAAAAACCACATAAACCATACTACTTTTTACACATTCACAAAAACACTCTCACACTCCATACACTTTTCCTCACCACCTTTCACATAAACTAAAAAACCCACTATCCACCATATTCTATCATCACTCTTTCATACACAGTATCTTCCATGATATGAATAACTCACCTTCATTTTTTCAATAATAAACCAATACCTACATTTTCTTTTTCTTCATGGTACCTCTAACCTCACATAAAATATCATCCTCCATCTAGATACAATACTCCCTCATCTAATATTTATCAAGTTTTTTTTTCTTTCACTTTATTTATTTATTTAGTTTATTTTAATTTGTATATTATTTGGAAAGACAAAAAAAAAGGGATTTTTAATTACTTATCTTTTAGTTAATTGTTAAATATTTGAAAATACAAAAATATATGTTGTAATTATTAATTAATTTAAATATTTGTATTTAATTTGATTAATTAAATTATTAGTTAATCTTTTTAAATATTTATATTTAAATTGATTAATTCTGTTTGTTGTCTGATTTATTTCCATGTTCTGGGCATGTTCTGTTTGATTTACATGATGCTTTTCCGTGTACTATGTTTCTTTTTCTTGCTCTCCATTTACATGATGCTTTTCCGTGTATCTGTTTCTTTTCTTTTGATCCATGTGACCTAATCCGAGAGAAGGGACTGTGTGTTGACTTATTGTTATTGTGCATGTCCCTTGTTCATTATTTACTTGTTTGTTTGTCTTTGTTGTTCTTGGTTCTTAGAACCTAACAACCCGTGGTTCCACGAACTATGAACGCTCTAATTTCTCATTTATCAATGAGAATACGTAGGCACAAGATGTGATGTCTTGGCGAGCTCACTAACAACAAACTTCCTGTTAACATTTGCAACTTAGGATTGGAGTCGCCATGCTCTAGGTAGTTGTCCCGCCGTGGATATTTCTAGTGTTTACCTTTGCCATAAGGCTTGGAGTCGTCGCGCTCTATTTATTCGTCCCACCGTGTATATTCCCTTCCTTGCTAACTTAACTTAGTTTAGAGTAGTTGCACTCCATGTAGGTGTCTCACCGCAGACATTTACTTGCCCCCCTGTAACCTTGACCACAGTCAAGAGTTCCTCGCCCCTAGTTAGGGGAACTACGATTGCTTTGATTCCATTCCCATCAGGATACATAGGCACGAGATGCGATGTCTTGGCGAGCATACTTCGTATATACTTTAGATCTTTACCTTAGCACTTTTCTCTTAGAAAGAAACTTTAGCATAACACAAGTACTAACAAGAGGTTCCTGTAGAGTACTACAGATGTTTAGGATGTGAAATACCTAACCTAAGCATAACCAACCCCTCGAACCTTAGATCTCTTACCGTTGTTGTTACATCAGCAAATGGTTTTTCTTTCTTTAAACATTTTCTTTAGATAAATTAAAGTCCGATTGTGGATTTAATGAATTAAGATTCAAGTTAATCAATAGCTTGGTATCACGATTCTCACCGTAACAGAAATGGCGACTTCACTGGGGACTCCCCTAAGAGGGTTAAACCCATCTTGTTTATATTTGTGTTTGCTATATGTTTGTTGTAACACCCCCTTTAAATTATTTAGTCTTTTATATTTTATTGTGTGCGTATTGGTAGTGATGTCCTTAATTAGGGGTATGAAGTTAAGGTTAATGGCAAGAGTGAGTGGTGACCTTAGTTGGGGTAAGGTGGACCTTTAATAATAATAATGTTAACCATTTAATAACAATAATAAGAATACTATGGTTATTGATATTATTATTTAATCATTATTGATAATAATATTAATAGGATGGTAGTTACTATTATTATTACTACTATTATTATTAATATTAATTGAATTAAATGAATTAAAAACCTGATTTAAGGGGGTTAAGAGAGGGTTAATGGAAGAGTTAGGCAGTTAACACGTAAAAGAGGAAAAAGGCATAGAAAAGAGATCTAGGGCAAAAGAACCAATTTTCTCCATTGTTGTCAAGAAAGAGATCAAACCCAAGGTAAGGGGGGAGAATGGATTTCAATATGGGTGATTTAACATGAGAGGGTAGTGAGAGGGCCTTTCTCTCGTAGGAATTGATGTTGTTCTTACTTATTAGCCTGATTTTCATAACATTATGATTTTTCTTGTGATTGTTGAATAATTGTTGTATATTGTTGTATGGTTGAATCTGAGACTGGCAGGAAATTTTTGTGGAAGTTTCTGGAGACTGTGGTTGAATCCTGTTGATTAACAGATCTGAAACTAAAGGTCTAATAGTAATCGAAATTAGAACTAATAAATAGAATCTTGAAAGAATAGAAGATATGATTCATTGGAATCGATTAAAATTTGAGTTTTTGGATGAATGGGAAGGTAAAATGATGGATCTGAAGAGGAAACTCGTGAGAATGATGAGATCTGAGTTTTTTGACAGATTCGTTGGTCATACGCGTATTAGGGGTGTCAATACGTATATGGGGGACTTCTCAAGGGTTGTATGCATAGTAGACGTGCCCTGTCCCCAAGGCCAGCACGACCCTTTGGTGTTACGCGTACCGTACGCGTATGGGCTTGGGTAATACGCGTATGAAGGGTAGTCATACGCGTAAGGGGTGCATGAGGGAATTATGAGAGGTGTCGGCCTCTGCAATTATGCGTAAGGGAGTGTCCATACGCGTATGCCAGCAAAGTAATACGCGTATGGGAAGGGTGTTACATGTATGGGCAGACCTGGGACGACTTATTCCCATTTTTGTGATTTCCGTCCAGATTTTGCTTAGAATGCTTTTCCATTTAATCGGTAGGATTAATAGGACTAAAATGAACTTAAGAAATATTAGTAATGAATTAAATTGGGAGAATATGGAATGGTGTGTTTTGATGAGTGTGAGCCATGATTATTGAATGTGAATAATCTTGTGCAATTGTGGTAATTCTGGAGAGGATTACGGTGAACGGATGACTCGTGTGGATCATTGATGATCGTGAATTATGCTTGAATTATTATATTTGCATAATTGTGTTGTCATGCATTTCATGTCATGTGTCTTGTGGAGATGGCTAGGTGGGAATCCATGATGGGTGCCTAGTTTCATCCGGATTTCATGTGGAAGTTATTGTGGAAATAAGTTGTAGTTCAGAGGGACGTATACGAATTATTCGGATTCCGACGGGAATCAGGTTCTAGGGTGAACCGTATGTATTTGTGTTAGTACCATATGCATTGTGTCGGGTCAGTGAGTCCCATTGCATAGTTGTAGTTGATGATGGGCTATTAATGTCGAGTGACTGAGATGGAACATGTATGTTCTCTGTATGTGTATGATTGTATGTATGGTGTGTAACTACTCCTTAGCATGTATATTTCACCGCTTATTTTTTGAATGTAGTTCTCACCCCTTTTCTGTTTGTTGCGTTTGTGCTCTTTGGGGAGTGCAGATGACCAGATACATGAGTAGTGCTTGGAGTGTATTGCTATTTGATCGAGTCCTAGGAGTCGCTCTGATACGTAACATGGGATGACGGGATTACGTTATATTTTGCTTATTTTTTGATTAATTGTTACGTATCTTTTATCTGTTGGATTAATGATGTATAACCACCGGTCGTGAAGATTATGTTTAAACATTGATTTTATTCCGCTGTTTAATTGAAAGCTAGATAGCATTGGTTTATTTAAAATGAATGACGTGACTTAGTGTGACATCCTACGTGTTTTGAAAACTCTGATGTATTTTCTTTAATATTCCTATAATACGTGTACGGGGTAGAGTGGGGGTGTTACAATTGGTATCAGAGCAGGTCGGTTCGTCCGGCCAAGTTGTCTAATGTTGTTTGTTCCCTAGTATGCGACACGTGTGTGAAAACAATATTGGTACACGTTTTTTTTCTAACTTTGTCTGCAGTGGTGGGAATGAAACAAGTGGGGAGAAGCTTGTGCTTCTCCAGGATGCTTCAGGTGTGGAGTGGTGGCTCAGTGTGTTGTTGAACGCTCTATAGTTTGGTAAAGATGGTTTATGCCCCATCATGAATTTTCGCTGTCTATTGACAAATTGAGGAACTTATCACCCTTAATCTCTTATTGATAGTAGATGGGATCATGTTGAATGGGATAAACGTGTCTTGCAAGCTTAGATGGTGTGTGCAGTGAATTGTTTTGAGTTAAGCTAAGTGCTTACAAATTGTTGTGGTGAGTCGGTGCAGGATGATGCCAAGATGTTTATTTTGATGGATTAGTTAGTTGTTGCAAGTGTGTTCAGTAAGATAGATTTGAGATATGAGTATCATAAGGTTCGTGTGAAGCCTGATGATATTCTGAAGATAGCTTTTAGGACGAGGTATGGACGTTATGAGTGTTCTGTGATGCCATTTGGTGCGACTAATACTCTAGGTGTATTTGTGGAGTACACAAACAGAATTTTTTCCATCCTTATTTGGACAAGTTTGTGGTTGTGTTCATTTATGATATTTTAATGTATTTGAAGAGTGAAGAGGGTCATGTTGAGCAGCTGAAAATTGTGTTATCCAGTGCTGAAAAAGAAGTAGTTGTATGCAAAACTGTCAAAGTGTGAGTTTTGGTTGAAGGAAGAGGGTTTTCTTGGCCATGTGATATCTAGTAGTGGGATTGCGGTAGATCCTTTAGAGATTGATGTTGTATCGCGTAGGAAGCTCCAAAACTTGTTTTTGAGATTAGAAGTTTTCTTGGGTTGACAGATTATTATCGAAAATTTATTGAAGGATTTTTTCAAGTTATCCTTGCTATTGCCGTAGTGGACTAGGAAGGTTCAAGCTTTTGTTTTGGATGAAAAGTGTGAAGAAAGTTTCAAGAGCTTTTGAGAAGGCTGACAGCAGCTCATATTTTGATTTTGCTGAATCTGGCAGAACCAGTTGTTGTATATTGTGATGCTTCATTAATGGGATTGAGAGGTGTATTGATGCAACACCAACAAGTTATAGATTATGCTTCAAGGCAACTTAAAGTGAAAGAGAAGAATTATTTGATGCATGATTTAGAGTTGGCTACTGTTGTGGTTGTGTTGAAGCTTTGGAGGCATTATTTGTTTGGTTTGAGATTTGAAGTGTTTAGTGATCATAAGAGCGTGAATTATCTCTTTGATCAGAAAGAATTGAATGCGAGACAGAGGAGATGATTGGGACTTCTTAAGGGTTATGGTTTTGGTTTGAGTTACCATTCGAATAAAGCAAGTTTGGTAGCTGATGCATTGACTAGAAAATCTTCGCATATGCCGATGATGAGGGTAAGAGAGTTAGAACCGATTGAGCAATTTCTTGATATGAGTTTGGTTTGTGAAGAGACTTCTTATGGAGTTAAGCTTGGTATGTTGAAGCTTACTAGTGGTATTCTTGATGAGATTCGAGAAGGTCAGAAATCTGAATTGAGTTTGATGGATCGATTGAATTTGATGAATCAAAGTCGAAGAGCTGATATTCAGATTAATGAAAATGTTATCATGAGATGTCGTGATAGAGTTTGTGTTCCAGATGTTGTTGAGTTGAAAAAGTGTATTCTTGAGGAAGGACATCAAAGTAGATGAGGAAATTATTTTGGTGGCCAGGTATGAAGAAAGACATAGCTCAGTTCGTGTATGCTTGTTTGACTTGTCAGAAGTCACAGGTGGAATATCAGAAACCATCCGATTTGATGCAATCAATGGAAATACTGGAGTGGAAATGGGATAGTATTCAATGGATTTTGTGACTAGATTGTCGAATACGGCGAGAGTTTTTGACGCAATTTGGGTGATTGAGGACAGACTGACAAAGTCGGCATATTTTATACCGATTAACATCAGTTTTCCTTTAACAAAGTTAGCGGAGATTTATATCAGAGTGATAGTGAAGTTACACGGGGTTCCGTTGAGCATTGTATCTGACAGAGACCTGAGGTTTACTTCTGGATTTTGGAAAAGCTTGCAAGAAGCTTTGGGTTCCAGTTTGAAATTGAGTTACGCTTATCAACTGCAGACCGATAGTCAATCTGAGAGGACTATTCAGTCATTGGAAGATTTTTTGAGAGCTTGTATACTCGAGCGGGGAGGCGCTTGGGATACTCATTTATCGCTGATTGAATTTACTTACAACAACAATTATCATTCTAGTATTGGAATGGTGCCTTTTGAAGCATTGTATGGTAGAAGGTGTAGGGCACCTCTATGTTGGTATGAGTCGGGTGAGAGTACGGTACTCGGACCCGAGATTATGCAACAGACTATAGAGATAATCCAGATGATTAGGGAGAAAATGAAGACGGTCTAGAGTAGGCAGAAAAGCTACCATGATAATAGGAAGAAAGACTTGGAATTCAGCGAGGGTGACCGTGTATTTCTTAGAGTCAACCCGGTGACCGGTGTTGGTCGTGCACTGAAGTCAAGGAAATTGGATCCTAAGTTCATTGGACCGTATCAAATTTTGCAGAGGGTTGGAGTGGTTGCCTATAGAGTGGCGTTGCCACCCGAACTTTCAAACCTGCATGACGTGTTTCATGTATCGCAAATTCGGAAGTATGTTGTCGATCCATCTCATGTGCTTCAGAGAGATGAAGTACAAGTTCGAGATAACCTTACGGTGGAGGCAATGCCGTTGAGGATCGAAGACCGTAAGATGAAACAACTAAGAGGGAAAGATATCATGTTGGTGAGAGTAGCTTGGGGAGGAGCTGCTGGAGGAAGTGTAACCTGGGAATTGGAGAGCAAGATGCGAGAGTCGTATCCGGAATTTTTCTCATCAGGTACATTTTCGAGGACAAAAATATTTTAAGTGGGGGAGATTTGTAACACCCCATTTAAATTATTTAGTCTTTTATATTTTTATTGTGTGTGTATTGGTTGTGATGTCCTTAATTAGGGGTATGAAGTTAAGGTTAATAGAAAGAGTGAGTGGTGACCTTAGTTGGGGTAAGGTGGACCTATAATAATAATAATAAGAAGAAGAATACTATGGTTATTGATATTATTATTTAATTATTATTAATAATATTATTAATAGGATGGTAGTTACTATTATTATTATTATTACTATTATTATTATTATTATTATTAATTGAACTAAATGAATTAAAAACCTGATTTAAGGGGGTTAAGAGAGGGTTAGTGGAAGAGTTAGACAGTTAACACGTAAAAGAGGAAAAAGATAGAGAAAGGAGAGTTTGGGCAAAAGAACCAATTTTCTCCATTGTTGTCAAGAAAGAGCTCAAACCCAAGGTAAGGGGTGAGAATGGATTTCAATATGGGTGATTTAAAATGAGAGGGTAGTGAGAGGTCCTTTCTCTCGTAGGAATTGATGTTGTTCTTGCTTATTAGCCTGATTTTCGTAACATTATGATTTTTCTTGTGATTGCTGAACAATTGTTGTATATTGTTGTGTGGTTGAATCTGAGACTAACAGGAAATTCGTGTGGAAGGTTCTGGAGACTGTGGTAGAATCCTGTTGATTAACAGATCTGAAACTAAAGGTCTAATAGTAATCGAAATTAGATCTAATAAATAGAATCTTGAAAGAATAGAAGATATGAGTCATTGGAATCGATTAAAATTTGAGTTTTTGGATAAATGGGAAGGTAGAATGATGGATCTGGAGAGGAAACTCGTGAGAATGATGAGATCTGAGTTTTTTGACAGATATGTTGGTCATACGCGTATTGGGGGGTGTCAATACGCGTATAGGGGACTTCCCAAGGGCTGTACACGCAGTAGACGTGTCCTGTCCCCAAGGCCAACACGACCCTCTGGTGTTATGCATACCGTACGCGTATGGGCTTGGGAAATACGCGTATGAAGGGTAGTCATGCGCGTAAGGGGTGCATGAGGGAATTAGGAGAGGTATTAGCCTTTGCCATTACACGTAAGGGAGTTCCCATACGCGTATTCCAGCAGAGCAATACGCGTATGGGGAGGGCGTTACATGTATCGGCAGGCCTGGGACGACTTATTCCCATTTTTGTGATTTCCGTCTAGATTTTGCTTAAAATGCTTTTCCATTTAATCGGTAGGATTAATACGACTAAAATGAACTTAAGAAATATTAATAATGAATTAAATCGGGAGAATGTGGAATTATATGGGTGTTCCCTTAAGGGTGTGTTTTGATGAGTGTGAGCCATGATTATTGAATGTGAATAATCTTGTGCGATTATGGTAATTCCCGAGAGGATTACAGTGAGCGGATGGCTCGTGTGGATCGTTGATGATCGTGAGTTATGCTTGAATTATTATATTTGCATAATTGTGTTATCATGCATTTCATGTCATGTGTCTTGTGGAGATGGCTAGGTGGGAATCCGTGATGGATGCCTAGTTTCACTCGGACTTCATGTGGAAGTCGTTATGGAGATAAGTTGTAGTTCAGAGGAACGTATACGACTTATCCGAATTCCGACGAGAATCGGGTTCTAGGGTGAATCGTATGTATTTGTGTTAGTACCGCATGCATTGTGTCGGATCATTGAGTCTCGTTGCATATTTGTAGTTGATGATGGGCTATTAATGTTGAGTGACTGAGATGGCATGTGTATGTGCTCTGTATGTGTATGATTATATGTGTGGTGTGTAAGTACTCCTTAGCATTTGTATTTCACCTCTTTTTTCTTGAATGTAGTTCTCACCCTTTTTCTGTTTGTTGCGTCTGTGCTCCTTGGGGAGTGCAGATGACCAGATACCTGAGTAGTGCTTGGAGTGTGTTGCTATTTGATCGAGTCCTAGGAGTCACTCTGATACGTAACATGGGATGATAGGATTACGTTATATTTTGCTTATTTTCTTGATTAATTGTTAGGTATCTTTTATTTGTTGGATTAATGATGTATAACCACCGGTCGTGGAGATTATGTTTAAACATTGATTTTATTCCGCTGTTTAATTGAAAGCTAGATAGCATTGTGTTGCACCCCAAAATTTGCCCAACCATTTCTTTACTGGGTTTATGTTTTCACTGCATTGTTCTAGCATTTGTTCTCTGCATTTTTGCATAGCATAGCATTTGTTCTTGAGATAGGGGATCAAGGTTTTCCTGTGGCTCAAAGTTTTTTTTTAGCGCAAAAGACTGAACATCGAGCATAGGAGGCTCTGACATTTATTTTGCCCAGCGATCGAGCGGTTGATTTTATTTTGTTTTGCAGGGCATTTTCAAATCAGGAGGCAGCATTTAGGCTATATTGAGCATTCTCATGGTTGCAATATTCAAGAACAAGTTTCAGAGGCTGAACAGGGCTTAGAACGGATAAAAACAGACAAATATGCAGATTTCCCTCCAAAAGGCGCCAAAATTCAAATTTTGAAGGTGTTAACCGATTAACCAAATGGTTAATCGATTAACCAAGTCAAAATCAGGTTAACTGAAGTTTTAAGGGTGTTAATCGATTAACCATATGGTTAACCGATTAACTAGTGCAAATTTCTGCTCTGCACGTGAACTTTCAAGTGAATTCACTTTGGGGTCCAATTTTGATCACTTGTGAGTTGATTTTACACTAAGGGAAGGATCTAGAACCATTTTGAATTTTGGTTAACTTTCAAATCATTTCAAATTCCCTCCAAAATTTTCACTCCTCATTCCAAAGCAATTTTCACAAACCATACTCCAAGCCTCTTTTGGATCCAAGCCTAAGGGGTATTTAATTGATTTGCTCCAAACCTCACACATTGAATCCTCATAATTTCCATTTCATTTCAGAATTCATTCTCACTCTCTCAATTTTTCTCTCAACTTCTCCATTTCCAAAACTTCACCAAAGCTCTTTTCACATTGAATTCATTGATTCTCCATTGGAATCATTGATTTCTTGAGCTCAAAACTTCACCCATCATCCTCATTGAATCAATTTCTTCATTCAATTTTCGTGCAAGTTTGGATTTGAATTTTGAAGTTGCTTTGAAGGAACTTATTTGGACTATTTTGGCTTAATTGTGGTGGATCTTCACTCCTATAACAAGAACACACTTGGATCTTGAAGAATCTCCGGGTTTTTTTGCTTGGATCTGCTTAATTGGAGTAAATCAACACTAACCGAAGCAATTCTCCGCTTCGTAGGTTGGAATTCTAGATCCATTGTTGTTTAGAGCTTATTTGCATAGTTCTCATGTGGATCTTCATTTTCGATTGATTTTGCTAATTTGATTCATATGATATGTGATCTTGCTGGTTTAATGTGTTTACATGTTGATTGGATCATTGTTTGCTGGTTTAAATTCATGCATAATTGATTATGTGATGATCCGGATCATTGGATAAGTGCTTATATGTTGAAAATGTTGTTCTGCTACTGTTTTTCTGCTTCTGGCACAGTGTTAACCGATTAACCAATTGGTTAACCGATTAACCAACACGAATTTTCAAATTTTCAGGCATTTTTAAGTGGTTAATCGATTAACCCTTGGTGTTAATCGATTAACATTGTGTCAACAGGCCTGTTTTGTTGTTTTTTATGCTTGTTTTGGTATCGTTTCACTTCGAATTCTCATGGATCAATATGATGCATTAGGAGTGAGATGTTGTGGATATATGTCGCTGTTCTTGATTGTTTAATCATGATATTATCGGTGCGTGTGTTCGATTTCCACTTGAATGCATGCTTATGGATGTGGTTCAAAGTGATGTTCATTTGCTTATATGTTTTTGTGTGCATTTCCTTTTGGTTCTTGCATCTCCCATTTGTATGCTTGAGGTTGAGATGTGCTTGTGGTGGTGTTTACCCCACACTTTGTTCCTCCCTCACTTTCATTCTAATTATGCATTACATGTTTACATACTTGCATCTTCATTATTTCATGCTTTCTTCTTCTTCTTCTTTCGTCTTCCTTTGCCATATTCCCTTAGGACCTCTAATCTCTCTTGTTCAAGATAGATTATGATAGAAATAAACCATGTATGATAACATTAGGTAGCATTCCCTTTTATCCCAATCATAGGTACACTTTGCATGAGAACATTAGGTGAGTCTTAGTATCCCTTTAGAGTGTCTCTCTCTTCTCATCTTCAAACTTTCTCAAAACATCTAATAAAGACTAATTTGTGTTGTACGCTACGAGCCTTAAGTACTTGTGGAATGATGATTGGGGGGCCTCCTCTCAATTATCTAGAGTGTTTAGCGTATGTCCTTTGGACGATATGCGACGCATTCGCTCCTAGGTCATAGTCTTTAGTGCAACATGAATTACAAATAATAATCAATGCACTTTTTCTCTAAAAAACATAAAAAAAAAAAAAACTTCAAATATTTTTATCCTTCTGGATCTTAATTTGGAAAACCTTTTTTGTCAGAAAAAGAGTGTTGTTAAGCTTTGGTTCAACCGCAAACAGGCATCGTCCCTAACTGCTAGAACGGAGGTTTAACCCTACTCGGGCCTAAAACATTTTGAACCAACCGGTGTTCTTGTTAGCCCAAACTACGTTTGCTATGATTTCTCATACCAGACGAGAATATGTAGGCACAAGACGACGATGTCTTGGCGAGAAACCTTTCCCCACCGTTCACCCGTAGTTAGCCGAACTACGTTGACTCTGCCTTTTCCATTGTACGAGAGAATACGTAGGCATAGAGCGGTGATGCTCTATCGAGTCTCTTTTCTTTTCTTTTGTCCCTAAGTTGTAGCTTAGATAGTAAACACCCTTTTAGATAGACAAAAAAGCGTGGATCTCGTCGGGTACGAAGGACGTGAGGGGTGCAAATACCTTCCCTTTGCGTAACCGACTCCCGAACCCAAGATTTGGTTGCGATGACCTTGTCTTTTCCCGTTTTCGTTAGGTTTTCTCTGATCGTTTCCTTTCCCTCTTTTGGGATAAATAACGAACGGTGGCGACTCTTCTGTCCTTGTCGGCCCCTCTTCGCAGCGATGTGACACATTGGTTTGTTTAAAATGAATGAAGTGACTTAGTGTGACATCCTACGTGTTTTGAAAACTCTGATGTATTTTCTTTAATATTCCTATAATACGCGTACGGGGTAGAGTGGGGTGTTACATTTTCTTGCTTATATATTTGTACATATATATGCTTGTGCCTGGGTTTTTGCTGTGTGCAGGGTTGGGTGCCTTGAGTGGTGAGATAAATCCTAACCCAGATTTGAGTGACACATGAGATAGGATTGTGATAGGATCAATAGTTGGGTTGTTGGGAGTAGTTCCAATAAGTCTGACATATGATGTAATCATACTCGGTGGAGACCTCCTTGAGATAATTGGTGATGCATGAGTAGTCGTGTATTCATTAATTGTTTCAACCTGAGAGTCTATGAAGCTGAGGACCTTTAGTAACACATTTACCCCACTTGGCCTTTTTAGGACGTAGTGTGGAAATTATTAGGGAGTAGTCCCTCAACAGTTGTTACGCGATACTACACTCAGACGAGTTTATCTTAAGAATATTTTTGACTCACGTGAGTAGTCATGTTGGTTGATAATATCCAAAGGATTTACTATGAATCTGGGAGCTTTGTTAGAACCAGTTGTGTAGGTGCTTTACCCATAGTACATACCCCATGGTTGGTCCTTCACCCAGACCCCAGGTTGTGATCTTGAACCTTTGATCCTGCTATGTGTGTTTTGCATTCTGTCTTGCATCGTATTGCATGGCATTTTCATCTTTGCATGGTTCATTGCATACCTCTGTTGTCCAGTCGCTCATCTCCAGCTGCCTTCATCTTCCAGTGTGCCTTTGAGTCGTCAAGCTGATTCCTCGACACCGATATCGGACTAGAGCTAACTATAGACGCAAGATGTCAGAGCAAGAGGTACACAATGCAGAGATCAGGATGGAAATCGACGATCTTCAATCAGACAGGACAGCGCATCCTTGTTATTGATTAGTCACTAGGCCATGTTTCTTGTTGTTTGCACTTTCCTTACTTTGTACTAGCTATTTGCCTTCAAATTATGTTTGTACTTTTGTATTAATGAAATGAGCATTGCAACTTTTGATTCAATTCATATTGTCTAGTGTTTGCATCTTTATGCTTTATCTTTTAAAATATGCACCTTTTGTTCAAACTTTTGACATGCAAATATTTGATGGAGGCTGATGAAAACCTTATACCCATAACTGTTGTCAGTATGCTTTCAATCAAACTTTGTTGATGATGTAAGGCATTGTTTCAACTCCCAAACACTGGAGAAATAAGAAAGTTATTCCCTTGTCAACCCCTTCGAGCCTAGAAATTAGAGTTTCTTTCTTTACAAAAACCCACAATTTTAACCTTGGGATGGGTAGTTCTCAGTTAACTTGGTTGTGCGTTCATGCAAGACACCATTCATATAAAGGTTGCATCTACAATTCTTCCTCCGTACACAGCAAGCAAGTGTCAAAGATTCCTTTCAAGTCAAAATCCAATGATGTTTCACTGTAATCATTAAAACCAGATAGCCACTCTCTTTCTTTCAAAAAAAATCAAAAGAAAAGCCCGCTAAGTCAAAACCTATGAAGGAGACTTAGGCAAAACTGGGGCATCCCACTGACTGTAAGCTTCAAAAGAAATAGTTCAGGCAAACGTTAGAGACAATAAAAGAGGAGATCTTTAAATCTTTACCCTGAAAATTCTCAATGTCAAAACAACCAAATGTTCTAAGGAAGTAGTGACTGCCATCTCAAGAGTCCTTGGACTTCTGAACTATCATCATGGTTATAATCAGTGCAATTCATATAGGAACCTGAGTGTATATTCTGAGTTAGTTGAGCATAGGACTGAAGATCATCACGTAGATTGGGTGGACACAAATAAACTTTGAGCCTTTATCCTTTATTCCTTAAACCGAGAACCAGGCCACGTTACAACCCTCAAAATACCTAACTGAAGCAAGGTTTATTTTGAATCATGCTACAGCGAGGTTACGTAAACTGACTCTAAAGGATCTTTACAAATCAATTATTTTGGCATATACACCTTTGCTTTAAACTTTGAGTGTCTTGAACCGTCGTGTTCTGACCAATGACTCATTTATTTTGCATCTTTCAAAAATGATTTTAATTTCAAAAGTCGTATGAAATTTGCATTACCATGTTTGTATGAATACTTTTGTTTACAAACTGGCTTTCCTCTCAAGAATTTTCAAACAGTTGAGAAACTTGGTCGGTGATCCTATCAGGGGAAAGTTCTTTTCACATCCTATCGAAGAATCAGTTCAATATTTGTTCAGGGCAAGGTCTTCTCAGATTTGGTTTATCCAGAAGATATTTCAAGACTTAGACTGGGGCAAGCTTTCTAAGCACACAGTGGATCAGTCATCTTCAACATCAGACAAGCTGAAGCAATTATCAATTCATCTACAACAGACAACTAATTTGGGGAAGTTTACTTGAAGAAACCCCAAGCAGCTATTGATCCTTTCTACAAGGATCATCTATTTGGTACAGCTTACCAGTGCGGCAGAGATGTGTTCAGCGGTAGCATCTTTAGTCCCCAAGCAGAATGGCAGTGATATCCGTGTTAAGGAATCAGTCTTTCAGTCTTGCCTTCTCACCAAAAGAGTCGAGCCGTGTCGTTAGCGTATGCATTTGCATTTGATCATATATCATCTGCATAATTCATATACGTATGCATAACATGAGTGTTTCATCCTCATTTGCATTTCTCCTGAGGTCGTGTCGTTAACAAACTCTTACCTTGTGGTCAAAGTCCAACTCACTTGGCACCTACCAAACAGATTTTGTCGTGTCTATCTGCCGTTCTCCCATATATGACATTTCTTATCTGATTGTTTTTCCGGATATGTCTATTCCTCTTACATCCAATACCATCCCAAATAGTGTGTTTATACCTTTCATTCAAAGCCATTATTGGATGTCCGGTATCTTTTTTATCCAACTCCATTCTTGGATGTCATGTGTTTCTCTCTCTGATGTTTTTCCAAATTGAGTCTTTGTTCTGATGTTCTTCCAGAACTTATCTGATGTTTTTCTAGATATTCCCTTTGATTCTGATGTTTTCCATAATCTATCCGAGTTTTTTCCGGATTTATTTCTCTCTCTAATGTTTTTCCAGATTGAGTCTTTATTCTGATGTTCTTCCAGAACTTATCTGATGTTTTTCCAGATATTCCCTTTGATTTTGATGTTTTTCCAGAATCTATCAGAGGTTTTCCGGATTTGTTTCTCTCTCTGATGTTTTTCTAGATTGAGTCTTTGTTCTAACGTTCTTCCAGAACTTATCTGATGTTTTTCCAGAATCTATCCGAGATTTTTCGGATTTGTTTCTCTCTCTGATGTTTTTCTAGATTGAGTCTTTGTTCTGATGTTCTTCCAGAACTTATATGATGTTTTTCCAGATAGTCCCTTTGATTCTGATCTTTCTCTAGAATCTATCCGAGGTTTTTCCGGATTTGTTTCTCTCTTTGATGTTTTTCCAGATGTGTCTTTTGTTCTGATGTTTTCCAGAGCTCTTTTTGTGTCTATCAGATGCTTTTCAGGGTATGACTTTTGTTCTGATGTTCTTCCAGAACTCCTTTGTTGCTTATCTGACGTTCTTCCATATATGTCTTCAAAATTCTCATTTTCTGTATATTTAATGATTTTCTAAATGTTTCAGATGTATCCTCAAAATCTTTGTCTTCATCTAATGCTCTTCTAGATGTCTTCAATTTGTTTCTAACTTTGGTTAGCGACTGCTGAATATTTTCAAGTGTGTTTTCATTCTCCATGTCGTACTTGGCTGGATGTGTCCTGGAGTTTATTCGATGTTTTCCGAATATCTCTGGTGTGTTTTGGAGTTTATTCGATGTTCTTCCGAATATCTCCGATGTTTGTTATGGTTTCCAGAGTCCATTCAATGCTTTTTTGAATGCCTCTGATGTTTGTTTCAATGTCCCTCATATATTTCCCGAATTTCTCATCACCTCATTCAATGATCTTCTGAATATTGTGTCTCTTTTCCATCCAGTTCTATTCACAAATGATGATTGTTGCTTCCCTAGCGCTGCTGCCTCTCCCTAGTGAGTGGTTACTCATTGTGTAGTCTTTATCCTTGTTGGCTTTTGTTTTGTTTGCATTCTTGCATTTTTATCATCCTATCATTTTCATCATGTTAGTGTTCATTGCATGTTAGTATTGCATTTTCTCTTTCGTCCATAGCATAGCATGTCACGGTACCTAAGGGCAAAAAATTTTGGTTATCTGTATTTAAATACCTTTCACCATGATCTCATGAGTCTTTTTCATTACTCATGTCATCCGGTAAAGATATTTAAATAGGGGCAACTGTCATACCCCAAAATTTACCCTAAGATCCTTTGATCTTCTGCATAGCATATCATATTTGTCATCTTACATAATACCCAATTTATCAGCTAAAATAAACTTGTGGGATTTACGGCCGAATTGGTCAAATAAAAGTCAACTGCGCGTAAAATCAGTGGACGAAAAATTTTAAAATCGAGCCTGCAAACGTTAGTAATATTAATATGCGTTTCACGTAGTTAAACCTGGCATGCTCATTTAAATTTTTCAACCATTTTTCAGTCGTATTTTTGGACAGTTTAAGCCATTTTAGCGGGTAAAATTTATTTCAAAATTAGACCAAATGCCATATTTTTCTGAAAAGTATATTTTACATTGATCATTTTGGTTTATTCATTTTTTTGTGCACTTCGATACCGGTCCAATTATTCGCTTTTACCGCTTTTATTTCTATTTTTAATTAATAATTATTTTAATTAATCTTTTTTTTTTTTAGATTTTCATTATAGTTTATTTTATTTTTATTGTTATTTATTTATTTTGTTTTTATTTTATTAATTTAATTTTTGTTTTATTAGTTTTTAGAAAACTTGTTTAAATAAGTTTCTTAAGAGTGACTTTTTTGAGTTCCCATGTACATAACCATTTTTCCATATTTTCCTCCTTCCTCATGCTATGTGTCATCACTTCATCATACAAAACCTACACTATATTACTAGCATTACATTTTCAAGACCCCATTTTATGGAAGTTGTTACCCATTTTCTACTACTTTTCTCACTATAAAAATCACATAAATTATACTACTTTTTACACATTCACAAAAACACTCACACTTCATGCTCTTTTCCTCACCACCTTTCACATAAACTAAAAAACTTACTATCCATCATATTATATCATCACTCTTTCATACACAATATCTTCCATGATATGAATAACTCACCTTCATTTTTTTCAATAATAAACCACCACCTACATTTTCTTTTTCTTCATGGTACCTCTAACCTCACATAAAATATCTTCCTCCATCTAGATACAATACTCCCTCATCTAATCTTTATCAGGGTTTTTTTTCTTTCACTTTATTTATTTATTTAGTTTATTTTAATTTGTATGTTATTTGGAAAGACAAAAAAAAAAAGGACTTTTAATAACTTATCTTTTAGTTAATTGTTAAATATTTGAAAATACAAAAATATATGTTGTAATTATTAATTAATTTAAATATTTGTATTTTATTTGATTAGTTAAATTATTAGTTAATCTTTTTAAATATTTATATTTAAATTGATTAATTATGTTTGTTGTCTGATTTATTTCCGTGTTCTGGGCATGTTCTGTTTGATTTACATGATGATTTTCCATGTACTATGTTTCTTTTTCTTGCTCGCCATTTACATGATGATTTTCCGTGTATCTGTTTCTTTTCTTTGGATCCATGTGACGTAATCCGAGGGAAGGGATTATGTTGTGACTTATTGTTATTGTGCATGTCCCTTGTTCATTCTTTACTTGTTTGTTTGTCTCTGTTGTTCTTGGTTCTTAGAACCTAACAACCCGTGGTTTCAGGAACTACGGACGCTCTGATTGCTCATTTATCGATGAGAATATGTAGGCACAAGATGCGATGTCTTGACAAGCTCACTAACAACTCACTTCCTGTTAACATTTGCAACTTAGGATTGGAGTCGACATGCTCTAGGTAGTTGTCTTGACGTGGACATTTCCCGTGTTTACCTTTGCCATAGGGCTTGGAGTCGTCACGCTCTATTTAGTCATCCCGCCGAGGACATTCCCTTAACTTAACTTAATTTAGAGTCGCCACACTCCATGTAGGTGTCTCACCGTAGAGATTTACTTGCCCCCTAGATCCTTGACCACGGTCAAGAGTTCCTCACCCCTAGTTAGGGGAACTACAGTTGCTCTGATTTCATTCCCGTTAGAATACGTAGGCACGAGATGCGATGTCTTGGTGAGCATACTTTGTATATACTTTAGATCTTTACCTTAGCACTTTTCCCTTAGCAAGCAACTTTAGCATAAAACAAATACTAACAAGAGGTTCCTATAGAGTACTACAGATGTTTAGGATGTGAAATACCTACCCTAGGCATAACCAACCCCCGAACCTTAGATCTCTTAGCGTTGTTGTTACATCACGCAAAAGGTTTTTCTTTCTTTAAACATTTCCTTTAGATAAATTAAAGTCTGTTTGTGAATTTAATGAATTAAGATTCAAGTTAACCAATAGCTTCGTATCACTCACCGCAACACTCGTCTGATGGTTGGTTTTCTTTTCACAACTAGTTCTCGTATGGTAAGCACCATCTCAAAGTCCAGTTCTCATCTGGAAAACCACAAAATCAATTCCCGTCTGATACAAAAAACAAGAAGTTAGTTCTCCTCTAATAACTTACCCTTTTGTCACCAGTACTCGCTTGGTAGTCTACTCCTTTTAAAACTTGTTCTCTTGCGGTAGTTCACCTTCAAAGTCCAATTGATTGGAAACCAAGAATTAATCACTATAAATCTGGTCCTACACCTAACCACATTCCAGCCACACTTGGCACAATCATCCCTCATATCCCTACCATGAGGCATTTTTTACTCTTTTCCCCAATAGAGTTTCTCTCCCCACAGAGTGTCGGTATATCCTTTCTTCATAAAGATCTGACCAATGTGGTTTTTCCCTTTTGTATATCATAAACATCATTACATCCTCAAAATACGTAGCATTTCCATTTGTATAGAGCATTACGCCATGGAAAAATTCAAACATATGCATTCAAAGCATAAGCCAGGTTTGATATCCTTTATTCCAGACATTTCCCCAGCAGAAAGTGCCATCCCCAAGCATGTGCTTTAACCAATTGTTATAGTGGTAGATTCGTTAATCTTACCCTTTGATCATCGTTCCCTAGCAGGGCTACCCGTCTAAGATTCCACTCTCCCCTCAGAGTCGTTTAGCGATTAATTCTTGACTCTTTCACCCATCGTTTGATTGTTATATGCATTAATCTCAATATTTTCGTGATACTCAGTTCCAATCAACACTCGTCAATGTTTCACTCATTTCTTCAAAACTTCGTCTGTATTGATTTCAGTCACTTGTTGTAATCCTAAACACTCGTCCGTGTTTGATTCATTTCTTCAATACTTCGTCTGTATTGATTTCAGTCACTCGTCGTGATCCTAAACACTCGTTCGTGTTTGTTGCATTTTCATCAATACTCGTCTCTATTGATCGTGTATTTTTAGATACTCGTCCATGTTTGCTTCAATTTCATCAATGTTCATCCGTATTGATCCTAGACACTCGTCGTGCTATGCAACACTCGTCCGTGCTTGCTTCAATTTCTTCAATACTCGTTCATATGGATCTTAGATTTTAGACACCCGTCCGTGTTTGCTTCAGTTTCATGTATTAATCTTAGACACTCGTCGTGCTCTTCAACACCCGTCCGTGTTTTGTTCTAGTTTCTTCAAGGCTCGTCCGTGTGGATCTTAGATTTTAGACACTCGTCCGTATTTGTTTCAGTTTCTTCAATAGTCATCTGTATTGATCTTAGACATTCGTCGTGCTCTTCAACACTCGTTCGTGTTTGTTCCAGTGTCATCAGTACTCATTCGTATTGATCTTAGACAATTGCTTGTGTTCACCTTATTTGGTTTCAAGCGCTCGTCCGTGTTTGTTTCATTTTGCTTTAATACCTCATACCTCTTATCACCTGTTCCCCCAGCGGAGTCGTCTTTCCCCTTACAGTTAGCAAAATGAATTGGGACAGCCGTTGTACCCCAAAATTTACCCTCACTGGCTTTTGCTTCGCGTTCATCTACATCTTATGCTAGGCTATAAATCCAAAATTATTCATTGGCACCTAATCCTCAGGAATGGGATCAAAGCCTTCTGAAGAATCAGGATTTTCTATTGAGATGAAGTTTCTATTTCATTTGAAGATTAATTCAACTGGTCTTTTTCATGGAATTCGTGGATTTAAGAATGTTTTAAGCAACATCAAGTTCTTGGGCATTTATTTTGTCCAAAAATTTTATTCAATATGAGGATGTCTTGCATGGTTTGCTTGGATTCAAATAACGAAGAGGTTATTTAAGGTCATCATTGTTCTCATTCATGGTGCGAGCTGGTGGATACACATCAATGAAAGATTGTGGATCCTATGAAATTCTAAGGACCGATTTCAAATTTCCCGTCCATATTGCTCATATTCATTTAAGAATCCAAACCTAGAAAATCCAAAGATCAAGATGCCAAGTGCAAGTTCAAGTTGTCATATTCTCCCACTTTCAAATTCAAATTCGCATTATTCGCCACCATTCAAAGTTCAAACTCAAGGATTCAAGATACAAGAGATTTTCACATGATTGTCATCAAATTCTAAACTCAAGATTTATATTTAAGTAAATTCAAGTTATCATTTCAAGATTCAAATTCAAGCATCCATTCAAGCTCAAATTAATACCAAAAAAAAGGTTCTCTACAAGATGTAAGAATCAAGAGTCCACGCTACTTCCGCAAAAGTTGGTTACAAATAAAAAATAATGTCAAATTCATGCAAGGAGTCATTACATAGTATTCAACTGTATCGTATGGATTCTAAAGCCAATATTTGAAAATTTTCATCATTTGGAGGTTTTGATATGCATAATGGAAAGCTTGGTTATATCATTATCTTCCAAAAGTAGTTTACTAGAAAATCCATTTCTTTCCAACGAAGGGGACCTCGAGGAATGATGTAATCATGATCCTGGAAATATTGGTTGCCTTTGGGATTCGTATTCAACTGGCGAGTACTAACGGTTTCAAAATGCAACTAGATTTTGAATACCTTCTAACGCTACTATCATGATATAATCGTATTCAACTGGCGAGTACTAACGGTTTGAATCCTTCCTTGCTTAGAGCACCTTGTACTGCATAGGGAAAGCAATATTTAGTAATATGAAATCAAAGAATCATAAACATCAAATCTTTTCAAAACAAAACCAGCATCATCATGTAGCAACGCAGTTCCGGCAAGTATTGATATTCCCACGAAATTGGAAAAGTAGGAAAGCATGAAATTAAATTTAGAAACATTTCCAAATAAATAAATAAAACTTCAAATATTTGTGGCATTCATCACGAAATCAACACAGCACGAAATCAACACAGTTTTGGAAGGAAATCAAAAATCATTGAATATGCATAACCTTTATTTCCTAAACCAGAATTCGACAATCATTTTGAAATCACCGAATTTAATTCATCAAGCCAGTATAAAGAACTAACACAGCAGAGAAAAAGGGTACAAAGAATACACACATGCTTTTTCAGTAGCAGTAGCAATACACACAGGGTGGTTTTCAGAAAAATCACTCGCATAAGAGGATAATAGCAATACACAGCAACAAAAGGAAAACATAAGCAACAACATGAATTGAGTAACTACAGGTGCAACATCAATAATTTACACACGCAAGAGGTAAACGAGTTGGGAAAAAAAGAATTCAAAGCAACAACCTTAACACGGCGATAACAACAACAAGATGTAACTTTGCTCCACTCCCTTTCCATTTTCATAGCTTGAGCTGCGGTAATTTCGATTTGGTTGCGAAGCGGAGTTGAATTCGGAGCACATCATTCGAACGAGGCAAGTGAATCGCAGTCGATTTGAAGTGGATCTTTAAGAAAGATGGTCTGAAGGGTGAGAATTTGTTCCTTCCGTCGCTGCCGGCGTAGAGCCATGGTGCGGCGGGGATAATCATTTATGGCCACGAGCTCGCACGAGGAAAGAGAAGTGAACGAGAGAGGATGAGAGATGTCGGGAAAAAGGTTGAATTGAAGACGAGAGAAGAACGGAGGGGAAAATGAGCGCGGTGGCACGATGGACTCGTCGTAGACGCAGGTTGAAGGAGAAGAGGGAAGAAAGTGAGGGGACCGCATTATAAATTGTGTGAACAGGGAGAAGAAACTTTTTGTGTTCAAAGAAAAGTGGAAGTGGTGATGATGTTGCTGTTAGAAATGGATCAAGGACTATGGGCCTATGTGAACCGAACTGCACCCCTCTTTCGGCCCATGTCACATTTTTTTCTTTTTATTTTTTGCAACATAATTGTTTGTTGGACCATTCTGTTGGGCCATGCACCCATCTTACTTACTACCCTTCCAGTCCATGCTTTTCACACCCCTTCAGTTCAACTTAACTTTAATATTATCTTTTATTTTCTTTTTTTCAATAAATAATTTATGATTGACCGATAATTTGTGATTTAGTTGATTGTTTCTTTGTGATGAGATGCTTGGTAATTTGTGATTGATTTTAATCAAGGTTAGTGATTAGTTCTTAATTAAATTTATGATTAATTATTTAAGTGTATGATCAATTTTTTATTTGTTATTAATTTCTTGAATTAATTAGCTTTTCGCTAGTCTTTATTGAATTAGTTGGTATTTTGTTAAGGTTCCTAATTGAATCTTGAGAATTTCCTTATTGATATTTTACAATGATCTTGATACATTGCCTGATGGTTGCTCGTGGCACCTTTTATACATGATTGATTGCCTGCTTTTTCTGCTAATCCATGTTCCCCTAGGATTTTCTTGATTCAACTTTGTCTTTGATAAATTGAATTGAGATATACCGTAGGATTTCAATCAAAGCATGATAATATTAGTATAGAATTCCCTCAACTATAGGACCATTTTGCATGACAACTTCTAGGACCAAGTCTCTTTAGATCTTGCGTTGAGTGTCTCTCTTCTCTCTCAAATCAAATCAAGATACTTAATAAATATGATGTGCATAGTGTGTCACGAGCCTTAAGCACATGGGAAAAGATGAGTGGATGCATTTCTAACCTCATCTTAGAGAATTTTGTGCACGAGGCATTTGGATCGTTAGCGCAAAGTACTCGATCCTATGTGATAGACTTTAATGCAATTCACATCACAAACAAAGTCAATTCACTTCTGTTAAAATCCTCGAACAAATTCAAATCACTTTGTCCCTCGGGATGTTACGTCAAACCTTTTTTCAGAAAGGGCGTGTTACCTCTGTTTTACGACAAATAGGCATCGACCCTAACTGCTGAAATGTGAGTTTAGCGTCGTTTATAAAAGACACCAACCAACCTGTGGGAGGCCGAACTACGAATGCCCTGACTTATTCATTCTCATCCAAATGAGGATACGTAGGCACAAGACGGTGATGTCTTGGCGATCACAATCCCCCCATTCACCCATAGTCTTTTGAACTACGTTGAATTTGATTTACCCATTGCACGAGGGAATACGTAGGCATAGGGAGATGATGTTCTATCGAGTTAGCTTTTGTTCGATTTCCGCAAATAGGCTTTAGATAAGCACACTCTTTGATTAGAACAACAAGAGTGGACCCCGTTGAGTACAACGGACGCGGGGGGTGCTAATACCTTCCTCTAACATAATCGACTCTCGAACCCAGGATTTGGTTGCGAAACCATATCTTCTCCCTTTTGAGGTTTATTCGATCGTTTCCTTTCCCCCTAGGGACAAATAACATTCGGTGGCGACTCTGTTTTTCTGCCGGTTGTTTTTTGCATTGCGACACCTTGGTCAAAGTGAAAGGATGTTTTAAAAATAACAAAAACAAAATACTTTGAGGCATGAACAATAGTAGGAACATCAACAGTTGTCCAATTCTGGGAGACCATTCTATGCGTCACAAAGTTCGGTGAATCCTCATCTAAGTTATCTTCAAAGATAGCAGCAATAAACTGATCTTTGACACGTATAAATCTGGCGTTGTGAAACACCTCTTGGATACGCTTCAAATCTCTTCGGTTTGAACCAGGAGAGAAACCCAAACCAGCCCTATTCTTATTTTTGGAAAGCTCAATGATTTGACTCTAACCAACAAATGGACCATTCTCCACAATATGTTTAACATCCTTTAGAGAAGACATGGAGGCTCCATTCTTCTTAACAGCATCATCAACAACATAAAGAGCTTGGAAAGAAGTTCCCACAGCTTCATCAGCATCAATATATGAAAGAGATGAGAGATGGTTGACCAACATAGCCTGTTCACCACCAACCACAACTAACTTCCCATTTTTCATAAATTTCAGATTTTGATGGAGAGTAGACGTAACAGCTCCAGCCTCATTAATCCATGGATGACCCAAAAGGAAACTTATAAGCAGGACGAATGCCCATCACCTGAAAAGTAATTGAAATGAGCATGGACCTATCTGGATTAGGAGATTAACTTTCCCAATCACCGTCTTCCTAGAACCGTCAAAGGCTTTAATAACCACTCCATTATACCTTATAGAAATACCTTGATAGAAGAGTCTGGACAAAGTAGATTTTGGTATAACATTCAAAGATGAGCCAGTGTTAACTAACACAATAGACAAAGCATCTTCTTGGCAATTCATGGAGATGTGCAATGCTAAGTTATGATTTCTCCCCTCTTCGGGAAATTCCTCATCACAAAAACTTAAGTTGTTGCATGCGGTAATATTGGCCACAATGCTATCAAACAGATTAATCGTCACGTCGTGATCTACATAGGCTTGCTCCAAAACTTTTTGCAAGGGCTCCCTATGAGCCTTAGAGATCATTAATAAGGATAAAATAGATATCTTGGACGGTGTATGCAATAATTGATCAACCACATTGTACTCACTCTTCTTAATTAATTTTAACACCTTATCAACATCAGACTTTTGATTCACACCACTAGATTCACTAGATTGCACAATAGTATTATCAACTTGAGCTGACTTTCTTACAAAGACATCTTCTACTCTTTTTGAAGGTTCGGAGGCAAATACTCGACCACTTATGGTCACCCTGCTAACATCAGCAATGCTCACCACTGAAGAAAAAGAAGGAATATGGACTTCTTTACCATCTTCTACCATTGTAGCATTATACTTGTACATAACAACTTTGTCGGAAACATAAGGTGTATGATCTGCCAAATGAATAACCAAAGGAGAAGTAGCATATTTCTGACTATTGTAAGAAATAACCACGGGTTTCGAAATATTAAACTATGAAACAATAACATTCACATAATCATCTTCATCTCTATCCACAGTAATCTGAATCAAATTCTTATCAAACATTTCTTGCAAATCTCTTTTCACAATTGCACACCCGTGAAGGTTTCTTGAACATATGGGACAAGCAGTATGATTGTGTTCATGATAGCTCAACTCGCATAGAGTAGCATGCATTTCAACTAGAGATCTTCTACACAGATTGATATAAAAAATTTGGTACTTTATGGGACACCCATCTACCATATACACAGTGGCATTGCCATGCTTAGGCAGCGGATTTGCTTGTACGTTCGTCCCAGAGTCTTCAAACGACAGAATACCACTTTGAACTAGCTTTTGCACTCCATACTTCAAAGAATAACAATTTTCAATATCATTCCCAGGGGCTCCTTGATGAAAGGAACAATGGACTTCTGACTTATACCACCACCTAATATCCTTAGGAACAGCCGTAGGAGTTGAGGTTTAAACAAGATTCTTCTGTATCAAGGCTGGATATAATTTCATATAAGACACCGAGATAGGATTAAATTGTACTTTCTTTTGAATATGATTTTGTTAATTGCTTTGTTGGTGAGTACGTTGTTGTTGATGGGTGAGAGCAGCTTGAACTACAGGAGTTAAATTGATAACAGGAGTAACTGACGCAACGTGTTGATGCTGATCTTTCCTACCATGATACCTTTTACGTCTGTCTTGAGAAATGATATTGGTTTCTCCCTCTTTCTTCTTAGAAAGTCCCCCTCCATACTTTTTAGAGCTTCCAGCAGAATTTCCTTCTTTAGTCAACCATCCTTCACAGACACCTTCTTTTAATCTCATCCTCATGTTTAACCTTTCTGTAAAACCACTGGGGGCACTCGTAATCATTTTCTCATAATAGAAAGGACTTAGAGTATTCAAAAAAGATCTTTTTCATATCTTTCTCTTCAAGTGGTGGACTGATTTGTGTGGCAATCTCGCGCCACCTTTGCGCATACTCCTTAAACGTTTCTTTATCCTTCTGGGACATAGCATGAAGCGGATCTTTGCTCGGTGCCATGTCAACATTATACTTGTATTTGTGAACGAAAGCTTATCCCGAATCATTAAAGGTGTGGGTTTTAGTATTGTCCAGGCCTTTCAAAGCAGCGCCAGTCAAACTATCCTGAAAATAGTGAATCAACAGCTGATGATTGTTTGTCTGAGTGGATATCTTACGAGCATACATCACCAAATGACATAAAGGATAGGAATTTCCTTTATACTTCTCAAAGTCGAGAACCTTGAACTTGTGAGGAATCTTCACATTACGGACCAGACAAAGCTCATGAGCATTCTTTCCAAAGAGTTCCTCAATATGTGGGACAACATGCACCACAGATTGAGTGATTGTCATAACAGGCTGAGCCGTGGGAATTTCAGCAACAGGCTTATACCCTTCAGGCATGAAGTTCAATGGCATACCCCAAAAATATCCAGGAGGCATATGCTGAGAAGGAACACTGACAAGAGCCACATAAATAGGCACAAAAACCATTTCAGAAATAACAGTTATTTGAGGCAGAGTAGCCTGAGGAGTAGGTGGATGAGGAGATTGATTCTGCAAGGCAACCAGAGACTCGACCAATGCATTAAGCTTCTACATACCAGCACGGAAACTTGTAACCTCTTTAGGAAGTTCATGGTTCTCTTGTTCCAAGTGATCCACCATCTTTCTTTGAGAATTAGCACAAGTGTTATAGTGATGCGACAACTTGACTTCTGAGAAAACTAGGAAGAAAGCAATAAGACACCTGTCAAAGAAAGACTCAATGCAAAATGATGCAAATGCAACGCAAATGTTTCATTCAGTTTTCAAGGAGCTTTAAGATATAAAACAATTGAAAATATCATAAAAAGTTAACACTTTTTAAAATACTAATGAAAATCTCATTTTATTGATAATTGGAAAGAGTTACACTTGGAAGTGTAAGTTACAAATGATTAAAATATAATAGGAAAAAGCTAGATCCTAAGAATCCTAAGGAATCACATTTGAGGATGATCCAAGCTGATACTTCCTTTATAGTCTCTTGATCTGTCTTTCATAGTTATCTTTTATGGTGGTCTTCTCTAATACGAGTTGGTCCACAATACTCTTCCAAGCACCGAAAGTACAAGGATGAGATGATGAAGTATTAGAGGAAAATAAATCCTCTCCATGTAGCTTCAGAGCAATTTGCTCAAGCAACTTTATCAAGTCATCTTTCTCCTTCAATTGCTTTTACAACTCTAGTCTCTCGAGGTTTAAGGCATGAAATATGGATTCCTAAAGATCCTTTTCTTGCTTCATCTTGGCTAAGGCATCTTGAAGTGTTTCCACATATTCAGAAGGAACATTGAGTGGTGTAGCAACCATTATAAACATGGGTTTCTCAAAATCATAAGGCATTTTGAGCTCCTTAGCTCTCTCATTTACCCAAAAAGTATGAGGTTCCAAGGCAATGCAAATCTGCTTTCCAAGCTCTCCTTTACCTTTCCTATGAATGTTATGCCAAGCGTGAGCCATTCTTCTCTTCAAACCAAGAGAGTCCTTCCCTTCTTGGAAAAATAAACTCTCTAACAGAACATTATTAGGTTTATCCTTCAAAATATAACCAAGCTGATGTCTTGCTAAATTTGGGTTGTAGTTAATTTCACCTTGTGTGCCAAGAAGAGGCACATTAGAGAATTCCTTATAACTATCAATGATCTTGACATTCATACACAAAAGAACACCAAGTAATATCAGTATGAGTAAGGGACATGATTCTATGAGACCATCTTAAACAACTCTTGTTTTTCTTGAAAGTAGATGACTGCGGCAAGTGTGAAATAAACCACTTGTATAGAAAATGTGTGTAGCAAACTATGGTACCATTTCCTTTAGAAGTCCAATGATGGATAGAGAATTAGGTATCTCTAAGTAAAGTCGGGATAGGGTTCCTTATCAAGAATATCCGAATAGTGTAACACCCCAACTCTAACACTTGCGGATAACAGGAAAAACAACAACTCATATAACAAACAGAGTGCAACAGCGTAAAAATTGCACGTATGACGGTCGTCACACGCCCAGAATTCTTCATATCAGAGATGTTACATTCAACTGAACTGACAACATGCATTTATGCAGCCACATTTCAAATAACATACGTAGCACGAAATTGGATGAACAGACAACAACATTACTTAACATTTAACTCATAATGCAACCAATTCTTATTTCGACGGAATTGTAGTAAAGCTTATAACACGTTCAATTAAAACAATTTAATGAAAATGCCATAACAAGTGCAGCAGCAAAACATCAACTAAAATAATAACGGCAACGTTCATCCCCCCAAGAGTGCTACCTATCAGAGTGACCAACGACACCTTACACGACAAAACGGAACTTCATTCCGGGCTACCTGCAAGTTACCACCAGCGGAGGTAACATACAACGTAAAGGGGTGAGATATCGACAATATAACGTAAGGCATGATAGATGTCATATTAGAAATCATATCATAGCAATATAATCTTCGCAAACTTATAAACATCAACGACAATCGTTTGCAAGCAAATTCATATCTCATGTATGCCACAACAACCGACAACCAACATAATTATGTAGCTTTATGTGACTCAGCAATGCAACTCACTTGTGCATATGCATGTGGTACCATTTAGGAGCCAACACCCCCAAAACTCAGGATAGGAGCCAACACCCCAAAAGCCATTTAGGAGCCAACACTCCAAATAACGCCAATTCAGGCCAACCAAGATGATATTCCATGAAATGAACCTATTATGGACTACAACACAACCATAACGACCATACAATAAAGCTTTATTCTTACAACCAAACTGTCCATAACAGAGCATCATTCTCATACAACTCAAGACATTATCATTTTCCACCTGTTCACGTATGAGAGCAATAACAGCCTTAAATCAACAATTAAGAATTCAACATACGATCGTAATGACAACATATCTGCTCCTATTCACATAATTAACTACAAATCTCTATCAAGGTTTAATTATGAAACAATTAGGACAACTACCCTTTTGCCCCATTAGGGAAACCTTAGAGCATCGTACTACTAACGATATAACACATTCATTTCTACATATTTGCCCAATTAGGGAAACCTTAGAGCATCGTACTACTAACGATATAACACATTCATTTCTACATATTTGCCCCATTAGGGAAACCTTAGAGCATCGTACTACTAACGATATAACACATGCATCGTACTACTAACGATATAACACATTCATTCTTACATAGAAAAACCTCGTCCCTAACATTTATCGATTAACGGAAGTTATACCTATGAATCGATTCCCTACATGAAATCATCATACCCACGGTTATAGAATTGAACCCCACCCTTACCTTAGAATAGAGGCCAATTCCACGCTTCCGGTTCCGGTTCTGGTTTACGGTAACTCTCCTGCAATTCTCTTCCAATTTTCACCGATCGACAATTCTTTCGTTCTCCCCTTCTCTCAACTACGATACTTTATTTTCAGTTATGTTTTTCTTTTCAAAAACCGACAAAATGAGAGTAAGTAAAACATGGAATAACCGTACTAAAATTCCCCATGTTCCAATTCTCTGGATTTTATTACTATGACGATCGTAATAAGTTCTTGACGAGCGTCACGACCGTGACGACCGTCACATGCCTGTGACGACCGTCATATCAGCAAAATTTCATTTTTCTTAGACAGAACATTTCTTAAGCTTTCCAACGCTTCTAACGGGGACTAAAACCGACTTACGGATCGAGAGATATGAATTTTCGAAGTTTTCCCTAAAACTGCTACGGGATTCTGCACTTTTGCCCGAAATTCGACCGATTCAATTCCTTTCTTCGAAATAAACACATTTTCAAATACGACTACAATGCAACGAAACACGGTAAAGTCATAACTAAATTTAATCGAAATAAAACGGGCGTTACAAATAGCATTAACATCCATAAAGTTGTCAACATTAGGGAACAAGACTAGTCTGTAGATAAGCAAAGCAAAAATAGCCTCAAACACTAATGTGCTACCAACATTAGCAAATGAAGTAGCTTTCTCAAACAAGAACTTCGAATTCAACCCTTTAATGCCTCCCTTAACAAAGAGGTTGGCATCTATATCAAATTTCTTCAAATAGACGACTCCAACATAACTTGAGACTTGGGAACTTCTTCCAAACCAATATAATGTACCTCATCAGAAATAGGTATACCCAAGAGATAAACGTGCTCCTCCAAGGTCAGTAAGACCTGATAATCAGGAAAAATAAAGCATTGGTAGACAGGATCATAAAATTGAAGGAAAATTGCGATCTAAACGCAGCGGAAAACAAAATTTTCCTTTAGTGATCCTTACGAATGAGCATGGTCAGTGATAGAATCGTTACCTCTTTGTGGCGATTCAGATCTTTGATGCAGCGATCACAAGCGTTGATGAAGTGCAACGCCTCTACTCAGTCCACACGAACAACTTCCGGTCACAGTGCTAGCTGCTTACGAACGGAATTATTTGAGTGAGAAAAGAGAATCAAAAACGAAATTGCATCAAGTGAAAGCTTCATCACAAGGGTTCCTTTTATAGACTCTCTTGTGGGCTGCGGGCTAAAACCCAATTCACATGATCCATAATAATATTATATATATTATTATAATAACTATTATTATAATAAATATATTTATTTTATTATTATTTTATAACCATTATAAAATAACAATAATTATTATTATATTATCCGAATTTCTACTTTTCACTTAAGTGCACCGTACCTTACGGTGTTCCTTTGATTTCTCTATCTCTCATCAAACTGTCCTTATGTGTGTGACCCTGTAGGATTTCGTAACGTTGGTAATTATATTAAATTATATATTTAACATAATAAACAGTAAGCGGTATCTAGCAACACATCACTGCTACCCAAGTCACGAAAATGTCATGTGATCTGACAAAACCTTTTTCGTGATAATATATGTTTGTACAATTACCCTTTTGCCCCTATGTCTATATTGAACACAAGGCATACACTGTGTCATCCTTGTCCAGTTCAATATTGGGCCCTTAGACATTTCTCCTGTTATGCAGGATTGACAAATTCCATCTAGGACACTCATGTCCCTCAGCATGCTTCGTGGAGTGCCCATCAACTGTCTTTATGATCATCCAGTTACGGATAATGTTTGATCAGCAATAAAGCACCCGACTCTACATCTAGGATCCATAGTGGTTTCAGGTCGAAGGGTGGTAATACACCATTATCACCATGAGAATAACTTATGACACTTTGCATAACATACTATGTAGTATTCTCATAGCGGGTCAATCCGGTATAAATATTACTCCTAATATTTATACCTATGTCAAGACTTGATAACTCTTTATCCATGATCCATGAGATGTGATCATCAGTCTATCTTCATAATAGTCTCAATGCTTTTAATGTTATCCCACTTTGCAATAAAGCTTGACTACGGATATTTTAAGAATAATGTCTTTATGTTTAATGGGATCTCATGATTAAGTCACACTTAACATTTCATTAAACAAACTAACTATTCTAGGGACTTTATTATTCTGAAAGACAAACATAATAAAGAAATGCCTTTTATTATTAAACGAATAATCCGATACAAGTACCAAAAAGTATTGGCCTCTAGGGCTTACACCAACAATCTCCCACTAGCACTAGAGCCAATTAGGCATACCCTTAATACCCATAGATCTAGTATGACCATCATGCTTCTGTTGCGCAAGAGGCTTTGTTAATGGGTCAGCGATATTGTCAAGTGTAGGTACTCTGCATATCTTCACATCTCCCCGATCGATTATCTCTCGAATGAGGTGATAACGCCTAAGTATGTGTTTGGATCGTTGGTAAGATCTAGGCTCCTTAGCTTGTGCGATAGCACCATTGTTATCACAATATAAACCAATGGGATCCACAATGCTAGGGACTATGCCAAGTTCACTAATGAACTTCTTGATCCAAACAGCTTCCTTTGCTGCATTTGAGGCAGCAATATACTCGGCCTCAGTTGTAGAATCAGCAACTGTTTCTTGCTTTGAACTTTTCCAGCTCACAGCGCCACCATTGAGACAGAACACATAACCAGATTGTGATCTAAAATCATCCTTATCTGTCTGGAAGCTAGCATCAGTGTAACCAATTACATCAAGCTCTTCCTGACCTCCATATATCAAGAATGAATCCTTAGTCCTTCTCAAGTACTTAAGAATATTCTTGACAGCTACCCAGTGAGCATCACCGGGATCAGATTGGTACCTACTCGTTGCACTTAATGCATACGAGACATCTGGTCGAGTACATAACATGGCATACATGATAGATCCTATTGCAGATGCATATGGAATCTTATTCATGCGATCCCTTTCTTCCTTAGTTGAAGGGGATTGTGTTTTTGATAAACACAGACCATGTTGCATAGGTATGAATCCTTTCTTGGAATCATGCATATTAAAGCGTCTCAACACTTTATCTATGTATGTACTCTGACTTAGGCCAAACAGTTTTTGTGATCTATCTCTATAGATCCTAATCCCTAATATATAGGCTGCTTCACCTAGGTCTTTCATAGAAAAACAATTCCCTAACCAAGTCTTCACTTGTTGCAAGGTAGGGACATCGTTTCCAATGAGTAATATGTCATCTACATATAATACCAGAAACACGATCATGCTCCCACTAACCTTCTTGTAGACACAAGGTTCATCTTCATTTTTGATGAATCCATATTGTTTTACGGTTTCATCAAAACAAAGATTCCAGCTTCTGGAAGCTTGCTTCAATCCATAGATTGATCGCTGTAACTTGCATATCTTTTGGGCATCTTGTGGTATGTTAAATCCTTCAGGTTGTGTCATGTACACATCCTCAAGAAGATTCCCATTAAGGAAAGCAGTTTTGACATCCATCTGCCATATTTCATAATCATGATATGCAGCGATGGCAAGTAAAATCCGAATAGATTTAAGCATTGCAACTGGTGAAAAGGTTTCATCATAGTCAACCCCATGAATTTGTTTATAGCCTTTTGCAACCAGTCTTGCTTTATAGGTATGTACCTTACCATCCATGTCAGTCTTCTTCTTGAAGACCCACTTGCATCCTATAGGGTTAACTCCTATAGGAGGTTCTACCAAGGTCCAAACCTGGTTTGTGTACATGGAATCCATTTCAGATTTCATGGCTTCTAGCCACTTCTCAGACTCAGGACCAGTTATGGCCTCTTTGTAGGTCACAGGCTCATCTTGATCCATGAGTAATACATCACCCTGATCACTTATGAGATATCCATATCTCTCAGGTTGGTGACGTATCCTGCTTGACCTACGCTGGTCTTGTTCTACTTGAGCAGGTTGCTCTTCCACAACTACTTGTGTTTCCCGCTCTAGTTCCTCCATAGGTGTTTCAATGTTTTGTGATTCTTGAATTTCTTCAAGCTCTATTTTCCTCCCACTGTTTCCTTTGGAAATAAAATCCCTTTCCAGAAAGACTCCAGTTCGAGCGACAAACACTTTGCCCTCAGAAGGATTGTAGAAGTAATATCCTCTTGTTTCTTTAGGATACCCCACAAATAAGCATTTGTCAGATTTGGGCTCAAGCTTGGTTGAAATTTGTCGTTTGACGTAAACCTCACAACCCCAAATCTTCATGTAAGACATATGTGGTTTCTTACCACTCCATATCTCATATGGTGTCTTATCAACCTTTTTGGATGGAACACGGTTAAGTGTGTAAGCTGCTGTTAATAATGCATGTCCCCAAAAGGAGTTTGGAAGATCGACGTGACTCATCATGGATCGGACCATGTCTAACAAGGTTCGATTTCTTCTCTCAGATACACCATTCCATTGTGGTGTTCCAGGAGGAGTAAGTTGGGATAGAATCCCATACTCTTTTAGATGGTCATCAAATTCTAGGCTTAAATATTCACCGCCTCGATCTGATCGAAGAACTTTAATATTCTTACCTAGTTGGTTTTGTACTTCATTCTTGAATTCCTTGAACTTTTCAAAGGACTCAGATTTGTGTTTCATTAAATACACATATCCGTATCTACTGAAGTCATCAGTAAAAGTGATGAAGTACTGAAAACCTCCTCTGGCTGGTATGTTCAGTGGTCCACATACATCAGTATGTATGAGTGCCAAAAGATCATTAGCCCTTTCACCTTTTCCTGTGAATGGGGACTTTGTCATCTTTCCAATTAAACAAGATCTGCATGTCTCATATGATTCATAATCAAAAGAGTCCAAGAGTCCATCTTTATGGAGTTTGGAAATGCGTTTCTCATTTATGTGGCCTAATCGACAGTGCCAAAGGTAAGTTGGATTCAACTCATTAGGTTTCAACCTTTTAGTATTAATGTTATAAATTGGCATTTCAAGATCAAGGACATATAGTCCATTATTCATTTTTGCAGTAGCATAGAATATATCATTCAAATAAATGGAGCAACAATTGTTCCTTATTATGAATGAAAAACCAAACTTGTCCAAACAAGAAACGGAAATAATATTCCTGCTAATTGCAGGTACATAATAACAGTTCTCTAACTGAATTATTAAACCACTAGGTAAAGTTAAAACATAAGTTCCTACAGCTAAAGCAGCAACCTTTGCTCCATTGCCAACTCGTAGGTCAACTTCACCTTTTGCCAAATTTCTACTCCTTTTTAGCCCCTGCACATTAGTACAAATGTGAGAACCGCATCCAGTATCTAATACCCATGATGCAGAAGTAGATAAATTAATTTCAATAACAAAAATACCTGAATTTGAAGTCTCTACTCCATTATTCTTATCTTCCAGGTACTTTGGGCAATTTCTCTTCCAATGTCCGGTCTTACCGCAATGGAAGCAAGTGCCCTCCTTTGTTATTCCTCCACTAGGCTTCAAAACAGGAGGAGTGGGTTTGGGTTTGGCAAATTCCTTGCCTTTCCCTCTACCACCCTGTTTGATGGGCCTCTTGTTCTGTTTCTTTCCATTACTGACCATCAGAATGGATTTCCCTTTTGTCTTCATATTCTGCTCAGCAGTTCTCAACATGCCTAGCAGTTCTGGAAGACTTTTGTCCAAGTCATTCATATTGAAATTCAGGACAAACTGACTGAAGCTCTCTGGCAACGATTGCAAGATCAGATCAATCGCAAGTTCCTTTCCAAGGGGAAACCCTAATCTGTCAAGGTTCTCCACATACCCAATCATCTTGAGTACATGGGGACTTACAGGGGCTCCCTCAGCTAACTTGCTGTTAAAAAGGGACTTTGAAACCTGAAACCTCTCATTTCTTGCTTGCTCTTGATAAAGCGTTTTCAGATGTCCGATCATATCGAACGCAGACATGTTCTCGTGTTGCTTTTGCAACTCAGAGTTCATGGTAGCAAGCATGAGGCAAGCGGTTTCATTGGCATCATCGAAATGCTTCTTATAAGCATCTCTTTCTGCCTTTGGTGCAGAACTAGGAGGTTCCTCCTCAGGAACTGGTGTCTCCAAGACATACAGCTTCTTATCGTGCTTGAGGACAATCCTCAGATTACGGTGCCAATCCAGGAAATTTGTCCCAGACAATTTTTCCTTATCTAGGATGGATCGCAAAATATTGTTCGATGTGTTTGTTGTCATGGTAATCTACAAGAGAAATATGAAAATATAAGTATCATTAAAACAACATATTTAATTAGGCCTTTAATCAAATATGCTCCCACTATTTTATTCAAAACAAATGACCCTCATCATTTGATTCGGAAAATCCCGTTGGAAGACTTTCTAGTGGGTCGAGATCCATGTTTCACTTTGTTTTAAGTCAGCGTTAGGCTGATTACACAAAACTAAGTTATTTAGGTAGGAACTCCTTCCAATTGTATCTCATACAACTCTCGAATATTTTCAATTGGGTGAATAACTCCTTATTCTGATCCATCACATGAATCATTCCCAATTCTTGCTTCTAAACATATATAATCTTATTATAATTTGTTTAGTTAAGTTTGACCCATTGTTTTAGCAATTGGATATTACAATTATCCCATCACACCTTACTAATATAGAACATGCACCTCGCGTAGGCGAAACCTACAATGCTCGATACTAGTCTTGATGAGTGCTAAAAATTGGAAAGCATAAACTTAATATTTAATTTTGAGGGAATTTGTTATTAGTTTGATCTCACCGGCTTAACATGCAAAACGTCTCTCACATGCATCAACATACAATTACATGCATCAACATACATATAAAAAAAAAAGATACAATTATGGCCCCTAACGCAATTGTTCTCTCAAGCCAATGAGAGAACCTAAGCTAACCTAATAACGATCTAAGCTTCTCCAAGCATGATCTCCAAGGTTATCCTCCTTTAATATTGAATACTTCCTTTTTTTTCATAACATAATATTACATTACATATAAGAAATATTACATTACATATAAGAGAACTCGTTTTACATACGAGGGAGTGAGATGAGAAAAGAAGTTACATAAAAAGATTGAGAGAGAGGCACGACACGCAGGCCGTATTCAAAAATCCCAAAACAATAATAAAGGAAAAACTAAGGCCATAACTGATCACCACAAATAAATAATAATAAACACACTTTTATTATTAGTTTAAAATTCCGATAACTAAATAAACTAAATCAAATTTCGGCTGATTGATCACACTTTGCAGACTTAGCCGGGGGTTCCGCTGCCCGGTCAGCGGACGGTGGTTCCTGCACAACTTTTGTGCATTTACAACCCCAACCGGAAAAGTCTGCGGCAATACAACACTTGTACTGCCATTAATCCTAATGCAACAATTTCATGCCGTCAAACACAACTCGATTGATAACTCAATATGATAGATCAACATGTCATTGCTTCACCATACTAACGTCGGATTCCGAAGCGAATGAAAACGATGATCTTTCAAAAAGAATTACAATCCTTATGTGATTGAATGGATGAAATCAAAACAGTATATCCCATATACCATCTTTGCATCAGAATTTCTTATATCTTATATAAAAGTGATCGATCTAATTGTGTAACCTATGGATGATCAATGTATCTGTAAACCCATAATTTCGACAAGATTAAAATTCAGGCTTTAAGGTCATCTTTGTCGAAGGATAGCATCAGGAGGAGAATCCAAGAATTGCTGACAAGGTTTTAAAGTTTCATTGTTTCGACAGAAATAGATATAATGTTCTGGCAGAATAGTTTGGAGAGTTTGTGACTGAAGGCTTCGACAGAAGAAGTTTGTTAAAAAAGATAAGGTTTGGCAAGTGCTGAAGAGTTTTTCTCCTTTAAAAGGGTTTCGACAGTTTTGAAGAGTTACAAGGTTTCGTCACCAAGGAAGAGATTCAAATTCAAAGGTTGTAACCTTTGGCAGTTGGACACATGGAGGTTTCAGAGAAGAAATTTACATGCAGGCTGACACTTGTCGTTTAGTTATAGTTTTTCCGTTCTAAGCAGTTATTTTGTTTGTGTATAAATAGGATAGTTTGTGGTTAGAATGTGTGTGTGAAAATTTGTACAAAATTCCTGTAAAAGCTCTAAGTACCCAGTGTGAGAGAAAATGAGTCTAGTATTTGGAACAATGTACGTTTAAACACCAGTTATATTTCAAAGTCATTTTAAATTACTTGTTTATTCTTCAAGTCCATGTCATTTTAAATTTCATTTACTTTTTTGCAAGTTTTTAGCCTTTCGACATTTCTTTGTTCTTGTTTAAACTTTTAACCTTATTTCATCTTTAAGTTCAAACTTTCGTTACTTGCAAAATCAAAGTCCTTAATACTTTGACAATATTGATAAAACAAACCGCAAATTAGTCACCAAAAGTCTAAGAGTATTTCGACAGAACCAAATGCACATGTATCCTAGGACTTGTATGGTTGGTCCTGCAAGTAACCCAACTTTCTGAAGAAATTGGTTAACCAGAGGTTGTTCGCCAGAAAACACAGCGAACAAATTGGCACACCTGGTGGGACCAGTGCATTTGATAAAATCTAATAGAAATTTTTAGACAAATTGTTCCTTACTACGTTGTATGATTCTTAGAAGCGGTAAATTAGCCGTAACCGACGTAGAGAGACCAAAGAGAACAAGAAGAAGAAACATGGCTAACTTGCCAAATGCTTCAAATATTTCTGACGAAACCATTCCAGTTTCCAATCCTATCCCTTCGTCAGGAACAATACCAGTGTCTGGCCCTGTTTTAGAACAGAATAGGCCTCCTTTGGGGGATTCCATACCAACGGGTTCAGGATCCCAGAATGCGCCTAGTTCTTCCACCATGGGACACGCCAGACCCTTGGGAACCCCTCCCCCTGGAGGAAATGCATTCTGGCCATATCTGAATTATTCTCAGCCTTTGGCTGGGAGAGAACAACCGTACGGAATGCCAACTTCAATGATGGCAAGCCTACATAATTCGTCACCATTATTCTCTGATGCCATGGTTCAAGTGTCATCACCATTGCAAGGATCAGGATATGGTGGAAATGGAAATAGAATGAATCAAATTCCACCAGGTTTCCATATGCCCGCTATGACAAACCATTCTGCACAAGTAATCCGTCAACAGATGGATGAAAGCAATCATGATATGGTGCAGGCTTTGACACAACAAATGGGAGACGTGTTCAATCCCTTAATACAAAACACTACCCAAACAAACCAAATATTGGCAGAACAGATGGCACGCATTGCTGATTTTTTTGGAGTCCCACAAGCACAACAAAGAATGCAATTAAACCAGAATCCTGCCAATAGGGCTGTCGAAGAGGAACTCACTATAAACCAAAGGCCCTTAGGGAACCCTCAGGAAAATCCCAGGGGGCAAGAGGTGATGGTCGAACAGCCTAATGTAGAAGAGCCTATTCGACAGGAACCAAGAAGGATAATAGTCCAGAGAAACCAAAATGCTGACGAAGTGTTACAGCAGAGAATGCGTTACAATAACATGCCTGTCGAAAATAATATTGCCACCATGGTGGAGAGAATAATGGCACAAAACGGAGTAAACGTAGGATTACAAAGGCCTAGTTATACTTCCCCCTTGTCTGAATTTATCTTACAACAAGAGTTACCACCAAGGTGGAAAGTCCCCAAATTCACAAAATTTTCAGGGGATACTAGTGAATCCACCATAGAACACGTGGCACGTTACTTGATAGAAGCGGGAGAGATTGCTAATAACGAGAACTTAAGGACGAAATATTTCCCAAGTTCTTTGACAAAAAACGCTTTCACTTGGTTTACGTCACTTCCTCCAACTTCAATTTTTACTTGGACCCAATTAGAGAGATTGTTCCATGAACAATTTTATATGGGACAAACCAAGATAAGTTTGAAAGAGTTGGCAAGTGTCAAAAGAAAATTTTCTGAACCCATAGATGACTATTTGAATAGGTTTAGATTATTAAAAGCCAGATGCTTTACGCAAGTGCCGGAACAAGAACTAGTCGAAATGGCTGCAGGGGGTCTTGATTATTCCATAAGGAAAAAATTGGATACCCAATATCTGAGAGACATGGCACAGCTGGCAGACAGAGTAAGGCAGATAGAAAGACTAAAAAATGAGAAATTTAGATCAAATAAAAACAAGAAGGAAAGAGTGGCCTATGTAGGAATAGTTCAAGATGATTACGACGAAAACGAACCAGTCATTTTCGACCAGCAAGAAATTGATCTTGCAGAATTAAAGCAAGGCCCTCCATATTCTTGTAAAGTTTTAGCCCCGTCGAATGGAAAAAGTCCAGTCGAAATGGAAAAGAATGACAGGTTCCCTAAAAGAACCTATACATTCGACATCACCAAGTGTGATGAGATATTTGATTTACTAGTCAAAGATGGTCAGTTAATAAAACCAGCAGGCACTAAAGAGCCTCCTATAGACCAACAGAAAAAGAGAGGTTTTTGCAAATACCATAATTTCTTGGGTCATAAAACTTCTCAATGTTACCTTTTCAGGGATCTTGTCCAAAATGCAATCCAAAATGGAAGGTTGAAGTTTGGAGACAAAGGCAAGCAGCAGATGAAGATTGACTCCAATCCCATGCAGATTGTGGAGGCAAATTATGCTGAGCCAGAAATGGTAAACGTGGTCGAAATGGAGATCATGGCAGAAGAAAATTCTGAAATGGTAGGAGTTACTGAAAGCTTCGACACCAACTTCACCATGATAGAAGCTGCTGAAGGTTTCGACACCCATGTCAATGTGGTGGAAGAAGGTGATAATTCTGCTGGCCAGGCTGAGGCAAAAGAAGTCAAAATTTCTGAAGACTTCGACAGTGAGAATGTCACTAAGACCACTGAAGGTTTCAACGGAAGAAATGCAGTCAAAGTGGGAAGAAGCTTCAACAAGAAAAACTGTGAAAGAGATGCTGACCAAGAGGAGATTAAAACACCAGGGACTGATGACAATTCCCTCACTGTCAAACAAATGAACAGTGATACCACCAAAAATGAAGAACATCCTGTCGAAAGGGTTGCACATTGCTGCAAATACATCTATAAGGGCTTACACCCAAAAGGCAATGTTAGTCAGTCAAAGGAGGACATCCCAGAGGAAATCATGCTAGTCGAAAAAATGAACAAATTGAAAATTACAACTGAACAGAGTGCTGGGATTCATATGGTGGAAATCACTCAAAAGGGAGGACCAGACATCGACAAGGGAAAGAAGCGTCAAGAGGAGCATCAGAAGCTGGTTTACCCAGAAGAGAACGAGAGTCTGGTTGAATTCATCCAGAGGTGTCAAAGGAAGAATGCAGAAGTCATGCTTTGCCCAAGATGCAGTGCTGTGTTCGACAAGAAAGCAGCTGATGACTTAGAAGCAGCAGTAAAGACCCAGAGGAAAAGAAATTGGGGAACAATCCCACCAACCAGAAACGAAAGATTCGACCCAAGAAGAGGGGAGCATCACAGTCAAGGGGTCGGAGAAAGACGTTTCAACACTTACAAACCATCCAACAGGCCAAATGATGACAAATGGGTTCGGCCTATAAGGGATGTCCAAGGTCAGAAGAGATGGAAGAGTTTTGAAGTGAACAGGGGTCCTTCCATGGAAGTTAAAAAGGAGGCAAAGCCAAAATACGTCTCTGAAAACTACAAAGGGAAGAATCCTATGTCCAGATCCCAATGGAGAAGATTCCAAAGGCAGAAGAAAATTGAAAAGAAAACTGTAGAATACCAAAAGGTTGGGCAGAAGGAAGCTGAATCAAGCAAATGTGTGCAGATTACGAACAAGGGAATGCCCCTGGCAGAAAAAGAAATCATTCAGAAGAATAGATCTGGTGACACCACAGAGGTGCAGAAAACAAACAATAGAATGCCAGTGGACGAAGAAGTCACAGATGAATTTGGTTCAGAATCAGATGCTTCTTTCGACGTAACTTGCAATGTGGTTTCTGTACTGCCCAGAGACTTCGACAGGATAATGGAAGTCGAAGACGAAGAGGATGACATGATGGATGATAGCATAAGCTTGAAGCCTGTATGCTACTACATAATGAACAATGGCTGTGTCGAAGAGCAAAATGCCTTCTTCGAAAAGCCAGATGATGCAATGAAGGCTCACTTAAAGCCTCTCTTCATAAAAGGAAAGGTAGAAGGTGTAGGTGTCAACAAAATTCTGATAGATGGCGGAGCAGCTGTAAATTTAATTCCTCATTACATGATAAGGAGAATTGGAAAAGATGACTCCGACACTAAGCCTCACAATATGGTGTTGTCCAACTATGAAGGTAAAGTGGGAACAACACTGGGAGTAATACAATTGAACTTGACTGTAGGATCCATCACCAGGCCTACAATGTTTGTGGTGATAGCATCAAAAGCAAATTACAACTTGCTGTTGGGAAGAGAATGGATCCATGGGATTGGGGCTGTGCCATCCTCCATGCATCAAAGAATAGCAATCTGGAGGCCAGATGGGATTGTCGAAAACATTGAAGCAGATCAGAGTTACTTCACAGCTGATGTGAACAATATCACTAGTCGTAACTTCGACAAGAACCTAGCCCATATAGCACCATGCAATCCTGCGGCTTTCGACCTGACAGCTTCCGACAACGCTTACTGTTCCATGTACCTCCATCCTACACATGGTTTCCAGTGGGATAAAGAAATAATTGGGGAAACAAATTACACTTGGGGAACTGCCCATGTCAACCCAACTGGATGGGGAAGTGAATTCAGTGAAAATGACTGAAGTTTCAGCAATGGAAAGGATTTCGGCTTATATAGCCGAAAAACAACACAAAGCGGCCCTTGAGGCTGAAGTAAGAAATATGGCTGTCGAAGCCAGCACTCAGGTTGTCGAAGGACAACACCCTCAAGAAAATATTGAGGAGCAACATGCAAATCAGAGTTTTGAAGAAGACTCAAATGGTGAATGGCAGAACCAAAGACTTGATGCCATTTATGATGACGAACCTTTGGGGTTCGAAAAGGATCCAACCTCCACCAATATGAAAATGGTGGCACAGGATCCCTTAGAGGAGATTAATCTAGGACTGGGGGCAGAGAAAAGGCCCACTTACATCAGTGCCAAGTTGAATCCTCAACTCAGAATCGAAATAATCCAGCTGCTGAATGAGTTTAAAGACTGCTTCGCATGGGATTATGACGAAATGCCTGGTTTAGACAGAAGTTTGGTGGAATTGAAGTTGCCAATTCTGGAAGGGAAGAAGCCAATAAAACAGACCCCCAGACGCTTTGCACCTGAAATTCTGTCGAAGATCAAAGAAGAGGTCGAAAGACTTCTAAAATGCAAATTCATCCGTACAACAAGGTATGTCGAATGGATTGCTAATATTGTTCCTGTGATTAAGAAAAATGGCACACTAAGGGTGTGTATTGATTTTAGAGATCTAAACTCAGCCACCCCTAAGGATGAGTATCCTATGCCAGTAGCAGAAATGCTAGTAGATTCTGCAGCAGGCCATGAGTATTTAAGTATGCTTGATGGCTATTCTGGTTATAACCAGATTTTTATTGCTGAAGAAGACGTTCCAAAAACAGCTTTTCGTTGTCCAGGAGCAATAGGAACATATGAATGGGTAGTAATGCCCTTTGGTTTGAAAAATGCTGGAGCTACTTACCAAAGGGCTATGAATTCTATTTTTCACGATTTCATTGAAACGTTTATGCAAATTTATATAGATGACATTGTGATTAAATCTGCTTCAGGCTTCGACCATATTAACCATCTTCGACAGTCCTTTGAAAGGATGAGGAAGTTTGGTTTGAAAATGAATCCTCTTAAATGTGCTTTTGGTGTGCAGGCTGGGGATTTCTTAGGCTTTGTGGTCCACAAAAAGGGGATTGAAATCAATGAAAACAAAGCTAAAGCAATAATGGAAGCAAAAGCGCCATCGACAAAGAAGGAATTGCAGTCTCTACTAGGGAAAATCAACTTCCTCAGAAGATTTATCTCCAACCTTAGTGGAAAGACTCAGGCCTTCTCACCCTTGCTTCGACTGAAGAAAGAGGGTTTCACTTGGGGGCAAGAGCAACAAGCTGCTTTCGACAAGATCAAGGAGTATTTGGCAAATCCCCCAGTCCTAATATCTCCTTGCCGAAAAAGAAGCATGAGGCTCTACATATCAGCATCTGACAGAACATTAGGAAGTATGCTTTGTCAAGAAGATGAACATGGCGTCGAAAGAGCCATTTACTATCTCAGCAGGGTCTTGAATGATGCTGAAACTAGGTATAGCATGATAGAGAAATTATGTTTATGTGTATATTTCTCTTGTATGAAATTAAAGCATTATATAAAACCCGTCGATGTACATATATCTTCTCATTTCGACGTAATAAAGCATATGTTGTCTAAGTCTATTTTACATAGTCGAATTGGAAAATGGGCTTTAGCCTTAACTGAATATTCTTTAAAATATATGCCTCTAAAAGCTGTTAAAGGGCAAGTAGTTGCTGACTTTATAGCTGACCACTCCATACTTGGAGAGGAGACAAATTATGTCGAAAAAGAGCCTTGGAGGTTATATTTTGATGGTTCCAGTCATAAAAATGGAACAGGTGTTGGGGTGTTAATTATTTCTCCCAATAAAGTTCCAACAAAGTTCAAGTACAAAATAGAAGAATTCTGTTCAAACAATGAGGCAGAATATGAAGCCTTAATTGTTGGACTTGAAATCTTGTTGGAACTGGGGGCAACAGAGGTCGAAATAATGGGTGACTCTGAATTGGTGATAAAACAATTGACGAAAGAGTACAAATGTGTCAAAGAAAATTTGATCATGTACTTTGTGATAGCCAACAGACTCCTCAAGAGATTCGACAGTGTAGTTTTTAGACACATCCCCAGATTAGAAAATCAGGAAGCAAATGACTTGGCCCAGCTGGCTTCAGGGTATAAAGTGTCGAAAGAAAATCTGTTGAAGTTTGTCGAAGTGAGAGGAAAAGTTTTATCTACTAAGCTGTCCCCATCTGATTTGGACACAATAAGATTGGGATATGGTGATCAAGAAAACTTTGAGATTTTCAATGTGGGTAATCTAGAGGATGGAGATTGGAGAAAACCCATTAAAGATTATTTGCAAAATCCAAATCAAACAGTCGAAAGGAAGATAAAGTACAGAGCCTTAAGTTATGTGCTCTTTGGAAATGAACTGTTTAAAAAGACTGCAGAAGGAGTTCTACTAAAATGCCTTGGAGAGACTGAAGCGTACATAGCTTTGTCGAATGTACACAGTGGTGCATGTGGTGCCCACCAAGCAGGACATAAAATGAAATGGCTATTATTTCGACAAGGAATGTATTGGCCAACCATGTTGAAAGATTGTGTCGAATTCGCAAAGGGTTGTCAGGAATGTCAAATCCATGCAGGCATACCTCATGTGCCAGCAAGTGAGTTACATTCTATTATAAAGCCTTGGCCATTCAGAGGTTGGGCTTTAGATTTGATTGGTGAGATTCGACCAGCTTCTTCAAAAGGGCAGAAGTACATTTTAGTAGGAGTAGACTATGTCACTAAATGGATTGAAGCCATACCTTTGACAAATGTAGATCAGGAAGCAGTCATAGATTTCATCCAGAAACACATAGTGTATAGATTTGGAATACCAGAGACTATAACCACTGATCAAGGATCTGTGTTTACTGGCAGAAATATGCAAGCATTTGCAAGAGAGACAGGTTTTAAGTTGTTGACTTCGACACCTTATTATGCCCAAGCAAATGGCCAGGTCGAAGCAGCCAACAAAGTGGTGATAAACCTGATAAAGAAACATGTGGGTAAAAAACCCAGAAATTGGCATAAGACCCTGGATCAAATCCTTTGGGCTTGTCGAACCTCTCCTAAGGAAGCAACTAACTCCACCCCATTTAAATTAACCTATGGACATGATGCAGTATTGCCTGTCGAAATCTGTTTACAGTCAATACGAATTCAAAGACATCATGAGATTCCATCTGAAATCTATTGGAGTATGATGATGGATGAATTGGTTGATTTAGACGAAGAAAGGTTGCGTGCTTTAGAATTAATAAGAAGGCAGAAAGAGAGAGTTGAAAAGTTTTATAACAAAAAAGTAAAATTCAAAGCCTTTTTAGTAAATGATTTAGTCTGGAAAGTGATCTTGCCCATGGAGAAGAAAGACAGAGTGATGGGAAAATGGTCCCCTAAGTGGGAAGGACCTTTCAAAATTTTAAGAGTTTTTTCCAATGGTGCATACGAAGTCGAAGAAATAGAAAAAGATAGAAGAGTGATGAAAATAAATGGGAAGTACTTAAAAAAGTATAAACCAACACTGCACGAAATAAAAATAAGAACAAACTAAATTACAAAGGTCACTTCGACAGCAAAAGACATTTCTCCTTTGATAGTCGAAAATATCTTTTGCTGGGGGGCAATTTGTAAACCCATAATTTCGACAAGATTAAAATTCAGGCTTTAAGGTCATCTTTGTCGAAGGATAGCATCAGGAGGAGAATCCAAGAATTGCTGACAAGGTTTTAAAGTTTCATTGTTTCGACAGAAATAGATATAATGTTCTGGCAGAATAGTTTGGAGAGTTTGTGACTGAAGGCTTCGACAGAAGAAGTTTGTTAAAAAAGATAAGGTTTGGCAAGTGCTGAAGAGTTTTTCTCCTTTAAAAGGGTTTCGACAGTTTTGAAGAGTTACAAGGTTTCGTCACCAAGGAAGAGATTCAAATTCAAAGGTTGTAACCTTTGGCAGTTGGACACATGGAGGTTTCAGAGAAGAAATTTACATGCAGGCTGACACTTGTCGTTTAGTTATAGTTTTTCCGTTCTAAGCAGTTATTTTGTTTGTGTATAAATAGGATAGTTTGTGGTTAGAATGTGTGTGTGAAAATTTGTACAAAATTCCTGTAAAAGCTCTAAGTACCCAGTGTGAGAGAAAATGAGTCTAGTATTTGGAACAATGTACGTTTAAACACCAGTTATATTTCAAAGTCATTTTAAATTACTTGTTTATTCTTCAAGTCCATGTCATTTTAAATTTCATTTACTTTTTTGCAAGTTTTTAGCCTTTCGACATTTCTTTGTTCTTGTTTAAACTTTTAACCTTATTTCATCTTTAAGTTCAAACTTTCGTTACTTGCAAAATCAAAGTCCTTAATACTTTGACAATATTGATAAAACAAACCGCAAATTAGTCACCAAAAGTCTAAGAGTATTTCGACAGAACCAAATGCACATGTATCCTAGGACTTGTATGGTTGGTCCTGCAAGTAACCCAACTTTCTGAAGAAATTGGTTAACCAGAGGTTGTTCGCCAGAAAACACAGCGAACAGTATCGCACAACTTCACCATACTAATGTCGGTTTCTGAAGCATAATCAACATCAATCATCCAAATCGTACACAACAGATGCCAAATTTAATTAATCGTTTATTGTTAAATTCATTCTGTGTTTTAATCGAATCAAATACAGAAAAGACGGAAATTTAACAGCTATCAGATCCATGGTTTCATAAGTGGCTCTGATACCACTGAAGGAAAATTGCGATCTAAACGCAGCGGAAAACAAAAATTTCCTTTAGTGATCCTTACGAATGAGCATGGTCAGTGATAGAATCGTTACCTCTTTGTGGCGATTCAGATCTTTGATGCAGCGATCACAAGCGTTGATGAAGTGCAACGCCTCTACTCAGTCCACACGAACAGCTTCCGGTCACAGTGCTAGCTGCTTACGAACAAAATTATTTGAGTGAGAAATGAGAATCAAAAATGAAATTGCATCAAGTGAAAGCTTCATCACAAGGGTTCCTTTTATAGATTCTCTTGTGGACTGCGGGCTAAAAACCCAATTCACATGATCCATAATAATATTATATATTATTATAATAACTATTATTATAATAAATATATTTATTTTATTATTATTTTATAACCATTATAAAATAACAATAATTATTATTATATTATCCGAATTTCTATTTTTTTCACTTAAGTGCACCGTACCTTACGGTGTTCCTTTGATTTCTCTATCTCTCATCAAACTGTCCTTATGTGTGTGACCCTGTAGGATTTCGTAACGTTGGTAATTATATTAAATTATATATTTAACATAATAAACAGTAAGCGGTATCTAGCAACACATCACTGCTACCCAAGTCACGAAAATGTCATGTGATCTGACAAAACCTTTTTCGTGATAATATATGTTTGTACAATTACCCTTTTGCCCCTATGTCTATATTGAACACAAGGCATACACTGTGTCATCCTTGTCCAGTTCAATATTGGGCCCTTAGACATTTCTCCTGTTATGCAGGATTGACAAATTCCATCTAGGACACTCATGTCCCTCAACATGCTTCGTGGAGTGCCCATCAACTGTCTTTATGATCATCCAGTTACGGATAATGTTTGATCAGCAATAAAGCACCCGACTCTACATCTAGGATCCATAGTGGTTTCAGGTCGAAGGGTGGTAATACACCATTATCACCATGAGAATAACTTATGACACTTTGCATAACATACTATGTAGTATTCTCATAGCGGGTCAATCCGGTATAAATATTACTCCTAATATTTATACCTATGTCAAGACTTGATAACTCTTTATCCATGATCCATGAGATGTGATCATCAGTCTATCTTCATAATAGTCTCAATGCTTTTAATGTTATCCCACTTTGCAATAAAGCTTGACTACGAATATTTTAAGAATAATGTCTTTATGTTTAATGGGATCTCATGATTAAGTCACACTTAACATTTCATTAAACAAACTAACTATTCTAGGGACTTTATTATTCTGAAAGACAAACATAATAAAGAAATGCCTTTTATTATTAAACGAATAATCCGATACAAGTACCAAAAAGTATTGGCCTCTAGGGCTTACACCAACAAAAATTGCACAAGAGTATTCATAATTCCATCTTCAATGTCGGTAGAAAGAATGGACAAGAGTATTCCATGACGAGATCTAAAATCCACTGGATCAACTACAAAGTATACTAGCTTTTTCAAATCTTTAAGATCAGGAGCTCAGAAATTGTACTTCTGAGTATTTTTCCTTCCAATGTCCATAATCATAAAATCTGCGATGTTTGCAAAGGAAAATCTCTAAGATCCTTGAAGACTAATTGAAACAAAATGTTTATGAGTGCATAATGCAACAATAACAAACAAGATCACAAACAAGGTCAAGGGTTCTGAGTCACGAGCTTGGAACTAAGGGTAAGAACCACCCACAATGGTATGTACTAGGGTTTATATCCAATTGCATAACAAGGTTCTAAAAGGTTTCTAGAGTCGTGATTCCATATTTTTGATACTATCGGCTTAAATGACTACTCGTCAGCCAATAATATTCTCAAGAGAAACCCGTACGAGTGTAGTATCGCGTAACAACTAATTCATGTCTACATCTGAATAGTCACTACACTATGTCCTAAAATGGCCAAGATGAGTTAAAGGGTTCTATGGTTCTCAGCTTCTCGGATCCCAGGTCAGAAAAAGTAATGCCATATACGACTACTTGTATGACATCAATAATTCAAAATGGGTCTCCAATGAGCAAGGGATCTCAAGTCAGCTTAGTAATGACTACTCCATGTAAGCTGAACAAGACTATACCACCCTCCTATCATAAGTGCTCTCAAATCCAAGTATAGGACTTATCTCACCACTCAGAGATCACCAAGCACCAAAATGAAACAAGCAAACAACAAACAACATATATAATACAAACACATATATACAAAGATAAGCTAAACCCACTAGGGACTACTCCCCAAAAGAGTCGCCACTTTATTTCTGTAACGGGAAAATATGAGATTACGTTATTAATTAACTTAACTCGAAAAACAAGAGTCGCCATCGCACTTTTATTTTTCCAAAAGAAAGGTAAAAGAGAGAATAAAACCTAAAGAAGTTTTAAAACAAAAACTAATAAGAACAGAGATAGGGTAAGGGGTTGGTTATGCAAAGGGAAGGTGTTAGTACCTAAAATTTCTATAGTACTCTATAAGAACCTCTTTGAAAATATAGCATTTGGCTTTAAAAGGTGTTGTTTGCAAAATATTGGTGAGGTGAGAAGATAAGTATTTTTTATAATTTTGTATTTGACAAGACTTCTTGAGCCTTGTGCCTACGTACTCATAAAGTGAAATGGAGGATCAAAACCTCGTAGTTTGTGGTACAAATAACAAAATGGTTTGTTATGATTCATTTTAAATGAAAAGACAACTTCTAAAGATAAATATGTGAAAATGGACCTTTGCATCACCATGAGAAGGGATCCAACTTGGATAAAATCAACAAGTATGCCACTAACTCTCTAGGATGGAAAATAATCAACTCATTAAAACAATATTATAGGTATATGAGGATTACATCTAAATGACTCATGTCTAAACTTTATGGAAAGTTTTAAAAGCAAAAAGTGCACAAAAAGGGTTTTAATGAGTTGAATATTTTTTAAGTCTTATGAGAATAGTCTTGATATGCTTAAAACTAATTAGCATTTACTAAGAAAATGAGTTTGAAAATGCACTTGACAAAGTCAGGATTTATTAAGAAAGTGGTTCCAGTTTGAAAAGAGAAGGTTTTGAAAAAGGGAGAAGATTTTGAAATTTTAAAAAATGAAGGAGATGAAGAGGCTATCCTAGAGCAATAAAATAAAAGCCAAGAAAGGAAAGGTCTAACCAAGATACAAGCTTTTGACCTAAATAAGCCAAAACTCCCATATAAAACCAAGCATCAAGACAAGCAGAGAAATAACCAAGCATCATATAAAAACTAAGTATCCCAGCCAAGTCTTCAAAGAGGTCATCTCAAGGTCAAAGTACCAGTTGAATTCCCAAGGTCTTAGGTCGCAACTCCAAAGCATAGGGCGAAGAATCTAATTATAAGTCCATGAGTCCATAAGTAAAGGATATTCACCAAATAGTCCAAGGAACATTAAGAGTCTCTCAGGGTTTTTAGCCTTTATTAATGTCTTAAAAGGAAAAAGAAAGTCCAAATAGACAAAGAGAAAAATGCATAAACATAAACAAGATGATAATATGATATGGAATGATAAGCATAAAATAAAGCGCAAAGAAATAAAGAGCATAAAGATAAAAGTGCATACAAATAAATGGTATAAAGTAAAAGTTAGTACAACTAAAGTTAGTATTAGTGTTAATGAAGACATTTTGTCATTTAAAGTATATTACTCAACTAATCAACCCAACAAGTGTGAGAACTTTGCATCATCCTTTGAGAAGGGCTCCAACTTGGATAAAATCAACAAGTATTGAAGGTAGGAAAAACACTTAGAAGGGGGGGGGGGTTGAATAAGGGTTTTAAAAACAATTAGGATGATAGAAAAAATAACAAGGTATTTTTATCCTGGTTCGTTTGAACTCAAACTAATCCAGTCCACCCTACCAAGGTGATTTTCCTTTCTCAACAAGGACTTAATCCACTAAATCAAACTAATTACAGTGTTAACCACTAAGACAACTGTCTTAGTCTTCTCAAGAAATATGACCACACTTGGTCTCTTAAAAAATCTTTTACAAAAGATAAACTAACACTGTGTTTAATATTTGCTTCTAAAAAGCTATATCACAACAGTGATTTTTACACAAGTTAAAGAATGAAATAAAAACTATTCAGCTTGAAGAAAGTTTGTATGAGTTGCTTGTTGAATAATTTGTCAATAATTTGTTTTAAGTTCGATAACCTTTGAAGTGATGTTGAGACTTGCTTTTAGTACTTTGAAATCCATTTCTCAAAGACTATGCAGTGTTGTGCATTCTGTTCTTTTTGTCTTCTATTGACTTTTCCTTTCTCAGAAGGGGAATGGTCTGACAAATTCTTTTTGTCTGAATTCCTGTGTCATGCACGAATGAGGAAAGAGCCGTTTGGATAATGACAAGGAATATGCCAACGGATCTTTATTTGAACAGCATCTTCTTCAACAACTTTGGAACGTCTTGCATCAGAACTTCTGATGATGTTCCTAGTTCTTCTAATTAGAGTTAACTCAATCGGAGTTTCTCTATCAGAGTTTGAAGCAAAGTGCTTTAAGCGTGAAATTCTTTATCAGAGCAGACTTGCTTATCAGAGCTTCTGTACTTGCAGCGATAAGTACTTCCAGAGTCTTCTGAAGCTTTACGTATGCTCCTTACTCAAATTCTTCTCAGCTTTGCTCAGAGTCATTTGTAGCAGATCAAAGTCTTCTGATGTGTTGCTTCTGACGCTCAGAGCCTTTTTGTTCTGTAGTGTTCAGAGGCGTTCTTGCTTCTAGAATAATATTAATTTTGAGATCTGAAACAAATAAACACTTGAAAAAAATTAGAGTATATAAATTCTCTATACAAAATTTCATTAATGTTATCATCAAAACAATGAGATATATTAAACACCAATCTGTGTTCTAACGATCTCCCCCTTTTTGATGATGACAAAAACTCTGGGAAATTTTGTTTAAATAGAAAAGAAATATCTCTCCCCCTGAGAATATTAATCTCCCCCTGAAATGAATACTTCTGAAAAGATTAAATACTTCCCTTTCAGCTTCTGTATTCTTTTCAGCGTCAGAGCATACTTGTAGATTCTTAGACTTTAGTTCAGAGTTAATTCTTAGAATTTTATCATATGAGAATTATTAGCTCTGAAACACTCAAAAAATATGATTAGATAAGATATATCATGTATGAGTTGCCTTTTGGTATCTGTTTATGTGAATTATCAAAATTACCATTTTCTCCCCCTTTTGTCATATAAAAAAGAATCTGATTAAGAAACACTTTAAGACAGAAAAAATTAACAGATAAATCAAATGATAGATTCAGATAGAAAAACATAACATTCAGATGCATTGATAAAGATAATCCTAAACAGAAACAGACAAACAGATAACACATAAGTGTACAAACAACAAAGAAACTAAGAAGGAGGGGAAGCCAAAATCCTCAGAAGATTTGTTATCTCAGATGTTGACTCGTCTTGTTTCGCCATCCAAGTCTTGATTTCTTCAGTTGTCTTTTCCTGCTTTACCATCCAAGATCTTATCTCAGTGTTGCTAGCCTTGAGCTCAGCAAACTTAGCATGCAGATCTTCATCTTCTTTCTTCACTTCAGATGACTCAGGAGCAATGTTGCGGTGAAAATCGTGATACCAAGCTATTGACTAACTTTAATCTTTAATTCTTAAACAATCAGACTTTAATTTATCCAAAGGAAAGGTCTAAAGAAAGAAAGAACCTTTTGCGCGATGTAACAACAACGCTAAGAGATTCGGGGATCGGGGGTTGGTTATGCATAGGGTAGGTATTTCACATCCTAAACATCTGTAGTACTCTACAGGAACCTTTTGTTTGTTTACATGCTAATACATGCTAAATGTTTGCTATGGATTGGGATTTGGGAAGGGCATAGGTTAAAACCTAAAGACAGTTTCTAAGTTTGCTCGCAAAGACGTCGCGTCCTCTGCCTACGTATCCTAACTAGGATAGAATCAGAGCAATCGTAGTTCACCTCACTAGGGTTGAAGAACACTTGATTATGATCAAGGTTCAAAGGGGAACAAATATATCCATGCTTGTGTAGAGTTTTACGAAACTCTCTATATCTATGTTGAACTCTCAAGAAAGGGAAGTAAGTAATCATATTCATGATTCTTACATAGAGTTAACCAAACTCTACCTAATGTTCTACGTTGTGAGACCAATTGGTTCTATCCAGACCAAAAGGTGGGAGAAAAGGGGAAGGTTGCTCGTCAAGATATCGCATCTTGTGCCTACGTATTCTCATTGTCCAATGAGAAATCAGAGCGGTCGTAGTTTGGGCACGAACTAAGGAATAAGGATCAATTGGTTCTTTCTAGACCAAAAGAGGGAGAAGGTTCTATCTAGACCTATGAGTTTAAATCCTATTGGTTCTTTCCAGACCAATAGGGGGGAGGAAGGTTCTATCTAGACCTAAAAGAGTAATGAGCTATCTATGACCCAAGGGTCAATAGAGAGACTTTCCTTTGGAAGGAGAAATATGAGGCAACATGGATGAGAACTAAATAATTCCATCACTTGGGGAAATAAACTTAACAAAGCAATAATTTTTCAATCATGATGAATATAAGAGATATGGTTACAACCAAGAACAAGCAAGCATATTACAATATCAAGCAATTATTTCAATCAAGATAAATGGTTACAACCAAAGCAAACATCAAGATGTTACAATATCAACGAGGGGATAAGTTCTTTCAAGACTTAATGAAAGGTAAAAACCAAAACATGTCTTAAAAAGACGGGGATATTTCTTAACAAAGATGTGGTCTTCCTAGGGCTTACAAGATGACATGTATACTTACAAACATCATGGCTAATCAAATAATGTCACAACATGTGTAAGGGAGAAGTTCAAAACTTCATGGGAGAAAACTTTCAAGTTTTAATGATGATTAAACACAAATGCTTACAAGCAAGAGTTTTAGTCAAACTCAAGCACCCAAGGATGCTAACAAGCCAAAACCATAAATTTAAAATAAAACTCATAAGAGAATGAAATTAAAGTTTTGAAATGAATAAATGAGAGATAGGAAGGTGAAAACCCTAAAAACATTCATGGTAGCATGTGAAATGATAGTAGAAAGTTCACATTTATGAGTTTTAGGTTTACCTCTTGAAGCAAGCTTAAGAAATAATAAAACCAGAGATATTGAGAGCTCTTACAAGGTCTTCAAATGTTCCTAGGTTGATGAATAGATGCTCCAAAGAACCTCCAAGCAAGCTAGTGGACGAAATGCCTTGTAAATGAAGGAAAAACTCTAAAATCCAAAGATTTCAAAGACCAACTCACTCAAACCTTGTTACATAAGTGTGGAAGTGATTCAGATAGCTTCAATACATCATATATGATGTGTTTGAAGTGTTTCTTGAGTTGGAAAAAGTTTGGAAATGGTTTTGGAAGGTGTTTTGCAAAAATAGATTTTGAGGGAGTTTGGAGACTTAGTGAGATTTTGCAAGAATTTGGTGATTGTGTAAGGGAGATAGTTCTAGATGGTTTCTATCATGGAACTGATGTGTTTGTGATGTAGGAAGTGAGTTCTATTTATAGTCAAAGGCCTTGGATCAAGGTATGGGCAAAAGTGAAGCAAATTGCCAATTTTAACCTTCCATCATGAAAATCTTTGAGTTTTCCAATGCAATCTTCATACTTGTCTTTAAGCCACTCTACTAAGATATTTTCCATGCCCTATATATTGTTTTCATCATGCTTGATAGGTTAGGAGGTGACTTGTTGAAGTAAAGTTGATGATTTGACAAGGGTAGCCACCTTTTTTCTCTTTCTTCACTATTCACTTTTGCAACTTGCATTAAATAATGATTTCCTTTGACCTTTGTGCCATTTTCGTGTGAATTGATATTAAAATGTTAATTATCAATTCAAACATCATAAATGAGGTTTAGCCTTTGATTATCATCGACTTGGAGAGGTTTTGGAATAAAAAAACTCATGCTGACCTAGTTTTGCGAATGTGAGTTTTTGCCAACTTGTGGATCTTGGTTCTCTCTAACCAGGAAGAGTTATGGAACCCACTTGTACTTTTTAAAAATCCCCAATTAGGTACTACAACATTTATGCTTGTTTTAGGAACTCATTCCCCTTGAAACTAGGTCAAAAACCCTTGTGTGGTTAAGGAGTTATGGTCTTGCCCCTTTTGAAACCCTAATTCCCGATTTTTGCAATTACTTCCTAACCCATGATCCAATGGTCATGAAATTTTATGGGAAGATGTAATATGACATAAGGAACATTTTTAATTCACATCTTGAAGTCAAATTCCTTATTGTTGAAGAGTTGACTTTTTGGTCAACCGTTCGATCAATCGGTGGCTACCGAGTCGACTGTTGATGTTCCGGGTATTTTGAGGCCTTGAAACTTCTTGAGTAGACTTTACTAAGACATAGGAACATCATGGACCATGATCCCACCATTTGAACACCTTTTAAATCAAAAGTCAAACTATGGTTGACTTTTCCTAATCGAAAACCCTAATCGGGTATCCTGAACTGCACCGTTCTCAATTCCTGGATGACAACCTCAAATTGGATTCATACTTGACCCTATGTAGTATCCTTGATCTTGTTTATAGTTGAATCAATCCAACATATTGATTGATCAAACCACCGAAGCCTTGATTTTGACGGTACAGAACCCTGATTTATCTGCATCTTGACAAAGATAAACTTGAAATGGGTTAAGGTTAGTTAATCAAATGAATATGATCCTAAAATGATGATGAGGATCTAAAGGGTCAAAATTTGGGGTGCAACAGTTGCCCCTATTTAAATATCTTCACTAGATGGCAATGAGAGATGACAATCCTCATAGAATCTTAGTGAAAGGTATTTAAATATAGCAAACCAGAAATTTTGTCCCATAGATCCGATGGTATGCAAAAGGACAAATGCTGAAATGAAAATGAGTTCTAAATGATGTTTTATGATGCTTGAATGCAAGACAGATGCAGACACACGAGCAAATATAAAAGAACGGCAATACGACGAGTAACCACTCACGAGGGACTCAACACACTGGAGAAAGATCCAAGGCAAATTAAGCAAGATAATTAAAACATGACTAAAGATGCTGCTCAAGGGAATCTTTCACACAGGGGACACAAATTCTACCAGGGAAGACACATCTTCATTGGGGAAAAGGAGACACACCGCTGGGGAAGAAGGCAATTCTTCACTGGGGAAACGAAAGAAAAGAAACGCAAACCTCACCGGGGAAGAAATCCACTGGGGAAAACTTCGCTAGGGAAAAAATCCACTGGGGAAGCAAATCTTCACCGGGGAGAAGACGGAACGGAGACACGAACCTCACTGGGGATAACCGGATGAGAAATTTCCTATAACGAAGAGTTCAAACGGGATCTTCAGGAAAAGGTTAGAAACAAGACTGGACGCCCCGGGGAAGCTAGTATCCACTAGTTCTCTGAGACTCGACTCAGAAAGCAAAAGCCTCAATGGGGAAACCGGTGACGACCAGAACAACACACAGTTTCAAGTGGTGTTAGTTTTCACTAGACTTACTGGGGATGATGGTGACGACCAAACCAAAGTTCCAATTACAATTAGGGATCCCAAACAACATTAGTAAAATACAGGACTTCTGCCAGGGAAGTTGTTAACAATCAACTTTCGGTACTAAAAACTATTAGTTTTCAAGCAATGCCAGTAACTACTGGACTTAGAGGGGACTGGTGATGACCAAATCAGGGTATACCAATAACAATTGATTCTGGATAATGCTAGTAACCACTAGATTTAACTGGGAAGATTGGTAACGACCGAGTCCAAGGAGACCAATAACCATTGGATTTGGGTAATACTAATAAATACTGGATTTTCAAAGAGTTTGGTGAAAACCAGGTCTGCAAACATGAAGCATAAGTATATCCCTCAATACTTTAGAAACAAAAGCTAATATCCTCAAAGCGTTAGGATACAGTAGAGACACAACCAACAACACGTTAGGATTGTACGAAGACCCTCAAAACCTTAGGATCAAAAACTAATACCCTCAAAAAATTAGGAACGGAAGTTGAACATCCTCATTACATTAGGATATAGAAGAGACACCACCCTCAACACATTAGGATTGGACGAAGACCCTCAAAATCTTAGGATCAAAAACTAATACCCTCAAAACATTAGGATATAGAACACTTCATGCAAATGCAACCACTTTAGTCTCTGGGAATTTCTGAACTCGGGATTCAAAGTATACATCTCCAAAGATACACAACCTGTGCTCGGGATGGCAACAAACATCTTCCAAAGGTACAAAACCTGTGCTTGGAATCCAACAATACATCTCCAAAGGTACGAAACCTGAGCTTGGGATGGAAACCAACATCTATCTCTAAAGGTACACAACCTGTGCTCGGGATAGAAACAAACCTCTTTCAAAGGTACGAAACCTGTGCTTGGAATCAAACGATACATCTCCAAAGGTACGAAACCTGAGCTTGGGATGGCAACAAACATCTTTCAAAGGTACAAAACCTGTGCTTGGAATCCAACAATACATCTCCAAAGGTACGAAACCTGAGCTTGGGATGGAAACCAACATCTATCTCCAAAGGTACACAACCTATGCTCGGGATAGAAACAAACCTCTTCCAAAGGTACGAAACCTGTGCTTGGAATCAAACAATACATCTCCAAAGGTACGAAACCTGAGCTTGGGATGGCAACAAACATCTTCCAAAGGTACAAAACCTGTGCTTGGAATCCAACAATACATTTCCAAAGGTATGAAACCTGAGCTTGGGATGGAAACCAACATCTATCTCCAAAGGTACACAACCTGTACTCGGGATAGAAACAAACCTCTTCCAAAGGTACGAAACCTGTGCTTGGAATCAAACAATACATCTCCAAAGGTACGAAACCTGAGCTTGGGATGACAACAAACATCTTCCAAAGGTACAAAACCTGTGCTTGGAATCCAACAATACCTCTCCAAAGGTACGAAACCTGAGCTTGGGATGGAAACCAACATCTATCTCCAAAGGTACACAACCTGTGCTTGGGATAGAAACAAACCTCTTCCAAAGGTACGAAACCTGTGTGTTGCACCCCAAATTTGTCCTACCTTTACATAGTTTCTAGTGCCACTTTATTTTGAATGAATAAAATGGCACAATTGGCAAGAGACCGTGTGTAAGGAGTTGTGAGTGTGAGAGGTCGAGAGTTCGAATCCCACCTTCTTCACTTTTTGTTTTTCTTTTATTTTTATTCTAACTTTTCTATTTTTATAAAAAAAAATAACAAAATAGTGTTTTTTTTATTATTTAATTATTATTTTCGTATTTTATTTAAATTATTTTTTAAAAAAATATTATTTTTTCACTTTTTTCCATATTATTCATAAAAACATCAAAAAATCATAAAATTAAAAATATTAGAAAAGATTTTATTCTTTTAAGTTTGTTTTAGTTTGTTTTTTTAGTTTTGACTAATTATTTAAGTTGGGCTTTAAAATAGGCATTAGGTTAGAGTTAACCCTAATTTGTTACCTATATAAACATGAGTTGCATTTGATAAAAGGAGGAGGAGACAAAAAGAAAAAACGGCGGCCGTTCTCACGATTTATCAGAAGAGGGAAGATTTTTGAAAAAACCTTCAAAGCTTCATCACCGGCGGAATCACCAACAAACCGTAACTCGTAGGATTTCATCAATATCACATTTGGTTTCTGTTATTCTTTTTTTTTTTATAGGAAAAAGAGAAGATTATGGCGAAGCGAGGAAGAAGAAGATGCAAGAATAGCCTTGCAAAAGAAAAAGAAAAAGCTTCAAAACTTTATCAATGAGGGAGCCGCCACCGCTACGAATCCCCCTTTTATTTCCAATTTTCTTCCTCCTATTCTTTTTATTTATTTTGTTATTATTATATTGTTATTAGTATTTTATTATTGCTGTGGTATATAATTTTCATAATGCAGGTTAATGAAAACTGTTAAAATAAAAATATTTCTAATTGTTAATCTCATTAACTTAGTTTACTTAAGTTAATTAAAATATATAAAAAAAAATTAAACCATTTTTTAAGCTAAAATCATAAAATTAAAATTAAACCTTGTTTTTAAAATTAAGACTCATATTTAAAACTTAAAATTAAAAATAATTCTTAAAAATAAATTAAAAAAAAACATTTTTTAACTTTAAAAAATAAAACATTTTTTTTTTTGCTTTAAAATTTAAAACATTTTACAAAAATTAAAACTAACTTTTTTTCATCAAAAACCTTAAAATTAAATCATTTTTTAATCAAATTAAAACTAATTTTTAAATAAAAACATTAAAATCAAATTAAGTTCTCCTTTTAAATGCAAAAATTAGTTCTTCCCTTTAAATAAAATTCAAAAAAATAAAGTTTTTGATTTAGCCGCTTCATTTTCGTCTAACCCTCATTAGTTTGTTCGTTGCAGCTCCTCAATATTTCATTTGTTCGTACTATTTTTTTGTTTCATGGATGTAATTTATGCGAGGCCATGATCGCAGTTATTTTCATTTTTGCATTTTTTTGGGATTTGTAATTTACGCGAGTGATTGTCGCGATGCTTCTTTTACCGCTTTCTTTATTTTTCCGTATTTTAATTCTGTCGTATGATATTTTGTCTGTTTGCATGTTTTTACCGTTAGGATTCCTTCCGAAGGATTAGGTCTAGCCGTTTGACCGCCGAGTCAATAACCCTAACGTTTGACCATTTCAAAACCCTAATCGCCTAGGTGTCCCGCTGTGGACGAAAATACCCTTTACCCTAGCATTAGGTCAAAGAGTCGTCGTACTCTGTTTTAGGGTTTCCCGCCGTGGAATATTTAATTTAACCCTAATTTCAATTAACAATTTCAACGTAGAAATATGAGTTTCAAGAATCCACGTAGGCGCTTCCCTATGAATGCTTACTCCCCAATGAAACCTTGACCACAGTCAAGACGTTTCTAACCTCCCTTTCGAGGGGAACTATGATTACTCTGATTCCATTCCCTATCCAGGATACGTAGGCACAAGACGCGACGTCTTGCCGAGTAAACTTAGGACTAACCCTTAGGTCTTTAGTTGACTCTATCCCTTAGCTCAATATATATTAAAGCAGATAATAAAATAAAATAAAAAGCATACAATAAACAAAAGGTTCCTGTAGAGTACTACAGAAGTTTAGGGTGCTAGTACCTTCCCTGAGCTTAACCAACCCCTTACCTAGATCTCTCCCCGCATTGTCTTTACGATGCAAAATTAGGTTTTCCTCTTTTGACCTTTTCCTTCGGATAAATCAAAGAGCGGTTGTGAACTAAAGATGCGATTCAAATTAATTAATAATTTGATATCATATTCTAACCGCAACAGAAAATGGCGACTTCACTGGGGACCCTCCTAATTTTTAAGGGTTACCCCTATTTTGTTTATTGTATGATATTTTTTTAATTATTTTTATATATCATTGTACCTTTTGGGGATACCTGTTATTGTGAGATAAGTCCTAACCCGGACTTGAGTGACCTTATTATAGGAAGGTGAGATATTCGACGAGGCTTGCCGGGAGTGAGTCCCGACCAAGTCGACTCGAGAATCACCGCTCAGTTGAGACCCTTTCGAAAATGGTTCGGTTGATCGAGTGCAGTCGTGAAAACTTTTACTATTTTCAATTGGATTCTGTGATACTGGGGACCGTAGTACCTTAACACCACCTTGGCCTTATATAGGACGTAGTGCGGGAACTATGTGGGAGTAGTCCTACAATAGTTGCTACGCGATACTACACTTAAAAGAGGTTCTCTTGAGAATATTATCGACCTCCGAGTTAGTTGGAAAGTTGATAATATCCGAAGGATGGACTAATGACTTTGGGCACTGATTTAGAACCCTTGTTCTGCAGGTACAATTAACCTATAGTACTTACCTTTTGGGAAGGGTAGACCTTAACTCCATTCGCTGTCCTCTAACCTAGGACCTTTGTGTGTGTATTTGTGCTTTGCATCCATAAAGCATCATATCATTTCCAGTTTCAAGGAATTCAACAGTCCTTTGCAAATTCAAAAGGTCCTATATTTTAGAGTCAAAAAAAAAAATTTCTTTCCAACTTTCCTAAAAGGGAATATTTGCAATCGACCGTTGAAATTCTTGGAACCATTACATGGCATTAGCATCACATTTTTGCATTGCATTTTCCCCCCGGTTTCTCATTCTCGGTTCTCTCGTCTTCCAGTGTACCTTTGAGTCGTCAAGTTGATTCCTCGACACAGATATCAGACCAGGGCTAACTATAGACATAAGATGTCAGAGCAAGAGACATACAATGCAGAGATCCGAATGGAAATCGATGAGTTGAAGTCAGACATGACTAAGCTCACTGAAATGCTTCAAATACTGATTGCCAGAGGACAGCCAGCTCAGACTCCTCAACACCCAGTTATCAGACAAAACCAGAAATGGAACAGAAGCCACTTTGATCTTATTCCCATGACTTACACCGAGCTATATCTTGACTTGGTTCGACAAGGACTGATCACCACAAAGGCTTCGCCACCTCCTCATAATCCCCATCCGGTTGGGTTCAGGACTGATCTCCATTGTGCTTTTCATGAGGGTGCCCCAGGCCACGACTTGGAACGTTGTTTTGCGCTGAAGGCTAGAGTGCGTGAATTGGTTAGAACCGGAATACTTAATTTTACAGACGGTCATCCGAATGTTCAGAAGGATCCCTTGCCAGTGCATCAGAAATGATGTTTTATCACTAGGCCTTTTATTCCTTGTTGTTTGCATTTTCCTTATTTCGTATTAGTTGTTTGCTTTCAAATTATGTTTGTACTTTTATATTAATGAAATGAGCATTGCGACTTTTGATTCAATTCATTTTTCCTACTATTTGCATCTTTATGCTTTATTTTCAAATATTTACTTTTTGTCCAAATTTTTGATATGCTAAGATTGGAGGGAGGATGACGAAAACGTTATACACATAACTGCTATCAGTATGCTTTCAATAAAAATTTGTTGACGATGTAAGGCATTGTTTCGATCCCCAAACACCGGAGAAATAAGGAAGTTATCCCCTTGTCACCCCCTTCGAGCTTAGAAGTTGGAGTTCCTTTCTTTACAAAAAAAAACCCCGCAATTTTAACCTGGGGATGGGTAGTTCTCAGTTAACTCGGTTACGTGTTCATGCAATATACCTTTCATATAAAGGTCGCACTTACAATTTTCCTTCACACACAACAAACAAGTGTCGAAGATTATTTTTAAGTCAAAAACACCGATGATGGTTCACCGTAATCATTAAACCAGACAGTCATGTTTCAAAAAAAAATCAAAAGAAAAAGCCCGCTAAGTCAAAACCTATGAAGGAGACTTAGGCAAAACTGGGGCATCCCGCTGACTGTAAAACAGTTCAGGCAAAATTTAGGGATAATACAAAGAGGAGTTTTAAATCTTTACCCTGAAAATCCTCAATGTCAAAATGACCAAATATCATAAGGAGGTAGTGGCTGCTTTTCATAGGTCCATTGACTTCTGAACCATCATTGCTACCATCAGTGCAATTCCTAATCTATACGAACCTGAATGCATAATAGGAGTTAACTGAGCATAGGACTGGAGATCATCATGTAGATGGGGTGGGTATAAATAAATTTTGAGCCTTTATCCTTTGTTTCATAAACCGTGAACCAGACCACGTTACAATCCTCAAAAGACCTAATTGAAGCAAGGTTATTTTGAAAGTATACTAAAACAAGGTTGCGTAACCTGACTCCAAAAGATCTTTGTGAATCATTTATTTTGGCAATACACTTTTGTTTTAAATTTTGAGCGTCTTGAACCACCGTGTTCTGACCAACGACTTATTTTTCATTTTTCAAAAATAATTTTGATTTCAAAAGTCGCATGAACTTTGCATTACCATGTTTGTATGAATATTTTTGTTTGTAAACTGGCTTTCCTCTAAGGAAATTTCAAACAATCGAGAAACTTGGTCAAGTGATCCTATCAGGGGCAAAAGTTTCTCAGATCTAGTTTATCCATGAGGTTTTCAAGACTCGGACTGGGGCAAACCTTCCGAGGGTACAGTAAAACAGTCATTTTCAGAATCAGACAAGCTGAAGCAATTATCAGTTCATCTGTAATGGACAATTTAATCTGGGACAGTTTACTTGAAAGATCTCCAAGCGGCTTTCCATCTTTCCTACGAGGACCATCAACCTGATTACAATTTAGCAAGTGGCAGTGATCTTCGGGTTGAGGAATCAGTTCTCCAGTCTTGTCATCTTACCAACAGAGTCGAGCCTTGTCGTTGACATCTGCATTGTCATTTGATCATCTATCATAGCATGATTTATACACATGTGCATATCATGGGTGTTTTATCCCCATTTTCTTTTTCCCCCGAGGTCGTGTTTTACCCGCGTATTACCTCGTGGACGAAGTCCAATTTACCTGGCATCATGGGTGTTTTATCCCCATTTGCTTCTTCTCCCGAGGTCGTGTTTTACCCGCATATTACCTCGTGGACGAAGTACAATTTACCTGGCATCATGGGTGTTTTATCCCCATTTTCTTTTTCCCCGAGGTCGTGTTTTACCCGCGTCTTACCTTGTGGACGAATTTATTTACTTGGCATCATGGGTGCTTTATCCCCATTTGCATTTGTCTCCTCGAGGTCGTGTTTTACCCGCGTCATACCTTGTGGACGAATTTATTTACTTGGCATCATGGGTGCTTTATCCCCATTTGCATTTTTCTCCCCGAGGTTGTGTTTTATCCGCATCTTACCTTGTGGACGAATTTAGTTACTTGGCAGCATGGGTGTTTTATCCCCATTTGCATTTTTCTCCCCGAGGTCGTGTTTTATCCGCGTCTTACCTTGTGGACAAAGTCCAGTTTACTTGGCACCCATCGACTATTTCGTGTCATGTCTATCTGACGTTCTTCCAGATACGACGTGTCTCTTTTTCGATGTTCTTCCGAAATGTTCTGATGTTTGTCTCTCCCTATATGTTTTCTGGTGAGTCCTGAAGATCCCGCTCGATCTCTTCAAGGAATGTCCCGAAAACTCTAGCGTCTGTCGTTTACCTGGCCCTGCCTCCGTGTGGATCCTATATTACCTTGTCACCACCGCGTGTCTTCTTCCCCAGTGCAATTCTTCGCTGCGCTGTCCCCTTTGGCATCGTGTCGTCTGCATCCTTGCATTCATCATTCCATCATACGCATCATATTAGATTCATGGCATTGTCAGCATTATAGTTCGTGTTATTTTGTCCATATCATTGCATATCACTGCATCTAGGGGCCAAATTTTCGGTTATCTGTATTTAAATCCCTTTCACCGCGATTTCTCGAGTCTCCGCTGCTCAAATCATCCGGTGAAGCTATTTAAATAGGGGCATCTGTTGCACCCCAAATTTGTCCTACCTTTACATAGTTTCTAGTGCCACTTTATTTTGAATGAATAAAATGGCACAATTGGCAAGAGACCGTGTGTAAGGAGTTGTGAGTGTGAGAGGTCGAGAGTTCGAATCCCACCTTCTTCACTTTTTGTTTTTCTTTTATTTTTATTCTAACTTTTCTATTTTTATAAAAAAAATAACAAAATAGTTTTTTTTTTATTATTTAATTATTATTTTCGTATTTTATTTAAATTATTTTTTAAAAAAATATTATTTTTTCACTTTTTTCCATATTATTCATAAAAACATCAAAAAATCATAAAATTAAAAATATTAGAAAATATTTTATTCTTTTAAGTTTGTTTTAGTTTGTTTTAGTTTATTTTTTTAGTTTTGACTAATTATTTAAGTTGGGCTTTAAAATAGGCATTAGGTTAGAGTTAACCCTAATTTGTTACCTATATAAACATGAGTTGCATTTGATAAAAGGAGGAGGAGACAAAAAGAAAAAACGGCGGCCGTTCTCACGATTTATCAGAAGAGGGAAGATTTTGGAAAAAACCTTCAAAGCTTCATCACCGGCGGAATCACCAACAAACCGTAACTCGTAGGATTTCATCAATATCACATTTGGTTTCTGTTATTCTTTTTTTTTTATAGGAAAAAGAGAAGATTATGGCGAAGCGAGGAAGAAGAAGATGCAAGAATAGCCATGCAAAAGAAAAAGAAAAAACTTCAAAACTTTATCAATGAGGGAGCCGCCACCGCTACGAATTCCCCTTTTATTTCCAATTTTCTTCCTCCTATTCTTTTTATTTATTTTGTTATTATTATATTGTTATTAGTATTTTATTATTGCTGTGGTATATAATTTTCATAATGCAGGTTAATGAAAACTGTTAAAATAAAAATATTTCTAATTGTTAATCTCATTAACTTAGTTTACTTAAGTTAATTAAAATATAAAAAAAAAAGTAAACCATTTTTTAAGCTAAAATCATAAAATTAATATTAAACCTTGTTTTTAAAATTAAGACTCATATTTAAAACTTAAAATTAAAAATAATTCTTAAAAATAAATTTTAAAAAAACATTTTTTAACTTTAAAAAATAAAACTTTTTTTTTTGCTTTAAAATTTAAAACATTGTTTAAACATTAAAATTAAAACATTTTACAAAAATTAAAACTAACTTTTTTTCATCAAAAACCTTAAAATTAAATCATTTTTTTAATCAAATTAAAACTAATTTTTAAATAAAAACATTAAAATCAAATTAAGTTCTCCTTTTAAATGCAAAAATTAGTTCTTCCCTTTAAATAAAATTCAAAAAAATAAAGTTTTTGATTTAGCCGCTTCATTTTCGTCTAACCCTCATTAGTTTGTTCGTTGCAGCTCCTCAATATTTCATTTGTTCGTACTATTTTTTTGTTTCATGGATGTAATTTATGCGAGGCCATGATCGCAGTTATTTTCATTTTTGCATTTTTTTGGGATTTGTAATTTACGCGAGTGATCGTCGCGATGCTTCTTTTACCACTTTCTTTATTTTTCCGTATTTTAATTCTGTCGTACGATATTTTGTCTGTTTGCATGTTTTTACCGTTAGGATTCCTTCGGAAGGATTTGGTCTAGCCGTTTGACCGCCGAGTCAATAACCCTAACGTTTGACCATTTCAAAACCCTAATCGCCTAGGTGTCCCGCTGTGGACGAAAATACCCTTTACCCTAGCATTAGGTCAAAGAGTCGCCGTACTCTGTTTTAGGGTTTCCCGCCGTGGAATATTTAATTTAACCCTAATTTCAATTAACAATTTCAACGTAGAAATAGGAGTTTCAAGACTCCACGTAGGCGCTTCCCTATGAAGGCTTACTCCCCAATGAAACCTTGACCACAGTCAAGACGTTTCTAACCTCCCTTTCGAGGGGAACTACGATTACTCTGATTCCATTCCCTATCCAGGATACGTAGGCACAAGACGCAACGTCTTGCCGAGTAAACTTAGGACTAACCCTTAGGTCTTTAGGTCACTCTATCCCTTAGCTCAATATATATTAAAGCAGATAATAAAATAAAATAAAAAGCATACAATAAACAAAAGGTTCCTGTAGAGTACTACAGAAGTTTAGGGTGCTAGTACCTTCCCTGAGCTTAACCAACCCCTTACCTAGATCTCTCCCCGCATTGTGTTTACGATGCAAAATTAGGTTTTCCTCTTTTGACCTTTTCCTTCGGATAAATCAAAGAGCGGTTGTGAACTAAAGATGCGATTCAAATTAATTAACAATTTGATATCATATTCTAACCGCAACACTGTGCTTGGAATCAAACAATACATCTCCAAAGGTACGAAACCTGAGCTTGGGATGGCAACAAACATCTTCCAAAGGTACAAAACCTGTGCTTGGAATCCAACAACACATCTCCAAAGGTATGAAACCTGAGCTTGGGATGGAAACCAACGTCTATCTCCAAAGGTACACAACCTGTGCTTGGGATAGAAACAAACCTCTTCCAAAGGTACGAAACCTGTGCTTGGAATCAAACAATACATCTCCAAAGGTACAAAACCTGAGCTTGGGATGGAAACCATCGTGACTTAGTTTGGAATGATACACAACCAAATTGTCAGTATTCGTCGTCCATGGATTTTCATAATGCCAGTTACCAACAGGCCTTACTTGAAATATGATTGGTCACCACCAATTTACTTATACCAGTATCCACTGGATTTTCAAACAATGCTGGTCACAACCGTGCGTTAACGTCCTTAAGATAAACTTCTCAAATGAGACTGCCATTTATTGTTGATGAAGGTAAGCTTCTCTAAAGAGGCTGACACTTATTGTTGAGATGATAAGCTTCTCGCCAGAGATTGCCACTTATTTGTTGAAGACGAATAAGCTTCTCTATAGAGACTTCCACTTATCGCTGATGAAGGTTAAGATTCTCCCAAGAGATTTCCACTCACCGCTGAAGACGATTAAACTTCTTCGAAGAGACTGCCATTTATCGCTGAAAACGATTAAACTTCTCCGAAGAGACTGCCATTTATCGTTGAGATGATAAGCTTCTCGCCAGAGATTGCCACTTATTTGTTGAAGACGATTAAACTTCTCCGAAGAGACTGCCATTTATCGCTGATGAAGGTTAAGCTTCTCCCAAGAGATTGCCACTCACTGTTGAATACAATTAAACTTCTCCGAAGAGACTGCCATTTATCGCTGATGAAGGTTAAGCTTCTCCCAAGAGACTGCCACTCACCTGTTGAAGACGATTAAACTTCTCCGAAGAGACTGCCATTTATCGTTGATGAAGGTTAAGCTTCTCCCAAGAGACTACCACTCACCGTTGAAGACGATTAAACTTCTCCGAAGAGACTGCCATTTATCGCTGAAGACGATTAAACTTCTCCGAAGAGACTGCCATTTATCGTTGAGATGATAAGCTTCTTGCCAGAGATTGCCACTTATTTGTTGAAGACGATTAAACTTCTCCGAAGAGACTGCCATTTATCACTGATGAAGGTTAAGCTTCTCCCAAGAGATTGCCACTCACTATTGAATACGATTAAACTTCTCCGAAGAGACTGCCATTTATCGCTGATGAAGGTTAAGCTTCTCCCAAGAGACTGCCACTCACCTGTTGAAGACGATTAAACTTCTCCGAAGAGACTGCCATTTATCATTGAAGACGATTAAACTTCTCCGAAAAGACTGCCATTTATTGTTGAAGACGATTAAACTTCTCCGAAGAGACTGCCATTTATCATTGATGACGATTAAACTTCTTCGAAGAGACTGCCATTTATCGTATTGCAATGTAAAATGTTCTTCTTGATAGATAGTGCAAAATAAATGCACTTCCAGGTAGGTTCGGCAACTGACAGGGACCAAAGTTCAATCTAGAATATAGCTAGAAAGAAACTGTCAAACCAGACTCCAACCATTAAGAAATGAACTTGAATGGTGACTTACTTCATCCAATCATGGAAAAAGATAACTGAAGCAACCATCATCCACGAGGATTAAACTGTGTGGGGAATTGAGAAAGGATGGACATTTTATGCTTAAGGGCTGACAACTCTATTGGAGAGAGACAACATACCCAATCACTAAGGAGGGAACCAAAGTGAAACAGGAACACGTAACAACCAAAGATAGCAACAATGCGCGAATACTATGCATATGCTTTATGCCATGCTTATGTTTATGTTGACAAAACAGACAAAACAAAACAGGAGATGAAATAAACATCTCTACACGGAGACCCAACCAAAATTGGACATCAAATGGATGATCATGAAGAACAACAATTCCACTTCAAGGTTACCACCTTCTTTGGGAGAGAGTAATCTTCTCAGGCCAAAACATCAAGACTTCACTTGGATTGCCATCATGAGTTTGAATTCTTTGTTGAAGGAAAATCACCAAGGGAAGTTCCAAGATCAACCGAAGTAACAACTTAATCGGGGAGCTGACAAAGGGTATCATGAGACCAAAATCTTTCTGCCCCATTGATAGTATAACAATCCTCTTTCAGTGAGCAACGACTCTTGCGACAAACAGTCTTCAAACCTTTTCTGCCCCAGATTACATGGTCTGTGAGAAGAAGTTATAAGGATGCTTTTACAAAAGAACTGGCATAAAGATGCTTCAACTATCTTCAAACTCTTATAGAGAGAGATTTACAAATTTCGACGTGATTGCCCCAGCTTAACGGTATTTGTACAACAAAGTCTTCAGACTGTGGAAGTAACGACTGGGGAACAAACTTGCCCCTGCTAGCTGGTAACTGCAAAAGATTTGCCCCAGACTAAACTGTTCATTGAGAGCTTCATCTGATCTTGACCTGGTCGGCTCTGATTAGCTGAACATTATGACAAATGATTAACAAATCCTTCAAATTGGTTGCCCCAGGATGAGCTCCCTTTATCAAGTCATATTCCCTAGCTGACAGCGCTTGTTGGGATTCCTTTGATATTGGATTGTTTTGCACGCATTGCTGTTCATTAAAAATTGGCAATTTTCAATGCAAAATTCATGCAATCTTTTGAAAACATTTTTTTTGATAAAACACACACGACGGAGTGATCAAGTGATCAAAGTGAAAGTGATCCAATCATTTTACAAATGATGGATAAAGTGATGAACACATACAATCAAAGATCATTAGGAGTCAGGTTATCCAACCTTGCTGTAATATGCTTTCAAAACAACCTTACCTTAATTAGGTCTTTTAAGGGTTGTATCGTGGCTTGGTTCATGGTTCATGAAACAAAGGATAAAGGCTCAAAAGTTATTTGTCCCACCCACTCTCCATGATGAACTCCAATCCTACACTCAGTTAACTCAAACTATATATTCAAGTTCTTACAGGCTTAAGAATTGGACTGATGATAGTTGGTGATGGCTTACAAACCTAAGGTAGTCACAACTCCCTTACAGTATTTGATAGCTTTTTGCTATTTGAGGATTTTTAAGAGTGATAACTCTTACAGAATTCCTCTCTTTTGTTATCCCTGACTTTTGTCTGAACTGCTTTGTTCGAATATACAGTCAATGGGATGCCCCATTTTTGCCTAAGTCTCCTTCATAGGTTTCGACTTAGCGGGCTTTTTTTTTTCACTTTTCCTTTTTTTTCTTTTGGGAAAGGAGGTGACTACCTAATTTAATGGATATGGTCAACCATCATCGTCTTTTATGCTGAAAAGCATCTTCGACACTTTCTTGTTGTGCACGAAGGAAAACCTGAGTGCACCACCTTTATATGAAAAGTGTCTTGTATGCACATATCTTCAAGTTAACTAAGAACTACCCGCCCCCAGGTTTGAGATTTAAGGTTTCTGTTTTTTGTAAAGAAAGAAAAACTCCTACTTCTAGGCTCGAAGGGGTTAACGAGGGATTATCTTCCTTATTTCTCTAGTGTTTAGGGATTGAAACAATGCCTTACATCCTCGGCAAAGTTAAACTGAAAGCATATCAACAACATTTATGGATATGATTTTCATCATCCTCCCCAATCTTTGCTTTAAACAACAGTTCAGTAAAGAAAAGAAATTTTTTGCATTTTTCGTATTTCATAACAATGAAAGGAAAAAGAAAGAGTGAAACGAATGGACTTAATCAAAAGATGCACAAACATTTCATTAATATTTCCAAATTCAAATAACAACAGCTTACGAGCAATCCAAATGCAAAGAAGTTACAACACATGCTGAAACAGTCTACAGCTGCCAGCCTTAGGGAATTAAAATTGTTTAACAAAACAAAATAAGAGCGCTATCAAGGGCCTCCTTCCTTAGTCCACCCTATGTAGGGATGGGGTTACTTCTTCGTCAAGCAGAAGGTTGACTTGTACTCGAGGTTCACATATCTTGAAAGATATGACCCCTGCTTCAATCATCTCTTTCACCTTATTCTTGAGGATGTAGCATTCCTCAATATCATGACCTGGCGCTCCATGGTGGAAGGCGCAGAAAGCATCAGCGGTGAAATAACTTTGGTGGCCCGGGGGAAGAACGGGTGGAAGTTCCTTTTGAACTAAACCATTCTGCAAGAGTATGGGGAACAACCTTGCATAAGGTATAGGAATACTCAGAGACCCACCATACGGCTGATTGGTGGACGAAGCCGATCCTTCTTGTCATTGAGACAAGATCAAATCTCTGATAAAATTTGTCAGACTCCTCTTGGCACGTTTTACCCTCTCTAGCTCGTCACTGAGCTTCTGGTTTTCCTGTTCTTGAGTATCCATCATATCCCTGATGGTAGTAGCGAAAGCTTAGGTGTTACTCTTCAAACGAGCAATTTCTTCCTGGAGGGCTTGGTTTTCCTGCTCAAGGTGATCCATCCCTTTAAATACTAGCTTTTATGATATACTCTCTCCCTTTTTCTCTGATATCAACATAACACAGAATGAACCAAAGGACTGACGTAACGAAGAATGATATGGAAAATGCCGACGCAAATGCAAAAGTGCAACTGGTTTTACAAAACTCAGAAGTTTGATTAGGTCAAAACCCTCATTTCATCAATTGTTGGAAAAGTTACAACTTTTAAAAATACCAGAGATCGACTGAGTTTTATAAAACTAGTTGCGACATGATATGCTTATGGTGATATGATGGGATGATGCACACATAACATAATGGCAAGTATTCACAAATACAATGCATATGCACACGCAAAGATATCCTAGGCTCAAAAGAAAAGAGTCAAAGGTCTACCCATCCCAAGGATTTGTACTATGGGTTGATGTGTACCTGCTGAACGGGTTCTACAGAGTTCCCAGAGTCATCAACCCATCTTTCAGATATTATCAATTTCCCAAATCACTTGGTAATCGATAATATTCTCAAGAGAATCTCGTCTGAGTGTAGTATCGCGTATCAACTACTTCGGAAATACTTCTTTATAGCCACCACACTACATCCTAATAAGGCCAAAGTGGGGTAAAATGTATTCTAAAAGTCCACAGTGTCATGGGCTCCTTCGTTGAAAGTAGCATTGTTTTCACAAATACTCGATCAACAATACTAAACTTTCAAGAGGGCCTACACTGAGCGGTGGTTTCTCAAGTTAGCTTGGTCGGGAATCAACTCCCTATAAGCCTTCTTGAATATACCACCATCTTATCACAATTGCACTCAAGTCCGGGTATAGGACCGTCTCACCACTCAAACACCCAATATCCAACAATTAAACAAATATATTGACAAATATACATGTTAAGCAAATATTTACAAATATAGCATACAATCAAACAAAATAGGCTAAACCCTCAAGTTAATTTATTCCCCAGTGAAGTCGCCATTTCTGTTACAGTGAGAATCGTGATACCAAGCTATTGACTAACTTGAATCTTTAATTCTTAAACAACCGGAGTTTAATTTATCCAAAGGAAAGGTCTAAAGAAAGAAAGAATCTTTTGCGCGATGTAACAACAACGCTAAGAGATTCGGGGATCGGGGGTTGGTTATGCATAGGGTAGGTATTTCACATCCTAAACATCTGTAGTACTCTACAGGAACCTTTTGTTTGTTTGCATGCTAATACTTGCTAAATGTTTGCTATGGATTGGGATTTGGTAAGGGCATAGGTTAAAACCTAAAGACAGTTTCTAAGTTTGCTCGCAAAGACGTCGCGTCCTCTGCCTACGTATCCTAACTAGGATAGAATCAGAGCAATCGTAGTTCACCTCACTAGGGTTGAAGAACACTTGATTATGATCAAGGTTCAAAGGGGAACAAACATATCCATGCTTGTGTAGAGTTTTACGAAACTCTCTATATCTATGTTGAGCTCTCAAGAAAGGGAAGTAAGTAATCATATTCATGATTCTTACATAGAGTTAACCAAACTCTACCTAATGTTCTACGTTGTGAGACCAATTGGTTCTATCCAGACCAAAAGGTGGGAGAAAGGGGGAAGGTTGCTCGTCAAGATATCGCATCTTGTGCCTACGTATTCTCATTATCCAATGAGAAATCAGAGCGGTCGTAGTTTGGGCACGAACTAAGGAATAAGGATCAATTGGTTCTTTCTAGACCAAAAGAGGGAGAAGGTTCTATCTAGACCTATGAGTTTAAATCCTATTGGTTCTATCCAGACCAATAGGGGGGAGGAAGGTTCTATCTAGACCTAAAAGAGTAATGAGCTATCTATGACCCAAGGGTCAATAGAGAGACTTTCCTTTGGAAGGAGAAATATGAGGCAACATGGATGAGAACTAAATAATTCCATCACTTGGGGAAATAAACTTAACAAAGCAATAATCTTTCAATCATGATGAATATAAGAGATATGGTTACAACCAAGAAGAAGCAAGCATATTACAATATCAAGCAATTATTTCAATCAAGATAAATGGTTACAACCAAAGCAAACATCAAGATGTTACAATATCAACGAGGGGATAAGTTCTTTCAAGACTTAATGAAAGGTAAAAACTAAAACATGTCTTAACAAAGACGGGGATATTTCTTAACAAAGATGTGGTATTCCTAGGTCTTACAAGATGACATGTATACTTACAAACATCATGCCTAATCAAATAATGTCACAACAAATGTAAGGGAGAAGTTCAAAACTTCATGGGAGAAAACTTTCAAGTTTTAATGATGATTAAACACAAATGCTTACAAGCAAGAGTTTTAGTCAAACTCAAGCACCCAAGGATGCTAACAAGCCAAAATCATAACTTTAAAATAAAACTCATAAGAGAATGAAATTAAAGTTTTGAAATGAATAAATGAGAGATAGGAAGGTGAAAACCCTAAAAACATTCATGGTAGCATGTGAAATGATAGTAGAAAGTTCACATTTAAGAGTTTTAGGTTTACCTCTTGAAGAAAGCTTAAGAAATAATAAAACAAGAGATATTGAGAGCTCTTACAAGGTCTTCAAATGTTCCTAGGTTGATGAATAGATGCTCCAAAGAACCTCCAAGCAAGCTAGTGGACGAAATGCCTTGTAAATGAAGGAAAAACTCTAAAATCCAAAGATTTCAAAGACCAACTCACTCAAACCTTGTTACATAAGTGTGGAAGTGATTTGGATAGCTTCAATACATCATATATGATGTGTTTGAAGTGTTTCTTGAGTTGGAAAAAGTTTGGAAATGGTTTTGGAAGGTGTTTTGCAAAAATAGATTTTGAGGGATTTTGGAGACTTAGTGAGATTTTGCAAGAATTTGGTGATTGTGTAAGGAAGAGAGTTCTAGATGGTTTCTAGCATGGAACTGATGTGTTTGTGATGTAGGAAGTGAGTTCTATTTATAGTCAAAGGCCTTGGATCAAGGTATGGGCAAAAGTGAAGCAAATTGCCAATTTTAACCTTCCATCATGAAAATCTTTGAGTTTTCCAATGCAATCTTCATACTTGTCTTTAAGCCACTCTACTAAGATATTTTCCATGCCCTATATATTGTTTTCATCATGCTTGATAAGTTAGGAGGTGACTTGTTGAAGTAAAGTTGATGATTTGACAAGGGTAGCCACCTTTTTTCTCTTTCTTCACTATTCACTTTTGCAACTTGCATTAAATAATGATTTCCTTTGACCTTTGTGCCATTTTCGTGTGAATTGATATTAAAATGTTAATTATCAATTCAAACATCATAAATGAGGTTTAGCCTTTGATTAGCATCGACTTGGAGAGGTTTTGGAATAAAAAAAAACTCATGCTGACCTAGTTTTGCGAATGTGAGTTTTTGCCAACTTGTGGATCTTGGTTCTCTCTAACCAGGAAGAGTTATGGAACCCACTTGTACTTTTTAAAAATCCCCAATTAGGTACTACAAAATTTATGCTTGTTTTAGGAACTCATTCCCCTTGAAACTAGGTCAAAAACCCTTGTGTGGTTAAGGAGTTATGGTCTTGCCCCTTTTGAAACCCTAATTCCCGATTTTTACAATTACTTCCTAACCCTTGATCTAATGGTCATGAAATTTTATGGGAAGATGTAATATGACATAAGGAAAATTTTTTATTCACATCTTGAAGTCAAAATCCTTATTGTTGAAGAGTTGACTTTTCGGTCAACCGTTTGATCAATCGGTGGCTACCGAGTCGACTGTTGATGTTCCGGGTATTTTGAGGCCTTGAAACTTCTTGAGTAGACTTTACTAAGACATGGGAACTTCATGTACCATGATCCCACCATTTGAACACCTTTTAAATCAAAATTCAAACTACGGTTGACTTTTCCTAATCGAAAACCTTAATCGGGTATCCTGAACTGCACCGTTCTCAATTCCTGGATGACAACCTCAAATTGGATTCATAATTGACCCCATGTAGTATCCTTGATCTTGTTTATAGTTGAATCAATCTAATACATTGATTGATCAAACCACCGAAGCCTCGATTTTGACGGTACGGAACCCTGATTTATCTGCATCTTGACAAAGATAAACTTGAAATGGGTTAAGGTTAGTTAATCAAATGAATATGATCCTAAAATGATGATGAGGATCTAAGGGGTCAAAATTTGGGATGCAACAAGCAGATGCAAAAGCAGAGGCATCGTGAATAACTAAAGAAGCAGAAACATTCTGTACAATCATGTCAGAAGGTTGAGTAGGGTCAAGGGTTTCTTCAGGACCAGGAGCAGAAACTTCTGGAACGACTTCTTCAGGTCTAGACAGTTCAGCAGTCTCAGAAGCAACAAAGTCTTCAGAAGGAAGGCACACATCCTTTGCAGGTGTGTTTTCTAGAAGCAAGGTTGGATTTCTGCTAACACTCAGAAGAGTGAGTCTGACAGCTTCAGCAAACCTGACCTTTGCATCATCAGAACAAATCTCTTGAAGATTTGAAGCAACAAAGTTGAATATATTTTTGAATCTCTTCCAGATAGCTTCAGAATCATCAGGATTCATACTTGAAAGACATTCCTTCTTGATAGAAGATAACCACATATTTATTTCTTTTTCAAAACCAGCAAACAAAGTACCAACATCTAGCCTAGGTTTGGGTTTCAAGTAGGGTTCTAATGATGGTGTTTTGGTGGGTGCAAAAGTTGAAGGTATGGAAAAAAAGGAATAATGATAACAGGCGGGAGGAAGAAGGAATATGGACAGATGAAGTTTGAACAATCTAAGGTTCAGATGGGGTTGGTTCAGAAGAAAAAATATCATCCTCAGGGTCAGATGGGATAGAAACAAAAGGTTTGAGAAGAGATGAGATAACATCGGATCTATCAGAATCAGTGGAATCAGATGAATCAGAAGATTTAGATGATCCAAAGGGAAATGGATAGACAGTCGTGAGAGGTTAAAGATCAAGAATGACAGGTTCAGATGGTATGGTTTCTGGTTGTTATGGTTCAGATGTTTGATTTTCAGATGGGGGATGTTCAGAAGGTTGGTTTACAGAGGGGTTTGGTTTAGATGTTTGTGGAACAGAAGATGGGGTTTTATCATAAGTAGTTTTCTAATAGATTTTGAAGGAAGGTGTGGATGGTACAGATGATTGTGGTTCAGATGGTTGTGGTTGTTGTGGTTCAGAGGGGGGTGGTTGAGATTTTTGTGGTTCAGAAGAAATGGGTTCAGAGTTGTGAGGAGGAGAAGGTGAGGGAATTGGGTCATAAGGAGGAGGAGGTTCAGATGTTAGTACTTCTCTTACTTGTTCTAAAATAGAAGATAAACTTGTAGAAGGGTTACCTTTCTGCTTCTTGATGCGTTTTGGCTTTGCAGAAGATGCTTCGCCAGAAGCTTTCCTCTTGGGCTTCGAAGATCCTTCTTCTGAGACCTTTCTTTTCTTCCTCTGTTTCTCCCCATATAAATCTGGACCAGGTTCATTTCTTCTTTGGACCAAATTTGCTGGCAAGGGGGTTCCATTTGCTAAGCAAGCAGCGACGTAATTCAGAATGACTTCCTTTGGTTCTTTAGCATAGAAGAGAGGAAAATCATCTAAAGGAATTCTTCTCTTGCTTACTTCTTCAGTGTTGAACTGAACTGGTGCAGAAGTAAGTTCTTCCACTATTCTCATCCTCTACAGACTCTTTCCATTCATAGGTTTTCCAACAATTGAAGCTAACTCTTCTTTCATACCAGCCTCTTTCAGATGACCCACTAGTCCATTTTCAGTCAGAACATCTAAGATCAGTCTTCCCATAGGGATCCAGTTTCTCACCTTTTGATGCTTTGTTTTGACAGATTCTCTGGACATTTTTACATGTCCCCACAGATGAGTGAAAATTAAGTAAGGCAGATCCACCTTGATACCTTTACCCAGACAGTACATGAAATACATCTGATCTGTGTTGATGTAGTCAGGAGAATTTGTGGATTTCCTGTAATGTATGCAACCTAAGAAGATCTTAGCCCAGATCTCGTATTGAACCTTTAAATCCTTTATCTTGCTTGAAGCTTCCCCAGAAGTGAAAACTTCACTGTACACCTCATTCATATTAATACGACTTGCTGGCAGATGAGTAACACCATCTGTTTCTTGATATCCTATCAATTTGCGAATCAGATCTTCAGTGATAATAATCTCTTTACCCAACAAGGATAAACTGGATGTATCAGTCTATCAAAATACTTTGTCCATCCTTGTGATGACACAATTGGACACAAATCATAACATTCACAGCAATGCATTCAAAATCAACCAAGAACTCACATAAAACTTCCAGTTGATCAATAGGTGTGAGGAGAGTTCTTACTGGTTCTTTGAATGGAGTTGGACCCATTGCAGAAGATGAAACCGTAGCCATTGTAGATTCAAACTGTTGAGAGGTTGAAGATGAAGTTGCCATTTCTGATCTTGAGAGATAACGAGTTCTTCTTTGAGATTTAGGTTTGGAGGAGAGGAAGAAGCAATGAAGCAAACAGAAATGCATAAAAGGTGTGAGAGAGAGTGAAAAATGTGAGAAGTGTTGTGTTGTGGAATATATAGGGGAAAAAATTAGGGTACACATTCACACATTCAGCATTTAATTCATTTAATTTAAAACAAAAAGTCACAAAAAAGAATAATGATTTAATAGCATTAAATGATACTGACAAGCGTGGGGAGGAAAACGAGAAATTGAGAATTCAAACAATACCTCAAAACGGCGTCTCATTGAGTACACTCCACCTTTTTAAATATCATGTGACACGTGTTTGATGTTGATGTGCCTTTGAATCTCTTTAGAATAAGAAACGTTAAACAACGCCCAGATCTTCTGAGACTTGTTAGATCAGAGTTTCACAAAAAAATAACTAACGTACCAAAAAAAATAGTCAGATAAATTACTTCAGAATATAGATATTAATCATATTTCATCTGAATAATTTTGACTCTGAATAATAGTTTTATTCTGGACAAAAATCCATACTAATATTCTTCAGAATAAATTTAAACCTATCTTCAGCAAGGGGTTTTGTGAAGATATCAACCCATTGATGGTCTGTATCAACAAAATTTAAACTAATAATTCCCTTCTGAACATAGTCTCTGATGAAATGATGCTTAATTTCTATATGCTTTGCCTTAGAATGTAAAATAGGATTCTTAGAAAGGCAAATAGCAGAAGTATTATCACAGAAAATAGAAATGTTACTCTCATGTATTTGATAATCTTCTAGTTGACTTTTCATCCTGAGCATCTGTGTGCTACAACCAGCAGCAGCAATATATTCTGCTTCTGTTGTTGAAAGCGCTATTGTGGGTTGCTTCTTGCTGAACCATGAGATCATATGACTTCCCAGAAACTGACAGCTTCTAGAAGTACTCTTGCGTTCTATTCTGTCTCCAATATAATCATCATCACAGAATCCAACTAATCTGTATTCATCAGATCTTCTGTAACACAAACCCACGTTAGTAGTACCTTTCAGATACCTCAGAATCCTCTTAACAGCTGTTAAGTGAGATTCTCTAGGATCTGATTGGAATCTAGCACATAGACAAACACTAAAGAGGATATCAGGTCTAGAAGCAGTCAAGTACAGAAGAGAACCAATCATACCTCTGTAGAGCTTCTGATCTACATTTTTACTTACCTCTTCTTTACCTAGAGTGCTTGTTGGGTGCATTGGAGTCTTTGCTAGCTTACTTTTTGTCATGTTGAATTTCTTCAGAAGCTCCTTTAGATATTTTGTCTGATGTATGTAGGTGCCTTCTGGAGTTTGATTCACTTGAATTCCCAGAAAGAATCTGAGTTCTCCCATCATGCTCATTTCGAATTCTGCCTGCATAGATTGAGCAAACTCCTTTCCAAGCGTATTATTGGTAGTTCCAAAAATAATGTCATCAACATAAATCTGACAAATTAAAATGTCTTTCTTAATTGATTTATGGAAGAGAGTAGTATCAACTTTTCCTCTGATAAAATTATTTTCCAGAAGGAAATTACTCAGCCTCTCATACCAAGCTCTAGGAGCTTGTTTTAAGCCATAGAGTGATTTCTTCAGTTTAAAAACGTGTTCTAGAAATTTTTCATTTTCAAAACCAGGGGGTTGATGAACATAAACCTCCTCTTCTATGAAACCATTTAAGAAAGCACTTTTAACATCCATCTGATACAGAGTGATGTTATTCTGTGCAACAAAAGAAATAAGCAAGCGAATAGATTCTAACCTTGCCACAAGAGCATATGTCTCTGTGTAATCTATACCTTCTTGCTGACTATATCCTTGAGCAACCAGCCTAGCCTTGTTTCTGATAACTTCTCCTTGCTCGTTTAGCTTGTTTCTGAAGACCCATTTTGTTCCAATGATGTTGAATCCCTTTGGTCTTGGAACCAGATCCCAAACATCATTCCTTGTGAATTGGTTAAGCTCTTCTTGCATAGCAAGTATCCAATCATTATCTTGCAGAGCCTCATCCACATAGGTAGGTTCAATGATTGATACCAAGCCAAACAATGACGTTCCAGATGATCTAAGAAATGATCTTGTTCTGATAGGGTCATCCTTCTTTCCAATTATCATTTCCTCTGGATGAGAGGCTTTGATTCTGGATGATCCTTTAACAGTTGGTTCTTCAGAAATTGTCAAGCTATCCATCTGAGCAGTCAAGGGAGTAGCATCTGACGTTGCTTCTGGTGCTTTTGATTGAGCTTTGTCTGCCTCTGATTCTTCAGAGTCTGTGAGAAGGACTTCTCTATCTGCAAAAATTTCAAGCTGCTTTGGCTTTTGATTGCCAAGCTTATCATCAAATCTAATATGAATTGATTCCTCTACAATCTTTGTCTTAGTATTGTATACTCTGTAGCCTTTAGAGCGTTCAGAATATCCATGTATGAAACACTTCTGAGCTTTAGAATCAAACTTGTTCAGATTTTCCTTAGTATTCAAAATAAAACAAACACATCCAAAAGGATGGAAATAAGAAATGTTGGGCTTTCTATTCCTCCATAATTCATAAGGAGTCTTCTCCAGAAGAGATCTTACATACACTCTGTTCTGAATATAACAAGCTTATTCACTGCTTCTGCCCAAAAATGTTTTGCCAAGTTAGTCTCGTTAATCATGGTTCTGGCCATTTCTTGCAATGTTCTATTTTTCCTTTCTACAACTCCATTCTGTTGAGGAGTTCTAGGACAAGAAAAATCATGTGCAATGCCATTTTCTTTAAAATATTTTTCAAAGTATTTGTTTTCAAACTCTCCACCATGATCACTTCTGACTTTAACAATTTTAAATTCTTTTTCGTTTTGGACTTGTTTGCAGAAGTCAATGAATTCAGAATGTGACTCATCCTTGTGTTTCAGGAATTTTACCCATGTCCATCTGCTGTAGTCATCAACTATGACTAATCCATACTTCTTGCCTCTGATGGATGCAGTTTTCACTGGTCCAAACAAATCAATATGAAGCAGCTCTAGTGGTCTAGAGGTAGAAACAACATTTTTAGCTTTGAAAGAAGATTTTGAAAATTTTCCTTTCTGACATGCTTCACAAAGAGCATCTGAGTTGAACTTCAACCGAGGAAGTCCTCTAACCAGATTGAGCTTATTAATCTGAGATATACGTCTCATACTAATATGACCCAATGTTCTATGCCAGACCCATTGCTCATCGTTAACAGACAGAAGGCATTTTAGATTCTGAACTTTTAGTTCTGAAAGATTGATTTTGTAAATGTTGTTCTTCCTTTTCCCATTAAAGAGGATTGAACCATCTTTTTGACTCATAACTTTACAACATTTTTGATTGAATATTATATCATAACCATTGTCACTTAATTGACTTATGGACAATAGATTATGTGTTAATCCTTCAACAAGTAAGACATTAGATATGAAAGGAAGGTTACCATTGCTAATAGTTCCAGAGCCAATGATTTTTCCCTTCTGGTTCCCTCCAAACTTTACGTCACCTCCAGATCTAAGTTCTAGGCTTTGGAACATAGACCTTCTTCCCGTCATGTGTCGCGAGCATCCAGAGTCCAGGTACCATGATTGGTGTCTCAACTTTGCTGCTAAGGGCATCTGCAACAAAAATTATTTTGTCCTTAGGTACCCATATTTTCTTGGGTCCTCTGGGGTTAGTAGGTTTGAAATTCTGTCTGAATTTCTTTCCTTTAAAAGCATCTTTGTTTTGATGAAGTTTTAGTTTATTAACCACAGGTTTGTTCTAATCAGAACGTGTGTGCTTAATATCATTTAAGTTACCATATTTGAAGTGAGTATACAGAGGAGAATACTTAATGATCAGTTTATCAACAGGTTTTGGATTTAAATCCTTCCTAGAGGATGATTCATATCCAATTCCTCTTCTGTTATTTCTGCTTACGCCATAGATCATGGAAGCCATTTTGCTTCTATCTAGGCCTCTGGACAAAAACTTCTAAAAGCTATAATCATACTCTTCTAAAATGTTTTTAGAGCATGACATAGGATCTGAGTCAGACTTTTGAGCTTTTTCTAAATCATTTTTCATTTTAAGATTGTTTGCTTTAAGCTCAGCAACTTCTGATCTCAACTGATAATTCTCAAATGCAAGACATCTTTGAAGCCTCTTGTATTTGAGTTTGATCTTGCTGTAGCTTTCAAGAATTTCAGATAAACTTTCAGTAAGTTCAGCTCTAGAAAGTTCAGAAAATACCTCTTCTGAATCTGATTCTGATCCAGATTCAGCAGTTTCTTCGTGGTCCTCCACATCAGCCATCAGTGCCACATTAGCACATTCATCTTCTGACTCTGATGAAGATTCAGAAGCATCTGAATCATCCCACGTGACCATTAGAACTTTCTTCTTCTTTTCAAACTTCTTTCTGGGTTTTTCCTTCAGAAGTTTGGGACATTCATTTTTATAGTGGCCTAGCTCCTTGCACTCGTAGCACACTATATCTTTCTTTCCAGATATCTTATGTCCAAAAGATTCGCCACACTGATCAGATCTCTTGAAGTTTCTGAACTTCTTTTGTTTGTGCTTCTAGAGTTGGTTTATCCTTTTGGACAGCAAAGACAATTCATCTTCTTCAGAGGAAGATTCTTCAGAGCTTTCTTCAATTACCTGCAAAGCTTTAGCATATTTGTTAGATTTTAGCGCAATAGACTTACCTTTCTTCTGAGGTTCGTCTTCTTCCAGCTCAATCTCGTGACTCCTTAAGTAACTGATAAGTTCCTCTAGAGTGATCTTATTCAGATCCTTTGCAAGCTTCAACGCTGTCACCATTGGTCTCCACCTTATTGGCAAACTTCTGATTATCTTCTTGACGTGATCAGAGGTAGAGTAACCTTTGTCCAGAACCTTCAGACCAGCAGTTAGAATATGAAATCTTGAGAACATAACTTCCACAGATTCAGATTCCTCCATCTTGAAGGCTTCGTATTTCTGAATGAGCGCTAAGGCCTTTGTCTCCTTTACTTGGGAGTTTCCTTCATGCGTCATTTTTAAAGATTCAAACATATCAAATGTTGTCTCTCTATTTGTTATTCTCTCATACTCAGTATGAGATATAACATTTAATAGAATAGTTCTCGCCTTGTGAGGGTTTCTAAACTCCTTCTTCTGTTGATCAGACGTAGACTTTCTGTCAACCTTTTTGCCTTCATCATTAGTAGGATGAATATAACCATCAGTAACCAAATCCCATAAGTCAGCGTCATAGCCTAGAAAGAAACTTTCTATTCTATCTTTCCAATAATCAAACTTCTCACCATCAAACATGGGAGGATTGGTGTTAATTCTGTCTCTATCATCGTATTTTTTGTTGTATGAAGTTGAAGCTTCAGCCATGATAAATCAACAATAATAGATCAAGAGTTTTTCCCAACAGGATCTTTTCTGTCACGGTTAAGTGATAGCACTTACAAAACCGGAGCTCTGATGCCAACTGAAGGTAGGAAAAACACTTAGAAGGGGGGGGGGGGGGTTGAATAAGGGTTTTAAAAACAATTAGGATGATAGAAAAAATAACAAGGTATTTTTATCCTGGTTTGTTTGAACTCAAACTAATCCAGTCCACCCTACCAAGGTAATTTGCCTTTCTCAACAAGGACTTAATCCACTAAATCAAACTGATTATAGTGTTAACCACTAAGACAATTGTCTTAGTCTTCTCAAGAAATATGACCACACTTGGTCTCTTAAGGAATCTTTTACAAAAGATAAACTAACAATGTGTTTAAGATTTGCTTCTAAAAAGCTATATCACAACAGTGATTTTTACATAAGTTAAAGAATGAAATAAAAACTATTCAGCTTGAAGAAAGTTTGTATGAGTTGCTTGTTGAATAATTTGTCAATAATTCGTTTTAAGTTCGATAACCTTTGAAGTGATGCTGAGACTTGCTTTTATAGTACTTTGAAATCCATTTCTCAAAGACTGTGTAGCGCTGTGCATTCTTTTCTTTTTGTCTTCTATTGACTTTTCCTTTCTCAGAAGGGGAATGTTCTGACAAATCCTTTTTGTCTGAATTCCTATGTCATGCACGAATGAGGAAAGAGCCGTTTGGATAATGACAAGGAATATGCCAACGGATCTTTATTTGAACAACATCTTCTTCAACAACTTTGGAACGTCTTGCATCAGAACTTCTGATGATGTTCCTAGTTCTTCAGATCAGAGTTAACTCAATCAGAGTTTCTCTATCAGAGTTTGCAGGAAAGTGCTTTAAGCGTGAAATTCTTTATCAGAGCAGACTTGCTTATCAGAGCTTCTGTACTTGCAGCGATAAGTACTTCCAGAGTCTTCTGAAGCTTTACGTATGCTCCTTACTCAAATTCTTCTCAGCTTCGCTCAGAGTCATTTGTAGCAGATCAGAGTCTTCTGATGTGTTGCTTCTGACGCTCAGAGCTTTTTCGTTCTGTAGTGTTCAGATGCATTCTTGCTTCCAGAATAATATTAATTTTGATATCTGAAACAAATAAACACTTGAACAAAATTAGAGTATATAAATTCTCTATACCAAATTTCATTAATGTTATCATCAAAACAATGAGATATATTAAACACCAATCTGTGTTCTAACAAGTATGTCACTAGCTTTCTTAGGTGGAAAAGAATCTACACAATATGGAGATAGGAGATTTACATGTAAACTAAAAATTACTCATGTCTAAAATTGGACCAAATAATCACTTTCCGATTAGGGACAAACTTAGCTCTATGTTAAGCAATCATAGCATAATCTATAAGGAAGATCATACTATGGGAGGTCGATCAATAACAGTTTATGTACCACACATGTTAGAGATATGATATAACGATAATACTTCTAAAACATGTAACACAAGTTAAAAACAAGGTGGATCAAGACCTAAGTCAATGAGAAATGGATCAATTACATCAATCAACCCCTCATAGTACTTTAGGTAAACGTATGCATAAATCCAAAGTACCTCAATTGATCAAATGATCAATCAAAGGATAGATTTGAAATGATGAAAGTTCATCAAGCACCACTCAAGATCTCATGAGCAAGATGGCCTACACATCTTCCAATTAAATTGATCAAAGAAAGGTGGAAAAAGAAAAAATAAAGGGATGAAGAAGAGAGGATCAAACAAAATAGCAAAACTAAATTGGATCCAAGTGATGATCAATTCATCATCAAAGTCAATCATCAAATTTGGTGGATTAGGGTTTTTACGCCATCAACACCCAAGATCCATTGAGTTTGATGAAACCTATGGTTAAATCAACCAAGATCCAAGGCCAACAACAGTCAACATAAGCCAAACAAATATAAAATGCAATAATATGAATTAAAATGCATCAAAATGATTTTTAAATTAAATTTAAAATGAAAATAAAGATGAAAATGCAAATGATGCACCAAATCATATCATAAATGACTAAGAAAAATCATGAAAGTCAGAAACAAGTCAATAATGCTATATAATATTTTTGAGAATTTTTAAATGCATAAAACTAATTTTAAACTATTTAAAATGCTTCAAAATTGAGAAAAATCATGCAAAATAGAAAATGATGAAATATAAAATCAGAAAGAGAAAAATAAAAGAGAAACTTAGGAAATTATTTTGGGACTTTTTGGAGTTAACATGAAATTTCTATGAATTTTTAAATGAAAATGCAATTTAAAAATAAAAATTAGAAAAGAAATAAAAAGTAAAAAAGGAGGAGCATAGGATCTGACATCATTAATTGACGTGGCAGGTCCCACGCTCCTTAGATGATGATGTACATTGGAAATTAGCAAAAAATACACACAGGATCTAATTTGAATTGGACTAGTGAAAAAATTTCAAACAACCAACGTGGAAACACCTCAGGTCATCGTCCCAGCCTCTCCAGTCATCATCTTTAGTGAGATTCTCACCGAAGACTGCTAAGTGGTAAAGTTAGGGCATAAACCACCATCATTGCAATCGTCTCATGAAGGCGAACTCAAGCTCACACTCCATTTTCATTTATTGAAAGAGAATAGAGAGAATTTTGAGGAAAATCATAAGAACACATGAATACCAAAACAAAAATTAAATGATAAATACAAAAGTATTAACACCAACTAGGTTAGGGGAAACAATCAGTAAGTAAAACTACATTGTGGTAACTTGTTTGATTGAAAATGGAGCCTCAAACTACCTTGTCCAAAAATGATATGAGAAGCTCTGAAACTGGATTTGGTTGGAGTAATTCAGGAACTCTTAGAGCTATGGAATTGCTGAAGAAGCTTCAAAGGAACACAATGGAGCTAACTAAATCAAGAAATTAAGTTGAAACTGGCTGCAAATCAAAACACAATAGCTCACTTTTTTACAGAAAATTTGATAGTGGGGCATGGGTTTTTTGGCTATCAAAAGCTTAGTTTTTAGTGTGGAATGATACTTTATTTATAGATGAAGATGATGGAATGCTGAAAGGGGTTAATTGATCAATAATTCAGTGAAATCATGTGCACCCTCATCATGAAGAAAGTGTGACTTGAAATTACTCAAAAATCAGCCAAATCATGCGTTTTATGAGTCAATTAACTTCTGGAAACTTGATTAAATATGTTTATATCCAAAAAACGTGGTAATTTGACTTGTAATTGAGTTTTGGTTGAGATAAAAATTTGATCATGGTGAAAACTTCAGTTCCAAGCAACCATGTTAAACTCAATGGGGCATCTTGTACAAGAAGCTTTTTGATCCCATTATTTTTGCAATTGATTAACATCATAGCAAAGGTTACAATGTGCCAAGAAAGATTTCATTTGTATGTTTGAGCAAAAAGTTATGTCATGTTAAAGTTGGCACAAAAATCTGGCAAATCAAACTTAAAATATTCTAAGTCCAAATGGCTGAAAATGACTTATAATGTATCAATGAATTCCACGACCTTCCAAGCACAATTTGACTTTGACCTTTTAAGCAATATTGTAGAGGGTATCATAAGTGATATTGTGAAAAAAGAATGAGCTCCATATGTTTAAAATTGAAGAAGTTGTGATTCTTGAAAGTTGAGAAAAAATCACTTGAAAATAGGCAAAATTTCACTAAGTCCACAAATGACCTATAATGTCTCCAAACTTTTGATGATCCTCCAAGCATAATTGTCTCTTATCATGTAAATAAAAGTTGAAGAGTATGTTGATAAGAGTCATATGAAAAAAGAATTATTTAATAACGTTTAGAATTGAAGGAGTTGTGATACTTTGAACTTTGACTTAAAAAGTTGACTTTTTAGGTCAAACCTCCTTGAATCAAATTGTAAACTTGGATTTTACATGCACTTAAAAGCACATGGATAATCATATGAACTTAAAATAATGTGTCCTAGAATGTATTTTGATTAAATTGACAAAAGCTTGAGGTAACTTATTAATGAAGGCATGGAAATAAACACATGAACCTTTAACTTTTCTTGAGGGACAAGCTACTAAACCTTGAGATATCTTTGATCAAAAAGAGATTGAACGATGATTGGAACCTTGTATTTTGATATTAGAACCCATGGTTTGATGAGATATCCCTTGAGGATCAATGGTTGACCACACTCTAACCTTGAGGGAGCAAAACCCTAGCTAATGAATCATGCTTGGTGTTCTAGCACCCACCTTGCAAAAAAACAAAAGGATACAAGACATATATTTTGGTATTTTAATTAGTGGTTAGTGAAACATAAAGCATATAAACATAAGAATATACACAAAAAGGTGTTTTATGATCTCTATAAAAGCAAACACAAAGATGTGAGGGTATGAAAGTAACCTAGCTTGTGATCTTGTTTGTATGCAAAAATGAAAAAGAGAATGGGATGTTAGGGTTAAAAATTAGGGTATCATAGCACTGTGTTGTGGATCACATCCTTTGAATTTTTTTCATTCTTTAGGGATTCATATTGCTCATGGAGCGTTTTTAGAATTTCTTCATAATTTACACGTGAAAGGTGGTTTAACTTTGGGCATTTTTTTGGGACCTAGAAGAAAGTTGCTTTTTCATGGTCTGAATGCTCTCAAAAGAGAGTCGCCAAATATGAACTCGTGGGATTTGGTTCAATAGTTTCTTTTATCATTGTATGCATGGTTGAGGATGCTCAATCACATGAAACACATATTCAAAGGCTTGCAAATGACTATGTCACCAACAACATTTGCATTTTGGTATTTTTTTGGAACACACTTATTTCTTGATGTTTTGCTCAATGATATTACGGGCCCAAAAGGAGATCCTCTACTTCTGAGTTTAAAACTATTTGTAGATGTTTTGGTTGTTTCTTATCCTTGTGCAATGTGCCTTGCCACATCAACAACAACCCTAGTTGGCACCTCACTTGTGGAAATAACGGGACTTCTTGTTTAGGGAGGAGATGTGCTAGAACGATTGGCCGATGTAAATTATAGATAAGGTGTCACTTTTCAAGATGCATTTTCTTAGTGATTATGAGGCTATTGAATGTGCTGTTTCAAGACCTACATGTAGATTTTTAGCTGAATCACTCTCTTGAAGGTGAGAAAAATACACAAGAATGAGGGGGTTGAATTGTGTTTTCCATTTCTTAACTTTGCCTCTGATCAGAGTTCATAATCTAAACTGATGTTCAAATCCTGAATAATACATTGCAACAGAAGTTAAGATAAGAAAAAAAGATAAATAACACACAGACTTATCTTGGTTCCTTCCAAATTGAGAGTAGTCCAGTCCCTTTGCAGCACAAGAGATTTTTCACTATAATCAAAACAAGATCACAATCACTTATGCACTTAAGCATAAAACTTTTTCTTGCTCAGACCCACAGCCAAAATCTTCCTACTTTAACCCTTCAGCTCCAAGACTTCATGCTTAAACCGTAGCCTAAGACTTTCCTGCTCATATTCCACGAATCCATGACTTCCTTGCTCAAGCCCCTCAGGCTCAAGACTTCCTTGCTCAGAACCTCAAGTCCAAGAATTCTTACTCAGGTTCCACGAACCCAATACTTCCTTGCTCAAACCGAATCCTAAGAGCATCTTTAATGGGAGCAACTAAATTGGATGAACTAAGTTATTTTACGTGGGTCCAAATTGGCAGGAAGGATTTAAGCAATCCAAAATTAAATTAAGAAGTTTTTACTTCAATGGTGATTGTTTATAAGGAATTCAAACTTGGTATTAAATGGTTAATAAAAATCTATTATTTATGTTAAATAATTAATAAAAATCTATTATTTATGTTAAATAATGAGTTAGAGTATGTTGCTTGTGTAGAGCACGTAAACTAGTTTTAGAGCATCCCATATGCCATGCCAGCTCTACTATAATGCAAATTCCTTATTACTAACGTAAGCTATACAAAATTTTGGTTTAAAAACTATGCGTTAAAGTTGCTCTAAGACTTTCTTGCTCAGGTTCCACGAACCCAAGAATTCTGCTCATATCCTTAAGTACAAAACTTATGCTCAGACCGCAGCCTAATACTTCCTTGCTCAGGTTCCACAAATCCAAGACTTCTGCTCATACCCTCAAGTACAAGACAATTCAAGACTTCCTTGCTTAATCAACAATTGGTAAACACTTTCAATGCTCTAGCACATAACAGGAGACTTACTTGGCTCAAGCTTCTCAATAAGAGACTTTATCCAAACTACTAAGCAACTTGTTTAGTAGAATAAAGAATAAGGTGTACTTGATACAAAACCAAAGGTGCGGGGTAATCACCATAAAAAAGACCTTAAGCCCTTAAGGTTTATAAAATTTCAATGTTTAAGAAATCTTAAGTCATTGTACAATTTACAACATATAACAAAATTTTTGCATACTCAATTGTGTTGCTTATTGTTGATCTTACTATTCCTCCATCCAGATAGAAGTGTGAAACACTCATTTCTTCTGAAATATCTGCAGCAAATACGACTTTGAGTATTGATACTCATATTTATATGAGTCCAGAAATATTAGTCTTGATAGGCTTTATTTTGCTTTATGCCATACCCTGATAGCAGTACCGTGATTCATTGTAGAGTATGAGTCTAGGATGAGAAATGGCATTAACAAAATTTCTTAGCAGAGTCTTTGATTTCATTGTCTTGGATTAGATATTTTGAATTTGAAATTTTTGACAAGTATAAATTCAAATAATGTTTGCAATCAGAGATTGACATGAAACAAGTTTACAACACTGTCATAGTATTTCCAGAAACAAAAGAAGAAATGAAAGGTTTCTCATAGAATTATCCTTTCAGGAACTCTATGATGGCCTTTAATTTCCTTAGGAGAATTGGAGTCACTTAAGATATCATCTTGAGGAGCATACTCCTTATTATCAATATTTAAGCAAGATAGATTGAAAGTTATCTCTTTCTCTTCAATAATTGATTTTATTCATGGATTCAAATGCATCTTCAGAAGCAGAAATGTCCAACAGTGTGGGATTAACTTTTTCTTAATCCTCAACTATGTCAGCTTTATTTGAATAGACTTTGAATATCTCTGGCATTTTTCTTTTTGGGTTTTTCTGGTAGTATTTCTCCTTGTTCTTAAGATTTGGGAAAATAGTTGAATTAAGATTATTTCAGAAGCTTTTGTAGTTACTCTTCTATCATCAAATATCATATTCCACTCAGCCAGCTGAAAGAGACTTTTGTTAGGGATGGTTAATTCCTCATCATCAAAGATTCCATAGGAATTTTCTTCAACATGTTTGAGGAAGGATGATCTGTTTGACAGTTTTTCACCATCTAATTACATTTCTTTACTTCGAAGATTGATAGATAAACCTTTAAGACTCGACATACTCAAGTTTTATGGCTTCTTGAGTAGCCATGACTTTTGATCTAAATCTAATAGGCAATCTTCTCATAATTTGCTTGGAAAGATAAAATAAAGTGTAACTAGATAAGCTACTTAACCGATTCCCTTCAAATAAGAATACAAAGATTTAATGATAGTCTAAGCAGTAGACATATCAATGATGTTAATATACTCAGAATGAGAAAGAGCACCTACCAGAATGCATCTAACTGTAAAGATATTTTCAATAAGCTTCTTCTGAGTTAGAGTGAGATACTTTCAGACTTTGATCATCCCTACACCATCAACTTCTATAGTAATACATTTTTTAAGTGTATTCTATAGAACTTCATCAAAACCCTTTATTAAGATCAATGAATTAAAAATATATTTTGCTTTTTCCATCATTTAAATTTAGCGTAGTTACCCTTTGAATATGGTAGGATTAGCAATGTAATATTTTTCATGTGGTACTTAACTCCTTCTGAAGGAAACTATTTAGTAGACATATTTTCTTATTGGATCATTATCTGCACCAATTTTAACTATTAGGTATAGACCATGCTCTGAAACTAACTGAAGATGAGAAAAATACACAAGAAGGGAGGGTTGAATTGTTTTTTCTGTTTCTTAAGTTTGCCTCTGATCAGAGTTCAAAATCTAAACTGATATTCTGATCCTGTTTAATACGTTGCTGCAAAGTGTTAATAGAAGCAAACAAAAAGATAAAGAAAATGCAGATTTATCCAGGTTCCTCCCAAACTGAGAAAAGTCTCCTTCCCTTGCAGCACAAGAGATTTTTCATTGTAATTAGACCATGATTACAATCGCTTATGAACTTAAGCATAATACGTTTTCTTGCTCATAACCAAAACCTGAGACTTCCTGCTTAAATCCCTCAGGTTCAAGACTTCCTACTTAGACGACAGCCTAATACTTTCCTGCTCATATTCCACGAATCTGATACTTCCTTGCTCAATCCTCTTAGGCTCAAGACTTCCTTTCTCATAACTTCGAGTTCAAGACTTCTTGCTCAGGTTCTAGGAATCCAAGACTTTCTTACTCAGACCGCAGCCTAAAACTTCCTTGCTCAGGTTCCACGAACCCAAGACTTCTGCTCATACCCTCAAGTACAAGACTTCTGCTCAGACTCACAATCCAAGACTTCCCTGCTTAATCAACAACTGATCAAGACTTTCAATGCTCTAGCACATTGCAGGAGACTTACTTGGATCAAGCTTTTCAGCAAGAGACTTTAATGCTTAAGCACATAACAAAAGACTTTATATAAACTACTAAATAACCTATTTAGCAGAATAGAGAACAAGGTGTACTTGATACAAAACCAGAGGTACAAGGTAATCACCATAACAAAGACCTTAAGCACTTAAGATTTCTAAGATATTCAATGTTTAATAAACTTAAGTATTTGTAAAATTTACAACATATAACAGAATTTTTGCATACTCGATTGTATTGCTTATTGTTGATCTTGTTATTCCTCCCTCCAGATAGAAACGTGAAACACACCTTTCTTCTATAATATCTGCAGCAAATACAACTTTGGATATTGGTAGTCATATTTCTATGATTCGAGAAATGTTAGTTTTGACAGGCTTTCTTTTGCTTTATGCCTTACCCTGATAGCAGTACCATGATATATTCTAGAGTATGAGTCTAGGATGAGTAATGAAATTAACAAAATCATATTTTTAGAAGAGTCTTTGATTTCACCGTCTTGGATTAGATAAAACAATTTTACACCACTGTCATAGTATTGCCAAAAACAAAAGAAGAAATGAAAGGTTTCTCATAAAGTTGTCATTTAACATTAATTCTATGATGGCCTATAATTTCCTTAGGAGCAATGGAGTCACTTAAGTTATCATCTTTAAAAGCAGACTTCTTATTATCTGTATTAAATTAAGATAGATTAGAAGTTATCTCTTTCTCTTCAATAATTGATTTTATTCCAAGATTCAGATGCTTCTTCAGAAGCAGTAATGGCCAGCAGTTTCGGGTTAACTTTTTTTAAATCCTCAACTATGTTAACTTCATTTGAATAACCTTTCAAGATCTCTGGCATTTTTCTTTCTGGGTTTTCTTATTATATTTCTCCTTGTTCTTAAGATTTGGGAAATCGGTTGAAATAAGATTATTTCAAAATTGTATGTAGTTACTCTTCTATAAACATATATCACATTCCATTCAGCCAGCTAAAAGACTCTTTTGATAGGGAAGGTGAATTCCTCATCATCAAACATTCCATAGGAATTTTCTTCAACAAGCTTGAGTCAGTATGATTTGTTTGATAACTTTTCATAATCTAATTCCATTTCTTTACTTTGAAGATTGGTAGATATATCTTCAAGACTCAGCATACTAAAATTTTATGGCTTCTTGAATAGCTGTAACTTTTGATCTAAATCTAATAGACAATTTTCTCAGAATTTGCTTGGAAAGATTATATGAAGTGTAACTAGATAATTTTGTTAAATAATTCACTTCAAGTAAGAACACAAAGATTCAATAATAGTCTAAGCGTTGGACGTATCAATGATGTTGATATATTCAGAATGAGAAAGAGCACCTACCAAAATGCATTTAACTCTAAAGATAGTTTCAATAAGCTTTTTTTTTGAGCTGGTGTGAGAGAGTTTCAAACTTTAATCATCTTTACACCATCAACTTATATAGTAAAACCTTTCTTAAGTGTATTCTATAGACCTTCATCAAATTCCTCTATTAAGGCCAATGAATTAAAAAAATAATTTTCTTTTTCCATCATTTAAATTCAGCGGAGTTACCCTTTAAATATGGTAGGATTAACAATGTAATATTTTTTATGTGGTACTTAACTCATTCTTGAAGGAAAGTCTTTAGCAGACATATTTTTCTTACTCGATCATTATCAACACTACTGTTAAGTGTTATGCACATAACAAACACTGATACCAACTGAAGGTGAGAAAAACACAGAAGAAGAGGGGTTGAATTGTGTTTTCCGTTTCTTAATTTTGCCTCTAATCAGAGTTCAAAATCTAAACTGATGTTCAAATCCTGATTAATACATTGTAACAAAATATTAATAGAAGCAAATAAAAGATAAAGAGCACACAGATTTATCCTGGTTCCTCCCAAAGTAAGAGTAGTATAGTCCCCTTGCAGCATAAGAGGTTTTTCACTATAATCAAAACATGTTTACAATCACTTATGCACATAAGCATAAAAATTTATCTTGCTCAGACCCATATCCCAAGACATCCTGCTTAAATCCCTCAGGTTCAAGACTTCCTACTTAGACGGCAGCCTAAGACTTTCCTGCTCATATTCCACGAATCCGATACTTCCTTGCTCAATCCTCTTAGGCTCAAGACTTCCTTTCTCATAACTTCAAGTTCAAGACTTCTTGCTCAGGTTCTAGGAATCTAAGACTTTCTTACTCAGACCGCAACCTAAGACTTCCTTGCTCAGGTTCCATGAACCCAAGACTTCTGCTCATACCCTCAAGTACAAGACTTCTGCTCAGACTCACAATCCAAGACTTCCCTGCTTAATCAACAACTGATCAAGACTTTCAATGCTCTATCACATAGCAGGAGACTTACTTGGATCAAGCTTCTCAGCAAGAGACTTTAATGCTTAAGCACATAGCAAGAGACTTTATCTAAACTACTAAATAATCTGTTTAGCAGAATAGAGAACAAGGTGTACTTGATACAAAATCAGAGGTACAAGGTAATCACCATAACAAAGACCTTAAGCACTTAAGATTTCTAAGATATTCAATGTTTAATAAACTTAAGTATTTGTAAAATTTATAGCATATAACATAATTTATGCATACTTTATAGTATTGCTTATTGTAGATCTTGTTATTCCTCCATCCAGATAAAAGTGTGAAACACTCCTTTCTTTTATAATATCTGTAGCAAATATAACTTTGGATATTGATACTCATATTTCTATGAGTCCAGAAATGTTAGTCTTGACAGTCTATCTTTTGCTTTATGCCTTACCCTGATAGCAGTATCATGATTCATTCTAGAGTATAAGTCTAGGATGAGTAATGGAATTAACAAAATCTTGTTCTTAGCAGAGTCTTTAATTTCATTGTCTTGGATTATATCTTTTGACTTTGAAATTTTTGAAAAGCATATCAGGTAATGTTTGCTATCAGAGATTGGCATAAAACAAGTTTATAACACTATCATAGAATTTCCAGAAACAAATGAAGAAACGAAAGGTTTCTCATAGAATTGTCCTTTAACACAAATTCAATGATGATCTTTAATTTCCTCAGGAGCAATGGAGTTAGTTAAGATATCATCTTGAAGAGAAGACTCCTTATTATGAATATTGAAGCAAGATATATTGGAAGTTATCTCTTTCTCTTCAATAATTGATTTTATTCCTAGATTCAGAGGATTCTTTAGAAGCAATAATGGCAAGTAGTTCCAGATTACCTTTTTCTGAATCCTTAACTATGTCAGCTTCATTTGAATAGACCTTGAAGATCTCTGACACTTTTCTTTTTGGGTTTTTCTCATAGTATTTCTCCTTGTTCTTAAGATTTAGGAAATCCGTTGGAATAATATTATTTTAGAAGCTTATGTGGTTACTCTTTTATCAACATATATCATATTCCATTCAGCCAGCTGAAAGAGTCTTTTGATAAGGAAGGTCAATTCCTCGTTATCAAATGTTCCATTGGAATTTTCTTCAACGGGCTTGAGGAAGGATGATCTGTTTGACAATTTTTCATCATCTAATTCCATTTCTTTACTTTGAAGATTGCTAGATAAACCTTCTAGACTCACTATACTCAAGTTTTATGGATTCTTGAATAACTGTGACTTTTGATCTAAATCTAATCAACAATCTTCTCAGAATTTTCTTGGCAAGACTAGATGATGTGTATCTAGATAAGCTTCTTAACTTATTCCCTTCAAATAAGAACACAAATATTCAATGATAGTCTAAGTAGTTGACGTATTAATGATGTTGATATACTCAAGATGAGATAGAGCGCCTAGCAGAATGTATCTAACTCTAAAGATATTTTCAATATGCTTCTTCTGAGCTGGTGTGAGAGACTTTCAAACATTCATCATCTCTACACCATCAACTTCTATAGTAATACCTTTCTTGTGGGTATTCTATAGACCTTCATCCAAACTCTTTATTAAGACTAATGAATTAAAAATATGTTTAGCTTTTTCCATCGTTTAAATTTAGCGGAGTCACCCATTGAATATGGTAGGATTAGCAATGTAATATTTTCATGTGGTAATTAACTCCTTCTTGAAAGAAAGTCTCTAGAAACCTTATTTTTCTCATTGGATCATTACTTACACCACTGTTAAGTGTTGTGCTAAGACCCGACTCTCATACCAACTGAAGGTGAGAAGAATACACTAGAAGGGGGGTTTGAATTGTCTTTTCCGTTTCTTAACTTTACCTTTGATAAAGGTTCAGAATCTAAACTAATATTGTGATCCTGATTAATACGTTGCAGTATTATGTTAACATAAGAAATTAAAATGATAAAGAACACACAGACTTATCTTGTTTCTGTTGCACCCCAAAATTTGCCCTTTTTTTCTAACCTTAACTGGTTGTTGCTTCGCGCTCATTTGCATCATCATAAGTACATAATTCCTAATCATACTCTGCATTAATCTTCTAAGACATGGGATCGAAAGTTTTCTCCAAGTTAAATCATCAAGTATCAGGCTTATATTCTTCAAGAGTTGTCAGGCATCAAAGACCTAGGGTTTCACCACTTCCTTGGTTCGAATTTATTGGCATGTGTTGCAGTGAGAATAGGATATCAAATTATTGATTAATTTGAATCTCAATCTTGATTCATAACCGGTATTTGATTTATCCGAATGAAAGGTTAAAGAAAGGAAAAACCTATTTTGCATCGTAAACACAATGCGGGGAGAGATCTAAGGTTCAGGGGTTGGTTAAGCTTAGGGAAGGTATTAGCATCCTAAACTTCTGTAGTACTTTACAGGAACCTCTTATTTAAAATGTGCTATTGCTATGGTTATCTGCTTAAGGATATTGCTAAGGGTTAAAAGGTAAAGAGAAGGACCTAAAGGGTTAGTCCTAAGTTTACTCGCCAAGATTCATATCTTGTGCCTACGTATCCGAGGTAGGGGATGGAATCAGAGTATTCGTAGTTCCCCTTAAAAGGGAGGAAGAGGAACTTCTTGACTGTGGTCAAGGTTCCAGGGGGATGTAAATGTTCATAGGGAAGCGTTTACTTGGAGTGCGACGACTCCTAATTCTACGTTGTAAAGTTGAGTTGAAAGGGTGTGAGTAGGTATTCCACGGCCGGAACCTACATGGAGTGCGGCGACTCCTAATCCTAAGGCTAGGATAAAAGGTAAAGTTGTCCACGGTGGGACACCTAAGCATGAGCACAACAACTCAAAGTCTTAAGGTTTAGGAAAAAGGTAAGGGTATGTCCACGGCGGGACGCCTAGGCACGAGTATGGCGACTCGGATTCTAAGGCTAGGATGGGCGAGGGTTAAGGACTATTGACATGGCGGTCAAATAGTTAGACCTTTCCTTCGGAGGGGAAAATGATAAAAGTAAAGCGAATGAATAATTGAAAATGGTGTAAATAGCGAATGGATGTGAGAATATGAATAATGTACAGTAAGCCAATGATTGAAATTTGAAAGGTAATCAAGTTAAGAGTGGATTATGACTAAGTGAAATTGGTGAATTATTGTAGTAAGAGGAAAATAAATTGTTTTTATGATTTTTGTGAAAATTAAGCCAAGGTAGAAAAAGATGAAATTATCTAATTTATCTAAAAGGTCAAATTACTAAAATTGAAAATGTTTTTAGTTGTTTTTGAGAAAATATTGAATTAAATCTAAGTGGAAAAGAAAATGTTAGAATTAATTGTTTTTATGGTTTCTTTGAGAAAATTAATTAATATTAAATCTAAGTTTTATAAGATGTTAAAAATCAAATTAAACATTTTTGTGTTTTTATTATTTATTGAAATAAAATTAAATCACAAATTAACTTAACAAACTAAATGTATTTTGTTTTTTTTTGTTGAGAATTTTGAATTAAGTGAGAATATATATAAGCTTGAGTTATTTTGAAATTAGATTTTTTAAGTTAATTGAAAAAAGGTTTTGGGATTTTAAATAAATATCTATATGGGTTTTAAATTATTATGGAAAAGAAATTAGTTTTTGCATCAAAGTTAAAAAACTAAATAAGTTAAAAATGATTTTATTTGTTATTTTTATTATAAAAAACTCAAATTAATGTTTTTTTGTTATTTTTGACAAAAATTCGTTTTTTAATTAATTATTATTAAAAATACTTTTTTTAGATTTTTATTTTGATGTTAGCTGTTAGATGTTAGTATAGTTAGTTTATTATTATTATTAATAATTAATTACAGAACAAAAAACAGAATTAAAAAACTAAATAAATAAATAAATAAATAAATAAAAAAGAGAAAATGGGTCGGGCTGGGTGGTCAGGCCCCAGACCCGACTCGGAGCATGATATAAAAATGGGGGGGGGGGGGGGGGGTCCGAAAATTAGGGCTTCAACCCTAATTTTCCTTTGGCCGCGGCGACACCCTTAGAGGTGTTGTTTTCAGAATTTTTTCTTCTTCTTTCACCTCTTTGCATGCAATTCTCTCTGTCTTGTGTCTAACTCTTCTTCTTCTTGTTCCTGCTTGCAAAAAAAAACACAAATAATGTTAAAATGAAAGCTTACAATTTGGTTTTTTTCAGGTGTTTGGTGATGGTGAACGGTTTTAGTGATGATTTGCGGATGGCTTTTGATGGTGGCCGATGATGATTTTTGAGGCTCTTGGTTTCTACCGTTTGGATCCATTCACGATTTTAAGGGTTTGAATGTCGACGGTTGTTGTTTCATTGTGGGTGACGGTTTGTCTTGTTGGGTTCCGTTTGATGATGACGCCAGGTACTTTTCTCGCGTCTGAGTCCAGTCAGTTTTCCGGATCTGGATTTATGATTTTTCTGTCCCGTTTTGTGATGGTATTTTTGTCTGAGATTTGGATCCGTGGATGGTTATGTATGGCTGTATTTTTCTATGATTTTTCTTTTTGTTTTCAAACAGACTTTGATGACTTTAAAATAAATTTCCTTTTTGGAGAAACATGTTTTAACATGTTTGATGTTTTTCTAATTTAGATCCGTGGCTTTGATGGTGATAATGCTGTTCGATTTTTCGGATTCCTAATGGTGCCGTGTTATTGTTGAATATTTCTCATTTTGATTGACGATGAAATATTTCCATTTCCGGCTTGCTGTTGTCGAGGATCTCCTTGATGGCTTTGATGTAGTTGTCTGAAGATGTCATTTTGATTTGGAAATAATGTTCATTATTTTAGGAATTAAATTGTTTGATAATTTCTGATATCTCGGATCTTGGAATTCCATTTTCCTTTTGATGAGATATTTCCAAATCATGACTGGCTGGTGACAACATCTTTTTTCAGATTTGGGAGTATTGTGGACAGTTAGATTTTCGGATTTCATTCTTGATGGCTATGTTTGGACAGAAATCATTTTTTCTAAAAAAAAACTCTTTTTCTCTTTCTCTAAGAAAAGAGTTTACCGGATTTTTGCCGAGGTCGGAAAACGGAATCTGGGAGCTGGCGACGACCTTGTTGTTGCCCTCTCGAGAGGCCCGATGATGATAATTTTCTGAGGGTCCAAAACAACTAAAAACCGTTTTTCAATAAAATTAATTTAATCCCACTGAATAATAATTTTTCTCTGATATTGTCCGGTTTTTGCAGGTTCGGAAACTCAGAGATGATGAAGAATCAGAGTTAGAATTTTTAGGAAAAAACTTAGGATTTAGAATTCAATTTGTAATTTTCAAAAAAAATAAAATTCCTGAATATGTTGTAATCGGAAGTTGTACGAACATTGAAAAATAAATTCAATCTTTAATAAAATGAATTCTTATTTTCTGGCTCAAATCCAATAAAACCTGACATTTCACAATCCCAATTCGGTAACTAACAGTCTTGCACGATACTTGAAACCAAACTGATATCCAATGCAAATTATGAGTTCCACTGAGCCTTGGAAGAATTAACCCGCACTCGGTAATAAAAATCGGTGAATATGGCTTTGAATAAATAAACAGATAAATCCAATTACACAGCAAAAAAGAACTTTCTTCCGCATTTAAAATCCAGACTGTATCTTGAATAACCCTGACTTTTGTAATCCGAATCGACTCAACTGATATTCGCGATCAAACCAACTGATATTTATTAGAAATTTGATGTGAACCAAAATTTTACCGCTCTTCTAAAAATTAACTCGTAACCAGTAGAAAAACAATGGAAGTGTGCGCTTGTCAGAATAAATTCCTTGAAATAGATTCTCGCACCGATTCAAACCCAAATCCATTCATATTTTAACAACCTTAACTCAACACGGTATATATCAAACGACATTCCGAAATCCAACTGACAACTAACTCTGCTTCTCGAACAATGATGTACATGATTGCCTGGGGATCCTTTGAGGATAAATTGACTCTGTAATCGTCAACAGACTGACGATACGTTTGCACTTCATGAATTAAAGCGCACACCGTGTTATTTTCCTGTAACAACAAACATACTAAGCAAACCGATTAATGGTTAGTTAAAATGAAATACAGAATGAATGAAATGCAAAATGATCAGTGATCTAAGGATAAAATTTGGGGTATGACAACATGGCTTCAATTTAGGAGTGGTTATTCAGTTATGATCAGATAGAAGTTTGACTTTGGTCAAACCATCAAGAGCTTGCTTTTTTTTCAAGTTGCCTGCATCAGTGGCTATTTCTCAGGCGTTGTCTATTCGAGACCAATTTGTTATCATGTGTGGAGGTTATCGGGTTGTCAATTAGTGATCCATGAAAAGTTTGGTTTAGAAGTCAAGATCATCATGATCGTAGGTTCAGTTTGTTTCATTTGTGAGTTTATTCTCCTAGAGATTGATTCAGTCAAATTTGAATTGATTCGAAACTTTTTTACCTGAGATTCAAAGAATTAGAGGTGGTGGTCATTGTTTTAGCTGTGGTTGGTTCAGTGGTAACTGAGTTGCGTGTTTTATCGTGCACTGGTGAAGGAGTTTTGGATTGGTTTTGGATTCATTTGGTTATCCATTTTCTAAATTGTATTCATAATATTTTTCTTCAATATCCAATAACCTTTGTTTTGTCCATTTTTATCCACTTTCCTAAATTCATCTGAACTTATTTCCTCATATCCATTTTCAATATTTTTTTTCATTTGAATCTATTCCCACATATTCATTTTAATTATTTTGTTATCCCACTTAACTCCATATCCATAGTTCACTTTCAATATCCACATTATTTTCCATTTTTTTTTTTGATTTTATCCACAAAATCCTTTTTTTATATCATGTCCATTTTAATCCATTTAGAATCCATTTCATTTTTATTCAAATCCATATTTCTTTAAATCCAAATTTCATAACTCATTTTTAACCTTTTCCCAAATTCAAATTCCATAAACCATTCAAGGCCCATTTTCTTTCCACATAAAAGGAAAGAACCAAGCCAAACTTGGCTTGCTACAATACAAGCATTAGCATGCGCTGTACCATCACCACCAACCTACAAAACATGTATCACGTTCTGCTGCAACTTTGAACACAAACCTCTAAAGTCTTTGCACCAATTCCGCAAAAAGCCAAAACCTGCATTTTTTTCCAAGACCAAAACAATACTCCAAAGCAACTTTCACACCCTGCTATTACTAATGCCAAAACAATAACACAAAACTGCTGCAACAACAAGCCAAAAGGACCCTACTCCTGCTACCCACACTATCAACATCACCACAACCATAAACCAACAAAACCACGCCCGACAAGAAGCCAGATAAAGGTCTTCAACATAAAAAAAACAAACCTCACATCTGCTGCTTCAAAAAACCCAACCCTCATTCTTCAAACACAACCCATTTCACCACCACAAAATCCGTTACAAAGCCGGTAATAACTATCTCACCATTATCAAGGTCGACTGCAAGATCCTCAACACCAACAAGCATACCTACTTTTCTCCTTTCAGGTCCTTATCAGGGCATCTACTCCAACTCTGTGACTTTCTATACCATCAAATAAGCTCAATGTATATTTTTCTTCAGTTAGTACTTCTTTAAACCCCAAGCCAGCTACTGTGTCGTCAAGGCAGTAAACTCTAGTGACCGCTAGACAGAAACGACTACCATCACGCGGCACATCACCAACAGTGAGGTCAAGACCGTGGAAGCCATTTGAGATTCCAGGGTTTTCACTTGATGCACCACTATAATTTTTAATAACACTCGCCCCCTTTCATCATCGTTACTATCAATAGAACTACCTGCGAAAAAACCGTGAGAATAAAATACTTCTAACCGGGCAAAGCATCACTCACCCCATCCGAAGCCTCACAACAATCTGCTGCCAAACACAGAGGACGAGTAAAACGAAACGAGTGGGAGGGGCGACACGAGTTGAGAAATTGCTCGCAGACGCTGAGAGAATGTTGAGAATAGAGAGGTCACGGCAGAGAGATGTTTTGAGATGAGGAGAAGGTCACGATATTGAGTTGTCGAAGGGAGAGCCTGAGAGATGAGAGAGACGTGAGGAGAAACGGGTGAAAAGAGAAGGTGTCAGGCACAATTTGGGAGATGAAGGAGAGTGCGGCAGCCAAGTGTTTGGGAAGAAGAGGATTAAGTTTGAGAGAGGAATAGGTTAAGAAAAGAGAAACAGATTTGGGGAAGAGAGAAAACGTGTTGGGGAAGAGAGAGAGGTATGGAGAAAAGTGGAATTTTCGTATGGGGAAGAGAGAAGTAGAGTGGGTGATAAAACGCGTTGGGAAGAGAAAATCGTGGAAAGAAGATGAAAACGCGTTGGGAAGGAGAGTGAAGATCCGTGAGAAGAGAGAAAGTTAGTTTGATAAGATTTTAGTCTTAATTTAATTTTATTATTTTGATTAGGTTGTTTATTAGAATTTAATTAGGAATTTACTTTTTAAGATTTGTTTTATTTAGGTTTTTTTAGAATCATCTTAGGATTAGTTTTAATTAAATAACTTTTTTAGAATTATGTTTTTATTAATTTAGGATTTAGTTAGTAACTATTTACTTAGAAATATTTTTAGAATTAGTAATATTAACTTAGAATTTAGGATTTTAGTTAGTAATTTTAATTTTTGAATTATATTAGGAATAGTTCTAATTAGATAGTTTTTAGAATTAATTTTAAAATAGATTTTTATTAATATTAGTTTAGAATACTTTGGTTTAGTTTAGAATTAGGTTTTAATTAACTTTAGAAATTAGGTTATAATTTTATAATTATTTAGTTTTAGTTTAATTAATTTAGGCTTAGTTTTTTTTAAAGTTTAATTAATCTTAGTGTAGATTAACTTTTAGAATTAATTTTGTTCATAAGTTTAATTAGATTTATTTTTGGTTTAGGTTATTTAGAATAGGTATTAGAATTTAATTTAGACCTTTTAAATTAACTATTTCTTTTAAAATCTCTTATTTTCTTTTAATCCCCGAGTGCGTATGTAAATACATTTGTACATATTTCTTGAGTTTAAAACTTGATGTTGTCTGTGATTGTGTCGCTTTGTGTTTACTTGTTGTTTACCTCATGTATTCGCATGATCACCTTAGGATTCCTAGCTCGACTTAATTTCCGATTAAGTCAGAGGTAGGAGAGACATTAGGCTTTCAATCCAAGCATGACAATATTAGGTTAGTTTCCCTCCTAATCCTGACCATAGGGCCACATTGTATGACAACAATTAGGGTTCAGTTTCCCGTAGGTCTTCATGTGCGTCTCTCTCTTCTCACCTCAAAATTTCTTCAAGAAACTTAATAAAGAATGACAAGCGTCGTGCGCTATGAGCCTTAAGTACATGGAGAATGATGAGTGGGGGGTTTCTCCTTGCTTGTCTAGAGTGTTTAGCATATGCCCTTTGGGCGATATGCGACGCATTCGCCTCCGTGTCATAGTCTTTGTTAGACGATGGCGCGAATCTAGAAGAGGGGTTGAATAGATCCCTTGGTTAAAAAGAGCTGGCGCTACCAATAAAACTGGTTTTAAAAATTTGTTTAATTTGCGGAAGCGGCCGTGGAAAAATACCGTCTTTAATGAACGATTACTAGAAAACCGGATATACGTTTTAGCCGATGGAATCGAATAACGAGTCATGAAAATCACTACGCTAGTCACACTATCAATTTGATTTGGCTCACTATGTGGTATGACTAGTTCCAATGCCTTAAAATAATACCACAATAAATGGACAACACACAAGGCTTTTCGTTCACTTGGAGTGCAGAGCACTACCAGTGAGTTCCGCTTTGAGTAATTTGCTCTAGTTTCCTTGTACAATCAACGATTGTACTAGAGTTAAAATTAGTTTAGCACTTACTCGAAATAGTCCTAGATTTGATATAATTGTTTGCACTAAACCCACACAAATATTAAGCAATGTAAAAACGAAAGGTAAAAGGCACAAGGATTTGTTGAGGCAGTTCCCCCGTCGTCCTCACTTTGGGGTACGTCTGCCCTTAATTCTAACAATAGAATTGAGACCTTATAATATAAATTTAACCTGTTGTAGAATCGTATATACAAGAATTGAAAGCAATCAAACAAACAAACACCCTTGTTGTTGTAGATGCTATCTCCTCTTGCCCCTTGATTCGAGTCGAATCAAGTCCTTTGGCAGTTCATGAGTGAACCTCCGATTACAGCTCTATGTTTGAACAACCTTCCGTCTTCAAACCCCAACCCTGCTGATCTCAAACACCTGCGTGTCAAACCCAAAACTCTCCTTCACAATCCTCCGCTTACCGTTACTAGATCGACGAAACCCACCGCTCCTCGATCACCTTCACTCGGCAAAATATGTGTTGAGACGAATCGTGCAAAAAACCCCAAATTCAGAGAATCTTGGAGGATAAAACCCTAGAGGTTTTATTCAAGAAAAACCTGTCAATTCCTCAACCCAAACCGGATTACCCAATCAGCGGCTTCGAACATTATCACCTTTGACAATCCATAATGCACATCAAAGATTATTGTGTATGATTGTTGTGGTATGAAATGTAAAAGATGAAGATGATGAGAACTTGAATTGACACTGTTGCACCCCAAAATTTGCCCAACATTTCTTTACCTAGCTTATGTTTCATCTCATTCACATTAGCATTATCATTTGCATTTCATTGATATGTATGCAGGAGATCAAGAGGAATTATTACCAATCAAGAGCTACACAAGAGTTTGAAGCTAGCTAAGAAGGTTATTCAGGTGCTCAAGGGTTGATATCCTTGTCAGAGAAGTTAAAAGATCCTCAGAGAGAGTGATTGATGCCAAGAGGGTGTGTCTCCTAACTTGAGAGTTGTGGGAAGTCATCAGATGATTCTGAAGCCTTGAAGTTGGAATTGAGGTCTTGAGAGAGCTCATGAGAAGTGTTGAAGATCACTTTGAGGCTTAGACAGGTCATTGTGCAAGATTAAGAAGGCTCAGCCATGAGTGGTGCAGCTAGGGTTTGACTGGGTCAACCCTAAGTCAACTGATGATTTGAAGAAGGTTGAGACCTAATTCAAGAGCCATGTGATCATGGATTGATACATTGAGATTTTATAAGGATGATTCCAAGGTTAACTCATCATGATTGAAGAGTTTGAGAAGTTTCAAGCTAGGGTTTCTAAGACTTGACAGTGTAAAATCCCCTAGTTTGACCCCTATCTTCAAGGCAATTTAGCTCAAGATGTGATTGTCATCTCATCTTGCTCCCAACATGATTGTTGTATATCATGATCTTAGCTTTAATTTGAGTACTAGAAGTCCTTGATAGGATTTGTAGAACTCAAGTTATGACTTTGACAAGTTACAAGTCATCTGAGGAATGTGAATTTGGAGCTTCAAAGTTACCCAACTTGCATGACACTTTTGCCCTAGAAGGATGATTCCTGTGAACTTTTGGTCAACATGAATGTTGTTCCTTATCCTCTTAGATTTCTATAGAGTACTAGAAGTCCTTGATAGGATTTGTAGAACTCAACTTATGGCTTGGACAAGTCAAGGGTATTTTGGACATTTGGTGATTATAGGTCATTTGTGATCATATGCCATTTTCACCAAAGTAGAGGCCTCAAATGAAGTTTTGTTCAACTAGAAAGTTGCTCAAAATTGGGTTTTAACCTTGACCATGCATCAAGGAGGCATTGAAATGGCTCAAGGAGAGACTTGGTTCAAGAAATTTTGAAAAAGGAAGAATTAAAAGGATTTAATGGTCAAAAATTCAAATAATTCATTTGGTGACCAAATGAGACAAATTTATAGGTGATTTTGAGTGTAAAATGCATTTTAAAGACAATGGCAATGTTGGTTTTTTCATTTGAGGCCCCATTCAAAGATTTGCATTTGATTGCTTATGATGTAAGTTACATAAACCAAACTATGCACAAGTGCAAGACCAATGCTCCAATCCATCCAAACACCTTCATAATCTCATTTGAGGAGAATTTGGATGAGAATGAGGTGATAAACAAGCTGCAAGCAGGGCTGCCATGGATGAGCATGAGATGAGAAATTCAAGAGCAAGAGATATTGGATATCTCATATTGATGGTTCTAGGAACTTCTAGATCATTCCTACTGGTTCTATATAAGCTTTAGAGCTGGTCCAGGGCCAATGTTGGTGAGAATTGGGAGAGAAAAGAGAGATTGCAAACTAAATTTTCTTCTTGCAAATCAAATTCAGTTACACGGTTTTGATCCATTTCATTCCAAATTCTTGCTTTCAACATCTTCCTCTTGAGTGTGTGAGTGATTCCAGATAGAATTCAAGCCAAGATCATAGCAAAATCGTGAGAGAGCACCTTGAGTTCATAGCTTGCAAGTCAAAATCGAATTCAAGGATTCAGAGAGTTTCAATCCAGTTTGTTGCATACAGAAGCTTCCTTTGGTGTTAGTGAAGGTATTTGGAAATTCTTGGAGGTTGATTTGAAGGTTTCAGTGCTCTGTGCATTCAAGTTTTGCAGGTATGTAATTCTCATCGTGTAGCATGATTCATGTAGTTTGGATGGTTTTGATAGGCTAGATGCATTGTAGATCACTGCTAGAAGCTTTTTGGATCATTAATTTGGAGATTAGTGACAATTTAGGGTTTATGCAATTTTCGGTTGAGATTGCTATTCTTGGATTCTTGAGTTTTTAGAACGATTGAGTAGTATAGGTGGATTCCTGGTGAAATTTAGGACAAGTTTCATGTAGAAACCATGTGAAATGGAGGCCTGTAGAGAGAGTTAGGGTTGGACGAGGCCGGTCGGAAAAGCCACCGGCAGCGACCTTCGCGCGCGCAGGTGGAGAGGTTGCAGAGATTTAAATTGAAGAAGATGAAATCTTCGCCTTTCATCTGCGTGGAAATCTTGACTTGGTTTGGTAATCCAAGCGCGTGTGTCGCGCCACGTACCCCCTCCCCCTTCAACGCTGCGTTTCACTTATGGAAGTTTAGGCTTTGTGATGAGAGGCGTACATCCAAGGGAGCGTGGGTTCGAAACTGGTTGTACATTGTTTTCTTTTGTTTCAGTTTGATAATTGGAGAGGAATGTGAGCGCCTGGGCTTTGTACTGGTTGATATCAACACCCCCCCTTGGCCCAATCCAGAAATTAGTGAGAAATATGTGCTATTTACCACGCAGGTTTCACCAATTTCTTTTAATTTCTTTTAATTTCTTCATTTTACATAGTTTAGTAAATAATCCATAAAAAATTGAAAACTAACTCAAATAATTCCATTCTTTTTTCCATTGATTCATGATTGAATCTAGTTTTTTTAGATAAAAAAAATTAATATTTCATGCATTTTTGATTTTATTAGCATTTGTTGAATTTTAATTGATATTGAAATAATCATGGGTGATGCTTTATTTTGTTGAATTTGGTTTGATCATTTGATGATGATTCTTGCCTTGATGTTTTGTGTGTAGCTAGCATAGATATGCATGTTCCCCCTAGATTTTTCTCACATTTTTGTGATGAATGTAAGTGGTAGTTTTAGGTTGAAACTTTTGGAACTCCATTTTTAGGGTTTATGGTTATTACCTTATGATTTAGGTTTTATATCTAGAACTTGGTGGATGACTCAACCTCTGAATTTTGTATGGTAGATTCATGATTGAATTAGGGTCCCTTAGGAATTTTTGTAGGAATTTACAATGTAGTTTACTATTTTTTGTTTGATTTTAGTTTAGGTGCTAACTTTGGATGATTCTAATGCACTAATTTGACTAGATTAACCCCTTAGGTTCCCTTAGAGTAAGCTTGTGTTGTTTTTGCCCTTGGTTGAGGATGAAGGCAAGTTGAAGATGCAATGGAGTGCTTGAAGAAGCTTGGATGTGAAGATCTTCCCTTCTTTTGGTGTAGTGTTGATTAGGTGTTAAGATTAGGGTTTGTAGGCAGAACTTCTAGATAGATTCTCTTCCTTCATAAACATGGGAGATGTTGATCACTTCCATTCTTCCCTATGATGTAAGGTCCCCTTGTAAAGGCCTCATGCCTCCTTTGGTAGGATGTGTGGCTCTTTACAAGTTGGTAGAACCTTTGAGGGTCCCTTTCTCTGATGATAGGATACTTAGTGGTGACCTTTGGTCTTCACTTTGCTACCAATCATCCAAACTTTTCTCTTGTTAGATGAATCTTTCTCCCTTGCTAGAGGATGGAGTTCCTTGCTTGAAGAAGATTGAAGGCTAGAAGTTGATACTTCTCTGTATTTGAAGACTGTCATTGAAGCTGAAGCTTGTAGATCAGGAAGAGCAAGTTCATACTTGTAAGGAAGAAGGAGCTGAAGCTTGAAGAAGAAGAGGAACAAGTTGACACTTGTGAAGAGAATCCAGTTGAGATCAGATGAAGAAGCTGAAGCTTGAAGTTGGAGAACAAGTTGATACTTGCAGCTAGGATTGAAGCCTGAAGGTGGAGTTCACTTTGGAGCTGAGGCCTAAAGAAGAAATAATGAGTTGATACATATGTTTGATGGTTTAGAAGATTGGAGAAGCAAGTTGACACTTGCTATTGAAGATGATAGCCTTGAAGAGTAGTTGAAGACTGAGGACTGAACTGCTGTTAGAGGAGCTTTACTGTGAAGTTAGGGGAGCTGTCGATTTGCTTTCTTGTCTGTTTGCTTGCCGTGCAACTGTATTGATGTGACTTGTTTGATTTGCTTGATGCATTAGAATAAGTTCATTTTTAGACTGATGTAAGCTAGGAGCATGATCGCACTAGAGGTTGAGTTTCTCCCTCTGCTTGTATTTTTACTGTATGGCTTTGCTTGCGGGTATTCGGTAGAGCTCAGCTCCCTTGCCTATGTGGTCTTGTATTTTGCTTGATAGCATGTTATTTCTCCTGTATGATTACAATTATTCATATCTGGCTTGAGGTTGAGATGAGCTTGTGGAGGCTGTTGCCCCACACACATTTCCTCCCTCACTTGCATTGCATGCATTTTACTTTACTGTATATCTGTTTACTGTTTAAGCTGATGCTTTATCTGTTTCTGTATCATTGGCATGATCCCCTAGGAATCTCACTTCCTTTGATAAGGAAGTGATGATTAGAACTTTAGGTTGAAACCTATGCATGATAACTTCTAGGAGTTTCCTGGTTCAAGCTTCAACCATAGGATGAATCCTTGGCATGACAACATTAGGACTTGAGAGTCTCCCCTTAGTTGAACCTGTTCATTCTCTCTTCTCATCTCAAAACAAATTAAAATACAGTAATAAAGGTTAACTGATGTCGTACGTTACGAGCCTTAAGCTATCTGAGAAAGGGTTGTCGGAGAGTTTCTTTTCGACAGCTTGGATGTTTAGTATGGCACCCTTTGGGTGACATGCGACGCATTCACTCTCAGGTCATAGTCTCTAGTGCGATATTGGTTGCAAACAACCATAAAAAACAGTTATTCCGTAAAAGACAGAAAACAAACTTCAAACCTTTTCGCCCCGTGGGCCCGTAATTCAAAGGAAAGCTTTTCTGAAGAAAAGAGTGTCGTTAACTCCCAGTTCTACCGCAAACGGTAATGCCTAAGTCTCCAAGGGTCGAGCTGCGTACACCAAACTGCTAGAACTGTTTGTTAACCCTACTCGATAAAACAGATGAATCTGAATTCTCGTAACCCGTAGTTTCCCGAACTACGTAAGCTCTGATCTCTCATGCCTGTTGAGAGTAGGTAGGCACAATACTGACGTATTGGCGAGCCACCTTCCCCGTTACCCGTAGTTAGCCGAACTACGTTGACTCTGATTTCTCATTCTCTGATGAGAATACGTAGGCATAAAGCGCGACGCTTTGCCGAGTCATTTTCTTTTCTTTTCAGACCAGCCTTGATAGGTAGATAGATAAAACCAACCCATCAGATAAACACAACAAGCATGGATCGCATCGAGTACGATGGACGTGAGGGGTGCTAATACCTTCCCCTTGCGTAACCGACTCCCGAACCCAGACAATGGTTGCGATGACCTTGTCTTATACCTTTTCGTCAGGTTTTTCCGATCGTTTCCTTTCCCGTTCTGAGGGATAAATAACAAAAGGTGGCGACTCTTCTATTTTTCCGGCACCTTATTTTCGCGGTAGCGACAGCTGGCGACTCTGCTGGGGACTTGATAGTTTCCGGGGATCCAACGTCCCTTATGTGAGTCAATCTGGGGATCCAACGTCCCTGCGAGAGTCAATCCTAGCGCTTATATGATTACTTGTTGGGTTGTGTTTATTTATCGCATTTTATTTCCCGCATCTTTATTTTCAGTATGATATGATTATCTGTGCTATTGTGGGAGGGGCATTCTGATGAGTGAGAAGCCAGACCCAGGCTTGAGTGTACTTAGCATTAGTTGTGTAAATTAGTGGGCGCGTGCTTGCTTTGCAGGCACTAGTGTCTCATGAAATCCACGCTCAGACGAGGTTCTCCCGGTTGACTTCTTTTCCGGCCCTTTGGGCCTGAGGGGTTGTTGGTTTGGAGGATTGTCGACTCTGGGGACCGATCATTTGGAATTCAGCTGAGTGAGGCCGCTTCAAGAGATGGTGATGCCACACCTTTTGGGTATCGTATCACCCCTCTTGAATGTTTGTGACGCTGATGACCGCATAGGATGCCGAACCTGTGCCAGTATAGGTCCATACCTGTGAGCAGGGTTGGGTTTGTTGCAGGAAACCTTAACCTCCAGACTACCTGGTTTTCTTGATAGTGAATCAATTTTGTTGGTATCAGAGGTTCTCATCTTTAGAGATGTATGTGTGTTCTTGACAGAGCAGATTTATGGTCCTGTATCAGAGGTCCTTATTATCAGATGGGTGTTTGTTCTTGACAGAGCAAAATGTATGGTCCGATATCAGGGTTTTCTTCTCATCAGAGATAGAGTTGTTCTTGACATAGCAGTATTATGGTTTTGTTGATACAGAATCTTCACCTTCATCTCCTCAACAGCACAGTCGTCTTGATCTCCTGCTGCATGATTGCATTTTACATTGCTTTGCATAACCATTTGCATTTCATTAACGTGTGTCTATGTTGCAGGCACCGTTTCCCCCGATTCAGGTTTTCTTGCCTTCTGTCGTGCTATTATGGGTTCTCTGAGGAAGACTATGGCTTACAAGCTCCCCACTCCGGATGTTGTTCAGCTGACTGGTTTGATTGCTTTGGCAGATGATTCTGTGAGAGGTGAATTCAGAAAATCTTATGGGAAACTGCTTAGCCTGGTTCATAAACCTTCTGTGTTTGAGTTGAATGGGTTGCACGCCCTGCTGCAATTCTACAATCCTCCTTTGAGATGCTTTACTTTCCAGGACTTTATTCTCGCACCCACACTAGAGGAGTATGTTGATTTATTAGGTGTGCCTATCAAGAGTCAGATGCCCTTTGTTCATATGGATGCTGAGCCTAATCTGGCTGGTCTAGCTTCCTCACTTCACCTAGATGCCTCCGAGTTGGTCTTGTCTAGTTGGAACAAGGTTCCCGGTTTCTACTTACAGTTTTTAGTGGGAAAGGCCCAGCAGTATGCCAAGGACGGTTGTTGGATCGTGTTCAACGCCATTCTTGCTCTTTGCATATATGGCATCATTCTGTTCCCCAATATGCCTGACTTTGTAGACTTCGACGCCTTTCACATCTTTGCATCAGGGAATCCAGTCCCTACATTGATTGGAGATGTTTACCATTCCGTCCACTACAAAAACGAGAACAGAAGGGGTAGGAACGTCTCGTGCGGTGTGCCCCTGCTCTATAGATGGCTTGATCACCTACCCAAGAAGGGTCCCTTTGCTTTGTCTGCAGCCACAACTGAGTGGTCAGAGCGATTGATGAGTCTGTCAGCGGAGGATATTGCCTGGTTTGATAAAGATAGGTTGGGTACTGAGATTATCTTCAGCTGCAGTGGGTTTCCGCATGTGCCTATGATAGGCAGGAAGGGCTGTATCAACTATAATCCATCTCTGCTGGTCCGACAGTTTGCTTATGCTTTGAGAGCTCCGCCGAAGGATGAAGAGGTGTAGGAATCTCTGTACCTCACTGGTCTTCTAGAGGGGGATATGTTATCTAAGCTTCAGCGCGCTTGGAATGGTATCTGTAAGCGGGGAAAGCCGTTGCTGGGAAAAAGTAATAGCCAAGCCTACGCTCCATATGTGACCTGGATCAGAGCCAGAGCAGATATTATAGGGATGCCGTTTCCTCCTGCCAAGCTAGGAAGCCATCCCGTGATTGAAGAGCCTACCACCGTGCCTATTCAGCAGCATAATCAGGTGTTAGCTGAGAGAGATGAGCTGAAAAAGGTTAATGAAGAACTGGAGAAAGAATTGGCTCAACTCAGAAGCGAGAGAGGCGAAGCCGTCCATTCCTTCAAGAGGCAAACAGAGCTGGTGAACCAGTTAGGGACGGATTTGACTAAGCAGATAGCTGAGCGTGAGCGCTTGGGTCGAGACTTCAAAGCTGTCAATGACGTACTGGCCACCAAGAAGCAACACTTGGATGAAGCGTACCAGAGAATATCCAAGTTTAATCAGCATTGGAAGGCCACCCTAGCCAACGGCAAGGAACGGGAGGATAAACTGAAACAGCAGATTTCCAAGTTGAAAGCCCGGGTGAAGGCTAGTGAGAAGAGGTTTGATGAAGAAACCGCTCGCAGATATGCCGCTGAAGGCCTGCTCAACAAGGCTCTTGCTAACCTGAAGGAGCGCAAACTGACGTTTGAATCCAAGAAGCAGAAGCTAGAAGACTGTTTCGGCGAAGGAGCATGGGAAGACTCAGTTGAAGGTCTTCAATACACTATTATGCGGAGGGAGTTACTCGTCGAAGGGTTGCTCACTCGGCCTGATCATCCAGAAACGAGGGATCTGTTAGAAGAGTATCGAGCCCGTGGCCGTACTTGACTATGTTTGTCATCCTTTTGTCTTGATCATTATCGTATGCTGACCATCACCAGGCTTGTTGGTCGAGGTCATGCTATTGATTCTGCTTGTATCCAGTGACGTTGTGTACTGCCTTGATGGGCTTTCTTTTATGTATGAGATGTTATTTCCATGACTGGACTCGGACTTCTTATTATCAGCACTGGCACTCAGGCACTAGGATCGGGGGAATCTCCCTAACGCACAGACACACGTTTGCATTTGCATGAAGCATTTGCATAACGAGCACTTTGTCATTTTTTCTAACCCTTTGTGTATGCAGGTTGTTCCAGGATTGATCAAAGACCAATCCACCGCTATCCGACCAGAGCCAATCAAGCTAGAGCTATGGAGCAAGTACAGAATGACGTTCAAGAACTCCGAGAGAGGATGGACCGCTTCATGGAGCTCATGCAAGTGGTTGCCAACGGCCAAGACCAGCTCAGAACATTGGTCCAGCCTCTGATTTCAAGGGTTGACAGCAATGGTGTACTCCATGGTGGGACTGTTCCAACCCCTCCACCTGTTGAAACTCCTCAGAACGGCGTCCCCGTGACCGGGGGGAATGTTAGTGGTAACGGCAACGTGATCGCTAACATGGGGCTCAATGGTAATACGACTGGCGTCGGTAATGGGAATTTCGAAGCTAATGTCAATGTTGGGCTGGGCAACGGCAACACAGGTGTTGGAAATCTGTATGGGCCTCAGCCATGGTTAGAAGACCGTCAAGACAATTTGTTCTCACAGAAGGGTGCTGAAGGAGAGCTGAATGCTGAAGCACGTCTGAGGTTTAAGGCACTCGAGGACAAGATGAGGAACTTCGAAAACCTGAATACCATGGGGGTTGACATGTCCAAGTTGGGACTGATTGCTGATTTCAAGGTGCCTCCCAAGTTCAAGGTACCCGACTTTGAGAAGTACAAGGGCACCACCTGCCCTCGCGTCCACCTGAGATCATACTACCGGAAAATGTCCGCTCACTCTGAAGACGAGAAGTTGCTGATGCACTTCTTTCAGGATAGCTTGTCCGGGCCATCCCTAGAATGGTACATGAGTTTGGAACCCACCAGCGTGCGCACGTGGAAGGAACTTGCTGAGGCATTCGTGCACCACTATCAGTATAACAGTGATTTGGCTCCAAACCGAGTCCAACTGCAGAATTTGTCACAGAGGAACAACGAAGGATTCAAGGAATACGCCCAGCGGTGGCGTGAATTGGCAGCTAGGGTTCAGCCGCCGATGGTTGAACGGGAGCTTGTTGAAATGTTTGTAGCCACCCTCCCAGGGGTTTATTACGAGAAATTGGTCAGCAGTATGTCTGAAAGCTTCTCAGATCTCATCATCACGGGCGAGCACGTTGAAAATGTGATCAAACTGGGGAAAATTCAAGGTGATTTGTCCTCAGCTAGAGGAGGAAAGAAACCGTATGGTGGCAAAAGGCGGGAAGGAGAGACGAGCGCTGTGTCCAACGCTCGAAGGAAAGGCAAGGGCCAGCACCAGCAGGTGGCTAGCATAACCATCCCCGCAGTCCAACAACCCCAGCCACAGCAGCAGCAGCAGCAGCCGAATCAACAAGGGTACAGAAAGTATCAGAACATGGCACCTCTATCAAGTCGTCACCTTGAGACACCGCCCATGTCTTATGCTCAGCTATTACAAACTCTGCTTCAGTTGCAGTTAGTCCAAAAGAGAACCCTGGCTCCCTTGACAGGGGCACCTCCGCCAGGTTATGATACAAATGCAACATGTGAGTTTCACTCGGGGGCACCGGGCCACATGATAGAAAACTGCAAAGCCTTCAAGCACAAGGTGCAAGATATGATGGATGCTAAGATCATCAATTTCTAAGATAATGTGCCAAACGTCATGAAGAACCCTATGCCAAATCACAGGGGGGGTGGAGTAAATGCCATTATTGAAGACGAGAGTTTGGATTTGGTGACTGACGTCAAGGATCTGAAGACACCGCTTAGCTTCCTTAAAGCCAAGCTGATGAAAAGAGGTTTCTTCCCAGGCTGTGGGGAACTGTGTATAGGCTGTGCGACTCGTCCTGATGGGTGTGAGTAGTTGATAGAGAGGATTCAGAGTCTGATGACCGAAGGAATCTTGCAGTTTAGCCGAAGGGCCGAATATGGATCTGGAGAGGTAATGCTGAAGCAAAATGATGAGGTTGCCACCATCACCATCCCTCGCCGGACGATCACTATTTCTGCACCTAGGCCGCCCACGATTACCATCACCAAGGCTGGGCCGATACCTTTTGAAAGCACCAATGCTGTCCCGTGGGATTATGGGGCGGACGTCTACTGCAATGGACAAAAATTGGAACTAGAACCATTTGGGCGGTCTGTGGATAACCTAGTGGGCATTGGCGGAATCACTCGCAGCGGAAGAGTATTTGCTCCACCAGAGATCGCGGCGGACAAATCCGAAAAAGCTGATGTAACCGATAAGGGAAAGAGTAAAGTCGTTGAGGAAACCTCTCGTGGGGTGGAGAAGGACTTATTTGTAAAGGATGCTGAAGAGTTTATGAGGTTGATTAAGAAGAGTGACTACAGGATCATGGATCATCTCCATCAAACACCCTCAAAAATTTCCATCCTGAATTTGTTGCTGTGTTCTGAGGCACATCGCAACACGCTGCTGAAGGTTTTGAATGCCACGTATGTGCCGCAGGAAATATCGGTCAACCATTTAGAAGGGGTCATAGCCCACGTGAATGCTAGAAACGGGTTAGGGTTCACTGACCTGGAGCTGACGCCGAAGGGAAGAAATCACAACAGCGCCCTGCACATCTCGATAGAGTGTAGGGGAACGATTATGTCTCATGTGTTGGTGGACACCGGGTCATCGCTCAATGTTCTTCCGAAGAAAGCATTGATGAAGTTAGATACTCGAGGGTTAATCTGCACACCCAGTGATCTGGTTGTGAAAGCTTTCGATGGAACCAAACGTCATGTTTTTGGAGAGGTAACGTTGCCAATCCAAGTTGGGCCGGAAACTTTCAACGCAGTCTTCTACATTATGGACATCATGCCTGCCTACAGCTGTCTCCTAGGCCGGCCATGGATCCACTCTGCTGGTGCCGTGACCTCCACGTTGCACCAGAAGCTCAAGTATGCTGTTGGAGGTAGCGTCGTGACTGTGTGTGGCGAGGAGGATATAATGGTGAGCCACTTGTCGTCCTTCAAGTATGTTGAGACGGATGGGGAAATCCACGAAACCCTATGTCAGGCGTTCAAAGCTGTTAAAGTCAAGAACGTAGCTCCTGTAATCACTGAGAAACCAGAGATGACTCTCTCTTCCTTCAAGGAAGCCCGGGCCGTTGTTCAAGCCGGATCTACCCCAGGCTGGGGGCGAATTCTAGAGATACCTAACAAACAGGACAAGTTTGGGTTAGGATACTCTCCTATGGCTGAAGCCTCCTCTTCTCACAGTGCGTCGCGAGGTAAAGGGCCGATCCAGTTTACAAGCGGCGGGGTGATATTTGAAAGTGTCAACGCGGTGTCTGAAGACGGCGAAGACAGCGATTGCGACCTAGACTCTTGGATCCAGCCAAGCAAACCAGGCGAGAGCCTCAACAACTGGTCCATCAGGGATACCATCCAAGTGACAGGCAAAGAGTAATGATTTACTTTTTCCAATCATTGTACAACCCTATGTCCTACCCGGGGCATAGTGGTTTTATTGTCAGGGCCTTGTTTGATTATGTACATGCATTTTACCAATAAATCAAAAGGCGTTTTTCTTCGTATTCAAATATTGTGATCTCTGTTATTCCTGTTTTATATTTGTTTTGAAAAACAATAAAATGGCAATGAGGTTTGTGCTAACCTGCATATCCTTGTTTTAAGCTTAACCCTTGTTATTGCAGGATCCACATTGCAGATGACATCGACTCTGGACCTTTTACGACTCACTTCGACTTCGATTGCCCGATCTATCAAGCCGAAGAAGAGATTGATGAAGACAAAGACCTTCCCGAAGAGTTGGCCCGCTTGTTGAAACAAGAAGAGAAAGTTATTCTGCCTCACGAAGAAGAAATTGAGATTATGAATCTGGGTTCTGAAGAACTTGTCAGGAACGTCAGGATAGGGGCTGCATTGCAGAGTGATGTCAAGCAGAGATTGGTCGAGATGCTGAGAGAGTATAGTGACGTCTTCGCTTGGTCATACGAAGATATGCCCGGACTTGACACTGACATTATGGTCCACCACTTGCCGCTGCGAGAAGATTGTCCTCCCGTTAAGCAGAAGCTCAGGAGGACGCGACCAGATATGGCCGTTAAGATCAAAGGAGAGGTGCAGAAACAGCTTGATGCTGTCTTCTTAGCGGTCACTACTTACCCTCCGTGGGTCGCCAACATAGTGCCTGTACCGAAGAAGGACGGTAAGGTACGTATGTGCGTCGATTACTGGGATTTGAATAGGGCGAGCCCTAAAGATGATTTCCTGCTCCCTCATATCGATGTGTTGGTCGACAATACAGCTCAGTTCTCCGTATTTTTGTTCATGGATGGCTTCTCCGGCTACAATCAGATCAAGATGGCGCCGGAGGACATGGAGAAAACTACGTTTATTACACCTTGGGGAACGTTTTGCTATAAGGTAATGCCTTTCGGTCTGAAGAATGCAGGGGCCACTTACCAACGAGCAATGGTCACTTTGTTCCATGATATGATTCATCATGAGATTGAAGTCTATGTTGATGACATGATTGCGAAGTCCCAAACGGAGGAAGGACATCTGGTCAATTTGCTGAAGCTTTTTGAAAGGCTTAGGAAGTTCAGGTTGAGGCTGAATCCTAACAAGTGTACTTTTGGGGTATGGTCTGGAAAACTACTAGGGTTTATCGTGAGCGAAAGAGGCATTGAGGTTGATCCTGCGAAGATAAAAGCAATACAAGAAATGCCAGCGCCAAAAACAGAAAAAGAAGTTCGTGGTTTCCTGGGCAGAATAAACTACATCGCAAGGTTTATTTCTCAGCTCACGGCCACGTGTGAACCGATGTTCAAACTACTAAAGAAAAATCAGGCGATTATCTGGAACGAGGATTTCCAGAAGGCATTTGATAAGATAAAACAGTATCTACAGGAACCTCCGATCTTGATTCCCCAAGTGGCCGGAAGACCCTTAATCATGTACTTGACAGTTCTTGAGAATAGTATGGGGTGTGTTCTCGGTCAGCACGACGAGATAGGCAAAAAGGAGCATGTCATTTACTACTTGAGTAAAAAGTTCACAGATTGTGAATCTCGTTACTCGATGCTGGAGAAGACGTGTTGTGCACTAGCCTGGGCTGCCAAACGTTTACGACAGTACATGCTCAACCACACCACCATGCTAATTTCGAAGATGGATCCGATCAAGTACGTCTTCGAGAAACAAGCGCTTTCGGGCAGGATTGCCAGATGGCAAATGGCAAATGGTGTTGACGGAATATGACATTCAGTACGTTTCCCAGAAGGCTATCAAGGGAAGCGTATTGTCTAAATACCTGGCCGAACAGCCGATCGAGGATTACCAGTCGATGAAATTTGAATTCCCTGATGAGGATATCATGTTTCTTAAAGCGAAATATTGCGATGAACCGTTGCCCGACGAGGGTCCAGATAGGAAGTCCCAATGGAAATTGATATTTGACGGGGTGGTTAACTCTTATGGAAGTGGCATTGGGGCGATCATCACGACTCCCCACGGATCCCACATCCCGTTTACTGCGAGACTGACGTTTCCAGTCACCAATAACGAAGTGGAGTACGAAGCATGCATCATGGGTCTAGAAGAAGCGATTGATTTGAGAATCAAGAACCTAGATGTATATGGTGACTCAGCACTTATGATCAACCTAATTAAAGGGGATTGGGAGACTCGTCAATCGAATTTGGTGTCGTACATGAACTATGCCAGAAGGCTGCTTCCGTTCTTTGATCGAGTGGAACTCCATCATGTGCCCAGGGCTGAAAATCAGATGGCTGATGCCTTAGCCACGTTGGCTTCGATGTATAAAGTCAATTTTTGGAATGAAGCTCCAAGGATTGTCCTTTCTCGTCTTGATAGACCTGCATTCGTCTTTGTGATCGAGGAAGCCTCCGACGGCAAGCCATGGTTCCATGACATCCAGACCTTCCTTATGACTAAGGAGTATCCTGCGGGAGCGTCAACCCAGGATAAGAAGACTCTGAGGAGGCTGTCTGGAATTTTTTATCTCAATCCTGATGGAGTTTTGTATAAGAGAAACCACGATCTCGTGCTACTCAGATGTGTAGATGAGAAAGAGGCGAGTATACTCATGGAAGAAGTCCATGAAGGCACATTTGGTACGCACGCCGGCGGACATGCTATGACAAGGAAGATCCTGAGAGCAGGATATTACTGGCTGACGATGGAATCAGATTGCTTTAAATTCGCAAAGAGATGTCATAAATGCCAGATTTATGCTGATAAGATTCACATGCCGACGTGCCCGTTAAACGTCATGTCCTCCCCGTGGCCGTTCTCCATGTGGGGCATCGACATGATAGGCAAGATCGAGCCCACTACATCTAACGGTCATCGCTTCATTCTAGTAGCTATCGACTACTTCACCAAGTGGGTGGAGGCAGCCTCATATGCTAATGTGACCAAGCAGGTGGTGGCTAAATTCATAAAGAGGGACATCATCTGTCGTTACAAAATTCCCGAGCGGATCATTACTGATAATGGTTCGAATCTGAATAACAAGATGATGAAGGAGCTGTGCCAGAGTTTCAAGATTGAACACCACAACTCATCTCCTTACCGGCCGAAGATGAATGGCGTCGTTGAAGCGGACAATAAAAACATTAAGAAGATTGTACAGAAGATGGTTGTGACCTATAAGGATTGGCACGAGATGTTGCCATTTGCACTGCATGGTTATCGTACAACGGTACGTACGTCAACCGGGGCAACTCCTTTCTCACTGGTGTACGGTATGGAAGCAGTCCTACCGTTAGAAGTTGAGATTCCTTATTTACGAGTTTTGGTTGACGTGAAACTCGATGAGGCAGAATGGATCAAGAACCGACTAAACCAACTCAGCCTGATGGACGAGAAAAGATTAGCATCGATTGCATATGGTCGTCTGTACCAAAGCCAAATGAAGAAAGCCTATGACAAGAAGGTGCGTCCTAGAAGCTTTCAGATGGGTGATCTCGTCCTGAAGAAGATTCTTCCTCCATACTCCGATCACCGGGGCAAGTGGACTCCTAATTACGAAGGTCCGTACGTCGTCAGCAAGGTCTTCTCGGGAGGAGCCTTGTTGTTATCCACGATGGATGGTGAAGATTTTGCATCCCCGGTGAAAGCGGATGCAGTTAAAAAATACTTTGCTTAAAAATGACCCGCTGGAAAGAAAAAGAATATCCAGGCAAAAATGGGGCATCCTGGCGAACCCTAAAAAAGGAAAAAGGTTCGGGCAAAAATTAGGGATATAAAAGAAAAGAATGTACACCCTCAAAGTCGAAAACCTGGAAGGGCGACTTTGGCAAAAAAGGGTATCCCGGTGAATCGAAAACCCGGAAGGGCGATTCAGGCAAAAGTTAGGGATTTGAAAAAGAAAATGACTGCGTTCCGCGTGTGGACTTTCATTGTTTAGTGGTTTGGAAGACCTGAGGGCCGTTTATCCGAATCAATCTCTTCTGAAGCTGAAGCGTCGGAGAAGTATCGAAGTCGAGTGGGTCATAGAGGGATCAACTCATGGTGTTCGTCTATGCCTCATTGCCGACATTTGTGTATATACTGATGTATATTTATGCTTTTGTATTTGCGCAGCTTCCTCATTCCAGGAGCTTGCATCTGTTGTAAAACACTTTTGCCCATTCAGGGGTTCGTTATCAATGAAATGTATACTATTCAGCAATTCTGTTTGTTTGTTAGCATCTATCTGTTTTGTTTGCGGAAAAGAACGCCGATGTTTTTGATAAAATGCGCATACATAAACTTACTGGCCTAGGCCACTGATTGTTGAAACAATGAATTACTTGAACATTGTCACAAGATGATAACCTTGATAGGTCCCTTTGAGAAGGGTATCTTGTCTGTTTGTTTATGTTGTTACAGGTAGCATATTCCAGGCAGTACGCCGTATGTTTCCTCAAGCAGGATGATTCCTTCTTCCCTAGCAAATGTAGCAGCATCTCCCCATGGAGTCTGAACATGAGATCGTAGGCATTGATATGTCTCCCCAAGCAGAGAAGATTATCTCCCCAATCAGATGTATCCTGAAGGATCATCGTCTCCCCAGCTGAGTCATACACTAAAGTATGCGGCTTTCAAAAGTTCAGCCTGAAGTCTCCAGCGGAATTGAAATTCCCCACAGAGTTGTGCTCTCCCCAGCAAGCAGGATGATTCCTTCGTCCCCAGCCGAGCTGGCAGCTCCCCAAGAGAGCCGAGTCCTTGGAAGCCGTTCAGGCCACAATTGGTTTTCCCCAGTAGAGAGTACTGAATAGCTGATGCTGTATTTCCCCATCGGAGTCGTCATCTCCAGGAACGTTTAGCCGCGAAGACCGCGCAATTTATTTCTGCGATTGACATCGTTTCCCTCAGCAGTTTGTAGTTCGTACACCTAGATGAGCAGGTCCAGGTTCTCGTAGAACTTTGTTCCCCTACAGCAGTCGACTGAAGTTCGTTTCCCCGGGCGGAGTCCGATTGAGATTGGTGTGACTTCTTCTCCTCAGCAGGATGATTCCTCCTCTCCACCAGAGTGGTTCCTTCTCCTTGACAGGAGGATTCTCCCTTCAGCATTTATTTTGCTGATGGGGTCGTAGCATCTTGCATGATTGCATAGCATTTACCCTAAAAATGCATAGCATTTCCACCGTGTGGAGCATTGCACCATAGTCAAACATATGCATATGAAACATGAGCTAGGTCGTTACCGTTCTTGTTTTGCAGGTATTCCCCAGCAAAGTCGCTCACCCAAGATGATTATTGAATTCCCCAGCGAAGTGGTCTGCTTAAGATGATTCTTAAAATCCCCAGTGAAGTCGCAAGAGTTGGTTGCTCAAGTTGATGCTCAGAGTCCCCGGCAGAGTGATTGCTCAGGATGATTCCTGAAATCTCCAACATAGTTATTGGTTTAAGATGATTCTTGAAGTCCTCAGCAGAGTTGATTCACCCATAATGATTTCTGGACCCCCGAAGTAGAGTTACTTGATAGTTCTCCAGAATCCCCAGCGGAGATGTGTCATCCCCAGCAGATTGGAACGACGAAGTTGAAATTTCCTTGAAAGACTTGATGATTGAAGTCCGGCAGCGGTGCCAAAACCCCTGACTTACTGATGGAGTCTAACCACGAGGTCGAAGCAGTTCTCTCAGCTGATGCGGAGTTCCAGACGGTAAAAGATTGTATATCCTTATTTGGTTCATGATTGACCGAAGATTCTATTCCAGGCTTACTAACAAAGTCCGGCTGACGCCCAAAATTTCTTTGAATGCTCGATGGCATGATTAACTTGATTGTTAAAAAGTTCCTAATGACCTGATGAGTCCCGAGGAATTCGTCTGCCGCCGTGTCGCAGAATGCTTGACGACGATACCAATCATCAGTTACCGTGTAACTGGTGATCCCTTGATGACTTGAGGACGAATATCTACAGCAAAGTCAAATGATCATCCTGACGGAGATTTGAGATTAGACCTTTCACCGGTTACCGTGTGACCAATTCCCCAGCAGAGTTGCCGTGCAATTGTCGTGCTCAGTTTTTGAAGATGTGCCTACCAATCAAAGTATCGTTTACCTTGACGGTGGCAGATCACCTGTTACCGTGTAACCAGTGATCCCTCGATGATTTGAGGAGGCCATGATATCAGATAAATTAGAGAATCATCCTGAAGGAGATTCAGATCAGTATTTCTCCAGCTAGTTGCCGCGCGACTATTTTTTCAGTTTCCGAAGATTTGTCCCCATCAGAGTACCGTATACGTGTGCAGTTGGCAAATTTCCGGGTTTGTTGGTATTCAACCGTCTTTTACCTCGATTGTTTGAGAGCCGTTCACTTCTCACCCAGTTAGGTTCAAGCCGCTTGAATAGGGGCAGTTGTTGCACCCCAAAATCGGATTACCCAATCAGCGGCTTCGAACATTATCACCTTTGACAATCCATAATGCACATCAAAGATTATTGTGTGTGATTGTTGTGGTATGAAATGTAAAAGATGAAGATGATGAGAACTTGAATTGACACTGTTGCACCCCAAAATTTGCCCAACATTTCTTTACCTAGCTTATGTTTCATCTCATTCACATTAGCATTATCATTTGCATTTCATTGACATGTATGCAGGAGATCAAGAGGAATGATTACCAATCAAGAGCTACACAAGAGTTTGAAGCTAGCTAAGAAGGTTATTCAGGTGCTCAAGGGTTGATATCCTTGTCAGAGAAGTTAAAAGATCCTCAGAGAGAGTGATTGATGCCAAGAGGGTGTGTCTCCTAACTTGAGAGTTGTGGGAAGTCATCAGATGATTCTGAAGCCTTGAAGTTGGACTTGAGGTCTTGAGAGAGCTCATGAGAAGTGTTGAAGATCACTTTGAGGCTTAGACAGGTCATTGTGCAAGATTAAGAAGGCTCATCCATGAGGGGTGCAGCTAGGGTTTGACTGGGTCAACCCTAAGTCAACTGATGATTTGAAGAAGGTTGAGACCTAATTCAAGAGCCATGTGATCATGGATTGATACATTGAGATGTTATAAGGATGATTCCAAGGTTAACTCATCATGATTGAAGAGTTTGAGAAGTTTCAAGCTAGGGTTTCTAAGACTTGACAGTGTAAAATCCCCTAGTTTGACCCCTATCTTCAAGGCAATTTAGCTCAAGATGTGATTGTCATCTCATCTTGCCCCCAACATGATTGTTGTAGAGCATGATCTTAGCTTTAATTTTAGTACTATAAGTCCTTGATAGGATTTGTAGAAATCAAGTTATGACTTTGACAAGTTACAAGTCATCTAAGGAATGTGAATTTGGAGCTTGAAAGTTACCCAACTTGCATGACACTTTTGCCCTAGAAGGATGATTCTTGTGAACTTTTGGTCAACATGAATGTTGTTCCTTATCCTCTTGGCTTTCTAGAGAGTACTAGAAGTCCTTGATAGGATTTGTATAACTCAACTTATGGCTTGGACAAGTCAAGGGTATTTTGGACATTTGGTGATTATAGGTCATTTGTGATCATAGGCCATTTTCACCAACTTAGAGGCCTCAAATGAAGTTTTGTTCAACTAGAAAGTTGCTCAAAATGGGGTTTTAACCTTGACCATGCATCAAGGAGGCATTGAAATGGCTCAAGGAGAGACTTGGTTCAAGAAATTTTGAAAAAGGAAGAATTAAAAGGATTTAATGGTCAAAAATTCAAATAATTCATTTGGTGACCAAATGAGACAAATTTATAGGTCATTTTGAGTGTAAAATGAATTTTAAAGACAATGGCAATGTTGGTTTTTTCATTTGAGGCCCCATTCAAAGATTTGCATTTGATTGCTTATGATGTAAGTTACATAAACCAAACTATGCACAAGTGCAAGACCAATGCTCCAATCCATCCAAACACCTTCATAATCTCATTTGAGGAGAATTTGGATGAGAATGAGGTGATAAACAAGCTGCAAGAAGGGCTTCCATGGATGAGCATGAGATGAGAAATTCAAGAGCAAGAGATATTGGATATCTCATATTGATGGTTCTAGGAACTTCTAGATCATTCCTACTGGTTCTATATAAGCTTTAGAGCTGGTCCAGGGCCAAGGTTGGTGAGAATTGGGAGAGAAAAGAGAGATTGCAAACTAAATTTTCTTCTTACAAATCAAATTAAGTTACACGGTTTTGATCCATTTCAGTCCAAATTCTTGCTTTCAACATCTTCCTCTTGAGTGTGTGAGTGATTCCAGATAGAATTCAAGCCAAGATCATAGCAAAATCGTGAGAGAGCACCTTGAGTTCATAGCTTGCAAGTCAAAATAGAATTCAAGGATTCAGAGAGTTTCAATCCAGTTTGTTGCATACAGAAGCTTCCTTTGGTGTTAGTGAAGGTATCTGGAAATTCTTGGAGGTTGATTTGAAGGTTTCAGTACTCTGTGCATTCAAGTTTTGCAGGTATGTAATTCTCATCGTGTAGCATGATTCATGTAGTTTGTCTAGGTTTTGATAGGCTAGATGCATTGTAGATCACTGCTAGAAGCTTTTTGGATCATTAGTTTTGAGATTAGTGACAATTTAGGGTTTATGCAATTTTCGGTTGAGATTGCTATTCTTGGATTCTTGAGTTTTTAGAACGATTGAGTAGTATAGGTGGATTCCTGGTGAAATTTAGGACAAGATTCACGTAGAAACCATGTGAAATGGAGGCCTGTAGAGAGAGTCAGGGTTGTACGAGGCCGGCCGGAAAAGCCACCGGCGGTGACCTTCGCGCGCGCAGGTGGTCAGGTTGCAGAGATTTGAATTGAAGAAGATGAAATCTTCGCCTTTCATCTGCGTGGAAATCTTGACTTAGTCTGGTAATCCAAGCGCGTGTGTGGAGCCACGTACCCCCCCCCCCCTTCAACGCTGCGTTTCACTTATGGGAGTTCAGGCTTTGTGATGAGAGGCGTACATCCAAGGGAGCGTGGGTTCGAAACTGGTTGTACATTGTTTTCTTTTGTTTCAGTTTGATAATTGGAGAGGAATGTGAGTGCCTGGGCTTTCTACTGGTTGATATCAACACCCCCCTTGGCCCAATCCAGAAATTAGTGAGAAATATGTGCTATTTACCACGCAGGTTTCACCAATTTCTTTTAATTTCTTTTAATTTCTTCATTTTACATAGTTTAGTAAATAATCCATAAAAAATTGAAAACTAACTCAAATAATTCCATTCTTTTTTCTATTAATTCATGATTGAGTCTAGTTTTTTTAGATAAAAAATATTAATATTTCATGCATTTTTGATTTTATTAGCATTTGTTGAATTTTAATTGATATTGAAATAATCATGGGTGATGCTTTGTTTGTTGAATTTGGTTTGATCATTTGATGATGATTCTTGCCTTGATTTTTTGTGTGTAGCTAGCATAGATACGCATGTCCCCCCTAGATTTTTCTCACATTTTTGTGATGAATGTAAGTGGTAGTTTTAGGTTGAAACTTTAGGAACTCCATTTTTCCCTATGATGTAAGGTCCCCTTGTAAAGGCCTCATCCCTCCTTTGGTAGGATGTGTGGCTCTTTAGAAGTTGGTAGAATCTTTGAGGGTCCCTTTCTTTGATGATAGGATGCTTAGTGGTGACCTTTGGTCTTCACTTTGCTACCAATCATCCAAACTTTGCTCTTGTTAGATGAATCTTTCTCCCTTGCTAGAGGATGGAGTTCCTTGCTTGAAGAAGATTGAAGGCTAGAAGTTGATACTTCTCTGTATTTGAAGACTGTCATTGAAGCTGAAGCTTGTAGATCAGGAAGAGCAAGTTGATACTTGTAAGGAACAAGGAGCTGAAGCTTAAAGAAGAATAGGAACAAGTTGACACTTGTGAAGAGAATCCAGTTGAGATCAGATGAAGAAGCTGAAGCTTGAAGTTGGAGAACAAGTTGATACTTGCAGCTAGGATTGAAGCCTGAAGGTGGAGTTCACTTTGGAGCTGAGGCCTAAAGAAGAGATAATGAGTTGATATCTATGTTTGATGGTTTAGAAGCTTGGAGAAGCAAGTTGACACTTGCTATTGAAGATGATAGCCTTGAAGAGTAGTTGAAGACTGAGGACTGAACTGCTGTTAGAGGAGCTTTGCTGTGAAGTTGGGGGAGCTGTTGATTTGCTTTCTTGTCTGTTTGCTTGCCTTGAAACTGTATTGATGTGACGTGTTTGATTTGCTTGATGCATTAGAATAAGTTCATTTTTAGACTGATGTAAGTTAGGAGCATGATCGCACTAGAGGTTGAGTTTCTCCCTCTGCTTGTATTTTTACTGTATGGCTTTGCTTGCGGGTATTCGGTAGAGCTCAGCTCCTTTGCCTATGTGGTCTTGTATTTTGCTTGATAGCATGTTATTTCTCCTGTATGATTACAGTTATTCATATCTGGCTTGAGGTTGAGATGAGCTTGTGGAGGCTGCTGCCCCACACACATTTCCTCCCTCACTTGCATTGCATGCATTTTACTTTACTGTATATCTGTTTACTGTTTAAGCTGATGCTTTATCTGTTTCTGTATCATTGGCATGATCCCCTAGGAATCTCACTTCCTTTGATAAGGAAGTGATGATTAGAACTTTAGATTGAAACCTATGCATGATAACTTCTAGGAGTTCCCTGGTTCAAACTTCAACCATAGGATGAATCCTTGGCATGACAACATTAGGACTTGATAGTCTCCCCTTAGTTGAACCTGTTCGTTCTCTCTTCTCATCTCAAAACAAATTAAAATACAGTAATAAAGGTTAACTGATGTCGTACGTTACGAGCCTTAAGCTATCTGAGAAAGGGTTGTCGGAGAGTTTCTTTTCGACAGCTTGGATGTTTAGTATGGCACCCTTTGGGTGACATGCGACACATTCACTCTCAGGTCATAGTCTCTAGTGCGATATTGGTTGCAAACAACCATAAAAAACAGTTCTTCCGTAAAAGACAGAAAACAAACTTCAAACCTTTTTGCCCCGTGGGCCCGTAATTCAAAGGAAAGCTTTTCTGAAGAAAAGAGTGTCGTTAACTCCCAGTTCTACCGCAAACGGTAACGCCTAAGTCTCCAAGGGTCAAGCTGCGTACACCAAACTGTTGGAACTATTTGTTAACCCTACTCGATAAAATAGATGAATCTGAATTCTCGTAATCCGTAGTTTCCCGAACTACGTAAGCTCTGATCTCTCATGCCTGTTGAGAGTACGTAGGCACAATACTGACGTATTGGCGAGCCACCTTCCCCGTAACCCGTAGTTAGTCGAACTACGTTGACTCTGATTTCTCATTCTCTGATGAGAATACGTAGGCATAAAGCGCGGCGCTTTGCCGAGTCATTTTCTTTTCTTTTCAGACCAGCCTTGATAGGTAGATAGATAAAACCAACCCGTCAGATAAACACAACAAGCGTGGATGCCATCGAGTATGATGGACGTGAGGGGTGCTAATACCTTCCCCTTGCGTAACCGACTCCCGAACCCAGACAATGGTTGCGATGACCTTGTCTTATACCTTTTCGTCAGGTTTTTCTGATCGTTTCCTTTCCCATTCTGAGGGATAAATAACAAAAGGTGGCGACTCTTCTGTTTTGCCGGCACCTTATTTTCGCGGTAGCGACAAACACCTCTTTCACTTTTCTTGTTTTTCTGAATGATTCAATATATGTGAAGTGAAAAGAGCAACTGAATATTTATACCAGACAAAACTGTTATAACTGATAAAACCAGTTTTCAAAAGTAATAGACAAATCAGAAAATATGCATAAAACAGCGAGCAGTCGACCTATGCAGAGTGCATGGTCGACCTGAGCTAACCCGAGGAAACAGATTGCGCAAAACACACAACCATGCATCGACTAGAACAAGGCATGCGTCGATGCATAGCCAGAATTTTTAGACAAATGGAAATACTAACAGTATGCATCGACCGGTAGGTCGACCATACCTAACCCAAGGAAAATGCATTTTTAAGACACATATCATGAGTCGACCGGAGCAGAGTTTTGGTCGACTCAGAGACCTGAAAATTCAGGAAATGCCCAAATTCATATTTTTGATTCTCTTGGATGATACCTATGATAGACCAATGAAGTTTAACTTGTATGACGCATATTTTGACAACTCTAAATGCAATACTTGAGAGATTTTATGCAAGCAAACAAATCATGAGAAATAAGGTATGCTCATGCAACATGGTGATAACGCCAAACATCTATTCTTCCATGCGGCTAAGTTTTGACATCATCAAAACACGTATATTTAGTATATGAGGCTTTTCCCTCACATTCTCCTCCTTTTTAATGATGGCAAAACACGTGGAACCTATATGTATGATATGCGGTATTATCCTCCCCCTTGCTTGATCCCTTCATTCTTACTTACTCATTTGTATTAAATGCGATGTCTTCACTTTTGATCTTTATGGTTCTACTAAATAGCTTGACACTTTCTCCCCCTTTGACAACATCAAAAAGAAAGAAATTCCTATCAAGAAATGATAAGGAATAACAGATGCTCATATCAACACACGCACAACAGGATAAACATTCACAATCATCCACACATGACGAAGGTAATGATCAAAGAACAAAGAGATAAATAGCACCATGCACAGACAAAAATAGTAATTGTTGCTAGAAACTACAAACAAGTAATGGCATATAGGTTCATGATGCAAGACATTAACACATGAGAAATGTGCTTAATACATAGCAAAAGATTCATAACAACATAACAAGATGATGAAATGCAATTATGCATAATGCATAGCCGTCAAGGTCTTCTCCCCCTCACATGATGGCCTTTCCCATGATACAGATATGGCAGAGGTAGTTGAGCCTCGACTCTTTCAGTAAAATCCAAAATTGCTTGGTTCAAGGTATTGAAGCTTGTGGCAAGAGCGCGATGCTGATTTGCAGTTGTTTCCACCAGACCATCGAACCGTTGATTGATATTACAGGAGAATGTGTTGAATTTTTCAATATACGTCTCATACTGACTCTGAAGTTGTGAGAGACGCTCATCCTGAGTATTTATGAAAGCACGCTGTTCTAATTGCATACTCCTCATCATCTCGAGGAGTTCGTCAGAGTGTGGTTGCGGCGAATTCGTGAAGTATGGAGGCTCCTCATAGCCCCACTGTGGAGGCTCCTCATAACCCCAATGTGGAGACTCCTCATAGCCCCAATGCGGAGTTTCCTGATACTCTGAATACTGTAGAGGCTGGTAGTTATCGCGTAACGAAGTCCAACCGGTATTTTGCCATTCGCCCCAACTTTGACCATTTCCATGATCTGTGTAGGAGATTGGTCTACCCAACTCACATTTATGTTGTCTTCAACTTCCATTGGTTGTCTATCACTATGTTCATCTTGTTCTTCTTCTTCTTCCTTGTCCTCTTCATCATGATCATCACTCCTATCAGATTCTTCCAATCGAGAAGAGGTTGCTTTAACAACGAATCGATAATGATTTTCTTCCTGAACCCACATATAACCCATCATTGTAAGAGTCTTTTGACAGAACTCTCGATCCGAAGTGAGAGATCTATATGGAATCCTAGGAATCGTGACGTTGGCGTTGTTCAAAATCTCTTGAATGAAGGAACCATAGGAAAGAGCGGTACCTCGTCCAGAGTCTCTGAGGGCATACATCCTGCTAGCAATATAATAAGGCCAACTGATTTTTGCGAAGCTCTCGGCAAATTCAGGATGTAAATCAAATGGACCTCGACCTGATCAACTCGAGAAAATCCTCCTTTCTTAGGCTGTAGAATGCGCGCCACAATCCATTGCAAAATTCTGTCCATAGGTTTCAACTTACCTGTAGTGACAGTTTTCGGAAATAAATCACTCGCCATAATATCAACTGCATACAACTTCTTCAGCATTGTGTTTAAAGCTTCTTTGAACTCGTAGCCATCAACCGTGTTGGTGTCAGTGACCTTAAAATTAGGTGCATCAGACACGGGAGTTATATCAAACAGTTTCTGCCAAACATCATTATTAACACAAACCTTTGTATCTCCAACCTTCGTTTGAAACCCAGAACTTTGAAACTTACCATGAAGACAAGTGTAGAAAATCCACATAAGGTCTTCGTTGTATTTCGTATTGCATTCCAGAAAATTGTTAAACCCTTGAAAATCCAGAAGGCTGATTACCTGAGGAATGTGCATTCTCTCAGCAGAGATTCGATAGTAGGCATGTTGCTTTACTACAGATGGCTTGCTGAAGTTTTTTGCGAAGCTCTCGGCAAATTCAGGAGGAACCAGTGATACGGAGGTTGCCGAAAGAGATGCAAATGAAGGTCCTGCAGAGGAGGAAGCTCTTGTGGATCTTTTACCTGTAGCTTTTCGGGTAGCCATGGCTTTTTGCTTTCAAAGAGTAGAAGAGGAAATGTGGTGATGATGATTACAAATGTTGGAGAGAAGTCTTGAAGATGGAGAGGTGTTTATGACTTTTCCCCTTTTGAAGTGGATTCTAGGTTTTGGGAAGAGAAGAGTAGTAGACAAGCCTATGATGTAGGTATCAAGTTTCTATTAAAAATGTAATAATGCACATGAATATGGATCATAAAAATGATTTAAGAGGGAAATTTTGAACGGTTTGAAAAAAATTTGAAAGAAATCGTGCGATGCATCGACCGCTCTTGTCTATGCGTCAACGCATATTGTGACTAAAAGCACACGTTTAAAAAACAAAAGGTATGCGTTGACCGGTAGGTCGACCTGAGCTTACCCGCCTTAATTTCAATTTAGAAGACATATTTGTGAGTCGACCGGACCTTGTTTAGGTCGACTCATGCAATTAAAACTAGCAAAATTTGACATTTTTTTTATCATATGGGCATACATAAAGACATAGATAAACGGCCAAACCATATTTTAAGCATTCAAAAAGGTAAAATACATACAATACGACATATATGACAAATGTAACACATAATTTGATGCATTTTGTGAACATGAGTATCAAGAGAGAGAGAGAGAGAGTTAGTTGAGGAAAGATATTACCTCAATTCCAAATATAGCTAGATGAATACACACATATATTTTCAACATCTTAAATTGTTAGATATCCAATAATCAAAGTACATGTAGACATAGATATATATGATGTGCAAGAAATTTGACTAAACATGATCAGAAATAGAGAGAATACCTAGTTCCCGTCGGATATGAAAGAAAGGCTCAGTAGCAAGAAGTTTTGTGAAAATATCAGCTAGTTGATTCTTAGTATCAACATGTTCAAAAACCACATCACCTTTCTCCACATGATCCCTAAGGAAATGGTGTCGAATTTCGATATGTTTAGTGCGTGAATGCAACACGGGATTCTTGGTAAGATTGATGGCACTCGTATTGTCACAGAGGATCGGGATACGCTCAAGTTTGAGATTAAAATCGAGCAATTGTTGCTTAAGCCGTAGGACTTGAGAGTAACAACTGTCGGCGGCAACGTATTCCGCTTCGGCGGTTGACAAAGCAACAGATACCTGCTTTTTGCTATGCCAACTTACCAAAGAGTTTGAAAATAAGTGACAAGTACCACTCGTACTTTTCCTATCCGATTTGCACCCGGCAAAATCGGAATCGGAGAAGCCAACCAAGGAATAATCGTTTCCTTTAGAATACCATAGCCCATACTTTGGAGTACCAGAAAGGTATCTTATGCTCTTAACAGCGTTTAGATGGGATTCTTTAGGAGAGGATTGATCTCTAGCGCACATATAAACACTAAACATAATATCGGGTCTAGAGGTTGTAAGATAAAGAAGAGAGCCGATCATACCTCGATATCTTTTTACCTCTACATCCTTACCACTTTCATCTCGACTGAGATTTGCACATGTTGGCATTGGTGTGTCAATGGCTTTGGAATTTGCCATGTCAAACCGCTTGAGAAGCTCAAGATAATATTTCGTCTAGCTCACAAAAGTTACTTCTTCAAGCTGCTTGATTTGTAATCCGAGAAAATATGTGAGCTCCCTCATCATACTCATCTCGAATTCTCCCTGCATTAGATTAGAAAACTCTCTTACGAGATTCATGTTATTTGATACAAATATAATATCGTCAACATACATTTGCACCAAAATTAAGTGTTTTCCTTGATGCTTAATGAAGAGGGTTGTGTCGACTTTGCCTCTTGAATACCCTTGATCAAGTAGAAACTTGCTTAGACGTTCATACCAAGCCCGAGGGGCTTGCTTGAGCCCATACAAGGCACATTTTAACTTGTATACATGATCAGACTATTCATGAGATTCAAAACCCGGAGGTTGAGCAACATAAACTTCATTAATATAGTCGTTAAGAAATGCACTTTTTACATCCATTTGACATAGCTTAAAATTTTTCGCACAAGCGAAGGCAAGTAAAAGGCGTATAGCCTCGAGTCGGGCAACCGACACATAAGTCTCCTCATAGTCGATGCCTTCCTCTTGGTTATACCCTTGCGCGACTAAACGCACCTTGTTTCGAGTTATTACCCTGTTTTTGTCCAGTTTGTTCCTAAACACCCATCAGGTGCCGATTACTCGATGACCTCGCGGAGGGGGGACAAGGTCCCAAACCTCATTTCTTTTAAACTGATTTAGTTCCTCTTGCATAGATAAGAACCAATGTTCATCGAGTAAGGTTTCTTTTGGATTTTTAGGTTCTATCTGAGAAACGAAAGCGAAATGATAACAGAAATTACTTATCTTAGACCGAGTTGTCAGTCCCTTTGATATATCACCAAGGATATTATTGATGGTATGGTCTTTGGAAGACTTCCGAGCTGGAGGAAGATCATCTTTTTCAGACGGGTGAACTATCTCGATTTCTTCATGACGGTCATCTTTTTCCTCCTCAATTTTGGCTAGGTCGGGTTGATCAAGTCCCGGCTCGACACTTTTGAGTATGTATTTCGAAGATACACCTGCACCATGAACAACACTACCTTTTCCAACATCTCTCGGATAAGATTCATCAAATGTTACGTGTACAAACTCGTCAACAGTAAGTAATCTCTTATTGTAAATTCTATAGGCTTTACTTGACTGAGAGTATCCGAGGAAGATACCTTCATCGGCCTTGGAATCAAATTTACCTAAGCTTTCCTTTCCATTATTCAACACGAAACACTTACAACCAAAGACATGTAGGTGAGGCACATTTGGCTTGTGCCCTTTTAAAAGTTCATATGGTGTTTTATTTAAAATAGGGCGAATGAGCACCCTATTTAATACATAATATGCCGTACTTATGGCGTCAGCCCAGAAATATTTAGGAAATTCACTTTCATTGATCATGGTTCTCCCTAACTCTTCTAAAATACGATTTTTGCGCTCCACAACCCCGTTTTGTTAAGGGGTACATGAAGCGGAGAAGTTGTGACCAATTCTGTGTTTACCGCAATATTCCTCAAACAAATAGTTCTCAAACTCACCTCCATGATCACTCCTAATTGATATGATGTTTGTGTTTAATTTATTTTGAGAAAGCTTAACAAATTTTTCAAAGGCGGCGAATGTATCGCTCTTGCTAGCCAAGAAGATAGTCCAACAGAATCTAGAAAAGTCATCAACTATTACAAAATCGTAATAGTTACCACCCAGGCTTTTAATTCTAGATGGCCCAAATAAGTCCATACGGAGAAGCTCAAGAGGTCTCGTAGTTGAAACGATATTTTTATATTTAAAAGAGATCCTCGTTTGCTTTCCCATTTGGCAAGCATCACATAGGTGATCCTTGGTAAACTTAATTTTGGGCAGACTTATGACTAGATCTTTTGAAACTACCTTGTTTAGCAAGTCAAAGTTGACATGTGCTAAACCTCTATGCCATAACCATGAGTCCTCACTCATTGTCATGAGACATTTATCACTTGTTAAAGATACTTCATCCAAATCTAGCATATAGACATTATTTACTCTTAGACCATTAAACATATCCTTCATTTTATCATTATGCGCAATTTGGCAACAATCTTTTGAAAACGATACTCTGTATCCTTTTTCGCATAATTGGCTAATGCTAATGAGATTATATTTAAGGCCCTCGACAAGTAATACATCAGAGATAGTAGTGGAAGAGGGATTACCTATACTACCTTTTCCAAGTATTTCACCACGGTTGTTGTCTCCATAGGTTACATATCCCTTCTTCTTTTCCACGAAGTCGATGAAGAGAGATATGTCTCCTGTCATGTGTCTTGAGCAGAACTATCGAGAACCCATCTTCTCTTGGTGATCTCAAGATATTGTACCTATTAAAAATAATTAACAAGAGTAGGTACCCATTGGCTTATTGGGTCCTAAGTTGTGAGTGAAAAAATGGTTGCATTTAGGCAACCATCGATAAACACCTTTAGGAACCAAAAATCTTCTAAAACGGCATTTAGCAATGGTGTGGCCTTTCTTGCAACAATACAAACAAGAAAAGTTAACTTTTGAATTACTTTTTCTATCATGATCTCTTACAACATAAGTGTGTTTTTGATATGGATTAACCATACTCTTTCTAAAATTAGATTTTTCAATGGCAAAAGTAATTTTAGGCTCTAGAGCCTTGTTAAGTTTGGCATTTATATTTCTAACTTCATTTTGCCAAATGTAACAAGTATCACACCCAAAGTTAACAATCCTTTTTCTTAGATCCTCACAACCTACTTTTATACTTTCCACTATGGAAGCTTTTAATGCCTCTAGTTTCTTTTTGGAATCACGAGTCTTTTGCTCTAGGTGAGCAAAGATTTGGTTATTTGAGGCAAGCCTTTTAAAGGCTTCTTTTGCTTCACAATGCAAAGTATTAAAAGCAGTTTGCAATTCAAAGTGAAACATTTTAGTGGAATTTTCATACTTGGCATGCCGTACCTTTTTCTTTTTGTTCTTTTGGTGGGCAGAAAGACAGAGATTGACAGATTCGTCTTCATCACTTGAGCTTTCATCCTTGGAGGATTCACTATCGCTTTCCCAAGCTATATACGCTCTCCTTGGCTTAGGTTGCTTCTTATGTGATCTACTTGTTTCATTTTCTTTGCCCTTTTTGTTCAAGCGACAATTCGGTTTGTAGTGTCCGGTCTTTCCGCAAATATAACACGAACCTTTTGTCTTGTTTCCTTTAATGTCGTTATTTCTAGAGTATATTGATTGTTTCTGGAAGTTGAAAATATTTTTCTCAGAGTGTTAGATACCGTTCTTTTTGACATAGCGGTTGTAACGCTTTACAAAAAGCCCCATATCCTCAGTCTTGTCATCATCTTCGTCGTCACTCGAAGTGTAATCACTATGCTCTTTAGTTTGTGACTTTGAGGAAGAAGTCTTGAGAGCAATAAAGTTCTTTTCAATATTTTTTGTTTTCTCCTTCTTTTCCTTCTTTTCATATTGCTCTAGGCTTAGAAGCACTTGCTCGTGCTCTTGCAGCTTTCCAAATAATGTTGTGAGATCCAAAATTGTGAGATCGTTGGCTTCTTTGATGGCAGTTACCTTCGGTTGCCATTCCCTGTTAAGACATCTCAAAATTTTGTTAGTAGCAACATCATTGGCAACTGACCTACCTAGTGAGTATAATCTATTGATGAGATGAGTGAATCTATTTTTCATGTCCGCAATGGTTTCCCCTTGCTCCATGTGAAAGAGATCGAACTCTTGTGTTAACATATTGATTCTCACTAGCTTGACATCATTGGTTCCCTCATGGGAAACTTGCAATGAGTCCCACATAGCTTTTGTCGCTAAACAATGAGAAACCCCATAATATTCAGCAACTCCTAATGAGGAGATCAAAATATTTTTGGCTTTCCAATCGTAATTATATTTCTTCTCGTCATCATCAGTCCATTGTGCTTCAGTCTTAGGCACAATCATGTTATTCTCATCAGTCATAGTTATTTTAATTAAACTGTTAAGAATAAAATTCCACACCTTCCTATCAATGGAATTAATGTGCACCCGCATACAGTCTTTCCAGTAACTATAATTTTCTCATTGAAAACAAGGGCTCTATTATAGGCCCCTTTAGGTTCGTTAGCCATTTTCTACTAAGTTATACTTGAGGCATGAAATGAATCGGTGCTCCTGATACCACTTGTTAGACGATGACGTGGATCTAGAAGGGGGGTTGAATAGATCCCTTGGTTAAAAAGAGTCGGCGCTACCAATAAAATTGGTTTTAAAAATTTGTTTAATTTACGGAAGTGGCCGTGGAAAAATACCGTCTATAATGAATGGTTAATAGAAAACTAGATATGCGTTTAGTTCCAATGGCTAACGAACCTAAAGGGGCCTAACGAGTAATGAGAATCACTATGCTAGTCACACTATCAATTTGATTTGGCTCACTATGTGGTAGGTTTAGTTCCAATGCCTTAAAATATTACCACAATAAATGGACAACACACAAGGCTTTTCGTTCAGGCAATTTATCAAACACTTGGAGTGCAGAGCACTACAAGTGAGTTCGGCTTTGAGTAATTTGCTCTAGTTTCCTTGTACAATCAACGATTGTACTAGAGTCAAAATTAGTTTAGCACTTACTCAAAACAGTCCTAGTTTTGATATAATTGTTTGCACTAAAACCACACAAATATTAAACAATGTAAAAACAAAAGTTAAAAGGCACAGGGATTTGTTGAGGCAGTTCCCCCGTCGTCCTCGCTTCGGGATACATCTACCCTCAATTCTAACAATAGAATTGAGACCTTATAATATAAATTTAACTTGTTGTAGAATCATATATACAAGAATTGAAACCAATCAAACAAACAAGCACCCTTGTTGTTGTAGATGCTATCTCCTCTTGCCCTTTGATTCAAGTCGAATTAAGTCCTTCGATAACTCGTGAGTGAACCTCCGATTACAGCTCTATGTTTGAACAACCTACCGTCTTCAAACCCCATCCCGGATGATCTCAAACACTCGCGTTTCAAACCCGAAACTCTCCTTCACAATCCTCCGCTTACCGCTACTAGATCGACGAAACCCACCGCTCCTCGATCACCTTCACTCGGCTGAATATGTGTTAAGAAGAATCATGCAAAAACCCTCAAATTAAGAGAATCTTGGAGGACAAAACCCTAGAGGTTATATTCAAGAAAAACCTGTCAATTACCCAATCAGCGGCTTCGAACGTTATCACATTTGACAATCCATAATACACAACAAAGATTATTGTGTGTGATTTTTGTGGTATGAAATGTAAAATATGAAGATGATGAGAACTTGAATTGACACCTTTTTCACTTCTCTTATTTTTTTGAATGATTCAATATATGTGAAGTGAAAAGAGCAACTGAATATTTATACCATACAAAACTGTTATAACTGATAAAACCACTTTTCAAAAGTAATAGACAAATTAGAAAATATGCATAAAACAGCGAGCGATCGACCTATGCAGAGTGCAGGGTCGACCTGAGCTAACCCGAGGAAACAGATTGTGCAAAACACACAGTCATGCGTCGACCGGAACAAGGCATGCGTCGATGCATAGCCTGAATTTTTAGACAAATGGAAATACTAACAGTATGCGTCGACCAGTAGGTCGACCATACCTAACCCGAGGAAAATGTATTTTTAAGACACATATCATGAGTCGACCGGAGTAGAGTTTTGGTCGACTCAGAGATCTGAAAATTCAGGAAATGCCTAAATTCATATTTTTGATTCTCTTGGATGATACCTATGATAGACCAATGAAGTTTAACTCGTATGAAACATATTTTGACAACTCTAAATGCAATACTCGAGAGATTTTATGCAAGCAAACAAATCATGAGAAATAAGGTATGCTCAGGCAACATGGTGATAACGCCAAACATCTATTCTTCCATGCGGCTAAGTTTTGACATCATTGAAACATGTATATCTAGTATATGAGGCTTTGCCCTCACAATCTTTAGTGCGACGTGAGTCTCCAACTAACTCAATCCACTTCATTAAAATCCACAAAAAAAAACTTAAACCTTTTATCCTTCGGGATTGTTCTTCCAACTTTATTTTCAAAAAAGAGTACGTTACCTTTCCGTTCTACCGCAAATAGGCTTTGTCCCTAACTGCTGGAATGGAGATTTAACGTCACTCATAAAAAAACATTTAACCAACTAGTGTTCTAGTTTACCCAAACTACGTTTGCTCTGATTTCTCATACCAAATGAGGATACGTAGGCATAAGACAACGATGTTTTGGCGAGCAACCTTCCCCCCATCACCCGTAGTTTCCCGAACTATGTTGAATCTGACTTTCCCATTGCACGAGGGAATACGTAGGCATAGGGCGACAATGTCCCATCAATTCTGTTCTTTCTCTTCACCCCCGTTTAGCAGTAGCTTTTAGATAACTTTCACCCATATATTAGACAACAAGCATGGATCCCGTTGAGTACAATGGACGTGAGGGGTGCTCATACCTTCCCCTTGCGTAACCGACTCCGGAACCCAAGATTTGGTTGCGATGACATTGTCTTTTCCCATTCTTCAAGTTTTCTTTGATCGTTTCCTTTCCCTTTCTTTGGGATAAATAACGTTCGGTGGCGAATCTTCTGTTTGTTTCTGCCGGCTCCTTTTTTCGCAGTTGTGACAGTTGGCGACTATGTTGGGGACATTGTTTCCCTATGCGAGTCAATCCTAGCGCTTGTCTGTTTTATGTCTTTGGGTGTTTATTTTTGTGCATATGTTTGTTGTATGTGTATATTTTATTGTTGTATAGTATTGCATTTACATTTTTTACCTTCTGCACTTTATTATTATCATATTGATGTTGTGTTATTGGTTGGGGTGTTCCATTGAAAGATAAGCCCAATACACAGGCTTGAGTACACACCTAGTATTAGTGTGAAGAGTAGTGCGGGCTTGCATGTTTGGCATGCAAGAGCCCTCATGAAATTCGCATCCAGACGAGGTTTTCTTTGAAGACATCCTATCCTGTGCGTTTTGGACAGTTGAAGGGATGTTGGATCTGAAAACTAACGACTCTGGAGACCGTTCATTAGGAAGTCAATTGAGGCCTCCTCGTTTGTCCATGATGCCAAACCAAAAATGGTGAACGTATCATCGTTTCTCGACCTAAGAGTCTGTGAAACGGACGACCTGCATAGGATGACGTACCTTGTCAGAGGCTAGGTCCTACCTGTGAGTGGGAAGGGTTATGCAGGAAAATTTGACCTTCAACCAACCCTTTTTTTTGGTTTTCTCGTCAGTGCAGACTTTTGATCTTGGATATTCTGGGTTTTCTATCATCTTAGTGCTTTGGTATTATGGTATTTTGGGTTTCTTGTCAGAGCGAAGTTTTGGTTCAACTCAGTCAACAGTACAACAGTTATTCAGAATTTGTGGAAGCTTTGATCCCATGTCTTTTGCATTGCATATCATAAACATCTTTGCATCATTTTTCATATCATTCTTCAGCTGGTCAGAACTCTCATCCCGCCTTTGTCTTTGATCAGCCAGTTGATCCCTGATGCTCGTTCTAAACAAGTGGTGAATGTTGGAAGACGACAAAGTGTTTGAAGCAGAATTAAGCAGCGTTAAGAAGTATAGTCAAGTTGGGAGCTGTTGATAGCTATGTCAGGGAACAACCTCCAGAATGTTGATACCCCACCAGATTTTACCGTGATGACTAACCCTCTATACGGTTCTTTGCCTGATGAAGATCTTCCACAAGTGAACAACCTTACACCAGCTCAGTCTGTGCAGCTCTCTGTTGAGAATCAAGACTTACATGAACAGTTTGTTGTCCAAAGTGGACGTTCCTCTTCTCCTGATACTACAGATTGTCGTGGTGTTGCTTTCTCCATGTCGAATTTAAAAAGGGAGGTCCCGATGATGAAGACTAAGGACCCGAGGGCTCTCGAGTATGCTAAAAGATTTCATGTGTTGGAGGAAAAACTCAAAGCCTTGGAAGCTCAAGATGCTTTTGGTCTCAATGCTTCGTACATGTGTCTGGTACCCGGCCTAGTGTTACCTCTAAATTTCAAGGCGCCGAGGTTTGAGAAGTATAAAGGGGATAGCTGCCTGAGACAACATTTGGTGATGTTTTGCAGAAGAATGACCTCATTTGTGCATAGTTATAAGCTTATGATTCACTGTTTCTAGGACAGTCTAAGTGGGTCATCTTTGAGTTGGTACATGTAGTTAGAGAGTAGTCATATCGGATCATGGATGGACTTAGCTAAGGCCTTTCTGAAGTAGTACGAGTATAATCTTGACATGGCTCCTAGTCGCATGCAGTTGCAAAGCTTGTCTCAAGAGAACAATGAATCCTTCAGAAGGTATGCTCAGAGATGGAGAGAATTGGCTTTCAAAGTGCAACCGCCGCTTTTAGACCAAAAGTTAGCAGATATGTTCATAGACTCCCTGCAGAGCCCATACTTTGAAAGGATGATTGGAATTACACCAAACTTCTCTGACCTGGTGATAGCAGGAGAACACATTGAGAATGGCATAAAGTGTGGAAAAATTCAGGATGTCTCGAGTGGTCAGGCCAATGAAACTGGATCCCTCGGTAACTCCCAAGAGGAAGAAGAAAATGTAATCAACATAGTCATGGCAGATGTTGAATATTCTCAGGGTGAACCAGTGAAATCTTTTGGTCCCTCATCTGCTCAACAAGCCTCATTTCAAGTGCCATGTTATCCTCATGGGAAACTAGTCATGCCTAAAGCTTCATCCTATAAAACCTGGGTCGTTCCTCATGCAAAACAAAATGCTCATGCCGAGGTTATCCGGATCAGCACCAGAATTAGAATAGACCTCGCAACAACTTGAAAAGAAGGAATGCTCCTCTTCATCCAGTTCCTATGCCGTACAACCAGCTTCTGCCACATCTGATTCAGAACTCATTGGTGGATCCTAAGACTCTTAAGCCCGTGCTAGAATCTTACCCTCCTGGGTAAAATCCTCATGTTTAGTATGGATATCAGGGAGGATCCATGGGGAACTCAACCGAAGATTGCAAAGCCTTCCAAGCCAAAGTGCAATAGTTAATTGACAAAGGGTACATATCCTTTCCAGAAGAAAGATTGGTTGTCCACGTCAACCTATCAGCTATCTAAGCTCGAAGGTTTCAAGAGTCATCTCCAAAAGCCAGTGGTCCAGACAGGCAGACGTCCTCAACATTGCCAGTCCTTGGACACTTTTATCATTTGCATTTGTAGTTTATTTCCTGTTAATTGCTACTTGTTTTTAAACATTTTTGTTTTGAATGGTAATAATAATGAAGTGATTATGCATTTTCTAAATTAACCATGTTGCATTCACTCATTTTTCTCATTTATTGACACATACACCTTTTATCCACTCCACTTAATCACTATTGTTTAGCAAAGATTTGAGGGAGGATGACGAAAACTGAATACTCATAATTGTTGATCGTATGCTTTTGGGTAAAATCCTGCTGATGATGTGCAGGCATTGTTTCAAATCCCCTAAACGCCAAAGAGATAAGGCATTAGTCCATAGTTAACCACTTCAAGCCTAAAAGTAGGAGTTTCTTTCAGACTTTCAAACCCTCACATCTTAACATGGGGCAGGGTAGTTGTCAGTTAATTTGACCGAGCGTTCAAATTTTGTAGAGGAGTGTCCCCACTTGAGGACCAATACATTGTATCTCATCAACCACAATGGTTAAACCTCACCAATAAAAAATGAGACAGTCACAATCCTTAATCAAGACAGCCAATGTCACACGACTTCTTTTCAACAAAAAAAAGGGTCCGCTAAGTCAAATACTTAGGCAAAATTGGGGCATCCCGCTGGACTTCAAAATAAAGGAATCAGTCCAGGAAAAAATTAGGGAACAAAAGAATAAAAAGAAAGGATCTTAAAAGAAAAATCCTCGAACAAGAACAAAGTCATGTGACTATAGACACAAAAGACAAGAGGAGTGACTGTCACTCCGAAAGCCTTGTGGGTTCCTTAACCATCACTCCTACCATTCAACAAACCTTTTGAAGGTGAGCGCTTGCGTCAAGTTAACTGAGCGTAGGATTGGAGATCATCACAAAGAAGGGGTGGGTAACAATCAAACTTTGAGCCTTTCATCCCTTGTTTCAATAACCGTGAACCAGACCATGATTCAACCCTTAAAAGACCTAATTGAGGCAGGGTTTATTCTGAAGGCATACTACAACAAGGTTGTGTAAACTGACTTCGACATGATTTTCTAATCATATTCTTGTTGTATCTTTCACTAGCTAAATCCGCACTACGTCTGGACTATTAGTCCATTCGTCACACACTATCACCTCATTCTAATAATGATCAATTTTTCTAGATCTGCATGCGCATCGTATTAAAATTACCTTTTGTGAACGAACAATTTTAATTGCAAGTCAGTAGTTGGCATCGAGGAAATTCCAACAGGGAGCAATCAAACATGACTGGATCTTTCAACCGTCTGGATTAGAATCGAGTATACTTTGTAGCCCTATGGATCTGGGGCATTGACATCTAGTGAGTTTGGAATCAGTCAGTCTGAGGCCAATCCCAAAGAATTAGTTAATTATGGGGCAAATTACTCAAGAAGTGGTTGATTAGAAGTGAATCATCTTGAGACTCTACCAATCAGGGGCAGGTCACCCAGAATTTATTTAATTTGAGGGCATATCCCTCTAGTGTTCAATCATGACAAGTTAATTCACTTCAACGCTCATTCAGGGGGAAGCTACTTCAAGAGTACATTGAAGCCAACCACTATGAGAGTTGGTCAACCAGGGATGAATCTTTTCATGGTACAGATTCTGGGGCAAGCCATCTCGAGGTCGTCTCATGGCAAGCTACTTTCTTTTCAAGATGAACTTTCCCAAAGATCATACAGGGGCAAGTTGAACTACATTGGGGAAAGTTATTTAAGCGAGTTCATTTTCATTAGCAAAAGTTAAGTGTCAGGGAATCATGTCATCACCCCGTAAAATAACTTAACCTTTCGCCACTAGTTCTCGTCTGGCCAACCCTTCATCAAACTCCAGTTCCTGTCTGGTACATGTCAAACCTTCAAACCAGTTCTTGTCTGGTCAACCTTCAAACCAATTCTCGTCTGGTCAACCTTCAAACCAGTTCTTGTTTAGTACATGTCAACTTTTAAACCAGTTCTCGTCTGGTCACTCATTATTTAGCCTACTATTTAACCAGTCCTCGTCTAGCAAACACAATTTCAAAGTCCAGTTCTCGTCTGGCAAACCAGAAATCAGTTCCCGTCTGATACCAAAACTAGAAGTCAGTTCTCGCCTGACAACTTAACCTTTTGCCATCAGTTCTCGTCTGGTAGTCCACCCTCGAATACTAGTTCTCGTCTGGTAATTCCCCTTTAAAATCCACTTTTGTTGGTAACAAAAAATAAATCCCAATCACCATAAATTTGGTCTCATCCCTAAACCAAAAGCCCAACCGTATTTCACACAATCACTCACATGTTGTCGCATTCCCCGACATGAGACTCGTTTGATCTCACTTCTCCATAATAGAGATTTTGTATCCCCAGCATGATAAGATTGAATTTATTCCCCAGCAGCAGGGTAAGTTCAGCGTTGTCCCCCGACGGGATCTGTATTATTGACTTCTCCCCCAAGCAAAGATTAATGTTGATACTCTCGACGAGTAATTCAGAAATGGTAGACATCCGCAACAGAGTCCAATTGTCATTGGTATTCTTCAAAGTGAGACCTTTGGGGCAGTTTCCTGATGAATGTTATTCTCAATTCCTAGCATATTGGAATTGTCCCCAGAAGAATTCTATTTGTGAAGGTCGTTCAGGGTATATTTCTTCAACAAGTTTGCTCGATGTTTCTCTCGGCACCTGTTCAAGGTGGTGTTCCTTTGCATTTGCATTTTGCATAGCATCCTCCCAAATGCGTAGCATTTCCATTTCGTGTGGAGCATTACGCTATATTCAAACATATGCATACGAAGCATTAGCCAGGTTTGATACTTTTGTTGCCAGACATCTCTCCAGCAGATAACGACATGATTTGCCTTTAAGGCCATCTTCGGCTGGCAAATCTCATCACTATGTACATCCACACAATTTGCAAATTTCTGGGTTCTTTTGTATTTAATCACCTTTTACCTTGAATGTTTGAAAGCGGTTGTTTTTCATACCTTCATATCCAAGTCGATTGAATAGGGGCAGCTGTTGCACCCCAAAATTTTCCTTTTTTTTCTAACCATAACTGGTTGTTGCTTCGCGCTCATTTGCATCATCATAAGTACGTAATTCCTAATCATACTCTGCATTGGTCTTCTAAGACATGGGATCTGAAGTTTTCTCCGAGTTAAATATCAGGTATCAGGCTTATATTCTTCAAGAGTTATCAGGCATCAAAGACCTAGGGTTTCATCACTTCCTTGGTTCTAATTTATTGGCATGGTTTCAATTCAGGAGTGGTTATTCAGTTATGATCAGATAGAAGTTTGACTTTGGTCAAACCATTAAGAGCTTGCTATTTTTTCAAGTTGCCTGCATCAGTGGCTATTTCTCAGGCATTACCTATTTGAGACCAATTTGTTATCATGTGTGGAGGTTATCGGGTTGTCAAGTAGTGATCCATGAACAGTTTGGTTTAGAACTCAAGATCATTATGATCATAGGTTCAGTTTGTTTCATTTGTAAGTTTATTCTCCCAGAGATTGATTCAATCAAATTTGAATTTATTCAAAACTTTTTGACCTGAGATTCAAAGAATTAGAGGTGGTGATCGGTTTTTTAGCTGTGGTTGGTTCAGTGGTAACTGAGTTGCGTGTTTTATCGTCCACTGGTGAAGGAGTTTGGGATTGGTTTTGGATTCATTTGGTTATCCATTTTCTAAACCGTATTCATAATCTTTTTCTTCAATATCCAATAACCTTTGTTATGTCCATTTTTATCCACTTTTCTAAATTCATCTGAATTTATTTCCTCATATCCATTTTCAATATTTTTTTTCATTTGAATCTATTCCCACATATTCATTTTAATTATTTTGTTATCCCACTTAATTCCATATCCATAGTTCACTTTCAATATCCACATTATTTTCCATTTTTTTTATTTTATCCACAAAATCCTTTTTTTATATCATGTCCATTTTAATCCATTTAGAATCCATTTCATTTTTATTCAAATCCATATTTCTTTAAATCCAAATTTCATAACTCATTTTTAACCTTTTCCCAAATTCAAATTCCATAAACCATTCAAGGCCCATTTTCTTTCCACAAAAAAGGAAAGAACCAAGTCAAACTTGGCTTGCTACAATACAAGCATTGGCATGCGCTGTACCATCACCACCAACCTACAAAACATGTATCATGTTCTGCTGCAGCTTTGAACACAAACCTCTAAAGTCTTTGCACCAATTCCGCAAAAAGCCAAAACCTGCATTTTTTTTCAAGACCAAAACAATACTCCAAAACAACTTTCACACCCTGTTATTACTAATGCCAAAATAATAACACAAAACTGCTGCAACAAAGAGCCAAAAGGACCCTGCTCCTGCTACCCAAATTGTCAACATCACTACAACCATAAACCAACAAAACCACACCCGACAAGAAGCCAGACAAAGGTCTGCAACATGAAGAGACCTGCACCATTAGAACTCATAAGCAACAAGATAAAATTAATCCAAAAGTTGGTTTATTTTTTCTTGTTTTTAAAAAGGGAGGGGAAGAACAGAAAATAAAAACAAAACAAAAAGAGGAGGAAGCCGCAAAATGAAAAACAGGGGTACAAACCTTCATTTTTCATTTCAAAAAAAACTAGACCTCACATCTGCTGCTTCAAACAACCCTGCCCTCATTCTTCAAACATAACCCACTTCACCACCACAAAATCCGTTACAAAGCCGACAATAACTATCTCACCATTATCAAGTTCGACTGCAAGATCCTCAACACCAACAAGCAGACCTACTTTATCTCCTTTCAGGTCCTTATCAGAGCATCTACTCCAACTCTGTGACTTTCTATCCCATCAAATAAGCTCAATGTATATTCTTCTTCAGTTAATACTTCATCAAACCCCAAGCCAACTACTGAGTCGTCAAGGCAGTAAACTCTAGTGACCGCTACACAGAAACGACTACCATCACGCGACACATCACCAATAGTGAGGTCAAAACCGTGGAAGCCATCTGAGATTCCAGGGTTTTCACTTGATGCACCACTGTAATTTCTGATAACACTCGCCCCCCTTTCATCATCGTTACTGTCAATAGAACAACCTACGAAAAAACCGTGAGAATAAAATACTTCTAACCAGGAAAAGCATCACTCATCCCATCCGAAGCCTCACAACCATCTGCTTCCAAACACAGAGGACGAGCAACAGGAAACGAGTGGGAGGGGCGACGCGAGTTGAGAAATTGCTCGCAGGCGCTGAGAGAACGTTGAGAATAGAGAGGTTGCGGCGGAGAGATGTTTTGAGATGAGGAGAAGTTCACGGTGTTGAGTTGTCGAAGGGAAAGTCTGAGAGAGGAGAGAGACGTGAGGAGAAACGGGTAAAAAGAGAAGATGTCAGGCGCAGTTTGAGAGATGAAGGAGAGTGTGGCTGTAACACCCCCTTCTATACCCCCAAATAAACAATAAATCATTTAAGCACATATTAAAATTTCATCAGAGTATAATTGAAAACATGGTATAAAAGGAGCATGTCACACAATACGTGAAATAAAACATACAACACCTGCTCAATAGAGATATGCAACAGTGGGGTAGCTTCAATAGAGGAACTTAGTCCTTACACCCACATCTCAATATTTAGAATTAAAAGCAGAAAATATAAACATTGAATCATTTTAAAACATGTAATCATATAAATACATATCATCTAGTTTGATTCACCACATCATTCATGTTTACATAAACATTTTTCAGCAGATACCTGTACAAATGTATCCCAAAAGAATACTATACAATCCTAACTACCCGGTGCTACAGGGTACTCGACGGAAAAAAACAATACGTCACGAATGGAACATTGACCGGAGTCTGGATACTCAACGGAGAATAAACCGGAGCCTGGATGCTCAACGAACGAAGGGAAAATATCACAAATATACCCATCAAAAACTGAACACCACACTGTCTTTACCGGAGTCTGGAAACTCGACGGAAAAACACAATAATATCAATCACCGTGGTCTAGATACCACAACCATCTTTACCGGAGTCTGGATACTCGACGGAAAAAGGAAAACCCTATCAGCTGGGAATGGACCGGAGTCTGGACACTCAACAGACAAAAGAATTCATTAGAACTGCTTATCATGATCCTCTGAGATCTGAAGACACACCTAAGGAATAACATGAGCCGGGGTCTGGATACCACGCGGGCTAAGAGAAATCACGTGGTCTGGATACCAAGGGGAAAGATCAAACCTCCGAAGATACACCTGAAACAAAGAGATAACAACCTGGCTTATGTTTCACATGCATATGTTTGAAAATGGCATAATGCTCCATACGAAATGGAAATGCTACGCATTTGGGTAGATGTTATGCATGCATGCAGATGCAACGGAATTGAATCAGCAAAACAAATACTAGAGATATAGGAACCACCATGCTGGCAAAAGAAAAATAACCCTGCTGAAAGGATCACCGATTCTGCCGGGGATAGAGCACAGACTTGCACATGCCAATAACCATTGGACTTACGCCGAGAAACGGGCCTGCTTTTGGGGATTGCTTTGCCGGGGAACGACCCTAACCAGGCTGCAAATTACTTTGTGGGAAGAAAATCCAATCATAACTCACTGGGGAGTACATACATGCATGCATTTTGCGGGGATTAAATGTGCATCAACTGCTGAAGGAAAGTGTACACGCTACCTGCTTGCTCAAAACCGCACACAAAACCCATTGGGGATAACGATGTAAACTTCACTGATTGGGGTTAGTAGATTCATGCTGGGAATAGGACAAACTTCATCCATACCTTTTGCCCCAAGGGTAACGACCCTGCAACACTGAACAAATATATAAGATATCCTACGCAATCAGAATCATCTTAGTCATCATTCGTGACATTATCCAATTAATTCAAAGTTTTAACAATTATTGGCCAAGGCCTGCAAGTTTATGTTAGCGCAAGTTCATCAAAACATTGGGCGTTTTCACAAACAAAATAGTAAAAGTTAAAATAAAGCACACAAATCAAGTACTGAATAGTATATGTTTATTAATAAATAGCCTGTAAATAGGCAAAGTTTTACAACAGATGCAACTCCTGAAAAGAGGAAATTGCACAAAAACAAATACAAGATATCTACATGAAATATACAAAAGTGTACAAAAATGTTGGCAACATGGCACAGACAAACACCATGAGCTGATCCCTCTATGACTCGCCTGACTCTGACGCTTTCCTGACGCTTCGTCTTCAGAAGAGATTGATTCGGATAAACACGACCCTCAGGTTCTCCCAATCCACTAAGCAATGAAGTTCCAACGCAGATCGCAGTCATTTGCTTTTTCAATCCTTAACTTTTGCCTGAACTGCCCTTTCGGGTTTTTGATTCACTGGGATACCCATTTTTGCCAAAGTCTCCTTTTCAGGTTTTCGACTTTGCGAGTTTACATCTTTTCATTTTTATCCCTAATTTTTGCCCTAACCTATTTTTCCTTTTTTATGGTTCGCCGGGATGCCCCATTTTTGCCTGGACTTTTCTTTTTGTGTCCAGGGGGTCTCTTTTAAGCAAAGTATTTTTTAACTGCGTCTGCGTTCACGGGGGATGTGAAGTCTTCACCATCCATGGTGGCTAACAACAAGGCTCCTCCAGAGAAGACCTTTCGAACGACATATGGACCTTCATAGTTGAGAGTCCATTTGCCCCTGTGATTTGAGTGTGGTGGGAGAATCTTTTTCAACACAAGATCGCCCGTCTGAAAGCCTCGAGGGCACACCTTCTTATCGTAAGCTTTCTTCATCCAGCTCTGGTAAAAATGACCACATGCAATTGATGCTAGCCTCTTTTCATCCATCAGGCTAAGTTGATTCAATCGGTTCTTTATCCATTCTGCCTCATCAAGCTTGACGTCAACCAGAACTCTTAAAGAAGGAATCTTGACCTCCAATGGTAGGACAACCTCCATACCATATACCAGCGAGAAAGGGCTTGCCCTGGCTGATGTACATACCGTCGTACGATAACCGTGAAGAGCAAATGGCAACATCTCATGCCAATCTTTGTAGGTAACAACCATCTTTTGCACTATCTTCTTGATATTCTTATTGGCCACCTCAACAGCGTCATTCATCTTCGGCCGATAGGGCGATGAGTTGTGATGTTCAATCTTGAAATTCTGGCATAACTCCCTCATCATTTTGTTATTCAGATTTGAACCATTATCAGTAATGATTCGTTCTAGAATTCCATATCTGCAAATGATGTCCTTCTTTATAAACCTTGCTACGACTTGCTTGGTCACATTGGCGTACGAGGCTGCTTCAACCCACTTGGTGAAGTAATCAATAGCTACCAAAATGAAACGATGACCGTTGGATGCGGTGGGCTCGATCTTTCCAATCATATTAATGCCCCCACATGGAGAAGGGCCACGTGGAAGCCATAACATTCAATGGGCATGGCGGTACATGTATCTTATCAACATAAATCTGGCATTTATGGCATCTTTTCGCGAATTTGAAACAATCTGACTCCATAGTTAGCCAATAATACCCTGCTCGTAATAGTTTCCGAGACATGGCATGTCCACCGACATGTGTACCGAAAGTGCCTTCGTGTACTTCTTCCATAAGTAGCGTTGTTTCTTTTTCATCCACACATCTCAACAACACCAAATCATGGTTCCTTCTGTAAAGCACACCATCTGGGTTTAGGTAAAAGTTTCCAGACAACCTCCTTAGTGTCTTCTTATCCTGAGCCGAAGCCCCTGGTGGATACTCTTGCTTCTTGAGGAAGTTCTGTATATCGTAAAACCATGGCTTGCCATCAGCAACCTCTTCAATGGCGAATACGAAAGCGGGTCTGTCCAAACGAGAGATGACTATTCTGGGAGCATCATTCCAGAAATTCACTTTGTACATCGAAGATAGCGTTGCCAAAGCATCGGCCATCTGATTCTCTGCTCGTGGTACATGGTGAAAATCTACCCGATCTAAGAAGGGTAACAATCTCCTTGCATAATCTCTGTAAGGAATTAGATTTGGTTGAGGAGTTTCCCATTCTCCCATGATTTGATTAACCACTAGCACTGAATCGCCATATACATCCAAATTCTTGATTCTCAAATCAATAGCTTCTTCTAGACCCATGATACATGCTTCATACTCAGCTTCATTGTTGGTGACTGGAAACGTCAATCTGGCAGTGAATGGGATGTGAGTACCATGAGGAGTTGTAATAGTCGCCCCAATTCCGCTACCATAGGAGTTAACAGCGCCATCGAATATCATCTGCCACTGAGAATCCTTCTCTGGACCTTCACCGTATAATGGTTCTTCACAATCTTTTGCTTTGAGGAACATGATATCCTCGTCAGGAAATTCAAACTTCATCGGTTGATAATCTTCGATTTGCTGCTCAGCAAGGTATTCTGACAGAACACTTCCTTTGATGGCTTTCTGAGACACATATTGTATATCATACTCTCTCAGTACCATCTGCCACCTAGAAATTCTTCCTGAGAGCGCCTGCTTCTTGAAGACATACTTAATCGGATCCATCTTCGAAATCAGCATGGTTGTGTGATTGAGCATATATTGTCTCAAACGTTTGGCAACCCAAGCAAGTGCACAACACATTTTTTCGAGCATTGAGTAACGGGACTCACAATATGTGAACTTTTTACTCAAATAATAAATCGCATGCTCCTTTCTTCCAGTCTCGTCGTGTTGACCGAGAACACAAACCATATTGTTCTCTAGAACCGTTAAGTACATGATTAAAGGCCTTCCAGCTACTGGGGGTATCAATACCGGAGGCTTTTGCAAATACTCTTTTATTTTATCAAATGCTTTTTGACAATTTTCATTCCAGACAACCGCCTGATCTTTCTTTAACAATTTAAACATTGGTTCACACGCGGCTGTGAGATGAGATATGAACCGAGCAATGTAGTTCAACCTCCCCAGGAAACCACGAACCTCTTTTTCTGTTTTCGGCACTGGCATGTCTTGTATGGCTTTTATCTTTGCAGGATCGACCTCGATTCCTTTTTCACTGACAATAAACCCCAATAACTTTCCGGACCGAACTCCAAAAGTGCACTTATTTGGATTCAACCTCAATCTGAACTTCCTAAGCCTCTCAAACAACTTCAACAAATTGACCAGATGCTCCTCCTCTGTTTGGGACTTAGCAATCATATCATCAACATAAACTTCAATCTCTTTATGCATCATGTCATGAAAGAGTGTTGTCATAGCGCGCTGATATGTTGCTCCGGTGTTCTTCAAGCCAAAAGGCATCACCTTGTAGCAAAACGTTCCCCACGATGTAATGAATGTTGTTTTCTCCATGTCCTCCGATGCCATCTTTATCTGATTATAGCCCGAGAAACCATCCATGAAGGAAAACACCGAAAATTGAGCCGTATTGTCGACCAATACGTCAATGTGAGGGAGCGGGAAGTCATCCTTTGGGCTCGCCTTATTCAGATCCCTGTAATCAACACACATCCGTACCTTACCGTCTTTCTTCGGTACAGGTACGATGTTGGCGACCCACGGAGGGTAAGTGGTTACGGCTAAAAATCCAGCGTCCCAATGCTTTTGGACCTCTTCTTTGATTTTTACCGCCATATCTGGTCTTGTCCTTCTAAGCTTCTGCTTGACCGACGGACATTCCTCGCGCAACGACAAGCGATGAACCACTATGTCGGTATCAAGCCCATGCATATCCTCGTATGACCAAGCAAAGATGTCACTATACTTTCGAAGCATCTCGATTAGTCTTTGCTTGATGTCGCTCTGTAGCGCGGTCCCTATCCGAACATTTCTGACAACTTCTTCAGAACCCAGATTAACAACCTCAATTTCCTCCTGATGAGGCAGAATGATTTTCTCTTCTTGTTTCAAGAGTCTAGATAACTCTTCAGGCAAGTCTTCATCCTCATCAATCTCTTCTTCAGCTTGATATATCGGTTGATCAAAGTCGAAGCGAATCATAGGAGGTTCTGAATCGGTGTCATCTGCAATAGGAATCCTGCAATGAAAATGGTTAAATGTTTCAAACAATATGCAAAAAAGTATAAACCACATTGCCATTTCATTGTGAAAAATAAAAATAAGAAAAACAGAGATCACAAAATTTGAATGAGAAAACACCCTTTGATTAATTGATAAAAAATGTTCAGACATAAACAAGTAAGGCCCTGAAATAAAATACCACTATGCCCCGGGTAAGACATAGGGTAGTACAATAATTGGAAAAACAAAGCATTACTGTTGTGTCGTCACTTGAATGAATTCTTCAATTGACCAGTTACGCAGGCTCTGTCCCGGAATACACGGCTTGATTCAGGCGTCCATATCACAATCGCTGTCTCCAACCTCATCATCAGAAATGGTATTAATCTGCTCAAAGAAAACACCTCCGCTAGTAAACTTGATCGGCCCCTTGAACTTTGGCGTGATTTGTGAAGATGATGGGCGGTACCCCAGACCGAATTTGTCTTGCTTCTGAGGTATATCAATCACCTACCCCCAGCCTTGGGCTGAACCAGCTTGCACCATAGCCTGCGCTTCTTTGAAAGAAGACATAGCCACCTCAGGCTCTTTTCTCACTACCAAAGACTTGTCTTTAATCTTGACCGCTTTGAAGGCCTGGAAAAGAGTTACATGGATCTCTCCATCCACTTCAACATACTTAAAGGATGATAAATGGCTGACCATGATATCCTCCTCCCGGCATACCGTAACAACGCTACCACCAACCATGTATTTCAGCTTCTGATGCAGAGTTGATGTAACAGCTCCCTCTGAATGAATCCACGGGCGACCTAATAAACAACTGTAGGCCAGCTGGATATCCATGATGTAAAACACTACATCAAAGACTTCAGGTCCAACCTGAATAGGCAAAGTTACCTCCCCAAACACAGATCTTCGGGTTCCGTCAAACGCACGCACCACCAAATCACTTGGCGTGCAAATCAACCCCTTCATATCTAACTTCATTAGGGCCTTCTTCGGAAGCATGTTTAAGGAAGATCCCGTATCCACAAGCACGTGAGACATGATAGCCCCTCGGCATTCTAAAGATATGTGCAACGTACAATTATGATTTCTGCCTCTTGGCGTCAAATCCAAGTCCGTAAAGCCTAAGCCATTTCCTGCATTTACGTGAGCCACCACTCCCTCGATTTGATTGACCAAAATTCCATGCGGCACGTAAGCAGTGTTTAGTAATCTCAACAATGCATTCCTATGCGCCTCAGAGCAAAGGAGCAACGACATGATGGATATTTTGGAAGGAGTTTGCTGCAAATGATCGACTATCTTATAGTCTCTTTTCCGGATCATCCTCATGAATTCCTCCGTGTCTTTCAACAAAAATTCTCTCTCCCCAGATTGAGAAGTCTCCTCCACTACCAGTCTTTTCCCCTTGTCCACTTTATCAACAGTCACCTCAGGCGACGAAAAGACTCGGCCACTGCGAGTAATACCTCCAGCTCCCACGAGATTGTCAACTGAACTTGCAGGGGGATCATTCAAGTTTACCTTCTGCCCATTGCAATACACTTCGGCTCCGTAATTCCACGGAATAGCCTTAGTGCTCTCAAATGGCACAGGACCTGCTTTGGTGATAGTTATCATTGGTGGCTTTGGCACGTAGATAGTAACAGTCTTATACGGGATGGAGATTGTCGCAATCTCATCCTTTTCTTCAGCCACAAAATCCTCAGATACTCTTCCAACAGAACAGTCAAATTGTAACACTCCGTCGTTCATCATCTCCTGAATACATCTTCTCAACAATCCACATCCTCTCTCAGGATCAGTAGAACATTCAACACAATCCTCATCACAACCCGGGAAAACACCGCCCTTTAGCAATCTGACTTTCACAAAGCATAAGGGTGTCTTCAATTCCTCAACATCCGTCACCAACTTCAACACCTCCTCCTTGAGAACTGCATTAACCCCAGCTTACCCATGATTCGGCATGGGATTCTGCACCACATTGGGAACATCATTAGAAAAATTGATCGCCTTACTGTCAATCATGTCTTGCACTTTATGTTTGAAGGCTTTACAATTATCAATATTATGTCCTGGAGCACCCGAATGAAATTCACAGCGAGCATTTGCATCGTACGCAGGTGGAGGAGGTCCGGTCAAGGGAGCCAAAGTCCTTTTATGAATCAACTGCAACTATAGCAAAGCCTGCAATAACTGAGAGTAAGGCATAGGAGGCGCATCAAAATGCCTATTTGCTGCCCGGCCTCTATCTTGGTATCTTTCGTACCCCTGTTGATTCTGTTGCGGTTGTTGTTGTTGTTGTTGATGTGGTTATTGAACTACTGGAATGGTAATGCTAGCAATCTGTTGTTGCTGTCGATTCTGACCTCTATTTCTTCCCCTTGAACTGGATCATCATTAGTATCTCCCTCTCGCCTTTTGTTTCCAAATACCTTCTTGTTCCCTCCTCCTGCCGAGGACCCTTCAACACAGTTGATCTTTCCTAACTTAATTCCATTCTCCAGCCTCTCCCCGGTGATTATCAAGTCAGAAAAGCTGCCTGACATACTGCTTATAAGCTTTTCATAATACACGCTTGGTAAAGTAGCAACAAACATATCCATAAGTTCTCGTTCTACCATTGGTGGTTGTACCCTAGCAGCAAGCTCTCGCCACCTCTGGGCGTATTCCTTGAAGCACTCATTGCTCTTCTGGGAAAGATTCTGCAGCTGGACTCTATTTGGAGCAAGGTCACTGTTGTACTGATAGTGCTTTACGAAAGCTTCGGCTAGGTCTCTCCAGCTACAGACATTTGCGGGCTCCAACCCCATATACCATTTCAGCGAGGGACCGGATAGACTATCCTGGAAGAAGTGCATAAGTAGTTTCTCATCATCAGAATGCGCAGACATCTTGCGATATTAAGACCTCAAATAAACCCTAGGGCAAGTGGTACCCTTGTACTTATCAAAATCCGGGACTTTAAACTTTGGTGGCACTCTCAAGCCTGGAATCAGCCCCAGGTTAGACATATCTAGCCCCATAGAGTTTTGGCATTCAAGGGACCTCATCTTCTCTTCGATCATCTTAATCCTCCTATCAGCCTCAGAAGGTAATTCAACAGCTACAACTCTTGGAGAAAACACATCCTCTTGTCTATCCTCATTCCAGATATGGTCCATATTACTGTGTATGGAACATGTAGTATCAAGACCATAACCATTTCCATTACCATTACCACCATTAGCAAAACCATCATTACTACCGTTTCCAGCACCAGCAGCGTGGCCACTCCCTCCAGCAGTAGGGATAACTAAAGTTGGCATAGAGTTGTCTGCCCGAGGAGTTTCAATGTGAGGAGGGTTAGAAGCAATCCCACCGTGTAACACACCATCACCATCCACTCGTGCAATCAAAGGTTGCACTAAAGTCTGAAGTTGCGCCTGGCCACTAGCAACCCCTTGCATGACCTCCATCAGTTGTGCCATCCGATCTCTCATCTCTTGCATTTCTGCCTGCATCTGATCCATCAGTCTTTTCTGGTTTCTTCTGGTACCGTACCGGTGAGTTGTCATGTCAGCAATCCTGAAACACTTGTAAACCACAGGAGAATTAAGGTTAACAGTTCCGGTGCACCTGCAAATGCGAGAAAAATGCTAAAATGCAGACATGTATTTATGCAATAGGGACATTTCCCCCTCGATTCTAGTTTCTAGGAAAAACATAACAATTGGAGAACCCTGCGGACAAGCACAAAATACCAACTCCTAATATATAGATCAAAAGCCAACAAGCAATGTACAAGCCACAACGGAGTACAAATAAGGAAAAGACCTCAACCAACAAGCCTAGCGATGGTCAATACAACACATAAACAACAAAAACTACAACAGAAATAGACAAAACAGGTCAAATAGGATGACGTGATCGGAAATCCTCTAACAACCTCAACGTCTCAGGATGATCCGGTCTAGCAAGTAGTCCCTGAATAAGCAAATCTTGCTGGCTAACAGTATGATGTAGACTATCAACGTGATCCTCCAAAGCTTCTTCCCCGAAACATGCCTCAAGCCTGCGTCTCTTGGAGTCAGCCCTCAACCTGAGATCCTTCAAGTTTGCGATCGCTTCATTCAATCTGTACTCACTGTCTCATCTAAGTGATGCTTCTGCTGCAATCTCCCCATCTTTGGCATTAAGCTGAGCCTTCAGCTTGCTGATCTGAAGTTTTAACATGTCTTCGCGCTCCTTGTTGTTAGTGAGCGTGGCATTCCATATTGATTCAAACTTGGAGATCCTCAAGTAAGCCTTATCCAACTCTTCCTTCTTGGTGATAAGAACAATGTGGATGGCGTTCAAATCTCGGCCTGTGCGCTCTCTGTCACTAGTCTCCTTAGTCAGGTCCGTACCCAGTTTGTTCACAAGCTCGGTCTGTCTTTTGAAAGAATTGACAGCATCAATCTTCTCGCTTCGGAGCTGGATGATCTCTTTCTCCAATTCTTCATTCATTTTTCTCAGCTCTTCCTTCTCTGCCAATACCTGATTGTATTTCTGGATATCTACAGTAGTGGGTTCCTCTATCATGAGAGGATATAGAGGTGCAACTGCAGGGAATGGCATCAAGAATCCAAGTCAAGTAAGGATCATATGCTCGGCTGTTACTCTTCCCCAAAGTTAACTTCCCTTTCCGATGAATGTTATTCCATGCATGCTCAAGTCTGCCCAAAGTCTCGCCCTCCAATAAACCAGTAAGATACAGAGATTCCTGTATCTCCTCTTCTCTAGGAGGATCCCTTAATGCATACCCAAACTGTCTCACCAATAAAGAAGGGTTATATTTGATACAACCTTTCCTTTCGACCAAAGGGACGTTAGGAAAACCACCACAACTATAAACAATATTTGTACCCAGCATGTCTCGATCAAACCAAATAATATTCTCTGCAGATAGTCCCATCAACCTCTCTGACCATTTTGAAGTACTAGCAGTAGCCACAAATGGATTCGTCTTGGGCATATGACTAGCAAACCAAGCGTACAATAGAGGAACGCAGCAAGCCACATTCTTTCCCCTTCGTTTCTCATTCTTGTAATGCACAAAATGATAAACGTATCCGAGAAGAGTAAGCACTGGGTTTCTCGAGGCCAATATATGAAATGCATCCAAATCCACAAAGTCAGGGAGATTAGGAAACAAAACAATGTCGTATATACAAAGAGCAAGAACAACGTTAAATGCAATCCAACAACCATCCTTATCAAACTGCCGAGCCTTATCAACTAGGAAAACCAGAGGAAAACCATGCACTCCATTCCACTCTATCAGACCCCCCTGTAACTCTGAAGCATCCACATGTACTATGGCAGCTAGCTTAGTCAGATCAGGCTTAGCATCAATATGAACAAATGGCATCTGACTAAGGACAGGCACATCCAACAATACTGAGTACTCCTCCAAAGTAGGCGCCAAAATGTAGTCAGGAAAAACAAAACACCTCAACTGGGGATCGTAGAACTACAAAAAGGCATAAAGGCCATCCACCTCATGTACTAAAGGCTTGCAGACCCATCTCAATAATCTCCCATAGGACTGCCTGAAATCCTCCATCACCTTCCCACCAGCCAAGGAAATCAAACTCAGCAAAGATCTAACATCTGGAGTGGGAAGCTTGTAAGCCACTGTTCTCTTCAAGGACTCCATATCAGCAATGAGGGAATGAGATCACCAGAATCGAAGGAGAAATATGTACCTGCAACACAAATACATGTTAATGAAATGTAGATGAAAATGCAAATACAAATGCAAACAGGGGATTAAGACTGCTGTGTCGTTAGCCGAGAAGAACCAGCGCTTCGCCTTAGCAAGAACAAAGTACCGACAATAGGACCTACTGATAAACAGATTCACACTGTAAAGAACTGGGTATTCTGAAAGCCAAGGTTTCCTGCATAACCTAATCCCTCTCACAGGTATGGACCTATCCATGGACAAGGTTCGACATCCTATGCGTTTGTCAGTGTCACAGACTTTCAAGAAATGATGATACGTTCACCATTTCTGGTTTGGCATCATCGTTTCCTAAAGAGGCCTCACTTAACTGACTCACAAATGATCGGTCCCCAGAGTCGACAACCCTCAAATCCAAAATTCCTTCGAGCCCAAAGGGCCAGAAAGAAAGTTGTCAAAGAGAATATCGTCCGAGCGTGAATTTCATGGTGAACTAGTACGAGCAAAGCAAGCACATCCACCACTAATTTCCACTACTAAAGCTAGGTGTATACTCAAGCCTGGGTCTGACTTTTCATTCAATGGAACTTCCCTCCCCACAGCACAGCAGTAATGACATATGATGCGGAAAATAAATGCGGGAAAGTAAAATGCGTAAGTAAATAAAGCACATATATACAACACTCAAATATAAACACACAAGCGTTAGGATTGACTTGCATAGGGAACCAGAGTCCCCAGCAGAGTCGCCAGCTGTCGCAACTGCGAAAAACAACCGGCGGAAAAAACAGAAGAGTCGCCACTTTCGTTATTTATCCCAAAGAGAGGGAAAGGAAACGATCGGAAAAACCTAACGAGAAAGGGAAAGACAAGGTCACCGCAACCATGTCTGGATTCGGGAGTCGGTTATGCAAGGGGAAGCTATTAGCACCCCTCACGTACGTCGTACTCGACGGGATCCACACATTGTTGTCTATCTAAAAGGGTGTATTGAAACTATCAAGCTAAAGGCGTAGGGACAAAAGAAAAAAGAAAAGATAAGTGACTCTGTAGAGCATCTCCGGTCTGTGCCTACGTACTCCCTCGTGCAATGGGAAAGTCAGAGTCAACGTAGTTCGGCTAACTAGGGAAAGAAAGGGGGAAGGTTGCTCGCCAAGACATCGCGTCTTGTGCCTACGTACTTTCATCTAGTATGAAAGATCAGAGCGAATGTAGTTCGGGCTAAAAAGGACCACATGTTGGTTCAAAAGTTTTTTACGCCCGAGTAGGGTTAACAAGTAGTTCTAGCAGTTGGTGTATGCAGCTCGACCATTGGAGACTTAGGCGTTACCGTTTGCGGTAGAACTAAGAGTTAACGACACTCTTTTATCTGAAAAGATTTTCCTGATAAAGATCCTGAAGAATGAAAAAGGTTTGAAATGTTTTTGTGTTTTTTAGAGAAGAAGTGTTTTAAATTTGATTTGTAACTCATGTCGCACTAGAGACTATGACCTAAGAGCGAATGCGTCGTATATCACCCAAAGGGTGTACACTAAACACTCTAGGTCCTTGAGAGGAGACCCCTCAATTACCATTTCTCAAGTAGCTTAAGGCTCGTAACGTGCTACACTTGTCATTCTTTATTAGATGTTTTAAGAATGTTTGAAGATGAGAAGAGACGAAAGGACCACTAATGGGAGACTAATCAATCCTAAAAGTTATCATGCAAAGTGGACATAAAGTTGGGATACAAAAGGGAACTACCTAATGTTAGCATGCATGGTTTGAACTTAAGGTCTATCACAATCCAACTTGAACAAGAATAATTGGAAGTCCTAAGGGGAACATGGCAAAAGAAGCAAAAGAAGGAAGAAACAAACACAAGTAAGATGCGTACATAGAACACAAACATGCAAAGAGGGAGGAAAGGAAGTGTGGACCAGCAACCTCCACAAGCGCGTCTCGACCTCTTTGGAGCATACAAGAATGCAATGCAACAAAACCAACATGCAAAAAGAAGGCAAGCAAACAAACAAGCAAGCACCGGAACAAAATGAGTGGATGAGACATAACGGGAGAAGACAAACCTCTACAACCGTCGGCTATTGATCATCGGAGACAAAATAGGAGGAAAAGAAGTGCGGGGCAGCAGCCGCCACATGCGCATCTCGACAACTTGGCTCAAACACTCAAACAAAAAAGGAAACATCACTTTGAACGACGCATATCGGAAATACGCATTCAAGAGGAAGACAAACAAAACGAGTCGAAAAAATCATGATCAAATGATCAAGAACAACGACCTATATACCAAACATCACACTCCTAATGCATCACACTGATCTATGATGATTCAAAGTGAAACAGCATGCAAAAGCACCTTGAAAAATAGCAAAACAGGCCCACTGTTACAGTGTTAATCGGTTAACACCTTAAAAAGTTTGAAAAATCTGGAATTTTAAACAGGTTAATCGGTTAACCATATGCGTTAACCGATTAACACTGGTAACGTTTGAAAATTTTGAAAGTTTAAAATGGTTAATCGGTTAACCATATGCGTTAACCGATTAACACTATAACAGAGGCCAAAAACAGCAACAGAAAAAGCACTTTCAGCACAAAATCACTTAATCAAATGGTCCAAAAGATCAACTTATCAAATAAGCACGAAATTACACCTGCAAACAAAAAACCAATAGACATGCAAACATGTCTACACAGCACAATCACAATTCAAACGGATCGAAATCAACCAAAATTCAATCGAATATGAAAATCAACATGATAAGCTCAACAAATTAATCGGATCGAGAATTCCAACCTTCGAAGCAGAGATTTGCTTCGGTAAGTGTTTATCAACTTAATTTGAGCAGATCCAAACAAGATTATCCGGAAAACTTCAAGATCCACAACGATCGTTGTTGTATGAGTGAAGATCCACCAAATTTGAGTCAAAAAGCTTCAAATAATCACTTCTAGATCCAACTCCAGATTCAGATCCAAGCTTGCACGAAAGTTGATGATGAGAATTGATCCAATGATAATGGTAAATGGAGGTTTATGCTCAAGAATCCATTGATTCCAATGAAGAATCAAGAATTCCAATGAAAAAGAGCTTTGAGTGAGGGTTTTGGAAATGTGGAAGTTGAGAGAGAATTGAGAGCTCAAGAGTGAATTCTGAAAAATGAATTGAATTATGAGATATTGGATGGTGAGGTTTGGAGTGAATCATTTAAATATCAATTAGGTTTGGATCCAATGTAAGGTTTAGAATTTAGGTGGGAAAATGTGGTATGGAATGTATGGGCATTTGGTGGGAAATTCAAATTAAACAAAATTCAAATGGGATTCTAGATCCTTCCCAAGTGTAAAAATGAAATTTAAATGATCAAAATGGGACTCCAAGAGTGGCTGGACTTGAAAATTCACGTACAGGGCAAAAATTACACAGGTTAATCGATTAACGCATATGGTTAACTGGTTAACACTGTGGAAACCTACAAAATTAGCCTAACTTTGATTGTGTTAATCGGTTAACCATATGTGTTAACCGATTAACACCTTCAAAATTTTGAAATTGGCGCCTTTTGGAGGGAAATCCATTCGTCTGCCCGTTTCTTGCTGTTTAGACATCTGCTAAGCCTCTTGAACTCGTTTTCGATCATCCTGACTGTGAAACTGCTTGAAGTAGCCTGAAAGCTGGAAATTAACCTGCACAATAAAATAAAACTCGACCGCTCGATCGGGCAAAATAAATGCCAACTGCTGCTGCTTGCTTGCGTTGAAGGTTAATTTGGAGGTATGGGAAGCCTTGATCCCCTGCCTCCAAGACAAATGCTATGCAATACAGAAATGCAATAGAATGAAAATGAAACAAAACAAAAGCCAGGTTAAGAAAAGGTTGAGCAAGTTTTGGGGTGCAACACATACATGAAACACACATTAGATAACACCTTTGTTCTTTCAATATTTTGTTATCATCAAAACCCAATGGATATATGTCATGACCGAATCTTGTTCTAACAATCTCTCCCTTTTTGATAATGACAAACATAAGTATTTAAAGAACAATGCTGGACAATTATGATTTTCTTGGCAACATCAGGGTGTGAGGTTTGTAAGCTTCCTTTGAGTCTAATAGTCAAAGGTTAAGTTCTATAAACTCCCCCTAAGTACTATATTCATGAAAAATATTTTAATTTTCTTATCAACATCAAAGTCTAAGGTTTGTAAGCTTCCTCTGAGTCTAATACTCCAAGATTAAGGTTTGTAAGCTCTGTCTGAGTCTATAGTCCAAGGTTAAGGTTTGTAACCCCCCCTTAGTTCTATATTCAAGAAAACTAAAATATATCACCTAAGCAAAATAACATAAATTTAAAAGTACATAAAATTATAAATTAACAACATTAAATCTGAATGATTTAGATCCTTTATTAAATATTACTATATCTTTATTTTCCTTTTGTTACATCAAAAAGAATAAAAAAGAAAAGAATTACAATCATTAATGTGTAACAGGGCATCATTACGTGACCGGTTCCCATGTAAGATATAATGATTAAGTAATAGAGATCATTAAAGAGTTGTAAAATGCAGCTTTCTTATATATTGGTCGTAACAGCTCCAAGAATCAAGAAAAGAATTTTATTCTGTCGTTTGGGTCATCCAAAACCTACTATAAAAGCAACCGGGGTATAGGTCATTTTCATCAACATCCTATAACATAATAAAGAGACAACATTTGAGAGCACCAATATCTCCATTATAACATAAGTTTCAGAGACTGCTACTAGTCTGGAGACTCAGGGTCTTCAAAAGCCAGTAGATTCTCAATCATATGCGACTGGTCCTTTGTCCACTACACTGAGATCTTCAGACGAGGGTTCATCCTCAACTGCTCAAAGACCTACTGAAGAAGGTCCATCATTTACTGATTTGAAATCGTGGAAGAAATCAATGAAGAAGAAAAGGAAGAAGAAGATCAGAGATGAGATATTTTATCAGCTGATTGTCTCAGAACTAGAGGATGAGGACATGAATGACGATGAGCCTGACATCGATTAGGGAAATTGTATAGATCGTAAGGCAACAAAGGAATTAGATTAGTTATAATCTTAGTACTTTCCAGTCCCTTTTTTGTAATCTCTTAAGTTGGTTAATGAAAATCAATTATGACCATTTCTTATTTTACATGTGCAATCTTTTACTTTTCTCTATGATTTTCTGATAAATGCATAAATGAAGTAAGAAGATGAATAGAACCAACAGTTAACTTGTTAACATTACATTTATAGTTATTAAGAGAATCGTAATAGGACTGAACACTAGACTTCATTTCCCAAGAGTCAGACATTAAAAAATTGATTTGACTAATCAATATTAAAACAATAAATACTCAAGGTAATCAGATGAATAAACTCAATAAAACCCTTAGCAAACTAACTTTCTTTATCACTTAATCTCTTAAACACAAATATGTATATGTAGAAACAATTTTGGGTTCCAAAGAGAGATCTTAGAAAGACAACAATGTTAAATGCAACAACTCAATTAAACAAGAAAAATGCAGCAACTGAAGAATCTACAATCAAACAAATAACTTCAGAGGCACATACTTCTACAACAACCTTTGTTGATACACAAAGAACAAAGAAAACTTCTACGTTAAAACGCAAGAATCTTCTGAAGAAGGAGGCTGTTGAGTTTGAAAAGGAAGATTATTTAAACAGTCTAGATATGTCAGATGAGCCTAGGAATACCTTAGGACAGATCCCAGTGTCTAGAAGGTTTATTTTTAATAATATGTAATAGCTTCCAATCTTTCAATGAAAATGTTGCAAGCTTTTTGAGTTTTTTTTATCCTATTTATTATTCTCTTGAACAACATTATATATATATATATATATATATATATATATATATATATATATATATATATATATATATATATATATATATATATATATATATATATATATATATATATATATATATATATATATATATATATATATATATATATATATATATATATATATATATATATATATATATATATATATATATATATATATATATATATATATATATATATATATATATATATATATATATATATATATATATATATATATATATATATATATATATATATATATATATATATATATATATATATATATATATATATATATATATATATATATATATATATATATATATATATATATATATATATATATATATATATATATATATATATATATATATATATATATATATATATATATATATATATAAAACAATTAAGACACACAATAACTTGAACAAGAATATGAACAAGAACAAGAATAATTTTTAATAACAAGACTGCTTAATACAAAATGTTTAACAATTACAAGGCATATATTTGCAGAATTCTAACATCAAAATATCTCATAGATAGCTTCAAGCTTTTCTCTCCAGATTTTAGAAGAATCATCCTCTGAACTTATGATAACTCCTTGTTGGATCAGAATTGATTATATTAGAAATAGTCTTAGAGGTTACTGTTATAGAAACACCAGAAACCTTGGAAAGAATAGCACACTCAGAACATAGCTCAACAATGGAAGCATTAATCCAAAATTCTTTGACAAGTCTTGGATAAGTGAAACCACAGAGCATATCAAAGTATCCAATCTAACCTTGTTCAGACACAGTCTTCCAAAAGTTAAAACCAAGCTTAAATAGCTCATCAAAATCCATAAAATTTTCATTGATGACAACTAGTTGATTCAAAGGAGAATTGACTAGAGAATTCATCTCAAGTTTGGTTTGAACACCACAGAAGAAAACAATAAAAAAGAACTGAATAAGACTCTAAAGGAATAAGAATCTTGTAAGAAGAACAGAAAGAAGACACGACATGATGTTTCACAAAAACAAGGGATATAGACAATATAAACATCATTACTCTAAGGTTCTTATCCAGCAGATTTCTTAAATCTACCAAATCATTTTCAACTTTATGGAATTTTAAGTAAACTGAGTTGTTTTAAAATAATTGTTACTTAAACTTCTTTATTAGAAGTAAATGTGAGGGAAAAGCCTCATATATTGATGTGCTCATTTTAATGATGTCAAAACGAAGCTCCATAGAAAAATATACGTTGGATGTTATCACCATGTTGCATTTGCATGTCTTGTTTCTCATAATTCAAATGCTCGTATAAAATATCACGGTTGTTGCATATAGATTGTCAAAGATGTGTGTCATATGAGTTTGACTTTGTTGGTGTCGTTTGCCATATCATTGGTTTCATCAAAAGTGTCGAAAAATATGAAAATAGGCATTTTTGATAGTTTCAGGGCTTTGAGTCGACCAAAGACCTGTTTCGGTCGACTCACACTACAAGTCATTTTTGTGTATTTGCTTCAGGTGGGCTCGCGTCGACCCACTGGTCGACTCATACTGTAAGCATTTTCATTTGTCTAAAAATGCATGCTATGTGTCGACGCATGCCTATCTCCGGTCGACGTATGGTTATGCTTTCTGCACAACTTTTTGTTCGGGTCTGCTCAAGTCGACCCCTTCTACTACATAGGTTAACCGCTTGCTGTTTTGTGTCAAATTTCTGTTGTGTCAATTGTTTTTGTGAATTGGTTTTGTTTGTTATGTCAATTGTGTTTGGTATATAAGTTCAGTTGCTATTTTCATTTCAAAACATTGAGAAAAACAAGTGAAATAGGTGTCGATTTGATTTTCATCATCTTTATTATCTTCATAGCATTTCACAACAATTACAAATAATCATCTTTGTTGTGCATTGTGCATGTTCGAGGAGATAACATCCAAAGCCGAAGATTGGTTTATCTGGTTTGGGTTGAGAAATTGACAGGTTTTTCTTGAATAAAACCGCTAGGATTTTGTCCTCCAAGATTCTAAGATTTTAGGGGTTTTTGCATGATTCGTCTCATCACATATTCATCTGAATGAAGGTAATCGAAGAGCTGGAGGTTCTGTCAATTTAGTAACAGTAAACGGAGGATTGTGAGTGAGAGTTTCGGGTTCAACACGCGGATGATTGAAATCAGTCGGGCCAGAGTTTGAAGACTGAAGGTTGTTCAAAGATAGTGCCGCAATCAGAGGTTTATTCACAGCTGTCGAAGTACTTGATTCAACCTGAATCAAGGGGCAAGAAGAAATAGGATCTACAACAACAATAGTGTTCGTTTGTTTGATAGTTATTCTCTTCTTGTATAAACCTCCTATAACGGGTTATATCTATCTATTAACAGGTCTCAATTCTATTATTAGAATTGAGGGCAGACGTAGCCCGAGCGAGGACGACAGGGGAACTGCCTCAACAAATCGTGTGTCTTTTTCGTTTCGATTATATTGCTTAATATTTGTGTTTTTAGTGCAAACGATTATATCACTCTAGGTCTGGTTTGAGTTGTGCTAAACTAATTTTGAACCTATTGCAATCATAGATTGTAAGAGGGAACTTGAGCACTTAACTCTCAAAACAGAACTCACTTGTAGTGCTTCGCACTCCAAGTGTTTGATAAATTGTGTGAACTAAAAGCCTTGTGTGCTGTCATTTAATAGTGTTATTATTTTTAAGGCATTGGAACTAGTCACACCGTATAGTGAGCTGAATCAAATTGATAGTGTGATTAACATAGTGATTCTCATATCTCGTTTATCAGATTCCATAGGCTTGACGCATATCTGGTTTTCTAGTAACCGTTTGTTTTAGACGGTATAGTTCCTCGGCAGCTTTCGTTATTAAAACAAATTTTAAAAACCAATTTTTTGGTAGTGCCGACTCTTTTTAAGAAAGCGATCTATTGAACCCCCCCCCCCCTTCTAGATCTGCACCATCGTCTAACAAGTGGTATCAGGAGCACCTGTTCACTCCGTGCTTCAAGTATAACTTAGTAGGAAATGGCTAACGAACCTAAAGGGGCTTATAATAGAGCACATGTTTTTAATGGAGAAAACTATAGTTACTGGAAAGACTGTATGCGTGTGCATATAAATTCCATTGACATGAAGGTATGGAATGTTATTTTGAACGGTCCGATGGAAATAACCATAACCGATGAAAATAACATGATTGTGCCTAAGCCTGAATCACAATGAAATGATGATGACGAGAAGAAATATAATTATGATTGGAAAGCCAAAAGTATTCTGATCTCCTCTTTGGGAGTTGACGAATACTATAGGGTTTCTCATTGTTTGACTGCAAAAGCTATGTGGAACTCATTGCAAGTTGCCCATGAGGGAACCAATGATGTTAAACTAGCGAGAATCAATACCTTAAAGCAAGTGTTTGATCTCTTTCACATGGAGCAAAGGGAAACCATTGCTGACATGCAAAAGAGATATACTCATCTCATTAATAGACTATACTCACTCGGTAGGCTAGTTGCCAATGATGTTGCTAACAACAAAATCTTGAGATGTCTTAACAGGGAATGGCAACCAAAGGTGACCGCTATAAAAGAAGCAAATGATCTCATGATTTTGGATCTTACAACATTGTTTGGAAAGCTGCAAGAGCATGAATAAGTGCTTCTTAGTCTAGAGCAATATGAGAAAGAGGAAAAGAAGGAGAAAATGAAATATATTGAAAAGAAGTCTATCGCTCTCAAGACTTCTTGCTCGAAGTCCCACACAAAAGATGACGAAGATGATGAAAAGAGTGAGGATATGGGGTTGTTTGTGAAGCGATACAATCGCTATGTCAAAAAGAACGGTATCCAACATTCTGGGAAAAATCTTGTCAACTTTCGTAAACAATCAAGATATGCAAAGAATGACGACAATAAATGGAATAAAACAAAAGGGTCGTGTTATAACTGCGGAAAGACCGGACACTACAAACTGGATTGCCCCTTGATGAAAAAGGACAAAGGAAAGGAAACAAGTCGGTCACATAAGAAGCAAGCTAAGCCAAGGAGAGCATATATCGCTTAGGAAAGCAATAGCGAGTCATCCGAGGATGACAACTCTAGTGACGAAGACGAATCTGTCAATCTTTGTCTTTCCTCTCATCAAAAGAACAAAAATAAAAAGGTACGACATGCGAAATATGAAAATTCCTCTATATTGTCTCATTTTGAATTGCAAACTGCTTTTAATACTTTACATTATGAAGCGAAAGAAGCTTTTAAAAGGCTTGCCTTAAATAAACAAATCTTTGCTCACCTATAGCAAAAGATTCTTGATTCCGAAAAGAAACTAGAGGCATTAAAAGCTTCCATAGTGGAAAGTACAAAAGTAGAGTGTGAGGAAATAAGAAAGTGAGTTGTTAAATTCGGGTGTGATACTTGCTATAAATGGCAAAATGAGGTTAGAAATCTCAAGGCCAAACTTAACAAGGCTTTAGAACCCAAAATTACATTTGCTATTGATAAAGCTCATTTTAGAAAGAGTATGGTTAATCCATATCAAAGTTAACTTTTCTTGCTTGTATTGTTGCAAGAAGGGTCACACCATTGCTAAATGTCGTTTTAGGAGATTTTTGGTTCCTAAAGGGGTTTATTAATGGTTGCCTAAATGCGATCATGTTTTCACTCATAACCTAGGACCCAATAAGCAATTGGGTACCTATTCTTGCTAACTGTGTTCATAGGTACAACGTCTTGAGACTACCGAGAGAAGATGGGTTCTCGACAGTGTCTGCTCAAGACATATAACATGAGACATCTCTCTCTTCATTGACTTTCTGGCAAAGAAGAAAGGATTTGTAACCTATGGAGACAACAACCGGGGTGCAATACTTGGAAAAGGTAGTGTAGGTAATCCCTCATCCATTACTATCTCCGATGTGTTGCTTGTCGAGGGCCTTAAACACAATCTCATTAGCATTAGTCAATTATGCGACAAAGGATACAAAGTATCGTTTTTCAAAAGATTGTTGCCTAATTGAACATAATGATAAAATGAAGGATGTGTTTAATGGTCTAAGAGTAAATAATGTCTATATGCTGGATTTGAATGAAGTATCATTGACTAGTGATAAATGTCTCATGACAATGAGTGAAGACTCATGGTTATGGCATAAACGCTTAGCACATGTCAATTTTGACTTGCTAAATAAGATAGTTTCAAAAGATCTAGTCATAGGCCTGCCCAAAATCAAGTTCACCAAAGATCACTTATGTGATGCATGCCAAATGGGGAAGCAAACAAGGATCTCATTTAAATCTAAAAATGTTGCTTCAACTACGAGACCTCTTGACTATCTCCATATGGATCTATTTGGGCCATCTAGAATTAAAAGTCTAGGTGGTAACTATTATGGTTTTGTAATAGTCGATGATTTTTATAGATTTTGTTGGACTATCTTCTTGGCTAGCAAGAGTGATACATTATCAGCCTTTGAAAAAATTGCTAAGCATTCTCAAAACATGTTAAACACAAACGTCATATCAATTAGAAGTGACCATGGAGGTGAGTTTGAGAATTATCTGTTTGAGGAATATTGTGGTAGAAACGAAATTGATCATAACTTCTCCGCTCCGCATACCCCTCAACAAAACGGGGTTGTGGAGCATAAAAATTGAATTTTGGAAGAGTTAGGGAGAACTTTGATCAACGAAAGTGCGTTACCTAAGTATTTATGGGTTGACGCCATTAGTACGACATGTTATGTATTGAATAGGGTGCTCATTCGCTCTATTCTAAACAAAACACCATATGAGCTTTTAAAAGGACGAAATTCAAATGTGTCTCACCTACATGTCTTCGGTTGTAAGTGTTTTGTGTTAAACAATGGAAAAGAAAGTTTAGGTAAATTTGATTCCAAGGCAGATGAAGGTATCTTCCTCGGATACTCTCAGTCAAGTAAAGCTTATAGAATATACAACAAGAGATTACTTACTGTCGAAGAGTCCATTCACGTAACATTTGATGAGTCTTATCTGACAAATGTCGGAAAAGGTAGTTTAGTTCATAGTGCAGGTGTATCTTCGGAAGACATACTCAAAAGTGATGAGTCAGGAATTGATCAACCTGACCTAGCCAAAATTGAGGAGGAAAAAGATGACCGCCATGAAGAGACTGAGGTAGTTCATCCGTTTGACAAAGATGATCTTCCTCCAGCTTGGAAGTCTTCCAAAGACCACCCCATCGATAATATCCTCGGTGATATCTCAAAGGGAGTGACGACTCGACCAAAGCTAAGTAATTTATGTTATCATTTCGCTTTTGTTTCTCAGGTAGAACCTAAAATCCCAAAAGAGGCTTTACTCAATGAACATTGGTTCCTATCAATGCAAGAGGAACTTAATCAGTTCAAGAGAAATGTGGTTTGGGACCTTGTCCCTCCTCCGCGAGGTCATCGAGTAATTGGCACCCGATGGGTATTTAGGAATAAACTGGACGAAAATGGAGTAATAACATGTAACAAGGCGCGTTTAGTGGCGCAAGGGTATAACTAAGAGGAAGGCATCGACTATGAGGAGACTCATGCGCCGGTTGCCCGACTCGAGGCTATACGCATTTTACTTTCCTTCGCTTGTGCGAAAAATTTTAAGCTATTTCAAATGGATGTGAAAAGTGCATTCCTTAATGGCTATATAAATGAAGAAGTTTACGTTGGCCAACCTCCGAGATTTTAATCTCATTAGTATCATGATCACGTATACAAATTAAAACGTGCCTTGTATGAACTCAAGCAAGCCCCTAGGGCTTGGTATGAGTGTCTAAGCAAGTTTCTCCTTGGTCAAGGGTACTCAAGAGGAAAGGTCAACACAACCCTCTTCATTAAGCGTCAAGGAAAACACTTAATTTTGGTGCAAATTTATGTTGATGATATCATTTTTGGGTCAACTAACATGAATCTTGTAAGGGAGTTTTCTAACTTAATGCAGGGAGAATTCAAGATGAGTATGATGGGGGAGCTCACATATTTTCTCGGATTGCAAATCAAGCAACTACAGAAGGGTACTTTTGTGAGCCAGACAAAATACTGTCTTGGGCTTAAGCGGTTTTACATGGCAAACTCCAAAGCTATCGATACATCAATGCCAACATGTGCAAATCTCAGTCGAGATGAAAGTGGTAAGGATGTAAAGGTGAAAAAGTATTGAGGTATGATCGAATCTCTCCTCTATCTTACTGCCTCTAGACCCGACATTATATTTAGTGTCTGTATGTGCGCTAGGTAACAATCATCTCCTAAAGAATCCCATCTAAAAGCAGTAAAGTGCATACTTAGATACCTTTCGGGTACTCCAAAGTATGAGCTATGGTATTCTAAGGGAAACTATTACTCCTTGGTTGGCTTCTCCAATTCTGATTTTGCGGGGTGCAAATCAGATAGGAAAAGTACGAGTGGCACGTGTCATCTATTTTCAAACTCTTTGGTAAGCTGGCATAGCAAAAAATAGGTTTCTGTAGCTTTGTCAACCGCCAAAGCGGAATGCGTTGCGGCCGACAGTTGTTGCGCTCAAGTCCTATGGCTTAAGCAACAATTTCTTGACTTTAACCTCAAACTTGAGTGTATTCCAATTTTCTGTGATAACACTAGTGCCATCAATTTAACCAAGAATTCTGTGCTACATTCACGCACCAAACATATCGAAATTTGGCACCACTTCCTTATGGATCATGTGGAGAATGGCGGCGTGGGTTTTGAGCATGTTGATACTAAAAATCAACTTGCTGATATATTTACAAAACCTCTTGCTACTGAGCCTTTCTTTCATATCCGACGGGAACTAGGTGTTCTTGATATTTCGGATCGTGTGTCGTAATATCTCTCACATGTTATATATGTCTATATCTATATGTGCTTTTTCCATCTGTTATCTAACAAATGAAGATGTTTAAAAGCCATATGTGAGTGCATCTCATTACTTTTGGAGCTGAGGTAATATCCTTCCTTGACTAGTATCTCTCACAATTTTCTTGTTCACAAAATGAAATGCATCAAATTATATGTCATTATTGTCGTATTATCATGTTTGTACATAATTCACTCCTTTGTATGCTTGAAATATGTTTTGGCTTGGTATTTATGTCTTATTGTATGCTAAAATAGTCAAAATTTCAAGTTTTGCTGGTTTTTTTTGCATGAGTCGACCTATGCAGGGTAGCGGTCGACTCACAAAATGAATGTTTTCATTGTATGAGAATCGGGTATGCTCAGGTCAACCCACCGGTCGATGCATACTCCTGATATTTTAAACATGTTCTTTTTAACACAGTATGCGCCGATGCATAGACCTTCTAGTCGACGCATCGCGCGAATTTGGTCAAAAATGTTTTTGCTGAAACTGTTCATTTCTCATTAAATCAGTTTGTTCATTCCAATTCATGTCCATTAAGACATTTTGAATTGTAAATTGAAACCTACATCAAGGCTACTCTCCTCTTCCTCTCTTCCCAAAACCTAGTATCTATTACAAAGGGGTAAAGTCATCATCATTTCTCTATCTTCAAGAGCCTCTCCAATTTTGATATCTTCATCACCCATTCCTCTTCTCCAACTTTAAAAGTTAAAATGTCCACCCGCAGAATTACCGGCAAACGATCCACTAGAGCTTCTTCATCCCATGCAGGTCCATCATCTGCAGCTCTTCTGGCAACTGTTGTGTCTCTTGTCCCTCCTGAATTTGCGGAGATCTATGACAAAAACTTTAGCAAGCGATCTGTCGTAAAGCAGCATGCATACTACTACCTGTCTGCTGAGCGTATGCACATCCCACAGGTAATAAATCTTCTTGATGTTCAAGGGTTTAAAAATTTCTTAGAGTGCAATACAAAGTACAGCAGAGACCTTGTAAGGATATTTTACACTGGCCTTCAAGGAAAGTTTCAAGGTTTCGCGTTCAAAACAAAAGTAGGAACTACAAAGGTATGTGTCAACGACTCCGTTTGGAAAACTTTGTTTAATATTTCTCCAGTGTCTGCTGAGCCTATCATTAAGGCCACAGACACTCAAACTGTCATTGGCTACGAGTTCAAAGAAGCTTTGAACTCCATGCTGAAGAAACCTTATGCAGATTATATTGTGGCAAGTGATCTTTTTCCCAAGACTGTCACTATGGGAAAGTTGAAACCAATGGATCAAATCTTATAGTGGATTGTAGCGCATATTTTGTGGCCAAAGAAAGGCGGATATTCGTGAGTTGATCAAGATGAGGTACATTTGATCTACATTTTGAAGAAAAAGATCAAAATCAGTTGGCCTCACTATGTAGCAAGTCAGATTTATTCACTAAGGGACTCGGATAGAGGGACTACTCTCTCATATGGGTCTTTCATTCAAGAAGTTCTCAATCATGCCAAAATCACAGTTCCCGGTATTCTGTATAAATCCCTAACTTCGGATCAAGAGTTCTGCCAAAAGACTCTTACAATGATGGGATATATCTGGGATCAAACCGAAAGTCGTTACAAGTTCATTGTCAAGGAAACTACCTCTCATCTGGAAGAATCAGACGAGAGTGATAATCAGAACGAAGAGGCACATGAAGAAGAACAAGATGAACAGGTTGGCAGACAACTAATGGAGGTTGGAGACCAATATGATGGAAGGTGGTTTGACCACCCTCCTCCCTCGGTTCATGCAAATAACCAAGGGTGGGGCGAATGACAACATACTGGTTGGACATCATTGGGCGACAATTATATGCCTCACCAGCATTCGGAGTATAAAGCAACTCCACTATTCCCGAATCCTCCTGAACAACACTCTGATGAACTCCTTGATATGATGAGGACTATGCAGCTTGAACAACGCTCATTCATGACTGCTCAGGATGAGCGTCTTTCTCAACTCCAAAGTCAATTTGAGACTCACATCAAAAATTTCAATGCTTTTTCCTCTGGTGTCATGAGAAGGTTCAATGGGTTTGTTGAAACAACTGCCAATCAATACAGGGTTCTTGCCACCATCTTCAACACCCTAAACAGAGCGGTCTTGGAGTTCATCGAAAGAGCCGATGTCCAATTACCTCCGGAGTATCCCTCTCGAGGGCGTAGCCACCATTTCAGGGGGAGGAGACCTTGAAGTTGCTCTGCATACTGCATATTGCATCTCACCATTCTGTTTTCAATATTGTTATGTATTATTGTACTTATGAATTTTTTTTGCATCTAAATGTCATGGATTATGAACTTATATGTGGTTACTTGTTTTTCTAACCTAGAAATCCTTATTGTTTTTGTCTTTGCGTGGCTCTATTTATCATTCTATTATATGATCATTAACTACGTTATATGTGGATGTATGTTAATGTATAGCCTATTGCGAGTGTTTTGAGATGTGCGTCTGTTGTTACTTTTATACCATTCATTGGCAGGTGTTTCTTTCTTTTTGATGTTGTCAAAAGGGGAGAAAGTGTCAAGCATTGCAGTAGAACTAGAAAGACAAAAGGTAAAGACTTACCATTAACACAAACGAGTGAGCAGGGATGAATACATCAAGAAAGGGGGAGGATAATGTCACATATCACATAGTCAGGTTCTATGTGTTTTGCCATCATAAAAAAGGGGGAGTATGTAAGGACAAAGCCTGATATATAGATATGCTCGTTTTGATGATGTCAAAACTTATCTCCGTAGAAGAATATACGTTGGACGTTATCACCATGTTGCATTTGCATGTCTTGTTTCTCATAATTCAAATGCTTGTATAAAATATCACGGCTGTTGCATATAGATTGTCAAAAATGTGTGTCATATGAGTTTGACTTTGTTGGTGCCGTTTGCCATATCATAGGTTTCATCAAAAGTTTCGAAAAATATGAAAATAGGCATTTTTGATAGTTTCAGGGCTTTGAGTCGACCAAAGACCTGTTCCGGTCGACTCACACTGCAAGTCATTTTTGTGTATTTGCTTCATGTGGGCTCGCATCGACCCACCAGTCGACTCATATTGTAAGCATTTTCATTTGTCTAAAAATGCATGTTATGCATCGACGCATGCCTATCTCCAGTCGACGCATGCCTATCTCCGATCGATGCATGGTTCTGTTTTCTCCATAAATTTTCGTTCGGGTCTGCTCAGGTCGACCCCCTCTACTGCATAGGTCGACCGCTCACTATTTTATGTCAAATTTCTGTTGTGTCAACTTTTTTTGTGAATTTGTTTTATTTGTTATGTCAGTTATGTTTGGATATAAGTTCAGCTGCTATTTTCATTTCAAAACGTTGAGAAAAACAAGAAAAGTGAAATAAGTGTTGATTTAGTTCTCATCATCTTCATTCTCTTCATAGAATTTCACAAAAACTACACATAATCATCTTTGTTGTGCATTGTGCATGTTCGAGGAGATAATGTCCAAAGCCGAAGATTGGTTTATCTGGTTTGGGTTGAGAAATCGACAGGTTTTTCTTGAACAAAACTGCCAGGGTTTTGTCCTCCAAGATTCTCAGATTTTGGGGGGTTTTGCACGATTCGTCTCATCACATATTCAGATGAGTGAAGGTAATCGAAGAGTTGAAGATTATGTCGATTTAGTAACGGTAAACGGAAGATTGTGAGTGAGAGTTTCGAGTTCAACACGCGGGTGATTGAAATCAGTCGGGCCAGATAGGTTGTTCAAAGATAGTGTCGTAGTCGGAGGTTTATTCACAACTCTCGCAGGGGACGTTGGATCCCCAAACTGACTCACATAAGGGACGTTGGATCCCAGGAAACTATCAAGTCCCCAGTAGAGTCGCCAGCTGTCGCTTCCGCGAAAATAAGGTGCCGGCAAAACAGAAGAGTTGCCACCTTTCGTTATTTATCCCTCAGAACGGGAAAGGAAATGATCGGAGAAACCTGACGAAAAGGTATAAGACAAGGTCATCGCAACCATTGTCTGGGTTCGGGAGTCGGTTACGCAAGGGGAAGGTATTAGCACCCCTCACGTCCATCGTACTCGATGGGATCCACGCTTGTTGGGTTTATCTGACGGGTTGGTTTTATCTATCTACCTATCAAGGCTAGCTTAAAAAGAAAAGAAAATGACTCGGCAAAGCGTCGCACTTTATGCCTACGTATTCTCATCAGAGAATGAGAAATCAGAGTCAACGTAGTTCGACTAACTACAGGTTACGGGGAAAGGTGGCTCGCCAATACATCAGTATTGTGCCTACGTACTCTCAATAGGTATGAGAGATCAGAGCTTACGTAGTTCGGGATAATACGGATTACAGGAATTCAGATTCATCTGTTTTATCGAGTAGGGTTAACAAACAGTTCCAGCAGTTTGGTGTACGCAGCTTGACCCTTGGAGACTTAGGCGTTACCGTTTGCGGTAGAACTGAAAGTTAACGACACTCTTTTCTTCAGAAAAGCTTCCTTTGAATTATGGGCCCACGGGGCAAAAAGTCTGAAGTTTGTTTTCTGTCTTTTACGGAAGAACTGTTTTTTATGGTTGTTTGCAACTAGTATCGCACTAGAGACTATGACCTGAGAGTGAACGCGTTGTATGTCACCCAAAGGGTGCCATACTAAACATCCAGACTGTTGAAAAGAAACTCTCCAACAATCCTTTCTCAGATAGCTTAAGGCTCGTAACGTACGGCGTCAGTTAACCTTTATTACTGTATTTTGATTTGTTTCAAGATGAGAAGAGAGAACAGGCTCAACTAAGGGGGGGACTATCAAGTCCTAACAGTTTTCATGTCAAGGATTCATCCTATGGTTGAGATTTGAAACAGGGAACTCCTAGACATTATCATGCATAGGTTTCAACCTAAAGTTCTAATAATCACTTCCTTATCAAAGGAAGTGAGAGTCCTAAGGGATCATGTTAATGATAAACAGAAACAGATAAAGCATCAGATTAAACAGTAAACAGTAAACGACTGTAAAATGCATGCAATGCAAGTGAGGGAGGAAATGTGTGTGGGGCATCAGCCTCCATAAGCTCATCTCAACCTCAAGCCAGATATGAATAACTGCAATCATACAGAAGGACTAACATGCTATCAAGCAAAACATGAGTGACTGTAATCATACAGAGGACAAACAAGCTATCAAGCAAACAAAATAAACTGCAATCATACAGAAGAAGTAAAATGCTATCAAGCAAACACACCAGACCACATAGGCAAGGGAGCTGGGCTCTACCGAATACCCGCAAGCAAAGCCACACAGTAAAAATACAAGCAGAGGGAGCAACTCAACCTCTAGTGCAATCATGATCCTAGCTTAAATATAGATATGGACTTATTCTAATGCATCAAGCAAATCAAACAAGGCACACCAATATGGAAAAGAAAGCAGATCAACCACTCCTACAACTAAACCAACTTGGACAGCAACTCAGTCCTCAGTCTTCACCCACCCTTCAAGGCTATCATCTTCAATAGCAAGTGTCAACTTGCTTCTTCAAGCTTCTAACACATCAAACATAAGTATCAACTTATTCCCTCTTCTCCAAGCCTCAGCTTTTCAGTCAATTCCACCTTCAGGCCTCAACCCTAATATCAAGTATCAACTTGACTTTCAGGGACTCAGTGCATCAATGTTAGTATCAACTAAGCCTCCTGTCATCAGAGAAAGGGACCCTCAAAGGTTCTACCAACTTGTAAAGAACCACACATCCTACCAAAGGAGGGATGATGCCTTTACAAGGGGACCTTACATCATAGGGAAGAATGGAAGTGATCAACATCATCCATGTTTATGAAGGAAGAGAATCTATCTAGAAGCTCTGCCTACAAAACCCTAATCTTAATACCTAAACAAAACTACACCAAAAGGAGGGAAGATATTCACATCCAAGCCTCTTCAAGCAATCCAATGCATCTTCAACTTGTCTTCAACATCATCCAAGAACAAGCAAAGCAAAACCCTAATCTAAGGGAACTAAGGAAGTTGATATAGTTGAGTTAGTGCATTAGAATCATCTAAAACTAGCACCTAAACTAAAACCAAGCAAAAATAGTAAACTTCATTGAAAATTCCTACCAAAATTCCTAAGGGACCCTAATTCAATCATGAATCTACCCTACAAAAATCAGAGGTTGAATCATCCACCAAGCTACCAAAATAAAATCCAAACCACAAGGTATCAACCATAAACCCTAAAAATGGAGCTCCTAAAGGTTTCAACCTAAACTACCACTTATGCTCATCACAAAAATGTGAGAAAAATCTATGGGGAGCATGCATATCTATGATAACTACTCACAAAAAATCAGGATCAAAATCATCATCACATGATCAAACCAAATTCACCAAAATCAACCATCAAGCATGATTATTTTAATATCAATTAAAATGTAAAAATTCCCATAAAATCAGAAAATGCATGAAATAAAAATATTTTTTATCTAAAAAATACTAGACCCTATCATGAATCCAATGCAAAAAGAATGGGATTAATTGAGCTATTTTTCCATTTTTTATGAATTAATCATTAACCATGAATAAAATGAAAAAATAATATGAAAATCCAAATAAAATGATAAACACACGGTGCAAATAGCATGACAATCCAGTACATTTCAGGGTTGGGCCCAACAAGGGGGTGTGAGTATCAACTAGTGTCTTAAGCCCACCCATATCACATTAATGAAACGCATCGTTTCATTTAGCTCAGGGTCCTTCACAAAGATTGAAGCACGCGTGGCCGTTGGATTACGCCTTCAGTCAAAGGTCCACCTATGATCTAATGGTTCTGGGATCATCTTCCCCAATTTGAAAATCTGGAGGGAAGAACCTCCATGGATGAACAACCAAGAACTTCATCTTCTCCAAATTCGTATCCCATTAAATCTTCACCAAAAATCAAAGTTGGAAACCCTAATCCACTCCATTTTTCACCCTGATTCTAACCATGCCAATCATTCTTATTGAATCATCACCATTCTCCAAACACGATCAAACACTCAGAAACTGACCAAGATCCAATTATCACCATTCTCCAAATTAAAGTGCCTAACATCATCACCATGTTATCCTGAGTTGATTCCACCATCTAGCTAGGGTTAACTCTCAAGAACCACCAAGATACGATCAAGAACAGAAATTGTGGCACCCAACCTAATGTCTCTAAACCTCACCAAATGCTACCAGAAAGCTTCACATACTAACCTACATCACCTCTAAGCTAACAATTCCTATTGATTATGCCTAAATCAAGCCATGGAATGAGAATTACATACCTGTCAAAATCGATTGAACAGAACCCTCAAACCTTCAAATCAATCCTCAAGAGCTTCTAGATTCCTTTAATGGAGCACAATCAAGCTTCTGTATGCAATAGAATTGATTGAAATGACCTCAATTCTTGGATTCGATTCTGAGTTGCAGAGGAATTTCTTCAATGTCTCCCACACGATTCTCCACCAATCTTGCTCAATTCTCCATCTGGATTCATCCACCAATGCTAGAGAAAGCTTCTGAGATTGAAATCTTGGATTGAAAAGGCTTCAAACCTTGTAACCGATCTTGATTTGCAATGTGAAATCTCAAAGTGCAATCTCAGTTTTCTCTCTCAATCATCACCAACCTTGGCCATGGATCACCTCATTATCATATATAGAACATGTGTGGATGATCTAGAAACCTCTAGATCCTTCTAATGAGAAGTTCAATCTCTCATGTCATGAGAATTTCAATCACATGCCATGGTATGCATAATTCTGTTAGTAGCTTGAAATCACACTCATTCCCTTCCAATTTCTCCCCTAATGACATTTTGGATGTGTTTGGCTTGCAAGGGACCTTGATTATGCCTTGAATTTAGGTTTTGCAAATGTTACTTAAGATGTAAGTAACTACTTTTGAAAGCAAGTCCACAAATTAAACTTCAATTCAAAAATGTGGCTAAACCAATGTTCTTAAAATGTGTTTTAGAGTCAAAATGACATATTACATGCCTTGGTTTGGACATGTAGATCAAAAATATCAATTTCCAATTTTGGTTCATTTGAAAATCCTCCTTATTTTAGGTCATTTTTGCAACTTTGAGCTACAAGAAATTCCAACATCTCACGACCTCTTGAATAGCCTTAAAACATCATTTAGAACAAGTTTGATGTTGAACATTTTCCCATTTGAAGCTTGGAAATAAGAGTTATGGCCTTATAGTTGAAATGACCTATAATCTCCAAATGACCAAAATGCCCTTGACTTGTCAAAGCCATAACTTGAGTTCTAAAAATCCTATCAAGGACTTCTAGTACTCTATAGAAATATAAGAGGATAAGGAACAACATTCATGTTGACCAAAAGTTCACAGGAACCATCCTTCTAGGGCAAAAGTTTCTTGCAAGTTGGGTAACTTTCAAGCTCCCAAATTCACATACCTCAGATGACCTGTAACTTGTCAAAGCCACAACTTGAGTTTTACAAATCCTATCAAGGACTTATAGCACTCAAATTAAAGCTAAGATCATGCTCTACAACATTCATGTTAGGGGTAAGATGATATGACAATCACATCTTGAGCTAAACTGCCTTGAAGATAGGGGTCAAACTAGGGGATTTTACACTGTCAAGCCTTAGAAACCCTAGCTTGAAACTTCTCAAACTCTTCAATCATGATGAGTTGACCTTGGAATCATCCTTATAACATCTTAATGCATCAATCCATGATCACATGGATCTTGGATTAGGTCTCAACCTTCTTCAAATCATCAGTTGACCTAGGGTTGACCCAGTCAAACCCTAACTGTACCACTCATGGCTGGGTCTTCTTAATCTTGCACAATGACCTGTCTAGGCCTCATGATGGCTTTTAAGACATCTCATAAGCTCTCTCAAGGCTTCAAGTCTAACTTCATGGCTTCAGAATCATCTGATGACTTCCCTCAACTCTCAAGTTAGGAGACACACCCTCTTGGCTTCAATCACTCTCTCTGAGGATCTTTTAACTTCTCTGGCAAGGATATCCACCCTTGAACACTTGAATAACCTTCTTAGCTAGCTTCATAGTCTTGTGTAGCCCTTGATTGGTACTCATACCTCTTGATCTCCTGCATACATGTCAATGAAATGCAAATGACAATGCTAATGTGCATGAAATGAAACATAAGCTAGGTAAAGAAATGTTGGGCAAATTTTGGGGTGCAACAGCTGCCCCTATTCAAACGGCTTGAACCTGACTGGGTGAGAAGCGAACGACTCTCAACCAATCAAGGTAAAAGAAGGTTGAATACCAACAAACCCAGAAATTTGCCAACTACACAGGTACACGGTACTCTGATGGGGACAAATCTTCGGAAACAGAAATATTAGCTGCACGGCAACTAGCTGGGGAATCGGCCACACGGTAACCGGTGATACATGGTCGACCATGCTGTCAGGCACCAGGATTCCTTGAGACTCATCAGGTCAACAATCAAGTTAATCATGCCATCGGGCATTCAAAGAAATTTTTTGGGCGTCAGCCAAAAGTCATCAGTAAGTCTGGAATAGAATCCTCGGTCAGTCATGAACCCATTGGGGATATCCAAACTTCTGCCATCAGGCACTCTGCATCAGCTGAGAGAACTGCTTCGTTAATACGGTTGGACTTCAATCATCAATTCTTCATGGGAAGTTTCAACTTTGCTGTTCAGAAACCTTGACACATCTCTGCTGGGGATTCTGGAGAACTATCAAGTAATTCTGCTTCGGGGTCCAGAAATCATTCTGGGCAAATAAACTCAGCTGAGGAAATAAAGAATCATCTTGGACAAATAACTCCGCCAGAGACTTCAAGAATCATCCTGAACCAATAACTCTGCTGGAAATTTCAGGAATCATCCTGGACAAACACTCTGCCGGGGACTCTAAGCATCAACTTGAGCATCCCTCTCTAGTGACTTCACTGGGGATTTTAAGAATCATCTTAAACAAACCACTTCACTGGAGAATTCAAGAATCATCTTGGGCAAACGAATTTGATGGGGAGTTCAAGAATCATCTTGAGCCACATAACTCTTCCAAGATTTCAGGAATCATCCTAAGCAAACACCCTGTCGGGGAACACCTGCAAAACAAGAACGGTAACGACCTAGCTCATGCTTCATATGCATATGTTTGACAATGGCGCAATGCTCCACACGGTGGAAATGCTACGCGTTTAGGGTAAATGCTATGCAATCATGCACAATGCTACGACCCCATCAGCAAAATAAATGCTAAAGGGAGAATCCTCTTGTCAAGGAGAAGGGACCACTCTGGTGGAGAGAAGGAATCATCCTGCCAAGGAGAAAAAGTTACACCAATCTCAATTGGACTCCGCCTGGGGAGACGAACTTCAGTTGACTACTGCAGGGGAATAAAGCTCTACGAGAACTTGAACCCGCTCAACTGGGTACTTAAACCACAACTGCTGAGGAAACGATATCAATCACAGAAATGAACTGCGCGGCCTTCGCGACTACTTTCCTGGAGATAACGACTCTGATGGGGAGATACAGCATCAGCTATTCAACACTCTACTGGGGAAAACCAATCATGGCCCAAACGGCTCCCAAGGACTCGGCTCTCTTGGGGATCTGCAAACTCGGTTGGGGAAGAAGGAATCATCCTGCTTGCTGGGGAGAGTACGACTCTGTGGGGAACTTCAATTCCGATGGAGACTTCAGTCTGTACTATCAATTGCTGCGCACTTCAGTATATGACTCAGCTGAGGAGATGACATTTCTTCAGGAGGCATCTGATTGGGGAGAGAATCTTCTCTGCTTGGGGAAACATATCAATGCTTACGATCTCATGATTAGACTCTGTGGGGAGAGGCTGCTGAACTTGCTGGAGAATAAGGAATCATCCTGCTGGAGGGATGCACACAGCGTACCGTCTGGAATATGTTACACCTGCAACAACACAAACAAACAGACAAGATACCCTTCTCAAAGGGACCTATCAAGGTTATCATCTTGTGACAATGTTCAAGTGATTCATTGTTTCCACAATCAGTGGCCTAGGTCTGTACGTTTATGTATGCGCATTTTATCAAAAACATCGGCGTTCTCTTTCGCAAACAAAACAGATAAATGCTAAACAGACAGACATAATTGCTGAATAGTATATATTTTATTGATAACGAACCCCTGAATGGGTAAAATGTTTTACAACAGATGCAAGCTCCTGGAATGAGGAAGCCGCGCAAAAATAAAACATAAATATACATCAGCATATACAAATGTCGGCAACGAGGCGTAGACGAACACCATGAGTTGATCCCTCTATGACCCACTCGACTTTGATACTTCTCCGACGCTTCAGCTTCAGAAGAGATTGATTCAGATAAACGGCCCTCAGGTCCTCCAAACCACGCAACAATGAAATTCCACACGCAAAACGCAGTCATTCGCTTTTTCAAATCCCTAAATTTTTCCTGAATCGCCCTTTCGGGTTTTCGATTCACCGGGATACCCTTTTTTGCCAAAGTCGCCCTTCCGGGTTTTCGACTTTGCGGGTGTACATTCTTTTCTTTTATATCCCTAATTTTTGCCCGAACCTTTTTCCTTTTTTATGGTTCGCCGAGATGCCCCTTTTTTGCCTGGATAATTTCTTTTTCTTTCCAGCGGGTCATTTTTTAAGCAAAGTATTTTTTAACTGCGTCCGCGTTCACCGGGGATGCAAAATCTTCACCATCTATCGTGGATAACAACAAAGCTCCTCCCGAGAAGACCTTGCTGACGACGTACGGACCTTCGTAATTGGGAGTCCACTTGCCCCGGTGATCGGAGTGTGGAGGAAGAATCTTCTTCAGGACGAGATCACCCGTCTGAAAGCTTCTAGGACGCACCTTCTTATCATAAGCTTTCTTCATTCGGCTTTGGTACAGACGACCATACGCAATCGATGCTAATCTCTTCTCGTCCATCAGGCTGAGTTGGTTTAGTCGATTCTTAATCCATTCTGCCTCATCGAGTTTTGCGTCAACCAAAACTCACAAAGAAGGGATCTCCACTTCTAACGGTAGGACAACTTCCATATTGTACACTAAGGAGAAAGGAGTTGCCCCAGTTGATGTACGTACCGCTGTACGATAACCATGCAGTGCAAACGGCAGCATCTCGTGCCAATCCTTATAGGTCACAACCATCTTCTGTACAATCTTCTTAATGTTCTTGTTGGCCGCTTCAACGGCGCCATTCATCTTCGGCCGGTAAGGAGATGAGTTGTGGTGTTCAATCTTGAAACTCTGGCACAACTCCTTCATCATCTTGTTATTCAGATTCAAACCATTATCAGTAATGATCCGCTCGGGAATTCCGTAACGACAGATGATGTCCCTCTTTATGAATTTAGCCACCACCTGCTTGGTCACATTAGCATATGAGGCTGCCTCCACCCACTTGGTGAAGTAGTCGATAGCTACTAGAATGAAGCGATGACCATTAGACGCAGTGGGCTCGATCTTGCCTATCATGTCGATGCGCCACATGGAGAACGGCCACGGGGAGGAAATGACATTCAACGGGCACGGCGGTACATGGATCTTATCAGCATAAATCTGGCATTTATGACACCTCTTCGTGAATTTAAAGCAATCTGATTCCATCGTCAGCCAGTAGTATCCTGCTCTCAGGATCTTTCTTGTCATAGCATGCCCGCCGGCGTGCGTACCAAATGTGCCCTCATGGACCTCTTCCATGAGCATACTCGCCTCTTTCTCATCTACACATCTGAGTAGCACGAGATCGTGGTTTCTTTTATACAAAACTCCATCAGGATTGAGATAAAAATTTCCAGACAGCCTCCTCAGAGTCTTCTTATCTTGGGTTGACGCTCCCGCAGGATACTCCTTAGTCATAAGGAAGGTCTGGATGTCATGGAACCATGGCTTGCTGTCGGAGGCTTCCTCGATCGCAAAGACGAATGCATGTCTATCAAGACGAGAAAGGACAATTCTTGGAGCTTCATTCCAAAAATTGACTTTATACATCGAAGCCAACGTGGCTAAGGCATCAGCCATTTGATTCTCAGCCCTGGGCACATGATGGAGTTCCACTCGATCAAAGAACAGAAGCATCCTTCTGGCATAGTTCAGGTACGGCACCAAATTCGATTGACGAGTCTCCCACTCCCCTTTAATCTGGTTGATCACAAGTGCCGAGTCACCATATACATCTAGGTTCTTGATTCTCAGATCAATTGCTTCTTCTAGACCCATGATGCAGGCTTCGTACTCCGCTTCGTTATTGGTGACCGGAAACGTCAGTCTAGCTGTAAACGGAATGTGGGATCCATGGGGAGTTGTGATGATTGCCCCAATGCCACTTCCGTAAGAATTAACCGCCCCGTCAAATATCAATTTCCACTGGGACTTCCTATCTGGACCCTTGTCGGGCAACAGTTCATCACAATCTTTCGCTTTGAGAAACATGATATCCTCATCAGGGAATTCAAATTTCATCGGCTGGTAATCTTCGATCGGCTGTTCGGCCAGGTATTCAGACAATACGCTTCCCTTGATGGCCTTCTGGGAAACATACTGAATGTCATATTCCGTCAACACCATTTTCCATCTGGAAATCCTGCCGGAAAGCGCTTGTTTCTCAAAGACGTACTTGATCGGATCCATCTTCGAAATTAGCATGGTGGTGTGGTTGAGCATGTACTGTCGTAAACGTTTGGCAGCCCAGGCTAGTGCACAACACGTCTTCTCCAGCATCGAGTAACGAGATTCACAGTCTGTGAACTTTTTACTCAAGTAATAAATGGCATGCTTCTTTCTGCCCGTCTCGTCGTGCTGACCGAGAACACACCCCATGCTATTCTCTAGAACTTTCAAGTACATGATTAGGGGTCGTCCGGCCACTGGGGGTATCAAGATCGGAGGTTCCTGCAGATACTGTTTTATCTTATCAAATGCCTTCTGGAAATCCTCGTTCTAGATAATCGCCTGATCTTTCTTTAGTAGTTTGAACATCGGTTCACATGTGGCCGTGAGCTGAGAAATAAACCTTGCAATGTAGTTTATTCTGCCCAGGAAACCACGAACTTCTTTTTCTGTTTTTGGCACTGGCATTTCTGGTATCGCTTGAATCTTCGCAGGATCAACCTCAATGCCTCTTTCGCTCACGATAAACCCCAGTAGTTTTCCGGACCGCACTCCGAAAGTACACTTGTTAGGATTCAGCCTCAACCTGAACTTCCTAAGCCTCTCAAAAAGCTTCAGCAAATTGACCAGATGTCCCTCCTCCGTTTGGGACTTCGCAATCATGTCATCAACATAGACTTCAATCTCATGATGAATCATATCATGAAACAAAGTAACCATTGTTCGTTGGTAAGTGGCCCGTGCGTTCTTCAGACCGAAAGGCATTACCTTGTAGCAAAACGTTCCCCAAGGTGTAATAAAAGTAGTTTTCTCCATGTCCTCCGGCACCATCTTGATCTGGTTGTAACCGGAGAAGCCATCCATGAACGAAAACACGGAGAACTGAGTTGTATTGTCGACTAACACATCAATATGAGGCTGCGGGAAATCATCTTTAGGGCTCGCCCTATTCAAATCCTGATAATCGACGCACATTCGCACCTTACCGTCCTTCTTCGGTACAGGCACTATGTTGGCGACCCACGGAGGGTAAGTAGTGACCGCTAAGAAGCCAGCATCAAGTTGCTTCTGCACCTCTTCTTTCATCTTAACGGCCATATCTGGTCGCGTCCTCCTAAGCTTCTGCTTAACGGGAGGGCAATCTTCTCGCAGCGGCAAGTGATGGACCACAATGTCAGTGTCAAGTCCGGGCATATCTTCGTATGACCAAGCAAAGACGTCACTATACTCTCTTAGCATCTCGACCAATCTCTGCTTGACATCACTCTGCAATGCAGTCCCTATCCTGACGTTCCTGACAAGTTCTTCAGAACCCAGATTCACGATCTCAATCTCTTCTTCATGAGGCAGAATAACTTTCTCTTCTTGTTTCAACAAGCGGGCCAACTCTTCGGGAAGGTCTTCATCTTCATCAATCTCTTCTTCGGCTTGATCGATTGGGCAATCGAAGTCGAAGTGAGTCGTAGAAGGTCCAGAGTCGATGTCATCTGCTATGTGGCTCCTACAATAACAAGGGTTAAGCTTAAAACAAGGATATGCAGGTTAGTACAAACCCCATTGCCATTTTATTGTTTTTCAAAACAAATATAAAACAGGAATAACAGAGATCACAACATTTGAATACGAAGAAAACCGCCTTTTGATTTATTGGTAAAATGCATGTACATAATCAAACAAGGCCCTGACAATAAAAGCTCTATGCCCCGGGTAGGACATAGGGTTGTACAATGATTGGAAAAAGTAAATCATTACTCTTTGTCTGTAATTTGGATGATATCCCTGACGGACCAGTTATTGAGGCTCTCGCCTGGCTTGCTTGGCTGGATCCAAGAGTCCAGGTCACAGTCGCTATCTCCGCTGTCTTCAGACACTGCGTTGACGCTTTCAAATATCACCCCGCCGCTGGTAAACTGGATCGGCCCTTTACCTTGCGACGCACTGCTAGAAGAGGAGGCTTCAGCCGCAGGAGAATATCCCAACCCAAACTTGTCTTGCTTGTTAGGTATCTCCAGAATTCACCCCCAGCCTAGGGCAGATCCGACTTGAACAACGGTCCGGGCTTCCTTGAAGGAAGAGAGAGTCATCTCTGGCTTCTCAGTGATCACGGGAGCTGCGTTCTTGACTTTAACAGCTTCGAACGCTTGGCATAGGGTTTCGTGGATTTCCTCATCCATCTCAACATGCTTGAAGGACGAAAAATGGCTCACCATTATGTCTTCCTCGCCACATACAGTTACGATGCTACCTCCGACAACATACTTGAGCTTCTGGTGCAACGTGGAGGTCACGACACCCGCAGAATGGATCCATGGCCGGCCCAAGAGACAGCTGTAGGCGGGCATGATGTCCATAATCTAGAAGACCGCATCGAATGTTTCCGGCCCGACTTGGATTGGCAACGTCACCTCCCCGAAAACATGGCGTTTGGTTCCATCGAACGCTTTCACAACCAGATCATTGGGTGTGCAAATCAATCAGCGAGTATCTAACTTCATCAATGCCTTCTTCGGAAGAACATTGAGCGACGACCCCGTGTCCACCAACACGTGAGACATAATCGTTCCCCTACACTCTATCGAGATGTACAGGGCGCTGTTGTGATTCCTCCCCTTCGGCGTCAGCTCCAGGTCAGTAAACCCTAACCCATTTCCAGCATTCACGTGGGCTACAACCCCTTCCAACTGGTTTACCGGTATTTCCTGCGGTACATACGTGGCATTCAACACCTTCAGCAGTGCGTTGCGGTGTGCCTCAGAACACAGTAACAAATTCAGGATGGAGATTTTTGAGGGTGTTTGATGGAGATGATCCACAATCTTGTAGTCACTCTTTTTAATCAACCTCATAAATTCCTCGGCGTCTTTAACAAGTAAGTATTTTTCTACCCCACGAGGGATCTCTTCAACGACTTTACTCTTCCCTTTATCAGTTGCATCAGCTTTGTCTGCTTTGTCCGCCACGACCTCAGGTGGTGCAAACACTCTTCCGCTGCGAGTGATTCCGCTAACGCCCGCTAGGTTCTCCGCACATGACCCTGAGGGTTCCAATTCCAACTTCTGTCCGTTGCAGTAGACTTCTGCCCCATAGTGCCATGGGACAGCATTAGTGCTTTCGAACGGTATCGGCCCAGCTTTGGTGATGGTAATTGTGGGCGGCCTGGGTGCAGAAATAGTTATCGTCCGGTGAGGGATGGTGATGGTGGCAACCTCATCACCTTGCTTCAGCATTACCTCTCCCGATCCACTTTCGGCCCTTCGGCTAAATTGCAGGATTCCCTCGGTCATCAGACTTTGAATCCCTTCTATCAACTGTTCACATCCATCAGGACTAGTCGCACAGCCCATACACAACTCTCCACAACCTGGAAAGAAACCCCTTTTCATCAGCTTAGCTTTAACGAAGCTAAGCGGCGTCTTCAGATCTCTGACGTCAGTCAACAAATCCAAGTTCTCGTCTTTAATAATGGCATTTACTCCACCTCCCCTATGATTCGGCATAGGGTTCTTCGTGATGTTTGGCACATTATCTGAGAAATTGATGATCTTGGCGTCCACCATGTCCTGCACGTTGTGCTTGAAGGCTTTGCAATTTTCTATCGTGTGGCCTGGTGCCCTTGAGTGAAATTCGCAAGTTGCATTCGCATCATAACCTGGCGGAGGTGCCCCTGTCAAGGGAGCCAGGGTTCTCTTCTGGATCAGCTATAACTGGAGTAGAGTCTGTAACAGCTGAGCGTAAGACATGGGCGGTGTCTCGAGGTGACGGCTCGACAGAGGTGCCCTGTTTTGATACTTTCTGTACCCTTGTTGATTCGGCTGCTGCTGCTGCTGCGGCTGCGGCTGCTGTGGCTGTTGAACTGCCGGGATAGTTATGTTGGCCACCTGTTGGTGAGGGCCTTTACCCTTCCTTCGAGCGTTGGACACGGCGCTCGTCTCTCCTTCCCTCCTTTTGCCACCATAAGGTTTCTTGCCTCCTCCAGCTGAGGATGAATCACCTTGAATTTTCCCCAGTTTGATCCCATTTTCAATGTGCTCACCCGTGATAATGAGATCTGAGAAGGTTCCAGACATACTGCTAACCAATTTCTCATAATAAACCCCTGGGAGGGTAGCTACGAACATTTCCACAAGCTCGCGTTCAACCATCGGCGGCTGAACCCTGGCTGCCAATTCACGCCACCGCTGGGCGTATTCCTTGAACCCTTCATTGTTCCTTTGCGACAGATTCTGCAGCTGGACTCGGTTCGGGGCCAAGTCACTATTATATTGGTAGTGGTGCACGAATGCTTCAGCAAGTTCCTTCCACGTGCGCACACTGGTAGGTTCCAGACTCATGTACCATTCGAGGGAGGGCCCGGACAGACTGTCCTGAAAGAAGTGCATCAGCAACTTCTCGTCCTCAGAATGAGCTGACATTTTCCGGTAATATGATCTCAGGTGGACGCGAGGGCAGGTGATGCCCTTGTACTTTTCAAAGTCAGGTACCTTGAACTTGGGAGGCACCTTGAAATCAGCAATCAGTCCCAACTTGGACATGTCAACACCCAGGGTGTTCTGGTTCTCGATATTCCTCATCTTGTCCTCGAGTGCCTTGAACCTTAGACGTGCTTCAGCAGTCAGCTCCCCTTCAGCACCTCTCTGAGAGAACACATCGTCTTGGCGATCTTCTAACCACGGCTGAGGCCCAAACAGATTTCCAACACCCGCATTGCCGTTGCCCAGCCCAACATTGACGTTAGCTTCAAAATTCCCGTTACCGACGCCCGTCGTATTACCATTGAGTCCCATGTTAGCTATCACATTGTCGTTGCACTGCCATTCCCCCCGGTCACGGGGACGCCATTCTGAGGAGTTTCAACTGGTGGAGGGGTTGGAACAGTCCCACCATGGAGTACACCATTGCTATCAACCCTTGAAATCAGAGGCTGAACCAAGGTTCTGAGCTGATCCTGGCCGTTGGCGACCGCTTGCATGAGCTCCATGAAGCGGTCCATCCTTTCTCGGAGTTCTTGAACGTCAGTTTGCATTTGCTCCATAACTCTGGCTTGATTTGCTCTGGTCGGATAGTGGTGGATAGGTCTCTGATCAATCCTGGGACAACCTGAAACAACCTGAAAACACAAAAGGGTTAGACTAAACAACAAAGTGCTCGTTATGCAGATGCTTCATGCAAATGCAAATGTGTGTTTGTGCGTTAGGGAGGTATCCCCCAATCCTAGTGCCTGAGTGCCAGGGCTGATAATAAGAAGTCCGAGTCCAGTCATGAAAATAACATCTCATATATAAAGAAATCCCATCAAGGAAGTACATAACATCACTGAGTACAAGCAGAATCAGTAGCGTGACCTCGACCAACAAGCCTGGTGATGGTCAGCATACAACAATGATCAAAACAAAAGGAATACACATAATCAAGCACGGCCACAGGCGCGAAACTCTTCTAACAACCCCTTCGTTTCTGGATGATCAGGCCGAGTGAGCAACCCTTCGACGAGTAGCTCCCTCTGCATAATAGTGTATTGAAGACCTTCGACCGAATCTTCCCATGCTCCTTCGCCGAAACAATCTTCTAACTTCCGCTTCTTGGACTCAAACGTCAGTTTACGCTCCTTCAGGTTAGCGAGAGCTTTGTTGAGCTGGCCTTCGGCGACATATCTGTGAGCGGTTTCTTCATCAAACCTCTTCTCACTAGCCTTCACCTGGGCTTTCAGCTTGGAGATCTGTTGCTTCAGCTTATCCTCCCGTTCTTTCCCGTTGGCTAGGGTGGCCTTCCAATGCTGGTTAAACTTGGATATCCTCCGATACGCTTTGCCCAAGTGCTGCTTCTTCGTGGCCAGTACATCGTTGACAGCTTTGAAGTCTCGACCCATGCGCTCGCGCTCGGCTATCTGCTTAGTCAAATCTATCCCCAGCTGGTTCACCAGCTCTGTTTGCTTTTTGAAGGAATGAACGGCTTCGCTTCTCTCGCTTCTTAGTTGAGCCAATTCTTTCTCCAGTTCTTCATTTGCCTTCTTCAGCTCATCTCTCTCAGCTAACACCTGATTGTGCTGCTGAATAGGTACAGTGGTAGGCTCTTCAATCACTGGAGGGCTTTCTGGCTTGGCAGGAGGAAACGGCATCCCGATAGCATCTGCTCTGGCTCTGATCCAAGTCACATACGGAGCATAGGCCTGGCTATTAATTTTTCCCAGCAATGGTTTTCCCCGCTTACTGATACCATTCCAAGCGTGCTGAAGCTTAGATAACATATCCCCTCTAGAAGACCAGTGAGGTACAGAGATTCCTGCACCTCTTCATCCTTCGGCGGAGCTCTCAAAGCATAAGCAAACTGTCGGACCAGCAGAGGTGGGTTATAGTTTATACAGCCATTCCTGCCTATCAAAGGCACGTTCGGAAACCCGCTGCAGCTAAAGATAATCTCCGTACCTAATCTATCCCTATCAAACCAGGCAATATCCTCCGCTGACTGACTCATCAAACGCTCGGGCCACTCAGTTGTGGCTGCAGACGAAGCAAAGGGACCCTTCTTGGGTAGATGACTATCAAGCCATCTATAGAGCAGGGGTACGCAGCACGAGACATTCTTACCCCTTCTGTTCTCGTTTTTGTAGTGGACGGAATGGTAGACATCTCCTCTCAAGGTAGGGACTGGATTCCCTGATGCAAAGATGTGAAATGCGTCGAAGTCTACAAAGTCAGGCATATTGGGGAACAGAATGATGCCATATATGCACAGAGCGAGAATGGCGTTGAACACGACCCAACATCCGTCTTTGGCGCACTGCTGAGCCTTTCCCACTAAGAACTGCAAGGAGAAACCGGGAACCCTGTTCCAACTAGACAAGACCAACTCGGAGGCGTCCAGATGAAGTGAAGGAGCTAGACTAGCCATGTCAGGCTCGACATCCATATGAACAAAGGGCATCTGACTCTTGATAGGCACACCTAACAAATCAACATACTCCTCTAGTGTGGGTGCGAGAACAAAATCCTGGAAAGTAAAGCATCTCAACGGAGGATCTAGAATTGCAGCAAAGTGTGCAGCCCATTCAGCTCGAACACAGAGGGTTTACGAACCAAACTGAGCAGTTTACCGTAAGACTTTCTGAATTCATCTCTCACAGAATCATCTGCTAAAGCAATCAAACCAGTCAGCTGAACAACATCAGGAGCGGGGAGCTTGTAAGCCACGGTCTTCCTCAGAGAACCCATAATAGCACCATAGAGGGCAAGAAATCCTGAATCGGGGGAAACGGTACCTGCAACACAGACACACGTTAATGAAATGCAAATGGGTATGCAAAGCAATGTAAAATGCAATCATGCAGCAGGAGATCAAGACGACTGTGCTGTTGAGGAGATGAAGGTGAAGATTCTGTATCAACAAAACCACAATACTGCTCTGTCAAGAACAACCCTATCTCTGATGAGAAGAAAACCCTGATATCGGACTATAAATTCTGCTCTGTCAAGAACAAACACACATCTGATAATAAGGACCTCTGATAATGGACCATGAATCTGCTCTATCAAGAACAATCATACATATGCGGATGAGCTCCTCTGATCCCAACCATAAACCTGCTCTGTCAAGAACAAATACACATCTGATAATAAGGAGCTCTGTCACAAGACCAAAACTCGACTCTGTCAAGAACAAACATCTGGTAATAAGGACCTCTGATACAGGGCCAAAACTCTGCTCTGTCAAGAACAAACATCCGATGATGGGAACCTCTGATACCAACAAAACTGATTCACTCTCAAGAAAACCAGGTAGTTTGAAGGTTAAGGTTTCCTGCAACAAACCCAACCCTCCTCACAGGTATGGACCTAAACTGACACAAGTTCGGCATCCTATGCGGTCATCAGTGTCACAGACATTCAAGAGGGGTGATACGATACCCAGAAGGTGTGGCATCACCTGCTCCTGAAGCGGCCTCACTCAACTGAATTCCAAATGATCGGTCCCCAGAGTTGACAATCCTCCAAACCAACAACCCCCTCAACCCAAAGGGTTGAAAAAGAAGTCAACCGGGAGAACCTCGTCTGAGCGTGGATTTCATGAGACACTAGTGCCTGCAAAGCAAGCACGCGCCCACTAATTTCCACAACTAATGCTAGGTACACTCAAGTCTGGGTCTGGCTTTTCACTCATCAGAATTCCCTTCCCACAACAGCACAGATAATCATATCATACTGAAAATAAAATGCGGGAAATAAAATGCGATAAAATAAACACAACCCAACAAGTAATCATACAAGCGCTAGGATTGACTCTCGCAGGGGACGTTGGATCCCCAAACTGACTCACATAAGGGACGTTGGATCCCAGGAAACTATCAAGTCCCCAGTAGAGTCGCCAGCTGTCGCTTCCGTGAAAATAAGGTGCCGGCAAAACAGAAGAGTCACCACCTTTCGTTATTTATCCCTCAGAACGGGAAAGAAAATGATCGGAGAAACCTGACGAAAAGGTATAAGACAAGGTCATCGCAACCATTGTCTGGGTTCGGGAGTCGGTTACGCAAGGGGAAGGTATTAGCACCCCTCACGTCCATCGTACTCGATGGGATCCATGCTTGTTGGGTTTATCTGACGGGTTGGTTTTATCTATCTACCTATCAAGGCTGGCTTAAAAAGAAAAGAAAATGACTCGGCAAAGCGTCGCACTTTATGCCTACGTATTCTCATCAGAGAATGAGAAATCAGAGTCAACGTAGTTCGACTAACTACAGGTTACGGGGAAAGGTGGCTCGCCAATACATCAGTATTGTGCCTACGTACTCTCAACAGGTATGAGAGATCAGAGCTTACGTAGTTCGGGATAATACGGATTACGAGAATTCAGATTCATCTGTTTTATCGAGTATGGTTAACAAACAGTTCCAGCAGTTTGGTGTACGCAGCTCGACCCTTGGAGACTTAGGCGTTACCGTTTGCGGTAGAACTGAAAGTTAACGACACTCTTTTCTTCATAAAAGCTTCCTTTGAATTATGGGCCCACGGGGCAAAAAGTCTGAAGTTTGTTTTCTGTCTTTTACGGAAGAACTGTTTTTTATGGTTGTTTGCAACTAGTATCGCACTAGAGACTATGACTTGAGAGTGAACGCGTCGTATGTCACCCAAAGGGTGCCATACTAAACATCCATACTGTTGAAAAGAAACTCTCCAGTAATCCTTTCTCAGATAGCTTAAGGCTCGTAACGTACGACGTCAGTTAACCTTTATTACTGTATTTTGATTTGTTTCAAGATGAGAAGAGAGAACAGGCTCAACTAAGGGGGGGACTATGAAGTCCTAACAGTTTTCATGTCAAGGATTCATCCTATGGTTGAGATTTGAAACAGGGGAACTCCTAGACGTTATCATGCATAGGTTTCAACCTAAAGTTCTAATCATCACTTCCTTATCAAAGGAAGTGAGAGTCCTAAGGGATCATGTCAATGATAAACAGAAACATATAAAGCATCAGATTAAACAGTAAACAGTAAACGACTGTAAAATGCATGCAATTCAAGTGAGGGAAGAAATGTGTGTGGGGCATCAGCCTCCACAAGCTCATCTCAACCTCAAGCCAGATATGAATAACTGCAATCATACAGAAGGAATAACATGCTATCAAGCAAAACATGAGTGACTGTAATCATACAGAGGACAAACAAGCTATCAAGCAAACAAAATAAACTACAATCATACAGAAGAAGTAAAATGCTATCAAGCAAACACACCAGACCACATAGGCAAGGGAGCTGGGCTCTACCGAATACCCGCAAGCAAAGCCACACAGTAAAAATACAAGCAGAGGGAGCAGCTCAACCTCTAGTGCAATCATGCTCCTAGCTTAAATCTAGATATGGACTTATTCTAATGCATCAAGCAAATCAAACAAGGAACACCAATACGGAAAAGAAAGCAGATCAACCACTCCTACAACTAAACCAACTTGGACAGCAGCTCAGTCCTCAGTCTTCAACCACCCTTCAAGGCTATCATCTTCAATAGAAAGTGTCAACTTGCTTCTTCAAGCTTCTAACACATCAAACATAAGTATCAACTTATTCCCTCTTCTCCAAGCCTCAGCTCTTCAGTCAATTCCACCTTCAGGCCTTAACCCTAATATCAAGTATCAACTTGACTTTCAGGGACTTAGTGCATCAACGTTAGTATCAACTTATCCTTTATTCCTCAAGCCTCAGCTCTTCACTCAATCTCAACTGGATCTTCTTCACAAGTGTTAACTTGGTCCTCAAGCTTCAGCTCTCTTTGCTTTACCAATATCAACTTGGTCCTCTTCATCTACAAGCTTCAGCTTCAAAAGGTTATCTCCAAACACAAAGAAGTATCAACTTCGTCCTTCAATCTTCTTCAAGCAAGGAACTCCATCCTCTAACAAGGAAGAAAGATGCATCCATCAAGAGCAAAGTTTGGATGATTGGTAGCAGAGTGAAGACCAAAGGTCACCACTAAGCCTCCTGTCATCAGAGAAAGGGACCCTCAAAGGTCCTACCAACTTGTAAAGAACCACACATCCTACCAAAGGAGGGATGAGGCCTTTACAAGGGGACCTTACATCATAGGGAAGAATGGAAGTGATCAACATCATCCATGTTTATGAAGGAAGAGAATCTATCTAGAAGCTCTGCCTACAAAACCCTAATCTTAATACCTAAACAAAACTACACCAAAAGGAGGGAAGATCTTTAAATCCAAGCCTCTTCAAGAAATCCAATGCATCTTCAACTTGTCTTCAACATCATCCAAGAACAAGCAAAGCAAAACCCTAATCTAAGGGAACTAAGGAAGTTGATCTAGTTGAGTTAGTGCATTAGAATCATCTAAAACTAGCACCTAAACTAAAACCAAGCAAAAATAGTAAACTTCATTGAAAATTCCTACCAAAATTCCTAAGGGACCCTAATTCAATCATGAATCTACCCTACAAAAATCAGAGGTTGAATCATCCACCAAGCTACCAAAATAAAATCCAAACCACAAGGTATCAACCATAAACCCTAAAAATGGAGCTCCTAAAGGTTTCAACCTAAACTACCACTTATGCTCATCACAAAAATGTGAGAAACCTCTATGGGGAGCATGCATATCTATGCTAACTACTCACAAAAAATCAGGATCAAAATCATCATCACATGATCAAACCAAATTCACCAAAATCAACCATCAAGCATGATTATTTTAATATCAATTAAAATGTAAAAATTCCCATAAAATCAGAAAATGCATGAAATAAAAATATTTTTTATCTAAAAAATACTAGACCCTATCATGAATCCAATGCAAAAAGAATGGGATTAATTGAGCTATTTTTACATTTTTTATGAATTAATCATTAACCATGAATAAAATGAAAAAATAATATGAAAATCCAAATAAAATGATAAACACACGGTGCAAATAGCATGACAATCCAGTTCATTTCAGGGTTGGGCCCAACAAGGGGGTGTGAGTATCAGCTAGTGTCTTAAGCCCACCTAGATCACATTAATGAAACGCATCATTTCATTTAGCTCAGGGTCCTTCACAAAATTTGAAGCACGCGTGGCTGTTGGATTACGCCTTCAGTCAAAGGTCCACCTATGATCTAATGGTTCTGGCATCATCTTCCCCAATTTGAAAATCTGGAGGGAAAAACCTCCATGGATGAACAGCCAAGAACTTCATCTTCTCCAAATTCTTATCCCATCAAATCTCCACCAAAAATCAAAGTTGGAAACCCTAATCCACTCCATTTTTCACCCTGATTCTAACCATGCCAATCATTCTTATTGAATCATCACCATTCTCCAAACACGATCAAAAACTCAGAAACTGACCAAGATCCAATTATCACCATTCTCCAAATTAAAGTGCCTAACATCATCCCCATGTTATCCTGAGTTGATTCCACCATCTAGCTAAGGTTAACTCTCAAGAACCACCAAGATACGATCAAGAACAGAAATTGTGGCACCCAACCTAATGTCTCTAAACCTCACCAAATGCTACCAGAAAGCTTCACATACTAACCTACATCACCTCTAAGCTAACAATTCCTATTGATTATGCCTAAATCAAGCCATGGAATGAGAATTACATACCTGTCAAAATCGATTGAACATAACCCTCAAACCTTCAAATCAATCCTCAAGAGCTTCCAGATTCCTTTAATGGAGCACAATCAAGCTTCTGTATGCAATAGAATTAATTGAAATGGCCTCAATTCTTGGATTCGATTCTGAGTTGCAGAGGAATTTCTTCAATGGCTCCCACACGATTCTCCACCAATCTTGCTCAATTCTCCATCTGGATTCATCCACCAATGCTAGAGCAAGCTTCTGAGATTGAAATCTTGGATTGAAAAGGCTTCAAACCTTGTAATCGATCTTGATTTGCAATGTGAAATCTCAAAGTGCAATCTCAGTTTTCTCTCTCAATCATCACCAACCTTGGCCTTGGATCACCTCATTATCATATATAGAACATGTGTGGATGATCTAGAAACCTTTAGATCCTTCTAATGAGAAGTTCAATCTCTCATGTCATGAGAATTTCAATCACATGCCATGGTATGCATAATTCTGTTAGCAGCTTGAAATCACACTCATTCCCTTCCAATTTCTCCCCTAATGACATTTTGGATGTGTTTGGCTTGCAAGGGACCTTGATTATGCCTTGAATTTAGGTTTTGCAAATGTTACTTAAGATGTAAGTAACTACTTTTCAAAGCAAGTCCCCAAATTAAACTTCAATTCAAAAATGTGGCTAAACCAATGTTCTTAAAATGTGTTTTAGAGTCAAAATAACATATTACATGCCTTGGTTTGGACATGTAGATAAAAAATATCAATTTCCAACTTTGGTTCATTTGAAAATCCTCCTTATTTTAGGTCATTTTTGCAACTTTGAGCTACAAGCAATTCCAACATCTCACGACCTCTTGAATAGCCTTAAAACATCATTTTGAACAAGTTTGATGTTGAACATTTTCCCATTTGAAGCTTGGAAATAAGAGTTATGGCCTTATAGTTGAAATGACCTATAATCTCCAAATGACCAAAATGCCCTTGACTTGTAAAAGCCATAACTTGAATTCTACAAATCCTATCAAGGACTTCTAGTACTCTCTAGAAATATAAGAGGATAAGGAACAACATTCATGTTGACCAAAAGTTCATAGGAACCATCCTTCTAGGGCAAAAGTTTCTTGCAAGTTGGATAACTTTCAAGCTCCCAAATTCACATACCTCAGATGACTTGTAACTTGTCAAAGCCACAACTTGAGTTCTACAAATCCTATCAAGGACTTCTAGAACTCAAATTAAAGCTAAGATCATGCTCTACAACATTCATGTTGGGGGTAAGATGAGATGACAATCACATCTTGATCTAAACTGCCTTGAAGATAGGGGTCAAACTAGGGGATTTTACACTGTCAAGCCTTAGAAACCCTAGCTTGAAACTTCTCAAACTCTTCAACCATGATGAGTTGACCTTGGAATCATCCTTATAACATCTTAATGCATCAATCCATGATCACATGGATCTTGGATTAGGTCTCAACCTTCTCCAAATCATCAGTTGACCTAGGGTTGACCCAGTCAAACCCTAACTGTACCACTCATTGCTGGGTCTTCTTAATCTTGCACAATGACCTGTCTAGGCCTCATGATGGCTTTCAAGACATATCATAAGCTCTCTTAAGGCTTCAAGTCTAACTTCATGGCTTCAGAATCATCTGATGACTTCCCTCAACTCTCAAGTTAGGAGACACACCCTCTTGGCTTCAACCACTCTCTCTGAGGATCTTTTAACTTCTCTGGCAAGGATATCCACCCTTGAACACTTGAATAACCTTCTTAGCTAGCTTCATAGTCTTGTGTAGCCCTTGATTGGTACTCTTACCTCTTGATCTCCTGCATACATGTCAATGAAATGCAAATGACAATGCTAATGTGCATGAAATGAAACATAAGCTAGGTAAAGAAATGTTGGGCAAATTTTGGGGTGCAACAACTATCTATCATCATAGTCTAGTAGGATTAGACTTCGAGTGAGACATCTTTTGTTAGTCATCAGTCCTTGATATTCTATTCATAATCAAGATTTTTCTTTTGGAACTAAAGTCATGCTTAATTAATGAACATTGAATTGGTTTCTATCAATAAATATGATCATCATCTAGTTAATGACATATTAAGTATAGACAAATACAACATAGTTTATTTTCAAAAATTTCTGAAGATTCTTAAAAGAGTTTCTCTAGAGATCTAACAGAGACTTTGTATTTACTTATACATAAATATTTCATTAAATCAAGAAGTTTGCAAGGAAAGAATAGAACATACCTTTTTTTTTTGTTCTCTTGGTCATGCTTCACATGAGTATTTAGATCTGACCATGGAATCTGAATACTGTCTTGAGTGTATTCTGATTCTTTGGCCTTTAAACCAATGATTACACTTTCTTCACCAAACTCTATGCTTTTAGCTTTTGAGTTTGGGATATAGGTTCTTCTTCCATTAAATGTTGTAAACAACCTTTGATCAAGTACCATGGAAGATGCCTTGCTTCTTTATTATGTAATATCTGTAACAAATAAAACGTTGGATATTGGTACTCATATTTCTATAAGTCTAGAAATGATAATCTTGACAGGCTTTCTTTTGCTTTATGCTTTATCCTAATAGCAGTACCATGATTCATTCTAGAATATGAGTCTAGGATGAGTAATGGCATTAACAAAATCTTGTTCTTAGCATAGTCTCTGATTTCATTATCTTGGATTATATCTTTTGACTTTTGATAAGCATGGATTCTGATAAAGTTTACTATCAGAGATTGGCATAAAATAAGTTTAAAGTACTGTCATAGTATTTCTAGAAACAAAAGAATAAATTAACGGTTTCTTATAGAATTATCCTTTAACACGAATTCTATGATGGCTTTTAATTTCCTTATGTGCAATGGAGTCACTTAAGATATCGTCTTGAAGAGTGGACTCCTTATTATCAATATTGAATCAAGGTATATTAAAAGTTATCTCTTTCTTTTCAATAATTGATTTTATTCTTGGATTCAGATGCTTCTCCAGAAGTAGTAATGGCCAATAGTGTCGGATTAACTTTTTCTAAATCCTCAACTATGTCAGCTTTATTTGAATAGACTTTTAAGATCTTTGACATTTTTCTTTTTGGGTTTTTATGGTAGTATTTCTCCTTGTTCTCAAGATTTGGGAAATCAATTAAAATAAGATTATTTCAGAAACTTATGTAGTTACTCTTCTATTAGCAGATATCACATTCCATTCAGTTAGCTGAGAGAGTCTTTGATAGGGAAGTTCAATTCCTCATCATCAAACATTTCATATATATTTTCTTCAACAAGATTGAGGAAGGATGATCTATTTGACAGCTTTTCATCATCTAATTCCATTTCTTTACTTCGAAGATTGCTAGATAAACCTTCAAGACTCAACATACTCAAGTTTTATGGCCTCTTGAATAGTTGTGACTTTTGATCTAAATATAATAAGCAATCTTCTCAGAATTAGCTTGGCAAGATTAGATGAAATGTAACTAGATAAGCTTCTTACCTGATTCCCTTAAAATAAGAAGATAAATATTCAATGATAGTCTAAGGAGTAGACATATCAATGATGTTGATATACTCAGAATGAGATAGAGTACCTACCAAAATGCATCTAACTCTAAAGATGTTTTCAATAAGCTTCTTCTGCGCTAGTGTGAGAGACTTTTAGACTTTGGTCATCCCTACACCATCAACTTCTATAGTAGTACCTTTCTTAAGGGTATTCTGTAGACCTTCATCAAAACCCTTTATTAAGACCAATGAATTAAAAATATATATATTTTTGTTTTCATCATTTGAATTCAGCGAAGTAACCCTTTAAATATGGTAGGATTAGCAATGTAATATTTTTCATGTGGTACTTAACTCCTTCTTGAAGGAAAGTCTTTAGCATACATTTTTTTCTCATTGGATCATTATCTGCACCACTGTTAAGTGTTATGTGTAACACGCTACTCTACCCAGTACGCGTATTATAAAACATATACGGAAATATCATATAAAAGTACATCAGAGTTCTCAACCACATAGAATGTCACACTAAGTCACTTCATTCTTCATAAATAATCAATGTTATTTAGCTTTCAATAAAAACAGCAAAATAAAATCAATGTTTAGACATAGTCTCCACAACCGGTGGTTATACACTATTAATCCAACAAATAAAAGATACGTAACAATAAATCAAGAAAATAAGCCAAATAAAATGTAATCCCGTCATCCCATGTTACGTATCAGAGTGAATCCTAGGACTCGATCAAATAGCAACACACTCCAAGCACTACTCAGGTACCTGGTCATCTGCACTCCCCAAGGAGCACAGACGCAACAAACAGAAAGGGGTGAGAACTACATTCAATAAATAAGTGGTGACATACACATGCTAAGTAGTAGTTACACACCACACATACAATCATACACATATATCGCACATACATGTGCCACATCAATTACTCGGTATTAATAGCCCATATTCAAATACATTTATGCATTGTGACTCACTGATTCGACACAATGCATGTGGTACCAACACAAATACATACGGTTCACCCTAGAACCCGATTCCCGTTGGAATCCGGATAAGTCGCATACGTTCCTCTGAACTACAACTGATCTCCACAACGACTTCCACATGAAGTCCGGATGAAACTAGGCACCCATCATGGATTCCCACCTAGCCATCTCCACAAGACACATGACATGAAATGCAACTAGGCACCCATCATGGATTCCCACCTAGCCATCTCCACAAGACACATGACATGAAATGCATGACAACACAATTATGCAATATAATAATTCAAGCATAATTCACGATTGTTAATGATCCACACGAGCCATCCGCTCACCGTAATCCTCTCGAGAATTACCACAATCGCACAAGATTGTCCACATTCGACAATTATGGCTCACACTCATCAAAATGCACCATTTAAGGGCACACCCATATAATTCCACCTTTTCCCGATTTAATTTGTTACTAATATTTCCTACGTTCATTTTAGTCCTATCGATCCTACCAAGTCAACGGAAATGAGTTCTAAGTGAACACTGGACATGAATCACAAAAACTGGGGAAAAGTCATCCCGGATTGTCCATACGCGTAGAGCCTGCTGTCATACGCGTATCATCCCTATCTTACGCGTATGACCAGAGGCCTCCACCTCCTAAAAACCCCTCAGAGTCATCCCTTACGCGTATGACTACCCCCATACGCGTATTGCCCAGGCCCATACACGTATCATACGCGTATCACCAGATGGCCGTGATGGCACTGGGGACAGGGCATGTCTGCTACGCGTACAACCCTTGGGAAGTCCCCTATACGCGTATTGACACCCCCAATATGCGTATGACCAGTAGATCTGTCAAAAAACTTAGATCTCATCATTCTCACGAGTTTCCTCTCTAGATCCATCATCCTACCTTCTCATTCACCCTAAAACTTAGATTTCAATCGATTCCAATGAATCATATCCTCTATTCTGTCAAGATTCTATTTATTAGATCTAGTTTCGATTACAATTAATCCTTAATTCTCAGATCTATTAACTGTCAGAGTTACCCTACAACATTAATGGACTTTCACACGAATTTTCATATCAATTTCAGATTCATACACACCAGCATCATACAATAACTATTCAACAATAACAGTCATTTTTGGGAATTCATAGCTTACGAAATTCAAATCAAGAAATAAAAAACAGACATAAATCCTATGAGAGAAAGGACCTTTCACTACCCTCTCATGTTAATTCACCCATATTGAAATCCATTCTCCCCCCTTACCTTGGTTTTGATCTCTTTCTTGACAACAATGGAGAAAACTAGTTCTTCTGCCCTAGCTCTCCTTTCTCTGTCTTCTTTCCTCTTTTACGTGTTAACTGTCTACTTTTTCCACTAACTCTCTCTTAACCCCTTAAATTAGGTTTTAATTCATTTAATTTAATTACTAATAATAATAATAATAATAATAATAATAATAATAATAATACCCATAATCCTATTAATATTATTATTAACAATAATTGAAATCATATCAATAATTATGATGCTCCTAAGTTTGTTATTAATTATCCATTGCTCTAGGTCCACATTACCCCCAACTAAGGTCAGCTCTCAATCTCGCCTTTAACCTCATACCCTTAATAAGGACATCACAACAACTACGCACACAACAAGGTATAAAATGACTAAATAATTCAAATGGGGCATTACAACTCTCCCCCACTTAAAATATTTTCGTCCTCGAAAATATACCTGATGAGAACAATTCCAGATACGACTCTCGCATCTTGCTCTCCAATTCCTAGGTCACACTTCCTTCAGCAGATCCTCCCCAAGCTACTCTCACCAACGAAATATCTTTCCCTCTTAGTTGTTTTATCTTGTGGTCTTCGATCCCCAACGACATCGCCTCCACCGTAAGGTTATCTCTAACTTACACTTTGTCTCTCTGAAGTACATGAGATGGATCAGCAACATACTTCCGAAGTTGAGATACATGAAACACGTCATGCAGATTCAAAAGTCCGGGTGGTAATGCCACTCTATAGGTGTTGCACCCCAAAATTTGCCCAACATTTCTTCACCTAGCTTGTGTTTCATTTCATTCACATTAGCATTGTCATTTGCATTTCATTGATATGTATGCAGGAGATCAAGAGATATGAGTATCAATTAAGGGCTACACAAGACTTTGAAGATAGCTAAGAAGGTTATTCAGGTGTTCAAGGGTTGATATCCTTGTCAGAGAAGTTGAAAGATCCTCAAATATAGTGGTTGAAGCCAAGTGTGTAGGTCTCCTAACTTGAGAGTACGATAGACGTGAGGGGTGCTAATACCTTCCTCTTGCGTAACCGACTCCCGAACCCAGACAATGGTTGCGATGACCTTGTCTTATACCTTTTTCGTCAGGTTTTTTCGATCGTTTCCTTTCCTGTTCTGAGGGATAAATAACGAAAGGTGGCGACTCTTCTGTTTTGCCGGCACCTTATTTTCGCGGTAGCGACAATAGGCAACTGCTCCAACCCTCTGTAGAATCTGATACGGTCCAATGAACTTAGGATCCAATTTCTTTGACTTCAACGCACGACCAACACCGGTCACCGGATTGAATCTAAGAAATACATGGTCACCCTCGCTGAATTCCAAGTCTTTCCTCCTATTATCATGGTAGCTTTTCTGCCTACTAGGGGTCGTCTTCATTTTCTCTCTAATCATCTGGATTATCTCTGTGGTCTGTTACACAATCTCAGGTTCGAGTACCGTACTCTCGCCTGACTCATACCAATATAGAGGTGTTCTACACCTTCTACCATACAATGATTCAAAAGGTCACATCCCAATACTAGAATGATAATTATTGTTGTAAGTAAATTCAATCAACGGTAAATGAGTATCCCAAGCGCCTTCCCGCTCGAGTATACAAGCCCTCAACAAATCTTTCAATGACTGAATGGTCCTTTCAGATTATCCATCTGTCTGTGGGTGATAAGCAGAACTCAATTTCAAACTAGAACCCAAAGCTTCTTACAAGCTTTTCCGAAATCCAGAAGTAAACCTCGGGTCTCTTTCAGATGCAATGCTCAAAGGAACCCCGTGTAACTTCACTATCACTCTGATATAAATTTCTGCTAACTTCGTCAAAGGAAAACTGATGTTAATCGGTATAAAATGCGCCGACTTTGTCAGTCTATGATCGCGAGTTTCTGATTCTAACGGAACTAACTGTAAATGCACAGTCTATCGCATAGTAATAAAGATATCGATCCCACAGAGACCGGCAATCAAGCTAGTGTTATCGGGTGTTACTATGTTTAGCTAAGGCGGAAGATGTTTTTACAGAAATAAATGCAAAGTTATGGGCTGTAAAGGAAATGAAAGTTATAAGTCTTAAAAATATCGATAAGGGATATCGGTATGCAATGCCTTAGTTATCGAGGATTCGACAGGTCACCGGTGCTTTTTAGTTTTTGCAAATACTTTTCAGGAGAAAATACTCGTTTAAAGACCTTTGCCTCACGCTGGTTGTTGACTCGGGTCATAATTTTAAGGCGGAATGTACGCTCTCCCAGTCCCATTCGGGGTTTTAATTACTTTTTGAAAATAAATGAATTTTGACTTCTTTTAAAGCGCTTTCGCTGTGTTTAAAATCAATGCCTAGTTTTTACTATCCGGTTCAAACCCCATGCTTTCACATGCCGGCTTAAGCCTTAATAAGCTTCCCACTCTCATGGCAAAACTGTTGTAAATAACTTCTCACTCTCGTGACAAAGGTTTATTTAGAAAATTAGATTAAAAACTACGGCTAGAAAATTGTTTGAAAAAAAGGTAAGGCGCACTGGGTATTATCGAATCCTGTCCTACTAATTCGATCATATACCAACAATAGCGGTTTAGCTAGGCATGATATTTAATTAAAACGTAAATAAATAATAACAGTAAAATGGTATAGCATACATACTGACAGAATTAAAATAAGAATTCAATTAATAAAAATCTGCAAGTCTTAATGATCCTGAATTCTCGAGTAGTCCTCCACAATGTCGGCAGGATTCTACTTCAGCAAAATACAAGTGCAGAATGAAATACAGTACTTGAACTAAAGGAAAAGGAAAAGAAATAACAGCAAGAATGAAAAATGGCTTCAACAGGAAATTTGACAGCACTTCGGTACGTAGAACGAAGCTCTCCTTTCTTTGGTCCAACTGCCCTCCTTTTATAGTCGAGGTTGCATAAGGAAAAGTCGGAGGAAAATGAGTAGAGGGAGAGAATTCTCAGGGCAGTCGTGCCTAAATTCTCTCCCTTTTGTGGGCACATTCTGTTTTGAACGTTATGACTGGAAATATGCTCGTGACGATCGTGTTGGGGCAATGGCGGTCGTGGTGGTCATGACGACCGTGGTGCATTGTGACGATCGTCACACTTCCAAAATCCTGCGTTTATGTTCTTTTCTGGATTTTTCTCCCTTTTTTGTCCCTTCCTTGCGTGCTTTTCTATGTCTTGCTTATTTTTAGCGTGAGAATGAGACACCTGCAAAAACACTTAGCGAACTTGCTTCAGGAGGTTGTCTCTCTTCCTGGGTAGCTCAATCCATTTCTTCTTCAATCTCGTCTGCAGGCGCATTATCTTCCATATTAGGGGCGGCTGCATTTGCTTCAGGAGCAGCTAAATCAAAGAGCCAATTGGCTCGATTTTGGGGATCAATATGGGTCCTGCAAGGCATAATGATGATGCAGACCGTACGGTTTCGGACTACTGGATGGTACTTGCTGTCTGCTCTCACTTTGATGAGGTGGGAAGAGCGGCAATAGTCGATGTCTAGGAAGACGGGAGGCAGTGATGGGAGATCGGTAAGCCGGTCACCAAGGTTCAGGGCCAAAGCAATGGATGTGATAATGCCTCCGAAATAAAAAGACTTTGAACTGCGACCATAGTTGGCTTGGATGTGCACTAATAAGAATGGAGCGGCATTCACACGTTCTGGAGCAAACACACAGTGGAGGAAATAGAGCTCTTTAGGGTTCACCTTGTGGTTACTGTCTCTAGCGAGGATAGTGTTCCCAGTGTGCGGTGGAAGTATCTGATGGCGGGGTTGTGAATGTAGGTGGCATTGAGGCTATCCCAGCTATCAACATTGGTACCAGTTAACTCGTTCCACAAGGCGAATGTGGCTTGGAAGAATTGGTCCGGAGGCACTCGGCGATGGGAATTCTCTTCACGGTGGAAGTTGAGCATTTGAGCAATTTGGTTCTGGTTCAATTGATACTCTGTACCAAACATTCGGAAGGTGGCGACACCGATTAGCTGATTGGTCTCTCTTGACGATGTAAGGTAGGCAAAGGAACTCAAGAATTCCAGAGTTAAAGCTTCGTATGTAGGTTGGGGAGTTGTACAAAGCTGCCATAGGCCAGCATTTCGAAGCATCCATGTGACACCGTCGAGCATGCCTAACGCTGTGAGGCCTGCAACATCGACGTACCGGGTTGGTTGGAAAAGAAGAAGAAGAGACTGCTCTCTGTTGTTATATCAGAACGCGCACTCAAGGATCGTGAAAGTCGTCACAGAAGCATGACGGTCGTAAGACGCGTGACGGTCGTGACTACTGGGTGACGATCGTGACAGATACAAATTTTGTTCTGTGACAGAATCTACTGATGGGGTTCGCTTAAAAATTTAAAAGCATTGATAATCAGCTCAGGATAGTAATTATATACATAAGTGAAGAAAATGCAGAAATAAGAAAAACAAGCTTAATTGAAATTCAGAAAGCATTAATAAATAGTAATGTTGCGATTGTTTAGTGAAATACAAAAGTGAAACAAATCCAAATAAGACAATACTGTAAAAAGAAAAATTCTCAAAGGTAGCAAAAAATAATAATAATGAATCAGTCCTGCTGCTTCTTTAAGTTATCAAATGTTTGAGTCATATAGCTTAATTGCTCTACCGCGATATCCATTAAACCTATCATGTCTAGGCGCATGGTCTTCAATTCTTCCTTCACGGCTGTAATTTCGGTCTTGAACTCTTCCATGGTCTTCAAAATATTACTCAGATTTTCAGCATTTTGATTAGGGTCGGGCTTAGTGAAGTCACGGTAATTAGGAGGGGTCTTAGGGTCGGCTTCAGCATCGAAGACATAATCCTCATAATACATATAATCTTGTGGTGTCTCAAGAGGTTGTCACAACTGTGAAAAACACCCAGCAGAAAATAGAAGAGTCGCCACCTTTCGTTATTTATCCCCAAAGAGAGGGAAAGGAAACGATCGAAAAAACCTAACGAAAAAGGAAAAGACAAGGTCATCGCAACCAAGTCATGGGTTCGGGAGTCGGTTACGCAAGGGGAAGGTATTAGCACCCCTCACGTCCGTCGTACTCGACAAGATCCACGCTTGTTGTCTATCTAAGGGATTGTTTAAACTATCTACGCTACAGGCTCACAGGACAAAAAAGAAAAGAAAAGAGACTCGGCAGAGCATCGCTGCTCTGTGCCTACGTATTCCTTCGTGCAATGGGAAAGTCAGAGTCAACGTAGTTTGGCTAACTACAGGCGAAGGGGGGAAGGTTGCTCGCCAAGACATCGCGTCTTCTACCTACGTATCCTCATCTGGTATGAGAAATCAGAGCAAATGTAGTTTGGGCTGACACAAAACCACAGGTTGATTAAGTGTTTTAACCGAGTAGGGTTAAACCTCCGTTCCAGCAGTTAGGGACAAAGCCTGTTTGCGGTAGAACCAAAGTTTAACAACACTCTTTTTGCGGAAAAAAAGTTTCCGATTAATCCCGAAGGAAAAAGGTTTGAAGTTTATTTTGTGTTTTTTAGGGAAGTGAATTAATTCGGTTTGTGATTCACGTTGCACTAAAGACTATGACATGGGAGCGAATGCGTCGCGTATCGCCCCCAAACGGGACATACACTAAACACTCTAGACAAGCGAGAGGAGACCCCTCACTCATCATTCCCCATGTAGCTTAAGGCTCGTAGCGCACAATGTTCATCGCATTTATTAGATGAGTTAGAATTGTTTTGAGATGAGAAAGAGAGACGCACGGAAGGTCTAAGGGAAACTCGGCCTTAACGTTGTCATGCAAAGTGGTCTTAAGGTTAGGATTAAAAGGGAGAAACATCTACCCTAATGTTAGCATGCTTGGATTGAACACCTAATGTCTCTCCTACTCCCATCCTAAACGGAGGGACTAGGAACCCTATGGGGATCATGGCAAAAAGCACAAGAAAACACCATATAAATTCAATCACAAGTAAGAGATGCAAACATGGAATGCAACACACAAGCAAAGGGAGGAACAAAGTGTGGGGTAAATACCTCCACAAGCACATCTCGACCTTTATTAATGCTGAAAATAATGATGCAAAACACAAGAGAAAATGCATACGCAAGAACATCATCGCTATGAACAACAACACATAAGTGTGCATCCAAGTGGAAAACAAACACAAGTCGACGAAGTCTCGATTAAACAACCAAAACAGCGATCAAATGTCCAGAACATTTCACTTCTAATGCATCGTATTGAACTAGGATGATTCGATGCGAACCGATACCCAAACAAGCAAGAAAATCAGCAAAACAGACCCACTGGCACAGTGTTAATCGGTTAACCATATGCGTTAACCGATTAACCACTGAAAAATGCTTGAAAATCTGGAAATTTGTTCATGTTAATCGATTAACCATATGCGTTAACTGATTAACACCTTGAAAATTTTGAAAATTTTGAATATTTGAAATGGTTAATCGGTTAACCATATGCGTTAACCGATTAACACTGTGCCAACAACAGAAAAACAGCAACATAACAGCATTTTCTGCAAATAAGCACTTATCCGATCAACCAGATGATCGCATAATCACTTAATCACGAAATTAAACTAGCAACTCATGATTCAAACAACATGTAAACAGATTAACACAACCAAATCATAGATCAAACAAATCAAATTAACCACAAGCTAATCAAAGATGAAAATCCACATGATTATGCAAATAAGCTAAAAATAGATTCGGATCCAACCTTCGGAGTGGAGATTTGCTCCGGTTAATGTTGATTCAACTGTAATTGAATAGATCCAATGCTAGTAGTTCAGAATACTTCAATATCCACACCAATTCTTGTAGTAGCAATGAAGATCCTTCAAGATTAAACTAAATCAAGCCAAATAATCACTTCCAAGTTCAGATCCAATTTTGCACGAAAATTGGATGGAGAAATTGATCCAATGAAGATGATGGATGAAGGTTTAGCTCTTAGAAATCAAGAATTCCAATGAAGAATCAATGATCTCAATGAGAATAGCTTTGGTGAAGGTTTTGGAGTTTGGAAAATTGAGAGAGAATTTGAGAGAATTGAGATGAATTCTGAAAATGAGAGTGAATTATGAGTGATTAGATGTGTGTGGTTTGGAGTAATTCAAATAAATACCTCTTAGGCTTGGATCCAAATGTAAGGTTTGGAATATGGTGTGGAAAATATGATTTGGAATGAGGAATGGGAGTTTGGAGGGAAAATGAAATTAATCAGATTCTGAAATGATTCTAGATCCTTCCCAAGTGTAAAATTGAAATTCAAATGATCAAAATTGGACCCCAAAATAGCTCCCCTTAAAAATTCACGTGCAGAGGCAAAATCTACACTGGTTAATCGATTAACCATATAGGTTAATCGGTTAACACCTTTAAAAAAATACCAATTTACCCTAATTTTGCCTTGGTTAATCGATTAACCATATGGGTTAATCGATTAACACCTCAAAAATTTGAATTTGGCGCCTTTTGGAGGGAAATCTGCACATTTGCCCTGTTTCGACTATTTGGAGCTCTGTTAAGCTTCTGAATCTCGTTCTTGAATGTTGCAACTGTAAGAATGCTTGATATATGCCTGACTGCTGCTTCCTGAAGTTATCCTACAAAAATAAAATAAAATCGGCCGCTCGACCGCTGGGCAAAATAAATGCCGGAGCCTCAGATGCTCGTTGTTCAGTCTTTCAGTCCTTTGTGCCAAAATGAACTTGAGCCACAAGGATGCCTTGACCCCATGCCTCGGGAACGAATGCTATGATATGCGAAAATGCAAAATGCAAAGAAATAAAAGACAGTTAAGGTTAAAACGAAAAAGGCAAATTTTGGGGTGCTACAGCTGCCCCTATTCAATCGACTTAGACCTGAAAGGGTGAGAAGCATCACCTTTCAAACATTCAAGGTATGAGGTGATTGAATACAACAAGAACCCGAAAATTTGCAACCGACGAGGATGCAAAACAGCGAATACCAACCAAGAGTTGGGATGCGACACGTTGGGGATAACAACCCAATATTAATAGGAATGCACACAAAATCTCCAGAGATAACTGAACCGATATCTGACATCGTTGTCATGCATTTACAACCGGTTGGCAAAACCTCTGACCTTGCTGTCAAGCATCTGCAAACCTAAGAATCCAATCCACAACGGACTAAAAAGTATCTGACATCACTGTCCGGCACCAGTAAAGACAAATGACATCGCCGCCAACTCTCTGTAGAGGATAAGCATCTCCTGACTCGCCGCCAGGCTACCACAACGTTGACCAACATCTGACATCACCGTCCGAAAAACACAAATTCTGATAAACATCTGACATCACCATCAGAAGAGCACAAGATTGATGGAGGTCGGACATCGCCGTCAGAAAACCACGAGCGTCTGCAGGGGGTGAAAATTCTAACATCGCCACAAGAAATTCTGAACATTTGTCCTCGCCATCAGAAAACCACACACGTCTGACATCGCCTCTAGACAAACCTTAGGCTGAGAAATGTTTGACATTGCCGCCAAACAACATAACATTGAGAACCATCTGACATCGCCGCCAGAACAACACCACGTTGATAAAATACCTTACCTCAACACCAGACATTAACATCCAATTAGTAAAACCGCTGACATCGTCGCCAGACCAACTGTCGAGGATAACACATATGACATCGCCACCAGAACTCCACGCAGTTATGAATCCACTGATGAACATCCGACATCGCCGTCAGACGAACACACTGTTAATAAACATCCAACATCGCCGCCGGATAAAACCAAAAAGGATGAACATTTGGCGTCGCCGCCGAATAGCATAAATCTGATACACATCTGACATCATCGCCAGGCAACCAGAAACGTCTGACCTCGCCATCAGACTAAAGGATAGCATGACATTGCCGTCAGGCCTCGACATCACATCGGAATATCTCAAAGTTAATAGAAAACCTCTAACATCGTCGTCAGACATTGCCATGAGGCTGGTAAAAGAATCTGACATCACCGTCAGACCACCCCAAGGGATACACCAAGCATCGAATCCAAAGAAAAGGACATCTGGCCTCGCCGCTAAGCAGTCGCTAAATAAAAGCGAGCAACAAACCCAAAAACCGGATAGACAAGAAACTGATAATCACCTGACATCGTCGTCAGACATTCACAAAGTCAATAGACCTTTGACATCGTCGCCAGTCTGTCGCTACTGCGAAAATCGACGCCGGCTGAACAGAAGAGTCGCCACCGTGCGTTATTTATCCCAAAGGAGGGAAAGGAAACGTTCGAAGTAAACCTACCGCAAAGACGGGAAAGGAATGGTCATTGCAACCAAATCCGGGATTCGGGAGTCGGTTACGCAAGGGGAAGGTATTAGCACCCCTCACGTCCATCGTACTCGACGGGATCCACGCTTGTTTTCTAGTACGGATGGTTATTCTATCTATGCTACAGGTCAAGGGTTAAAAGAAAATAAAATGACTCGGCAAAGTATCGCACTTTATGCCTACGTATTCCCGTCTGGAACGAGAAATCAGAGTTAACGTAGTTCTCCTACCTACGGGAAAGGAGGGGAAGGTTGCTCGCTAGGATATCGCATCCTATGCCTACGTACTTTCATACAGCATGAAAGATCAGAGCAAACGTAGTTCGGGCCACGGAAGACACAGATTTGTCTGTTTATCTTTTATCCTTCTTAAAAAGGTTTTCTCCTGATTACGGGTCCAAGCGGACAAAAATGACTCTTTTGATTGGTTTACAGTCTTTTACGCAAGAACTGTCTTTTATTGATGTTTATCCTTTTATTGCATTTTTTTATTGTTTTGAGATAGAATAGAAAGAACTCTAACCTAGGGTTAAAATGGGAATCAAAATCTACCGTAATGTTGTCATGCATGGGTTAACACCTAATGTCTGTCATATTTCTCTCCTGCACAGAGAGAAACAGAGATCCTAAGGGGATAAACGGAAAAGCAACAGCATATACAGAGTAAAGCAGTAAAATGCATGAATGCAACAATACAAGCGAGGCAAGGGAGTCCCACTCAACCTCGAACCTAGAAAACAATAGGCAAAGTGAAATGGCTTCACTTCAACCTAAGGGGAAAAAATTAACAAACAATACAGCAAAGAAAAATAGGCCCCAAAACCAGCTCAGACAGCACACCACCTCAGCTCCTACAGCAGCAGCTCTGAAAAACACCAAACTCTGACAGTTGATTAACAACAATCTTCCAATGAACCCCAAAGTCAAACTCCAATGGTACCCAAGCTACAGAAAGCTTCTATCTCTAAGAAATCACCAAGCTCAAGCAAGCACAGAATCTTAACCAGTTGACAGCATCAGATAGCAGATAACTCTGAATAGCAGTAAAACCCTAATTCACCAGTTGCACAGCTCTGTGTCACACCCTCATTTTCACCGTTAGCCTTTTATACCCTACATTCGGCATATCATACATCATTTTATTGTGCATCGAGCATGCGGGTTCACAAGGTACGAACTAGGCCATTTGGTTGTAACTTGTCTATTTTCGGACTACATGAAAAAAGGTTCATCACCTAAGGTTTGATCTGAGGAAAAATTCTACTCATGAAAATTTTGGCAAGGGGAAGTTACTTGACAAAATACAAGGATATTCAAGATAAATATTAATAGACATGAATGCTAGGCCAAATCCAAAGCTCCTTCATACATGTTTATTTTTATGGCATAAGTGGAGTGCAAATTATTAAGGCATGAATCAAGATCATCAATGCATAATTCAAGATTTCATTTTTAAGCACATGAGGGAATCCATCATCCAAAATTCAAGATTCATGAATGGAGATAAAAATAATACTAAGAGGAATTTTGTGACATTACAATCATGTAATTTGTTACAAAAATTCCAACTCTAGATAATGTTTAGAAATTAATCTATTTCTAAATCTTCATTCAAGTCTTTAATCAAATCTATGATATGGTACTCTTCATACTACACCATTTTTTTTCATGTGCTAAATTATGCTCACAAACATCCAAGAAATATGCAAGAATTAAATCAACATTGGAATGTTTATGGGCCAAGATTATGCATGTTCAATCATAGGCAAAACAGCCCCATGCAAGAGTTGAAGAATTACTACATGTCACAAAATCAAGAGGACAACATGTACTATGTTACAAGATCATTTTTTATGTCACAAAGTCAAGGAAATAGCATGCAAATGATATATTTACTTGCTAAATATCAGTTTGCAAATGCTGTCAAAGAGTGGTAACAATTGGCTACATGGCAAGATACAAAGCAATACCATCCAAGAGACTAATGGGCAAAAAAAGGGATAGTAGTATAGTATGCTACAGCAGAAAAATGCAGCAAGTCATACTAGAAATAGAAGGGAAAAGTGGGGCTGCACAAAAGGAAGAAAAAGGCATTGCCAAGAATGGAAAGTTGGTGATGAAAAGGTGTGCAAAGTGTGTGGCTTTAGGACAGCAGAAAAAGTTGACAGAAAAGGTGGAAAATGGGCTGCAAGCAAGCATAGAAAACATAGTATTCCTTACTATCAAAACAGAACATAACACAAGAAGCAAGCAGAGTAGAGACTACACATAGAGAGCAAAGAGTAAGAGCAAAAAACCAGAAAAATAGTTAGCAAGAAACCCCCAAAAAAACAGAAAAAAGAGAGTGAGATAGAGACACAAGAGGATCATTGAGAAACCAAACCTTCACAACATAGAGTGAAGAGGGGAGAGCACATCCAACAAAGGTCATTGGAGTACTTGCAAGAAGAATAGAAAGCTCTTGGTATCCATTTCTTCAAATCTTTCTCCTTTTATTCTTTGCTTTTATATTCATTTCATTCACTCTTTTATGTGTTGTTGAACTGTATATCATGTAAGATCCCCTAAGGGACTAAGAAACCATCCTCAAGGAACCACAAAAACGAAACGAAAACATAAAAAAAAATGTGAGATTTCGACCTGGACCAGCAACACGGGCCGTGTCACACGACACGGCCGACCGTGTCACGCTACTGTATGAAGTTTTTTTCCCCAGGCCTTGCAACACGGGCCATATCACACAACACGGCCGGGCATGTTGCATCACTGTTTCAACTTTTTTCACCCGTGTCACACCACTGTGCGTCTCGATTTTTTTGAGCCGTGTGGCTTATGTTTGTATGATGTTTGTATGTGAATATTGTTATGGCCCTTGTTGACCTTTGTTTCCAAAAACTATTTTAAAAAGTAAACTCTCGATTTTATCGAGCCATTTTTGACCATGTAAGTCGGATGCCTTGTGCACCGCCATCGACCTAAATCGCATCACTTCAAATATCTTTACAAGCAATAAATCTTGATCCAACATCAAGTGTTTCTCTTTTCGCATAAAAATACAAAAAAAAACACAATAAAATTTATGATTGGAATTATGCACCATGAACTTTAAAGTGGTGGAGAAGGAATGAGAATGGAACCCTCCTACACTCATTCCGAATGTTTTGAATACAAGGCGCTCGACTTGGTTATTCGATACATTCATCTTTATCTAAAGTCTTTTGTATAATCCTAGTCAAGAACACATTTTCTTCAAAAAAAACTAAAAACAACATCAACTCATCAAACTATTTTTGCCTTAGGGCGTCAATCCAAAAAAACCTTTTTCAAGGTATAAAATCAACCAACAAACAACAATTTCATAAAGCCTCCGAACTACGGAGCTCTGATTCTTCACTTCTTTTAAGTGAGGATACGTAGGCACAAGGGCCACAATCCTTGGCGAGCATTAAAATAAATAAACCAATCCCTCTTTTCCTTAAACAAGCAAACTTTTAGAATAAAACACCCATTCACGCGAAATAACCTAGGAGGTTCCCATCGAGTACGATGGATGCGAGGGGGTGCTAATACCTTCCCCTCGCATAACCGACTCCCGAACCCTAAGACTTGGTTGCAATGACCACGCTCTTTTCCCAAAGGTTTTATCGCTATTTCCCTTTCCCCCCGTGGGATAAATAAAATCCGGTGGCGACTCTGTGTCATTTTTCGCGTAGCGACACTCTGACATGAATAATCTTCATCTTTGGCAATCTTTGATCTTCATGTCTATCTTCAATGGCTTCTTTCTTCAAGGTAAGCACTCCTAGACGGGACTTGATTTATCAGAATAAATTGAATGTCAAACAGTTCATTGACAACCAAAGGAAGTCTATGAATAGTTGACATTGTAACAGACTGTTTCCCTCAAAGTTCTACCTCCTAGATAAAACCACTTATCCCTCCAAAGGAGGGAGGTGAGTATCATAGAGGGACTTTTAATCATTGAGAAGAATGGAAGCACAAGAAGCTTTCCATGTTTGTACCAAGAATTTGTCTATTCTAAGCTCTTCCTATTTTCTCCTATTTCTCTTAAGTCTTCAATCAGCATCTTCAATCCAAGCAATCTTCATGCATCAAACTTGATCTTTGTATTCAATCTTCTCCATTGATTCTTTATGCTTCCACAAGCCCAAACCAAGCTCACACCCCAAATAAAAACCCAAAAGCCCAAGCAAGCAACATAAACCCCAAATGGGAACACCAAACAACCACACAATTTGCAAAATATACTAAAAATAGTAAAATAGTATTTAAAATTCTAAGATTTATTCTAAGGGGATTTATATATCTACCCTACATACCCTATATGTACCATAACCTAATTCATGCTAAAAACCCCAAAATAAAATGTTATAATGCACCTATGTTGAATTTAAACCCTAATTATACTAACCTAATGTTTTCTAATCAAAACTAATCAAAATTAATCCAAAAAATGTGGAATAAATCTAGGGGGAACTTAATGTTCTAATCTAACTACCACAAAAGGAATGGAATCAAAATATGAATTTAAATGACCAAACAAAATTCACCAAATGATATGTACAAACAAAATGAAAATAAAAGCAATTAAAATGTAAAAAATCACCAAAAATAGAAAAATGCCTAAAATAATATTTTTATTTCTTCACAATTTTCTTGAAACAATTATTAAAATGAGGGAAAAAATCCCATGTCAAAATGATTATTTTTGGATTTTATATGAATTTTCAAACAACCAAAAATAATATGAAGAAAATGATGAAAAAATGAGAAAAAAGAGAAACATGCGTGTCAAATAGTAATTAAAAGCAGTTCAAAACACTAGTTGGGCCCAGGAGGGGGTGTGGGTAGGAAGGCGCACACTAAGCCCAATATCATCAGAAAATGAAATGAAGAAAATCAAGAAAAATGGAAAACTCAAGTGGTAAATAGCAATTGAATTACGTGTTAATTCCAATGGGCCTTCAACCTGGGGTGCCAATAACACAAAATTCAACTAAGCCCAGCAAACATCACTAAATGAAACGGTGCGTCTTGGTCCCTCTCTCAGATTCTCCAATAATCCTGGCCATGAGATCTCATTTCAGTCAAAGTCTTAGGGCAATCTAATGGTCCCTGTTCATCGTCCCTAAATATTTCAGGTGACCTAGAAATTTCTCAGGCGGTGGTTCACGGTGGAAACCACCATCTTCTCCGGTGAGCCTCCATTCTCAGGTCATCAATCAAGCCAAAAATTATACCAATCCTACTTATTTTTCCACGTAGATTACCAATCCAACCTCAGAATTCCTTGAATCTCATTCTATCTTAAAACACGAAGGGAATTTCAGAACATGTCCAATTCTTGATCGTCTCAATTTTTGAAACAAAAGGTACTGATCTAATCTACATGTTACACCGATCACTTCTAACTATCTAATCATGATTACAACTTCAAGAATCGCCATAACTAACTCTCAACAGAAATGGTGCCTCATGATCAAACCTCCCCAAATGCTACCAAAACTATCCAGAATCGTTCTCTAATCACTATGGATCCTAACCACATAATCAATTCTAGCTAAAACGATCTAGAACACTGCATATTGTGAAAATTACATACCTGCAAAGGAGTGATCCACAGAAGGTCTTTGAGGCACGAAATCCACTCCAAATTGATGCAAACACTTTCAATGAAGCACAAGGAATCTTCTCCAACCTTCAATTTGCCTTGATCGAGCCTTCAACCTCAAAACCGATTCTGAGTTTCCTCTTGAAAAATTCAGTTATGACTTCTTTGCTCAGCACGAAAGTGACTCCAACTTTGATCCAATCTCACTCTAACCCTTAAATAGAAGTTGTTCATGGGCTTTTGATCCAAGCTAGAGGCCTAAAACAGTGGATCCAAATTTCTGTCATGGCCCTTGAAGTGAGGATGCTACAGTTGCGTTCCCTTGGTTTCAGCTAGCTCAAACTCATCCCTTTCAATCATACAAGCCATGGTAAATGTGTTTGGGAGAGTAGAATGGCATGAATCAGCTTGTATTGAGTTTTAGTTATGTAACTTGAATTTCAAGTAAGAGGTTTACAAGACATGTCCATGATTTTGACCTCTAATAAAAAATGTGTTAATGCCATCCTTTCTAAAACATCTTTTCCAATTGAAATGAGTATATACATGAGGTATTTTGGACCTATAACTTGGATTTTGCATTTTCCCTCCATAAGCTCATTTGAAATCCTTCCATATTTAAACCAATTTTGGGCATTTTGGACTACAAGCTATTCTAGCTCACCATGACCTCTTGTCTACCCTAAAAATTCCATTTGGAACACATCTCATGTTGAACATTTTTTCATTGGAGGAGTGGAAGATGGAGATTTGGATCCATGTTGAAAAATGACTTATAATTCAACTTTCCCAAAATACCCCTGAGTTGTCAAGACCATAACTTGAGTTCTACAACTCCTCTTGAGGACTTATAGTACTCAAATTAAAGATAAGATCAAGATCTACAACTTTCATGTTGGCCAAGAATCCATTTGAAAACTCTTTCATGGGCAAAAGTTGCTTGGAAGTCAAGTGACTTTCACAGATAAATTTCAAAGTCCTCTGATGACCCATAACTTGCAAGAACCATAACTTGAATTCTATAAATCTCCTTGAATACTTATAGCACTCAAATTAAAGGTATTGAGAAGATATAAAAATTTCATTTTGGCCAAGGATCCATTTGAAACTTGCATTTTGACTTATCTGGCTTGGAAGTTAAGCCTAAATTAGGGTTTTTTTACACTGAAACCCTAATCTAATAACCCCTCCTCTTCTTGATCCCTCTTGATTTCCCCTTGGCACAACACCACACATATATCCCCATATCAATTCATGACTTCCACAACCTCCAATCTGACCTTGATACTCTTCAATCACCCAGTTGACCTAAGGTTGACCTAGGGTTGACCCAGATGAGACCCTAGTTGACTGCACCTCAGCTGTAGCTCTTGTAACCAAACCTATGACTTGCTTCATATTCAAAATGACCCTCTAAGCCCTCCATGATGCTAGCACACATTCCATACCCTCAGTTCATAGCTCATGTCTCATTGATGATCCTCAAACACACCCCAGATAGGAGAGGAATCCACTGCTTGACCTTCTAACTTCTCAAAGCTTCAATTCCTTTCCTGGTGACTTGAATAGACTTAGGCTTGAATAAAACCCCTTTTGCTGTGCCTCTTTAGAGAATAATGGCACTTGATCCCTTGTTGGATGACTTGTTTATGCCATGCTATGCAAATGATTGAACTATGGACATTATCTACTATGCAAATGACAATGCTCTTGAAACATAAATCCAGTAAAATAAGTTGGTCAAATTTTAGGGTGCAACACAGTCCTCTGTGGAACACAAACAATCATTGAACCCAAAGGTCAGGACATCTGGCCTCACCTCCATGCATTCGCTAAATAAAAGCGAGCAACAACCCAAAGATCGGATCCATACGAAGCTAAAACCATCCTTGATAACAATCGCAAGGGAACTCCGTTGGGGAAAGAGAATACTTGAACAAGCAACTCTAATGAGGACCACATGATAAGACGAACACATCTACCACACATCCTCTGCCGAGGTCTGAACACCTGTACGGACCTGGAGAATAGAATATCACAAATCGAAATTTGACGACACCTCTAGGGTACCATAAACCAAGAGCGAAATAAACATTGTTCGCCTGACCTGAAAACCACACGGGCAGGGATAACGATCACCTAGGAGATATACCTGAAAGCAAAGAGGTAACAACCTGGCTTATGTTTCACATGCGTATGTTTTAAAATAGCGTAATGCTCCATACAACATGGAAATACTACGCATTTGGGAGGATGCTATGCAAAATGCAAATGCAAAAGAACCACCCTCAACAAAATAAATGCTAGAGAGGAAATATCAACTCCGTCGGGGAGAGATATCACACGCCAAATACGATTGGAGTTATTGGGGAAACAAACTCTGAATGGCTTCTCGAAACACTACCTGGGTAATACTTCTCTTTCAAGAACAAAAATCCACTCCGCTGGGGTTTAAATCACATCTTGCTGAGGAAAACGCCCTAGATGGCTTACCAGCACACAACTCTTCTAGGGAATCAGAAAAATCAGCTGGGAAACAAGCAGCCATTAATCCCTTCGGTTGAGGGAACCGACTCTGCAGGAGAAATACAACCAACCACCGAGGTTGACTTCACTCTACCCGGGAAATCAACCCTGCATGACTTACCAGAAACTTCCACCCTGCTTGGGAAAGAACACACTCTGCTTGGGATTACATCAAGTATCAACCTGTCCAATTGAGGAATATCGAATACTCCTATTGGGAACTCCACTCCACTGAGGAAATCACGCGCTTCTGTTCTAACACTCACTCTGTCGAGGGAATTAGCACTGAACTCTGCTAGAGGAATAAAATTCTGAATACCGATGTTACCAGGAAAACACCAGAACAACGACTCTGTTGGGAAAGGGCATCACAGATGTTGCCTCCGCTGGGGAAGAATGTCGGATTATAAACTACCTTGTCGCTGAGGGAACATCCTTACACCTTGCTTTGCTAGGAACAAAATATCCCTGCTGGGAATTAACCTTCATCTGAAGACAAGGCTTTGTTCTACTGGAGACATGCCATACCTACACTGGCTACCATATTTCGGACTCGACGATGAGATTCTGTGACAACTTCACTAGGGAAGCAAAATCTCTGCTATGGGGAACGAACATCCTCGCTGAATAAAACGCCTGATTGCATTCAACTTGTTGGGGATGAGTCTACTCTGCCGGAGGTATCAACCTCGACCTGCTGGGAACAAACTGCCACTTGCTACGATTTTGAACTACTAAGGATAGGGCACTCTCAACCTATAGAAGATAACCCTACTGACCTGCAACAAAGAACAACACCAAGAATATCTTGTATGTGAAATAGCTATCTTAGTTACCACTCATGATACTTGCTGCTCAAGCAAAGTCAGCGCTTTCCTTATGCTCTGTAAAGCCTCTTGTTTTTACCTACGATGCTTACCAAAATAACAGACATTTCGCAAACAAAACAGTAAAACGAACAAGAAAAAGAAAGCTCTTCGACTGAAGTGAACACTTTATTGATGAACGGCCTGTAAATAGGTGAATTACAATTCAGATGCAATCCTTGGAAAGAGGTAATTGCTCAAAAGCAAGAAAAAATACAATATACAAATGTCGGAAATATGGAAACAGATAACCACCATGTGTCGATTCAGCTATGACCTGTATGTCTTTGATGTTCCCTATGTTTCGCCTTCTGACAAGACTGACTAGACTGATTCCTTTCCTTCAGGATAACCGCTTACAAACTTACAGATTGAACGCAGATCGTGATCATTTGCTTTTTAAATCCCTAACTTTTTCCTGGACCGCCCTTTCGGGTTTTCAATCCACCAGGATACCCATTTTTTCCAAAGTCGCCTTTTCAGGTTTTCAACTTTGCGGGTTCATTCTTTTTTCTTTTATCCCTAATTTTTTCCCAAACCTTTTCTTTTTGTGGTTCGCTGGGATGCCCCATTTTTGCCTGGACTTTTCTTTTTCTGTCCAGCGGGTGTCTTTTAAGAAAAATATTTTTTAACCACGTCCGCGTTCACAGGGGACGACAAATCTTCACCATCCATGGTAGATAGCAATAAGGCTCCGCCATAGAAAACCTTTCTTACCATATATGGTCCTTCAGAGTTAGGAGTCTATTTTCCCCTATGATCTGTTTGAGGAGGAAGGATTCTTTTCAACACCAAATTACCCGTTTGGAAGTACCAAAGACGCACTTTATGATTAAAGGCTTTCTTTATCCTACTCTGGTACACCTGGCCATGAGCAATGGCTGCCAATCTATTTTCATCAATCAATCTCAGCTGATTCAACCTAGTTCGCACCCACTCAGCCTCGTCAAGCTTTACATCCGACAATACCCTTAAAGAAGGAATCTCAACTTCTAATGGCAGGACCGCTTCCGTGTCATACACCAGTGAGAAAGGAGTTGCCCCGGTTGACGTACGCACCGAAGTACGATAACCATGAAGATCAAAGGGCAACATCTCGTGCCAGTCCTTATAGGTGACTACCATCTTTTGCACAATCTTCTTGATATTCTTGTTAGCTGCCTCAACAACACCATTCATCTTCGGACGATATGGAGAAGAATTATGATGTTCAATCTTGAAACTCTGGCACAGTTCCTTCATCATTTTGTTATTCAAATTTGAACCAATATCAGTAATGATTCTCTCAGGAATTCCATAACGACAATGATGTCCTTCTTTATGAATCGGGCGACCACCTGTTTCGTGACATTAGCGTAGGATGTTGCTTCTACCCACTTTGTAAAATAATCAATCGCGACCAGAATGAAGCGATGTCCATTAGAATCAGTCGACTCAATCTTTCCGATGACATCGATTCCCCACATAGCAAAAGGCCAAGGAGATGTTAACACATTTAGAGGAGCCTGTGGCACATGCACCTTATCCGCATAAATCTGGCATTTATGGCATTTTCTGGCGTATTTGAAGCAATCAGATTCCATAGTCATCCAATAATACCCAGCTCTCAACAATTTTCTAGCGATTGCATGTCCATTGGCATGAGTACTGAAAGAACCCTCGTGGACTTCCTCCATCAACAGGTTTGCTTCAAGTCCATCAACACAGCGCAACAAGACTATGTCGAAATTTCTCCTGTAGAGCACATCGTCTTTGTTCAGATAAAAGTTACCGGCTAACCTTCTCAAGGTCCTCTTATCTTTGCCAGATGCCCCAGATGAGTACTCGTGAGTTATGAGAAAATGCTTGATATCAAAATACCAAGGCTTTCCATCCAATGCTTTCTCAATTGCAAACACAAAAGCAGGTCTATCAAGACGCATAATGGTGATGGTTGGAGTTCCATTCCAGAAGTTCACTTTGTACATCGAAGATAGCATGGCCAAGGCATTTGCCATCTGATTCTCGACTCTTGGCACATGATGGAACTTGATTCTATCAAAGAACGAAAATAGTCTCCTTGCATAATCCCTGTAAGGCACCAGGTTGGCCTGAAGAGTTTCCCACTCTCCTTTGATTTGGTTAACGACTAACGCTAAGTCACCGTATACATCCAAATTTTTTATCCTCATATTAACGGCCTCTTCTAAACCCAATATGCACGCCTCGTACTCGGCTTCATTTTTGGTGCAGGAGAAAGTTAATTGGGCGGTGAGCGGTATATGAGAAACGTGAAGAGTAGTAATAATAGCCCCGGATCCATTGCCATATGAATTAACCGCTCCATCAAAAACCAGTTTCCACTAAGATTTATGGTCCTATTAGTGTTTGTTCTTGACAGAGCAGATTTATGGTCCTATTAGTGTTTGTTCTTGACAGAGCAGATTTATGGTCCTATTAGTGTTTGTTCTTGACAGAGCAGATTTATGGTCCTATGTGTGTTCTTGACAGAGCAGATTTGTGGTCCGATACCGGGGTTTTCTTATTATGAGATAGTGGTTGTTCTTGATAGAGCATGATTATGGTTTTGTTGATACAAAATCTCCACAGCACAGTTGCCTTGATCTCCAGCTGCATGATTGCATTTTACATTGCTTTGCATACCCATTTGCATTTCATTAACATGTGTCTGTGTTGCAGGTACCGTTTCCCCCGATTTAGGATTTCTTGCCTTCTATTGTGTTATTATGGGTTCTCTGAGGAAGACCGTGGCTTACAAGCTCCCCACTCTTGACGTTGTTCAGCTGACTGGTTTGATTGCTTTAGCAGATGATTCTGTGAGAGATGAGTTCAGAAAGTCTTACGGCAAATTGCTCAGTTTGGTTCGTAAACCTTCTGCGTTTGAGTTGAATGGGTTGCACGCTCTGCTGCAGTTCTACGATCCTCCGTTGAGATGCTTCACTTTCCAGGATTTTGTTATCGCACCTACGCTAGAAGAGTATGTGGATTTGTTAGGTGTGCCTATCAAGAGTCAGATGCCCTTCGTTCATATGGATGCTGAGCCTAATCTGGCTAGTCTAGCTCCGTCACTTCATCTGGATGCCTCCGAGTTGGTATTGTCTAGTTGGAACAAGGTTCCCGGTTTCTCCTTGCAGTTCTTAGTGGGAAAGGCTCAGCGGTGCGCCAAAGACGGTTGTTGGGTCGTGTTCAACACCATTCTCGCTCTGTGCATATATGGCATCATTTTGTTCCCCAATATGCCCGATTTTGTAGACTTCGACGCCTTCCGCATCTTTGCATCGGGGAATCCAGTCCCTACCTTGATAGGAGACGTTTACCATTCCATCCAATACAAAAACGAGAACAGAAGGGGTAAGAATGTCTCGTGCTGTGTACCCTTGTTTTATAAATGGCTTGATAGTCATCTACCCAAGAGGGGTCCCTTTGCTTCGTCTGCAGCCACAACTGAGTGGTCCGAGCACTTAATGAGTCTATCCGCGGAGGATATTGATTGGTTTGACAGAGATAGGTTGGGCACCGAGATTATCTTCAGTTGCAGTGGGTTTTCGAACGTGCCTTTGATAGGCAGGAAGGGTTGTATAAACTATAATCCGTCTTTGCTGGTCCAACAGTTTGCTTACGCTTTGAGAGCTCCGCCGAAGGATGAAGAGGTGCAGGAATCTCTGTACCTCACTGGTCTTCTAGAGGGGGATATGTTATCCAAGCTTCAGCGCGCTTGGAATGGTATCAGTAAGAGGGGAAAACCATTGTTGGGGAAAAGCAATAGCCAAGCCTACACTCCGTATGTGACTTGGGTCAGAGCCAGAGCAGATGCTATAGGAATGTCGTTTCCTCCTACCAAGCCAGGAAGTCCTCCAGTGATTGAAGAGCCTACCCCGTGCCTATTCAGCAGCATAATCAGGTGTTAGCTGAGAGAGATGAGCTGAAAAAGGCAAATGAAGAATTGGAGAAAGAATTGGCTCAGCTCCGAAGCGAGAGAAACGAAGCCGTTCATTCCTTCAAGAGGCAAACAGAGCTGGTGAACCAGTTGGGGACAGATTTGACTAAGCAGATAGATGAGCGCGAGCGCATGGGTCGAGACTTCAAAGCTGTCAACGATGTACTGGCCACGAAGAAGCAACACTTGGATGAAGCGTATCGGAGGATATCCAAGTTTAACCAGCACTGGAAGGCCTCCCTAGCCAACAGGAAAGAGCGGGAGGATAAGCTGATGCAACAGATCTCCAAGCTGAAAGCCCAAGTGAAGGCTAGTGAGCAGAGGTTTGATGAAGAAACCGCTCGCAGATGCGCCGCTGAAGGCCAGCTTAACAAAGCTCTTGCTAACCTGAAGGAGCGCAAACTGATGTTTGAATCCAAGAAGCGGAAGCTAGAAGATGGTTTCGGAGAAGGAGCATGGGAAGATTCAGTCGAAGGTCTTCAATACACCATTATGCAGAGAGAGTTACTCGTCAAAGGGTTACTCACTCGGCCTGATCATCCAGAAACGAGGAATTTGTTAGAAGAGTTTCGCGCCCGTGGCCGTACTTGACTATTTGTATTCCTTTTGTGTTGATCATTGTTGGATGCTGACCATCACCAGGCTTGTTGGCTGAGGTCATGCTATTGATTCATCTTGTACTCACTGACGTTGTGTACTGCCTTGATGGGCTTTCTTTCTATATATGAGATGTTATTTCCATGACTGGACTCGAACTTCTTATTATCAGCACTGGCACTCAGGCACTAGGATCGGGGGAAATCTCCCTAACGCACGGACACACGTTTGCATTTGCATAAAGCGTTTGCATTTGCATAAAGCATTTGCATAACGAGCACTTTGTCGTTTTTCCTAACCCTTTTGTGTTTACAGGTTGTTTCAGGTTGTTCCAGGATTGATCAGAGACCTATCCACCGCTATCCGACCAGAGCAAATCAAACCAGAATCATGGAGCAAGTGCAAACTAATGTTCAAGAACTCCGCGAAAGAATGGACCGTTTCATGGAGCTCATGCAAGTGGTCGCCAATGGCCAGGATCAGCTCAGAACCTTGGTTCAGCCTCTGATTTCAAGGGTCGATAGCAATGGTGTACTCCATGGTGGGACCGTGCCTACCCCTCCGCCAGTTGAAACTCCTCAGAATGGCGTCCCCGTGACCGGGGGGAATGGCAGTGCCAACGGCAATGTGATAGCTAACATGGGACTCAATGGTAATACGACGGGCGTCGGTAATGGGAATTTTGAAGCTAACGTCAATGTTGGGCTGGGCAACAGCAATGCGGGTGTTGGAAATCTGTTTGGGCCTCAGCCATGGTTAGAAGATCGTCAAGACGATGTGTTCTCTCAGAGAGGTGCCGAAGGTGAGTTGACTGCTGAAGCACGTCTAAGGTTCAAGGCACTCGAGGATAAGATGAGGAATATCGAGAACCAGAACACCCTGGGTGTTGATATGTCCAAGTTGGGACTGATTGCTGATTTCAAGGTGCCTCCCAAGTTCAAGGTACCTGACTTTGAAAAGTACAAGGGCACCACTTGCCCTCGCGTCCACCTGAGATCATATTACATAAAAATGTCGCTTATTCTGAGGACGAGAAGTTTCTGATGCACTTCTTTCAAGACAGTCTGTCCGGGCCCTCCCTCGAATGGTACATGAGTCTGGAACCTACCAGTGTGCGCACGTGGAAGGACCTTGCTGAAGCATTCGTGCACCACTACCAATACAACAGTGACTTGGCCCCGAACCGAGTCCAACTGCAGAATCTGTCGCAAAGGAACAACGAAGGGTTTAAGGAATACGCCCAGCGGTGGCGTGAGTTGGCAGCCAGGGTTCAGCCGCCGATGGTTGAACGTGAGCTTGTGCAAATGTTTGTAGCCACCCTCCCAGGGGTTTACTATGAGAAATTGGTCAGCGGTATGTCCGGAACCTTCTCAGATCTCATTATCACGGGTGAACACAGTGAAAATGGGATCGAACTGGGGAAAATTCAAGGTGATTCATCCTCAGCTGGAGGAGGCAAGAAACCTTATGGTGGCAAAAGATGGGAAGGAGAAACGAGCGCCGTGACCAACGCTCGAAGGAAGGGTAAAGGCCCTCACCAACAGGTGGCCAGTATAACTATCCCAGCAGTCCAACAGCCACAGCAGCAGCAGCCGCAGCAGCAGCAGCAGCAACAACCGAATCAACAAGGGTACAAAAAGTATCAGAACAGGGCACCTCTGTCGAGCCGTCACCTCGAGACACCGCCCATGTCGTACGCCCAGCTGTTACAGACTCTGCTCCAGCTACAGTTGATCCAGAAGAGGACCCTAGCTCCCTTGACAGGGGCACCTCCGCCAGGTTATGACGCGAATGCAACTTGTGAGTTTCACTTAGGGGCACCAGGACACACAATAGAGAATTGCAAAGCCTTCAAGCATAAGGTGCAGGACATGGTGGACGCTAAAATCATCAACTTCTCAGATAATGTGCCAAGCGTCACGAAGAACCCTATGCCGAATCATAGGGGAGGTGGAGTAAACGTCATTATTGAAGACGAGAGTTTGGATTTGTTGACCGACGTCAGAGATCTGAAGACGCCGCTTAACTTCGTTAAAGCTAAGCTGATGAAAAAAGGTTTCTTTCCAGGATGCGGAGAGCTGTGTATGGGTTGTGCGACAAGTCCTGATGGATGTGAACAGTTGATAGAGCGGATTCAAAGTCTGATGACTGAGGGAATCCTGCAGTTTAGCCAGAGGGCCGAAAGCGGATCGGGAGAGGTAATGCTGAAGCAAGATGATGAGGTTGCCACCATCACCATCCCTCGCCAGACGATAACTATTTCTGCACCAAGGCCGCCCACGATTACCATCACCAAGGCCGGGCCGATACCGTTCGAAAGCACTAATGCTGTCCCATGGCATTACGGGGAAGAGGTCTACGGGGCGTTAGCGGAATTACTCGCAGCGGGAGAGTGTTTGCACCACCTGAGGTTGTGGCGGATAAAGCGGACAGAGCTGTTGCAACTGATAAAGGTAAAAGTAAAGTCGTTGAAGAGATCTTTGCAGGGTAGAAAAAGACTTACTTGTTAAAGACGCCGAGGAATTTATGAGATTGATTAAAAAGAGTGACTACAAGATTGTGGATCATCTCCATCAAACACCCTCGAAAATTTCCATCCTGAACCTGTTGCTGTGTTCTGAGGCACACCGCAACGCGCTGCTGAAGGTGTTGAATGCCGCGTACGTGCCGCAGGAAATATCGGTAAACCAGTTGGAAGAGGTCGTAGCCCACGCGAATGCTGGAAATGGGTTAGGGTTCACTGACCTAGAGCTGACGCCGAAGGGGAGGAACCACAACAGTGCCCTGCACATCTCGATAGAGTGTAGGAGAACGATTATGTCTCACGTGTTGGTGGACACAGGATCGTCACTCAATGTTCTTCCGAAGAAGGCATTAATGAAGTTAGATACTCGTGGAGTGATTTTCACACCCAGTGATCTGGTTGTGAAGGCGTTCGATGGAACCAAATGCCATGTTTTCGGGGAGGTGACGTTGCCAATCCAAGTCGGACCGGAAACATTTGACGCGATCTTTTACATTATGGACATCAATCCTGCCTACAGCTGTCTCTTAGGCGGGCCATGGATCTATTCCGCAGGTGCCGTGACCTCCACGTTGCACCAGAAGCTCAAGTACGCTGTCGGAGGTAGCATCGTGACTGTATGTGGCGAGGAAGACATAATGGTGAGCCATTTGTCGTCCTTCAAATATGTTGAGATGGATGGGGAAATCCACGAAACCCTATGTCAAGCGTTCGAAGTTGTTAAAGTCAAGGACGTAGCTTCTGTAGTCACTGAGAAGCCAGAGATGACTCTCTCTTCCTTCAAGGAAGCCCGAGCCGTTGTTCAAGCCGAATCTACCCCAGGCTGGGGGCGAATTTTGGAGATACCTAACAAGCAAGACAAGTTTGGGTTGGGATATTCTCCTGGAGCTGAAGCCTCCTCTTCTAGCAGTGCGTCGCGAGGTAAAGGGCCCATCCAGTTTACTAGCGGCGGGGTGATATTTGAAAGCGTCAACACAGTGTCTGAAGACAGCGGAGATAGCGACTGTGACCTAGACGCTTGGATCTAGCCAAGCAAGCCAGGCGAGAGCCTTGACAACTGGTCCGTCAAGGATATCATCCAGATGACAAGCAAAGAGTAATGATTTACTTCTTTCCAATCATTGTACAACCCTATGTCCTACCCGGGGCATAGTGGTTTTATTGTCAGGGCCTTGTTTGATTATGTACATGCATTTTATCAATAAATCAAGAGGTGTTTTCTTCGTATTGAAATATTGTGATCTCTGTTATTCCTGTTTTATATTTGTTTTGAAAAACAATAAAATGGCAATGAGGTTTGTGCTAACCTGCATATCCTCGTTTTAAGCTTAACCCTTGTTATTGCAGGATCCACATAACAGATGACATCGACTCTGGACCTTCTACGACTTACTTCGACTTCGATTGCCCGATCTATTAAGCTGAAGAAGAGATTGATGAAGACGAAGACCTTCCCGAAGAGTTGACCCGCTTGTTGAAACAAGAAGAGAAAGTTATTCTGCCTCACGAAGAAGAAATTGAGATTGTGAATCTGGGTTCTGAAGAACTTGTCAGGAACGTCAGGATAGGGGCCGCGTTGCAGAGTGATGTCAAGCAGAGATTGGTTGAGATGCTAAGAGAGTATAGTGACGTCTTTGCTTGGTCATACGAAGATATGCCCAGACTTGACACTGACATCGTGGTCCACCACTTGCCGCTGCAAGAAGATTGTCCTCTCGTTAAGCAGAAGCTTAGGAGGACGCGACCAGATATGGCCGTTAAGATCAAAGAAGAAGTTCAAAAACAGCTTGATGCTGGCTTCTTAGCGGTCACTACTTACCCTCCGTGGGTCGCCAACATAGTGTCGGTACCGAAGAAGGACGGTAAGGTACGAATGTGCATTGATTATCGGGATTTGAATAGGGCGAGCCCTAAGGATGATTTCCCGCTCCCTCATATCGATGTGTTGGTCGACAATACAGCTCAATTCTCCGTGTTTTCGTTCATGGATGGCTTCTCCGGTTACAATCAGATCAAGATGGCGCCGGAGGACATGGAGAAAACTACGTTTATCACTCCTTGGGGAACGTTTTGCTACAAGGTAATGCCTTTCGGTCTGAAGAACGCAGGGGCCACTTACCAACGAGCAATGGTTACTTTGTTTCATGATATGATTCATCATGAGATTGAAGTCTATGTTGATGACATGATTGCGAAGTCCCAAACGGAGGAGGGACATTTGGTCAATTTTCTGAAGCTTTTTGAGAGGCTTAGGAAGTTTAGGTTGAGGCTGAATCCTAACAAGTGTACTTTCGGAGTACGGTCCGGAAAACTACTGGGGTTTATCATGAGCGAAAGAGGCATTGAGGTTGATCCTACGAAGATAAAAGCAATACAAGAGATGCCAGCGCCAAAAACTGAAAAAGAAGTTCGTGGTTTCCTGGGCAGAATGAACTACATTGCAAGGTTTATTTCTCAGCTCACGGCCACGTGTGAACCGATGTTCAAACTGCTAAAGAAAGATCAGGCGATTATCTGGAACGAGGATTGCCAGAAGGCATTTGATAAGATAAAACAGTATTTGCAGGAACCTCCGATCTTGATACCCCCAGTGGCCGGACAACCCTTAATCATGTACTTGACAGTTCTCGAGAATAGTATGGGGTGTGTTCTCGGTCAGCATGACGAGACGGGCAGAAAGGAGCATGCCATTTACTACTTGAGTAAAAAGTTCACAGACTATGAATCTCGCTACTCGATGCTGGAGAAAACGTGTTGTGCACTAGCCTGGGCTGCCAAACGTTTACGACAGTACATGCTCAACCACACCACCATGCTAATTTCGAAGATGGATCCGATCAAGTACGTCTTCGAGAAACAAGCGCTTTCGGGTAGGATTGCCAGATGGCAAATGGTGTTGACGGAAAATGACATTCAGTACGTTTCCCAGAAGGCCAGCAAGGGAAGCGTATTGTCTGAATACCTTGCCGAACATCCGATCGAGGATTATCAGCCAATGAAATTTGAATTCCCTGATGAGGATATCATGTTTCTCAAAGCGAAAGATTGCGATGAACCGTTGCCCGACGAGGGTCCAGATAGGAAATCCCAATGGAAATTGATATTTGACGGGGCGGTTAATTCTTACGGAAGTGGCATTGGGCGATCATCACGACTCCCCATGGATCCCACATCCCGTTTACTGCGAGACTAACGTTTCCGATCACCAATAACGAAGCGGAGTACGAAGCATGCATTATGGGTATAGAAGAGGCAATTGATTTGAGAATCAATAACCTAGACGTATATGGTGACTCGGCGCTTGTGATTAACCAGACTAAAGGGGAGTGGGAGACTCGTCAATCGAATTTGGTGTTGTTGCACCCCAAAATTTGACCAACTTATTTCACCTGATTTTATGTTTCATAGCTTTAGCATTTGCATATTAGGTCATATTAGGTCATGTACATAACTCATTCATCTGCATAGCATAGCATGGGCAAGCCATCCAACAAGGGACCGAGTGCCATTCTTATCTCTATGAGCCTATCAAGAGGTTCTTATTCAAAATTTAAGCCTATGCAAGTCATCAGAAAGGAATTGAAGCTTGAGAAGTTAGTGGACCAATCAGTGGGTTTTTCTCCTATCTTGAGGGGGTTTGAAGACTATCAAAGAGATTGTGGGCTATGAATTGAGGGCATGGAATGTATATAGACATCATGGAAGACCAAGAGGGTCATTTTTGGAGTGAGACAAGTCATTGATGTGATTATAAGAACTACAGTTGAAGGCAGTCAATTAGGGTTTCATCTGGGTCAACCCTAGGTCAAATACTTGATTGAAGGGACATCAAGGCCTGTTTGAAGAATGGGGGATCCATCATTTGATATGTGGATATGGATGTGGTGTTTTGCCAAGGAGAAATCAAAAGAAATCAAGAAGAAGAGAAGTTTCTAAATTAGGGTTTCAGTGTAAAATCCCCTAATTTAGGGCAAACTTCCAAGCAGAATAATTCAAGATACAAGTCTCTAATGGATCTTTGGCCAACATGGAACTTGTAGAGTATCTCAATACCTTTAATTTGAGTGGTGGAAGGCATCAAGGAGATTTGTAGAACTCAAGTTATGGTTCTTGCAAGTTGCAGGTCATCAGAGGCATCTGAAATTTGTCTGTGAAAGTTACTTGACTTCCCAGCAACTTTTGCCCCATAAGGAGTTTTCAAATGGATTTTTGGCCAACATGAAAGTTGTTCCTCATAATCTTAGATTTCTAGAAAGGTATGGTATGCCTCAATATGATTTGTGGAGCTCTATTTATGATCTTGACAAGCCAAGGGCATTTTGGGCATTTGAAGGTTATAAGTCATTTCAAGCATAAGGCCATATCTCCTACTTCCAAGCTTCAAATGGAAAAATCTTCAACATCAAACTTGCTTATAATGATTTTTTAAGGCTAGTAGGGAGGTCATGAGATGTTAAAAAGGCTTGTATCAAAAAGTGATAAAAATGGCCTAAAAAAGGGGAATAAGTCAAATAAAGTGGTGAAAAAAAAATCAAATTTTGGGTTAGAGGTCACAAACAAGCCATATGACATACCAATTTGATTGTAAAATGCATTTTAAAGACAATGGCATTGGCACATTTTTGAATTGAGCAATAATTTCATGACTTGCTTTGTAAAAGTGGTTACTTGAAATGTAAGTCACTAATCCAAACCACTTAACAAGGCACTTGGAAGGCTATTTTGGTTGGAAACTTCCAAGGGAAGATACATGAACAATCTAGAAATTTCCAAGGGAAGATACATGAATAATCTAGAAAGTTCCAAGGGAAATGGATTTTATTATTTTGGGCTTGGGCTTCATTTCTAGAATATTCCAATCATCTCTATAAATGTTTAGAAACTCATTTGAAGCAAGGTTGGTGATTGATTGGAGTTGGATTGGAAGAGAGCATATCAATTTTCAAGAGAGCAAATCAAGTGGTGATTCTTCATTCAAGGCGATTTCGGTTCGATTCGAAGATTGTAGCACTTTTCTTGCATATTGTTGAACGAATTTGAAGCTTTCGGAAGTACGAAAAGAGCCGAAGATACTCCGTTTCGAAGCTCCGATCAAGGTATGTAAACCTTCACTTTCCCATGGATTTAGGATGAGATAATTAGAAATTCTCATGCGGTTAGGATCATGAACACCTATGGATGATTTTAGGATTGTTAATTTGGAGATTTTCTTCATTCCCTTTTTCTTTTTATTTTTCTGTTTTGAGGCCTGTTTGCTTTTATTACGTCAAAAATAGTAAAAATGTTCAAGAAATTATGAAATTTTTTTCTACAGATCTTGATTATCTTAAGAAATTTTAGGCGCTGAGTTTGCATTTTTTAGATTTTTTTTGATTTAGTTATGATTTTTCTTTCGTGCTAATATCTATTGGTGTACATAACTGTTCATCTGTTTTGTTTAATTTTGTTCTCTTTGATGCTTCATGATTTTGAGCTGATTTATGGATATGTTTTAGATGATATGCATAGGGTTCCCCAGAAATTTTATTGGAATTTCTAGACGAATCTAAGTTTAGTTTTGAATCCGCTTTTTAGAGTCATTGCCATCTGAATGTTCCCTGGACACTTTATAGGTTTTCCTTTAGAAAGTGACCTTAACTTTAGAGTTTAGTTTTAAGTTTTTTTACCATAGGTTGCTAACATCTTCAGGATATTCTATAATTTTTCTTAGATTTTTGTGGATTGTTTTCCCATTTCTTTTTCATTTTACATTCTGATGAGTATTTTGCATGATGTTTGCTTTGCATATTTGATACCGCTGTTTTGTAGAATTTTGTTCTCTCAATTGGTGATGATTCTTGCTTAGATCTTTTGGTATATTGTAGCTAACACTCGCATATTCCCTTAGGAATTTTTATAGATTTTCTAGATGTAATTTGGTTCTGTTTTAGGGTTGTTGATTAGGACCTTCCCAATTGATGGGTAACCTTGACCCCTTGCATGTTAGGAATTGTTTAGACCCCTTAGAAATTGATATAGGGTTTGATCTTCAATCTTGATAATATAGATATTAATATACTTTAGGGTTTCCCTTAGGATAATATGATAAAACTTTAGAATAAAAATGGTAGTAAAAAAATGTTGAAATAGATATGGTGTAATAAAAAACTTAGAATAATTAGGGTTTTGAACATAACATAGGTGCAACAAAACAATTTCTTTTTGGGCTTTTTAGGTTGAATTAGAATATGGGACTATAGGGGTATTATGGGAAAGTGTAGTAGATCCCTTAGAATAAGTATTAGAATTTCCCCTATTATATTAATATATTTAGTATATTTTTGTAATTTGTTTGATTGTATGGTGTGCCCGTTTTGGGGTTATTGCTTGTTATTTGGGCTTGTTGGGCTTGCTTGGGGTTTGGGCTTGGCTTGAAGGCCATGGATGGTGAAGCATTAAAGATAAAGACAAAGTCAAGGATTGAAGAACAAGTTCAAGAGTTGATGAAAATTGTAGCTTGCTTGTAGCTATTGAAGATCACATGAACTAGGAGCTAGGTAGAGCTTAGAGTAGGAATTTGATTCTTAAACATGGATGGCTTTGTTTGCCTCTATCCCTCTCTATGATTCAGAGTCTCTCTAGGATACTCACCCCCTTCCTTTGGAAGGCTTGGTGACAGTATCTAAGAGATAGAACTCTTGAGAGAAACATTCTACATTTTGTTAACAGTCTGCTTGCCACCTTTGGTGGTCAACTAACTGTTTAACATCTCAATTCATCCTATTAATTGTTCCTCATCCTGGAGAGTTTGATTTGAAGAAAAGCCATGAAAGATTAAAGATGGAAGTCATTGTTTGAAGATTGTGCTGTTGAAGTTGTGCATGTGACTGCTGCTGTTTGAAGCCCTGCTGCTTGAAGCTGTGGAAGATGATTACTGTTAGAGTTTTCCTCCTTGAAGATAGATGCTTGATGGAAGCTTGTTGATGAGGACTTTGCTTGAAGATGTTGATGGAGCTTGCTGTGTAGAGTTGCTGTTTCCGGTTTATTTTTTGCTGTTTAGAAGCTTTTGATGTATTGTTTGAGTTTCCGGGACTGTATTGTTTGCCAATTAATCTGTTAGGTTGAAAGTGAATTTTGTTCGCTTTTGCCTGTTGTTTTCAAGGTTCGAGGAAGAGCAGGACTCCCTTGCCTAGCTTGTACTGCTGCATTCATGCATTTTACTGCTTTACTGTATATATGCTGTTGTTTTTCCGTTTATCCCCTTAGGATCTCTGTTTCTCTCTGCGCAAGAGAGAAATATGACAGACATTAGGTTCTTATCCATGCATGACAACATTAGGTTAGATTTTGATTCCCTTTTTTAAACCATAGGTTAGAGTTGTTGTTTCTCTTCTTTCTCAAAACAATCAGAAAAACACAATAAACATTTCAAACACCATAAAAAACAGTTCTTGCGTAAAAGACTGTAAACCAATCAAAAACGTCATTTTTGTCCGCTTGGACCCATAATCAGGAGAAAACCTTTTTCAGAAGGATAAAAAACAATCAAGACAGACTTGTGTCGTACGTGGCCCGAACTACGTTTGCTCTGATCTTTCATGCTGTATGAAAGTACGTAAGCATAGGATGCGATATCCTAGCGAGCAACCTTCCCCTCCTTTCCCGTAGGTAGGCGAACTACGTTGACTCTGATTTCTCGTTCCAGACGGGAATACGTAGGCATAAAGTGCGATACTTTGCCGAGTCATTTTATTTTCTTTTAACCCCAGACCTGTAGAATAGATAGAATAACAATCCGTACCAGAAAACAAGCGTGGATCCCGTCGAGTACGACGAACGTGAGGGGTGATAATACCTTCCCCTTGCGTAACCGACTCCCGAATCCAGGATTTGGTTGCGATGACCATTCCTTTCTCGTCTTTGCGGTAGGTTTACTCTGAGCGTTTCCTTTCCCTCCGTTGGGATAAATAACGCACGGTGGCGACTCTTCTGTTCAGCCGGCGCCGATTTTCGCAGTAGCGACAGCTGGCGACTCTGCTGGGGATCCAACGTCCCCTGGCTGTTAAGGACTGCGATAGTTCCTTATGCATTTGGGATCCAACGTCCCTTAAGCGAGTCAATCCTAACGTTTGTTTTCCCGTCGAGGAATTTGTATGGATTTACATTTATGTCATTTACCTTCAGCACTATATTATTGATTATTGTTGTTATTGGGGGTTGTGACGGATGTTCTATTATTGAGAGATAAGCCGAACCTGGGCTTGAGTGTACTTAGAATTAGAGTGGAAAGTAGCGCGCGCCCACTTGCTTTGCAGGTCTTGGTGTCCCGCAAAATTCACACTCAGACGAGGTTCCTCTGGTTGGCCTCCTGTCCCACCCTTTGGGTGGCGTGGGTTGCTGGTTAGTTGAATTGTCGACTCTGGGAACCGATCAATTGGAAGTTGGCTAAGTGAGGCCTCTTCAGGATTTGATGATGCCATTCCTTCTGGGAATCGTATCATCAACCCTGAAAGTCTGTGACGCCGACGACCGCATAGGATGCCATACCATTGTCAGTTATTAGGACACCTACCTGGGAGAGGGTTTTGGGACTATGCAGGTAACCAGACCTTCAGATACCGGTTTGTTTCTTGATTTGAGATCCAGGATATTTATGGACAGTTGAGGGGTCTATCAGAGACCAGGATTGGAGCTTCGTATTGGGTCTGTCTAAGACCAGAGTTGAGGATTTCTGGATGGTCTGTTTGAGACTTATGATGTGGTTTGGGCTTCTTAGCCATGGCACCTGGTTCCCTTGTTGCATCTATTTGCATTGCATTGTTGCATAACCATTATCATGTGCATTTCATTAACGTGTGTCTGTGCTGCAGGTGCATTTGCATTTTCCCTGATTCTAGCGTCCAGATTTCTGATTATTGATCATGGCTAGCTTGAGAAGGACAGTTGCATACAAATTACCAACCCCTGATGTTATTCCCCTGATTGGTTTGATTTCCCTTGCTGAGGAGGATGTCCAGAGAAGCTTCAGGATGAGTTACAGAAGACTGTTGAGGTTGGTTCGTATACCAACTGAGGTTGAGCTGGATGGGCTGTATACATTGATGCAATTTTATGACCCTGCCTTGAGATGCTTCACTTTCAAGGACTTTATTTTGGGGCCCACCTTGGAAGAGTACGCAGAGTTTGTTGAGTTGCCCGTGCAGAATAAGGTTCCTTTCATTCACTTTGACGCTAAGCCTAGGTTGGAAGACTTAGCAAAGGCTTTACACTTGGACGCTTCTGAGCTATTGGTGACTTCTTCGCGCGGGGTTCCAGGCTTCTCCCTCCAGTTCCTGATTGGTAAAGCCCAGGAATACGCCAAGAGTGGATGCTGGATAGTCTTTAATACTGTGTTGGCTCTGTGCATCTATGGGATAGTATTGTTTCCCAACATCCCAGATTTTGTGGACTTTGACGCCTTTCATTTGTTTGCCGCTGGCAACCCTGTACCCACATTGCTCGGGGTTTTCTACCATTCGTTGCATTACAAGAATGAAAAGAGGAGAGGGAAGAGTGTTCACGTTTGTGTGCCATTGCTGAGCATGTGGTTTGAGAGCCACCTTCCTAAGAAAAAACCTTTGGTGGAGGTTGCAGATACAGCTGACTGGCCGAAGCGCCTGATGAGACTCTCTTCTGAAAACATTGATTAGTTTGACAGGGATTTGCTAGGGTCTGAGGTGATTTTCAGTTGCTCTGGATATCCAAACGTGCCTTTGATAGGAAGGAAAAGATGCATCAATTATAATCCATCTCTGTTTGTTCGCCAATTTGGATATGCATTGAAGGATCCACCTAGGGAGGAAGAAGTACAGGAATCTCTGTACTTCACTGGTGATGTGAACGGAGAATTATTAGCCCAACTTCAGCACGCTTGGATACGCATCAACAGGAGAGGGAAACCACTATTGGGCAAGAACGACAGTCAAGCTTACGCACCGTACAAAGCCTGGGTACAAGAAAGAGCAAAATAGTTGCTAATGCCGTTTCCAGCTGTACCAGTCCATGTTCCTGTTCCAGTAGAGGAACCAACCACCGTTACCAGGGAAGTATATGAGCAAGTTGTAAAAGAGAAGGAAGCCTTGCTGTTGGCTAATGAAGAACTAGAGAAAGAACTGGCTCAGCTCAGAAGAGAGAAGAATGAAGCTGCATACTCTCTCCAACAACAGACTGAAACAGTAGCTTCGTTGAATGCTAAGCTGGTTGAAGAGAAACAGAAACGGGAGCGTCTGGGAAAGGATTTCAAAAGTTCACATGATATGCTTGAATCAAAGAAAACGGCACTAGACGTAGCTTATCGAGAAATCTCTTCCTTCAGCAAAACGTGGAATGCCACGCTGACCAATAACAAGGAAAGGGAGGACAAACTAAAGCAGCAGATTTCTGACTTGGAACACCAGCTGAAGACTAGCAAGCTCAAGTACGAAGAGGAAGTTATGGCTAGATGGGCTCTTCAGGACGCATTGAATGAGGTAGCCAAACGCAAGAAAGAAGCTCGTTCCCAGAAGAGAAAGGTTGATGATTGCTTTGGGGACGGTGAATGGGAAGAATCTATCGAGGATTTGAAGCGTGTGATCAGGCGGGGTGACGCACTGATTGAAGGATTGCTTGCTCAGCCGGACCATCCAAAGACCAAAAGGCTATTGAAGGAGTACAGGGGCTACAAACCTACTTGACTTGATTTGTATATTGTTGTTTTGAGCTGACCATCACCAGGCCTGTTGGTTGGGGTCATGCCTTCTATTGTACTACCTCACATTGATGTATAACTTTGCCCGATCAGCTATATACAAGTTGTTTCGTCTTCTGTGAATGATTATCAGCCAATTATCACCGCACTGTCACGGCACGACACGACACAGAGCACATGGCACTAGAGTTGGGGAAATAATACGCCCTAACGCACAGACACATATTGCATTGCATGTGCATACATATTGCATTTATCAGCTAATTATTGAAACTGTATCTCATCTTCTGCATCTCGACAGGTTTACAGAATTGCAAGTCAACGTCCTCATCGGTATCCCACTCGCACAAACTATAAGAAGATTATGGATCAAGTACAGCAAGAGATGCAGGAGATGCGGGAGAGGCTCACATAGTTCATGCAGACTATGGAAACAGTTATGAAGGGGCAGGAAAACCTGCAGACTCTGGTGTTGCCGCTATTGGCAAAGGCAAATGGAGGTGGTAACGAGGACCACCACTCTGTACAAGTTGAGACTATTCATGGAGGCAGTGTGCATACTCCTCAGCCTGTAGTGAACCCTCCTATGGTAAATGTGCCGGGCGCGAATGCGAACAACGGGGCTGGCACCGGAAATGGTAACAATGGAGTTGGAAATGAAGTTGTTGTTAATAATGTTGGACTCAAGGATGCCAATCTGGGGGGCGTCAATAACAACGGAGATAATGGTTTCGGAAACGCAGGTTTCGGATACAATGAGCAAGGCTTTGGCTATGGTGGTCAGGATGGCAGGTTTGGCTTTAGATACGACGGTGCTGGTATGGTTAACCAAGGTTATGGAGGAATGGCTAATAATGGTAACGACACTGGATTCGTTAATAAAGGGTATGGACCGGCTGGTATCAATCAGGGATACGGAATTAGAGGTCAAGGACCAATGATGAATCAGAATGTATTTGGCCGCAATCAAGGGTATGATGGCTTTGGCAATGAAAATGTCAACTGGAACGAAGATCAGCAGGAAGATGCATTCTCTGGTAGAGGTTTTGACGGTCCTGTAGACAACACGCAGCGAATTAAGATGCTCGAGGAGCAGATGAAAGGTGTTGTGAATCAAAGTGCTTCTGGTTTGGACATGACCACGATGGGACTGGTACCCGGTCTGAGGGTACCTTTGAAATTTAAGGCTCCAACTTTTGACAAGTACAAGGGAGATACTTGCCCCAAGGTTCATGTGCGGTCGTACTATAGAAGAATGTCGGCTTATTCGAATGACGAAAGAATGCTGATGCATTTCTTTCAGGACAGTTTGTCTGGTCCTTCTCTTGAATGGTACATGGGGTTAGAGCCTACCCAGATAAAGACTTGGAAACAGTTGGCCGACGCATTTGTGGCGCATTATAAATACAATAGTGACTTGGCCCCGAATCGGATCCAGTTACAGGGTTTGTCCCAAAAGAAAGATGAAAGCCTCAAGAAATACGCGCAGAGATGGCGCGATATGGCCGCACGAGTCCATCCTCCGCTGGATGACAAAGAGATGAATGATATGTTCGTAGGGACATTTACTGGTGTATTTTATGATAAGCTGTTCCGTACTTCCTTGGGTAGTTTCTCGGACCTAGTCTTGATGGGTGAGAAAATCGAAAGTAATATTAAAGTGGGCATATTCCGCGCTGAGGAATCCACTTCATCGGGAAATAATAGAAAAGGTTATGGTGGTCGCCGTCAGGGTGACACGAGTGAAGTATTCGGAGGCCGAGGTAGAGGACGTAATCAGTACAATCATCCGCAACAGGTGGCAAGTGTCACAATTCCATTCCCTCAGCAATCAGTACCGTTACAGCAGATACCGCCGCAACAACAACCACAACAACAACAGCAGCAGCAGAGACCTAACCAGGGTCAAAGGAGATTTCCTAACACGAGGCCGAAGAGGGTTTTTGATGTACCTCCTTATACATATGCGGAATTGCTTCAAACATTGTTGGGTTTGAATTTAGTAGAAAAGAGGACCATGGCGCCAATGATGGGTACCCCTCCATTTGGCTTTGATACGAATAAGAAATGCGAGTTTCACTCCGGAGCTCCTGGCCACGACATAGAGACGTGTCATGCCTTCAAGCATGTGGTACAAGATCTGCTAGATAGCAAAGCCATCAACTTCGGGCAAGCTGGCCCAAATATATTGAATTCACCTATGCCCAACCATGGGGCAAATGCTGTGTTGACAGAGGAAGAGCTGAATTTGGTATTGAGTGTCGATGAGCTCAAGACTCCACTGTGCGAGGTTAAAAGCAGAATGTTGAGAGGAGGTGTTCATCCGGGCTGTGATGAGTATTATCTGGATTGCTGGGCTCAAGATGGGGGCTGCATTGAGTTGAAAAGAGGTATTCAGGCTTTGATGGACGAGGGTAGATTACAGTTTGACAGCACAGCCGTTGAGAAACCTGCGGAGGTTATGATGGATGAGGCTAATGATGTAGCGATGGTGACTATCCCACGAAAGACGATTACTATAACGGCGCCAGCCAGGCGGCCAACGATCACCATCATAAAAGTGGGGCCTGTCCCGTATGAAAATACTAAAGCCGTACCCTGGACCTACGGGTTGGAAGCCTACTGCAATGGCGAGAAGATAAAATTGAATAAGCAACCAGCTGAAGTTGTTGACAACGTTGTTGGAACTGGTGGGATGACTCGAAGTGGAAGGATCTTTGTGTCACCAGAGGTAGAAGCTCAGCGTTTGGCTCTGTCGCTACTGCGAAAATCGGCGCCGGCTGACAGAAGAGTTGCCACCGTGCGTTATTTATCCCAACGGAGGGAAAGGAAACGCTCGAAGTAAACCTCGTAAAAAACGGGAAAAGATGTGGTCATCGCAACCAAAACCTGGGTTCGGGAGTCGGTTACGCAAGGGGAAGGTATTAGCACCCCTCACGTCTGTCGTACTCGACGGGATCCACGCTTGCTTGGTTTGTACGGATTACATTTCTATCTAAACTAAAGGATGAGGTCTGAAAAGAAAAAGAAAAGATGACTCGGCAAAGCATCGCACTTTATGCCTACGTATTCCCGTCTGGAACGAGAAATCAGAGTCAACGTAGTTCGCCTAACTACTGGTGAAGGTGGGTGAAGGTTGCTCGCTAGGATATCGCATCCTATGCCTACGTACTTCCACACAGCATGGAAGATCAGAGCAAACGTAGTTCGGGCTACGCGCGACACAAGCTGTTCAAGTGTCTTTTATGAAAAATCTCACCTTAAACAAGGGTTTTCTTATTGCAAAAAGGTTGATGTTTGTTCAAATCTTTTGACGGAAGAAATGAATTGATTTCTGTTATCACCTTTATTAATGTTTTTTTGTTGTTTTGAAGGAAGAAGAGATGACACTCTACAAATCCTAGGGTTGAAAAAGGGGATAAAAATCTACCCTAATGTTATCATGCATGGGTTAACACCTAATGTCTATCATGCTCCTCTCTTGCACGGAGAGAAACAGAGCTCCTAAGGGAATAGACGGAAACAGAAACAGCAGATATATACAATAAAGCAGTAAAATGCATGAATGCAACAATACAAGCGAGGCAAGGGAGTCCCACTCAACCTCGAACCTAAAAACAATAGGCAAAAGTGAACAGGATTCACTTTCAACCCAGCAAGTTAAACAGCAAACAATACAGTCCGGGAAATTCAATCAATACATCAAAATTAAAACAGCTAAAAGCTAAACAGCAAAAGCAATCTTCATCAGCATCAGCAACTATCTTCAGGCTTCAAGTAGACATCAGTCTTTATCCTCAATCTCCCAATGGCTTTTCTTCAAGTCCTAACCTCCAAGCTGAGGAATCAATCACAAGAATAAACTGGGTGTTTAAGCAATTAGTTGACCACCAAGGGTGGCAAACATACTGCTATCAACACAAGGAATATTTCTCTCAAGAGTTCTATACCTTAGACATTAGCACCAAGCCTTCCAAAGGAAGGGGGTGAGTGTCTTAGAGAGACTCTGCATCACAGAGAAGAATGGAGGCAATCAAGACCTTCCATGTTTGAGAATCAAGTTTATTATTCTAGGGCTCTGCCTAACTCCTAGATCCTACAAAGTTCAACAGCTACCAGCAAGAGATACTCCTCCTCAACTCTGGAAGTTGGTCTTCATTATCTGATCTTCAAATGGGCTTCATCATCACAGGTCTTCAGCTCTCCCCAAATCCCAAACAAGCCCAATACCCCACACAGACAAAAATAATAACCCTAAAGAGGGCACACCACACAGTCAATCAAATATGAGCAATATACTAATAGCAGTAAGGGAACCCTAATATTTTCTAAGGGATCTATCCTATACCCATAACCCCTATAGTCCCATACCCCAAAAATCAAATGAAAATTCCTAAAAGAATTAATCTATTTCACCTATGCTCCCTTAAAACCCTAATTTTCATCATATTAGTCACACCTAATCAAATCACCTAAGATTAAATTCTAAAATTGTGAATTAAATCCTATGTACAAGTTGAAGACCTAAACTAATCACCCTAAAAAGAATGAACCCTAAAGCTAAAGGTAACTATTAGAACAAAAATCAACAAATTTGAGTACTAAACTAAACTCATAAAGTGCTATTTACAAGAAAAATGCATGAAAAATATTAAAACAAAATAAAATGCCATTTTTATTATTTAATATTTTTCTAGACAGAATTATTGACCTAGAGAAAAAAGAACCAATTAAAAACAAGCCATTTTCCATTTTTTATGATTTTTTAAAGATGAGAAAAAATATAAAAGAAAATAAAATCACAAAATAGAAATAAAATGGGGAGGGGGTGCTATAAGCAATGGCGCCCAGTTCAAATATGATGGGCTTGAGAAGTGGGGGCGCGGATAACAATTGCATGAGGCCCAATCACTAATCAGAAACGAAATAAAAAACACAAAAGAGAGAAGGGCGCGTGGGGGTGTATCTGAGTAACTTTTCACGTGTAATTTCCAATTGGGCCTGATGGTAGGTGTGCGAATAGAAGTCTGATGCTGAGCCCATGCTTTTGATTCAAGTAAAACGGTGCGTTTGGCGTTAGAAGATCCCTCCATTTTCCAGATTCAAATACCAGCCACACGATGAGATTAATGAGTCAACAAATTGAAACAATCCAACAGCTAGTGTATCGTCTTCTCCAAATCAGACCTAGGGTTTGCAGAATTCATAGCCATGCACGAAACTTCAAGTCCCTCGTTCTCTCCCCTCCCTCAACCAAACGCCACGACCTTAAGACCAAAACTACTCTACTCTTCACCCTCTACAAGATCCTAACCCTAGATTTTTCTGAAACTCACCCTAAAATGAAATACGATGGGTAGAAGTTCTGGACACACTTGAATTGCACTGGTATGCATGGTTAAGATTCTTGCTGAAACTATGCTAGGATGATCTAAAGACTATGGTGAGTATTCTGAGCCAAAAATCTAACATTGTCTCACCCTAATTCAGGAGTTATAGATCAAGAAAGTTTCACCACCATGAATCAAACTGTCTCCAATGGCCATAACAGATGGGGTATATGTTCATCTTCCTAACCCTAACCATCTTACACTAATGATCTAACCTATAAACACCTAATTATAGAGATAGGAAAGAAATCACCAACCTACTTAGCAGCTATGGCAGAGGTAGTTGCAGGTGGATTCAATGCTTGTAACCTTTCGAGGATGATCTTGGATTGATGAAGATCTTTCTGTTTGCAAAAAACTGGGAGAAGAGTGCTTGGATTATGAGATTGGATCTAACTTGCTTCACTTGCAATTTGGAAGCTACACCTTCAAACACTCATCAATGGCCACTTTAATCTATGTGTATGTGTTCAGTAGGATCCAAGGAATTGATTTGGTGAGAAAAATTCAATGGAGATGAAGAAACAATGGAGTTTGAGATTGATTTGCAAAAATGGAGAAAATGGTATATCACTCTCTCTTCACCCTCTTTTCACCAACCCTTTGCACCAATGGATTCAGTTCATTATATAGATGAGGATGGAAAGATCTAGAAGGTTTTAGAATGATCTTAGAGGATTCTAGAAAGTGGTGGAAAGTTCATGGAATTCTCATGTGATGATACTTTGAATCATCTCATATCATGTTTGCATCCTTTGTATATTTGTGGCAAAATCTCCTCTTATGATTTATTGACATGGTGTGTGTGAAAAAACCAATCTCCTTGCCTTGAAATTTCACTTATGCCAAGTTTTCCATACTTGCCTTATGATGCAAGTAACAAAAATACAAAGCAAGTCCAAAATTTAACCCCTAACTCAAAACAGTGGCTGAACCAATGTCTCTAAAATGATGTTTGGAATCAATTTGGTATATTGGATGACCCATTTTGGATTTGTAGATCTCTCAAACCAATTTTTTATTTCAACTTTTTCAACTTATATGCCTTTTTTAGGTCATTTTCCACCAACTTTGGTCAAGTCTTGTTCTATGCATTTCCAAACTTTCATGACTTCTTTAATAGACTTAAAATGGCATTTTGAGCAACTTTGATTTTGTGAAGTTTTTCATTTGAAGCTTCCTTGTATGAGTTTTAGGCATAGGCTAAGAATGACCTGTAATCCTCAGATGACCAAAATACCCTTTGCTTGCCAAGACCATAAGTAGAGTTCCACACATCATATAAAGGCATACCATAAATTTATAGAAAGCTAAGATAATAAGGAACAACTCTCATGTTGGCCAAGAATCCATTTGAAATATCCTTGAAGGTCAAAAGTTGCTTGGAAGACAGACAACTTTCACAGACAAATTTCAGTGCCCTCAGATGACCTGTAACTTGCAAGAGCTATAACTTGAGTTCTATAAATCATCTTGATGACTTCCACCACTCAAATTAAAGCTATGAAGATACTCTACAAGTTTCATGTGGACCAAGAATTCATATGAAGCTTGCATCTTGAGTTACACTGCTTTGAAGTTTGACCTAAATCAGGGGATTTTACACTGAAACCCTAATTTGGTAACTCCAGTTCTCCTTGACTCCTCTTGATTTTTATTTAGCACAACATCATATCCATATCCATATGGCAAATAATGAATCCCAAAATCTTCAAATGCTCCTTGATGCCCTTTCAAAACACTTCTTTGACCTAGTGTTGACCTGGTGTTGACCTGGTGTTGACCCTAGTTGACCCTAGTTGACTGACTTCAACTGAGGCTCTTGCAATCATTCCAATGACTTAGATCTTCTTAAAAATGATTCTCTAGACTCTTCATAACATCCATACACACCTCATGCTCTTGGCTCATAACTCCCACACCCTCTGATGATCCCCACACAACCTCAAGATAGGAGAGAACTCACTGATCAACCTGTTAGCTCTTCAAAGCTCAAATTCTTCTCTGATGACCAGAGTAGACTTGAATATGAGTGAAACCCTTGAATATACCTCTTGAGATAAGAATAGCACTTTGGTCCCCTGTTAAGATAGCTTGCCTATGATATGCAATGAATACACTATGTACATGATGACAATGCAAATGACTATGCAATTGAAACATAAACCTAGGTTAGAAAAGGTTGGGCAAATTTTGGGGTGCAACAGCTGCCCCTATTCAAGCGACTTGGACCCGACTGGATGAAAAGCGCGCCACCTTCAGACAATTCGAGGTACGAGACGGTTGAATACGAAAGAACCCGGAAATTTGCCAACCGCAAAAATAAATTGCGCATACGACTGCTGCTTGGGAAAACCCTGGGAACTGGCTTCTGTTGTCACAGCAACAACTAGCCGCTCCTTCTGTCAAATAATCTGATGTTGTCCGCAGACCACTGCATTCCGAAGGAATGAGCATACACCACACAACGATGAATTGTTGATATCACTTATCAACCTCTGTTGATCTCACTTATCAACTTCTGTTGATCTCACTTATCACCCTCTGTTGATCTCACTTATCAACTTCTGTTGATCTCACTTATCAACCAAGCACACGCTAACCAGCGGGAGAATACTGACTTCACTTGTCATGTTGACTTCACTGATCAACCTCTCGTATCCTGAAGAAACGAGCAAACGCTTAACCAAGCAAGACAATGTTCGAATACATGAACAACCGACTCTGCGGGGAAATGAGAAACTTAACCAAGTAACTCTGAGGGGACGATTCTAACGACCGCCGTCAAACACCTGCTGGGGACTTAACCAAGCACCCTTGTTGAAAAATGCGAGGAATTTAACCAAACACCTCCTGTAGCAAGCTCCCTGCTGGGGACTATGATGGACTTAACCAAGCAAACCATTGAAGTAACACCCTGCTGGAGAACATAACTCTATTGGGGAATTGCGGGTAACGACCCCAAAATTTGTATTACCGCTTTCTAATACTGACGCCTCATCATCCTGAGAAAGACTCAGCTGGTGAATACAAGTAACTTAACCAAGCGACTTGTCAACGAATACCCTGACGGGGACTACGAGGAACTTAACCAAGTATCTCGTTGAAGATCACCATGTTGGGGATTACGTCTCTACTGAGGTAACTGCGGGTAACCACCCAAAAGCTACCTTATGCCATTTCTATAGCACTCTGAGAAAGGATTCGGCTGGGGAGAAAGAGAAATGCTTGAGCAAGCAACTCTGCTAGGGGAATATGCCATGGCGAACACGATCACTGCGTATCTGGCACAACAACCCTCTGTGACAAGATAAACACGATCACTGCGTATTCTACACCACCACCCTTTTGACAAAAGAAAACACGATCACTGCGTGTCTTGATGCTGTAGACAAAATCATATGATGGTACAAACACGACGAACACGATCACTGCGTGCTGCGTTACAACCATATCAACCATAAATCCAACCGGATGAGATAAACACGATCACCGCGTGTCAGACGGAGTAAATCCACATAGAAGAGGCGAACACGTTCACTGCATACTTCAACCACCAATATGATAAACACGATCACTGCGTGTGCTGCAATAGGACGAATACGATCCCTGCGCATTTCGACCAACAAACCCTCAAAATGAGGTCAACACGATCACTGCGTGTGTCACACAACCAATCCGTGTAATAGGGCGAATACGATTACTGCGTATGTAGACCAACAAAACCAACTGATACAATAGCCACGATTACTGCGTGCTCCGCATCACAAGTTCCCATGGTACTATCAGCACGATCACTGCATGCTATACGAATACGATCACTGCGTATCCTGAACACGATCCCTGCGCGTTCGAACACGATCGCTGCGCGTTCTGAGCCACGATCCTCTTGACTGGAGAAAACACGATCTCTGCGTACTGTGTGCCTCAACTAACCCACATAACTGGACGAATACGATCACTGCATATCCTAACCATACATAGGGTGTACGCGATCACTGCGCGCCTCATGTCACGACCCTCTTGACTGGAGGAAACACGATCCCTGCGTGTTGTGACATAACTTCAAACATGGGACGAATACGATCACTGCGTACTTCTGCCACCCACAATCAGATGATCACGTTCACTGCGTGTCTCACCCTATAACCACTATATAACGGATGAATACGATCACTGCGCATATCGACCAACAACATCACATAATATGGTAAACACGATCCCTGCGTGTCCTGCGCCACCAATAGAGTAAACACGATCACTGCGCGTCTTGCTCAATAAAACCCCCGAGTTGATACTGACACGATTACTGCGTGCCTTCCAAAGCAATCTTCTTAGATCGGGACGAATACGATCACTGCGCCATTCGACCACAAGTACACATAACAAGATCAACACGATCACCGCGTGCCCTACCACATGAACCCCAAAGATGGTACGAAATACGATCCCTGCGTACTCTGACCAAAAAAACAACATCTCAAAATCAACACGATCACTGCGTGCCTTACAATATGAACCCCGTAACTGGTACAAAATACGATCACTGCGCATTTTGACCACAAAATCCACATCTTCCTGAAACCACGATTTCACTCATCGGCAGGGAACAACATATCTGAAACTGAAGAGGTAACCACCTGGCTTATGTTTCAACAATGCATGTTTGATACTGACGTAATGCTTCCACACTGCATGGAATTGCTATGTACTCGCGTGAAGTGCAAATGCTCATGATGCATGCTCATGCGAAGAGTTGCTTCAGCAAAATAAATGCCGAAGCCACACTGGATCCACTGGGGATGACCGGTATACTACCGATACACTTCCAACAAAATAAATGTTGGAGAGACGAACTAACTTCGCTGGGGATAACCATCCTGCCTAGGAAAGTAGCTCACGAACTCAAAGACTTTGAACACTGCTGAGATTGATCCTCCTGACGAGGAAAAGTGACTTGCTGGGGGAAGGAAAGGACAATCCTGCTCGGGAAAACTCCTTTCAACAACTCCAACCACTTGATCACACTCTGTGGGAACCCCTCCTGCTATCACTGAGCTGGGGAAATCATCCTGCTATCATTGAGCTGGGGATTGAATTACACATTCTGATTTGCACTGCGCAAGAACTCTCTGGGGAGGTAACCATATCCATCTCGACCTTCACTGGGGAGGACTCTGCTCTGCTTGATAAGCTAATGCTGAACTGAAGATACATTAATCTCAACTCTCCTGGGGAATTAACATTCAGTTTTGCCTGGGGCGACTTCACTGGGGAAGACACAACACTTAACCTCCGGAGAGGGTACCAGCCTGCCATGGCCTCTGGCGGGGAACTTTGCAAACTTTTGAATACCTGCAAAAGTTAACAAGCACACACAAGACAATCTATGCAAAAAAGAAACATCTTGGTAATCACCCATGACAACCATTCAGGTAATTTTTGGTTTTAATAATCATCGGCCGAGGCCCGCCTGGTTACACGCATGTAAGTTTATCACAAACGTCGGCGCTTTTTACAAGCAAAACTGTAAAAATTGAAACCAAAGTCACACATTATACTGAATGAACACTTTATTGATAACATCCTGAGAATAGGCAAAATTTGTACATCAGATGCAACTCCTGAAAAGAGGTAGTCACACATAAACAAAATGCAGAAGTATACAAATATACAGAATAAAACTTGTACACATGTCGGCAACGTGTTACAGACGAACACCATGAACCGATCCTCCTATGACTCGTCGGACTCCGACGCTTCCCGATCTCTGTCTTCAGAAGAAATTGCTTTGGATAGTAGACCCCCAGATGCCCCCAAACCGCTAACACTCGAACTCAGACCGCAATCATTTGCTTCTTAAATCCCTAACTTTTGCGTGAATCGCCCTTTGCGGGTTTTCGATTCACCGGGATACCCTTTTTTGCCGAAGCCGCCCAGTGTAGGTTTTCGACTTCGCGGGTGTACATTTTTCATTTTATCCCTAACTTTTGCCCGAACCTTTTTATTCTGTTTTTGGTTCGCCAGGATGCCCCATTTTTGCCTGGACTCTCTTTTTACTGTCCAGCGGGTCAATTTTAAGCAAAGTATTTTTTAACTGCGTCCGAGTTTACAGGGGACGAAAAGTCTTCACCATCCATGGTGGATAACAATAAGGCTCCTCCGGCGAAGACCTTTCTCACGACGTATGGACCTTCGTAATTGGGAGTCCATTTGCCCCTGTGATCCGATTGCGGTGGGAGAATCTTCTTCAACACAAGATCGCCCGTCTGAAAGCTTCGAGGTCGAATCTTCTTGTCGAACGCTTTCTTCATCCGACTCTGATACAGCCTACCGTGGGCAATGGATGCCAGTCTTTTCTCATCTATCAAGCTCAGCTGATTCAATCTGCTTCTCACCCATTCTGCCTCTTCCAGCTTAACATCAAGCAAAACCCTCAAAGACGGTATCTCAACCTCCAATGGCAGGACAACCTCCATGCCATATACTAGTGAGAACGGTGTTGCCCCGGTTGATGTACGCACTGTAGTACGATAACCGTGCAAAGCGAATGGCAACATCTCATGCCAATCCTTATACGTTACCACCATCTTCTGAACAATTTTCTTTATGTTCTTGTTGGCCGCTTCCACAGCGCCATTCATCTTGGGTCTGTAGGGAGATGAATTATGATGCTCGATCTTGAAATCCCGACACAGATCTTTCATCATCTTGTTGTTCAAATTCGAACCATTATCGGTAATGATCCGTTCAGGAATACCGTATCTGCAAATTATATCCTTCTTGATAAATCTGGCCACCACCTGCTTCGTCACATTGGCGTAAGATGCTGCTTCCACCCACTTGGTGAAGTAATCAATCGCAACCAGAATGAAACGATGCCCATTAGAAGCAGTGGGCTCAATCTTACCGATCATATCAATCCCCCACATGGAGAAAGGCCACGGAGAAGCCATAACATTCAGTGGACTGGGTGGAACATGGATCTTATCAGCATAGATCTGGCACTTGTGACACCGCTTGGCAAATTTGAAACAATCCGTTTCCATCGTCAACCAATAATACCCTGCTCGCAACAACTTTCGGGTCATAGCATGCCCACCAGCATGTGTACCAAAAGTTCCTTCATGGACCTCTTCCATGAGCAAATTGGCTTCCTTCTCATCCACACACCGGAGGAGTACCAAATCGTGGTTCCTTCTATACAGAACGCCGTCGGGATTCAGATAGAAGTTGCCTGCTAATCTCCTTAAAGTCTTCTGGTCACGACTGGATGCCCCAACCGGATATTCCTTATTCTTCAGGAAATTCTGTACATCGAAAAACCACGGTTTACCGTCAGATGCTTCATCGATTGCAAACACAAAGGACGGCCTATCAAGGCGAGAGATGACAATGCTGGGAGCCTCATTCCAGCGGTTGACTTTATACATCGAGGATAACGTTGCAAGGGCGTCTGCCATTTGATTCTCCGCCCGAGGTACATGATGGAACTCCACCCTATCAAAGAAAGGTAGCAATCTTCTCGCATAATTCATGTACGGCACCAGATTAGGTTGGCGTGTCTCCCACTCTCCCTTAATCTGGTTCACAACCAATGCTGAATCCCCATATACGTCCAGATTCTTAATCCTCATATCGATGGCCTCCTCTAACCCCATAATGCAAGCTTCGTACTCGGCTTCATTATTCGTCACTGAAAAAGTCAATCTGGCTGTGAACGGGATGTGCGACTCGTGGGGAGTTGTAATGATAGCCCCGATCCCGCTACCGTACAAATTGAATGCCCCATCAAAAATCATTTGCCACTGGGAACTCTGCTCAGGACCTTCACCAGGCAACGACTCATCACAATCTTTAGCCTTCAAGTACATTATGTCCTCATCAGGAAACTCAAACTTCATAGGCTGATAATCCTCAATTGGCTGTTCAGCAAGATATTCGGACAGAACACTTCCCTTAATGGCCTTATGGGAAACATACTGGATATCGTATTCTGTCAATACCATCTGCCATCTAGCAATCCTTCCAGAGAGCGCTTGCTTCTCAAATACATATTTGATCGGATCCATCTTCGATATCAGCATGGTTGTATGATTCAGCATGTACTGTCTTAGACGTTTGGCAGCTCACGCCAATGCACAACACGTCTTTTCGAGCATAGAGTATCGAGATTCACAGTCCGTGAACTTTTTACTCAAGTAGTAAATTGCATGCTCTTTCCGCCCTGTCTCGTCATGTTGACCGAGAACACAACCCATACTGTTCTCCAGAACCGTCAGATACATAATCAGTGGTCGTCCCGCTACTGGGGGTATCAACACCGGAGGTTCCTGAAAGTATTCTTTTATCTTTTCAAATGCCCTTTGGCAATTGTCGTTCCAGACCACCGCTTGATCTTTCTTTAACAGCTTGAACAAAGGTTCACACGTGGTCGTTAGGTGAGAGATGAACCTAGCAACGTAATTCAACCTCCCTAAGAATCCACGGACTTCTTTTTCTGTTCTCGGTGCTGGCATCTCTTGTATTGCTTTTATTTTTGCAGGATCGACCTCGATTCCTTTCTTGCTTACAATGAACCCCAGTAGCTTCCCGGATCTCACTCCGAAGGTACATTTGTTTGGATTCAGCCTCAGCCTGAACTTCCTCAGCCTCTTGAACAACTTCAACAGATTAACCAGATGTTCTTCCTCTGTTTGAGACTTGGCAATCATGTCATCGACATACACTTCAATCTCTCTGTGCATCATGTCGTGAAAAAGCGTTGTCATGGCCCGCTGATACGTTACCCCAGCATTTTTCAAACCAAAGGGCATCACTTTATAACAGAAGGTCCCCCACGGGGTGATAAAGGTCGTCTTTTCCATATCCTCCAGAGCCATTTTGATCTGGTTGTACCCTGAAAAGCCATCCATGAAGGAAAACACTGAAAACTGAGCCGTATTGTCAACTAACACATCAATATGCGGCAGCGGGAAGTCATCTTTCGGGCTCGCCTTGTTTAGATCCCTATAGTCAACGCACATTCGAACCTTGCCGTCTTTCTTTGGCACAGGCACGATATTAGCGACCCAAGTGGGATAAGTGGTAACAGCCAGGAATCCAGCATCCCATTGCTTCTGCACCTCTTCCTTTATCTTTACAGCCATGTCAGGATGAGTCCTTCTGAGTTTCTGCTTTACAGGCGGGCAATCTTCCTTCAACGGTAGACGATGAACAACCATATCAGTGTCTAATCCTGGCATGTCCTTGTAAGACCAAGCAAATATATCACTGTATTCACGCAGTATCTCAATAAGCTCTCGCTTGATATCCTCTTGCAACGCGGCCCCTATACGGATATTCCTGACGCATTCTTCAGACCCCAAGTTGACAATATCAATCTCTTCCTGGTGAGGCAGAATGACTCTCTCCTCTTGCTTCAATAACTGGCTAAGCTCTTCTGGTAAGTCACTATCCTCCACAATCTCCTCCTCAGCTCGGAAGATCGGATGCTCGAAGTCTAAATGAGTCATAGGAAGTTTTTGGTCGGTGTCATCTGAAAATTCATGATTCCTGCGAGGGAAATGGTTAAGTGCTTCAAAAATGCTGTACGAGCAAAATGCATAACCACGCTGCCATTTTATTAAAAAAATAAAATAAAACAGAAAGAAAGGGATCACAACATTTGAATGTAAAAAACACCGTCATTTATTAATCATGCAAACATACATGTAAACAGTTAGGCCCTAAGACAAGATCATCGATGCCCCGGGCAAGGCATGTGATCATACAATGATTGAAAAAACAATGCATTACTGTTTGGTGACTTGGATGACGTCCTGGATGGACCAGTTGCATAGGCTTTGCCCCGGCGTGCTGGGTCGAATCCATGAGTACATGTCGCAATCGCTATCCACTTCTTCCGTATCAGACACGACATTAATCCTTTCGAAGCTAACCCCTCCAGGCGTGAACACGACAGGTCCCTTGTACTTAGGAGCACTCTGCGAGGAAAATGGGCGGTACCCCAAGCCATACTTGTCTTGCTTTACCGGGATGTCCAGAACCTGACCCCACTTCTGAGTCTCTCCTGCTTGTACCAACGCCTTGGCTTCTTTATATGAGGAGACTGCCACCTCTAGCCCCTCACTCTTCACTGGAGCTTCTTCTTTACCTTTCACCTCTTCGAACGCCTGACACAGCGTTTCATGAATCTCTCCATCTACTTCCACGTACTTGAAAGAAGATAAATGACTGACTAAGATATCCTCTTCGCTGCACACCGTCACAATACTCCCCTCAACCATATATTTCAGCTTCTGATGGAGCGTAGAAGTTACTGCCCCAGCGGCGTGAATCCAAGGTCTCCCGATCAAACAGCTATATGCGGGCTGAATATCCATGATGTAAAACACTGTATCAAACACCTCCGGACCTACCTGAATGGGTAACGTTATTGACCCGAATACTGACCTCCTGGTTCCGTCAAAGGCCCTTACTACCAAATCACTAGGGGTGCACAACAACCCCCGAGTATCCAATTTCAACAGAGCTTTCTTTGGTAACACATTCAGTGAGGACCCAGTGTCTACCAGCACATGGGATAACACAGTGCCCCGACATTCGATAGAGATGTGCAAAGCATTGTTATGATCACGCCCTCGAGGCGTTAAGTCAAAATCCGTGAATCCCAGCCCATGCCCAGCATTTACATGTGCTATAACTCCCTCCAGCTGATTAACTGAAATCTCTTGCGGCACGAAGGATGTCTCAAGCACTTTTAACAGGGCGTTTCTATGCGCTTCAGAACATAACAGCAGCGATAATATGGAGATCTTTGACGGGGTTTGCTGCAGGTGATCTACAATCTTGTAATCACTTTTGCGGATTAACCTCATGAATTCTTCCACATCTTTGGTTATCGGCTCTTTCTCTTTACTCCCCGAAGATTCCCCCTCAACAACTTTGTTCTTACCTTTGGCAAGCCTCTCTGCTTCAACCTCAGGTGACGTGAAAATTCTCCCGCTCCGGGTTATGCCACCTGCTCCCACTATATTATCCACGGATCCTGCTGGCGGATCATTCAAGTCAATCTTTTCCCCATTGCAATACACCTCAGCACCATAACTCCACGGGACTGCTTTTGTGCTTTCAAAGGGGACTGGTTTAGCATTGGTAATAGTAATGGTCGGCCTTTTCGATGATGCCGAAATCGTCACCGATTTGAACGGAATGGTGATCGTAGCAACCTCCTTACGCTCCTCTTCAGATTCTGTCTCAACAGACTTCTCTCGCCCCACAGCCCTGTCAAACTGCAAAATTCCTTCGTCAATCAAACCTTGAACTCCCCTCTTCAACTTCTCACAACCCTCAGGTTGAATCAAACAGCCATCACACTCGTTAGTGCAACCGGGGTAGACGCCTCCTTCCAACAAGCGCTGCTTTACGAAACTCAAAGGGGTTTTCAGCTCGCTCACTTCTGAAACTAAGTTCAACTCATCATCTGACATGATTGCATTGGCCCCAGCCCCACCATGCTTGGGCATTGGCTGCTGCGTGATATTGGGACCTTCCTTCCCGAAGTTAATAGTCGTACTATCAAGCAAATCCTGTACTTTATGCTTGAAAGCTAGGCAATTTTCAATATTGTGCCCCGGTGCACCCGAATGGAAGTCACAGTGCTCATTAACATCGTATCCTACTGGTGGCTGGCCAGTTGGTGGTGCTAAGGTCCTCTTCTCGACTAGCTGCAATTTCAACAAAGTTTGAAGGAGTTCTGCATATGATACCGGCGGTACCTCGAATACCCTCCTCGGTCGTGGATTCTGAAATCTGCGCTGATTATTATTAGGCTGCTGCTGAGCCTGCTGCGGTGGCTGTTGTCTCTGCTGCTGAGAAGGTCCTGGAATGGTTACGCTTGCAACCTGCGACTGCTGACGCCAGTTCTGACTTTTATTCTTTCGTCGAGCACCGAATACAACATTGGTATCACCTTGCCGCTTACCACCAAACGCCTTCTTATTACCACTTGCGGAACTGGACTCACCCGCTTGAATTTTACCAATCTTCACCCCGTTTTCAATGCGCTCCCCCATCAAGATCAACTCGGAGAAAGTACTCATCAAAAAATTGAGCAGACGGTCGTAGTACATTCCAGAGAAAGTTCCTATGAACATATCCATCATTTCGCGCTCCACCATTGGAGGGTGTACCCTAGCAGCCAGATCTCGCCATCTCTGGGCGTATTCTTTAAAGCTCTCACTAGACTTTTGAGACATGCTCTGCAACTGGACTCGGTTAGGGGCGAGATCACTATTATACTGATAGTGTTGAACAAAAGCCTCTGCTAGCTCTTTCCAACTCCTGATCTGAGTAGGCTCCAAGCTCATGTACCACTCCAGCGATGGCCCTGACAGGCTATCCTGGAAAAAATGCATTAGCATCTTTTCATCCTCAGAATATGCAGACATACGCCTGTAAAATGCGCGTACATGCACCCTAGGGCATGTATCCCCTTTGTACTTATCAAATGACGGTGCTTTGAATTTCAGCGGGACCCTCAACCCTGGGACTAACCCCATATTCGACATATCCAACCCAAGAGCATTCTGGTTGGCCAACCCGTTCACCTTCTCTTCTAGCAATCTCATCTGATGGTTGTCACCCCTGGCTCTTTCATAGCCTTCATTCTGACCAGAGAACACATCCTCCTGGCGATCCTCCCAGTGAGGTACTGCTTCGTATCCAACATAATCTGCATCGCGACCCGGACCTGTTTGAACGTACCTGGGGTCATACCTCAGATTACCCATCTCTTGAGTGTTGTACGCGCCAGCTCCACATCCAAGATTACCATAGCCACCAAACCCAGCCTTGGCGCCAGCCATGCTGCCATACCCCATATTCACACCATTGAAGCCCTGGTTACCATTAATACCATTCATTCCGACATTCTCAACACCCCCATTGAAACCCTGGTTGACATTGCCCACAAATACCCCAGCAGTATCTGCATTGGCATTCACATTACCGGTGTTCCCACCTCCACCTACAGGACCAGCTTCTCCAGCATTCAAACCGGTCACAGGAACAGCGTCAGCACTTTGACGATTCTCAACTCGAGGAGAAGCGGCAATGTTCTCACCATGCGGTGTCCCGTTGTTTTCAGCCCGTGCGACTATCGGTTGAACCAGATTCTGCAGCTGCTCTTGTCCTTTGGCGATAGTCTCCATGGTTTGCATGAGCAGAGCCATCCTGTCACGCATCTCTTGCATTTCACTCTGCACGTTGTCCATGATCTTCTTCTGGTTGATTCTTGTAGAGTAACGGTAGACCCGCTTTTCTGCAATCCTGAAAATACCTTGAATGGCGCAGGAGGTAAGATGCATGGATCACAAACCCGTAATGCAAATATGAGTATGTATGCAAAATGAAATGTGTGTCTGTGCATTAGGGATTATCATTCCCCGATTCTAGTGTGAGTGTGCCAGTGCAGTGACAGTGCTAGCAGGACAGCGATTGGAGCCGAATCATAGAAAACCTCCTATATATCAGAGAAATCCAAGAATACAATATCACTGAGAGTATAATAAGATGGCATGACCTCAACCAACAATCCTGGTGATGGTCAGCACTAATGCAAATAAAGCATACAAATACATGAAATTAACAAGTACTCCCATAAGCTCGGTACTCTTCTATTAACTTCTTGGTCTCTGGATGACCTGGTCGGGTGAGCAGACCTTCGACAAGCTGGTTTCTTCTCTTGAGAACTCGTCGCGCGTCACCAGCGGTTTCCTCCCCTGTCCCTTCTCCGAAGCGATCTTCTAGCTTCCGCTTCTGAGACACGGCTTCCTTCCTGCCTTCGATGGCTTTGTTCAGTGCTTTCTGGAGGCTGTATCTGGCCATTACCTCTTCTTCATGCTTCTCAATGCTAGCCTTCAACTGCTTCTCGAGGTCAGAAATTTGCTGCTTCAGCTTATCTTCCCTCTTCTTATTGTTGGTCAGCGTAGCATTCCATGTCTTATTACAAGAAGAGATCTCTCGGTGAGCGGCGTCGAGCGCTTTCTTTTTGGCCTCTAGCATGTCGTGGGAGCTTCTGAACTCTTGACCCAGACGTTCGCGCTTTTTCTTCTCCTCATTCAACTCAGCACCTAGCCTGTCCACTAGTTCGATCTGCTGTTGGAAAGAACGTACAGCCTTATTCTTCTCACTCCGCATCTGAGCTAGCTCCTTCTCTAACTCTTCATTAATCTTCATCAAGGCTTCCTTTTCCTTCACAACCTGCTCGTAGACCTCCCTAGCGACAGTGGTTGGCTCTTCTACCGGAATATGAACGAGGACCGGAGCAGCTGGAAATGGCATCAATATCTGTCTGGCTCTCTCCCGAATCCAAACTTTGTAGGGTGCATACGCCTGGCAGTCACTCTTCCCCAACAGCGGTTTCCCTTTTCGGTTAATACGCGTCCAGGCATGCCGAAGCTTGGCTAGTAGCTCTCCACTCAAATCACTTGTGAAGTACAGAGATTCCTGTACTTCTTCCTCCTGAGGTGGGTTCTTCAGCGCATATCCAAACTGACGGACAAACAAAGATGGGTTGTAGTTGATGCACCCTTTTCTCCCTATCAACGGAACATTAGGATACCCAGCACAACTGCAAACAAGCTCAGACCCCAACAGATCTCGATCAAACCACTCAATGTCTGCAGAAGACAGCCTCATCATTCGTTCTGGCCAGTCAGATGTGGTCGCACTATCCACAAAAGGTCCCTTTAGGGGAAGATGGCTCTTGAACCACATATACAGCAAAGGCACGCAACAAGAGACATTCTTGCCTCTCCTGTTCTCGTTCCTGTAGTGCATTGAATGGTAAAAGTCTCCGATCAGTGTAGGCACTGGGTTACCAGCAGCAAACAGATGAAATGCATCCATGTCCACGAAGTTTGGGAAGTTGGGAAACAGCACGATCCCGTAAATGCATAGAGCCAAAATAGCGTTAAAGACCACCCAACACCCATTCTTGGCGTACTCTTGAGCCTTACTAACCAGAAACTGGAGAGAGAAACCGGGAACCCCTCGCCAAGAAGTCATCAACAACTCAGAAGCATTCATGTGCAAGGCTTTAGCTAGATCCTCCAACTTAGGTTCAGCGGCAGAGTGAATAAAGGGAACTGCGTTCTGAACTGGCAGCTCAGTAAACTCCACATACTCCTCCATGGTAGGCCCCAGAATGAAGTCAGCAAACGTGAAACATCTCAAAGCCGGGTCATAGAGTTGCATCAGCGTGTACAGCCCATTCAATTCATCATCAGTGGATCTGCGAACCAAACTCAACAGTCGTCCGTAACTCTGTCTGAAGCTTCTACGGACATCCTCATCTGCAAGAGAAATCAGACCCAGGAGTGGAGCAATATCAGGAATAGGTAGCTTATAGGCAACTGTCATCCTCAAACCAGCCATGATCAATACTCAGAAGTCCAGACACTAGAACCGGGGGATATGCAAATGCACCTGCAGCACAGACACGCGTTAATGGGATGCAATGATAATGATTATGCAAATAATGCAATGCAAGCAACATGCAACAGGGACCAAATGCTATAGCTGAGAAGCCTGAACCATATCAAGAGTCTCAGATAGACCCTCCAATACTCATCAATCCCTGGTCTCAGATAGACCTAACACAAAGCTCCAACATCGGTCTCTGATAGACCCATAATATAACCCCAACTGGTCTCTGACAGACCTCATACCATAACTCAGCCTGGTCTCTGATAGACCTCATACCTGGTCTCTGATAGACCTCACAACTATCCATAAATACCCAGGATCTCTGATCAAGAAATAACCGGTATCTGAAGGTCTAGTTACCTGCATAACCCTAAACCCTCTCACAGGTGGATGTCCCTATAACTGGCACAAGGTATGGCATCCTATGCGGTCGTTGGCGTCACAGACTTTCAGGGTTGATGATACGATCCCCAGAAGGAGTGGCATCATCAAATCCTGAAGAGGCCTCACTTAGCCAACTTCCAAATGGTCGGTCCCCAGAGTCGACAATCCAACTAACCAGCAACCCGAGCCACCCAAAGGGCAGGACAAGAGGCCAACCAGAAGAACCTCGTCTGAGTGTAGATTTCGCGGGACACTAGGACATGCAAAGCACGTGCGCGCCCACTAATCTCTACTCTAAGTCTAGGTGCACTCAAGCCCAGGTCCGGCTTATCTCTCAATCATGGAACACCCGTCACACCCCACAATACAGCAATAATAATGATAATATAATGCTGAAATGTAAATATAGAAATGTAAATCCATACAAATTCCTCGACGGGCAAACAAGCGCTAGGATTGACTCTCTTAAGGGACGTTGGATCCCAAATGCATAAGAACTATCGCAGTCCTTAGCAGCCAGGGGACGTTGGATCCCCAGCAGAGTCGCCAGTTGTCGCTACTGCGAAAATCGGCACCGGCTGACAGAAGAGTCGCCACCGTGCGTTATTTATCCCAACGGAGGGAAAGGAAACGCTCGAAGTAAACCTCGCAAAAAACGGGAAAAGGTGTGGTCATCGCAACCAAAACCTGGGTTCGGGAGTCGGTTACGCAAGGGGAAGGTATTAGCACCCCTCACGTCCGTCGTACTCGACGGGATCCACGCTTTCTTGGTTTGTACGGATTACATTTCTATCTAAACTAAAGGATGAGGTCTGAAAAGAAAAAGAAAAGATGACTCGGCAAAGCATCGCACTTTATGCCTACGTATTCCCGTCTGGAACGAGAAATCAGAGTCAACGTAGTTCGCCTAACTACGGGTGAAGGTGGGTGAAGGTTGCTCGCTAGGATATCGCATCCTATGCCTACGTACTTCCACACAGCATGGAAGATCAGAGCAAACGTAGTTCGGGCTACGCGCGACACAAGCTGTTCAAGTGTCTTTTATGAAAAATCTCACCTTAAACAAGGGTTTTCTTATTGCAAAAAGGTTGATGTTTGTTCAAATCTTTTGACGGAAGAAATGAATTAATTTCTGTTATCACCTTTATTAATGTTTTTCTGTTGTTTTGAAGGAAGAAGAGATGACACTCTACAAATCCTAGGGTTGAAAAAGGGGATAAAAATCTACCCTAATGTTATCATGCATGGGTTAACACCTAATGTCTATCATGCTCCTCTCTTGCACGGAGAGAAACAGAGCTCCTAAGGGAATAGACGGAAACAGAAACAGCAGATATATACAATAAAGCAGTAAAATGCATGAATGCACCAATACAAGCGAGGCAAGGGAGTCCCACTCAATCTCGAACCTAAAAACAATAGGCAAAAGTGAACAGGATTCACTTTCAACCCAGCAAGTTAAACAACAAACAATACAGTCCGGGAAATTCAATCAATACATCAAAATTAAAACAGCTAAAAGCTAAACGGCAAAAGCAATCTTCATCAGCATCAGCAACTATCTTCAGGCTTCAAGTAGACATCAGTCTTTATCCTCAATCTCCCAATGGCTTTTCTTCAAGTCCTAACCTCCAAGCTGAGGAATCAATCACAAGAATAAACTGGGTGTTTAAGCAATTAGTTGACCACCAAGGGTGGCAAACATACTGCTATCAACACAAGGAATATTTCTCTCAAGAGTTCTATCCCTTAGACATTAGCACCAAGCCTTCCAAAGGAAGGGGGTGAGTGTCTTAGAGAGACTCTGCATCACAGAGAAGAATGGAGGCAAACAAGACCTTCCATGTTTGAGAATCAAGTTTATTATTCTAGGGCTCTGCCTAACTCCTAGATCCTACAAACTTCAACAGCTACCAGCAAGAGATACTCCTCCTCAACTCTGGAAGTTGGTCTTCATTATCTGATCTTCAAATGGGCTTCATCATCACAGGTCTTCAGCTCTCCCCAAATCCCAAACAAGCCCAATACCCCACACAGACAAAAATAATAACCCTAAAGAGGGCACACCATACAGTCAATCAAATATGAGCAATATACTAATAGCAGTAGGGGAACCCTAATATTTTCTAAGGGATCTATCCTATAACCATAACCCCTATAGTCCCATACCCCAAAAATCAAATGAAAATTCCTAAAAGAATTAATCTATTTGACCTATGCTCACTTAAAACCCTAATTTTCATCATATTAGTCACACCTAATAAAATCACCTAAGATTAAATTCTAAAATTGTGAATTAAATCCTATGTATAAGTTGAAGACCTAAACTAATCACCCTAAAAAGAATGAACCCTAAAGCTAAAGGGAACTATTAGGAAAAAAATCAACAAATTTGAGTACTAAACTAAACTCATAAAATGCTATTTACAAGAAAAATGCATGAAAAATATTAAAACAAAATAAAATGCCATTTTTATTATTTAATATTTTTCTAGATAGAATTATTGACCTAGAGAAAAAAGAACCAATTAAAAACAAGCCATTTTCCATTTTTTATGATTTTTTAAAGATGAGAAAAAATATAAAAGAAAATAAAATCACAAAATAGAAATAAAATGGGGAGGGGGTGCTATAAGCAATGGCGCCCAGTTCAAATCTGATGGGCTTGAGAAGTGGTGGCGCGGATAACAATTGCATGAGGCCCAATCACTAATCAGAAACGAAATAGAAAACACAAAAGAGAGAAGTGCGCGTGGGGGTGTATCTGAGTAACTTTTCACGTGTAATTTCCAATTGGGCCTGATGGTAGGTGTGCGAATAGAAGTCTGATGCTGAGCCCATGCTTTTGATTCAAGTAAAACGGTGCGTTTGGCGTTAGAAGATCCCTCCATTTTCCAGATTCAAATACCAGCCACACGATGAGATTAATGAGTTAACAAATTGAAACAATCCAACGGCTAGTGTATCGTCTTCTCCAAATCAGACCTAGGGTTTGCAGAATTCATAGCCATGCACGAACCTTCAAGTCCCTCATTCTCTCCCCTCCCTCAACCAAACGCCACGACCTTAAGACCAAAACTACTCTACTCTTCACCCTCTACAAGATCCTAACCCTAGATTTTTCTGAAACTCACCCTAAAATGAAATATGATGGGTAGAAGTTCTGGACACACTTGAATTGCACTGGTATGCATGGTTAAGATTCTTGCTGAAACTATGCTAGGATGATCTAGAGACTATGGTGAGTATTCTGAGCCAAAAATCTAACATTGTCTCGCCCTAATTCAGGAGTTATAGATCAAGAAAGTTTCACCACCATGAATCAAACTGTCTCCAATGGCCATAACAGATGGGGTATATGTTCATCTTCCTAACCCTAACCATCTTACACCAATGATCTAACCTAGCAACACCTAATTATAGAGATAGGAAAGAAATCACCAACCTTCTTAGCAGCTATGGCAGAGGTAGTTGCAGGTGGATTCAATGCTTGTAACCTTTCGAGGATGATCTTGGATTGATGAAGATCTTTCTGTTTGCAAAAAACTGGGAGAAGAGTGCTTGGATTATGAGATTGGATCTAACTTGCTTCACTTGCAATTTGGAAGCTACACCTTCAAACACTCATCAATGGCCACTTTAATCTATGTGTATGTGTTCAGTAGGATCCAAGGAATTGATTTGGTAAGAAAAATTCAATGGATATGAAGAAACAATGGAGTTTGAGATTGATTTGCAAAAATGGAGAAAATGGTATATCACTCTCTCTTCACCCTCTTTTCACCAACCCTTTGCACCAATGGATTCAGTTCATTATATAGATGAGGATGGACAGATCTAGAAGGTTTTAGAATGATCTTAGAGGATTCTAGAAAGTGGTGGAAAGTTCATGGAATTCTCATGTGATGATACTTTGAATCATCTCATATCATGTTTGCATCCTTTGTATATTTGTGGCAAAATCTCCTCTTATGATTTATTGACATGGTGTGTGTGAAAAAACCAATCTCCTTGCCTTGAAATTTCACTTATGCCAAGTTTTCCATACTTGCCTTATGATGCAAGTAACAAAAATACAAAGCAAGTCCAAAATTTAACCCCTAACTCAAAAAAGTGGCTGAACCAATGTCTCAAATGATGTTTGGAATCAATTTGGTATATTGGATGACCCATTTTGGATTTGTAGATCTCTCAAACCAATTTTTTATTTCAACTTTTTCAACTTATATGCCTTTTTTAGGTCATTTTCCACCAACTTTGGTCAAGTCTTGTTCTATGCATTTCAAAACTTTCATGACTTCTTTTATAGACTTAAAATGGCATTTTGAGCAACTTTGATGTTGTGAAGTTTTTCATTTGAAGCTTCCTTGTATGAGTTTTAGGCATAGGCTAAGAATGACCTGTAATCCTCAGATGACCAAAATACCCTTTGCTTGCCAAGACCATAAGTAGAGTTCCACACATCATATGAAGGCATACCATACCTTTATAGAACTCTAAGACAATAAGGAACAACTCTCATGTTGGACAAGAATCCATTTGAAATATCCTTGAAGGTCAAAAGTTGCTTGGAAGACAGACAACTTTCACAGACAAATTTCAGTGCCCTCAGATGACCTGTAACTTGCAAGAGCTATAACTTGAGTTCTATAAATCATCTTGATGACTTCCACCACTCAAATTAAAGCTATGAAGATACTCTACAAGTTTCATGTGGACCAAGAATTCATATGAAGCTTGCATCTTGAGTTACACTACTTTGAAGTTTGACCTAAATCAGGGGATTTTACACTGAAACCCTAATTTGGTAACTCCAGTTCTCCTTGACTCCTCTTGATTTTTCTTTAGCACAACATCATATCCATATCCATATGGCAAATAATGAATCCCACAATCTTCAAATGCTCCTTGATGCCCTTTCAAAACACTTCTTTGACCTAGTGTTGACCTGGTGTTGACCCTAGTTGACCCTAGTTGACTGACTTCAACTGAGGCTCTTGCAATCATTCCAATGACTTAGCTCTTCTTCAAAATGATTCTCTATACTCTTCATACCATCCATACACACCTCATGCTCTTGGCTCATAACTCCCACACCCTCTGATGATCCCCACACAACCTCAAGATAGGAGAGAACTCACTGATCAACCTGTTAGCTCTTCAAAGCTCAAATTCTTCTCTGGTGACCAGAGTAGACTTGAATATGAGTGAAACCCTTGAATATACCTCTTGAGATAAGAATAGCACTTTGGTCCCCTGTTAAGATAGCTTGCCTATGATATGCAATGAATACACTATGTACATGATGACAATGCAAATGACTATGCAATTGAAACATAAACCTAGGTTAGAAAAGGTTGGGCAAATTTTGGAGTGCAACAGGCTCGAGGAAAAGAAAAAGTGAACGAGGGTACACCTGTACAGAGGAATGAGAAGGAAATGTCACTGAAGGACGTAGAGGAGTTTATGCGCCTAATTAGAAAAAGCGACTACAAGATTGTCGAGCACTTGCAACAAACACCATCGAAGATATCCATACTATCATTGTTGTTATGCTCCGAAGCACATCGGAATGCATTGTTGAAGATTTTGGATACTTCATTGGTACCTCAGGATGTGTCTGTCAACCAGTTGGAGGGGGTACTGGCCCATGTGAACGCCGGTCACAGTTTGGGGTTCACTGATTTTGATTTGACCCCAAGGGGGAGAGAACACAACAGGGCGCTGCATGTTTCTGTTGAATGTCGGGGCACGGTTATGTCCCACGTATTGGTAGATACAGGATCTTCTTTGAACGTACTTCCCAAAAAGGCCATGATGAAGCTAGACATCCGGGGAATCATCTGTACACCGAGTGATTTGGTGGTTCGGGCATTTGACGGCACCCGAAGATCGGTGTTTGGATCGATAACGTTACCCTTGCAAGTGGGACCAGAGGTATTTGAAACGGAGTTTTACATTATGGACATTTACCCTGCGTACAGTTGCTTACTAGGACGCCCGTGGATACATGGTGCTGGGGCAGTTACCTCTACTTTGCACCAGAAATTGAAGTATATGGTGGGTGACAGTGTCGCTACCGTCTGTGGAGAGGAGGATATCTTGGTGAGTCACTTGTCCTCATTCAAATACATCGAGATTGATGGTGAAATTCATGAGATGCCCTGCCAGGGGTTTGAAAGTTTGAAAATCAAGGATAAAGCTCCAGCCGTCAGTAAAGCGCCGGAAGTGGCCGTATCCTCGTACAAAGAAGTGCAGGCTTTAGTGCAAGCAGGAGAGACGAAGGGTTGGGGCCGTGTACTAGACATACCTGTGAAGCTAGACAGGTTCGGACTGGGTTATCAGCCGTCATCATCAGCGCCCATTGCAGGGGCACCAAAATTCAAAGGGCCAGTGACGATCACGTCCAGTGGGGTTTGTCTTGAAGCCATCAATGTTGTCTCCGATTCAGAGGAGGGGGATAGTGACTGTGACATGGATGCTTGGATCCAGCCAAGCGTGCCGGGGCAAGGGCTATGCAACTGGTCAATTCAGGAATTTGTTTCCGTGACTACAAAACAGTAATTTCTTTGTTTTTCAATTGTTGAATAATCTGGTGTCCTGCCCGGGACATCGTGACTTTGCTTAGGGTTACTCTTTTATGTACATTGTGATGTTTAGATCATTAAATAAAAAGGCGTTTTTGTTGCATGCAAATATTGTGCTCTCTGTCTTTCCTATTTTTGTTTTACAATAAAATGGCAACGTGGTTACTCGCTTTATGCACATTTTGAAGCATTTAACCATTTCTTTTGCAGGATAACGTTTTCAAATGACACCATCGAACCGCCTATGCTCATTTCGACTTTGAGCACCCGGTATTTCAGGCCGAAGAGGAGGTTGTCGAAGATGGCGAAGTTCCAGAAGAATTGACCTGGTTGTTAAAACAAGAGGAACGAATCATTCTGCCTCATGAGGAGGTCATTGAAATTATTAACCTGGGGTCGGAAGGGGTTGAAAGGAACATCCGTATAGGAGCCGCGCTGCAGAGCGACGTCAAGTGAAGATTGGTTGAGATGCTCAGAGATTACAGTGATGTATTCGCTTGGTCGTACGAAGACATGCCTGGGCTGGACACGGATATGGTTGTGCATCGTTTGCCACTAAAAGAAGAATTCCCGCCGGTTAAGCAGAAGCTTCACAGAACTAGGCCTGATATGGCAGTGAAAATTAAGGAGGAGGTCCAAAAGCAGTGGGATGCCGGTTTCCTAGCTGTTACAAAGTATCCCTCATGGGTCGCTAATATTGTACCAGTGCCGAAAAAGGACGGTAAAGTCAGAATGTGCGTGGACTACCGTGATCTAAACAAAGCGAGCCCAAAAGATGATTTCCCACTTCTGCACATTGATGTGTTGGTTGACAATACGGCTCAGTTCTCTGTCTTTTCTTTCATGGATGGATTTTCGGGGTATAATCAGATCAAGATGGCACCCGAAGACATGGAGAAGACCACTTTCATAACACCGTGGAGAACATTTTGTTACAAAGTGATGCCCTTCGGACTGAAAAATGTTGGGGCAACATATCAAAGAGCGATGACTACTCTCTTTCATGACATGATGCATAAGGAGATCGAGGTCTATGTAGATGATATGATTGCCAAATCCCAGACGGAGGAAGAACATTTGGTAAATCTGCTGAAGCTATTCAAGAGGCTTAGGAAGTTCAGGTTGAGACTGAACCCTAATAAATGCACCTTCGGGGTGAGATCGGGTAAACTGCTGGGGTTTATCGTGAGAGAAAAAGGAATAGAGGTGGATCCTGCAAAGATCAAAGCAATTCAAGAGATGCCAGCGCCTAAAACAGAAAAAGAAGTACGAGGATTTTTAGGGAGACTGAACTACATTGCCAGGTTCATATCTCACCTGACAGCTACGCGTGAGCCGTTATTCAAGCTGTTGAAAAAAGACCAGGCTGTAACATGGAATGAAAATTGTCGAAAGGCTTTCGATAAAATAAAACAGTATTTGCAGGAGCCTCCTATTTTGATACCTCCAGTGGCAGGGAGACCCTTGATTATGTATTTGACGGTTCTTGAGGGAAGTATGGGTTGTGTTCTCGGTGAACACGACGAGACAGGAAGAAAAGAGCATGCGATATACTACCTGAGTAAGAAGTTTACTGAATGTGAATCTCGATACTCAATGCTCGAAAAAACTTGTTGCGCGCTAGCCTGGGCCGCCAAGCGTTTGAGGCAATACATGCTGAACCATACAACCATGCTCATCTCGAAGATGGATCCTATCAAATACGTATTTGAAAAGCAGGCATTATCGGGGAGAATTTCCTGTTGGCAGATGGTTTTGACCGAATACGACATCCAGTATGTCTCACAGAAGGCTATAAAGGGGAGTGTATTATCTGAGTATTTGGCAGAGCAGCCTATTGAGGACTACCAATCGATGAGGTTTGATTTTCCTGACGAGGATATCATGTACCTAAAGATGAAAGATTGTGAAGAACCGTTGCCGGACGAAGGACCAGAATTGGGTTCCAAATGGAAGTTGATCTTTGACGGAGCTGTAAACTCCTATGGTAGCGGAATAGGGGCAATCATCACTACTCCACATGGGTCGCACATACCATTCACTGCTCGATTGACCTTTCCAGTTACCAATAATGAAGCCGAATACGAAGCTTGTATCATGGGGCTTGAAGAAGCCATTGATTTGCGAATCAAAAATCTGGATGTATATGGAGACTCAGCTCTGGTGGTGAATCAAATAAAAGGAGAATGGGAGACACGTCAACCCAATTTGATACCGTACATGAATTACGCGAGGAGATTGTTGCCCTTCTTTGACAAGGTTGAATTGCATCATGTACCGCGAGCAGAGAATCAGATGGCTGACGCTCTGGCCACATTATCTTCCATGTATAAAGTCAATTTTTGGAATGAGGCTCCCATAATTGTTATCTCCCGGCGTGATAGACCCGCCTTCGTATTTGCCATTGACGAAGCATCTGATGATAAATCCTGGTATTTTGACATCCATAATTTCCTGAAAAACAAAGAATATCCGGCTGGGGCATCCAGTCACGATCAGAAGACTCTCAGGAGATTGGCGAGTAATCTCTATCTGAATCCAGACGGTGTCCTATACAAGAGAAATCACGACTTGGTGCTACTACGTTGTGTAGACGAGAAAGAGGCGAAGTTGTTCATGGAGGAAATACATGAGGGTACATTCGGTACGCATGCTGGTGGGCATGCTATGACGAGGAAGCTGCTGCGGGTAGGTTATTATTGGCTAACTATGGAAACCGATTGTTTCAAGTTTGCAAAGAAGTGTCATAAGTGCCAGATCTATGCAGATAAGATCCTTGTGCCTCCGAGTCCTCTAAACGTGATGTCGTCACCGTGGCCATTCTCAATGTGGGGAATCGACATGATTGGAAAGATCGAGCCGACGGCATCTAACGGACACCGTTTCATTTTGGTAGCAATCGATTATTTTACCAAATGGGTGGAAGCGGCATCCTATGCAAATGTGACCAAGCAGGTGGTAGCCAGGTTTATCAAGCGAGATATCATTTACAGATATGGAATCCCCGAGCGGATAATTACCGACAACGGTTCGAACTTAAATAACAGAATGATGAAGGAGTTGTGTCAGAGTTTTAAGATCGAGCATCACAACTCTTCCCCTTATCGACCCAAGATGAATGGCACTGTTGAGGCGGCCAATAAGAACATAAAGAAGATTGTTCAGAAGATGGTGGTGACCTATAAGGATTGGCATGAGATGCTACCTTTTTCTTTGCACGGTTATCGTACGACGGTACGCACGTCAACCGGGGCAACCCCGTTCTCGTTGGTATATGGAATGGAAGCAGTGTTACCACTGGAAGTTGAGATTCCTTCCCTGAAGGTATTACGAGATGTCCAACTGGACGAGGCAGAATGGGTGAGAGACAGGTTGAACCAGCTGAGTTTAATAGATGAGAAGAGGTTAGCTTCTCTAGCATATGGTCGTTTGTACCAGAGCCGAATGAAGAAAGCATATGATAAAAAGGTACATCCTCGGAGCTTTCAGATGGGCGACCTTGTGCTAAAGAGGATTCTCCCGCCACAGGCAGATCACAGGGGCAAGTGGACCCCCAACTACGAAGGGCCATACGTTGTCAGAAAAGTATTTTCAAGAGGAGCTTTATTGTTGTCCACCATGGACGGTGAGGACTTTACATCGCTTGTGAATTCGGACGCAGTTACAAAATACTTTGCTTGAAATTGACCCGCTGGACAAAAAAGGAGAGTCCAGGCAAAAATGGGGCATCCTGGCGAACCAAAAACAGAATAAAAGGTTCGGGCAAAAGTTAGGGATAAAATTGAAAAAAATGTACACCCGCGAAGTCGAAAACCTACACTGGGCGGCTTCGGCAAAAAAGGGTATCCCGGTAAATTTAAAACCCGTAAAGGGCGGTTCACGCAAAAGTTAGGGATTTGAAAAGATAATGACTGCAGTCCGAATTTGATACTGCATTGCACATTGGTGCCGGAGAATACTTGAGGATTCGTTTATCAGATACAACCTCTTCGGAAAGTTGAATACCGGGAAAGCGCCAGAGTCAGGCGAGTCATAGGAGGATCAGCTCATGGTGTTTGTCTGCATCCCGTTGCCGACATGTGTACACATTTGTGTTAGTATTTATGCTTCCTATGCATACTTGTGTACTTGTTTGTGCGTAGCTACCTCTTTTCAGGAGTTACATCCAGTGTACAAAACTCCGCCTGTTTAGAGGCCCTATCAATAAAACATGTTATTCAGTACTTGATATTTGTTCTTTATTGTTTTATATGTGAAAAAACGCCGATTGTTTTGACAAAACTAGCATGTACATAACGATGTTGGCCCTTGCCAATAATTGCTAAAACTTTGAATTGACTGAAATGATGTCACGAATGCTAACCCGAATAGATTCGGTTGTATGGACTTGTTTTGTCGCGTTTGTGCTGTTTTGCAGGGTCCTTGCCTGTTTGAAGCAATCGAAAGAGAATTACTATGGCCTAGCCAGGGCATTGGATGAAAGATGTGATTACAGTTGATGTAAATCCCCACGCAGGTCGTGTTCCCGGAAGTGGAAATGGCACTCCCCTTTATTGAAGGACAAGATTAATTCCCCAGAAGAGTATCTTAATAGAGGTGTCTCCGGCAAGGTGGTAATCCCCACAGAATTGAGCATGTGTAGATGCAATCCCCAGTTGAGAAGGTTCTCAAGATGGATGACCAAGTCAAAATTGGTTCAGAAAGATGGTTTTTCTTTTTCCCCCGCAGGGTCAGTTATTTCCAACAAGAGTTGATAATCTCAAGATTGTGATTTGTATTCAGACAGTATGATTTCCTCCACAAGGACTTTCTATCCCGAGCAGAGTTGTTTAGCCTCAGAGTAGTGATTCCAGGTTGGCCGACTGTGCTCAGACAATGTACATTCCTCAAGGAAGATCCATTATCCCCAGTAGGGTCGTCTACTCTCTCCAGCAGAGGTTTCCTTCCCGGTAGGATCCTTTATTCTCCCCCAGCGGAGCCAGTTTTGTCTCCAAGAGAGTCGTTTCTTCCCCCCAGCGGAGTTCTCTCTATTCAGCAAGAATTTTCTTTCCTCCCAGTGGAAATTAAAGTTCAGATCTCTCCCTAGCAGAGTTGGTTGTATGTCCTGGCATTTATTTTTCCAGAATACTTCGTGATACCCGTTCACTCCCTAGCATGGTGTTATTTGTCCTCAACAGCAAGGATTGGTGAAGCAAGCTCATCAGAGCTTATCCCCAGCAGCTTGAACCTGCATTTGCATCGACATATAATGTCATATTTGCATCCACCAAATAAAACGCGTAGCATTTCCATATTGTATGGAGCATTACGCCATTATCAAACATACACATTTTGAAGCATAGATCAGGTTGATTGACTCTTTGCTTTCAGGTATTTTCTTAATAGGAGTATGGAGTTCTAAAGATCAGATGGTACTAGACAATCGAGGTCTCGCCCGGAGACGTGAGATGTAGTTCAGTTTATTGTTCCCCACAGAGTTTCCAATTGAGGCATTGTTGTACCCGGCCAGCGGGATGTTTTTTCAAGATTGTTGTGCATTGGCACGAGGTTTTCACGAAATCAAAATTCAGAGGTGGTCACTTGGTATTGACGCGAGTGTTTGACAGTTATTCTCGGAATATCCCCCAGCGGAGTTAGTTACTGCAAAGAATAGGCAAAGAAACTATGTCCGAGAAGAAGACATTCCTGTGTGATGGGCAGACGAAGAAATTCCTGTGTGATGGGCAGAAGTCAAAGTTCCTGTGTGATGGGCAGACGAAGACATTCCTGTGTGATGGGCAGAAGTCAAAGTTCCTGTGTGATGGGCAGACGAAGACATTCCTGTGTGATGGGCAGAAGTCAGAATTCCTGTGTGATGGGCAAAAGTCAAAGTTCCTGTGTGATGGGCAGACGAAGACATTCCTGTGTGATGGGCAGAAGTCAGAGTTCCTGTGTGATGGGCAGACGAAGACATTCCTGTGTGATGGGCAGAAGTCAAAGTTCCTGTGTGATAGGCAGACGAAGACATTCCTGTGTGATGGGCAGAAGTCAAAGTTCCTGTGTGATGGGCAGACGAAGACATTCCTGTGTGATGGGCAGAAGTCGGAATTCCTGTGTGATGGGTAGAATTTAGAGTTCCTGTGTGATGTACAGAAGTCAAAGTTCCTGTGTGATGGGAAGACGAAGACATTCCTGTGTGATGGGCAGAAGTCATAATTCCTGTGTGATGGGCAGAATTCAGAGTTCCTGTGTGATGGGCAGACGAAGACGTTCCTGTGTGATGGGAAGATGAAGGTTTTTCTGTGTAATGGGCAGATTAGGATTTTCAGTAAAGTGGATAGAAGTATGTTCCCGTGTCAGATAGGCGGATGACGATTTCTTTGCAGTTATACACAAAGGTGTGTTCCCGTTTCGGATAGGCGGATGAAGAGTTTGTGTGACATAAGCAAGAGGTGTGTTCCCGTTTCGGATAGGAGGATGATTTCCTCGTAGGGAGCATAATATGTCTCCCATGACAAGATAGAGCTGCATTCTTACAAAAGTCTTCTTCCGGTGAAGCCACTAAGGATTTTTCCAGTATTGACAGAATAATGATGAAGTCGGATCAGTAAAAAAGATTTTTCCCCAAGTAGTGGTGTAGTTGTTTTGCAGTTGGCAAATTTCCGGGTTTATTGGTATTCAACCGTTTCGTACCTCGATTGTCTGAAGGCTCCAGGCGTTTCACCCAGTCGGGTCCAAATTGTTTGAATAAGGGCAGTTGTTGCACCCCAAAATTTGACCAACTTATTTCACCTGATTTTATGTTTCATAGCTTTAGCATTTGCATATTAGGTCATATTAGGTCATGTACATAACTCATTCATCTGCATAGCATAGCATGGGCAAGCTATCCAACAAGGGACCGAGTGCCATTCTTATCTCTATGAGCCTATGAAGAGGTTCTTATTCAAAATTTAAGCCTATGCAAGTCATCAGAAAGGAATTGAAGCTTGAGAAGTTAGTGGACCAATCAGTGGGTTTTTCTCCTATCTTGAGGGGGTTTGAAGACTATCAAAGAGATTGTGGTCTATGAATTGAGGGCATGGAACGTATATAGACATCATGGAAGACCTAGAGGGTCATTTTTAGAGTGAGACAAGTCATTGATGTGATTACAAGAACTACAGTTGAAGGCAGTCAATTAGGGTTTCATCTGGGTCAACCCTAGGTCAACCCTAGGTCAAATACTTGATTGAAGGGACATCAAGGCCTGTTTTAAGAATGGGGGATCCATAATTTGATATGTGGATATGGATGTGGTGTTGTGCCAAGGAGAAATCAAAAGAAATCAAGAAGAAGAGAAGTTTCTAAATTAGGGTTTCAGTGTAAAATCCCCTGATTTAGGGCAAACTTCCAAGCAGAATAATTCAAGATACAAGTCTCTAATGGATCTTTGGCCAACATGGAACTTGTAGAGTATCTTAAGACCTTTAATTTGAGTGGTGGAAGGCATTAAGGAGATTTGTAGAACTCAAGTTATGGTTCTTGCAAGTTATAGGTCATCAGAGGCATCTGAAATTTGTCTGTGAAAGTTACTTGACTTCCCAGCAACTTTTGCCCCATAAGGAGTTTTCAAATGGATTTTTGGCCAACATTAAAGTTGTTCCTAATAATCTTATATTTCTAGAAAGGTATGGTATGCCTCAATATGGTTTGTGGAGATCTACTTATGATCTTGACAAGCCAAGGGCATTTTGGGCATTTAGAGGTTATAAGTCATTTCAAGCATAAGGCCATATCTCCTACTTCCAAGCTTCAAATGGAAAAATCTTCAACATCAAACTTGCTTATAATGATGATTTAAGGCTATTAGGGAGGTCATGAGATGTTAAAAAGGCTTGTATCAAAAAGTGATAAAAATGGCCTAAAAAAGGGGAATAAGTCAAATAAAGTGGTGAAAAAAAAAATCAAATTTTGGGTTAGAGGTCACAAACAAGCCATATGACATACCAATTTGATTGTAAAATGCATTTTAAAGACAATGGCATTGGCACATTTTTGAATTGAGCAATAATTTCATGACTTGCTTTGTAAAAGTGGTTACTTGAAATGTAAGTCACTAATCCAAACCACTTAACAAGGCACTTGGAAGGCTATTTTGGCTGGAAACTTCCAAGGGAAGATACATGAACAATCTAGAAATTTCCAAGGGAAGATACATGAATAATCTAGAAAGTTCCAAGGGAAATGGATTTTATTATTTTGGGCTTGGGCTTCATTTCTAGAATATTCCAATCATCTCTATAAATGTTTAGAAACTCATTTGAAGCAAGGTTGGTGATTGATTGGAGTTGGATTGGAAGAGAGCATATCAATTTTCAAGAGAGAAAATCAAGTGGTGATTCTTCATTCAAGGCGATTTCGGTTCGATTCGAAGATTGTAGCACTTTCCTTGCATATTGTTGAACGAATTTGAAGCTTTCGGAAGTACGAAAAGAGCCGAAGATACTCCGTTTCGAAGCTCCGATCAAGGTATGTAAACCTTCACTTTCCCATGGATTTAGGATGAGATAATTAGAAATTCTCATGCGGTTAGGATCATGAACACCTATGGATGATTTTAGGATTGTTAATTTGGAGATTTTCTTCATTCCCTTTTTCTTTTTATTTTTCTGTTTTGAGGCCTGTTTGCTTTTATTACGTCAAAAATAGTAAAAATGTTCAAGAAATTATGAAATTGTTTTCTACAGATCTTGATTATCTTAAGAAATTTTAGGCGCTGAGTTTGCATTTTTTAGATTTTTTTTGATTTAGTTATGATTTTTCTTTCGTGCTAATATCTATTTGTGTACATAACTGTTCATCTGTTTTGTTTAATTTTGTTCTCTTTGATGCTTCATGATTTTGAGCTGATTTTTGGATATGTTTTAGACGATATGCATAGGGTTCCCCATAAATTTTATTGGAATTTCTAGATGATTCTAAGTTTAGTTTTGAATCCGCTTTTTAGAGCCATCGCCATCTGAATGTTCCCTGGAAACTTTATAGGTTTTCCTTTAGAAAGTGACATTAACTTTAGAGTTTGGTTTTAAGTTTTTTTACCATAGTTTGCTAACATCGTCAGGATATTGTATAATTTTTCTTAGATTTTTGTGGATTGTTTTCCCATTTCTTTTGCATTTTACATTCTGATGAGTATTTTGCATGATGTTTGCTTTGCATATTTGATACCGCTGTTTTGTAGAATTTTTTTCTCTCAATTGGTGATGATTCTTACTTAGATCTTTTGGTAGATTGTAGCTAACACTCGCATGTTCCCTTAGGAATTTTTGTAGATTTTCTAGATGTAATTTGGTTCTGTTTTAGGGTTGTTGATTAGGACCTTCCCAATTGATGGTTAACCTTGACCCCTTGCATGTTAGGAATTGTTTAGACCCCTTAGAAATTGATATAGGGTTTGATCTTCGATCTTGATAATATAGATATTAATATACTTTAGGGTTTCCCTTAGGATAATGTGATAAAACTTTAGAATAAAAATGGTAGTAAAAAAATGTTGAAATAGATATGGTGTAATAAAAAACTTAGAATAATTAGGGTTTTGAACATAACATAGGTGCAACAAAACAATTTCTTTTTGGGCTTTTTAGGTTGAATTAGAAGATGGGACTATAGGGGTATTATGGGAAAGTGTAGTAGATCCCTTAGAATAAGTATTAGAATTTCCCCTATTATATTAATATATTTAGTATATTTTTGTAATTTGTTTGATTGTATGGTGTGCCTGTTTTGGGGTTATTGCTTGTTATTTGGGCTTGTTGGGCTTGCTTGGGGTTTGGGCTTGGCTTGAAGACCATGGATGGTGAAGCATTGAAGACAAAGACAAAGTCAAGGATTGAAGAAGAAGTTCAAGAGTTGATGAAAATTGTAGCTTGCTTATAGCTGTTGAAGATCACAGGAACTAGGAGCTAGGTAGAGCTTAGAGTAGAAATTTTATTCTTAAACATGGATGACTTTGTTTGCCTCCATCCCTCTCTATGATTCAGAGTCTCTCTAGGATACTCACCCCCTTCCTTTGGAAGGCTTGGTGACAGTATCTAAGAGATAGAACTCTTGAGAGAAACATTCTACATTTTGTTAACAGACTGTTTGCCACCTTTGGTGGTTAACTAACTGTTTAACATCTCAATTCATCCTATTAATTGTTCCTCATCCTGGAGAGTTTGATTTGAAGAAAAGCCATGAAAGATTAAAGATGGAAGTCATTGTTTGAAGATTGTGCTGTTGAAGCTGTGCATGTGACTGCTGCTGTTTGAAGCCCTGCTGCTTGAAGCCCTGCTGCTTGAAGCTGTGGAAGATGATTACTGTTAGAGTTTTCCTCCTTGAAGATAGATGCTTGATGGAAGCTTGTTGATGAAGACTTTTCTTGAAGATGTTGATGGAGCTTGCTGTGTAGAGTTGCTGTTTCCGGTTTATTTTTTGCTGTTTAGAAGCTTTTGATGTATTGTTTGAGTTTCCGGGACTGTATTGTTTGCCAATTAATCTGTTAGGTTGAAAGTGAATTTTGTTCGCTTTTGCCTGTTGTTTTCAAGGTTCGAGGAAGAGCAGGACTCCCTTGCCTAGCTTGTACTGCTGCATTCATGCATTTTACTGCTTTACTGTATATATGCTGTTGTTTTTCCGTTTATCCCCTTAGGATCTCTGTTTCTCTCTGCGCAAGAGAGAAATATGACAGACATTAGGTTCTTATCCATGCATGACAACATTAGGTTAGATTTTGATTCCCTTTTTTAAACCATAGGTTAGAGTTGCTGTTTCTCTTCTTTCTCAAAACAATCAGAAAAACACAATAAACATTTCAAACACCATAAAAAACAGTTCTTTCGTAAAAGACTGTAAACCAATCAAAAACGTCATTTTTGTCCGCTTGGACCCATAATCAGGAGAAAACCTTTTTCAGAAGGATAAAAAACAATCAAGACAGACTTGTGTCGTACGTGGCCCGAACTACGTTTGCTCTGATCTTTCATGCTGTATGAAAGTACGTAGGCATAGGATGCGATATCCTAGCGAGCAACCTTCCCCTCCTTTCCCGTAGGTAGGCGAACTACGTTGACTCTGATTTCTCGTTCCAGACGGGAATACGTAGGCATAAAGTGCGATACTTTGCCGAGTCATTTTATTTTCTTTTAACCCCAGTCCTGTAGAATAGATAGAATAACAATCCGTACCAGAAAACAAGCATGGATCCCGTCGAGTACGACGGACGTGAGGGGTGCTAATACCTTCCCCTTGCGTAACCGACTCCCGAATCCAGGATTTGGTTGCGATGACCATTCCTTTCTCGTCTTTGCGGTAGGTTTACTCTGAGCGTTTCCTTTCCCTCCGTTGGGATAAATAACGCACGGTGGCGACTCTTCTGTTCAGCCGGCGCCGATTTTCGCAGTAGCGACAACTGGCGACTCTGCTGGGGATCCAACGTCCCCTGGCTGTTAAGGACTGCGATAGTTCCTTATGCATTTGGGATCCAACGTCCCTTAAGCGAGTCAATCCTAACGTTTGTTTTCCCGTCGAGGAATTTGTATGGATTTACATTTATGTCATTTACCTTCAGCACTATATTATTGATTATTGTTGTTATTGGGGGTTGTGACGGATGTTCTATTATTGAGAGATAAGCCGGACCTGGGCTTGAGTGTACTTAAAATTAGAGTGGAAAGTAGCGCACGCCCACTTGCTTTGCAGGTCTTGGTGTCCCGCAAAATTCACACTCAGACGAGGTTCCTCTGGTTGGCCTCCTGTCCCACCCTTTGGGTGGCGTGGGTTGCTGGTTAGTTGAATTGTCGACTCTGGGAACCGATCAATTGGAAGTTGGCTAAGTGAGGCCTCTTCAGGATTTGATGATGCCATTCCTTCTGGGAATCGTATCATCAACCCTGAAAGTCTGTGACGCCAACGACCGCATAGGATGCCATACCATTGTCAGTTATTAGGACACCTACCTGGGAGAGGGTTTTGGGACTATGCAGGTAACCAGACCTCCAGATACCGGTTTGTTTCTTGATTTGAGATTCAGGATATTTATGGACAGTTGAGGGGTCTATCAGAGACCAGGATTGGAGCTTCGTATTGGGTCTGTCTAAGACCAGAGTTGAGGATTTCTGGATGGTCTGTTTGAGACTTATGATGTGGTTTGGGCTTCTTAGCCATGGCACCTGGTTCCCTTGTTGCATCTATTTGCATTGCATTGTTGCATAACCATTATCATGTGCATTTCATTAACGTGTGTCTGTGCTGCAGGTGCATTTGCATTTTCCCTGATTCTAGCGTCCGGATTTCTGATTATTGATCATGGCTAGCTTGAGAAGGACAGTTGCATACAAATTACCAACCCCTGATGTTATTCCCCTGATTGGTTTGATTTACCTTGCTGAGGAGGATGTCCAGAGAAGCTTCAGGATGAGTTACGGAAGACTGTTGAGGTTGGTTCGTATACCAACTGAGGTTGAGCTGGATGGGCTGTATACATTGATGCAATTTTATGACCCTGCCTTGAGATGCTTCACTTTCAAGGACTTTATTTTGGGGCCCACCTTGGAAGAGTACGCAGAGTTTGTTGAGCTGCCCGTGCAGAATAAGGTTCCTTTCATTCACTTTGACGCTAAGCCTAGGTTGGAAGACTTAGCAAAGGCTTTACACTTGGACGCTTCTGAGCTATTGGTGACTTCTTCGCGCGGGGTTCCAGGCTTCTCCCTCCAGTTCCTGATTGGTAAAGCCCAGGAATACGCCAAGAGTGGATGTTGGATAGTCTTTAATGCTGTGTTGGCTCTGTGCATCTATGGGATAGTATTGTTTCCCAACATCCCAGATTTTGTGGACTTTGACGCCTTTCATTTGTTTGCCGCTGGCAACCCTGTACCCACATTGCTCGGGGTTTTCTACCATTCGTTGCATTACAAGAATGAAAAGAGGAGAGGGAAGAGCGTTCACGTTTGTGTGCCATTGCTGACCATGTGGTTTGAGAGCCACCTTCCTAAGAAAAAACCTTTGGTGGAGGTTGCAGATACAGCTGACTGGCCGAAGCGCCTGATGAGACTCTCTTCTGAAAACATTAATTGGTTTGACAGGGATTTGCTAGGGTCTGAGGTGATTTTCAGTTGCTCTGGATATCCAAACGTGCCTTTGATAGGAAGGAAAGGATGCATCAATTATAATCCATCTCTGTTTGTTCGCCAATTTGGATATGCATTGAAGGATCCACCTAGGGAGGAAGAAGTACAGGAATCTCTATACTTCACTGGTGATGTGAACGGAGAATTATTAGCCCAACTTCAACACGCTTGGATACGCATCAACAGGAGAGGGAAACCACTATTGGGCAAGAACGACAGTCAAGCTTACGCACCGTACAAAGCCTGGGTACAAGAAAGAGCAAAACAGTTGCTAATGCCGTTTCCAGCTGTACCAGTCCATGTTCCTGTTCCAGTAGAGGAACCAACCACCGTTACCAGGGAAGTATATGAGCAAGTTGTAAAAGAGAAGGAAGCCTTGCTGTTGGCTAATGAAGAACTAGAGAAAGAACTGGCTCAGCTCAGAAGAGAGAAGAATGAAGCTGCATACTCTCTCCAACAACAGACTGAAACAGTAGCTTCGTTGAATGCTAAGCTGGTTGAAGAGAAACAGAAACGGGAGCGTCTGGGAAAGGATTTCAAAAGTTCACATGATATGCTTGAATCAAAGAAAACGGCACTAGACGTAGCTTATCGAGAAATCTCTTCCTTCAGCAAAACGTGGAATGCCACGCTGACCAATAACAAGGAAAGGGAGGACAAACTAAAGCAGCAGATTTCTGACTTGGAACACCAGCTGAAGACTAGCAAGCTCAAGTACGAAGAGGAAGTTATGGCTAGATGGGCTCTTCAGGACGCATTGAATGAGGTAGCCAAACGCAAGAAAGAAGCTCGTTCCCAGAAGAGAAAGGTTGATGATTGCTTTGGGGACGGTGAATGGGAAGAATCTATCGAGGATTTGAAGCGTGTGATCAGGCGGGGTGACGCACTGATTGAAGGATTGCTTGCTCAGCCGGACCATCCAAAGACCAAAAGGCTATTGAAGGAGTACAGGGGCTACGAACCTACTTGACTTGATTTGTATATTGTTGTTTTGAGCTGACCATCACCAGGCCTGTTGGTTGGGGTCATGCCTTCTATTGTACTACCTCACATTGATGTATAACTTTGCCCGATCAGCTATATACAAGTTGTTCTGTCTTCTGTGAATGATTATCAGCCAATTATCACCGCACTGTCACGGCACGACACGACACAGAGCACATGGCACTAGAGTTGGGGAAATAATACGCCCTAACACACAGACACATATTGCATTGCATGTGCATACATATTGCATTTATCAGCTAATTATTGAAACTGTATCTCATCTTCTGCATCTCGACAGGTTTACAGAATTGCAAGTCAACATCCTCATCGGTATCCCACTCGCACAAACTATAAGAAGATTATGGATCAAGTACAGCAAGAGATGCAGGAGATGCGGGAGAGGCTCACACAGTTCATGCAGACTATGGAAACGGTTATGAAGGGGCAGGAAAACCTGCAGACTCTGGTGTTGCCGCTATTGGCAAAGGCAAATGGAGGTGGTAACGAGGACCACCACTCTGTACAAGTTGAGACTATTCATGGAGGCAGTGTGCATACTCCTCAGCCTGTAGTGAACCCTCTTGTGGTAAATGTGTCCGGCGCGAATGCGAACAACGGGGCTGGCACCGGAAATGGCAACAATGGAGTTGGAAATGAAGTTGTTGTTAATAATGTTGGACTCAAGGATGCCAATCTGGGGGCGTCAATAACAACGGAGATAATGGTTTCGGAAACGCAGGTTTCGGATACAATGAGCAAGGCTTTGGCTATGGTGGTCAGGATGGCAGGTTTGGCTTTAGATACGACGGTGCTGGTATGGTTAACCAAGGTTATGGAGGAATGGCTAATAATGGTAACGGCACTGGATTCGTTAATAATGGGTATGGACTGGCTGGTATCAATCAGGGATACGGAATTAGAGGTCAAGGACCAATGATGAATCAGAATGTATTTGGCCGCAATCAAGGGTATGATGGCTTTGGCAATGAAAATGTCAACTGGAACGAAGATCAGCAGGAAGATGCATTCTCTGGTAGAGGTTTTGACGGTCCTGTAGACAACACGCAGCGAATTAAGATGCTCGAGGAGTAGATGAAAGGTGTTGTGAATCAAAGTGCTTCTGGTTTGGACATGACCACGATGGGACTGGTACCCGGTCTGAGGGTACCTTTGAAATTTAAGGCTCCAACTTTTGACAAGTACAAGGGAGATACTTGCCCCAAGGTTCATGTGCGGTCGTACTATAGAAGAATGTCGGCTTATTCGAATGACGAAAGAATGCTGATGCATTTCTTTCAGGACAGTTTGTCTGGTCCTTCTCTTGAATGGTACATGGGGTTAGAGCCTACCCAGATAAAGACTTGGAAACAGTTGGCCGACGCATTTGTGGCGCATTATAAATACAATAGTGACTTGGCCTCGAATCGGATCCAGTTACAGGGTTTGTCCTAAAAGAAAGATGAAAGCTTCAAGGAATACGCGCAGAGATGGCGCGATATGGCCGCACGAGTCCATCCTCCGCTGGATGACAAAGAGATGAATGATATGTTCGTAGGGACATTTACTGGTGTATTTTATGATAAGTTGTTCCGTACTTCCTTGGGTAGTTTCTCGTACCTAGTCTTGATGGGTGAGAAAATCGAAAGTAATATTAAAGTGGGCATATTCCACGCTGAGGAATCCACTTCATCGGGAAATAACAGAAAAGGTTATGGTGGTCGCCGTCAGGGTGACACGAGTGCAGTATTCGGAGGCCGAGGTAGAGGACGTAATCAGTACAATCATCCGCAACAGGTGGCAAGTGTCAAAATTCCATTCCCTCAGCAATCAGTACCGTTACAGCAGATACCGTCGCAACAACAACCACAGCAACATAGACCTAACCAGGGTCAAAGGAGATTTCCTAACACGAGGCCGAAGAGGGTTTTTGATGTACCTCCTTATACATATGCGGAATTGCTTCAAACATTGCTGGGTTTGAATTTAGTAGAAAAGAGGACCATGGCGCCAATGACGGGTACCCCTCCATTTGGCTTTGATACGAATAAGAAATGCGAGTTTCACTCCGGAGCTCCTGGCCACGACATAGAGACGTGTCATGCTTTCAAGCATGTGGTACAAGATCTGCTAGATAGCAAAGCCATCAACTTCGGGCAAGCTGGCCCAAATATCTTGAATTCACCTATGCCCAACCATGGGGCAAATGCTGTGTTGACAGAGGAAGAGCTGAATTTGGTATTGAGTGTCGATGAGCTCAAGACTCCACTGTGCGAGGTTAAAAGCAGATTGTTGAGAGGAGGTGTTCATTCGGGCTGTGATGAGTATTGTCTGGATTGCTGGGCTCAAGATGGGGGCTGCATTAAGTTGAAAAGAGGTATTCAGGCTTTGATGGACGAGGGTAGATTACAGTTTGACAACATAGCCGTTGAGAAACCTGCAGAGGTTATGATGGATGAGGCTAATGATGTAGCGATGGTGACTATCCCACGAAAGACGATTACTATAACGGCGCCATCCAGGCGGCCAACGATCACCATCACAAAAGCGGGGCCTGTCCCGTATGAAAATACTAAAGCCGTACCCTGGACCTACGGGTTGGAAGCCTACTGCAATGGCGAGAAGATAGAATTGAATAAGCAACCAGCTGAAGTTGTTGACAACGTTGTTGGAACTGGTGGGATGACTCGAAGTGGAAGGATCTTTGTGTCACCAGAGGTAGAAGCTCAGCGTTTGGCTCGAGGAAAAGAAAAAGTGAACGAGGGTATACCTGTACAGAGGAATGAGAAGGAAACGTCACTGAAGGACGTAGAGGAGTTTATGCGCCTAATTAGAAAAAGCGACTACAAGATTGTCGAGCACTTGCAACAAACACCATCGAAGATATCCATACTATCATTGTTGTTATGCTCCGAAGAACATCGGAATGCATTGTTGAAGATTTTGGATACTTCATTGGTACCTCAGGATGTGTCTGTCGACCAGTTGGAGGGGGTACTGGCCCATGTGAACGCCGGTCACAGTTTGGGATTCACTGATTTTGATTTGACCCCAAGGGGGAGAGAACACAACAGGGCGCTGCATGTTTCTGTTGAATGTCGGGGCACGGTTATGTCACACGTATTGGTAGATACAGGATCTTCTTTGAACGTACTTCCCAAAAAGGCCATGATGAAGCTAGACATCCGGGGAATCATCTGTACACCGAGTGATTTGGTGGTTCGGGCAATTGACGGCACGCGAAGATCGGTGTTTGGATCGATAACGTTACCCTTGCAAGTGGGACCAGAGGTATTTGAAACGGAGTTTTACATTATGGACATTCACCCTGCGTACAGTTGCTTACTAGGACGCCCGTGGATACATGGTGCTGGGGCAGTTACCTCTACTTTGCACCAGAAATTGATGTATATGGTGGGTGACAGTGTCGCTACCGTCTGTGGAGAGGAGGATATCTTGGTGAGTCACTTGTCCTCATTCAAATACATCGAGATTGATGGTGAAATTCATGAGACGCCCTGCCAGGAGTTTGAAAGTTTGAAAATCAAGGATAAAGCTCCAGTCGTCAGTAAAGCGCCGGAAGTGGTTGTATCCTCGTACAAAGAAGTGCAGGCTTTAGTGCAAGCAGGAGAGACGAAGGGTTGGGGCCGTGTACGAGACATACCTGTGAAGCTGGACAGGTTCGGACTGGGTTATCAGCCGTCATCATTAGCGCCCATTGCAGGGGCACCAAAATTCAAAGGGCCAATGACGATCACGTCCAGTGGGGTTTGTCTTGAAGCCATCAATGCTGTCTCCGATTCAGAGGAGGGGGATAGTGACTGTGACATGGATGCTTGGATCCATCCAAGCGTGTCGGAGAAAGGGCTATGCAACTGGTCAATTCAGGAATTTGTTCCCGTGACTACAAAACAGTAATTTCTTTGTTTTTCAATTGTTGAATAACCTGGTGTCCTGCCCGGGACATCGTGACTTTGTTTAGGGTTACTCTTTTATGTATATTGTGATGTTTAGATCATTAAATAAAAAGGAGTTTTTGTTGCATGCAAATATTGTGCTCTCTGTCTTTCCTATTTTTGTTTTACAATAAAATGGCAATGTGGTTACTCGCTTTATGCACATTTTGAAGCATTTAACCAATTCTTTTGCAGGATAATGTTTTCAGATGACACCATCGAACCGCCTATAACTCATTTCGACTTTGAGCACCCGGTATTTCAGGCCGAAGAGGAGGTTGTCGAAGATGGCGAAGTTCCAGAAGAATTGACCTGGTTGTTAAAACAAGAGGAACGAATCATTCTGCCTCATGAGGAGGTCATTGAAATTATTAACCTGGGGTCGGAAGGGGTTGAAAGGAACATCCGTATAGGAGCCGCGCTGCAGAGCGACGTCAAGCGAAGATTGGTTGAGATGCTCAGAGATTACAGTGATGTATTCGCTTGGTCGTACGAAGACATGCCTGGGCTGGACACGGATATGGTTGTGCACCGTTTGCCACTAAAAGAAGAATGTCTGCCGGTTAAGCAGAAGCTTCGCAGAACTAAGCCTGATATGGCAGTGAAAATTAAGGAGGAGGTCCAAAAGCAGTGGGATGCCGGTTTCCTAGCTGTTACAAAGTATCCCTCATGGGTCGCTAATATTGTACCAGTGCCGAAAAAGGACGGTAAAGTCAGAATGTGCGTGGACTACCGTGATCTAAACAAAGCGAGCCCAAAAGATGATTTCCCACTTCCGCACATTGATGTGTTGGTTGACAATACGACTCAGTTCTCTGTCTTTTCTTTCATGGATGGATTTTCGGGGTATAATCAGATCAAGATGGCACCCGAAGACATGGAGACGACCACTTTCATAACACCGTGGAGAACATTTTGTTACAAAGTGATGCCCTTCGGACTGAAAAATGTTGGGGCAACATATCAAAGAGCGATGACTACTCTCTTTCATGACATGATGCATAAGGAGATCGAAGTCTATGTAGATGATATGATTGCCAAATCCCAGACGGAGGAAGAACATTTGGTAAATCTGCTGAAGCTATTCAAGAGGCTTAGGAAGTTCAGGTTGAGACTGAACCCTAATAAATGCACCTTCGGGGTGAGATCGGGTAAACTGCTGGGGTTTATCGTGAGCGAAAAAGGAATAGAGGTGGATCCTGCAAAGATCAAAGCAATTCAAGAGATGCCAGTTCCTAAAACAGAAAAAGAAGTACGAGGATTTTTAGGGAGACTGAACTACATTGCCAGGTTCATATCTCACCTGACAGCTACGTGTGAGCCGTTATTCAAGCTGTTGAAAAAAGACCAGGCTGTAACATGGAATGAAAATTGTCAAAAGGCTTTCGATAAAATAAAACAGTATTTGCAGGAGCCTCCTATTTTGATACCTCCAGTGGCAGGGAGACCCTTGATTATGTATTTGACGGTTCTTGAGGGAAGTATGGGTTGTGTTCTCGGTCAACACGACGAGACAGGAAGAAAAGAGCATGCGATATACTACCTGAGTAAGAAGTTTACTGAATGTGAATCTCGATACTCAATGCTCGAAAAAACTTGTTGCGCGCTAGCCTGGGCCACCAAGCGTTTGAGGCAATACATGCTGAACCATACAACCATGCTCATCTCGAAGATGGATCCTATCAAATACGTATTTGAAAAGCAGGCATTATCGGGGAGAATTGCCCGTTGGCAGATGGTTTTGACCGAATACGACATCCAGTATGTCTCACAGAAGGCTATAAAGGGGAGTGTATTATCTGAGTATTTGGCAGAGCAGCCTATTGAGGACTACCAATCGATGAGGTTTGATTTTCCTGACGAGGATATCATGTACCTAAAGATGAAAGATTGTGAAGAACCGTTGCCGGACGAAGGACCAGAATTGGGTTCCAAATGGAAGTTGATCTTTGACGGAGCTGTAAACTCCTATGGTAGCGGAATAGGGGCAATCATCACTACTCCACATGGGTTGCACATACCATTCACTGCTCGATTGACCTTTCCAGTTACCAATAATGAAGTCAAATACAAAGCTTGTATCATGGGGCTTGAAGAAGCCATTGATTTGCGAATCAAAAATCTGGATGTATATGGAGACTCAGCTCTGGTGGTGAATCAAATAAAAGGAGAATGGGAGACACGTCAGCCCAATTTGATACCGTACATGAATTACGCGAGGAGATTGTTGCCCTTCTTTGACAAGGTTGAATTGCATCATGTACCACGAGCAGAGAATCAGATGGCTGACGCTCTGGCCACATTGTCTTCCATGTATAAAGTCAATTTCTGGAATGAGGCTCCTAGAATTGTTATCTCCCGGCGTGATAGACCCGCCTTCGTATTTGCCATTGACGAAGCATCTGATGATAAACCCTGGTATTTTGACATCCATAATTTCCTGAAAAACAAAGAATATCCGGCTGGGGCATCCAGTCACGATCAGAAGACTCTCAGGAGATTGGCGGGTAATCTCTATCTAAATCCAAACGGTGTCCTATACAAGAGAAATCACGACTTGGTGCTACTACGTTGTGTAGACGAGAAAGAGGCGAAGTTGCTCATGGAGGAAATACATGAGGGTACATTCGGTACGCATGTTGGTGGGCATGCTATGACGAGGAAGCTGCTGCGGGCAGGTTATTATTGGCTAACTATGGAAACCGATTGTTTCAAGTTTGCGAAGAAGTGTCATAAGTGCCAGATCTATGCAGATAAGATCGGTGTGCCTCCGAGTCCTCTGAACGTGATGTCGTCACCGTGGCCATTCTCAATGTGGGGAATCGACATGATTGGAAAGATCGAGCCGACGGCATCTAACGGACACCGTTTCATTTTGGTAGCAATCGATTATTTTACCAAATGGGTGGAAGCGGCATCCTATGCAAATGTGACCAAGCAGGTGGTAGCCAGGTTTATCAAGCGAGATATCATTTGCAGATATGGAATCCCCGAGCGGATAATTACCGACAACGGTTCGAACTTAAATAACAGAATGATGAAGGAGCTGTGTCAGAGTTTTAAGATCGAGCATCACAACTCTTCCCCTTATCGACCCAAGATGAATGGCGCTGTTGAGGCGGCCAATAAGAACATAAAGAAGATTGTTCAGAAGATGGTGGTGACCTATAAGGATTGGCATGAGATGCTACCTTTTGCTTGCACGGTTATCGTACGACGGTACGCACGTCAACCGGGGCAACCCCGTTCTCGTTGGTATATGGAATGGAAGCAGTGTTACCACTGGAAGTTGAGATTCCTTCCCTGAGGGTATTACGAGATGTCCAACTGGACGAGGCAGAATGGGTGAGAGACAGGTTGAACCAGCTGAGTTTAATGGATGAGAAGAGGTTAGCTTCTCTAGCATATGGTCGTTTGTACCAGAGCTGAATGAAGAAAGCGTATGATAAAAAGGTACATCCTCGGAGCTTTCAGACGGGCGATCTTGTGCTAAAGAGGATTCTCCCGCCACAGGCAGATCACAGGGGCAAGTGGACCCCCAACTACGAAGGGCCATACGTTGTCAGAAAAGTCTTTTCAAGAGGAGCTTTGTTGTTTTCCACCATGGACGGTGAGGACTTTACATCGCCTGTGAATTCGGACGCAGTTAAAAAATACTTTGCTTGAAATTGACCCGCTGGACAAAAAAGGAGAGTCCAGGCAAAAATGGGGCATCCTGGCGAACCAAAAACAAAATAAAAGGTTCGGGCAAAAGTTAGGGATAAAATTGAAAAAAATGTACACCCGCGAAGTCGAAAACCTACACTGGGCGGCTTCGGCAAAAAAGGGTATCCCGGTGAATTGAAAACCCGTAAAGGGCGGTTCACGCAAAAGTTAGGGATTTGAAAAGCAAATGACTGCGGTCCGAATTTGATACTGCATTACACATTGGTGCCAGAGAATACTTGAGGATTCGTTTATCAGATACAACCTCTTCGGAAAGTTGAATACCGGGAAAGCGCCAGAGTCAGGTGAGTCATAGGAGGATCATCTCATGGTGTTTGTCTGCATCCCGTTGCCAACATGTGTACATATTTGTGTTAGTATTTATGCTTCCTGTGCATACTTGTGTACTTGTTTGTGCGTAGCTACCTCTTTTCAGGAGTTACATCCAGTGTACAAAACTCCGCCTGTTTAGAGGCCCTATCAATAAAACATGTTATCCAGTACTCGATATTTGTTCTTTATTGTTTTGTATGTGAAAAAACGCCGATTGTTTTGACAAAACTAGCATGTACATAACGGTGTTGGCCCTTGCCAATAATTGCTAAAACTTTGAATTGACTGAAATGATGTCACGAATGCTAACCCGAATAGATTCGGTTGTATGGACTTGTTTTGTCGTGTTTGTGCTGTTTTGCAGGGTCCTTGCCTGTTTGAAGCAATCGAAAGAGAATTACTATGGCCTAGCCAGGGCATTGGATGAAAGATGTGATTACAATTGATGTAAATCCCCACGCAGGTCGTGTTCCCGGAAGTGGAAATGGCGCTCCCCTTTATTGAAGGACAAGATTAATTCCCCAGAAGAGTATCTTAATAGAGATGTCTCCAGCAAGGTGGTAATCCCCACAGAATTGAGCATGTGTAGATGCAATCCCCAGTTGAGAAGGTTCTCAAGATGGATGACCAAGTCAAAATTGGTTCAGAAAGATGGTTTTTCTTTTTCCCCCGCAGGGTCAGTTATTTCCAACAAGAGTTGATAATCTTAAGATTGTGATTTGTATTCAGATAGTATGATTTCCTCCACAAGGACTTTCTATCCCGAGCAGAGTTGTTTAGCCTCAGAGTAGTGATTCCAGGTTGGCAGGCTGTGCTCAGACAGTGTACATTCCTCAAGGAAGATCCATTATCCCCAGTAGGGTCGTCTACTCTCTCCAGCAGAGGTTTCCTTCCCGGTAGGATCCTTTATTCTCCCCCAGCGGAGCCAGTTTTGTCTCCAAGAGAGTCGTTTCTTCCCCCCAGCGGAGTTCTCTCTATTCAGCAAGAATTTTCTTTCCTCCCAGTGGAAATTAAAGTTCAGATCTCTCCCCAGCAGAGTTGGTTGTATGTCCTGGCATTTATTTTTCCAGAATACTTCGTGATACCCGTTCACTCCCCAGCATGGTGTTATTTGTCCTCAACAGCAAGGATTGGTGAAGCAAGCTCGTCAGAGCTTATCCCCAGCAGCTTGAACCTGCATTTCCATATTGTATGGAGCATTACGCCATTATCAAACATACACATTTTGAAGCATAGATCAGGTTGATTGACTCTTTGCTTTCAGGTATTTTCTCAATAGGAGTATGGAGTTCTAAAGATCAGATGGTACTAGACAATCGAGGTCTCGCCCGGAGACGTGTGATGTAGTTTAGTTTATTGTTCCCCACAGAGTTGCCAATTGAGGCATTGTTGTACCCGGCCAGCGGGATGTTTTTTCAAGATTGTTGTGCATTGGCACGAGGTTTTCACGAAATCAAAATTTAGAGGTGGTCACTTGGTATTGAAGCGAGTGTTTGACAGTTATTCTCGGAATATCCCCCAGCGGAGTTAGTTACTGCAAAGAATAGGTAAAGAAACTATGTCCGAGAAGAAGACATTCTTGTGTGATGGGCAGACGAAGACATTCCTGTGTGATGGGCAGAAGTCAAAGTTCCTGTGTGATGGGCAGACGAAGACATTCCTGTGTGATGGGAAGAAGTCAAAGTTCCTGTGTGATGGGCAGACGAAGACATTTCTGTGTGATGGGCAGAAGTCAGAATTCCTGTGTGATGGGCAGAAGTCAAAGTTCCTGTGTGATGGGCAGACGAAGACATTCCTGTGTGATGGGCAGAAGTCAGAGTCCCTGTGTGATGGGCAGACGAAGACATTCCTGTGTGATGGGCAGAAGTCAAAGTTCCTGTGTGATGGGCAGACGAAGACATTCCTGTGTGATGGGCAGAAGTCAAAGTTCCTGTGTGATGGGCAGACGAAGACATTTCTGTGTGATGGGCAGAAGTCAGAATTCCTGTGTGATGGGTAGAATTCAGAGTTCCTGTGTGATGGGCAGAAGTCAAAGTTCCTGTGTGATGGGCAGACGAAGACATTCCTGTGTGATGGGCAGAAGTCATAATTCCTGTGTGATGGGCAGAATTCAGAGTTCCTGTGTGATGGGCAGACGAAGACGTTCTTGTGTGATGAGCAGATGAAGGTTTTTCTGTGTAATGGGCAGATTAGGATTTTCAGTAAAGTGGATAGAAGTATGTTCCCGTGTCAGATAGGCGGATGACTATTTCTTTGCAGTTATACACAAAGGTGTGTTCCCGTTTCGGATAGGCGGATGAAGAGTTTGTGTGACATAAGCAAGAGGTGTGTTCCCGTTTCGGATAGGAGGATGATTTCCTCGTAGGGAGCATAGTATGTCTCCCATGACAAGATAGAGCTGCATTCTTACAAAAGTCTTCTTCCGGTGAAGCCACTAAGGATTGTTCCAGTATTGACAGAATAGTGATGAAGTCGGATCAGTAAAAAAGATTTTTCCCCAAGTAGTGGTGTAGTTGTTTTGCAGTTGGCAAATTTCTGGGTTTATTGGTATTCGACCGTTTCGTACCTCGATTGTCTGAAGGCTCCGGGCGTTTCACCCAGTCGGGTCCAAATCGTTTGAATAGGGGCAGCTGTTGCACCCCAAAATTTGACCAACTTATTTCACCTGATTTTATGTTTCATAGCTTTAGCATTTGCATATTAGGTCATATTAGGTCATGTACATAACTCATTCATCTGCATAGCATAGCATGGGCAAGCCATCCAACAAGGGACCGAGTGCCATTCTTATCTCTATGAGCCTATCAAGAGGTTCTTATTCAAAATTTAAGCCTATGCAAGTCATCAGAAAGGAATTGAAGCTTGAGAAGTTAGTGGACCAATCAGTGGGTTTTTCTCCTATCTTGAGGGGGTTTGAAGACTATCAAAGAGATTGTGGGCTATGAATTGAGGGCATGGAATGTATATAGACATCATGGAAGACCTAGAGGGTCATTTTTAGAGTGATACAAGTCATTGATGTGATTACAAGAACTACAGTTGAAGGCAGTCAATTAGGGTTTCATCTGGGTCAACCCTAGGTCAAATACTTGATTGAAGGGACATCAAGGTCTGTTTGAAGAATGGGGGATCCATCATTTGATATGTGGATATGGATGTGGTGTTGTGCCAAGGAGAAATCAAAAGAAATCAAGAAGAAGAGAAGTTTCTAAATTAGGGTTTCAGTGTAAAATCCCCTGATTTAGGGCAAACTTCCAAGCAGAATAATTCAAGATACAAGTCTCTAATGGATCTTTGGCAAACATGGAACTTGTAGAGTATCTCAATACCTTTAATTTGAGTGGTGGAAGGCATCAAGGATATTTGTAGAACTCAAGTTATGGTTCTTGCAAGTTACAGGTCATCAGAGGCATCTGAAATTTGTCTGTGAAAGTTACTTGACTTCCCAGCAACTTTTTCCCCATAAGGAAATTTCAAATGGATTTTTGTCCAACATGAAAGTTGTTCCTCATAATCTTATCTTTCTATAAAGGTATGGTATGCCTCAATATGATTTGTGGAGCTCTACTTATGATCTTGACAAGCCAAGGGCATTTTGGGCATTTGGAGGTTATAAGTCATTTCAAGCATAAGGCCATATCTCCTACTTCCAAGCTTCAAATGGAAAAATCTTCAACATCAAACTTTCTTAGAATGATGTTTTAAGGCTATTAGGGAGGTCATGAGATGTTAAAAAGGCTTGTATCAAAAAGTGATAAAAATGGCCTAAAAAAGGGGAATAAGTCAAATAAAGTGGTGAAAAAAAATCAAATTTTGGGTTAGAGGTCACAAACAAGCCATATGACATACCAATTTGATTGTAAAATGCATTTTAAAGACAATGGAATTGGCACATTTTTGAATTGAGCAATAATTTCATGACTTGCTTTGTAAAAGTGGTTACTTGAAATGTAAGTCACTAATCCAAACCACTTAACAAGGCACTTGGAAGGCTATTTTGGTTGGAAACTTCCAAGGGAAGATACATGAACAATCTAGAAATTTCCAAGGGAAGATACATGAATAATCTAGAAAGTTCCAAGGGAAATGGATTTTATTATTTTGGGCTTGGGCTTCATTTCTAGAATATTCCAATCATCTCTATAAATGTTTAGAAACTCATTTGAAGCAAGGTTGGTGATTGATTGGAGTTGGATTGGAAGAGAGCATATCAATTTTCAAGAGAGAAAATCAAGTGGTGATTCTTCATTCAAGGCGATTTCGGTTCGATTCGAAGATTGTAGCACTTTCCTTGCATATTGTTGAACGAATTTGAAGCTTTCGGAAGTACGAAAAGAGCCGAAGATACTCCGTTTCGAAGCTCCGATCGAGGTATGTAAACCTTCACTTTCCCATGGATTTAGGATGAGATAATTAGAAATTCTCATGCGGTTAGGATCATGAACACCTATGGATGATTTTAGGATTGTTAATTTGGAGATTTTCTTCATTCCCTTTTTCTTTTTCTTTTTCTGTTTTGAGGCCTGTTTGTTTTTATTACGTCAAAAATAGTAAAAATGTTCAAGAAATTATGAACTTTTATTCTACAGATCTTGATTATCTTAAGAAATTTTATGCGTTGAGTTTGCATTTTTTAGATTTTTTTTTTATTTAGTTATGATTTTTCTTTCGTGCTAATATCTATTGGTGTACATAACTGTTCATCTGTTTTGTTTAATTTTGTTCTCTTTGATGCTTCATGATTTTGAGCTGATTTTTGGATATGTTTTAGATGATATGCATAGGGTTCCTCATAAATGTTTTTGGAATTTCTAGACGACTCTAAGTTTAGTTTTGAATCCGCTTTTTAGAGCCATCGCCATCTGAATGTTCCCTGGACACTTTATAGGTTTTCCTTTAGAAAGTGACCTTAACTTTAGAGTTTGGTTTTAAGTTTTTTTTACCATAGGTTTCTAACATCTTCAGGATATTGTATAATTGTTCTTAGATTTTTGTGGATTGTTTTCCCATTTCTTTTGCATTTTACATTCTGATGAGTATTTTGCATGATGTTTGCTTTGCATATTTGATACCGCTGTTTTGTAGAATTTTGTTCTCTCAATTGGTGATGATTATTACTTAGATCTTTTGGTAGATTGTAGCTAGCACTCGCATGTTCCCTTAGGAATTTTTGTAGATTTTCTAGATGTAATTTGGTTTTGTTTTAGGGTTGTTGATTAGGACCTTCCCAATTGATGGTTAACCTTGACCCCTTGCATGTTAGGAATTGTTTAGACCCCTTAGAAATTGATATAGGGTTTGATCTTCGATCTTGATAATATAGATATTAATATACTTTAGGGTTTCCCTTAGGATAATGTGATAAAACTTTAGAATAAAAATGGTAGTAAAAAAATGTTGAAATAGATATGGTGTAATAAAAAACTTAGAATAATTAGGGTTTTGAACATAACATAGGTGCAACAAAACAATTTCTTTTTGGGCTTTTTAGGTTGAATTAGAAGATGGGACTATAGGGGTATTATGGGAAAGTGTAGTAGATCCCTTAGAATAAGTATTAGAATTTCCCCTATTATATTAATATATTTAGTATATTTTTGTAATTTGTTTGATTGTATGGTGTGCCCGTTTTAGGGTTATTGCTTGTTATTTGGGCTTGTTGGGCTTGCTTGGGGTTTGGGCTTGGCTTGAAGACCATGGATGGTGAAGCATTGAAGACAAAGACAAAGTCAAGGATTAAAGAACAAGTTCAAGAGTTGATGAAAATTGTAGCTTGCTTGTAGCTGTTGAAGATCACAGGAACTAGGAGCTAGGTAGAGCTTAGAGTAGAAATTTGATTCTTAAACATGGATGGCTTTGTTTGCCTCCATCCCTCTCTATGATTCAGAGTCTCTCTAGGATACTCACCCCCTTCCTTTGGAAGGCTTGGTGACAGTATCTAAGAGATAGAACTCTTGAGAGAAACATTCTACATTTTGTTAACAGACTGTTTGCCACCTTTGGTGGTCAACTAACTGTTTAACATCTCAATTCATCCTATTAATTGTTCCTCATCCTGGAGAGTTTGATTTGAAGAAAAGCCATGAAAGATTAAATATGGAAGTCATTGTTTGAAGATTGTGTTGTTGAAGTTGTGCATGTGACTGCTGCTGTTTGAAGCCCTGCTGCTTGAAGCTGTGGAAGATGATTACTGTTAGAGTTTTCCTCCTTGAAGATAGATGCTTGATGGAAGCTTGTTGATGAAGACTTTTCTTGAAGATGTTAATGGAGCTTGCTGTGTAGAGTTGTTGTTTCCGGTTTATTTTTTGTTGTTTAGAAGCTTTTGATGTATTGTTTGAGTTTCCGGGACTGTATTGTTTGCCAATTAATCTGTTAGGTTGAAAGTGAATTTTGTTCGCTTTTGCCTGTTGTTTTCAAGGTTCGAGGAAGAGCAGGACTCCCTTGCCTAGCTTGTACTGCTGCATTCATGCATTTTACTGCTTTACTGTATATATGCTGTTGTTTTTCCGTTTATCCCCTTAGGATCTTTGTTTCTCTCTGCGCAAGAGAGAAATATGACAGACATTAGGTTCTTATCCATGCATGACAACATTAGGTTAGATTTTGATTCCCTTTTTTAAACCATAGGTTAGAGTTGCTGTTTCTCTTCTTTCTCAAAACAATCAGAAAAACACAATAAACATTTCAAACACCATAAAAAACAGTTCTTGCGTAAAAGACTGTAAACCAATCAAAAACGTCATTTTTGTCCGCTTGGACCCATAATCAGGAGAAAACCTTTTTCAGAAGGATAAAAAACAATCAAGACAGACTTGTGTCGTACGTGGCCCGAACTACGTTTGCTCTGATCTTTCATGCTGTATGAAAGTACGTAGGCATAGGATGCGATATCCTAGCGAGAAACCTTCCCCTCCTTTCCCGTAGGTAGGCGAACTACGTTGACTCTGATTTCTCGTTCCAGACGGGAATACGTAGGCATAAAGTGCGATACTTTGCCGAGTCATTTTATTTTCTTTTAACCCCAGACCTGTAGAATAGATAGAATAACAATCCGTACCAGAAAACAAGCGTGGATCCCGTCGAGTACGACGGACGTGAGGGGTGCTAATACCTTCCCCTTGCGTAACCGACTCCCGAATCCAGGATTTGGTTGCGATGACCATTCCTTTCTCGTCTTTGCGGTAGGTTTACTCTGAGCGTTTCCTTTCCCTCCGTTGGGATAAATAACGCACGGTGGCGACTCTTCTGTTCAGCCAGCGCCGATTTTCGCAGTAGCGACAGCTGGCGACTCTGCTGGGGATCCAACGTCCCCTGGCTGTTAAGGACTGCGATAGTTCCTTATGCATTTGGGATCCAACGTCCCTTAAGCGAGTCAATCCTAACGTTTGTTTTCCCGTCGAGGAATTTGTATGGATTTACATTTATGTCATTTACCTTCAGCACTATATTATTGATTATTGTTGTTATTGGGGGTTGTGACGGATGTTCTATTATTGAGAGATAAGCCGTACCTGGGCTTGAGTGTACTTAGAATTAGAGTGGAAAGTAGCGCGCGCCCACTTGCTTTGCAGGTCTTGGTGTCCCGCAAAATTCACACACAGACGAGGTTCCTCTGGCTGGCCTCCTGTCCCACCCTTTGGGTGGCGTGGGTTGCTGGTTAGTTGAATTGTCGACTCTGGGAACCGATCAATTGGAAGTTGGCTAAGTGAGGCCTCTTCAGGATTTGATGATGCCACTCCTTCTGGGAATCGTATCATCAACCCTGAAAGTCTGTGACGCCGACGACCGCATAGGATGCCATACCATTGTTTGTTATTAGGACACCTACCTGGGAGAGGGTTTTGGGACTATGCAGGTAACCAGACCTCCAGATACCGGTTTGTTTCTTGATTTGAGATTCAGGATATTTATGGACAGTTTAGGGGTCTATCAGAGACCAGGATTGGAGCTTCGTATTGGGTCTGTCTAAGACCAGAGTTGAGGATTTCTGGATGGTCTGTTTGAGACTTATGATGTGGTTTGGGCTTCTTAGCCATGGCACCTGGTTCCCTTGTTGCATCTATTTGCATTGCATTGTTGCATAACCATTATCATGTGCATTTCATTAACGTGTGTATGTGTTGCAGGTGCATTTGCATTTTCCCTGATTCTAGCGTCCGGATTTCTGATTATTGATCATGGCTAGCTTGAGAAGGACAGTTGCATACAAATTACCAACCCCTGATGTTATTCCCCTGATTGGTTTGATTTCCCTTACTGAGGAGGATGTCCAGAGAAGCTTCAGGATGAGTTACGGAAGACTGTTGAGGTTGGTTCGTATACCAACTGAGGTTGAGCTGGATGGGCTGTATACATTGATGCAATTTTATGACCCTGCCTTGAGATGCTTCACTTTCAAGGACTTTATTTTGGGGCCCACCTTGGAAGAGTACGCAGAGTTTGTTGAGCTGCCTGTGCAGAATAAGGTTCCTTTCATTCACTTTGACGCTAAGCCTAGGTTGGAAGACTTAGCAAAGGCTTTACACTTGGACGCTTCTGAGCTATTGGTGACTTCTTCGCACGGGGTTCCAGGCTTCTCCCTCCAGTTCCTGATTGGTAAAGCCCAGGAATACGCCAAGAGTGGATGCTGGATAGTCTTTAATGTTGTGTTGGCTCTGTGCATCTATGGGATAGTATTGTTTCCCAACATCCCAGATTTTGTGGACTTTGACGCCTTTCATTTGTTTGCCGCTGGCAACCCTGTACCCACATTGCTCGGGGTTTTCTACCATTCGTTGCATTACAAGAATGAAAAGAGGAGAGGGAAGAGTGTTCACGTTTGTGTGCCATTGCTGAGCATGTGGTTTGAGAGCCACCTTCCTAAGAAAAAACCTTTGGTGGAGGTTGCAGATACAGCTGACTGGCCGAAGCGCCTGATGAGACTCTCTTCTGAAAACATTAATTGGTTTGACAGGGATTTGCTAGGGTCTGAGGTGATTTTCAGTTGCTCTGGATATCCAAACGTGCCTTTGATAGGAAGGAAAGGATGCATCAATTATAATCCATCTCTGTTTGTTCGCCAATTTGGATATGCATTGAAGGATCCACCTAGGGAGGAAGAAGTACAGGAATCTCTGTACTTCACTGGTGATGTGAACGGAGAATTATTAGCCCAACTTCAGCACGCTTGGATACGCGTCAACAGGAGAGGGAAACCACTATTGGGCAAGAACGACAGTCAAGCTTACGCACCGTACAAAGCCTGGGTACAAGAAAGAGCAAAACAGTTGCTAATTCCGTTTCCAGCTGTACCAGTCCATGTTCCTGTTCCAGTAGAGGAACCAACCACCGTTACCAGGGAAGTATATGAGCAAGTTGTAAAAGAGAAGGAAGCCTTGCTGTTGGCTAATGAAGAATTAGAGAAAGAACTGGCTCAGCTCAGAAGAAAGAAGAATGAAGCTGCATACTCTCTCCAACAACAGACTGAAACAGTAGCTTCGTTGAATGCTAAGCTGGTTGAAGAGAAACAGAAACGGGAGCGTCTGGGAAAGGATTTCAAAAGTTCACATGATATGCTTGAATCAAAGAAAACGGCACTAGACGTAGCTTATCGAGAAATCTCTTCCTTCAGCAAAACGTGGAATGCCATGCTGACCAATAACAAGGAAAGGGAGGACAAACTAAAGCAGCAGATTTCTGACTTGGAACACCAGCTGAAGAGTAGCAAGCTCAAGTACGAAGAGGAAGTTATGGCTAGATGGGCTCTTCAGGACGCATTGAATGAGGTAGCCAAACGCAAGAAAGAAGCTCGTTCCCAGAAGAGAAAGGTTGATGATTGCTTTGGGGACGGTGAATGGGAAGAATCTATCGAGGATTTGAAGCGTGTGATCAGGCGGGGTGACGCACTGATTGAAGGATTGCTTGCTCAACTGGACCATCCAAAGACCAAAAGGCTATTGAAGGAGTACAGGGGCTACGAACCTACTTGACTTGATTTGTATATTGTTGTTTTGAGCTGACCATCACCAGGCCTGTTGGTTGGGGTCATGCCTTCTATTGTACTACCTCACATTGATGTATAACTTTTCCCGATCAGCTATATACAAGTTGTTCCATCTTCTGTGAATGATTATCAGCCAATTATCACTGCACTGTCACGGCACGACACGACACAAAGCACATGGCACTAGAGTTGGGGAAATAATACGCCCTAACGCACAGACACATATTGCATTGCATGTGCATACATATTGCATTTATCAGCTAATTATTGAAACTGTATCTCATCTTCTGCATCTCGACAGGTTTACAGAATTGCAAGTCAACGTCCTCATCGGTATCCCACTCGCACAAACTATAAGAAGATTATGGATCAAGTACAGCAAGAGATGCAGGAGATGCGGGAGAGGCTCACACAGTTCATGCAGACTATGGAAACGGTTATGAAGGGGCAGGAAAACCTGCAGACTCTGGTGTTGCCTCTATTGGCAAAGGCAAATGGAGGTGGTAACGAGGACCACCATTCTGTACAAGTTGAGACTATTCATGGAGGCAGTGTGCATACTCCTCAGCCTGTAGTGAACCCTCCTGTGGTAAATGTGCCGGGCGCGAATGCGAACAACGGGGCTGGCACCGGAAATGGTAACAATGGAGTTGGAAATGAAGTTGTTGTTAATAATGTTGGACTCAAGGATGCCAATCTGGGGGGCGTCAATAACAACGGAGATAATGGTTTCGGAAACGCAGGTTTCAGATACAATGAGCAAGGCTTTGGCAATGGTGGTCAGGATGGCAGGTTTGGCTTTAGATACGACGGTGCTGGTATGGTTAACCAAGGTTATGGAGGAATGGCTAATAATGGTAACGGCACTGGATTCGTTAATAATGGGTATGGACCGGCTGGTATCAATCAGGGATATGGAATTAGAGGTCAAGGACCAATGATGAATCAGAATGTATTTGGCCGCAATCAAGGGTATGATGGCTTTGGCAATGAAAATGTCAACTGGAACGAAGATCAGCAGGAAGATGCATTCTCTGGTAGAGGTTTTGACGGTCCTGTAGACAACACGCAGCGAATTAAGATGCTCGAGGAGCAGATGAAAGGTGTTGTGAATCAAAGTGCTTCTGGTTTGGACATGACCACGATGGGACTGGTACTCGGTCTGAGGGTACCTTTGAAATTTAAGGCTCCAACTTTTGACAAGTACAAGGGAGATACTTGCCCCAAGGTTCATGTGCGGTCGTACTATAGAAGAATGTCGGCTTATTCGAATGACGAAAGAATGCTGATGCATTTCTTTCAGGACAGCTTGTCTGGTCCTTCTCTTGAATGGTACATGGGGTTAGAGCCTACCCAGATAAAGACTTGGAAACAGTTGGCCGACGCATTTGTGGCGCATTATAAATACAATAGTGACTTGGCCCCGAATCGGATCCAGTTACAGGGTTTGTCCCAAAAGAAAGATGAAAGCTTCAAGGAATACGCACAGAGATGGCGCGATATGGCCGCACGAGTCCATCCTCCGCTGGATGACAAAGAGATGAATGATATGTTCGCAGGGACATTTACTGGTGTATTTTATGATAAGCTGTTCCGTACTTCCTTGGGTAGTTTCTCGTACCTAGTCTTGATGGGTGAGAAAATCGAAAGTAATATTAAAGTGGGCATATTCCGCGCTGAGGAATCCACTTCATCGGGAAATAACAGAAAAGGTTATGGTGGTCGCCGTCAGGGTGACACGAGTGCAGTATTCGGAGGCCGAGGTAGAGGACGTAATCAGTACAATCATCCGCAACAGGTGGCAAGTGTCACAATTCCATTCCCTCAGCAATCAGTACCGTTACAGCAGATACCGCCGCAACAACAACCACAACAACAACAACAACAGCAGAGACCTAACCAGGGTCAAAGGAGATTTCCTAACACGAGGCCGAAAAGGGTTTTTGATGTACCTCCTTATACATATGCGGAATTGCTTCAAGCATTGCTGGGTTTGAATTTAGTAGAAAAGAGGACCATGGCGCCAATGACGGGTACCCCTCCATTTGGCTTTGATACGAATAAGAAATGCGAGTTTCACTCTGGAGCTCCTGGCCACGACATAGAGACGTGTCATGCCTTCAAGCATGTGGTATAAGATCTGCTAGATAGCAAAGCCATCAACTTCGGGCAAGCTGGCCCAAATATCTTGAATTCACATATGCCCAACCATGGGGCAAATGCTGTGTTGACAGAGGAAGAGCTGAATTTGGTATTGAGTGTCGATGAGCTCAAGACTCCACTGTGCGAGGTTAAAAGCAGATTGTTGAGAGGAGGTGTTCATCCGGGCTGTGATGAGTATTGTCTGGATTGCTGGGCTCAAGATGGGGGCTGCATTGAGTTGAAAAGAGGTATTCAGGCTTTGATGGACGAGGGTAGATTACAGTTTGACAGCACAGCCGTTGAGAAACCTGCGGAGGTTATGATGGATGAGGCTAATGATGTAGCGATGGTGACTATCCCACGAAAGACGATTACTATAACGGCGCCAGCCAGGCGGCCAACGATCACCATCACAAAAGCGGGGCCTGTCCCGTATGAAAATACTAAAGCCGTACCCTGGACCTACGGGTTGGAAGCCTACTGCAATGGCGAGAAGATAGAATTGAATAAGCAACCAGCTGAAGTTGTTGACAACGTTGTTGGAACTGGTGGGATGACTCGAAGTGGAAGGATCTTTGTGTCACCAGAGGTAGAAGCTCAGCGTTTGGCTCGAGGAAAAGAAAAAGTGAACGAGGGTATACCTGTATAGAGGAATGAGAAGGAAACGTCACTGAAGGACGTAGAGGAGTTTATGCGCCTAATTAGAAAAAGCGACTACAAGATTGTCGAGCACTTGCAACAAACACCATCGAAGATATCCATACTATCATTGTTGTTATGCTCCGAAGCACATCGGAATGCATTGTTGAAGATTTTGGATACTTCATTGGTACCTCAGGATGTGTCTGTCAACCAGTTGGAGGGGGTACTGGCCCATGTGAACACCGGTCACAGTTTGGGATTCACTGATTTTGATTTGACCCCAAGGGGGAGAGAACACAACAGGGCGCTGCATGTTTCTGTTGAATGTCGGGGCACGGTTATGTCCCACGTATTGGTAGATACAGGATCTTCTTTGAACGTACTTCCCAAAAAGGCCATGATGAAGCTAGACATCCGGGGAATCATCTGTACACCGAGTAATTTGGTGGTTCGGGCATTTGACGGCACCCGAAGATCGGTGTTTGGATCGATAATGTTACCCTTGCAAGTGGGACCAGAGGTATTTGAAACGGAGTTTTACATTATGGATATTCACCCTGCGTACAGTTGCTTACTAGGACGCCCGTGGATACATGGTGTTGGGGCAGTTACCTCTACTTTGCACCAGAAATTGAAGTATATGGTGGGTGACAGTGTCACTACCGTCTGTGGAGAGGAGGATATCTTGGTGAGTCACTTGTCCTCATTCAAATACATCGAGATTGATGGTGAAATTCATGAGACGCCCTGCCAGGGGTTTGAAAGTTTGAAAATCAAGGATAAAGCTCCAGTCGTCAGTAAAGCGCCAGAAGTGGCCGCATCCTCGTACAAAGAAGTGCAGGCTTTAGTGCAAGCAGGAGAGACGAAGGGTTGGGGCCGTGTACTAGACATACCTGTGAAGCTGGACAGGTTCGGACTAGGTTATCAGCCGTCATCATCAGCGCCCATTGCAGGGGCACCAAAATTCAAAGGGCCAGTGACGATCACGTCCAGTGGGGTTTGTCTTGAAGCCATCAATGCTGTCTCCGATTCAGAGGAGGGGGATAGTGACTGTGACATGGATGCTTGGATCCAGCCAAGCATGCCGGGGCAAGGGCTATGCAACTGGTCAATTCAGGAATTTGTTCCCGTGACTACAAAACAGTAATTTCTTTGTTTTTCAATTGTTGAATAATCTGGTGTCCTGCCCGGGACATCGTGACTTTGCTTAGGGTTACTCTTTTATGTACATTGTGATGTTTAGATCATTAAGTAAAAAGGCGTTTTTGTTGCATGCAAATATTGTGCTCTCTGTCTTTCCTATTTTTGTTTTACAATAAAATGGCAACGTGGTTACTCGCTTTATGCATATTTTGAAGCATTTAACCATTTCTTTTGCAGGATAACGTTTTCAAATGACACCATCGAACCGCCTATGACTCATTTCGACTTTGAGCACCCGGTATTTCAGGCCGAAGAGGAGGTTGTCGAAGATGGCGAAGTTCCAGAAGAATTGACCTGGTTGTTAAAACAAGAGGAACGAATCATTCTGCCTCATGAGGAGGTCATTGAAATTATTAACCTGGGGTCGGAAGGGGTTGAAAGGAACATTCGTATAGGGGTCGCGCTGCAGAGCAACGTCAAGCGAAGATTGGTTGAGATGCTCAGAGATTACAGTGATGTATTCGCTTGGTCGTACGAAGACATGCCTGGGCTGGACACGGATATGGTTGTGCATCGTTTGCCACTAAAAGAAGAATGCCCGCCGGTTAAGCAGAAGCTTCACAGAACTAGGCCTGATATGGCAGTGAAAATTAAGGAGGAGGTCCAAAAGCAGTGGGATGCCGGTTTCCTAGCTGTTACAAAGTATCCCTCATGGGTCGCTAATATTGTACCAGTGCCGAAAAAGGACGGTAAAGTCAGAATGTGCGTGGACTACCGTGATCTAAACAAAGCGAGCCCAAAAGATGATTTCCCACTTCCGCACATTGATGTGTTGGTTGACAATACGGCTCAGTTCTCTGTCTTTTCTTTCATGGATGGATTTTCGGGGTATAATCAGATCAAGATGGCACCCGAAGACATGGAGGAGACCACTTTCATAACACCGTGGAGAACATTTTGTTACAAAGTGATGCCCTTCGGACTGAAAAATGCTGGGGCAACATATCAAAGAGCGATGACTACTCTCTTTCATGACATGATGCATTAGGAGATCGAGGTCTATGTAGATGATATGATTGCCAAATCCCAGACGGAGGAAGAACATTTGGTAAAACTGCTGAAGCTATTCAAGAGGCTTAGGAAGTTCAGGTTGAGACTGAACCCTAATAAATGCACCTTCGGGGTGAGATCGGGTAAACTGCTGGGGTTTATCGTGAGCGAAAAAGGAATAGAGGTGGATCCTGCAAAGATCAAAGCAATTCAAGAGATGCCAGCGCCTAAAACAGAAAAAAGAAGTACGAGGATTTTTAGGGAGACTGAACTACATTGCCAGGTTCATATCTCACCTGACAGCTACGCGTGAGCCGTTATTCAAGCTGTTGAAAAAAGACCAGGCTGTAACATGGAATGAAAATTGTCAAAAGGCTTTCGATAAAATAAAACAGTATTTGCAGGAGCCGCCTATTTTGATACCTTCAGTGGCAGGGAGACCCTTGATTATGTATTTGACGGTTCTTGAGGGAAGTATGGGTTGTGTGCTCGGTCAACACGACGAGACAGGAAGAAAAGAGCATGTGATATACTACCTGAGTAAGAAGTTTACTGAATGTGAATCTCGATACTCAATGCTCGAAAAAACTTGTTGCGCGCTAGCCTGGGCCGCCAAGCGTTTGAGGAAATACCTGCTGAACCATACAACCATGCTCATCTCGAAGATGGATCCTATCAAATACGTATTTGAAAAGCAGGCATTATCGGGGAGAATTGCCCGTTGGCCGATGGTTTTGACCGAATACGACATCCAGTATGTCTCACAGAAGGCTATAAAGGGGAGTGTATTATCTGAGTATTTGGCAGAGCATCCTATTGAGGACTACCAATCGATGAGGTTTGATTTTCCTGACGAGGATATCATGTACCTAAAGATGAAAGATTGTGAAGAACCGTTGCCGGACGAAGGACCAGAATTGGGTTCCAAATGGAAGTTGATCTTTGACGGAGCTGTAAACTCCTATGGTAGCGGAATAGGGGCAATCATCACTACTCCACATGGGTCGCACATACCATTCACTGCTCGATTGACCTTTCCAGTTACCAATAATGAAGCCGAATACGAAGCTTGTATCATGGGGCTTGAAGAAGCCATTGATTTGCGAATCAAAAATCTGGATGTATATGGAGACTCAGCTCTGGTGGTGAATCAAATAAAAGGAGAATGGGAGACACGTCAGCCCAATTTGATACCGTACATGAATTACGCGAGGAGATTGTTGCCCTTCTTTGACAAGGTTGAATTGCATCATGTACTGCGAGCAGAGAATCAGATGGCCGACGCTCTAGCCACATTATCTTCCATGTATAAAGTCAATTTCTTGAATGAGGCTCCCAGAATTGTTATCTCCCGGCGTGATAGACCCGCCTTCGTATTTGCCATTGACGAAGCATCTGATGATAAACCCTGGTATTTTGACATCCATAATTTCCTGAAAAACAAAGAATATCCGGCTGGGGCATCCAGTCACGATCAGAAGACTCTCAGGAGATTGGCGGGTAATCTCTATCTGAATCCAGACGGTGTCCTATACAAGAGAAATCACGACTTGGTGCTACTACGTTGTGTAGACGAGAAAGAGGCGAAGTTGCTCATGGAGGAAATACATGAGGGTACATTCGGTACGCATGCTGGTGGGCATGCTATGACGAGGAAGCTGCTGCGGGCAGGTTATTATTGGCTAACTATGGAAACCGATTGTTTCAAGTTTGCAAAGAAGTGTCATAAGTGCCAGATCTATGCAGATAAGATCCATGTGCTTCCGAGTCCTCTGAACATGATGTCGTCACCGTGGCCATTCTGAATGTGGGGAATCGACATGATTGGAAAGATCGAGCCGACGGCATCTAACGGACACCGTTTCATTTTGGTAGCAATCGATTATTTTACCAAATGGGTGGAAGCGGCATCCTATGCAAATGTGACCAAGCAGGTGGTAGCCAGGTTTATCAAGCGAGATATCATTTGCAGATATGGAATCCCCGAGCAGATAATTACCGACAACGGTTCGAACTTAAATAACAGAATGATGAAGGAGCTGTGTCAGAGTTTTAAGATCGAGCATCACAACTCTTCCCCTTATCGACCCAAGATGAATGGCGCTGTTGAGGCGGCCAATAAGAACATAAAGAAGATTGTTCAGAAGATGGTGGTGACCTATAAGGATTGGCATGAGATGCTACCTTTTGCTTTGCACGGTTATCGTACGACGGTACGCACGTCAACCGGGGCAACCCCGTTCTCGTTGGTATATGGAATGGAAGCAGTGTTACCACTGGAAGTTGAGATTCCTTCCCTGAGGGTATTACGAGATGTCCAACTGGACGAGGCAGAATGGGTGAGAGACAGGTTGAACCAGCTGAGTTTAATGGATGAGAAGAGGTTAGCTTCTCTAGCATATGGTCGTTTGTACCAGAGCCGAATGAAGAAAGCGTATGATAAAAAGGTACATCCTCGGAGCTTTCAGACGGGCGACCTTGTGCTAAAGAGGATTCTCCCGCCACAGGCAGATCACGGGCTTGTTGGACTTGCTTGGGGTTTGGGCTTGGCTTGAAGACCATGGATGGTGAAGCATTGAAGACAAAGACAAAGTCAAGGATTGAAGAACAAGTTCAAGAGTTGATGAAAATTGTAGCTTGCTTGTAGCTGTTGAAGATCACAGGAACTAGGAGCTAGGTAGAGCTTAGAGTAGAAATTTGATTCTTAAACATGGATGGCTTTGTTTGCCTCCATCCCTCTCTATGATTCAGAGTCTCTCTAGGATACTCACCCCCTTCCTTTGGAAGGCTTGGTGACAGTATCTAAGAGATAGAACTCTTGAGAGAAACATTCTACATTTTGTTAACAGTCTGTTTGCCACCTTTGGTGGTCAACTAACTGTTTAACATCTCAATTCATCCTATTAATTGTTCCTCATCCTGGAGAGTTTGATTTGAAGAAAAGCCATGAAAGATTAAAGATGGAAGTCATTGTTTGAAGATTGTGCTGTTGAAGTTGTGCATGTGACTGCTGCTGTTTGAAGCCCTGCTGCTTGAAGCTGTGGAAGATGATTACTGTTAGAGTTTTCCTCCTTGAAGATAGATGCTTGATGGAAGCTTGTTGATGAAGACTTTTCTTGAAGATGTTGATGGAGCTTGCTGTGTAGAGTTGTTGTTTCCGGTTTATTTTTTGCTGTTTAGAAGCTTTTGATGTATTATTTGAGTTTCCGGGACTGTATTGTTTGCCAATTAATCTGTTAGGTTGAAAGTGAATTTTGTTCGCTTTTGCCTGTTGTTTTCAAGGTTCGAGGAAGAACAGGACTCCCTTGCCTAGCTTGTACTGCTGCATTCATGCATTTTACTGCTTTACTGTATATATGCTGTTGTTTTTCCGTTTATCCCCTTAGGATCTCTGTTTCTCTTTGCGCAAGAGAGAAATATGACAGACATTAGGTTCTTATCCATGCATGACAACATTAGGTTAGATTTTGATTCCCTTTTTTAAACCATAGGTTAGAGTTGCTGTTTCTCTTCTTTCTCAAAACAATCAGAAAAACACAATAAACATTTCAAACACCATAAAAAACAGTTCTTGCGTAAAAGACTGTAAACCAATCAAAAACGTCATTTTTGTCCGCTTGGACCCATAATCAGGAGAAAACCTTTTTCAGAAGGATAAAAAACAATCAAGACAGACTTGTGTCGTACGTGGCCCGAACTACGTTTGCTCTGATCTTTCATGCTGTATGAGAGTACGTAGGCATAGGATGCGATATCCTAGCGAGCAACCTTCCCCTCCTTTCCCGTAGGTAGGCGAACTACGTTGACTCTGATTTCTCGTTCCAGACGGGAATACGTAGGCATAAAGTGCGATACTTTGCCGAGTCATTTTATTTTCTTTTAACCCCAGACTTGTAGAATAGATAGAATAACAATCCGTACCAGAAAACAAGCGTGGATCCCGTCGAGTACGACGAACGTGAGGGGTGCTAATACCTTCCCCTTGCGTAACCGACTCCCGAATCCAGGATTTGGTTGCGATGACCATTCCTTTCCCGTCTTTGCGGTAGGTTTACTCTGAGGAAACGCGTTTCCTTTCCCTCCGTTGGGATAAATAACGCACGGTGGCGACTCTTCTATTCAGCCGGCGCCGATTTTCGCAGTAGCGACAGGTGCCATACATGAATTATGCCAGAAGGCTGCTTCCGTTCTTCGATCGAGTGGAACTCCATCATGTGCCCAGGGCTGAAAATCAGATGGCTGATGCTTTAGCCACGTTGGCTTCGATGTATAAAGTCAATTTTTGGAATGAAGCTCCAAGAATTGTCCTTTCTCGTCTTGATAGACCTGCATTTGTCTTTGTGATCGAGGAAGCCTCCGACGGCAAGCCATGGTTCCATGACATCCAGACCTTCCTTATGACTAAGGAGTATCCTGCGGGAGCGTCAACCCAGGATAAGAAGACTCTGAGGAGGCTGTCTGGAAATTTTTATCTCAATCCTGATGGAGTTTTGTATAAAAGAAACCACGATCTCGTGCTACTCAGATGTGTAGATGAGAAAGAGGCGAATATGCTCATGGAAGAAGTCCATGAAGGCACATTTGGTATGCACGCCACTGGGCATGCTATGACAAGAAAGATCCTGAGAGCAGGATACTACTGCTGACGATGGAATCGGATTATTTTAAATTCGCGAAGAGATGTCATAAATTCCAGATTTATGCTGATAAAGTTCATGTGCCGCCGTGCCCTTTGAATGTCATATCCTCCCCGTGGCCGTTCTCCATGTGGGGCATCGACATGATAGGCAAGATCGAGCCCACTGCATCTAATGGTCATCGCTTCATTCTAGTAGCTATCGACTACTTCTCCAAGTGGGTAGAGGCAGCCTCATACGCTAATGTGACCAAACAGGTGGTGGCTAAATTCATAAAGAGGGACATCATCTGTCGTTACGGAATTCCCGAGCGGATCGTTACTGATAAATGTTCGAATTTGAATAACAAGATGATGAAGGAGCTGTGCCAGAGTTTCAAGATTGAACACCACAACTCATCTCCTTACCGGCCGAAGATGAATGGCGCCGTTGAAGTGGCCAATAAGAACATCAAGAAGATTGTTCAGAAGATGGTTGTGACCTACAAAGATTGGCACGAGATGCTGCCATTTGCACTGCACGGTTATCGTACGACGGTACGTACGTCAACCGGGGCAACTCCTTTCTCCTTGGTGTACAGTATGGAAGCTATCCTACCGTTAGAAGTGGAGATCCCTTCTTTACGAGTTTTAGTTGATGTGAAACTCGACGAGGCAGAATGGATTAAGAACCGACTAAACCAACTCAGCCTGATGGACGAGAAGAGGTTAGCATCGATTGCGCATGGTCGTTTATACCAAAGCCGAATGAAGAAAGCTTATGATAAGAAGGTGCGTCCTAGAAGCTTTCAGACGGGTGATCTCGTCCTGAAGAAGATTCTTCCTCCACACTCCGATCACCGGGGCAAGTGGACTCCCAATTACGAAGGTTCGTACGTCGTCAGCAAGGTCTTCTCGGGAGGAGCCTTGTTGTTATCCACGATGGATGGCGAAGATTTTGCATCCCCGGTGAACGCGGACGCAGTTAAAAAATACTTTGCTTAAAAAATGACCCGCTGGAAAGAAAAAGAATATCCAGGCAAAAATGGGGCATCCCGGCGAACCATAAAAAAGGAAAAAGGTTCGGGCAATAATTAGGGATATAAATTGAAAAAATGTACACCCGCAAAGTCGAAAACCTTGAAGGGCGACTTTGGCAAAAAAGGGTATCTTGGTGAATCGAAAACCCGGAAGGGCGATTCAGGCAGAAGTTAGGGATTTGAAAAAGCAAATGACTGTGTTCCGCGTGTGGACTTTCATTGTTTAGTGGTTTGGAAGACCTGAGGGCCGTTTATCTGAATCAATCTCTTCTGAAGCTGAAGCGTCGGAGATGTATCGAAGTCGAGTGGGTCATAGAGGGATCAACTCATGGTGTTCGTCTACGCCTCGTTGCCGACATGTGTATATACTGATGTATATTTATGTTTTATTCTTGCGCAACTTCCTCATTCCAGGGGCTTGCATCCGTTGTAAAACATTTTTACCCATTCAGGGGTTCGTTATTAATAAAATGTATACTATTCAGCAATTCTGTTTGTCTGTTTAGCATTTATCTGTTTTGTTTGCGAAAAAGAACGCCGATGTTTTTGATAAAATGCGCATACATAAACTTACTGGCCTAGGCCACTGATTGTTGAAACAATGAATTACTTAAACATTGTCACAAGATGATGACCTTGATAGGCCCCTTTGAGAAGGGTATCTTGTCTGTTTGTTTGTGTTGTTACAGGTGTAGCAGGCAGTACACCGTATGCGTCCCCAAGCAGGATGATTCCTTTTTCTCCAACGAGTTCAATAGCCTCTCCCCACAGAGTCTGAACATGAGATCGTAAAGCATTGATATGTCTCCCCAGGCAGAGAAGATTCTCTCCCCAATCAAATATATCCCGAAGGGTCGTCATCTCCCCAGCTGAGTCACATACTGGAGTGTGCAGCAATTGATAGTTCCAGACTGAAGTCTTCAGCAGAATTGAAATTCCCCGCAGAGTCGTACTCTCCCCAGCAAGCAGGACAATTCCTTCTTCCCCAGCCGAGTTTGCAGCTCCCCAAGAGAGCCGAGTCCTTGGAAAGCAGTCCGGGCCACGATTGGTTTTCCCTAGTAGAGTGTTGAATAGCTGATGCTGTATTTCCCCGGAGAAGTCGTTACCTCCAGGAAAGGTTGGCTGCGAATGCCGTGCAGTTTGTTTCCGCAATTGACGTCGCTTCCCTCAGCAGGTCCAGGTTCTCGTAGAGCTTCGTTCTCCTGCAGCAGTCGACTGAAGTCTGTTTCCCCAGGCGGAGTCCAATTGAAATTGACGTGACTTCTCCTCCTTGGCAGGATGAGTCCTTCCTCCACCAGATTGGTTCTTTCTCCTTGACAGGAGGATGTTCCCTTCAGCATTTATTTTGCTGATGGGGTCATAGCATTTTGCATGATTGCATAGCATTTACCTAAAAAATGCGTAGCATTTCCACCGTGTGGAGCATTGCGTCGTTGCCAAAGCATATGCATATGAAACATGAGCTAGGTCGTTACCGTTCTTGTTTTTCAGGTGTTCCTCCGCAAAGTCGCTTGCTCAAGATGATTCTTGAATTCCCCAGCAAAGTCGTTTACCCAAGATGATTCTTGAATTCTCCAACGAAGACGCTCGTTTAAGATGATTCTTAAAATCCCCAGTGAAGTCGCAAGAGTTGGTTGCTCAAGTTGACGCTTAGAGTCCCCGGCAGAGTGTTCGCTCAGGATGATTCCTGAAATCTCCAGCAGAGTTATTGGTTCAGGATGATTCTTGAAGTCCCCACGGAGTTAGTTGTCCAAGATGATTCTTGAAGCCCTCAGCAGAGTTGATTCACCCAGAATGATTTCTGGACACCCGAAGCGGAGTTACTTGATAGTTCCCCAGAATCCCCAGCAGAGATGTGTCATCCCCAGCAGGTTCCTGAATAGCGAAGTTGAAACTTCCCTTGAAGACTTGATGATTGAAGTCCAACCGTACTGAAGAAGCAGTTCTCTCAGCTGATGCGGAGTGCCTGATGGCAGAAGTTTGGATATCCCCAATCGGTTCATGATTGACTGAGAATTCTATTCCCGACTTGGTAATGAAGTCCGGCTGATGCCCAAAAAATTTCTTTGAATGCCCGATGGCATGATTAACGTGATTGTTGACCTGACGAGTCCCGAGGAGTCCCGATGCCTGACAGCATGATCGACCATGTATCACCGGTTACCGTGTGACCAATTCCCCAGCCAGCTGTCGTGCAACTAATATTTCAATTTTCGTATACTGTCCCCATCAGAGTACCGTGTACTTTTGCAGTTGGCAAATTTCCGGGTTTGTTGGTATTCAACTGTCTCGTACCTTGATTGTTTGAGAGCTGTTCGCTTCTCACCCAGTCAGGTCCAAGCCATTTGAATAGGGGCAGCTGTTGCACCCCAAAATTTTCCCAACATTTCTTTACCCAGCTTATGTTTCATTTCATTCACATTAGCATTATCATTTGCATTTCATTGACATTTATGCAGGAGATCAAGAGGTATGATTACCAACCAAGAGCTGCACAAGACTATGAAGCTAGCTAAGAAGGTTATTCAAGAGCTCAAGGGTTGATATCCTTGTCAGAGAAGTTAAAAGATCCTCAGGGAGAGTGGTTGAAACCAAGAGGTTGTGTGCCTCCTAACTTGAGAGTTGTGGGAGCTCCTCAGATGATTCTGAAGCCAGGAATGTGGACTTGAAGCCTTGAGAGGGCTTATGAGATGTCTTGAAAGCCATCATGAGGCCTAGATAGGTCATTGTGCAAGAATAAGAGGCCTCAGCCATGAGTGGTGCAGCTAGGGTTTGACTGGGTCAACCCTAAGTCAACTGAAGACTTGGAGGAAGTTGAGACCTAATCCAAGAGCCATGTGATAATGGATTGATGCATTGAGATGTTGTAAGGATGATTCCAAGGTCAACTCATCATGATTGGAGAGTTTGAGAAGTTTCAAGCTAGGGTTTCTAAGGCTTGACAGTGTAAAATCCCCTAGTTTGACCCCTATCTTCAAGGCAGTTTAGCTCAAGATGTGATTGTCATCTCATCTTACCCCCAACATGAATGTTTTAGATCTTGATCTTAGCTTTAATTTGAGTACTAGAAGTCCTTAATAGGATTTGTAGAACTCAAGTTATGCCTTTGACAAGTTACAAGTCATCTGAGGCATGTGAATTTGGAGCTTGAAAGTTACCCAGCTTGCATGACACTTTTGCTCTAGAAGGATGATTCCTATGAACTTTTAGTCAACATGAATGTTGTTCCTTATCCTCTTAGATTTCTAGAGAGTACTAGAAGTCCTTCATAGGATTTGTAGAACTCAACTTATGGCTTTGACAAGTCAAGGGCATTTTGGTCATTTGGAGATTACAGGTCATTTCAAGCATAAGGCCATAACTCCTATTTCCAAGCTTCAAATGGGAAAATGTCCAACATCAAAGTTGTTCAAAATGATGTTTTTAGCTTGTCTAAACATCAAGTGTCCATTGATATGGGTTATATCAAGCATTGGTTGAAGAAACTTCACATGAAAGCCATTTTAATGAATTAAAATGAGAATATTCAAAATAAATGAGATTAACATGTTTCCAAGTCAAATTTGTGGTCATTTTGAAGGGAATTAATGTTTTAGAAAGATTGGCATTGCGAAATTTTGAATTTGAGGTCCATAGCATGGTCATTTGGATGGTTACTTCACAATTAAGAAACATATCATATACACTCCATATGTTAAAACCAAAGGAAGAAAACCATTACATCACACTCCTTAATGATTAAGTGAATGGTTTGGATTGAGTTTAGAGCATGAGTAAGGCTTGAAGGCACATTTCCATGTTGAAATTTGGAAGGAAAGGTGAACATCCAAAATCAATAATTAGGCCTAGTTTGGGCTTGATATCCATCTGAACACACTATAAGTATGAAGTAGAACGAATTTGGAAGTTTCTGGAGCAGAATTCTGTTGAGAATCCATTGATGTGAAGTGAAGAAAAAGCTTGAAAATTGGAAATGAATTTTGGAGAATCAAGAGGTTGCAGCAAGAACTGAGCATCAAGAATTGTCCACCATTACTCCTTGAAGGATTCTGCATAGTTTGAGAGAGAATTGAGGCGCATAACCACTGCAATCCAAGCTTCAAGGTTGGTTCTAAGTTCTTGAAATATATCTTTGATTATGTACTTTTAATCCATTAGAAGCATGTGTTTAGGTTCCCCTTAACATGTAGATGAATTCTGGTTAGTTAATTTGATGGTTAGAGACAAGTTAGGGTTCCTTCCATTTTCGGTTGAGATATGGTTTTGGCGAATCGTGTGTTTTCAGTATAAACTAGTGACATGGTTAGATTCCTGAGAAAATTCTGATCAAGATTCATGTAGACATCGTGACCAATGGTTGAGTGTAGAAGGATCTAGGGTTGCACAGGGGTGGCCGGAAAAGCCACCGGCGACTTGGGCTTACGCGCGTGAGTTGCAGGTTTGAAACGAGGAAGATATAATCCTCACCATTCGTTCGTATGGAGAAATTGAATTGGTCTGTGGATCCCAGGGCTCACGTTGAGCCACGCGTCCCTACCCTTAAACGCACTGTTTCGTTTATTGACCTGAGAGGCTTCGCTGCGTAGACCAAGAATGAGCGAGTTCGAACCTTGGTGTGTAATGTTTCTGATTTTTCTGAATTGAGAACTGGAGCGTTGGGCTTGGATTGAATTTGATACCAACACCCCCCCTGATGGCCCAATCCATGAATTGAACTGATGGTCATTGCTATCTGCACCACGCGTTTGGTGATTTTATTTCAATTTTCTTTATTTTTTTCATTTTATTCATGGTTCTTGATTAAATCATATAAAATTGAAAAATGATCCAATTAACCTCATTCTTTTTGCATTATATTCATGATTGAATCTAGTATTCTTTTAGATAAAAAATATTTTCATTTCATGCATTGTTTGATTTTATGGGAATTTTCACATTTTAATTGATATTAAAATAGTTATGTTTGATACTTGATTTTGTGGAATTTTGTGTGATCATGTGATGATGATTTTGATCCTGATTTTTTGTGAGTAGTTAGCATAGATGTTAATGCTCCCCATAGAATTTTCTCACATTTTTGTGATGAACATAGGTGGTAGTTTAGGTTGAAACCTTTAGAAGCTCCATTTTTAGGGTTTATGGTTGATACCTTTGGATTTAGGATTTAATTTTAGGACTTAATAGATGATTTAGTCCCTGGTTTCTGTATGAGGCATTCTTAATTGAATTAGGATCCCTTAGGAATATTTGTAGAAATTTATAAGATAGTTTGCTATTTTTGATTGATTTTAGTTTAGGTGCTAACTTTAGATGATTCTAAGGCACTAACTCAACTAGATTAACATCTTTAGGTCCCTTAGATTAGGGTTGTGCTTTGCTTATTATTGGATGAGGATGAAGACAAGTTTAAGATGTATTGAATTGCTTGAGGAGGCTTGGATTTGAAGATCTTCCCTTCTTGTGGTGTAGTTTTGATTAGGCAGAGCTTCTAGATAGTTCTCTTCCTTCATAAACATGGAATATGTTGATCAATTCCATTCTTCCCTATGATGTAAGGTCCCTTGTAAATGCCTCATCCCTCCTTTGGTAGGATGTGTGGTTCTTTGAAAATTGGTATAACCTTTGAGGGTCCCTTCCTCTGATGACAGGATGCTTAGTGGTGACCTTTGATCTTCACTCTGCTACCAATCATCCAAACTTTGCTCTTGATAGATGAATCTTTCTCCCTTGATAGAGGATGGAGTTCCTTGCTTGAAGAAGATTGAAGGATGAAGTTGATACTTCCATGTGATTGAAGATTACTCTGAGAAGCTGAAGCTTGTAGATGAAGAGGAAGGCTAGTTGATACTGGTAAAGAAGAGAGAGCTGAAGCTTGAAGACCAAGTTGATACTTATGAAGAGGATTCAATTGAGATTGAGTGGAGAGCTGAGGCTTGAGGAATAAAGGAAGTTGACACTTACACTGATGATTGGAGAGCCTGAAGGAGTCAAGTTGATACTTGCAGTTAGGAGTGAAGCCTGAAGGTGGAATTACTGTAAAGCTGAAGCTTGGAGAAGAGAGGATAAGTTGATACTTATGTTTGATGTATTGAAGCTTGGAAAAGCAAGTTGACACTTGCCATTGAAGATGGTAGCCTTGAAGAGCAGTTGAAGTCTGATGACTGGACTGCTGTCAAGTTGGTTTAGCTAAGGGAGCTGTTGATCTGCTTTCTTTCTTGTCTGTTTTCTTTTCTGTATTGATGTGACTTGTTTGATTTGCTTGATGCATTAGAATAAGTTCATATTTAGACTGATGTAAGCTAGGAGCATGATTGCACTAGAGGTTGAGTTGCTCCCTCTGCTTGTATTTTTAATGTATGGCTTTGCTTGCGGGTATTCGGTAGAGCCCAGCTCCCTTGCTTATGTGGTTTGTATCTTGCTTGATAGCATGTTATTTCCTCTGTATGATTGCAGTCACTTATATCTTGCTTGATAGCATGTTATTTCCTTTGTATGATTGCAGTCACTTATATCTTGCTTGATAGCATGTTATTTCCTCTGTACGATTGCAGTTATTTATATTTGGCTTGAGGTTGAGATGAGCTTGTGGAGGCTGATGCCCCACACATATTTCCTCCCTCACTTGCATTGCATGCATTTTACTGTATATCTGTTTACTGGTTAAGCTGATGCTTTATCTGTTTCTGTTTACCATTGACATGATCCCTTAGGACTCTCATTTCCTGTGATAAGGAAGTGATGATAGAACTTTAGGTTGAAACCTATGCATGATAACTTCTAGGAGTTCCCTATTTCAAACCTCAACTATAGGATGAATCCTTGGCATGACAACATTAGGACTTGATAGTCTCCCCTTAGTTGAGCCTGTTCTCTTCTCATCTCAAAACAGCTTAAAATACAGTAATCATGAATGATTTCTTTCATACGTTACGAGCCTTAAGCTATCTGAGAAAGGATTGTTGGAGAGCGTCTTTCCAACAGTCTGGATGTTTGGTATGGCACCATTTGGGTGACATGCGACGCATTCACTCTCAGGTCATAGTCTTTAGTGCGATTGAAATTGCGAACATCCATAAAAAAAACAGTTCTTTCGTAAAAGACAGAAAACAAACTTTAAACCTTTTTTCCCCGTGGGCCCATAATTCAAAGGAAGCTTTTCTGAAGAAAAGAGTGTCGTTAACTCCTAGTTCTACCGCAAACAGGCTTTGTCCCTAACTGCTGGAACTATTTGTTAACCCTACTCGATAAAACAGATGAATCTGAATCCCCGTAATCCGTATTATCCCGAACTATGTAAGCTCTGATCTCTCATACCCGTTGAGAGTATGTAGGCACAATACTGACGTATTGGCGAACCACCTTTCCCCGTAACCCGTAGTAGGCCGAACTACGTTGACTCTGATTTCTCATTCTTTGATGAGAATGCGTAGGCATAAAGTGCGACGCTTTGCCGAGTCATTTTCTTTTCTTTTCAGACCAGCCTTGATAGGTAGATAGATAAAACCAACCAGTCCAGTAAACACAACAAGCGTGGATCCCGTCGAGTACGACGGACGTGAGGGGTGCTAATACCTTCCCCTTACGTAACCGACTCCCGAACCCAGACATGGTTGCGATGACCTTGTCTTATACCATTTTCGTCAGGTTTTTCCGATCGTTTCCTTTCCCGCTCTGAGGGATAAATAACGAAAGGTGGAGACTCTTCTGTTTTGCCGGCACCTTATTTTCGCGGAAGCGACAGTCGGCACCGACTTCAGGCGGCGAGAACACCCTCCCACTGCGGGTGATTCCCCCGGATCCAACTAAATTATCCATGGATCCTACCGGTGGGTACTTCAAGTCCATCTTCTGTCCATTGTAGTAAACCTCCGCTCCATAATTCCATGAGATAGCATTGGTACGTTCGAACGGTACGGGGCCAGCTTTAGTTATAGTAATCGTGGGTGGCCTGGGAGCAGAAATGGTGACAGTTTTATACGGGATTGTGATTGTAGCGATCTCATCCTTTTGCTTGGTTATCACTTCCCCGGATTTGTTCTCAACCTTCGATTAAATTGTAGGACTCCTTCGTCAATCAGACTTTGAATCCCAACTTTCAACTAGTCACAACCATCCAGACGGCTCGCACATTCAATGCAGAATTCCCCGCAGCCCGAGAATACCCCTTTCTTCAGTAACTTGGCTTTGACAAAACTCAGTGGTGTCTTTAGATCATCGACCTTCTTCACTAAATTCAAGTCCTCATCTTTGATAATTGCGCTAACCCCAGCCTGTCTGTGGTTAGGCATTGGGTTCTGAATGACATTCGGCACATTGTCGGAGAAATTGATCGCTTTGCTGTCCAACGGGTCCTGGACCTTGTGCTTGAAGGCTTTACAATGTTCAATGTTGTGATCGGGTGCCCCGGAATGGAACTCGCAGTGAGTGTTCCTATCGTAACCGGGTGGAGGTGGTCCGGTTAGTGGAGCCAGCGTCCTCTTCTGAATGAGTTGCAATTGCAGTAGCGCTTGAAGTAGCTGAGAGTATGGCATCGGCGGCGTCTCAAGTCGTCTATTCGCTGGTCGGACTGGATACTTTCTATACCCTTGCTGATTTTGGTTCTGTGGTTGCGGCTGCTGTTGTGGAGTTGTAGAGATAGTAATACTAGCGACCCTCTACTGCTGACGGTTCTGTGCTGACTTTCTGTTTCTTCGGGAACCAGATACAGAGTTGGCTTCACCTTTTCTCTTCTTTCCTCCAAACACTTTCTTTCCTCCAGTTGAGGAACCTTCACCAGCCTGGATCTTTCCCAGCTTAATCCCGTTCTCAACTTGCTCACCAGTGATGATTAGGTCAGAGAAGCTCCCTGACATGCTGCTGATTAGCTTTTCATAATAAACACTCGGAGCGTAGCCACAAACATATCTACCAGTTCACGCTCAACCATCGGCGGCTGTACCCTGGCTGCCAATTCACACCAGCGCTGCGCGTATCCTTTGAAGCACTCCCCATTCTTCTGTGACAGATTTTGCAGCTGGACCCGGTTGGGCGCCATGTCACTATTGTACTGGTAATGTCTAACGAATACTTCTGCAAGATCCTTCCAGCTTCGTACACTCACAGGCTCCAAGCCTATGTACCATTCCAGTGAAGGTCATGACAGACTATCTTGAAAGAAGTGCATCAGCAACTTCTCGTCGTCGGAGTATGCCAACATCTTCCTGTAATAAGATCTCAAGTAGACACGAGGACAGGTGGTGCCCTTGTATTTATCAAAGTCTGGCACTTTGAATTTCTATGGTATTTTGAGGTCAGGGGTCAGCCCCAAGTTGGCCATGTCGAGCCCCATGGAATTCAAATTCTCAAGGCTTTTCATCTTATCCTCAAGCATTTTGAATCTTCGGCTGGCCTTAGAAGGTAGCTCAGCCTCATCACCTCTCATTGAGAATACGTCAGCTTGACGATCCTCGTTCCAGGGTTGATGAACATTTCCATGGACGATTCCCACAGCTTCGACTCCATGGAAGTTTTCAGTTCCAGCAATACCGACATTAACTCCAGCGTTGTTACCACTTGTACCAATGTTACCAATAGCAGCTCCGATATTGCTATTACCAGCCTCAGCATGGCCAGTACCTAATCCAGCGTTCCCATTGCCTCCAGCGTTGGGAATGATCACAGTCGGTCCAGAATTGTCAGCCCGGGGAGTCTCCACATGAGGAGGGTTGGTAGTTTCGCCTCCGTGCAAAACCCCATTGGTGTCAACGCGTGCAATCAAGGGCTGCACGAAGGTTCTGAGTTGCTCTTGTCCACTGGCAACCACGTGCATGATGTCCATGAACTGGGAAATCCTCTCCCTAAACTCTTGCATTTCAGCCTGAACTTGCTCCATAGCTCTGAGTTGATTGGCTCGGGTGGAGTAGCGGTGAATTGGTCTGCAGTCAATCCTGAAACACACCTTCGAAAGAAAACACAGGGGTCAGATAAACACGTCCAAGGTACCTGTTATGCAAGATGATATGCAAATGCAACATGTGTCTATGCTTTAGGAGAAATTCCCCCTGATTCTAGTTCCAGAATACCAGCGAGACAAATAAGGAGCCAATTACGGAGACGAATCAACATCTGATGTATAAAGAGCCCACATAGGCAGCATACAGGAGTGACTGAATACAACTGAATCAATGGTAACATATTGACCCTAGCCAACAAGCCTGGTGGTGGTCTACAATATAGTAGTGAATGAAAGCTACAAAGAATACAAAAGAAATCAAGTGCGGCAACGGGCACGGAAATCCTCCAATAGTTCCTTTGTCTTGGGGTGATCAGGTCGGGTGAGCAATCCTCGAATAAGCAGCTCTCTCTGTCCAACGGTGCTCTGAATATCTTCAACCAAGTCTTCCCAGGCTCCCTCTCCGAAGCAATCTTCCAATTTGAGTCTCTTGGAATCAACCCTCAGTTTGCACTCTTTCAGGTTTACCCTAGCTTCTTTCAACTTGCACTCAGCGTTACGCCTGAGTGATACTTCAGCTTCAATCTTCTCGTTCTTGGCCTCGAGCTGAATCGTCAGTTTGGTGATCTGCTGCTTTAGCTTCTCTTCTTGTTCTTTGTGATTAGTCAGAGTAGTGTTCCACAATGCCTCAAATTTAGAGATCTTTAGATATGCCCTGTCCAAGTCTTGCTTCTTGGTGGCGATGACACTGTTAAAAGCCTTGAAGTCTAACCCCAGACGCTCTCGAGCATCGGTCTCTTTGGTTAAGCTGGTACCCAGATGGTTTATCAACTCGGTTTGCTTCTTGCAGGAGTACACGGCTTCACTCTTCTCGCTTCGGAGTTGAGAAATTTCTTTCTCTAGCTCTTCGTTGGCTTTCCTCAACTCTTCCTTATCTTGCAGCACCTGGTTGTATTTCTGAATGTCGACCGTAGTGGGCTGCTCAATCACAGGAGGATATAATAGTCTAGCAGCAAGATAAGGCATTAGAAACTTCGTGGCTCGCTCACGAATCTAAACCAGGTATGGCTCAAGGGCTTTGTTGTTGCTCTTCCCCAACATTGCTTTACCTTTCCTGTGAAGATTTTTCCAAGCATGCTCAAGCTTAACCAACGCATCACCATCCAACAGCCTGGTGAGATACAGAGATTCCTGTATCTCGTCTTCTTTGGGAGCCTCCTTCAATGCATAACCGAATTGCCTGATCAACAATGACGGTTGTAATTGATACACCCTTTTCTCCCAATCAGAGGAACATTGGGAAAACCACTGCAACTGTAGACGAGTTCTGTACCCAATACATCCCTGTCGAACCAAGTGATTTCTCTGCATTTAAACCCATTAGACGCTCGGACCAACCTAAAGTGCCCACAGAAGATACAAAGGGACCCGCTTTGGGCATGTGGTTGGCGAACCATTTGTATAGCAAGGGAACACAACAAGACACCATCTTCCCTCTCCGGTTCTCATTCTTATAATGGATAGAGTGGTAAACATCTCCAAGAAGAGTGGGTACTGGATTCCCTGAAGCGAGAATGTGGAAAGCGTCTACATCCACGAAGTCTGGCAAGTTAGGAAACAGTATGGTACCATATACGCAAAGAGCTAAAATGGCGTTGAACACGATCCAACAACCCTCCTTGGCAAACTTTTGAGCCTTCTCCACTAGGAAAGATAGAGGAAAACCATACATCCCATTCCTTTGAGTCCAACCTCCTTTCAACTCAGACTCATCCAAGTATAAAGTAGCGGCAAGATTGGCCAGATTAGGCTTAATGTCAACATGATGATAAGGCATTTGATCCTTGACGGGAATACCTAGCAAGTATGAGTATTCTTCTAGAGTGGGTGCTAGAACATAATCTGGAAACATAAAGCATCTCAACAGAGCATCATAAAACTGCAGCAGAGTATACAGGCCACTGATCTCGTGTACAGTAGGCTTGCAAACAAATTTCAACAACCTCCCATATGACTTCCTAAAGTCTTATGTTACTGAACCATCAGCCAGGGCAATCAACTTCAGTATGGGACCAATGTCTGGAATGGGAAATCTGTATGCTATCGTCTTCTTCGAAGTTTCCATATCAGAAATACAGAATAAGACCACTAGAATCGGGGAGAGATATGCACCTGCAACACAGACACACGTTAATGAAATGCAACATGAAAATGCAAGGATGCAAATGCTAAGGATGCAGGCAGGAGATCAAGGTTGTTGTGCTGTTGAGTGAGAAGGACCAAGATTCGGCTTCAACAAGAACATAGCACTGTTATGATATGAACCTCTGTTACCAATACATCGGATTCAAACTATAGAGAAAACTGGGTAGTATGAAGGTAAAGGTTTCCTGCACACCCCAGTCCCACTCACAGGTATGGACCTAATCCACTGATAAAGGTACAAAATCCTATGCGCCCCTCAGTGTCATAGACTTTCAAGAAATGATGATATGTTCACCATTTTTGGTTTGGCATCATCACCCCCTGAAGAGGCCTCACTTAGCTGAGTCACAAATGATCGGTCCCTAGAGTCGACAATCCTCAGATCCAAAATCAATTCCAATCCTAAGTGTTAGTTACATGGATCTATGATATAGAATTGTCCATGGTTCTATGATTGGCTAAATTATGGTAAAACATGATCCTGCAATGATGATTGAGCAAGATGTTATAACATCTCCATCTGCTGTGGTGACAGACCTGCTGTGGAGTGTTTTAATGTAAATGCCATGTTGAATGTTGTGACATCCATCACGACATCCATCTGCTGTCATGACAGAGCTACTATCATGTGTGAGAAACAACAGGAGTAGTGGTGCACCAGGAGCTAGCAAGAGCTGATAACAGAACTGTTGTTCATGTGTTGTAAACGGGATGTCATTACATCTGGTGTAGCAGGAGCTATGTGCAGCAAGAGCTAACAAGAGCAGATGACAGAACTGCTGTCATGAGAACTGATGTCATGAATGTCATGACATTGATCGTATGACATCATGTATGGTACAGCAGGGGCTGCTATGTTATATCTCTTGACAGAAGTGTTTTGGTCCTGTTGGATATTCCACATCAGTATGTACAGGCCAAAGAGATTTGTTAGAAACAAAGTGCAGATTTAATAGGTGTTCACAAAAAGGATCGTTGATACCTGTCGCTACTGCGAAAATCGGCGCCGGCTGAACAGAAGAGTCGCCACCGTGCGTTATTTATCCCAAAGGAGGGAAAGGAAACGCTCGAAGTAAACCTAACGCAAAGACGGGAAAGGAATGGTCATCGCAACCAAATCCTGGATTCGGGAGTCGGTTACGCAAGGGGAAGGTATTAGCACCCTTCACGTATGTCGTACTCGACGGGATCCACGCTTGTTTTCTGGTACGGATTGTTATTCTATCTATTCTACAGGTCTGGGGTTAAAAGAAAATAAAATGACTCGGCAAAGTATCGCACTTTATGCCTATGTATTCCCGTCTGGAACGAGAAATCAGAGTCAACGTAGTTCGCCTACCTACGGGAAAGGAGGGGAAGGTTGCTCGCTAGGATATCGCATCCTATGCCTACGTACTTCCACACAGCGCGAAAGATCAGAGCAAACGTAGTTCGGGCCACGTACGACACAAGTCTGTTTTGATTGCTTTTATCTCCTTCTGAAAAAGGGTTTTTTCTGATTACCGGTCCAAGCGGACAAAAATGACGTTTTGATGAGTTCACATTCTTTTACGGAAGAAGTGTCTTTTATTGTGTTTGAAATATTTATTGTGTTTTTCTGTTTGTTTTGAGAAAGAAGAGACAGAACTCTAACCTATGGTTGAAAAGGGAATTAAACTAACCTAACGTTATCATGCATGGGTTAAGACCTAATGTCTATCATGTTCCTCTCTTGCACAGAGAGAAACAGAGATCCTAAGGGATAAACGGAATCAGAAACAATAGCCTATATACAATAAAGCAGTAAAATGCATGAATGCAACAATGCAAGCGAGGCAAGGGAGTCCCACTCAACCTCGAACCTAGAAAACAACAGGCAAAAGCGAACAAAATTCGCTTTCAACCTAACAGATTAAAGGGCAAGTAATACAGTTAGGGAAATTCAAACAATACATCAAAAATATAAACAGCAAAAATAAACAGCAAACAGCAGTCTTCATCAACATCTGTCTTCAAGTCATCTTCAACCATCTACAGGCTTCAAGCAAGCATCAGTCTTCATCTTCACAGCCTTCAAGCAAGGTCTCTATCTTCAATCTTTCAGGGCTTTTCTTCAAGTCTCACTCTCCAAGATGAGCAGCAGTTAAGAGGATGAACTGGAATGTTAAACAGTTAGCTGACCACCAAAGGTGGCAAACAGACTGTTAACGACATGTAGAAAATTTCTCTCAAGAGTTCTATCTCTTAGACACTGTCACCAAGCCTTCCAAAGGAAGGGGGTGAGTGTCCTAGAGAGACTCTGCATCATAGAGAGGGATGGAGGCAAACAAGACCTTCCATGTTTGTGAATCAAGTTGCTATTCTAGAGCTCTACCTAACTCCTAATGCTTATAACCTTCAACAGCTGCCAGCAAGCTGTAATCTTCATCAGCTCTTGAAATTGATCTTCATTCCTTTTGTCTTCAGTGGCTTCATCAACAAAGTCTTCAGCTCAACCCAAACCCCAAGCAGGCCCAATACCCCACACAGTCAAACAAATAACCCTAGAGAGGGCACACCACACAATCAATCAATTACAAGAGACATACTAATAGTATTAACATAATAGGGGAACTCCTAGCATTTTCTAAGGGATCTATCACTTCCCCATAATACCCCTATAATCCCCTCTTAATTGGTCCTAAAGAAAACCCAAAAAGAAACTTGTTTTGTTAGACCTATATTATGTTCACAACCCTAAATGATTAGCCTAATGTTTTCTAACTAAACTACCTAAAATAAATCCTAAAAAATTGGTGTAAAAATCAAGGGGGCACCTAATATATGTATCTAGTTATACTAAAAAAATAGCCTAAAAAGATTATGGGAAATACCTAAAAGAAATTCTACAAAAACTATATACAACTAAATCTATTTAAAATCAATTAAAATGTAAAATATAAGCAAAAATAGAAAAAAAAAACTAAACTAATATTTTTTAATCATTTTAATTTTCTTCAAGTCTACGTTAAACTATTGCAAAAACTGATGTCAAAATTCCTATTTTTCTATTTAATATGGATTTTATAAAATGATAAGAAAATGAATTAAAACAAAAATATAAATGGAAGCCAGGGGGTGCAAGCAGCAACTTCGCCCAGTTCAAATGCTCCATGGGCCCAAAACCTGGGGGCGTGAGTAGCAACAATCTTAAGCCCAATACTCAACATAAAAACAAATCAGTAAATCAAAATAAAAAATAAAAACGACGGTGCAAATAGTAGCAAAAAACAGTTCAATTCATTGGGCCTGGTGAAGGTGGGGTGCGAAAAAGAATGATCATTAAGCCCATAGTGACTATTAATGAAACGATGAGTTTCATTAAACTCAGCTTCCCTCCATTTTTCATCTTTGAATACAGGCCATTAGATCAAGTTCTCAGTCAACAATTAAGACCTCATCCAACGTGCATTGCTTGTCTTCAACCTTAGACCTAGGGTTTGTAGTAAGAACACCATGGAAACTGAACCTTCATCATCATCTTCCATCAATTCGTGCATCATCATCACAACATCAATTTCAAAAGTTCAAAGCCCAATTCTACTCTATTTTGCTCCCTGAACTCACTCATGTCATCAGCATCAATTCATAACGACTCTATCATGAAACACGATCACCATCTCCAACATGCTCAGAAATTTCATCATCACGAATCAAAAACCTAATTGTACTAATCTCTTCCTGGCCTCTCACTGAGCAATAATCACTATCAACTTAAGATTCTAACAGTTTATTCACCAAGTTCTAGGTCTCAACAGAATTTGTGCGCATATCTCAACCTTCACCAAATCTTGCCAAAAGTTCCAGATACGATCCTCTAATCATCTAGATCATGCTTATCCTAACCAATCTACATCATGCTATCTATTCTAGGTCAATTCGAAAGAAAAACCAACCTGGTGCAAAACTGAAAACAGATGGATGAACTCTTGGATTTACAGCTAGCAATGCTCTAGACTTGATCAATGGCTATGGATCTTGGTTCTGTATGCACTTGTTCTTGCTCAGATGCTCTGAATTCTTGTAACGGATTCTTCTTGCAACTTGGATGTGAAATTCGCAGCACACGAATCTTGCTTCAATTCAACCAGATCTTGACTGTGAAGTGATCAGTGATGATCATGGAGTAAAAAGAAATCGAAACTTTGAAGGATGATGATGAATAGAGTGTGTTTGGGTGTGATTTGCACAAAAGCAAAATGAATTGCAACTATGAAATTTCTACCAAATGAATCACCAACCCTGCATTTAATGAGCTCTAGGGTTTATATAGGTGTGGATGGAAAGATCTAGAAGATGCTGGAAGCTCCTTGCACATTGATCCCTTGTGATTTGGCATATGTTTCTTCTTTTACAAGCAATCCATGATAACTTTCAAAAATTGAACTAAGCTCAAAAATCTAATATTGCCATTGTTCTCAAAACATTATTTCCCATCAAAATGACCTATAATTTCACCCCATTTGGACATATAATGAAAAATTCCCAAAAATGGCTATTTAATGAACTTAAATCATGCTTTAATTAGGTCATTTTTGAAAATATGAGCTACACCCATTTTCAAACCTCCAGGACCACTTTCCTAGACTCAAAACATCATTTGGAACAACTTTGATGTTGAACATTTTTCCATTTGAGACTTGCAAGTATGAGTTTTAGGCATATGCTTGAAATGACCTATAATTTCCAAATGACCAAAATACCCTTTTCTTGCCAAAGTCATAAGTAGAGTTCTACAACTCAGATGAAGGCATACCATACCTTTCTAGAAAGCTAAGATCATTAGGAACAACTTTCATGTTGTCCAGAAATCCATTTGAAAGCTCCTTGAAGGGTAAAAGTTGCTTGGAAGACAAGTAACTTTCACAGACAAAATTTCAGATGCCTCTGATGACCTGTAACTTGCAAGGACCATAACTTGAGTTCTATAAATATCCTTGATGTCTTCCACCACTAAAATTAAAGGTCTTGAGATCCTCTACAAGTTTCATGTTGGCCAAGGATCCATTTGAAACTTGCATTTTGAATTATCTTGCTTGGAAGTTTGACCTAAACCAGGGGATTTTACAAAGAAACCCTAATTTAGGCACTCCTCTCCTTCTTGATTTTTCTTGATTCCTCCTTGGCACAACACCACATCCACATTTACATGTCCAATGATGAACCCCACATCTTTCAAATAGACCTTGATGCCCTCCAATCAAGCATTTGACCTAGGGTTGACCCAGAGTTGACCCAAATGAAACCCTAGTTGACTGTCTTCAACTGCAGCTCTTGCAATCACACCAATGACTTGTCTCACTTTCAAAATGACTCTCTAGGTCTTCCATGACGTCTGTATACCCTCCATGGCCTCAATTCATGACTCACAACTTCTCTGATGGTCTTCAAATACCCTTAAGATAGGAGATAGATCCACTGCTTGGTCCAATGACTTCTTTAGGTTTCAATTTCTTTCTGATGACTGAGCTAAGATTGAATTTGAATAAGAACCTCTTGATATTCCCATAGGGATAAGAATTGAATTTGGTCCCTTGTTGGATGGCTTGCCCATGCTATTCTATGCAGATGAATTAATTATGTACATGATCTAATATGCAAATGCTAATGTAATTGAAACATAAACCAAGTGAAGTAGGTTGAGCAAATTTTAGGGTGCAACAGCTGCCCCTATTCAAGCGACTTGGACTCGACTGGGTGAAGCGCGAACGGCCTTCAAACATTCTAGGTACGAGATGGTTTAATACTAAGAACCCGGAAATTTGCCAACCGCAGAAATAAACTGTAACACTGCTTGAGAAATAATGTCTAATAAACTGAAGTCTGGTTGTCACGGCAACAACTGATCCGACGTCTGATAATTCTGATTTCAACTTCAACCCCCTATGTAACGCCACAGGTACTGAGCACTTTTTGCAAAACACCTCTGTCCACAACTGGACTAACCTTATCAACACAAGAAGAGAGACAAATTCGTCAACACGAGTAGAGATTCTGTTGTCACAGGAGTAACCTTGTCCACATCTGGATCCAAATTTCGCCAAATCACGAACAAACACCAATCTGTCCACGTCAGGACTCACATCACGGAAAAATCCCGACGCTTTCGCCGGGGAAACATTTATGTCTAATCCCAGGAAACTCCATCCGCCTATCCATACGGGAAAATCATCTGCCTAAACACAGGAAACTTCATCCGCCTATCCATACGGGAACATCATCTGTCTACACACAGGAAATTTCATCCGCCTATCCATACGGGAAAATCATCTGTCTACACACAGGAAATTTCATCCGCCTATCCATACGGGAACATTATCTGTCTACACACAGGAAATTTCATCCGCCTATCCATACGGGAAAATCATCTGTCTACACACAGGAAATTTCATCCGCCTATCCATACGGGAAAATCATCTGTCTACACACAGGAAATTTCATCCGCCTATCCATACGGGAAAATTATCTGTCTACACACAGGAAATTTCATCCGCCTATCCATACGGGAAAATCATCTGTCTACACACAGGAAATTTCATTCGCCTATCCATACGGGAAAATCATCTGTCTACACACAGGAAATTTCATCCGCCTATCCATACGGGACATCATCCGTCTAAACACAGGAAACAATCTTTGTCCATCACAAGTAACATCTCCGTCAACACGGGTAACATCCTCTGTCTATCACAGGTAACAATCTGTCGAATACATGAAAATATCTCCGCCTCTGCTACGGGTAATACTCTGTCAAATACAGGAAAATATCTCCGCCTCTGCTGCGGGTAATACTCTGTCAAATACAGGAAAATATCTCCGCCTTTGCTACGGGTAATACTCTGTCAAATACAGGTTTTCTGCCTATCTTTGCAGCAACTAACTCCATCAATCACATGGGTAACACAATATGAGTCTAGTCTTCCAATTTTCAGTGCTGACATGGAAGCAAATCTGAGAAGGACTCTACTGGGGATTTTCTGAATACACACTGCCAGACAACTTCCAAAAATTGATTCACGAAATCTTTTGATATTGTTATAACAACTTTGAAGAAATACTCCGCTGGAGGAGTAAGAGAGACTTAAACAAGCAACTCTGTGGGGAATAATGCCAAAGCTGACATTATCATTACACATCTCACGCCGAGATCCTGAATGCTTGACAATTAATTCGAGCAAGAGCTCTTTTCACCTGTAAGGGAAACAATACTTGAAAACAAACGGTTGACCAACCTGGTTTATGTTTCAAAATGCATATGTTTGACAATGACGCAATGCTCCATTCGACATGGAAACGCTACGCGTTTCTTATTTGGTAGATGCAAATATGACACTATATGCCAATGCAAATGCAAGCTCGAACTGCTGGGATACAGAAAACCGCTTCAGCAAAATAAATGCTGAAGATAATGTCGACTCCGCTGGGGATAACCAAATGTCACAGACTTGTTCCAGCAAGATAAATGCTGGAAGAGTGAAGCCCGCTTCGCTGAGGAATAACTGAATGCGCCAATCATGATTGGACTTCTGCTGGAGAGTGAGCGGGTATCACACGGTATTCCGACAAAATAAATGCTGGGACACACAGCCAACTCTGCCGGGGAGAGTTTTAATCTTCGAGTTCCACTGGGAGGAAGGACAACACTTGCTGGAAAGAGAACTCCGCTGGGGATGAAATGATTCTCTTGGGGAAAATCAACTGACTCCGCTGGGGGAGAGTAAATGACCCTACTGGGAAGGGTAAACTGTCTAAGTACAGCTCACGAGTTGGAAATGTTAATCTTCTGAGGCTCAACCACTCTGCTCGGGATGGGGGATCCTTTTGGGGGACACCACACTGTCTGAATACAACCTTCGATCTGGGAATCGTCAATTCTGTTGAGAGTGAACGACTTCGCTGGAGGGTGTCCTTCGAATAAGCTACGACCAGCTGGGGAATTCGATCCTTCTTCAGTAAGGAACATTGTCATCTCAGAAGCGCGACCTGCGTGGGGATCGAGTCTTTCGTTACGAGCTTCTGGTCAGTACTGCAATCTTTTGATCGTCCACTTCATACGGCTACGAACCCTGCAACACCACAAACAAGACAAGACAAGTCTATGCAACCAAATCTATTCAGGTTAGTGTTAGTGACATTATTTTCAGTTAATTCAAAGTTTTAGCAATTATTGGCAAGGGCCAGCGACGTTATACACTTGCTAGTTTTATTAAACCTCGGCGTTGTCATGTACAAAACAGTAAAGAACCAGCATCAAATACTGAATAACATGTTTTATTGATTGGGCCCCTAAATGGGCGAAGTTTTGTACACGGGATGTAACTCCTGAAAAGAGGAAGCTACGCACAACAAATACACAAGTATGCACAAGAAGCATAAATATAATGACAAATCAAATTTGTACACATGTCGGCAACGGGATGCAGACAAACATCATGAGCTGATCCTCCTATGACTCGCCTGACTCTAGTGCTTTCTCGGTATTCACACTTCCGAAGAGATTGTATCTGATAATCGCCCCCTCAGGTATATTCTCCCGCATCAATGCGCACCGCAATATCAAATTCGGACCGCAGTCATTTGCTTTTCAAATCCCTAACTTTTGCGTGAACCGCCCTTTACGGGTTTTCAGTTCACTGGGATACCCTTTTTTGCCAAAGCCGCCCAGTGTAGGTTTTCAACTTCGCGGGTGTACATTTTTCAATTTTATCCCTAATTTTTGCCCGAACCTTCCATTCTGTTTTTGGTTCGCCAGGATGCCCCATTTTTGCCTGGACTCTCTTTTTTTGTCCAGCGGGTCAATTTCAAGCAAAGTATTTTTTAACTGCGTCCGAATTCACAGGCGACGTAAAGTCTTCCCCGTCCATGGTGGACAACAACAAAGCTCCTCCTGAAAAGACTTTTCTGACAACGTATGGCCCTTCGTAGTTGGGGGTCCACTTGCCCCTGTGATCTGCCTATGGCGGGAGAATCCTCTTTAGCACGAGATCGCCCGTCTGAAAGCTCCGAGGATGTATCTTCTTATCATATGCTTTCTTCATTCGGCGCTGGTACAAACAACCGTATGCTAGAGAAGCTAGCCTCTTCTCATCCATTAAACTCAGCTGGTTCAACTTGTCTTTCACCCATTCCGCCTCGTCTAATTGGACATCTCGTAATACTCTTAGGGAAGGAATCTCGACTTCCAATGGTAACACTGCTTCCATTCCATATACCAACGAGAACGGGGTTGCCCCGGTTGATGTGCGTACCGTCGTACGATAACCGTGCAAAGCAAAAGGTAGCATCTCATGCCAGTCTTTATAGGTCACCACCATCTTCTGAACAATCTTCTTTATATTCTTATTGGCCGCTTCAACAGCGCCATTCATCTTGGGTCGGTAAGGGGAGGAGTTGTGATGCTCGATCTTAAAACTCTGACACAGCTCCTTCATCATTTTGTTATTTAGGTTCGAACCGTTGTCAGTAATTATCCGCTCGGGGATCCCATATCTGCAAATGATATCTCTCTTGATGAATCTGGCTACCACCTGCTTGGTCACATTTGCATAAGATGTCGCTTCCACCCATTTGGTAAAATAATCGATCGCTACTAGAATGAACCGGTGTCCGTTAGAAGCCGTCGGCTCGATCTTTCCAATCATATTAATTCCCCACATTGAAAACGGCCATGGTGATGACATCACATTCAGAGGACTCGGAGGCACATGGATCTTATCTGCATAGATCTGGCACTTATGACACCTCCTCGCGAACTTGAAACAATCAGTTTCCATAGTTAGCCAAAAATAACCTGCCCGCAACAACTTCCTCGTCATAGCATGCCCACCAGCATGCGTACCAAATGTACCCTCATGTATTTCCTCCATGAGCAGCTTCGCCTCTTTCTCATCTACACAACGTAGTAGCACCAAGTCGTGATTTTGTCTGTACAGGACACCGTCCGGATTCAGGTAGAAATTACCCGTCAATCTCCTGAGAGTCTTCTGATCGTGACTGGATGCCCCAGCCGGATACTCTTTATTTTCAGGAAATTAAGGATATCAAAATACCACGGTTTATCATCAGATGCTTCGTCAATGGCAAACACGAAGGCAGGTCTGTCAAGCCGAGAGATAACAATTCTGGGAGCCTCATTCCAGAAGTTGACTTTGTACATGGAAGACAAAGTGGCCAGGGCGTCAGCCATCTGATTCTCTGCTCGCGGTACATGATGCAATTCAACCTTGTCAAAGAAAGGCAACAATCTCCTCGCGCAATTCATGTACGATATCAAATTGGGCTGACGTGTCTCCCATTCTCCTTTTATTTGATTCACCACCAGAGCTGAGTATCCGTATACATCCAGATTTTTGATTCGCAAATCAATGGCTTCTTCAAGCCCCATGATACAAGCTTCGTACTCGGCTTCATTATTGGTAACTGGAAAGGTCAATCGAGCAGTAAACGGGATGTGCGACCCGTGTGGAGTAGTGATGATTGCCCCTATTCCGCTACCATAGGCGTTCACAGCTCCGTCAAAGATCAACTTCCATTTGGAACCCAATTCTGGTCCTTCGTCTTGCAACGGCTCTTCACAATCTTTCATCTTTAGGTACATGATATCCTCGTCAGGAAAATCAAACCTCATCGATTGGTAATCCTCAATAGGCTGCTCTGCCAAGTATTCAGATAATACACTCCCCTTTATAGCCTTCTGTGAGACATACTGGATGTCGTATTCGGTCAAAACCATCTGCCAACGGGCAATTCTCCCTGATAATGCCTGCTTTTCGAATACATATTTGATAGGATCCATCTTCGAGATGAGCATGGTTGTATGATTCAGCATGTATTGCCTCAAACGCTTGGCGGCCCAGGCTAGCGCGCAACAAGTTTTTTCAAGCATTGAATATCGAGATTCACATTAAGTAAACTTCTTACTCGAGTAGTATATTGCATGCTCTTTTCTTCCTGTCTCGTCGTGTTGACCGAGAACACAACCCATACTTCCCTCAAGAACTGTCAAATACATAATCAAGGGTCTCCCTGCCACTGGGGGTATCAAAATAGGAGGCTCCTGCAAATACTGTTTTATTTTATCGAACGCCTTTTGACAATTTTCATTCCATGTTACAGCTTGGTCTTTTTTCAATAGCTTGAATAACGGCTCACACGTAGCCGTTAGGTGAGATATGAACCGGGCGATGTAGTTCAACCTCCCTAAAAACCCGCGCACCTCCTTTTCTATTTTAGGCGTCGGCATCTCTTGTATTGCTTTTATTTTTGCAGGATCAACCTCTATTCCTCTTTCACTCACAATAAACCCCAACAGTTTACCCGATCTCACCCCGAAGGTGCACTTGTTAGGGTTCAGTCTCAGCCTGAACTTCCTAAGCCTTTTGAATAACTTCAGCAGATTCACCAAATGCTCTTCCTCCGTCTGGGATTTGGAAATCATATCATCGACATAAACCTCGATCTCCTTATGCATCATATCATGGAAAAGAGTCGTCATTGCGCGCTGATACATTGCCCCAACATTCTTCAATCCGAAGGGCATCACTTTGTAACAAAATGTTCCCCAAGGTGTTATGAAAGTGGTCTTCTCCATGTCTTCTGGCGCCATTTTAATCTGATTATAGCCCGAGAAGCCATCCATGAAGGAGAATACGGAGAATTGAGCAGTGTTGTCAACCAGCACATCGATGTGAGGAAGCGTAAAATCATCTTTCGGGCACGCTTTGTTCAAATCACGGTAATCTACGCACATTCTCACTTTACCGTCCTTTTTTGGCACTGGTACAATATTAGCGACCCATGAGGGATATTTTGTAACAGCTAGGAAACCAGCATCCCACTGTTTTTGAACCTCCTCCTTAATTTTCACTGCCATATCAGGTCTAGTTCTGCGAAGCTTCTGCTTAACCGGCGGGCATTCTTCTTTTAGCGGCAGACGGTGCACAACCATATCCGTATCCAGCCCAGGCATGTCTTCATACGACCAAGCGAACACATCACTGTACTCTCTGAGCATTTCAACCAGTCTTCGCCTGACGTCGCTCTGCAGCGCGGCTCCTATACGGATGTTCTTTTCAACCCCTTCCGACCCCAGGTTAATAATTTCAATGACCTCCTCACGAGGCAGAATGACTCGCTCCTCCTGCTTCACCAACCAAGACAACTCTTCGGGAACATCGCCATCTTCAGCAATCTCTTCTTCGGTCTGAAATACCGGGTGCTCAAAGTCGAAACGAGTCATAGGTGGTTCAGTGATGTCATCTGAAAATGTTATCCTGCAAAAGGAATGGTTAAATGCTTCAAAATGCGTATAAAGCGAATAACCACGATGCCATTTTATTGTAAAACACAAAAACAGGAAAAACAGAGATCGCAATATTTGTACATGAAAAACGCCTTTTATTTAATGATTAAACAACGCAATGTACATAACAGCACGGCCCTAAGCAAAATCACGATGCCCCGGGCAAGACACCGGATTGTTCAACAATTAAGAAAACAAAGCATTACTGTTTGTGAATCACAGGAACAATCTCCTGAATAGACCAATTGCATAATCCTTGTCCTGGCATGCTTGGCTGAATCCAGGCGTCCATGTCGCAGTCACTGTCTCCTCCTTCGGAATCTGAAACAACATTGATGGCCTCGTGATACACTCCACTAGCGGTGATTGTTATCGGTCCTTTGAAACGGGGTGCCCCAGCAGCAGGCGTTGATGACGACGGTTGATATCCCAGCCCAAATCTGTCCATCTTCACGGGAATATCCAGAACCTTGCCCCAGCCCTTTGTCTCACCAGTCTCCACTAGAGCCTGAGCTTCCTTGTATGACGAGACTGCCACCTCTGACGCTTTACTCGGCCCTGGAACTTTGTCTTTGATGCGCAACCCTTCAAAGGCTTGACAGGGTGTTTCCTGAATCTCGCCGTCGACTTCTACATACTTGAATGATGACAGATGGCTAACCAATATATCTTCTTCTCCGCAGACTGTGACCACACTGTCCCCTACCATGTATTTCAGCTTTTGGTGCAAGGTAGATGTGACTGCCCCAGCACCATGGATCCAGGGTCGTCTGAGAAGGCAGCTGTATGCTGGTTGGATGTCCATAATGTAAAATTCAGTTTCGAAAACCTCCGGCCCCACCTGTAGAGGTAACGTTATGGATCCGAAGACTGTTCTTCGTGTACCATCAAATGCCCTGACCACCAAGTCACTAGGCGTACACAGGATTCCTCTGACGTCTAGTTTCATCATTGCCTTCTTAGGCAGCACGTTTAAGGAAGATCCGATATCTACCAGTACATGAGACATGACTGAGCCCCTACACTCAACTGAGACGTGCAACACCAATTTATGTTCTCTCCCCTTCGGGGTTAGATCAAAGTCTGTAAATCCCAAGCTATGGCCTGCGTTCACATGCGCCAACACTCCTTCCAGCTGATTCACGGAAACATATTGGGGTACGAAGGACGTATCCAGAACTTTCAGCAATGCATTTCTGTGAGCTTCGGAACACAATAGCAACGACAGTATGGATATCTTTGACGGCGTATGTTGAAGGTGCTCAACAATATTATAATCACTTTTACGAATAAGGCGCATAAACTCTTCCACATCCTTCAATGACGTTTCTTTTTCGTTCCTCTGCACCGGGACATTCTCATTCATCTTTCCTTTTCCTTTCGCCAGTCGTTCAGCCTCTACCTCAGGCGATATAAAGATTCTCCCACTTCTTGTCATCCCTCCGGTACCGACGACGTTGTCTACAACCTCAACTGGCTGCTTACTAACATCAATTTTCACCCCATCACAGTATGCTTCCAACCCATAGGTCCAGGGGACTGCCTTAGTGCTCTCATAAGGGATTGGTCCTGCCTTGGTGATAGTGATTGGCGGTCGCCTGGCTGGCGCCGTTATAGTTATTGTTTTTCGGGGAATCGTCACAGTAGCTACATCACTTTGCTTGTCTGCTAATACCTCTGCAGGTTCCTCAGCTGCTGTTCTGTCGAATTGCAATGTGCCCCCGTCTATTAAGGTCTGAATACCCTTCTTCAATTCAGCACAACCCCCAGCTTGGGTCCAACACTCTAAACAAAACTCATCGCAGCCCGGATACACACCTCCTTGCAATAACCTGCTCTTTATCTCACACAACGGTGTCTTTAGGTCATCAACATTCATAATCAAGTTCAAACCCTCCTCGGTTAAAATAGCATTTGCCCCATGATTGGGCATGGGCTTTTGGACTATGTTCGGACCTGCCTGTCCAAAATTGATAGCCTTACTATCCAATGAGTCCTGTACTACATGTTTGAACGTGTGGCAACTCTCTACGTCATGGCCAGGAGCCCCGGAGTGGAATTCACAGTGCTTGCTTGCGTCAAAGCCGTACGGAGGAGTGCCCGTTACTGGCGCCATAGTCCTTTTTTCCACCAAGTTCAAACCCATTAACGTCTGTAGCAATTCTGCATACGTCGAAGGAGGCTTTTCAAACACCCTCCTTGGTCTGCCCCCTGGATTCTGCACTGGGCAGAATGTACCCCCTGTTGTGGCTGCTGTTGCTGTTGTTGTTGTTGTATTGGTTGTTGCTGAAATGGAATAGTGACACTTGCCACCTGCTGCGGCTGATTGTACTGGTTTCGACCTCTGCCCCGGCCTCGGCCTCGGCCCCCAAACACTGCACTCACATCACCTTGACGACGCCCACCGAAAGCCCTTTTGTTACTGCCAACTGAAGTGGATTCCTTAGCTTGGAATCTTCCCTATTTAATGTTGCTTTCAATCTTCTCACCCATCAGGATTAAGTCTGAGAAACTGCCTAAGGACGTGTGAAACAGCTTGTCATAAAATATACCGGTAAATGTCCCTATGAACATATCATTCATTTCTTTGTCCTCCAAAGGAGGATGAACTCGAGCAGCCATGTCGCGCCATCTCTGCGCATACTCCTTGAAGCTCTCGCCCTTCTTTTGGGACAACCCCTGCAATTGGACCCGGTTGGGTGCCAAGTCACTGTTGTACTTATAGTGAGCCACAAACGCTTCAGCCAGCTGCTTCCATGTCTTTATCTGTGTTGGCTCCAACCCCATATACCATTCAAGGGAAGGACCAGACAAGCTATCTTGAAAGAAATGCATCAGCATCCTCTCATCGTTTGAATACGCTGACATCCTTCTGTAGTATGACCGCACGTGCACCTTTGGACAGGTATCCCCCTTATATTTATCGAATGTGGGAGCTTTGAATTTTATTGGTACCCTCAGGCCAGGCACCAGACCCATTGTGGTCATATCTAAGCCAACAACGCTTTGATTCACGACCCCCTTCATCTGCTCCTCGAGCATCTTGATTCTCTGAGAGTCATCCATAGGACCTTCAAAACCTCCACCGGAGAAAGCATCCTCTTGCTGATCTTCTAGCCAATTACCGTTCCCATTTCCGTATCTATCGTATCCGTTGTTACGGCCAAATCTAGTCTGATTCATTGTAGGGCCTCGCCCCCTGTTACCATACCCCGGAGCGACCCTAGCAGGTCCAAAAGACATTATCCCGACACCATTTCCATTTCCGAATCCGCCATAACCTGGATTAGTCATACCAAATCCGTCCTGTCCGAAGCCCTGAGCGTTGAAGTCGTACTTCCCAGCATGATCAAACCCCTGTTCATTAAAGCCAAATCCATTATTACCGAAGCCATTACCTCCCATATTATCACCACCCAGATTGACATCTCCGAACCCAACGTTGTTGACGACAGTCTCGTTACCGATTCCAACATTACCGTTCCCGGCGGCAGCGCCGTTGTTCACATTGACAGCAGGTATGTTTACCACAGGTGGAGCTACCGGTGTGGGGGTACCATCCCCGTGAATAGTGTCAACTCGCACAGAATTATGGTCTTCATTTCCGTGCCCAGCATTTCTCACCAACAAAGGCTGTACCAAAGCTTGCAAGTTCTCCTGGCCTTTCGCAATGGTCTCCATTGTCTGCATGAATAACGCCAGCTTCTCACGCATGTCCTTCATTTCATTCGGCATTTGATCCATAACTCTTCTACAGTTGGTGCGAGTGGAGTATCAGTGCGGGCGTTGACTTTCAATCCTGAAAAGACCTGGTACAGTGCAGGAAATGAGATACAGTTCAATAATCACCTGTAATGCAATATGAATGTGAATGCAATGCAATATGTATCTGTGCATTAGGGAGTATCATTCCCCGATTCTAGTGCGAATGTGCCAGTGTGGTGACAGTGACAGCAATACGAAGATCGGAGCCGAATCATAGAAAACACCTCATATATTGCAGAGAAATCCATTAAGCCAAGAATACAACATCAATGAGTGTACAATAAGAGGGCATGACCTCAACCAACAATCCTGGTGATGGTCAGCTCTATGCAAATAAAGCATACACATTAATACATGAAATGGTCAAGTGCTCCCATAGGCCTGGTACTCCTCTAATAACTTCTTAGTCTCTGGATGACTTGGTCGGGTAAGCAGACCCTCAACAAGTAGATCTCTTCGCTTGAGAACACGTCGCAAATCACCAGCAGATTCCTCCCATGCCCCTTCTCCGAAGCGATCCTCTAGCTTCCGCTTCTGAGACACAGCTTCTTTCTTGCCTTCGATGGCCTTGTTCAACGCATTTTGGAGACTATACTTCGCCATCACCTCCTCTTCATACTTCTTAGTGCTAGCCTTCAACTGTTCTTCGAGTTCAAAAATTTGCTGCTTCAATTTGTCTTCCCTCTTTTTGTTGTTGGTTAGCGTAGCATTCCACGTCTTGTTACAAGAAGAGATTTCCCGGTGAGCGGCATCGAGTGCTTTCTTTTTGGACTCCAACATATCATGAGAGCTTCTGAATTCTTTCCCCAGGCGTTCACGCTTCTTTTTCTCTTCAGTCAATTCAGCACCTAGCCTGTTTACTAATTCAATCTGCTGTTGGAAAGAACGCACAACCTTGTTCTTCTCACTACGTAACTGAGCTAGTTCTTCTTCTAACTCTTCATTGATCTTCATCAAGGCTTCCTTTTCTTTTACAACTCGCTCGTAGACCTCCATAGTAACAGTGGTTGGTTCCTCCACCGGAATATGAACAGGGACTGGTGCAGGTGGAAATGGCATCAGCAACTGTCTTGCTCTCTCTTGGATCCAAACTTTGTATGGTACATAAGCCTGACAATCATTCTTCCCCAACAGTGGTTTCCCTCTTCTGTTGATGCGCATCCAAGCATGCTGAAGCTTGGCTAGTAACTCTCCATTCAAATCACCGGTGAAGTATAGAGATTCCTGTACTTCTTCCTCCCTAGGCGGGTTCTTCAACGCGTATCCAAACTGGCGAACGAACAGAGATGGGTTATAATTGATGCACCTTTTTCTTCCTATCAAAGGAACATTAGGATACCCAGAACAACTGAAAATAAGCTCAGACCCCAGCAAGTCTCGGTCAAACCACTCGATGTCTTCAGAAGATAGTCTCATCAGGCGCTCTGGCCAGTCGGCTGTAGTTGCACTATCCACAAAAGGTCCCTTCAGGGGGAGGTGGCTCTTAAACCACATGTACAGCAAAGGCACACAACAAGAGACGTTCTTGCCTCTCCTATTCTCATTTCTGTAGTGCATCGAATGGTAGAAGTCTCCAATCAAAGTGGGTACCGGGTTGCCAGCAGCAAACAAATGAAATGCATCCATGTCCACGAAGTTCGGGAAATTGGGAAACAACACTATCCCGTAAATGCATAGAGCCAGAACAGCGTTAAAGACTACCCAGCATCCATTCTTGGCATATTCCTGAGCCTTACCAATCAGAAACTGGAGGGAGAAACCTGGAACCCCGCGCCAAGAAGTCATCAACAGCTCAGAAGCATTCATGTGCAAGGCCTTAGCTAAGTCCTCCAGCTTGGGCTCAGCGTCAGAGTGAATAAAAGGAATCTTATTCTGTATTGGCAACTCAATAAACTCTGCATACTCTTCCATGGTAGGCCCCAAAATAAAGTCAGCGAATGTGAAACATCTCAAAGCAGGGTCATAGAATTGCATCAGTGTATACAGCCCATTCAGTTCATCATCAGTCGGTTTGCGAACCAATCTCAACAGCCTTCCGTAACTCTGCCTGAAGCTTCTACGGACATCCTCATCAGCAAGAGAAATCAGACCCAGGAGGGGAGTAATATCAGGGATAGGTAACTTGTAGGCAACTGTCATCCTCAAACCAGCCATGATCAATACTCAGAAGTCCGGACACTAGAATTAGGGAATATGCAAATGCACCTGCAGCACAGACACACGTTAATGGAATGCAATGGTAATGGTTATGCAAATAATGCAATGCACATAAAATGCAACAGGGACCAAATGCCATGGCTGAGAAGCCAGAACCACATCAAGAGCAAGGTCTCAGACAACCCTCATACATAAGCTCCAATCAAGCCTCCAACCCAATAATCACTCCAACTTGGTCTCTGACAGACCTCATACATAAGCTCCAATCAAGCCTCAGACCCAATAATCACTCCAACTTGGTCTCTGACAGACCCCAATAACTTGTCCATAAGTATCATGAATCTCAAATCAAGAATAAACCGGTATCTGAAGGTCTAGTTACCTGCATAACCCCAAACCCTCTCACAGGTAGGTGTCCTAGTAACTGACAATGGTATGGCATCCTATGCGGTCGTCGGCGTCATAGACTTTCAGGGTTGATGATACGATTCCCAGAAGGAGTGGCATCATCAAATCCTGAAGAGGCCTCACTTAGCCAACTTCCAAATGATCGGTTCCCAGAGTCGACAATCCAACTAACCAACAACCCGAGCCACCCAAAGGGTAGGACAGGAGGCCAACCAGAAGAACCTCGTCTGAGTGTGGATTTCGCAGGACACTAGGACATGCAAAGCATGTGCGCGCCCACTACTTTCCACTCTAATTCTAGGTGCACTCAAGCCCAGGTCCGGCTTATCTCTCAATCATAGAACACCCGTCACACCCCAATACAGCAATAATAACAATAATATAGTGCTGAAAGTAAATGACAGAAATATAAATCCATACAAAATCCTCGACGGGAAAACAAGCGCTAGGATTGACTCGCTTAAAGGACGTTGGATCCCAAATGCATAAGGAACTATCGCAGTCCTTAGCAGCCAGGGGACGTTGGATCCCCAGCAGAGTCGCCAGTTGTCGCTACTGCGAAAATCGGCGCCGGCTGAACAGAAGAGTCGCCACCGTGCGTTATTTATCCCAAAGGAGGGAAAGGAAGCGCTCGAAGTAAACCTAACGCAAAGACGGGAAAGGAATGGTCATCGCAACCAAATCCTGGATTCGGGAGTCGGTTACGCAAGGGGAAGGTATTAGCACCCCTCACGTCCGTCGTACTCGACGGGATCCACGCTTGTTTTCTGGTACGGATTGTTATTCTATCTATTCTACAGGTCTGGGGTTAAAAGAAAATAAAATGACTCGGCAAAGTATCGCACTTTATGCCTACGTATTCCCGTCTGGAACGAGAAATCAGAGTCAACGTAGTTCGCCTACCTACGGGAAAGGAGGGGAAGGTTGCTCGCTAGGATATCGCATCCTATGCCTACGTACTTCCACACAGCGCGAAAGATCAGAGCAAACGTAGTTCGGGCCACGTACGACACAAGTCTGTTTTGATTGCTTTTATCTCCTTCTGAAAAAGGGTTTTTTCTGATTACCGGTCCAAGCGGACAAAAATGACGTTTTGATGAGTTCACATTCTTTTACGGAAGAAGTGTCTTTTATTGTGTTTGAAATATTTATTGTGTTTTTCTGTTTGTTTTGAGAAAGAAGAGACAGAACTCAAACCTATGGTTGAAAAGGGAATTAAACTAACCTAACGTTATCATGCATGGGTTAAGACCTAATGTCTATCATGTTCCTCTCTTGCACAGAGAGAAACAGAGATCCTAAGGGATAAACGGAATCAGAAACAATAGCATATATACAATAAAGCAGTAAAATGCATGAATGCAACAATACAAGCGAGGCAAGGGAGTCCCACTCAACCTCGAACCTAGAAAACAACAGGCAAAAGCGAACAAAATTCGCTTTCAACCTAACAGATTAAAGGGCAAGCAATACAGTCAGGGAAATTCAAACAATACATCAAAAATATAAACAGCAAAAATAAACAGCAAACAACAGTCTTCATCAACATCTGTCTTCAAGTCATCTTCAACCATCTACAGGCTTCAAGCAAGCATCAGTCTTCATCTTCACAGCCTTCAAGCAAGGTCTCTATCTTCAATCTTTCAGGGCTTTTCTTCAAGTCTCACTCTCCAAGATGAGCAGCAGTTAAGAGGATGAACTGGAATGTTAAGCAGTTAGTTGACCACCAAAGGTGGCAAACAGACTGTTAACGACATGTAGAAAATTTCTCTCAAGAGTTCTATCTCTTAGACATTGTCACCAAGCCTTCCAAAGGAAGGGGGTGAGTGTCCTAGAGAGACTCTGCATCATAGAGAGGGATGGAGGAAAACAAGACCTTCCATGTTTGTGAATCAAGTTGCTATTCTAGAGCTCTACCTAACTTCTAATGCTTATAACCTTCAACAGCTGCCAGCAAGCTGTAATCTTCATCATCTCTTGAAATTGATCTTCATTCCTTTTGTCTTCAGTGGCTTCATCAACAAAGTCTTCAGCTCAACCCAAACCCCAAGCAGGCCCAATACCCCACACAGTCAAACAAATAACCCTAGAGAGGGCACACCACACAATCAATCAATTACAAGAGACATACTAATAGTATTAACATAATAGGGGAACTCCTAGCATTTTCTAAAGGATCTATCACTTCCCCCATAATACCCCTATAATCCCCTCTTAATTGGTCCTAAAGAAAACCCAAAAAGAAACTTGTTTTGTTAGACCTATATTATGTTCACAACCCTAAATGATTAGCCTAATGTTTTCTAACTAAACTACCTAAAATAAATCCTAAAAAATTGGTGTAAAAATCAAGGGGGCACCTAATATATGTATCTAGTTATACTAAAAAAAATAGCCTAAAAATATTAAGGGAAATACCTAAAAGAAATTCTACAAAAACTATATACAACTAAATCTATTTAAAATCAATTAAAATGTAAAATATAAGCAAAAATAGAAAAAAAAAACTAAACTAATATTTTTTAATCATTTTAATTTTCTTCAAGTCTACGTTAAACTATTGCAAAAACTCTCATGTCAAAATTCCTATTTTTCTATTTAATATGGATTTTATAAAATGATAAGAAAATGAATTAAAACAAAAATATAAATGGAAGCCAGGGGGTGCAAGCAGCAACTTCGCCCAGTTCAAATGCTCCATGGGCCCAAAACCTGGGGGCGTGAGTAGCAACAATCTTAAGCCCAATACTCAACATAAAAACAAATCAGTAAATCAAAATAAAAAATAAAAACGACGGTGCAAATAGTAGCAAAAAACAGTTCAATTCATTGGGCCTGGTGAAGGTGGGGTGCGAAAAAGAATGATCATTAAGCCCATAGTGACTATTAATGAAACGATGAGTTTCATTAAACTCAGCTTCCCTCCATTTTTCATCTTTGAATACAGGCCATTAGATCAAGTTCTCAGTCAACAATTAAGACCTCATCCAACGTGCATCGCTTGTCTTCAACCTTAGACCTAGGGTTTGTAGTAAGAACACCATGGAAACTGAACCTTCATCATCATCTTCCATCAATTCGTGCATCATCATCACAACATCAATTTCAAAAGTTCAAAGCCCAATTCTACTCTATTTTGCTCCCTGAACTCACTCATGTCATCAGCATCAATTCATAACGACTCTATCATGAAACACGATCACCATCTCTAACATGCTCAGAAATTTCATCATCACGAATCAAAAACCTAATTGTACTAATCTCTTCCTGGCCTCTCACTGAGCAATAATCACTATCAACTTAAGATTCTAACAGTTTATTCATCAAGTTCTAGGTCTCAACAGAATTTGTGCGCATATCTCAACCTTCACCAAATCTTGCCAAAAGTTCCAGATACGATCCTCTAATCATCTAGATCATGCTTATCCTAACCAATCTACATCATGCTATCTATTCTAGGTCAATTCGAAAGAAAAACCAACCTGGTGCAAAACTGAAAACCGATGGATGAACTCTTGGATTTACAGCTAGCAATGCTCTAGACTTGATCAATGGCTATGGATCTTGGTTCTGTATGCACTTGTTCTTGCTCAGATGCTCTGAATTCTTGTAACGGATTCTTCTTGCAACTTGGATGTGAAATTCGCAGCACACGAATCTTGCTTCAATTCAACCAGATCTTGACTGTGAAGTGATCAGTGATGATCATGGAGTAAAAAGAAATCGAAACTTTGAAGGATGATGATGAATAGAGAGTGTTTGGGTGTGATTTGCACAAAAGCAAAATGAATTGCAACTATGAAATTTCTACCAAATGAATCACCAACCCTACATTGAATGAGCTCTAGGGTTTATATAGGTGTGGATGGAAAGTTCTAGAAGATGCTGGAAGCTCCTTGCACATTGATCCCTTGTGATTTGGCATATGTTTCTTCTTTTACAAGCAAGCCATGATAACTTTCAAAAATTGAACTAAGCTCAAAAATCTAATATTTCCATTGTTCTCAAAACATTACTTCCCATCAAAATGACCTATAATTTCACCCCATTTGGACATGTAATGAAAAATTCCCAAAAATGGCTATTTAATGAACTTAAATCATGCTTTAATTAGGTCATTTTTGCAAATATGAGCTACACCCATTTTCAAACCTCCATGACCACTTTTCTAGACTCAAAACATCATTTGGAACAACTTTGATGTTGAACATTTTTCCATTTGAGACTTGCAAGTATGAGTTTTAGGCATATGCTTGAAATGACCTATAATTTCCAAATGACCAAAATACCCTTTGTTTGCCAAAGTCATAAGTAGAGTTCTACAACTAAGATCATGAGGAACAACTTTCATGTTGGCTAGAAATCCATTTGAAAGCTCCTTGAAGGGTAAAAGTTGCTTGGAAGACAAGTAACTTTCACAGACATAATTTCAGATGCCTCTGATGACCTGTAACTTACAAGGACCATAACTTGAGTTCTATAAATCTCCTTGATGTCTTCCACAACTCAAATTAAAGTTCTTGAGATCCTATACAAGTTTCATGTTGGCCAAGGATCCATTTGAAGCTTGCATTTTGAATTATCTTGCTTGGAAGTTTGACCTAAACCAGGGGATTTTACACAGAAACCCTAATTTAGGCACTCCTCTCCTTCTTGATTTTTCTTGATTCCTCCTTGTCACAACACCACATCCACATCTACATGTCCAATGATGAACCCCACATCTTTCAAATAGACCTTGATGCCCTTCAATCAAGCATTTGACCTAGGGTTGACCCAGAGTTGACCCAGATGAAACCCTAGTTGACTGTCTTCAACTGCAGCTCTTGCAATCACACCAATGACTTGTCTCACTTTCAAAATGACTCTCTAGGTCTTCCATGATGTCTGTATACCCTCCATGGCCTCAATTCATGACTCACAACTTCTCTGATGGTCTTCAAATACCCTCAAGATAGGAGATAGATCCACTGCTTGGTCCAATGACTTCTTTAGGTTTCAATTTCTTTCTGATGACTGGGCTAAGATTGAACTTGAATAAGAACCTCTTGATATGCCCATAGGGATAAGAATTGCATTTGGTCCCTTGTTGGATGGCTTGCCCATGCTATGCTATGCAGATGAATTAATTATGTACATGATCTAATATGCAAATGCTAATGCAATTGAAACATAAACCAAGTGAAGTAGGTTGAGCAAATTTTAGGGTGCAACAATACCTTTTAGGGAACTATAAAGCATTTGTTTCTACTGTCATGAAGAAGATTCAACAGAAGTATTCAGCAGGGCAAGCTGGTCAGCTAAGAGTGAGCAAAAGTTGAATGTCATACTGAATGTCATGGCATTGGTCGTATGACATCAGACGGGCTGGGATTGTTTTTCTGTTATGATACCTGATATATCTCAGGCTAAATTTCAGAAGACCTGTTATGACTTCATAGTTATCTCAGGAGAGATTATAGGCAGTGCTGACCATATCATGAAACAGCTGTGACCTAATTTGACAGCACCTTGAATAGTGGAAATTAGTTTTACTTTATTAAAACTAATATTTGTTACTTCTGCACAGCCCAAGCCCAGTCTGCAGTGCTATAAAAGGAGGCGCAAAAGCAAGGGAAAAGCAAGCACTCACATCAAGAAAAACCAGAGTGTAAAATAAAGGTCTAGGGTTTGAGAGTCCCTTGTGTGTAAGTCACCCTTTGTATCTTTTGATACATTGAGGTAGACATATTTGTAAGTAAAGAAGGCTAGTCTTCACGTGTAAAGTCTGTTTAGAAATACTTGTAATCCAAGCAATTGTCTAGTTGATGATTGCATTGGTTAGGTAGATTCTAGGTTGTGTCTCACTCAAAGCTGTGAAGCAAGAGTGTGTGTGTTCCTTGATCAAAGCTTTGAAGCAAGATCAAGGTGTGTATGGAGTGTCTCTTCATACTGATTTCTGTAATTGTTTGATATCACTGTTGTGTGATTGAGGGGGAGTGAGTGGGTATACTCAGGTACTAGAGTGTCTCTAGGCTGAAGTGTCATTGGGTAGAGATTAAGTGAGAAATGCAAATTGGAGGTTTGACTTTAAATTGATTCTACTAATAGTGAATTACCTCCCTGGCTTGGTAGCCCCCAGATGTAGGTGTTGTTGATACCAAACTGGGTGAACAATTATTGTGTTATTTATTTTTCTGCATTTACAATTCTGTGCTTTAAATGGTTAGATAAATAGTATGACAGACTGCAGATGTCACAACAGAGGTCGTGACATTGGTCATGACATTGGGACAATTTAAAGAAATTTAAATTGTCCATGGTCTGTCCTCATCCTTGTTGAGCAGAGATCAATATTCTTGGAACACATGTGATCTGCATACCAGAATTTCACTAAGGACCAGAAAAGAAATCATCAAAGAGGATCTCGTCTGAGTGTGAATTTCATGGGAACTGGTGTTTGCTAAGCAAATAGGTCCTCCACTAATCTCCACTATAATGCTACGTTTGCTCTCTAGCCTGGGTTTGGCTTTTCCCTCATCCGAACTCCCCCCCTCCCACAACAGCACAATAATAATAATATGCTGAAAATAAAATGCGGGAAAGTAAAGTGCGGAAGTAAATAAAGCATAACACGCATGTACAAAACCCTAAAAGATAAACCAAACAAGCGATAGGATTGACTCGTATAGGGAACCAGAGTCCCCAGTAGAGTCTCCAGCTGTCGCAACTGTGAAAAACAACCGACGGAAAAATAGAAGAGTCTCCACCTTTCGTTATTTATCCCAAAGAAAGGGAAAGGAAACGATCGGAAAAACCTAGCGAAAAAAGTGAAAGACAAGGTCATCGCAACCAAGTCCTAGGTTCGGGAGTCGGTTACGCAAGGGGAAGGTATTAGCACCCCTCACGTCCGTCGTACTCGACGGGATCCACGCTTGTTTGCTATCTAAAAGGGTTGTTTATCTATCTACGCTACAGGCTTACGGGATAAAAAGAAAAAGAAAAAAAGAGACTCAGCAGAGCGTCGCTACTCTGTGCCTACGTATTCCCTCGTGCAATGGGAAAGTCAGAGTCAACGTAGTTCGGCTAACTACGGGAGAAAAAGGGAAGGTTGCTCGCCAAGACATCACGTCTTGTGCATACATACTTTCATCTGGCATGAAAGATCAGAGCGAACGTAGTTCGGGCGGACACGAAACCACAGGTTGATTAAGTGTTTTATCCGAGTAGGGTTAAACATCTGTTCTAGCAGTTAAGGACAAAGCCTGTTTGCGGTAGAACAGAAGTTTAACAATACTCTCTTCTGAAAAAGGAAGTTTGATTAATCCCGAAGGAAAAAGGTTTTAATTTGTTTTGTGTTTTTTATCGAAAGAAGTGTTTTGAATTTGAGTGTTTATAACGTATGTTGTACTAAAGTCTAGAACCTAGGATCGAATGTGTCGCATATCGTCCTAAGGACGTATACTAAACACCCTAGGTAATTGAGGAGAGGCCCCTCAATCACCATTTCCCAAGTATAAGGCCCATGGCACAATATCCATTATCATTATTAAGTGCGTTAGGATTGTATGAAGATGAGAAGAGAAGACGCACGAAAGGTCTATGGGAAACTCGGCCCTAACGTTGTCATGCAAAGGTGATCCTAAAGTTTGGGTTGAAAGGGGAAACATCTACCCTAATGTTAGCATACTTGGATTGAACGCCTAATGTCTCTCCTACTCCCATCCTAAACGGAGGGACTAGGAATCCTATGGGGATCATGGCAAGAAAGCACAAGAAGAACAAAGGAAGAATCAATCGCAAGTAGAGAAATGCAAACACGAGAATGCACAATTAGAATGGTGCGAGGGAGGAAAATGTGTGGGGCAGCAGCCGCCACAAGTGTGTCTCGACCTCAACAACGATGCAAGAATGATGCAAACAAGTGGAGAAAAGTGAGAAATGCAAGCAATTAAACATGCAAACGAATGATCGATTCGAACCACATACTAGCATGCAAATAATTGAAAGAATGATCATACATATTAACAACATCATGATTAAACAATCACAAACAGTGGCATTCAGCCAAAATAATTGAATTCTAATGCATCACACTGATTTATGATGATTCGAATCGAACCGGTATGCGAACATGCAAATAAAACAGCAAACATGGCATTCTGGTACAGTGTTAATCGGTTAACATATACTGTTAATCGGTTAACCTGTGTAAAACAAGTGAAAATCTGGAAATTCGTAGGTTTTAATCGGTTAACACTAGGCGTTAACCGGTTAACACCCTGAAATATTTGAAAAAATTTGAATATTTGAATTGGTTAACCGGTTAACCATATACGTTAACCGGTTAACACTTTACCAGAAGTGAAAAACAGCAGCAGAAAAAGCACTTAATGCACAGAATCACTTAATCAAGTGATCCAACAGATCAACTTATCAAATAAGCACGAAATTACACCTGCAAACAGAAAACCAATAGACATGCAAACATGTCTATACAACACAATTGCAATTCACACGGATCGGAATTCACAAAATTCAATCGAATATGAAAATCATCATGTAAATGCAAATAAGCTCAAAAACAGTTATGGATCTAGAGTCTCCAACCTTCAAAGCGGAGATTTGCTCCGGTTAGTGTTGATCAACAGAATTTGAGTAGTTCAAATAATAGAAACCCGGAAAACTTCGAGATCCAAGCCAATTGTGGTTGTACAAACGAAGATCCACTAAATTCGAGTCGAAACGCTTCGAATAATCACTTCCAACTCAAGCTCCAAAATCAGATCTCAATTTGCACGAAAATTGATAATGCAAATTGATTCAAAGATGAGAATGGATGAAGGTTTATGCTCAAGAATCCATTGATTTCAATGAAAAATCAATGAATCCTAATGAAGAAGAGCTTTGAGTGTGGTTTTGGAAATGGAGAAGTTGAGAGAATTTGAGAGAATTTGATCAATTCTGAAAAATGATTGTGAGAAATGAGAATTGGCTCCTTTTGGTTTGGAGTAGATCATTTAAATACCATCTAGGTTTGGATCCCAAAGGTGGGGTTTGGACTTTGGATTGGAAAATTGGTTTGGAGCTAGGCATGGGAATTTGGAGGGAAAATTGAAATAACCAACTTTCAAGAACCTTCTAGATCCTTCTTTTTGGTAAAAATGAGTTTCAATGTGATCAAATTTGGACCCCAAGTGCAAATGGCTTGCAAAATCACGTACAGGGAAAAATCTGCTATGGTTAACCGGTTAACCATATGTGTTAACCGATTAACACTATTAAAATTTGAAATCTGAGCTGATTCACCAATGGTTAATCAGTTAACCACATGTGTTAACCGATTAACACCTTCAAAAATTTGAATTTGGCGCCTTTTGGAGGGAAACCTGCTTGTTTGCCTGTTTCTCGCTGTTTCGAGCTCTGTTAAGCTTTCGACACTTGCTCTCGAATACTGTGACTATGATAATGCTGGATATAGACTGAATGTTGTCTCCTGATCTGAGCATAACCTGCAAAATAAAATTGGATGTTAGACCGCTGGGCAAAATAAATGTCGTCTCTTCTGATGCTCGTTGTTCAGTTGCTTGCACGGGAATTAAACCTGAGCCACGAGAACCTTGATCCCCTGCCTCGAGAACCAATGCTATGCAAAATGCAGATGCCATATGAAATTCAATGAAACATAAGCTAGGTAAAGAAAATATGTTGGGGAAATTTTGGGGTGCAACATAGGGGGCATGTTGTTTTGGATTATTGCGCTACACTCAGCAGTAAGTGTAACTATTTCATTATCCTCGATCTTTTTCTTGTTAGACAAGATTTCTTTAATGAATTTAGCATATGAGGGCATCTGAGTGATAGCTTCTGTAAAAGGAATTGTAATGTTCAATTGCTTCAGAAGTTCAACAAATTTCTTAAACTGCCCTGTGGTTTTGGAGTTTATTAGTCTTTGAGGATAAGGAATTTTTGGTTTATAAGGTGGTGGAGGCACATAAGATTTTTATTTTTCTACGGCCTCTTGGTTGTTATCTTCCTTTTCTTTGGGTTCAGACTCCTTTTCTGCCTATTTAACAGATTTTTGATACATGGCTGGGTTTTGGCTCCTAGGATCAATCGGTTCGTCCAGTTCTTTTCCACTTCTTAATATGACTGCATTTGTATGACCTTTTGGATTAGGTTCTGGCTGTCCAGGAAATGTGCCAGCGGGTGCAGCAGCAGGTGCTTGTTGTTGAGCCACTTGTGATATTTTTGTTTCAAGCATTTTGTTATGGGTGGCTAAAGCGTCTACTTTGTTGGTTAGTTGCTTAATCTGCTCACTAGTGTGAATGTTTTGATTCAGGAATTCCTTGTTCGTATGAACTTGAGTAGCTATGAATTTTTCCATCATCAATTCAAGGTTGGATTTTCTAGGGGCTTTAGGAGCAACTACGGCTGGTTTTTGATATCCTGGTGGTGCAGCAGGTGTTTGGTTAGGTGCATACAGTGTGTTATCACTTTTGTAGGAAAAGTTCGGATGGTTTTTCTAGCCTGGGTTATAGGTGTTTGAGTAAGGATTTCCTTGAGCATAGTTCACTTGGTATATGGGGGTTTCTGTCAGTAATTGAAATTCGGGTGCAGTCTGACCAGTGATTCCACATAACTCACAGTTCGGAGTTACAGCAACTATAGTGGCTGGCGGTGTTATGTTTAAATTGTCAATCTTTTGCGTCAAGGCATCTGCCTTAGCATGGACCTTTTCAAGACTACTGATCTCGTACATCCCATCTTTTGCGTGGGGTTTCTCTGCTAGAGTTCTCTCACCTCCCCATTGGCAATGGTTTTTAGACATGTTTTCGATTAGTTGATAGGCTTCATCGTATGGCTTATCCATAAGTGCACCGCCCGCGACAGCGTCTACTGTTAATCGGGTATTATACAGAAGCCCATTGTAGAAGGTATTAATAGTCACTCAGTCTTCAAGACCGTGGTGTGGACATGCTTTCATCGTATCTTTGAATCTTTCCCATGCTTCGTAGAGAGATTCAGATTCTTTTTGTCGAAATCCGTTGATTTGAGCTCTTAGCATAACAGTTTTGCTCAGCTGAAAGTATCGTGCTAAGAAGACGTTCTCAGCTATTCCCACGTAGTAACAGAGTTGTATGGCAAGGATCGCAACCAAGCCCAAGCTCTATCTCTAAGAGAGAAAGGAAAAAGGCGTAATCTTATCACGTCTGGAGTTACACCGTTAGCTTTCACTGTGTCTGCATACTGCACAAACTTCGTTAAGTGTTCATCGGATCGTCCGTCGCACTTCCCGAGAATTGATGTTGTTGTATGGCTGACAACAATGACGGTTTTAACTCAAAGTCATTTCGGTTGATAGCAGGGGCAGCAATGCTACTATGAGGCTCTTATTGAGATGGGGTAGCGTAGTACTTCAGAGGTCTGTTCTGAGGTCCTTCGGCCATCTTCGATTCTTCAACAGGATCAGGAGTATGAGCGAGAAGATCGGGAATATTATGTTTACGGTAATATTCTGTTATGCGCCTTCTTAGATGTAAGAAGTTCTCTAGTTCAGCGATTGGTGGTTGTAAGTTGTCGCTTTGTGAGCGAGTACTTGGCATACAATCGACGAACGAGAAAAGGGAAATAAAATGGTTACCTTAGTCTATACTGCGTAACAAAGGACTACACTATTGACTAAACGGGTCCCCGACAACGGCGCCAAAAAATTGATCCCGACTTTCTAAGTCTAACGGAACTAACTGCAAGTGCACAGTCTATCGTGTAGTAATAAAGATATTGATCCCACAGAGACCGATAATCAAGCTAGTGCTATCGGGTGTTACTATGTTTAGCTAAGGCGGAAGATGTTTTTAGGGAAATAAATGCAAAGTTATGGTATGTAAAGGAAATGAAAGTTATAAGTTTTAAAAATATCGATAAGGGATATCGGTATGCAATGCCTTAGTTATCGGGGATTCGACAGGTCACTGGTGCTTTTTAGGTTTTGCAAATACTTTTCAGGGGAAAATACTCGTTTAAAGACCTTTGCCTCATGCTGGTTGTTGACTCGGGTCATAATTTTAAGGCAGAATGTACGCTCTCGCAGTCCCATTCGGGGTTTAAATTACTTTTTGAAAATAAATGAATTCTGATTTCTTTTAAAGCGCTTTCGCTGTGTTTAAAATCAATGCCTAGTTTTTACTATCCGGTTCAAACCCCACGCTTTCACGTGCCGGCTTAAACCTTAATAAGTTTCCCACTCTCATGGAAAAACCATTGCAAATAACTTCTCACTCTCGTGACAAAGGTTTATATAGAAAATTAGATCTAAAACTACGGCCAGAAAATTGTTTGAAAAAAAGGTAAGGCGCAGCGGGTGTTATCGAATCACGTCCTACTAATTCGATCACATACCGACAGTAGCGGTTTAGCTAGACATGATATTTAATGTAAACGTAAATAAAAAATAACAGTAAAATGGTATAGCATGCATACTGATAGAATTAAAATAAGAATTCAATTAATAAAAACCTGTAAGCTTACTGATCCTGAACTCTCGAGTAGTCCTCCACAATGTCGGCAGGATTCTACTTCAGCGAAATACAAGTGCAGAATGAAATACAATATTTGAACTAAAGGAAAAGGAAAAGAAATAACAGCAAGAATGAAAATTGGCTTCAACAGGAAATTTGACAGCACTTCGGTACGTAGAACGAAGCTCTCCTTTCTTTGGTCCAACTGCCCTCCTTTTATAGTCGAGGTTGCAAAAGGAAAAGTCGGAGGAAAATGAGTTGAGGGAGAGAATTCTCAGGGAAGTCGTGCCTAAATTCTCTCCCTTTTGTGGGCACTTTCTATTCTGAATGTTATGACTGGAAATATGCTCGTAACGATCGTGTTGGGGCAATGACGGTCGTGGTGGTCGTGACGACCGTGGTGCATTGTGACGACCGTCACACTTCCAAAATCCTGCTTTTCTGTTCTTTTCTAGATTTTTCTCCCTTTTTTGTCCTTTCCTTGTGTGCTTTTCTATGTCTTGCTTATTTTTAGCATGAGAATGAGACACCTGCAAGAACACTTAGCAAACTTGCGGAATAATAGGGACTCGGGTTGAAATCATACAGTTAACAAATGAAAAATACGACAATAATAATGTACATTTTCGCGTTATCAAACTCCCCTACACTTGAATCCTTGCTGGTCCTCAAGCAAATAGTCTGAGAGATAAACCAATGCAAACATGTGGCACACCCTTTTGTGTTTTCAAAATGCTTTTGAGGCGTTTGGTTAGGACGTCGAAGATTCGATTAAAACAACATGTATACGGTAGTGACACAAAACAGTAAGCATGCTCAGAGGCTTCCCTCTTATCCAAGCCAGTTATAATCATTCCACTATAGCTCGACATAAAGTTTCTCGTATCAAATTTCACCCAGTTTTGTTCTAGCGCAATCACATTAAGCCCTTTGCCTTTACACGCATGTAGTGGAATAGCCAGTTAGTGATTTTGATCCTTTTTAGTATGGGGTCTGGTGCACGATTGCGGTACCCCTTTATATGTCCTATTTGTAAGTTGTGGGGGATCGAATCGTAATTCTCCTTACCAAGTCCATAACCAGGAACCTATGAACCAACTGACAACGGATTTCTTTTTCTTTACTTTTTTTCCGAATTGCAGAAGTGAAGATTACTTCATAGAGGTGAAACGGTTTGCTTTATGATTAGACATGAATCAATTATTTTCATCGGCATTCCACGTGGTTTGTGCTTAAGACGGTGTTGACTGCTTGAATAAACTACTAGGGGCTACGTTTGGGTTGAAACTTAAGGCTTTGGTATAATAGGTATTGAAATTGAACTCGCATAAGCAGGAGGTCTAAGGTGTCAGGATGGTAGAGTCTTGTTAGAATTTTTTCTCAAGACTTCCTAACTCGGCCTTTATCTCGGTATGTCAAGTTATGCATCGATCAGAAGTAAGTAAATTTTTTTCGTATAATGGAATAAAGTGGGGGAATTCGTGTAATGGAGAAAAGTACATATAAAAGCTCGCTTTATTGGATTGAAAATGCTGAAAGGAAAAATACATAAAAATAGTAAGGGAAATAATGTACCTCTCCCACACTATATCGGATATTGTCCTCAATGTCACGATATAAATGCGGTAGGGAAACAACAGAATAAAAATTTGCGAAAGCACTAAAGGAAAACCTAAAACTACTTGGGTCCGTGTCCTCTGCCTCTGGCTCGTTCTCGACCATGCCGCGTCACGTGATCTGGAAGGCCTGTATGATGAATGTAGTCGTGGAGGTCCTGCACTCGAAATGTAAGAGCAGCCATCTCATCGACGATGTTGTCTAGTCTCTGGCCTTGGTTGACTTGCCCTTGCTGGATTTGCTGCAATAGAGCCATCATCTGGAGATGTTGTTCTTGTTGTCGTGCTTCAAGTTATGCGGCCAGCTAATTTTGTTGCCAAATCCCACATAGGATTTCTTCATTAGTGGGCTCGGGGCGGCAGCGACGTTTGGAGGACGTACCTTCTTGGGATGGAGGAGGTTGTCTCTCTTCTTGGGCAACTCTGTCTATTTCTTCTTCAATCTCGTCTGCAGGCGCATTATCTGCCATATTAGGGGCGGCTACATTTGCTTCAGAAGCAACTAAATCAATGAGCCAATTGGCTCAATTTTGGGGATCAATGTGGGTCTTAAAGGGCATAATGATAATGAGGACCATATGGTTTCGGACTACTAGATGGTACTTTTCGTTTTCTCTCACTTTGATGAGGTAGGAAGAGCAGCAATAGTCGATGTCCAGGAAGACGGGAGGCAGTGATGGAAGATCGGTAAGCCGGTCACCAAGTTACAGGGCCACAACAATGGATGTGATAATGCCTCCAAAATAGAAAGGCTTTGAGCCGCGACCACAGTTGGCTTGGATGTGCGCTAAAGGAATGAAGCAGCATTCACACGTTCTAGAGCAAACACATAGTGGAGGAAAAAGAGCTCTTTAGAGTTCACTTTGTAGTTACTGTCTCTAGCGAAGATAGTGTTCCCTAGTGTGCAGTGGAAGTATCTGATGGCGGGGTTGTGAATGTAGGTGGCATTGAGGTTATCCCAGCTATCAACATTGGTACTAGTCAACTCATTCCACAAGGCGAATGCGGCTTGGAAGAATTGGTCCGGAGGCACTCGGCGATGGGCATTCTTTCCACGGTGGAAGTTGAGCATTTGAGCAATTTGGTTCTTGTTCAATTGATACTCTGTACCGAACATTCGGAAGGTGGCGACACCGGTTTACTGATTGGTCTATCCTGAAGGTGTAAGTTAGGAAAAGGAACTCAAGAATTCCAGAGTTAAAGCTTTGTATGTAGGTTAGGGAGTTGTACAAAGCTGCCATAGGCCGGCATTTCGAAGCATCCATGTGACACCGTCCCAGTCTCTTCACACAATCCACGGAAATAAATGAGTGAGTTGCACCCGTATCAATAATAGCAACCAAATGAGCGTTATGAATGTAACACGTACCTCTGACCAAACGATCCTCACTGGTAGGCTGAGCTCCCACCAATGCAAACACCTTCCCACTTGTCTGAGACTTCTTCGGTTTTTGACAGTGGGTGCTAATATGACCATGATCACCGCAGTTGTAACAAGTTGGTACGTTGGTTCTACAATTCGTAATCACATGACCTGGCTTTCCATACTTAAAACACTTCTTCACCTTATTTTGACATTCATTTGCACGATGACCTGCGCCACCACATTTGAAACACTTGAGAGGATTGGAAGGATTTCCTCCCCCACTTGGTTTCTTCCCAGCAACAGCTTTCTGCTTTCCTTTATCAGCTGGAGCACGGTAAGGTGTATTCTCATGTCTCCGCTTGCCTCTTATGTCACTTAGATTCTTATAGTGAGTGATTCTAGCTCTGTTGTCTTCATCATAGATTCTACACCTGTTCACCAGCTCAGGAAAGTACCTGATCTTCTGATAACCGACACCTAGTTTGATCTCGGGGTGCAGCCCGTTCTCAAACTTGATGCACTTCGAACTCATAGATGCATCAGTATTGTAATAAGGACAATACTTTACCAGTTCTTTAAACTTAACCGCATACTTTGCCACTGTAATGTTCCCCTATTTCAACTTAATGAATTCAATCTCTTTCTTTCCGCGAACATCTCCCGGGAAATACCATTCCAGAAACTCTGCCCTGAACACTATCCAATTAATGGGACCCTCACCAGCTTCCAATCTCTAACGGGTGTTGTCCCACCAGCCCTCAGCCTCACTTTCCAGCATATGGGTACCAAACTGTACCTTCAGCTCCTCTGAGTGCCCCATGACTCTGAAGATCTTCTTAATATCCTTCAGCCATTTTTGTGCTACATCTGGATCATGTCCGCCTTCGAACTTAGGTGGCTTGTTGTTCTGGAACTTCTCTAAATTACAAAAGTCTCCGTTTCCGGCATTCCGATTGATATTCTGACCAATGTTCTCCATTGCTTGCACAACAGCTTGTAACGCAGCAGCCATCGCATCATCATTCATACAGCCATACTGCTCAACATCCATGAAAACACAGGTTAGAAAAACACATGACTATAAACATCCTATAGTCAGACTCTACTACAACACTGGCCGAACGGATCGACCTGCTCTGATACCAATTGTAACACCCTACTCTACCCCGTACGCGTATTATAAAACATATATTGAAATATCACATAAAAGTACATCAGAGTTCTTAACCACGTAGAATGTCACACTAAGTCACTTCATTCTTCATAAATAATCAATGTTATTTAGCTTTCAATAAAAACAGCGGAATAAAATCAATGTTTAGACATAATATCCACAACCGGTGGTTATACACTATTAATCCAACAAAAAAAAGATACGTAAAAATAAATCAAGAAAATAAGCCAAATAAAACGTAATCCCGTCATCCCATGTTACGTATCAGAGTGACTCCTAGGACTCGATCAAATAGCAACACACTCCAAGCACTACTCAGGTACTTGGTCATCTGCACTCCCCAAGAAGCACAGACGCAACAAACAGAAAGGGGTGAGAACTACATTCAATAAATAAGCGGTGAACTACACATGCTAAGGAGTAGTTACACACCATACATACAATCATACACATACACCGCACATACACGTGCCACATCAATTACTCGGCATTAATAGCCCATATTCAAATACATTTATGCACTGTGACTCACTAACTCGACACAATGCATGTGGTACCAACAAAAATACATACGGTTCACCCTAGAACCTGATTCCCGTCAGAATCCGGATAAGTCATATACGTTCCTCTGAACTACAACTTATCTCCAGAACGACTTCCACATGAAGTCCGGATGAAACTAGGCACCCATCATGGATTCCCACCTAGCCATCTCCACAAGACACATGACATAAAATGCATGACAACACAATTATGCAATATAATAGTTCAAGCATAATTCACGATCATTAATGATCCACACGAGCCATCCACTCACCGTAATCCTCTCGAGAATTACCACAATCGCACAAGATTGTCCACATTCGACAATCATGGCTCACACTCATCAAAACACACCACTTAAGGGCATACCCATATAATTCCACCTTTTCCCGATTTAATCCGTTACTAATATTTCCTACGTTCATTTTAGTCCTATCGATCCTACCGAGTCAACGGAAATGCGTTCCAAGCGAACACTGGACAAGAATCACAAAAATTGGGGAAAAGTCATCCCAGACTGTCCATAGGCATACCATACGCGTAGAGCCTGTTGTCATACGCGTATCAGCCCTACCTTACACGTATGACCAGAGGCCTCCACCTCCCAAAAACCCCTCAGAGTTACCCCTTACGCGTATGACTACACCCATACGCGTATTGCCCAGGCCCATACGCGTATCTGTAGCACCCCAAAATTTGCCTTTCTGTTTTAACCTTTATTGGCTTTTGTTTCTCTGCATTATGCATTTTTGCATATCATAGCATTTGTTCTTGAGGCATAGGATCTAGGCATTTATGTGGCTCAGGTTTCTTTTTTAGTGCAAGAGACTAAACAACGAGCATCAGAGGCTCCGACATTTATTTTGCCCGACGATCAAGCGGCCGATTTTATTTTTATTTTATAGGAGAGTTTGTAACTCAGGAGGTAACATTCAAGCTATCTCAGGCATTCTCACAGTTTTGATATTCGAAAGCAAGATTCAAATGCTTAATAAAGCTCAGAACGGAAGAAAACGGATAAATGTGCATTTTTCCCTCCAAAAGGCGCCAAAATTCAAATTTTTAAGGTGTTAACCCATTAACGGTCAAATTTGAATTTTTAAAGGTGTTAATCGATTAACCCAAATGGTTAACCGATTAATCAAGGCAAATTTTGCCTTTGCACCTGAACTTTCAAAGGCAGCCACTTTGGGGTCCATTTTGATCACTTGTGAATTTGATTTTACACCAGAAGAAGGATCTAGAACCACTTTGAATTTTGGTTAATTTTCAAAATCAATTCAAATTCCCTCCAAATTCCCATTCCTAATCCCATTCCAATTTTCATAACCACACTCCAAACCACCACTCTACTCCTAACCTAGAGCGTATTTAAGTGATTTACTCCAAACCTCACACAATCAATCCTCATAATCTCATTTTATTTTCAGAATTCACTCTCATTCTCTCAACGTTTTCACTCCAAAACACCATTAAAGCTCTCTTTGCTTGAATTCTTTGATTCTCCATTGGAATCATTAAATTCTAGAGCTAAACCTTCATCCTTCATCCTTATCATCTCCAATTCTCTATTCAATTTCCGTGCTAGTGTGGATTTGAACTTGGAAGCTGATTGAGGAAAATATCCAACCACAGGTCAGTACTGATGTTTTTTCAAAGCACGCGGAGGAATTTATGAGACTCATTCGGAAAAGTGACTACAAGATTATGGATCACTTAAATCAGACTCCTTCGAAGATTTCCATTCTGTCATTATTGTTGTGTTCGGAGGCACATCACAACACTTTATTGAGAATCTTGAATGCAGCATATGTACCCCAGGAGATTTCTGTTAATCAGTTGGAGGGGGTAGTAACGCATGTAAATGCCGGTAATGGTCTCGGTTTCACTGATTTGGATTTGACTCCTGCCTGGAGAAACCATAATCGTTCTTTGCACATATCTATGGAATGTAGAAGGTCCCTGCTGTCACATGTCTTAGTTGACACATAATCATCCCTCAATGTGCTTCCAAAGAAGGAGTTGATGAAATTAGATACTCAAGGTTTGATATGCACGCCAAGTGATTTGGTTGTAAGGGCTTTCGATGGGTCTAAGAGATCAGTGTTTGGGGAAATTACGATGCCTATTCAGATAGGACCAGAGATCTTTGATGCAACTTTTTATATCATGGATATCCAGCCAGCATACAGTTGTTTGCTTGGCCGACCTTGGATACATTTTGCGGGAGCAGTCACTTCAACATTGCATCAGAAGCTGAAATATATGATGGAAGGGAAAATTGTCACGGTATGCGGTGAAGAGGACATTATGGTCAGCCATTTGTCGTCCTTTTAGTATGTGGAAGTGGATGGGGAGATCCACGAAACATTTTGCCAGGCGTTTGAAACAGTTCAAATTCAAGAGAAGTCTCCTGTAGAAGCCAAAAGCCCAAAAGTTTCGATGTCATCGTTTAAGGAAGCTCGTGCTATCGTAGAATCCGGTGCATCTCAGAAGTGGGGCCAAGTTCTTAATGTTCCTGTCAAGTAGGACAAGTTCGGCCTGGGATACAAACCCTCCAGTTCTTCTCAAAACATTCCGAGGTACAGGGGACCCGTTCAATTCACCAGCAGCGGTGTGATATTTGACAGAGTTAATGTTGTTGGAGATGACGAAGGTGACAACGATTGTGATATGGATGCCTGGATTCGTCCATGTATTCCTGGCCAAAAGCTGTGCAATTGGACTACAAAAGAAGTCATTCATGTTACTACTGCAGAGTAATGTTCATTGTTTTGTTTATGTTCAGTGCTACGTTCTGCCCAAGACGTAGTGACCCAATTTGTGGGGCCCTTTTGTTACTTGCACTTTATCATAAATAAAGGACGTTTTTCGCATACTGTGATCCCTGTTTTTCTTGTTTTTTCTTTTGCATTTATATTAAACAGAAAAATGGCAATGTGTTTTATTTGTTGCATCGCATAATAAACATGAACATCCTCATGCAGCTCTTTTCTATCAGATACCATTGATTCAAGTTCAGCTATGACTTCGTATGACTTTGATAATCCCATTTAACAAGCTGAAGAAGAGACTGACGAAGACTGTGAACTACCCGAAGAGTTAGCCAGACTTCTCAAGCAAGAGGAAAGGGTCATTGTGCCTCATCAAAAGGATATTGAAGTTATCAATCTGGGTACTGAAGATGACAGGAAAGAGGTAAAAATGGGGGTGCATTGGAAGACAGTATCAAGAGAAGATTGGTTGAAATGCTCCGTGAGTATAAAGATATCTTCGCATGGTCTTACCAAGACATGCCTAGGCTGGATACAAATATTGTGGTACGCCGGTTACCTCTCAGAGAAGAATGTCCGCCAGTCAAGCAGAAGTTGAGACGGACAAGGCCTGACATGGCAGTCAAGATAAAAGAAGAGGTTCAGAAGCAGTTGAATGCTGGTTTTCTTGCTGCCACAAATTACTCTCCGTAGGTCGCTAACATCGTTCCTGTACCTAATAAAGATGGAAAGGTTAGGATGTGCGTTGATTACAGAGATATGCATAAAGCGATCCCCAAAGACGATTTCCCGCTCCCCCATATAGATGTGTTGGTCGATAACACCGCTCAGTATTCTATGTTTTCATTCATGGATGGTTTCTCTGGGTATAACCAAATCAAGATGGCCCTAGAGGACATGGAGAAAACTACTTTCGTTACACCGTGGGGGACTTTTTGCTATAAGGTAATGCCTTTTGGATTGAAAAATGCAGGAGCAACCTATCAGCGGGCAATGGTGACTTTTTTTCATGATATGATTCATCATGAGGTTAAAGTCTATGTTGATGACATGATTGCAAAGTCACAGACGGATGAAGGACATCTGGTCGATCTTCTGAAATTGTTTGAAAGGTTAAGGAAGTTCAAGCTGAGGTTGAATCCTAACAAGTGCACCTTCGGAATGAGGTCTCGAAAGTTATTGGGTTTCATTGTCAGTGAGAAGGGTATTGAGGTAGATCCTGCCAAAATAAAAGCTATACCAGAAATGCCGGAGCCGAGAACAAAAAAAGAGGTTTGTGGTTTCCTGGGGAGATTAAACTACATTGCAAGGTTCATATCTCATCTTACAGCCACTTGTGAACCAATTTTAAAATTGCTAAGAAAAGATCAAACGGTCAGGTGGAATGAAAATTGCCAAAAGGCATTTGAAAGAATAAAAGAATATCTACAGGAACCTCTAAAACTCATGCCTCCAGTTGCAGGGAGACCTCTGATCATGTATCTCACGGTTCTTAAGAATTCAATGGGATGTGTTCTCGGTCAACAAAAGAGCACACTATCTACTACCTGAGTAAGAAATTCACTGATTGTGAGTCGAGATACTCAATGCCGGAAAAAACATGTCATGCGCTCGCCTGGGCTGCTAAGCATTTGAGACAGTACATGTTAAACCACACAACCCTGTTGATTTCAAAGATGGATCTGATCAAGTATGTCTTTGAAAAACAACCTCTCTCCGGAAGGATTTCCCGATGGAAAATGGTTTTAACGGAGTATTATATTCAATATGTTTCCCAAAAAGCCATTAAGGGAAGCGTTCTGTCGGAATATCTTGCTGAACAGCCGATTGAGGATTATCAGCCGATGAAGTTTGATTTTCCAGATGAAGACGTCATGTTTTTGAAGATGAAAGACTGTGATGAGCCTTTGCCTGACGAAGGTCCTGAGATTGGATCTCGGTGGAAACTGGTTTTCGACGGAGCGGTTAATTCATATGTTAATGGAATCAGTGCGATCATTACAACTCCTCACGGCTCCCACATACCGTTCACTGCCCGATTGACTTTCGCATGCACCAATAATGAAGTCGAGTATGAAGCTTGTATTATGGGTTTAGAAGAGGCCATTGGGCTGAGGATCAAGAATCTAGATGTGTATGGCGATTCAACGCTAGTCGTCAATCAAATCAAAGGAGAGTGGGAAACTCGTCAGGCCAAACTGGTGCCTTACAAGGAATATGCAAGGAAACTGTTGCCTTTCTTCGATAGAATTGAGTTACATCATGTGCCAAGAGCTGAGAATCAGATGGAAGATGCCTTGTCCATGCTATCCTCAATGTATAAAGTGAATTACTGGAATGAAGCTCCAGTTATCACCATCATGCGTCTTGATAGACCCGCTTTTGTGTTTGCGATTGAGAAAGCATCAGATGGAAGGCCTTGGTATTTTGATTTCAAGTATTTTCTCAAGACTCAAGAATACCCATTTGGGGCATCCAGCAATGATAAGAAGACTTTGAGGAGGTTAGCCGGTAATTTTTATCTAAACAAAGATGACGTGCTCTACAGGAGAAACTTTGACATGGTATTGTTGCGTTGTGTTGATGAACTGGAACCAAGCCTGTTGATGGAGGAAGTCCACAAGGGTTCTTTCGGTACTCATGCTGGTGGACATGCAATGGCTAGAAAATTGTTGAGAGCTGGGTATTATTGGATGACCATGGAATCTGATTGCTTCAAATACGCCAGAAAATGCCATAAATGTCAGATTTATGCTGATAAGGTGCATGTGCCACCGAATCCTCTGAATGTGTTAACGTCTCTGTGGCCTTTTGTTATGTGGGGAATCGATATGATCGGCAAGATTGAGCCGACTGCTTCTAATGGACATCGCTTCATTCTGGTTGCGATTGATTACTTTACGAAGTGGGTAGAAGCAGCTTCCTTCGCCAATGTCACGAAGCAGGTGGTAGCCCGATTCATAAAGAAGGACATCATTTGTCATTATGGAATTCCAAAGAGAATCATTACTGATAATGGTTCGAATTTGAATAATAAAATGATGAAGGAACTGTGTCAGAGTTTCAAGATTGAGCATCACAACTCTTCTCCATATCGTCCGAAGATGAATGGCGTTGTTGAGGCAGCTAACAAGAATATCAAGAAGATTGTGCAGAAGATGGTTCTAACCTATAAGGATTGGCACGAGATGTTTCCCTTCGCTCTTCACGGTTATCGTACCATGGTACGTACATCAACCGGGGCAACTCCCTTCTCACTAGTGTATGGTACGGAGGCCGTCCTACCATTATAAGTTGAGATTCCTTCTTTAAGGGTACTGTCGGATGTGAAGATTGACGAGGTTGAATGGGTGCAGACCAGGTTGAATCATTTGAGCTTGATTGACGAGAAGAGATTGGCAGCCATTGCTCATGGCCGGTTGTACCAGAGTAGGATGAAGAAAGCCTTTTGATTAGAAAGTGCGTCCTCGGTGCTTCCAGACGGGTAATTTGGTGTTGAAAAGGATCCTTCCATATACATATCATAGGGGAAAATGGACTCCTAATTATGAAGGTCCATATGTGGTAAGAAAGGTTTTCTCTGGTGGAGCCTTATTACTATCTACCATGGATGGTGAAGATTTTTCATCCCTTATGAACGCAGACGCGATTAAAAAATACTTTGCTTAAAAGAGACCCGCTGGACAGAAAAAGAAAAGTCCAGGCAGAAATGAGGCATCCCGACAATCCAGAAAAAGGAAAGGTTCTGGCAAAAATTAGGGGTAAAAAGAAAAATGTAAACCCGCAAAGTTGAAAACTTGGAAAGGCGACTTTGGCAAAAATGGGTATCCCGGTGGATTAAAAACCCGAAAGGGCGATCCAGGAAAAAGTTAGGGATTGGAAAGCAAACGACTGCGATCTGGGTTCGATTTGTAAGCATGTGAGCAGTTATCCCGAAGGAAAGGAATCAGTCCAGTCAGTCTTTTCAGAAGGCGAAACATGGGGAACATCAAAGACATACAAGTCATAGCTGAATCGACACATGGTGGTTGTCTGTTTCCATATTGCCAACATTTGTATATATTCTTTTGCTTTTACGCAATTACCTCTTTTCAGAAATTGCATCTGAATTGTAATTCACCTATTTGCAGGCTTCTTATCAATAAAGTATGCACTTCAGTCGAAGAATTTTCTGTTCCTTGTTTTTACTGTTATTATTTTGTTTGCAAAAAAGTCTGTTATTTTGGTAAACATTGCAAGTGAAAACATGAGGCTTTAGAGAGCATAACGGAAGCAATGATTTTGCTTGGGCGACAGGTATCATGAATGGTAACCAAAGTAACCATTTTGCATGTAAGGCATGCTTTTGTTTGTTGCAGGATGGCAGGGTCTTCTCCCAGGTAGACTCTCCCCAATGATGAGATTTTAACGGCAATACAGGATGATCCACTTTTCCCCTAGCGGGAGTTCAAAGTTTTGTTTCCCAGCGTAAGCGGGTTCATACACCCCAACAAGTTTTCAAAGGGTTCCTTTAGGTGGAATGCAGTCAGGAATTTTGTTCAACGAAGATTTTGTTTCCCCACAGAATCTCGTCAGATGTCGCCAGCGAAAGTGTGGTGGGTCTCCTGCAGAACAAAGTTTTGTCTCCCTACAATAATACCCAGCAGGGTGGATTTGTTCTTAGCATGTTCCCAGTAGAGTAAGGTGGAAGGATATTCCCTCGGCGGCAGGGTAGATTGCAATCCAATATTATTCTCCAGCAGAGGCAGCGTCTTTGATGCCCTTTCCCCAACGGAGTCGACATTCTGGTGTCTTTCTAGTAATATCGGTATTAAGGATTTTCTTCCTCGAGCAAAATTTAATGTTGATTCCCTTGACAGGGCAAGCGTTCAAATAGAAGCATAACCCATTCCTCAGTAGAGTGGGGTCCTTAGTAGAGGTCTATGATATTCCTCAGCAGGGCGGGTTGTTACCGGTGCGTCCCCAGCAGGGTGGAATTTCTTTCCAAGCAGAATGGAGCTTTCAGCGTGGTTCTTGATTCCTCACCGAGGGGGTTGTTAGGTGTTTCCCAGCAGGGTGAAGTTTTTCAAGGAAGGCCATCCAGGGCATTTCCCCAGCCGAGTCTTTTGTTCCCCATAAGAGTTTATTTTGTTGGGTCATCAGGGATGTTTCCCTCAGCAGAATTTGATTTCTTCCTGTCGCTTGCCCGAAAATAAGGTGCCGGCATGACAGAAGAGTCGCCACCTTTCGTTATTTATCCCTCAGAGTGGGAAAGGAAACGATCGGAAAAACCTTACGAAAAAGGGTAAGACAAGGTCATCGCAACCATTGTCTGGGTTCGGGAGTCGGTTATGCAAGGGGAAGGTATTAGCACCCCTCACGTCCGTCGTACTCGACGGGATCCATGCTTGTTTGGTTTACTTGGACGGGTGAAAAACAATCTATCTACGGCTGCTAATTCTAAACGGAAATAAATTGACTCGATAGAGCGTCGCACTCTATGCCTACGTATTCTCAAGAGAACGAGAAATCAGAGTCTGCGTAGTTCGGGAAACTACGGGTTAGTTGCTCGGCAAGACGTCGCGTCTTGGGCCTACGTATTCTCTTCAGAGAAATCAGAGCATGACGTAGTTCAGGCTAACTATGGTTAGACAGGGTGTTCTTGGTCACACGGGGGTGAGAGAAATGATTGACGATACTAGCGTACGCATTCTAGCAGTTAGGTGGACGCTGCTCGACCATTGGAGACTTACGCGTACCTGTTTGCGGTAGAACGGACGTAGTATGTCGGGTTTCGAGGTATGGGAACCTACGGGAACTAGAACTACGGTCTGGTCTCAAATTCACTTGGGCAAGAGAAAAGGACACCATCAGTCGTCAGCGGGGAAGTCTCGATCGCACAGCAGCGAGGAGAACAAAACGTTAGTTGTTAGTGTGCTCGCTAGGATATCGCATCCTATGCCTACATATTCTTGTCTGGTACAAGAAATCAGAGCAGCTGTAGTTCAGCTTAACTACGGGTAGAACGGAGACCACAGCATCAATCTCGTTTTATTAATATTTTGAAGAAATTACAATGATTGAGTACAAGAAAATAAACTCCTAAAAATTCTATCCAACTATTATGGAAAATCTAATGAAAAATAGTCCCCTAACAAGTGGACATTTAAATCTACTTCTAAAAATGTAAAAAGTCCCCTAACAAATGGACATTTAAAACTACTTCTAAAAATGTAAAAAGTCCCCTAACAAATGGACATTTAAAACTACTTCTAAAAATGTAAAAAGAACTCTATGAGAGATTATATCCTAAAGAAAGAAAATATATAAAAACTATTAGCCAATATAATATTTCTCTATATTTTTATATTCACTATTGCATATTATTTTCCCCTTTTTTAAATCTCTAAACAAATGAATAAAAGAAAATAAAGAAAAAGAAGAGAAAAAAAATACAAGGGGGGCAAAACTGCTGCTAGGAGGTGCAGCCAGCAAAAACCCAAAACAGAATTGTTAGGGCCCAGCCCAATAGGAGTACAAACAAAAATCTGCTGGGAGGGGGTGTTGAAAGTGAACGGAGGGGTGTACACAGAAATGGCTTCCCAGGGCCCAGCCCACACTCCACAAAAATATACACAGGAGGGAGGGTGAAACAAAAACGGGGGCGCAATTAGTAATGGGCCTAGCCCAATCAAGCAATAACCAAAAAATAGAAACGGAGGGTATCTTGGCCAAAACGGGGGTGTGTACGGACGAAAGTCAATGGGCCCAGCCCAATCCAATACGCGGTCCTCTCCTCCTCGCTCCAACTTCTCAGAAAAACCTAGTTTCTCTTCTCCTTCTCCCTTTCACTGTTCACTCTCCTCTCAGCTTGCGCCGCCACAACTCTCCGACCCCTCGCTCTCAAACCTTCGTTCAACCATCTCCCCACTCAACTTCCGTTTCGCATGTTAACAATTCTGAACGATGATGACTTCTGGCTTTCCTTCGCGAAGATCAACGGATGAAGATTGAAGAAGTTTGTTGAATGGATGAAGAGAATGAAGATTGATGTTGATCTGGAGATCTTCTTGAACGTTGGATTGAAGATCGATGATGTTTGAAGATCAAAGTCTTGAACAAATTTCTGGAAACTGACGGAAGAATTGACGATGATTACTGAAACCGCATGTTGGAGAACTTCACTCATGGAGGATCTTGTTGCTGTTCTTGGTGCTTGCAGATTTGAGAAGATTATTGATGATGATCGGAGAAGATCGAACGATGATTATCGGAGTTTTCTGGGGAATTTTGCAAGAACATTGATGAGTTTTTGGACGAAGATCTTGAAGCAGGTTCTTGAATTTCTGGAGGAAGAAAGATGAACTTGGACGATCTATGAAGTTTTGGGTGAGCGCCGATACTTGTTGATCATTGATGATGATGATCCGAACCTTGAAGGTGTTAGAGATTTCTGGAAATCAGTGAAGAACATTGTTGTTGAACGATGATGAAGGAGGCGATGAAGGTTCTTCGTTTCTGGGCGAATCTGGGAAGAAGATGAACATTGCTGCAAATGGATGATGATGGTGGATGATCATCAGTTGAGAACGATGAAGGTTGCGATGGAAAGATGAATTTCCGGGAAGAAAGACTGAAGAACACATGAAGTTCTTGGAGGTTTCTTGATGATCTGGATATTTCTGGTGAAGAAATCATGAACACGATGGATTTTCTGGTGTCTATGATTTTCCTGGTGACCGTTAGAGTGATCGGAGGCGGTTACGGTGACGGTCGGTGGTTGTTGCATGGCCGGCGGCCATGCATCCGGCGAGGGGACGCGTGGCATGGCTGCATGCAGGGGGAGGGCGTGAGAATGACAAGTGGCAATGGTGGAGGCGAGAGGGTGAGGCACGTGGCCTCTGCATGCAGAAGAAATTGGGGAGCGAAACGTGGATGCGAAGTGTGCAACGTGGCGGTGGAAGAGTGAAGTGGAAGCTCGTGGAAAGCTGATGGAGTGTACACGCGTGAAAAAATGGAGAATGAAGTGGGAAAAACTGGGGCCCCTGAAGCACGCGTGGACGCCTTTATATATTGACACATGGCAAGTCTGGGACTGGGCCTCCAAAGCTGGGCCCAACGAAAATGGACTGAATAATGATGCAAATGACCTAATTAATACTCAATTAAACTAATGAACAGAAATTTAAAGCTACAATTAAGCTAAATGACAATTAAAACTAATATAATTCCTAATTAAAACTGATTAGCTCAATTAAAATCTAAACAAAAGATTAAAATCCTAATTAATCTCTATTAAGAGAATTAACTAATAAATCGATATTAATCCTAAACTAATGAAACTCTAGTAATTTCTAATAATTCCACTAATAGAAAACTCCACCAATTTCTACTTAAAAAATACCTATTAAAAGAAAATCATTTAAAAACTCCACTTAATATCTATGACAATATTATTTATTCTAAAGTCTATTTAACTATTTATTAAAACTATTAAGAAAACTATTTAATATCTAAAAATGCATTTATTCCTAAATCTATTATCTAAAATGATGAAAGAATTTCTAAAAAAAGAAAATTAAAACTAAACTATTAAAAATCAATTAATATTTATTAAAAAACTAACTAATCCCTAGAAAAATCAATTAAATCCCTAAAAAATTCTAGAAAATAAGGAAAAAATCTAAAACTACTGAGAAAGCCGATTAAATCGATTAGCGAGCTATATCGAAATAAACGGTAAAAACCCGGACACCGAGAGGTCCTCAAAAACAACAGCGAGAGCTGAAAACACCGGGACGAGCACCGATTCTCAAAATACGTCCTCGTATTGGCCTGAAATGCTATCAGAGGGCTGTGATCCCGATAAACCAATGTGACAGGAAAAAATGCAATGTACGCGGTATGCAAATGCGAAATGAAATGAGACGAAACATGAGCCAAATTGCGACAAGTAGTTGGTCAAATTTTGGGGTGCAACAGCTGCCCCTATTCAAACGGCTTGGACCTGAAGGGTTGAAGAGCGAACGGCCTTCAAACATTCAAAGGTAGAAGACGGTTGAATACCAAAGAACCCTGAAATTTGCCAACTGCTCCAGTACACGGTACTCTGAGGGGAACAAATCTCCGAAAACTGAAATAGTAGCTGCACGGCAACTAGATGGAGACATACTGATCTGAACCTTGTCGTCAGTTATCCACATTAAATTCCTCTATCATTGTCATCAGACACCTGAAACACCCAACATCGCCGCTGGAGAATTAGAGAACCCGACATCGCCGTCAAACAACCAAAATACCCAACATCGCCGCTGGAGAATCAAAGAATTTGACAAAAACCCAACATCGCCGCTGGAACACTAGATCTACTGACATCGCCGCCAGAACAAACAAACACCTCAACATCGCCGCTGGAGAAATAGAGAATCTGACCTCGCCGTCAAAACAAACAAAACATCCAACATCGCCGCTAGAACACTAAATCAACTGACATCGCCACCAGAAACAAACATCCAACATCGCCGCTGGAGAGCTACATCATCTGACTTCGCCGTCAACCAACTATAACTCTGAGAAACACCCGACATCGCCGTCAAGTACTCAACATAATCTGACTTCGCCGTCAAGTCTCACCATCGTCAGACCTCGCCGTCAGGGTGAAACATCCAACATCGTCGCTGGAGACAAACATAATCTGACCTCGCTGTCAGGGCTCAACATTGTCTGACCTCGCCGTCAAGCAAAACATCCAACATCGTCGCTGGAGACAAACATAATCTGACCTCGCCGTCAGGGTGAAGAAACTTCATCGGGGAATTGGTCACACGGTAACCAGGGAACAGTCTGATTTCTAATCTCCGTCAAGATGATCATCTAATTTTGCTGTAGACCTTCGTCCTCAATTCATCAAGGGGTCATTGGCCACTCGGTAACCGGCAATACATGGTTGATCATGCCATCAGGAATTCAAAGAACACTGTCGGGCATCAGCCAGACTTCATCAGCAATCCGGGCATAGAATCCTTGGTCAATCATGAGCCAACTAGGAACATCTAAACCTCTGCCATCAGGCACTCTGCATCAGCTGAGAGAACTGCTTCATTAACCAGGTCAGACTTCAACCATGGAGTCTTCAAGGGAGGTTTCAACTTCTCCGTTAGAAAACCTGCTGGGGAGGACGCTTCGCCGCTGAGGAATCTGGAGAACTATCGAGTAACTCCGCTCCGAGGGTCCAGAAATCATTCTGGAAGAATCAACTCTGCTGAAGCCTTCAAGAATCATCTTGGACAAATAACTCCACCGGGAACTTCAAGAATCATCTTGAACCGATAACCATTCTGAGCAAACACTCTGTTGGGGATTCCAGGAATCATCCTGGGCAACTCTTGTCGGGGACAAACCAATCATGGCTTGAGCAGCTTCCAAGGATTTCGGCTCTCTTGGGGCTTCAGGAATCATCCTGGGCAACCTTCACTGGGGACTGCACTGGGGAGCTTAGGAATCACCTTAAGCAAACGGCCCTTCTGGGGAATTCAAGAATCATCTTGAACCGAAGACTTCGCTGGTTACCTCAAGAATCATCTTGAGCAAGCGACTCTGGGGACTGCACTGGGGTCTTAAGAATCACCTGGAGCAAGCGACTTCGTTAGGGAGAATGTCAGGAATCATCCTGAGCAACTGATCCTTCGGCGGAACACCTGTAAAACAGGAACGGTAGCAACCTAGATCATGTTTATTATGCATATGCTTCAGCAACGTGCCCCACTTGGTGGAAATGCTATGTGTTTATGATAAATGCTATGCAATCATGCACAATGATGCGATCCCGTCAACAAAATAAATGCCGAGGGGGAAATCCTCCTGTCGAGGAGAAGGAACTACTCAGATAGAGGAATCATCCTGCTGAGGAGAACATGTTCGCGCCAACATCAATTGGACTCCGTCTGGGGAAAAGATCTTCAGTTGACTGCTGCAGGGGGAACAACTTCAGTTGATTACTTCAGGGGAAGAAGCTCTACGAGAACCTGGACCTGCTGAGAGAAAGCGATGTCAATCGCGGGAGTAACTGCGTGGCCGTCTCGGCTACTCTTCTGGGGATGATAACTCTGCGGGGAAACAACTTCAGCTGCTTAACACTCCACTGGGGAAAAAACCAATCATGGTCTGATCAACCTCCAAGGATTCGGCTCTCTTGGGTATCTGCAAACTCGGTTGGGGAAGAAGAAATCCTTCTGCTTCGCTAGAGAGTACGACTCTGGGGGAAATACAGCATCAGCTGTTCGACGCTCTGCTAGGGAAAACCACTCATGGTCCCAACTGCTTCCAAGGATTCGACTCTCTTGGGGATTTGCGAACTCAGCCGGGGAAAGAGAAATCATTCTACTTCACTGGAGAGTACGACTCTGATGAGGAATTTCAATTCTGCTGGGGAAGAAGGAATCATCCGACTTCGGGGGAGAGTACAACTCTGCAGGGGAACGCAGCATCAGCTGTTCCAACACTCTACTGGGGAAGAGGGAATCATCCGACTTCGGGAGAGATAACGATTCTGGTGGGGAATCTCAACTCCGCTGGAGGCTTCGGTCTGGCACCATCAGTTGCTGCATACTTCGACGTACGAACAGCTTCCTACGAAACTTGCACTTGTGACCCGGTGCGGGGGATGAAATCATGCTTTGGCGCTTGACTCAGCTGGGGCGATGGTGATCCTTCAGGATACCTCTGGTTGGGGGAGAGAATCTTCTCTGCTTGGGGGTAAATATCAATGCTCCTGATCTCACATTCAGACTCTGCAGGGAGAGGCTGCTGAACTCTTATCGGGGATATCAATCCTGATCTGCTGAAGATAATCTTGCATATACCTTACGGAGACTGACCCTTCTGGGTAACACCTGCTGGACTATCAAGTCTGATGAGGAATACCTGTGTATCAACACTGCTGGGGATATCAATCCTTAGCCACTCATTGTACAACTCTGTTGGAGATGTACCGATCCTATCGAGGAGACACCTCTGGCATCTGCGGAGGATAACAATCGATCACTGGAATTGAATCTCACTTCACTGAGGAAAACAACCCTGAACGGTCTTTTTTGAACACCCTAAGTCCTTATAGGGTACGAAGCAATCTGCTGAGAAATAACTCTTCTCTGGCTGACATCAAAATCTACTCGTCTGGAGATTACTCAAGGAGGGAGTCAACGTCGACCTCTGCTTGAGGAATGAGTCAATGACCTGGACTCGAAGGGAAAGGGAGTCAAACTCGGACTCTGTGGGGGATACAACATTGCATCAGTCCCACTGTTGGGGAATAAACCCAAATCTGCCGGTCAGGGAAAGTTTCAGTCTCAACCCACTCAGGAAACTAGCACATCAGGCTAATCAACGTTCAACTCTTGGGATGGCCATACTCTGTCGGGGATATCAATCTCGCCCCACTGAGGATAATCTTGATCCTACTCTGATAAGGGATGAATGCCATCTCAACTTGCTGCAGTCTCAAACTGCTCAGGGGAAACAATCTCAAACCGTACATCTCTGCTGAGAAAATAATCCTGATTCGACAACATCAACTCAGGGAATACAGAATACCAATCATGGAGCTGAGATCAATCGAGCCTTGTGTTGGGGAATGTGACGACATACGAGTCACAGGGAATCATCGGGCCAGGTACAATTAGGCTTTTTCCTGGTTTAGGGATAGGTTTATGGTGATAGGGATTCATTTATGGTTACCAACAAAAGTGGATTTGAAAGGGACATACTAGACAAGAACTAGCATTCAAGGTGGACTATCAGGCGGGAATTGATTTCTGGTTTGCCAGACGAGAACTGGGCTTTAAAACTGTGCTGGCCAGGCGAAAACTGGTTGAACGATAGGTTACAGAAAAAGGTGACCCGACGGGGCTGGTTTCTGGTTTGGATTTCAGATGAGAACTGATCTCCGGCTTGCCAGACGAGAACTGGATTTTGAAACGATTCGGTTACAAGGTTCAGCCGAGTAACAGGTTAGGCTGTAGGATAACAATCCAATGACAGCAAGGCTTCTTCAGAAGGCTCAGGTTTTTGGTAGGGTAATGACACGATTCCCCGACACTCAACTCTTGCTAGGGTGAACAAACTCATTTGAACAACTTGCCCCAGTGCAATTCAACTTGCCCTAATCCGACTCTTGGGAAAATGCATTCTGAACAGAAAACAGCTGGCAACAAGACAATCTTCAGATGGCTTGCCCCAATATCTGTACAACGGAAGGATTCATCCTCAACTAACCAACTCTCAGCATGGCCGGTTTCAATATACTTCTGAAGTAGCTTTCCCCTGAACGAGCGACGAGCGACTCAACATGCCCTGATTGAACACTGGAGGGATCTGCCCTCAAATCACAAGAGTTCTGGATAACTGCCCCTGATTGGGTCTCGAGAAGATTCACTTCTGACCAACTGCTTCTTGAATAATTTGTCCCATAATCAACCGATGCTTCGGGACTTGTCCTCAGACAAACTGATTCCACACTCACTGGAAGTCAATGCCCCAGATTCACAGGGTTTCACAGCATACCACTTTGATCCAGACTGCTAACGATTCAGTCCTGGTTGGCTATTCTCTGTTGGAGTTCCTTCGTATCAACTACTGACCTGCAATTAAAATTGTTTCTTCACGAATGGTAATTTTAATGCAGTGTTCATGCAGATTTTGAAAAAATGTACTGTCACTCATTTACGTGTCATGCTAGTGAGTGACGAGTGAACCAAAGAGTTCAAACATAGTGCTGATTCGATCAGTGAAAAAAATACAACAAGGATATGATTAGCAAATCATGCAGGAGTCAGATTACTCAACCTTATCGCAATGCGCTTTCAGAATAAACCCAGCCTCAATTAGGTCTTTTAAGGGTTGTATCGTGGTCAGGTTCACGGTTCGTGAAACAAAGGATATTCGGCTCAAATTATGATTTGTACCCACCCCTTCTACGTGATGATCTCCGATCCTAAAGTTCAGTTAACTTGGCTCGAGCGCTCGCCTCTTCGAGAGGTATGTTGAATACTGGGAACAACTGGTTAAAGAATTCACAAGGTGTTTCGGAGTGACAGTTACTCCTCTTTTGTTTTGGTGTCTGTATCTACACGACTTTGTCCTTGTTTGAGAATTTTTCTTTTTATATCCTTTCTTTTTCATTCTTTTGATTCCCTAATTTTTGCCTGGACTGACTCTTCAGAGTTCTTTTCGATTTTTCTTTTGAAGTCCAGCGGGATGCCCTGATTTTTGCCTAAGTATTTGCTTTCCAGCTTTTCTTTTCCTTAGCGGGCTTTCTTATTCTTCTTTTTTTTCCGGAACAAGTCGTGCGACACTGGCTGTCTGGATTCATCCGAGAGGTTTATAACTGTCTCACTCCTGATTGGTGAGGTTTAACCATTGTGGTTGACGAGGTACGACCTCTGGGGAGGAATACGATGTGATTGGTCCTCGAAAGACAACACTCCTCTATGAGACTTGAACGCTCGATCAAGCTAACTGACAACTACCTTGCCCCGGGTTAAGATGCGAGGGTTTAAAAATTCGAAAGAAACTCCTACTTCTCGGCTCGAAGTGGTTAACAAGGGATTCTTTTCCTTATCTCTCCGGTGTTCAGGGGGTTTGAAACAATGCCTTGTACGTCATCTGCAAGGTTTTATCTGAAAGCATACGATCATCGGTTATGAGTATTCAGTTTCATCATCCTCCCTCCACTCTTTGCTAATCATAGTGATAAAGTGGAGTAAATAAAATGCAAGTGTCAGTGCAATGCAGTAAATGAGTGACAACGACATGATTAATTCAGAAAAATGCATAGTTACTTTATTAACATTACCATTCGAAACATACAATGTTTAACAGCAAGTAGTAACTAACAGAAAAGAAACTACAAATGCGAATGATAAAAAGGTCCGAGGACTGCCAATGCTGAGGACGTCTGCCTGTCTGGATCACTGGCTTCTGGAAATAACCTTCTAAATCTACGAGCTCAGACGGCTGAGAGGTTGTCATGCACAACCAAAACTCCTTCCGGAAAGGAAATGCACCCTTTGTCGATCAACTGTTGCACTTTCGCCTGGAAAGCTTTGCAATCTTCAGTTGAATGCCCTGGAGATCCACCATGGTAACCACACTGAGCATGGGGATTGTACCCTGGAGGGTAAGGTTCTGGCACGGGCTTAAGAGCTTTAGGTTCCACCAAAGAATTCTGAATCAACTGTGGAAGAATCTGGCTATACGGCACAGGCACTGGATGAGAAGGAGCACTCCTTCGTTCCAAGTTATTACGAGGTTGGTTCTGATTCCGACGCTGATTCTGACAACCTCGGCCACGGGCTCACTGATTTGCAAGAGGAGCGACATAAGGTTCCCGATGGGGTGCCCCAGGCACAATTGTCTGTCCAGAATAACGAGACACAGAAGATACTGACCGCTGAGAAGACGGAGAACCAACAGATTTCACCGATTCGACTTGAGGATATCCAACATATGTCAGGACCGCATTGACCATAGTTTCATCTTCAGATTGAGAGCTATAGAGAGATTCAGTTTCACTGGCCTGACCGCTTGAAACATTCGGGATTCTTCCAGTCTTTACACCATACTCGATGCGCTCTCCTGTCCTTACCAATTCAGAGAAATTTGGTGCGGTTTCAAACATTCTTTCGAAGTACGGGCTCTGCAAGGAGTTTACGAACATTCCTTTTAGCTCTTGGTCTAGAAGCGGTGGTTGCACCCTAGCAGCAAATTCTCTCCATCTCTGAACATACTTTCTGAAAGGTTCATTGTTCCCTTGAGACAATTTTTGCAGCTGCACGCGAGTAGGAGCTTCGTCAAGATTGTAGTCGTACTGCTTCAGAAAGGCATTGGCTAAGTCCATCCATGATCGTATCTGATCATGCTCTAACTGCATATACCAACTCAGAGGTGCCCTAGTCAGACTATCTTGAAAGCAATGAATCATCAGCTTGTCGTTGTGCACAAATGAAGTCATTCTTCGGCAGAACATCACCAAATGTTGCTTCGGGCAACTATCTCCTTTGTACCTTTCAAACCTCGGCATTCTGAACTTCGGAGGTAACACTGGGCCAGGAACCAGACACATGTCTGCAGCACTAGGGGTAACAGCGTCTTTACCTTTCAAAGCTTTGAATCTTTCATCCAATGCACGAAACCTTTCAGCATACACGGGAGCTAATGTGTCTTCAGTCTGCGCTATCGGGACCTCTCTTCGGGATTTTGGCACAGGGAAGGCAAAACCCTGGTAGTCTGAGATATCAACAGAAGGAGAACGTTCACCTCGGACAAAAAACTGCTCACGTAGACCTCGGTCTTCAATAGAAGGCTGTACAGGCTGAGCTGCAGTAAGGTTGTTCACTTGCGGAAAATCTTCGTCATGCGTAGCTCCATACAAAGGATTGGACGTCACAGTGAAACCTGACAAGGTATCAACAAACTGGAAGCTGCTCTCTGACATAGCTACCAACAACTGTCGACTGACTTCACTGCTTGACTCTGGTCAAATCTGCTTCAAATCCTTGGTCGTCTTCAACATTCACCTTCAGAATCAAAATAACGGCTGGATAAGAGCTCTGACTAGCTGGCGAATGACATGCAATATGATGCAAGAATGCAAATGCAATGCAAGATGCAGCAAACACGGGATCACAGCCCCCACAAAGCTCTGATCGCTGCTGCGCTGCTGACAGGATAAGTCTGCTCTGACGAGAGGAAACCAAGATATCGGGTAGGCTGGAAGTCAAGTTTCCTGCAAAAACCCTCCCACTCACGGGTATGGACCTAAACTGACTCAAGGTACGGCATCCTATGCGTTCATCAGCGTCACAGACTTTCAAGAGGGGTGATACGATACCCAGAAGGTGTGGCATCACCAGCTCATGAAGCGGCCTCACTTAGCTGAATCACAAATGATCGGTCCCCAGAGTCGACAATCCACCAAACCAGCAACCGTCTCAACCCAAAGGGTTGAAAGTGAAGCCAACCGGATGAACCTCGTCTGAGCATGGATTTCATGAGACACTAGTGCCTACAAAGCAAGCACGCGCCCACTAATTTCCACTCTAATTCTATGGTGCACTCAAGCATGGGTCTGGCTTCTCGCTCATCAGAACTCCCATCTCACAACAGCACAAATAATCATATCAAACTGGAAATAAAGTGCGGGAAATAAAGTGCGAAAAGTAAAATGCGATAAATAAACGCAACCCAACAAGTAAACATACAAGCTTTAGGATTGACTCTCGCAGGGAACCGGAGAACCAAAGATTCTGGGTTTATTTCCCCAGCAGAGTCGCCAGCTGTCGCTTGCGCGAAAATAAGGTGCCGGCATGACAGAAGAGTCGCCACCTTTCGTTATTTATCCCTCAGAGCGGGAAAGGAAACGATCGGAAAAACCTTACGAAAAAGGGTAAGACAAGGTCATCGCAACCATTGTCTGGGTTCGGGAGTCGGTTACGCAAGGGGAAGGTATTAGCACCCCTCACGTCTGTCGTACTCGACGGGATCCACGGTTGTTTGGTTTACTTGGACGGGTGAAAAAAAATCTATCTACGGCTGCTAATTCTAAACGGAAAGAAATTGACTCGATAGAGCGTCGCACTCTATGCCTACGTATTCTCAAGAGAACGAGAAATCAGAGTCTGCGTAGTTCGGGAAACTACGGGTTAGTTGCTCGGCAAGACGTCGTGTCTTGGGCCTACGTATTCTCTTCAGAGAAATTAGAGCATGATGTAGTTCAGGCTAACTACGGTTAAACAGGGTGTTCTTGGTCACACGGGGGTGAGAGAAATGATTGACGATACTAGCGTACGCATTCTAGCAGTTAGGTGGACGCTGCTCGACCATTGGAGACTTAGGCGTACCTGTTTGCGGTAGAACGGACGTAGTATGTTGAGTTTCGAGGTATGGGAACCTACGGGAACTAGAACTACGGTCTGGTCTCAAATGCACATGGGCAAGAGAAAAGGACAACATCAGTCGTCAGCGGGGAAGTCTCGATCGCACAGCAGCGAGGAGAACAAAACGTTAGTTGTTAGTGTGCTTGCTAGGATATCGCATCCTATGCCTACATATTCTTGTCTGGTACAAGAAATCACAGCAGCTGTAGTTCAGCTTAACTACGGGTAGAACGGAGACCACAACATCAATCTCGTTTTATTAATATTTTGAAGAAATTACAATGATTGAGTACAAGAAAATAAACTCCTAAAAATCCTATCCAACTATTATGGAAAATCTAATGAAAAATTATCCCCTAACAAGTGGACATTTAAATCTACTTCTAAAAATGTAAAAAGTCCCCTAACAAATGGACATTTAAAACTACTTCTAAAAATGTAAAAAGTCCCCTAACAAATGGACATTTAAAACTACTTCTAAAAATGTAAAAAGTCCCCTAACAAATGGACATTTAAAACTACTTCTAAAAATGTAAAAAGAACTCTATGAGAGATTATATCCTAAAGAAAGAAAATATATAAAAACTATTAGCCAATATAATATTTCTCTATATTTTTATATTCACTATTGCATATTCTTTTCCCCTTTTTTAAATCTCTAAACAAATGAATAAAAGAAAATAAAGAAAAAGAAGAGAGAAAAAATACAAGGGGGGCAAAACTGCTGCTAGGAGGTGCAGCCAGCAAAAACCCAAAACAGAATTGTTAGGGCCCAGCCCAATAGGAGTACAAACAAAAATCTGCTGGGAGGGGGTGTTGAAAGTGAACGGAGGGGTGTACACAGAAATGGCTTCCCAGGGCCCAGCCCACACTCCACAAAAATATACACAGGAGGGAGGGTGAAACAAAAACGGGGGCGCAATCAGTAATGGGCCCAGCCCAATCAAGCAATAACCAAAAAATAGAAACGGAGGGTATCTTGGCCAAAACGGGGGTGTGTACGGACGAAAATCAATGGGCCCAGCCCAATCCAATACGCGGTCCTCTCCTCCTCGCTCCAACTTCTCAGAAAAACCTAGTTTCTCTTCTCCTTCTCCCTTTCACCGTTCACTCTCCTCTCAGCTTGCGCCGCCACAACTCTCCGACCCCTCGCTCTCAAACCTTCGTTCAACCATCTCCCCACTCAACTTCCGTTTCGCATGTTAACAATTCTGAACGATGATGACTTCTGGCTTTCCTTCGCGAAGATCAACGGATGAAGATTGAAGAAGTTTGTTGAATGGATGAAGAGAATGAAGATTGATGTTGATCTGGAGATCTTCTTGAACGTTGGATTGAAGATCGATGATGTTTGAAGATCAAAGTCTTGAACAAATTTCTGGAAACTGACGGAAGAATTGACGATGATTACTGAAACCGCATGTTGGAGAACTTCACTCATGGAGGATCTTGTTGCTGTTCTTGGTGCTTGCAGATTTGAGAAGATTATTGATGATGATCGGAGAAGATCGAACGATGATTATCGGAGTTTTCTGGGGAATTTTGCAAGAACATTGATGAGTTTCTGGACGAAGATCTTGAAGCAGGTTCTTGAATTTCTGGAGGAAGAAAGATGAACTTGGACGATCTATGAAGTTCTAGGTGAGCGCCGATACTTGTTGATCATTGATGATGATGATCCGAACCTTGAAGGTGTTAGAGATTTCTGGAAATCAGTGAAGAACATTGTTGTTGAACGATGATGAAGGAGGCGATGAAGGTTCTTCGTTTCTGGGCGAATCTGGGAAGAAGATGAACATTGCTGCAAATGGATGATGATGGTGGATGATCATCAGTTGAGAACGATGAAGGTTGCGATGGAAAGATGAATTTCCGGGAAGAAAGACTGAAGAACACATGAAGTTCTTGGAGGTTTCTTGATGATCTGGATATTTCTGGTGAAGGAATCATGAACACGATGGATTTTCTGGTGTCTATGATTTTCTCGGTGACCGTTAGAGTGATCGGAGGCGGTTACGGTGACGGTCGGTGGTTGTTGCATGGCCGGCGGCCATGCATCCGGCGAGGGGACGCGTGGCATGGCTGCATGCAGGGGGAGGGCGTGAGAATGACAAGTGGCAATGGTGGAGGCGAGAGGGTGAGGCACGTGGCCTCTGCATGCAGAAGAAATTGGGGAGCGAAACGTGGATGCGAAGTGTGCAACGTGGCGGTAGAAGAGTGAAGTGGAAGCTCGTGGAAAGCTGAGGGAGTGTACACGCGTGAAAAAAATGGAGAATGAAGTGGGAAAAACTGGGGCCCCTGAAGCACGCGTGGACGCCTTTATATATTGACACATGGCAAGTCTGGGACTGGGCCTCCAAAGCTGGGCCCAACGAAAATGGACTGAATAATGATGCAAATGACCTAATTAATACTCAATTAAACTAATGAACAGAAATTTAAAGCTACAATTAAGCTAAATGACAATTAAAACTAATATAATTCCTAATTAAAACTGATTAGCTCAATTAAAATCTAAACAAAAGATTAAAATCCTAATTAATCTCTATTAAGAGAATTAACTAATAAATCGATATTAATCCTAAACTAATGAAACTCTAGTAATTTCTAATAATTCCACTAATAGAAAACTCCACTAATTTCTACTTAAAAAATACCTATTAAAAGAAAATCATTTAAAAACTCCACTTAATATCTATGACAATATTATTTATTCTAAAGTCTATTTAACTATTTATTAAAACTATTAAGAAAACTATTTAATATCTAAAAATGCATTTATTCCTAAATCTATTATCTAAAATGATGAAAGAATTTCTAAAAAAAGAAAATTAAAACTAAACTATTAAAAATCAATTAATATATATTAAAAAACTAACTAATCCCTAGAAAAATCAATTAAATCCCTAAAAAATTCTAGAAAATAAGGAAAAAATCTAAAACTACCGAGAAAGCCGATTAAATCGATTAGCGAGCTATATCGAAATAAACGGTAAAAACCCGGACACCGAGAGGTCCTCAAAAACAACAGCGAGAGCTGAAAACACCGGGACGAGCACCGATTCTCAAAATACGTCCTCGTATTGGCCTGAAATGCTATCAGAGGGCTGTGATCCCGATAAATCAATGTGACAGGAAAAAATGCAATGTACGCGGTATGCAAATGCGAAATGAAATGAGACGAAACATGAGCCAAATTGCGACAAGTAGTTGGTCAAATTTTGGGGTGCAACACTTCCCTAGCGGAGTTGGTCGCTGCTCTCTAACATTTATTTTGCTGGAGTGGTTCCTTTACATTTGCATTTTTGCATAACATCCTCCTAAATGTGTAGCATTTCTATTTCATATGGAGCATTACGTCATTTTCAAACATATGCATCTAAAGCATAAGCCAGGTTTAATGCCAGAGGCTGTTTGATTAAGGATATTTTCGTGTTATCCTTGTTGGTGTGGATCTTTGGGTTGGTCGTTTTATCGGATTCTCCTCAGTTATTCGTTTGGTTAAATGTCTTCTTTCTTCAACTAAGCCGTTTGGTTAAATGTCTTCGTTCTCCCCAGGTGAGTCGCTTGTAAGTGCCTTCTCCCCTGGTCGAGCCTTTTGTTCAGACGTTTCTTTTCCCTGACAGAGTTGTTTGGTGAACTGATGTTCCTTGACAGAGTTGTGTGTTTGAACCTCTCTTTTCCTATCGGAGCTTTCCTTGCAAGTTGTGAGTCGATTGATTATGTGGCTTGCCTATTCTGGGTGCGTTATCCCAACTTTTGTTTGGTAGTCCGAATTATTGTGTTTGGTATTCCAACTTTTGATTGGTAATTCTCGGGTGGTTTATCTCAACTTTTGGTCGGTAATCTCTGGTTCCCCCTCACAGAGTCTTTATTCCAACTTTTGGTTGGTAATCTTTGCTTCATTCTAACTTTTGGTTGGTGACCTATTGGCGTTTGGATGTTATTCCAACTTTTGGTTGGTGACCTATTGGCGTTTGGATGTTATTCCAAATTTTGGTTGGTAATCCTTGTTTTCTTCAGCAAAGTCGAATATTCCAACTTTTGGTTGGTAACCTTTGTTGTGGTCAGTTCTCTCTCGTTTAGCGTTTCCATCGATCCTAACTTTTGGTTAGTAGCCTTTTATTCCAACTTTTGGTTGGTAATCCTGGATGATCATCCCAACTTTTGGTTGGTAGTCTTCTGTGGTAGAGTCAGCTTCGTTTGGCATCCCCAACGATCCTAAATTTTGGTTAGTAGCTTGTGTTCCTACTTTTGGTCGATGATAATCTTTTCTAGCGATCCTAACTTTTGGTTAGTAGCTTGTGTTTCGACTTTTGGTCGATGATAATCTTTTCTGGCGATCCTAACTTTTGGTTAGTAGCTTGTGTCCCAACTTTTGGTTAGATGTTATCCCCTGCAGTCGTTATCCCAACTTTTGGTTGGTAGTCTGTCGCTTGTTGGACGTTATCCCAACTTTTGGTTGGTAGTCCTTCGCTTGTTGGACGTCATACCAACTTTTGGTTGGTAATTCCCAGCTAGGTTTAAAGCTTTGTTAACGTTATTCCAACTTTTGGTTGGTAGTCTTCCTTTCCTGGATTTTGTTATTCCAACTCTTGGTTGGTAATCCTTTGGTGGTGGTATGTTTATCCCAACTTTTGGTTGGTAGTCCTCCTCTATTCCCCGACAGATTCGTATCCCGACTTTTGGTTGGTAATTTGTGACTTAATAGTTTTGCTTGGTTCCAACTTTTGGTTGGTGAGGTTTTGTTGATTTTATTCCAACTTTTGGTTGGCGATCTTCGGTTTATAGGAGTTATCCCAACTTTTGGTTGGTAATCCTTTGGTATTGTGTTTCCGGCATATTGGTATTCCAACTTTTGGTTGGTAGTCTTTAGTTTCTCTTGTGGAGTCTGATCCCAGTGTTTGGTTGGTAATATCCAGTTTAGTCGTCTTGTTGACGTTATTCTAACTCTTGGTTAGTAATCTTCGTTTCCCGGTTGATGATTCTAACTTTTGGTTGGTAGTCTTTGTTTTGGGTGGATGATTCCAATTTTTATTGGTAATTTTCAACTTTTGGTTGGTAGTATTTGGGTTTTATCCCTGGAGAGTATCCCTTATCCCATCTTTTGGATGGTACGCTTCGGTTATTATCTTTTGGTGGATGTTTATCCTGTGCAGAGTTGTCTGGTTAGTCTACTCTTTCCCCAGTGAAGTCCTCTTCGGGTCGTAAAGGTGGTGAGTTACTTCTAGCACGATTTGGTGGGTCCTCTTTGACTTTTATCCCAACTCTTGGTTGGTACTCATTTGTTGGTCATCCCATCTTTTAGATGGTCTCATTTGATTGTTATTTGGTAGACGCTTGGTCCCCACAGGGCTACTTGGATAAGCTTCTCTTTTATTTTCCCAGCGGAGTTTGTCTTTTTCCTCAGGTCGTAAGTCTGTTGATTGTACGTCCTGCAGGTTCGTGATTTGAGTTTTGTCCCCAGGAGGTTACCTTTGGTCGACATTCTCGTTTTATCCCAACTCTTGGTTGGTATCCGGTGTTTGTTATCCCAACTTTTGGTTGGTATCCGGTGTTTGTTATTCCAACTTTTGGTTGGTATCCTTTGGTTGTTATCCCAACTTTTTGCTGGTATCTGATGTTTCATATTGGACTGTATCCTCAACGTGTCGCATTCTAACTTTTGGTTGGTATTCGCTGTTTTGCATCCTCGCAGGTTGCAAATTTCCGGGTTCTTTTAGTATTCAATCACCTTCTACCTTGAATGTTTGAAAGCTGATGCTTTTCCCCTTCAGGTCCAAGTCGATTGAATAGGGGCAGCTGTAGCACCCCAAAATTTGCCTTTCTGTTTTAACCTTAACTGGCTTTTGTTTTTTCTGCATTTTGCATTTTTGCATATCATAGCATTTGTTCTTGACGCATGGGATCTAGGCATTTCTGTGGCTCAGGTTTCTTTTTTAGTGCAAGAGACTAAACAGCGAGCATCAGAGGTTCCGACATTTATTTTGCCCGACAATCGAGGGGTCGATTTTATTTTTATTTTGCAGGATAATTTGTAGCTCAGGAGGCAACATTCAAGCCATCTCAGGCATTCTCATAGTTTTGATATTCGAAAGCAAGTTTCAAAGGCTTAATAGAGCTCAGAACGAAAGAAAACGGACAAATGTGCACTTTTCCCTCCAAAAGGCGCCAAAATTCAAAATTTTAAGGTGTTAACCGATTAACCAAGGAAAAATCAGGTCAAATTTGAATTTTTAAAGGTGTTAATCGATTAACCCAAATGGTTAACCAATTAACCAAGGCAAGTTTTGCCTCGGCACGTGAATTTTCATAGGCAGCCACTTCGGGGTCCATTTTGATCACTTGTGAATTTGATTTTACACCAGAAGAAGAATCTATAACCACTTTGAGTTTTGGTTAATTTTCAAAGTCAATTCAAATTCCCATTCCAATTTTCATAACCACACTCTAAACCACCACTCTACTCCTAACCTAGAGCATATTTAAGTGATTCACTCCAAACCTCACACAATCAATCCTCATAATCTCATTTCATTTTCAGAATTCACTCTCACTCTCTCAATTTTCTCTCAACTTTTTCACTCCAAAACTCCATTAAAGCTCTCTTTGCTTGAATTCTTTGATTCTCCATTGGAATCATTGAATTCTAGAGCTAAACCTTCATCCTTCATCCTTATCATCTCCAATTCTCCATTCAATTTCCGTGCTAGTATGGATTTGAACTTGGAAGCTGATTTGGAAGAGCTTATTTAGATCGGTTTTGCTTAATTTTGCTTGATATCCACTTCTACAACAAGAAAACACTTGGATCTTGAAGAATCTATGGGTTTCTTGCTTGGATCTGCTCAATTGAAGTTGAATCAACCTTTACCAAAGCAAATCTCCGCTTTGTAGGTTGGAAACTCTAGATCCGATTATGTTTTTGATCTTATTTGCATAATCACCATGTCGATCTTCATTTTCGGTTGATTTTATGGATTTTGATTCATGTGAATTGTGATCTTGATGTTTGAATGTGTTTACATGTTGTTGGATCACTGAATTCTGGTGTTAATTTCGTGTAATTGATTATATGATCATTTGGACTATTGCATAGGTGATTAATTGTTGAAAGTGCTTTTGAGTTGTTGTTTTTCTGCTTTTGGTACAGTGTTAATCGGTTAACCAGTTGCAGTACAAACTGGTTAATCGATTAACCAGTGCGCATTTTCAAATTTTTTAAGTGGTTAATCGGTTAACCAATAGTGTTAACCGATTAACACTGAACCAGAATGCCATTTTTACTTGTTTTCAAGCATGCTTTGTTGTTCTCTCACTTGGAATCTTCATGGATCGATATGATGCATTTAGAGTGAGATGTTTTGGATATGTTTCACTATTCGTGTTCGTTTAATTTTGATAATTCGACACGCGTGCTTCGGTTTCCATTTGAATGCATACTTTGTATTCAAATGATGAGTGCATGTTTCCTTTGCTTGCATTGCTTGGTTGAGATGTGCTTGTGGTGGCTGCTGTCCCACACTTTTTCCTCCCACTTTTCTTTGATGATTGAGGGTAATGGTTGTAGGAGCTTGCTTCTCCCATTTCATCTCATCCTCCTTGCATCTTTTTGTGTTTGCACTTCATGTTTGCATTCCTTCTTGTCCTTCATTTTGTGATTGATTTATTTTGTGTTTTCTAGGTCTTTTGCCATGATCCCTTAGGATTCCTAGTTTCTCCGTTCAGGATGGGAGTAGGAGAGACATTAGGTGTCCAATCCAAGCATGCTAACATTAGGGTAGATTTCCCTTTCAATCCCAACTTTAGGTCCACTTTGCATGACAACGTTAGGGCCGAGTTTTCCTTAGACCTTCCGTGTGTCTCTCTCTTCTCATCTCAAAACACGTTCTAATTCATCTAATAAATACAATGAATGTTGTACGCTACGAGCCTTAAGAACATGGGAAACGATGAGTGAGGGGTCTCCTTTTGCTTGTCTATAGTGTTTAGTGTACGTCCCATTTAGGGACGATATGCGACACATTCGTTCTCAAGTCATAGTCTCTAGTGCAATATGAGTTACAAACTTAACTCAATTCATTTCTTCTTAAAAACCACAAACAAAACTCAAACCTTTTTATCCTTCGAGATTAATTGAAAACCATTTTCAAAAAGAGTGTGTTAACTCTTGGTTCTACCGCAAACAGGTAACGCCTAAGTCTCCAATGGTCAAGCAGCAATACACCTAACTGCTAGAACAAAGGTTTAACCCTACTCAATTAAAACACTTGCATCGATCTGTGGTCGTGTCAGCCCGAACTACGTTTGCTCTGATTTCTCATACCAGATGAGGATATGTAGGCATAAGACGGTGATGTCTTGGCAAGCAACCTTTCCCCACCTTCACCCGTAGTTTTCCGAACTACGTTGACTCTAACTTTCCCATTGCACGAGGGAATACGTAGGCAAAGAGCGGCAATGCTCTATCGAGTCTCTCTTCTTTTCTTTTGTCTCTATGAGCCAGCCTTTGATAGATAAACACACCCTTTGATTAGACAACAAGTGTGGATCCCATTGAGTACAACGAACGTGAGGGGTGCTCATACCTTCCCCTTGCGTAACCGACTCCCGAACCCAATATTTGGTTGCGATGAGATTGCCTTTTCCCTTTTTTGTAGGTTTTCTCTGATCGTTTCCTTTCTCTCTCTTTAGGATAAATAATGAACGGTGGCAACTCTTCTGTTTTTCCGCCGGGTGTTTTTTGCAGTTGCGACAGTATCATACGCGTATCACCAGATGGTCGTGCTGGCACTGGGGACAGGGCACGTCTGCTACGCGTACAGCCCTTGAGAAGTCCCCCATACGCGTATTGACACCCCCAATACGCGTATGACCAGTAGATCTGTCAAAAAACTCAGATCTCATCATTCTCACGAGTTTCTTCCCTAGATCCATCATCTTACCTCCTCATTCACCCTAAAACTCAGATTTCCATCGATTCCAATGAATCATATCCTCTATTCTATCAAGATTCTATTTATTAGATCTAGTTTCAATTACAGTTAATCCTTAATTCTCAGATCTATTAACTTACAGAGTTACCTTACAACATTAATGGACTTACACACGAATTTTCATATCAATTTTAGATTCATACACACCAGCATCATACAATAATTATTCAACAATAACAGTCATTTTTGGGAATTCATAGGTTACGAAATTCAGATCAAGAAATCAAAAACAGACATAAATCCTATGAGAGAAAGGACATCTCACTACCCTCTCATAACAACAACGACAAGATAGAAATCTTCGACGGCGTCTGCTGTAGGTGTTCAACAATTTTGTAGTCGCTTTTGCAAATCAGTCTCATGAACCCCTCTACGTCCTTGAGCGACGTATCCTTTTCTTTCAACTGAGTAGGCCCGCTTTCATTTACTTTGGCTTTACCTTTGGCCAATCTCTCTGCTTCTATTTTAGGTGAGGTAAAGATCCTTCCGCTACGGGTCATGCCCCCCGTTCCAACGACATTATCAACAGCCCCAGCTAGCTGGCTATTCACCACAATCTTTTCACCGTTGCAATATGCTTCTAAACCGTATGTCCACGGGACAGCTTTTGTACTCTCAAAGGGAACAGGCCCTGCTTTGGTAATCGTAATAGTTGGCCGCCGGGCGGGCGCCGTTATCGTTATAGTCTTCCTCGGGATCGTCACCGTCGCAATATCATTCAGCTTATCACATAATACCTCCACAGGCTTCTCAACCGCAATTCGATCAAATTGCAAGGTCCCTTCGTCGATCATGGCCTGAATGCCTCGCTTCAAATCAGTACAACCCTCAGGCTGGGTCCAACACTCTAAACAGTATTCATCACAACCAGGGAATACTCCCCCTCTGAGCAACCTGCTTTTCACCTCACTCAATGGTGTCTTCAGTTCGTGAACATTCATCACCAAGTTCAAATTTTCTTCTGTCAAGATAGCATTTGCCCCATGATTAGGCATAGGTTGTTGTACAATATTAGGCCCAGTTTGACCAAAATTGATGGCTTTACTGTCCAACAAGTCCTGAACTTTATGCTTGAAAGCATGACAAGATTCTACATCATGTTCGGGCGCTCCGGAATGGAATTCGCAGTGCTTACTAGCGTCGTACCCATAAGGAAGTACCGGTCCTGTAGGTGGTTCCAAAGTTCTTTTCTCAACCAAATTCAACCCCAGCAGTGTCTGAAGAATCTCTGGATATGTCGACGGAGGCTTATCAAATACCCTCTTCAGCTTTGCATTCTGAAACCTTCTCTGACCCTGATTCTGTCTTTGCTGGTGCTGTGCTTGCTGCTGCTGCTGTTGTTGAGGAATTGGAATAGTAACACTGGCTATTTGTTGAGGTTGACTATACTGATTTCTACCTCTGCCCCAGCCTCTGCCACCAAATACAACGCTTGTATCACCTTGTCGTCTTCCGCCGAACGCTTTTCTCACACTCCCAGCTGAAGTAGATTCACCTGCCTGAATCTTCCCAATTTTAATTCCATTTTCGATCCTCTCTCCCATAAGGATCATATCGGAGAAGCTGCCCATCGAAACATTGAGTAACTTGTCATAGTAAATTCCTGTAAATGTCCCCACAAACATGTCATTCATCTCCCTTTCAACCAAAGGAGGGTGCACCCGAGCTGCCATATCGCGCCACCGCTGCGCGTACTCTTTGAAACTTTCACCACTTTTCTGCGACAGACTCTGCAACTGAACTCTGTTTGGCGCCAAATCCCTGTTATATTTGTAATGCATAACAAAAGCATCAGCCAACTGCTTCCAGCTCCTAATCTGGGTGGGCTCCAGTCCCATGTACCATTCCAATGATGGTCCCGATAAGCTGTCTTGAAAGAAATGCACGAGCATCCTTTCATCATTGGAATATGCAGACATCCTTCTATAATAAGAACGTACATGGAGCTTTGGGCAGGTATCCCCTTTGTATTTGTCGAATGTTGGTGCCTTGAATTTCAATGGCACCCTCAGCCCTGGGACCAACCCCATGGTAGTCATATCTAACCCAGCGGAGTTCTGATCAACCACACCTTTCATATGCTCTTCTAGCATTCTGATCCTCTGAACAGGGTCAATGGGGCCCTCAGGTCCCATGCCTCTTCCCAAAAAAGCGTTGTCCTGGTGATCCACCTTCCAGTCATTGCCATACCCATCGTAACCCAGGTTACCGCCAAATCCTTGCTGATTGAACACCGGACCCTGTCCTCGGTTGCCGAACCCTAGATTGACCCCAGCAGGTCCAAGACCATTATTGAAAGGAAGTGCTCCAGCGCCGTTCACATTACCGAATCCACCATTACCGTAGTCATACCCCTGATTGTTGCCGTAACCATCATTACCAAAGCCTTGATTGTTGAACCCGAAGTTCCCATCCTGATTGACATTGCCATACCCATTGTTTCCAAAGCCAACATTGTCAACGAATCCTTGATCGGCATCCACAGTGTTGCCTTTGTTGTTAACAACATGCCCATCACCACCATTTCCAGTGTTGCCATTACCAGTGCCAGCACCTGCACCAATACCAGTGTTTCCGTTGACAGTCACAATAGGTGGAGTAACAACTGCCGGTATCTCATCCTCCCGGCGAGGAGTTTCAATAGAAATGTGGTCAGTGTTGCCATTTCCGTTCGCCCGCGTCAACATCGGCTGTACCAAGGTCTGGAGGTTCTCCTGGCCCTTGGCCATGCTCTCCATAGCTTGCATGAAAAGAGTCAGCTTCTCACAAATTTCCTGCATCTCGACCTGAACTTGATCCATTATCTTCTTGCAGTTGTTTCTGGTTGAATAGCGGTGGATTCTTTGTTCGTCAATCCTGAAAAACCTGTGAGATGCAGGAAATAAGATACAGATTCAAAAAATACCGGTCATGCAATATGAGGATGCAGATGCAAATGTATAAATATGCTACAGGTTATATTCCCCCCCCCCCCCCCCCCCGATTCTAGTTTCAGAGAGAAGGCCATCACGACAATGGAGTCCCCATCAAGCAAGCAAGGAATCAGAAAACCCTCATACATAAACAAATGCCAAGAGGCAGAGTACAAGAGTACAACTGAATACAACTGAAGAGACCTCGGCCAACAAGCCTGGCGATGGTCAAAATACAAGTACAGATAACAAAAGCAAGGCAAAGATAACTCAGGCCAAATGGCACGCTCTGACATCTTCCAATATCCTCAATGTCTCCGAATGACCTAGTCTGGAGATTAGCTCTTGTATCAGTAATGCATGTCGCTCAGCAGTGGATCTCAGCTTTTTGGCGTTGTCCTTGCAGGTTCCTTCGCCAAAACACTCGTCGAGTCTGCATCTCTTGGAGCCGGCCTTCAATTCATAACCTCTCAGCTTCTCGCCAAGGTCACTTACTCTAAGCTCAACAGCGCTCCTAAGTGATGTCTCTTCAGCAATCTTTGCATCCTGGGCTCTAATTTGCGCCTCTAGCGTGGCAATCTGCAGCTTCAGCTCATCTTCCCGCTCCTTCTGCTTGGTAAGCATGGTATTCCATAATGTTTCCCACTTGCCGAGTCGGGAATAAGCTTCGTTCAAGAGTTCCTTCTTGGAGGCAAGCACCTTGCTAACACCGTTCAAGGCTACTCCCACCTTTTCCCTCTTGTCAGTGTCTTCAGTCAAATCTGAACCCAACCTATTAATCAACTCAATCTGTTCCTTCACAGTGAAGGTAGCTTCATTCTTCTCATGACGCAACTGGAAGATCTCTTTCTCTAACTCATCATTGGCTTTCTTCAATTCTTCATTTTCAGCCAACAGTTTGTTATACTTCTCAATCTCTACCAAAGTAGGTGCCTCAATCACTGGAAGATACAAAGATTCCACAGCAGGATATGGCATCAGGGAAATCCTAGCTCTCTTGTGGATCCAAGCCAAATAAGGATCATAAGCTTTGTTGTTGCTCTTACCAAGCAAAGCTTTCCCTCTCCTATGGATGTTAGCCCTGCATGTCTCAACCTGATCAAAACAGCCTCGTCTAATGAGCCAGTGAGATACAGAGATTCCTGTATCTCAACCTCAATAGGAGTATCTCTCAAGGCATAACCAAACTGTCTCACCAGCAGATAAGGGTTATAGTTGATACAGCCTTTTCGTCCAATCAAAGGGACATTCGGAAAGCCACTGCAACTATATATAATATCAGTGTCAAGCATGTTTCGATCGAACCAAATGATGTTCTCAACAGACAGCCCCATCAACCGGGAAGACCAATCCAAAGTATCAACAACATCAACAAAAGGCCCTGTCTTCGGAAGATGTCCCTGGAACCACCTGTACATAAGAGGAAGACAGCAAGAAACATTCTTGCCACGACGTTTCTCATTCTTATAATGAATAGAATGATAAACATCGCCCAAGAGAGTAGGAACTGGATTCTTCGAGGCAAGAATCAAGAAGGCATCTGAGTCAACAAAATTTGGCACATTAGGAAACAAGACAGTCTCATAGATGCAGACAGCTAGAATGGCACTGAAGGCAACCCAACATCCACTCTTCGCGCACTGTGTAGCCTTCTTAACCAGGACAGACAGGTGAAAACCATAGGCTCCGTTCATCTTGACCAATCCTCCAAGAAACTCAGAAGCGTCTAAATTGACAATCTCAGCAAGTGTAGCCAACTCAGGCTCAGCATCAACATGTATAAAGGGCATCTGGTCTAACACAGGAACTCCCAACATAGCAGAATACTCCTCTAAAGTGGGTGCCAAAATATAGTCGGGGAACAAGAAGCATCTCAGCTGAGGCTCATAAAACTGCATCAAAGTATACACCCCAGTCGTCTCAAATGCTGAAGGCTTGTACAACAAACTAATCAATCTCCCATAAGATACTCTGAACTCAGCCCTCACTCTCTCATCTGCTAGAGCAACTAATCCCAGCAAAGAACTGATATCTGGCGAATGCAACCGGTAGGCAACTGTCCTCTTCATGGACTCCATGTCTGGCTAGAAGATACACTAGAATCAGAGGGGAATGATCACACCTGTAACATAAATACACGTTAATGAAATGCAAACATGAAAACGCACATGCATAAGCAAACAGGAGATCAAGTGCAATGCTGAAGAACTGTGCTGCTTTATACTGAAGCCTGAGAACCATCAAATCTTCATCTCAAACCAAACCAACCACTCAAATGAACCCTGTAACCACATCTCACTGACAGAGATAAACCAGGTACTCTGAGGTCAAAGGTTTCCTGCAAACAGACCTACCTATCCTTCACAGGTATGTACTTAACTCGCAGACGAGGTACGGCATGCTATGCAGGTTCAACGTCACAGACTTTCAAGAGTGATGATACGATACCCAGAAGGTGTGGCATCATCATCCCTTGAATCAGCCTCACTTAGTTGAATCCTAAATGATAGGTCCCCAGAGTCGACAATCCTCGGGTCTGACAACTTGTCGAGCCCTAAGGGCCAGGCAAGAAGCATCAAAGAGAATCTCGTCCGAGCGCAGATTTTGCGGCTAGCTGGTGCGAGCTAAGCAAGTAGGCTAACCACTACTCTCTAATTCTAAGTCTATGTGCAAACTCAAGCCCAGGTCCGACTTATCTCTCAATCTAACCCTCTTCCCAGCATAACAACAATGATATAATACTGAAAGTAAAGGCAGAAAGGTAATACATACAAAACCTCAGACGGGAAAACAAGCGCTAGGATTGACTCGCGTAGGGAACCGTTGGAGTCCCCAGCAGAGTCGCCAGCTGTCGCTACTGCGAAAATCGGCGCCGGCTATGACAGAAGAGTCGCCACCGTGCGTTATTTATCCCATAAAAGGGAAAGGAAACGCTCAGAGTAAACCTAACGCAAAGAAGGGAAAGGAATGGTCATCGCAACCAAATCCTGGATTCGGGAGTCGGTTACGCAAGGGGAAGGTATTAGCACCCCTCACGTCCGTCGTACTCGACGGGATCCACGCTTGTTTTCTATCTAAGGGTATGTTATTCTATATACTCTATAGGTCTGGGTTAAAAAGAAAAGAAAATGACTCGGCAAAGTATCGCACTTTATGCCTACGTATTCCCGTCTGGAACGAGAAATCAGAGTCAGCGTAGTTCGCCTACCTACGGGGAAGGAGGGGAAGGTTGCTCGCCGAGATATCGCATCTCGTGCCTACGTACTTTCATACAGCATGAAAGATCAGAGCAAACATAGTTCGGGCTACGGAAGACACAAGATTGTCTGACTGTTTTTTATTACCTTCAAAAAGGGTTTTTCTTAATTAAGAGTCCAAGCGGACAAAAATGACACTTTGATGTTTGTTTTGAATCTTTTACGAAAGAAGTGTTTTTTAGTCTGTTGGCAACTTGTACTGTACTAGAGACTTGTGACCTGAGAGTGACTACGTCGCATGTCACCCTAAGGGTACCATACTAAGCAGCCAAATCACTAAAGAGTGACCCTCTAGCAACCTGTTCTCAAATAGCTTAAGGCTCGTAACGTACAACACGCATTATCCTTATTACTGTGTTTTTTGAATTGTTTGGAGATGAGAAAAGAGACACACTAAAACTATGGTTGAAAGGGAAACTAACCTAATGTTGTCATGCATGGATAAGAATCCTAATGTCTGTCATAATTCCCTCTTGCACAGAGGAAATCAGAGATCCTAGGGGATAAACAGAAAAGAAAGCAGGCAAATCCAGTAAAATGCATGCAATGCAGCAATACAAGCGAGGCAAGGGAGTCCCACTCAACCTCGAACCTGGGAAAACAACAGGCAAAGTGAATCAACATTCACCTCAAACCTAGGGGGCGAGCTACACAAGCCAACAAACAATACAGAGAGCAAAAGCCACAGCAGAGAAGGCAGCCCAAGCAGCAGCACCAATCTCCTACAGCAAACAACAACTCTGACAGCAATAGTCTTCATCTTCATGAATAACTCCTATCTTCAAGCTTCAATAAACTTTCAATCTCCAACAAGCACCAGGCTTCAACAAGCTCCCAGCTTAAGCAAGCTCAAACCCCAACCAGTAACCAGCTTCAACAAGCTCCTGACTTCAACTTCAACAAGCAGACAAAACCCTAGCTTCAACAAGCTACTGACTCCATCCTCACCAAGCTTCAACAAGCACAAAACTTCTCTTTACCAAGCTTCAACAAGCACCTCCAAGGTAGAATCATTCAACAAGATCAAGGTGAAATGTTAAGAGGCTCAATGACAACCAAGGGAAGTCCCTGGGAACTTAACATTATGAGAGACATGCATCCTCAAAGTTCTACTCTTAAAGCATGACATTCATCCCTCCTAAGGAGAGATGTGACTTATTTAAAAGGACTTTATATCATTGGATTGAATGGAGATGAACAATATACTCCATGTTTGAAGAAAGAAACAAAACTAGTCTAATTCTCTTCCTAAACCCTAGTTTTCCTAAGCTCCTGACAAGCACTTCACCAGATGAGAACCGTCACATCCAAGCTCCTTCAAGCTCTCCAAAGCATCTTCAATTGGTATTCATGATTATCCAAGCACAAGAGCATCACCACCCTAATCTAAGGGGAACTATCGAGTTAAACTATCCAAATTAGTTCATCAGAAACACCTAGAAGTTAGTTCTAAAACTAATTCTACTTAAAAATACCAAAAGGGATTGTAAAATCCTACAAAAATTACTAAGGGTTCCTAAACCTCTTAAGAATCTCTCATACAAAAACCAGGGGGTTAACCATTCATTTGGACCTAAAACTATGCCCTAAACCTAAAGGTACTATCCTAAAACCCTAATTCTACAACACCTAAAGTTCAATGTTCAAACTAGCCTAAACTTCTCTCACAAAAATATGAGAAAATTACTATGGGGACATGCATATCTAAGATATCTAGCCCAAAACGAATCAACTCAAAACTCATCACCAATCATTCACAATAAAATCAGCAAAATGGCATACCAAACATATCAAAATAAAAAGCAATTAAAAATAAAAAAATGCAAATAAAATATAAAATGCATGAATTATAGAAATTTTAATCCTATTAAATTCTACACATTCTAAGGAGTTAGGGAAAAAATATAGCTTAAAAAGATTAATTTTTCTATTTATTATGGATTTATTTCTATACTATATGAAAATGTAAAATTAAAAGAAAAACAATGAAAAATAACAAAACGCGTTGCAAATAGCAATTAAATTCAGTTAAAATCCAAACCTGGGCCAAAAGGGGGGTGCGCCTATCAAACATTTCATAAGCCCAAACCAACTAACAGAAAATAAATGGAAAATGAAAGGAAAATGGAAAACTCTCGTGGCAAATAGCAATTCATTCACGTTATAATTCCCAATTGGGCCCAAGGTGGGGTGTGGAAAGCAAGAAGTCACTAAGCCCATCCACTCTGATTAAATGAAACGGGGCGTTTTGATCACTTCAAATCCCTTCAGACTTTGAAACTCAATCCTGGCCGTGGGTTTACTACTTTGGTCAAAGTCAAAACACGATCCTAGGGTTATGGCATTATCTTCTCCAAATGATTTGAAAATGGAGGGAGAAACTCAGACGGTGGTCTGAGCTCTGCGCCAACGTCTTCTCCGGCGAAGGCATCCCAAAACCTCATCAACCAAACCAACTAGATACCCTATTCTACCTGAAATTTCACCCTGATCATGAATACGACCTCCATTTTTCTTGATTCTCCCTCTAACTCCAAATCCGATCATAGTTGCAGAAAAATCACAAATCTTGAATCACCTCAAACCTAAAATTAATGATCCTATTGTGAACTACACTTCTCCCTGGTCAAAAATAACCATCCAAACGCCATTAAAACTTCAAGAACTCAGAATTACAAGCTTCAACAGAAAATGGTATCACACTCAAAATGTCACGAATTGCTCAATTCTTGGACTGAAATCCATCTAAGCACCACCCCTAACCTAACCACATAACAATTTCTATGCATCTCCCTATGAATTAAGCTAAAAGAAGAAAGTTGCAGACCTGGTTTGAAATGATGAACAGATGAAGATTTTGCTTGAATCACCCTCCAATCTTTTGCAGAATCACTCAAGAACCACTTCCCAAGCTATTCCAATGATCAATTTGCATTGAGTTCTCCTTAATCCTCAAAACCGATTCTTGATGCAATGATGAAATTTTCAAATGCTCTCTCTCGATTCTCTCCAATGCTGGCCCAAAAATTGATCTGGATCAGTTGCATACCATATATAAAAGTGATTCGAAACTTCCAGAACCTTTTGTAACTAACTGAATGAGAAATTCAATTTCTCACATTCCTTGAAAATATCACATGCCAAAGTCATGCCTTGCTCTGTTTCAGCTTCCAATTTCACCTGAAATTCTCACCTTAGGACATTTAGAAATGAATTGAAATGGTATATCCCTTGTTTTTGATCCAAAGGCAATGGATTGATATGTTGCTTCAACCATAAGTAACAAAGAGGAACCCCATGCAAATGACCTCAAATCCAAAATTTGGTAATGTCATCCTTTTCAAAACATGTTTTCTGATCAAATTGGTATATAACATTGCTTGGTTTGGCCATAAAATCAAGAAATCACAATTTTGCCTTTTAAATGACTTTAATTTCTTCATTTAAAAACCATTTCAAGCCAACTTCTCCTATGAGCCAATTCAAAGCCTCCTTGATGCATGACCAAGGTTAAAACCCTATTTTGAGCAACTTTCTAGTTGAACAATTTTCCATTTGAGGCCTCTAAGTTGGAGATTTTAACCCATGCTTGAGAATGACCTATAATCACCAATACCCAAAATACCCCTGGATTGCCAAGATCATAACTTGAGTTCTATAAATCCCCTTGAGGACTTCTAGTACTCTATGGAAAGCTAAGATCAAGATATGCAACTCTTATGTTGGCCAAGAATCCATTTGAAAACTCCTTGAAGGGAAAAAGTTGCTTGGAAGTCAAGTGACTTTCACAGATAAATTTCAGTGTCCTCCGGTGACCTGTAATTTGCAAAGACCATAACTTGAGTTCTACAAATCTTATTGAAGACTTATAGTACTCAAATTAAAGGTATTGAGAAGCTCTACAAGTTTCATGTTGGCCAAAGATCCATTTGAAACTATTATTTTGACTTATGTGGCTTTGAAGTTGGGCACTAAATAGGGGATTTTACACTGAACCCCTAATTTAGCAACTTCCCACATTCTTGATCTTTCTTTGCTTAACCTTGGCACAACACCACACATGTATCAACATATAAATCCATGAATCCCATGACCTCAAGGTAGGCTTTGATTCTCTCCAATTACTCAATTGAATTAGGGTTGACCCAGATGAAACCCTAGTTGACTGCACCTCAACTGTGGCTCACATACTTGAATCAATGACTTGCCCCAGCTTCAATAGGGCCCTCTAGGCATCCCATGAGATCCATACACACCTCAAATTCACATTCCATGCTTCTCATCCCACTGATGATTCTCAATATTCCTCAAGGTAGGAGCAAAACCCACATATAGGCACTCAAACTTCTCAAGACTTCAAATCATTTCATGATGGCCTGGATGACTTTCATCTTGGATAACACATCTTGCTAGGCTCTTCTCTTGATAGACACCCTTGATCCCCTGTTGGATGCATGCTATGCTATGATATGCCAATGATTGAACTATATACATGATGTAACTATGCAAATGAAATGAAACATAAATCAGGCAAGAAAAGGTTGAGCAAATTTTAGGGTGCAACAGCTGCCCCTATTCAAACAGCTTGGACCTGACTGGATGAAGAGCGAACGAACTTCAAACAATCAAGGTACGAGATGGTTGAATACCAAGAAACTCGGAAATTTGCCAACCGCATAAATAAACTGCACTGCTTGGGGAACGACATCCACCAACTGAATCTGGTCGTTACGGCAACAACTGATCCAACGTCTGATAATAATTATGATTTCAACTTCAACCACCTATGTAACGTCACAGGTACTGAACAATTTTTGCAAAACACCTCCGTCCACAACTGGACTAACCTCTCAACAACACAGGAATAGAACTTTGTCCACATTAGGACGCTTGTTTCGTCAACACGAAGAAATCTCAACTTAACTTGTCCACGTCAGGACTCCACCTGCCGTCAACACGGAAAAGTCCCGACGACTTCGCTGGGGATGACTCGTCTGTATTTCGTCAGCACGAGGGGATCCTATCAACATAGGAATAAATTGTCCACGTCAGGAATAAATCGTCCATGTTAGGAATACCGTCCACGTCAGGAATAAACCGTCCACGTTAGGAATAAACTATCCATGTTAGGAATACATCTCGTCTTGATTTATCCACGTCAGGACTCACATCTTCGACCCGCTGAGGAAATAAAACTTGTCCACGTCAGGACTCACGCTTCGCCAACATGAAGAAAGATAAATTTGTCCACGTCAGGACTCACGCATCTTGTCATCACGAAGAACTATAAACTTGTCCATGTCTGGACACACATTTTGCCGATACGAAGGAAGATATCTGCTGGGGATAAATGGTCCATGAAGAGTAATCAATTTTGTCCACGTCAGGACTTCACATTCCATCAATACAGAGAAATCGAATCTGTCCACGTTAGGACTAGCACATCTCGTCACCCCGAGGAAATAAATTTGTCCACGTTAGGACACCCACTTCACTAGCACGAAGAACTCCCGTCAATATAGGAATAAATTATCCACGTCATGACTCATATCTCGTTAACACGAGGAACTCCTATCAACATAGGCAATAAAATTTTGACGATCTCCGGGGAAATACTCCTGTCAACCAGTAGGAACATACATCCGTCTGTTCATACGGGAAGCTACTCTGAATACAGTTTCGCTGCTCATCTCTGCAGTGGCTAACTCCATTGGTCCCAACCCACCAACCTTTTAGCGCTGACGTGAAAACGACTTTGGTGAGGACTCTACTGAGGATATTTGGAAACCAAACTGCCGGACGCCTATTCTGATAACCGGCGACAGCTTCTGAAATTTTGATTCATGAAACCCTTTGATGCTGACGTAACAACAAATTTGAAGAAGATAATCCGCTGGTCGGATAAGAGAAACTTCAACAAGCAACTCTGGCAGGGGAAAAAGAGGAATCTAAGCAAACAACTCTGCTCGGGGACAAAGAGAAACTTAACCAAGTAACTCTGTGGGGAAAATAGTAAGATGAACCATATCATCACACGTCTCACGGCGAGACCTCGAATGTCTGGTAATAGATCTGAGCTAGAACTTCATACTCCTGCGGAGAAAACACACCTGAAAGCAAAAGGTTAACCAACTTGATTCATGTTTCAAAAATGCGTATGCAAATATGACGATATATGCAAATGCAAATGCAGGCTCAAGCTGTCGGGGCCACTCTGATAATGATGTCTCAACAACATGAATGCTGAGGGTAACGCCAACTCCGCTGGGAAGAACAAGTATCACAAAATATTCTGCTAGAGATACAACTAACTCTGTCGGGGAGAGATTAAACATCAATTTCCACTAGGAGGAAGGGACTAACACCTTGCTGGTGAACAACTTAGCTGGGGAAGAAGTGACACTTCTCGGCAAAACACACTGTCTGGGCACAGTTTACACATTTAGAGTTACGGACTCTGCTGAGGATCAACATCCTGTCAATGGCATGATGACCTGCGGGGAGCAAGAAAACCCTCCTTCGCGGATATAAACCTTCTGAACCTACAACTTGTTTAACTATTACAAGAATCTCCCATGCTGGAGATTGAACGTGCACATCTTTGCTTCGCCGAGGGGCGCAACTTCTGCAGGTGACATTGACTTTGACTTGCTGGGATTAATCCTATGAATGGCTTTCCATGAGGACACTCTCCTGGGGAAAATAACTCCCTCCTTCGGGAAGGGATAAATGTCATTTCAAATCTCGGGGGATAAGCTGCGACTAGCTGAGGAATGACATCAACTGGAATCAGGTCTTACGTCAAGCGACCTTGGTTGGGGAATACGATTCCTGACCATTTGCTCCAAAGGTAAGAATCCTGCAAAACACAAACGAGACAAAACAGGCCTATACAACAGAATCTATCCGGGTTAGCATCTGTGACCTTACTTCAGTCAATTCGAAGTTTTAGCAATTATTGGCAAGGGCCAGCAAGATTATGTAAGTGCAAGTTTATCAAAAACATCGGCGTCTTTCACAGACAAAACAGTAAAGAACAAGCATCAACTACTGAATAACATTTTTTATTGATAATGGGCCTCTGAATAGGCAAAGTTTTGTACACTGGATGCAACTCCTGAAAAGAGGATGTTACGCACAAACATACATAAATATATGCACAAGAAGCATAAATAATTACAAAACAATATTCGTATACATGTCGGCAACATGGTACAGACAAACACCATGAGCTGATCCTCCTATGACTCGCCTGACTCTGCGCTTTCCTGGTATTCGATCTTCGAAAGAGATTGTTTTTGGATAGACGGCCCCCAGGTACTCCCAAACCACTAAGCAATGCCGTATCAAATCCGGACCGCAGTCATTTGCTTTTTCAATCCCTAACTTTTGCGTGAACCGCCCTTTGCGGGTTTTCAATTCACCGGGATACCCTTTTTGCCGAAGTCGCCCTTTTCAGGTTTTTGACTTCGCGGGTGTACATCTTTTCAATTTTATCCCTAACTTTTGCCCGATCCTTTTATTCATTTTTTATGGTTCTCCAGGATTCCCCATTTTTGCCTGGACTCTCTTTTTACTGTCCAGCGGGTCACTTTCAAGCAAAGTAGTTTTTAACTGCGTCTGAATTCCCAGGAGACGTAAAGTCTTCACCATCCATGATGGATAGTAACAAGGCTCCTCCAGAGAAGACTTTTCTGACAACGTAGGGACCTTCGTAATTGGGGTCCACTTGCCTCTGTGATCTGTTTGTGATGGGAGAATCTTTTTCAAAACAAGATCGCCCGTCTGAAAGCTTCGAGGGCATACCCTCTTGTCGTAAGCTTTCTTCATCCGGCTCTGATATAACCGACCGTAGGCTAAAGAATCCAGTCTCTTCTCATCCATTAAACTGAGCTGATTCAGTCTATCTTTAACCCATTCTGCCTCGTCAAGTTGGACATCACCTAAAACCCTCACGGACGGAATCTCGACCTCCAACGGTAACACTGCCTCCATCCCGTATACCAATGAGAAAGGGGTTGCCCCGGTTGATGTGCGTACCGTCGTACGATAACAGTGCAAAGCGAAAGGTAGCATCTCGTGCCAGTCCTTATACGTCACAACCATCTTCTGAACAATCTTCTTTATGTTCTTATTGGCCGCTTCGACAGCGCCATTCATCTTGGGCCGGTAAGGAGAAGAGTTGTGATGCTCAATCTTAAAATTCTGACACAGCTCTTTCATCATTTTATTATTCAAATTTGAACCGTTGTCGGTGATAATCCGCTCAGGGATTCCATATCTGCAGATAATATCCCGTTTGATAAATCTGGCTACCACTTGTTTGGTCACGTTGGCATATGATGCTGCTTCCACCCATTTGGTGAAGTAATCGATTGCCACCAAAATGAACCGGTGTCTGTTTGATGTCGTGGGCTCAATCTTGCCAATCATATCAATTCCCCACATCGAGAAAGGCCACGGTGATGACATCACATTCAGAGGACTTGGAGGCACATGGATCTTGTCCGCATAAATCTGGCATTTATGACACCTCTTTGCAAACTTGAAACAGTCTGTTTCCATAGTTAGCCAATAATAACCTGCCCGCAACAGTTTTCTTGTCATAGCATGCCCGCCGGCATGTGTACCAAATGTACCCTCATGTATCTCTTCCATGAGCAGCTTCGCCTCTTTCTCATCTACACAGCGTAGCCACACCAAGTCGTGGTTTCTTTTATACAGGACACCGTCAGGATTCAGATAGAAATTGCCAGCCAATCTCCTGAGAGTCTTCTGATCTCGACTGGATGCCCCAGCCGGATACTCCTTGTTCTTCAGAAAGTTCTGGATGTCAAAGTACCAGGGTTTACCATCGGGAGCCTCGTCAATGGCAAATATGAATGCAGGCCTATCGAGCCGAGAGATAACAATCCGGGGAGCCTCATTCCAGAAGTTAACTTTATACATTGAAGACAAAGTCGCCAGGGCGTCAGCCATTTGATTTTCTGCTCGTGGCATGTGATGCAATTCCACCTTGTCAAAGAAAGGCAACAATCTCCTTGCATAATTCATATAGGGTATCAAATTGGGCTGACGTGTCTCTCATTCTCCTTTAATCTGATTCACCACTAGAGCTGAGTCTCCGTATACATCCAGGTTCTTGATTCACAAATCAATGGCTTCTTCCAGACCCATGATGCAAGCCTCATATTCAGCCTCATTATTGGTAACGGGAAAAGCCAGTCGGGCAGTAAAGGGGATGTGCGACCCCTGAGGAGTGGTGATAATTGCCCCTATTCCGCTACCATAGGAATTTACAACTCCGTCAAATATCAACTTCCATTTGGAACCCAACTCTAGTCCTTCGTCCGGCAACGGTTCTTCACCATCCTTCATCTTCAGGTACATGATATCCTCGTCAGGAAAATCAAACCTCATTAATTGGTAGTCCTCAACAGGCTGCTCCACAAGGTATTCTGATAGAATGCTACCTTTAATAGCCTTTTGCGAGACATATTGGATATCGTATTCTGTTAACACCATCTTCCATCGGGCAATTCTTCCAGAGAGTGCTTGCTTCTCAAACACGTATTTGATTAGATCCATCTTTGAAATTAGCATGGTTGTATGATTCAACATGTATTGCCTCAAACGTTTGGCGGCCCAGGCTAGCACGCAACACGTCTTCTCGAGCATTGAGTATCTGGACTCACAGTCGGTAAATTTCTTACTCAAATAGTAGATCGCATGCTCTTTACGTCCGGTCTCGTCGTGTTGACCGAGAACAGAACCCATACTTTACTCAAGAACCGTCAAATACATAATCAAAGGTCTCCCGGCCACTGGGGGTATCAAGACGGGAGGTTCCTGCAAGTATTCTTTTATCTTATCGAACGCCTTTTGACAATTTTCATTCCAGGTCAACACCTGATCCTTTTTCAACAACTTGAATAATGGCTCGCATGTCGCAGTTAGGTGAGATATGAACCGAGCAATGTAGTTCAACCTCCCTAAAAACCAACGCACCTCTTTTTCTGTTTTAGGCGTCAGCATTTCTTGTATTGCTTTTATTTTTGCAGGATCAACCTCTATTCCCTTTTCGCTCACAATAAACCCCAGCAGTTTACCCGATCTCACCCCGAAGGTGCACTTACTAGGGTTCAGTCTCAACCGAACTTCCTCAGTCTTTTGAACAGTTTCAGCAGATTAACCAAATGCTCCTCCTCTATCTGGGATTTGGCAATCATATCATCAACATAAACCTCGATCTCTTTGTGCATCATGTCATGAAAGAGAGTCGTCATAGCACGTTGATATGTTGCCCAACGTTCTTCAGTCCGAAGGGCATCACTTTGTAGCAAAATGTTCCCCAGGGAGTAATGAAGGTAGTCTCCTCCATGTCTTCTGGTGCCATTTTGATCTGATTATAGCCTGAGAAGCCGTCCATGAAGGAGAATACGGAGAACTGAGCAGTGTTATCAACCAGCACATCAATGTGAAGAAGTGGAAAATTGTCTTTCGGGCTTTACTGTCTTTCTTCGACAGTGGTACTATATTAGCGACCCACGACGGATAAGTTGTAACGGCTAGGAAACCAGCATCCCACTGTTTTTGCACTTCCTCTTTGATTTTCACAGCCATGTCTGGTCTGGTTCTTTTGAGTTTCTGCTTAACAGGCGGACATTCCTCTCGCAACGGTAAACGGTGCACAACCATGTCCATATCCAACCCAGGCATATCCTCGTACGACCAAGCAAATATATCACTATACTCTCGCAGTATCTCAATCAGCCTTTGCTTGATGTCGCTCTGCAGCGCAGCCCCTATACGGATATTTCTCACAACTTCTTCTGACCCCAAGTTGATAATCTCAATTTCCTCCTGATGAGGCAGAATGATTCTCTCTTCCTGTTTCAACAAACGAGTCATCTCCTCTGGCAAGTCGTTATCCTCAACAATCTCTTCCTCTGCTTGGAATACCGGGTGCTCGAAGTCGAAACGAGTCATAGGCGGTTCGTAGGAGATGTCATATGAAATACTAGTCCTGCAAAGGAAATGGTTAAACGCTTCAACACGCAAACAAAGTAAATAACCACGTTGCCATTTATTATTAAAGTAAAAAACAAGAAAGACAGGGATCACAATATTTGAATATGAAAAACGCCTTTATTTCATGATTAAAACAGTGCAATACACATGATCAAGTAGCCCTAATGTAACGTCACTATGCCTCGGGTAGGACATAGGATTATTCAACAATTGATAAAACAAATCATTACTATTTAAAAGTCACTGGGACAGTTTCCCGGATGGACCAGTTGCAGAGCCTTTGTCCGGGCACGCTTGGCTTGATCCACGCGTCCATATCGCAGTCGCTATCCCCGTCCTCAGCATCGGAAATAGCGTTGATAGTCTCAAAGCACACTCCACTTGGCGTAATCGTGACCGGTCCCTTGAACCTGGGCGCTCCTGAAGATGACGCTGACGACGTCGGTCGATACCCTAGCCCAAACTTGTCATTCTTCACGGGAATCTCCAGAACATGCCCCCATCCTTTAGTCTCACCAGTCTGCACTAAAGCCTGAGCTTCCTTGTAGGATGACACTGCCACATCTGATATTTTGCTAGATCCCTGAGCTTTGTCTTTAATTCGCAACCCTTCGAAGGCTTGACAAGGTGTCTCGTGTATTTCTCCGCCGACCTCCACATATCTGAATGATGATAGGTGACTGACCAAAATATCCTCCTCCCCGCAAACGGTAACAACACTATCACCCACCATATACTTCAACTTCTGATGCAATGTGGATGTTACGGCCCCTGCAGCATAGATCCATGGGCGCCCAAGAAGACAGCTATAAGCTGGATGGATATCCATGATGTAGAATTTGGTATCAAAAATTTTCGGCCCCACTTGAAGCGGTAATGTTATTGACCCAAATACCGATCTTTTCGTCCCGTCAAACGCCCTCACAACCAAATCGCTGGGGGTGCAAATAATTCCCCGTATGTCAAATTTCATCATGGATTTCTTTGGCAATACATTCAACGACGATCCAGTATCCACCAATACACGCGACAGTACGGTGCCCTGGCATTCCGCCGATATATGCAAGGCCATGTTGTGCTCTCGACCCCTGGGTGTTAGATCGAAATCTATGAAACCCAGGCTATGTCCAGCATTGACATGTGCCATTACCCCCTCTAACTGATTTACAGAAACTTCTTGGGGTACGAATGACATATCCAGTATCTTCAGCAAGGCGTTCCGGTGGGCCTCGGAACATAACAACAACGACAAGATAGAAATCTTCGACGGCGTCTGCTGTAGGTGTTCAACAATTTTGTAGTCGCTTTTGCGAATCAGTCTCATGAACTCCTCTACGTCCTTGAGCGATGTATCCTTTTCTTTCAACTGAGTAGGCCCGCTTTCATTTACTTTAGCTTTACCTTTGGCCAATCTCTCTGCTTCTATTTCAGGTGAGGTAAAGATCCTTCCGCTACAGGTCATGCCCCCCGTTCCAACGACATTATCAACAACCCCAGCTGGCTAGCTATTCACCACAATCTTTTCACCGTTGCAATATGCTTCTAAACCGTATGTCCACGGGACAGCTTTTGTACTCTCAAAGGGAACAGGCCCTGCTTTGGTAATCGTAATAGTTGGCCGCTGGGCGGGCGCCATTATCGTTATAGTCTTCCTCGGGATCGTCACCGTCGCAATATCATTCTGCTTATCACATAATGCCTCCACAGGCTTCTCAACCGCAGTTCGATCAAATTGCAAGGTCCCTTCATCGATCATGGCCTGAATGCCTCGCTTCAAATCAGTACAACCCTCAGGCTGGGTCCAACACTCTAAATAGTATTCACCACAACCAGGGAATACTCCCCCTCTGAGCAACCTGCTTTTCACCTCACTCAATGGTGTCTTCAGTTCGTGAACATTCATCACCAAGTTCAAATTTTCTTCTGTCAAGATAGCATTTGCCCCATGATTAGGCATAGGTTGTTGTACAATATTAGGCCCAGTTTGACCAAAATTGATGGCTTTACTGTCCAACAAGTCCTGAACTTTATGCTTGAAAGCATGACAAGATTCTACATCATGTTCGGGCGCTCCGGAATGGAATTCGCAGTGCTTACTAGCGTCGTACCCATAAGGAAGTACCGGTCCTGTAGGCGGTTCCAAAGTTCTTTTCTCAACCAAATTCAACCCCAGCAGTGTCTGAAGAAGCTCTGCATATGTCGACGGAGGCTTATCAAATACCCTCTTCGGCTTTGCATTCTGAAACCTTCTCTAACCCTGATTCTGCCTTTGCTGCTGGTGTGGTTGTTGCTGCTGCTGTTGTTGAGGAATTAGAATAGTAACACTGGCTATTTGTTGAGGTTGACTATACTGATTTCTACCTCTGCCCCAGCCTCTGCCACCAAATATAGCGCTTGTATCACCTTGTCATCTTCCGCCGAACGCTTTTCTCGCACTCCCAGCTGAAGTAGATTCACCTGCCTGAATCTTCCCAATTTTAATTCCATTTTCGATCATCTCTCCCATAAGGATCATATCGGAGAAGCTGCCCATCGAAACATTGAGTAACTTGTCATAGTACATTCCTGTAAATGTCCCCACAAACATGTCATTCATCTCCCTTTCAACCAAAGGAGGGTGCATCCGAGCTGCCATATCGCGCCACCGCTGCGCGTACTCTTTGAAACTTTCACCACTTTTCTGCGACAGACTCTGCAACTGAACTCTGTTTGGAGCCAAATCACTGTTATATTTGTAATGCATAACAAAAGCATCAGCCAACTGCTTCCAGCTCCTAATCTGGGTGGGCTCCAGTCCCATGTACCATTCCAATGATGGTCCCGATAAGCTGTCTTGAAAGAAATGCATGAGCATCCTTTCATCATTGGAATATGCAGACATCCTTCTATAATAAGAACGTGCATGATCCTTTGGGAAGGTATCCCCTTTGTATTTGTAGAATGTTGGTGCCTTGAATTTCAATGGCACCCTCAGCCCTGGTACCAACCCCATGGTAGTCATATCTAACCCAGCGGAGTTCTGATCACCCACACCTTTCATCTTCTCTTCTAGCATTCTGATCCTTTGAATAGGGTCAATGGGGCCCTCAGGTCCCATGCCTCTTCCTGAAAAAGCGTCGTCCTGGTGATCCACCTTCCAGTCATTGCCATACCTATCGTAGCCCAGGTTACCGCCAAATCCTTGCTGATTGAACACCGGACCCTGTCCTCGGTTGCCGAACCCTAGATTGACCCCAGCAGGTCCAAGACCATTGTTGAAAGGAAGTGCTCCAGCGCCGTTCACATTACCGAATCCACCATTACTGTAGCCATACCCCTGATTGTTGCCGTAACCATCATTACCAAAGCCTTGATTGTTGAACCCGAAGTTCCCGTCCTGATTGACATTGCCATACCCATTGTTTCCAAAGCCAACATTGTCAACGAATCCTTGATCGGCATCCACAGTGTTGCCTTTGTTGTTAACAACATGCCCATCACCACCATTTCCAGTGTTGCCGTTACCAGCGCCAGCACCTGCACCAATACCAGTGTTTTCGTTGATAGTCACAACAGTTGGAGTAACAACTGCCGGTATCTCATCCTCCCGGCGAGGAGTTTCAATAGAAATATGGTCATTGTTGCCGTTTTTGTTCGCCCGCGTCAGCAGCGGCTGCACCAAGGTCTGGAGGTTCTCCTGGCCCTTGGCCATGCTCTCCATAGCTTGCATGAAAAGAGTCAGCTTCTCACAAATTTCTTGCATATCGACCTGAACTTGATTCATTATCTTCTTGCAGTTGTTTCTGGTTGAATAGCGGTGGATTCTTTGTTCGTCAATCCTGAAAAACCTGTGAGATGCAGGAAATAAGATACAGATTCAAAAAATACCGGTCATGCAATATGAGGATGCAGATGCAAATGTATAAATATGCTACAGGTTATATTCCCCCCCCCCCCGATTCTAGTTTCAGAGAGAAGGCCATCACGACAATGGAGTCCCCATCAAGCAAGCAAGGAATCAGAAAACCCTCATACATAAACAAATGCCAAGAGGCAGAGTACAAGAGTACAACTGAAGAGACCTCGGCCAACAAGTCTGGCGATGGTCAAAATACAAGTATAGATAACAAAAGCAAGGCAAAGATAACTCAGGAAAAATGGCGTGCTCTGACATCTTCCAATATCCTCAACGTCTCCGAATGACCTAGTCTGGAGATTAGCTCTTGTATCAGTAATGCATGTCGCTCAGCAGTGGATCTCAGCTTTTTGGTGTCGTCCTTGCAGGTTCCTTCGCCAAAACACTCGTCGAGTCTACATCTCTTGGAGCCGGCCTTCAATTCACAACCTCTCAGCTTCTCGCCAAGGTCACTTACTCTAAGCTCAACAGCACTCCTAAGTGATGTCTCTTCAGCAATCTTTGCATCCTGGGCTCTAATCAGCGCCTCTAGCGTGGCAATCTGCAGCTTCAGCTCATCTTCCCGCTCCTTCCGCTTGGTAAGCGTGGTATTCCATAATGTTTCCCACTTGCCGAGTCGGGAATAAGCTTTGTTCAAGAGTTCCTTCTTGGAGGCAAGCACCTTGCTAACACCGTTCAAGGCTACTCCCACCTTTTCCCTCTTGTCGGTCTCTTCAGTCAAATCTGAACCCAACCTATTAATCAACTCAATATGTTCCTTCACAGTGAAGGTAGCTTCATTCTTCTCATGACGCAACTGGAAGATCTCTTTCTCTAACTCATCATTGGCTTTCTTCAATTCTTCATTTTCAGCCAACAGTTTATTATACTTCTCAATCTCTACCGAAATAGGTGCCTCAATCACTGGAAGATACAGAGATTCCACAGCAGGATATGGCATCAGGGAAATCCTAGCTCTCTCGTGGATCCAAGCCAAATAAGGATCATAAGCTTTGTTGTTGCTCTTACCAAGCAAAGCTTTCCCTCTCCTATGGATGTTAGCCCATGCATGTCTCAACCTGATCAAAACAGCCTCGTCTAATGAGCCCGTGAGATACATAGATTCCTATATCTCAACCTCAATAGGAGTATCTCTCAAGGCATAACCAAACTGTCTCACCAGCAGAGAAGGGTTATAGTTGATACAGCCTTTCCGTCCAATCAAAGGGACATTCGGAAAGCCACTGCAACTATATATAATATCAGTGCCAAGCATGTTTCGATCGAACCAAATGATGTTCTCAGCAGACAGCCCCATCAACCGGGAAGACCAATCCAAAGTATAAACAGCATCAACAAAAGGCCCTGTCTTCGGAATATGTCCCTGGAACCACCTGTACAAAAGAGGAAGACAGCAGGAAACATTCTTGCCACGACGTTTCTCATTCTTATAATGAATAGAATGATAAACATCGCCCAAGAGAGTAGGAACTGGATTCTTCGAGGCAAGAATCAAGAAGGCATCTGAGTCAACAAAATCTGGCACATTAGGAAACAAGACAGTCCCATAGATGCAGACAGCTAGAATGGCACTGAAGGCAACCCAACATCCACTCTTCACGCAATGTGTAGCCTTCTCAACCAGGACAGACAGGTGAAAACCATAGGCTCCGTTCAGCTTGACCAATCCTCCAGGAAACTCAGAAGCGTCTAAACTGACAATCTCAGCAAGTGTAGCCAACTCAGGCTCAGCATCAACATGTATAAAGGGTATCTGGTCTAACACAGGAACTCCCAACATAGTAGAATACTCCTCTAAAGTGGGTGCCAGAATATAGTCGGGGAACAAGAAGCATCTCAGCTGAGGCTCATAAAACTGCATCAAATTATACACCCCAATCGTCTCAAATGCTGAAGGCTTGCACAACAAACTAAGCAATCTCCCATAAGATACTCTGAACTCAGCCCTCACTCTCTCATCTGCTAGAGCAACTAATCCCATCAAAGAACTGATATCTGGCGAATGCAACCGGTAGGCAACTGTCCTCTTCATGGACTCCATGTCTGGCTAGAAGATACACTAGAATCAGAGGGGAATGATCACACCTGCAACATAAATACACGTTAATGAAATGAAAACATGAAAACGCACATGCATATGCAAACAGGAGATCAAGTGCAATGCTGAAGAACTGTGATGCTTTGCACTGAAGCCTGAGAACCATCAAATCTTCATCTCAAACCAAACTAACCACTCAAATGAACCCTGTAACCACATCTCACTGACAGAGATAAACCAGGTACTCTAAGGTCAAAGGTTTCCTGCAAACAGACCTACCTATCCCTCACAGGTATGTACTTAACTCGCAGACGAGGTATGGCATGCTATGCGGGTTCAAAGTCACAGACTTTCAAGAGTGATGATACGATACCCAGAAGGTGTGGCATCATCATCCCTTGAAGCGGCCTCACTTAGTTGAATCCCAAATGATAGGTCCCCAGAGTCGACAATCCTCGGGTCAGACAACTTGTCGAGCCCTAAGGGCCAGGCAAGAAGCATCAAAGAGAATCTCGTCCGAGCGCAGATTTTGCGGCTAGCTGGTGTGAGCTAAGCAAGCAGGCTAACCACTACTCTCTACTTCTAAGTCTATGTGCAAACTCAAGCCCAGGTCCGGCTTATCTCTCAATCTAACCCTCTTCCCAGCACAACAACAATGATATAATACTGAAAGTAAAGGCAGAAAGGTAATACATACAAAACCCCAGACGGGAAAACAAGCGCTAGGATTGACTCGCGTAGGGAACCGTTGGAGTCCCCAGCAGAGTCGTCAGCTGTCGCTACTGCGAAAATCGGCGCCGGCTATGACAGAAGAGTCACCACCATGCATTATTTATCCCACAAAAGGGAAAGGAAACGCTCAGAGTAAACCTAACGCAAAGAAGGGAAAGGAATGGTCATCGCAACCAAATCCTGGATTCGGGAGTCGGTTACGCAAGGGGAAGGTATTAGCACCCCTCACGTCCGTCGTACTCGACGGGATCCACGCTTGTTTTCTATCTAAGGGTATGTTATTCTATCTACTCTATAGGTCTGGGTTAAAAAGAAAAGAAAATGACTCGGCAAAGTATCGCACTTTATGGCTACGTATTCCCATCTGGAACGAGAAATCAGAGTCAACGTAGTTCGCCTACCTACGGGGAAGGAGGGGAAGGTTGCTCGCCGAGATATCGCATCTCGTGCCTATGTACTTTCATACGGCATGAAAGATCAGAGCAAACGTAGTTCGGGCTACGGAAGACACAAGATTGTCTGACTGTTTTTTATTACCTTCAAAAAGGGTTTTTCTTGATTAAGAGTCCAAGCGGACAAAAATGACACTTTGATGTTTGTTTTGAATCTTTTACGAAAGAAGTGTTTTTTAGTCTGTTTGCAACTTGTACTGTACTAGAGACTTGTGACCTGAGAGTGACTACGTCGCATGTCACCCTAAGGGTACCATACTAAGCAGCCAGATCACTAAGAGTGACCCTCCAGCAACCTGTTCTCAAATAGCTTAAGGCTCGTAACGTACAGCACGCGTTATCCTTATTACTGTGTTTTTTGAATTGTTTGGAGATGAGAAAAGAGACACCATAAAACTATGGTTGAAAGGGAAACTAACCTAATGTTGTCATGCATGGATAAGAATCCTAATGTCTGTCATAATTCCCTCCTGCACAGAGGAAATCAGAGATCCTAGGGGATAAACAGAAAAGAAAGCAGGCAAATCTAGTAAAATGCATGCAATGCAGCAATACAAGCTAGGCAAGGGAGCCCCACTCAACCTCGAACCCGGGAAAACAACAGGAAAAGTGAATCAACATTCACCTCAAACCTAGGGGGCGAGCTACACAAGCCAACAAACAATACAGAGAACAAAAGCCACAGCAGAGAAGGCAGCCCAAGCAACAGCACCAATCTCCTACAGCAAACAGCAGCTCTGACAGCAACAGTCTTCATCTTCATGAATAACTCCTATCTTCAAGCTTCAATAAACTTTCAATCTCCAACAAGCACCAGGCTTCAACAAGCTCCCAGCTTAAGCAAGCTCAAACCCCAACCAGTAACCAGCTTCAACAAGCTCCTGACTTCAACTTCAACAAGCAGACAAAACCCTAGCTTCAACAAGCTACTGACTCCATCCTCACCAAGCTTCAACAAGCACAAAACTTCTCTTTACCAAGCTTCAACAAGCACCTCCAAGGGAGAATCATTCAACAAGGTGAAATGTTAAGAGGCTCAATGACAACCAAGGGAAGTCACTAGGAACTCAACATTATGAGAGACATGCATCCTCAAAGTTCTACTCTTAAAGCATGACATTCATCCCTCCTAAGGAGAGATGTGACTTATTTAAAAGGACTTTATATCATTGGATTGAATGGAGATGAACAATATACTCCATGTTTGAAGAAAGAAACAAAACTAGTCTAATGCTCTTCCTAAACCCTAGTTTTCCTAAGCTCCTGACAAGCACTTCACCAGATGAGAACCTTCACATCCAAGCTCCTTCAAGCTCTCCAAAGCATCTTCAATTGGTATTCATGATTATCCAAGCACAAGAGCATCACCACCCTAATATAAGGGGAACTATTGAGTTAAACTATCCAAATTAGTTCATCAGAAACACCTAAAAGTTAGTTCTAAAACTAATTCTACTTAAAAATACCAAAAGGGATTGTAAAATCCTACAAAAATTACTAAGGGTTTCTAAACCTCTTAAGAATCTCTCATACAAAAACCAGGGGGTTAACCATTCATTTGGACCTAAAACTACGCCCTAAACCTAAAGGTACTATCCTAAAACCCTAATTCTACAACACCTAAAGTTCAATGTTCAAACTAGCCTAAACTTCTCTCACAAAAATATGAGAAAATTACTATGGGGACATGCATATCTAAGCTATCTAGCCCAAAACGAATCAACTCAAAACTCATCACCAATCATTCACAATAAAATCAGCAAAATGGCATACCAAACATATCAAAATAAAAAGCAATTAAAAATACAAAAATGCAAATAAAATATAAAATGCATGAATTATAGAAATTTTAATCCTATTAAATTCTACACATTCTAAGGAGTTAGGGAAAAAAATATAGCTTAAAAAGATTAATTTTTCTATTTATTATGGATTTATTTCTATACTATATGAAAATGTAAAATTAAAAGAAAAACAATGAAAAATAACAAAACGCGTTGCAAATAGCAATTAAATTCAGTTAAAATCAAAACCTGGGCCAAAAGGGGGGTGCGCCTATCAAACATTTCATAAGCCCAAACCAACTAACATAAAATAAATGGAAAATGAAAGGAAAATGGAAAACTCTCGTGGCAAATAGCAATCCATTCACGTTATAATTCCCAATTGGGCCCAAGGTGGGCGTGGAAAGCAAGAAGTCACTAAGCCAATCCACTCTGATTAAATGAAACGGGGCGTTTTGATCACTTCAAATCCCTTCAGACTTTGAAACTCAATCCTGGCCGTGGGTTTACTACTTTGGTCAAAGTCAAAACACGATCCTAGGGTTATGGCATTATCTTCTCCAAATGATTTGAAAATGGAGGGAGAAACTCAGACGGTGGCCTGAGCTCTGCGCCACCGTCTTCTCCAGCGAAGGCATCCCAAAACCTCATCAACCAAACCAACTAGATACCCTATTCCACCTGAAATTTCACCCTGATCATGAATATGACCTCCATTTTTCTTGATTCTCCCTCTAACTCCAAATCCGATCATAGTTGCAAAAAAATCACAAATCTTGAATCACCTCAAACCTAAAATTAATGATCCTATTATGAACTACAATTCTCCCTGGTCAAAAATAACCATCCAAACGCCATTAAAACTTCAAGAACTCAGAATTACAAACTTCAACAGAAAATGGTATCACACTCAAAATGTCACGAATTGCTCAATTCTTGGACTGAAATCCATCTAAGCACCACCCCTAACCTAACCACATAACAATTTCTATGCATCTCCCTATGAATTAAGCTAAAAGAAGAAAGTTGCAGACCTGGTTTGAAATGATGAACAGATGAAGATTTTGCTTGAATCACCCTCCAATCTTTTGCAGAATCACTCAAGAACCACTTCCCAAGCTATTCCAATGATCAATTTGCACTGAGTTCTCCTTAATCCTCAAAACCGATTCTTGATGCAATGATGAAATTTTCAAATGCTCTCTCTCGATTCTCTCCAATGCTGGCCCCAAAATTGATCTGGATCAGTTGCATACCATATATAGAAGTGATTAGAAACTTCCAGAACCTTTTGTAACTAACTGAATGAGAAATTCAATTTCTCACATTCCTTGAAAATCTCACATGCCAAAGTCATGCCTTGCTCTGTTTCAGCTTCCAATTTCACCTGAAATTCTCACCTTAGGACATTTAGAAATGAATTGAAATGGTATATCCCTTGTTTTTTATCCAAAGGCAATGGATTGATATGTTGCTTCAACCATAAGTAACAAAGAGGAACCCCATGCAAATGACCTCAAATCCAAAATGTGGTAACGTCATCCTTTCCAAAACATGTTTTCTGATCAAATTGGTATATAACATTGCTTAGTTTGTGTTGCACCCCAAAATTTGACCAACATTTCTTTACCTAGCTTGTTTTCATCACTTGCATTTCATTGACATGTATGCAGTAGATCAAGAGGTATGATTACCAATCAAGAGCACCACAAGAGTTTGAAGCTAGCCAAGAGGTTATTCAAGGGTTGATATCTTTGTCAGAGAAGTCAAGAGATCCTCAGAGAGAGTGGTTGAAACCAAGGTTGTGTGCCTCCTAACTTGAGAGTTGTGGGAGCTCCTCAGATGATTCTGAAGCTATGAGGATGGACTTGAAGCTTTGAGAGAGCTTATGAGATGTCTTGAAAGCCATAATGAATCCTAGAGAGGTCATTGTGCAAGATTAAAGAAGCCTCAGCCATGAGTGGTATAATTAGGGTTTGACTGGGTCAACCCTAGGTCAACTGATGATTTGGAGAGGGTTGAGACCCAATTCAAGAGCCATGTGATCATGGATTGATGAATTGAGATGCTATAAGTATGATTCCAAGGTTAACTCATCATGATTGAGGAGTTTGAGAAGTTTCAAGCTAGGGTTTCTAAGGCTTGACAGTGTAAAATCCCCTAGTTTGATCCCTATCTTCAAGGCAGTTTATCTCAAGATGTGATTGTCATCTCATCTTACCCCCAACATGAATGTTGTAGAGCTTGCTCTTAGCTTTAATTTGAGTACTAGAAGTCCTTGATAGGATTTGTAGAGCTCAAGTTATGACTTTGACAAGTTACAGGTCATCTGAAGTATGTGAATCTGGGGCCTTGAAAGTCACCCAACTTGCATCCAACTTTTGCCCAAGAAGGATGATTCCTATGAACTTTTGGTCAACATGAATGTTGTTCCTTATCTTCTTATATTTCTAGAGAGTACTAGAAGTCCTTGATAGGATTTGTAGAACTCAAGTTATGGCTTTGACAAGTCAAGGGCATTTTGGTCATTTGGAGATTATAGGTCACTTCAAGCATAAGGCCATAACTCCTATTTCCACGCTTCAAATGGAAAAATCTTCAACATCAAACTTGCTTAAAATGATGTTTTAAGGCTAGTAGGGAGGTCATGAGATGTTGAAAAGGCTTGTAGCTCAAAGTGATAAAAATGACCTAAAATGGAGGCATAAGTTAAATAAGTTGAAGTTGGAAATTGAAATTTCCAAGTTACACATCCAAACCATGGAATATGATAGGTCATTTTGACTCCAAAGAACATTTTAGAAACAATGGTTCAGCCATATTTTTGATTTGAGGGTTAGATCATGGGGTTGCTTTGGAAAATGGTTACTTGCATATTAAGGTACAAATGCAAAACACAAGGAAAGGCAATGTACAAGCTAGCTAACTATCCTAACACACCATACATCTCATCTAAGGAGATTTTCAGGTCAGAACAAGTTGCTGCAAGAGGTATAACATGAGATGGCATGTGAGATGAGATGAAATCAAAAACTCATGGCATGAGAATCCCAAATTCTCATTGGATGATTCCAGAAGGTTCTAGATGAGTCTGAACCATCCTATATAGTGTTTAGAACTTGCTCAAATGCAAGGTTGGTGAGAGATTAGAGAGGATATTGAGATAGTCATTTCAATTGCTTCCATTGCAAGTTGAAATCAAATTCTACATTCTGCTTCATTTCCATTGTTTCTTTCAATCCCAACACCTTCCATTGATCATACTGAATGTGTGCATACCAATTTGAGGGCAAAATCGTGTGATATTGGAGAGATAGCATTTGGATTTTGGAAGCTGCAAGTCTAGATCAGATTTGGAGATTCAAGCTTTCTTAATCAAATCTTTTGCAAACAGAAGCTTTATCATTAATCAAGGAAGGTTTCTGAAGAGTTTGAGAGGTTGAAGTGGAGCTTTGACCTATCTGATATTCAAGATTTAATAGGTTTGTAACTTTTCTCCTACACCATAATTTAAGCATAATTAGTTAGTTTTGTTAGGTTAGAATGGTTAGAGACAAGTAGGAGATGGATTCTGGGAAGTTTGAGAGCAATTGGTGAAGTTTGAGCTGGTGACACCATTTTTGTTTTAATCAAGAACACGAGTTATAGTGGGATATAACATGAGTTTGATATTAAGAATTAACCAGTGTGAGGTGGTGATCATTCTGAGGTAATCAATTTCAAGAATTGTTAGAACTGAAGTTTGAGCAAGATTTTGATCTTGGATCGGGTTTGGAGATTTAGGGCATTTCAATTGATTTTAAGGCCATGGTTGTGATCAACATGGAATTTAGAACAAGTTAGGGTTTTGAACCATGGATTTTGGTTGAGAATTGAGGTGATACGAGTTGGGAGAAGCTTGAGCTGAAGCTCTGTTTCCATGGCTCCTCCATTTGAACCCTAGCTGGAGGAAGAAGACGAAGACATGGCCGTTGGATGCACAAAGACTCATTGACTGGGACTTGGATCGTGTGGCTGAGGTTCAATTTCGGTTGAAGAGGGAAATCTGAGGATACCCCAAACGCGGCGTTTCATTAAACTGTGGTATTGGGCTTAAGTGTTGAGATTGATATCCCCACCCCCTTTCATGGCCCATGGATGTTTTGTACTGAATTTGTTACTTTATGCACCGTGTCTTTTTCTTTTTCTTTATGATTTTGAATTGATTTTCTGATTAGAATTGGGCCTAGCGCGTATTGTTGTTTGCACCCCCATTTTAAGCCCATTTGGATAATGAACTGCATATAGTTGCTATCTGCACCAAGCATTTCCCATTTTAATTTCTTTTTCTCTATTTTTCTTTAATCTTTGAAAAATCATATTAAATAGAAAGATGATGATTTTTGCATGAGGATTTTTTCTCCTATTTCATGTTGATGTCTAGAAAATTATGAAATCTAAATATTTGCATTTCATTCATTTTTAATATTTTTTGGGTATTTTCTCTTTTAATAGCTTTTAATTCATTTTATGTTGATGCATAGATTTGTAGAATTTTTTTTAGCTAGTTCCCTTTGAATTTTTATGCCATTCTTTTTAGGATAGTTAGATTAGGACTTGAACTCCCCTCTGGATTTATTCCATAATTTTGTGATGAATTTTTTATTAGTTTTGGTTAGATGACTTTAGGTTGTACAGAATTAGGTCAATCCTTAACATAGGTCCACCATAACACTAGAATTTTAGGTTTATAGGTCAAGATAGATGTTAGGACATATAGGGTATTAAGGGTAGGTATATAGGATCCCCTAGAAATTATATTAGATTTTAATATAATAGTATACTATTTTTAATTGATTTTTGTAGTTGATTGTTGTTTGTGTTGCCCTTGTGGGCTTGCATTTTGTTTGCTTTGCTTTGTTGGCTTGGTGGGCTTGATCTTGCTTTGAGGAGCATGGAGGAGCATAGTAGAAGACTTGAGGATTGAAGAAGGAGCTTGAGAGCTTGAAGACTTGTTTGTCTTGTTGTTTTAGGGTTAGGGATTAGGAAGAGCTTAGACTTAGTTGATTCCTTTCTTAAACATGGATGGTATCTTTCACCTCCATTCCTCCCCATGATTCAAGGTCCTTCTATGGTATTCACCTCCCTCCTTTGGAGGGATAAGTGATGGTAACTAGGAGGTAGAACCTTTGAGGGAACCATTCTTTTGATGTTAAACCCTTATAGGTCACCTTTGGTGGTCAATAAGCAGTTTAATATCCTAGCTTATCCAGTTAAGTGATTTTTCTGGGCTGAGTATCTTGAAAGATGTTGGACTTGAGTGTGAAGATGAAGACTTCATTGAAGAGTATGGAAGAGGATGATTCCCTGAGCATTGCCATTGCAGCAGAAGCTTGAAAAGCATAAAGACAAGTTGATACTTGAAGACCCAATGAAGATCCAGTAAATACTGAATGAAGAGCTGAAGCTTGAAGACCAAGTTGATACTGAGGAAGGAGATTCAATGGAGATTGATTGTAGAGCTGAAGCTTGAAGATCAAAGGATAAGTTGATACTTACTTTGAAGCTTGGAGATCCTGAGGAATCAGGTTGATACTTGTGGTGAAAGTGAAGCCTGAAGGTGGAGCTGATTAAGGAGCTGAAGCTCAGAGAAGAGGAGATAAGTTGAAACTTATGTTGAAGGGTTGAAACCTGGAGAAGCAAATTGATATTTGTCAAGAGTGATGGAAGTATGAAGACTGAGTTGCTGTCTGAGGAGCTGAGGCTTGGGATTGAGAGAGGGGTTGATCTGCTTTCTTCTCTATTTTCTTTTCTGTATTGATGTACCTTGTTTGACTTGCTTGATGCATTAGAATAAGTCCATATCTAGACTAGTTTTAATCTAGGAGCATCATTGCACTAGAGGTTGAGTTGCTCCCTCTGCTTGTATTGTTACTGTATGGCGTTGCTTGCGGGTATTCGGTAGAGCCCTGCTCCCTTGCCCATGTGGTTTATTTTGCTTGATAGCATGATTTATTTTCTTCTGTATGATTACAGTTAACTTTATTTTGCTTGATAGCATGTTGTTTTACTGCTTCAGTATGATTACTGTTATTCATATCTGGCTTGAGGTTGAGATGAGCTTGTGGAGGCTGACACCCCACACACATTTCCTCCCTCACTTGCATAGCATGCATTTTACAGTCGTTTACTGTCTATTGCTTAAGCTGATGCTTTATCTGTGTCTGTGTATCATTGACATGATCCCTTAGGACTCTCATTTCCTTTGATAAGGAAGTGATGATAGAACTTTAGGTTGAAACCTATGCATGATAACTTCTAGGAGTTCCCTGTTTCAAACCTCAACCATAGGATGAATCCTTGGCATGACAACAGTAGGACTTGATAGTCTCCCCTTAGTTGAGCCTGTCCTCTTCTCATCTCAAACAGCTTAAGATACAGTAATCATTAATGATTTCTTTCGTACGTTATGAGCCTTAAGCCATCTGAGAAAGGATTGTTGGAGAGTTTCTTTTCAACAGTCTGGATGTTTAGTATGGCACCCTTTGGGTGACATGCGACGCATTCACTCTCAGGTCATAGTCTTTAGTGCGATTGAAATTGCAAACACAATAAAAAACACTTCTTTCGTAAAAGACAGAAAACAAACTTCAAATCTTTTTGCCCCGTGGGCCCGTAACTCAAAGGAAAGCTTTTCTGAAGAAAAGAGTGTTGTTAAACTTCAGCGCCAATGCAAACAGGCTTTGTCCCTAACTGCTGGAACTGCTGTTTAACCCTACTCGATAAAACAGATGAATCTGAATCCCCATAATGCGTAGTGTCCCGAACTACGTAAGCTCTGATCTCTCATACCTGTTGAGAGTACGTAGGCACAATACTGATGTATTGGCGAGCTACCTTCCCCGTAACCCGTCGTAGGCCGAACTACGTTGACTCTGATTTCTCATTCTCTGATGAGAATACGTAGGCATAAAATGCGACGCTTTGCCGAGTCATTTTCTTTTCTGTTTTAAGCCAGCCTTGATAGGTAGATAGATAAACTAACTCGTCCAGTAAACACAACAAGCGTGGATCCCGTCGAGTACGATGGACGTGAGGGGTGCTAATACCTTCCCCTTGCGTAACCGACTCCCGAACCCAGACAACGGTTGCGACGACCTTGTCTTACCCTTTTTCGTCAGGTTTTTCTGATCGTTTCCTTTCCCGTTCCGAGGGATACATAACGAAAGGTGGCGACTCTTCTGTTATGCCGACACCTTATTTTCGCAAAAGCGACAGCTGGCGACTCTGCTGGGGATCGAACCCAAAATCTCTGGTTCTCCGGTTCCCTATGAGAGTCAATCCTAGCACTTGTATGATTACTTGTTGGGTTGTGTTTATTTATTGCATTCTTATTTCCCGCACTTTATTTTCAGTATGATATGATTATCTGTGCTGTTGTGGGAGGGGCATTTTGATGAGTGAGAAGCCAGACCCAGGCTTGAGTAAACATAGCATTAGTTGTGGAAATTAGTGGGCGCGTGCTTGCTTTGCAGGCACTAGTGTCTCATGAAATCCACGCTCAGACGAGGTTCTCCCGTTTGGCTTCTCTTTCAACCCTTTGGGTTGAGACGGTTGCTGGTTTGGAGGATTGTCGACTCTGGGGACCGATCATTTGTGATTCAGCCGAGTGAGGCCGCTTCATGAGCTGGTGATGCCACACCTTCTGGGTATCGTACACTACGCCAGAAATCACTTTTAGCAGCGCATAGAAAGACAGCGCTTTTTACAAAAGCGCTGCTAAAGGGCCATAAAAAAAAAATAAAAAAAGCGCCTACCTAAGACAGCGCTTTTAAAAAAGCGCTGCTAAATGGTGGGTCTAAGAAAGCGCTGCTAAAGGGGGGCCCTAAGAAAGCGCTTTTTAAAAGCGCTGCTAAAGGGGGACCCTTGGAAAGCGCTTTTTATATAAAGTGCTGCTATATGGAATTGATAAGGCACCCTATGAAAGCGCTTTTAAAAGCGCTGCTAAAGTCCTTTAAAAGCGCTGCTAAAGGTATTCATATTATAATTTTAAAATACCCTCCAGAATTTTAATAGAATCAGAACAGTCACGCTAACTATTTCTTCTTTCTCTGGCGAACGAAAACATGAACCAACCACCCACTGTTCATCGTCCGACCATCGCCTTCTTCCGTCCGATCATCCTTCCGACCATCACCGACCGTTCACTGTCCGTTTTTGAGTTCATCCATCCGTCTGCATTGCCGGTCCACCATTGTTACAGTACGTAAAGCTTGCTCTGCTTTTCTTGTTTTTTTTTTATCTTTTCACCATTGTTGTTCTAATGATATAGATGGTTTTATATAGATGGTATTTGAACATAATAGATGGTTTTATATTGTTGCTGTTGTTGTTTTTATTGAAGGTTTTGTGTTATCTGAGTTATTGAAGGTTTAGTGTAAAATATGATATTGAAGGTTTTGTGTTATTTGTTGTTGCTGTTGTTGTTCTGATGGTTTTTGTTGTTGGTTTATGTAAAATATGATATTGAAGGTTTATGTAAAATATGATATTGAAGGTTTAATATGATATATGAGATATATATGATATTGTTGTTGTTGTTGATGTAAAATATGAGATATTTGAGTTTTTTTTTGTTGTTGTTGTTGTTCTGATTGTTTTTGTTGTTGTTGTTGATATATATATATATATATATATATATAGTTTAATATATGATATTTGATATATGATATTTGATGTTTTTAGTGTTATTGAGATATATTTGATATTTGATATAGTTTAATATTTGATATATGATATTTGTTGTTTGTTGTTGTTGTAAAATATGATATTTGTTGTTTGTTGTTGTTGTAAAATATGAGATATAGTTTATATTTGATATAGATTGTGGTTGTTGTTGTTTAATATGATATTTGTTGTTGTTGTTGATGTAAAATATGAGATATATATATTTGATATATATTGTTGTTGTTGTTGTTTAATATGATATTTGTTGTTGTTGTTGATGTAAAATATGAGAGATATATATTTGATATATATTGTTGTTGTTGTTGTTTAATATGATATTTGTTGTTGTTGTTGATGTAAAATATGAGATATATATATATTTGATATATATTGTTGCTGTTGTTGTTCAATATGATATTTGTTGTTGTTGTTGATATGAAATATGAGATATAGTGTATATTTGATATAGATTGTTGTTGTTGTTGTTTAATATGATATTTGTTGTTGTTGTTGATTATAAATATGAGATATAGTTTATATTTGATATAGATGGTTTGTTGTTGTTGTTGTTTAATATGACATTTGTTGTTATTGTTATTGATATTCGTTGTTGTTGTTGTTATTCTGAATTACAGGTATATTATGGCCAGCAACGAGGAAACATCACATGATGGAAAAGAAACACCCAAAGACGTTGAAGGCGAAATTAAAAGAGGCATAACGATAATGAAAAGAATCATCTGTGCGAGAGATAGAGGTGTAAAGTACGATGTCCATTGGAATGAAAGAGATCAGTTGGTTGAGCCTAATGGTGCGCTGCTGACAAGTTATATTGGAGCAGTTGTACGTTCGCAAGTTCCGATTACTTGCGATAACTGGAGAATTCCTGCATTAGAAGCGGCTAAGGATAAAATTTGGACCGAGATTCAAGTATGAGATTTGATCATTTTTAATTATGTTGACAGTTACATCTTTAAATTAATTATACTAACATGTTATATGTATGTGTATTTGTTTGCAGAGATCTTTTAATGTTGAGGATTCTAGGAGAAAATATTGTATTCAGTTGGCCGGAAAACGCTTGAGGGGATTTAGAGCGTTTTTAACCAACAAATTTCTTAAAGATTCTGATGGCAACTTTGTAGACTCGGAGCGTCCAGCAAAGTACGCTGATTTGATTTCGGATGCAGAATGGGAGACATTTGTTGCGAAGCGAAGAACCAAAGAATTTGAAGTAAGTATAACTTATCATGAACAATGTATAGTATATATACCAATTCCACAAACAAACTGATATGACTTAAACTTGTTTTTTCAGGTTAAGAGTGGCGTAAATCGGGAACGGGCATCAAACCCTGCGTATCTATATAGAAAGGGGCGTTTGGGATATGCACGCTTAGAACAAAAATTAGTAAGTGCATATATATGCTTTAATATGATCTATTTACAAAAAATAGTAAGTATACATAATAGGATATAATGCTTTATTGTTCGTCTTAATGCGTAGTTGGAAGAGGAGAAAAGTGATGCGACATCTCTTCCGGACCATGTCGTATGGAAGGCTGCCCGGGTGGGAAGAGATGAAGTCGTCCAAGAAGAAGTTCAACAAGTGTTTGAACAATGTGTAAGTACAACATTAGTTTTTGAACAAAGTGTTTGAACAAAGTGTATAAAATATTTAAATATGCTTTTATCTATATTTCAGGAGTCCCTATCCCAGACTATAACTCCTGCTGAAGACGATGATTGCAGGAGTTTATTGAGTCGGGTGTTGAATATTCCTGAGTACTCTGGGCGTGTGAGGGGCAAGGGATTTGGTGTCACTCCATCCAAACTGTATAAGCAGCCAAGGAAAAAAAATCCAACCAATAAAGAAGTGATGGCTACTTTGGAGGAAATGAAAGCTCAAATTCGTGAATTATAGAAGGATAAAGAGAGATACATGTCCGAAAGGCGCGCTTTAGAGGCCGGTAAAGCTACTAGTGACAAAGATAGTATCGGTTGTCCGCAGAAGCTTCCAGAGGTAATTGTATATATTACATTGAAATTAATTTAGCACATTTTTCTTAATTGACACATTAACTGATCATTATTTGTTTAGGGAATTTCACCTTGTCGATTATATTTATCGTCGCCGACTTATCGCATGGTTGGCAAGGGAAAGGTGCATAACACCCTGGGAGACTTACTTCACCATAAACCCCTCCCTGCTGGGCATTTGAAAGTATCTGTTGATATTGCATTAGAGGGGGGGCGTTGTTGCCTATACCAGACGATGTATCAGACGCAACAGTGGTGGGAGACGCGATAAGAGCTTATGTAGCATGGCCGGCGAATCTCATTTTCATAGATGATGAGGTAGGTTGAACCTTGTAATATTCCAATGTTTTATTACCCATACATGAAAGTTATTCTGACATTTACACTTTCTTATTGACATGATGATCTTAGACTCCCACAAAATCCAAAACAAAAGATGATAAAATTATTGTGCAGGATACCGATTCAACTGCATCAAAGTTACAGGTACTAGTACTACAGTTTAAGTGATTATTTTATTATAAATTATTTACTGAACTTATATATGACTTTTAGGTTCTTGATCAGCAGTCGCAACAAGTCAGCAAGGGAAACATGCCTGAAACTTCCAAGGTGCCCAAAAAAAAGGTCGAGACAAAAAGAGCATTTGTTCCTCAATTTAGGATGTGCCTTCAAACATATGTAGGGACAACAGACGTGCCTGAGGGCGGCATCCGTCTAATACATATGGATCAAGGTATTTTCGGTTTTGAATATTCTGAAACACTTGCTAAGGAGGATTTCGACCAGGTTTTCAAACATTTAGAATTGGGCGTCGGGGTTATGCATTCCTACATCAGGTACTTCGATCCATTTTAATTAGATAATTGAACATTTTAAAATTCGCTCGTTTAACTGAATAATCTAATGTTGATTATATTTTTTTTAGGCTCTTGTATGACAAGTTGTTGGTCCCCGCTGATTTGACTTCAGTATTCGCATTCTTATCTGCTAGCAGTGTCAACTCACGGACAATAGACCAGACACCAGAAGCAGTCAAAGAGTACACAGTCCAGAGATTTATGGGTGCGAATACGGAGAAGTTGTTTATGTTGCCATATAATACTCGCCATGGGTTAGTTTTTATTCTAAATTCATTTATTATAATTGTTCGATTTTTGCCATATTATATAACATTCCCGTCTAAACTGTTGTCTTATTTTATAGTGGTCACTGGTTGTTGGTCGCAATTAATCTGATTAAAGAAATAGTGTATTATATAGATTCATTGGATGGCGATACAAACAAATATGAAAATCTGAAGAACATGGTTGATACGTAAGTGATGATATATAGTGTTCTGAATAATTATATATGTTTATTTATTATGTGACATTGTTCTAAATATGTGTTTATATTATGTTAGAGTTATACAAATATACAGAGTACAGAGAGATGCAACAGTGCCAAAAAGCAGGGCTAGCAACATCAACTGGATCAGAGTGGAGGTATATTTTCCCATGTTTGACTGTTATAGTGGTTCTACTTATAAAACTATTTAAACTATATATCCTGATAAATGTTCGTTCGCTTTTTTCCTAATACAGTGTCCTCGTCAGCGTGGTGGGATTGACTGCGGATATTTTGTACTGCGCTTTATGAAGGAAATCATTCTTTCTGGTCAATTAGAGATTCCAATCATGGTATGGATCAATTCATGAGTTATATGATTAATTTTGATAATTAACTAATATTTCATCTGAGTAATTAGTATTAAATCGTGCTTGTTCTGTTATATTATGTAGTATTTTGATGAATTCAAATGCGCTACGTACTCGAAAGTAAAATTGGAAGAAATTAAGGAAGAATGGTGTCAATTTATGATTGAGTTAAGAATTCTATAATGTATATTGGATTTGTAATTATGTGTAAATTGTATATTGTATATTGTATATTGTATAATGTACAATGTTTAAATTATGTGTAAATTATACTTGAGTTAATTATGTGTAAATTGCAAAGTGTTATTGTATAATGTACAATGTTTAGTTATATTGTGTTGAATTAAAGGCCAAGTGTTGAATTACAATGTTTAAAGGCCAAGTTATATTTAAAGCCTGAATTATAAGCAGGGAATTTAATTGTTATAAGCAGGTTTGTCTAAAAATATATAAAAAATGTGATTTTTCAAAAAAAAAAATTTTAAAAACGTGAAGTATAGACAGCGCTTTTACAAGAAAGCGCTGCTAAAGGGGGAAAGGAGGGGTCTAAGAAAGGTTAGGAAAGCGCTGCTATAGGTTAGGAAAGGAGGGGTCTAAGAAAGCGCTTTAAAAAAGCGCTGCTAAAGGGTGGTCTACAAAAGCGCTTTCATAAAGTGCTGCTACAGGGGGGAGGGGGAGGGAGAATAGGCAGCGCTTTGTAAAGCGCTGCTAAAGGGGTAAAAAAGCGCTGCTAAAAGTGATGCCTTTAGCAGCGCTTTTTCCACAAAAAAAAGCACTGCCTTTACCTTTAGCAGCGCCACTTTAGGCAGCGCTTTAAAGCGCTGCTAAAGGTCAAAAAAAGCGCTGCTAAAGGCCATTTTTGGCATAGTGGTATCACCCCTCTTGAATGTCTGTGACGCTGATGATCGCATAGGATGCCGAACTTGAGTCAATTTAGGTCCATACCTGTGAGCAGGGTTGGGTTTATTGCAGAAAACTTTGACCTTCAGACCACCTGGTTTTCTTGATAGTGGATCAGTTTTGTTGGGACCGGAGGTTCTCATCATCAGATATATGATTGTTCTTGACAGAACAGGTTTTTGATTGGGATCAGAGGATCTTATCATCAGATGTGTATTTGTTCTTGATAGAGCAGGTTTTAATCAGAGGATCTTATCATCAGATGTGTATTTATTCTTGATAGAGCAGGTTTTGATCAGAGGATCTTATCATCAGATGTGTATCTGTTCTTGACAGAGCAGGTTTATGACTGGGGTCTGAGGATCTCATTATCAGATGTTTGTTCTTGATAGAGCAGAGTTTTGGTCATCAGTTGTTTGTTCTTGACAGAGCAGATTTATGATTGGGGTCTGAAGATCTCATCAGCAGATGTATGTTTGTTCTTGATAGAGCAGTTTTCTTGGTCCTGTATCAGAGGTCCTTATTATCAGACGTTTGTTCTTGACAGAGAAGATTTATGGTCTTATGTGTGTGTTCTTGACAGAGCAGAATTATGGTCTTGTGTATATGGCCCTATCAGATGGTTGTTCTTGACAAAGCAGACTTGTGGTCCGATATCAGGTTTTTCTTATTATCAGATATAGTGGTTATTCTTGATAGAGCAGCATTATGGTTTTGTTGATACAGAATCTCCACAGCATAGTTGCCTTGATCTCCTGCTGCATGATTGCATTTTACATTATCTTGCATACTCATTTGCATTTCATTAACGTGTGTCTGTGTTGCAGGTACCGTTTTACCCGATCCAGGATTTCTTGCCTCCTATTGTATTGTTATGGGTTCTCTGAGGAAGACCGTGGCTTACAAGCTCCCTGCCCCTGATGTGGTTCGGCTGACCGGTTTGATTGCTTTAGCAGATGATTCTGTGAGGGATGAGTTTAGGAAATCTTACGGCAAGTTGCTCAGTTTGGTTCGTAAACCTTCTGCGTTCGAGTTGAATGGGTTGCACGCTCTGCTGCAGTTCTACGACCCTCCGTTGAGATGTTTCACTTTTCAGGATTTTGTTCTCGCACCCACGCTAGAGGAATATGCTGATTTGTTAGGTGTGCCTATCAAAAGGCAGATGCCTTTTGTTCATATGGATGCTGAGCCTGATCTGGCTGGTTTAGCTCCGTCACTTCATCTGGATGCCTCCGAGTTGGTATTGACTAGTTGGAACAAGGTTCCTGGTTTCTCCTTGCAGTTTTTAGTGGGGAAGGCGCAGCGGTGCGCCAAGGACGGATGTTGGGTCGCGTTCAACGCCATTCTCTCTTTGTGCATATATGGCATCATTCTGTTCCCCAATATGCCCGATTTTGTAGACTTCGATGCATTTCATATCTTTGCTTCAGGGAATCCAGTCCCTACCTTGATAGGAGATGTCTACCATTCTATCCACTACAAAAACGAAAACAGGAGGGGCAAGAATGTCTCATGCTGTGTGCCCTTGCTTTATAAATGGCTTGATAGTCATCTGCCCAAGAGGGGTCCTTTTGTTTCGTCTGCAGCCACAGCTGAGTGGTCCGAGCGTCTGATGAGTTTATCTGCAGAGGATATTGACTGGTTCGATAGAGATAGGTTGGGTACCGAGATTATCTTCAGCTGCAGCAGGTTTCCAAACGTGCCATTGATAGGCAGGAAAGGCTGTATAAACTACAACCCGTCTTTGCTGGTCCGGCAGTTCGCGTATGCTTTGAGAGCTCCGCCGAAAGATGAAGAGGTACAGGAATCCCTATACCTCACTGGTCTTCTAGAAGGGGATCTGTTATCCAAGCTTCAGCGCGCCTGGAATGGCATCAGTAAGCGAGGAAAACCATTGTTGGGGAGAAGCAATAACCAAGCCTACCCTTCGTATGTGACTTGGGTCAGAGCCAGAGCAGATGCTATAGGGATGCCGTTTCCTCATGCCAAGCCAGAAAGCCCTCCAATGATTGAAGAGCCTACTACTGTGCCCATTCAGTAGCATAATCAGGTGTTAGCTGAGCGAGATGAATTGAAGCGGGCAAACGAGGAACTGGATAAAGAGTTGGCTTAGCTCCGAAGCGAGAGGAACGAAGCCGTTCATTCTTTCAAAAGGCAAACAGAGCTGGTGAACCAGCTAGGTACAGACCTGACTAAGCAGATAGCCGAGCGTGAACGCATGGGCCAAGACTTCAAAGCTGTCAACGACGTACTGGCTACGAAGAAGTAGCACTTGGACGAAGCATATCGGAGGATATCCAAGTTCAACTAGCACTAGAAGGCTTCCCTGGCCACCAGGAAAGAGAGGGAGGATAAGCTGATGCTACAGATCTCCAAGCTGGAAGCCCAGGTGAAGGATAGTGAGAAGAGGTTTGATGAAGAAACCGCTCGCAGATACGCCGCCGAAGGCCAGCTCAACAGGGCTCTCGCTAACCTGAAGGAGCGCAAACTAACGTTTGAGTCCAAGAAGCGGAAGTTAGAAGATTGCTTTGGCGAAGGAGCATGGGAAGGTTCGGTCGAAGGACTCCAGACCACCATTGTGCAGAGGGAATTACTCGTCGAAGGGTTACTCACGCTGCCTGATCATCCAGAAACGAAGGAGTTGTTAGAAGAGTATCGCGCCCGTGGCCATACTTGACTATTTGTATTCCTTTTGTTTTGATCATTGTTGTATGCTGACCATCACCAGGCTTGTTGGCTGAGGTCACGCTGTTGATTCATCTTGTACTCGCTGATGTTGTGTACTGCCTTGATGGGCTTTCTTTATATATGAGATTTTTATTTCCATGATTGGACTCGGAATTCTTCTTATTATTAGCACTGGCACTCAGGCACTAGGATCGGGGGAAATCTCCCTAACGCACAGACACCCGTTCGCATTTGCATGAAGCATTTGCATAACGGGCACTTTGTTGTTTTTCCTAACCCTTTTGTGTTAACAGGTTGTTTCAGGTTGTCTCAGGTGGTTCCGGGATTAATCAAAGACCTATTCACTGCTATCCGACCAGAGCTAATCAGACCAGGATCATGGAGCAAGTGCAAACTGATGTTCAGGAACTCCGCGAAAGAATGGATCGCTTCGTGGAGCTCATGCAAGCGGTCGCCAATGGCCAGGATCAGCTCAGAACTTTGGTTCAGCCTTTGATTTCGAGGGTTGATAGCAATGGCGTACTCCATGGTGGGACTGTGCCTACTCCTCCACCAGTTGAAACTCCACAGAATGGTGTTCCCGTGACCGGGGGAAACGGCAGTGCCAACGGCAATGTGATGGCCAACCTGGGACTCAATACGACGGGCGTCGGTAATGGGAGTCTGGGAGCTAATGTCAATACCGGGCTGGGCAACGGCAATGCAGGTGTCGGGAATCTGTTTGGGCCTCAGCCATGGCTAGAGGATCGTCAGGACGATGTGTTCTCTCAGAGAGGTGCTGAAGGGGAGCTGAATGCTGAAGCGCATCTTAGATTCAAGGCACTTGAAGATAAAATGAGAGATATCGAGAATCAGAATACTTTAGGCGTTGATATGTCCAAGATGGGACTAATTGCTGATTTCAAGGTGCCTCCTAAGTTCAAGGTACCTGACTTTGAGAAATATAAGGGCACCACCCCCTCGTGTCCACCTGAGATCGTATTACAGAAAAATGTCTGCTCATTCTGAGGACGAGAAGTTGCTGATGCACTTCTTTCAAGACAGTCTTTCCGGGCCATCCCTCGAGTGGTACATGAGTCTGGAGCCCACTAGTGTGCGCACATGGAAGGATCTTGCTGAAGCATTTGTGCACCACTACCAATACAACAGCGACTTGGCCCCGAACCGAGTCCAGCTGCAGAATCTGTCGCAGAGGAATAATGAAGGATTTAAGGAATACGCCCAGCGGTGGCGTGAGTTGGTAGCCAGGGTTCAGCCGCCGATGGTTGAACGTGAGCTCGTGCAGATGTTTGTTGCCACCCTCCCAGGGGTTTACTATGAGAAGTTGGTCAGCGGTATGTCTAGAACATTCTCAGATCTCATTATCACAGGTGAGCACGTCGAAAATGGGATCAAGATCGGGAAAATTCAAGGTGATTCATCCTCAGGAGGAGGCGGAAAGAAACCTTATAGTGACAAAAGACGGGAAGGAGAAGCGAGCGTTGTGACCAACGCTCGAAGGAAGGGTAAAGGTCCTCACCAGCAGGTGGCCAGTATAATTATCCCGGCAGTTCCACAGCAGCAGCAGCAGCAGCAGCAACCGAATCAACAAGGATACAGGAAGTATCAGAATCGGGCACCTTTGGCAAACTGTCACCTCGAGACACCGCCCATGTCGTACGTGCAACTCTTGCAGACTTTGCTTCAGCTACAGTTGATCCAGAAGAGAACGCTGGCTCCCTTAACAGGGGCACCTCCGCCAGGGTACGACGCGAATGCCACTTGTGAGTTCCACTCAGGGGCACCAGGCCACACAGTAGAGAACTGCAAAGCCTTCAAGCACAAGGTGCAGGACATGGTGGATGCCAAGATCATCAACTTCTCCGATAATGTGCCAAATGTCACGAAGAATCCTATGCCGAATCATAGGGGAGGCGGAGTGAACGCCATTATCGAAGACGAGAGTGCAGATTTGTTGATTGACGTCAGAGATCTGAAGACGCCGCTTAGCTTCGTTAAAGCTAAGTTGCTGAAGAGAGGGTTCTTTTCGGGTTGCGGAGAGCTATGTATGGACTGTGCCACATGTTGTCATACCCCAAATTTGTCCTACTTGTATAGTTTTCATTCTGAACATTTGTCCACTGACAAAAAGTATGATGTTTTTGCTTGTCGTCTAAGCTCAACTTCATTAAGATAGGCTAAAGGGAGATGAAACTCAAATAAAGCCATCGAGCCAGAGATGAGTGCAATTTTGGTTGAGATTCATTGGTTCCAATTTACTTTTGGTCATGCAAGAGGGTTTGTTTCATAATCAAGGTTGTTGGATACACTCCGGGTGATTTAATTAGGGTTTATGTGACAAGTCCAGTCAATCATGAATAATTTAATTTGTCAAGAAAGTGGTGAATTCAACTGTTTAAGAGTGATGATCTTCGAAGGATTTGTACACTTTGCAGTCATGTGGAAAATATCGAGATTTAATTTGTGATTAATTTTTGAATTTCCATTCAAAAATTGACTCTAGGTGTTAAAATCCAAATTTAAATCATGGTGTTCTTTCTATCTCCTTGAGGACTATTTCAAGAAGTTATTCCTTTTCGCGGAAAATTTTGAGGATGATTTTAATGATGAAATGTGAGGTTAATATGAAAATTCGGATTTAGTAATCATTGTTTAGTCGGAGAACTCGATTTGTTCCAAGATAACTAAAGGTTGCGAATCGGAAAAAAAAATAAAGTCTTAAAGCCCATGAAGCACCATGTCATGTTACAAGATGTGCAAGCCCATTAATCCATACAAATTTCCTTCCATACACTTGAAACTCATTTCATTCTATCCAACTCATTAACATTTACAATAAAACAACCCAAAAATCATCATCAATTGTGTGCAAAGAAATTAAATTAAAAGCCCATTTACAAGCAAGTTGCAAGAAAGTGACAAATACAAGTAATAAATTATGAGGTCTATGGTTTGCCACGATTTACTTCATGTTGGCCATAAGTCACATAATATCACACTATTTCCCAAGTTACAGCAGGCCTACAAAAAGGACAAGGTAGAATTCACCACACCATCATGAATAGCTAGCAGAGACAAGGAGAAAATTTCATGAATTCATAAAAGGAAGCACAAACCTTACGGCAATTAACCGTCCAAAATGCAATGTGAACCTTGCCTCATATTGAGCCACTAAGGAGTTCGTATTTTCAGGACGGCTCGATAACCTTTGCATGTCATTTTGCTCGTTGAAGGCATTAATTGATGCTACATCCTCTGACAGCAATCTTGAGGAAGAGCCTGGCATTAGAACGGTGGCTTTGTTTGACCATGAGGAATGTGGATCTAACTCTGCTCAAGGAGCTGGATCTCCTGTAGTGCTAGATGCTTTGTCGAGGATTACATATTCCTTCATCCCAAATTCTAAGCTTCTCGAGAAAACAGTACAAAAAAGCTTCCTTGTATCTGCTGATATGGCACATGCACTACACCCGAATTACATGGACAGGCATGAAGAAAACCATCAGCCTAAACTACACGAAGGACTTGTCATTAAGCAAAATGCAAACCAACGCTATGCAACCAATGTTGTCACATCCTTCATTTTTAGGGAGATAGCATCAAAACATAATCTTCTTGTTCAGGACTTTGTGGTGCGTAATGACATGGCCTGTGGTTCAACAATCGGTCCTATTCTTGCGAGTGGCATAGGTATTCGAACTGTTGATGTAGGTGCACCTCAGTTATCAATGCCGCATCCGAAAATGTTCTGCACAAAGTGAAGAAATAGAAGAAAAGGTCATCATCATCTTTTAAACCTACATGACAATGATACTCAAGAAAAATGGAATAAAAAGAATGTGAAACACGGTATACGGATTGGTGCGTGAAAACATCATGAGAGTGTCCTGAATAGCTTTCTATTCCACTACACAAGATTGGCACAAAGGCCGTTACATGTACGACCTGCTCTTGACACAACTAATACAGACAGTAACCGGAGAAACGATGCTGGATCAGGAGCTCCTCGTAACCGTGTTGGCCAAATTTCACACAGCGTGGTTCTTGGAACTTTTAATTTGGGGGAACAGGTTGAAGGCACCACACAAGACCTTACTAGGGTAATTGGGGCAGTTTTGAATTCCATTGCCAATGGGGGCCAGACCACAGTTGATATTCCTAATTCCACACAACATTCTTCAGCTCCACCGGGGAATGAAACTGAAGGAAATCAAAGCCTACCTAGAAATCAGGCACCGTCTGGACAGACATTTCCTGGTTTGGCATTCCAATCGATGCCTTATGTTGTTCAGATTCCTACCATCGCAGGAGCAATACCCATTCCTTCTTTCAGTGCACCAATTCTTGATTCACTCAACACTTTGTCTGAGTTCATAAATCGCATGGAACAGATACTTTCACAAAACGGGTATGGGCCAAATATATCTTCAACTAACTCTGGAGATCAAGAATTGCTTTCCAATACACAAGGGTTGCCAACACTTGAAGCATTGACCACTGTATTGCATCACGCAGAACAGTTGCTTAGTGGTCAAGCTGTTTCTGCGCTATCTCATATTGCAGGACGCATGGAGCGAGAAGGAACTTCTGCTGATCTAGGTGTAAGAGGTCAAATACAGTCTGAGTCAGTACAGATAGGAATTGCTATGCAGCGTTTGGTTGCACTTCTGAAAGTGGAGTAGAGAAGCCCCAAACTGAGGTAATCAAAACCTGTAGTAATGGCGAGAGAGATGTCTTGGTCGACAAATTTGTTTCAAGTTCTTCCAATCAAGATATACAGAGCTCTTCTAGTGGAGAAACCATGGTAAAATCAGAAAAAATATAGGATGTTCCATCTGCAAGTGAAAGACGAGATGTAACTGAACCTGCCAAAACTGCTCCTCTTGGATTGGGTATGAGTGGTTTGGAGCGTAGGAGAAGGACCAGACTTCAACCTCCTGTTGGTAAAGGTGCCAGTGATGGATCTTCCAGTTCTTCCATTAACCGAAATCAGGAAACAAGGATAGATAGTCAAAATATATTGTAAACACCCGCTGGCCAAGGATCAGCTTTTCATTCGATAAATGGGGACAGGCCTTCATCTCAGCGACCCATGCCCCCCGGTGGTAATCAGATTGATGTGGCAGGTTTGATGTCTCAGGTTCTACATATTCCTGCTTTGAATGGTTTGTTGGAAGGGTTTTCACATCAAACAGGAGTTGACTCACCTGATGGCTTAAGGAACATGTTGCAACAGTTCACACAAAGACCACAGATTTGATATACCAATGTTACCTGCAGAAGAGAATTAAATGGATATCATATCAATCAGACGATTCAAAAAAATAAATAAATTTCAAGTCCTATCCAGTCACTACGATTTAATTCACGCCATATCAAAAACCGCAGCATGTTCAAAAAATGAGATGTAATTCAAAGCAGTACCAGGGTGTAACCAAGTTAGTCCCCACAGTGTTATTTCTATCCAATTACCCGTACCAGAAGTTGAGACCACATACAAAAGTTTTATGCATAAAACAGGAATGCAACAAACTCAGAATATAACATCAATTGCAGGGTACAGAGACACATTCACAAAAATGGCAAAAACACCAATGACAGCAGTTTCACAACAGGTTTAAACATCAAAAAAGGAATAAAGCAAACCATGGCAAAAAAATACAACCATAATAGAGCAGAGATCTCAGAAGTTGTGGCAGAGATTGTCTGCTAAACCTAATTGGATTGGATATATATAGCAGCATTATTCACTCAGAAGAAAAGGAGAAAAAAAACCCTAACAGGCAGCAGCCACCCTCTCTCACAGCTCATCTTCATCCCTCAACCAAAAAGCACACATAAGAAAAACGAAAAAGAGATTGAAGGAGAGAGCTTATCTGTTTTCGGTATCTACAATCTGGTGGAATCGGTTCAACGAAAGCTGTGCGTCTTCGAAACTCTTCATTGCTAGCGTGAGAACTGGTCAGATTCGCTCCAACTCTGTAAGCATTCTTTTAATTTTCTCTCTTCATAGGCTTAATTTGTGTTAATTTGCATCGATTTGTATCCTGGCGTTGAGTCTTCTTTTTTTCGAAAAAAGAAGAAGAGCAGAAGAGGCTCTTCGAAACCATTCGAAACCTTCCTCTTCACCTCAAAAATCTGTGATCATAGCAACTCAAACTAGCTGTAACATCATCCCGAATAACGTCATCAGCGAGAATTGCTGCAAGCTCTGCATCTGTTAACTATCCATCGTCAAACAAACTTTAAACCAAGTCCTTCAAACCTGAAAAACAAACTTCAGACATTCAACAATGTAACCCCACCTTCAACTCAAAACATGTAACACCATCATCATCAACATTAACCAACAACCGTCGAAACCGCTACCGTAAAACCTCCTCCAATACATAACCCGTAAACCCTCTTCAAACTCTTTTAACCCTCATTATCATCAAACCATAACCTTCTTTTTCGAACCCAGAAGAACCATACCACCATCCACAATCGCGAATCGCGTTTCACCTTCAAAACACTCAACTTCCGCCGTAATCCACAACCCAAAATCGTCGAAACCCTTTAACCCCGAAACCCCATTCTTCACAAACCCAAAAACCAGGAAGTAGACCTGAATCGAAGGAATAGAGAGATTAAATCGAGAAACAAATCAGAGTTTTCGTGAGAGGATTGAAGGAGAAGGTTGGGAGGTGACGTTTTTCCGGCGAATTCTCTCTGAGTTTTATTTCCACATTGAAATACCCTGTTGCCATGTTTTGTTTTGAAAGGGGAAAATGGGCGTTTGGGGTTTCGTTCGGTGGGCTATTTTTTTTAAATATTTTATTATCATTTTAAAAATATTAGTTTAAAAATGGAAGAATGGGGATGATGTAATCTGATGATACTTTCATTCATAAGCTGATGATGTGGGTAGAGAAACCAAGTTTCTCTTGGGCTGTAAACCCTTGTTGTTGTTTTTTTAACGCCAGTCGTACCCCATTTTTTAGATGATGGGCTTTTAGGAGCCCAAATGATTCCTCTTGTTTTTACACCCATTTTGGATTTTCTACACTCTTTTTTTTTTATGCATATTTCATTTATTTATTTTTTTTTTGGTAAATATTTATTTTAAAATATCTTATTGATTTATCCACTCTATTTCCAATTCCAATTTTATTTTTTGGTCGATGACGAGACCTCCGTAATTCATCACCAGTCAAATTATTGATAAGTAATGTTGGATCTGAGACCACCTCTTTTCTCTCTTCGTCACTTGTCCCAACTCGATTCAAAAAACACTGACAAACCATCTTCAAAAATCAAATCATCTTTGTATTGAACTAAACGAGGGGATTAAGTGTAGACTTTCTTCCTCTCCGGGTGCCGAGATGCCCACTGTAGTGAGGGTGGTTTCGACACTCGTCTTTCAATACGAAGACGCTTCCTATCCATTTTCAAATCTCATCTCCTTAAAATCAATTCTTTGTATTGAATTAAAAAGAGAGGATTGGGTGTAGACCTCTTCTTCTTCGAGCGTTGGAATACCCACTGTAGTGAGGGTGGTTTCGACGCTCGTCTTTCAATACGAAAACGTTTCCATACCATCTCTCCTAAAACCTCGGTCTCGTACCGAGTCCATTTTTCAAACCGTAATAAATTGATTTCTCTTTGTATCGAATTAAAGAGAGAAGATTGGGTGTAGACCTCTTCTTCTCCGAGTGATGGGATGCCCACTGTAGTGAGGGTGGTCTCGACACTCGTCTTTCGATACGAAGACACGCCTTTACCCACCATCTCACTTTCACAACTTCCTTCCGCACCTTTCTCACCTAAAACCTCGGTCCTGTACCGAGTGCCTTTTCAAACTCATTTTCGCAACAAAAACTTGAATGGTCGTGGAGTGGTTAGGCGTAGGCCTTCTCCTATCCCGAGTGCTGACGTTTACCGTAGGGTTCTCTGTCGCAAGGCACTTACCATTCAAAACCAAAAACATCTTTAATAAGAGAACGAAGTTCTCTTCGCGTTGAATTAAAAAGAGAGGATTAAGTGTAGTCTTCTTCCTCTCCGAGTGTTGAGATGCTCACTGTAGTGGGGGTGGTCTCGATACTCGTCTTTCAATACGAAGACGCTACGTTCGCCACACCATTTCATAACAAAAACCTTGAGATAAAGAATTGGGTACTACCCGTAGGGGTTACTATCTGAGGACCTATCTCGCCCCAAAAATCAATCTCACCAATCAAACATGACACCTTGCCTCGTATGGCGAAAACCAATCTTCCAAAGGATATGTTACGTCCGTTCGACCGCAAACAGGTACGCATAAGTCTCCAAACGAGCGAGCAGCAAAACACCTAAACTGCTAGAACACGCACGATAACATCATCCACACAAACACACCGGTTATCCGCACCGTAGGTCGAACTACGGCTGCTCTGATTCTTTACTTCGTTCAAGTAAAGATACGTAGGCACAAGGGCCACAATCCTTGCCGAGCACATTCCCCCCTATATCTGTAGTTCCCCGAACTACGTCGACTCTGACTTTCTCATATCTTTTGAGAATACGTAGGCCTAGGACCGCGAAGTCCTACCGAGTCTGTTCTTTCTCTTTTTTCCCTCATTCTCTTCTTCCTCCTAACCTCTCATTTCTCCTGTCTCGATCTTCTCTTTTTACCCTGTGGAACACTTTTATAGCATAATATTTAAACAGATAAATTCACACATCGACAAACAAAAGGTTCCCATCGAGTACGATGGATGCGAGGGGTGCTAATACCTTCCCCTCGCATAACCGGCTTCCGAACCCGTTCTTGGTCGCGAGACCATCTTATCCATTTCTTTCTTAAGGTTTTCTCGATATTTTCCTTTCCCCTCATGGGATAAATAAAGTTCGGTGGCAACTCTTCTGTCCTATCTTTTTCGCCTCCCCGTCGTTGCACGATGCATTTTTCGAGTAGCGACACACGTTCTGATGGGTGTGAACAGTTGGTCGAAGGAATCCAAAGTCTGATGACTGAAGGGATTTTACAGTTTAGCCGCAGGGCTGAAAGTGGGTCAGGAGAGATAGTGCTGAAGCAAGCTGATGAGGTCGCCACCATCACCATCCCTCGCCAGACGATAACTATTTCTGCGCCTAGACCGCCCACAATTACTATCACCAAAGCTGGGCCGATACCCTTCGAAAGCACTAACACCGTCCCGTGGCATTATGGGGCTGAAGTCTACTGCAACGGACAGAAGTTGGAGCTAGAACCGTTTGGGTCGACTGCGGAGAACCTCGCGGGAATCAGTGGTATTACTCGCAGCGGAAGAGTGTTTGCACCACCAGAGGTCGTGGCGGATAAAGCGGTCAGAGCTGATGCGGCCGATAAAGGTAAAAGTAAAGTCGTTGAAGAGATCCCACGTGGGGCAGAAAAAGACTTGCTTGTTAAAGATGCCGAGGAGTTTATGCGGTTGATTAAAAAGAGTGACTACAAGATTGTAGACCATCTCCATCATACGCCCTCGAAAATTTCTATTCTAATCTTGTTGTTGTGTTCTGAAGCACACCGCAATGCACTGCTGAAGGTGTTGAACGCCGCATACATACCGCAGGAAATATCGGTAAATCAGCTAGAAGAGGTCGTAGCCCATGTGAATGCTGGCAATGGGTTAGGATTCACAGACCTGGAGCTGACGCCGAAGGGGAGGAATCACAATAGCGCCCTGCACATCTCGATAGAGTGTAGGGGCACGATTATGTCGCACGTATTGGTGGACACAGGTTCGTCACTTAATGTTCTTCCGAAGAAGGAATTAATGAAGTTGGATACTCGTGGAGTGATTTGCACACCCAGTGATCTGGTTGTGAAGGCGTTCGACGGAACTAAACGCCACGTTTTCGGGGAGGTGACCCTGCCAATCCAAGTCGGGACAGAAACGTTCGACGCAGTATTTTATATTACGGACATTATGCCTGCCTACAGTTGTCTCTTTGGCCGGCCGTGGATCCATGCTGCTGGTGCCGTGACCTCCACGTTGCACTAGAAACTCAAATATGCTGTCGGAGGAAGCATCGTAACCGTGTGTGGCGAGGAAGACATAATGGTGAGCCATTTGTCGTCCTTCAAGTATGTGGAGATGGATGGCGAAATCCATGAAACTCTATGCCAAGCGTTCGAAGCCGTCAAAGTGAAGGACGTAGCTCCTGTAGTCACCGAAAAGCCAGATATGACTCTCTCCTCATTCAAGGAAGCTCGGGCCGTTGTCCAAGCCGGATCTACCCCAGGCTGGGGGCGAATTTTGGAGATACCTAACAAGCAGGATAAGTTTGGGTTGGGATATTCTCCTGGAGCTGAAGCTTCTTCTTCTTCTAGCAGTGCGTCTCGAGGTAAAGGGCCGATCCAGTTTACCAGCGGCGGAGTGATCTTCGAAAGCATCAACGCGGTGTCTGAAGACAGCGAAGATAGCGACTGTGACCTCGACTCATGGATCCAGCCAAGCAAGCCAGGCGAGAGCCTCAACAATTGGTCTGTCAAGGATATCATCCAGATGACAAGCGAAGAGTAATGATTTACTTTTTCCAATCATTGTACAACCCTATGTCCTACCCGGGGCATAGTGGTTTTATTGTCAGGGCCTTGTTGGATTATGTACATGCATTTTGTTAATAAATCAAAGGCGTTTTCTTCGTATTCAAATATTGTGATCTCTGTTATTCCTGTTTTATATTTGTTTTGAAAAACAATAAAATGGCAATGGGGTTTGTGCTAACCTGCACATCCTTGTTTTAAACTTAACCCTTGTTATTGTAGGATCCACATAACAGATGACATCGACTCTGGACCTTCTATGGCTCACTTCGACTTCGATTTCCCGATCTATCAAGCCGAAGAAGAGATTGATGAAGACGAAGACCTTCCTGAAGAGTTGGCCCGCTTGTTGAAACAAGAGGAGAAAGTTATTCTGCCTCATGAAGAAGAGATCGAGATCGTGAATCTGGGTTCTGAAGAACTCGTCAGAAACGTCAGGATAGGGGCTGCACTGCAGAGGGATGTCAAGCATAGATTGGTCGAGATGCTAAGAGAGTATAGTGACGTCTTTGCTTGGTCATACGAAGATATGCCCGGACTTGACACGGACATCGTGGTCCACCACTTGCCGCTGCGAGAAGATTGTCCTCCCGTCAAGCAGAAGCTTAGGAGGATGAGACCAGATATGGCCGTTAAGATCAAAGAAGAAGTGCAGAAACAGCTCGATGCTGGCTTCTTAGCAGACACTACTTACCCTCCATGGGTCGCCAACATAGTGCATGTACCGAAGAAGGACGGTAAGGTACGAATGTGCGTCGATTATCGGGATTTGAATAAGGCGAGCCCTAAAGATGATTTCCCGCTGTCTCATATCGATGTGTTGGTCGACAACACAGCCCAGTTCTCCGTGTTTTCGTTCATGGATGGCTTCTTCGGTTACAATCAGATCAAGATGGCGCCGGAGGACATGGAGAAAATGACGTTTATCACTCCCTGGGGAACATTCTGCTACAAGGTAATGCCTTTCGGTCTGAAGAACGCAGGGGCCACTTACCAGCGAGCAATGGTTACTTTGTTTCATGACATGATTCATCATGAGATCAAAGTCTATGTTGGTGACATGATTGCAAAGTCCCAAACGGAGGAGGGACATCTGGTCAATTTGCTGAAGCTTTTTGAGAGGCTTAGGAAGTTCAGGTTGAGGCTGAATCCTAACAAGTGTACTTTCGGAGTACGGTCCGGAAAGTTACTGGGGTTTATCGTGAGCGAAAGAGGCATCGAGGTTGATCCTGCGAAGATTAAAGCCATACAAGAAATGCCAGTGCCAAAAACAGAAAAAGAAGTTTGTGGTTTCTTGGGAAGAATAAACTACATTGCAAGGTTTATCTCTCAGCTCACGGCCACGTGTGAACCGATGTTCAAGCTTTTAAAGAAAGATCAGGCGATTACCTGGAATGAGGATTGCCAGAAGGCATTCGACAAGATAAAGCAGTATCTTCAAGAACCTCCAATCTTGATACCCCCAGTGGCTGGACGGCCATTAATCATGTACTTGAAAGTTCTTAAGAATAGTATGGGGTGTGTCCTCGGTCAGCACGACGAGACGGGCAGAAAAGAGCATGTCATTTACTACTTGAGTAAAAAGTTCACTGACTGTGAATCTCGTTACTCGATGCTGGAGAAGACGTGTTGTGCACTAGCCTGGGCTGCCAAACGTTTATGACAGTACATGCTCAACCACACCACCATGTTAATTTCGAAGATGGATCCGATCAAGTACGTCTTCAAGAAGAAAGCGCTTTCGGGTAGGATTGCCAGATGGAAAATGGTGTTGACAGAATATGACATTCAATACGTTTCCCAGAAGGCCATCAAGGGAAGCGTACTGTCTGATTACCTTGCCGAACAGCCGATCGAGGATTACCAGCCGATGAAATTTGAATTCCCTGATGAGGATATCATGTTTCTCAAAGCGAAGGATTGCGATGAGCCGTTGCCCGACGAGGGGCAAGATAGGAAATCCCAGTGGAAGTTGATATTCGACGGGGCGGTTAATTCCTACGGAAGTGGCATTGGGGCGATCATCACGACTCCCCACGGATCCCACATCCCGTTCACTGCGAGACTAACGTTTCCATTCACCAATAATGAAGCGGAGTACGAAGCATGCATCATGGGTCTAGAAGAGGCAATTGACTTGAGAATCAAGAATCTAGACGTATATGGTGATTCGACGCTTGTGATCAACCAGATTAAAGGGGAGTGGGAGACTCGTCAATCGAATTTGGTGTCGTACATGAACTATGCCAGAAGGCTACTTCCGTTCTTTGATCGAGTGGAACTCCATCATGTGCCCAGGACCGAAAACCAGATGGCTGATGCCTTAGCCACGTTGGCTTTGATGTATAAAGTCAATTTTTGGAATGAGGCTCCAAGAATTGTCCTTTCTCGTCTTGATAGACCTGCATTTGTCTTTGCAATCGAGGAAACCGCCGACTACAAGCCATGGTTCCATGATATCCAGACTTTTCTTATGACTAAGGAGTATCCTGCGGGAGCGTCAACCCAGGATAAGAAGACTCTGAGGAGGCTGTCTGGAAATTTCTATCTCAATCCTGATGGAGTGTTGTACAAAAGAAACCACGATCTCGTGCTACTCATATGTGTAGATGAGAAAGAGGCGAGTATGCTCATGGAAGAAGTCCATGAAGGCACATTTGGTACGCACGCCGGCGGGCATGTTATGACGAGAAAGATCCTGAGAGCGGGATACTACTGGCTGACGATGGAATCAGATTGCTTTAAATTCGAGAAGAGATGTCATAAATGCCAGATTTATGCTGATAAAGTTCATGTGCCGCCGTGCCCGTTGAATGTCATGTCCTCCCCGTGGCCATTCTCCATGTGGGGCATCGACATAATAGGCAAGATCGAGCCCACTGCATCTAACGGTCATCGCTTCATTCTGGTAGCTATCGACTACTTCACCAAGTGGGTGGAGGCAGCCTCATATGCTAATGTGACCAAGCGGGTAGTGGCTAAATTCATAAAGAGGGACATCATATGTCGTTACGGAATTCCCGAGCGGATCATTACTGATAATGGTTCGAATCTGAATAACAAGATGATGAAGGAGCTGTGCCAGAGTTTCAAGATTGAACACCACAACTCATCTCCTTACCGGCCGAAGATGAATGGCGCTGTTGAAGCGGCCAACAAGAACATAAAGAAGATTGTTCAGAAGATGGTTGTGACCTAAAAAGATTGGCCCGAGATGCTGCCATTTGCATTGCACGGTTATCGTACGACGGTACGTACGTCAACCGGGGCAACTCCTTTCTCCTTGGTGTACGATATGGAAGCAGTCCTACCGTTAGAAGTGGAGATCCCTTCTTTACGAGTTTTGGTTGATGTGAAACTCGACGAGGCAGAATGGATTACGAACCGACTGAACCAACTCAGCCTGATGGACGAGAAAAGGTTAGCATCGATTGCGCATGGTCGTTTATACCAAAGCCAAATGAAGAAAGCTTATGATAAAAAGGTGCGTCCTAGAAGCTTTCAGACGGGTGATCTCGTCCTGAAGAAGATTCTTCCTCCACACTCCGATCACCAGGGCAAGTGGACTCCCGATTATGAAGGTCCGTACGCCGTCAGCAAGGTCTTCTTGGGAGGAGCTTTGTTGTTATCCACGATGGATGGTGAAGATTTTGCATCCCCGGTGAACACGGATGCAGTTAAAAAATACTTTGCTTGAAAGCGACCCGCTGGACAGTAAAAAGAGAGTCCAGGCAAAAAAGGGGCATCCCGGCGAATCATAAAAAAGGAAAAAGGTTCGGGCAAAAATTAGGGATATAAATTGAAAACATGTACACCCGCAAAGTCGAAAACCCGGATGGGCGACTTTGGCAAAAAAGGGTATCCCGGTGAACTGAAAACCCGCAAAGGGAGGCTCACGCAAAAGTTAGGGATTTGAAAAAGAAAATGATTGCGTTCCGCGTATGGACTTTCTTTGTTTAGTGGTTTGTAAGACCTGAGGGCCGTTTATCTGAATCAATCTCTTCTGAAGCTGAAGCGTCGGAGAAGTATCGAAGTCGAGTGGGTCATAGAGGGATCAACTCATGGTGTTCGTCTACGCCTCGTTGCCGACATTTGTATATACTGATGTATATTTATGTTTTATTTTTGCGCGGCTTCCTCATTCCAGGAGCTTGCATCTGTTGTAAAACATTTTTACCCATTCAGGGGTTCGTTATCAATAAAATGTATACCATTCAGCAATTCTGTTTGCCTGTTTAGCATTTACCTATTTTGTTTGCGAAAAAGAACGCCGATGTTTTTGATAAAATGCGCATACATAAACTTACTGGCCTAGGCCACTGATTGTTGAAACAATGAATTACTTGAACATTGTCACGAGATAATAACCTTGATAGGTCCCTTTGAGAAGGGTATCTTGTCTGTTTGTTTGTGTTGTTACAGGTGTAGCATATTCCAGACAGGGCACCGTGCGCATCCCCAAGCAGGATGATTCCTCCTTCTCCGGCAAAATTCAGCAGCCTCTCCCCGCAGAGTCTGAACGCGAGATCATGAGCATTGATATGTCTCCCCAGGCAGAGAAGACTCTCTCCCTGATCAGATGCATCCTGAAGGAATTATCATGCATTTCACAAAAGGGTGTCACATAAATTTTCAAAACATTACACAACACCTATCATGCTCAATAATATAAAAATAACTTTATGCTTTTCATACACCTTCACATTAACATGTAGCAGCAGATTTGCTTTAATCATGATAGACATAATAAAAGTCTCATGCTCATCTCATTTTTTATACTTAGGCTTAAAAACCAATTCTTCATATAATTCAAAATAACAACAACAAAATAAAGTAGAGTACATAAAGTATCTCTCAAAATATGAAATCGAAACATTCCCCAGTGTTACATAATCAGAGCATGGTGTTGCACCCCAAAAATTGACCAATATTTATTTACCAAGTTTGTGGTTCATTGTATTCATCATCTGCATCTCATTGATATGTGGGAAGTAGGTCAAGAGGTATGATTACCTAGCAAGAGTTATATGAGGCTATGAAGAAAGTCAAGAAGTTTGTTCAAGTGTTCAAAGGTTGATACCTTTGTCAGAGAACTCAAGAGATCCTCAGAGAGATTGGTTGAAACCAAGGTTGTGTGTCTCATAACTTGAGAGTTGTGGGTGCTCCTCAGATGACTCTGAGACTATGAGGATGGACTTGAAGCTTTGAGAAAGCTTATGAGATGTCTTGAAAGCCATCATGAAGCCTAGAGAGGTCATTGTACAAGAATTCAGAAGATTCAGCCATGAGTGGTGGAATTAGGGTTTGACTGGGTCAACCCTAAGTCAACTGATGATTTGGAGAGGGTTGAGACCTAATCCAAGAGCCATGTGATCATGGAATGATGCATTGAGATGCTATAAGGATGATTCCTAGACCAACTCATCATGATTGAGGAGTTTGAGAAGTTTTAAGCTAGGGTTTCTAAGGCTTGACAGTGTAAAATCCCCTAGTTTGATCCCTATCTTCAAGGCAGTTTAGCTCAAGATGTGATTGTCATCTCATCTTCCCCACAACATGAATGTTGTAGAGCTTGTTCTTAGATTTAATTTGATTACTATAAGTCCTTGATAGGATTTGTAGAGCTCAAGTTATGGCTTTGACAAATTACAGGTCATCTGAGGTGTGTGAATCTGGGTCCTTGAAAGTCACCCAACTTGCATCCAACTTTTGCCCTAGTAGGATGATTCCTATGAACTCTTGGTCAACATGAATGTTGTATAGAATCTTCTTATATTTCTAGAGAGTACTAGAAGTCCTTGATAGGATTTGTAGAACTCAACTTATGGCTTTGACAAGTCAAGGGCATTTTGGTCATTTGGAGGTTATAGGTCATTTCAAGCATAAGGCCATATCTCCTATTTCCAAGCTTCAAATGGAAAAATATTCAACATCAAACTTGCTTAGAATGATGTTTTAAGGCTAGTAGGGAGGTCATGAGATGTTGAAAAGGCTTGTATCAAAAAGTGATAAAAATGGCCTAAAATGGAGGCATAAGTTAATTAAGGTGAAATTGAAAATTAGAAATCACAAGTTATACATCCAAACCATGTTATATAATAGGTCATTTTGACTCCAAATGACATTCTGATAACAATGGTTCAGCCACAATTTTGATTTGAGGCTTGGATCTTAGGGCTGCTTTGGAAATGGCTTACTTGCATCTTAAGGTACCAAAGCAAAACTCAACAAAACTCAATAAGCAAGTTGGTTATGCATTGTACCATATCATAAATCTCATATGGGGAGAATTTCAAATCAGAATCAAAGGTTACAAGGACCATGGCATGAGATAGCACATAAGGAGAATTGAAATCAAAATGTCATGACATGAGATTTCCAAATACTCATTGGATTGTCCTAGAGGGTTCTAGATGATTCTAAACCACTCTATATAACATGTATGACTTGCTCAGATGCAAGGTTGGTGAGAATTGGTGCAGAGAAGAGAGAGTGAGATCAAGAATCTTCCATTGCAAGTCAAGTTTCATTTCTTCATTCTTCTTCATTTCCATTCATTCTTTCCATTCAAACACATTCCATACATCATAGTGAAGTTGTGCAGATTGAATTGAGATCAAATCCATGGTGAATTGAAGAGTTTGTGATTGAAATTTCAAGGTGGCAAGTCAGAATCGAATTCTGAGATTGAGGCTTCCTCCATCAAAATTGTTGCAAACAGTAGCAACATTGGCATCTAGGGAAACTTTCTGAAGAGTTTAAAGGTCTGAATTGGTGGATTTCATCATTTGTTCATCAAGATTAACCAGGTTTGCAAATTCTTTCCTACATCATGTTTTAGGCATAATTAGGTTAATTTGTTAGTGTAGAAATGTTAGAGACCAATAAGAGATGGATTTTGGAGAGTTAGGGATCAATTGGTGAAGATTGAATTATGGACCCCATTTCTTTGATGACCAAGAACTCGTGTTATATTGAGATATAGAATGAGCTAGACATCAAGAATCACTCAGGGTGAGTTGGTGAGTGATCTGAGATAGTTAATTGCAAGAATTGTTGAGATGGAAGTTTGAGTTCATTTTTGATCTTGAATCGTGTTTCATGTTAGAGGAAGTTTCAGTTGATTTTAAGATCATGATTGTGTTCAGCATGAAAAGTGGAGTATGTTAGTGCTTTGTATCGTTAATTTTGAGCAAGAAATGGAGGAACACGAATGGATGGAAGCTTGCAGGTGGAGCTCTGTTTCCATGGAGGAGTTTCAGCAAACCCTAGCTGAAGGTTGAAGACAACCTCCCCACCATTAGATCTAGCTTGACCCATTGACTATTCCTGAATCCAACGGCCCATGTTTAATTTCGTCTTGGAGGGAATCCTGAGAAGCAATGAAACGATGCGTTTCATTAAAACCTGAGTTCTGGGCTTAAGTGGATCCAATGACTAATCCCACCCCCAATCAAGGCCCATGAATGATTTACACTGCATTTGGCTTCTATTTGCACCGCTTATTTTCCATTTTCTTCATGATTTATTAATTAATTTCTGATGATGAATTGGGCCCAGCGCGTATACTATATGAACCCCCACTTTTAGCCCATGTGATGATTTGAACTGTCTATGGTTACTTCCTGCACCCCAGTTCCATAGTTTCATTTTTATTTTCTCCATTTTCTTTCAAACTTTGAAAAATCATATTAAATGGAAAATTAAAGATTTTTTAATGGGAGTTTTTGCTCCCATTTCATATTGATATCTAGAAAATTATCAAATAAAAAATATTTTCCTTCCATGCATTTGTGATATTTTTTGTATATTTTCTACTTTTATTGCATTTTATTTCTTTTATGTTGTTCCATGAATTTGTAGAATTTTGTTTAGGTAGTTCCCTTAACATTTTTAGGCCATTCTTTTTAGGATAGTTAGATATAAGCTTTAGCTTCCCCCTGGATTTATCCCATAATTTTATGGTGAATTTTAGGATAGTTTTGATTAGATGACATTAGGTTGTGTAGAATTAGGATAAACTTCAACATAGATCCATAATAACCTTAGATTTTTGGGTTTTTAGGACAAATTAGACTATGGTACATATAAGGGTATTAAGGGTAGGTATGTAGGATCCCTTAGAAATTATATTAGGATTTAATATAGTAGTATACTATTTTTAGATGATTTTTGTAGTTGATGATTGTTTGTGTTGCCCTTGTGGGCTTGTATTTTTGTTTGCCTTGCTTTGTGGGCTTGGAGAGCTTGGTTTTGTCCTGAGGAGCATTGAGGAGCATAGTAGAAGATTTGAAGATGCATTGAGGAGCTTGAGAGCTTGATCTTGTTTGTTTTGTAGATTGTTTTAGGGTTAGGGATTAGGAAGAGTTTAGACCTAGGTAACTGCTTTCTTAAACATGGATGGTATCTTTCACCTCCATTCCTCCCTATGATTCAAAGTCCTTCCATGGTATACACCTCTCTCCTTTGGAGGGATAAGTGATGTACCTAGGAAGTAAAACTTTTGAGGGAACCATTCCTTTGATGTTGAACCCTTATAGGTCACCTTTGGTGGTCAATAAGCAGTTCAATATCCTCAGCTTATCCAGTTAAGTGATTTCCTCTGGTTTGGATATCTTGAGAGGTGTTGAGCCTGAGTTTGAAGATGAAGACTTCAATGAAGAGTATGGAAGAGGATGAATCCTTGAGCATTGCCATTCCAGCTGAAGCTTGAAGAGCAACAAGAGCAAGTTGATACTTGAAGACCCCTGAAGATGAAGTAAAGACTGAAGGATGAAGTTGACACTTCTAAGTGATTGAGATTGATTCTGAAGAGCTGAAGCTTGAAGAACAAAGGAAGTTGATACTTACTTTGATACCTAGGGATCCTGAAGGAGCCAAGTTGATACTTATGATTGATAGTGAAGCCTGAAGGTGGAGCTGATCAAGAAGCTGAAGCTTAAAGGAGAAGATAAGTTGAAACTTATGTTGTAGGGTTGAAACCTGGAAAAGCAATTGATATTTGTCAAGAGTGATTGAAGTCTGAAGACTGAGTTGCCGTTGGAAGAGCTGAAGCTTGGAGTTGAGAGAGGAGTTGATCTGCTTTCTTTTCTTTTTCTTTGCTGTATTGATGTGTTTTGTTTGACTTGCTTGATGCATTAGAATAAGTCCATATCTAGAATAGGTAGAATCTAGGAGCATGATTGCACTAGAGGTTGAGTTGCTCCCTCTGCTTGTATTGTTACTGTGTGGCTTTGCTTGCGGGTATTCAGTGGAGCCCAGCTCCCTTGCCCATGTGGTTTGTTTGCCTGATGGCATTTTGTTTCATTTTATCTGTATGATTGCAGTTTACTGTTATTGCTTGATAGCATATTGTTTATACTTCAGTATGATTACTGTTATCCATTCTGGCTTGAGGTTAAGATGAGCTTGTGGAGGCTGATGCCCCACACACATTTCCTCCCTCACTTGCATTGCATGCATTTTAATGTTAAGCTGATGCTTTGTCTATTTTGGTGTATCATTAACATGATCCCTTAGGACTCTCATTTCCTTTGATAAGGAATTGATGATAGAACTTTAGGTTGAAACCTATGCATGACAACTTCTAGGAGTTCCCTGTTCAAACCTCAACCATAGGATGAATCCTTGGCATGATAACAGTAGGACTTGATAGTCTCCCTCCTAGTTGGGCATGTTCTCTTCTCATCTCAAAACAGTTTAAGATACGGTAATCATGAATGATTTCTTTCGTACGTTACGAGCCTTAAGCTACTTGAGAAAGGATTGTGGGAGAGTTTCTTTTCCACAGTCTGGATGTTTAGTATGGTACCCTTTGGGTGACATGCGACGCATTCACTCTCAGGTCATAGTCTCTAGTGCGATTGAAATCGCAAACACAATAAAAAAACACTTCTTTCGTGAAATGAGGGAAATAAATCGTAGTTTCCCGAACTACGTGAGCTCTGATCTCTCATACCTGTTGAGAGTACGTAGGCACAATACTGATGTATTGGCGAGCTACCTTTCCCCATAACCCGTCGTAGGCCGAACTACGTTGACTCTGATTTCTCATTCTCTGATGAGAATACGTAGGCATAAAGCGCGACGCTTTGCCGAGTCATTTTTCTTTTCTTTTTAAGCCAACCTTGATAGGTAGATATATAACCAACCCGTCCAAGTAAACACAACAAACGAGGATCCCGTCGAGTACGACGGATGTGAGGGGTGCTAATACCTTCCCCTTGCGTAACCGACTCCCGAATCCAGACAACGGTTGTGACGACCTTGTCTTACCCTTTTTCGTCAGGTTTTTCCGATTGTTTCCTTTCCCGCTCTGAGGAATAAATAACGAAAGGTGGCGACTCTTCTGTTGTGCCGGCACCTTATTTTCGTGCAAGCGACAACTGGCGACTCTGCTGGGGAATCCAACGGTTCCCTGCGAGAGTCAATCCTAACGCTTGTATGTTTACTTGTTGGGTTGCGTTTATTTATCGCATTTTACTTCTCGCACTTTATTTCCCGCATTTTATATTCAGTATAATATGATTATCTGTGCTGTTGTGGGATGGGAGTTCTTATGAGTGAGAAGCCAGACCCAGGCTTGAGTGCACCATAGACTTAGAGTGGAAATTAGTGGGCGCGTGCTTGCTTTGCAGTCACTAGTGTCTCATGAAATCCACGTTCAAACGAGGTTCATCAGGTTGGCTTCTCTTTCAACCCTTTGGGTTGAGACGGTTGCTGGTTTGGTGGATTGCCGACTCTGGGGACCGATCATTTGTGATTCAGCCGAGTGAGGCCGCTTCATGAGCTGGTGATGCCACACCTTCTGGGTATCGTATCACCCCTCTTGAATGTCTGTGACGCTGATGAACGCATAGGATGCCGAACTTGAGTCAGTTTAGGTCCATACCTGTGAGCAGGGTTGGGTTTATTGCAGGAAACCTTGACCTTCAGACTACCTGGTTTTCTTGACAGTGAATCAGTTTTGTTGGTACCAGGGTTTCTCAGTTGCAGATTTGTCTGTTCTTGATAGAGCAGGTTTTTGATCAGGGGATCTTATCGTCAGATGTATGTCTGTTCTTGATAGAACAGGTTTTGACCAGAGGATCTTATCATCAGATGTGTATTTGTTCTTGATAGAGAAGATTTTTGGGGTCTGAAGATCTCATCAGCAGATGTTGTTTGTTCTTGATAGAGCAGATTTTTGAGTGGGGTCTGAAGATCTCATCAACAGATGTTGTTTGTTCTTGATAGAGCAGATTTTTGAGTGGGTCTGAAGATCTCATCAGCAGCTGTATGTTTGTTCTTGATAGAGCAGATTTTTGATTGGGGTCTGAAGACCTCATCAGCAGATATTTCTTAATCCTACATCCGAGGTTCTTATTATCAGACATTTGTTCTTGACAGAGCAGAATTATGATCCTATGTATATGACCCTATCAGATGGTGGTTCTGGGCAGATCAGATTTGTGGTCCTACACCGGGGTTCTCTTATTATCAGATGCAGTGGTTGTTCTTGATAGAGCAAGATTATGGTTTTGTCGATACAGAATCTCCACAGCACCAGTTGCCTTGGCCTCTTATTGCATGATTGCATCTTGCATTAGTTTGCATATTCATTTGCATTTCATTAACGTGTGTCTGTGTTGCAGGTACCGTTTTCCCCGATCCAGGATTTCTTGCCTCCTACTGTATTGTTATGGGCTCTCTGAGGAAGACCGTGGATTACAAGTTCCCTGCCCCCGATGTGGTTAAGTTGACTGGTTTGATAGCTCTAGCAGATGATTCTGTAAGAGATGAGTTCAGAAAATCTTATGGCAGGTTGCTCAGTTTGGTTTGTAAGCCTTCTGTGTTCGAGTTGAATGGGTTGCATGCTCTGCTGCAGTTCTACGACCCTCCACTAAGATGTTTCACTTTTCAGGACTTCGTTCTCGCACCTACGCTGGAAGAGTATGCTGATTTGCTAGGGGTGCCTATCAAGAGGCAGATGCCTTTTGTCCACATGGATGCTGAGCCTGATCTGGCTGGTTTAGCTCCTTCACTTCACATGGATGCCTCCGAGTTAGTATTGACTAGTTGGAACAAGGTTCCTGGGTTCTCCTTGCAGTTTCTGGTGGGTAAGGCTCAGCAGTGTGCCAAGGACGGATGTTGGGTCGCGTTCAATGCCATCCTTGTAGACTTTGATGCGTTTCACATCTTCGCATCGGGGAATCCAGTCCCTACCTTGATCGGAGATGTCTATCACTCAGTCCACTATAAAAACGAGAACTGGAGAAGGAATTAGCTCAGCTCCGAAGCGAGAGGAACGAGGCCGTTCACTCTTTCAAAAGGCAGACAGAGTTGGTGAACCAGCTAGGTACAGACCTGACGAAGCAGATAGCCGAGCGGGAACGCATGGGTCGAGACTTCAAAGCTGTCAACAACGTACTGGCTACGAAGAAGCAGCACTTGGACGAGGTATATCGGAGGATATCCAAGTTCAACCAGCACTAGAAGACTTCCCTGGCCACCAGGAAAGAGCGGGAGGATAAGCTGATGCTGCAGATCTCCAAGCTGGAAGCCCAGGTGAAGGACAGTGAAAAGAGGTTTGATGAAGAAACCGCCCGCAGATACGCCGCTGAAGGCCAGCTCAACAAAGCTCTCGCTAACCTGAAGGAGCGCAAGCTGACGTTTGAGTCCAAAAAGCGGAAGTTAGAAGATTGCTTCGGAGAAGGAGCATGGGAAGGTTCGGTTGAAGGACTTCAGTATACCATTGTGCAGAGAGAATTACTCGTCGAGGGGTTGCTCACTCTGCCAGATCATCCAGAGACGAAGGAATTGTTAGAAGAGTATCGCGCCCGTGGCCGTACTTGACTATTTGTATTCCTTTTGTGTTGATCATTGTTGTATGCTGACCATCACCAGGCTTGTTGGCTGAGGTCACGCTGTTGATTCATCTTGTACTCGCCGATGCTATGTACTACCTTGATAGGCTTTCTTTATATATGAGATTGTTGTTTCCATGATTGGACCCGGACTTCTTCTCCTTATTATTATCAGCACTGGCACTCAGGCACTAGGATCGGGGGGGAAATCTCCCTAACACACAGACACACGCATGCATTTGCATGAGGCATTTGCATGACGAGCATTTTGTTGTTTTTCCTAACCCTTTAGTGTTTACAGGTTTTTCAGGTTTACAGGTGTCCCAGGCTATTCCCGGTGACTCCAGGATTGATCAGAGACTAATTCACCGTTATCCAACTAGAGCTAATCAGACCAGGATCATGGACCAAGTGCAAACCGATGTTCAGGAGCTTCGCGAGAGGATGGATCGCTTCATGGAACTCATGCAAGTGGTCGCCTATGGCCAAGATCAGCTCAGAACTTTGGTTCATCCTTTGATCTCCAGGGTTGATAGCAACGGCATACTTCACGGAGGGACCGTGCCTACTCCTCCACCAGTTGATACTCCACATAATGGTGTCCCCGCGGCCGGGGGCAACGGTAGCGCTAATGGCAATGTGATGGCCAACATCGGACTCAATACGACGGGCGTCGGTAATGGGAGTCTGGGAGCTAATGTCAACATCGGGCCGGGTAACGGCAATGCAGGCGTCGGGAATCTGTTGGTGCCTCAACCATGGCTTGAGGATCATCAGGATGATGTGTTCTCTCAAAGGGGTGCTGAGGGGGAGCTGAATGCTGAAGCGCGGCTCAGATTCAAAGCACTTGAAGATAAAATGAGAGATATTGAGAATCAGAATACTTTGGGTGTTGATATGTCCAAGCTGGGGTTAATTGCTGATTTCAAGGTACCCCCTAAGTTCAGGGTACCTGACTTTGAGAAATATAAGGGCACCACTTGCCCTCGTGTCCACATTAGATCGTACTATAGGAAGATGTCTGCTTATTCTGAAGACGAGAAGTTGCTGATGCACTTCTTCCAAGACAGTCTTTCCGGGCCATCCCTCGAGTGGTACATGGGTCTGGAGCCCACTAGCGTGCGCACATGGAAGGACCTCGCTGAAGCGTTTGTCCACCATTACCAGTACAACAACGACTTGGACCTGAACCGAGTCCAGCTCCAGAACCTTTCACAGAGGAATAATGAAGGATTTAAGGAGTACGCCCAGCGGTGGCGTGAGTTGGCCGCTCGGGTTCAACCGCCGATGGTTGAGCGCGAGCTCGTGCAGATGTTTGTTGCCACCCTCCCGGGGGTTTACTATGAAAAGTTAGTCAGCGGTATGTCTGGGACGTTCTCAGCCCTCATTATCATGGGCGAGCACGTTGAGAATGGTATCAAGATCGGGAAAATTCAAGGCGAGTCATCCTCAGCTGGAGGAGGTGGAAAGAAACCTTATGCTGGTAAAAAGGCGAGAAGGAGATGCGAGCGCTGTGACCAACACTCGAAGGAAGGGCAAAGGCCCTCAGCAGCAGGTAGCCAGTATAAATATCCCAGCGGCTCCGTAACAGCAGCAGCAGCAGCAACCGAATCAGCAGGGATATAGAAAGTACTAGAATCGGGCACCTTTAGCCAACCGTCACTTCGAGGCACCACCCATGTCGTACGCGCAGCTCTTGCAGACCTTGCTTCAGCTTCAGTTGGTTTAGAAGAGGACGATGGCTCCCTTGACAGGGGCACCTCCACCAGGGTACGATGCAAATGCCACTTGCGATTTCCACTCAGGGGCACCAGGCCACACAATCGAGAACTGCAAAGCCTTTAAGCACAAGGTGCAGGACCTGGTAGATGCCAAAATCATCAACTTCTCCGACAATGTGGCCAATGTCACAAAGAACCCTATGCCAAATCATAGGGGAGGCGGAGTGAACGCCATCATCGAAGAAGAGAGTGCAGATCTGTTGACTGATGTCAAAGATCTAAAGACGCCGCTTAGCTTCGTTAAAGCTAAGTTGCTGAAAAGAGGGTTCTTTCCAGGGTGCGGAGAACTATGCATGGACTGTGCCACACATTCTGATGGCTCCGAGCAGCTGATAGAAGGAATCCAAAGTCTGATGACTGAGAGGATTCTGCAGTTCAGCCGGAGGGCTGAAAGTGTATCAGGAGAGGTAGTGTTGAAGCAGGCCGATGAAGTCGCCACCATCACCATCCCTCGCCAACCAATAACCATTTCTGCGCCCAGACCGCCTACCATCACTATCACCAAAGCTGGGCCGATACCATTCGAGAGCACTAACGCCGTTTCGTGGCACTATGGAGCTGAAGTCTATTGCAACGGACAGAAGTTGGAGCTAGAGCCGTATGGGTCGACTATGGAGAATCTCGCAGGAATCAGTGGTATTACCCGTAGCGGAAGAGTGTTTGCACCGCCTGAGGTCGGAGCAGAGAAAGTGGTCAGAGCCGATGCGGCCGATAAGGGTAAAAGCAAAGTCGTCGAAGAGGCCCCGTGTGGGGTAGAGAAAGATTTGCTTGTCAAAGACGCCGAGGAGTTTATGCGGTTGATCAAAAAGAGCGACTACAAGATTGTAGACCATCTCCATGCCTTCGAAGATTTCTATTCTCAACTTGTTGCTGTGTTCTGAAGCACACTGCAACGCGCTACTGAAGGTATTGAACGCTGCCTATGTACCGTAAGAGATATCGGTGAATCAGCTAGAAGAGGTGGTAGCCCACGTTAATGCTGGCAATGGGCTAGGTTTCACAGACTTAGAGCTGACGCCTAAAGGGAGGAATCACAACAGCGCCCTGCACATCTCGATAGAGTGTAGGGGCACAATCATGTCGCACGTGCTGGTGGACACAGGTTCGTCACTTAATGTGCTTCCGAAGAAGGCATTAATGAAGTTGGACACTCGTGGATTGCTTTGCACACCCAGTGATCTGGTGGTGAAGGCGTTCGACGGAACTAAACGCCACGTTTTCGGGGAGGTGACCCTGCCGATCCAAGTCGGGCCGGAAACGTTTGACGCGGTCTTTTATATTATGGACATCATGCCTGCCTACAGTTGTCTCTTGGGCAGGCCATGGATCCATGCTGCTGGTGCCGTGACCTCCACGTTGCACCAAAAGCTCAAATATGCTGTCGGGGGAAGCATAGTAACCGTGTGCGGCGAGGAGGACATAATGGTGAGCCATTTGTCATCCTTCAAGTATGTGGAAGTGGATGGCGAAATCCATGAGACTCTTTGCCAAACGTTCAAAGCTGTCAAAGTGAAAGACGTAGCTTCTGTAGTCACAGAAAAGCCAGAGATGAATCTCTCCTCATTCAGAGAAGCTCGGGCCGTCGTCGAAGCTGGATCTACCCCAGGCTGGGGGCGTATTTTGGAGATACCCAACAAGCAGGATAAGTTTGGATTGGGGTATTCTCCCGGAGCTGAAGCTTCTTCTTCTTCGTCTAGCAGCGCGTCACGGGGTAAGGGGCAGATCCTATTTACCAGTGGCGGAGTGATCTTCGAAAGCATCAACGCGGCGTCTGAAGACAGCGGGGATAGCGATTGTGATCTCGACTCTTGGATACAGCCAAGCAAGCCAGGCGAGGGCCTCAACAATTGGACCATCAAGGATATCATCCAGCTGACAAGTGAAGAGTAATGATTTACTTTTTCCAATCATTGTACAACCCTATGTTCTACCCGGGGCATAGTGGTTTTATTGTCAGGGCCTTGTTGGATTATGTACATGCATTTTGTTAATAAATCAAAGACGTTTTCTTCGTATTCAAATATTGTGATCTCTGTTATTCCTGTTTTTATAGTTGTTTTGAAAAACAGTAAAATGGCAATGGGGTTTGTGCTAACCTGCATATTCTTGTTTTAAACTTAACCCTTGTTACTGCAGGATCCACATAACAGATGACATCGACTCTGGACCTTCTACGGCTCACTTCGACTTCGATTGCCCGATCTATCAAGCCGAGGAAGAGATTGATGAAGACGAAGACCTTCCTGAAGAGTTGGCCCGCTTGTTGAAACAAGAGGAGAAGGTTATTCTGCCTCATGAAGAGGAGATTGAGATCGTAAATCTGGGTTCTGAAGAGCTCGTCAGAAACGTCAGGATAGGGGTTGCGTTGCAAAATGATGTCAAGCAGAGATTGGTCGAGATGCTTCGAGAGTATAGTGATGTCTTTGCTTGGTCATACGAAGATATGCCCGGACTTGACACGGACATCGTGGTCCACCACTTGCCGCTGCGAGAAGATTTCCCTCCCGTTAAGCAAAAGCTTAGGAGGACGAGACCAGATATGGCCGTTAAGATCAAAGAAGAAGTGCAGAAACAGCTTGATGCTGGCTTCTTAGCGGTCACCACTTACCCTCTGTGGATTGCCAACATAGTGCCTGTACCGAAGAAGGACGGTAAGGTACGCATGTGCGTCGATTATCGGGATTTGAATAGGGCGAGCCCTAAAGATGATTTCCCGTTGCCTCATATCGATGTGTTGGTCGACAACACAGCCCAGTTCTCCGTGTTTTCGTTCATGGATGGCTTCTCCGGTTACAATCAGATCAAGATGGCGCCGGAGGACATGGAGAAAACGACGTTTATCACCCCCTGGGGAACATTTTTCTATAAGGTAATGCCCTTCGGTCTGAAGAACGCATGGGCCACTTACCAACGAGCAATGGTAACTTTGTTTCATGACATGATTCATCATGAGATCGAGGTCTATGTTGATGACATGATAGCGAAGTCCCAAATGAAGGAGGGGCATCTGGTCAACTTATTGAAGCTTTTTGAGAGGCTTAGGAAGTTCAGGTTGAGGCTGAATCCTAACAAATGTACTTTCGGAGTACGGTCCGGAAAGTTACTGGGGTTTATCGTAAGCGAACGAGGCATCGAGGTTGATCCTGCAAAAATAAAAGCCATTCAAGAAATGCCAGCGCCAAAAACAGAAAAAGAAGTTCGCGGTTTCTTGGGCAGAATAAACTACATTGCAAGGTTTATCTCTCAGCTCACGGCCACATGTGAACCGATGTTCAAGCTTTTAAAGAAAGATCAGGCAATTATCTGGAATGAGGATTGCCAGAAGGCATTTGACAAGATAAAGCAGTATCTCCAGGAACCTCCAATCTTGATACCCCCAGTGGCTGGACGGCCTTTAATCATGTACTTGACAGTTCTTGAGAATAGTATGGGGTGTGTTCTCGGTCAGCACGACGAGACGGGCAGAAAGGAGCATGCCATTTACTACTTGAGTAAGAAGTTCACGGATTGTGAATCTCGCTACTCGATGCTGGAGAAAACGTGTTGTGCACTAGCCTAGGATGCCAAACGTTTACGACAGTACATGCTCAATCACACCACTATGCTAATTTCGAAGATGGATCCGATCAAGTACGTCTTCGAGAAGAAGGCTCTTTCGGGCAGGATTGCCAGATGGCAAATGGTGTTAACGGAATATGATATTCAGTACGTGTTCCAGAAGGCCATCAAGGGAAGCGTATTGTCTGATTACCTTGCCGAACAGCTGATCAAGGATTACCAGCCGATGAAATTTGAATTCCCTGATGAGGATATTATGTTTCTCAAAGCAAAAGATTGCGATGAGCCGTTGCCCGACGAGGGGCCAGATAGGAAATCCCAGTGGAAATTGATATTCGATGGGGCGGTTAATTCCTATGGAAGTGGCATCGGGGCTATTATCACGACTCCCCACGGATCCCATATCCCGTTTACTGCGAGACTGACGTTTCCAGTCACCAACAATGAGGCGGAGTACGAAGCATGCATCATGGGTCTAGAAGAGGCAATTGATTTGAGAATCAAGAATCTAGACGTATATGGTGACTCAGCGCTTGTGATCAACCAAATTAAAGGGGAGTGGGAGACTCGACAATCGAATTTGGTGCCTTACATGAATTATGCCAGAAGGCTACTTCCGTTCTTTGATCGAGTGGAACTCCATCATGTGCCCAGGGTCGAAAATCAGATGGCTGATGCCTTAGCCACGTTGGCTTAAATGTATAAAGTCAATTTTTAGAATGAGGCTCCAAGAATTGTACTGTCTCATCTTGATAGACCGGCATTTGTCTTTGTAATCGAGGAAGCCGCCGACGGCAAGCCATGGTTCCATGACATCCAGACTTTCCTTATGACTAAGGAGTATCCTGCGGGTGCGTCAACCCAGGATAAGAAGACTCTGAGGAGGCTGTCTGGAAACTTTTATCTCAATCCTGATGGAGTTCTGTATAAAAGAAACCACGATCTCGTGCTACTCAGATGTGTAGATGAGAAAGAGGTGAGTATGCTCATGGAAGAAGTCCATGAAGGCGCATTTTGTATGCACGCCGGCGGGCATGCTATGACGAGGAAGATCCTGAGAGCAGGATACTACTGGCTCACGATGGAGTCGGATTTCTTCAGATTCGCGAAGAGATGTCATAAGTGCCAGGTTTATGCTGATAAAGTTCATGTGTCGCCGTGCCCGTTGAATGTCATGTCCTCCTCGTGGCCGTTCTCCATGTGGGACATCGACATGATAGGCAAGATCGAGCCTACTGCATCTAACGGTCATGGTTTCATTCTGGTAGCTATCGACTACTTCACCAAGTGGGTGGAGGCAGCCTCGTATGCTAATGTGACCAAGCAGGTAGTGGCTAAATTCATAAAGAGGGATATCATCTGTCGTTACAGAATTCCCGAGCGGATCATTACTGATAATGGTTCGAATCTGAATAACAAGATGATGAAGGAGCTGTGCCAGAGTTTCAAGATTGAACACCACAACTCATCTCCTTACCGGCTGAAGATGAATGGCGCCGTTGAAGCGGTCAACAAGAACATAAAGAAGATTGTTCAGAAGATGGTTGTGACCTACAAAGATTGGAACGAGATGGTTATCGTACGACGGTACGTACTTCAACCGGGGCAACTCCTTTCTCCTTGGTGTACGGTATGGAAATAGTCCTACCGTTAGAAGTGGAGATCCCTTCTTTGCGAGTTTTGGTTGATGTGAAACTCGACGAGGCAGAATGGATTACGAATCGTCTGAACCAACTCAGCCTGATGGACGAGAAGAGGTTAGCATCGATTGCATTTGGTCGTCTATACCAAAGCCGAATGAAGAAAGCTTATGATAAGAAGGTGCGTCCTAGAAGCTTTCAGACGGGTGATCTCGTCCTGAAGAAGATTCTTCCTCCACACTCCGATCACCGGGACAAGTGGACTCCGAATTACGAAGGTCCGTATGTCGTCAGCAAGGTCTTCTCGGGAGGAGCTTTGTTGTTATCCACGATGGATGGTGAAGATTTTGCATCCCCGGTGAACGCGGACGCAGTTAAAAAATACTTTGCTTGAAAGCGACCCGCTGGACAAAAAAGGAGAGTCCAGGCAAAAAAGGGGCATCCCGGCGAACCAAAAACAGAATAAAAGGTTAGGGCAAAAATTAGGGATATAAATTGAAAAAAGGTACACCCGCGAAGTCGAAAACCTACACTGGGCGGCTTCGGAAAAAAAGGGTATCCCGGTGAACTGAAAACCCACAAAGGGCGGTTCACGCAAAAGTTAGGGATTTGAAAAAGCAAATGACTGCGTTCCGCGTGTGGACTTTCATTGTTTAGTGGTTTGGAGGACCTGACGGCCGTTTATCTGAATCAATCTCTTCTGAAGCTGAAGCGTCGGAGAAGTAACAAAGTCGAGTGGGTCATAGAGGGATCAACTCATGGTGTTCGTCTACGCCTCGTTGCCGACATTTGTATATACTGATGTATATTTATGTTTTATTTTTGCGCGGCTTCCTCATTCCAGGAGCTTGCATCTGTTGTAAAACATTTTTTACCCATTCAGGGGTTCGTTATCAATAAAATGCATACTATTCAGCAATTATGTTTGCCTGTTTAGCATTTATCTGTTTTGTTTGCGAAAAAGAACGCCGATGTTTTTGATAAAATGCGCATACATAAACTTACTGGCCTAGGCCACTGATTGTTGAAACAATTAGTTACTTGAATATTGTCACGAGATGATAACCTTGATAGGTCCCTTTGAGAAGGGTATCTTGTCTGTTTGTTTGTGTTGTTACAGGTGTAGCATATTCTAGACAGTGCGCCGCACGCATCCCGAAGAAGAATGATTCCCCCTTCTCCAGCAGAGTTCAGTAGCCTCTTCCTGCAGAGTCTGAACGCGAGATTGTGAGCATTGATGTGTCTCCCCAGGCAGAGATGATTCTCTCCCTAATCAGATGTATCCTGAAGGAACGTCATCTCCTCAGCTGAGTCAGGCGCCGAAGCTCGTGTTCATCCCCCAGCACCGGGTCACAAGTGCAGGTTTCGTAGGAAACTATTCGTACGCCAAAGTATGCAGCAACTGATGGTGCCAAACTGAAGTCTCCAGCGGAATTGAAATTCCCCACCAGAGGTTTACTCTCCCCCGAAGTCGGATGATTCCTTCTTCCCCAGCGGAATTGAGATTCCCCGCAGAGTCGTACTCTCCCCAGCGAAGCAGAACGATTTCTCCTTCCTCAGCCGAGTTTGCAGACACCCCAAGAGAGCCGAATCCTTGGAAGATGCTCAAGCCATGATTGGTTTTTTCCCCAGTGGAGTGTTGAACAGCTGAAGTTGTTTCCCCACAGAGCCGTCATCTCCAGAGAAGTGGCCATGAAGGTCATGCAGCTTATCCCTGCGATTGACATCGCTTTCCCTCAGCAGGTCCTAGTTCTCGTAGAGCTTCGTCCCCCTGCAGCAATCAACTGAAGTTGTTTCCCCCGCAGCAGTCAACTGAAGTTGTGTCCCCTGCGGAGTCCAATTGAGATTGGCGTGACTCTGTTCTCCTCAGCAGGATGATTCCTCTATCTGAGTAGTTCTTTCTCCTTGACAGGAGAATTCCCCTTCGGCATTTATTTTGCTGACGGGATCGCATCATTTTGCATGATTACATAGCATTTATCATAAACGCATAGCATGTCCACCGTGTGGAGCCTTGTTCCATTGCCGAAGCATATGCATAATAAACATGATCTAGGTTGTTACCGTTCCTGTTTCGCAGGTGTTCCGCCGCAGAATTGATTGCTCGGGATGACTCCTGACATTCTCCCCAACGAAGTCACCTGCTCAAGATGATTCTTGAGATCCCCAAAGAAGTCTTCGGTTCAAGATGATTCCCGAATTCTTCAGTAGGGCCGTTTGCTTAAGATGATTCTTAAGTACCCAGTGCAGTCTTCAGAGCTGGTTGCTCAAGATGATGCTTAGAGTCCCCAGTAAAGGTTGCCCAGGATGATTCCTGAAATCCCCAACAGAGTGTTCGCTCAGGATGATTCCTGAAACCTCCAGAATGGTTATCGGTTCAAGGTGATTCTTGAAAGTCCCCGGCGGAGTTATTTGTCCAAGATGATTCTTGAAGTCCTCAGCAGAGTTGATTCATCCAGAATGATTTCTGGACCCCCGGAGCGGAGTTACTTGATAGTTCTCCAGAATCCCCAGCGGCGAAGCATCATCCCCAGCAGGTTTTCTAACGGCAAAGTTGAAACCTCCCTTGAAGACTCCATGATTGAAGTCTGACCGTGTTAATGAAGCAGTTCTCTCAGCTGATGCAGAGTGCCTGATGGCAGAGGTTTAGATGTTCCCAGTTGGCTCATGATTGACCAAGAATTTTATTCCCGACTTGCTGATAAAGTCCGGCTGATGCCCGACAGACGTCTTTGAATGCCTGATGGCATGATCGACCTGATGGTTGAAGTTCGGTTGATGCCCGACAGATGTCTTTGAATGCCTGATGGCATGATCGACCTGATGGTTGAAGTCCGGCTGATGCCCGACAGATGTCTTTGAATGCCTGATGGCATGATCAACCTGATGGTTGAAGTCCGGCTGATGCCCGACAGTTTCTTTGGACGCCTGATGGCATGATCGACTATGTATTACCGGTTGCCGTGTGACCAATTCCCCAATGGAGTTTCTTCACCCTGACGGCGAGGTCAGACGATGTTGAGAGTTGACGGCAAAGTCAGATTATGTTGAGTACCTGACGGCGATGTTGGGTGTTTCTCAGAGTTATGTTTGGTTGACGGCGATGTCAGATCCTTTGTAGCTCCAGCGGCGATGTTGGATGTTTGTGTCGGGCAGCGATGTCAGGTGATTTAGTTCTCCAGTGGCGATGTTGGGTGTTTGTTTCTGGCGGCGATGTCAGATTCTTTAGTTCTCCAGCGGCGATGTTGGGTGTTTTGGTTGTCCGACGGCGATGTCAGATTCTTTAGTTTTCCAGGTGGCTGATAATAATATCAGAGGAATTTAATGTGGATAACTGACGACAAGGTTCAGGTCAGTATGTCTCCAGCTAGTTGCCGTGCAGCTATTATTTCAGTGTTCGAAGATCAGTTCCCACCTGTGCTTATGCAGTTGGAAAATTTCCGGGTTTATCGGTATTCAACCGTCTTATACCTTGATTAGCTGAGAGCCGTTCGCTCCTCACCCAGTCAGGTTCAAGCCGTTTTAAGGCTAGTAGGGAGGTCATGAGATGTTGAAAAGGCTTGTATCAAAAAGTGATAAAAATGGCCTAAAATGGAGGCATAAGTTAATTAAGGTGAAATTGAAAATTGGAAATCACAAGTTATACATCCAAACCATGTCATATAATAGGTCATTTTGAATCCAAATGACATTCTAAGAACAATGGTTCAGCCACAATTTTGATTTGAGGCTTGGATCTTAGGGCTTCTTTGGAAATGGCTTACTTGCATCTTAAGGTACCAAAGCAAAACTCAACAAAACTCAATAAGCAAGTTGGTTATGCATTGTACCATATCATAAATCTCATATGGGGAGAATTTCAAATCAGAATCAAAGGTTACAAGGACCATGGCATGAGATAGCACATAAGGAGAATTGAAATCAAAATGTCATGACATAAGATTTCCAAATACTCATTGGATTGTCCTAGAGGGTTGATGATTCTAAACCACTCTATATAACATGTATGACTTGCTCAGATGCAAGGTTGGTGAGAATTGGTGCAGAGAAGAGAGAGTGAGATCAAGAATCTTCCATTGCAAGTCAAGTTTCATTTCTTCATTCTTCTTCATTTCCATTCATTCTTTCCATTCAAACACATTCCATACATCATAGTGAAGTTGTGCAGATTGAATTGAGATCAAATCCATGGTGAATTGAAGAGTTGGTGATTGAAATTTCAAGGTGGCAAGTCAGAATCGAATTCTGAGATTGAGGCTTCCTCCATCAAAATTGTTGCAAACAGTAGCAACATTGGCATCTAGGGAAACTTTCTGAAGAGTTTCAAGGTCTGAATTGGTGGATTTCATCATCTGTTCATCAAGATTAACCAGGTTTGCAAATTCTTTCCTACACCATGTTTTAGGCATAATTAGGTTAATTTGTTAGTGTAGAAATGTTAGAGACCAATAAGAGAAGGATTTTGGAGAGTTAGGGATCAATTGGTGAAGATTGAATTATGGACCCCATTTCTTTGATGACCAAGAACTCGTGTTATATTGAGATATAGAATGAGCTAGACATCAAGAATCACTCAGGGTGAGTTGGTGAGTGATCTGAGATAGTTAATTGCAAGAATTTTTGAGATGGAAGTTTGAGTTCATTTTTGATCTTGAATCGTGTTTCATGTTAGAGGAAGTTTCAGTTGATTTTAAGATCATGATTGTGTTCAGCATGAAAAATGGAGTATGTTAGTGCTTTGTATCGTTAATTTTGAGCAAGAAATGGAGGAGCACGAATGGATGGAAGCTTGCAGGTGGAGCTCTGTTTCCATGGAGGAGTTTCAGCAAACCCTAGCTGAAGGTTGAAGACAACCTCCCCACCATTAGATCTAGCTTGACCCATTGACTATTCCTGAATCCAACGGCCCATGTTTAATTTCGTCTTGGAGGGAATCCTGAGAAGCAATGAAACGATGCGTTTCATTAAAACCTGAGTTCTAGGCTTAAGTGGATCCAATGACTAATCCCACCCCCAATCAAGGCCCATGAATGATTTACACTGCATTTGGCTTCTATTTGCACCGCTTATTTTCCATTTTCTTCATGATTTATTAATTAATTTCTGATGATGAATTGGGCCCAGCGCGTATACTATCTGAACCCCCACTTTTAGCCCATGTGATGATTTGAACTGTCTATGGTTACTTCCTGCACCCCAGTTCCATAGTTTCATTTTTATTTTCTCCATTTTCTTTCAAACTTTGAAAAATCATATTAAATGGAAAATTAAAGATTTTTTAATGGGAGCTTTTGCTCCCATTTCATATTGATGTCTAGAAAATTATCAAATAAAAAATATTTTCCTTTCATGCATTTGTGATATTTTTTGTATATTTTCTACTTTTATTGCATTTTATTTCTTTTATGTTGTTCCATGAATTTGTAGAATTTTGTTTAGGTAGTTACCTTAACATTTTTAGGCCATTCTTTTTAGGATAGTTAGATATAAGCTTTAGCTTCCCCCTGGATTTATCCCATAATTTTGTGGTGAATTTTAGGATAGTTTTGATTAGATGACATTAGGTTGTGTAGAATTAGGTTAAACTTCAACATAGGTCCATAATAACCTTAGATTTTTGGGTTTTTAGGAAAAAATTAGACTATGGGACATATAAGGGTATTAAGGGTAGGTATGTAGGATCCCTTAGAAATTATATTAGGATTTAATATAGTAGTATACTATTTTTAGATGATTTTTGTAGTTGATGATTGTTTGTGTTGCCCTTGTGGGCTTGTATTTTTGTTTGCCTTGCTTTGTGGGCTTGGAGAGCTTGGTTTTGTCCTGAGGAGCATTGAGGAGCATAGTAGAAGATTTGAAGATGCATTGAGGAGCTTGAGAGCTTGATCTTGTTTGTTTTGTAGATTGTTTTAGGGTTAGGGATTAGGAAGAGTTTAGACCTAGTTAACTGCTTTCTTAAACATGGATGGTATCTTTCACCTCCATTCCTCCCTATGATTCAAAGTCCTTCCATGGTATACACCTCTCTCCTTTGGAGGGATAAGTGATGTACCTAGGAAGTAGAACTTTTGAGGGAACCATTCCTTTGATGTTGAACCCTTATAGGTCACCTTTGGTGGTCAATAAGCAGTTCAATATCCTCAGCTTATCCAGTTAAGTGATTTCCTATGGTTTGGATATCTTGAGAGGTGTTGAGCCTGAGTTTGAAGATGAAGACTTCAATGAAGAGTATGGAAGAGGATGAATCCTTGAGCATTGCCATTCCAGCTGAAGCTTGAAGAGCAACAAGAGCAAGTTGATACTTGAAGACCCCTGAAGATGAAGTAAAGACTGAAGGATGAAGTTGACACTTCTAAGTGATTGAGATTGATTCTGAAGAGCTGAAGCTTGAAGAACAAAGGAAGTTGATACTTACTTTGATACCTAGGGGTCCTGAAGGAGCCAAGTTGATACTTATGATTGATAGTGAAGCCTGAAGGTGGAGCTGATCAAGAAGCTGAAGCTTAAAGGAGAAGATAAGTTGAAACTTATGTTGTAGGGTTGAAACCTGGAAAAGCAATTGATATTTGTCAAGAGTGATTGAAGTCTGAAGACTGAGTTGCCGTTGGAAGAGCTGAAGCTTGGAGTTGAGAGAGGAGTTGATCTGCTTTCTTTTCTTTTTCTTTGCTGTATTGATGTGTTTTGTTTGACTTGCTTGATGCATTAGAATAAGTCCATATCTAGAATAGGTAGAATCTAGGAGCATGATTGCACTAGAGGTTGAGTTGCTCCCTCTTCTTGTATTGTTACTGTGTGGCTTTGCTTGCGGGTATTCGGTGGAGCCCAGCTCCCTTGCCCATGTGGTTTGTTTGCCTGATGGCATTTTATTTCATTTTATCTGTATGATTGCAGTTTACTGTTATTGCTTGATAGCATGTTGTTTATACTTCAGTATGATTACTGTTATCCATTCTGGCTTGAGGTTGAGATGAGCTTGTGGAGGCTGAAGCCCCACACACATTTCCTCCCTCACTTGCATTGCATACATTTTACTGTTAAGCTGATGCTTTGTCTGTTTTGGTGTATCATTGACATGATCCCTTAGGACTCTCATTTCCTTTGATAAGGAATTGATGATAGAACTTTAGGTTGAAACCTATGCATGACAACTTCTAGGAGTTCCCTGTTCAAACCTCAACCATAGGATGAATCCTTGGCATGATAACAGTAGGACTTGATAGTCTCCCTCCTAGTTGGGCCTGTTCTCTTCTCATCTCAAAACAGTTTAAGATACGGTAATCATGAATGATTTCTTTCGTACGTTACGAGCCTTAAGCTACTTGAGAAAGGATTGTGGGAGAGTTTCTTTTCCACAGTCTGGATGTTTAGTATGGTACCCTTTGGGTGACATGCGACGCATTCACTCTCAGGTCATAGTCTCTAGTGCGATTGAAATCGCAAACACAATAAAAAAACACTTCTTTCGTGAAAGACAGGAAATAAACCGTAGTTTCCCGAACTACGTGAGCTCTAATCTCTCATACCTGTTGAGAGTACGTAGGCACAATACTGATGTATTGGCGAGCTACCTTTCCCCATAACCCGTCGTAGGTCGAACTACGTTGACTCTGATTTCTCATTCTCTGATGAGTATACGTAGGCATAAAGCGCGACGCTTTGCCGAGTCATTTTTCTTTTCTTTTTAAGCCAACCTTGATAGGTAGATATATAACCAACCCGTCCAAGTAAACACAACAAACGAGGATCCCGTCGAGTACGACGGATGTGAGGGGTGCTAATACCTTCCCCTTGCGTAACCGACTCCCGAATCCAGACAACGGTTGTGACGACCTTGTCTTACCCTTTTTCGTCAGGTTTTTCCGATCGTTTCCTTTCCCGCTCTGAGGGATAAATAAGAAAGGTGGCGACTCTTCTGTTGTGCCGGCACCTTATTTTCGCGCAAGCGACACATGGCTCGACCCAAAATAAATAAAGACACAACTCAAGCTACTCCAACGGCTACCTCGTGCTAGAAACAATTCTACTCCTCAGTACCTGAGCGATGTCGTATAAAACATCATTCCAACAGAAGGGTGAGAATTCACATAATTATTGAAATTATAAGATAATATATAATTTAAGGCATACAAACATAATCACTATTATTCTCACACTTCAAAGTTTCATCAAAAAAAGTATTACTCAAGTAACCATATCATTCACAAGGATATACACACAATCCACAATTTCACCAATTCAACAATTCACATAGTTACACATAATCTCATATCACAAACATATGCACAATGAGACTCAATGCAAAACTCAATGCAACTCATGTCATGTGGTACCAACACTTGTTATTATTTTTCGGTTTTTACATTTAAACCGGATCCGTTCCCTAGACCAATAACACACAAAAAGCCCATTCCCTAAGCTTTCAAACCCCGCTCTAGGTTTGGGACAAGTCACTAGCTCCCGCGGAACTAACAAGCATTGTCTCTTGACACAAATGATGTATATGCAAATTCAACAATCATATGCAATTAAGACCATACTCAAATCTTAATATTCATGCATATCTTTGATAATTCATCACACTTGAATTACCACACATTTGCACATACATAAGCATCACTACAATCCAACCTCAATTCACAAAACACACATCACTAATTAAATATAAAATATTTAATTCATCATCAATAATTAAAAATCAATATTCATAAACAGTCAATATTCAATAAATAATTTAATATTCAATAAATAATCAATATTAAATAAACAAGTAATCAATGTCTTAATATAACTTTATAATTGTTTTGTAAGTTAAAATATCTAAAGCATGTAAGTTAGATAATTTCATATCAATTTAGATTACTTCTTATATCAAATTATTATTTAAATAAAGTTTCAATATTCGTTGAAGTCCAAAGTTAATAGAGTTCAACTTCATAACTATATAAATATAGATATTGATAAGAATGCTGGAAGATATGTTACAACTTTCAACTGTCATTAGCTGGCTTGTCAATTTACTGCTGAATTATACATAAATATATAGTATCACTTTTATCCCCCAATTGGTTCTATTGTTACAGGATGTTAAAAGGAGGGGCTACTTGTTTTCCTTAATTTATTGCTACATCACATGAGAATGAAAAGGGTCATATTCATTCTCTCAATTCATGTTTATCACTACAATTAAATAATATAGTATCACATCTTCTGGTCATCGCTACAGGGTAAGTAGTGGCAAGGAATCACAATATTACATTCCTATTATTTTTGTTTTGCTTCGTTACAATTATGAACAAGCCACTTCCATAATTTGGCTTTTGGTGTCGCTACATATAATTGAAATGAATGAAATACATTGCCTCATTTATTATGCCACTACAACATTATTGAAGGAGAGACATTTCATTGCCTATTAATATATATACATGTCACTACAGTAACATTCTAATATATTAAATCTGATATATATTTACTACCCATTAAATTTTATGTTACAGTAATGAAGTAGAAACTACTCTCCATTATGATACTTTTATTAAAATAAATCCAATGATAAATGAAATGTAATATATGATCACTAAAATAATTCCTCATTATTTTTCTTGCTACAGTAATATACCATCACTAAATTCACTTGAAGTAATAGCCAATTAATAGAATCATTTTTAAATTATCCTACTCCATGTTCTTATGCTACAGTAAGTAGTAACAATATCTCTATATTAACACTTTTTGGTCGCTACAGGGCAAGGGAAGGAAAAAGGGTTTCACCTGCTATTTTTTTTCTTTCCAATCACCTGCTACAGTTAATGACTACATATAGGAATTTCTCCATTCCTATTTATTTGCTACTAACACACATTAATTTCAAACAAATTAATCATCACATATTAAGGACATTCATCAAAATCTAACCATTACTAAATCATAAAAACTTCGGGGTTTTATTCTAAACATATTTCTACCCATTAACACTATCAAATAATTTTAATAAATATGTAAAAATTCACCCTTACCTTGAATTTGTTGAACTTTTGCTCTTTCTCTTGAGTTTCCTCCTCTTCTTCTCCACTCCTCTCTTTGCCTCTTTTCTCCTTTCTATCTTTTCTTTATTTCTATTCTCTTTTATCCCATTCTCTTATTTTATATAATTCTCACAATTTTAATTAACCTAGTAATTTCAATGGGCTTAATAACTCATGTCTATTCACACCCCCAAATAGGCCCAATCAATTAATCTAACAATTCTATATTATTCTACAAATTAGAATATACCATATAAGTTAAATAATAAAATTAAATCAATTATTTCGAATATGTCCAATAATTCAATTAATCCAAACAACTCAAATAAATTAAATAATTTATATAAATTCAATAAATCAACTAATTCAATTATATCAAATAAATCACATAAATTAGTTAATTCAATTAGGCCTAAAATCACATAATTAATCAATTAATTTAATTAATAAATACTTACTATAAATTGGGGTGTTACAACCCTCCCCCACTTAAAAGATTTTCGCCCTCGAAACTTACCTCAAACGAATAACTCAGGGTAAGTGTAACCCGGTGAACTGACTTTAAACAGTGTTGCGGATAGCAAGAGTCGCCACCGACTTTTATTTTATCCATAAGGAAAGGTTATAAAAGAACAGGAAAGACCTTAGAGAATATTTTGGGTCCGGGGGGTTCTTATACACATATAAGATGTTATGAAGCTCACTTGAAGTCTTGGAAGTCCATTTAGCCTGATTAAAGTCAAAACCCTAGTTTTGGATGCACTGCTTAGGAGGTGCATTGTCTGAGGGAATTGTCAACTCTTCTGACCAATTGTGAACTTTGTGAACCTTGTGAATCTTCATAAGATATCTTGTGATACTCATGGGAGGTATTGTGAAGCTTGTGAACCTTGTGAACATCATGAAGTGGCTTTGTAGACCTCATGACCCTTAGGAAAGCTTTGTAAACATTGTGAATCTTGTGAACCTTGTGAACCTTCAAGAAGCAACCTATGGACTTCATGAACCTCATGAAAGGTCTTGTAGATGTTGAGAAGTTTGTGAACCTTGTGAACCCTCAAGAAGCAACCTATGGACTTCATGAACCTCATGAAAGGTATTGAAAGCACTGTGGGACTTGTGAACCTTGTGAACCTTCATAAAGTAGCTTGTGGACTTTATGAACTTCATGAAAGGTTATGCAAGTTGTTGGAGAACTTGTGAACCTTGTGAACCTTCTTAGAACACAAAGTCTTGTATTGTGAGGGCAAATTTTGGGGTGCAACAGCTGCCCCTGTTCAATTTTCTGAAACCTGAGGGGTTAGATTGGTATATTTGCCAGTCGTAACCTGGAAGGTTGAAGGGGATTGAACACAAAAGCCCAAAAATTTGCACTCACCAGTGCACTAGAGTGGTACAGATGGCTAGTTGAATATGATTGAGTGGGCTTAAAGATGCCACTAGGGGGGGAGCAGTTAAAAATATGGGTGTATGATGAAAGCTGTCAGGAGTCTGGAATAATAATGATGTAGCAGCATGTCTTCATGAGGATAGAGCAATCAATAGTGATAACCCTAAAGCAATCTTGAAGCAATGATATGATTTCAGGAGGATAGAACAATGAATGGCTCTAAAGCAGTCTTGAAATAATAATGTGATATGTCTTCAGGAGGATAGAGCAATCAATAGCTCTAAAGCAGTCTTGAAGTAATGATTTCAGGAGGATAGAGCAATGGATAGCTCTAAAGCAGTCTTGAAATAATAATGTAATTTCAGGAGGATAGAGCAATGGATAACTCTAAAGCAGTCTTGAAATAATTAGATGGCTTTAGGAGGATAGAGCAATCAATAGCTCTAAAGCAGTCTTGAAGTAGTAATATGACCTCATGAGGATAGAGCAATGAATAGCTCTAAAGCAGTCTTGAAATAATAATGTGATATGTCTTCAGGAGGATAGCGCAATCAATAGCTCTAAAGCAGTCTTGAAGTAATGATTTCAGGAGGATAGAGCAATGGATAGCTCTAAAGCAGTCTTGAAATAATTAGATGGCTTCAGGAGGATAGAGCAATGAATAGCTCTAAAGCAGTCTTGAAGTAGTAATATGACCTCATGAGGATAGAGCAATGAATAGCTCTAAAGCAGTCTTGAAGTAATAGGATGATTTCAGGAAGATAGAGCAATCAGTAGCTCTAAAGCAGTCTTGAAGTCATGAGAGGCTATCAGGAGGATAAAATAACCCTGAGGTTACAATAAAGCAGTCCCAAAGTAATAAGAAGCTCATCAGGAGGATAAAGTAACCCTGAGGTTACAATAAAGCAGTCCCAAAGATCATAAGCTTGTTTGTTGGATAATTAACCTGAAAACAAGGTAGCATTCTGTATAACAACATTAGTTTATGCTTTATGTACGCATGTATGACATGATGCACTTAGGTAATGTACTATAGATATATATGTTATGGTATGATGTAAATGATGTATGTATGATATGACACTGCTGGAAGTGTCTGGATATCCTTGTATAACAACTGCTGGCCAAGGAAAATAAATCCCGATTCGTTGTTGAAGAATATATAACCCTCCGTCTGCTGGGAATAACAAGGTATAGATAACCTCCCGTTGTTGGGGATAACAAGGTATAGATAACCTCCCGTTGTTGGGGATAGTAGGGTATAGATAACCTTCGTTTTCGTTTGATAGTAGGATAAGTATAACATCCCGTCTTCGTTCATCGTGCCCTTATTGGAAAGTAATTTCCCGTATATCCGTATGAGGATAAAAGAGATGGATATAAATTCCAGGGGAGATTAGACTTTGTGAAAATGGATTAGTCCTACTGATGGTTTGTAACTGTCTTGTAAAGATGAACCGGCGAAGCTTCGTTGAAATCCTTCCCTCGTTCGTCCTTAGTAAATACTATTACTGCATTTTCATGCATTTCTGGTAAACATCAATCATATTAAAAGCATACATGCATTTCTGGTAAACATCAATCATATTCAAAGGCATACATACATTCAAACACAACCAATGGACGTTTCGCTTATGTAAATAGGGTAAAAGTAAATCTGGATTCAAAAGATGGAATTTATTTATATCAAAAGTGACCCATACACGGGTAAGTTCAAGGAGACATAAACCCTAGTAAGAGAATTTTGTCATGAAGTTTTACAAAAAGAATCAGCTATGTGGGAAATAATCCTATTGAGTTTCAATTCTACTATTGCCACTCAAGTATCTCATCTTCTTGCTGTTGAGACGGAAATGATTGGATTGAGCTTTATCTGTTTGAGCTTGAGTAAGTAGTACAACTGGTTGCAGTTTCATGAGTGATCCAAACGAGACATAGTCATACGCTTTAATCCCTAACTTTTGCCTGGATTGCCCTTTCAGGTTTTCAATCCACCGGGATACCCTTTTTTGCCCAAGCCGCCTTTTCAGGTTTTCGACTTGCCGGGCGTACATCTTTTTATATATATATCCCTAATTTTTGCCCAAACCCTTTTGGTTTGCCGGGATGCCCTTATTTTTGCCTAGGCCTGTCAACCTAGCGGGTCTCTTTTTATGCGTAGTATTTTTTAACTATGTCTGCGTTTACAGGTTGTGGGAAGTCTTCACCATCCATTGTAGTCAGTATCATGGCACCTCCTGAGAACACTGTCTTGACTACAAATGGTCCCTCATATGTTGGAGTCCACTTGCCCCTAGGATCACCCTGTGGTAATATGATACGCTTGATTACCAAGTCACCAGCCTGATATACCTTTGGCTTAACCTTCTTGTTAAAAGCTTTGATCATCCGTTTCTGGTACATCTGGCCATGACAAACTGCTGCTAACCTTTTCTCATCAATCAAATTTATCTGGTCAAGTCGAGTCTGAATCCACTCATCTTCATCCAAGCCTGCATCCTTCATAATTCTCAAGGAGGGGATCTGAACTTCAATAGGCAGAACTGCTTCCATACCATAGACTAAGGAGAATGGGGTTGCCCCTGTTGAAGTACGTATTGTAGTACGATAACCATGCAGAGCAAATGGTAACATCTCGTGCCAATCCTTGTAAGTAACAGTCATCTTCTGTACAATCTTCTTAATGTTCTTATTAGCAGCTTCAACTGCCCCATTCATCTTTGGACGATACGGAGAAGAGTTGTGATGCTTAATCTTGAACTGCGTACAGAGATCAATAATCATAGTGTTGTTCAGATTAGAGCCATTGTCAGTGATAATCCTTTCAGGGGAACTAATCACAACACCAACACCATTACCATGTGCATTGGAGGCACTATCAAAAACCATAGTCCATCGGGATCCTTGTTCAGGTCCGTCATATTGTCCAGGTTCTTTGGTAACAGACATAATGTCTTCATCAGGGAACTCAAAATTCATTGACTGGTAATCATCTACTGCTTGATGAGCCAAATGATCAACAACAACACTCCCCTTAATGGCCTTCTGAGTAGTATACTGTATATCATATTCCGTCAAGATCATTTGCCATCTTGCAATTCTTCCGGAGAGAGCAGGTTTCTCAAATATGTACTTGATTGGATCCATCTTCGAAATCAACAAGGTAGTATGGGTCAACATATACTGTCTTAGTCGGCGAGCAGCCCATGCCAAAGCGCAGCAAGTTTTCTCGAGCAGTGAGTATCTTGTTTCACAGTCGGTAAACTTTTTGCTAAGGTAGTATATTGCCTGCTCTTTTCGACCAGACTCGTCATGTTGCCCCAATACACACCCCATTGAGTTGTCTAATACTGTTAAATACATAATCAAAGGTCTTCCATCAACTGGTGGTATTAAAATTGGAGGTTCTAGCAAATATCTCTTGATTTCATCAAAGGCAGTCTGGCACTCATCATTCCATTCCATCACCTGATCTTTCTTCAACAACTTGAAGATTGGCTCACAGATGGTAGTTAATTGGGAAATAAATCTTGCAATGTAGTTCAATCGTCCCAAGAAACCTCTAACCTCCTTCTCAGTACGGGGAGCTGGCATCTCTCGTATAGCTTTCACTTTTTGTTGTAACAACCTAGCAAGCCCTACAGGTATCTCACAATCGTCCTCGTTTCTGTCTTCAGTTTGATAGATCGGATTCTCGAAATTGTAATTGGCAATAGTAGAACTGTTATCAACTGGATCCAGAGTGGATGAGGATCTGCATTTTAGTGACGTGGGTGTGTGTAAGAACACATAGCTGATAAAGCAAAAATAAAAGAAAAAGAAAGACAAGGAACACAATATTTACGAAAACGACACGTCCACTGATTTTATTGAATGATGTATGCAAATGAAATGACAACCCGTAACGAGCACACCATTGTGCCCCGGGTAAGGCACATGGCTTGAAAGTACAAATTTAAAAACATAACACAGTAATAGTATTTACTCCCGACTAAAGGAGGTAGGGATAACATCTTCAGCTTTCCAATTATTGAGTCCAGCACCCACAGTAGGAAAAATCCATGCCTCCAAGTTGTAGTCTTCATCTTGATCTCCCACAGCATTGATAACCCCTTGATTGGTGATACGAACAGCACGAGCACGACGAACAGCCTTCTGGGACTCTTCTTCCACCACAGCTTTTGCATCATTGAGGGAGGCCATTGCCATTGTTGGAGGGTTTCTGATGACCACAGGAACCTTCTTCACAGCAGGAGGAGTCACACAATCCTTAACAGCCCAGGGAACCACTTCAAATGACTGACATGGAGTTTCAATGTATTCACCTTCTACTTCCAGATACTTGAAAGTGTTTACATGGCTGACAAAGTATTCTTCCTCTCCAAAGACAGTAACAACTTTTCCATTCACCGGATATCTCAACTTTTGATGTAATATGGAGGTCACAGCACCTGCCCCATGGATCCAGGGACGACCAAGCAGACATGAGTACGAAGGACGAATATCCATCACATAGAATGTAGCAGTGAACACCTGAGAGCCAACCTTGATTGGAAGATCAATTTCCCCATGCACTACTCTTCTAGAACCATCAAAAGCCTTTACCACAATATTACTGGGCTTCAATACCGTATCTTCAGGACTCAGCTTGTTCAGGACTTCCTTAGGCAACACATTCAGAGAGGAACCATTGTCTATCAGCACATGAGACAGGGTAGTGCCCCTGCATTCAATTGAAATATGCAAGGCCCTGTTATGATCCCTCTTGGCAGGGGTCAAGTCAGCATCAGAAAATCCTAACCCGTTGTCATAGGTCAGGTGAGCAACACAATTCTCAAACTGGTCCACAGAAATTGCACTGGGTACATGAGCCATTTTTAGAAACTTGATCAATGACTTGGCATGAGCCTCAGAACATAATAACAGGGAGAGCATAGAAATCTTTGAGGGAGTATGCCCCAGCTGATCAACAATATCATAATCACTCTTGCGAATGATTTTTAATACTTCTTCCATCTGCTTAGAGAGGTCATCAGCAGCTGGCACATCAGTAGATACAGGCCCAATAACAGGACCCTTGCCCCGAGCATCAGTGGTGGAAGTAACAGCAGGAGTAACTGCACTCTTAGAAGCAACTGGAGGAGAGAAGACTCTTCCACTACGAGTGATCTTTCTAGATCCAGCAATATTATCAAGGTCAACAGGCATATCAGGTAAAGGCTCCTGCTTGACACCATGGATGTAAACATCAGACCCATAGTGCCAAGGCACAGCTTTGTCAGATGTATAAGGAATAGGACCAGGAGTGGTAATGATCAGAGGAGCTACTCTGGCTTCAGCAACAACTTTCACAGGACCTTCAGCAATAATCTTGATTGGGCCCTGATGAGTGATTTTAATGGGACCCTTTGAAGTGATTCTTAGTGGTACTTTGTCAACCATGTCAACCTCTCCAATCTTCTTACCCTGAGTCAGATGATCCACCATACTTTCTACAGACGCTGGTCTTCTTTCAAACACTATAGTATATTTATCCATGAGACGTTGAATCCCATCTCTCAAAATGAAGCAACTATCCGGCTTATAGGTACAATATAGACAATCTTCATGACAACCTGGAAAGATCCCAGCTTGTACTAACCTCTTTTTGATAACAGACAATGGTGTGCTCAACTCCATAACTGAATAGACATGCAGATCTTCATCAATATCTTCATCAATGGCGTTGACAGTCTTCTCGTGATTTGGCATTGGAGCTGTAATCACATTTGGAGTACCTGGTGGATCAAACTCAATTTCTCCAGCATCAATCATATCCTGAATTTTGTTCTTCAAGACCCAGCAGTTATTAGTATCATGTCCTGGACAGTTTGAATGATATGCACATCGTGCATTGGGATTGTACTTGGGAGAGGTAACATTGGGATTCTGAGGGGCCTCCCTCAGGGTAATAAGTTCAGCTTTCAACAAGTGTTGCAATGCCTGAGCCATTGACATGTTGATCTTCGTGAACTGTCTTCTAGCCCTCTGTTGGTTGCCTTGAGGCTGCTCTGTTGTTGCAGGAGTTGGATTTGAAATATGAACTGCACTAACAGACTGATGCCTTCTGTTGCGATCAGGCTGACCATATTAGATTCTCTCTTCCCAGTGGGAGGCTTCTTTGCAGAACCTAATGAAGAAGTGCCCACTTGGATCTTACCACTCTTGATACCATTCTCTACTCGCTCTCCTGTCATGATCAACTCAGTGAAGCCAGATGATGAGCTTCCAATGAGATGACTGTAAAACGGACCATTCAGCGTACACATGAACATATCAACCAACTCCCTATCAGTCAAAGGGGGTTGAACTCTTCCAGCTAAGTCTCTCCACTTCTGAGCATACTCCTTAAAGCTTTCTTTGGCACCCATAGACATGCTTTGAAGCTGCATGCGAGTGGGGGCTAAGTCAGCATTATATTGATACTGCTTGTAGAAAGCTTCAGCAAGGTCATTCCAATCTCTGATGTTGACACTCTCCAACTGATAATACCACTCTAGCTGAGCTCCAGATAAACTCTCTTGAAAGAAATGGATCCACAACTTCTTATCAGCAGTGTGGGGTTGAATTCTTCTGACATAAGACCTCAGATGCAATTTGGGACAAGAGACCCCATCATAGACAACAAATGTAGGAACTTTGAACCCAATGGGTATGACCACCCCAGATATCAAGCTCAAATCCTCAAAATCCAGCCCAGATGATTTCTGTAATTCCATAGCATCCATTCTATCCACCAGCATCTTGAATTTGTCTTCGTTAGGCTCATGGTAGTAGTTAGCCTCAGAATCAGAGTCCCCCATAGTGTTGTGGAGACTGCCTCTCTCCTGCTCAGATTCTTCAGATTCATAGTCTTCAACCTGTTCCTTGGTCTTGGCAGGACCTTTGAACCTTCTTCCCATGTTGAGCAACCCAGCAGACCTTCTAGCCTTCTTAGTCTTCTTGGCCAGCAGTGTCTTCAATTCATCCTGCCCCTTAGATAGGTTCAGGATCAGCTCTTGGAACTGTGCATTCTGTGCCTGGAGATCCTTAACTGATTGTTCAAGAGCCATTGCTGAAATAAACAGCGAGAAGATGAGAAACCTGTACACAATTATAAACCTGTGATGCAATGATATGGGAATGCATATGCAATGTTTTCAAGGACCGCAGGATTTAAATTTGCTTAAACAAACAAGAAAGTAACTTTTTATTAGTAATAACTTGTTTTGCCTTTTAGGCTTACAGAAAATGAAAACGAAATAAGTACAAAAGATGGGGTTTTAAGTCTCCCATGGACGTTTCCTCTTTGTGTTGAGGTATGAGTTGAGGTTTCGTTCCTCATGAAGTAGCTTTGTTAGCTCTAGGATCCTTGCTTGGCTTGCTTTGTAATGAGCCTCGAAAGCATCCCTTTGCTCTTTCAGTTGGATCCATGATCTCTGCAAGTCTTCCATATCAGTAGGCATGTCTGGGTGAAGGATGGTATAAGCTGTGTCTCCTTCAGCAACAGGTTCCATGGTAACTGGTAGGATGGCAGGATATGGCATCATGAGTGTCTGAGCACGAAATCGTACCCATCTGAGATAAGCCTCCATAGGAATGGTGTACTTAGGCTCCAGTGTCTTGCTGTCAATCCTGTTTACCTTTCCCCAAGCTCGTATGAATCTCTGGCGGTAACCCTGAAGATCGTTGTCGTAGTCAAACACAATGCCCTGAATCAACATGTCATGTGGACCATCGCTCCGGGCGTAACCAAACTGTCGTAAAGCTAGAGATGGGTTGTAGGTGATGCCTCCTCTTATGCCTAGAAGTGGCACATTAGGAAACTCCCCACAACGGTCAATGATGGTGACATTCTCCATAGATCTGGAGCACCAATGGATGTCTGAGTGAGAAAGTGACATGATCCTCTTGGACCATCTGAACCCTTGCTCATTCTTCATTACTGAGCGAGGAAGGTGAGAAATAAACCACCTAGAAAGTAAAGGTATGCAGCACATCAAAGTTCCTCTTGCCCTTGTAGTACGGGTGTGAAGAGAATGTAGGATGTCTCCAAGTAAGGTAGGCACTGGATTGTGACTCAGGAATATGTTGATGGCATGAACGTCTATGAACTGATCAGGATTGGGGAACAACACTAAGCCATAAATCAATAAGGCTAAGATCTCCTCAAAAGCATCGTAGCTCATAGCCTTCAAGAACATTTGAGCTTTATCCACTAATACCTTGGCAAGAATACCTTTAACTCCACTTCTCGTCTCTAGAACAATGTCAGACTTCTTCAGATGTAGAGCTGCAGCAATAACTTCTGGTTTAAGCTCCTTCTCTAAGCCTGTGAACGGCTTCTGATCAAGAACAGGTATACCCAGAAGTTTAGAGAACTCCTCCATGGTTGGAACCAGCTGATAATCAGGAAATGTAAAGCAATGGTGCTTAGGGTCAAAGAACTGAAACAGCACACTCATCATGTCTTCACTGAACCCTGAAGTAACTAGATCCAATAAGTGACCATGTCTCTTGTTGAACTGGGAATGATCAGGCACTAGGGAAACCAACTCCTTGAGCTTAGCAGGTATCCCTACAAAGTTGATCCTGATGGTGTTTCTACGAGCAGAAGCCATGACCTGCAACAAAGAACAAAGATAAATCCTTTGGTCCTTGAAATGGTTAGGGAAAATGATATGCTTATGATGCATGATGATGTCATGATGTCATGCTCAATCACAAACATGTGGCACACACAAACAAGTCACACCATAGCCCTAGGTTTAAAGGCTTGCATGAGGTTCAAAGGCAAGTACCCTCCCCTGAAGTTAGATGGTTCATCCTGTCCTACAAAAGTAACCAGGTTCTAAGGGATCTCAATATCATTGATCCTTCATAAGGGTGGTTGTTCAGAAGGCAACTTACTTGCCAACCAAAACCCTCCAAGTTTAAGATCTCAATGAGCGTAGTATCGAGTGTCAACCAACTTCAGTCTGCACCAAAGCCGGTTACCTCACTACTTTCTAAAGGCCAAGATGAGTTAACTAGGGTTCTAAAAGTCAGTTAGTGCATTGACAACATATGGCAGCCTCAATATTATCCTCAACTTGACTTAAGGAATATAAGCACCAACCAAGAAGTCGCACTAACTATGGCCACCAGATCAACCGTATCGATATACGTCGTACAGTTTCCTTGGTCTATTGCCATTTACCTAAGGTACACTAGATCCGGGTTAGGACCTTTCACACATAAGAGCACCCCAACAATATAATAATAAAGCAAACAAGGCAAACAATTTAAAGTGATCTTAATTCCTAAGGGTACCCCTCTTAAATAGATCCCCAGCAGAGTCGCCAGTTCTGTAACCCGGTGAACTGACTTTAAACAGTGTTGCGGATAGCAAGAGTCGCCACCGACTTTTATTTTATCCATAAGGAAAGGTTATAAAAGAACAGGAAAGACCTTAGAGAATATTTTGGGTCCGGGGGGTTCTTATACACATATAAGATGTTATGAAGCTCACTTGAAGTCTTGGAAGTCCATTTAGCCTGATTAAAGTCAAAACCCTAGTTTTGGATGCACTGCTTAGGAGGTGCATTGTCTGAGGGAATTGTCAACTCTTCTGACCAATTGTGAACTTTGTGAACCTTGTGAATCTTCATAAGATATCTTGTGATACTCATGGGAGGTATTGTGAAGCTTGTGAACCTTGTGAACATCATGAAGTGGCTTTGTAGACCTCATGACCCTTAGGAAAGCTTTGTAAACATTGTGAATCTTGTGAACCTTGTGAACCTTCAAGAAGCAACCTATGGACTTCATGAACCTCATGAAAGGTCTTGTAGATGTTGAGAAGTTTGTGAACCTTGTGAACCCTCAAGAAGCAACCTATGGACTTCATGAACCTCATGAAAGGTATTGAAAGCACTGTGGGACTTGTGAACCTTGTGAACCTTCATAAAGTAGCTTGTGGACTTTATGAACTTCATGAAAGGTTATGCAAGTTGTTGGAGAACTTGTGAACCTTGTGAACCTTCTTAGAACACAAAGTCTTGTATTGTGAGGGCAAATTTTGGGGTGCAACAGTAAGACTCACACATCTGACTCTCAAGCTCCCACGTCACGTTTCCACCAGCTGGTCCCCCCCCAAGCGACCTTCACCAAAGCAATCTCTTTACCTCGAAGTTGCTTCAACTCCCGATCCTCTATCCGCATAGGTGATGTCTCCACAGTCAGATTATCTCTTACCTGCACATCATCTACTTGGACTACATGAGATGGATCCACAATGTATTTCCTCAACTGAGATACATGGAACACGTCATGGAGATTAGCAAGCGACGGCGGCAAGGTGACACGATAGGCTACCTCTCCTATCCTATGCAAAATCTGATAAGGACCAATAAAACGTGGCGTCAACTTACGTGACTTCAACGCTCTACCAACACCAGTTATCGGAGTAACTCGAAGAAACACATGATCCCCCTCTCGAAATTCAAGTGCTTTCCTCCTCTTGTCATGATAACTCTTTTGACGACTCTGAGAAATCTTCATCTTCTCTTGAATCATCTTAGTAGCACCGGGATGAATACTCAATCCACTATGATGCCCTTCCTCAAGAATACTCTTCTTCAGCTCAACAATATCCGAAACACAAACTCTATCACGACGTCTCACAATATCATTCTCATCAATCCGAAAATCACCACCTTGACCTTGATTGATCAAAGTAAAACGATCAACTAAACTCAAATCAGATTATTTTTTTTGACCTCCTCTGATCTCGTCAAGAATGCCACTAGTAAGTTTCAACATACTAAGCTTAACTCCATAAGAAGTCTCTTCACAAACCAACTCATACCATAAAATTGCTCAATCAGTCCTAACTCTTTTCACCACCATCATCGGCATATGCAAGGATTTTCAAGCCAATGCATAAGCTACCACGTTTTGATTTCCCCGAATGGTAATTCAATCCGAAACCATAATCTATTTCGGAGTCCTAATTATTTTCTCTGCCTCATATTCAACTCTTCCAAATCAAATAAATACCTTAAGTTCTTGAGGTCACCAAACATGTCAAATCTCAAACTAACTAATTGAGGCTTCCAACTCCGGCACAACCACAACCGCAACCAACTCTAAATCACTTATCAGATGATTCCTCTTATGTACTTCAAGTTCCCTTAAAGCATAATCAAAACTCGCTGAAGTTTCACTTAGCATCTCTCCCAATCGTATCAACAAGGCATCACAAAATACAACAAATGGTCCTGTCGGGTTCGGCAAAAATCAGCACATGATACATTTTCAATTTTCTGCTATAATTGAACCAGGTAAATGCCTCAAAACAATTTTTCCTAGAATGAGCATCTTGTTAGCTTTCCAACGCTTCGAACGGGGACTAAAACCGAGTTACGGATCAAGAGATATGAATTTTCGAAGTTTCTCCAAAACAGAATTTGTCTGCATAAAGACTGCTACGGGTTTGAGCATTTTCACCCGAAAATCCGACCGATTCAATTATTTTATTCGAAACAACCACATACTCATTCACACCAAACATATATTAGTGATTTAGAACCATCAAACGTGAATTCTACGACTTTCAATTTCAATCCGAATCTTAAATCCTCAACTCTCCAAAAATGCAAAAGCTTACAAAAATCAATCAAATTCGATAAAACAAGCATACTCGATCACGACCTAACATTACCCGACACAACGGTGTAATCTATTCCAACTTTCGTCCGTAAAAACATTAATTCCGTAACAAGCTGCGATCTCGGAATTCGACGTACGACAACAATTTCACACTCAGAAGGTCATTCAACACATCTTCAACTCTTGGAATATCTAGAGGTTTAATTATACTAATATTGCATTCCACATCTTACTTTCTTTACTAATCATCCGGAGTCACTATTCACCTTTTATATACTCAACCTGACACTTTGTTGCCTTAGCACACACGCCAGACCCAAGTCTCAACACTACTTAATCAGTTTAATCCATTGACCATCCAAACAGACATAAAATACGGAGCTCTCACTCTCGGACCAGTTTCCGTATCTAAGTCGGTCACAACTCCACTTCACGTCCTGGCCGTACATCACTATCTCGCCAGGAAATTTTCTGGGCAATCATAATTAACTAGTAAACCACCAACTTCTTCACTTTCATCAACACTCACAAATTCCATCAAAATCAAACATCTCGACATCATCCTACACCGACTCATCAAAACAGTTCTTAAACACTTAGCATAACTCAAGACAATTCGCTGCTCATGCCATCTAAGCTTGCAAGACACGTATATCCCATCTAACACAATCCCAACTACTATCAACAAGAGATTAAGGGCGATCAGTTCCTCAATTTGTCAATAGACAGCCGAAAATCATGATGGAGTATAAACCATCTTTACCAAACTATAAGAGCGTTCAACCACACACTGAGCCACAACTCCGCACTTGCAGCATCATGGAGAAGTACAAGCTTCACCCCCACTTGAATCATTCTCACTCCTGCAGACAAAGGTTCCACCACAAAACATGTACCGACGGTGTTTTCACACACATGTCGCATACCAGGGAATACACAACATTAGACAACTTGGTCGGACGGACCGACCTGCTCTGATACCACTAATGTAACACCCTTCTAACCCCGCAAAAAAAATATAAATAGATCAGAGTAATTATCATGCATTTCACAAAAGGGTGTCACATAAATTTTCAAAACATTACACAACACCTGTCATGCTCAATAATATAAAAATAACTTTATGCTTTTCTTACACCTTCACATTAACATGTAGCAACAGATTTGCTTTAATCATGATAGACATAATAAAAGTCTCATGCTCATCTCATTTTTTATACTTAGGCTTAAAAACCAATTCTTCATATAATTCAAAATAACAACAACAGAATAAAGTAGAGTACATAAAGTATCTCTCAAAATATGAAATCGAAACATTCCCCAGTGTTACATAATCAGAGCATGGCTCGACCCAAAATAAATAAAGACACAACTCAAGCTACTCCAACGGCTACCTCGTGCTAGAAACAACTCTACTCCTCAGTACCTGAGCGATGTCGTATAAAACATCATTCCAACAGAAGGGTGAGAATTCACATAATTATTGAAATTATAAGATAATGTATAATTTAAGGCATACAAACATAATCACTATTATTCTCACACTTCAAAGTTTCATCAAAAAAAGTATCACTTAAGTAACCATATCATTCACAAGGATATACACACAATCCACAATTTCACCAAAATATGCACAATGAGACTCAATGCAAAACTCAATGCAACTCATGTCATGTGGTACCAACACTTGTTATTATTTTTCGGTTTTTACATTTAAACCGGATCCGCTCCCTAGACCAATAACACACAAAAATCCCATTCCCTAAGCTTTCAAACCCCGCTCTAGGTTTGGGACAAGTCACTAGCTCCCGCGGAACTAACAAGCATTGTCTCTTGACACAAATGATGTATATACAAATTCAACAATCATATGCAATTAAGACCATACTCAAATCTTAATATTCATGCATATCTTTGATAATTCATCATACTTGAATTACCACACATTTGCACATACACAAGCATCACTACAATCCAACCTCAATTCACAAAACACACATCACTAATTAAATATAAAATATTTAATTCATCATCAATAATTAAAAATCAATATTCATAAACAGTCAATATTCAATAAATAATTTAATATTCAATAAATAATCAATATTAAATAAACAAGTAATCAATGTCTTAATATAACTTTATAATTGTTTTGTAAGTTAAAATATCTAAAGCATGTAAGTTATCTAATTTCATATTAATTTAGATTACTTCTTATATAAAATTATTATTTAAATAAAGTTTCAATATTCGTTGAAGTCCAAAGTTAATAGAGTTCAACTTCATTGAAGGTGAGATAATACTTAGAAGGGGGGTTGAATAAGTATGAAAGATTAAGACTTAAAAAAATAATCACACAATTATTTTTATCCTGGTTCGTTTAAACAACTACTCCAGTCCACCCTTCCTAGAGTGATTTGCCTTTCTCAACAAGGACTTAATCCACTATTAAATCAAACTGATTACAATAGTAACACCTAAGAACAACTGTTCTTAGTCTTCTCAAGAGCTACTGATTCCAATTGAATCCTCTTAAGGAAAAACCTTTACAATTAATGTAAATTAAATACAAGAGTATTAATGCTTCTATAAAGCTTTTATCACAACAGTGATTTTTCTCTTAAGTTTAAGTACAAGAAATTCTAAGAAGAATATGAAAGAATGAGAGCTTAGAATAATATGATTTCTTTTCAGCAAATTGTGTAACTGAAGAATGTGGTGGAGTTCTCCTTTTATAGGCAGCTGATCCAAGGATGCTGAGCGTTGAAAAGAGAGTCCCAAAAGGTCTGAGCCTTTTTGTCTTCACATCAAGTGACCTTTCCTTGAAGTAGATAACACAGAAAAATCCTTTTTGTCTGTGTAATTGTGTCTAGCACAAAAGAGGAAAGAGACGTTGATTTACTCCAACGGATATATTCTTGAATATTTCTTCTTCAGTTTTCAGCAAGTTCTTCAGAGTCTGAATGGATCAGAGTCTTCTAATGATATTCAGAACTTTGTTGTATCAGAGTCTTCTGCAGCATGTGTGCTTTCAGCGTGTTGATCATCAGAGCATATTTGACACAGAACTTCAGTACTTTCCAGCGTTAGTACTTTCAGAAACTTCTGTAGAATTATGCTTTGAGAAACTCTTCAAACAATATTTTTCTTTGCTTCAGATGCTTCAGCTTCAGATGCTTCTGACTAGCTTCAGATGCTTCTGACTCAGAATGTTCTGGAGCTTCTTGCTTCAGATCCTTCTGAAGACTACGCTCAGGATCTTCTGTAAAGAGCAATCAGAATCTTCTGTAAGATGCATCTGGCGCTTCAGAGTCAGGATAACTTCTTATATACAATACAAATTTGCTTCTAGAGAGTTAATTTCATTTCAATCTGCAGTAAAACTCTCAAACAAATTTTAGAGTATATAATTCTTAAATATAAAATTTCCTAACAGTTATCATCAAAACAAAGAGTTATTATTAAGAACCAATCTGTGTTCTAACAATCTCCCCCTTTTTGATGATGACAAAAAGTATCAAAAATTTTATTTAACTGAACATATAGAATTATAACTCCCTCTGAGATGATGAATCTCCCCCTGAGTTAAATATGAAAAAGGAATAGAAACTTCCCTTTTGTCTTGAGTAATCTTCAGAGTTAGATCTTGTTTGTTCTTATAACATTTTAGGGTCAGAATGTCTTGCAGATATAAGATTCAGAGTTTGATAATAGACAAATGATCTGAGAGACTCAGAGTTTCTTTTATAGAGTGTACTTATCAAATGTTCTGAAATAGTCAGGTTAAATGTTAGATAGAATAGATATGTCTGAAGATTCATTCTGGTGAAGTTATATTAAACAGTTCAGATCTATATTTTCTCCCCCTTTTTTGTCATAAGAAAAAAGTAAAACTTTTAAAAAGACAAATAAAAGGAATAATAAATAAGATAATTCAATGGAGAAAACTTTGATTCATTCAAAATATAAGAGCAAGAGTACATAGATAATCATCAGAAGATATAGCAATAAAGTTCAGATGCAAAAACATTAGAAAAAAATCTAAGAGTGTTTGGACAAAAACATCTTCAATAGATCTGTAATCTCAGAGGAGGATTGCTCTTGCTTGGACATCCACTTAGTCATAGTTTCATTTTTCTAATCTTGCTTTGACATCCATTTTGTCATATCCTCAGACTTCTTGTCCTGCTTAGCCATCCAGGATTTTATCTCTGACTATCCAGCCTCCAGAGCAGCAATCTTGTCTTCAAAGTCTGGATGTTCTGTCTTTATCTCAGATGAAGAATTAGGAGGTTCTGTAGCCTGAACAGAGTCAATTGCCATTGGTTCTGTAGATCCTGAGGAGGGTTCTACCAGAGTCATAGTCAATGCATTAGCAGTAGATTCTGTTGATGGTGGAGGAGCATCTAAACGAAGCAGAGGTTCAGTTTTGTTGACAGTCCAGAATAGAGTCCTTCCAGCTCTGAGCTTTGCATCATCAGAACAGACGTTCTTCAGATTTGAAGCTACAGTGTTGAATCTATTGATGAACCTGTTCCAGATGATGTCAGATTCATTGGCATCCATTATTTCAGAGCATTTCTTTTGAACAGTACCTAAATACATCTGTATTTCTTGCAAAAATGTTTGAAATAAATGATCAATATTAAGTCTGGGCTGTGGTTTAAGCAAGGTTTCCAGAGTTATATGTTTAGGTTTGGGAGTTGGTGGAAAAAGTGATTTTTGGATGGAAATCAGAGGAGGAGGATAATATGAAATGAAGGGTATTTCAGGAGCTTTTTCTTTAGATCTGACTAAAGCATTAAGCAAGTGAGGTTTTGGTCTTGTGTAATGGTAAACAACATCAAAAGGTTCATTTGAGTAGGGTTTAAAAGCAGATTTTGGTGGTTCAACAGAGGCAACAGTGTTAGCAGATGCAATTTGCAGAGCTGAAACAACAGCTTTACCAGATGTTGCAGATATTGTTGCTAAGGATCCTACATTGGTCATTGATTAAATATATGATAGAATCACAGATGGAAGAGCCTGTCTGAGTTTTGGTTTCAGAGGGTTAAGGGGTTCAGAAGGTTCAACTCTATCATAAAAATCTTTCAGTTTGAAACCATAAGACAGATTATGAAAAAGAGAAGAAACTTGGGCACAAGATATAGAAGATGTTGGATTGGAATTGGGGATTAATATCTCAGATGATGGTGCAGGTGGAGGCATAGGATCTGGAATGGGAGTTTTAGAAGGTATGGTAGGTTCAGGTTCAGGTTCAGGTTCAGGTTCAGGTTGGTTTATCTCAGAGTATTTGTCAGATGGGGAGATTAGAAAATCTGGGTGGATTTTTGATTCTGATGAGTTGGAGGATGTTGTAGGTGTACAATAGGTAGAAGATACTTGAAACACTGTTTTTAAAGGTGTGACATCAAGAACTTCTGTCTCAGGGATGTGAGGTTCAGAAGTGTTGGTAGGTTCTGAAGGAATGTCAGATTGTTTGGATGGTGGTTCTGATGAAACAGGAGCAGAAGTTACTTTTGTAGGTTCAGAAGTAACAGGTGCAATGGGTTCAGAAGGTGGATTATTTGATGGTGGATTGTCAGAGGCTTTTTCTGGTTGAACTTCTTTTGGTTGGTTTTCTGGATGTTCAGAGGTTTGTTGTTGAACAGATGTTTGTTTTTTAGATGGTTGTTGTTCTGATGGTTGTTGATCTGATGGTTGATGATCTGTTGGTTGTGGATCTGATGGTTGTTGACGTGGAACAAAGTGTTTGATATGTATTTTGGGTTGAGATGGTTTTGATACAGAAACTGTTGGTGTTGTTATTGTTGTTGTTTGAGTTGGAACAGGTGTTTGTTTTTGAGGTGAAACAGAACTGGGAGCAGTAACAGAAGTGGTTTGTGTAGCAGGTGGTTTTGGAACAGACTTAACATTTGAATCATTAATAACAAGATTTGCAGAAGTTACAGATGATTTAGTACCTTTTACTTTAATCTTCTTGGCAGGTACAGAGGCAGCTTCTTCAGAATCTTTTCTCTTCAAGAGCTTCTTGGGCTTCTCAGCAATCTTGACCTTCTTCTGGACAGGTTCAGATTCTTCTACAGGCTGAGTCCTTTTCCTCTGAAGTGGTGCTTCTTCTTCTCCTGCATCTGGTAGTGGTTGTTTAACTAGCTGAAACACATTAGCAGGAACAAGTATTCCTTCCTTCTTGCATTCTTCAATATACATAAGCACTATATGTCTAGGTTCTTCAGCAAAGAATAGAGTAAAGTCATCTACAGGAACCCTCTTATTCAATTCAGACATATTCAACTTCTTGGGAGCTGTAGTGAGCTCATCAACAATTTTGAGTCTCAGAAGACTTTTAGCGTTCAGAGGTTTTCCCATTATAAACTCTAATTCCTCTGTAACTCCAGCAGCGTACAGAGCAGTTACCAAGCCATTTTCAGTAAGAAGATCTGAGAGCAACCTTCCAAAGGGGATCCAAGGTCTGATCTTCTGTCCTTTCTCTTTCACATATTCTATAGATGCATTGATATGGTTCCACAGATGCATAAACAGAATGTATGGAAGATCTACCTTGGTGCTCTGACTAAGGCAATACATGAAATAGAGTTGTTCATTATTGGCATAGTCTGGAGAATTGGTTGACTTCCTGTGGTGGATGCATCCCATGAAGATCTTGGCCCAGATCTTGTAATCAGGCTTCAGATCTTTGAATTTGTTAGAAGCTTGACCAGCAGTCATTACTTCTTCATAAACCTCATCCATGTCCACACGCCCAGCTGGCAAGTGGGAAACACCATTTGTTTCTTCATATCCTATCAATCTTCTTATCAGATCTTCTGTGATAATAATCTCTTTTCCCAGCATAGAAGATAAGATGAACTTGGGGTAAACTGATGCATGAATCCAGAATTCTTTCACAAGGAGAGGGTAAACTGGTCCAAAAAGCCTATCAAAGTACTTAACCCATCCTTGAGCTCTAATTATGGAACGAAACTCAAACCCATTATCTGCCAGAGAATCAAACTCAACCATAGATTCACATAGGACTTCTAGTTTATCAACAGGCGTTAGAAGTGTTCTTTTGGGAGGAGAATATGGAGCAACACCCAAGTTTTCTGAAGTCACAGCAGCCATAGTAGATTGGAATTGAGCAGTTGTTGATGATGAAGACGCCATTGAAGAATACTTAGTCAAACACTTAGGTTTTGGGTTTTTATGCAGAGAAAATAGGAGATGAAAACGCATGTAAATTCTGAGAGAGTGAAAAGTGTGAAAGTGAATACAAGACAAGTATTTATACTAAAACACTTAGGCACATCAACAGTCAGAAAAATGCACGTTTGAACAAGCATTAAATGAAGAGAATAAAAATCATTTCAAAACATTAAATGCTTCTGACAATTTGGGGGGAAAACCAAGATTCTTACTATTCAAACTTCACCTCAAACGTCTCTTCAGTTATGTTCACGCCACCTCTTCAGATTTTGTGTGACACGTGTTTACTTGCATGATGTTTTGAATTCTCTTAAGAAATGAAACGTTAGCCAATGTTCAGATCTTCTAAAGATTGTTAGTTCAGAGTTTCACAAAAGAAATATTGATCAAAATAGAATAAACAAACAGAAGAAATACTTCAGAGCATTTAAGCATTTTTGCATCTGTAACAATTTGCTTCTGATAAATATCATTCTGGACAAAAATCCATACCAATATTTTTCAGAATAAAATTGAATCTATCTTCAACAAGGGGTTTTGTAAAAATATCTGCCCATTGATGATCTGTATCAACAAAGGCTAAATTTATGATTCCCTTCTGAACATAGTCTCTGATGAAATGATGCTTAATTTCTATATGTTTTGCCTTAGAATGTAAAATGGGATTCTTGGACAAACATATAGCAGAAGTATTATCACAAAAGATAGAAATGTTACTTTCAAAATTTTGATAATCTTCTAGTTGACTCTTCATCCAGAGCATCTGCGTGCTACATCCAGCAGCAACAATGTATTCAGCCTCTATGGTTGAAAGTGCAATTGTGGGTTGCTTCTTGCTGTACCAGGAGATTAGATTTCTTCCTAGAAATTGACAACTTCCAGAAGTACTTTTTCTTTCCACTCTGTCTCCAGCGTAGTCAGCATCACAGAATCCAACTAATTTGAAATCATCAGATTTTCTGTAACACAAACCCACATTAGAAGTACCTTTCAGATACCTTAGAATCCTCTTGACAGCTGTCAAGTGTGATTCTCTAGGATCTGATTGGAATCTAGCACACAGACAAACACTGAACAATATGTCAGGTCTAGAAGCAGTAAGATAAAGAAGAGAGCCAATCATACCTCTGTAGAGCTTCTGGTCTACTTTCTTACTTACCTCTTCTTTTCCAAGTGAGCTAGTAGGATGCATTGGTGTCTTTGCCAGCTTGCTGTCAGACATGTTGAATTTCTTCAGAAGTTCTTTAACATACTTTGTCTGATGTATGTAGGTGCATTCTGGAGTTTGATTAACTTGGATTCCTAGAAAGAATCTGAGTTCTCCCATCATGCTCATTTCAAATTCTGCCTGCATACATGTAGCAAACTCCTTTCCAAGCATAATATTTGTTGATCCAAAAATAATATCATCTACATAAATTTGGCAAATTAGAAGATCTTTCTTAATTGTTTTACAGAATAGTGTTGTATCCACTTTGCCTCTGATGAAATTCTTCTCCAGAAGAAAATTGCTCAATCTCTCATACCAAGCTCTGGGAGCTTGTTTTAATCCATATAGAGATTTCTTTAATTTGAAAACATGATCTGGAAATTTTTCATTTTCAAAACCAGGAGGTTGGTGGACATAAACTTCTTCTTCTATAATACCATTAAGAAAGGCACTTTTAACATCCATCTGATACAGAGTGATGTTATTTTGTGCAGCAAAGGAAATAAGAAGACGTATAGATTCTAACCTTGCCACTGGAGCATATGTCTCAGTGTAATCAATACCTTCTTGCTGATTGTACCCTTGAGCAACCAGCCTTGCCTTATTCCTCTCAACTTCTCCTTTCTCATTTAGTTTATTTCTGAAGACCCATTTTGTACCAATTATATTGAACCCTTGAGGTCTCTGAACTAGATCCCATACATCATTTCTGCAGAATTGATTTAGCTCTTCTTGCATGGCAATAATCCAATCATTGTCTTGCAGAGCTTCTTCTACAGAAGATGGTTCAATTTCTGACACTAGTCCAAATAGTGATGCTTCAGATGATCTTAGAAAGGATCTTGTTCTGATGGGATCATCCTTCTTTCCAATAATGACATCTTCTGGATGAGAAGCTTTAATTCTGGATGATGATCCTCTGATAGTTGACTCTTCAGAAATGTTTAGATTATTCATCTGAGAAGTTAAGGGAGTAGCATCTAGAGTTGCTTCTGGTTCCTTCACTTGAATTTTGTCTGCTTCTGGAACTTCAGAGTCAATAATGACTACTTCCCTATCTGCAGAGTTATCAACCTGCTTTGGCTTTTCAGAGCCAAGCTTATCATCAAATCTGACATGAATGGATTCTTCCATAATCTGTGTCTCAATGTTGTATACTCTGTAGCCTTTAGAGCGTTCAGAATATCCAAGCATGAAACACTTCTGTGCTTTGGAATCAAACTTGCTCAGATTTTCCTTAGTGTTTAACATATAGCAAAATACATCCAAAAGGATGAAAATAAGAAATGTTGGGCTTTTTGTTCTTCCACAGTTCATAAGGAGTCTTCTTCAGAAGAGGTCTAACAGACACTCTGTTCTGAATGTAACATGTTGTATTGATTGCTTCTGCCCAAAAATGTTTTGCCAGATTTGTCTCATTGATCATGGTTCTGGCCATTTCTTACAAAGTTCTGTTTTTCCTCTCTACAACCCCATTCTGTTGTGGAGTTCTAGGACAGGAAAAATCATGAGCAATGCCATTTTCAGAAAAATATTTTTCAAAAAATTTATTTTCAAATTCACCTCCATGATCACTTCTGACTTTTATAATTTTGAAATTCTTTTTATTCTGGACTTGCTTGCAGAAGTCAAAGAACACAGAATGTGACTCATCCTTGTGTTTTAAGAACTTTACCCATGTCCATCTGCTAAAGTCATCAACAATGACTAATCCATACTTCTTGCCTCTGATGGATGCAGTTTTCACTGGTCCAAACAGATCAATATGAAGTAGTTCTAGTGGTTTAGAAGTAGAAACAATATTTTTTGATTTGAAAGATGTTTTTGAAAACTTCCCTTTCTGGCATGCTTCACAAAGAGCATCTGAAGTGAACTTCAGATTAGGGAGTCCTCTGACAAGATTAAGTTTATTAATCTGAGATATACGTCTCATATTAATATGGCCCAATCTTCTGTGCCAGACCCATTGCTCTTCATTAACAGACAAGAGGCATTTAACATTTTGAACTTTAAGTTCTGAAAGATTTATTTTATAAATGTTGTTTTTCCTCTTACCACTAAATAGGATAGAGCCATGCTTTTGACTAATAGCTTTACAATATTTTTGATTAAAGGTAATATCATAACCATTGTCACTTAATTAACTTATGGACAATAAGTTATGCTTTAACCCTTCAACAAGTAAAACATTAGTAATAGAGGGAAGTTTACCATTTCCAATAGTGCCAGATCCAATGATCTTGCCCTTCTGGTTCCCTCCAAACTTCACGTCACCTCCAGATCTAAGTTCCAGGCTTTGGAACATAGACTTTTCTCCTGTCATGTGTCGTGAGCATCCAGAGTCCAGGTACCATGATTGGTGTCCTGACCTTGCTGCTAAGAACATCTGCAACAGGAATTATTTTGTTTTTAGGTACCCAGATCTTCTTGGGTCCTTTGGGGTTAGTTGGTTTGTAGGTTTGTCTAAACTTCTGTTTTTCAACATAATGTTTATTCTGACTTGCCTTGGGTTTAAACACATAAGTATTCTTCTCAGAGCTTGTGTGTTTAATGTCATTTAAGTGACCAAATTTAAATTGAGAATACAGAGGTGTCTTCTTGATGAAAAGTTTGTCAACAGGTTTTGGATTGCTTCCAGATGAAGATTCATATCCAATACCTCTTCTGTTGTTTCCACTAACACCATAGATCATGGAAGCCATCTTGCTTCTGTCTATGCTCTTAGTAAGAAATCTCTGAAAGTTAGAGTCATATTTTTCTAAAATGTTTTCACATGACTTAGTCTCAGATTCAGATTCTTGTTGAGTTATTTCAAAGTCATTTTTGATTTTCAGATTAATTTCTTTTTGCTCAACAAGTTCTGTCTTCAGAAGATCAATCTCAGATTCAAGATTGCTTTTCAGCTTCTTGTATTTGAGTTTGATATTGTTATAACTTTTAAGAACTTCTGTTAAAACTTTTATGAGTTCTGCTTTGGTAAGTTTAGCCATTACCTCTTCTGCGACATCATCAGATTCAGAATCTGATTCATATCCTGAGGTACCTTCCTCTTGATCCTCTGTGCTGGCCATCAGTGCAACATTGGCACATTCTTCTTCTGATTCAGAAGATGATTCAGATTCATCTGAGTCATCCCATGTTGCCATCAGAACCTTCTTCTTTTTGTTAAACTTCTTCTTGGGTTTTTCTTTCTGAAATTTGGGGCAATCATTTTTGTAGTGCCCAGGTTCTTTGCACTCATAGCACACAACTTCTTTCTTGGCAGATCTTCTGTGTCCAGAAGATTCCTTTCTATTATCAGATCTTCTGAAGTTGTTGAACTTCTTTCCCTTGTGCTTCCAGAGTCTGTTGATCCTTCTAGACAGCATGGATAACTCATCTTCTTCTTCAGAAGAAGATTCTTCAGAGCTTTCTTGAATGAACTGCAAAGCTTTAGCAGTTTTGTTAGATTTTAATGCAACAGATTTACCTTTTTCTTTCTTCTGAGGTTCATCTTCCTCAAGCTCAATCTCATGGCTCCTCAGTGAGCTGATGAGTTCTTCTAGAGAGATCTTGTTCAGATCTTTAGCCATCTTCAAGGCAGTCACCATTGGTCTCCATCTGGTAGGCAGACTTATGATGATTTTCTTTACGTGATCTGATGTAGAGTATCCCTTGTCCAGAACTTTCATCCCAGCAGTGAGTATCTGAAATCTGGAGAACATGGCTTCAACAGATTCAGAGTCTTCCATTTTGAAGGCCTCATACTTCTGGATCAGAGCCAGAGTTTTTGTCTCCTTAACTTGAGAATTTCCCTCATGAGTCATTTTTAGGGATTCAAACATATCAAAAGCAGTTTCCCTGTTTGTAATTTTCTCATACTCTGTATGTGAAATTGCATTCAATAATATAGTCCTAGCTTTGTGGTGATTTCTGAAATCTTTCTTCTGAGCATCTGTCATAGATTTTCTGTCAATCTTCTTGCCATTCCCATCTGTGGGATGGACATATCCATCTATGACTAGATCCCATAGATCAACATCATATTCTAGGAAAAAACTCTCAATTCTGTCTTTCCAGTAGTCAAATTTCTCCCCATCAAACATTGGGGGTTTGGTGCTGATCCTATCCCTTTCTTCATATTTATTGTTAATATTGGATGTTGAATTATCAGCCATTGTAACAAATAAATATATATCAAAGTATTTCTCTCTGGATCTTTACTGACACTGTTAAGTGGTAGCACACTCAGAACCGGAGCTCTGATGCCAACTGAAGGTGAGATAATACTTAGAAGGGGGGTTGAATAAGTATGAAAGATTAAGACTTAAAAAATAATCACACAATTATTTTTATCCTGGTTCGTTTAAACAACTACTCCAGTCCACCCTTCCTAGAGTGATTTGCCTTTCTCAACAAGGACTTAATCCACTATAAATCAAACTGATTACAATAGTAACACCTAAGAACAACTGTTCTTAGTCTTCTCAAGAGCTACTGATTCCAACTGAATCCTCTTAAGGAAAAACCTTTACAATCAATGTAAATTAAATACAAGAGTATTAATGCTTCTATAAAGTTTTTATCACAACAGTGATTTTTCTCTTAAGTTTAAGTACAAGAAATTCTAAGAAGAATATGAAAGAATGAGAGCTTAGAATAATATGATTTCTTTTCAGCAAATTGTGTAATTGAAGAATGTGGTGGAGTTCTCCTTTTATAGGAAGCTGATCCAAGGATGCTGAGCGTTGAAAAGAGAGTCCCAAAAGGTCTGAGCCTTTTGGTCTTCACATCAAGTAACCTTTCCTTGAAGTAGATAACACAGAAAAATCCTTTTTGTCTGTGTAATTGTGTCTAGCACAAAAGAGGAAAGAGACGTTGATTTACTCCAACGGATATATTCTTGAATATTTCTTCTTCAATTTTCAGCAAGTTCTTCAGAGTCTGAATGGATCAGAGTCTTCTAATGATATTCAGAACTTTGCTATATCAGAGTCTTCTGCAGCATGTGTGCTTTCAGCGTGTTGATCATCAGAGCATATTTGACACAGAACTTCAGTACTTGGCAGCGTTAGTACTTTCAGAAACTTCTGTAGAATTATGCTTTGAGAAACTCTTCAAACAATATTCTTCTTTGCTTCAGATGCTTCAGCTTCAGATGCTTCTGACTAGCTTCAGATGCTTCTGACTCAGAATGTTCTGGAGCTTCTTGCTTCAGATCCTTCTGGAGACTACGCTCAGGATCATTTGTAAAGAGCAATCAGATTCTTCTGTAAGATGCATCTGGCGCTTCAGAGTCAGGATAACTTCCTGTATACAATACAGATTTACTTCTAGAGAGTTAATTTCATTTCAATCTGCAGTAAAACTCTCAAACAAATTTTAGAGTATATAATTCTTAAATATAAAATTTCCTAACAGTTATCATCAAAACAAAGAGTTATTATTAAGAACCAATCTGTGTTCTAACATTCATAACTATATAAATATAGATATTGATAAGAATGCTGGAAGATATGTTACAACTTTCAACTGTCATTAGCTGGCTTGTCAATTTACTGCTGAATTATACATAAATATATAGTATCACTTTTATCCCCCAATTGGTTCTATTGTTACAGGATGTCAAAAGGAGGGGCTACTTGTTTTCCTTAATTTATTGCTACATCACATGAGAATGAAAAGGGTCATATTCATTCTCTCAATTCATGTTTATCACTATAGTTAAATAATATAGTATCACATCTTCTGGTCATCGCTACAGGGTAAGTAGTGGCAAGGAATCACAATATTACATTCCTATTATTTTTGTTTTGCTTCGTTACAATTAATAACAAGCCACTTCCATAATTTGGCTTTTGGTGTCGCTACATATAATTGAAATGAATGAAATACATTGCCTCATTTATTATGCCACTACAACAGTATTGAAGGAGAGACATTTCATTGCCTATTAATATATATACATGTCACTACAGTAACATTCTAATATATTAAATCTGATATATATTTACTACCCATTAAATTATGTGTTACAGTAATGAAGTAGAAACTACTCTCCATTATGATACTTTTATTAAAATAAATCCAATGATAAATGAAATGTAATATATGATCACTAAAATAATTCCTCATTATTTTTCTTGCTACAGTAATATACCATCACTAAATTCACTTGAAGTAATAGCAAATTAATAGAATCATTTTTAAATTATCCTACTCCATGTTCTTATGCTACAGTAAGTAGTAACAATATCTCTATATTAACACTTTTTGGTCGCTACAGGGCAAGGGAAGGAAAAAGGGTTTTACCTGCTATTTTTTTTCTTTCCAATCACCTGCTACAGTTAATGACTACATATAGGAATTTCTCCATTCCTATTTATTTGCTACTAACACACATTAATTTCAAATAAATTAATCATCACATATTAAGGACATTCATCAAAATCTAACCATTACTAAATCATAAAAACTTAGGGGTTTTATTCTAAACATATTTCTACCCATTAACACTATCAAATAATTTTAATAAATATGTAAAAATTCACCCTTACCTTGAATTTGTTGAACTTTTGCTCTTTCTCTTGAGTTTCCTCCTCTTCTTCTCCACTCCTCTCTTTGCCTCTTTTCTCCTTTCTATCTTTTCTTTCTTTCTATTCTCTTTTATCCCATTCTCTTATTTTATATAATTCTCACAATTTTAATTAACCTAGTAATTCCAATGGGCTTAATAACTCATGTCTATTCACACCCCCAAATAGGCCCAATCAATTAATCTAACAATTCTATATTATTCTACAAATTAGAATATACCATATAAGTTAAATAATAAAATTAAATCAATTATTTCGAATATGTCCAATAATTCAATTAATCCAAACAACTCAAATAAATTAAATAATTTATATAAATTCAATAAATCAACTAATTCAATTATATCAAATAAATCACATAAATTAGTTAATTCAATTAGGCCAAAAATCACATAATTAATCAATTAATTTAATTAATAAATACTTACTATAAATTGGGGTGTTACAACCCTCCCCCACTTAAAAGATTTTCGCCCTCGAAAATTACCTCAACGAATAACTCGGGGTAAGACTCACACATCTGACTCTCAAGCTCCCACGTCACGTTTCCACCAGCTGGTCCCCCCCAAGCGACCTTCACCAAAGCAATCTCTTTACCTCGAAGTTGCTTCAACTCCCGATCCTCTACCCGCATAGGTGATGTCTCCACAGTCAGATTATCTCTTACCTGCACATCATCTACTTGGACTACATGAGACGGATCCGCAATGTTTTTCCTCAACTGAGATACATGGAACACGTCATGGAGATTAGCAAGCGACGGCGGCAAGGCGACATGATAGGCTACCTCTCCTATCCTCTGCAAAATCTGATAAGGACCAATAAAACGCGACGTCAACTTACGTGACTTCAACGCTCTACCAACACCAGTTATCGGAGTAACTCGAAGAAACACATGATCCCCCTCTCAAAATTCAAGTGCTTTCCTCCTCTTGTCATGATAACTCTTTTGATGACTCTGAGAAATCTTCATCTTCTCTTGAATCATCTTAGTAGCACCGGGATGAATACTCAATCCACTACGATGCCCTTCCTCAAGAATACTCTTCTTCAGCTCAACAATATCCGGAACACAAACTCTATCACGACGTCTCATAATACCATTCTCATCAATCCGAAAATCACCACCTTGACCTTGATTGATCAAAGTAAAACGATCAACTAAACTCAAATCAGTTTTTTTTTTTGACCTCCTCTGATCTCGTCAAGAATGCCACTAGTAAGTTTCAACATACTAAGCTTAACTCCATAAGAAGTCTCTTCACAAACCAACTCATACAATAAAATTGCTCAATCAGTCCTAACTCTTTTCACCACCATCATCGGCATATGCAAGGATTTTCAAGCCAATGCATAAGCTACCACGTTTTGATTTCCCCGAATGGTAATTCAATCCGAAACCATAATCTATTCCGGAGTCCTAATTATTTTCTCTGCCTCATATTCAACTCTTCCAAATCAAATAAATACCTTAAGTTCTTGAGGTCACCAAACATGTCAAATCTCAAACTAACTAATTGAGGCTTCCAACTCCGGCACAACCACAACCGCAACCAACTCTAAATCACTTATCAGATGATTCCTCTTATGTACTTCAAGTTCCCTTAAAGCATAATCAAAACTCGCTGAAGTTTCACTTAGCATCTCTCCCAATCGTATCAACAAGGCATCACAAAATACAACAAATGGTCCTGTCGGGTTCGGCAAAAATCAGCACATGATACATTTTCAATTTTCTGCTATAAATGAACCAGGTAAAGGCCTCAAAACAATTTTTCATAGAATGAGCATCTTGTTATCTTTCCAACGCTTCGAACGGGGACTAAAACCAAGTTACGGATCAAGAGATATGAATTTTCGAAGTTTCTCCAAAACAGAATTTGTCTGCATAAAGACTGCTACGGGTTTGAGCATTTTCACCCGAAAATCCGACCGATTCAATTATTTTATTCGAAACAACCACATACTCATTCACACCAAACATATATTAGTGATTTAGAACCATCAAACGTGAATTCTACGACTTTCAATTTCAATCCGAATCTTAAATCCTCAACTCTCCAAAAATGCAAAAGCTTACAAAAATCAATCAAATTCGATAAAACAAGCATACTCGATCACGACCTAACATTACCCGACACAACGACGTAATCTATTCCAACTTTCGTCCGTAAAAACATTGATTCTGTAACAAGCTGCGATCTCGGAATTCGACGTACGACAACAATTTCACACTCAGAAGGTCATTCAACACATCTTCAACTCTTGGAATATCTAGAGGTTTAATTATACTAATATTGCAATCCACGTCTTACTTTCTTTACTAATCATCCGGAGTCACTATTCACCTTTTATATACTCAACCTGACACTCTGTTGCCTTAGCACACACGCCAGACCCAAGTCTCAACACTACTTAATCAGTTTAATCCATTGACCATCCAAACAGACATAAAATACGGAGCTCTCACTCTCGGACCAGTTTCCGTATCTAAGTCGGTCACAACTCCACTTCACGTCCTAGCCGTACATCACTATCTCGCCAGGAAATTTTCCGGGCAATCACAATTAACTGGTAAACCACCAACTTCTTCACTTTCATCAACACTCACAAATTCCATCAAAATCAAACATCTCGGCATCATCCTACACCGACTCATCAAAACAATTCTTAAACACTTAGCATAACTCAAGACAATTCGCTGCTCACGTCATCTAAGCTTGCAAGACACGTATATCCCATCTAACACAATCCCAACTACTATCAACAAGAGATTAAGGGCGATCAGTTCCTCAATTTGTCAATAGACAGCCGAAAATCATGATGGAGTATAAACCATCTTTACCAAACTATAAGAGCGTTCAACCACACACTGAGCCACAACTCCGCACTTGCAGCATCATGAAGAAGTACAAGCTTCTCCCCCACTTGAATCATTCTCACTCCTGCAGACAAAGGTTCCACCACAAAACATGTACCGACGGTGTTTTCACACACATGTCGCATACCAGGGAATACACAACATTAGACAACTTGGCCGGACGGACCGACCTGCTCTGATACCACTAATGTAACACCCTTCTAACCCCGCAAAATAAATATAAATAGATCAGAGTAATTATCATGCATTTCACAAAAGGGTGTCACATAAATTTTCAAAACATTACACATCACCTGTCATGCTCAATAATAGAAAAATAACTTTACGCTTTTCATACACCTTCACATTAACATGTAGCAGCAGATTTGCTTTAATCATGATAGACATAATAAAAGTCTCATGCTCATCTCATTTTTTATACTTAGGCTTAAAAACCAACTCTTCATATAATTCAAAATAACAACAACAAAATAAAGTAGAGTACATAAAGTATCTCTCAAAATATGAAATCGAAACATTCCCCAGTGTTACATAATCAGAGCATGGCTCGACCAAAAATAAATAAAGACACAACTCAAGCTACTCCAACGGCTACCTCGTGCTAGAAACAACTCTACTCCTCAGTACCTGAGCGATGTCGTATAAAACATCATTCCAACAGAAGGGTGAGAATTCACATAATTATTGAAATTATAAGATAATATATAATTTAAGGCATACAAACATAATCACTATTATTCTCACACTTCAAAGTTTCATCAAAAAAAGTATTACTCAAGTAACCATATCATTCACAAGGATATACACACAATCCACAATTTCACCAATTCAACAATTCACATAGTTACACATAATCTCATATCACAAACATATGCACAATGAGACTCAATGCAAAACTCAATGCAACTCATGTCATGTGGTACCAACACTTGTTATTATTTTTCGGTTTTTACATTTAAACCGGATCCGTTCCCTAGACCAATAACACACAAAAAGCCCATTCCCTAAGCTTTCAAACCCCGCTCTAGGTTTGGGACAAGTCACTAGCTCCCGCGGAACTAACAAGCATTGTCTCTTGACACAAATGATGTATATGCAAATTCAACAATCATATGCAATTAAGGCCATACTCAAATCTTAATATTCATGCATATCTTTGATAATTCATCACACTTGAATTACCACACATTTGCACATACACAAGCATCACTACAATCCAACCTCAATTCACAAAACACACATCACTAATTAAATATAAAATATTTAATTCATCATCAATAATTAAAAATCAATATTCATAAACAGTCAATATTCAATAAATAATTTAATATTCAATAAATAATCAATATTAAATAAACAAGTAATCAATGTCTTAATATGACTTTATAATTGTTTTGTAAGTTAAAATATCTAAAGCATGTAAGTTATCTAATTTCATATTAATTTAGATTACTTCTTATATCAAATTATTATTTAAATAAAGTTTCAATATTCGTTGAAGTCCAAAGTTAATAGAGTTCAACTTCATAACTATATAAATATAGATATTGATAAGAATGCTGGAAGATATGTTACAACTTTCAACTGTCATTAGCTGGCTTGTCAATTTACTGCTGAATTATACATAAATATATAGTATCACTTTTATCCCCAATTGGTTCTATTGTTACAGGATGTTAAAAGGAGGGGCTACTTGTTTTCCTTAATTTATTGCTACATCACATGAGAATGAAAAGGGTCGTATTCATTCTCTCAATTCATGTTTATCACTACAGTTAAATAATATAGTATCACATCTTCTGGTCATCGCTACAGGGTAAGTAGTGGCAAGGAATCACAATATTACATTCCTATTATTTTTGTTTTGCTTCGTTACAATTATGAACAAGCCACTTCCATAATTTGGCTTTTGGTGTCGCTACATATAATTGAAATGAATGAAATACATTGCCTCATTTATTATGCCACTACAACATTATTGAAGGAGAGACATTTCATTGCCTATTAATATATATACATGTCACTACAGTAACATTCTAATATATTAAATTTGATATATATTTACTACCCATTAAATTCTGTGTTACAATAATGAAGTAGAAACTACTCTCCATTATGATACTTTTATTAAAATAAATCCAATGATAAATGAAATGTAATATATGATCACTAAAATAATTCCTCATTATTTTTCTTGCTACAGTTATATACCATCACTAAATTCACTTGAAGTAATAGCCAATTAATAGAATCATTTTTAAATTATCCTACTCCATATTCTTATGCTACAATAAGTAGTAACAATATCTCTATATTAACACTTTCTGGTCGCTACAGGGCAAGGGAAGGAAAAAGGGTTTCACCTGCTATTTTTTTTCTTTCCAATCACCTCCTACAGTTAATGACTACATATAGGAATTTCTCCATTCCTATTTATTTGCTACTAACACACATTAATTTCAAACAAATTAATCATCACATATTAAGGACATTCATCAAAATCTAACCATTACTAAATCATAAAAACTTAGGAGTTTTATTCTAAACATATTTCTACCCATTAACACTATCAAATGATTTTAATAAATATGTAAAAATTCACCCTTACCTTGAATTTGTTGAACTTTTGCTCTTTCTCTTGAGTTTCCTCCTCTTCTTCTCCACTCCTCCCTTTGCCTCTTTTCTCCTTTCTATCTTTTCTTTCTTTCTATTCTCTTTTATCCCATTCTCTTATTTTATATAATTCTCACAATTTTAATTAACCTAGTAATTCCAATGGGCTTAATAACTCATGTCTATTCACACCCCCAAATAGGCCCAATCAATTAATCTAACAATTCTATATTATTCTACAAATTAGAATATATCATATAAGTTAAATAATAAAATTAAATCAATTATTTCGAATATGTCCACTAATTCAATTAATCCAAACAACTCAAATAAATTAAATAATTTATATAAATTCAATAAATCAACTAATTCAATTATATCAAATAAATCACATAAATTAGTTAATTCAATTAGGCCTAAAATCACATAATTAATCAATTAATTTAATTAATAAATACTTACTATAAATTGGGGTGTTACAACCCTCCCCCACTTAAAAGATATTCGCCCTCGAAAATTACCTCAAACGAATAACTCGGGGTAAGACTCACACATCTGACTCTCAAGCTCCCACATCACGTTTCCACCAGCTGGTCCCCCCCAAGCGACCTTCACCAAAGCAATCTCTTTACCTCGAAGTTGCTTCAACTCCCGATCCTCTACCCGCATAGGTGATGTCTCCACAGTCAGATTATCTCTTACCTGCACATCATCTACTTGGACTACATGAGACGGATCTGCAATGTATTTCCTCAACTGAGATACATGGAACACGTCATGGAGATTAGCAAGCGACGGCGGCAAGGCGACACGATAGGCTACCTTTCATATCCTCTGCAAAATCTGATAAGGACCAATAAAACGCGGCGTCAACTTACGTGACTTCAACGCTCTACCAACACCAGTTATCGGAGTAACTCGAAGAAACACATGATCCCCCTCTCGAAATTCAAGTGCTTTCCTCCTCTTGTCATGATAACTCTTTTGACGACTCTGAGAAATCTTCATCTTCTCTTGAATCATCTTAATAGCACCGGGATGAATACTCAATCCACTACGATGCCCTTCCTCAAGAATACTCTTCTTCAGCTCAACAATATCCGGAACACAAACTCTATCACGACGTCTCATAATACCACTCTCATCAATCTGAAAATCACCACCTTGACTTTGATCGATCAAAGTAAAACGATTAACTAAACTCAAATCAGATTTTTTTTTTGACCTCCTCTGATCTTGTCAAGAATGCCACTAGTAAGTTTCAACATACTAAGCTTAACTCCATAAGAAGTCTCTTCACAAACCAACTCATACCATAAAATTGCTCAATCAGTCCTAACTCTTTTCACCACCATCATCGGCATATGCAAGGATTTTCAAGCCAATGCATAAGCTACCATGTTTTGATTTCCCCGAATGGTAATTCAATCCGAAACCATAATCTATTCCGGAGTCCTAATTATTTTCTCTGCCTCATATTCAACTCTTTCAAATCAAATAAATACCTTAAGTTCTTGAGGTCACCAAACATGTCAAGTCTCAAACTAACTAATTGAGGCTTCCAAGTCCGGCACAACCACAACCGCAACCAACTCTAAATCACTTATCAGATGATTCCTCTTATGTACTTCAAGTTCCCTTAAATCATAATCAAAACTCTCTGAAATTTCACTTAGCATCTCTCCCAATCGTATCAACAAGGCATCACAAAATACAACAAATGGTCCTGTCGGGTTCGGCAAAAATCAGCACATGATACATTTTCAATTTTCTGCTATAATTGAACCAGGTACAGGCCTCAAAACAATTTTTCCTAGAAAGATCATCTTGTTAGCTTTCCAACGCTTCGAACGGGGACTAAAACCGAGTTACGGATCAAGAGATATGAATTTTCGAAGTTTCTCCAAAACAGAATTTGTCTGCATAAAGACTGCTACGGGTTTGAGCATTTTCACCCGAAAATCCGACCGATTCAATTATTTTATTCGAAACAACCACATACTCATTCACACCAAACATATATTAGTGATTCATTTCAATCCAATCTTCCTCTTGGGAGTTCCCCAATGAGTTGTACCCAGCAAGCGTGACCGTTGTCAATTGCCTTACTATCATCCTTTTGGTGATAGTCGAACCTCGTCAGTTCAACCTAGCCTGCATCCTTTTGGTGTTGGTAAATTTTGAATTTGTGTTGTCCTATCATCCTTTTGATGATAGCAACCCGTTTGTGTGAGTTTCGCTCCGTTATCCTTTTGGTGGGGGGTCTGTCACTTGGATTGGTGATAGATTATGGAATAGTTTGTGTGAGTTTCGCTCCGTCATCCGTTTGGTGAGGGGTCTGTCACTTGGATTGGTGTCAGATTGTGCGATATTTGTTTATGTTTCGCTCCGTCATCCTTTTGGTGGGGGGTATGTCACTTGGATTGGTGATAGATTGTGCGATATTGTTTGTTTGTGTTTCGCCCCGTCATCCTTTTGGTGAGGGGTCTGTCACTTGGATTGGTGAGAGATTGAGCGATAGTTTATTTGTGTTTCGCTCTGTTATCCTTTTGGTGAGGGGTCTGTCACTTGGATTGGTGATAGATTTTGCGATAGTTTATTTGTGTTTCGCTCCGTCATCCTTTTGGTGAGGGGTCTGTCACTTGGATTGGTGATAGATTGTGCGATAGTTTATTTATGTTTCGCTCCGTCATCCTTTTGGTGAGGGGTCTGTCACTTGGATTGGTGTCAGATTGTGCGATATTTGTTTGTGTTTCGCTCCGTCATCCTTTTGGTGAGGGGTCTGTCACTTGGATTGGTGTCAGATTGTGCGATATTTATTTATGTTTCGCTCCTTAATCCTTTTGGTGGGGGGTTTGTCACTTGGATTGGTGATAGATTGTGCGATATTGTTTGTTTGTGTTTCGCTCCGTCATCCTTTTGGTGAGGGGTCTGTCACTTGGATTGGTGATAGATTGTGCGATAGTTTATTTGTGTTTCGCTCCGTCATCCTTTTGGTGAGGGGTCTGTCACTTGAATTGGTGATAGATTGTGCAATAGTTTATTTGTGTTTCGCTCCGTCATCCTTTTGGTGAGGGGTCTGTCACTTGGATTGGTGTCAGATTATGCGATATTTGTTTGTGTTTCGCTCCGTCATCCTTTTGGTGAGAGGTCTGTCACTTGGATTGGTGATAGATTGTGCGATAGTTTATTTGTGTTTCGCTCCGTCATCCTTTTGGTGAGGAGTCTGTCACTTGGATTGGTGTCAGATTGTGCAATATTTGTTTATGTTTCGCTCCGTCATCCTTTTGGTGGGGGGTCTGTCACTTGGATTGGTGATAGATTATGCGATATTGTTTGTTTGTGTTTCGCTCCGTCATCCTTTTGGTGAGGGGTCTGTCACTTGAATTGGTGATAGATTGTGCGATAGTTTATTTGTGTTTCGCTCCGTCATCCTTTTGGTGAAGGGTCTGTCACTTGGATTGGTGTTAGATTGTGCGATATTTATTTATGTTTCGCTCCGTCATCCTTTTGGTGAGGGGTCTGTCACTTGGATTGGTGTCAGATTGTGCGATATTTGTTTATGTTTCGCTTCGTCATCCTTTTGGTGGGGGGTCTGTCACTTGGATTGGTGATAGATTGTGCGATATTGTTTGTTTGTGTTTTGCTCCGTCATCCTTTTGGTGGGGGGTCTGTCACTTGGATTGGTGATAGATTGTGCGATATTTGTTTGTGTGTGTTTCACTCCATCATCCTTTTGGTGGGGGTCTGTCATGGTCATTAATGTCAGATTGTGCGATTGTGCTTTGCTCTACCATCCTTTTGGTGGTAGTAGCCGTGTGTGTTTCATCTCATCATCCTTTTGGTGATGATGACCTTTTTTCCAGTTGCTTATAGTTTACTCAGAGGTATACTTCATTCATCATGTTCAATTCCCGAGCATTTCTTTTCTTTTTGGACAAATTTAAGGTCTTCTTCATATCTAATTGACTTCTACCTTAGGAGAATGAACGCTGCAGCAATTCATTTCCTTTTGTTTAAGCCAATTAGATAGGGTCATCTGTCATACCCCAAATTTGTCCTACCTCTGTATATCACTTTCATCCTGTTGTCATACCCTAAATTTGTCCGTCAGCTTTTGTAAATATTTTCGCATTTTTATTTTGCATTTTTCATTTTATTTCATACCATTTAGACACGTGTCCGCCCCGATTGGGCATTCTTCAAATCTCGACTCTTTAGGAGCGCGACACGTGGCCTAAGGGTATTTTTTGTAATTTCAATCCTTTGTTTATTTTCTCATTTTTCTTTTCAAATATTTATTTTCTGTATATATTTTTGTTTTAACTTTTTAATTTAATTAAGTTTAGAATATTTATTTTTTTTAGAAATATTGAATAAGTTTTTATTATATTTTAGAATTAGAATAGTTAATTATTTTTTCTTTAGAATATATTTTATTTTAATAGTTTTAACATAGAATATTTATTAGTTTTATTATTATTATTTTTAAATAGTTTAGGATTAGTTTAAATGGGTTTCTTTTTAATATTGTTTAAAAATAGATGGATAGAATAATTTTTAGTGTATTTTTAGTATTAGAATTGAATAGATTTTTTTATTAAAATAGAATTTGAATTAGGAATAGATTTATTTATTTAGAAATTATTTAATCCCTTTTTGTTATTTAGAATCAAATAGAATAGAACTAGAAAATAGAATCAGGATTTTAGAATTAATTATATTTGATTTAATTTTAGAGATATTTTAGGATTTTAGAATTAAGTTAGTAATGTTAGAGATTTTTTAGGATTTTAAAATTAAGTTAGTAATGTTAGAGATATTTTAGGATTTTAGAATTAAGTTAGTAATGTTAGAGATATTTTAGGATTTAAATAGTTTTTAGATTTTGATTTTGATTTTAGAGTTTTAATCGTTTTTAATTTTATTAGAAATAGTTTTTATTTTAAATAGATTTAATTATATAGTTTAAAAATAGCTTTTAAGTTAAATATAATTTTTAGTGATTTTTATCATTAGGAGCTAAATAGAGTTTTATTTTGTTTTAATATAGAATTTTATTTTTTGTGAGTTTTTATTAAAAAAAATTTAGAATTAATTAGAGTTATTTAGAGTTTTTATCTTATTTATTTATTTATTATTTTATTAAAAAAATTAGATTAAGTTAGATTGTTATTATTAATTTAATTAGGATTTATGGTATTTATTAGTATTATTAAATTAGGATTAATTTGTTTTATTTGAATAATTTAGATTTTATTTTCTTAGTTTTTTTAGTTTTATTGGAAATTAGATTATTAGAGTTTTTTTTTATTTATAAATTTCTAGAATTAAACTTGTTTTTTAGGAAATAGACTTTTTTTTTTAATTAGAACTTTTTTATTAAAGTTATTATATTATATTTATTTATTATTAATTAGATTATTACTAGGATAGAATTATTATTATTTTTTATTTTCTATTTAGATTTTTATTTCCTTTTATTATTTATTTAGATTAGCTTTAATTATTTAAATAGAATTATTATTCATTGGTTTATTTAGTTATTAAGTTCATTTAAGTTCATTAATCATCATCAGCCTTGTAGATAATTAGCCAGTTAATCATCAATTAAACCCTCCAGCTGCCACGTGGCAGCCCTATATAGGGGAGTGCCCTATTCACTTCCTTCCAGCTTCAGCAACCAACCCTAGCCGCCGAGACAACCCTAATCCATTCAACCAGCCCCTGCTACAGTGTCACCTTCATCAGCTTATCATCAACTATCATCCAACCCAAAAATTCAAACCTCCACCACTTCCATGTTCTTCAACCTTCGTTAATCACCATCTTCAAACTATTTCATCTTCACACTTTTCTCACAAACCTCTAAAATTTCATCAGCATCCCAAACAACTACCAACCTTTAAACCTCAAATCTTCAAACTCACTAACACCCTCCGACCTCATTCTCGCCTCTCATTGTTCCTTCTTCCTCCATTCACACCATAACCACACCTTCAACCTACCCAGAAAATTTTCTTCAACCATCAAAACACCATTTTCTCCATCAGCCGTTAGCTTTCGAACCACTGTAACTTCTCAAAAGAACCGTGAAAAACCCAGAAATTCAAATCTCAACACAACCCAGTTCATCATTTCAGAACCAACAAGAACGCACCCAAATCGAAACACAGCTCACACACAAATCCGACCACTTTCTTCAACACCACAAATCACAACCCATTTCACTGAAGATCTTACATCATTCTCCTTCTACCGCCATATCGTTCTTCTTCCCTAAAAAATCCCCAAAAATCCAAACCACCACCAACAACCGATAATCCAAATCGCAAGACCCTCACCCATCTTGACCAACAACCTCGTTCCATCTCAAACAAACCTCAATCAACAAGCCGTATCCAACCGTAAAACCCAATCAATCCAAAACCCTTCTACCCAGAAAAAACCACAACGCACTCACAGTTTCAACCTCAACCAAACAAAACTCCAAACATCCATTTTGAATCAACACAAAACCTATTTTAAAGAAGAGGCTCCAGAAAACCCACACAACCTTGTTCTCCCTTCATGCAACCATTGATACACCAACAAAATTTGAGATTGATTGTGAGAGATAAGCACAAGAGTGAGCGGAGGGAGTGAGTGGGTTGAAACCGGAGAGAGAGGGTTGAGACGCAGAGAGGAAAGAAGAGAGATACGGTGAGAAAAAGCGGTTTGACGAAAGGAGGAAGATGATATTGCGTCCTCGTTTTCGTTTTTTTTAATTTATTATTCTTTTATTTTTATCTGATGGGTTTGTGATTACTGGGCTTAAAAGCCCACCAGATTTTATGTTAATCCCCTGTTTATGTTCTTTAACCCCCTCCTCTGTTTTGTTATGCTTGTTATTATATCATTTAGCATTTTGTAAAATATTTGTTTTTGTTATATAGTTTTTAATGTATATTATATTCTGTTTATACTTTCTCTTTTTTCTAACAGTTTTTTTATATTATATATTATATTATTTATAGTTTTATATTATTTATATTATATTTTGTTTTTAGAGTTTATGTATACTATTTTGTATTTTATTTTATCTAGAAGTTTTATCAATCTATCTTTTTGAACATTATTATTTGGAAGTTAAATCATATTTCTCTTTTGTCATTGGGCTTTTTGTCCCATTTTCATTTTGTTTTAGGTCGATGACGATACCCCATAGTTGTTTTTCTGTCAAATTATTGATGAAAAATAACAAACCCGAGACCAACTTTTCATTTTTCGATTTTTATCGATTTTTTATTCATTTTTATACACTTTTGTCACCTTTTGGTCCATGACGAATTTCAATAAATATTATCGGTCAAATTATTGATAGATGATATTTATTCGAGACTATTTCATTTTCTATTTCATTTTCCTTTTCATTTCCATTTTTATTCATTTTTTCGGATCGATGATGTCTTTAGATTCGTAAGCGTCGCGTATCGAGGTTGATAACCTTCTCGATTTCAAATCTATGGTGAATAACCATTGGGGTCATTTTCCGTACTTTGGGATCGTGATAGGCTACCTTTGATTAATCGGCATTATGTTTGCGATTAAGACGAGATCCCATTTCTTCGTGTCCCGATTCGATTCAATAAATTGACCATTAAATTTAATTTCCGTCAAATATTATTGTGGATATTATTGTCATATTTATCTTACTATATATTCATATTATCATATCATTATTCATATTCATTCACCCATAATCGAAAACACCTAATAAATTATCAAAACCGCTAAAAGCCAAATTGGCGGACTGTTGTATCATTGGTCATTTGCAGGTATCCTAACTTTGAGTCGTGCCCGACTTTTCTCAAGGCGTAGTTTAGGACACAAATGCACACACACGGCTTTCTCTTGGGCTACCTGACAATGAGACCCCTTTATTTCGTGCAATCCCGTGTAACTTACATGTACCCCTATCCCATTCCGATGTATGTTTCGCATTTCTTTGATTATTAGTTTATCTCCTAGGAGCACCCATAGGGACTAGAGCGATTCAAACTATTTTCAAACTAATTCTCGATTCATCATCGAGCCACTTTCAAACCCTTGTAAGTCGAGTGCTCATACGCACTCGCCATCAACTTATTGCACACAATTCAACCCTTGATGCGTAAGTCAAGTCGGTCCCATTTCTCAAACCATGTCCATTACACGCTTTGTACGCGATAATAAGTCAAACCCTTGATCCAACGTCAAGAGGATTTTCGAAACAAACCATTAATCAATTAACAACTGTTTAACACTTTGCAAGGTGTAAAGAGTAGGTTCAAGTCTTTGAGCTTGCTTTCGATTGTTTGGATGCGAGTTATCTTATTCGTGTGTGAACAATTGACGCCTTTAATTAACATTACCAATTCGACATCGTTCAACTATTTTTAACTCAAACAACTTTCCTTTCTCGATGAAAAAGAGAGTGTTCCAAGTCTTTGGTTCGCTCTCCCGATTACTTGGGGTCCGAAAAGTCTTTCTTAAGCTTCGAGTAATCGTCATCCAATTCCAACAACTCATTTCAAACCCCATTCAAACAACTTCTTTTGCGATGAAAGAGGGAGTGTTCCAAGTCTTTGGTTCGCTTTCCCGATTACTTGGGGTCCGAGAAGTCTTTCTTAAGCTTCAAGTAATCGTCATCATTTCAAACACCATTCGAACAATTGCCTCCACGATGAAAAAGAGAGTGTTCCAAGTCTTTGGTTCGCTTTCCCGATTACTTGGGTCCGAGAAGTCTTTCTTAAACTTCGAGTAATCGTCATCCGTACCCCTTCAAACTCAATTCAAATCCAGTTTCTTTCGTGGTCGTATCCACGAACTACGACTGCTCTGATTCTTCATTCTCGTCCGAATGTAAGATACGTAGGCACAAGATCGCGATGATCTTGGCGAGCTACCTCCCATCCATTTTCCATTTCCCCGTATCCATTTCGTGGTTGTTACCACGAACTATGACTGCTCTGATTCTTCATTCTCGTCCGAATGTAAGATACGTAGGCACAAGATCGCGATGATCTTGGCGAGCTACCTCCCCTCCATTTTACATTTCCCTGTATCCATTTCGTGGTTGTTACCACGAACTACGGACGCTCTGATTCTTCATTCACTCTTGAATGTAAGATACGTAGGCACAAGATTGCGATGATCTTGGCGAGCACAATCCCCTCCATCTTCCATTTTCCCCATCCTTTCCCGTAGTTGAACTACGACGCTCTGATTTCTCATTCTCGTCCGAATGAGCATACGTAGGCACAAGGGCCCCAATCCTTGGCGAGCACCCTATCCTTTATCCATCCCCTTTTCCCTAGCGTCTTTAGCCCTTATAGTACCGTTCTAGTATTTAGTAGTGAGAAGAGAAGAATTAAGTTTAGCTAACATCCATCACAACTCGAATTAAGAGGTTCCCGTCGAGTACGACGGACGTGAGGAGTGCTAATACCTTCCCCTCGCGTAACCGACTCCCGTACCCAGGAATATGGTTGTGACGGTCGTGTTCCTCCCTTTTTAAGAGGTTTTATCGATATTTCCCTCTCCCGTTTATTCGGGAAAAATAAAGTTCGGTGGCGACTCTGTCGAACCGCATTTTCCGCGCCTTTCGCGCGAGGGTCGTATGTTCGAAATGAATTTTCGAGGTGCGACACACTCAAACTCTTGTAGTGAGTAGAACGAGCTCTATTATCCTCTTCAAAAATCCTACAACATTCGGTCAAGTCTGAAAATATTTGTATCCTCTTGTAACCCACTGCTTGCTTTATCTCCGAACGCAAACCATTCTCATACTTAATGCACTTAGAGAACTCCGCCGTAACAGCTGCATAATGAGGATGAAACTGCACTAGTTCCACAAACTTAGCCATGTAATCTACTACAGACATGTTGCCTTGCTTCAACTCAAGGAATTCCATTTCCTTTTTACCCTTCACACTCTCCGGATAGTACTTCCACAAAAATTCAGTGCGGAACAAATCCCAAGTAATTTCTTCGTCATCCACCTCAAGAACTTGCCTCATACTGACCCACCAGTCATCAGCCTCTTCCCTCAACATATGAGTCCCAAGTCTCACCTTGTTTCCTTTAGCATAGTCCATAACTCTAAAGATTCTCTCAACCTCCTTCAACCAGATCTGAGCATCGTCAGGATCAAACCTTCCTTTGAATACAGGCGGCTGATTCTTTCTAAACTCATCATTCGCATTCACATTCGGCGCACCTTGCACCGCCCTTGCCATAGCCTCCAATGCCGCAGCCATAGCAGTGTCATTACGACCAGCCATGTTCTGAGGATTCCCAAAAATAATAACAAGGTCAAACAACCGTTTAACCAACACAACAACAAGACAAACACAACTGACTCAACACTGACTCTGATACCACTTAATGTAACACCCCTTTTATATACCCCCAAATAAACAATTAGCATCATTTAGGCACTTAATAAAAATTTCATCAGAGTGTAAATTAAAACATGGTATAAAAGAGGCGCGTCACATTATCCATGAAACGAAACATAAATAATACCTGCTCATAAAGATATGTAACAAAAGGGGTAAATCTCAACTAAAAACAAAGCTTAGCGCTTAAAACCCACATATCAACATTTAGAATAAAGCGGAAACATCTAAACATTGAAATCATTTCATTAACATAAGCATCATATACATCATTCAGATTAATTCAATTCATCAGTTAAGTTACAAAACATCAGCAGCAGATACATACGCAGATGTATCACAAAAGAATCAAAACAATTCCTAACTACCCAGTGTTACATATCAGAGCCATCTGACCAAAAGAAATGAAGACTCGCTTCATAAAAGACCTCCAGCATCCTACTCTGCAATGCCTCATAGAGCATTATAAAACAGCAGAAGGGTGAGAAACATTATCATAACAAACAATGCATAAAATTATATATATCATAAAACACAATTATAACATACACGCTATTCACATTTCTCACCACAACTTGTTACAATACATCACAATGTACACGTACATAATCAATCACATTCACCAATTCATGCTTCACAATTTATAGCATTTCACTTAAACATTAACAATTGTGTTCAATTCACCCAAACATCATATAAAGATGATAATGCAACTCATAGAGACCGACTCACGACTCTATGCAGATGCAAATGCAGTACCGATTTGTTCAGTAGGTTCAATTGAAGAACCAAAATGGAACCATCGCTCATTACCGAAGTAACTCCCCGTCGGGCCTACGATGTTCACCCATCGCTCAAACCCCACATGGGCACACGATGTTTCAGGATTGCTCACACTTTACACGGGCACACAATCCGGTTGCTCACACCCTACAAGGGCACACAACTGTTCTGCAGATTCTCCATGGAATCAAAAATAAACCATCGCTCACACCCCACAAGGGCACACAATCCTTTCTGCAAATCCTCCTAGGGATCAAAGTAACCAAACCATCGCTCACACCCCACAAGGGCACACGAGGTTTCTGCAGATCCTACACGGGATCAGACACACAAGAATGCAATCATGATGCTACACATGCAACACGACTCAATACACTCTTAAAATTCACACATGTTTACAAACATATTCATACATTCTTCACATCATACAAGTACATACAATTATGCACATTCACATCAATATTACCGTGCAATTCCATTTAATTCGAACAATTGCACAAAATTGCCAAACGGCCACATTACACATTCCACAATTCACAATCTAGGATTCACGCCTTACGGCTACCCACAACACAATATAACTCAGCATGATCGATGCCTCGAGTAAGAAAATAATCAAAGTTAAGTTGGAAATCCGACCTCGGATGGAAACATTAAAGAAAACACAACCTGTCACGCTCGCCACCCTGCTCGCTTAGCGAGCTCCTAGTGAGTATTCGCTACTTGTTCGCCTAGCGAACAAGCTCGCGAAGGCAAGCAGAAGTCTCTGACTTTGTTCGCTACCTCGCTCGCTCAGCGAACCCCTAGCGAACCTTCGCTACCAGCGAACACCACAACATGCTTTATGTCCAAGTCTGGCACCGTTCGCTACCTATTCGCTACTGCTCGCTTAGCGAACATTTGCAACCAGCTCGCCTAGCGAACAAGCTAGCGAGTGTCTGCGAACACAGAATTTCTCCACTGTTCTTCCACTCCAACACTCTTGGATTCACCCGATCAAGTCCCAACTCATTCCAGCACTTAGCCTAACATCACCCGACATAAATGCTACTACTTAATCTCACTTTCACCAACAAAAACCCGGTTTCTATCGATTAAATCCATATTATGCCCTAGAATGAAAAATGATTAAAAATCTCCCCAATCCAAAACAAAACCAACAAGAACATACATAATCATTCACATTGCAAGAATAATAAAGTTTCACACCCTTACCCGATCAATCGAAAGCTTAGAAGTGGATTCTTGATGATTCTAGGTTTTTCTCCTTTTCCTTCTCTTTTCTCTTCTCTTCCTTTATTTCTCTTCTTTTTATTTCCTTTTGGTTTCTATTCTTTCTATTCTATCTCTTTTCCACTTATACTCTTCCTATTTTATTTCTCTCAAAATAACTACTAATCAAGGATTATCTAAAACACCCTCTAATTAATTCCCAAAACTCTCCAAATAATAAAATACCACAACATACACACATAACATATTATCACATAATTCCACAATAAAATAACAATTAACTAAATAAATTAAAAGACTCAACAAAATAATGGGAAATTCATAATCGGGGCGTTACATTCGCTGCAACGAGCTGTAGCAAGTAGGTAGCGAGCGATCCCAGACTTGGGCATAATGGATTTGAGGTTCTTCGCTGGTAGCGAATGGGGCAGCGAAGGTTCGCTAGGACTTCGCTGTAGCGAGCTGGCTAGCGAAGTAAGACAATAGCTTATGTTTGCCTTCGCGAGCTTGTTCGCTAGGCGAACAGGTAGCGAGCACTCGTTAGAGTCTCGCTAGGCGAGTTTGCTAGCGAGCGTGACAGCAATTAGTTTTCTCTGTGATTCCATTCCATGTTGATTTCATAGTTCGATTGTGTTTGATTCTTGTTGGAAATAAGTAATTGTGTGCCGCAAAGTATATGCTGTGGGTAGCCGTATGGCGTGAATCCTAGATTATGAATTGTGGTCTTTTGACAATTATAATGCATTGTTTTAATTGATTAAAATGCATGATGAATGTTATTGAATTGTTGCCGTTTGGCACGATGTTGTGAATATATATCTATCGATTATATGTTATAGTATGTGAAGAATGCATGGGAACATATTGTGAATATGTGTGCATTGCTCGATGAATATGATGTTATTGAATATGAAATATGTTGTGTGTGCAATCATTATTATAATTCTTGAGTGATGAATTATTTGAATGCATGGAATTAAGATGCGGGAACGGTCTTGAGTGCATTTGGTGGTTGATTGCATATGCATCATTTAGTCAAGAGTCAATATTTGCTAGTTTCGTGGAGACTAGTGACTTGTCCCAAGCCTAGAAGAGTGGGTTTGAAAGCTTAGAGAACGGGCTTTTGTTGTTATCGACCTAGAAGGGTGGACCCAGTTTAAGTGTAAAAACCGAAAAATGATAACAAGTGTTGGTACCACATGGCATGAGTTGCATTGAGTTGCATTGAGTCACATGATTAATGTGTATTGTTGTATGAAAGTATACTCATATGTGAAGTATTGAATTGAGATTGATGGATGTATGCATGATGAAACATGTTTTGTGATTATCCATGTGTGTTTATATATGTTGTGAAATGTATGATGAGTTATGAATGAATTGTGGTGAGAAATGCGGAATAGGTGCATTCCATGTTTGTGTACATATATATAATTATATGCATTGATTATTATGATAATGCTTCTCACCCTTCTGCTGTTTTATAATGCTCTATGAGACATTGCAGATTAGGATTGCTGGAGGTCTTTTGTAAAGTATAGCTACATTCTTTTGTCGGTCAGCTCTGATATGTAGCACCGGGTAGTTAGGCTTGTATAGCATTCTTTTGAGATACATTTGTACATGTATCTGATGACAATGTTTTGGAAAACATGAATGATATTGTGAACCAAACTGAATTATGTATTTATATGATAACATGTTTTAAATGATTCAAATGTTTTAATCTTCCGCTTTAATTTTAAAATACTGAGATATGGGCGCAAGGACGAAGTTCCTATGTTGCAGCTACCCCATTGTTGCATATTTTTATTTGAGCAGGTGTTGTATGTTTTAATTGTCCTATTTGTGTGACATGCTCCTTTTATACCATGATTTAATTTTACTCTAATGAAATTTTAATATGTGCTTAAATGATTTATTTGATTATTTGGGGGTTGTTGCGGTTAGAATATGATATCAAATTATTAATTAATTTGAATCGCATCTTTAGTTCACAACCGCTCTTTGATTTATCTGAAGGAAAAGGTTAAAAGAGGAAAACCTAATTTTGCATCGTAAAGACAACATGGGGAGAGATCTAGGTAAGGGGTTGGTTAAGCTCAGGGAAGGTACTAGCACCCTAAACTTCTGTAGTACTCTACAGGAACCTTTTGTTTATTGTATGCTTTTTTTTATTTTATTATCTGCTTTAATATATATTGAGTTAAGGGATAGAGTGACCTAAAGACCTAAGGGTTAGTCCTAAGTTTACTCGGAAAGACATCACATCTTGTGCCTACATATCCTGACGGGAATGGAATCAGAGTAATTGTAGTTCCCCTCGAAAGGGAGGTTAGAAACTTCTTAACTGTGGTCAAGGTTTCAAAGGGAGTAAACGTATCTTAAGGACACGCTTACGTGGAGTCTTGAAACTCCTATTTCTATGTTGAAAAGTTGAATTAAAATTAGGGTTGAAATTAGGGATTCCACAGCGGGAAACCCTAAAGCAAAGTACGGCGACTCTTTGACCTAAAGCTAGGGTAAAGGGTATTTTCGTCCACGGCGGGACACCTAGGCTATTAGGGTTTAGAAGCTGTTGAAACTGGGGTTATTGACTCGGCGGTCAAACAGCTAAACCTAATTCCTTCGGAGGGAAAATAACAGTAAAACATGCAAACATGGCAAGATATTATATGGCAGAAATTAAAATGCAGAACGTAAAGAAAACGTCGCGAAGATCACTCGCGTAAATTACAAATCCCAAAAAAAAAGATAAAATAAAACCGCGACCATGGCCTCGCGTAAATTACATTCATGGAACAAAATAAATTTAAATAAATATGAATCGGAATCTATGTATAATCTGAGGAGAGAAACAGAGAACATTAGTGAAAAGTTAGACGGAAATATGGCAAACACAGTTTATATTAAAAGAAACACGAAAATGCAATTTGGAATTTTTATTATTGTTTTGTTAATTTTTATATTTTGTTTTTATTAAAATTTTAGTTTTAATTTTAAAAGGTTTTAATTTTTAAATAAACAAAATTTTAGTTTTAACTTTTTATCTTTAGAAAGTTTTAATCTTAATTTAAAAAGAAAAGTTTTAATTTTAATTTTTAAAAGAGAAAGTCTTAGATTAAAAAAAAACTATAATCATAAGTTTTGTTTAAAAGAAGAAGTTTACATTTAAAAAAACTCGTTAGTTTTACTTTAAAAGAATGTTAGTTTTAAAATTTTAAAGAAAGTTCTAGTTTAAAAAAAAAGTTTTAACCCTTTCTAACATGTTTTAATTTTTAATCTTTAAAACTTAATTTTAACATAAAAAAAAAGTTAATTTTAATACTTAAAAAAAAAGAAGGTTTTAATTTTAGGAGTGGGTTAATTTTAAGTTAGTAAAAATGTTTTCACTTAACTATAAAAGTGTTTTAAACACTGTTTATTTATTTAAAAAAAATTGCTAGTGGTTAGTGTTTTAATTAAGAAAAAGTTTTAAGTTTTTACTTACTGTAATTATAATCAAAAATTGGTTTTAATTATAATTCACAAAAAGGGTTTTTTTAGTTAGAATAAAAAAAGCTTTAAAAAATGAAATAGAGGTTTAATTATTTGGAAGAGGTTTTAATTGGGATAACAGAAAAGCTTACATTTCAGTTGCCGGTTGGTGATGCTTTCGCTTGTTCTTCGCCGGCGGCAACGGTTCTCGACGAACTTATTTGGATCTCTTTTTCTCTTTCTCAAATGGAGGTGATGATGATGAGCTTCGAAGCTCTTCTGAACCTCCAGATCTTGACGGCCGCCGTTTTTCTTTTTGTCTCCTTCTCCCCTTTTTCTCAAATGCAACTCATGTTTATATAGATAACAAATTAGGGTTAACTCTAACCTAATACCCACTTTAAATCCCAACTTAAAGAATTAGTCAAAACTAAATAAAATTTAAACAAATTAAAACAAACTTAAAACCCTATTTATTTACTAAAATTAAAAATATTATAAAAAGAATAAAATCTTTTCTAATATTTTTAATTTTATGATTTTTGGATGTTTTTATGAATAATATGGAAAAAAGTGAAAAAATAATATTTTTTAAAAAATAATTTAAATAAAATACGAAAATAATAATTAAATAATAAAAAAATATTTTTGTTATTTTTTTTATGAAAATAGAAAAGTTAGAATAAAAATAAAAGAAACAAAACAAAAAGTGAAGAAGGTGGGATTCGAACTTTCAACCTCTCACACTCACAACTCCTTACATACGGTCTCTTGCCAATTGTGTCATTTTATTCATTCGAAATAAAGTGGCACTAGAAACTATGTAAAGGTAGGACAAATTTGGGGTGCAACAAATGCCCCTATTTAAATAGCTTCACCGGATGATTTGAGCAGCGGAGACTCGAGAAATCGCGGTGAAAGGGATTTAAATACAGATAACCGAAAATTTGGCCCCTAGATGCAGTGATATGCAATGATATGGACAAAATAACACGAACTATAATGCTGACAATGCCATAAATCTAATATGATGCGTATGATGGAATGATAAATGCAAGGATGCAGACGACACGACGACATAGGGGACAGACGCGACGAGTAACTACACTGGGGAATACGACGCACTGGTGGAATAGCGTGACAATTGTCACTTTAGAACGAACAGTAACACAGGATCCACACGGCGGTAGGATTAGGTAAACAACAAGTGCTGGAATTTCCGGATCATTCCTTTAAGCGAAGAGATCGAGCGGGATCTTCAGGAATCATCGGAAATTATACAGAGAGAAACAAACACCAGAGATACTCGGAAAAGCCATCGAATAACCTCGGGGTCAAAGAAACAAATTTCAGGGACATCCGGAAGAACATCGAATGAACTCTAAAACATACCAGAGTTACTCGGAAAACCATCGAATAAACCCTGGGCTATATCCAGAAACAAAAGGACGACATCTATAGGAGCATGAGATGAAGACAAGTTTCTGAAGGTAAATCCAAAACATTTAGGAAAGCAATAAATGTACGGGGCAAGTTTTGAAGACCTATCCGGAAGAACATTAGATAAGCAACAAGGGGGTTCTGGAAGAACGTCAGAACAAAAACTCAGTCTGGAAAAACCTCAGAAAGAGAACAGATCCGGAAAACCATCGGATAAGATTCTGGAAAACCATCAGAATCACTTGGTATCTGGAAAATCGTCAGATAGAGTTTTGGAAGAACATCAGAACAAAGACTCGATCTGGAAAACCATCAGAAGGAGGAATTTATCTGGAAAACCATCGGAAAGATTCTGGAAAACCGTCAGAATCGTAAAAGAATATCTGGAAAACCATCAGATAAGAGATACTCAATCTGGAAAACCGTCAGAAAGAGAAACAGATCCGGAAAACCATCGGATATATCCTGGAAAACCATCAGAATTGAAGGAAAATATCTGGGAAACCATCAGATAAAAGATACTCAATCTGGAAAACCATCAGAAAGAGAAACATATCCGGAAAACCATCAGATAGATTCTGGAAAACCATCAGAATCAAGGGAAAATATCTGGAAAACCATCAGATAAAAGACTCGATCTGGAAAACCATTAGAAAGAGGAATAAATCCAGAAAACCATCGGATAGATTCTAGAAAACCGTCAGAATCGTAAAAGAATATCTGGAAAACCATCAGATAAAAGATACTCAATCTAAAAAACCATCAGAAAGAGAAACAGATCCGGAAAACCATCGGATAGATCCTGGAAAACCATCAGAATCGAAGGAAAATATCTGGGAAACCATCAGATACGTAACAACAAAGTTCTGGAAGAACATAAGAACAACGAGACTCAATCTAGAAAACCATCAGAAAGAGACATTAAAATCAGGGTACCAGACATCCAATAATGGCTTTGAATGACAGGTATAAACACAATATATGAGAATAGTATTGGACGTAAAAGGAATAGGCATATCCAGAAAATCATCGGATAAGAAAAACGTCCTATCTGGAAGAACATCAGATGGACACGACACAAAGTTGTTTGGTAGGTGCCAAGTAAGTTGGACTTCGACCACAAGGTAAGACCTGGATAAAACACGACCTCGGGAGAAATGCAAATGAGGATGAAACACTCATGCTATGCATAGGTATGATATGTATATGTATATGAATTATGTTATGAGATATGATCAAATGCAAATGCAGATGTCGACGACAAGGCTCGACTCTTCTGGTAAGATGACAAGACTGGAAAACTGATTCCTCAACTCGGAGATCACTGCCACTTGCTAAATTGTAATCAGGTTGATGGTCCTAATAGGAAGGATGGAAAGCCGCTTGGAGATCTTTCAAATAAACTGCCCCAGATTAAATTTTCCATTACAGATGAACTGATAATTGCTTCAGCTTGTCTGATTCTGAAAATGACTGTTTTACTGTACCCTTGAAAGGTTTGCCCCAGTCCGAGTCTTGAAAATCTCATGGATAAACCAGATCTGAGAAGACTTTGCCCCTGATAGGATCACTTGACCAAGTTTCTCGATTGTTTGAAAATTCCTTAGAGGAAAGCCAGTTTGCCAACAAAAATATTCATACAAATATGTTAATGCAAAGTTCATGCAACTTTTGAAATCAAAATTATTTTTGAAAGATGAAAAATAAATGAGTCTTCGGTTAGAACATGGCGGTTCAGGACGCTCAAAGTTTAATACAGGTATACGACCAAAATAAATGATTCACAAAGATCTTTAGGAGTCATCTTACGCAACCTTACTGTAGTATGCATTCAAAATAACCTTGTTTCAATTAGGTCTTTTGAGGGTTGTAACGTGGTCTGGTTCACGGTTTAAGAAACAAAGGATAAAGGCTCAAAATTTATTTGTACCCACCCAATCTACGTGATAATCTTCAGTCCTACGCTCAGTTAACTCATATGATGCATTCAGGTTCCTATAGGTTAGGAATTGCATTGATGGTAGCAGGGATGGTTCAAAAGTCAAGGGACCTACGAAAAGGCAGCCACTGCTTCTTTACAACATATGGTTCTTTTGACATTGAGGATTTTCAGGGTAAGGATTTAAAGATCTCCTCTTTTTATTATCCCTAACTTTTGCCTGAACTTTTTTTTTGTGAAGATTACAGTCAGTGGGATGCCCCAGTTTTGCCTAAGTCTCCTTCATAGGTTTTGACTTAGCGGGCTTTTTATATTTGTTTTTTTCCGAAAGAAAGAGACTGCCTATCTTAAATGATTATGGTGAACCATCATTGGCGTTTTGGCTCTAAAAAAGCATCTTCGACACTTGTTGTGTACGAAGGAAAATTGTGAGTGCGACCTTTATATGAAAGGCGTATTGTAGGAAAACACAACCAAGTTAACTGAGAGCTACCCATGCCCCAAGGTTAAAATTGCGGGTTTTTTTGTAAAGAAAGAAACTCCAACTTCAAGTATTTCATCCCTCATTAGCTCACGCACTCTGGCTTTCAGTGCAAAACAATGCTCCAAGTCGTGGCCTAAAGCACCCTCATGAAAAGCGCACTGGAAATCAGCCCTGACTCCAGCTGGAAGAGGATTAGGAGGAGGTGGTAAAGCCCTGGTAGTAATCATCCCTCGTTGAACCAAGTACGGATATAGCTCTGTGTAAGTCATAGGAATAGGATCAAATTGGTTCCTATTTCGAGACTGGTCTTGTCTAATAACTGGACGTTGAGCGGTCTGAGCTGGCTGTGGAGCAACAACAAGTTGAGATCCCTGGCAAGGCTTTCTTGATTCAGTCATGACAGCATTGGTCTGCTCTTCCTTCCTCTTATGGAAATTCCCATAGGATTTCTTTGCACCATTAGAAGATTCGGCAGCTTTGGATACCTTCCCATTTTTCAAACCTTCTTATAACCTTTGGCCAATAGTCACCAGATCTGTAAAGCTTGAAGAGACACTCCTAATCATCTTTTCCCAATATAAAGGAGACAAAGTATCCATGAACATTCTTGTCAGTTCCTTCTCTGCTATAGGGGGTTTGACTTGGGAAGCTAACTCCCTCCAACGCTGAGCATACTCCTTGAACGACTCTTTTTCCTTCTGAGACATACTTTGAAGCTGACGGCGATCGGGAGCCATATCCAAATTGTATTTGTATTGCTTCATAAAAGTATTGGCGAGTGTTGCACCCCAAATTTTGACCCCTTAGATTCTCATTATCATTTTAGGAGCATACTCATGAATTTTCTAACCTTAACCCAGTGCAAGTCTGTCTTTGTCAAATTGCAGATGAATCAGGGTTTTCGTGCAATCAAAATCGAAACTTCAGGGTTTGTGATTAGTCAATGTTTTGGGCTCATTCAGATAGGAAACAAGGTCAAGGGTATTATATAATGTCAATTGAGAAGCCAATGTGAGGTTGTTGCCCCAGAATTCAGAGCAATGCATTTCAGAGCACCCGATTAGGGTTTTGGACTAGTAAAAGTCAACTGTAGTTTGACTTTGTTGTTGGAAGATGTTTAAATGGTTAGATTGTGATTCATGAAGTTCATATAGCTTAATAAAGTTCATCCAAGAAGTTTCAAAGGCTCAGGAGGCCCAGAATGTCAACAGGCGACTCGGTAATCACCGATCGGTCGTACGGTTGACCGAAAAGTCAACTCTCCAACTTTTAGGAATTGGAATCCAAGTTGTGAAACAAAGTTGTTCCTTATGTCGTATTGGACTTGCATATCAATTTTCATGACCATTGGATCAAGGATGAAGGAGCAATGGAAAAATCGGGAAATTAGGGTTTTGAAAGGGGCTAAACCATAACTCCTTAACCACACATCCAATTGAGCTGGTTCAAAGCTCATTTGGAAGCTCTTGACAAGTCCTACAAAAGTCCCTAAGTGGTCCATGATCAGAAAATGCATAGATTTTGAGTTATGATCAAATTCATTTCAAGAGGGGAAAAAGACTTGGGGAAATTTCATTTTTAAGTTCATTTTTTAGCAACTTTGGATGGCTTTTTGGCCAAGTTCCTTTGGGAAATTGAAACTCATGAAAACATGAATGTTTTAGAGCTATGTGAGGGCTTTCTAAAAAGTACTAGCACATCTCAAAATGATTTGTGAGCTGAAAGTTATGGTCATGGTAAGTTGGTGGTTTTTCACTTTAGTCCCACATTGTCCAAGTTTCAAAATGCATTCTTTCATCAAAGTTGGCCAATCTCAGCTTATCAAACATGTTGTATCTGATATATGGAATGTTTGTAGCATGAAAGAATCAATGAATTATGCAGAACTTGAATTTTCAAAGCCAAAGCGAGTGGCTTGCAAGTTGTTTTGCAACTTGCATTCAAAAAGTAAAAATAAGCATGAGGTGTAAAAGTAAGTCTGAACCAGCCTTAATGCTATTCCTCTAGCCTGCAATTAGCCACCAAAATTCATCATTTTTCTTGACTAAAGAGGCCTGCCTTGCAGCCAAGGAAACCTTCCTAGGGAGGTTTCTTCCAAATGTGCCAAAACCTTTCTTCAAAGTGAAGAAATCCTCAAATCATCCCCTCACTCCACTTGCCTATAAATAGGACTCTCCCCCACCTCATTTTGATCATCAACAACATTCTAAAAACCAGAATAAATCTCTATCCCTTTCCTCTTGCCTCAAAACTTCAAAATCACAAATCTCACTTTTCACTAGAAAGCTCAAAAATCTGTCTTGGTGCAAAGGGCTGCCAAAAGCATTTCTCTACATTCCAACACCCCAACAAGCATCCATACAATCCCTAAATATGGTATAGAAGGTTTCTAAACCATTAAACCACCCAAAAACTTCACCAATCAAAAAGTCAAATCTTACACCAAAATACTTTGACCAAAAGCTACAAATCCTTCCAAATCTTGTTCTAAGCACTTTCCTAGCGTTTTAATCATCCTAACACCTCTTATATATCGTTTTTCAACTGTCCAAAGTGTTAGAATTCATTGGTGAGACCTATTTCTCCATTTGGCATCATAGTTGCATTTTGCTTAAAAGTGAAGAGAAGAGTCAAGGCAAGAAAGTAGATTGAAGTTCTCTGGGTTTCTTAGCTATTCTAGCTTGTTCAACAAGGTCTACAAGAGGTAAGTAGTTTACCAACATTACCCTTTGCATCATTTTTCATGTCTTTGCATTTTTAAGCATTATGGAGAAATTTGAAGCTATGAACATGTAGCAATTTTCATGACATTTGGTATTGGATGAATGATTGAATTTTATGAATGTTAACATGTGTATTCAACTTATTCTTGTCAAGTTTTGCTATTGGTATGTTGAAATTTGGTGTTATGTTGTCCAAACAGTTTTTGAGTAAAATTGTTAGCTCATGTTTTGTTGCCTTCACACAAGTTTGGTGGATTTTTGATGTTGTTAATTTCTGGTGTCTTGTGTTATATTTTATGCTCAGAAATGTTACCCTTGGTTTGCCTCAATCTAGAATGTTGGCATTAGGTCACTAGCTTTGTTTTTGGTTTATACACTAGTCTTGTTTTGGGGATGGTTTTGCTTTTGCATTACTAAGTTGACTGCTGCTGGATGAATCATAAGCTGCTTGCATTTATGAGCTAGGTTTAAATTGGCTGCTACATTTTAGTAGGCAGTATGGTGTGTATATTTGCAGTTGATGTTAGAAAGACATGAGGGCCATTGAGGGAAGGGTTGAAATGGACTGCTGCTATTTGTTGGAGTTAGTTTTGCTTGAAGCATTATCCTACTGCTAGAAGCCCCAATCATTAGGCAACTTTAGGACAGTTATGATTTTTTAGGACAAATTGGATTTATGTTTTTTTGATTTGAAACTTGTGTACTGGGGGTTGTTTGTGTGTCTGCTTTCAAAACCACCCTTTTGAATCCTTATGATTAAACTTCTAGCTGTGCTGTTCAAGAGTACCTTGCCAACTGTTGGATTTATGTGTGAGAGTGTGAACATACTTTGATTTTTGGAGCTGAAGCCACTATTCTGTGTGGCTGCTACAAGTCTTTTGTTTGAAGTCTTTGCTGTTGTTTCCAACTTAGTGTCCTACCATATATGACTGTGACCAGTCTATTTGGTTCTAAGGATTTAAACCTTTGTCCCATCTTGTAAATAGTTCAAGCAGTTTGTGGCAAGTTTAGGTTTGGCTGTTTTTAAGCTCATAAGTATTGATTACTAGAGGCTGGAATTCACACCAGGTTATGGATGTGGCTGTCATGAGGATAGTTTGTGGACTGGATGTGGTTGCCATTTGGAGATTGCAATGAGGGAATGTTTCTATTAAATAAGGAGAGTTTACACTGTTTTGTTGTTAGTCATGTGGACTATTTTGAATTATGATGATTGCAGTTTAGGGTTCTAGACAGGTCTGCCACCAGATTTTTGGGCTTGAATGTGGCTTAGCTTTAGTTTTCCTTGGCTATTTCTGTTTTACAAACCAGCAACCATGGTATATTCATCTTGCTGTTATTAAAGATTGTTGGTTACCTCTCTTTTTCTCAAGCTTATTAGTTTTCCTTAAAAAAAATCACAGCTGGTGTGACTCATGAATTTTAGTAACTTAGGTTATTGTCATCATCAACTTGAGATACTTTTTGTATGTGTTCATCATTGTTTGTGGATTTGGATGCTGCATCATGCCTGCTGTCATTACACAGTTTTTCTTATAATACCATTTCAAAACAATTTTGCAACTCACACCTCATTTCTCATTCTAATTTTGTTCTGCTTAAACTAACTGTTGAAATACATCACATATATCATTTCTAACATGTTCAAACCCTCATTGGAGTATTACAACAATTGGTTTATGTTTTGGATTTCAAAATGCATCTTTTAGCAAAATTGCAACTTGACATGCCAATTTCACAAACTGATTGCATTGAGCTTCCTTTTGGACTTAGAATCATTCATCACCATTTATGTAAGCTGTGTGTGGCTTTGGTTTGGATTGAAAAGTTTTGGAATTGGAAATTCACCTCATCATGCATAATGCTCATAACAAGTACAGCTCCAATACCATTTTCATAGCAGTTTTCTTTTTGGCATTAGTTAGTGTTCATACTCATTCAGTATCATAAATATGAGGTGTGTACATGATTGGATTAACCTGAAATCATTTTGAATTGAAACTGCCATGGTTCATGCATATCACTCATGTTAAAGTTGCAACTCACATACCACTTTTCACCACAGCATAAATTGAGCCTTATCCTTTACATACATTCATTCCTTATCACTTATATGTTGTGTGAACATAATTTTCTTGATTCAAAACTAGCTGTCACGAATGGTATGCTCCAAAATGCATTTTTTTAACAAAAATACCACTTGACATGTCACTTTCACAAACTGTTTGCATTTAGCTTGGTTTAAGTGTTAGAATCTTTCATCATCATTTATGTGAGCTGTGTGTATACTTGGTTTGGATTAAAAATGGTTGGATTAAGTTGTTCATAGCAAAATGCATTTCAAAACACACAAACACACCTGCTATCGAATTTTCCAGTAGGAGGAGAATCTCAGAAAAATAATGGCACCATCATGATCCTCATGTTTTTCTGGTCCATTTACATATAAATTTTGTTGCGTTTGGTTGAGAAACGAGAAAGTTACGGTAGAAAACGTAAATCACCTTTTATGTGTTATGTTTGGCCCAGAAATTCAAAGTAGGTACTCTTATTAATTAAAGGGGTGGCTTATACAAACATATGTATAGCCACCCCGGTGGTAAGCCCCTTATGCCAAACACACCTTGTACCTTGCACGCAAGAGTTCGACCCCTGAGGAGGGCAACTCTTTTATTAATTTTTGTAATTTTTTACCAAACTTTGAAAATTCATAACTCTCTCAATTTTAATCGTTTTTCACCCGTTCTTTTTTCACTGTGTTCATCTTGATGTATACTTTCATGTCATATTTTTTTATTTCCATGTTTGACAAATGTTTCATCTATTTTAACTGTGTGCAAGTTATGTACTTTCTGTGACCGTATTGACAGATGCAAATGAATTTTCCTTTGTTATACTTGTGTTTTTCCTGTAATATTTGTTTGCATTCTCATCCTTAAGTGTTTGCTAACATGTTTAAAGTTTCATTTTTGGTTGTTACCATGTCCATGATGTTGCACCTCGAAAAATCACGGAGACATTTCGGAGAAACGACCCTTGCGCGAAAGGCGCGGAAATGCGGTTCGACAGAGTCGCCACCGAACTTTATTTTTCCCAAATAAACGGGAGAGGAAAATATCGAGAAAACCTCTTAAAGTGAAAAGGATAGGAACAGGGCTGTCATAACCATGTTCCGGGTTTGGGAGTCGGTTACGCGAGGGGAAGGTATTAGCACCCCTCACGTCCGTTGTACTCAACGGGAACCTCTTAAGGTATTTTGTGGAGAGTGTTGTCTAGGTTTATTTGCTTTTCTTCTCGTTGATAAGGAGAATTGGTAGGTTAACAGGATAAAGACGCTAGTGGGAAATGGGTGGTTAGAGGATAGGGTGCTCGCCAAGGATTGGGGCCTTTGTGCCTACGTATACTCATTCGGACGAGAATGAGAAATCAGAGCGTCGTAGTTCAACTACGGGAAAGGGTGGGATAATGGTGGACGAAATAATGGAGGAAGATAGAAGTGTGCTCGCCAAGATCATCGCAATCTTGTGCCTACGTATCTTATATTCGAGAATGAATAAAGAATCAGAGCATCCGTAGTTCGTGGTAACAACCACGAAAAGATGAGGTTTGAAATAGGTTGAGAAACGAAAGAGTGACTGACAAGCAACCCAAGGGCATGCCTCAAGAGCTTGTCACTCAAGAACTCAAGAAATGCGCGATTCCAAGAACTCAATTCTTTCGAAAAATTGGGTTTGAAAAGAATTGGATGTTTTAAAATCGAAAGAATGAATTAATAACAACTCAAGAGCGCGTCTTAAGAGTTATTCATTCGAATATTCAAAGAATGATAGATTCTAAGAATATCCCTCTTTCGTAAGTTTTAAAAATGTTAGTAGAAGGATTGAATCGAAAATGGGGATGCGAGGCAAAAGGAAGTTGGTTTGAAACTGGTTTGACGACGAGTCGAGAACCAGATTGAAGATAGAACCGACTTGACGACGTGTCAAGGGTTAAGATTGTGAGAAACGATATTAGTCCCTAAGGGTGCCCCTAATATCGAAACCAAGAGGAATTGTGAAGTGTGTGCGAAATGTCGATGGTTGCGAATGCGTGCGAGCACTCGACTTAGGAGAATGTTTGAAAATGATTTGGTTTGAAAAGGTTGAAAGATAATAACTCAAAAGTGTGCCTCAAGAATTATTCACTCGAAGATTCAAGGAATGCTAGATTCCAAGAACCTCCTTCTTTCTGAGTTTGAATTAAGAAAAATGTTGAGAAAATATTTTGGATTGAATCGAGGATCTGAAAAGTTAAGAAAAAATGTTGAGAAAATATTTTGGATTGAATCGAGGATCTGAAAAGTTAAGAAAAAATGTTGAGAAAATATTTTGGATTGAATCGAGGATCTGAAAAGAATTTGCGGTACGAGAGGTGAGAATGTGAGATTGATTTTGAAAAATGACGATTTATTTAGTAAATGAGACGTCGGCCTCACAACCAATTAATCGGGGTATTATCGAGATGCTAGATCTCAACCACACCTTTTTCATTCGGAAAATGTTCGGATGAACAACAGAAATATCACACGGAATGCTAGATTCCTATGATATTTCTTTGTCCAAAAAGAGTATATTTAAAAAAAACGAAAAGTCGAACAATATATTATTTAAGGTGTACACCTCAATAATGATCGTCCAAAAATCCAAGAAGTGCTAGACTTCAAGGATTTAGTTTTTTCGTAACTTGATTGAAAAATAATTTAGCAGTAAAAATAAATATATATTGAAATATGATTTAAAATAATATCAAATTTTGAAAATAAAGTTTGAAAATAGTTTGTATGTTAAAAATAAATTAATTTAGTATTAAGAAAAATAATTAATCAAAATTTAAAAGTAAGTTTAAAAATAGATTTTTGAATTGTCTAAAAACAAACTATTTATTAAATAAAATAAAAATGATTTTAATTAAAAGATAAATATTCAACTAGTAAATTAAAATGTACTTGGAAAATTCTAATCTAAATTTATTAAGGAAAAATGAATAGTTCTAAGTTATAAAATAATTTAAATAATAACAGTATAATAATAGCACTTAGTGTATATATAAATGGATAATTAAGAATTTCGCATGCTACCGTTCTCTGCTGCAAATCCGCCTTGTCAACCTGTTTCCCAATGCATGAACACCAACCTTCAACCAAAATAATTCATTAACATGTGAAATAAACTGTCCTGACAACAAACTAATAATATCAAGGCCATGGATTTAGTGCATCATGGATTTAGTGCAGCAAGACTATCGGCACAGTGGTAACAGTAGTAACTTTAGCGTATATAATTTTAACAAGAACAACCAAAAGAAACAAAATGCAGTAGCACAACCAACAAGTCCTACTAATGTACAAAAGAATCCTATGCACTAATAAACAAAACGCATGAGGTATGGTATGAATATGCTATCTTCATAAACAGCAGACCCACCCAATAACCACAATATCGTTGAACTCAAATAGATAACCCTGTTCAGAACCCAACACATCAACTTCAGGTCAGTACCTCACCAAAGTTCTTACAAATAATGAATCCAAACATTTATTAAAACAAAATAATTCATAAGAACAAATCCTAACAAACACAAATCGCCAAACCGACTTAACATTACATACATAAAACAGGACCGTGGCTTAACATTAACACAGTTATGACACTGATTTTGAAAGAAAAAAAAACAGACATAGAACAACTAACATGACATAATAAAATACAAACTACGAAAATTGTCACAATATTCTAACAAATAATAGCAGTTCAGCAATAGTAATAATAAACAGAATCTGCAAATTGAAAGTTGAGAGATAAGCATAGCGTGTAGATTCGAAAGCCAACCAACTGGAAGTCGGACTGTTCTTGTAAATCTGCGGTTGAGAAACACGAACTAAGACGCCATTGTTGGACTCTATGAATCGAATGAGCTCTGAACAACGTCTACCACGGCTGAGTTTGGACTCCGCAATGAAAAGGGCAACCTGAAGCTCGACGGCACCGCTCGTAGTTGCTGAGAAACCGTCGCCGTTATTGTTGCATCATCCACCCTGTTGTGGTTGTTGTTTCGTAAACCCGTTTTCCGTCGTCGAAAATGATAAGTAGAAGAACAGAGGTTCACGAAGGTTTTATATTGAAGGAAACGGAGAAAGTGGGTAACAATGGATGGTGATGAGCTGATGTTGGTGGCAGATTCGCAGTGAGGGAGCAAAGGGTTCGAAGAGGGTTATGATGGTGAAGATGGTTATGAAAATCGAAAACTGAAGGGGACAATAAGGCGGCGGTGATTAGGGTTAAATGTTGGAGGAGGCCACTGATTTCGTTTGAGAGAAAGATAATGAATAGTGAATTCAATTTTGGTTTTTTTGCTGAATGAAATCTCCCTCTTTCTTGTATGCATCCGAAACGGGCCTCTCACTAATGGGCCTTCCATTCTCTCTAAAAAACTGACCTTCTTTTTTTAATTAATAATAAAACAAATACTAATAATATAATTTTATAATTACAAACGAAATTAATATTAACAACTAATTAATACCCAAATATTAACAATAATCCTTAAATAAATATTAACAATTAAATAAACAATAAAAATATATAAAAGTAAACTAAAATTTATAAAAACAAAAAAATAATTACTAAAAAAAAATATTATTAATAATATTTAAAAAAGAAAAAGTTTAAGAAAATAATATTCACAAAAAAAAATTAAAGCCACGTGTCACACTTTTATTAGATGAAAAATAATATATGTTGGAAAATCCCCTGGTGGCAAGCGGACACGTGTCTAAATAACCCGAAATTAAACAAATAATGCAAGAATGAAATAAGAGCAAAAAATGTAAAATATTAAAAGTGGGTAGGACAAATTTAGGGTATGACAGATGTCCCTATCTAATAGGCTTAAACCTAGGGAAATGGACTGCTACAGCGTTCGTTTTCCCGAGGTAGAAGTCAATTAGATATGAAGAAAACCCTGAATTTGTCCGAAAGAAAATGGATGATTGGAAATTGAAATACTGGATAAATGTGAACCTCTGAGTAAACTGTAAACAACTGGCAAAAAAGGTCGTCATCACCAAAAGGATGATGGGATGAAACACACACAGCTACTACCACCAAAAGGATAGTAGAGCAAAACATAATCGCACAATCTGACATTAATGACTATGACAGACCCCCCCACCAAAAGGATGACGGAGTGAAACTCACACAAAACAATATCGCACAATCTATCATTAATCCAAGTGACAGACCCTCCACCAAAAGGATGACGGAGCGAAACACAAACAAACTATCACACAATCTATCATTAATGACCATGATAGACCCCCCACCAAAAGGATGACGGAGTGAAACACAAACAAACTATCGCACAATCTATCATTAATGACCATGATAGACCCCCCACCAAAAGGATGACGGAGCAAAACACAAACAAACTATCGCACAATCTATCATTAATGACCATGATAGACCCCCCCACCAAAAGGATGACGGAGCGAAACACAAACAAACTATCGCACAATCTATCATTAATGACCATGATAGACCCCCCACCAAAAGGATGACGGAGCGAAACACAAACAAATATCGCGCAATCTATCATTAATGACTATGATAGACCCCCCACCAAAAGGATGACGGAGCGAAACACAAACAAACTATCACACAATCTATCATTAATGACCATGATAGACCCCCCACCAGAAGGATGACGGAGCGAAACATAAAAAAACTATCGCACAATCTATCATTAATGACCATGATAGACCCCCCACCAAAAGGATGACGGAGCGAAACACAAAAAAATATCGTGCAATCTATCATTAATGACTATGATAGACCCCCCACCAAAAGGATGACGGAGCGAAACACAAACAAACTATCGCACAATCTATCATTAATGACCATGATAGACCCCCCACCACAAGGATGACGGAGCGAAACACAAACAAATATCGCGCAATCTATCATTAATGACTATGATAGACCCCCCACCAAAAGGATGATGGAGCGAAACACAAACAAACTATCGCACAATCTATCATTAATGACCATGATAGACCTCCCACCAAAAGGATGACGGAGCGAAACACAAACAAATATCGCGCAACCTATTAATAATGACTATGATAGACCCCCCACCAAAAGGATGACGGAGCGAAACACAAACAAACTATCGCACAATCTATCATTAATGACCATGATAGACCCCCCACCAAAAGGATGATGGAGCAAAACACAAACAAATATCGCGCAATCTATCATTAATGACTATGATAGACCCCCCACCAAAAGGATGACGGAGCAAAACACAAACAAATATCGCGCAATCTATCATTAATGACTATGATAGACCCCCCACCAAAAGGATGACGGAGCGAAACACAAACAAACTATCGCACAATCTATCATTAATGACCATGATAGACCCCCCACCAAAAGGATGACGGAGCGAAACACAAACAAATATCGCGCAATCTATCATTAATGACTATGATAGACCCCCACCAAAAGGATGACGGAGCGAAACACAAACAAATATCGCGCAATCTATCATTAATGACTATGATAGACCCCCCACCAAAAGGATGACGGAGCGAAACACAAACAAACTATCACACAATCTATCATTAATGACCATGATAGACCCCCCACCAGAAGGATGACGGAGCGAAACATAAAAAAACTATCGCACAATCTATCATTAATGACCATGATAGACCCCCCACCAAAAGGATGACGGAGCGAAGCACAAAAAAATATCGCGCAATCTATCATTAATGACTATGATAGACCCCCCACCAAAAGGATGACGGAGCGAAACACAAACAAACTATCGCACAGTCTATCATTAATGACCATGATAGACCCCCCACCAAAAGGATGACGGAGCGAAACACAAACAAATATCGCGCAATCTATCATTAATGACTATGATAGACCCCCCACCAAAAGGATGATGGAGCGAAACACAAACAAACTATCGCACAATCTATCATTAATGACCATGATAGACCTCCCACCAAAAGGATGACGGAGCGAAACACAAACAAATATCGCGCAACCTATTATTAATGACTATGATAGACCCCCCACCAAAAGGATGACGGAGCGAAACACAAACAAACTATCGCACAATCTATCATTAATGACCATGATAGACCCCCCACCAAAAGGATGATGGAGCGAAACACAAACAAATATCACGCAATCTATCATTAATGACTATGATAGACCCCCCACCAAAAGGATGACGGAGCAAAACACAAACAAATATCGCGCAATCTATCATTAATGACTATGATAGACCCCCCACCAAAAGGATGATGGAGCGAAACACAAACAAACTATCGCACAATCTATCATTAATGACCATGATAGACCCCCCACCAAAAGGATGACGGAGCGAAACACAAACAAATATCGCGCAATCTATCATTAATGACTATGATAGACCCCCACCAAAAGGATGACGGAGCGAAACACAAACAAACTATCGCACAATCTATCATTAATGACCATGATAGACCCCCCACCAAAAGGATGATGGAGCGAAACACAAACAAATATCGCGCAATCTATCATTAATGACTATGATAGACCCCCCACCGAAAGGATGACAGAGCGAAACACAAACAAACTATCGCACAATCTATCACCAATCCAAGTGACAGACCCTCCACCAAAAGGATGACGAAGCGAAACTCACACTAACAATACCGCACAATCTATCACCAATCCACGTGACAGACCCCCCACCAAAAGGATGACAGAGCAAAACTCACACAAACAGTATCGCACAATATATCACCAATCCACGTGACAGACCCCCCACCAAAAGGATGACGGAGCGAAACTCACACAAACAATATCGCACAATCTATCACCAATCCAAGTGAAAGACCCCCCACCAAAAGGATGACGGAGCGAAACTCACACAAACAATATCGCACAATCTATCACCAATCCAAGTGACAGACCCCCCACCAAAAGGATGACGGAGCGAAACATACACACAGGTTGCTATCCCCAAAAGGATGATAGAACAAACACAAATTTGAAGGTTACCAACACCAAAAGGATGCAGGCTAGGTTGAACCAACGAAGTTCGGCTATCACCAAAAGGATGATATTAAGGTAATTGACAACAGTCACGCTTGCTGTATACAACTCATTGGGGAACACCCAAGAGGAAGATTGGATTGAAATGAATCAACGGGGTACGCCCACCATCTTGCTTAGAGATCATAATTTTGTTGAAATGATTTCATGGTTACGCCCATGATCTCTGAAGAGGATGCCCCTGACTGGGCTGAATTTGTTCTGATATCTTGCTTTGCTCAACAAAAGGTTGAACAACTTCATGAGGAACGCTCACGGTTTTGCTGAAGATCCCCCTATATAGGCTGAATCTTGCATTAAACTTCTTGGATTTACCCAACAAAAGGTTGAACAACTTCGTGGGGAACGCCCACAGTCTGGAATGGTATGCCCCTGGCTAGGATGTATGTTAACTTGAAGATCTGATCAACCACGAGGTTGAAATATGTCATGGGAGATACCCATGGTCTTGAAAAGAATGCCCTTGACTAGGCTGAATCTTGCTTTGAATATTTTGAAATTTTGTGGGAGAAACCCACAATCGCAGAAGATTGCCCCTGACTGGGCTGATGATTGCTTTGAAGCTCTTGAAAATCGTGGGACAAACCCACAATCTTGCGGAAGATGCCCCTGACTGGGCTGATGATTACTTTGAAGCTCTTGAAAATCGTGGTACAAACCCACAATCCTGCGAAGGATGCCCCTGACTGGGCTGATGACAGTCTTGGAAGTCTTCGAGATTGATCCTGGACCTTGACTTGCATATATGTGTCGCTACTGCGAAAATCGGTGCCAGCTAAACAGAAGAGTCGCCACCATGCGTTATTTATCCCAACGGAGGGAAAGGAAACGCTCAGAGTAATCCTACCGCAAGGACGGGAAAGGAATGGTCATCGCAACCAAATCCTGGATTCGGAAGTCGGTTACGCAAGGGGAAGGTATTAGCACCCCTCACGTCCGTCGTACTCGACGGGATCCAAGCTTGCTTGGTTTGTCTAAAAGATGCAAAACAATCTATCTACGGCTGCTAAATCTAAACGGAAAGAAACTGACTCGATAGAGCATCGCACTCTATGCCTACGTATTCTCAAGAGAGAAAGTTAGAGACATCGTAGTTCGGGAAACTACAGGGAATTGGCTCGCCAAGACTTCGCGTCTTGTGCCTACGTACTTCCACACAGCGTGAAAGATCAGAGCTTACGTAGTTCAGGCTAACTACTGCTAGACAGGGTGTTCTCGATCACACAGGGGTGAGAGATTAAGTTGGTTTGAAAGGTACGGGGACTACGGGAACTAAAACTACGGTCTGGTCTCAAATGCACAGGGGCAAGAGAAAAGGATAACATCAGTCGTCAGCGGGAAAGTCTCGATCGCACAGCAGCGAGAGAACATAAAGGTTAGTTGTTAGTGTGCTTGCTAGGATATCGCATCCTATGCCTACATATTCTCATTCGGTATGAGAAATCAGAGCAGCTGTAGTTCAGCTTACTACAGCTAACCGAGGAAAAAGGGAAAAGGGAGCTCGCTAGGATACGGCATCCTATGCCGACGTACTCTCGTCTGATATGAGAGATCAGAGCTAACATAGTTCGACTACCTACGGGAAAGGAGGGGAAGGTTGCTCGCTAAGATACGGCATCCTATGCCTACGTACTTTCATACAGCATGAAAGATCAGAGCAAACGTAGTTCGGGCTACGGAAGACACAGATTTGTCTGTTTATCTTTAATCCTTCTGAAAAAGGTTTTCTCCTGATTACGGGTTCAAGCGGACAAAAATGACATTTTGATTGGGTTTCAGTCTTTTATACAAGAACTGTCTTTTATTGATGTTTGAAATCTTATTACTATGTTTTGAATGATTTTGAGATAGAAGAGAAAGTACTCTAAAAACCTATGGTTGAAATGGGAATCAAAATTATCCTAATGTTATCATGCATGGATGAACACCTAATGTCTATCATATTTATCTCTTGCAAAGAGAAAAACAGAGATCCTAAGGGATAAACAGAAAAGAAACAGCAGATATACAGTAAAGCAGTAAAATGCATGAGATGCAGCAACACAAGCGAGGCAAGGGAGCCCCACTCAACCTCGAACCTGGGAAAACAATAGGCAAAATGAAACAACTTCACTTCAAACCTATGGGAAAATTAACAAACAATACAGCAAAGAAAATAAAACCCCAAAACCAGCTCTGACAGCACACCAGCTCCTACCGCAGCAGCTCTGAAAAACATCAAACTCTGACAGTTGATTAACTGCAAAACAGTAACATCTTCAAATGAACCCCAAAATCAACTCTTCAATGATCCTTTAAACTCCAAGCAAACACCAAGCTTTAGCAAGCAATGAACCCTAACAGTTGACAGCTTCAGACAGCAGACAGCTTCAAACAGCGGTAAAACCCTAATCCAACAGTTGAGCAGCTTTGACAGGCACAAGCTTCTCCTTTATCCATCTTCAATGCAATGAACTTTATCTTCAATGAACTTCTATCTTCAAGGCCAGCACTCCAGAAGAGAATCACTTAACAGAATAAGTTGGATGTTAAACAACTTATTGACAACCAAAGGAAGCCTATAAGTGTTTACCATTATGAGAGACAGGTTCCCTCAAAGTTCTACTTCCAAGATAAGCCACTTATCCCTCCAAAGGAGGGATGTGAATATCTTAGAAGGACTTTTAGTCATTGGGAGGAATGGAAGCACAAGATGCTTTCCATGTTTGCAAGAAGAAATCAATCTAATCTAAGGCTCTCCCTATTTCTCCTATCTCTTAAGTCTTCAAAAACCAACCTCTAGGAGAGGAATCTTCAAGCACAAGAATCCCCCAGCTCCAAGCATTGATACTTGCCTTCAATCTTCTCACATGCTTCCCCATGCTCCATAAGCCAAACCCAAGCCCCACACCCCAAAGAAATACCCAAAACCCAAGCAAACAAAACAATATCCCAAGGGGGAAACACACCAATATCACCCAATTTGCAAAAATCAGAGAAAATAGTAATACTCCTCCTAAAATCCTAGATTTATTTCTAAGGGATCCTAACTAGGTACCCTATACCCCATATAAACCCCAAGACCTAAATCAATTTTAAAACTCCAAAACTATGCCCTAAACTGCACCTAATTGTTGTGAAACCCTAATTCTGATACCTCTCCTATCTACCTCTTAAATTAATCTAAATTTTAGTCACAAAAATATGAAAAACTTCCTAGGGGTACATGCTTCCTTAATCTAATTAACCTCACAAGAATCAATCAAAAATCATGCACCAAACTCTCATACTAAATTCAGAAAAATCAAGTACTAAACAAATGCAAAATAAAAGCAATAATATTGTAAAATATGCCAAAAATATAAAAATGCATGAAATCAATATTTTTATTATTTCACAATTTTCTAGAGGTCCTAAGGAAACTAGGGGAAAAAATCCCATCCTAAAATGATTATTTTTCAATTTATTATGAATTATTTACTAAACTATATGCAAACATGAAAAAAAAAATGAAAATCAATTAAAAATGAAAAATATGTGTGGCGAATAGCAAATATTTACAGTTCAAAGGGAATTGGGCTCAGGAGGGGGGTGCAGGTATCACACTGCGCTAGGCCCAAACTTATTCAGACAATCAAAGAAAAAAAACTAGAAAAAAAAAAGGAAAAGGCTGGGGGGCGAATAGCAATATTTTTGCCTTGGATTTCCACTAGGCCTCCACTTAGGGGTGTGAGTAGCAAACTGGCCTAGGCCCAAACACAATTCAGCAGAGAGGGTGGTGTCATGAGGAAAACGAGTGGTATGATTAGCAAAACATCATGATGGGCCCGAGCCCGAATCCAATTCCCTCTCAGCCTTAACAAACAAAACCCTAATCCTATCTTCATCCCTCCACTGTTCATCGTCCTAGCAGCGCCGTTCTCCTCTCTCTCAGACTCTCTCATTCCATCTCTCAATGTCTCTCTCTGTTCAATCTTCTTAGATTTTTGCTCAAACAAAACTTCCCTTGATCTTTCTATCTCTCACAATCAGTTCAACCAAGCCAAGAACATGAACAAACTTATAACAAAATTATTGTCAATCGAGTGAAGATCTGGAAGCTGATGGAGATGAAGATGTTTGAAGACAGAAGTTCTTGATGCATGCAGTTGCTTCGACGAAGTCACGAAAAATCTGGACAAAGAACCTAACATGGTGATGAGCGATTGAAGATATGATGAAGATTTGAACAAATCTGGAAAATTGTGGATGGAGTTCTTGATGATTTCTTGATGTTGAAGAACGAGGAGGCAATCTGGAAAACGATTGTATTGATGAACGTTCTTCGCGATTCCAGATGATGATGAAGGTTATTAAAGATCTGGAGATGATGTTAAGAGTTCTTGAATGTTCTTGTGAAGAACATGAAGATGACGAACACCATGAGATCGGAGACGGTTACAACAAGCTTGATGATCTTCTTTATCGGTTTCTGGAAATAGCTTGAAGATTGGATGCTGTTGATGATGACTGTTGATGAAAGACGATGAAGATTGATGAACATCAACGATTTCTGGGCGAATCTGGATGGTGAATGATGAAGAGCATGATGAGATTCTGGAAATATTGATGAAGAACATGTTGATGATCGATGATTTTCGGGCGAGATGCAAGAACAAATGAGGTTTCTGGAGAATTTGGCAGTTTCTGGCGGTTGTTACGGCAGTCCAGTGATGATTAGGGTGGCTGGCGGTGACTGTTAGGGTGGTCGCCGGCAATTGCATTCCGGCCGGTGAGGAGTTCCGGTGAAGGGATAGGTGTCAGCCATGCAATCAGAGGGAGAGGGAGAGGGACACATGTGTGAGGTGGGACTTGCATGAGCGCCAAGTGGCCTGCATGTGGAGAAGTGGAAGTGAGGTGGCACACTCTGGGTGCATGCAAAAAATGAGGTGGGAGCCCCTTGATGACACGGGTGGCACTCTACTTATAGGACACATGGCACCCATTTTTGGGCTTTTCTGATTTGGATAATGGATAGTGGCCCACTATGAAGACTAATGACTCTGATTAAAAGACTTAATGCTGATTAATGCAAGCTAATGAGTATTAAATGGCCACTTAATTGAACTACTCTAATTAACCCTAATTAAGACTAAACGAAAATAATTAAAAAAACCCTAATCAAACTTCTAATTAAACCTAATTAACCTATTAAAACAGAAAAAAAATTATTTAATATCTAGAAATCTATTTAAAATTCCAATTAAATCTATAAAATCAATTAAAAACATATTAAAATCTAGAAAAACTAATAAACCTATTAAATTCTATATCAAAAAATCTTACAACTATTTATTAAACCAACATCTCATTAGCCATACTCTCTTTTTTTAAACTATATCAAAAAAAACTATTAAAAAAATCTAAAAGGATTATTTAAAATCTATATTAAACCATTCTACTTAATGATAAAAAAACTAATATCTAATAGGCTAAAAATCTATTAAATCTATAAAAAAAAAGAATATCTATTTCAAAAAAAACTAAAATATCTAGTTATGAAATTCTATTAAAGAAAATATCTATTAAATTCTACTAAAAAAATATTAACCTATTTAATATCTAAAAAATCAAGTAAATCTATTAAAAAATCTATTAAAATGCATTAAAATCTAGAAAATAAAAGAGAACATTCTAAAAATGTCAGGAAGCCGATTAAATCGATTAGAGAACAATTGCGCAACCATAGCGAAACCCGGGCACCGAGATGGCCTGAAAACACAGGGAACGAGCACCAATTCTCAAAATACACTTATTCAAACCGGCCTGAACTGCCTGAAACGCCAGGGGCTGCAATCCCGATAAAATCAATCTGACTGAGAAAATTGCAATGCATGCAGTATGCGAATGCGAATGCAAAATGCGTCGAAATATAAACCAGATATGGGAACCGGTTGGTCAAATTTTGGGGTGCAACAGCTGCCCCTATTCAAGTGGCTTGGACCCGACTGGGTGAAGAGCGAACGACCTTCAAACAATCGAGGTACGAGACGATTGAATATTAAGAACCCAGAAATTTGCCAACCGCAGAAATAAACTGCACCAACTGCTTGGACAACACCGCCCGCTGACTGGATCTGGTTGTTACGGCAATAAACTGATCAATTAGCGACCATGCTGGGGATTATTTTCATCAGCCTGAAAAAGATTCTATCATTGCGGGGATAGAACTTTGTCCACATTCTGTCAACACAGAGAAATCCTGACGACCTCGCTGAGGAAACAGTTCTGTCAAATATCTGAACATATTATGTCTTGTCTTGAGACACATACTCTGTCTATCATGGGAAAACCATCTGCCTGAATACGAGAGATTCATCCGCCTGCTCCATACGGGGAAAGTCATCTGCCTGATTACAGGAAGCTCCATCCGCCTGCTTCGTACGGGAAAAGTCGTTTGCCTGATTACAGGAAAATCCATCCGCCTGCTTCATACGGGAAAATTATCTGAATACCGTTTCTCTGCCTACCTCTGCAGTAGCCAAATCCGTTGGTCCCATCCCACAACGACCTTGAGAAGGACTCTACTGGGGATAGTAACACGAGGAAATCCCAGCGACTTCCTTGGGAAAAATGCTTTTGTCAAATACCGGAACACAACTCACATACTCTGGCTATCCTGGGAGAATTATCTATCTGGATACCGGAAAGTTCATCCGCCTGCTTCATACGGGAAAAGTCATATGCCTGATTCATGCAGGAAAATCCATCCGCCTGTTCTTACGGGAGAATCATAACACATCTGCCTGATACTTGCAGGAAAGTTCATCCGCCTGCTTCATACGGGAACATCGTAACACATCGGCCTGGTACTTATAGGAAAGTTCATCCGCCTGCTTCTTACGAGAAAATCGTAACACCTCTGCCTGATACATACAGGAAAGTTCATCCGCCTGCTTCATATGGGAAAATCGTAACACACCTGCCTGATACTTACAGGAAAGTTCATCCGCCTGCTTCATATGGGAAAACACAACACATTTGCCTGATACATACAGGAAAGTTCAACCGCCTGCTTCATACGGGAAAATCGTAACACATCTGCCTGATACATACAGGAAAGTTCATCTGCCTGATTCTTACGGGAAAAGGTAACACATCTTCCTGATACATACAGGAAAGTTCTTCCTCCTGATTCTTACGGGAAAATATAACACATCTGCCTGATACTTACAGGAAAGTTCATCCGCCTGATTCTTACGGGAAAATATAACACATCTGCCTGATACTTATAGGAAAGTTCTTCCGCCTGATTCTTACGGGAAAATATAACACATCTGCCTGATACTTACAGGAAAGTTCTTCCGCCTGATTCTTACGGGAAAAGGTAACACATCTGCCTGATAAATACAGGAAAGTTCATCCGCCTGATTCTTACGGGAAAAGGTAACACATCTGCCTGATACATACAGGAAAATACAACACATCTGCCTGATACTTACAGGAAAGTTCATCCGCCTGATTCTTACGGGAAAATACAACACATCTTCCTGATACATACAGGAAAGCTCATCCGCCTGATTCTTACGGGAAAATCCATCTGCCTGATTCATATAGGAAAAGATAACACATCTGCCTGATACATACAGAAAAGTTCATCCGCCTGCTTCATACGGGAAAATACAACACATCTTCCTGATGCTTACAGGAAAGTTCTTCTGTTTGATTCTTACGGGAAAAGATAACATTGGATATAGCTTCCTAGCCTGTTTGCAGTAGTAGCCAACTCCACTAGAGATATTCTGAAAATAACTGCCCGACACCCGTTCCGACAACAAGTGACCACTTCTGAAATCATGATTTATGAAACCCTGAAATGTTGCCGCAACAGCCAACCTGAAGAAAACACTCCGCTGGTCGGATAAGAGAAACTTCAACCCGTAACTCTGTGGGGACTTATAACAAGAACTGTGTCATCACATGTCTCACGGCGAGACCTCGATCGTCTGGTAATAGATCTGAGATAGAACCCGTACTCCTGTTGAGAAACACACCTGAAAAGCAAAAGGTTGACCAACCTGATTTATGTTTCAAAATGTGTATGTTTGGCAATGGCGTAATGCTCCATACAGCATGGAAATGCTACGCGTTTTGGGTAGATGCAATCATGATAATGTATGCAAATGCAAATGCAGGTTCAGGTTGCTGGGGAGCTCTGATAAGCTTGCTTCATCAACACGGCTGTTGAGGACAAAAACCACCTTGTTGGGGATGAACAGATATCGCGAACTATTCTGGAAAAATAAATACCGGAAAACCACCCTGTTGGGGATGAACAGATATCGCGAACTATTCTTGCAAAATAAATGTCGGAGACACAACCAACTCTGCCGGGGAGAGCTTACACATCGATTTCCACTGGAGGAAAGAATAACACCTGCCTGGGTACAGTTTACGAACTCGGAAGTACCACATTGCTGGGGATAATCATCCTGACGAAGGCATGACAACCTGCATGGAGAAAGAAAACTATCCTCGGTAGGGAGGATCCTTTCTGAACTTACTATTTTGGTTATGCGCCATGTAAATCCTCCCAGCTGGGGATTGAATGCACGCATCTTCAACTCTCTGGGGAGTATAAACTCTGCATGAGACACTGACCCTGTCTTGCTGGGGATACCCTGTGGGGGTAAGCTGCGACTAGCTGGGGAGAGTGATCCCTCTTCGGTAAGGGATAACATCATTTCACCCTCTGGGGATGAAATGCTACCTGCATGGGGATTAGCGTCATACAAAGTCAAGTCTTTCATCACGAGCCTCCGGCTAGGGAAACATGAGTTCCATCCACCTTCTCGGAAATTTGCCCCAAAAATACCAACATGCCCCAGTCTGAACACTTCGTCTTGAAAGGAAAAGCTAGCCATGGTGCTACCTCACAATACCTTGCCCCTGAATCGGCACCAACCTTCTGATAAGGACTCTTCGATCTATGTACCCTGACGGTTAGATCTGAACTGTTTCTGCACGTCAAACCCAAAAGGATGTCCCAACAAATCTTCTGTTCTTAGGGTGATCTGCTCCGGTCTTGCAATAATCTTTTGCCCCTGATCGACTGATTCGTGGAGCAGTGCCCATAGTCGCGAGATATTTTCCAAATCTCGACCTAATTGCCCCCAGATTAACGGATTCTCGGATGTATGACTTTACTGGGGGATAACCGAATGTGCCAAGTATGATTGGACTTCTGCCAGGAATTGCTTATCCGTGCCAATGAAAATTGGACTTTTGCTGGGGAAAACAGACGGAGTCTTCCTGCATACCGTTAAGGGTTGGATTTTGAAATGATGCGCCAACACAGATTGGGCCTCCCGAAAATTGCCAATAAGGATTGGGCTTTAGGAATGGCGCGCCAATATGGATTGGGCTTCCCGAAAATTGCCCATAAGGATTGGGCTTTAGACCATCCGCGATGAGTTATATACGCATGACGCTGGGCAATATCCTGTCTGAATTCACGGTTTCTAGTTGAAGGGGCAATGGACAATAACACGATTTCCCCGACATTCGTCTCAAACTTGAAGATTGGCCGAATATGCTCAAGTAGCTCTGAGTAACTCGGATGGCACAGAGAAGAACAATTCTTTCGCCTTTGTAGCACTATGCCAGAATTGACTTTTAGCAGCGCATAGAAAGACAGCGCTTTATAACAAAACGCTGCTAAATAGTCAGTAAAAAAAAAAGAAAAAAAATTACATACCAAAGACAGCGCTTTTAAAAAAGCGCTGCTAAAGGGGGAGCCTAAGACAGCGCTTTTTAAAAAGCGCTGCTAAAAAGGGACCCTAAGAAAGCGCTTTTAAAAAGCGCTGCTAAAGGAGGACCCTTTAAAAGCGCTTTTTAAAAGCGCTGCTAAAGGGGGACCCTACGAGAGCGCTTTTTCTATAAAGCGATGCTATATGTCATTGCTATGGCACCCTATGAAAGCGCTTTTTAAAGCGCTGCTAAAGGCCTTTAAAAAGCGCTGCTAAAGGTATTAGTATAATAATTTTTATATACCCTCCAGAATTTTAAGAGAAACAGAAGTCGCGAGTTTCTTTTTTTCTTTCTTTCTCCTCTGCTCTAGCGAACGAACTTTGCCCTATATACCCTCCAGAACCATTCTGTTTCCGTCGCCCTCCCTCCGACCGTTGCCGTCGCCGTCTTCTGTTCACCGTCCGTTTTCGAGTGCCTCCGTCCATTGCATTTCCAACATTGTTACGATATGTGTAGTTTTACTATGGTTTTCTTTTTTATTGATCTTTTCACCATTGTTATATATTTCTTTGAACCTTGATATATGATATATGATAGATTTATTAGAAAATATTTGTTGTAGCTTTATTGGAAAATATTGGAAAATATATGATAGATTTATTGGAAAATATTTTTGTTGATGAAACTTTTGGTATTAAAATTGAAACAATCTGTTTGTAGAGAGAAGGAATGTGCTTCATGTTTTATATATATATATATATATATATATATATATATATATATATATATATATATATATATATATATATATATATATATATATATATATATATATATATATATATATATATATATATATATATATATATATATATATATATATATATATATATATATATATATATATATATATATATATATATATATATATATATATATATATATATATATATATATATATATATATATATATATATATATATATATATATATATATATATATATATATATATATATATATATATATATATATATATATATATATATATATATATATATATATATATATATATATATATATATGTTGTTATGGTTTTATATGTTGATGGTTTTATATGTTGATATGGTTTTATATGTTGATGGATTATCTAGTATTTTTAATATGATATATTTTGGTGGATTATCTAGTATTTTTGTTTTGTAAATTATTAATATGATTTTAATAAAATTTATATTTTGTCTGTTATAGGGGTTACCTGTGAAGAGCAAGGTTGTGATTGTTTCCAAGCATCCTACTGTATATCTTTCTTAGAAGTTAGTGATTTCTTTACAGGTATTATCTATTTTTGCTTAGACTACTCAATTATTATGGATAAAAATTGGATGTCTGTTAATTGATTGTCAAAAGAGTACGAGAATGGGGTATCGAACTTCGTTAAGTTTGTTGTTGAACACGCCAAAGACCCCAGTAGGATCACATGTCCTTGCTTAGGTTGCTGTTATGGGCGTCGAATTGACGCGTTTCAGTTGGAATCTCATTTAATGAGACATGGAATTGATCGAAGTTACACATGTTGGACATTACACGGTGAGATAAGTAACGAGAATGTTGAACCCCAGAACAATACGACCTCTACTTCAAAGGACAATGGTAGGGATACATACGATTGTGATCGAGTCGAAGATATTGCAGAAGCACTTGAAGAAGATCTTCAAGATTGTCCAAAGATGTTTGAGAGGTTGGTAAGTGATGCAGAGAAGCCGTTGTATAAAGGTTGCACTTCTTTCACAAGATTGTCTGCGGTATTAAAGTTGTACAACTTAAAGGCGGGTAATGGATGGTCGGATAAAAGTTTCACAGAGTTGTTAGCCCTACTTCAAGAGATGCTTCCGGAGGATAATGTTCTTCCCAATCGAACCTATGAAGCTAAAAAAATGTTATGCTCTATTGGTATGAGCTATAATAAGATACATGCTTGTCCAAATGATTGCATTTTGTTTCGAAATGAGTATGCATCATTAAACGAGTGTCCTAAATGCGGTGTATCTCGGTATAAGAAAAAGTTGTCACCAGCAAAAGTCTTATGGTATTTTCCTATAATTCCGAGATTCAGACGCATGTTTCATAGTGAAACAGATGCGAAACACCTTACTTGGCATGCAGATGATAGAATTATAGATGGGAAGTATCGACATCCGGCAGATTCACCACAGTGGATGAAAATTGATAATGATTATCCTGATTTTGGAGAAGAAGCTAGAAACCTTCGCTTGGCATTATCGACTGATGGAATGAATCCGCACGGTCTGCAAAGTATCTCCCATTACACCTGGCCTGTAATTCTTATGATTTATAACCTACCTCCATGGCTATGTATGAAGCGTAAGTACATGATGTTATCTATGTTAATTTCTGGCCCTAAACAACCAGGAAACGACATAGACGTATACCTGACACCTTTAATCGAAGACTTAAAAAGTTTGTGGGAGAACGGTGTGGAGGTTTATGATGGATATAGGAAAGAAAGTTTTAATTTTAGGGCCATGTTGTTTGGCACAATTAATGATTTCCCAGCATACGGAAATCTATCGGGGTATAGCATTAAAGGTCAATGTGCGTGTCCTATCTGTGAAGAAAACACAGATTGGACGCGGTTGGAATTTGGTCAGAAGAATGTCTTTCTTGGTCATCATAGATTCTTAAGTTCTAATCATCGGTACCGTGGGTGGAGACAAGAACTCAATGGAAATTCAGAACAACGTAGAGCACCACCTACATTGACCGGCGATCAAATTTTTGCAAAGGTGAAAGATGTGAGTACTCAGTTTGGCAAGCCTTTTGCTCATACGCTTACCACGCGTGGGTGGAAGAAGAGGTCAATTTTGTTTGAGTTGCCGTATTGGAAGTCGTTGTATGTACGACATTTTCTTGATGTTATGCATATTGAAAAAAATGTATTTGAAAGTGTTATTGGTACGTTACTCAATATACAAGGAAAGTCTAAGGATGGCCTTAAAGCAAGAAAAGACTTGGTAGCAATAGGAATAAGAAATGAATTAGGACCCCAGAAGAAAGAAAATCGCACTTATCTACCACCTGCTGCATATACTTTGTCTAGAAAGGAGAAAAAGATAATGTGTAAGTTTCTGAGTGAAGTTAAAGTTCCAGAAGGATACTCTTCAGATATTAGAAGCCTTGTTTCTATGAAAGACCTAAAGTTAAAGAGTTTAAAGACACATGATTGCCATGTTCTTATGGAACACTTTCTACCAATAGGTATACGTTCTATTTTGCCAGAAAAAGTGAGAGGCGCAATAACAAAATTGTGTTTCTTTTTCAGATCTATTTGTAGTAAGGTGATCGATCCTGCGATCTTACCAACATTGCAAAGAGATATAATTATTACTTTGTGTGAGCTTGAAATGTATTTTCCTCCGTCATTCTTTGACATAATGGTACATCTAGTTGTGCATCTTGTGAAAGAGACACAACTGTGTGGACCTGCATATATGAGATGGATGTATCCAGTTGAACGTTATATTAAAATATTGAAAGGGTATGTGAAAAACCGAAGTCGACCAGAGGGATGTATTGTTGAACGATACATTGTTGAAGAAGCTATTGAGTTTTGTACTGAATATTTGTCCAACGTTCAATCCATTGGCCTCCCAAAATCTGATGTTGTTGAAAAAGTAGTAAGTAAACAGTTAATTGGAAATAAAGTTGTGACAGTTTCAAGGGATGAACGGGAGCAAGTGCATTTATATGTTCTGCACAATGACATTGAGGTTGAGCAGTACGTTAAATTGCACAAGGACGTTCTCCGAGGTTTAAATCTGAATAGAAATGAAAATTGGATAGTACGTGAGCACAATCGAAGTTTTATAACATGGTTCAAAGAGCATATTTATTCAAAGTTTTATTCTGATCCCGCTTCAATAACAGAAAGGTTGAGATGTTTAGCATATGGTCCAACTTTGCATGTGTTTTCTTATAGCGCATACGTAATTAATGGATACACATTTTATACCAAGGAGCAAGATGATAAAAGTACAATGCAAAATAGTGGTGTCACTGTGCTTGCCGAATCAATGCACATTTCCTCGTATTTTGGGGTAATCGAGCGCATTTGGGTGTTTGATTATGAGAAGTTTCAGATTCCTATCTTTGGATGCAAGTGGGTTGAAAGTAATAGTGGCATACGTATGGATAAGTCAGGTTTTTTGCAAGTGGATCTTAATAAGGTGGGGTACAAAGATGAGCCTTTTATTCTAGCCACGCAAGCTAAACAAGTGTTCTATGTCACTGATCCGAAAAGTACGAAATGGTTTATAGTTCTTTTTTCCAACAAAGTAATCAACGATAACATTGGAGAAAAGGGGGAGGTTGATGTTGAGAATGAATCTTATGTTAGGGATGATCCAGATGAGAATATTATAGCAGACGAATCATATATTAGAAATGATCATAGCGAGGGAATTTGGATCAATCCATCCGTCTGTGTTGTTAAGAGACAAGTAAAGCACCTTCGAACTAAAAAAAGAAAAAGATGTTAAAGGTACTTGTAAAATTACATATTGTCTCATTCAATAAAATAACATATTATTTCTTATTTATACGTTTCTTATGTGTGTATATATATATTTCTTATTTACATATTTGAATGTCATTCATTTGATACTTTAGTTTTCCTGAATTACAGGTATATTATGGCCAGCAATGAAGATTGGAAGAAATTAAAGTAGAATTGTATAATTTGTGATGTTGAATTTCGAGTTGAGAATTGTATATAATTTGTGATGTTGAATTGTGAAGCTTTTGAATTATATATATTAAAGTGGAATTGTATATAATTTGTGATGTTGAATTGTGCATATAATGCCAAAGTGTTGAATTGTGCACATAATGCCAAAGTGTTGAATTGTGTATATAAAGCCAAAGTGTTGAAATAAAGGGCTAAATTATATAAGCAGGTATTGTAATATAAGCAGGTTTATTGAAAAATATATAAAAAATGTCATTAATCAGGAAAAAAATTTTTTTCAAAACGTGCACATTAGACAGCGCTTTTATGTATAAGCGCTGCTAAAGGGGACAGAGAAACTGCTAAAAAAGCGCTGCTATAGGGGGGTCTAAGACAGCGCTTTAATAAAGCGCTGCTAAAGGGGGGGGAGGGGGGAGATTAGGCAGCGCTTTAAAAAGCGCTACTAAAGGGGTAAAAAAGCGCTGCTAAAGGTGATGTCTTTAGCAGCGCTTTTTCCACAAAAAAAGCGCTGCCTTTACCTTTAGCAGCGCCACTTTAGGCAGCGCTTTAAAGCGCTACTAAAGGTCAAAAAAAGCGATGCTAAAGGTCTGTTTTGGCATAGTGTAGGGATAGTCCTTAAAAGGAAATCTAAAAATCTGTACCCTGATGGTTTAATATGAACTGCCCCAACATTCTGAACTTCGGAGAGATACTTCAAATCGAATGCCTCTCGAATAAAGCATAACTTCTGCGCTCTTAGGATGGCCTTCCCCTATATGGAATGACTTTGCCCTAATCTGACTCTTGGGAAAACCCACTCCGAACCAAAAGCAACTTGCTACAATACGACCTTGTGATGGCTTGCCCCGGTGTTTGTACGACAAAAGGATTCAACCTCAATTAAACAACTATCAACATAGTTGGTTTCACTATCTCTGAAGTGACTTTCCCCTAAACGAGCATTGAGCGACTTAACTTGCCCTGATCAAACATTGGAAGGACCTATCCACATCATTCTGGATAATTGCCCCTGATTGGCTCTCGAGAAGATTCGCTTCTGATCAACTGCTTCTCAAGTAAACTGCCCCGTAATCAACCGATGCTTCGGGACTTGTCCTCAGACCAACTGATTCTGAACTCACTGGAAGTCAATGCCCCGGATTCGTGGGATTTCACAACATACACCATTCTGGTCCAGACTGCTGAATTATTCAGTCCTGTTTGATTATTCCCTGTTGGAATTTCTTTCCCGTCAACTACCGCCCTGCAAATAAAATTGTTCATTCCCGAATGGTAATTTTAATGCAGTGTTCATGCAAATTTTGAAAAAATTGTGCTGTCACTCATTTACGTGTCATGATTGTGAGTGACGAATGAGCCAAAGTTCAAACGTAGTGCTTCTGTGATCAGTGAAAAATACAACAAGGATATGACTAGCAAATCAAGAGGGAGTCAGGTTACTCAACCTTATCATTATGCGCTTTCAGGATACACCCTGCCTCAATTAGGTCTTTTAAGGGTTGTATCGCGGTCGGGTTCACGGTTCGTGAAACAAAGGATATTTGGCTCAAATTATGATTTGTACCCCCCCCCCTTCTACGTGATGATCTCCGATTCTAAGGTTCAGTTAACTTGCCTCGAGCGCTCGCCTCTTCGAGAGGTATGTTGAATAGTAGGAACAGTGGTTAAAGAATTCACAAGGTTTTTTTGGAGTGACAGTTACTCCTTTTCCGTTTTCGGTGTCTGTATCCACACGACTTTGTCCTTGTTCGAGGATTTTTCTTTTTATATCCTTTCTTTTTCATTCTTTTGATTCCCTAATTTTTGCCTGGACTGACTCCTTTTGAGTTCTTTTCGATTTTTCTCTTGAAGTCCAGCGGGATGCCCTGATTTTTGCCTAAGTATTAGCTCTCCAGCTTTTTCTTTTTTCTTTTTACTTAGCGGGCTCTCTTATTCTTTCTTTTTCTTTTGGAACAAATTCGTGTGACACTGGTTGTCTTGATTGCTCCGAAAGGATTGTAACTGTCTCACTCCTGATTGGTGAGGTTTAACCATTGTGGTTGACGAGGTACGACCTCTGGGAAAAAACAAGATGTGATTGGTCCTCGAAAGGCAACACTCCTCTATAAGACTTTAACGCTCGATCAAGCTAACTGACAACTACCCTGCCCCGGGTTAAGATGTGAGGGTTTAAAATTCCGAAAAAACTTCTACTTCCTGGCTCGAAGTGGTTAATGTTAGATGCCCAATTGTGCTTATTGGAGCTATCAAATATCGACATCTTTCACTCCTTTTTATGCCAAAATCGTATTTATTAAGCTTTGCTTTTGTTAATGTGCATCACTGTGTCAATTTCTTTTGGTCCTTTTGATTTGTGTGTTATTGTGCAGGATTTAAGTGTGAAAGAGCATTATTGAAGGCACAAGAAAGTTGGCAAAGGAATCAAGCAAAGAGCATAACAAAAGTTGGTTCGCTCAGCGAGAACTTGGCGAGTGAGTAGCGAGTGTTCGCTACAGCCTCACCTAGCGAGCACGTAGCGAACAGCTCTAGACTTGGGCAGAATGGTTTTCAACATCAATCTTGGTCAGCGAGCAAGTGGCGAAGAGGCTCGCTAGGCGATCTCCCAGCGAGCACCTAGCGAAGCAAAACAGAATGTCCCAGGCACCCTTCGCTGGCTCATTCGCTGCAGCGAGCACCTAGCGAAGCATAACAGAATGTATCTTGCAGACCTCGCTGGCAGGTTCGCTAGGCGAGGCTGTAGCGAGCGTTCGCCAGCAGCTCGCCTAGCGAGTAAGTAGCGAGTGTGCCCAGAATTGTCACTTACTATAAGTAGCTTGGGCCACTTTTTGGAGAATATCTTCTTTTTCACTTTTACATTTGTTTTGCTGCAAGAAAGGGTTTTGTGACCTAAAAACCTATTTTGGCTTATTTTCCTTCATCTCTTAACATAATCAAACAACAACAAGGTGGATCATCATCAAAGTTGGATCATTCGACTTGGATGTTCATCAACCGACTTTAAAACTTCTTTTGCAAGCTACCATGAGAATGTGTAGCTAAGTTCATCTTGTTGTCAAAGATAGATGTAGGTAATCATTGAACTTTGTATTTGTATGGATGATCTTCATTTGTAAACTCTTGAATGATTAATGTATGGTGAAAACTTTGTTTTATTCATAATCTTTTGTGTTGGTTAATGATTGAGAAATATTTATCAACTCTTGACCTAGGTTTTCACCCATCTCTTTTCTTGAGCTAGAAATAGTTTTGGATGATTTTGTTCACTTAAAATGTTGAACTTTAAAGTTGTCATTTTGATAGATTATGTGAGAGATCAACAATGGATTAAAATGATAAACTTCACAATATGAGTTAGAGATAATCATATTGAGAGGATATTGTGAATACATTGATCATTTGAAAGAGTTTATTAAATGTTGATCGGAAGTATACATGCAAAGTGATTACCAAAACCTAACTTTGACAATCTTTATTCAAACCGTTAAAACCTAACTTTTATCGCATTTATTCCTTTCATGCAAAATACTTGTTACCTTAAACACAAACCCTTGGATACCACTAAACTATAAATTTAACAATTGTTGAACGGCAGCAATATCTGATATTCCCTGTGGAGACGATAATATAAACCCGACACTTAACCACTGTTCTAACAAAATGGCGCCGTTGCCGGGGAATATAAATTGATATTGCTAGCATCGCAATAGTTGCCGAATTTTTAGTTTTGAAGTTTTTACTTGTGCTTGTAATTTGTTTGGTTAGTGTGCAGCCCTTGTTTATGTGAGGACAGATTCCTGAGGACCAAATTCTTTTTGATCCTGAGATCGAAAGAACCGCAAGGAGACTGAACAGTAGAGCAAGACGTAGGAGGCAACAAGCCAGGCAAATACAAAATCAAGGAGAAAGTTCTTCGACTTCCACATCACTACCACATTTCACACCAATCATGGCAGAACCACCACCCCCTCCACCAGTTTCTACTCCATGCACAAACAGTCCCAGGCATACAGCTCAGTTTGCACGTAATCTCCAAAATGGAAGACAAGCGGAAATGAAAACGGGAATCCTAGCTCTTGTCTATCAAAATCCTTTCACAGGATTAGACCATGAGGATCCGTTTACTCATCTTACAAAATTTTATGAGATTGCGGGTGCAACTGGAGCTACCGAAGCTGACGAAGAGTCATTGTTTAGGAGATTATTCCCTCATTCCTTAATTGGGAAAGCGAAGGAGTGGTATCTTGACCAATGGACAACAATCATGACCGATTGGAATCTCTTAGAAGAAAAGTTTCTTGAACGGTTCTTTCCACATAACCGGTTCATGGAGGCTAAAACTGCAATTGCAGTATTTTCGCAAGGAGCTAGTGAATCACTGAATGAAGCGTGGGAGCGTTACAAATCTATGTTGAGAAAATGCAAGGGACATGGTTTCGATGAGCTAACTCAAATTCATATTTTCCGAAATGGACTCCTTTCGGTTCATAAGACCCTATTGGATGCAACGGCGGGAGGTTCTTTAATGTCAAAAAGCGCCGAAGATGCAACTGCGATCATTGATAAAATGGCACTTAATGATCACCAAGGGAACCACAACCGAGGGATAGCTCAAAGAAAGCCGGGTGTTCTTGAGTTAGGAACAAATGATGCTATACTTGCGCAAAACAAGCTCATCTCACAACAAGTGGAACTTTTAACTCAACAAAACAAGGAGCTAAAAGAACCGTCAAAAGCTAAACAAATGGCTTGTTGTGAGCTTTGTAAAGGCGAACATGATACTGGATTTTTTCCGCCTCCCGGATTCGAAGAAGTGAACTACATGGCTAACCAGAGAGAGTACCAACAAAGGCAACCACAACAACAACCACACCATCATCCTCAACAACAGCAACAACAACACTATCAAGGATACCAACCTAGAGGTAACTACCACAATAACCAAGGTTATGGGGGAGGAAACTCTAACCGTCAAAATCCGTATGTACCTCAACAACCGCCGGTTGCGACTTCTAAGCTAGAAGATACATTGACGCAATTCATGCAAATGTCTATGGCAAACCAAAAAAGTAATGATGCGGCTATAAAAAATCTAGAGACTCAAGTTGGTCAACTCGCAAAGCAATTAGCGGAACAACAAGCCGGACCATCTTTCTCGGCAAATACACAAACAAATCCAAAGGAGCATTGTAAGGCTATAAGGACGAGAAGTGGGAGGGAGTTGATTGACGAGAGTGAAAAAAAAGAGGTAGAGAAAAAAATTGACGATAAACTTGATGGTGAAGTTGGTGAATGGAGTGAGGAGGAAGTAGAAAATAAAGAAAAACATGGTGAAGTTGAAAAAGACATAGTGGTTGGAGTTGAAAATAAAAAAAATGGTGAAGTTGAAAATAATGAAAATGATAAAGAAAAAGAGGATGAAGTACCAAAGAAAAGAGAAAGGAACCCAAGAGCATCTAGAAGCAAGGAAATGGTGAGCACCACTCCGGTTCAAAATTTGCCTTACCCGCACGCTCCATCTAGGAGAGAAAATGAACGGCATTACGCACGGTTCATGGATATTTTTAAACAATTACAAATCAATATTCCGTTCGCCGAAGCTTTGGAACAAATGCCGAAGTATGCCAAATTCATGAAGGACATACTTACAAAGAAGCGGAGGTACACGGAACCGGAAACAATAGTACTCGACGCAAGTTGTAGCGCTATCATCCAACGTACTCTACCAAGAAAAGAAGTTGATCCGGGGAGAGTGACATTGTCGGTTACCATTGGTGACGTTTATGTTGGAAAAGGATTGATTGATTTGGGGTCAAGCATAAATCTTATCCCGTTGTCTATCGTGAAAAAGCTTGGCAACATTGAGATCAAGTCCATCCGAATGACGTTACAATTAGCCGATAAGTCTACTACTCATCCTCATGGAGTAGCTCAAGACGTGTTGGTTAAAGTGGACAAGTTTTTCTTCTCGGTGGATTTTATTGTGATTGATATGGAGGAAGATGATGATGCGCCTTTGATTCTTGGAAGGCCTTTCATGAAAACCGCTCGAATGATGATTGATGTGGATGACGGTTTGATGAAGGTAAGAGTTCAAAACGAAGAGGTCACTTTTGACCTTTTTGAAGCAATGAAGCATTCAAAGGACAAGCATGATAGTTTCCGAGTTGACGTAATTGAGGAAGCTTCCTTTGAAGTTGCAAAGCATGTTAACGACATAACCCCCATGGAGCTAGCCATTAATAACTCCTTTGAAGTTTTCACTCTTGAAGAAGAGGAAGCTCTAGATGAATGCTTGAGAGAGCTTGATAGTCTTAAGGATTTGGAACCGTGGGAAGTAGAGGAAGAGGTCTTAAAAAAAGAGGTCAATGAAGAAAAGCCAAGCATTGAATTAAAAGATTTACCCAACAATTTGAAATATGCATTTTTGGATGAAGCCGAGGAGAAGCCGGTTATCATTAGCAACCTCTTGTCAAAAAATGAAGAATATCTTTTAATTGATGTGTTGAAGAAAAATCAAGAAGCAATGGGATGGACTTTTTCTGACCTAAAAGGAATTAGTCCTTCTTATTGTATGCACAAGATCTTAATGGAGGAGGATTTCAAGCCGGTAGCTCAACCGCAACGCCGTTTGAATCCAACAATGAAAGAGGTTGTGAGAAAAGAAGTTGTAAAACTTTTGGATGCGGGAATGATCTACCCTATCTCGGATAGCCCTTGGGTAAGTCCGGTGCATGTGGTTCCTAAGAAGGGGGGCATTACCGTTATTCGCAATGAGAGCAATGAGTTGATTCCTACTAAGGTAGCAACGGGGTGGAGGATGTGCATAGACTATAGGCGGTTAAATACCGCAACTCGGAAGGACCATTTCCCACTTCCGTTCATGGATCAAATGCTTGAAAGACTCTCGGGACAAGAATTGTATTTTTTTCTTGACGGGTATTCCGGGTACAACCAAATTGCGGTTGCCCCGGCCGATCACGAAAAGACGGCTTTTACATGTCCATTTGGAGTTTTCGCTTACCGTAAAATGCCCTTTGGGTTATGTAATGCGCCGGCAACTTTCCAAAGGTGTATGCAAGCCATTTTTGCCGACCTTATAGAGAAAACAATGGAGGTTTTTATGGATGACTTTTCGGTGTTTGGGGGATCTTTTGGTTTATGTTTGGAAAATTTGACAACGGTACTTGAAAGGTGTGTGAAAACAAACTTGGTGTTGAATTGGGAGAAATGCCATTTTATGGTGACGGAGGGGATTGTTCTCGGCCACATGGTCTCGTCAAAAGGACTCGAAGTGGATCGCGCTAAAGTTGAGGTGATAGAGAAGTTGCCTCCTCCGGCGAACTTAAAGGGAATCAGAAGTTTTCTTGGGCATGCCGGTTTCTACCGACGATTCATCAAAGACTTCTCAAAGGTGGCTAGACCTTTGAGTCATTTGCTTGCCAAAGATCAGGTATTTCTCCTAACTGATGATTGTTTAAAAGCTTTTGAGACATTGAAAGAGAAGTTGGTCACCGCTCCTGTCATAGTCGCCCCAAATTGGAATTTGAATTTTGAGCTAATGTGTGATGCGAGTGACTATGCAATTGGAGCGGTGCTTGGCCAACGAAAAGAAAAAAAATTTTATACCATACACTATGCGAGCAAAGTCCTTAATGAGGCACAAGTTAATTATGCCACTACTGAAAAAGAATTGCTCGCAATAGTGTATGCACTTGAGAAATTTCGTTCATATCTCATTGGCTCAAAAGTTATTGTCTACACCGACCATGCGGCGATTAAATATTTGCTAACCAAGCCGGATTCTAAGCAAATGCTTATCCGGTGGATCCTTTTGTTGCAAGAATTCGATGTTGAGATTAAAGACAAAAAAGGATCCGAAAATGTGGTAGCAGATCATTTATCTCGCCTTGTCAATGATGAGGTGACTGCCTTAGAAAAAGACATCCGAGAAGAGTTTCCTGATGAAAAGCTTTTTAAAGTGCAAGTGAGGCCGTGGTTTGTGGATTTTGCAAACCACAAGGCGAGCGGTTTTGTGCCGCACGACCTAACTCTTAATCAAAAGAGGAAATTCATTTCGGATGCCAAATACTATGTGTGGGATGATCCCTATTTATTTAAGCTGGGCGGTGATAATTTATTGAGAAGATGTGTTATGGGCAATGAGGCCCAAAGTATTTTATGGCACTGTCACAACTCGCCTTATGGTGGTCATTTCAATGGGGCTAGAACGGCGAATAAAGTCCTTCAATCGGGATTTTATTGGCCTTCTATTTTTAAAGACGCAAATGCCCATGCGCAAAATTGTGACAGTTGTCAAAGGAGTGGTGGAATAGGAAAGAGAGACGAAATGCCTCTTCAAAATATTCAAGAGGTAGAATTATTTGATTGTTGGGGCATTGACTTTGTCGGACCATTTCCACCGTCTTTTGGAAATGAGTATTTGTTGGTAGCGGTTGACTATGTGTCAAAGTGGGTTGAGGAGATTGCCTCACCAAGAGCGGATGCTAAAACGGTAATAAGCTTTTTAAAAAGAAATATTTTTTCCCGTTTTGGAACCCCTCGAGTGTTGATTAGTGACGGAGGTTCACACTTTTGCAATGCGCCACTTGAAAAAGTTTTGCAACATTATGGTGTAACGCATAAAGTGACCACTCCGTACCACCCACAGGCGAATGGTCAAGCCGAGGTCTCGAATAGAGAGATCAAAAGGATTTTGGAAAAAACTGTGTCTAACTCGAGGAAGGATTGGTCTCAAAAGTTAGACGAAGCTTTATGGGCATATCGCACGGCCTATAAAGCTCCGATTAGGCTAACTCCATTCCAATTGGTTTTTGGAAAAAACTTGCCATTTACCGGTTGAGATGGAGCACAAGGCCTTGTGGGCGTTAAAATTTTTAAACTTTGATCAAGAGTTAGCCGGTGACAAGAGAAAAGTGCAACTTCTTGAGTTGGAAGAAATGCGCAATGCCGCATACCACTCAAGCTGGTTGTACAAGGAAAAAGTGAAGGAGTACCACGACAGAAAGCTCTGCAAGAAAGAATTTGCGCCGGGGCAGCTTGTGCTTTTGTTTAACTCCAGGTTGAGGTTATTCCCTGGAAAATTAAAATCCAAGTGGTCTGGTCCATTCCGCATCAAAGAAGTGAAATCTTTCGGAGCTGTGGTAATTGAGGACATGGATGGGAAAGACAACTGGACTGTGAATGGTCAGCGCCTAAAGATTTACCTCGACGGGCATGTGCACCGTGGAAGCTGTGCAATTCTCCTTAATGTTCCAGCTTGAACATCATGGACCGTCGAGCTTATCCGACGTTAAACAAAGGCTAGTTGAGAGGCACCTCAACATTGTAAGTTTTTTTATATATATATGTTATGTTTTCTAATGTGTTATGTGGGGACTGATTTTGATCTATGCATGAATTGGGGTCTGCCTGCTGTGCTTTATTTTTCAAAATTCTGTCATGCTCGCTAGCTTCTCGCTAGGCGAGCACGCAGCGAGCGTTCGCTAGCTTCTCACTAGGCGAACCTCGCGAACTTGGCAATTCTGTTTAAGTGGTGGGCCACTTATTGGGCCCAAAAGTTTGTTAGTTGCTTCTATTTTGTTCCCCCATCCCTTGCTCACTCTCACACTCACTTTCACTCTCACATATTCTACTCTAAGCTAACATTTGTTCCTAATCTTGAAACCCTAATTGTGTTTCAGATCATCTACACTACTGCACCAGGTTTGCCAAGTTCCTCATCTCTTTACTTTCTCTGTTTTTATTTTTTTTGAATTGAGGGATTAGGGTTATTTTGTGCATGTTAGGGTTTGAGATATATTGAGTTTCATGTGGTTTTAGAACAAACCTTAGCATTGTACACGTTTGGTTTCTGGGTTGAGATTTGTGCAATGTCATTTGTGGTTTCTGATGCCAGCAGTAGCTTTCCTGAAAAATTCGCAGCGATTCGCTAGCAGTTCGCTAGGCGAGCTCGTAGCGAGCATTCGCTGGCATCTCGCTAAGCGAAGCTGTAGCGAACGTAGCAGACTCTGTTTTGTCTATTCTATGCTGCTTACTAACGTTTTGCTATGCTGTTGTTTCTCTGATGTTATGAATGCAAATGGCCTCAGCTAATCTCGGGAAAAAGCGAAAGGTGGGGTCCACCTCTAGGACGGTGCCTATCCAGTTCGACACGGACAAATTTGTGGGGGCAAAGCAAGCTGCCCGGTACCAGGCGCTGCAAAAGCGAAAGATTTTTCCGGAGAGAAGGTTCATGATTGACTCTGAGGGAGAGTACCGCAACTTTGCAGGGTTGATTGATACAAAAAAATGGGGCATGCTGACGTCCCCTGTGGAGAGCTACAGTTTGGAGGTGGTGCGCGAGTTTTATGCGAACGCGCTGCCTGATGATGATGAACCGTTCACCTGGTTTTCAAGGGTGTTCGGCCGTCAGATAGCTTTTGACAGGAACGCCATCAACCATATTCTTGGAGAACCCCTCCACTTGGGTCCTAATGAACTGGATGCGTATTCAAGGACTCTGAGGTTGCATCAGAAGATTGATGAGATGTCAGCTGCTCTCTTACTGCAAGGCAGAACTGTTGAGAGGAATCACTCAGGTGAAGCTATTAGGTTTAAAAGGGAAGACATGACACCTATGGCTCAGTTGATTTTGATGTTGGTTCTATCCAACATTAAGCCGAAGTCGCACACGTCCACCGTGCCGATCCCAGTGGCATGGCTTGTTCACGCTATTTTAACTAATGTGCAAATTGATGTGGCTGGTCTCATAGCTCGTGAATTGAAGTCTGTCATTGAAAGCGGGCTTAAGTCGGGGGCGCGGGCTAATTGCCCCCTGGCTTTTCCCTGCCTCATTATGGCATTATGTGCACAAACCAGGCTGAAGCTTCCCTCCAGAAGTTTGGTCAAGATACCAGCAGCAATTGATGATAGCTACGTGAATAAGTACTGTAGGCCAAGAGTTGATAGGAGTGGCTCATCTGCTGATGGTGCCAGGACTACTGATGGTTCTGGTGGTTCATCTCGAGGGTTTGATCCCTTCCAGCGAGCAGTGTGTAACTACAATTGGGACTGGATGGACGCGACTTAGCGCACAATGGTGGACTTACGTGATTCGATGCAGGTCTTGCAGTTGCAAAACCGTGATCCTACTTCAGAGCAGTCAATTATGACGCGTGAGCAGTTCATGCAGCACGCGAGCTGGCCTGTGGACAGGCCTGTTTTCTCTGAGGGGGCAGGTGCGGATGCAGATGATGATGATGAAGAGGTTGAGGGTAAAGAAGATTTTGATGAGGAGGGCACTTCGGAGTATGAGTATGAGGACGGAGAGGAGTAATGTGATCTGTGATTTGTTCTGTTTTCTGTTTTAGTATGTTTTGATGTTGATTTGTACTATTGGGGTGTTTTGTCCCCCACGCACATTGTTATTTCTTTAAGTTTTTTAATTTCAGTACTGTTGATTTTCAATTATTTTGGTTCAATAATTTTTTGTGATTGATTTTTTATGTCCAAACCTTCTAGATTGGTTGCTCTCTTGAAAGAAGTATCCAATGAAGGTGCATCCGAGCTTGGATGGCGATGATAAAATTAAATAAGTGATGAAAGCTAAGGTACACTGTTACCTTCGGTTAGAATTGTATAATGCTTGCGGAACTTTCACTTCCTTTTGTGATAAAATATTTTCCGATTGCAACTTAATTGATTGAATGATTCACTTAGGACTTTTAAACCATCAATTGTGAGGAAACCTCCATTATGTACTTAAATGCTGGATTCTGATAAATTGTGTTGATTCATTTTATTCATGCGTTGTCTTTTATTATTATGAATTGTGGAAGTAGTTGATACGATCAAGGCACTTGTTTCTCTCTAGCATAACCATTTCCAAAGATAAAGATACCTGTGAGCAGAGAGAGTATTTGTAACCCAATTTTGAGCCTAAAGCAGTTGAATCCTTGCTTGGAATAAAGCGAGTGTCAAAAATCTTTTTCTTGAAACCTTGGAAATTTGGATTAATTGCTCTTCTGATGCAAAAAGAAAAGAAAAGGGCATTCATTTAGGGGAAAAGAAAAGACAAGTTGGGGAGAACAAATTTGTAAAGAGTAATTGGTCACAACTCTTGTTAAACTAGCAAGCATATATCTAAAAAAAAAAAGAAGAGAAGAAGAGAAACACTCATTTTTTTTGTGATTATGGTGTAGAAAATAAGAAAACAAATGCTTGCTTGGTAGAAAAAGTGTGAAAAACAAAAGGGAGTTGTGAAGGGTTCAAATAAGGAATTGGTGGAACAAAGTTGATGAGGTGTAAATAAATGTATAGTGAATGTCTCTTTTGCATCGGAAATTTCGTTCAAAGGCCTTAGATATGTCCCTTGTTTGTTAACCCGACCAAGCTATAACCGGAAAAGACCTTAGTGATCTTTGTGCTTCCATAGTTTCATGTAGAATTGTTAGACATTGTATGAATAAAGTTGATTTTGACATTGTTTATTGGAGAGTGAAAATTCCCCTGCGCTTTCATGTGCGACATTTTCTTCAATCCTTTTTCGAAGAGGAGAGTTAGGGTGATTCGTTCATGATATCATTGTTGTGATTTGATGAATGTTTAGTATTGCTTAAAAGTTTTAGTTTTGGAAGCATTGTTTTGTTTTTAACCATTGGAAACATGTGTCTGGTCAAGTCGCTTGCAATTTGAGTCATATGATCCGGTCTCAGAAAAACCTGACTCTTTAAGCAAATCTTCTTGGTTACTCGAGAGGCATACTTTGCTTGAGGGCAAGCATGATTCTAGTTGGGGAGAGTTGTTAGATGCCCAATTGTGCTTATTGGAGCTATCAAATATGGACATCTTTCACTCCTTTTTATGCCAAAATCGTATTTATTTAGCTTTGCTTTTGTTAATGTGCATCACTGTGTCAATTTCTTTTGGTCCTTTTGATTTGTGTGTTATTGTGCAGGATTTAAGTGTGAAAGAGCATTATTGAAGGCACAAGAAAGTTGGAAAAGGAATCAAGCAAAGAGCATAACAAAAGTTGGTTCGCTCAGCGAGAACTTGGCGAGTGAGTAGCGAGTGTTCGCTACAGCCTCGCCTAGCGAGCACGTAGCGAACAGCTCCAGACTTGGGCAGAATGGTTTTCAACATCAATCTTGGTCAGTGAGCAAGTGGCGAAGAGGCTCGCTAGGCGAGCTCCCAGCGAGCACCTAGCGAAGCAAAACGGAATGTCCCAAGCACCCTTCGCTGGCTCATTCGCTGTAGCGAGCACCTAACGAAGCATAACAGAATGTATCTTGCAGACCTCACTGGCAGGTTCGCTAGGCGAGGCTGTAGCGAGCGTTCGCCAGCAGCTCGCCTAGCGAGTAAGTAGCGAGTGTGCCCAGAATTGTCACTTACTATAAGTAGCTTGGGCCACTTTTTGGAGAATATCTTCTTTTTCACTTTTACATTTGTTTTGCTGCAAGAAAGGGTTTTGTGACCTAAAAACCTATTTTGGCTTATTTTCCTTCATCTCTTAACATAATCAAACAACAACAAGGTGGATCATCATCAAAATTGGATCATTCGACTTGGATGTTCATCAACCGACTTTAAAACTTCTTTTGCAAGCTACCATGAGAATGTGTAGCTAAGTTCATCTTGTTGTCAAAGATAGATGTAGGTAATCATTGAACTTTGTATTTGTATGGATGATCTTCATTTGTAAACTCTTGAATGATTAATGTATGGTGAAAACTTTGTTTTATTCATAATCTTTTGTGTTGGTTAATGATTGAGAAATATTTATCAACTCTTGACCTAGGTTTTCACCCATCTCTTTTCTTGAGCTAGAAATAGTCTTGGATGATTTTGTTCACTTAAAATGTTGAACTTTAAAGTTGTCATTTTGATAGATTGTGTGAGAGATCAACAATGGATTAAAATGATAAACTTCACAATATGAGTTAGAGATAATCATATTGAGAGGATATTGTGAATACATTGATCATTTGAAAGAGTTTATTAAATGTTGATCGGAAGTATACATGCAAAGTGATTACCAAAACCTAACTTTGACAATCTTTATTCAAACCGTTAAAACCTAACTTTTATCGCATTTATTCCTTTCATGCAAAATACTTGTTACCTTAAACACAAACCCTTGGATACCACTAAACTATAAATTTAACAATTGTTGAACGCAGCAATATCTGATATTCCCTGTGGAGACGATAATATAAACCCGACACTTAACCACTGTTCTAACAGTTAAAAAGGGACTAACTCCTTATATCTCCAGTGTTTAGGGGATTTGAAATAATGCCTTGTACGTCATCGGCAAGGTTTTATCTGAAAGCATACGATCATCGGTTATGAGTATTCAGTTTCGTCATCCTCCCTACAGTCTTTGCTAATCACAGTGACAAAATGGAGTGAATAAAATGCAAGTGTCAGTGCAATGCAATAAATGAGCGACAACACATGATTAATTCAGAAAAATGCATAGTCACTTTATCAACATTACCATTCGAAACAAACAATGTTTAACAGCAAGTAGTAACTAACAGAAAAGAAACTACAAATGCAGATGATAAAAAAGTCTGAGGACCGCCAATGCTGAGGGCGTCTACCTGTCTGGATCACCGGCTTCTTGAAAAGGACCCTCTGAATCTACGAGCTTAGACAGCTGAGAGGTTGGTATAAACAAACAAAACTCCTTCTGGAAAGGAAATGCAATCTTGGTCGATCAACTGTTATACTTTCGCCTGAAAAGCTTTACAATCTTCAGTTGAATGCCCCAGGGATCCGCCATGGTAACCACACTGAGCATGGGGATTGTACCCAGGAGGGTAAGGTTCTGGCACATGCTTAAGAGTTTTAGGTTCCACCAAAGAAATCTGGATCAAAGATGGCAGCAACTGGCTATACGGCATAGGCACTGGGTGGGAAGGAGCATTCCTTCGTTCCAAGTTGTTATGAGGTCTGTTCTGATTCTGGCGCTGATTTTGATAAACTCGGCCACGAGCTCGATGACTTGCAAGAGAAGCGACATAAAGTTCCTGATATGGTGCCCTAGGCACAATTGTCTGTCCAGAATAACGAGACACAGGAGATACTGACCGCCGAGAAGATGAAGAACCAACAGATTTCACCGATTCATCCCGAGAATACCCAACATCTGTCATGATTGCATTCATCACAATTCCTTCTTCAATTTGGAAGCTACAGAGGGATTCAGTTTCACTAGCCTGACTGCTTGAAACATTCTGAATTCTTCCAATTTTCACGCTACGCTCAAAGTGTTCTCCTGCCCTTACCAATTCAGAGAAATTTGGCGCATTTACGAGCATTCTTTCGAAGTACGGACCCTGCAGGGAGTCTACAAACATGCCCATTAACTCTCGGTCTAGGAGCGGCAGCTTCACTCTGGCAGCAAATTCTCTCCATCTCTGAACATACTTCCTGAAAGGTTCATTGTTCCTTTGAGACAACTCTTGCAACTGCATGCGACTAGGAGCCATGTCTAGATTATAATCGTACTGCTTCAGAAAAGCTCTGGCTAAATCCATCCATGATCGGATCTGATTACTCTCTAACTGCATATACCAACTCAGAGATGCCCCAGTCAGACTATCCTGAAAGCAGTGAATCATCAACTTGTCATTTTGCACAAAACAAAGTCATTCTTCGGCAGAACATCACTAAATGTTGCTTCGGACAGCTATCTCCTCTGTACTGTAAGAACAGAGTATGCCTAAGAGGGGGGGGTGAATTAGGACTTTTGAAATTTTTCCGGTTTTTATATGGTTCTTGGAAATATACTGGATGATGTTCTTGGTTATGGAAAGCAGTAAATCAAGAAAGAGAGAAAGACACAGGATTTATAGTGGTTCCCCTCACAATCCGAGAGTACTCCACTCCCCTTTCAACATGAAAGAGAATTTTCACTATTGTTTAAAACAGTACAACCTATCACACCATCAACCGGTGAGGCCTACTATCAAACAATAAAATCTCACAAGTGTACAAGAACAATCCTCTTGTAAACACTCACCCTTGTGTCCAACAATCCTGGATCACAAGTCAGATACACAATAATTGTAATGAATTTGGTTGAGTATAATTGTCAAAGTGATCTTCTTCAATGAATCAAAATTCACTCTTTGTAATTTCTTCAATACAAGTGTTCAATGAATGTGAAACTTTCAATGCAAGTATGAACACTTTTTGAAAAATGAATTTGATTCTAAGACAATTTTAAAATTGAGTATTGGTTTTTTGTTGGTGTGTTTTTCAAAAAATGAAAAACTCAGAATTTATATGAGTAAAATAACCTTTCACAAAAGGTATGATTTTAAAAGATTCAACCCATGAAAAGGTATGATTTTAAAATAATTTTGAACTCAAAAACAAAGCAATTTTTCACTGCACGTTCAGTGTTAATCGGTTAACCCATATGGTTAATCGGTTAACACTGGTACGTTAGCCCAGAAAATTCAAAATTCAAAATGGTTAACCGGTTAACCCATATGGTTAATCGGTTAACACTGCTAATTTTCAGAAAAATGCTTTTTAAAAATTAATGTTATACCATTTTTAAAGTTTCAAAAACATGTGTATGTATTATGCACAAAAGATTGATGTTTTTGAACACTTGTATATCAAAATTAAAAAGGTGGATTTGATATACCAGTAATGCAGGCAAGTCTGGAAGAATCAGTTCCATATAGCTTGTCTTGAAAGATAGCTTGACTTGATCTTGATGACTTTGAACAACTTGTCTTTTTGCAATCAAGAGACATTAACTTTGAGTAGGATTGACATCATCAAAACTTGAGCCTGAAGTATGCTTCTACATTCTCCCCCTTTTTGATGATGGCAATCAAAAATGTTGTGCGATATCTCTTGGTTCTTGATATGGTTCTCCCCCTATGTCTAGCAACTCCCCCTATCTTAACAGAGGAAAAACAAATCTGCACACAGAGAGATATTAACAGAACCAAGCTCTTCTCCCCCTTTGACATCAGCAAAAAGGAAGAGCTTTCAAAGAAATCACAAGATAACAGTATATAGTAATAAGCACATGCAAAGTCAAGTAAACACAAAGCACAAACATAGTACATATAAAATGTAGCAAATGGAAATTGTACTGGTTACAATAAAACATAGTTCAAATGAAATCATAAAAGCTTATAACTAGAAAGCAAAGCAATAAAAAATAACAGCAGCAACATATTCTCTAAACATCCTCATCCGCCATATCCTCCTCCTCTTCTTCTTCATCACTATCAACCTCTTGTTCAATCTCGTCGTCCACAACTCGGGTGCTGGAATGTGGAGGGTTAAGTATGAGGTTTCTAAGGGAGGCAATTGCTCGGGAGGTCTCTCTATGCATATTCATGGATTCACGATGCTGGTTCATCATGGTTGTGTAGAGAAACTCACTGGTCAGACCCCCTTCAGGCATTGGATAAGCGTGATGCACAGGACCATCATCAGTATACCTGTAGGTACCGTCAGCCGCCTTGATGATTCCAGTATTCTTCACAATATTAATCTCATTGATCTCATTCGTTGTAGGTTTCATCTTGGAGGATGGTTCTCTGTTGAGGTCAAGTTCAGTTAATTCCAGAATTCTAGAAACCAAGCGAGCATACGGCAGCCGGGTAATGCAATGAAGTTGTTGCTGCAGATGATACATAATAGTCAAAATCCAATTGACTCTGATGCGATTCTTAATAGCAAAGATCAGCTGCATTTCCAAGTCGTTGATCTGAGAGTGATTTGAGTCCTTTGGAATGAGGACATAGCAGATGATGTAGTGAAGCATTCGATCAGATACTGTCAGATTCTTGGCATAGCATAGCATGCGAGCAGTGCGAGAGTTTGCAATAACGGTTTCTTTTGGGAACCTGCAAATCTGATAGTAATACTCCATTTTATCATAGTTTGCCCAGGGTCCATCTACATGGTTTACACCTTTTCTCAGAAAGCATCCCTTTGATGGGATCTTAAGGTGTCTAGCAAGGGTGGATAAATTCTCAACAAACTCATGATCTCTAATGGTGGACCGGATCATGTGGTTCTCATCCATATCCAGATATACAGACATTTTATTCATGAAAGCTTTAACCAGATCAGGATAGATAATACCAGAGTCGGTGACGAACTTGTCGATACGCTGATATTCCAACAGAGTAGGAAAATCAAAAGATATTGCAGGAAAAGCTCGAAGATTCACATACTTTACCGGCATAAGTTGACGAACACGCACTTTGAAATCCATCCGTCTCTTCTTGGTGGTTTCCATTGGAATACTGTCGTCATCTGATTCTGATGCAGAATGGTGTTCTGGAAGTTTTCCCTTGCCGCGGTTTGATGCTGAAGCCATGGATGGAGGTTTGAGAGTTTGTGGGTTATGAGGAAGTTAGGGTTTGAGAGGTTATGGGGAGTTTTTCCAACTTTTAAGAGTGGGAGAGAGAAGTTAGGATTTTAAGAGGGAATTTGGATTTTGGATTGGATGTGGATATTTAAAAGAATATGAACCACACAAAATATATAAAGAAAAAATATAAAATTTTCAAAAATTAAATATAATTTTCGTTTCTGATTTTTTGAAAAAATTACAGTGTTAATCGGTTAACCATATAGGTTAATCGGTTAACACATTAAAAAGTTTAATCAGAATTGAAAATTCAACAGTGTTAATCGGTTAACCCATATGGTTAATCGATTAACATGCTCGAATTTTTGAAAAATACATAAAACAGAATGCATATACATGAAAACATATCACAATTAATGCATATATAAACTAGAGATAAGGATCAGATGTCACCTTCATCAAGAATCCCAAGTTCTCTCCGAATTTTGTAGAATGATTCTTTTGCCAAGGGCTTGGTGAAGATGTCGGCGAGTTGGTTGTGTGTGTCGACGAAAGTAACATCAACATCTCTGTTTAATACGTGATCTCGAAGGAAATGATGCCGGATATCAATGTGCTTTGTTCTGGAATGCATAACCGGATTCTTTGTGATATTTATGGCACTAGTATTGTCACATCGTAGAGGAATGCAACCGAGGTCAACACCATAATCCAGAAGTTGTTGTTTCAGCCATAAAATTTGTGCACAGCAACTTCCTGCGGCGATGTATTCTGCTTCGGTGGTGCTGAGTGCTACACAAGCTTGCTTCTTGCAGGCCCATGATACTAGAGCATTTCCAAGAATATGACATGTACCACTTGTACTTTTTCTATCGGTTTTGCATCCTGCATAGTCAGCGTCAGAATAACCAACTAAAGAACAAATACTACCTTTAGGATACCATAATCCAACGTTGGTCGTTCCCTTGAGATACTTGATAATTCTCTTCACAGCAGTGAGATGCGATTCCTTCGGATTTGCTTGAAAGCGCGCACACAAACAAACACTAAACATAATGTCAGGACGGCTTGCCGTCAAATATAGTAATGAACCAATCATACCTCGATATTTAGTAATATCAACTGGAGTACCAGATTCATCTTGATCAACATACGTTCCGGATCCCATAGGAGTAGACATCATCTTGCAACTATCCATATCGAATTTCTTTATCAATTCCTTACAGTACTTGGATTGGTTGAGGAAGATTCCATCCTTGGTTTGCTTGATTTGTAGTCCAAGAAAATAATTTAACTTTCCCATCATGGACATCTCGAATTCTTCTCGCATCATGAGTGAGAATTCTTCGCACAGTTCTTTGTTTGTTGATCCAAATATGATGTCGTCGACGTAGACTTGTACTAACAAGGTGTTACCCTTGATCTTCTTTATAAATAGCGTCTTGTCAACCTTTCCTTTTGTAAATCCTTTCTCACATAAGAAGTTGCTAAGGCGATCATACCATGCTCGTGGTGCTTGTTTTAAACCGTAGAGAGCCTTCTTAAGTTTGAAAACATGGGAGGGATTTTTGAAGTCTTCAAAACCCGGAGGTTGTTTGACGTAGACTTCCTCATTAATGTATCCATTCAGGAAAGCGCTTTTGACATCCATCTGGAATAACTGAAAATTCATAGAACAAGCGTAAGCAAGTAGTAATCTAATTGCTTCTAACCTTGCTACCGGAGCGAATGTTTCATCAAAATCAATTCCTTCCTCCTGGTTGTAGCCTTGTGCGACCAATCTAGCCTTGTTACGAACTATAATCCCATTCTCGTCAAGTTTGTTCTTGAACACCCATCTGGTTCCTATAATATGCTTATTGTCCGGCCTTGGTACAAGGGTCCAAACTTGATTTCTTTCGAACTGATTAAGTTCTTCTTGCATTGCTATAATCCATTGGTCGTCGCCTAAAGCTTCATCGATCTTTGATGGTTCAATCTGAGATACAAATGCCATGTTGAGACACGCATCCTTTAAGTTAAGTCGAGTTGCCACGCCTTGACTAATATCACCAATAACTTTATCAATTGGGTGATCTCTGTGTGTTCTCCATTCTTTCGGAAGATCTTGATTTTCTTGAGTAACATCTTCTTGTAATATTGTTTGATCTTTTGGAACAATTTCTTCATTTTGTGAAGTATCTACAAAATCATCATTATCATCTAAAACAATATTATCCTCTTTCGAGGGGTTAGTCTCATCAAACGAAACATGAATGGACTCTTCAATGGTAAGAGTTCTTTTATTAAAAATTCTAAAAGCTTTACTATAAGATGAGTAACCAAGAAATATACCTTCGTCGGACTTCTCATCAAACTTACCGAGATTGTCCCTATTGTTGTTGAGAACGAAGCATTTGCAGCCAAATATGTGGAAGAATGATATATTCGGTTTCCTTCCCTTGAACAACTCATACGGAGTCTTTTTGAGTAGCGGTCGAATATTCACGCGGTTGCTTACAAAGCATGCCGTGCTTACTGCTTCTGCCCAGAAATATTTTGGAAGATTTGTGTCGCTGAGCATTGTTCTAGCAAGTTCAACTAGTGAGCGATTCTTCCGTTCTACGACGCCGTTTTGTTGAGGAGTTCTTGGTGCCGAAAAATTATGAGAGATTCCATGTTCTTCGCAAAATACTTCAAAGTCTGAATTTTGAAATTCTCCACCGTGGTCGCTTCTTATGGAGGCTATAGTGAGAGACTTCTCGTTTTGAATTTGTTTTGCATACTTTTTGAATGCTTTAAACGCATCATTTTTCTGCACTAAAAACATTGTCCAGGTATATCGAGAGAAATCATCAACAATAACTAAAGCATAAATACTACCTCCAAAGCTCTTCGTTCTTGATGGACCAAAAAGATCCATGTGCAACAATTGAAGTGGTCTTGATGTAGAAACCACTTGCTTGGATTTGAAAGTTGTCTTGGTCTGTTTTCCCTTTTGACATGCATCGCATAATTTATCCTTGATGAATTTTATCTTCGGAAGCCCAACAACCAGATCATGCTTGATTAATTTGTTTAAATGCTCCATGTGAATGTGAGCAAATCTTTTATGCCAAAGCCATGCCTCGTTGTTGTTCGCCATAAGACATTTTACCTTCAAAGAAGAATCATCAAAAGAAATCATAAAAATATTATTGTATCTTTTACCTTTTAGCAGAATCTCATGAGTGACTTCGTGTTCGATCAAGCATTCTTCCTTTGTGAAGTTGATTTTGAACCCTTTGTCACACAGTTGACTGATGCTAAGCAGGTTATGCTTAAGGCCTTCAACAAAAAGAACGTCTTCGATGATTGTACATGGAGGTGCACCAATGGTTCCAACTCCAAGAATTTTTCCTTTATTATCATCACCGTAAGTGACGTATCCTTTGGCCTTTAATGATAGACTTGAAAATTTGTTTATATCTCCCGTCATATGCTTCGAGCAACCACTATCAAGATACCATTCATTTGTGGTTGTCTTCAAGCATACCTACAAAACAAAATTAGGTAGTGTTAGGTACCCAAGTTGCTTTGGGTCCTTGATAGTTAGTACCTTTTTCCACCCACACGTAATGCCCCTTTGCAACACCAATATTACGTACATAGCAAGCATTAGGTGTGTGCCCTTTAATACCACAATAAAAACATGTAGGTTGAAAATGACTTCTATATCTAGGAATATAATTCTTTTTCTTGTTATGATTTTGATGCTGAGACTTAGAAGTGCTTGTCTCTTTCTTTACAATTTGTTCACTTGCTTTTACAAAAATGGTCTTATTGGTGCTTGGTTTTGAAAATTTAGAATATCCCAATCCACTTTTATCATTAGGATACCTTTGATGTTTAAGAATCTCTTCCAAGCCAATTTGACCCTTTTCGTATCTTTCTAAAACTCTTTTAAGTTGAACAATTTGAAAAGACAAAGACTCACAATTCTTACATACAAGACTTTGTTTTTCATCCATCACTTTTTGCTTTTCATCTTCAATATTTTTCAAGAAATCGGAATTTTGTTTTTCTAAAAGTAAAATTCTTTTCTTTTGTGATGAGATGTCTTTATACAAAGTCTTGCACTCTTTTAGAAGTTCATTTATAACTTCTTGTGCATCATTATCATAGACAGAAAAATTACTACTAACCTCATTTTCGTCATCAGAGTGGTGAGAGGCCATTAAGGCAATATTTGCACATTCATCACTATCTGATTCTGATGATGTACTCAATTCGTTGTCGTCCCATGCGACATAAGCCTTCTTTGTTTTGAAATCCTTCTTGCCCTTGAATTTTCCTTTATTTGCGAGTTTTGGGCAGTCTGGCTTTATGTGACCTTGTCTTCCACATTCATAGCATGTAATTTCTTGGTTTGATGTGGATGCTTCCTTTTTCCTGAAATGTTTATTCTTTTTAGGAAAAGAAGAAGTTTTATTATTATTGAAAAACTTACCAAGCTTCTTTACTAGAAGCATGAAATTTTCGTCTTCGGAAGATTCGTCAATTTTGTCATCCTTTGTGTCAGTCTTCAAGGCAATTCCTTTGGACTTCTTGTCTTGACTTTCATGTTTCTCAAGCCTTCCAAGTTCCAGTTCATGCTCTTGAAGTTTCCCGAATAATGAAGCGGATGTCATCGTTGAAAGACTTTTCTTTTCCGAAATGGCGGTCACCTTTGGTTGCCATTCTCTTGTCAAGGATCTTAGGACTTTTAAGTTGAGATCATCGTTGGTGAAGGTCTTCCCAAGAGCAATCAGGTGATTTGTCAGATGAACGAACCTCTTTTGCAAGGCAACAATAGATTCACCGGGCTGCATACGGAACATCTCATATTCTTGACTTAACGTGTTAAGTCTTGATCTTTTTACTTCTGCTGTTCCTTCATGCGTTTCTACCAAGGTATCCCAAATCTGTTTTGCCGATTGACACTGTGATATGCGAAAGAATTCATCCATACTGAGAGCGCTTTGAAGTATGTTGATTGCTTTCTTCTCATTCAAGATTCTCTTCTTGTCATCTTCATCATATGAGGATTTGATCTTTGGGGTTCCAACACCATTTACCACACTTGTAGGAATATGTGGACCAGTTTCAACGGTTTCCCATATACCATCTCCTTGAGCCTCAAGATGTGCCTTCATACGGATTTTCCAAAAATCAAAGTATTCTCCAGAGAAGAGTGGTGGTTTGTTACTACTTCCACCATCTTTGAAAACCGGGTTGGTACTTGCGGAAGCCATACTGAATCGTTAGGAACAGGTTACCTTAACCTGCTCTGATGCCAATTGTAAGAACAGAGTATGCCTAAGAGGGGGGGGTGAATTAGGACTTTTGAAATTTTTCCGGTTTTTATATGGTTCTTGGAAATATACTGGATGATGTTCTTGGTTATGGAAAGCAGTAAATCAAGAAAGAGAGAAAGACACAGGATTTATAGTGGTTCCCCTCACAATCCGAGAGTACTCCACTCCCCTTTCAACATGAAAGAGAATTTTCACTATTGTTTAAAACAGTACAACCTATCACACCATCAACCGGTGAGGCCTACTATCAAACAATAAAATCTCACAAGTGTACAAGAACAATCCTCTTGTAAACACTCACCCTTGTGTCCAACAATCCTGGATCACAAGTCAGATACACAATAATTGTAATGAATTTGGTTGAGTATAATTGTCAAAGTGATCTTCTTCAATGAATCAAAATTCACTCTTTGTAATTTCTTCAATACAAGTGTTCAATGAATGTGAAACTTTCAATGCAAGTATGAACACTTTTTGAAAAATGAATTTGATTCTAAGACAATTTTAAAATTGAGTATTGGTTTTTTGTTGGTGTGTTTTTCAAAAAATGAAAAACTCAGAATTTATATGAGTAAAATAACCTTTCACAAAAGGTATGATTTTAAAAGATTCAACCCATGAAAAGGTATGATTTTAAAATAATTTTGAACTCAAAAACAAAGCAATTTTTCACTGCACGTTCAGTGTTAATCGGTTAACCCATATGGTTAATCGGTTAACACTGGTACGTTAGCCCAGAAAATTCAAAATTCAAAATGGTTAACCGGTTAACCCATATGGTTAATCGGTTAACACTGCTAATTTTCAGAAAAATGCTTTTTAAAAATTAATGTTATACCATTTTTAAAGTTTCAAAAACATGTGTATGTATTATGCACAAAAGATTGATGTTTTTGAACACTTGTATATCAAAATTAAAAAGGTGGATTTGATATACCAGTAATGCAGGCAAGTCTGGAAGAATCAGTTCCATATAGCTTGTCTTGAAAGATAGCTTGACTTGATCTTGATGACTTTGAACAACTTGTCTTTTTGCAATCAAGAGACATTAACTTTGAGTAGGATTGACATCATCAAAACTTGAGCCTGAAGTATGCTTCTACATGTACTTCTCAAACCTTGGTGCCCTGAACTTCGGAGGTAACACTAGGCCAGGAACCAAACACATGTCTGCAGCATCAAGGATTTAACTTTTCCTTCCACCATTCGGAATCTTCTAGTATACTCAAGAGCTCTCGAGTCCTTGGTTTTGGCTATCAGAACCTCTCTTCGGGAATTTGGCAAAAGGAAGACAACACTCTGATGATCTGAGATATCAACAGAAGGAGAACGTGCACTTCGGACAACAAATGGCTCATGTAGGTCCCGACCCTCAACAGAAGGTTGTACAAGTTGAGTTGCAGTAAGGTTGTTCACTTGCGGGAAGTCTTCGTCATGCAGAGAACCAAACAAAGGATTGGACGTCACAGTGAACCCTGACAAGGTATCAACAAACCGAAAGTTGCTCTCTGACGTAGCTACCAACAACCTTCAACTGACTTCACTGCTCAATTTTGCCCCAATCTATTTCAACCCCCTAGTCGTCTTCTACCAATCAACACTTGCTCAGACCAATCACCGGAGAATCACCTTCAAAATCAAAACAACGGCTGGATAAGAGCTCTGGCTAGCTGGAGAATGATATGCAATATGATGCAAACATGTTTATGCAAATGTAATGCAAGATGCAGCAAACACGGGATCACAACCCCCACAATCTTTGAATACTGCTGCGCTGCTGACTGAGTATGTTCGTTCTGAGGAGAAGACCAAAATATCGGGTTGTCTGGAGGTCAAGTTTCCTGCAAAAACCCTCCCACTCACGGGTATGGACCTAAACTGACACAAGTTTGGCATCCTATGCGGTCATCAGCGTCACAGACTTTCAAGACTGATGATACGATACCCAGAAGGTGTGGCATCATCATATCCTGAAGAGGCCTCACTTAGCTGAATCCCAAATGATCGGTCCCCAGAGTCGACAATCCTCCAAACCAACAACCCCCTCAACCCAAAGGGTTGAAAAAGAAGTCAACCGGGAGAACCTCGTATGAGCGTGGATTTCATGAGACACTAGTACATGCAAAGCATGCACGCGCCCACTAATTTCCACAACTAATTCTAGGTGCACTCAAGCCTGGGTTTGGCTTCTCACTCAAAGGAACACCCCACCCAACAACACAACAGCAACAGATAATAGCAAAGGTGTAGAAATCGTAAATACAGTAAAATACAACACCCAAAAGGTAAACACCTAAAGACGAGCAAACAAGCGCTAGGATTGACTCTCTTAAGGGACGTTGGATCCCAAATGCATAAGGAACCATCGCAGTCCCCAGCAGAGTCGCCAGCTGTCGCTACTGCGAAAATCGGCGCCGGCTAAACAGAAGAGTCGCCACCGTGCGTTATTTATCCCAATGGAGGGAAAGGAAACGCTCAGAGTAAACCTACCGCAAGGACGGGAAAGGAATGGTCATCACAACCAAATCCTGGATTCGGAAGTCGGTTACGCAAGGGGAAGGTATTAGCACCCCTCACATCCGTCGTACTCGACGGGATCCAAGCTTGCTTGGTTTGTCTAAAGGATGCAAAACAATCTATCTACGGCTGCTAAATCTAAACAGAAAGAAACTGACTCGATAGAGCATCGCACTCTATGCATACATATTCTCAAGAGAGAAAGTCAGAGTCATCGTAGTTCGGGAAACTACATGGAATTGGCTCGCCAAGACTTCGCGTCTTGTGCCTACGTACTTCCACACAGCGTGAAAGATCAGAGCTTACGTAGTTCAGGCTAACTACTGCTAGACAGGGTGTTCTCGATCACACAGAGGTGAGAGATTAAGTTGGTTTGAAAGGTACGGGGACTACGGGAACTAAAACTACGGTCTGGTCTCAAATGCGCAGGGGCAAGAGAAAAGGATAACATCAGTCATCAACAGGAAAGTCTCGATCGCACAGCAGTGAGAGAACAGAAAGGTTAGTTGTTAGTGTGCTCGCTAGGATATCGCATCCTATGCCTACATATTCTCATTCGGTATGAGAAATCAGAGCAGCTGTAGTTCAGCTTACTACAGCTAACCGAGGAAAAAGGGAAAAGGGAGCTCGCTAGGATACGGCATCCTATCCCTACGTACTCTCGTCTGACACGAGAGATCAGAGCTAACGTAGTTCGACTACCTACGGGAAAGGAGGGGAAGGTTGCTCGCTAAGATACGGCATCCTATGCCTACGTACTTTCATACAACATGAAAGATCAGAGCAAACATAGTTCGGGCTACGGAAGACACAGATTTGTCTGTTTATCTTTTATCCTTCTGAAAAAGGTTTTCTCCTGATTACGGGTCCAAGCGGACAAAAATGACATTTTGATTGGGTTTCAGTCTTTTATGCAAGAACTGTCTTTTATTGATGTTTGAAATCTTATTACTGTGTTTTGAATGATTTTGAGATAGAAGAGAAAGAACTCTAAAAACCTATGGTTGAAATGGGAATCAAAATTATCCTAATGTTATCATGCATGGATGAACACCTAATGTCTATCATATTTCTCTCTTGCACAGAGAAAAACAGAGATCCTAAGGGATAAACGGAAAAGAAACAGCAGATATACAGTAAAGCAGTAAAATGCATGAGATGCAGCAACACAAGCGAGGCAAGGGAGCCCCACTCAACCTCGAACCTGGGAAAATAATAGGCAAAATGAAACAGCTTCACTTCAAACCTATGGGAAAATTAACAAACAATACAGCAAAGAAAATAAAACCCCAAAACCAGCTCTGACAGCACACCAGCTCCTACAGCAGCAGCTCTGAAAAACATTAAACTCTGACAGTTGATTAACTGCAAAACAGTAACATCTTCAAATGAACCCCAAAATCAACTCTTCAATGATCCTTTAAACTCCAAGCAAACACCAAGCTTTAGCAAGCAATGAACCCCAACAGTTGACAGCTTCAGACAGCAGACAGCTTCAAACAGCGGTAAAACCCTAATCCAACAGTTGAGCAGCTCTGACAGGCACAAGCTTCTCCTTTATCCATCTTCAATGCAATGAACTTTATCTTCAATGAACTTCTATCTTCAAGGCCATCACTCCAGAAGAGAATCACTTAACAGAATAAGTTGGATGTTAAACAGCTTATTGACAACCAAAGGAAGCCTATAAGTGTTTACCATTATGAGAGACAGGTTCCCTCAAAGTTCTACTTCCAAGATAAGCCACTTATCCCTCCAAAGGAGGGATGTGAATATCTTAGAAGGACTTTTAGTCATTGGGAGGAATGGAAGCACAAGATGCTTTCCATGTTTGCAAGAAGAAATCAATCTAATCTAAGGCTCTCCCTATTTCTCCTATCTCTTAAGTCTTCAAAAACCAACCTCTAGGAGAGGAATCTTCAAGCACAAGAATCCCCCAACTCCAAGCATTGATACTTGCCTTCAATCTTCTCACATGCTTCCCCATGCTCCATAATCCAAACCCAAGCCCCACACCCCAAAGAAATACCCAAAACCCAAGCAAACAAAACAATATCCCAAGGGGGAAACACACCAATATCACCCAATTTGCAAAAATCAGAGAAAATAGTAATACTCCTCCTAAAATATTAGATTTATTTCTAAGGGATCCTAACTAGGTACCCTATACCCCATATAAACCCCAAGACCTAAATCAATTTTAAAACTCCAAAACTATGCCCTAAACTGCACCTAATTGTTGTGAAACCCTAATTCTGATACCTCTCCTATCTACCTCTCAAATTAATCTAAATCTTAGTCACAAAAATATGACAAAATTCCTAGGGGTACATGCTTCCCTAATCTAATTAACCTCACAAGAATCAATCAAAAATAATGCACCAAACTCTCATACTAAATTCAGAAAAATCAAGTACTAAACAAATGCAAAATAAAAGCAATAATATTGTAAAATATGCCAAAAATATAAAAATGCATGAAATCAATATTTTTATTATTCCACCATTTTCTAGAGGTCCTAAGGAAACTAGGGAAAAAAATCCCATCTTAAAATGATCATTTTTCAATTTATTGTGAATTATTTACTAAACTATATGCAAACATGAAAAAAAATGAAAATCAATTAAAAATGAAAAATATGCGTGGCGAATAGCAAATATTTACAGTTCAAAGGGAATTGGGCTCAGGAGGGGGGTGCAGGTATCACACTGTGCTAGGCCCAAACTTATTCAGACAATCAAAGAAAAAAAACTAGGAAAAAAAAAAGGAAAAGGCTGGGGGGCGAATAGCAATATTTTTGCCTTGGATTTCCACTGGGCCTCCACTTGGGGGTGTGAGTAGCAAACTGGCCTAGGCCCAAACACAATTCAGTAAAGAGGGGGGTGTCATAAGGAAAACGAGTGGTATGATTAGCAAAACATCATGATGGGCCCGAGCCCGAATCCAATTCCCTCTCAGCCTTAACAAACAAAACCCTAATCCTATCTTCATCCCTCCATTGTTCATTGTCCTAGCAGCGTCGTTCTCCTCTCTCTCAGACTCTCTCATTCCATCTCTCAACGTCTCTCTCCGTTCAATCTTATTAGATTTTTGCTCAAACAAAACTTCCCTTGATCTTTCTATCTCTCACAATCAGTTCAACCAAGCCAAGAACATGAACAAACTTATAACAAAATTATTGTCAATCGAGTGAAGATCTAGAAGCTGATGGAGATGAAGATGTTTGAAGACGAAAGTTCTTGATGCATGCAGTTGCTTCGACGAAGTCACGAAAAATCTGGACAAAGAACCTAACATGGTGATGAGCGATTGAAGATATGATGAAGATTTGAACAAATCTAGAAAATTGTGGATGGAGTTCTTGATGATTTCTTGATGTTGAAGAACGAGGAGGCAATTTGGAAAACGATTGTGTTGATGAACGTTCTTCGCGATTCCAGATGATGATGAAGGTTATTAAAGATCTGGAGATGATGTTAAGAGTTCTTGAATGTTCTTGTGAAGAACATGAAGATGACGAACACCATGAGATCGTAGACGGTTACAACAAGCTTGATGATCTTCTTTATCGGTTTCTGGAAATAGCTTGAAGATTGGATGTTGTTGATGATGATTGTTGATGAAAGATGATGAAGATTGATGAACATCAACGATTTCTGGACGAATCTGGATGGAGAAAGATGAAGAGCATGATGAGATTCTGGAAATATTGATGAAGAACATGTTGATGATCGATGATTTCCGTGCGAGATGCAAGAACAAATGAGGTTTCTGGAGAATTTGGCAGTTTCTGGCGGTTGTTACGGCGGTCCGGTGATGATTAGGGTGGTCGGCGGTGACTGTTAGGGTGGTCGCCGGCAATTGCATGCCGGCCGGTGAGGAGTTCCGGTGAGGGGATAGGTGTCAGCCATGCAATCAGAGGGAGAGGGAGAGGGACACGTGTGTGAGGTGAGACTTGCATGAGCGCCAAGTGGCCTGCATGCGGAGAAGTGGAAGTGAGGTGGCACACTCTGGGTGCATGCAAAAAATGAGGTGGGAGCCCCTTGATGACACGCGTGGCACTCTACTTATAGGACACATGGCACCCATTTTTGGGCTTTTCTGATTTGGATAATGGATAGTGGCCCACTATGAAGACTAATGACTCTGATTAAAAGACTTAATGCTGATTAATGCAAGCTAATGAGTATTAAATGGCCACTTAATTGAACTACTCTAATTAACCCTAATTAAGACTAAACGAAAATTAATTAAAAAAACCATAATCAAACTTCTAATTAAACCTAATTAACCTATTAAAACAGAAAAAAAAAATTATTTAATATCTAGAAATCTATTTAAAATTCCAATTAAATCTATAAAATCAATTAAAAACCTATTAAAATCTAGAAAAACTAATAAACCTATTAAATTCTATATCAAAAAATCTTACAACTATTTATTAAACCAACATCTCATTAGCCATACTCTCTTTTTTTAAACTATATCAAAAAAAACTATTAAAAAAATCTAAAAGGATTATTTAAAATCTATATTAAACCATTCTACTTAATGATAAAAAAACTAATATCTAATAGGCTAAAAATCTATTAAATCTATAAAAAAAAAAAAAAGAATATCTATTTCAAAAAAACTAAAATATCTAGTTATGAAATTCTATTAAAGAAAATATCTATTAAATTCTACTAAAAAAATATTAACCTATTTAATATCTAAAAAATCAAGTAAATCTATTAAAAAATCTATTAAAATGCATTAAAATCTAGAAAATAAAAGAGAAAATTCTAAAAATGCCAGGAAGCTGATTAAATCGATTAGAGAACAATTGCGCAACCATAGCGAAACTCGGGCACCGAGATGGCCTGAAAACACAGGGAACGAGCACCAATTCTCAAAATACACTTATTCAAACCGGCCTGAACTGCCTGAAACGCCAGGGGCTGCAATCCCGATAAAATCAATCTGACTGAGAAAATTGCAATGCATGCAGTATGCGAATGCGAATGCAAAATGCGTCGAAACATAAACCAGATATGGGAATCGGTTGGTCAAATTTTGGGGTGCAACAATATGAATATTGGATGATAATGATGTTCCATAACGAATGGAAATGCAAATGCAAATGCTGACGCGCGGAGATGCAAGAGCTGGGGAAGTATGATATGATTGGTATATGCAAAATGATGCAAAATGCTTATGATGATGACTGCAATGCGTATGATGCATATGATACAGACTGGTGATTAGAAATGTAGGTGGAGACGCCAGCGTGGTGGACTTTTGGTAGTTGCCAATGCGGATTGGACTTCGGGTGGTGGGAGGGATTGACTTCCTCGACACGCAGTTCGTTGAAGACGCCGTGATTGAAGCAGAAGATGATGCTCTGGATGCCCCAAGTCTGAGTACTTGGTGGTTTGTGAATTTGCTTTAGAGAAGGTTGCAACTCTGCTTGATGATCAGGGTAACTTGGTCCTGCCCCAATCTGAATATGGTAATGATATGCCCCTGCTCGAGTTGTTGAATGATTTGCCCCACCCTGTGGGCTTTGAAATAATCTTGCCTCGTGTACGCCACTGAAAGTCAAGTTCCTCCCTGATTGCCCCTTGTTGAGATGTCCTTGAATACCTAGCATTGATTTGCAATTAAAACTGTACATTTATAAATGGTAATAATTAATGCAGAGTTCGATGCAAGTTTGAAAAAGTATCGTTTATTTGAGTGTCGTGATATTGAGACGAATGTACTGTTAGCCCAAACGTTGTACTGTTTGATTGGTGTAAACAATATTGCAAGGATAATGACACCAATGCTGGTGATTAGCAATCGTGTGGGGAGTCAGGTTACGCAACCTCGCAATAGTATGCTTTCAGAAGAAAACTCGCCTCAATTAGGTCTTTCGAGGGTTGTAACGTGGTCTGGTTCACGGTTATGAAACAAAGGATGTTAGGCTCAAAGTATGATTTGTACCCACCCCTTCTTCTTAATGATCTCCAGTCCTACGTTCAATTAATTCTACACTTGTCTTGATGGTATAAACTTGATGGTTCAAGGTTTGCTCGAAATGACAATCACCTTACTTTGATGGATGTCAGTGCCCCTTTTGATTTGGGTGGCCACTGAATCTTATTTTGTTTTTGTTGAGGGTTTCGGGGTCCTCTTTTGCTTTTGTTTTGATCCCTAACTTTTGCATGGATTGACTTTGTTTGTCAGATCCATCGGGATTGCCTTGATTTTGCCTAAGTCCCCTCTGAGGTGTTTGACTTAGTACGCTTTTGATGATTTTTTTTATTTTGTTGTGACTGCCATAGCATGGGCCATTGATGAACAACCGTCTTCTGGATTTTGCTTTGTTGATTTAAGTGTGGAGTTAGATTAATTACCCTGCCCCAGGTTGAGTGTAAAAGGTTTGAATATCCGAAGGAAACTACTACTTCTAGGCTCGAAGTGGTCTACTAGGGATTAACTCCTTATATCTCCGGTGTTTAGGGGAATTGAAACAATGCCTATACATCATTGACGAGATTCTACCTGAAAGCATACAAGTTTGCAATTATGGGTATCTCGTTTTCATCATCCTCCCTCAAATCATGCTAAACAACAGCGGATAGAGTGAAGTGAACAAATGTGTTGGTGATAAGTGAAAATGAGTGAATACGACATAACTAATTCAAAACATGCATAAACAATACATTAATGAAAACCAAATACGAATGGCAATTGTTCAAAGCATACAGTACTTAAACAAACAAAGACAAAACATAAGGAAAATGAAATATGAAATGGCATCATGACTGCCTTCTTTGGGATGAACTTGACTTGACTGGATTTGATGTTGGCACTAGCTGGCTGATGGCATCGGATCGTTGATGATATTCAGAGACTTTCCATTGAAGTTGATAGCATCCTTGTCGATCATGTCTTGAATTTTGTGCTTGAAAGCTCTACAGTCCTCAATGGTATGACCTGGAGCGCCCTTATGAAACTCACAATGAGCATTTGCATCGTAATCGGCAGGAATGAAAGTTGGAAGGGCCAAATCTCTCGGAACAACAGCTTTCTTCTCCATCAACTGAGCAAAGATTTTAGCATATGTCATTGGTAGACGGTCAAAGACTCTATCTGGCCTCCATGTTCTCTGCTGACGCTGTGGACGAGTACCTTGTCGTTGCTGAGTAGCTTGCACTTGTTGTTGCTGAGGAGGATACTGATATCCTTGCTGGTTGTAGGCTTGTTGTTGAGGAGCCTGTTGCTGTGGCATTTGAGCTTGCACTGCTTGAACAGCTGGCTGATAAGGCATTGGAGCATATTGCGCAGCAGCAACATACGGATACTGATAATAGGGAACTTGATAAGGCATAGGAGCGGGAGCTTGTTGAGAAGCTTGCCCTTTCTGCAAAGAGATGGCATTTGTTTCGCCCTCTTTCTTCTTGTATCCGTTGAAAGGTTTCTTGGCATTGGCCTAGTTGTTAGAACCTCATGGGATCTTTCCACTCTTCAACCCTTCTTCAATTCTCTCGCTAACGATCACCAAGTCAGAGAATCCAGCGGAGACACTACCGATCAGCTTTTCATAGTATTGGCCTTGCAAGGTGCCCATGAAGATGTCAATCAGTTCACGGTCAACAAGAGGTGGATGTACCCTTGCGTTAGCTCTCTCCATCGTTGCGCGTACTCCTTGAAGGATTCATTGTCTTTCTGAGTCATACTCTGAAGTTGAGTACGATTCGGAGCAAGATCGGTATTATACTTGTACTGCTTGATGAATGCATCGGCTAGCTCGGCCCAAGTGCGCACACTATTACGTTCCAGCTGCATATACCATTCGAGTGATGCCCCAGACAAACTGTCTTGGAAGCAATGAATCATGAGCTTTTCGTCTCTGGCATAAGCAGCCATCTTGCGACAGTACATATTCAGATGAATATTCGGGCAACTGACACCTTTGTACTTCGAAAATTCGGGCACCTTGAACTTGGGAGGAATGACAACATCAGGCACCAAGCATAATTTCAAAGCACTGAAAGAATTTGAACTGTGCCCCTCCATGGCTCGGAGTTTCTCGGCTAGATCTCAGCACATCTTCATGGCTTCTGAATCCTGAGCAGCAATAGGACTGGGAATGGGGATAACAGCATGATAGTTCTGAACGTCATCATAATGATCCATCAGAGTATCTTCAGTATGGGGAGCCGGGATCTGCACGACAGTAGGCTGAGCCTGCGGGATAGCTCCAACAGTAACTCCAGGCGCTGGGATTGGCTGAGAAGTGTTTCCTTCGGCTGCGTTATTGAAATTCAACGGCATCCTATGAGGATTTGGAATTGGAACCAAAGGGATAGCAGTAGACCCTTGTCCTTGACCATTGTTGTTGACGACAGCAGCGGCTTCACGTTGTTCTTCCTCTCTTCTGGCCGCGAGGATGGCTTCGAGGACCTGGTCAATATTTCCGTTCATAGAATCCAACTCTTCCCTGAAGGCAGCTTGCTCCTGCTGAATCTGCTCCATCATTCGTCTTGTATTGGCTCTAGTCGCATACTGGTGTCGAGGAATCAGCTTGATTTACTGGAGAGGAAGGAACGAAGACATAAGATTCTGTTGAAGGACTGGAAATGCAAAATGCACAACATATGAAATGCAATGCAAATGATATGCAAGATGCAATGCAAGATACAAGATCCAGGATCACAAGATCACAATCAAACAATTTTGGAGCTGATAACTGTAACAGATACACAACCACAATTTCCGATAAAAAAACTGACAGGTACAACCTATACGGGAAGATCTAAATATTCTACCCATAAACCCACTTACGGGATGGTTTCTACGTTTGGTTCCCAGGATCACGGACACTAGTCGTATTAGCGTCACGCAACAGGCTGGCTGTATTACGACGATAATGACGATAAGGTTTCTCCTGAGCTGGGTCCTCGTGTTAGGCGCACAAGGAGCGAGTCCTTGGAGACTAACACTACACGACCACCAATACCAGAACTGGTGCTAACAAAAGGTTCCCAGAATCACGGACCCTTCATTAATCAAGTCGTGCAACAGGCTAGTTGTGTTACAACAAGATCTATGAATAGGTCTCCTCTTGAGGAGCTTTCATGCTAGGCACACAAGGAGCGAATCCTTGGTGACTAACACTACTCGACTACCAATTCTAAACTAAGTGTTCTCTCTGCTTTTACCAAAGCTCGGGTGTAGAGCTTTACTCATGATGTCATCCCAAGAACCAACAGGCAACCAAGATAACAAGCACAAATAAAATCCACAAGAGAACAAATACAAAAGCAAGAAGAAAACAAAAAACAAACACTCATCACAAACCAAAAGATAGGCTCGACTCTCTCTTTGCATGGAGCAATTTCCCCAGCAGAGTCGCCACCTGTCGCACCTCGAAAAATCACGGAGACATTTTGGAAAAACGACCCTCGCGCGAAAGGCGCGGAAATGCGGTTCGACAGAGTCGCCACCAAACTTTATTTTTCCCAAATAAACGGGAGAGGAAAATATCGAGAAAACCTCTTAAAGCGAAAAGGATAGGAACAGGGCTGTCACAACCATGTTCCGGGTTCGGGAGTCGGTTACGCGAGGGGAAGGTATTAGCACCCCTCACGTCCGTTGTACTCAACGGGAACCTCTTAAGGTATTTTGTGGAGAGTGTTGTCTAGGTTTATTTGCTTTTCTTCTCGTTGCTAAGGCGAATTGGTAGGTTAACAGGATAAAGACGCTAGTGGGAAATGAGTGGTTAGAGGATAGGGTGCTCGCCAAGGATTGGGGCCCTTGTGCCTACGTATACTCATTCGGACGAGAATGAGAAATCAGAGCGTCGTAGTTCGACTACGGGAAAGGGTGGAAGAATGATGGACGGAATAATGGAAGAAGATAGAAGTGTGCTCGCCAAGATCATCGCAATCTTGTGCCTACGTATCTTATATTCAAGAATGAATAAAGAATCAGAGCGTCTTTAGTTCGTGGTAACAACCACGAAAAGATGAGGTTTGAAATAGGTTGAGAAACAAAAGAGTGACTGACAAGCAACCCAAGGGCATGCCTCAAGAGCTTGTCACTCAAGAACTCAAGGAATGCGCGATTCCAAGAACTCAATTCTTTCGAAAAATTGGGTTTGAAAAGAATTGGATGTTTTAAAATCGAAAGAATGAATTAATAACAACTCAAGAGCGTGTCTTAAGAGTTATTCATTCGAATATTCAAAGAATGATAGATTCTAAGAATATCCCTCTTTCGTAAGTTTTAAAAACGTTAGTAGAAGGATTGAATCGAAAATGGGGATGCGAGGCAAAAGGAAGTTGGTTTGAAACTGGTTCGACGACGAGTCGAGAACCAAATTGAAGATAGAACCGACTTGACGACGTGTCAAGGGTTAAGATTGTGAGAAACGATATTAGTCCCTAAGGGTGCCCCTAATATCGAAACCAAGAGGAATTGTGAAGTGTGTGCGAAATGTCGATGGTTGCGAATGCGTGCGAGCACTCGACTTAGGAGAATGTTTGAAAATGATTTGGTTTGAAAAGGTTGAAAGATAATAACTCAAGAGCGTGCCTCAAGAATTATTCACTCGAAGATTCAAGGAATGCTAGATTCCAAGAACCTACTTCTTTCCGAGTTTGAATTAAGAAAAATGTTGAGAAAATATTTTGGATTGAATCGAGGATCTGAAAAGTTAAGAAAAAATGTTGAGAAAATATTTTGGATTAAATCGAGGATCTGAAAAGTTAAGAAAAAATGTTGAGAAAATATTTTGGATTGAATCGAGGATCTGAAAAGAATTTGCGGTACGAGAGGTGAGAATGTGAGATTGATTTTGAAAAATGACGATTTATTTAGTAAATGAGACGTCGGCCTCACAACCAATTAATCGGGGTATTATCGAGATGCTAGATCTCAACCACACCTTTTTCATTCGGAAAATGTTCGGATGAACAACAGAAATATCACACGGAATGCTAGATTCCTATGATATTTCTTTGTCCAAAAAGAGTATATTTAAAAAAAAAAGAAAAGTCGAACAATATATTATTTAAGGTGTACACCTCAATAATGATCGTTCAAAAATCCAAGAAGTGCTAGACTTCAAGGATTTAGTTTTTTCGTAACTTGATTGAAAAATAATTTAGCAGTAAAAATAAGTATATATTGAAATATGATTTAAAATAATATCAAATTTTGAAAATAAAGTTTGAAAATAGTTTGTATGTTAAAATAAATTAATTTAGTATTAAGAAAAATAATTAATCAAAATTTAAAAGTAAGTTTAAAAATAGATTTTTGAATTGTCTAAAAACAAACTATTTATTAAATAAAATAAAAATGATTTTAATTAAAAGATAAATATTCAACTAGTAAATTAAAATGTACTTGGAAAATTCTAATCTAAATTTATTAAGGAAAAATGAATAGTTCTAAGTTATAAAATAATTTAAATAATAACAGTATAATAAGAAAAAAACCATTAGCACTTAGTGTATATATAAATGAATAATTAAGAATTTCGCATGCTGCCGTTCTCTGCTGTAAATCCGCCTTGTCAACCTGTTTCCCAATGCATGAACACCAAACTTCAACCAAAATAATTCATTAACATGTGAAATAAACTGTCCTGACAACAAACTAATAATATCAAGGCCATGGATTTAGTGCAGCAAGACTATCGGCACAGTGGTAACAGTAGTAACTTTAGCGTATATAATTTTAACAAGAACAACCAAAAGAAACAAAATGCAGTAGCACAACCAACAAGTCCTACTAATGTACAAAAGAATCCTATGCACTAATAAACAAAACGCATGAGGTATGGTATGAATATGCTATCTTCATAAACAGCAGACCCACCCAATAACCACAATATCGTTGAACTCAAATAGATAGCCCTGTTCAGAACCCAACACATCAACTTCAGGTCAGTACCTCACCAAAGTTCTTACAAACAATGAATCCAAACATTTATTAAAACAAAATAATTCATAAGAACAAATCCTAACAAACACAAATCGCCAAACCGACTTAACATTACATACATAAAACAGGACCGTGGCTTAATATTAACACAGTTATGACACTGATTTTGAAAGAAAAAAAACAGACATAGAACAACTAACATGACATAATAAAATACAAACTACGAAAATTGTCACAATATTCTAACAAATAATAGCAGTTCAACAAAAGTAATAATAAACAGAATCTGCAAATTGAAAGTTGAGAGATAAGCATAGCGTATAGATTCGAAAGCCAACCAACTGGAAGTCGGACTGTTCTTGTAAATCTGCGGTTGAGAAACACGAACTAAGACGCCATTGTTGGACTCTATGAATCGAATGAGCTCTGAACAACGTCTACCATGGCTGAGTTTGGACTCCGCAATGAAAAGGGCAACCTGAAGCTCGACGGCACCGCTCGTAGTTGTTGAGAAACCGTCGCCGTTATTGTTGCATCATCCACCCTGTTGTGGTTGTTGTTTCGTAAACCCGTTTTCCGTCGTCGAAAATGATAAGTAGAAGAACAGAGGTTCACGAAGGTTTTATATTGAAGGAAACGGAGAAAGTGGGTAACAATGGATGGTGATGAGCTGATGTTGGTGGCAGATTCGCAGTGAGGGAGCAAAGGGTTCGAAGAGGGTTATGATGGTGAAGATGGTTATGAAAATCGAAAACTGAAGGGGACAATAAGGCGGTGGTGATTAGGGTTAAATGTTGGAGGAGGCCGCTGATTTCGTTTGAGAGAAAGATAATGAATAGTGAATTCAATTTTGGTTTTTTTGCTGAATGAAATCTCCCTCTTTCTTGTATGCATCCGAAACGGGCCTCTCACTAATGGGTCTTCCATTCTCTCTAAAAAACTGACCTTCTTTTTTTAATTAATAATAAAACAAATACTAATAATATAATTTTATAATTACAAACGAAATTAATATTAACAACTAATTAATACCCAAATATTAACAATAATCCTTAAATAAATATTAACAATTAAATAAACAATAAAAAATATCTAAAAGTAAACTAAAATTTATAAAAACGAAAATATAATTACTAAAAAAAAATATTATTAATAATATTTAAAAAAGAAAAAGTTTAAGAAAATAATATTCACAAAAAAAAAAATTAAAGCCACGTGTCACACTTTTATTAGGTGAAAAATAATATATGTTGGAAAATCCCCTGATTGCAAGCGGACACGTGTCTAAATAACCCGAAATTAAACAAATAATGCAAGAATGAAATAAGAGCAAAAAATGTAAAATATTAAAAGTGGGTAGGACAAATTTAGGGTATGACACATGCTACTTTATCTGTTGAATTTATTTGAACTTGATCTGTCGTCACACTTCATGTTCTGCTTACCTTCTTTGACTGTCATCAATGCATTTCCACTCTTATCAATTTCATATGCTCATTTAATGGTTGTCACCATGGATGCATCATTATTATGTTGTTGATTGTCCTTTTTATTTTTTTCCCAAGTGATGAAGCTTGTTAGCTCTCATCCTGTTACCTCCCCTGTCTACTTCCAAAGGAAAAGTCTGTCCATTTGACCCTCATGTCATGGATACATCTCTTATCCCTCTCTTGACTTTGTTAAGTCACTTTAACCCCAGATTAGAAGCCATTAGACTTTGCTTCAAGTCTAAGAAACCCACCTGTACTAGGAGTGTTCTTCAATTAGAACCCTAGGGAAGAGTTTGTCAAACTCCGTGTAAGAATCATCGTCATGATTTCTTACTTCCCCTTTTGAATACTACAACTTAGATTAGGGAGTTTTGTCCAACTCCACACAAACATTTTCATGTTTTTCCCCCTTGAACCTTGATCATAATCAAGTGTTCTTTATTCCTTGTGAGGTGAACTACGATTGCTCTGATTCTATCCTAGTTAGGATACGTAGGCAGAAGACGCGACGTCTTTGCGAGCAAACTTAGTGTATATAAATTTAGGTTTCAACTCATATCTTTTCCCACATCCATAGTACATTTCACACTTAGCAAGCAATCAAACAAAAGGTTCCTGTAGAGTACTACAGATATTTAGGGTGCTAACACCTTCCCTAGGTATAACCAACCCCCGATCCCCGAATCTCTTAAGTGTTGTCGTTACATCGCGAAAAAGGTTTTTCTTTCTTTAGACCTTTCCTTTGGATAAAATAAACTTCGGTTGTAAAAAGAAATAAGATTCAAGTTAATTAATAGCTTGATATCCAATTTTCACCGCAACAGAAATGGCGACTTCACTGGGGAGGGTTTATTGCTTTGAGGGTTTAGCCTATCTTGTTTGAATACTTGCTTATTTGTGAATACTTGTAAATATGTACATATGTGCTCTGTTGGTTCCTGGGAACTTTGAATGGTGAGACAACACTATACCCGTGTTTGAGCGTACTTATGATAGGATGGTGGTATATTCAAGGAGACTTATAGGGAGTTGATTCCCGACCAAGTTGACTTGAGAAAACCACCACTCAGTAAAGGCCCTTCTGAGAGTTAGTATTGTTGATCGAGTATTCGTGAAAACAATGCTACTTTCTACATGGGAGCCCGTGATACTAAGGACCTTTAGATTACCTTTTCCCCACTATGGCTTTATTAGGATGTAGTGCGATGACTATAAGGAAGTAATTCCAAAGTAGTTGATACGCGATACTACACTTGGACGAGACTCTCTTGAGAATATTATCGACCACCAAGTATTTGGGAAATTGATGATATCCAAAAGATGGGTCGAGGACTCCGAGAACTCTTTTAGAACCTTGTTTTGCAGTTGTGGAAACCTTAGTACATACCTTTGAGGTGGGTAGACCTTGACTCCTTACTCATGTTCTCCAAACCAAAACCTTTATCTGTTTTTATCCATGTGTATATGTGAATCAGTGCTTACCTGTGTTTGTGCATTCATGCATTCATGAACATCATGTCATAAAAGTTTCATGGAATGCAGATCTCTTGTTTGTAAACATTAGGATCATCATGGACAGTGGAAAAAAGAAAACTGTGAAGTACACTTACAAAAGTCCTAACTTGGATGACATAGAAAGATTGAGCACTTTGATAACAGATCTAGAAGGATTCAAGAGTAGGTATGGGAACTTATTGTCATTGTTGAGGGTAAAAAGGAAGATGGATCTGGGACTTCTCTCCATACTCCTCCAGTTTTATGATCCACTCTATCATTGTTTCACTTTTCCTGATTATCAGCCGGTACCTACACTTGAGGAATATTCTTGCTTGATTGGTTTACCTATTCTTGAAAACTCTTCTTTTCCAGTCATGGAGAAGGACCCTAAGGAAGAAGAGATTGCTAAAGCAACGCGTTTGGGGTTGGTGGATATTCAGAAAAATATGGTTACTAAGGGAGGAGTATTTGGTTTGACTGCAGAATTCTTGGTTGGAAAAGCACAATACTATGCTGGTCATTTGAGTATGGATGCATTTGAGGCTATCATTGCCTTGCTCATTTATGGGATCTTCTTGTTTCCGAGCTTTGATAATTTTGTGGATCTCAATGCCATCAAGATCTTCTTGAAGAAAAACCTTGTGCCTACTTTACTAGCTGACGCATATCATTCTGTTCACTTGAGAAATCTGCATAAAGGAGGAATGATTGTCTGTTATGTCCCGTTGTTATATAAGTGGTTTATTTCTCACTTACCTAAGGCTCATGCTTTTTGGAAGGAAGGTTAGTGGTCTCAGAAGGTTATGGCTCTTACTCACTCTGATATTGATTGGTACAGCCGTAGTTATGATGGGATAAAAATAATTGACAGTTGTGGAAGTTTTGGTAACGTACCTCTTCAGGGTACAAGTGAGGAATCAGTTATAACCCTGTTCTCGCTCACCATCAGCTTGGATATCCTCTGAAGGACAAACCAAACAGCGCTCATGTGGAGAATATTTTCTTTAAGGGAAGTTCAGAATTAAAAGGGGAAATTCTAAAAGCTTGGGGACATGTACACAAGAAAGGAAAGGATGACTTAGGGAAACCTAATTGCGTCTCTCTCGAGCCTTATCTCCAATGGGTCCGAAAGAGAGCTATTCAGCTGAAGATGCCTTATTCTCAGCAGAAACCCATGGCTTTAGAGGAGGAACACACAATGATCTTTATGTCTGAAGAGGAGAAATTAAAGATTGCTTTGAGGAAATCACAAAAAACTGAAATAGCCTGGAAATACAAGTACCAAGTGGCCATGGAAGAGAATGATGAACTCCGTAGACAACTATAGGTGAAAGATGAAGAAATGAATGCTTATAAGAAGAGGAAGACACAGGAAGGCTTACCTTCTTCCAGCTCTCAGCCAACTCCATGGAAGCTAGTCGTGGACAAACTCGTTCTCGGGAAGACTCAGATGGAAGAAGAAATCAAGAAACTCAGAGCAAAAGAAGACTTTTACTTAGAATACTGTCAGCCTTATATTTAGGACTTTTGTAAAATGTACTAGATATTTTGTAATGCAGTCTTGAAAATCAATGAAAAGAAATGATGTTTTGATCTGAGTTCCATGAAACCTTTGCATTTGCATTTTCATTAATTAATCATTTAAGGAACTAAAGATTGTTTTGCAGATATTATAGGATGGATTCTGGAAAGAAAGCAGAGGTTGTGTTCCAAAGACCAAGATTGGAGAACTTGAAGAAACTGGTAAGTTTAGTAGAAGACCCCGAGGCATTCAGAGAGAAGTATGGGAATATGCTATCTTTGCTAGAAGTTTAAGTGTATGAAGAGATGTTATCCGCACTCGTGCAATTCTATGATTCAACCTATCATTGTTTCACATTTCCAGATTATCAGTTGTTACCAACTTTGGAAGAATATTCCGCCCTGATGGGAGTAGGCGTCACTCCTAGACCATTTTTTGGAAGAGAAGGGACCCTTAATGAAAGAGAAGTTGCAGAGGTCGTGTATTTAGAGGTGGACGAGGTACGATCTCATATGGGTACTAAATGAGGGTTGTATGGATTTCCAGCTATGTTCCTGTATGAAAAAGCTCAGAGCTATGCCTTGTCAAAGAATACTGAAGCATTTGAGGCCATCCTGGTTTTACTAATCTACGGACGGTTTCTGTTCCCGATTGCTAGTGATTTTGTGGACGCAAATGCGATCTGTAACAGCCCAATTTTTCAATAAGGGATTAATTGTGCTAATTAATTGGTTTATGTGATTTATCTGATTTAAATAAATTATTAGATTTATTTAAATGAGTTAATGGATTTAATTAATTTATTCTACTTGGTAGAATAATGTGGATTTATTAGATATTCTCTAATTAATGATAAGATGAGATATTTTGTGAGAAATGAATTGATAGGTATTTTTGAGAGAAGAATTATGATGGAAAGAAAATAGAAGGATATATAAGGGAAATTGGAGAGAAAAGAAAAGAGATAGAAACATAAGAGAAAGAAAGAAAGAAAAGGAGAGAAAGAATAGAGAAAGAGGAGAAAAGAGAAGAGAAGAGGGAAACTTGGAGAAATCATCAAGAATCAACTTCAAGCTTCAATCCAATCAAGGTAAGGGTGAGAAACATTATTATTTGATCAATGTGTATGATTATGTATGAGTTGTGTTGGATTTGTTGGTAGTTTTCTCTATTTTCTATTTCTAGGGAAAATGAGTTAAATCGATAGAATCGAGTTTTGAACGGTTAGAATTCAAAATAAATTGCATAGTTTAGTCGGGTAATGTTTAGCCGTGATTATTGGAATTCGTTTGATTGAATTTGGTTGAGTTTGTGAGTTTTGACATTTTTGGATAATTGAGGGTTTGAGATTTGAGAGAAAATCGGACGTCGTAGAAATCATGTTTAATGGTTTTAATTCACTGCTATATGTTAGGTGAGTATGAGTATGTGTTTGTTTCGAAAAAAAGAATTGAATCGGTCGGATTTTCGGGAGAAAATGCAAAATCCCGTAGCCATGTTTAGGCAAAATTCTGGTTTTTCGGAAAACTTCGAAAATTCATAACTCTTGAACCGTAAGTCGGTTTTGACCCCGTTCGAAGCGTTGGTAAGTTAACGAGATTGTCTTTCTAGAAAAAATGGCTTTGAGGCCTGTACCTGGTTCAATTATAGCAGAGAATTGAAAACATATTGTTGTGCTGATTTTTACCGTCGCGAATGTGTGTGATTGATGTGTTATTGTGCAGAATACTTTTGTTATATAACGTATAGCTTGTGCATGTTGTGATATGATATGTTGTGGGTAGCCGTATGGCGTGAATCCTAGATGGTGGAATCGATTATGAAATATAGTCTTTTGACAAAAATATGCATATTGTTTGTATGTGAAGAATGCATGAGAACATATTGTGAATATGTGTGCATTGCTTGATAAATGTGGTAATGATATTGAAGTGTAAATGCATATTGATTGTATGCGATATTGTGAATGCATGAGAACATATTGTGAATATGTTTGCATTGTTTGAAAAGGTAATGAGGTTGAATTATGAATGCATATTTGTTGTATCCAATTATTGTGAATTAATGCATGAGAGCATATTGTAAGATATGCGTGCATTGTTTGACAAATATGTTGATGAAAAGTATGAATACTTGATTATATGATATGTTGTATGTGCAATCTTGTTTAATTCTTGAAGGTAGGAATTATGTGAATGCATGGGATTAAGACGTGTGATCGGTCTTAAGTGCATTTTGTTGTTGATTGCATATGCATCATTTAGTCAAGAGGCAATGTTTGCTAGTTTCGTGGAGACTAGTGGCTTGTCCCAAACCTAGAAGGGTGGGTTTGAAAGCATAGGGAACGGGCTTTTGTTGTTATCGGTCTAGAAGGGTGGACCCGGTTTAAGTGTAAAAACCGAAAAATGATAACAAGTGTTGGTACCACATGGCATGAGTTGCATTGAGTCTCATGGAATGAATATATGATTGTTGTATGAAGTTATGCATAGGTGTACGTACATGACTTGTGTAATTGTGAACTATGAATATGTTTGATGATTGTCCATATTTGCCTATATATATATATATATATATATATATATATATATATATATATATATATATATATATATATATATATATATATATATATATATATATATATATATATATATATATATATATATATATATATATATATATATATATATATATATATATATATATATATATATATATATATATATATATATATATATATATATATATATATATATATATATATGCTTTGTGAAGTATATGATGAGTTATGATGAAGTATGGTGAGAATGGTGGAATATGCGTATGTGCATTACTTGTGTAATTGAGAGTTGTGAATATGTGATCATTGTATGAAAGTATGCTTATGAACATGAATTGTTGATTTGAGAATTGTGAATGTGTAATTGTGAATTAGTGAGTAAACATAATATGTGTATGTTCATGTGGAATGTTGAGATTTATGGATACGTGCACGATGAATATGCTTGGTGATTATCCATATTTGATTATATATATGTTGTATTGTACATGATGAGTTATAATGAATTGTGGTGAGAAAATGTGGAATATATGTATTTTGTGCTTGTGTATTTGTGTATATATAATTATATGCATTGTTATTATGATAATATTTCTCACCCTTCTGCTGGAATGATGTCCTACATGACATCGTGCAGGTATCAAGGAGTAGTATTGCTCGTAGTTACGAGGTCGCTTTTGGTGTAGCCGTTTAGTGATTTAATTATGTTGGGTCGAGTCATGCTCTGGTCATGTAACACTGGGATCGCTTGGGTTGTGTTTAAGATATACATTATGTACTCTATAAACGTGTTTATATCCATTGGAATATTATGATGTTGGCCTTAGTGCCTAAGTGATGTTGTTTTATGTGATAAAAACAAATGTTTCTTTTATGAAAATTGTGGTATAATTGAATCCGCTGCTACATGCAAAGTGAAGTTTTGTAAAGCATAATTTTATATTGAAATAGTAATGAGCATGACAGGTGGTTTTGATATTTTGAAAGTTATGTGTAATGCCCTTTTGTAAATGCATGGAAATTTACTCTAATTATTCATATATTATCTGTGGGGTTTAGAAGGGTGTTACATTAGTGGTATCAGAGCAGGTCGGTCCGTCCGGCCAAGTTGTCTAATGTTGTTTGTTCCCTGGTATATGACATGTGTGTGAAAACACTGTCGATACATGTTTGTTGTCTAACCTTTGTCTGCAAGAGTGAGAATGATTCAAGTGGGGGAGAAACTGGTGCTTCTCCAAGATGCTGCAAGTGTGGAGTTGTAGCTTAGTGTATAGTTGAACGCTCTTATAGTTTGGTAAAGACGGTTTATGCCCCATTATGATTGTCGACTGTCTATTAACAAATTGAGGAACTGATCACCCTTAATCTCTTGTTGATAGTAGTTGGGATTGTGTTGGATGGGATAGACGTGTCTTGCAAGCTTAAATGGCGTGAGCAGTGAATTGTTTGGAATTAAGCCAAGTGCTTAAGAATTGTTTTGATGAGTCGGCGCAGGACAATGTTGAGATGTTTAATTTTGATGGGAGTTTTGCGTGTTAATGAAGGTAGTGATAGCCAAGACGTGAAGTGGGGTTGTGATCGGCTTAGTTGCGGAAACTAGTCTGATATTGAGAGCTCCATGTTATATGTCTATTTGGATAGTGTAACACGGTGGGAGAACTGACTTTAAACAATGTTGCGGATAGCAAGAGTCGCCACCGACTTTTATTTTATCCATAAGGAAAGGTTATAAAAGAACAGGAAAGACCTTAGAGAATATTTTGGGTCCGGGGGGTAGGTTATGAAAAGGGAAGGTGTTAGCACCCTTTTCATCCATGGTTATCCATGGGCTCTTAGGTACTTAAGCTCACTTTTGAATTGTTTTGAAAGTGTAGTGTGTGAATAGAAAATTTTCAGAATAGTTAATAAATAATCCATGTAAGGATGTGTTAAGAACTTGTTTGAAAACTTGTTGAAAATTTGTTTAAGTGTGAAAAAGTTTTGAAGTGAGCAAGTATCTAGGAGTAGCCTACCCTAATGTTTTAAGGTCTTTCTTATTCTTTATCCTTTCCTTAGTAAGACTATCCCTACTATAATGGAGTAGGTAGTCCTTACTTTGGATGTTAAGGGACATGTGAGGGACAATTGGATTTTTGAAGGCCATTGTGGGGTGTAATAAGCAAACTAGAGGGACTATCATCATTTTTCGAAAGGGACTCGATTCGTAAAGGCAACCATAAGGGACTTTGATGATTTTCTTTTCGAGGGACTTGCTTTATACACCCCACTTAACCAATATTCATAGGCAACTTGAGGGATATCCTTAAGAAGTGAGACGGCGATTAAAATCGACTTACGTGTGTGAAATGTTTAATTTAATTATCTTATATTAAAATGATCTAATTTATTTTTTAAATATCATACACATTAACACTCCCTAATTACTAACCATAATGATAATAATAATTAAGTAATTACAATTTACATCCAAGAGGCAATTACAAAATTATAATAAATAAAAAAATAACAAATAAGCAAATAAAATATTAGGGTTAGTAAATAATAAGAAAAATTAAATAAGGTTAGTATAAATATAAAGTTAGTGAAAATAATTAGTTGAAACAATAATAATGAGAAAAATAGACAAAGTTAGAAAAAATAATAAGATAGAAATTTCAAAATAATAATAAGCAACAAAATATGATTAGCAATAATAATTAATTAATAACGTGATTAAACATAAGATTTGATTTTTATTTAGAAACATAAATGATTAAATAATTACTATAATATAAAGTTCTAAATATCATAAGATTTGATTTTTATTTAGAAACATAAATGATTAAATAATTACTATAATATAAAGTTCTAAATATCATAAGATTTGATTTTTATTTAGAAACATAAATGATTAAATAATTACTATAATATAAAGTTCTAAATATAACATAATTATAAATTTCTTAATCATTTACAAAAATTTAATTATCTCTAATTATATATTAACAATTATTAAGAAAAATATTTACACATTATGATGAAAACAAATTTTAACTAATCAATAATCACATTCACCAAAATTTTACATTAAGTATTTATAAGGTTTAATTTTATTTACAAAAATTTACAAGAATTAGAATAAATATATACATAGAATCATATAGAAAATTAAAATTAGGTTTTCATATTAATTTGGAAAAAAGATGTTAATGTTATTTATTTTAAAAAAACAGATTTTTATATTACAACAAATTTTAATAAATTAATGATAACAATAATAGTAATAATGGTAATAATAATGATAATAATGATAATAATAATAAATAATGATAATAATAATAATAATAATAATAATAATAATAATAAAGCAATAATGAATTTTAAATGTGCCAAATAACCCAACAATGTTGCTAACGCAGAAATGCGCTCATCGCAACCAGATCTAAATCGGACGAAACAAAATTTATCGCAAAGAAAAAGAAATTAAGCAAAAAATAGTATTATTGCTCACATAAAAATGCGATCATCGCAACCAGATCGAGCTAACACAAATGTCACGCGTCATGCACACAAATGTGCAAACATCGTATCGACATAATTCGATCAAAAATCTTATATATATAAACTCTAACAATTTAAAAATTATATATATATAAACGTAACAGTAATAGATAAAGAAAAAGAAATAACGGTAATAGATGAAGAAAAAGAAATAACGGTAAAAGATGAAGAAAAAGAAACAACAGTAATAGATGAAGGAAAAGAAATAACGGTAAACGATGAAGAAAAAGAAACAATAGTAATGGATGAAGAAGGAAACTAAATAACGGCAAACGGCACTCACTCCTCTTAGGTTTTTTTCATTCTCTCCTCTTTTCCAACAAGGCAACACATGTATATATAGGGAACAAATTAGGGTTAACACCAAATTGTCAATAATGTCCCTAAAGCCCATTTTAAAGCCCAAACTAAATAATTAGTTAAGAAAAAATAAAATTTAAATAATTTAAAATAATTAAAATAAACTTAAAATAAAAACTAATAATCCTATTGATTCCTATTATAAAAAGAACAAAAATTTTTTCAATATTTTTTTATTTTATGATTTTTTGGATATTTTTATGAATAATTTAGAAAAAAGTGAAAAAAAATAATATTTTAAAAAATGATTTAATTAAAATACGAAAATAATAATTAAATAATAATAAAAAACTATTTTTGTTATTTTTTTAATGAAAGATAGAAAAATTTAGAGTAAAAATAATAAAAACAACAAAAAGTGCCAAAGGTGAGATTTGAACTCTCAACCTCTCACACTCATAACTCCTTACACATGTCCTCCTGCCAATTGTGCCATTTTTACTTTTTAGAAAAAAAGTGCATGCCATATGATATTTACCTGCAAAAAGTCAAACGACTACACAAATTTGTTAGTAATTGATTAAATGCAATGAAATGCGACGACAAATCTTAGGGCAAAATTTGGGGTATTACAGTTATTATGATAATATTTCTCACCCAACCTCTCTTTGATGTTGGCAAAAAAAATCATGAAATTTGACTTTGGTTTGACCACAGTTGACCTCAGTTTGACATTTTAACTGCATTGACTGCTTTTGACTTATCTGATCATCTGACTGAGCAAACTTTTGAGAAAAGTCTTGAAACTTGACATGGGGGTTCTTATACACATATAAGATGTTATGAAGCTCACTTGAAGTCTTGGAAGTCCATTTAGCCTGATTAAAGTCAAAACCCTAGTTTTGGATGCACTGCTTAGGAGGTGCATTGTCTGAGGGAATTGTCAACTCTTCTGACCAATTATGAATTTTGTGAATCTTGTGAACCTTCTTGGAACACAAAGTCTTGTATTGTGAGGGCAAATTTTGGGGTGCAACAGCTGCCCCTGTTCAATTTTCTGAAACCTGAGGGGTTAGATTGGTATATTTGCCAGTCGTAACCTGGAAGGTTGAAGGGGATTGAACACAAAAGCCCAAAAATTTGCACTCACCAGTGCATGGAGTGATATTGATGGTTGGTTGAACATGATTGAGTGGGCTTAAAGATGCCACTAGGGGAAAGTTCTTCAGTAGTATAATGAGAGCTGTCAGGAGTCTGGAGTAATACTGATGTAACAGCATGTCTTCATGAGGATAGAGCGATCAATAATGATAACCCTAAAGCAGTCTTGAAGTGATAAATCGGACCTCAGGAGGATAGAGCAATCAATAGCTCTAAAGCAGTCTTGAAGTAATAATGGCTTCAGGAGGATAGAGCAATCAATAGCTCTAAAGCAGTCTTGAAGTAATAGAATGGCTTCAGGAGGATAGAGCAATCAACAGCTCTAAAGTAGTCTTGAAGTAATGATTTCAGGAGGATAGAGCAATGAATAGCTCTAAAGCAGTCTTGAAATAATAACGTGATATGTCTTCAGGAGGATAGAGCAATCAATAGCTCTAAAGCAGTCTTGAAGTAATGATTTCAAGAGGATAGAGCAATGAATAGCTCTAAAGCAGTCTTGAAATAATAATGTAATTTCAGGAGGATAGAGCAATGAATACTCTAAAGCAGTCTTGAAGTAATGATTTCAGGAGGATAGAGCAATGAATAGCTCTAAAGCAGTCTTGAAATAATAACGTGATATGTCTTCAGGAGGATAGAGCAATCAATAGCTCTAAAGCAGTCTTGAAGTAATGATTTCAGGAGGATAGAGCAATGAATAGCTCTAAAGCAGTCTTGAAATAATAATGTAATTTCAGGAGGATAGAGCAATGAATACTCTAAAGCAGTCTTGAAGTAATGATTTCAGGAGGATAGAGCAATGAATAGCTCTAAAGCAGTCTTGAAATAATAACGTGATATGTCTTCAGGAGGATAGAGCAATCAATAGCTCTAAAGCAGTCTTGAAGTAATGATTTCAGGAGGATAGAGCAATGAATAGCTCTAAAGCAGTCTTGAAATAATAATGTAATTTCAGGAGGATAGAGCAATGGATAACTCTAAAGCAGTCTTGAAATAATTAGATGGCTTCAGGAGGATAGAGCAATGAATAGCTCTAAAGCAGTCTTGAAGTAGTAATATGACCTCATGAGGATAGAGCAATGAATAGCTCTAAAGCAGTCTTGAAGTAATAGGATGATTTCAGGAGGATAGAGCAATCAGTAGCTCTAAAGCAGTCTTGAAGTCATGAGAGGCTATCAGGAGGATAAAATAACCCTGAGGTTACAATAAAGCAGTCCCAAAGTAATAAGAAGCTCATCAGGAGGATAAAGTAACCCTGAGGTTACAATAAAGCAGTCCCAAAGATCATAAGATTGTTTGTTGGATAATTAACCTGAAACCAAGGTAGCATTCTGTATAACAACATTAGTTTATGCTTTATGTATGCATGTATGACATGATGCACTTAGGTAATGTACTATAGGCATATATGTTATGGTATGATGTAAATGATGTATGTATGCTATGACACTGCTGGAAGTGTCTGGATATCCTTGTATAACAACTGCTGGCCAAGGAAAATAAATCCCGATTCGTTGTTGAAGAATATATAACCCTCCGTCTGCTGGGGATAACAAGGTATAGATAACCTCCCGTTGTTGGGGATAACAAGGTATAGATAACCTCCCGTTGTTGGGGATAGTAGGGTAAGTATAACATCCCGTCTCTGTTCATCGTGCCCTTATTGGAAAGTAATTTCCCGTATATCCGTATGAGGATAAAAGAGATGGATATAAATTCCAGGGGAGATTAGACTTTGCGAGAATGGATTAGTCCTACTGATGGTTTGTAACTGTCTTGTAAAGATGAACCGGCGAAGCTTCGTTGAAATCCTTCCCTCGTTCGTCCTTAGTAAATACTATTACTGCATTTTCATGCATTTCTGGTAAACATCAATCATATTAAAAGCATACATGCATTTCTGGTAAACATCAATCATATTCAAAGGCATACATACATTCAAACACAACCAATGGACGTTTCGCTTATGTAAATAGGGTAAAAGTAAATCTGGATTCAAAAGATGGAATTTATTTATATCAAAAGTGACCCATACACGGGTAAGTTTGTACAAGGAGACATAAACCCTAGTAAGAGAATTTTGTCATGAAGTTTTACAAAAAGAATCAGCTATGTGGGAAATAATCCTATTGAGTTTCAATTCTACTATTGCCCCTCAAGTATCTCATCTTCTTGTTGTTGAGACGGAAACGATTGGATTGAGCTTTATCTGTTTGAGCTTGAGTAAGTAGTACAACTGGTTGCAGTTTCATGAGTGATCCAAACGAGACATAGTCATACGCTTTAATCCCTAACTTTTGCCTGGATTGCCCTTTCAGGTTTTCAATCCACCGGGATACCCTTTTTTGCCCAAGCCGCCTTTTCAGGTTTTCGACTTGCCGGGTGTACATCTTTTTATATATATATCCCTAATTTTTGCCCAAACCCTTTTGGTTTGCCGGGATGCCCTTATTTTTGCCTAGGCCTGTCAACCTAGCGGGTCTCTTTTTATGCGTAGTATTTTTTAACTATGTCTGCGTTTACAGGTTGTGGGAAGTCTTCACCATCCATTGTAGTCAATATCATGGCACCTCCTGAGAACACTGTCTTGACTACAAATGGTCCCTCATATGTTGGAGTCCACTTGCCCCTAGGATCACCCTGTGGTAATATGATACGCTTGATTACCAAGTCACCAGCCTGATATACCTTTGGCTTAACCTTCTTGTTAAAAGCTTTGATCATCCGTTTCTGGTACATCTGGCCATGACAAACTGCTGCTAACCTTTTCTCATCAATCAAATTTATCTGGTCAAGTCGAGTCTGAATCCACTCATCTTCATCCAAGCCTGCATCCTTCATAATTCTCAAGGAGGGGATCTGAACTTCAATAGGCAGAACTGCTTCCATACCATAGACCAAGGAGAATGGGGTTGCCCCGGTTGAAGTACGTATTGTAGTACGATAACCATGCAGAGCAAATGGTAACATCTCGTGCCAATCCTTGTAAGTAACAGTTATCTTCTGTACAATCTTCTTAATGTTCTTATTAGCAGCTTCAACTGCCCCATTCATCTTTGAAATCAACAAGGTAGTATGGGTCAACATATACTGTCTTAGTCGGCGAGCAGCCCGTGCCAAAGCGTAGCAAGTTTTCTCGAGCAGTGAGTATTTTGTTTCACAGTCGGTAAACTTTTTGCTAAGGTAGTATATTGCCTGCTCTTTTCGACCAGACTCGTCATGTTGCCCCAATACACACCCCATTGAGTTGTCTAATACTGTTAAATACATAATCAAGGGTCTTCCATCAACTGGTGGCATTAAAATTGGAGGTTCTAGCAAATATCTCTTGATTTCATCAAAGGCAGTCTGGCACTCATCATTCCATTCCATCACCTGATCTTTCTTCAACAACTTGAAGATTGGCTCACAGATGGTAGTTAATTGGGAAATAAATCTTGCAATGTAGTCCCAAGAAACCTCTAACCTCCTTCTCAGTACGGGGAGCTGGCATCTCTCGTATAGCTTTCACTTTTGCAGGATCCACTTCAATACCTTTTCCACTGACAATGAAACCCAGGAGCTTTCCAGATCTAACTCCAAAAGTACACTTGTTTGGATTTAATCTCAACCTGTATTTCTTCAACCTCTCAAACAACTTGTGCAGATGATCAAGATGTTGTTCTTCATTCTGAGACCTGGCTATCATATCATCCACATATACCTCTATCTCATGATGAATCATATCATGAAACAAAGCCACCATAGCACGCTGATATGTTGCCCCTGCATTCTTATGCTGAGCAGTGTTGTCTAAATCAGCCCCTATCTGGACCTCTTTTCTGTTTTCTTCAGTTCCCAGATTCACAACTTCGACTGGCTCTTCATGTGGCTGTATAGCTTTCTCTTCTTGTTGTAACAACCTAGCAAGCCCTACAGATATTTCACAATCGTCCTCGTTTCCGTCTTCAGTTTGATAGATCGGATTCTCGAAATTGTAATTGGCAATAGTAGAACTGTTATCAATTGGATCCAGAGTGGATGAGGATCGGCATTTTAGTGACGTGGGTGTGTGTAAGAACACATAGCTGATAAAGCAAAAATAAAAGAAAAAGAAAGACAAGGAACACCATATTTACGAAAACGAAACGTCCACTGATTTTATCGAATGAAGTATGCAAATGAGATGACAACCCGTAACAAGCACACCATTGTGCCCCGGGTAAGGCACATGGCTTGAAAGTTTTAATTGTTCCAAAAATTGCAAATTTAAAAACATAACACAGTAATAGTATTTACTCCTGACTAAAGGAGATAGGGATAACATCTTCAGCTGTCCAATTATTGAGTCCAGCACCCACAGTAGGAAAAATCCATGCCTCCAAGTTGAAAGTGTTTACATGGCTGACAAAGTATTCTTCCTCTCCAAAGACAGTAACAACTTTTCCATTCACCGGATATCTCAACTTTTGATGTAATGTGGAGGTCACAGCACCTGCCCCATGGATCCAGGGACGACCAAGCAGACATGAGTACGAAGAACAAATATCCATCACATAGAATGTAGCAGTAAACACCTGAGAGCCAACCTTGATTGGAAGATCAATTTCCCCATGCACTACTCTTCTAGAACCATCAAAAGCCTTTACCACAATATTCCTGGGCTTCAATACCGTATCTTCAGGACTCAGCTTGTTCAGGACTTCCTTAGGCAACACATTCAGAGAGGAACTATTGTCTATCAGCACATGAGACAGGGTAGTGCCCCTGCATTCAATTGAAATATGCAAGGCCCTGTTATGATCCCTCTTGGCAGGGGTCAAGTCAGCATCAGAAAATCCTAACCCGTTGTCATAGGTCAGGTGAGCAACACAATTCTCAAACTGGTCCACAGAAATTGCACTGGGTACATGAGCCATCTTTAGAAACTTGATCAGTGACTTGGCATGAGCCTCAGAACATAATAACGGGGAGAGCATAGAAATCTTTGAGGGAGTATGCCCCAGCTGATCAACAATATCATAATCACTCTTGCGAATGATTTTCAATACTTCTTCCATCTGCTTAGAGAGGTCATCAGCAGCTGGCACATCAGTAGATACAGGCTCAATAACAGGACCCTTGCCCCGAGCATCAGTGGTGGAAGTAACAGCAGGAGTAACTGCACTCTTAGAAGCAACTGGAGGAGAGAAGACTCTTCCACTACGGGTGATCTTGCTAGATCCAGCAATATTATCAATGTCAACAGGCATATCAGGTAAAGGCTCCTGCCCCTTGGATAGGTTCAGGATCAGCTCTTGGAACTGTGCATTCTGTGCCTGGAGATCCTTAACTGATTGTTCAAGAGCCATTGCTGAAATAAACAGCGAGAAGATGAGAAACCTGTGCACAATTATAAACCTGTGATGCAATGATATGGGAATGCATATGCAATGTTTTCAAGGACCGCAGGATTTAAATTTGCTTAAACAAACAAGAAAGTAACTTTTTATTAGTAATAACTTGTTTTGCCTTTTAGGCTTACAAAAAATGAAAACGAAATAAGTACAAAAGATGGGGTTTTAAGTCTCCCATGGACGTTTCCTCTTGGTGTTGAGGTATGAGTTGAGGTTTCGTTCCTCATGAAGTAGCTTTGTTAGCTCTAGGATCCTTGCTTGGCTTGCTTTGTAATGAGCCTCGAAAGTATCCCTTTGCTCTTTCAGTTGGATCCATGATCTCTGCAAGTCTTCCATATCAGTAGGCATGTCTGGGTGGAGGATGGTATAAGCTGTGTCTCCTTCAGCAACAGGTTCCATGGTAACTGGTAAGATGGCAGGATATGGCATCATGAGTGTCTGAGCACGAAATCGTACCCATCTGAGATAAGCCTCCATAGGAATGGTGTACTTAGGCTCCAGTGTCTTGCTGTCAATCCTGTTTACCTTTCCCCAAGCTCGTATGAATCTCTGACGGTAACCCTGAAGATCGTTGTCGTAGTCAAACACAATGCCCTGAATCAACATGTCATGTGGACCATCGCTCCGGGCGTAACCAAACTGTCGTAAAGATAGAGATGGGTTGTAGGTGATGCCTCCTCTTATGCCTAGAAGTGGCACATTAGGAAACTCCCCACAACGGTCAATGATGGTGACATTCTCCATAGATCTGGAGCACCAATGGATGTCTGAGTGAGAAAGTGACATGATCCTCTTAGACCATCTGAACCCTTGCTCATTCTTCATTACTGAGCGAGGAAGGTGAGAAATAAACCACCTAGAAAGTAAAGGTATGCAGCACATCAAAGTTCCTCTTGCCCTTGTAGTACGGGTGTGAAGAGAATGTAGGATGTCTCCAAGTAAGGTAGGCACTGGATTGTGACTCAGGAATATGTTGATGGCATGAACGTCTATGAACTGATCAGGATTGGGGAACAACACTAAGCCATAAATCAATAAGGCTAAGATCTCCTCAAAGGCATCGTAGCTCATAGCCTTCAAGAACATTTGAGCTTTATCCACTAATACCTTGACAAGAATACCTTTAACTCCACTTCTCGTCTCTAGAACAATGTCAGACTTCTTCAGATGTAGAGCTGCAGCAATAACTTCTGGTTTAAGCTCCTTCCCTAAGCCTGTGAATGGCTTCTGATCGAGAACAGGTATACCCAGAAGTTTAGCGAACTCCTCCATGGTTGGAACCAGTTGATAATCAGGAAATGTAAAGCAATGGTGCTTAGGGTCAAAGAACTGAAACAGCACACTCATCATGTCTTCACTGAACCCTGAAGTAACTAGATCCAATAAGTGACTATGTCTCTTGTTGAACTGGGAATGATCAGGCACTAGGGAAACCAACTCCTTGAGCTTAGCAGGTATCCCTACAAAGTTGATCCTGATGGTGTTTCTACGAGCAGAAGCCATGACCTGCAACAAAGAACGAAGATAAATCCTTTGGTCCTTGAAATGGTTAGGGAAAATGATATGCTTATGATGCATGATGATGTCATGATGTCATGCTCAATCACAAACATGTGGCACACACAAACAAGTCACACCATAGCCCTAGGTTTAAAGGCTTGCATGAGGTTCAAAGGCAAGTACCCTCCCCTGAAGTTAGATGGTTCATCCTATCCTACAAAAGTAACCAGGTTCTAAGGGATCTCAATATCATTGATCCTTCACAAGGGTGGTTGTTCAGAAGGCAACTTACTTGCCAACCAAAACCCTCCAAGTTTAAGATCTCAATGAGCGTAGTATCGAGTGTCAACCAACTTCAGTCTGCACCAAAGCCGGTTACCTCACTACTTTCTAAAGGCCAAGATGAGTTAACTAGGGTTCTAAAAGTCAGTTAGTGCATTGACAACATATGGCAGCCTCAATATTATCCTCAACTTGACTTAAGGAATATAAGCACCAACCAAGAAGTCGCACTAACTATGGCCACCAGATCAACCGTATCGATATACGTCGTACAGTTTCCTTGGTCTATTGCCATTTACCTAAGGTACACTAGATCCGGGTTAGGACCTTTCACACATAAGAGCACCCCAACAATATAATAATAAAGCAAACAAGGCAAACAATTTAAAGTGATCTTAATTCCTAAGGGTACCCCTCTTAAATAGGTCCCCAGCAGAGTCGCCAGTTCTGTAACACGGTGGGAGAACTGACTTTAAACAATGTTGCGGATAGCAAGAGTCGCCACCGACTTTTATTTTATCCATAAGGAAAGGTTATAAAAGAACAGGAAAGACCTTAGAGAATATTTTGGGTCCGGGGGGTAGGTTATGAAAAGGGAAGGTGTTAGCACCCTTTTCATCCATGGTTATCCATGGGCTCTTAGGTACTTAAGCTCACTTTTGAATTGTTTTGAAAGTGTAGTGTGTGAATAGAAAATTTTCAGAATAGTTAATAAATAATCCATGTAAGGATGTGTTAAGAACTTGTTTGAAAACTTGTTGAAAATTTGTTTAAGTGTGAAAAAGTTTTGAAGTGAGCAAGTATCTAGGAGTAGCCTACCCTAATGTTTTAAGGTCTTTCTTATTCTTTATCCTTTCCTTAGTAAGACTATCCCTACTATAATGGAGTAGGTAGTCCTTACTTTGGATGTTAAGGGACATGTGAGGGACAATTGGATTTTTGAAGGCCATTGTGGGGTGTAATAAGCAAACTAGAGGGACTATCATCATTTTTCGAAAGGGACTCGATTCGTAAAGGCAACCATAAGGGACTTTGATGATTTTCTTTTCGAGGGACTTGCTTTATACACCCCACTTAACCAATATTCATAGGCAACTTGAGGGATATCCTTAAGAAGTGAGACGGCGATTAAAATCGACTTACGTGTGTGAAATGTTTAATTTAATTATCTTATATTAAAATGATCTAATTTATTTTTTAAATATCATACACATTAACACTCCCTAATTACTAACCATAATGATAATAATAATTAAGTAATTACAATTTACATCCAAGAGGCAATTACAAAATTATAATAAATAAAAAAATAACAAATAAGCAAATAAAATATTAGGGTTAGTAAATAATAAGAAAAATTAAATAAGGTTAGTATAAATATAAAGTTAGTGAAAATAATTAGTTGAAACAATAATAATGAGAAAAATAGACAAAGTTAGAAAAAATAATAAGATAGAAATTTCAAAATAATAATAAGCAACAAAATATGATTAGCAATAATAATTAATTAATAACGTGATTAAACATAAGATTTGATTTTTATTTAGAAACATAAATGATTAAATAATTACTATAATATAAAGTTCTAAATATCATAAGATTTGATTTTTATTTAGAAACATAAATGATTAAATAATTACTATAATATAAAGTTCTAAATATCATAAGATTTGATTTTTATTTAGAAACATAAATGATTAAATAATTACTATAATATAAAGTTCTAAATATAACATAATTATAAATTTCTTAATCATTTACAAAAATTTAATTATGTCTAATTATATATTAACAATTATTAAGAAAAATATTTACACATTATGATGAAAACAAATTTTAACTAATCAATAATCACATTCACCAAAATTTTACATTAAGTATTTATAAGGTTTAATTTTATTTACAAAAATTTACAAGAATTAGAATAAATATATACATAGAATCATATAGAAAATTAAAATTAGGTTTTCATATTAATTTGGAAAAAAGATGTTAATGTTATTTATTTTAAAAAAACAGATTTTTATATTACAACAAATTTTAATAAATTAATGATAACAATAATAGTAATAATGGTAATAATAATGATAATAATAATAAATAATGATAATAATAATAATAATAATAATAATAATAATAATAATAATAAAGCAATAATGAATTTTAAATGTGCCAAATAACCCAACAATGTTGCTAACGCAGAAATGCGCTCATCGCAACCAGATCTAAATCGGACGAAACAAAATTTATCGCAAAGAAAAAGAAATTAAGCAAAAAATAGTATTATTGCTCACACAAAAATGCGATCATCGCAACCAGATCGAGCTAACACAAATGTCACGCGTCATGCACACAAATGTGCAAACATCGTATCGACATAATTCGATCAAAAATCTTATATATATAAACTCTAACAATTTAAAAATTATATATATATAAACGTAACAGTAATAGATAAAGAAAAAGAAATAACGGTAATAGATGAAGAAAAAGAAATAACGGTAAAAGATGAAGAAAAAGAAACAACAGTAATAGATGAAGGAAAAGAAATAACGGTAAACGATGAAGAAAAAGAAACAATAGTAATGGATGAAGAAGGAAACTAAATAACGGCAAACGGCACTCACTCCTCTTAGGTTTTTTTCATTCTCTCCTCTTTTCCAACAAGGCAACACATGTATATATAGGGAACAAATTAGGGTTAACACCAAATTGTCAATAATGTCCCTAAAGCCCATTTTAAAGCCCAAACTAAATAATTAGTTAAGAAAAAATAAAATTTAAATAATTTAAAATAATTAAAATAAACTTAAAATAAAAACTAATAATCCTATTGATTCCTATTATAAAAAGAACAAAAATTTTTTCAATATTTTTTTATTTTATGATTTTTTGGATATTTTTATGAATAATTTAGAAAAAAGTGAAAAAAAATAATATTTTAAAAAATGATTTAATTAAAATACGAAAATAATAATTAAATAATAATAAAAAACTATTTTTGTTATTTTTTTAATGAAAGATAGAAAAATTTAGAGTAAAAATAATAAAAACAACAAAAAGTGCCAAAGGTGAGATTTGAACTCTCAACCTCTCACACTCATAACTCCTTACACATGTCCTCCTGCCAATTGTGCCATTTTTACTTTTTAGAAAAAAAGTGCATGCCATATGATATTTACCTGCAAAAAGTCAAACGACTACACAAATTTGTTAGTAATTGATTAAATGCAATGAAATGCGACGACAAATCTTAGGGCAAAATTTGGGGTATTACAGTTATTATGATAATATTTCTCACCCAACCTCTCTTTGATGTTGGCAAAAAAAATCATGAAATTTGACTTTGGTTTGACCACAGTTGACCTCAGTTTGACATTTTAACTGCATTGACTGCTTTTGACTTATCTGATCATCTGACTGAGCAAACTTTTGAGAAAAGTCTTGAAACTTGACATGGGGGTTCTTATACACATATAAGATGTTATGAAGCTCACTTGAAGTCTTGGAAGTCCATTTAGCCTGATTAAAGTCAAAACCCTAGTTTTGGATGCACTGCTTAGGAGGTGCATTGTCTGAGGGAATTGTCAACTCTTCTGACCAATTATGAATTTTGTGAACCTTGTGAACCTTCTTGGAACACAAAGTCTTGTATTGTGAGGGCAAATTTTGGGGTGCAACAGATAGTCAAAGAATTAAATTGATTGAGTAGTTTTGAGACTTGTGTCTGGTGTGTGTGCTACGGTAATAGATTATGAGGTCGAGTATATAAAGGGTGGATAGTGACTTCTGGTGATTATTAAAGGAAGTAAGATGTGGGATACTATATCGGTAATTGGACTTTAAACATTTTAAGAGTTGGAGATGTGTTGAATGACCTTCTAATGGTGACGTTGTTGTTTTCGTATTTTGTCCTAATGGGAGGACCGTAACTCAGAATGACGTCAGATGAGAAGCGTTGGAGGTTATTACAATACTTTATATGATGGTAAAGTAGTGACATGGAATTAAGTTATTTACCGATGGAATATGTTTGGATGTTGTAGTAAGTGCGGAAAGTGCAGTTCATGTTTTCGCCATAACTCACAGATTGAGTGTCCGTTTGGCATGGGATTCTCCATACTTAATTGAGTGAGTCAATGGTTGGGTAACCGATGATATTTGGATATACTCAAAGAGTATAGAGGATCATGTTGAGCATCGGGAACTTGAGTTATCAGTGTTAGAGAAGAAGTAGTAATATTCTACTGTGAAGAAAGTTTAAGGAATTTTTAGGAAAGCTGTCAACAGCTCGTGTATTTGTTTTTCCGAATCCGACAGAACAAATTGTTGTGTTTTGTGATGTTTGGTTGATATGATTGGGGGATATGTTAAGTACAACATCAGCGAGTTTTGGTTATGCTTTAAGGCAACTTAAAGTACATAAGGGAATTATCTGACAAGTAATTGGAGTTGGTTGCTGTTGCGTGTTTGTGCCGGAGTTTGGAAGCCTCAATTGTTTAGTTGAGATTTGAGATGGTTGGTGATCTTAAGAACTTAAGGTATTTGTTGATTTGAAAAAGAGTTGAATATGGTGCAGAGGAAATAAATGGGGACTTCTGAAGGAGTATGGTTTTGGGTTGAATTACCATTCGAGTGAGACCAAGTGGTAGCAGAGGTATCGAATTGGAAATTTCTGTATATACCAATGATGGTGGTAATGAGTTAGAACTGATGAAGCAAATTCGGGATATGAGTTTGGTCTGTGAAGAAAATATCTTAGGGAGTTGAGCTTTGTATCTTGAGACTGACTATAGGTATTCTTGATAAGATTCGAAGAAGTCGAAGTTCTAATTTGAGTTAATAGATTGATTGAATTTAATGAATTGAAGTCGAAGAGCTGATTTTCGGATTGATGAGAATGGTACCATGAGATGTCGTGATGGAGTGTGTGTTCTAAATAGTGTGAGTTGGATAAGAGTACTCTGGAAGAAGAACATTGAGATAGATGGAGAGAGAAGTGGTTGAAGTGGTATGTGCTGGTTTGACTTATCGGAAGTCGAAGTGTGAACATCAGAGGTTGTTGGACCTGATACAACTATTGAATATTTCTAAATGGTATGGGATAGTATTCCCATGGATTTTGTGTCGGGTTTTCCGAAGAAATGTGAAGGGATATGATTCGACTTGGGTGGTTATGAATGGATTGGCAAGATTAACTCATTTCTTACTAATGAGGATGAATCATTCTATGCTGAAGCTAGCTAAGAGGTATAGTGAGAAAGTTGCGGGGTAGTATGGGTTACCGTCGAATATTGTGTCAGATGGGAATCTGAATTTTCGTTGAGATTTTGAGAAAGTTGTAGACGCTTTGGGTGTCATGTTGAAGTTGAACTCTGTCTAGCATCCGTGGACGGAATGGACAGACAAAGAGAACTATCTAGTATGTAGGGAATTTGTGGAGAGCTTGTCTGTTGGATCAAGGTGGATCATGGGATAGTTAACTATCGTTGCTTGAATTACCTACAATGACAATGATCATTCTAGTATCGGAATGACATTGTATGAGGCTTTGTACGGTAAGAGGTGTAGGAATCCTTTGTGTTGATGTGTGCTAGGCGAGAGTGTTGTACTCGGACCTGATATTGTGCAAGAGACAACTAGAAAGATTAAAAGGACCCAAGAAAAGACGTGTTTCGAGAGTTACAATAGTAACTGGTGTCGGTCGAGCTTGAGGTCTCGGAAGCACCCACTGTGTTTTGTTGATCTGTATCAGAGTGGCGCAACGGAAGCATGGAGAAAATAGCATGTTAGATTGTTTTACTGCTGTCACTGTGGGAATTGCATGATGTGTTCATGTGTCTAAGTTGAGGAAGTGCATTGATTCAGATGGATAGTGTACGAGTGAGAGAGGATTTGATTGTTGAGACATTGCCAGTTCAGGTTGATGAACAAGAACCAACTTCGAGGTATAGAGATTCCTTTGGAGGAGGTAATTGGGAGATTAGGATGCGAGAGTCGTATCCAGAGTTATTTGAATCAGGTAACATTTTCGAGGACAAAAATTCCTAAAGTGGGGGAGGGTTGTAACAGTCCAATTTTTCAATAAGGGATTAATTGTGCTAATTAATTGGTTTATGTGATTTATCTGATTTAAATAAATTATTGGATTTATTTAAATGAGTTAATGGATTTAATTAATTTATTCTACTTGGTAGAATAATGTTGTTTCACCCTAAAATTTGACCAACATTAATTTATCCATCAAGTGTTTGAAGGTTGATACCTTCACCAGAAAGCTCAAGAGATCCTCAGAAGAATTGGTTGAAACCAAAGTTGTGTGCCTCATAACTTGAGAGTTGTGGGAACTCCTCAGATGATTCTGAGACTATGAGGATAGACTTGAAGCTTTGAGAAAGTTTAGAAGATGTCTTGAAGGCCATCATGAATCCCAAAGAGGTCATTGTACAAGAATTCAGAAGATTCAACCATGAGTGGTAGAATTAGGGTTTGATTGGGTCAACCCTAGGTCAACTGATGATTTGGAGAGGGTTGAGACCTAATCCAAGGGCCATGTGATCATGGAATGATGTTTTGAAGTGTTATAAGGATGATTCCTAGACCAACTCATCATGATTGAGGAGTTTGAGAAGTTTTAAGCTAGGGTTTCTAAGGATTGATAGTGTAAAATCCCCTAGTTTGATCCCTATCTTCCAGGCAGTTTTAGCTCAAGATGTGATTGTCATCTCATCTTCCCCATAACATGAATGTTGTAGAGCTTGTTCTTAGATTTAATTTGAGTGGTATAAGTCCTTTATAGGATTTGTGGAGCTCAAGTTATGGTTTTGACAAATTACAGGTCATCTGAGGTATGTGAATCTGGGTCCTTGAAAGTCACCCAACTTGCAGACAACTTTTGCCATAGAAGGATGATTCCTATGAACTCTTGGTCAACATGAATGTTGAAGAGCATCTTCTTAGATTTCTATAGAGTACTAGAAGTCCTTGATAGGATTTGTAGAACTCAACTTATGGCTTTGACAAGCCAAGGGCATTTTGGTCATTTGGAAGTTATAGGTCATTTCAAGCATAAAGCCATATCTCCTACTTCCAAGCTTCAAATGAAAAAATCTTCAACATCAAACTTGCTTAGAATGATGTTTTAAGGCTATTAGGGAGGTCATGAGATGTTGAAAGGGCTCATATCAAAAAGTGATAAAAATGGCCTAAAAATGAGGCATAAGTTAATTCAAGTGAGATTGAAAATCATAAATCATAAGCTACAAGTCCAAACCATGTCATATGATAGGTCATTTTGACTCCAAATGACATTCTAAGAACAATGGTTCAGCCACAATTTTGATTTGAGGCTTGCATCATAGGGTTGCTTTGTAATTGGATTGCTTGCATAATAGGGTACCAAACCAAAACAAGGAAAAACTCAATAAATAAGGTGTTTAAGCATTGTATCTCATCCAAGATCTCATGTAAGGAGAATTTCAAATCAGTTACCCAAGTTACAAAGGATATTGCATGAGATACCATGGTATGAGAAATGAAACTTCAAAATACCATTGTATGAAAACTTCAAGTTCTTACTAGATGATTCTAGGAAGTTCTAGACTTTTCTAAATCTCTCTATATAACCATTGTGACTTGCATTGAGGCAAGGTTGGTGTTGATTGTGGTAGAGAAGAGAGTGTGAAATCATAAAGCTTCATTTGCAAATTACATTGAATCTCTTGATTCTTCTTCATTGCTATCCCAATTTTTTTCCACAAACCTTCTCCATACATATTTCTGAGTGTGTTCATACTGATTTGAAGATCCATCCATGGAGAATTGAAGGAGTTCCAATTGAATTTGCAAGAAGGCGATTACCATTGGATCTTGAAGTACAAGCTTGCTACATCAAATCTTTTGCATACAGAAGAATATTCATCATCTAGGGAGCATTCTTGAAGAGTTGCAAGGTCTGAAAGCAAGAGTTTCATCACCTACCATTCCAAGAAGCCAGGTATGCAAAACCATTTCTACACCCTGATTTAGGCATGGCTAGGATGAATTCTTAGTGTAGAACTATTAGAGACAATTAGGTGGTCATTTTTGATGAGTTTGAGACCAATTGGAGAAGTTTCATTAATGGATGTCATTTCTTGATGGAGTAAGAATGAGTGATATATTGAGTGTTAAGGCAAGATTTATGGCTGGTTTTAATGAGTGTAACATGAGGATCATTTTTATGTAAAGATAGCTGAGTTTGGTTGAGGTCGAAAATGGATCACATTTTGAGTTCAAGGTGGTTTCACATTCGGGTTCTATGATAGGGAGCATTTCAATGTATTTCAACACCACAGTCGTGTTCAGCTTGGAAAATAGGCCAAGATTGGTTTTTACATCGTGTTAATTGGTCAAGAAATGAGAGAGAACGATAGGATGGAAGATTGGTGCATGGCATGTGTTTAATGGAATTTCAGAAACCCTAGTTATCTCAAGGTTGAAGACGACTCACCAGCCGTTGGATTGAGCGCGGACCATTTGACTTGAAGAAGCATCCAACGGTCCAAATTTGAAAACGAAATGATAGGGAAGTCTTAGCCCAGTGAAACGCGGCGTTTCACTTAACGCCAATTCTGGGCTTTGAGTGAAATTGCTTTCCACACCCCCCATATAAGGCCCAATTGTTTTATAAATGGATTTCCTGACTATTCGCACCGCCAGTTTTCCATTTTTCTTTGTGATTTTCATTGTTTTCTAATTTAATAAATGGGCCCAGGCGCGCATGCTATTCAGACCCCCCAGTCTGGGCCCAAGCATGGTTTTAACTGCATTTCATTCCTTCTTGCACCCCATTGCATATTTTGCATTTTATATTTTCTCCATTTTTTTTCAAACTTGTAAAATTCATATTAAATAGAAAAATGAATATTTTTTAATGGGAGTTTTTTCTCCACTTTCCATTTTCTGTCTAGAAAAATATAAAATCATAAAATTGCCATTTTATTTCATTTTAGTATTTTTTGCATATTTTCTCTTTTAATGCATTTTTAATTCTTTTATATTGATACCTTAATTTGTAGATTTTAGTTTAGGTAGCTCCCTTTAGATTTTTAAGTCAATCTTTTTAGGATAGTTATATGTATGTTTTAGGTTCCCCCTGGATTAATTCCATATTTTCGTCATGATTTTTAGGATAGTTTTGATTAGGTAATTCTAGGTAGTGTAGAATTAGGTTAAAACTTCAACATAGGTCCATAACAACTTTAGATTTTGGGTTTTTAGGACAATTTAGACTATGGGGCATATATGGGTATTAAGGGTAGGTATGTAGGATACCTTATAAATTATATTAGGATTTAATATAATAGTATGCTATCTTTAGTTGATTTTTGTATTGATTGATTGTTTGTGTTGCCTTTAGGGCATGTTTGCTTTAGTTTGCTTTGCTTTGTGGTTTGTTGTGAGCTTGGAAAGCTTGGTATCTCATTGAGGAGCATTGTGGAGCATAATAGAAGACTTGAAGGAGCATTGAGGAGCTTGAGAGCTTGTTCTTCTTTTCTTTTTGTTTTGTATTAGGGTTAGGGATTAGGAAGAGCTTAGATGTAGATAATTTCTTTCTCAAACATGGATGGTATCATTCACCTCCATTCCTCCCTATGATTCAAAGTCCTTCCATGGTATACACCTCTCTCCTTTGGAGGGATAAGTGCTATACCTAGGAAGTAGAACTTTTGAGGGAACCATTCCTTTGATGTTGAACCCTTATAGGTCACCTTTGGTGGTCAAATAAGCAGTTCAATATCCCCCAGGTTATCTAGTAAGTGATTTTCTCTGGTTTTGATTATCCTGAGATGTTGAGCCTGAGCATGAAGATGAAGACTTCATTGAAGAGTATTGAAGAGGATGAATCCTTGGATAGTGCCAATCCAGCTGAAGCTTGAAGAGCATGAAGATCAAGTTGATACTTGAAGATCCCTGAAGATTAGGTGAAGCCTGAAGGTGGAGTTGATCAAAGAAGCTGAAGCTTAAGGGAGAAGATGAGTTGAAACTCATGATGTAGGGTTGAAACCTGGAAAAGAAATTGATGATTGGAAGCTGAAGCTTGGAGTTGAGAGAGGAGTTGACCTGCTTCCTTCTGTTTTCTTTTCTGTATTGCTGTGTTTTGTTTGACTTGTCTGTTGCATTAGAATAAGCTCATATCTAGAATAGGTAGAATCTAGGAGCATGATTGCGCTAGAGGTTGAGTTGCTCCCTCTGCTTGTATTGTTACTGTGTGGCTTTGCTTACGGGTATTCGGTAGAGCCTAGCTCCCTTGCCCATGTGGTTTGTTTGCCTGATGGCCTTTCGTTTCATTTTATCTGTATGGTTGCAGTTTACTGTTTATTGCTTGATAGCATGTTGTTTATATTTCAGTATGATTACTGTTATTTCATTCTGGCTTGAGGTTGAGACGAGTTTGTGGAGGCTGAAGCCCCACACACATTTCCTCCCTCACTTGGATTGCATGCATTTTACTGTTAAGCTGATGCTTTGTCTGTTTTGGTGTATCATTGACATGATCCCTTAGGACTCTCATTTCCTTTGATAAGGATTTGATGATAGACTTTTAGGTTGAAACCTATGCATGAAAACATCTAGGAGTTCCCTGTTCAAACCTCAACCATAGGATGAATCCATGGCATGATAACAGTAGGACTTGATAGTCTCCCTCCTAGTTGGGCCTGTTCTCTTCTCATCTCAAAGCAGTTTAAGATACAGTAATCATGAATGATTTCTTTCGTACGCTACGAGCCTTAAGCTATCTGAGAAAGGATTGTGGGAGAGTTTCTTTTCCACAGTCTGGATGTTTAGTATGGTACCCTTTGGGTGACATGCGACGCATTCACTCTCAGGTCATAGTCTCTAGTGCGGTTGAAATCGCAAACACAATAAAAAACACTTCTTTCGTAAAAGACAGGAAATAAACCGTAGTTTCCCGAACTACGTATGCTCTGATCTCTCATGCCTGTTGAGAGTACGTAGGCACAAGATGGCGATGTCTTGGCGAGCTACCTTCCCTATAACCCTTCGTAGGCCGAACTACGTTGACTCTGATTTCTCGTTCTCTGATGAGAATACGTAGGCATAAAGTGCTACGCTTTGCCGAGTCATTTTTCTTTTCTTTTTCAGCCAGCCTTGATAGGTAGATAGAATAAAACCAACCCGTCCAAGTAAACACAACAAGCGTGGATCCCGTCGAGCACGACAGACGTGAGGGGTGCTAATACCTTCCCCTTGCGTAACCGACTCCCGAACCCAGACAATGGTTGCGACGACCTTGTCTTACCCTTTTTTCGTCAGGTTTTTCCGATCGTTTCCTTTCCCGCTCTGAGGGATAAATAACGAAAGGTGGCGACTCTTCTGTCATGCCGGCACGTTACTTTCGCGCAAGCGACAACTGGCGACTCTGCTGGGGACCGAACCCAGAATCTCTGGTTTTCTGGTTCCCTATGAGAGTCAATCCTAACGCTTGTATGTTTACTTGTTGGGTTGCGTTTATTTATCGCATTTTACTTCTCGCACTTTATTTCCAGCATTTTATTTTCAGTATAATATGATTATTTGTGCTGTTGTGGGATGGGAGTTCTGATGAGTGAGAAGCCAGACCCAGGCTTGAGTGCACCATAGACTTAGAATGGAAATTAGTGGGCGCGTGCTTGCTTTGCAGGCACTAGTGTCTCATGAAATCCACGCTCAGACGAGGTTTATCCGGTTGGCTTCACTTTCAACCCTTTGGGTTGAGACGGTTGCTGGTTTGGTGGATTGTCGACTCTGGGGACCGATCATTTGTGATTCAGCTAAGTGAGGCCGCTTCATGAGCTGGTGATGCCACACCTTCTGGGTATCGTATCACCCCTCTTGAAAGTCTGTGACGTTAATGAACGCATAGGATGCCGTACCTTGAGTCAGTTTAGGTCCATACCTGTGAGTGGGATTGGGTTTATTGCAGGAAACTTTGACCTTCAGACTACCTGGTTTTCTCGACAGTGGATCAGTTTTGTTGGTACCAGGGTTCTCAAGTGCAGATTTGTCTGTTCTTGATAGAACAGGTTTTGATCAGAGGATCTTATCATCAGGTGTATGGTTGTTCTTGATAGAGCAGGTTTTGATCAGAGTATTGTCATCAGTTGTTTGTTCTTGATAGAGCAGTTTTGGGGTCTGAAGATCTCATCAGCAGATGTTGTTTGTCTTGATAGAGCAAATTTTGAGTGGGGTCTGAAGATCTCATCAGCAGCTGTATGTTTGTTCTTGATAGAGCAGATTTTTGATTTGGGGTCTGAAGACTTCATCAGCAGATATTTCTTGATCATACATTCGAGGTCCTTATTATCAGACATTTGTTCTTGACAGAGCATAATTATGATCCTGTGTATATGGTCCTATCAGATGGTTGTTCTTGGCAGATCAAATTTGTGGTCCTACACCGGGGTTTTCTTCTCATCAGTGATTGTTGATACAGAATCTCCGCAACAGCAGTTGCCTGGATATATTATTGCATGACTGCATTTTGCATTAGTTTGCATGTTCATTTGCATTTCATTAATGTGTGTCTGTGTTGCAGGTACCGTTTTCCCCGATCCAGGATTTCTTGCCTCTGATTGTATTGTTATGGCCTCTCTCAGGAAGACCGTTGCATACAAATTCCCTACTCCGGATGTGGTTAAGTTGACTGGTTTGATAGCTCTAGCAGGTGATTCTGTGAAGGATGAGTTCAGAAAATCTTATGGATGGTTGCTCAGTTTAGTTTGCAAGCCTTCTGTGTTCGAGTTGAATGGGTTGCATGCTCTGTTGCAGTCCTACGACCCTCCGCTGAGATGTTTCACTTTTCAGGACTTCGTTCTCGCGCCGACGCTGGAAGAGTATGCTGATTTGCTAGGTGTGCCGATCAAAAGGCAGATGCCTTTTGTCCACATGGATGCCGAGCCTGATCTGGCTGGTTTAGCTTCTTCACTTTATTTGGACGCCTCCGAGTTAGTACTAACTAGTTGGAACAAGGTTCCTGGGTTCTCCTTGCAGTTTCTGGTGGTTAAGGCTCAGCAGTGTGCTAAGGACAGATGTTGGGACGCGTTCAATGCCATCCTCGCTCTATGCATATATGGCATTATCCTGTTCCCCAACATGCCCGATTTTGTAGACTTTGATGCGTTTCACATCTTTGCTTCAGGGAATCCAGTCCCTACCCTGATAGGAGATGTTTATCACTCAGTTCACTACAAGAATGAGAACCGGAGAGGGAAGAATGTCTCATGCTGCGTACCGTTGCTGTACAAATGGCTTGATAGCCATCTGCCCAAGAGGGGTCCTTTTGTTTTGTCTGCAACCACAGCTGAGTGGCCTGAGCGTCTGATGAGATTATCTGCAGAAGATATTGACTGGTTCGATAGAGACAGGTTGGGTACTGAGGTGATCTTCAGTTGCAGCGGGTTTCCTAATGTGCCTCTGATAGGTAGAAAGGGCTGCATAAACTACAATCCGTCGTTGCTGGTTCGACAGTTCGCGTAGGCTTTGAGGAGTCCGCCGAAGGATGAAGAGGTACAGGAATCTCTGTACCTCACGGGTATTCTAGAAGGGGATTTGTTGTCCAAGCTGCAGCTTGCGTGGAATAGTATCAGTAAGCGAGGAAAGCCTTTGCTGGGAAAAAGCAACAGTCAAGCCTACCCTCCGTATTCAGCATGGATCAGAGCCAGGGCCAATGCTATAGGGATGTTGTTTCCTCATGCCATACCAGAAAGCTCTCTAGCAGTCAAAGAGCCTACTACTGTGCCCATCCATCAGCATAACCAGATATTAGCTGAGCGGGATGAATTGAAGCGGGCGAACGCAGAACTGGAGAAGGAACTAGCTCAGCTTCGAAGTGAGAGGAACGAAGCCGTTCATTCTTTCAAAAAGCAGACAGAGTTGGTGAACCAACTGGGTACAGACCTAGCAAAGCAGATCGCCGAGCGTGAACGCATGGGTCAAGACTTCAGGGCTGTCAACGACGTACTAGCTACGAAGAAGCAGCATTTGGACGAGGCATATTGGAGGATATCTAAGTTCAACCAGCACTGGAAGGCTTCCCTGGCCACCAGGAAGGAGCGGGAGGATAAGCTGATGCTGCAGATCTCCAAGCTGGAAGCCGAGGTGAAGGACAGCGAGCAGAGGTTTGATGAAGAAACCGCCCGCAGATACGCCGCCGAAGGCCAACTCAACAAAGCTCTTGCTAACCTGAAGGAGCACAAGCTGATGTTTGAGTCAAAGAAGCGAAAACTGGAAGATTGCTTCGGCGAAGGAGCATGGGAAAGTTCAGTTCAGGGACTTCAGTATACCATTGTGCAGAGGGAACTACTCGTCAAGGGGTTGCTCGCTTTGCCAGATCATCCAGAGACGAAGGAGTTATTAGCAGAGTATCGCGCCCGTGGCCATACTTGACTAGTTGTATTCCTTTTGTTTTGATCTTTGTTGTATGCTGACCATCACCAGGCTTGTTGGCTGAGGTCACGCTGTTGATTTGTCTTGTACTCGCTGATGCTATGTACTGCCTTGATAGGCCTTTCCTTATATATATGAGATTGATGTTTCCATGATTGGACTCCGGCTTCTTCTTATTATTATTATCAGCACTGGCACTAAGGCACTAGGATCGGGGGAAATCTCCCAAACACACAGACACACGCATGCATCTGCATGAAGCATTTGCATGGCGTACATTTTGTTGTTTTTCCTAACCTTTAGTGTTTGCAGGTTTTTTCAGGTTTTTCAGGTTCACAGGTCCCAGACTGTTTCTAGGATTGATCAGAGACTCATTCACCATTATCCAACTCGAGCTAATCAGATAAGGATCATGGATCAAGTGCAGACAGATGTCCAGGAGCTTCGTGAGCGATGGATCGCTTTATGGAACTGATGCAGGTGGTCGCCAATGGTCAGGACCAGCTCCGAACTTTGGTTCAGCCTTTGATCTCCAGGGTTGATAGTAACGGCATACTTCATGGCGGGGCTGTGCCTACTCCTCCACCAGTTGATACTCCGCAGAATGGTGTTCCTGTTGCCGGGGGAAACGGCAGTGCTAATGGCAATGTGATGGCCAATATCGGACTCAATGCGACGGGCGTCGGCAATAGTAGTCTGGGAGCTAATGTCAACATCGGGCCGGTCAACAGCAATGCAGGCGTCGGGAATTTGTTGGTGCCTCAACCATGGCTTGAGGATCATCAGGATGATGTGTTTTCTCAAAGAGGTGCGGAAGCGGAGCTGAATGCTGAAGCGCGGCTCAGATTCAAAGCACTTGAAGATAAAATGAGAGATATTGAGAATCAGAATACTTTGGGCGTTGATATGTCCAAGCTGGGGTTAATTGCTGATTTCAAGGTACCTCCTAAGTTCAAGGTACCTGTCTTTGAGAAATATAAGGGTACTACTTGCCCTCGTGTCCACCTTCGATCGTACTATAGAAAGATGTCTGCCTATTCAGAAGATGAGAAGTTGCTGATGCACTTCTTCCAAGATAGTCTTTCTGGGCCATCCCTCGAGTGGTATATGGGCTTGGAGCCCACTAGCGTGCGCACCTGGAAAGATCTCGCTGAAGCGTTTGTCCTCCATTATCAGTACAATAGCGACTTGGCCCTGAATCGAGTCCAGCTCCAGAACCTTTCGCAGCGGAATAATGAAGGATTTAAGGAGTACGCCCAGCGGTGGCGTGAGTTGGCTGCTCGGGTTCAACCGCCGATGGTTGAGCGCGAGCTCGTGCAGATGTTTGTAGCTACCCTCTCGGGAATCTACTATGAAAATTTAGTCAGCGGTATGTCTGGGACGTTCTCCGCTCTCATCACCATGGGCGAGCACGTCGAGAATGGTATCAATATCGAGAAAATTCAAGGTGAATCATCCTCAGCTGGAGGAGGTGGAAAGATACCTTATGCGTGTAAGCGAAGAGAAGGCGAAGCGAGCGCTGTGACCAACGCTCGGAGGAAGGGCAAGGGCCCTCAGCAGCAGATAGCCAGTATAAATATCCCAGCAGCTCCGCAGCAGCAGCAGCAGCAGCAACCGAATCAACAGGGATATAGAAAATACCAGAATCGGGCACCTTTGACGAACCGTCACTTCGAAGCACCGCCTATGTCGTATGCGCAGCTCTTGCAGACTTTGCTTCAGCTTCAGTTAGTTCAGAAGAGGACGATGGCTCCCTTGACAGGGGCACCTCCACCAGGGCACGACGCAAATGCCACTTGCGATTTCCATACAGGGGCACCAGGCCATACAATCGAGAACTGCAAAGCCTTTAAGCACAAGGTGCAGGACCTGGTAGATGCCAAGATTATCAACTTCTCCGACAATGTGTCCAATGTCACGAAAAACCCTATGCTGAATCATAGGGGAGGCGGAGTGAACGCCATTATCGAAGAAGAGAGTGCAGATCTGTTGACTGATGTCAAAGACCTAAAGACGCCGCTTAGTTTCGTCAAAGCTAAGTTGTTGAAGAAAGGGTTCTTTCCAGGATGCGGAGAGTATGCATGGACTGTGCTACACATTCTGATGGGTGTGAGCAGTTGGTAGAAGGAATCCAAAGTCTGATGACTGATGGGTGTGAGCAGTTGGTAGAAGGAATCCAAAGCCGGAGGGCTGAAAGTGTATCAGGAGAGGTAGTGTTGCAGCAGGCCGATGAAGTCGCCACCATCACCATCCCTCGCCAACCAATAACTATTTCTGCGCCCCGACCGCCTACAATCACTATTACCAAAGCTGGGCCGATCCCATTCGAGAGCACTAACGTTGTTCCGTGGCATTATGGGGCTGAAGTCTATTGCAACGGGCAGAAGTTAGATCTAGAGCCGTATGGGTCGACTGTGGAGAATCTCGCAGGAGTCAGTGGTATTACCCGTAGCGGAAGAGTGTTTGCACCGCCAGAGGTTGTGGCAGAGAAAACGGTCAGAGCTGATGCGGCTGATAAGGGTAAAAGCAAAGTCGTCGAAGAGGCCTCGTGTGGGGTAGAGAAAGATTTGCTGGTCAAAGATGCCGAGGAGTTTATGCGGTTAATCAAAAAGAGCGACTGCAAGATTGTAGACCATCTCCATCAGACGCCTTCGAAGATTTCTATTCTCAACTTGTTGCTGTGTTCTGAAGCGCACCGCAACGCGTTACTGAAGGTATTGAACGCTGCCTACGTACCACAAGAGATATCCGTGAATCAGCTAGAAGAGGTGGTAGCCCATGTTAATGCTGGCAATGGGCTAGGTTTCACAGATTTAGAGTTGACTCCTAAAGGGAGGGATCACAACAGCGCCTTGCACATCTCGATAGAGTGCAGAGGCACAATCATGTCGCATGTCCTGGTGGACACGAGTTCATCGCTTAATGTCCTTCCGAAGAAGGTTGGACACTCGTGGATTGCTTTGCACACCCAGTGATCTGGTGGTGAAGGCATTTGACGGAACTAAGCGCCACGTTTTCGGAGAGTTGACCCTGCCGATCCAAGTTGGTCCGGAAACGTTTGACACGGTCTTTTATATCATGGACATCATGCCTGCCTACAGTTTCCTCCTAGGTCGGCCATGGATCCATGCTGCTGGTGCCGTGACGTCCACGTTGCACCAAAAGCTCAAATATGCTATCGGGGGAAGCATAGTAACCGTGTGCGGTGAGGAGGACATAATGGTGAGCCATTTGTCATCCTTTAAGTATGTTGAAATGGATGGCAAAATCCATGAAACTCTCTGCCAAGCATTTGAAGCCGTCAAAGTGAAAGAGGTAGCTCCTGTCGTCACAGAGAAGCCAGAGATGAATCTCTCCTCATTCAAAGAAGCTCGGGTCGTCGTCGAAGCCGGTTCCACCCCAGGCTGGGGGCATGTTTTGGAGATACCGATCAAGCAGGATAAGTTTGGATTGGGGTATTCTCCTGAAGCTGAAGCTTCTTCTTCTTCGTCTAGCAGCACGTCTCGTGGTAAGGGGCCGATCCTATTTACCAGTGGCGGAGTGATCTTTGAAAGCATCAACGCGGCGTTTAAGGACAGCGGGGATAGCGATTGTGATCTCGACTCTTGGATTCAGCCAAGCAAGCCGGGCGAGCGCCTCAACAATTGGACCATCAAGGAAATCATCCCGATGACAAGTGAAAAGTAATGATTTACTTTTTACAATCATTGTACAACCCTATGTCCTACCCGGGGCATAACGGTTTTATTGTCAGGGCCTTGTTGGATTATGTACATGCATTTTGTTAATAAATCAAAGGCGTTTTCTTCGTATTCAAATATTGTGTTCTCTGTTATTCCTGTTTTATATCCGTTTTGAAAAACAGTAAAATGGCAACGGGGTTTGTGCTAACCTGCATATTCTTGTTTTAAACTTAACCCTTGTTATTGCAGGATCCACATAACAGACGACATCGACTCTGGACCTTCTACGGCTCACTTCGAATTCGATTGCCCGATCTATCAAGCCGAGGAAGAGATTGATGAAGACGAAGACCTTCCGGAAGAGTTGGCCCGCTTGTTGAAACAAGAGGAAAAAGTTATTCTGCCTCACGAGGAGGATATTGAGATCGTAAATCTGGGTTCTGAAGAGCTCGTCAGAAATGTCAGAGTAGGGGCTGCGCTGCAGAGTGATGTCAAGCAGAGATTGGTCGAGATGCTTCGAGAGTATAGTGACGTCTTTGCTTGGTCATACGAAGATATGCCCGGACTTGACACGGACATCGTGGTCCACCATTTGCCGCTACGTGAAGATTGCCCTCCCGTTAAGCAGAGGCTTAGGAGGACAAGACCAGACATGGCTGTAAAAATCAAAGAAGAAGTCCAAAAGCAGTTGGACGCGGGATTTTTAGCCGTCACCACTTACCCTCCGTGGGTTGCCAACATAGTGCCTGTACCGAAGAAGGACGGTAAGGTACGCATGTGCGTCGATTATCGGGATTTGAATAGGGCGAGCCCTAAAGATGATTTCCCGTTGCCTCATATCGATGTGTTGGTCGACAACACAACCCAGTTCTCCGTGTTTTCGTTCATGGATGGCTTCTCCGGTTACAACCAGATCAAGATGGCGCCGGAGGACATGGAGAAAACGACGTTTATCACCCCCTGGGGAACATTTTGCTATAAGGTAATGCCCTTCGGTCTGAAGAACGCAGGGGCCACTTACCAGCGAGCAATGGTAACTTTGTTTCATGATATGATTCATCATGAGATCGAGGTCTATGTTGATGACATGATTGCGAAGTCCCAAACGGAGGAAGAGCATATGGTCAACTTATTGAAGCTTTTTGAGAGGCTTAGGAAGTTCAGGCTGAGGCTGAATCCTAACAAGTGCACTTTCGGAGTGCGGTCCGGAAAGTTGCTGGGGTTTATCGTTAGTGAACGAGGTATCAAGGTTGATCCTGCGAAAATAAAAGCCATTCAAGAAATGCCAGCTCCGAAAACAGAAAAAGAAGTTCGTGGTTTCTTGGGCAGAATAAACTACATTGCAAGGTTTATCTTTCAGCTCACGGCCACTTATGAACCGATGTTCAAGCTTTTAAAGAAAGATCAGGCGATTACTTGGAATGAGGATTGCCAGAAGGCATTCGACAAGATAAAGCAGTATCTTCAAGAACCTCCAATCTTGATACCCCCAGTGGCTGGACGGCCATTAATCATGTACCTGACGGTGCTGGAGAATAGTATGGGGTGTGTTCTCGGTCAGCACGACGAGACGGACAGAAAAGAGCATGCCATTTACTATTTGAGTAAAAAGTTCACTGAGTGTGAATCTCGATACTCGATGCTGGAGAAGACGTGTTGTGCACTAGCTTGGGCTGCCAAACGTCTACGACAGTACATGCTCAACCACACCACTATGCTAATTTCGAAGATGGATCCGATCAAGTACGTCTTCAAGAAGCAGGCTCTTTCGGGCAGGATTGCCAGATGGCAAATGGTGTTAACGGAATATGATATTCAGTACGTGTCCCAGAAGGCCATCAAGGGAAGCGTATTGTCTGATTACCTTGCCGAACAGCCGATCAAGGATTACCAGCCGATGAAGTTCGAATTCCCTGACGAGGATATTATGTTTCTCAAAGCGAATGATTGCGATGAGCCGTTGCCCGGCGAGGGGCCAGATAGGAAATCCCAGTGGAAGTTGATATTCGATGGGGCGGTAAATTCCTATGGAAGTGGCATCGGGGCTATCATCACGACTCCCCACGGATCCCATATCCCGTTTACTGCGAGACTGACGTTTCCAGTTACCAACAATGAGGCGGAGTACGAAGCATGCATCATGGGTCTAGAAGAGGCGATTGATTTGAGAATCAAGAATCTAGACGTATATGGTGACTCAGCGCTTGTGATCAACCAAATTAAAGGGGAGTGGGAGACTCGCCAATCGAATTTGGTGTCGTACATGAATTATGCCAGGAGGCTGCTTCCGTTCTTCGATCGAGTGGAACTTCATCATGTGCCCAGGGCTGAAAATCAGATGGCTGATGCCTTAGCCACGTTGGCTTCAATGTATAAAGTCAATTTTTGGAATGAGGCTCCAAGAATTGTCCTTTCGCATCTTGATAGACCAGCATTTGTCTTTGCAATCGAGGATGCCGCCGACGGCAAGCCATGGTTCCACGATATCCAGACTTTCCTTATGACTAAGGAGTATCCTGCGGGTGCGTCAACCCAGGATAAGAAGACTCTGAGGAGGCTGTCTGGCAATTTTCATCTCAATCCTGATGGAGTGTTGTATAAGAGAAACCACGATCTCGTGCTACTCAGATGTGTAGATGAGAAAGAGGCGAGTATGCTCATGGAAGAAGTCCATGAAGGCACATTTGGTACGCACGCCGGCGGGCACGCCATGACGAGAAAGATCCTGAGAGCAGGGTACTACTGGCTGACGATGGAATCAGATTGCTTCAGATTCGCGAAGAGATATCATAAATGCCAGATTTATGCTGATAAAGTTCATGTGCCGCCGTGCCCGTTGAATGTCATGTCCTCCCCTTGGTCGTTCTCCATGTGGGGCATCGACATGATAGGCAAGATCGAGCCTACTGCATCTAACGGTCATCGTTTCATTCTGGTAGCTATCGACTACTTCACCAAGTGGGTGGAGGCAGCCTCGTACGCTAATGTGACCAAGCAGGTAGTGGCTAAATTCATAAAGAGGGACATCATCTGTCGTTACGGAGTTCCCGAGCGGATCATTACTGATAATGGTTCGAATTTGAATAACAAGATGATGAAGGAGCTGTGCCAGAGCTTCAAGATCGAACACCACAACTCATCTCCTTACCGGCCGAAGATGAATGGCGTCGTCGAAGCCGCCAATAAGAACATAAAGAAGATTGTTCAGAAGATGGTTGTGACATACAAAGATTGGCACGAGATGCTGCCGTTTGCATTGCACGGTTATCGTACGACAGTACGTACGTCGACCGGGGCAACTCCTTTCTCCTTGGTGTACGGTATGGAAGTTGTCCTACCGTTAGAAGTGGAGATCCCTTCTTTGCGAGTTTTGGTTGATGTGAAACTCGACGAGGTAGAATGGATTACGAATCGCTTGAACCAACTCAGCCTGATGGACGAGAAGAGGTTAGCATCGATTGCATTTGGTCGTCTGTACCAAAGCCGAATGAAGAAAGCTTATGATAAGAAGGTGCGTCCTAGAAGCTTTCAGACGGGTGATCTCGTCCTGAAGAAGATTCTTCCGCCACACTCCGATCGCCGGGGCAAGTGGACTCCGAATTACGAAGGTCCGTATGTTGTCAGCAAGGTCTTCTCGGGAGGAGCTTTGTTGTTATCCACGATGGATGGTGAAGATTTTGCATCCCCGGTGAACGCGGGCGTAGTTAAAAAATACTTTGCTTGAAAGCGACCCGCTGGACAAAAAAAGAAAGAGTCCAGGCAAAAAAGGGGCATCCCGGCGAACCAAAAACAGAATAAAAGGTTCGGGCAAAAATTAGGGATATATTGAAAAAATGTACACCCGCGAAGTCGAAAACCTACACTGGGCGGCTTCGGCAAAAAAGGGTATCCCGGTGAACTGAAAACCCGCAAAGGGCGGTTCACGCAAAAGTTAGGGATTTGAATAAGCAAATGACTGCGTTCCGCGTGTGGACTTTCATTGTTTAGTGGTTTGGAGGACCTGAGGGCCGTTTATCTGAATCAATCTCTTCCGAAGCTGAAGCGTCGGAGAAGTATCGAAGTCGAGGGGGTCTTAGAGGGATCAACTCATGGTGTTCGTCTACGACTCGTTGCCGACATTTGTATCTACTGATGTATATTTATGTTTTATTTTTGCGCGGCTTCCTCATTCCAGGAGCTTGCATCTGTTGTAAAACATTTTTACCCATTCAGGGGTTCATTATCAATAAAATGTGTTGCACCCTAAAATTTGACCAACCGGTGCCACTTCCGGTTTATGCTTCGACGCATTTCGCATTCGCATTTACATACTGCATATAGCGCATTTCCTCAATCATGGTGATTTTATCGGGATTACAGCCTTGCTGTCGCGTTTCGGGTATCTCAGACCGGTTCGGGTAATCGGAGGTTATTTTGAGAAGTCGCGCGCTTCCTGGGTGTTTTCAGTTTGCAGTGATTGTTGAGATTCTTGGTGTCTGGATTTACCGTTTGCTTCGATCTGGTCTCGCGCTCTTTTTTTATGTTGGTTATTTGCCTTTGTTTGCATTTTTTAGGATTTAATAGCCTTTTGTAGATTTTAAATAGGCTTTATAGATTTTTTAGAATTTAAATAGATTTTTTTAAATATTTTTAATAGCTTTAAATCATTTTTTAGAATTTATAGAGTTTTTTAATAGGTTTTAATAGTTTTTTAATAGTTTTAATAGAATAATAGAATGTCTTTTAAATAAATAGTATAGATCTTAGTAGAAATTTAATAGGATTAATAGAAATGAATAGAGTTTATTTCTAATATAGATTTAATCTTTTGTTAGATATTAATTTCCTTTATTAGGTTTAATATAGGTGTTGCACCCCAAAATTTGCCCAACCTTTTCCAACCTAGGTTTATGTTTCAACTGCATAGTCATTTGCATTGTCATCATGTGCATAGTGTATTCATCTGCATTGCATAGCATGAGCAAGTTATCTTAATCAGGGAATCAAGTGCTATTCTTATCTCAAGAGGTATATCCAAGGGTTTCATTCATAGTCAAGACTACTCAGGTCATCAGAGGAGAATTTGAGCTTTGAAGAGCTGCCAGGTTGATCAGTGAATTCTCTCCTATCTTGAGGCTAGTTGGGGATCATCAGAGGAAATGTGAGCTATGAGCCAAGAGTATAAGGTGTGTATGGATGTTATGAAGAGTCTAGAGAATCATTTTTGAGGAGAACCAAGTCATTGGAATGATTGCAAGAGCCTCAGTTGAAGTCAGTCAACTAGGGTCAACACTGGGTCAATTCTAGGTCAAAGAAGTGTTTTGAAGGGCATCAAGGATCATTTGAAGAATGTGGGATTCATTGTTTGCTATATGGATATGGATATGATGTTGTGGTAAAGAAAAATCAAGAGGAGTCAAGGAGAACTGGAGTTCCTAAATTAGGGTTTTATTGTAAAATCCCTTAATTTAGGTCAAACTTCAAAGCAGTGTAACTCAAGATGCAAGCTTCATATGAATTCTTGGTCCACATGAAACTTGTAGAGTATCTTCATAGCTTTAATTTGAGTGGTGGAAGTCATCAAGATGATTTACAGAGCTCAAGTTATGGCTCTTGCAAGTTACAGGTCATCTGAGGGCACTGAAATTGGTCTGTGAAAATTGTCTGTCTTCCAAGCAACTTTTGACTTTCAAGGGTACTTCAAATGGATTTCTGGACAACATGAGAATTGTTCCTTATTGTCTTAGCTTTCTAGAATGGTATGGTATGCCTTCATATGATTTGTGGAACTCTACTTGTGGTCTTGGCAAACAAAGGGTATTTTGGTCATTTGAGGATTACAGGTCATTCTTAGCATATGCCTAAAACTCATACAAGGAAGATTCAAATGAAAAACTTCACAACATCAAAGTTGTTAAAAATGGGATTTTAAGGCTAGAAAAGAAGGTGTGAAAGTTTGGAAAAGCTTAGAGCATGGAATTTTAAAAGTGGTGCAAATGACTTGAAAATGGCTTATAAGTTGAAAAAGTTGAAATGAAAAATTGGTTTGAGAGATCTACAAATCCAACATGGGTCATCCAATATACCAAATTGATTCCCAACATCATTCTAAAGACAATGGTTTAGCCACATTTTTGAGTTTAGGCTTAAAAATTGGATTTCCTTTGTAAATGTGTTTCTTGCATCTTAAGGCACCAAAAGGAAAAGTAAGGAAATGCTACATAAGGGTTTGTAAGGCCTTGTTCTCATATCATAATATCATTTGAGGAGAAATTAAGTGGGATTGCATGGTTTATCATGAGATTGCATGAGATTTATTAAATATAGAAAATTCAAATTCTCATTGTATGATACATTCTAGAAACTTCTTGGAAGGTTCTCAAAGCTTCCACACACTTCTTTTGACATCTATATATGCCTTAGAGATGATCCATGCCCTGGTTGGTGATTGAGAGTGTTTGCATTACATAGTTTGATTCCATAACTCCATATTGCATTTTGCTTTCAAACTCCGTTGAAACTTCATCAATCATCATAATTCTTGTTATCATCATCATCTACCATCATCATAGAGCAATTGGCAAACAAAATTGAGAGGAATTCATGGCTGGTTCATGAGATCCAAAGTTTCACTCCAAGTTGCATGAAGAATTGGATAGAGTGATTCAAGAGGTGTAAGCAAGAACCAGTGCAAACAGAAGAACCTACAGCCATTGAAGATCATTTGAAGCAAGCATCAAGGCTTGAATTGAAGGGGAACCACCATAGCCATCATCACTTGCAAGGTATGCATTTCTCTTTGAATCGCCTTATTTATTCAGTTTTAGATCATGTGGTTAGGATCAAAGAGCTTAGAGACCATAGGTGTTTGATTCCTGAGAGGTAGAGAGACTTCTGTGAGGTTCCATGGCAGAGTGTTGAAACTTTGATGATCGAGGATAGGTTGTATATTGAGTATTAATGAGCGTGCATTGGCTTGATGAGATCAGGGTAACATAGTGAACAAGGTAGGACAGTTGAATTGGAGAATTGTGAGGCTCCATTGGTGAGTGCAGTTGGTATGCTATGAAGTTCCACCTATCGGGTTTTATTATGGAGTTAGTTTTAGACAAAACTAAGAGCATAGTCTTGTAGAGGGGAAGAAATGGAGTGAATTTGGTCTTTACAAGTTTTGTTTTCATGGCATATTGAGGGAGAATGAGGGGCTTGAAGTTTGTGCATGGGAGCTGTTTTTTTTCTGCAAACCCTAACTCGTTTGGGACGATGACCGTGGGCCGTCCGATTGTCCTGATTTGTTGACATTTTAATCTGATCGTATGGTTGTTATTCAAATTGAGAAACGGAGGGAAGAGACTAACGTGAAATGCCGCGTTTCACTTAAGTGAAGTTCTGGGCCTGATCCATTCATTTCTATCCCCACCCCCAGTTGAGAAGCCCAATGTTTTACACGTGAAGTTACTACTATTCGCACCGAAGGTTTAATCATTTTCTTTTGTTTTTTTTAATTCATTTCTGAAGCGCGCTGGGCCCAATATAAGTGATATCTGCACCCCTGGTTCTTGGCCCAATGGAGAATACAACTGGGCGAAGCTGCTATTCTCACACCCTCCCCCTATTTCTTTATAATTCATTTTAATTTCTTTTCATTTTGCATTCATTTTCAAAAAATCATATCAAATTGAAAAAACATTATTTTTTGATAATTCTTTTTGCATAATTTTCTTTAAAGAGTCAAGAAAATTATAAAAAATAAAAATTGCATTTTATTTTTTATTTGATATTTTTCCCATATTTTCCAAATAAATGCCTATTTTAGGTGTTTCATTTCATACATGAATTTGTCAATTTTTGTTCATGCACTTTCTAATTGATTTTGATCCCATTCTTTTTTGTGCCATCAAATATGAATGTGTAGACTCTCTGGATTTTGTACCATGATTTTTAGAAGCTTGTTTGATATAGTTTGCTTATTTGACATTTAGGTGTTCAAAATTAGGGTTTTAAATGAGCATAGGTGAGATAGATTAATTCTTTTAGGAGATTTTCATTTGATTTTTGGGGTATGGACTATAGGGGTTATGGGTATAGGATAGATCCCTTAGAAAATATTAAGATTCCCCTACTGCTATTAGTATATTGCTTATAATTGGTTAGTTGTGTGGTGTGCCCTCTTTAGGGTTATCTTTTTGTCTGTATGGGGTATTGGGTTTGTTTGGGATTTGGGAAGAGCTGAAGACTGAGATGATGAAGCCCATTTGAAGATCAGAGAATGAAGACCAACTTCCAGAGTTGATGAGGAGTATCTCTTGCTGGCAGCTGTTGAAAGCCATAGGATCTAGGATCTAGGCAGAGCTCTAGAGTAGCAAACTTGATTCTCAAACATGGAAGGTCTTGATTGCCTCCATCCTTCTCTGTGATGTAGAGTCTCTCTATGACACTCACCCCCTTCATTTGGAAGGCTTGGTGCTAATGTCTGAGGGATAGAACTCTTGAGAGAAATATTCTTTGTGTTGATAGCAGTCTGTTTGCCACCCTTGGTGGTCAACTAATTGCGTAACACCCAGTTTACTCTTGTGATTGATTCCTCAGCTTGGAGGTTAGGACTTGAAGAAAGCCATTGGGAGATTGAAGATGGAAGTCTGATGCTTGCTTGAAGCCTGTGGATAGCTGATTTTGACTTGAAGATAGTTGCTGATACTGATGAAGATTGCTTTGCTGTTTAGCTTTTGCTGTTTAATTTTTGATGTATTGTGTGAATTTCCCGGATTGTATTGTTTGTTGTTTAGATTGCTGGGTTGAAAGTGAATTCTGTTCACTTTTGCCTATTGTTTTCTAGGTTCGAGGTTGAGTGGGACTCCCTTGCCTCGCTTGTATTGTTCATCCATGCATTTTACTGCTTTATTGTATATATGCTATTGTTTCTGTTGCCGTTTATCCCTTAGGATCTCTGTTTCTCTCTGCGCAAGAGAGGAGCATGATAGACATTAGGAGCTAACCCATGCATGATAACATTAGGGTAGATTTTTATCCCTCTTTTAACCCTAGGATTTGTAGAGTGTCATCTCTTCTTCCTTCAAAACAACAGAAAAACACTAATAAAGGTTATAACAGAGATTAATTCATTTCTTCCGTCAAAAGATTTGAACAAACATCAACCTTTTTGCAATAAGAAAACCCTTGGTTAAGGTGAGATTTTTCATAAAAGACACTTGAACAGCTTGTGTCGTGCGTAGCCCGAACTACGTTTGCTCTGATCTTCCATGCTGTGTGGAAGTACGTAGGCATAGGATGCGATATCCTAGCGAGCAACCTTCACCCATCTTCCTCCGTAGTTAGGCGAACTACGTTGACTCTGATTTCTCGTTCCAGACGGGAATACGTAGGCATAAAGTGCGATGCTTTTTCGAGTCATGTTTTCTTTTCTGTTCAAACCTCATCCTTTAGTTTAGATAGAAGTGTAATCCGTACAAACCAAACAAGCGTGGATCCCGTCGAGTACGACGGACGTGAGGGGTGCTAACACCTTCCCCTTGCGTAACCGACTTCCGAACCCAGGTTTTGGTTGCGATGACCATACCTTTTCCCGTTTTTCGCGAGGTTTACTTCGAGCGTTTCCTCTCCCTCCGTTGGGATAAATAACGCACGGTGGCGACTCTTCTGTCAGCCGGCGCCGATTTTCGCAGTAGCGACAGCTGGCGACTCTGCTGGGGATCCAACGTCCCCTGGCTGCTAAGGACTGCGATAGTTCTTATGCATTTGGGATCCAACGTCCCTTTAGAGAGTCAATCCTAGCGCTTGTTTGCCCGTCGAGGAATTTGTATGGATTTACATTTCTGTATTTACATTTCAGCATTATATTATCATTATTATTGATGTATTGTGGGGTGTGACAGGTGTTCTATGATTGAGAGATAAGCCGGACCTGGGCTTGAGTGCACCTAGATTTAGAGTAGAGATTAGTGGGCGCGCACGTGCTTTGCATGTCCTAGTGTCCCATGAAATCTACACTCAGACGAGGTTCTTCTGGTTGGCCTCCTGTCCTGCCCTTTGGGTGGCTCGGGTTGATGGTTAGTTGGATTGTCGACTTTGGGGACCGATCATTTGGAAGTTGGCTAAGTGAGGCCTCTTCAGGATTTGATGATGCCACTCCTTCTGGGAATCGTATCATCAAACCTGAAAGTCTGTGACGCCGACGACCGCATAGGATGCCATACCTTTGTCAGTTACTAGGACGTCCACCTGTGAGAGGGTTTGGGGTTATGCAGGTAACTAGACCTTCAGATACCGGCTATTTCTTGATCAGAGATCCTGGGTATTTATGGATGGTTCTGAGGTCTGTCAGAGACCGGTTGGAGTTATATTATGAGGTCTATTAGAGACCATTCCGAGTTATGGTTCTGAGGTCTGTCAGAGACCGGTTGGGGTTATATTATGGGTCTATCAGAGACCGATGTTGGAGCTTTGTATTAGGTCTATCTGAGACCAGGGATTGATGAGTATTGGAGGGTCTATCTGAGACTCTTGATATGGTCCAGGCTTCTCAGCTATAGCACTTGGTCCCTGTTGCATGTTGCTTGCATTGCATTGTTTTGCATACTCATTATCATTGCATCCCATTAACGTGTGTCTGTGTTGCAGGTGCATTTGCATATCCCCGGGTTCTAGTGTCTGGACTTCTGGGTATTGATTATGGCTGGATTGAGGATGACAGTTGCCTACAAGCTACCTATTCCTGATATTACTCCACTCCTGGGTCTGATTTCTCTGGCAGATGATGATGTCCGTAAAAGCTTCAGGCAGAGTTATGGACGGCTGTTGAGTTTGGTTCGCAGATCCACTGATGATGAGTTGAATGGGCTGTACACGCTGATGCAGTTCTATGACCCGACTTTGAGGTGTTTCACGTTTGCTGACTTCATTTTGGGGCCTACCATGGAGGAGTATGTGGAGTTTACTGAGCTGCCAGTGCAGAATGCAGTTCCCTTTATTCACTCTGCCGCTGAACCTAAGTTGGAGGATTTGGCCAAAGCCTTGCATATGAATGCTTCTGAGTTGTTAATAACTTCTTGGCGAGGAGTTACGGGTTTTTCTCTCCAGTTTCTGGTTGGTAAGGCTCAAGAGTATGCCAAGAATGGGTGTTGGGTGGTCTTTAACGCTATTCTGGCTCTATGCATTTATGGGATTGTGCTGTTTCCTAACTTCCCAAACTTCGTGGACATGGATGCATTTCATCTATTTGCTGCTGGTAACCCGGTGCCAACACTGATCGGAGACTTTTACCATTCAATGCACTACAGGAATGAGAACAGGAGAGGCAAGAATGTCTCTTGTTGCATGCCTCTGCTATCCATGTGGTTCAAGAGCCATCTTCCTTCGAAGGGACCTTCTGTGTACAATGCGACCGCATCTGACTGGCCAGAGCGTATGATGAGGCTGTCTTCTACAGATATTGAGTGGTTTGATCGAGACCTGCTGGGGTCCGAGCTTATTTGCAGTTGTGCTGGGTATCCTAATGTTCCGCTGATAGGGAGAAAAGGGTGCATTAACTACAACCCATCTTTGTTCGTCCGTCAGTTTGGATATGCGCTGAAGAGCCCACCTCAGGAGAATGAAGTATAGGAATCTCTGTACTTCACAGGTGATTTGAGCGGAGATTTGCTAGCCAAGCTTCGGCATGCCTGGACGCGTATTAACAGGAAAGGGAAGCCACTGTTGGGGAAGAGTGATTGCCAGGCATATACACCCTACAAAGTCTGGATTCAGGAAAGAGCCAGACAGATATTGATGCCATTTCCAGCTGCTCCGGTCCCCGTTCACATTCCGGTAGAAGAGCCAACCACTGTCACAAGGGAGGTCTACGAGCAGGTTGTGAAGGAAAAGGAAGCCTTGCTGAAGATTAATGAAGAGTTAGAGAAGGAGCTAGCTCAGATGAGGAGTGAGAAGAATAAGGTCGTCCGTTCTTTCCAACAGCAGATCGAACTAGTGAACCGGCTAGACGCTGAGTTGACCGAGGAGAAGAAAAAGCGCGAACGTCTGGGTCAAGAGTTCAGAAGCGCCCACGACATGCTAGAGGCCAAAAAGAAAGCACTTGACGCCGCTCACCGAGAGATCTCCTCTTGCAACAAGACTTGGAATGCGACGCTCACCAACAATAAGAAGAGGGAAGATAAGTTGAAGCAGCAAATTTCTGACCTCGAGAAGCAGTTGAAGGCTAGCATTGAGAAGTGCGAAGAAGAAGTGATGACCAGATACAGTCTCCAGAAGGCATTGAACAAAGCCATTGAAGGCAGGAACGAAGCAGTGTCTCGGAAGCGGAAGCTAGAAGATCGCTTCAGAGATGGAGCAGGGGAAGAAACCGCTGGCGACGCGCGACATGTTCTCAAGAGAAGAAACCAGCTTGTCGAGGGTATGCTTACCCGACCAAGCCATCCAGAGACCAAGAAGTTAATAGAAGAATACCGGGCTCATGGGAGTACTTGATCATTTCATGTATTAGCTTGTATGCTTTATTTGCATTTGTGCTGACCATCGCCAGGATTGTTGGTTGAGGTCATGCCTTCTCATTATACTCTCAGTATTCTTGTATTCTTGGATTTCTCTTCAATATATGAGGTTTTCTTTGATTCAGCTCTGATCATTTTCTTGCTAGCACTGTCACCGCACTGGCACTCACACTAGAATCGGGGAGTGATAATCCCTAATGCACAGACACACACTGCATTTTGCATACATACTCATATTTGCATTACAGGTCTGTGATCCAGGTATCTTATCTCTTGCATCTTTGAAGCAGGTATTTTCAGGATTGCAGAAAAGCGGGTCCACCGTTACTCTACCAGAATTAATCAGAAGAAGATCATGGACAACGTGCAGAGCGAAATGCAAGAGATGCGTGACAGGATGGCCCTGCTCATGCAAACCATGGAGACTATCGCCAAAGGGCAAGAGCAGCTGCAGAGTCTGGTTCAACCGATAGTCGCGCGGGCTGAGAACAACGGGACACCGCATGGTGAAAACATTGCTGCTTCTCCCCGAGTTGAGAATCGTCAAGGTGCTGACACTGGTCCCGTAACCGGTTTGAATGTTGGAGAAGCTGGTCCTGGAGGTGGAGGTGGGAACACCGGTAATATGAATGTCAATACAGATATTGCTGGGGTATTTGTGGGCAACGTCAATCAGGGTTTCAATGGAGGCGTTGAGAATGTCGGAATGAATGGTATCAATGGTAACCAGGGCTTCAACGGTGGGAATATGGGGTATGGCAGCATGGTTGGCGCCAAGGCTGGGTTTGGTGGCTATGGTAATCTTGGGTATGGAGCTGGCGCATACAACACTCAAGAGATGGGTAATCTGAGGTATGACCCCAGGTACGTTCAAACAGGTCCGTGTCGCGATGCAGATTATGTTGGATACGAAGCAGTGCCTCGCTGGGAGGATCGCCAGGAAGACGTGTTCTCTGGTCAGAATGAAGGCTATGAAAGAGCCAGGGGTGACAACCATCAGATGAGGTTTCTAGAAGAGAAGGTGAACGGGTTGGCCAACCAGAATGCTCTCGGGTTGGATATGTCAAACATGGGGTTGGTCCCAGGGTTGAGGGTCCCGCTGAAATTCAAAGCACCGTCGTTCGATAAATACAAAGGGGATACCTGCCCTAGGGTGCATGTGCGCGCATTTTACAGGCGCATGTCTGCATATTCCGAGGATGAAAAGATGCTAATGCACTTCTTCCAGGATAGCATGTCAGGACCATCGCTGGAGTGGTACATGAGCTTGGAACCTACTCAGATCAGGAGTTGGAAAGAGCTGGCAGAGGCTTTTGTTCGACATTACCAATATAATAGTGATCTCGCCCCTAACCGAGTTCAGCTGCAAAGCATGTCTCAGAAGTCTAGTGAGAGCTTTAAAGAATACGCCCAGAGATGGCGAGATCTGGCTGCTAGGGTGCACCCTCCAATGGTGGAGCGCGAAATGATGGATATGTTCATAGGAACTTTCTCTGGAATGTACTACGACCGTCTGCTCAACTTTTTGATGAGTACTTTCTCTGAGCTGATTTTGATGGGGGAGCGAATTGAAAACGGGGTGAAGATCGGTAAAATTCAAGCAAGTGAGTCCAGTTCCGCAGGAGGTAATAAGAAGACGTTCGGTGGCAAACGGCAAGGTGACGCCAATGCTGTATTCGGTGCTCGACGAAAGAATAAAGGCCAGAACTGGCGTCAGCAGTCGCAAGTCGCAAGTGTAACCATTCCAGGGCCTTCTCAGCAGCAGAGACAACAACCACCGCAGCAGGCTCAGCAGCAGCCTAATAATCAGCGTAGATTTTAGAACCCCCGACCAAGGAGAGTGTTTGAGGTACCGCCAGTATCATATGCAGAACTCCTTCAGACTTTGTTGAAATTGCAGCTAGTCGAGAAGAGAACCTTAGCACCACCAACTGGCCAGCTGCCAGCCGGATATGATGTTAATGAGCACTGTGACTTCCATTCGGGGGCGCCGGGGCACAATATTGAGAATTGCTTGGCTTTCAAGCATAAAGTGCAGGACTTGCTTGATAGTACGGCTATCAACTTCGGGAAAGAAGGTCCCAATATCACGCAGCAGCCGATGCCCAAGCATGGTGGAGCCGGGGCCAATGCAATCATGTCAGATGATGAGTTGAACTTAGTTTCAGAAGTGAGCAAGCTGAAAACCCCTTTGAGTTTCGTGAAGCAGCGTTTGTTGGAGGGAGGCGTCTATCCCGGTTGCGGTAACGAGTGTGATGACTGTTTGGTTCAACCTAAGGGTTGTGAGAAGTTGAAAAGGGGAGTTCAAAGTTTGATTGATGGAGGAACTTTGCAGTTTGACAGGGCTGTGGGGAAAGAGAAGTCTGTTGAGACAGAATCTGTAGAAGAGCGTAGGGAGATTGCTACGGTCACCATTCCGTTCAAATCGGTGACAATTTCGGCATCATCAAAAAGGCCGACCATTACTATTACCAACGCTAAGTTTGTCCCTTTTGAAAGCACAAAGGCAGTCCCGTGGTGCTACAGTGCTGAGGCGTATTGCAATGGGGAAAAGATTGACTTGAATGATCCGCCAGCAGGATCCGTTGATAACATAGTGGGAGCAGGTGGCATAACCCGGAGTGGGAGAATTTTCACTTCACCTGAGGTCGAAGCAGAGAGGCTCGCCAAAGGTAAGAACAAGGCTGTTGAAGGGGAATCTTCAGGGGGTAAAGAGAAAGAGCCGATAACCAAAGATGTGGAAGAATTCATGAGGTTAATCCGCAAAAGTGATTACAAGATTGTAGATCACCTGCAGCAGACCCCGTCAAAGATCTCCATATTATCGCTGTTGTTGTGCTCTGAGGCGCATAGAAACGCCCTGTTGAAGGTACTTGAGACATCTTTCGTGCCGCAGGAGATTTCAGTTAATCAACTGGAGGGAGTTATGGCACATGTCAACGCTGGGCATGGACTGGTTCACGGACTTTGACTTAACGCCTCGAGGGCGCGATCACAATAATGCTTTGCACATCTCTATCGAATGTCGGGGCACTGTTTTATCCCATGTGCTGGTAGACACTGGGTCCTCGTTGAATGTGTTACCAAAGAAAGCTCTGTTGAAGTTAGATACCCATGGGTTGTTGTGCACACCTAGTGATTTGGTAGTAAGGGCTTTTGACGGAACCAGGAGGTCAGTATTCGGGTCGATAACGTTACCTATTCAGGTAGGTCCGGAGGTGTTTGATACAGTGTTTTACATCATGGACATACAGCCCGCATACAGCTGTTTAATTGGGAGACCCTGGATTCACGCCGCTGGGGCAGTAACTTCGACGCTCCATCAGAAATTGAAATATATGGTTGAGGGGAGTATTGTGACGGTGTGTGGCGAAGAGGACATCCTAGTCAGTCATTTATCTTCTTTCAAGTACGTGGAGGTAGACGGAGAGATTCATGAAACGTTATGTCAAGCGTTCGAGGAAGTGAAAGTTAAAGAGGAAGCTCCGGTAAAGAGTGAAGGACTAGAGGTGGTCGTCTCCTCGTATAAAGAAGCCAAGGCGCTGGTTCAGGCAGGAGAGACTCAAAAGTAGGGGCAGGTTCTGGACATTCCGGTAAAACAAGACAAGTATGGCTTAGGGTACCGCCCCTCTTCCTCGCATAGTGCGCCTAAGTTCAAGGGACCTGTGGTGTTCACGCCCGGAGGAGTTAGCTTCGAAAGGATTAATGTCGTGTCTGATACGGATGAGGTGGATAGCGATTGCGACATGGACTCATGGATTCGACCCAGCACGCCAGGGCAAAGCCTATGCAACTGGTCCATCCAGGACGTCGTCCCAGTCACCAAACAGTAATGCATTGTTTTTTCAATCATTGTATAATCACATGCCTTGCCCGGGGCATCGATGATCTTGTCTTAGGGCCTAACTGTTTACTTGTATGTTTGCATGATCAATAAATGACGAAGTTTTTTACATTCAAATGTTGTGATCCTTTCCTTTCTGTTTTTATTTTTCAATAAAATGGCAGCGCGGTTATGCATTTTGCTTGTACATCATTTTTGAAGCACTTAACCGTTTCCCTCGCAGGATTCATGAATTTTCAGATGACACCGACCAAAAACTTCCTATGACTCGTTTAGACTTCGAGCATCCGATCTTCCAAGCCGAGGAAGAGATTGTGGAGGATAGTGACTTACCAGAAGAGCTTAGTCGGTTATTGAAGCAAGAGGAGAGAGTCATTCTGCCTCACCAGGAAGAGATTGATATTGTCAACTTAGGGTCTGAAGAATGCGTCAGGAATATCCGTATAGGGGCCGCGTTGCAAGGTGATATCAAGAAAGAGCTTATTGAGATGCTGCGTGAATACAGTGATATATTTGCTTGGTCCTACGAGGACATGCCGGGTTTGGATACCGATATGGTTGTTCATCGTCTGCCGTTGAAGGAAGATCGCCCGCCTGTGAAGCAGAAGCTCAGAAGGACTCGTCCTGACATGGCTGTAAAGATAAAGGAAGAAGTGCAGAAGCAATCGGATGCTGGATTCCTGGCTGTTACCACTTATCCCACTTGGGTCGCTAATATCGTGCCTGTGCCAAAGAAAGACGGCAAGGTTCGGATGTGTGTTGATTATAGGGATCTAAACAAAGCGAGCCCAAAGGACGATTTTCCGCTCCCACATATTGACGTGCTAGTTGACAATACGGCTCAATTTTCAGTGTTCTCCTTCATGGATGGCTTTTCGGGGTACAACCAGATCAAAATGGCTCCGGAGGATATGGAAAAAACAACCTTTATCACCCCGTGGGGAACTTTCTGTTATAAGGTGATGCCCTTTGGTTTGAAAAATGCTGGGGCAACGTATCAGCGGGCTATGACAACGCTTTTTCACGACATGATGCACAGAGAAATCGAGGTGTATGTCGATGACATGATTGCCAAGTCTCAAACAGAGGAAGAACATCTGGTTAATTTGGTGAAGTTGTTCAAAAGGCTGAGGAAATTTAGGCTGAGGCTGAATCCAAATAAATGCACCTTCGGAGTGAGATCCGGGAAGCTACTGGGGTTCATTGTGAGCGAGAAAGTAATCGAGGTCGATCCTGCAAAAATAAAAGCAATACAAGAAATGACAGCACCGAGAACAGAAAAAGAAGTCTGCGGGTTCTTAGGGAGGTTGAACTACATTGCTAGGTTCATCTCTCACCTAACGACCACGTGTGAACCATTATTCAAGCTGTTAAAGAAAGATCAGGCGGTTGTCTGGAATGAAAATTTCCAAAGGGCATTTGAAAAGATAAAAGAATACTTGCAGGAACCTCCGGTGTTGATACCCCCAGTAGCGGGACGACCACTGATTATGTACCTGACGGTTCTGGAGAACAGTATGGGTTGTGTTCTCGGTCAACATGACGAGACAGGGCGGAAAGAGCATGCAATTTACTACTTGAGTAAAAAGTTCACAGATTGTGAATCTCGATACTCTATGCTCGAAAAGACGTGTTGTGCATTGGCGTGGGCTGTCAAACGTCTAAGACAGTACATGCTGAATCATACAACCATGCTGATATCGAAGATGGATCCGATCAAATATGTGTTTGAGAAGCAAGCGTTCTCTGGAAGGATTGCTAGATGGCAGATGGTATTGACAGAATACGATATCCAGTATGTTTCCCAGAAGGCCATTAAGGGAAGTGTTCTGTCCGAATATCTCGCCGAACAGCCAATTGAGGATTATCAGCCTATGAAGTTTGAGTTTCCTGATGAGGACATAATGTACTTGAAAGCCAAAGATTGTGATGAGCCGTTGCCTGGTGAAGGACCTGAGCGGAGTTCCCAGTGGCAATTGATTTTTGATGGAGCTGTCAATTCGTACGGTAGCGGGATCGGGGCAATCATTACGACTCCCCACGGGTCGCACATCCCGTTCACAGCCAGATTGACTTTCTCAGTGACGAATAATGAAGCCGAGTATGAAGCTTGTATTATGGGGTTAGAGGAGGCTATCGATATGAGGATTAAGAATCTGGACGTATATGGGGATTCAGCATTGGTGGTGAATCAGATTAAGGGAGAGTGGGAGACGCGCCAACCTAATCTGGTACCGTACATGAATTATGCGAGAAGGTTGCTACCTTTCTTTGATAGGGTGGAGTTCCATCATGTACCTCGTGCGGAGAATCAAATGGCGGACGCCCTTGCAACGTTATCCTCGATGTATAAGGCCAACCGCTGGAATGAGGCTCCCAGCATTGTCATCTCTCGCCTTGATAGGCCGGCCTTTGTGTTTGCAATTGATGAAGCATCTGACGGCAAACCTTGGTATTTCGACATACAGAATTTCCTGAAGAATAAGGAATATCCGGCTGGGGCATCCAGTCGTGATCAGAAGACTCTAAGGAGATTAGCAGGCAACTTTTATCTGAATCCCGACGGCGTTTTGTATAGAAGGAACCACGATTCGGTACTCCTCCGGTGCGTAGACGAGAAGGAGGCTAATATACTCATGGAAGAGGTCCATGAAGGAACTTTTGGTACACATGCAGGTGGGCATGCTATGACCAGGAAGTTGTTGCGAGCAGGGTATTACTGGTTAACGGTGGAAACTGACTGTTTCAAATTTGCCAAACGGTGTCACAAGTGCCAGATCTATGCTGATAAGATCCATGTGCCACCCAGTCCATTGAATGTTATGGCCTCCCCGTGGCCATTCTCCATGTGGGGAATTGATATGATCGGCAAGATTGAGCCTACGGCGTCTAATGGGCATCACTTCATCCTGGTTGCGATTGATTACTTCACCAAGTGGGTGGAAGCAGCATCTTACGCCAACGTGACGAAGCAGGTGGTGGCCAGATTTATCAAGAAGGATATAATTTGCAGATACGGTATTCCTAAACGGATCATTACTGATAATGGTTCGAATTTGAACAACAAGATGATGAAAGATCTGTGTCGAGATTTCAAGATCGAGCATCATAATTCATCTCCCTACAGACCCAAGATGAATGGCGCTGTTGAAGCGGCCAACAAGAACATAAAGAAGATTGTTCAGAAGATGGTGGTAACGTATAAGGATTGGCATGAGATGTTGCCATTCGCTTTGCACGGCTATCGTACTACAGTGCGTACATCAACCGGGGCAACACCGTTCTCACTAGTATATGGCATGGAGGTTGTCCTGCCATTGGAGGTTGAGATACCATCTTTGAGGGTTTTGCTTGATGTTAAGCTGGACGAGGCAGAATGGGTGAAAAGTAGATTGAATCAGCTGAGCTTAATAGATGAGAAAAGACTGGCATCCATTGCACATGGTAGGCTGTATCAGAGCCGGATGAAGAAAGCGTTCGACAAGAAGATTCGACCTCGAAGCTTTCAGACGGGTGATCTTGTGTTGAAGAAGATTCTCCCACCGCAATCGGATCACAGGGGCAAATGGACTCCCAATTACGAAGGTCCATACGTCGTGAGAAAGGTCTTCTCCGGAGGAGCCTTATTGTTATCCACCATGGATGGTGAAGACTTTTCGTCCCCTGTGAACTCGGACGCAGTTAAAAAATACTTTGCTTAAAATTGACCCGTTGGACAGTAAAAAGAGAGTCCAGGCAAAAATGGGGCATCCTGGCGAACCAAAAAACAGAATAAAAAGGTTCGGGCAAAAGTTAGGGATAAAATGAAAAAAGTGTACACCCGCGAAGTCGAAAACCTACACTGGGCGGCTTCGGCAAAAAAGGTTATCCCGGTGAATCGAAAACCCGCAAAGGGCGATTCACGCAAAAGTTAGGGATTTAAGAAGCAAATGACTGCAGTCCAAGTTTGATTGTTAGCGGTTTGGGGGCATCCGGGGGTCAATTATCCAAAGCAGTTTCTTCCGAAGACAGGAATCGGGAAAGCGTCGGAGTCCGACGAGTCATAGGAGGATCGGTTCATGGTGTTCGTCTGTAACCCGTTGCCGACATGTGTACAAATTTTATTTTGTATATTTGTATACTTATGCATTTTGTTTATGTGTGACTACCTCTTTTCAGGAGTTGCATCTGATGTACAGATCTTGCCTATTCTCAGGTCGTTATCAATAAAGTGTTTATTCAGTGTAGTGTGTGACTTTAGTTTTAATTTTTTACAGTTTTGTTTGTAAAAAGCGCCGATGTTTTTGATAAACTTACATGCGTGTAAACAGGCGGGCCACGGCCGATGATTGTTAAAACCAAAAATTACCTGAATGGCTGTCGTGGGTGATTACCAAGATGTGTCTTTCTTGCATAGATTGCCTTGTGTTTGCTTGTTGACTTTTGCAGGTATTCAAAAGTTTGCAAAGTTCCCCGCCAGAGTCCATGGCAGGCTGGTACCCTCTCCAGAGGATGAACGTTGTGCCCTTCCCCAGTGAAGGTCGAGACAAATGTGATTAACTCCCAGAGAGTTCTTGTGCAGTGCAAATCAGAATGTGTAGTTCAATCCCCAGCTCAGTGATAGCAGGAGAGGTTCCCCACAGAATGTGATCAGGTGGTTGGGGCTGCTGAAAGGAGTTTCCCGAGCCCGATTGTCCTTTCTTTCCCCCAGCAAGTCGCTCTTCCTCATCAGGAGGATCGTTCTCAGCAGATTTTGAAGTTTTGAGTTCGTAAGCTACTTTCCCAGCAGGATGGTTATCCCCAGCGGAGTTAAATCATCTTCCCAACATTTATTTTGTTGGAAGCGCATCGGTAGTATTCTGGTCATCCCCGGCGGATCCAGTGTGTCTTCGGCATTTATTTTGCTGAAGTAACTCTTTGCATAAGCATGCATCATGAGCATTTGCATTTTTTGGCAGTTCCATGCAGTGTGGAAGCATTATGTCATTATCAAACATGCATTTTTGAAACATAATACAGGTGGTTACCTCTTCAGTTTCAGATATGTTGCTATTTTCCCTATCTACGGGGTTCATATTGTAAGGCACGCAGTGATCGTGTTGATTTTAAGATGTTGATGTGTGGCCCAAGTATGCAGTGATCGTATTTGTGCCAGATATGGGATTCATGTCGTAGGACACGCAGTGATCGTGTTGATGTGGGTACGTGTATCTATGGTCGAATGGCGCAGTGATCGTATTCGTCTCGATCTAAGAAGATTGTTTTGTAAGACACGCAGTGATCGTGATGGTTTCGTCTCAGGGGTTTATTGGGCAGGACACGCAGTGATCGTGTTTACCAGGTCAGGTGATGGTTGTTGGTCGATATGCGCAGTGATCGTATTCGTCCGTCATACAGTGGTTATAGATTGACGCGCCGTGATCGTGTTCATCCAATTTTGTTGGTCTGTGTACGCAGTGATCGTATTCGTCCATTATACAATTTGGTTATAGGGTGAGACACGCAGTGAACGTGTTCATCTGGTTGTTTGTGGCCGAAGTACACAGTGATCGTATTCGTCCCATGTTTGAAGTAGTGTCACAGCACGCAGTGATCGTGTTTCCTCCAGTCATGAGGGTCGTGACATGAAGCGCGCAGTGATCGCGTTTATCCTATGCATGGTCAGGATATGCAGTGGTCGTATTCGTCCAGTTATGTGGGTTAGTTGAGACACGCAACACGCAGGGATCGTGTTTTTTCTCCAGTCAAGAGGATTGTGGCTCAGAACACGCAGTGATCGTGTTCAAACACGCAGTGATCGTGTTCAAGATACGCAGTGATCGTATTCGTATAGCATGCAGTGATCGTGCTGATAATACCATGGAAACTTGTGATGCGGGGCGCGCAATGATCGTGGCCATCGTATCAGTTGGTTTTGTTGGTCGGTATACGCAGTAATCGTATTCGTCCTATTACATGGGTTGGTGGCACACACAGTGATCGTGTTCGTCTTGTCGGTATCTATGGTTAATACACGCAGTGATCGTGTTTGTCCAATTACAACACACGCAGTGATCGTGTTCATCATATGGGTGGTTGAAGTACGCAGTGAACGTGTTCGCCTCTTCTATGTGGATTTATTTCGTCTGACACGCAGTGATCGTGTTCATCTCATCCGGTTGGATTTATGGTCGATATGATTTTGGTGGTAACGCAACGCGCAGTGATCGTGTTTTCTCCTGTCAAGAGGGTTTTGGTGTAGAATACGCAGTGGTCGTGTTCATCTTGTTACAGAGGGTTGTTGCGCCGGACACGCAGTGATTGTATTCGTCGTGGCATATTCCCCTAGCAGAGTTGCTTGGTCCAGCATTTCTCTTCCTCCCCAGCCGAGTCCATTCTCAAAGTGTTGTAGAAATAGCAGGGTGCAGATTTTTGGGTGGTTACTCACAGTTTCCCCAATAGAGATATAATCCCCAGAGGGTTGTTCTTCAACGAGATACTTGGTTAAGTTCCTCGTAGTCCCCGGCAGGGTATCCTTTGACAAGTCGCTTGGTTAAGTCACTTGTATTCCCCCAGCTGAGTCTTTCTCAGGATGCTGTGGATTCAGCGTTATAAGACGGTAATACAGATTTTCGGGTGGTTACCCGCAATTCTCCAACAGAGTTATAGTCTCCAGCAGGGAACTTGCTACAGGAGTTGTTTGGTTAAATTACTCGTAGTTTTCAACAAGGGTGCTTGGTTAAGTTCCCAATTTCCCCAGCAGGTGTTTGACGGCAGGCGTCAGAATTGTCCTCAGAGTGACTTGGTTAAGTTTCTCATTTCCCCGCAGAGTTGGTTGTTCATGTCTTCGAACGTCGTCTCGTTTGGTCAAAGCGTTCGCTCATGTCTTCAGGATACGAAAGGTTGATCAGTGAAGTCAACATGACAAGTGAAGTCAGTATTCTTCCGCTGGTTAGCGTGTGCTCAGTTGATAAGTGAGATCAACAGAGGTTGATGAGTGAGATCAACAGAGGTTGATAAGTGAAATCAACAGAGGTTGATAAGTGAGATCAACAGAGGTTGATAAGTGAGATCAACAGAGGTTGATAAGTGATATCAACAATTTCTCGTGGTGTGGTGTATGCTCATTTCTTTGGAATGGAGTGGTCTGCGGACAACATCATATTATTTGATAGATGGATGGCTAGTTGTTGCTGTGACAACAGAAGCCAGTTCCCAGGGTTTTCCTAAGCAGTAGTCGTTTTCGCAATTTATTTTTGCGGTTGGCAAATTTCCGGGTTCTTTCGTATTCAACCGTCTCGTACCTCGAATGTCTGAAGGCTACGCACTCTTCATCCAGTCGGGTCCAAGCCGCTTGAATAGGGGCAGCTGTTGCACCCCAAAATTTGCCCAACCTTTTCCAACCTAGGTTTATGTTTCAACTGCATAGTCATTTGCATTGTCATCATGTGCATAGTGTATTCATCTGCATTGCATAGCATGAGCAAGTTATCTTAATCAGGGAATCAAGTGCTATTCTTATCTCAAGAGGTATATCCAAGGGTTTCATTCATAGTCAAGACTACTCAGGTCATCAGAGGAGAATTTGAGCTTTGAAGAGCTGCCAGGTTGATCAGTGAATTCTCTCCTATCTTGAGGCTAGTTGGGGATCATCAGAGGAAATGTGAGCTATGAGCCAAGAGTATGAGGTGTGTATGGATGTTATGAAGAGTCTAGAGAATCATTTTTGAGGAGAACCAAGTCATTGGAATGATTGCAAGAGCCTCAGTTGAAGTCAGTCAACTAGGGTCAACACTGGGTCAATTCTAGGTCAAAGAAGTGTTTTGAAGGGCATCAAGGATCATTTGAAGAATGTGGGATTCATTATTTGCTATATGGATATGGATATGATGTTGTGGTAAAGAAAAATCAAGAGGAGTCAAGGAGAACTGGAGTTACTAAATTAGGGTTTTATTGTAAAATCCCTTAATTTAGGTCAAACTTCAAAGAAGTGTAACTCAAGATTCAAGCTTCATATGAATTCTTGGTCCACATGAAACTTGTAGAGTATATTCATAGCTTTAATTTGAGTGGTGGAAGTCATCAATATAATTTACAGAGCTCAAGTTATGGCTCTTGCAAGTTACAGGTCATCTGAGGGCACTGAAATTGGTCTGTGAAAATTGTCTGTCTTCCAAGCAACTTTTGACTTTCCAGGGTACTTCAAATGGATTTCTGGACAACATGAGAATTGTTCCTTATTGTCTTAGCTTTCTAGAATGGTATGGTATGCCTTCATATGATTTGTGGAACTCTACTTGTGGTCTTGGCAAGCAAAGGGTATTTTGGTCATTTGAGGATTACAGGTCATTCTTAGCATATGCCTAAAACTCATACAAGGAAGCTTCAAATGAAAAACTTCACAACATCAAAGTTGTTAAAAATGGGATTTTAAGGCTAGAAAAGAAGGTGTGAAAGTTTGGAAAAGCTTAGAGCATGGAATTTTAAAAGTGGTGCAAATGACTTGAAAATGGCTTATAAGTTGAAAAAGTTGAAATGAAAAATTGGTTTGAGAGATCTACAAATCCAACATGGGTAATCCAATATACCAAATTGATTCCCAACATCATTCTAAAGACAATGGTTTAGCCACATTTTTGAGTTTAGGCTTAAAAATTGGATTTCCTTTGTAAATGTGTTTCTTGCATCTTAAGGCACCAAAAGGAAAAGTAAGGAAATGCTACATAAGGGTTTGTAAGGCCTTGTTCTCATATCATAATATCATTTGAGGAGAAATTAAGTGGGATTGCATGGTTTATCATGAGATTGCATGAGATTTACTAAATATAGAAAATTCAAATTCTCATTGCATGATACATTCTAGAAACTTCTTGGAAGGTTCTCAAAGCTTCCACACACTTCTTTTGACATCTATATATGCCTTAGAGATGATCCATGCCCTGGTTGGTGATTGAGAGTGCTTGCATTACATAGTTTGATTCCATAACTCCATATTGCATTTTGCTTTCAAACTCCATTGAAACTTCATCAATCATCATAATTCTTGTTATCATCATCATCTACCATCATCATAGAGCAATTGGCAAACAAAATTGAGAGGAATTCGTGGCTAGTTCATGAGATCCAAAGTCTCACTCCAAGTTGCATGAAGAATTGGATAGAGTGATTCAAGAGGTGTAAGCAAGAACCAGTGCAAACAGAAGAACCTACAGCCATTGAAGATCATTTGAAGCAAGCATCAAGGCTTGAATTGAAGGGGAACCACCATAGCCATCATCACTTGCAAGGTATGCATTTCTCTTCGAATCGCCTTATTTATTCAGTTTTAGTTCATGTGGTTAGGATCAAAGTGCTTAGAGACCATAGGTGTTTGATTCCTGAGAGGTAGAGAGACTTCTGTGAGGTTCCATGGCAGAGTGTTGAAACTTTGATGATCGAGGATAGGTTGTATATTGAGTATTAATGAGCGTGCATTGGCTTGATGAGATCAGGGTAACATAGTGAACAAGGTAGGATAGTTGAATTGGAGAATTGTGAGGCTCCATTGGTGAGTGCAGTTGGTATGCTATGAAGTTCCACCTATCGGGTTTTATTATGGAGTTAGTTTTAGACAAAACTAAGAGCATAATCTTGTAGAGGGGAAGAAATGGAGTGAATTTGGTCTTTACAAGTTTTGTTTTCATGGCATATTGAGGGAGAATGAGGGGCTTGAAGTTTGTGCATGGGAGCTGTTTTTTTTCTGCAAACCCTAACTCGTTTGGGACGATGACCGTGGGCCGTCCGATTGTCCTGATTTGTTGACATTTTAATCTGATCGTATGGTTGTTATTCAAATTGAGAAACGGAGGGAAGAGACCAACGTGAAACGCCGCGTTTCACTTAAGTGAAGTTCTGGGCCTGATCCATTCATTTCTATCCCCACCCCCCAGTTGAGAAGCCCAATGTTTTACACGTGAAGTTACTACTATTCGCACCGAAGGCTTAATCATTTTCTTTTGTTTTTTTTAATTCATTTCTGAAGCGCGCTGGGCCCAATATAAGTGATATCTGCACCCCTGGTTCTTGGCCCAATGGAGAATACAACTGGGCGAAGCTGCTATTCTCACACCCTCCCCCTATTTCTTTATAATTCATTTTAATTTCTTTTCATTTTGCATTCATTTTCAAAAAATCATATCAAATTGAAAAAACATTATTTTTTGATAATTCTTTTTGCATAATTTTCTTTAAAGAGTCAAGAAAATTATAAAAAATAAAAATTGCATTTTATTTTTTATTTGATATTTTTCCCATATTTTCCAAATAAATGCCTATTTTAGGTGTTTCATTTCATACATGAATTTGTCAATTTTTGTTCATGCACTTTCTAATTGATTTTGATCCCATTCTTTTTTGTGCCATCAAATATGAATGTGTAGACACTCTGGATTTTGTACCATGATTTTTAGAAGCTTGTTTGATATAGTTTGCTTATTTGACATTTAGGTGTTCAAAATTAGGGTTTTAAATGAGCATAGGTGAGATAGATTAATTCTTTTAGGAGATTTTCATTTGATTTTTGGGGTATGGACTATAGGGGTTATGGGTATAGGATAGATCCCTTAGAAAATATTAAGATTCCCCTACTGCTATTAGTATATTGCTTATAATTGGTTACTTGTGTGGTGTGCCCTCTTTAGGGTTATCTTTTTGTCTGTATGGGGTATTGGGTTTGTTTGGGATTTGGGAAGAGCTGAAGACTGAGATGATGAAGCCCATTTGAAGATCAGAGAATGAAGACCAACTTCCAGAGTTGATGAGGAGTATCTCTTGCTGGCAGCTGTTGAAAGCCATAGGATCTAGGATCTAGGCAGAGCTCTAGAGTAGCAAACTTGATTCTCAAACATGGAAGGTCTTGATTGCCTCCATCCTTCTCTGTGATGCAGAGTCTCTCTAAGACACTCACCCCCTTCCTTTGGAAGGCTTGGTGCTAATGTCTGAGGGATAGAACTCTTGAGAGAAATATTCTTTGTGTTGATAGCAGTCTGTTTGCCACCCTTGGTGGTCAACTAATTGCGTAACACCCAGTTTACTCTTGTGATTGATTCCTCAGCTTGGAGGTTAGGACTTGAAGAAAGCCATTGGGAGATTGAAGATGGAAGTCTGATGCTTGCTTGAAGCCTGTGGATAGCTGATTTTGACTTGAAGATAGTTGCTGATACTGATGAAGATTGCTTTGCTGTTTAGCTTTTGCTGTTTAATTTTTGATGTATTGTGTGAATTTCCCGGATTGTATTGTTTGCTGTTTAGATTGCTGGGTTGAAAGTGAATTCTGTTCACTTTTGCCTATTGTTTTCTAGGTTCGAGGTTGAGTGGGACTCCCTTGCCTCGCTTGTATTGTTGCATCCATGCATTTTACTGCTTTATTGTATATATGCTATTGTTTCTGTTGCCGTTTATCCCTTAGGATCTCTGTTTCTCTCTGCGCAAGAGAGGAGCATGATAGACATTAGGAGCTAACCCATGCATGATAACATTAGGGTAGATTTTTATCCCTCTTTTAACCCTAGGATTTGTAGAGTGTCATCTCTTCTTCCTTCAAAACAACAGAAAAACACTAATAAAGGTTATAACAGAGATTAATTCATTTCTTCCGTCAAAAGATTTGAACAAACATCAACCTTTTTGCAATAAGAAAACCCTTGGTTAAGGTGAGATTTTTCATAAAAGACACTTGAACAGCTTGTGTCGTGCGTAGCCCGAACACCGTTTGCTCTGATCTTCCATGCTGTGTGGAAGTACGTAGGCATAGGATGCGATATCCTAGCGAGCAACCTTCACCCATCTTCCTCCGTAGTTAGGCGAACTACGTTGACTCTGATTTCTCGTTCCAGACGGGAATACGTAGGCATAAAGTGCGATGCTTTTCCGAGTCATGTTTTCTTTTCTGTTCAAACCTCATCCTTTAGTTTAGATAGAAGTGTAATCCGTACAAACCAAACAAGCGTGGATCCCGTCGAGTACGACGGACGTGAGGGGTGCTAACACCTTCCCCTTGCGTAACCGACTCCCGAACCCAGGTTTTAGTTGCGATGACCATACCTTTTCCCGTTTTTCGCGAGGTTTACTTTGAGCGTTTCCTCTCCCTCCGTTGGGATAAATAACGCACGGTGGCGACTCTTCTGTCAGTCGGCGCCGATTTTCGCAGTAGCGACAATAGGTTAATAGTTTTTTTATATAGATATTAATAGATATTAGTTTTAGTGTAATATGGAATTTAATTAGATGTCAATTCTCCCTATTAGGGTTCATTAGGACTTAATAGAGGTTAATTAGGATTTAATCTTTTGTTTAGATTTTAATTAGAGTTAATGGAGTCTTCATTTAGTTAATTAAGTCTGATTAGGATTAATTAGATCAGTTTAATTGTCATTTTAGCATCTAATTGTAGTTTTAATTACTAGTTAATTAGGTTAAGTCTTTGATTAGCTTTTAATTGGGTTTAATCTTTTTTTAATTCAGATTTTATTCAGGCCATTTTCGTGGGCCCAGTCCTTCGAGGCCCAGTTTATCTTTTCAGCCCGTTTTTGTCCTATTTTTTTTTGTCCGTGCAGTGACATGTGTCACTATATAAGCGTTCCACGCGTTTCAATCGGGGGTAGCCACTTCATTTTCCAGACTCTCTCAGAAACCTTCCACGTAGCATCCCCATTTCTCTCTCTGCGCCACGCAACCCCACACGCGTCTTCCATGCGCCTTCCCACCGTGACACTTGGCCTCGCCTGAGCTTCGCCGGTTGCATGGCCGGCGGCCATGCAACCACCGCCCCCAACCCAACTCCGGCAGCCCTAACAGACTCTCAACTACCTCCGGCCGCCGCACCGATCGCCGGAAAACCGCAAATTCCACCGGAATTCACCAATCTTCATCGTCTTCATCAATTACCCTAGATTCACCAGAAATGCCGCCGGAAACCATCGTCGGAAACTTCATCACCTCACCGGGAAACTCATACGAATTCGTCATTGTTCTTGATGTTCACCACATTTTCCAGATCTTCATACCAAGTGCATCTATGAATATTCAAACCTTCATGAGATTTTCCAGAAGAAACTTCAAGAACCTCCCTCGTGTTCTTCATCCGTTTTCCAGACCAATGCCTATCTTCATCCGTTCATCATCTTCATGCATTTTTCTTCCAGATTTCCAAATCATCAAGAACTTCGTCTGGTTCATCATCCAAATTCTCCAGATCCTTCATGACACTCCCAGAACCTTCAAGGTTTCCTCAAGAATCGCATGCAATCGTCATCAGGTTCATAGATCGCCAACGATCTTCATCAACATTTTTAAGACGCATCATTATCATCCCCAGATTCATTCTTCGACCCCGATCAAACTCCAAGGATTATCAGAAGTTCTTCCTCAGTTCATCACCGATCTACGTCAAAGAACCCCATCGCGTTCAATATTTCTACAGAACTTCTTCAAGATCCATCAGCTTCCAGGATCTTCACCACAGATCCACGTCAACATCAACAGATCGTCATGTTTGTTTTTTCAGATCTCAAAGGTGCAACCAGCCTCGTCTTGTACGGTAATGTTCAAGAACATTCATCAAGACTCCTTCATCGCATCTTCAACGAGTCTCCAGAAGTGTTTGTGAGTTTCATCTATTCACCAGCAACTCAAGATCATCCGTCCAACACACCTTCAGATCCACGACGAATGAATCGACACCATCAAGCTTCGGCAGAGAAAGAATCATCTGGATTGTTTTGTTCCTTTGCATTTAGAAGGGATTGGATGAAGAGAGAGTATGAGATGGTGAGGGAAGAGGTGGAGTCAAAGAGGATGATGATGAAGATGGAAGGAGAAAGAGTGAGGGTGACGGCGTGAACAGTGGAAGGGAGAAAGGGAAGAGGAAATTAGGGTTTCAGAAGATGGAAGGAGAAGAGGGAGAAGGGACCGGGTGGATTGGGCCTCAAAGCCCAATGTTTTTTGCCATACACCCTCCGTTTCTGTTTTTTCGTTTTTTTTCTTCTTTGCTGAACATGGGCCAAGCCCAACGCCACTGCTGGCTATGCCCCCGTTTCAATTTCTGCACCCCTTCTCCATTTTTTCTGGTTTGGCTGAAGTAATGGGCTGGGCCCGTTTATTTTTCTGCAGATTGTAACTCCCTTGTACTCTGCTGTACCCCCTCCCCTTTGTATTTCTTTTATTTTTCTTTTATATTCATTTGTTTAGGTTTTTATATGGAAAAAGAAATACAATAAAAAAAAGTTGAAGAAAAAGAAATACAATAAAAAAAAAGGGTTGAATAAAAAGAGTATTGAAAAAAAAGAGAATAAAAAGAGTATTGAGAAAAAAAGATTTGAAAAAGAATACTTGAGAAAAAGATTTGGAAAAGAATATGAAATTGAGAAAAAAATTTGAAAAAGAATATAAAAATATTAGTTCGTAGATTTAATATTTTTCTTTTAGGATACAATTTTTCATAGGGTTTAGTTTACACTTTTAGAGATAGTTTTTCAAAGTCCACTTGTTAGGGGACTATTTTTCACTTGATTTTCCATTATAGATGGATAGGATAGTATTCTTTAGGAGTTTATTTTCCGTATTCAATCATTGTAACCCATTTTTCAGAATATTAATAAAACGAGATTTGAGCTGTGGTCCCGAAGTAGCCGAACTACAGCTGCTCTGATTTCTCGTACCAGACGAGAATATGTAGGCATAGGATGCGATATCCTAGCGAGCACACTAACAACTAACTCTTTTGTTCTCTCGCTGCTGTGCGATTGAGACCTTCCCGCTGACGACTGATTGTTATCCTTTTCTCTTACCCGAGTGCATTTGAGACCAGACCGTAGTTTTAGTTCCCATAGGTTCCCGTACCTGTAAAACCAGTTTGATATCTCACTGCTGTGTGAGAACACCCAGCCTAGCCGTAGTTAGCCTGAACTACGTAAGCTCTGATCTTCCATGCAGTGTGGAAGTACGTAGGCACAAGACGCGAGGTCTTGGCGAGCCAATTCCCTGTAGTTTCCCGAACTACGTTGACTCTGACTTTCTCCCTTGAGAATACGTAGGCATAGAGTGCGATGCTCTATCGAGTCAATTCCCTTCCGTTTAGATTTAGCAGCCATAGATAGATTGTTTTTGCATCCTTTAGACAAACCAAGCAAGTGTGGATCCCGTCGAGTACGACGGACGTGAGGGGTGCTAATACCTTCCCCTTGCGTAACCGACTCCCGAATCCAGGTTTTGGTTGCGACGAACATACCTTTCCCGTTTTTTGCGAGGTTTACTTCGAGCGTTTCCTTTCCCTCCGTTGGGATAAATAACGCACGGTGGCGACTCTTCTGTCAGCCGGCGCCGATTTTCGCAGTAGCGACAGCTGGCGACTCTGCTGGGGACTGCGATAGTTCCCCATGCATGTGGGATCCAACGTCCCCTAAGAGAGTCAATCCTAGCGCTTGTTTGCTTGTCTTTTGGGTGTTTATTTTTTTAGCGCTATTATCTATTGCTGTTGTGCTAGGGAGGGTGATACTTTGAGTGATAGCCAGACCTGGGCTGCTTGATTATGCATTTAGACGTAGTTGTGGAGATTAGTGGGCGAACCTGTTTGCTGAGCAGGCAAGAGTTCCCCACGAAATTCACGCTCAGACGAGGTTCTCTCCGAGGTGCTTCTCTCCGATCCTGAGGATCATAGGGGAGTCCAGACGTGAGGATTGTCGACTCTGGGGACCGATCAATTGGAAGTCATCTAAGTGAGGCCTCTTCATGAGATGACGATGCCACTCCTTCTGGGAATCGTATCATTCCTCATGAAAGTCTGTGACGCTGATGACCGCATAGGATGCCGTACCTTGTCGGATTAGGTCCATACCCGTGAGTGGGGGGGGGGGGGTTGCGAGAACCTTGACTTCCAGACTACCCGCTATCTTGGCGTTCTCTTTTAGAGAGAACGTACTCCGTCAGCAGTGCAATAGCATTCAGAGTGTGTTGTGGGGGCTGTGATCCCGTGTTTGCTGCATTGCATTGCATTTGCATAAGCATCTTTGCATCATATTGCATAGCATTTCTCCAGCTAGCCAGAGTTCTGATCCAGCCTTTGTTTCCTGAAGGTGAGTACCCGGAGTTTGGATTGAGCAACTGTTGATTGTCAGAAGACGACCAAGGGATTGGAACAGACTTGAGCAGATTTGAGAATCAAGTAGTGTAGTCAGTTAAAGGTAATTGATAGCTATATCTGAAGGCAATTTCCAGTCTCCTAACACCTTGACAGGGTTTACTATGACGTCCAACCCTCGGTATGATTCTATGGAAGACTTCCCGCAAGCGAACAACGTTACTGCAGACCAAGTTGTACAGCCTATTGTTGAGAACCGAGATCGACATGAGCAGTTTGTTGCCCGAAACGAGCGTCCTCCTCCTGTTAACAATCAAGGTGCTGTTTTCCCTGAGAGGAATCCACGCAGAGATATCCCGGTAGCCAGGACTGTAAACTCAAGAGCTCTTGAAGGTGATAGAAGGCTCCGAGTATTGGAAGAAAGAGTTAAAGCTTTGAAGGTCAAAGATGTTGTTAACCTGAATGCTGCAGACATGTGTTTGGTCCCTGACCTGGTGTTGCCTTATAAGTTCAAAATGCCGAAATTTGAAAAGTACACGGGAGATAGCTGTCCAAAGCAACATTTGATGATGTTTTGTCGTAGAATGACTTTGTTTGTGCAAAACGACAAATTGATGATCCATTGCTTTCAGTATAGTCTGACTGGGGCATCTTTGAGGTGGTATATGCAGTTAGAGAGTAATCAGATTCGATCATGGGTGGATTTAGCCAATGCCTTCATGAAGCAATACGATTACAACCTGGATATGGCTCCTAGTCTCGTACGTCTGCAAGAATTATCTCGGGCGGAGAATGAATCATTCAGAGGGTATGTGCAAAGATGGAGAGAATTGGATGCTAGTGTTCAACCACCGCTTCAGGAAAGAGAAATGGTTGACCTCTTCTTGGGTACTCTGAAGGGCCATTATTATGACAAATTGTTCGGTTGTACAAGCTTTGTGGGCCTGATGAGAATGAGAGAGCTTGTTGAGAGAGGACTCAAGAGTGGAAAGCTTCGAGATGCTCCTTATATCCCAGTTGATAAGAATGAGTCAGTTGTCAGTTCTCAAGAAGAGTGGGAAGAAGGAAATGACATCGTCTCAGAATCTCTAGCATCTCAGGATCGGTTTTCAGACACTTCAAGTCAACGGTCATCCTGTCGTCGATCGCGTCAGCACGCCCAACGAAGACCAAGGAAACCTGAAAGGCAGTTTACTCAGCTACCGGTGTCGTACAGTCAGTTGTTGCCAGATCTGGTCAGAAGTGGATTGATAGTGCCGAAAGAGACTAATCCAATGATTCCACCATATCCTCCAGGTTTTGATGTCAGCGCCCGCTGTGAGTACCATGTTGGGGCACAGGGGCATTCAACAAATGATTGTAAGGTGCTTAGAAGCCAGGTTCAGGATCTGTTAGACTCTAACCGGATTTTCATCGCGCCCCAGGGTTTTGTTCAGACTAACGATTCTCCGTCATCCAGTTGTGTGGGTTCGTTAGTTAATGTCATGGAAAACTCCACGGGAAGTGTGTGTTCTGAAGAATGTCAAACGGAGAGTTCAGTTGAATATGGGAGAAGTTTCTAGAGGTTTCTGTGCCGGGTGTCGCATCTGTTTTCTCTGCCTAACCCGTTTAGCTTTTGTGCATTATTGTTTGCTGACCATCACCAGGATTGTTGGCTGGGGTCATTGTATTCGTACTCATTCGTGCTTACGTGCTGCTTTTGTTGGTTGTACATGTGTGGGCGGTGTTCGTCTGTGTGCTTATAGCTTGAGTTTCTCTTTGTCTTGTCATGGATATGTGTTTGCTTTCTGCATTGCATTATCATTTAACAGGTACATCAGAACCGTGGGTCTTATTTCCTCATTGTCCAATTTGTTGCAGGAGTTCCTTCAGAGATATGGAACAGAATCAGGTTGAATTGATTGAAGTCCGAAGCCAGCTGGGGCAGATGATGAGAGACATGCAAGAGATGCGTCTGGAGCAGAAGATCCTCAAAGAGGAAAATAGTCAGCTGAAGACCCAAATGAGCTTGATCATGGAAGTAGTCAAGAATGTGCTTAGGAAAGAGGATGATCAGCTATTTGAGGCCGCAGTGAAGGAGCTCGTGCCACCTGTGCCTGGGGAACCTGAGCTTAACGAACATGTTGACAGACATCAGCAACAACAACAAAGGATGCGTCCAGCGCAACGAAGGATTCAGGAGGGGAGGCCAAAGAGGGTATTTGAGGCGCCACCTTCAACGTATGCTGAGCTCTTTCAGACTTTATTGAGGTTGAATCTGGTTGAGAAGAGAACGTTGGACCCACCCACAGGAGCGCTTCCTTATGGGTACGATGCCAGTAAGCAATGTGAATTTCATTCTGGGGCACTCGGACACGACATCGAGAGTTGTCAGGCTTTTAAGCACAATGTTCAAGACCTGATTAACTCAAAAGATATTGAATTCACGCCAAGCGGTGTAGCTGTACGTATTGGTCCTAACCCAGTTGATGCTAAGATGATGGATATTTCTAAAGCTGCAGTAGGTCAGAAACGTGTCCTGGACTCCATGGTGTCAGAATCTCCATGCCCACAACTGTTGCCTATCCCTGGGGCAGATCTGAGAAAGAAAATGGCTAAGCATAAGGAGTGCCTTAATCAGTGCGGTGGAAATCAAGAACCCGATGTTGTAATTGCTACGAAGGTTGTTCAACAGTCAACCCGGTACCAGCGACAACAGCAACGACCTCAACAGCAGCAAAGGCGCCAGCATCCCAATCAGCGAAGAGCTCAAAATCAGAGGCCGGTGAGGGTATTTAATGTGCCTCCGATGCCATATGTCGAACTTCTTCAGGTGTTGCTACGATTACAGTTGGTTGAGAAGAGGAAGTTAGCCCCGCTGACAGGTACGCCTCCAGCAGGGGTGTTGCTACGATTATAGTTGGTTGAGAAGAGGAAGTTAGCCCCGCTGACAGGTACGCCTCCAGCAGGGTATGATATCAATGAGCACTGTGATTTCCATTCAGGAGCACCGGGGCACAACATTGAAGATTATCTGGCCTTCAAGCACAAGGTGCAGGACCTACTTGACAGTACAGCTATCAACTTCGGGCAGGAAGGGCCCAAAATCATCTGAATGAGGAGGAGGGGCTCTATAATTTGGTTGGGTCGCTGAAAGCAGATCAGGACAATATCGAGTTGCCTCTAATAACTGATTGTGAAGATGGCTGGTTCAGCAGCAGGACAGATGTGAAAGCCCAGTTCTCGGAAGCTGGCATTTTTCTTTGTTTTATCTTGTCATGTCTTTACGTTTGTAGTTTCTTTCCTGTTTAAATTGCAATCTTGTTCGTAAAACTTGTTGTTTTCATTCAATTGATGATAATGAAATAAATATGCATGTTTTGATTAAATTCATTCGTGTTCACTAATTGTTTTTACAAATGTCCAATGCTTGGTTAAGAAGGATCTGAGGAGGACGACGAAAATGAACGACATGCAACTTCCGATATTGTATGCTTTTGAAATAAAACCTGCTGATGATGTACAGGCATTGTTTCAAATCCCTAAACACCGGTGATATAAGGAAGATAATCCCTTGCCAACCCCTTTGAGCCTAGTAGTAGGAGTTCTTTCTGAAAACGAAAAACCCTCCATCTTTAACCTGGGGCAGGGTAGGTGTTAGCTAATTTGGCCGAGCGTTCAAGTTGCAAAAGGAGTGTCCGTTCGAGGATCAATCGCACCTTAGAGGTCGTGCCTAAAAAACCACAATGGTTAAATCAAGAGTGAAACAGTTACATTATCCCCTAATGAGTCAGACAACCAGTGTCACACGACTTGTTCGGAAAAAGAGAAAGCAAAAAGAATCAAAAGCCCGCTAAGTCAAAACTTCGAAGCAAATGACTTAGGCAAAAATGAGGGCATCCCGCTGGACTTAAAAAAATCAAAAGAAACTCCAAAGAGTCAGTCCAGGCAAAAGTTAGGGATAAGAAAACGAAAAAGATGAAAGGATTAAAAAAGAAAAATCCTCGGACAAATACGAGCCGTGTGACCTCAAGTGTCAAAGACAAAGAGTGAGTAACTGTCACTCCAAAAACTCATGGTTTCTCGAACTATCACTCCTATCTTTCAACCTCTGAGAGGTGAGCGCTAAGGTCGAATCAGCTGAACGTAGGATGGGAGAACATCAAGGAGAATGGATGGGTTAAAATAAACTTTAAGCCTTTATCCTTTCCTTCAAAACCGTGAACCTGACCACGTTACAACCTGAAAAGTCCTAATTGAAGCAGGTTTGTTTCGAAAGCACACTTCGGTAAAGATCGCGTCGAAACTGACTCCTAAAAGGGTTCCTCTTACCATGTTGGTACTGATGTTGATATTCTTGATAAATGTTTTGTGCATTATATGCCATAAACTATTTTTTTTTCCTTTTCCCAGTGAACAGATTGGATGTCAAAACTATCATATGCGTTGCATTAACATGTCTTTTACGCATAACAACTTGTTTTACTTGCGAGTAAGCGCTTGACAGCAGGAAAGTTTTCTACAATGGAAGGTATGGTCAGGATAGAATACAGAACGCCCGAATGCTCCGCAAGCCAGGGCAAGCTACATCCAGAGATCCCCAGTCAAGTCAGCCTTTCGAAGTCAGTTACCCTGGGGCAATCAGGTTGAGATTCGGTAAATATCTCGTAGCCAGGGGCACTACTCTAATCAGGGGCAAAGTCATTGCAGTCAGGGGCAGGCCATCTTAAGAGCGCAGAAGTTATTCTTTATTCGAGAAGCATTTGATGTGAAGTATCTCTCCGAAGTTCAAAATGCTGGGGCATTTCATATCAGACTATCAGGGTATAGATTTTCAGATGTCCTTTTGAGGAGCATCACCACAGAGATCCCGCAGGCTGGGGCATATCAGAAGCGAAGGGATTGTTCTTCTCCATATCATCAGAGTTATTCAGAGCTATTCGAGCAGATTCAGCCAATTTTCGAGTGCGAGACGAATGTCGGGAAGTCGTGTTACTATCCTTGACTCTTCAACCAGAAAACTGTGTATTCAGACAGAATTTTTTCCAGCGTCAGTTGTACCTGACCCATCACAGATAGCCTAAAAGCCCAAATCCATGTTGGCGATCACTGTGAGGCCCATCCGTGTTGGCGCATCAGTTTCCAAATCCGATCTTCGTCAGTACGCAGGAAGACTCCGTCTATTCTCTCCAGCAAAGTCCAACTTTTCGTTGGCACATCTGCTATTCCCCAGCGGAGTTGGTTTCACTTTTCCAGCATTTATTTTGCTGGAATGATTATGTGATATCCGGTTTATCCCCAGCGGAGTTGGCTTCGTCTTCAGCATTTATTTTGCTGAAGTGGTTTTCTGTACCCGACTTTCTCCAGCAGCCTGAGCCTGCATCAGCATATTGCATATATCATCGTATTTGCATCATACTTGCATGTCATTTTCAAAATGCGTAGCATTTCCATCCTAAATGGAGCATTACGCCCTAGAAAGATTCAAACATATGCATATGCATGCGAAGCATAAGCCAGGTTTTCTATCAACCTCATATGGCACGTGAATTACTCTGTGATCAGTTCAGGGGCATTCATCCAGCAGCAGTGTTCAGACAATTCAGCAGTGTATTCGTGTTTCAGATCATACAATAGTTATGCTTTGATCAATCAGTCCTCTGGTATCGACAAGCTTTTCTTCCTGTCAATTCATATTGACGATGTGTTCCTCCAATAAGTGGATTTCTCCGTCTATCATTAGACGTCTTGAGTTCGAATATGGCTTTCTTTCCGTCTATCAGTAGACGATGTGAAGTTTCGGGTAATTTTTTCAGTGGGGTTTCAAGATGGGGTTTCTCTAGCAAGTGGTGTTCTTTCCGTCTATTAGCAGACGATGTGAAGTTTCAGGTGATGTTTCAGCGGGTTTCTTATTGTCAGATCATACGGATGGTGTGTTTCCCCAGCGGGTCTTCTCCGGATATCTTTAGATGTTGAGAGGTTTCAAAGCGTTCTTTCGGATGGTGTTTTCTTTCTGTTTATTGGATGAGATGACATTTCAAGAGGGATTTTCTGACCGTCAATCCTTATTGACGTCGAGGCTCTTTGAAGAATGTTTGGTTTTCCTGATTGTCGATTCTTATTGACGACATGGCTCTTTGAAGGTGGTTTTCTTCCCGTCGGTCCTTACTGATGATGTGGCCCCTTTAAGGATATTGTTCTTCCCATCAGTTCCCGTAGACGAAAGGATTATGAAATTTGAGGGATGGTGTTGAATTGCATATGGGTGTCTTTCCGTCTATCCTTAGATGATGTGAGTATGGATTTCGGGTGTCTTTCCGTCTACCCTTAGACGATGTGAGTATTGAATTTTTCCTTCGATTTGGGTGTCTTTCCGTCTATCCTTAGACGATGTGAGTATGGATTTTGGGTGTCTTGCCGTCTATCCTTAGACGATGTGAGTATGGATTTTGGGTGTCTTTCCGTCTATCCTTAGACGATGTGAGTATTGATTTTTTTCCTTCGATTTGGGTGTCTTTCCGTCTATCCTTAGACGATGTGAGTATTGAATTTTTCCTTCGGGATGGGTGACTTTCCATCTATCTTTAGACGATGTGAGTATTGAATTTTTCCTTCGGGATGGGTGTCTTTCCGTCTATCCTTAGACGATGTGAGTATGGATTTTGGGTGTCTTTCCGTCTATCCTTAGACGATGTGAGTATGGATTTTTGGGTGTCTTTTCGTCTATCCTTAGATGACGTGAGTATTGAATTTTTCCTCCGATTCGGGTGTCTTTCCGTCTATCCTTAGACGATATGAGTATGGATTATGGGTGTCTTTCCGTCTATCCTTAGACGATGTCAGTATTGATTTTTTCCTTCGAGATGGGTGTCTTCCCGTCTATCCTTAGACGATGTGAGTATTGATTCTTCCTTCGGGATGGGTGTCTTTCCGTCTATCCTTAGACGATGTGAGTATGGATTATGGGTGTCTTTCTGTCTATCCTTAGACGATGTGAGTATGGATTTTGGGTGTCTTTTCGTCTATCCTTAGACGATGTGAGTATGGATTATGGGTGCCTTTCCGTCTATCCTTGGACGATGTGAGTATATTTCTTCCTGTCTATCCTTAGACGATGTGAGTATGAATTTTGGGTGTCTTTCCGTCTATCCTTAGACGATGTGAGTATGGATTATGGGTGCCTTTCCGTCTATCCTTGGACGATGTGAGTATATTTCTTCCTGTCTATCAGTAGACGATGTGAGAGAATCAGGTGTTTTGTTGCAACCCTTGGGTTTGTTATCTGTGGTATCACGCGGGTAACGGGCGTTAAAATCAAAAGTTTCTCTATCAGATGATTGATCATTTTGTTGCCGTGACGACTGGGTTCGGTTCTGGATTATGTCTCCCCAAGCAGTTTTGCAGTATATTTCTGCGGTTGGCAAATTTTCGGGTTATTGGTATTCAACCGTCTCTTACCTCCGAATGTTTGAAGGTTGCGCGCTCTTCAACCCTTCAGGTCCAAGCCGCTTGAATAGGGGCAGCTGTTGCACCCTAAAATTTGACCAACCGGTGCCACTTCCGGTTTATGCTTCGACGCATTTCGCATTCGCATTTACATACTACATATAGCGCATTTCCTCAATCATGGTGATTTTATCGGGATTACAGCCCTGCTGTCGCGTTTCAGGTATCTCAGACCGGTTCGGGTAATCGGAGGTTATTTTGAGAAGTCGCGCGCTTCCTGGGTGTTTTCAGTTCGCAGTGATTGTTGAGATTCTTGGTGTCTGGATTTACCGTTTGCTTCGATCTGGTCTCGCGCTCTTTTTTTATGTTGGTTATTTGTCTTTGTTTGCATTTTTTAGGATTTAATAGCCTTTTGTAGATTTTAAATAAGCTTTATAGATTTTTTAGAATTTAAATAGATTTTTTTTAATATTTTTAATAGCTTTAAATCATTTTTTAGAATTTATAGAGTTTTTTAATAGGTTTTAATAGTTTTTTAATAGTTTTAATAGAATAATAGAATGTCTTTTAAATAAATAGTATAGATCTTAGTAGAAATTTAATAGGATTAATAGAAATGAATAGAGTTTATTTCTAATATAGATTTAATCTTTTGTTAGATATTAATTTCCTTTATTAGGTTTAATATAGGTTAATAGTTTTTTTATATAGATATTAATAGATATTAGTTTTAGTGTAATATAGAATTTAATTAGATGTCAATTCTCCCTATTAGGGTTCATTAGGACTTAATAGAGGTTAATTAGGATTTAATCTTTTGTTTAGATTTTAATTAGAGTTAATGGAGTCTTCATTTAGTTAATTAAGTCTGATTAGGATTAATTAGATCAGTTTAATTGTCATTTTAGCATCTAATTGTAGTTTTAATTACTAGTTAATTAGGTTAAGTCTTTGATTAGCTTTTAATTGGGTTTAATCTTTTTTAATTCAGATTTTATTCAGGCCATTTTCGTGGGCCCAGTCCTTCGAGGCCCAATTTATCTTTTCAGCCCGTTTTTGTCCTATTTTTTTTTTGTCCGTGCAGTGACATGTGTCACTATATAAGCGTTCCACGCGTTTCAATCGGGGGTAGCCACTTCATTTTCCAGACTCTCTCAGAAACCTTCCACGTAGCATCCCCATTTCTCTCTCTGCGCCACGCAACCCCACACGCGTCTTCCATGCGCCTTCCCACCGTGACACTTGGCCTCGCCTAAGCTTCGCCGGTTGCATGGCCGGCGGCCATCAACCACCGCCCCCAACCCAACTCCGACAGCCCTAACACACTCCCAACTACCTCCGGCCGCCGCACCGATCGCCGGAAAACCGCAAATTCCACCGGAATTCACCAATCTTCATCGTCTTCATCAATTACCCTAGATTCACCAGAAATGACGCCGGAAACCATCGTCGGAAACTTCATCACCTCACCGGGAAACTCATACGAATTCGTCATTGTTCTTGATGTTCACCACATTTTCCAGATCTTCATACCAAGTGCATCTATGAATATTCAAACCTTCATGAGATTTTCCAGAAGAAACTTCAAGAACCTCCCTCGTGTTCTTCATCCGTTTTCCAGACCAATGCCTATCTTCATCCGTTCATCATCTTCATGCATTTTTCTTCCAGATTTCCAAATCATCAAGAACTTCGTCTGGTTCATCATCCAAATTCTCCAGATCCTTCATGACACTCCCAGAACCTTCAAGGTTTCCTCAAGAATCGCATGCAATCGTCATCAGGTTCATAGATCGCCAACGATCTTCATCAACATTTTTAAGACGCATCATTATCATCCCCAGATTCATTCTTCGACCCCGATCAAACTCCAAGGATTATCAGAAGTTCTTCCTCAGTTCATCACCGATCTACGTCAAAGAACCCCATCGCGTTCAAGATTTCTCCAGAACTTCTTCAAGATCCATCAGCTTCCAGGATCTTCACCACAGATCCACGTCAACATCAACAGATCGTCATGTTTGTTTTTTCAGATCTCAAAGGTGCAACCAGCCTCGTCTTGTACGGTAATGTTCAAGAACATTCATCAAGACTCCTTCATCGCATCTTCAACGAGTCTCCAGAAGTGTTCGTGAGTTTCATCTATTCACCAACAACTCAAGATCATCCATCCAACACACCTTCAGATCCACGACGAATGAATCGACACCATCAAGCTTCGGCAGAGAAAGAATCATCTGGATTGTTTTGTTCCTTTGCATTTGGAAGGGATTGGATGAAGAGAGAGTATGAGATGGTGAGGGAAGAGGTGGAGTCAAAGAGGATGATGATGAAGATGGAAGGAGAAAGAGTGAGGGTGACGGCGTGAACAGTGGAAGGGAGAAAGGGAAGAGGAAATTAGGGTTTCAGAAGATGAAAGGAGAAGAGGGAGAAGGGACCGGATGGATTGGGCCTCAAAGCCCAATGTTTTTTGCCATACACCCTCCGTTTCTGTTTTTTCGTTTTTTTTCTTCTTTGCTGAACATGGGCCAAGCTCAACGCCACTGCTGGCTATGCCCCCGTTTCAATTTCTGCACCCCTTCTCCATTTTTTCTGGTTTGGCTGAAGTAATGGGCTGGGCCCGTTTATTTTTCTGCAGATTGTAACTCCCTTGTACTCTGCTGTACCCCCTCCCCTTTGTATTTCTTTTATTTTTCTTTTATATTCATTTGTTTAGGTTTTTATATGGAAAAAGAAATACAATAAAAAAAGTTGAAGAAAAAGAAATACAATAAAAAAAAAGGGTTGAATAAAAAGAGTATTGAAAAAAAGAGAATAAAAAGAGTATTGAGAAAAAAAGATTTGAAAAAGAATACTTGAGAAAAAGATTTGGAAAAGAATATGAAATTGAGAAAAAAATTTGAAAAAGAATATAAAAATATTAGTTCGTAGATTTAATATTTTTCATTTAGGATACAATTTTTTATAGGGTTTAGTTTACACTTTTAGAGATAGTTTTTCAAAGTCCACTTGTTAGGGGACTATTTTTCACTTGATTTTCCATTATAGATGGATAGGATAGTATTCTTTAGGAGTTTATTTTCCGTATTCAATCATTGTAACCCATTTTTCAGAATATTAATAAAACGAGATTTGAGCTGTGGTCCCGAAGTAGCCGAACTACAGCTGCTCTGATTTCTTGTACCAGACGAGAATATGTAGGCATAGGATGCGATATCCTAGAGAGCACACTAACAACTAACTCTTTTGTTCTCTCGCTACTGTGCGATCGAGACCTTCCCACTGACGACTGATTGTTATCCTTTTCTCTTGCCCGAGTGCATTTGAGACCAGACCGTAGTTTTAGTTCCCATAGGTTCCCGTACCTGTAAAACCAGTTTGATATCTCACTGCTGTGTGAGAACACCCATCCTAGCCGTAGTTAGCCTGAACTACGTAAGCTCTGATCTTCCATGCAGTGTGGAAGTACGTAGGCACAAGACGCGAGGTCTTGGCGAGCCAATTCTCTGTAGTTTCCCGAACTACGTTGACTCTGACTTTCTCCCTTGAGAATACGTAGGCATAGAGTGCGACGCTCTATCGAGTCAATTCCCTTCCGTTTAGATTTAGCAGCCGTAGATAGATTGTTTTTGCATCCTTTAGACAAACCAAGCAAGTGTGGATCCCGTCGAGTACGACGGACGTGAGGGGTGCTAATACCTTCCCCTTGCGTAACCGACTCCCGAATCCAGGTTTTGGTTGCGACGACCATACCTTTCCCGTTTTTTGCGAGGTTTACTTCGAGCGTTTCCTTTCCCTCCGTTGGGATAAATAACGCACGGTGGCGACTCTTCTGTCAGCCGGCGCCGATTTTCGCAGTAGCGACAAAATGCATACTGTTCAGCAATTCTGTTTGCCTGTTTAGCATTTATCTGTTTTGTTTGCGAAAAAGAACGCCGATGTATTTGATAAAATGCGCATACATAAACTCACTGGCCTAGGCCATTGATTGTTGAAACAATTAGCTACTCGAATATTGTCACGAGATAATAACCTTGATAGGTCCCTTTGAGAAGGGTATCTTGTCTGTTTGTTTGTGTTGTTACAGGTGTAGCATATTCCAGACAGTGTGCCGTGTGTATCCCCAAAGCAGGACGATTCCTCCTTCTCCAGCAGAGTTCAGTGGCCTCTCCCCGCAGAGTATGAATGCAAGATAGTGAGCATTGATATGTCTCCCCAGGCAGAGATGATTCTCTTTCCCCAAGCAGACGCATCCTGAAGGAACGTCACCTCCTCAACTGAGTCACGCGCCGAAGCATGAATTCATTCCCCGCACCGGGTCACAAGTGCAGGTTTCACAGAAATGTTCAAGCGCTGAAGCGCGTGTTCTTATCCCCCTGCACCGGGTCACAAGTGCAGGTATCATAGAAGTATTCACGCGCCGAAGCAGGATTTCAATCCCCCAGCACCGGGTCACAAGTGCAGGTTTCATAGAAGTGTTCAAGCGCCGAAGCTCGTATTCATCCCCCCGCACCGGGTCACAAGTGCAGGTTTCGTAGGAAATTGTCCGTACGACGAAGTATGCAGCGACTGATGGTGCCAGACTGAAGTCTCCAGCGGAATTGAAATTCCCCATCAGAGTTGTACTCTCTCCCGAAGCCGGATGATTCCCTCTTCCCCAGTAGAGTGTTGGAATAGCTGATGCTGTATTCCTCTGCAGAGTTGTACTCTTCCCCGAAGTCAGATGATTCCTTCTTCCCCAGCGGAATTGAAATTCCTCATCAGAACGGTACTCTCTCCAGTGAAGCAGTTGGGACCATAAGTGGTTTTCCCTAGCAGAGCGTTGAACAGCTGATGCTGTATTCCCCCCAGAGTCGTACTCTCCAGCGAAGCAGAATGATTTCTCCTTCCTCAGCCGAGTTTGCAGATCCCCAAGAGAGCCGAATCCTTGGAAGATGATCTGACCATGATTGGTTTTTCCCCAGTGGAGTGTTGAGCAGCTGAAGTTGTTTCCCCACAAAGTCATCATCCCCAGAAGAGTAGTCGTGAAGGCCACGCAGCTTATTCTCGCGATTGACATCGCTTTCTCTCAGCAGGTCCAGGTTCTCGTAGAGCTTCTTTCCCCTGCAGCGATCAATTGAAATGGTTTCCCCCGCAGCAGTCAACTGAAGTTGTGTCCCCTGCGGAGTCCAATTGATATTGGCGTGACTATGTTCTCCTCAGCGGGATGATTCCTCTATCTGAGTAGCTCAGTCCCCTTGACAGGAGGCTTCTCCCTTCAGCATTTATTTTGCTGACGGGATCGCATCATTGTGCATGATTGCATAGCATTTATCATAAACACATAGCATTTCCACCGTGTGGAGCATTGCCGAAGCATATGCATAATAAACATGATCTAGGTTGTTACCGTTCTTGTTTTACAGGTGTTCCGCCGAAGGATCGGTTGCTCAGGATGATTCTAGACATTCTCCCCAACGAAGTCGCTTGCTCAAGATGATTCTTGAGAACCCCAGCGAAGTCTTCAGTTCAAGATGATTCTTGAATCCCTCAGCAGGGCCGTTTGCTTAAGATGATTCTTAAGACCCCAGTACAGTCTCCAGAGTTGGTTGCTCAAGTTGATACTTAGAGTCCCCAGCTAAGGTCGCCCAGGATGATTCCTGAAGCCCCAAGAGAGCCGAATCCTTGGAAGCTGCTCAAGCCATGATTGGTTTGTCCCCGGCAAGAGTTACCCAGGATGATTCCTGGAATCCCCAACAGAGTGTTTGCTCAGAGTGGTTATCGGTTCAAGATGATTCTTGAAGGTCCCCGGCGGAGTTATTTGTCCAAGATGATTCTTGAAGTCCTCAGCAGAGTTGATTTATCCAAAATGATTTTTGGACCCCCGGAGCAGAGTTGCTTGATAGTTCTCCAGATTCCCCAGCGGCGAAGCGTCCTCCCCAGCAGGTTTCCAACGGCGAAGTTGAAACCTCCCTTGAAGACTCCATGATTGAAGTCTGCCCGTGTTAATGAAGTAGTTATCTCAGCTAATGTGGAATGCCTGATGGCATGATCAACCTGATGGTTGAAGTCCGGCTGATGCCCGACAGTGTTCTTTGAATGCCTGATGGCATGATTGACTATGTACTACCGGTTACCGTGTGACCAATTCCCCAATGAAGTTTCTGCACCCTGACGGCGATGTCAGATTATGTTTGTTTCCAGCGGCGATGTTGGATGTTTTGACGGCGAGGTCAGATTATGTTTGTTTCCAGCGGCGATGTTGGATGTTTTGACGGCGAGGTCAGATTATGTTTGTTTCCAGCGGCGATGTTGGATGTTTTGACGGCGAGGTCAGATTATTCTTAATTCAGTCTCCAGCGGCGATGTTGGATATGTTGGATGTTTGTTTCCAGCGGCGATGTTGGATGTTTGTTTCTGGCGGCGATGTCAGAAGATTATGTTTGACGGTGATGTCAGACTCTTTAGCTCCCCAGCAGAGATTATGTTTGTACGACAGCGATGACGAGTGTCTCTCAGAGTTATGTTTGTTTCTGACGGCGAGGTCAGGTTCTCTAGTTTTCCAGCGGCGATGTTGGATGTTTGGTTCTGGCGGCGATGTCAGATTCTTCAGCCCTCCAGCGGCGATGTTGGATATTTGTGTCTGGCGGCGATGTTGGATGGTTGTCTCTGGCGGCGAGGTCAGATTATGTTTGTTTCCAGCGGCGATGTTGGGTATGTCAGATAGTTCAGCTCTCCAGCGGCGATGTTGGGTGGTTCTTAGATTCTTTGTTGTTCTCCAGCGGCGATGTTGGATGTTTGCTTCTGACGGCGATGTCAGATTCTTCGTTGTTCTCCAGCGGCGATGTTGGATATTTGTTTGTTTCTGGCGGCGATGTCAGGTGATTCAGTTCTTCAGCGGCGATGTTGGGTGTTTTGATTGATTCTGGCGGCGATGTCAGGTTCTTCAGTTTTCCAGCGGCGATGTTGGGTGTCTTGTCAGAGATTCTTCAGTTTTCCAGCGGCGATGTTGGGTACGTTTGTTTCCGACGGCGATGTCAGATCCTCTAGTTGTCCAGCGGCGATGTTGGATGTTTTGTTTCCGACGGCGATGTCAGATTCTTTAGCTCTCCAGCGGCGATGTTGGGTATTTCTCAGATTCTTCATCTTCCCATCGGTGATGTTGGGTGTTTTGGTTGTCCGACGGCGATGTTGGCTGTTTGTTTCCAGCGGCGATGTTGGGTATTTGTTTGTTTCTGACGGCGACGTCAGGTGATTTAGTCTTCCAGCGGCGATGTTGGGCGTTTTGGTTGTCTGATGACGATTCAACGTGGATAACTGACGGCGATGTCAGATCAGTATTTCTCCAGCTAGTTGTCGTGCAGCTAGTATCTCAGTGTTCGAAGATTCGTTCCCCTCAGAGTACCGTGTGCTCGTGAGCAGTTGGCAAATTTCCGGGTTTACCGGTATTCAACCGTCTCGCACCTTGATTGGCTGAGAGCCGTTCGCTCCTCACCCAGTCAGGTTCAAGCCGTTTGAATAGGGGCAGCTGTTGCACCCTAAAATTTGACCAACATTAATTTATCCATCAAGTGTTTGAAGGTTGATACCTTCACCAGAAAGCTCAAGAGATCCTCAGAAGAATTGGTTGAAACCAAAGTTGTGTGCCTCATAACTTGAGAGTTGTGGGAACTCCTCAGATGATTCTGAGACTATGAGGATAGACTTGAAGCTTTGAGAAAGTTTAGGAGATGTCTTGAAGGCCATCATGAAGCCCAAAGAGGTCATTGTACAAGAATTCAGAATATTCAACCATGAGTGGTAGAATTAGGGTTTGACTGGGTCAACCCTAGGTCAACTGATGATTTGGAGAGGGTTGAGACCTAATCCAAGGGCCATGTGATCATGGAATGATGTTTTTAAGTGTTATAAGGATGATTCCTAGACCAACTCATCATGATTGAGGAGTTTGAGAAGTTTTAAGCTAGGGTTTCTAAGGATTGACAGTGTAAAATCCCCTAGTTTGATCCCTATCTTCCAGGCAGTTTTAGCTCAAGATGTGATTGTCATATCATCTTCCCCATAACATGAATGTTGTAGAGCTTGTTCTTAGATTTAATTTGAGTGGTAGAAGTCCTTGATAGGATTTGTGGAGCTCAAGTTATGGTTTTGACAAATTACAGGTCATCTGAGGTATGTGAATCTGGGTCCTTGAAAGTCACCCAACTTGCAGACAACTTTTGCCCTAGAAGGATGATTCCTATGAACTCTTGGTAAACATGAATGTTGAATAGCATCTTCTTAGCTTTCTAGAGAGTACTAGAAGTCCTTGATAGGATTTGTAGAACTCAACTTTTGGCTTTGACAAGCCAAGGGCATTTTGGTCATTTGGAAGTTATAGGTCATTTCAAGCATAAAGCCATATCTCCTACTTCCAAGCTTCAAATGGAAAAATCTTCAACATCAAACTTGCTTAGAATGATGTTTTAAGGCTAGTAGGGAGGTCGTGAGATGTTGAAAGGGCTCATATCAAAAAGTGATAAAAATGGCATAAAAATGAGGCATAAGTTAATTCAAGTGAGATTGAAAATCATAAATCATAAGCTACAAGTCCAAACCATGTCAGATGATAGGTCATTTTGACTCCAAATGACATTCTAAGAACAATGGTTCAGCCACAATTTTGATTTGAGGCTTGCATCATAGGGTTGCTTTGTAATTGGATTGCTTGCATAATAGGGTACCAAACCAAAACAAGGAAAAACTCAATAAACAAGGTGTTTAAGCATTGTATCTCATCCAAGATCTCATGTAAGGAGAATTTCAAATCAGTTACCCAAGTTACAAAGGATATTGCATGAGATACCATGGTATGAGAAATGAAACTTCAAAATACCATTGCATGAAAACTTCAAGTTCTTACTAGATGATTCTAGAAGGTTCTAGACTTTTATAAATCTCTCTATATAACCATTGTGACTTGCATTGAGGCAAGGTTGGTGTTGATTGTGGTAGAGAAAAGAGTGTGAAATCATAAAGCTTCATTTGCAAATTACATTGAATCTCTTGATTCTTCTTCATTGCTATCCCAATTTTTTTCCACAAACCTTCTCCATACATATTTCTGAGTGTGTTCATACTGATTTGAAGATCCATCCATGGAGAATTGAAGGAGTTCCAATTGAATTTGCAAGAAGGCGATTACCATTGGATCTTGAAGTACAAGCTTGCTACATCAAATCTTTTGCATACAGAAGAATATTCATCATCTAGGGAGCATTCTTAAAGAGTTGCAAGGTCTGAAAGCAAGAGTTTCATCACCTACCATTCCAAGAAGCCAGGTATGCAAAACCATTTCTACACCCTAATTTAGGCATGGCTAGGATGAATTCTTAGTGTAGAACTATTAGAGACAATTAGGTGGTCATTTTTGATGAGTTTGAGACCAATTGGAGAAGTTTCATTAATGGATGTCATTTCTTGATGGAGTAAGAATGAGTGATATATTGAGTGTTAAGGCAAGATTTATGGCTGATTTTAATGAGTGTAACATGAGGATCATTTTTATGTAAAGATAGCTGAGTTTGGTTGAGGTCGAAAATGGATCACATTTTGAGTTCAAGGTGGTTTCACATTCGGGTTCTATGATAGGGAGCATTTCAATGTATTTCAACACCACAGTCGTGTTCATCTTGGAAAATAGGCCAAGATTGGTTTTTACATCGTGTTAATTGGTCAAGAAATGAGAGAGAATGATAGGATGGAAGATTGGTGCATGGCATGTGTTTAATGGAGTTTCAGAAACCCTAGTTATCTCAAGGTTGAAGACGACTCACCAGCCGTTGGATTGAGCGCGGACCATTTGACTTGAAGAAGCATCCAACGGTCCAGATTTGAAAACGAAATGAGAGGGAAGTCTTAGCCCAGTGAAACGCAGCGTTTCACTTAATGCCAATTCTGGGCTTTAAGTGAAATTGCTTTCCACACCCCCCCCCCCCCCCCATATAAGGCCCAATTGTTTTATAACTGGATTTCCTGACTATTCGCACCGCCAGTTTTCCATTTTTCTTTGTGATTTTCATTGTTTTCTAATTTAATAAATGGGCCCAGGCGCGCATGCTATTCAGACCCCCCCAGTCTGGGCCCAAGCATGGTTTTAACTGCGTTTCATTCCTTCTTGCACCCCATTGCATATTTTGCATTTTATATTTTCTCCATTTTTTTTCCAAACTTGTAAAATTCATATTAAATAGAAAAATGAATATTTTTTAATGGGAGTTTTTTCTCCACTTTCCATTTTCTGTCTAGAAAAATATAAAATCATAAAATTGCCATTTTATTTCATTTTAGTATTTTTTGCATATTTTCTCTTTTAATGCATTTTTAATTCTTTTATATTGATACCTTAATTTGTAGAATTTAGTTTAGGTAGCTCCCTTTAGATTTTTAAGTCAATCTTTTTAGGATAGTTATATGTATGTTTTAGGTTCCCCCTGGATTAATTCCATATTCTTGTCATGATTTTTAGGATAGTTTTGATTAGGTAATTCTAGGTAGTGTAGAATTAGGTTAAAACTTCAACATAGGTCCATAACAACTTTAGATTTTGAGTTTTTAGGAAAATTTAGACTATGGGGCATATATGGGTATTAAGGGTAGGTATGTAGGATCCCTTAGAAATTATATTAGGATTTAATATAATAGTATGCTATCTTTAGTTGATTTTTGTATTGATTGATTGTTTGTGTTGCCTTTAGGGCATGTTTGCTTTAGTTTGCTTTGCTTTGTGGTTTGTTGTGAGCTTGGAAAGCTTGGTATCTCATTGAGGAGCATTGTGGAGCATAATAGAAGACTTGAAGGAGCATTGAGGAGCTTGAGAGCTTGTTCTTCTTTTTGTTTTGTTTTGTATTAGGGTTAGGGATTAGGAAGAGCTTAGATGTAGATAATTTCTTTCTCAAACATGAATGGTATCATTCACCTCCATTCCTCCCTATGATTCAAAGTCCTTCCATGGTATACACCTCTCTCCTTTGGAGGGATAAGTGCTATACCTAGGAAGTAGAACTTTTGAGGGAACCATTCCTTTGATGTTGAACCCTTATAGGTCACTTTTGGTGGTCAAATAAGCAGTTCAATATCCCCCAGCTTATCCAGTAAGTGATTTTCTCTGGTTTTGATTATCCTGAGATGTTGAGCCTGAGCATGAAGATGAAGACTTCATTGAAGAGTATTGAAGAGGGTGAATCCTTGGATAGTGCCAATCCAGCTGAAGCTTGAAGAGCATGAAGATCAAGTTGATACTTGAAGATCCCTAAAGATTAGGTGAAGCCTGAAGGTGGAGCTGATCAAAGAAGCTGAAGCTTAAGGGAGAAGATGAGTTGAAGCTCATGATGTAGGGTTCAAACCTGGAAAAGCAATTGATGATTGGAAGCTGAAGCTTGGAGTTGAGAGAGGAGTTGACCTGCTTCCTTCTGTTTTCTTTTCTGTATTGCTGTGTTTTGTTTGACTTGTCTGTTGCATTAGAATAAGCTCATATCTAGAATAGGTAGAATCTAGGAGCATGATTGCACTAGAGGTTGAGTTGCTCCCTCTGCTTGTATTGTTACTGTGTGGCTTTGCTTGCGGGTATTCGGTAGATCCCAGCTCCCTTGCCCATGTGGTTTGTTTGCCTGATGGCCTTTCGTTTCATTTTATCTGTATGATTGCAGTTTACTGTTTATTGCTTGATAGCATGTTATTTATATTTCAGTATGATTACTGTTATTTCATTCTGGCTTGAGGTTGAGACGAGCTTGTGGAGGCTGAAGCCCCACACACATTTCCTCCCTCACTTGCATTGCATGCATTTTACTGTTAAGCTGATGCTTTGTCTGTTTTGGTGTATCATTGACATGATCCCTTAGGACTCTCATTTCCTTTGATAAGGATTTGATGATAGACTTTTAGGTTGAAACCTATGCATGACAACATCTAGGAGTTCCCTGTTCAAACCTCAACCATAGGATGAATCCATGGCATGATAACAGTAGGACTTGATAGTCTCCCTCCTAGTTGGGCCTGTTCTCTTCTCATCTCAAAGCAGTTTAAGATACAATAATCATGAATGATTTCTTTCGTACGCTACGAGCCTTAAGCTATCTGAGAAAGGATTGTGGGAGAGTTTCTTTTCCACAGTCTGTATGTTTAGTATGGTACCCTTTGGGTGACATGTGACGCATTCACTCTCAGGTCATAGTCTCTAGTGCGGTTGAAATCGCAAACACAATAAAAAACACTTCTTTCGTAAAAGACGGGAAATAAACCGTAGTTTCCCGAACTACGTATGCTCTGATCTCTCATGCCTGTTGAGAGTACGTAGGCACAAGATGGCGATGTCTTGGCGAGCTACCTTCCCCATAACCCTTCGTAGGCCGAACTACGTTGACTCTGATTTCTCGTTCTCTGATGAGAATACGTAGGCATAAAGTGCGACGCTTTGCCGAGTCATTTTTCTTTTCTTTTTCAGCCAGCCTTGATAGGTAGATAGAATAAAACCAACCCGTCCAAGTAAACACAACAAGCGTGGATCCCGTCGAGTACGACGGACGTGAGGGGTGCTAATACCTTCCCCTTGCGTAACCGACTCCCGAACCCAGACAATGGTTGCGACGACCTTGTCTTACCCTTTTTTCGTCAGGTTTTTCCGATCGTTTCCTTTCCTGTTCTGAGGGATAAATAACGAAAGGTGGCGACTCTTCTGTCATGCCGGCACCTTACTTTCGCGCAAGCGACAAATGTGGATTTATTAGATATTCTCTAATTAATGATAAGATGAGATATTTTGTGAGAAATGAATTGATAGGTATTTTTGAGAGAAGAATTATGATGGAAAGAAAATAGAAGGATATATAAGGGAAATTGGAGAGAAAAGAAAAGAGATAGAAACATAAGAGAAAGAAAGAAAGAAAAGGAGAGAAAGAATAGAGAAAGAGGAGAAAAGAGAAGAGAAGAGAAAAACTTGGAGAAATCATCAAGAATCAACTTCAAGCTTCAATCCAATCAAGGTAAGAGTGAGAAACATTACTATTTGATCAATGTGTATGATTATGTATGAGTTGTGTTGGATTTGTTGGTAGTTTTCTCTATTTTCTATTTCTAGGGCAAATGAGTTAAATCGATAGAATCGAGTTTTGAACGGTTAGAATTCAAAATAAATTGCATAGTTTAGTCGGGTAATGTTTAGCCGTGATTATTGGAATTCGTTTGATTGAATTTGGTTGAGTTTGTGAGTTTTGACATTTTTGGATAATTGAGGGTTTGAGATTTGAGTGAAAATCGGACGTCGTAGAAATCATGTTTAATGGTTCTAATTCACTGCTATATGTTAGGTGAGTATGAGTATGTGTTTGTTTCGAAAAAAAGAATTGAATCGGTCGGATTTTCGGGCGAAAATGCAAAATCTCGTAGCCATGTTTAGGCAAAATTCTGGTTTTTCGGAAAACTTCAAAAATTCATAACTCTTGAACCGTAAGTCGGTTTTGATCCCCGTTTGAAGCGTTGGTAAGTTAACAAGATTATCTTTCTAGAAAAAATGGCTTTGAGGCCTGTACCTGGTTCAATTATAGCAGAAAATTGAAAACATATTGTTGTGTTGATTTTTACCGTCGCGAATGTGTGTGATTGATGTGTTATTGTGCAGAATACTTTTGTTATATAACGTATAGCTTGTGCATGTTGTGATATGATATGATGTGGGTAGCCGTATGGTGTGAATCCTAGATGGTGGAATCGATTATGAAATATAGTCTTTTGACAAAAATATGCATATTGTTTGTATGTGAAGAATGCATGAGAACATATTGTGAATATGTGTGCATTGCTTGATAAATGTGGTAATGATATTGAAGTGTAAATGCATATTGATTGTATGCGATATTATGAATGCATGAGAACATATTGTGAATATGTTTGCATTGTTTGAAAAGGTAATGAGGTTGAATTATGAATGCATATTTGTTGTATCCGATTATTGTGAATTAATGCATGAGAGCATATTGTAAGATATGCGTGCATTGTTTGACAAATATGTTGATGAAAAGTATGAATACTTGATTATATGATATGTTGTGTGTGCAATCTTGTTTAATTCTTGAAGGGAGGAATTATGTGAATGCATGGGATTAAGACGTGTGATCGGTCTTAAGTGCATTTTGTTGTTGATTGCATATGCATCATTTAGTCAAGAGGCAATGTTTGCTAGTTTCGTGGAGACTAGTGGCTTGTCCCAAACCTAGAAGGGTGAGTTTGAAAGCTTAGGGAACGGGCTTTTGTTGTTATCGGTCTAGAAGGGTGGACCCGGTTTAAGTGTAAAAACCGAAAAATGATAACAAGTGTTGGTACCACATGGCATGAGTTGCATTGAGTCTCATGGAATGAATATATGATTGTTGTATGAAGTTATGCATAGGTGTATGTACATGACTTGTGTAATTGTGAACTATGGATATGTTTGATGATTGTCCATATTTGCCTATATATATATATATATATATATATATATATATATATATATATATATATATATATATATATATATATATATATATATATATATATATATATATATATATATATATATATATATATATATATATATATATATATATATATATATATATATATATATATATATATATATATATATATATATATATATATATATATATATATATATATATATATATATATATATATATATATATATATATATATATATATATATATATATATATATATATATATATATATATATATGCTTTGTGAAGTATATGATGAGTTATGATGAAGTATGGTGAGAATGGTGGAATATGCGTATGTGCATTACTTGTGTAATTGAGAGTTGTGAATATGTGATCATTGTATGAAAGTATGCTTATGAACATGAATTGTTGATTTGAGAATTGTGAATGTGTAATTGTGAATTAGTGAGTAAACATAATATGTGTATGTTCATGTGGAATGTTGAGATTTATGGATACGTGCATGATGAATATGCTTGGTGATTATCCATATTTGATTATATATATGTTGTATTGTACATGATGAGTTATAATGAATTGTGGTGAGAAAATGTGGAATATATGTATTTTGTGCTTGTGTATTTGTGTATATATAATTATATGCATTGTTATTATGATAATATTTCTCACCCTTCTGCTGGAATGATGTCCTACATGACATCGTACAAGTATCAAGGAGTAGTATTGCTCGTAGTTACGAGGTCGCTTTTGGTGTAGCCGTTTAGTGATTTAATTATGTTGGGTCGAGTCATGCTCTGGTCATGTAACACTGGGATCGCTTGGGTTGTGTTTAAGATATACATTATGTACTCTATAAACGTGTTTATATCCATTGGAATATTATGATGATGGCCTTAGTGCCTAAGTGATGTTGTTTTATGTGATAAAAACAAATGTTTCTTTTATGAAAATTGTGGTATAATTGAATCTGCTGCTACATGCAAAGTGAAGTTTTGTAAAGCATAATTTTATATTGAAATAGTAATGAGCATGACAGGTGGTTTTGATATTTTGAAAGTTATGTGTAATGCCCTTTTGTAAATGCATGGAAATTTACTCTGATTATTCATATATTATCTGTGGGGTTTAGAAGGGTGTTACACAATCAACCTTTTCTTGATCAAAAATCATGTACCTACCTTGTTGGCTGACACGTACTTTACCATCCACCTTAGGAATCGTTATGGAGTTGGACGGATTGAGTGTTGCACCGTTCTCCTGCACAAGTGGTTTATTTCGCACTTGCCAAAAATTCCAGCCATCTGGGATAAGCAAAATGGGCTCTCATGGATAGAAAAGCTGCTATTGCTCAAACACTCAGATATTAAGTGGTATGACCCTATGTATGGAGGAATTGCCATGATCCAAAGCTGTGGAGATTTCCCGAATGTGCCGCTTATTGTAACACCCCACTTCCCCGTATTAAATAAAATATAAATATTATAATAATAATCAGAGTTTTCACCAAAAAGTGGGATATCACATCTCCAAATTTTATAAAAATACTTTATTCATTCTTTTCAAAATAATACAGCGGAATTTGTTTAATAAAATAAAACACATCAAATTCATGATACGTCACAGGATTACAATAAGTTTGACATGAAACAGTTAAAACACCCATATCCCGTGTTACGTATCAGAGCATCCTACGACTCGACTGTCACACCACTATCCAAGTTAGCTAAGCACCTGGATTATCTATACTTCCGAAGAAGCACAAACCACAACAACAACAAAGGGGTGAGAAATAATGATCAGAATATAATGGTAATGTAATACATGTAAACAAGGTAGTAAAATACACCAACACACCAATATTCACCCCAACAACTCCATATAACGAACCTACTGTTCAAATTACAATATAACATATTATAATGCAAATATGCAACTCAACTCCATGCATGCGGTACCGACTCATTGGTTCATTCAATCGAACCTGGATAGATCACTTACGCTCCTCCTGAGACATGATTCATCCCACCAAAACACCATGATATGCACACACCAATGCATACTATCATAATTAGGCACTCAAGGTGCACACGATCCTCCTGATCATATCATCATACATCAATGCATATATGTATAGATATATTACACCAACACCATATAAATCAACCAGATAGTACACGAATTCATACCATAACACCAGACATAAACACATCCCACCACTCGGGGATACACGATCCTACTGATCACTGCACCATAATCATATACATGATACACCCATCATTCATTTTAATTAAATTAGATATTAAACGAGTTCACACTCTAACGCCATATATAATCACATCCCAACACTCGGGGAATACACGATCCTACTGATCACTACACACATATACATCAACTAATTGCCCACCAGTCGTTATTACGGGAAACATGTACTATCACCGAGTACACAAGTTAATTCCCACAGTCATCATTCATACATGGCATCAAGGCCAAAGGAAATACACAAGTCCAGAGCTCAAGGCCAAAATATCACAACACTCACATTCTGCTGCTACGTTCGCTGGCATTCGCCAGGCGAAGCCCCGTAACGAACCTTCACTGGCATTCGCCAGGCGAACCTGCTGGCGAAGCCCCCTTTCCACTATCGTACATTCGCCAGGCGAAGGAATCATTCGCCAGGCGAACCTTCGCTGGCTACACTCGCCAGGCGAACTTTCTACCCTTTCAGTCTGGGATTTAATTCTGAATTATTCGCTGCCACTCGCCTCAACTCGCCAGGCGAACACTCGCCCCCATTCGCCAGGCGAAACTTCGCCAACACTCGCCAGGCGAAGCCCAGCGAATGCTGCGATTCACCAATTTCTCACAGTTCTGCAGAGCTATTCTAAGCCGAACTCAGCCTAACTGCTCACTTCCAATTCACAGCTTATGACCAGTACCAACAATATACGATATCATAACTTATCAGTTTCTAAGCCACATTCCCAAATCAACCCTTAAACATTCTACCGATGCCTCAAAGGGTCACACCGAATCTCCCTAAAAACCGTAAACCCAGACTATACGCCAAATTAACCAAAAACAATAATTCATCAACATTGACCTATACTCCATCACTATCAATTACTAGTTATCATCAAACACAAACACACCAATAAACATTATACTTACCAATTATCCTATACTTCCTACTCTAGAACCAACATTACGGTACATTACCGACACTTCAGAGTCACTCTGAATCTCACCAAGGTCCTAACCATAGTCACTAACAACATCACAGGGAATAACACATAATTTTCCTAAAGCTATAATCCTGGTCATTACTAACACTATAGTAACAACACCAAATCTCACCAAAACTCTATTTATATTTACTATCAACACTGCAGTAACAACCCATAATCTCACTAACATCACCATAATATAAATATACCAAATTCACCAATACCAATCAACAATTCATCAATATCAAGCATCAATTTATCATTAGCAACAACAATAACAAGCATGCCAATATAAAACTTCATAGATCGACATTTTCCTACGGGGTTAAGGAATCCCCTCTACCCTATACATGTATATACCATCCCAATCAAGTTTCTCCCCTCTTACCTTGTTAATCGGTTGATCGATGAAAGAATCCTCCAAGGTTTGGCCAATTCTGATTTTCCCCCGTATCCTTCGTTCTTCGCTCCCTTTTCCGTTCCCTTTTCCGTTCTCTCCTTTCTATCGTTCTTTTTCCACTTTCTCTAACTTCTCCCAATGTATCGTAAAACTACTAACCCCTCCCATTCTCTATTTTAATTCTCTAATCCCAACAATAATAATAACTAATAAAATAATATAATAATATTACTAATATTAATAATACTAATCATAATAATACTATTAATAATAATAACAATAATAATAATAATGTTATTATCTCACCAAAATAATAATAATAATAATAATAATAATGAATATAATAAATATAATAATAATAATAATAATACCCCCACCAATATTACTATTAGTTATTATATTATTATATCTACACCAATTCACCACCAATAATCCTCCCACATTAGGGACACCCACCAATAATAATATTCATACTGATGATAATAATCATAATAATAATAATAATAATAATAATAATAATAATAATAATAATAATAATAATAATAATAATAATACCACCAATATTACTATTAACTATTATATTATTATCTCCACACCACCAATGATCCTTATATATCAAGGATACTCACCAATCACATGCCAACACACCCCACCTAAGGGCACACCAATATAAAATAATTAAATTAACACCAAAATGACTAAATAAATAAAATGGGTGTTACAACTCTCCCCCACTTTAAGTATTTTCGTCCTCGAAAATTACCTGATGGAACACTTCCGGATACGCTTTTCGCATCCTTCATTCCAACTAACAGGTCACACTGCCTTCTGCAGCACCTCCCCAAGTTACTTTCACCAAAGATATCTCCTCCCTTCGGAGTTGTTTCTCGCTCGTCCAAACGAAATGGCAATGCCTCAACGATCAAATTATTTTCACTTGTACATCATCCACCTGGTTCAATGTACTTTCTCAACTACGACACATGAAATATATCATGCCAATTCATAGCGACAGCGGGAAAAACGGTCTAACATGTTACTCCTCCCATACCTCTGCTGCGCCACTCTGATACAAACCACAGAACACGGTGCGAACTTCTCAGACTTCGAAGCTCGACCAACATCAGTCACCGGCGTGACTCTCCAAACACATCTTTCCTTGGATCCTCTTGATCTTTTCATCCCTCTCAACATAATTTTCAGGTCTGAGCACAACACTCTCACTCGACCCATTCCAACACAGTAGAGTCCTACACTCCCTATTTCACCAAGCCACATATAGTGCCATTCTGACACTAGGATGGTAACCGTTATTATAGGTAACTCAATCAACAATAATTAATCATCCCACAATCCACCTCGATCTAACACCCAAGCTCTCACCAATTCTCTACAGACTCAATAGTCCTCTCTGACTGACCATCAGTTTGCGGATGGTAAGTCGAACTCAACTTCAACTTAGTACCCGATGCTTCCTGTAAGCCCCTCCAAAATCTCAATATAAACCCCAAATTCCCATCTGACACAATATTCGTCAGTATCTCCTCTAACTTCGCCACTTACCCAATATGCATCTCATATATCCTCAACGTAGAATAGTTAATCCACTAACAATAATCCAAATTAAAATTATATCTTCCCAATTCTTTGGAAATCTCAACACCAACTCCACGAAAATACTACCTGATTCCCACTCCGGAATATTCACGGCTGCATCAGACTCAACAGTCTCTGATGTTCACTCTTCGAATTTCGGCGATTCTAACCAGCATATTCAACCTCAACCACTTCTCTCCTTATCTATGGTCACCAAAACAATCTACTCAAATTCGGTTACTTCTTCATAGCACTGGGGTGGATACTCCATCTACCCCAATGTATTTCTTCACGAGTACTTCTACTCCCCTCAACAACATCTGGTACACATACTCTATCATAACACCTCGTGGTATTATTTCCACAAACCCGACAATCCACTCTTCGACTCTAATTTATCAATCTCAACTAATTCACTACTCAACCCAGATTTCTGACTTTATCGATTCTTCTCAAGGATATCACTAGTCAGATCTTAATAATAAAAGTTTAACTCCATAAGAAGTATCCTTACTCACAAAGCGCATATTATGAAATTTCTCAATCAATTCTACCTCTTTTCACCATCATCTTCGGTATGCACAAACATTTCTAACTCACCGCATCATCTACCACATCCACTTTACCCAAAGGGTAATTACACTCAAAGTCGTAATCCTTCAGAAATCCTAATTATTTCCTCTGCCTCATTTTCAACTTCAAATCAAACAAATACCTTAAACTCTTAAGATCACCAAACATCTCTGATCTCAGTCTGAACTTTCGAAGCCTCCGACTCCGGTACAACCACAATAGCAGCCAACTCTAAATCACTGGTCGGATGGTTTCTCTTACACACTTCAAGTTGCCTTTTGCATAACTGAAACTCGCTGAAGTTGTCTTTATCAAGTCCCCTAATTATATCAACAAGCATCACAAACACCATAGTTAGTTCTATCGGATTCGGCAGAACTTTCCTTACGGAAGTATATCACCGCTCTTTTTCTAACACTGATAACTCCAGTTCCTTATGCTCAAAATAATCCTCTATACTCTTCGAATACCTTAAAATATCATTTATTAACATAACCATTGCCTTATATAAATAATTAAAGAAGATCCCATGCCAAATGGACAAACAAGTTGTGAGTTATGGCGGGAACACGTACCGTACTGCCAGCCCTTACTGCAACATTCAAACACACTTAATCAATAAATAGCTTAATTCCATGTCAATACTTCACCACCTCATAGATAATTTCAATAGCTTTCCAACACTTCGAACCGGGCGTCATTCCGAGTTACGGTTCTCCCGTTACGACAAAAATACCACAACAACATTTTTCTGCTCAGGGCACTTCGCCAGGCGAATCTCGGCGAACATGACAGTCCCGAAATTCTACTTTCGACCGTTACCTGACTTCCGAGTGTCCGATTTCGATTCCGTAAAAAGCTGCAACCTCGGAATTCAATGTATAACCACAATTTCATACTTAGGAGGCCGTCCAACACACTTTCAATCTTTAAATATTTTAAAACCCGATTACTTCCAATCTCAACAGCAGATCGTGGAGCCTCCTATTACGATACCACTTCGACCTTCGATACCACAACACAATAATTCTACTCGCGATCTCATGAACACGGAAACTCACGTCCTTCAATCAATTGATCCATCAAATCATTAACTCTTGGAAGCGAACACTTATCCTTGACAGTCACCTTGTTCACTTATCTATAGTTCACCCAAAGCTTCACGAAACCTTCTGTCTGTCTAACCAACAAAAATTGGTGCACCTTACGGTAACACACTCAAACAAAAGAACCTCTCCCCCAGCGGGTCTTCAAGTTGACTCTTCAACTTCTCCAATCCCAACGTAAACATACAATATGGAGTCATCGATATCGGCCTCGTCCCAAAACAAAATAAACGTGTAAGCTTTACTTCACACTCCGATAGTAAATCGCTTACTTCCTCAGGGAACCTCTGGCAATTTCAACTAATTGACAAATCCCAATTTTCTCACTTTCCTTCTCATTCAAAGTTTCCGTTAAAATAAACGTCTCAACACCGTATTACGCCAACTCCTCAAAATAATCCCTTAAGCACTTAGCTTAACTCAGGACAATTCGTTGCTCACGCCACACAAGCTTGCAAGACACGTCTATCCCATCCAACACAATCCCGTCTACTATTAACAAGAGATTAAGGGTGATCAGTTCCTCAATTTGTTAATAGACAGCCGAAATCATGATGGGGTACAAACCATCTTTACCAAACTATGATAGCATTCCTCAACACACTAAGCCACCACACCGTAGCATTCCGGAGAATTACAAACTTCTCCCCCACTGGAATCATTCCTGCTTCTGCAGACAAGGTTAGGAAATAAACACGTATCGACAGTGTTTTCACACACATGCCGTATACTAGGGGTTTAAACCACAACACCAGGTTAAACAACACACAGTCTCCATCCCAACGGACAGACTCAACTCACTCAACAACACTGGCCGGACGGACCGACCTGCTCTGATACCAATTGTAACACCCCACTTCCCCGTATTAAATAAAATATAAATATTATAATAATAATCAGAGTTTTCACCAAAAAGTGGGATATCACATCTCCAAATTTTATAAAAATACTTTATTCATTCTTTTCAAAATAATACAGCAGAATTTGTTTAATAAAATAAAACACATCAAATTCATGATACGTCACAGGATTACAATAAGTTTGACATGAAACAGTTAAAACACCCATATCCCGTGTTACGTATCAGAGCATCCTACGACTCGACTGTCACACCACTATCCAAGTTAGCTAAGCACCTGGATTATCTGTACTTCCGAAGAAGCACAGACCACAACAACAACAAAGGGGTGAGAAATAATGATCAGAATATAATGGTAATGTAATACATGTAAACAAGGTAGTAAAATACACCAACACACCAATATTCACCCCAACAACTCCATATAACGAACCTACTGTTCAAATTACAATATAACATATTATAATGCAAATATGCAACTCAACTCCATGCATGCGGTACCGACTCATTGGTTCATTCAATCGAACCTGGATAGATCACTTACGCTCCTCCTGAGACATGATCTATCCCCCACCATTCTCCACAAAGGAGTACGGATGAATCACTTACGCTCCTCCTGAGACATGATTCATCCCACCAAAACACCATGATATGCACACACCAATGCATACTATCATAATTAGGCACTCAAGGTGCACACGATCCTCCTGATCATATCATCATACATCAATGCATATATGTATAGATATATTACACCAACACCATATAAATCAACCAGATAGTACACGAATTCATACCATAACACCAGACATAAACACATCCCACCACTCGGAGATACACGATCCTACTGATCACTACACCATAATCATATACATGATACACCCATCATTCATTTTAATTAAATTAGATATTAAACGAGTTCACACTCTAACGCCATATATAATCACATCCCAACACTCGGGGAATACACGATCCTACTGATCACTACACACATATACATCAACTAATTGCCCACCAGTCGTTATTACGGGAAACATGTACTATCACCGAGTACACAAGTTAATTCCCACAGTCATCATTCATACATGGCATCAAGGCCAAAGGAAATACACAAGTCCAGAGCTCAAGGCCAAAATATCACAACACTCACATTCTGCTGCTACGTTCGCTGGCATTCGTCAGGCGAAGCCCCGTAACGAACCTTCGCTGGCATTCGCCAGGAAAACCTGCTGGCGAAACCCCCTTTCCACTATCGTACATTCGCCAGGCGAAGGAATCATTCGCCAGGCGAACCTTCGCTGGCTACACTCGCCAGGCGAACTTTCTACCCTTTCAGTCTGGGATTTAATTATAAATTATTTGCTGCCACTCGCCTCAACTCGCCAGGCGAACACTCACCCCCATTCGCCAGGAGAAACTTCGCCAACACTCGCCAGGCGAAGCCCAGCGAATGCTGCGATTCACCAATTTCTCACAGTTCTGCAGAGCTATTCTAAGCCGAACTCAGCCTAACTGCTCACTTCCAATTCACAGCTTATGACTAGTACCAACAATATACGATATCATAACTTATCAGTTTCTAAGCCACATTCCCAAATCAACCCTTAAACATTCTACCGATGCCTCAAAGGGTCACACCGAATCTCCCTAAAAACCGTAAACCTAGCCTATACGCCAAATTAACCAAAAACAATAATTCATCAACATTGACCTATACTCCATCACTATCAATTACTAGTTATCATCAAACACAAACACACCAATAAACATTATACTTACCAATTATCCTATACTTCCTACTCTAGAACCAACATTACGGTACATTACCGATACTTCAGAGTCACTCTGAATCTCACCAAGGTCCTAACCATAGTCACTAACAACATCACAGGGAACAACACATAATTTTCCTAAAGCTATAATCCTGGTCATTACCAACACTATAGTAACAACACCAAATCTCACCAAAACTCTATTTATATTTACTATCAACACTGCAGTAACAACCCATAATCTCACTAACATCACCATAATATAAATATACCAAATTCACCAATACCAATCAACAATTCATCAATATCAAGCATCAATTTATCATTAGCAACAACAATAACAAGCATGCCAATATAAAACTTCATAGATCGACATTTTCCTACGGGGTTAAGGAATCCCCTCTACCCTATACATGTATATACCATCCCAATCAAGTTTCTCCCCCCTTACCTTGTTAATCGGTTGATCGATGAAAGAATCCTCCAAGGTTTGGCCAATTCTGATTTTCCCCCGTATCCTTCGTTCTTCGCTCCCTTTTCCGTTCTCTCCTTTCTATCGTTCTTTTTCCACTATCTCTAACTTCTCCCAATGTATCGTAAAACTACTAACCCCTCCCATTCTCTATTTTAATTCTCTAATCCCAACAATAATAATAACTAATAAAATAATATAATAATATTACTAATATTAATAATACTAATCATAATAATACTATTAATAATAATAACAATAATAATAATAATGTTATTATCTCACCAAAATAATAATAATAATAATGAATATAATAAATATAATAATAATAATAATAATACCCCTACCAATATTACTATTAGTTATTATATTATTATATCTACACCAATTCACCACCAATAATCCTCCCACATTAGGGACACCCACCAATAATAATATTCATACTGATGATAATAATCATAATAATAATAATAATAATAATAATAATAATAATAATAATAATAATAATAATACCACCAATATTACTATTAACTATTATATTATTATCTCCACACCACCAATGATCCTTATATATCAAGGATACTCACCAATCACATGCCAACACACCCCACCTAAGGGCACACCAACATAAAATAATTAAATTAACACCAAAATGACTAAATAAATAAAATGGGTGTTACACTTACCAGCATCAATGGTTGCATCAGCTATAATCCTATTCTGGCTCGCCGACAGTTAGGGCACCCCATGGAAGATGAACCAGACCCAGACTTTTTGAGAAGATTTTACTTGGAAGAAGGGAAAAATCCCGCTTAAAGGGCTCGAATTGTGTATGCTTAGCGGTATGTCCACATGAGAGGAGTAATTGCCCTAGGTCACCCCGACACTACTGTTTCAGAATCCTACTTATCATGGGTAAGAGAAGCAGCGTTGAAGATGTTCTATACTCGCTTTGAGCCTGACTCACCCAAACCTACTCTCGTAGAAGAATTGAAATTTGCTTTGGCAAAAGCTGAAAAGGAAGGAAAGACTTGGAGAGATAAGTATTTCAAGGCTATGCAAGAGAAGGAAGAACTTCAAGAATTGATCCGTCAAGGTGGAAAGAGAAGTCAGCCAGAAGACGAAGGGCCATCCAACCAGAAGATCTAAAATCCTTTTTCTGTTTCATTTCATCATATATTTTGTATTGAAGACTTGTATTTCAGTTTCAGAATTGTTGTTGTAAAACTCTCAGTTGTTAATCTATGAAGACTTTGAATTTGCTTATTTCCCCATTGTTATAATTTTTGCAAATATTTCTTTGGATTCCTTGAATGATTAAGTTCGCATTGTTGCATTTTTGCATTCATAAGCATCACATGTGCATATTCCTGTGTTGTGTCTCATCTCGCTGTCTTGTTTCCAGAAAGAATCACACTGAATCCTCAACACCGATACAACACTCGAGCCCAAGCTCGCCTAAGAATGGAAGGATAAAATTTGGATGTGGACAGAATTGATAATGAACTTGGAGAGCTACGAGGAGGCATGGGGCAGATCATGGAAGCCCTACAAGTCATTCGTGCAAAGTTGGACACTCAAGCCACTGTTGTTTCTGAGATCACTGGCATAGCTGCAAAGCCGATCCCAACGTCCGTCACTGTTGCAAATGTTCCACCATATGGGTTGCCACCTGGTTTTGTACCACCACCAGTAGTCAATCAACAAGCAATTCCTTTGGGGCCAGAAGTTCCTCAAGCTATTCCTACTTACACTCAGCCTTCTGTTCAGGTTCAAGCGCGCCCTGTTTTTCATAATCCTCCCCTAGTGTACGAAGGTCTTGATGGGTATGAAGAAGAAAGCGGACGACATGATAAGTTGAAAGAAAGTGTAGAAACTATCGGCAGGAAAGTCAGAGCAATGGAAGGAAACAACATCTTTGGTACTGATGCTAGAGATATGTGCCTAGTGTCTGGATTGGTAATTCCACCGAAATTCAAAGTTCCCAATTTTGATCAGTATTCTGTGGCTACTTGTCCTCGGACACATCTGATTATGTATTACCGAAGAATGGCTGCTCATGTGGAAGATGACAAGTTAATGATTCACTGTTTCCAAGATAGTCTGAAAGGAGCTCTTGCTAAATGGTATTTGGGTTTGGATCAGTCTCGTATTCATAGTTTCCAAGACTTGGCTGATGCTTTTGTGAAACATTACAAGTACAACATGGATTTAGCCCCTGATCGAAGACAGTTATTGAGTATGTCACAAAAGAGTTCCGAATCTTTCAAAGAGTATGCACAAAGGTGGAGGGAAACTGCCTCTCAAGTAGAACCTCCTTTGAGTGAAAAAGAGCTAACAGATTGGTTCGTCGATACGGTGAGACCAGAGTTTTATGAGAAAATGATCAGTAGTGTAACCGCCAGTTTTTTGATATAGTAGTAGTGGGGGTAAGAGTGGAGTTAGGAATGAAGAAAGGGAAGGTGGCTAGCAGTTCCAGCAGTTCTGGTAACAACAATGTCAAAAAGCTCAGCAGTAATTTCCATCAAAAGAAGGAAGGGGAAACAAACGCAGTAACTATGGGAAGAAAGAATCGCACCTGGAGACCACCTTACCAACAGTATCAGCAGAGTTATGTTCAACCATCTCAGCAAGGCTTTGCTCAACAGCCTCAACCAAGCTATGTTCAGCAATCCCAGCAACAACGACCGATGTATCCTTTGCAGTATGCCCAACAACCTTATGTGGCAGCTGTAACTCCGACTTTCAGTCACCCTGTTCCCAGTTATCAGACAGTGCAGCCAGCACCTGTATATCAGCCAATTCAACAAGGGTATCAACGAGCGCCCAACGCTCCACCCTACCAGCAACATCATCAGCCTATAGCTCAGGCACCTAGACAAAACTACCAGAATCAGAGACCGACAACAAAACCATCACTTCCTCAGATACCGATGACTTACGCCGAGTTGTACCCCTCCTTAGTGCAACAGGGATTGGTAACAACACGACCATTAAATCCAGATACTACATCTCCTCACTATAATCCAAATGCGCATTGTGCCTTTCACGAGGGTGCTGCCGGTCATGATTTAGAAGGTTGTCTTGCTTTAAAACATCTTGTCAGGGAGTTGATGGAAAAGATGATCTTGTCTTTTGATGATGTACCCCCAAATGTCAAAAGTAATCCATTGCCGAACCATGGAGGGGTCAATGCAGTAGAAGAAGTGTCAGGTGAAAGGATGGTCAAAGATGTGTCAGAGATTAAAACCCCGTTGAGGTTGCTCCACGAGAAACTACTGAAGGCAGGATTGATAAAGGATACCCATAATGATTGTGAAAAATGTTCTAGTGACTCTAGAGGGTGTGATGAGATACGAAGAGGTATACAAAGGTTGATTGATGAAGGAATATTACAAGTGTGTAGTAAGGTGAGGAAAGAAGAAGTTTCAGTAATTGAGCCTGTTTTCAATTTGCCAAAGAAAAGTGAGAAGGTTCCGATTTTCAAAATGACCAACAAAGGTGTGAAGCCCGTTTTCAACAAGTCAACTATCGATCAACCTCGACCAGTTATCATTTAGAAACCAAGACCGTTCCCTTTTGAAAGTACAAAGGCCGTTCCCTGGAAGTATGACATGACTGTGATAGACCGAGGGTCTGGGAAGGTTAGTCAGAAAGAGACAATAAAAAACGACCAAGTGGACGTGACAAACATTGCAGGTACCAGCAAAATGACCCGTAGTGGTCGAATCTATCAACCAAAGATGATAGTAGTCACTCCAAAAGAGGTTACCCCTGCTGCGACAAAAGAACAAGAGGTACCAGGTACTGAAGGAAACGATGAAGAATTCTTGAGGATTATTCGGAAAAGTGATTACAAGATCATTGATCAACTCCACCAAACCCCATCAAAGATATCGATATTGTCTCTCTTAATGAATTCTCCAGCTCACAAAGAGGCTCTGCAGAAGGTATTGAAACAGGCACATGTGACAAAAGACATAACTCTCGGAAAATTTGATTCAGTAATAGCCAACATTACAGCCTGTAACACCCTGAGCTTTAGTGATGCTGAGTTGCCAAACGAAAGACGCCATCACAATCGTGCATTGCACATATCTGTCAGGTGCCAGGAAGACACAATGGCCCGAGTCTTAGTCGATACTGGATCCTCATTGAATGTATTGCCCGTCAGGTCGCTCGCAAGGCTAGCATATGTAGGGGCAGAAATGAAACCAACATCTTTGATTGTAAAAGCTTTTGATGGTTCAAGAAGAACGGTTGTTGGAGAGGTAGAACTGCCAATCATGATCGGACCTCATGTGTTCAATATTACATTCCAGGTTATGGACATTAACCCAGCTTATAGTTGTTTGTTAGGGCGACCGTGGATTCACGCTGCTGGGGCAGTAACTTCCACCTTACATCAAAGAATGAAATTTGTTGTGAATGATAAGTTGGTAACTGTACACGGTGAAGAAGACCTAATGGTAAGCAATCTGTCATCGTTCAAATATATCGAAGCAGATGAGGGCGCGTTAGAAACTTCCTTTCAGGCCCTCGAGATAGCTAATGCAGTGATGTTGGAAGAAATAGTGGCTAAGAGTGGACCGTCTTTTGCGTCCGCCCGAAGCATCTAGACTACACTGGAAGAAGGCACTCCTGCAGGCTGGGGAGAGGTCATTGAGGTGAAGCCAAAGATGGATCGCCAAGGGTTGGGTTACAAACCAACTCATGATGAAGCACCGACACATGACAAAGGACGCCCGAAGAATATACAAGAAGTATTCATCAGTTGAGGTTTCCAAGTCAGTGTTGTGGAAGAAGATTTTAAAGATGAAGACCTGGAACATTTAGTGTATCATTGCAACACTACCTTGAGCAACTGGGAAGCAATTGAGATTCCTTTGGTTTTTCTTGAGTCAAAGTAATTTGTTTGTCTTTCTTTTCTTGTTTTTGTTTTGAATCTCCATAGCCATGCCCAAGGCTATAGGAATATTTTGTAAGGGCCCCGAGCTTTCAAGAAAATCAATGAAAATGAACTATTTTGTTAATTTCTTTGTGTTATTTCCTTTACTGCTTTTGCTTTCATTTTAAACGAAAAATGGCAATCTTAAAAAACCAAAATAATTTTGCTCTGTTATGTGCTGCATTTGTCTTTATGTGTTTTAATAAAATAAGCCATTCCAACATGCAGTGATGTCCTAAAACCCATTGAATCCTGTGACTTTGCATTCCCTCCTGACTTTGATTCACCAATATACCAAGCTGAAGATGAGGATGAAGATTTTGAAATACCTGATGAACTGGTAAAGTTGGCACACCATGAGTATGCAGAGCTTCAACCCTACAAAGAACAGGTAGAAGTCATTAATCTTGGCACCGAAGAAAACAAGAAAGAAGTCAAGATTGGGGCAGCTCTAGGGGCAGAAGTCAAGCAGCAACTAGAGGAACTTTTAAAAGAATATGTGGATGTATTTGCTTGGTCATACCAGGATATGTCGGGTCTAGACACTGACATACTAGTTCACAAATTACCGCTTCGACCAGAATGCCCACCGGTTAAGCAAAAGCTCCGAAGAACAAGACCTGACATGGCTCTCAAGATTCGAGATGAGGTGAAAAAACAGATTGATGCGAGTTTCTTAGCAGTGTCCAAATACCCCGAATGGGTAGCCAATATTGTACCTGTGCCAATAAAGGATGGGAAAGGCAGAATGTATGTGGATTACAGGGACCTAAACAAGGCTAGTCCGAAGGATGATTTCCCTTTACCGCATATTGACACGTTGGTAGATAATACAACTTGTTTTGCAGTTTTCTCATTTATGGATGGGTTCTCCGGTTACAATCAGATTAAGATGGATCCTGATGACATGGAAAAAACTACTTTCATTACTCCGTGGGGGACTTACTGTTACAAAGTTATGCCTTTCGGTCTAAAGAACGCAGGTGCTACTTATCAAAGGGCCATGGTAACTTTATTTCATGATATGATGCACAAGGAGATAGAGGTATATGTTGATGACATGATAGCCAAATCTCAAAGTGAAGAGGACCATTTGGAACATCTTTTGAAATTGTTTAAGAGACTCAGAAAATATCAGTTGAGACTGAATCCAGCCAAGTGCACCTTTGGAGTAAGATCTGGGAAATTACTCGGTTTCATTGTCAGCCATCGAGGGATTGAAGTAGATCCAGACAAAGTCCGAGCCATTCAAGACATGCCAGCTCCATAAACAGAAAAGCAAGTCAGAGGTTTTCTTGGAAGACTGAACTACATATCCAGATTTATTTCCAATATGACTCCTACTTGTGAGCCCATCTTCAAATTATTACGCAAGGACCAGACGGTTGTTTGGAATTCAGGTTGTCAACAAGCATTTGATAAGATCAAGGGTTACCTACAAGAGCCTCCGATCTTAATACCTCCTGTTCCAGGAAGACCTCTCTTCATGTATCTGACAGTGCTGGAAAATTCAATGGGTTGCGTGTTAGGTCAGCAGGATGAGTCTGGGCGAAAAGAACATGCCATCTATTATTTGAGTAAGAAGTTTACTGATTGTGAAAGCCGATACTCACTGCTGGAGAAAACTTGTTGTGCTTTGGCATGGACGGCCAAACGTTTGAGGCAGTACATGATTTGTCATACCACTTTGTTGATTTCAAAAATGGATCCAATAAAGTATATTTTTGAGAAGCCTACTCAGACTGGAAGACTCGCCCGTTGGCATATGTTGTTATCAGAATACGACATCCAGTACGTAGCTCAGAAGTCTATCAAAGGTAGTATTTTGTCGGAATATCTTGCAGATCAACCAGTGGAAGACTATGACCCTCTCAAATTTGAGTTCCCAGATGAAGACATTATGTTGGTAAAAGATTGTGAAGAGCCAAGTCTTGATGAGATTCCGCCGGAAGATCTTTGGTGGAAAATGATGTTTGATGGTTCCTCCAACTACAGTGGGCATGGTGTAGGCGCTGTTTTAATGAGTCCGGGAGGTGGCTACACTCCATTCACAGCTAGGTTGGATTTTGACTGTACAAACAATATTGCCGAATATGAAGCATGCATTCTCGGCCTCGAGGCAGCTATCGACCTCAAAATCAAACTTCTTGAAGTCAGTGGGGATTCGGCTTTGGTTATTTATCAGGTTACTGGAGAATGGGAAACAAGACATGAAAATTTGATTCCTTATAGAGCCTATATTGTCAAGATGATGGAGTGTTTCGATGAAATCACGTTCAAGCATGTCCCGAGGTCTGAGAATCACATTGTCGATGCCCTAGCCATGTTAGCCTTGATGTGTAAAGTCAGTGATGTCAATGATGCCACTCTCATTAGAATTGAACGCAAGACCGAGCCCGCTTACTGTCAGATGGTCGAAGAAGAGACTGATGATAAACCATGGTTCTATGACATAAAAAATTACCTGTTGAAACAAGAGTATCCAGTAGATGCTACGTCACTTGACAAGAAAACTCTGAGACGATTAGCATCCAAGTTCTTTCTCAGCAATGATGTGCTTTACAAAAGAAATCATGATATGGTCCTGCTTAGATGTGTTGACCAACGAGAAGCAGAATTGTTAATGCAAGATGTTCACGAAGGAATGTTCGGTACCCATGCCAATGGATATGCTATGTCTAAAAAGATTTTGAGGGCTGGCTATTACTGGTTGATCTTGGAAACTGACTGTATTCAATATGCCAGAAAGTGTCACATGTGTCAGATTTATGCGGACAAGATGCACATACCTCCGACGTTGCTAAATGTGTTATCATCACCATGGCCTTTTTCTATGTGGGGCATCGATATGATTGGGGCAATTGAACCAAAAGCTTCTAACGGACACCGATTTATTCTGGTTGCAATTGACTATTTCACAAAGTGGGTTGAAGCTGCATCCTACACTAATGTTACTCGGCAAGTGGTGGCCCGTTTTATCAAAAAGGAAATTATCTGTCGTTACGGAATTCCGAGCCGGATCATAACGGACAATGGTACCAATTTGAACAACAAAGTCATGAAAGAGTTGTGTGATGACTTCAAAATTGAACATCACAGTTCTTCTCCTTATCGTCCCAAAATGAATGGAGTTGTAGAAGCTACAAATAAAAACATCAAAAAGTTTCTGCAAAAGATGGTGAAAACTTACAAAGATTGGCATGAGACGCTGCCATTCGCCTTGCATGGATACAGAACGTCCGTCCGCATTTCAACAGGGGCGACCCCTTTTTCTTTGGTATATGGAATGGATGTGGTGCTTCCCATGGAGGTCGAGATACCTTCTTTGAGAGTCATAATGGAAACTAAGCTTGAAGAAGCAGAATGGGTAAGAGAAAGGTTTGATCAGCTGAATCTTATCGATGAAAAGCGCATGTCTGCAATGTGTCATGGTCAGTTATATCAGAAGAGGATCAAGAGAGCTTTTGACAAGAAAGTTCGTGTCCGAGAATTCCGCGAAGGGGAACTTGTACTCAAAAGGATATTACCAGTTCATAAAGACGCACGGGGAAAGTGGATGCCCAACTATGACGGCCCGTTTGTTGTGAAAACAGTCTTCTCATGAGGCTCATTAATTCTCACGACCATGGATGGAGAACAACTTACTCATCCAGTGAATTCTGATGCAGTACGAAAATATTACGCCTAAAAAGAGCCCGATAAGTCGAAAACTCAAAGGAACGGCTTATGCAAAAGTTAGGGTTGAAGAAAAAAGAAAAGAGAAAAAGGAGAAAAAGAAAAATAAGAGCTCGCTAAGTTGAAAACCCAAAAGGGTGGCTTAGGCAAAAATGAGCATCCCGGTGGATTGAAAATCCGAAAGGGCGATCCAGGCAAAAGTTAGGGACAAAGGCGTTTCACTGCAGCAGAAGAGTTGTCACTACTTCAAAAGGTTGTCACCATTACGGAAGATTGTACAGGAGATCCACTTCCAACTGCTCTCATCAGAAGCAAGGATTTGGGGGGATTTTTAGTCTTTAGGGATAGTTTGGTCATGAGATTCAATGTAACCTTGTCCCCGTTGCCATTTTTTCACTTGTAAAATTTCTATGGAATTTTGTCATTTGTAAGATTTCATTCTTGAATAAAATCAGTTTTGAACCATTCTTTCCTTTGCAAAATTATCATTTCCTTTATTTTCTTGTTATGCAAAATATTGTTCGTTGATCAAAAGATAGTTTTGAAAGCATTAGGGTCAAATTATTTGAATAAAACTTGAAAAGATTGACAAACGTAAAAACTCCAGCTCATGGAAAGTCGAGGAAAATCATACTTCCCCGAAACCTCAGGGTAGCGAAAGCCTTGATATGTGATCCAATTACATTCCCCCAATGAAGTGTAAACAGGTCGAACTGCCAATTCTCCTTTGGTCATGTGTAGGTGTCAAACCTGGAAGACCGTTTTCTCAAGGAACCTCTTATGATGATATAAGGACTAGTCCCCAGTAGAAGATTTCTGAGCATTGTGTTTTGAATTTACTTTGTCATCTCTGATTAGCTTGTTTAAAGCTCTGTTCCCCTATTGAGAGTGGATCTATTTGTCAAAAACGGCATACACCTTTTCAGCCAAGGTTCAGTGTGATTCATTCGGTCTCTCGAGTTCGGTGTGTTATCTGTCGATTCCCCATGAATGACCGATCACTACCAGTGAACTTCTGCCTAAAAGTCCAATTGTAATTGGCATTGTTTTAAAAGCCAATCGTTATTGGTATTCTTTGAAACCGGTCGTAACTGGCATTGTCTTAATTTCACTCGTCGATATCCTTATTTCGGTCGTCACCACCTTTTTCCTTTAATTCCCCGGTTGTAACTGGTAGTGTTCGAAATCCAATCGTCATTGGTATTCTTTTGGTCGTCACCATATTTTCCTTTGAACCCAGTCGTAACTGGCGTTGTCTTATCTCTACTCGTTATTACCTTTTGGTTTGGTTGTTACCAACCTTTCCCTCTGAAGTCTAGTCGTCACTAGCAAATCCCCTGTGAAATCTAGTCGTTACTAATTGATTTCTGTTAAAGTCCAGGCGTAACTGGCGGATGTTCGAAACCCAATTGTCATTGGTATCTTGTTGGTCATTACAAACCGTCCCCATGAAAGTCTAATCGTAACTGGCATTGCTTGAAATCCAATCGTCATTGGTACCCTGACTTGGTCGTTACCGACCTCCGAAGTCCAGTCGTTATTGGCATTGCTTGAAATTTGGTTGTCACCAATTTCCCCAGTCAAAGTCCTGTATTACCGATTGGATTTGAAATTTCGTTTGCTGTCAGGTTGGTCGTTACCATTGCCTCCAGGAAGTCTAGTGGTTACTAGCACTGCCTGAGTCATTTGTTAAAACTGGGTGACATCATTATCCCCGGTGAAACCTTTCCCCCAGACAAGTCTCGGAGATCTAGTCGTCACTAGCATCCCCATTATGTTTTGTCTTCATTTCTAGTCCATTCCTGAAGATCCCGTTTGAACTCTTCACTATAGGAAGCTCCTCATCTGATCATCCCCAGTGAGGTTCGTGTTGTAATTTCCCCAGTAAAGGTCACTCGTGTCCCTGGTGGAAATCTACCTTGTTCCCCGGTGAAGTGTTTGCTTTTCCCCAGTAAGATTGTCATCTTCATTGGATTTTATGCATCCTCATGCAAGTTTTTTCTCTCCATTATCACTAGTCATGTTTGAACTATTGATTGTTATACCTCGGTGTCGCTACTGCGAAAATCGGCGCCGGCTGACAGAAGAGTCGCCACCGTGCGTTATTTATCCCAACGGAGGGAAAGGAAACGCTCGAAGTAAACCTCGCAAAAAAAACGGGGAAAGGTATGGTCATCGCAACCAAAACCTGGATTCGGGAGTCGGTTACGCAAGGGGAAGGTATTAGCACCCCTCACGTCCGTCGTACTCGACGGGATCCACGCTTGCTTGGTTTGTCTAAAGGATGCAAAACAATCTATCTACGGCTGCTAAATCTAAACGGAAGGGAATTGACTCGATAGAGCGTCGCACTCTATGCCTACGTATTCTCAAGAGAGAAAGTCAGAGTCAACGTAGTTCGGGACTACGGGGAAATTGGCTCGCCAAGACCTCGCGTCTTGTGCCTACGTACTTCCACACTGCATGGAAGATCAGAGCTGTCGTAGTTCAGGCTAACTACGGCTAGGCTGGGTGTTCTCACACAGCAGTGAGAAATTAAACTGGTTTCAAAGGTACAGGAACCTATGGGAAAAACTACAGTCTGGTCTCAAATGCACTCGGGCAAGAGAAAAGGGTAACAGTCAGTCGTCAGCGGGAAAGTCTCGATCGCACAGCAGCGAGAGAATAGAAGGTTAGTTGTTAGTGTGCTCGCTAGGATATCGCATCCTATGCCTACATATTCTCGTCTGGTACGAGAAATCAGAGCAGCTGTAGTTCGGCTACTTCGGGACCACAACTCAAATCTCATTTTATTAACATTCTGAAAATTGGTTACAATGATTGAATACTGAAAAATAATCTCCTAGGAAATACTATCCTATCCTATCCATAAAAATCAAATGGAAAATAGTCCCCTAACAAGTGGACTTCTAAAAATTATCTCTAAAAATGTAAAAAGTCCCCTAACAAATGGACTTCTAAAACTACCTCTAAAATAAACTCCATGAAGAAAATATACTCTAAAAAATATTAAATCTACACTAATATTTTTTACTATTTTTTTCTCTATTCTTTTTCAACTATTTTCTTCTTTTTTCATTTCTTTCTCTTTCTATTTTTCAAATATTTCTTTTCTCTTTTCTCCAAATATTCTTCTATTTTTTTCAAAATACTTTTCTTTTCATATTTCTTTTTCTCATTTCATTTTTTCAAATATTTCTTTTCTCTTTTCTCCAAATATTCTTCTATTTTTTTCAAAATACTTTTCTTTTCATATTTCTTTTTCTCATTTCATTTTTTTTATCTAAAAACTAAGAAAAAAATACAAATAGAGAATAATAAAAGAAATATAATAGGGAGGGGGTACAGCAGTACAAGGGGAGTGTATCAGCAAAAATATTGGGCCCAGCCCACTTCACCAAAGAAACACACGGGGGGGTGGGAAGTAATCAGAAGGTGCCACTGGTAATTTGCCACAAAGGCCCAGCCCACTTGAAGCCATAGTCCCACGAGAGAGGGGGCGTGACACTGAAACGGGGGTGTGTATGTGTGAAAAACTAACGGGCTTGACAAGGCCCAAACACGTTGGTGAGTCCATGACCCGCCTCCTTCTCAGTAACACACAAAAAACCCTAGAGGACTCCATCTTCTCGTTCACTGTTCATCACCCAACGCCGTTTAGCCTCTCCCTCTCCTTGCGCCGTCGCCTGGTTCTCACCTTCATCTTTCTCTGACCCAAACAAAAATCCTCCTTCTGCTTCTTGCTCCCTCCGTTCTCTCTCACATCCCTGCTTCACCGACCCCAAGCAAGGTTCCTCATCTGAAACTGAAAGAGTTTGAATACGGAGGCCAGTTGCCGTTGAAGATCTTTGACGAAAGCGTCTTGGATCTTGAATCTGGATGCTGACTGAAGCTGGATCGTTGAGCCTCTTCCGAGTTTACGGAAGTTTGAAGATCTTGTTGACGGAGAAATCTTGACGATTTGGAAAATGATGGATGAATGTTCTTGCTGAAGCTTGTTTCTAGAGATTGTTCTTGAAGCTTCTGGACACCTGATGAACAACGATTAAAGGAAGTTTCATGGATAGATCCTTGATGAAGTTGATGAACGCGTGATGAAGGATGGAGATCTGGACGAAGAAGACGAGAATCTGGAATGCTCATGAAGATCTGATGAAGATCGTTTGAGGAAGATGAATATTCTGGAGATGCGTTAATCGAAGGTTGATTCACAGGTAGATGAATGATGTTGATTGTTCGCATGAGTGTTTGAATCTGAGGATTGTTATGGATCTTGAATGGATCTATGAAGACGATGATGAATCTTGAAGGTCGTCGATGAAGTTGTGATGATTAATTGATGACGGAAACTGGAGATGATGATGAACATATGAAGGTTTTCTGATGAACATGATGACTATTCTGGGAAACGATGAACAAGATGAAGAATCTGGGAAATGGATGAACATTGGTGATGATGATGATCGGGAAGATGAAGATCCAAGATGGAGGATCCTGGAAATTTTCATTTTTCTGGCGGGTTGTTACGGCGGCCGGAGGGAGTTAGGGTGGCTGGAAAATGGTGGGGGGCGGTGGTTGCATGGCCGCCGGCCATGCAACCGGTGGGACTCAGGTGACGCCAAGTGTCACGGGTGAGTGAGGCATGAAGGACGCGTGGCTGGGGCGTGGCAGAGAGAGGGAGAAGGAGTGTGCTACGTGGAAACTTCTGAGATGAGGGAGAATGTGAGGTGGGTCCTTTCTGAGTGGAAAACGTGGCCTCTTTCCTGCAAAACACGTGTGGCTTCATATATATGCTGCTGGCATAATTTTTCTGGACCTGAAAATGGACAAAAAATGGCCATAAACTGGGCCTCCGCCCCACTCTGGGCCCAAACGGAAATTGAATACCATAAACCCAAAAATCTGAATAATAATGAAAAAAGATTAAAAACCTGATTAAGAACTAATCCTAATTAACTAGTTAACTAATGATTAAACCTAATTAATCTAACTAAATCTCAATTAAACCTAACAAAGAGAATTAACCTAAAAAAACTCTATTAACTCTAATTAATTTCTAAACTAATAATACTCCAATAATTCCACTAATCTAACATTTTATTAAACTTCTATTAAAACTCTAATAAACCTATATTACTTATTTAAAAGAAAATCCATTATTAATAAAAGAAAAATCTATATTCTTCTATTAAAAAATGATTAAAAAAAATCTATTAAAACCCTATAATATTCTAAAATTGATCTTAAAGCTATTAAAACTATTTAAAAAAACTATTAATATTCTAAAATGATTAAAATCTATTAAAACCCTAAAAACTCTATAAACTCTAAAAAAAGATTTAAATCTATTTATTATCTATTAATATCTATTATATTCTAAAAATGATTTTAAAGCTATAAAAAATCTAAAAATAGCTAATAAAATCTAGAAAATTCACAATAATTCCCGAAGGAACAAAAATAGCACCGAACGACAAATAACACTGCGAGAGCGCACCAAAATAGCCGGTAAAAATCAATAGACACCGAAATATCCCTAAAACAACAGCGCGGGCTGAAAACACCGGGAAGAGCACGACTTCCCAAAAATACGATTCTACTTATCTGAACTGATTAAAAAAACACCTGAAACGCGAGACGAGGGCTGTGATCCCAATAAAATCAAAACAAATGAACAATGCACTGTATGCAATATGCGGATGCGAATGCAGTCATGCGTCGAAACATGGAGCCAGATACGGGACCCGGTTGGTCAAATTTTAGGGTGCAACAGCTGCCCCTATTCAAGCGACTTGGACCTGAATGGGTGAAGAGCGCTCAGCCTTCAGACATTCAAAGGTAGAAGACGGTTGAATACCAATGAAACCCTGAAATTTGCCAACCGCGGGAATATACTGCAAAATTTCTTGAGGAATAGCCTCCAATGAACTGAAGTTCGGTTGTCACGGCAACAACTGGTCAATTACCTGATAAAAATTTTCTCTCCTTTTCAACATCAATCACCTGTGCGACGCCACAAGTATTGGAATAATGCTTCGGAAAGCAAACAACTTGATTCCCATCTCTCTTATGGGACCAAATCCTGTCATCTCACAGTTCACAACGAACTTGAGGAAAATTCTCCTGGGGAACTTCTGAATCGACTGCTCGGCACCCATTCTGTCAACAGGTCGCAGCTTCAGAAATCTGATATATGTCAATCTTTTTTCTCAGTGCCGACGTAACAACCCAAATGTGAAGAATCACTCCGCTGGGGGGAGAATAGAAGCTTAACCACACAACTCTGCAAGGGAACATACTCGAAATCCAATGAGGTAACCAACCTGGTCCATGTTTCGAAATGCGTATGCTTGAGAATGATGCAATGCCCTATATGACATGTAAATGTTATGCGTTCTGTTTGAAAATGCGATGCCCAGACGGCATGGAAATGCTATATGTTTGTATAAATGCTATGACGATATATGCAAATGCTAATGCAGGCTCGAGCTGCCGGAGAATACCAGGTCCACAACCACTTGGCAAAATAAATGCCGAAGGAAACGTCAACTCCACTGAAGGTAATCTGATATCACAGAATCATCTCAGCAAAATAAATGCTGGAAAAAGGAAACCAAATTCGCTGGGAATAACCGTCCTGCTGGAGAAATGGAAAAGCAAACCCTGCTTGGGGAGAAAGAAAAACAACTCTGCTTGGGGATGCTCTCTTCAAACCATTGGCAACTGATCGTGCTCTGCGGGGATTGACCCAAACTGGGGTTGATTGCGCGCAGCACACTGCTGGATATGCCCCTACTATCAAAGATATCAATCTTAATCTGCTCGGGGATACTCCTGATCCTACTCTGATACGGGGTAAAATACAATCTCGACTCTTCTGGGGATAATACACAACTTTCATCTGCTGAAGAGTAGCAATTCTGATTTAACAACATCCACAAGGAATTCAAACATTAACCGGGACACTGGTATCAATTGAGCTTCGTATCGGGGAACTTGACAGCATGCGAGTCATTGGGAAATACTGTGTCAGATACCTTTAGGTTTTTGTTTTTCTGGTTTAGGATAAACATGGACTATGTACAAAGTGGAAGATATGGGAAATACTAGACGAGAACTAGCATTCAAAGGTAGACTACCAGACGAGAACTGATAGGAAAATAGGTTACCGGATGAGAATTGATTATGCAACGACATGTACCAGACGAGAACTGATACAACACTTGAAGAAACGGTGACCAGACGAGAACTGGTTACAATAAACTACACCAGACGGGAACTGATGCTTACAATAAACTACACCAGACGGGAACTGATGCTTACGGAAGGGTGGGCCAGACAAGAACTGGTTACCGGTTTGCCAGGCGAGAACTGGACTTTGGAAATAACTGGTTACTGACACGCAACAGGTTTAAACTGCAGGTCAATGATCCAACTACAGCAAGGCCTTTTATTTAGAAGGTTCAAGTTTTTGATAAGAGTAATGACACGATTCCTCGATACTCAACTCTGGCTGGGGAGAAACAGACTGGCTGGAATTACTTGCCCCAGTACACTCAGCTGGGGATAAAAAGACTGGCTTGAACAACTTGCCCCAGTACACTCAACTTGCCCCAATCTAACTCTTGGGAGTACTGCTCTGAACAGCTTGCTACGAGACGACCTCGAGATTACTTGCCCCGGTATCTATACGACAACAGAATTCCATCTCCATTAAACCCCTATCAACCCAGTTGGTCTTCACTATCTTCGAAGTGACCTTGCCCCTGAATGAGCGTTCTAGCGACTGAACCTGATCTGATTATCCACCTGAAGTATCTGCTTTCAACTCTCCACATTCTGCATAACTGCCCCTGATTGGCTCTCGAGAAGACTCACTTCTGATTAACTGCTTCTCAAACATACTGCCCCTGATCAACCGAAGCTTCGGGACTTGTCCTCAGACTGACTGATTCCGAACTCACTGGAAGTCAATGCCCCGGATTCACAGGGTTTTCACAACATACACCATCCTGGTTCAGACTACTGTATTACTCAGTCCTGCTTGACGATTCCCTGATGGAATTTCTTTCATGTCAACTACTAACCTGCAATTAAAACTGTCTATTCACGAATGGTGATTCTAATGCAATGTTTATGCAAATTTTGAAAAAATTTGAGTTGTCACTCATTTACATGTCATGATTGAGAGTGACGAATGAACCAAAGTTCAAACGTAGTGCTTACGTGGTCAGTGAAAAATACAACAAGGATGTGACTAGCAAGTCAAGAAAGAGTCAGGTTACTCAACCTTATCGTAATGCGCTTTCAGAATAAACCCTACCTCAATTAGGTCTTTTAAGGGTTGTATCGTGGTCGGGTTCACGGTTCGTGAAACAAAGGACATTTGGCTCAAATTTTGATTTGTACCCACCCCTTCTTCGTGATGATCTCCGATCCTAAGGTTCAGTTAACCTGGCACAAGCGCTCGCCTCTTCGAGAGGTATGCTGAATGGTAAGAACCTCAATTAAGGAACTCACAAGGTTTTTCTTCCAGAGTGACAGTTATTCCCTCTTCGTTTTCGGTGTCTGTGTACACGACTTTGTGACTCGCTGGGGAAAAAAATTTCTTTTTATCCCTTCTTTTTCATTCTTTTGATTCCCTAATTTTTGCCTGGACTGACTCATTTTGAGTTCTCTTCGTTTTTTCGATTTCTTTTGAAGTCCAGCGGGATGCCCTGATTTTTGCCTAAGTATTAGCTTTCCAGCTTTTTCTTTCTTTTTTACTTAGCGGGCTTTCTTTCTTCTTTCTTTTGGAACAAAGTCGTGTGACACTGGTTGTCTTGATTGCTCCGAAAGGATTATAACTGTCTCACTCCTGGTTGATGAGGTATGACCTCTTGAAAGGTATAAACTGATTGGTCCTTGAAAGACAACACTCCTCTGTAAGACTTGAATGCTCGGTCAAGCTAACTGACAACTACTCTGCCCCGGGTTAAGATGTGAGGGTTTTAAAAGTCCGAAAAAACTTCTACTTCCTGGCTCGAAGTGGTTAACAAGGGACTAACTCCTTATATCTCCAGTGTTTAGGGATTTGAAACAATGCCTTGTACGTCATCGGTAAGGTCTTATCTGAAAGCATGCGACCATCGGTTATGAGTTTATTTTCGTCATCCTCCCTCCAATCTTTGCTAGTCACAGTAATAAAGTGGAGTGAATAAAATGCAAGTGTCAGTGCAATGCAGTAAATGAGCGACAGCGACATGATTAGTTCAGAAAATGCATAGTCACTTTATTATTATCACCATTCGAAACATACAATGTTTAACAGCAGGTAGTAACTAACAGAAAAGAAACTACAAATGTAAATGATATAAAGTCTGAGGACTGCCAATGCTGAGGGCGCCTGCCTGTCTGAATCACTGGCTCCTTTACTGGGGAATACTTTCCGAGTCTACGAGCTTAGACAGCTGAGCGGTTGGTATGAACAAACAGAAATCCTTCTCGAAAGGAAATGCAATCCTGGTCAATCAACTGCTGTACTTTCGCCCGAAATGCTTTACAATCTTCCGTCGAATGCCCTGGAGAGCCACCATGGTAACCACACTGAACGTGGGGATTATACTCAGGAGGGTAAGGTTCTGGAACTGGCTTAAGAGCTTTAGGTTCCACCAAAGAACTCTGGATCAAAGATGGTAGCAGCTGGCTATACGGCATAGGCACTGGGTGAGAAGGAGCTTTCCTTCGTTCCAAGTTGTTGCGAGGTCGATTCTGAATCTGACGCTGAGTCTGATAACCTTGGCCACGAGTTCGCTGGTTTGCAATGGAAGCGACATAAGATTCCTGATATGGTGCCCTAGGCACGGCTGTCTGTTTAGTGTAACAAGGCACAGAAGATACTGATCCAACAGATTTCACCGATTCATCTCGAGGATACCCAACATCTGGCATGACTGCATTGATCACAACTCCTTCTTCATTCTGATAGTCGCAAAGAGATTCAGTTTCACTAGCCTGACCGCTTGCATCAATCTGAATTTTCCCGATCCTTATAGCATTCTCAATACGTTCTCCAACTCCCACTAATTCGGAGAAGTTCAGCGAAACTCCAAGCAATCTCTCAAAGTACGGGCTTTGCAATGAGTCTACGAACATGCCTGCTAACTCTCGGTCAGGGATCGGTGGTTCCACTCTGGAAGCAAAATCTCTCCATCTCCGAGCATACTTTTTGAAAGGTTCATTGATCCCCATAGACAAAGATTGCAAATCCATGCGAAAGGGAGCTACGTCCATATTGTAATCATACCGCTACAAGAAAGCTCTGGCTAAATCCACCCATGATCGAATCTGATCCTTCTCTAACTGCATATACCACCTCAAAGAAGCCCCAGTCAAACTGTCCTGAAAACAGTAAATCATCAGCTTGTCGTCTCGCACAAAGGAAGTCATCTTTCTGCAGAACATCACCAAATGTAGCCTCGGGCAGCTATCTCCTTTATACTTTTCAAACTTCGGCGCTCTGAATTTAGGAGGCAACACTAGGTCAGAAACCAAGCACATATCTGAAGCATTGAGACCAACATCGTTCTTAACTTCCAGGGCTTTGACTTGTTCCTCCAATGCGTGCAACCTCTTAGCTTTCACAAGAGCTAATGGATTATTAGTCCTCGCTATCGGAGCTTCTCTTTGGGAGATCAAACCAGCAGGAATAACATTCTGATAATTCGCGGCGTCAGAAGAAGCACGTTCACTTGGGATGACAAACTGTTGGTGCAGATTTTGGCCTCTAACAGAAGTCTGCACCGGTTGAGCTGCATTAAGGTTATTCACTTGCGGGAAGCCTTCGTCAGACGTGGAATCATACAAAGGATTGGTCGTCACAATAAAGCCTGACAAGGCATCAGCAATCTGGAAGTCGCTCCCTGACATGACTATCAGCAACCTTCAACTGACGGCACTGCTTGATTCTGCTTGATCCTTTTCAACCCCTTGGTCGTCTTCTATCAATCAACAGTTGCTCAGACCAATCACCGGATAATCACCTTCTGAAATCAAACAACGGCTGGATAAGAGCTCTGGCCAGCTGGAGAAATGCTATGCAATACGATGCAAAGATGCTTATGCAAATGCAATGCAGCAACCACGGGATCACAACCCCTCCACAATCTGAGTACCGCTGTACTGCTGACGGAGTACGTTCTCTCTAAAAAAGAACGCCAGGATAGCTGGTAGTCTAGAAGTCGAGGTTTCGCAAAAAGAAAAACCCCCCCACTCACGGGTATGGACCTAAGTCACGGCATCCTATGCGGTAGTCAGCGTCACAGACTTTCATGAGGAATGATACGATTCCTAGAAGGAGTGGCATCGTCATCTCATGAAGAGGCCTCACTTATCTGACTTCCAATTGATCGGTCCCCAGAGTCGACAATCCTCACGTCTGGACTCCTCTATGATCCTCAGGACCTTAGAGAAGCACCTCGGAGAGAACCTCGTCTAAGCGCAAATTTTCGTAGGGAACTGTGCCTGCCCAGCAGACAGGTTCGTCTACTACTTCTCCGCAACTATGTCTAGGTGCATACTCAAAAAGGAAGCCCAGGTCCGGCTATCACTCAAAATATCACCCTCCCCAACACAACGGCAACAGATAAAAGCGATACAGAAATAAACACCCAAAAGACAAGCAAACAAGCGCTAGGACTGACTCTCTTAGGGGACGTTGGATCCCACATGCATAGGGACTATCGCAGTCCCCAGCAGAGTCGCCAGCTGTCACTACTGCGAAAATCGGCGCCGGCTGACAGAAGAGTCGCCACCGTGCGTTATTTATCCCAACGGAGGGAAAGGAAACGCTCGAAGTAAACCTCGCAAAAAAAATGGGGAAAGGTATGGTCATCGCAACCAAAACCTGGATTCGGGAGTCGGTTACGCAAGGGGAAGGTATTAGCACCCCTCACGTCCATCGTACTCGACGGGATCCACGCTTGCTTGGTTTGTCTAAAGGATGCAAAACAATCTATCTACGGCTGCTAAATCTAAACGGAAGGGAATTGACTCGATAGAGCGTCGCACTCTATGCCTACGTATTCTCAAGAGAGAAAGTCAGAGTCAACGTAGTTCGGGACTACGGGGAAATTGGCTCGCCAAGACCTCGCGTCTTGTGCCTACGTACTTCCACACTGCATGGAAGATCAGAGCTGTCGTAGTTCAGGCTAAATACGGCTAGGCTGGGTGTTCTCACACAGCAGTGAGAAATTAAACTGGTTTCAAAGGTACGGGAACCTATGGGAAAAACTACAGTCTGGTCTCAAATGCACTCGGGCAAGAGAAAAGGGTAACAGTCAGTCGTCAGCGGGAAAGTCTCGATCGCACAACAGCGAGAGAATAGAAGGTTAGTTGTTAGTGTGCTCGCTAGGATATCGCATCCTATGCCTACATATTCTCGTCTGGTACGAGAAATCAGAGCAGCTGTAGTTCGGCTACTTCGGGACCACAACTCAAATCTCATTTTATTAACATTCTGAAAATTGGTTACAATGATTGAATACTGAAAAATAATCTCCTAGGAAATACTATCCTATCCTATCCATAAAAATCAAATGGAAAATAGTCCCCTAACAAGTGGACTTCTAAAAATTATCTCTAAAAATGTAAAAAGTCCCCTAACAAATGGACTTCTAAAACTACCTCTAAAATAAACTCCATGAAGAAAATATTCTCTAAAAAATATTAAATCTACACTAATATTTTTTACTATTTTTTTCTCTATTCTTTTTCAACTATTTTCTTCTTTTTTCATTTCTTTCTCTTTCTATTTTTCAAATATTTCTTTTCTCTTTTCTCCAAATATTCTTCTATTTTTTTCAAAATACTTTTCTTTTCATATTTCTTTTTCTCATTTCATTTTTTCAAATATTTCTTTTCTCTTTTCTCCAAATATTCTTCTATTTTTTTCAAAATACTTTTCTTTTCATATTTCTTTTTCTCATTTCATTTTTTTTATCTAAAAACTAAGAAAAAAAATACAAATAGAGAATAATAAAAGAAATATAATGGGGAGGGGGTACAGCAGTACAAGGGGAGTGTATCAGCAAAAATATTGGGCCCAGCCCACTTCACCAAAGAAACACACGGGGGGGTGGGAAGTAATCAGAAGGTGCCACTGGTAATTTGCCACAAAGGCCCAGCCCACTTGAAGCCATAGTCCCACGAGAGAGGGGGCGTGACACTGAAACGGGGGTGTGTATGTGTGAAAAACTAACGGGCTTGACAAGGCCCAAACACGTTGGTGAGTCCATGACCCGCCTCCTTCTCAGTAACGCACAAAAAACCCTAGCGGACTCTATCTTCTCGTTCACTGTTCATCACCCAACGCCGTTTAGCCTCTCCCTCTCCTTGCGCCGTCGCCTGGTTCTCACCTTCATCTTTCTCTGACCCAAACAAAAATCCTCCTTCTGCTTCTTGCTCCCTCCGTTCTCTCTCACATCCCTGCTTCACCGACCCCAAGCAAGGTTCCTCATCTGAAACTGAAAGAGTTTGAATACGGAGGCCAGTTGCCGTTGAAGATCTTTGACGAAAGCGTCTTGGATCTTGAATCTGGATGCTGACTGAAGCTGGATCGTTGAGCCTCTTCCGAGTTTACGGAAGTTTGAAGATCTTGTTGACGGAGAAATCTTGACGATCTGGAAAATGATGGATGAATGTTCTTGCTGAAGCTTGTTTCTAGAGATTGTTCTTGAAGCTTCTGGACACCTGATGAACAACGATTAAAGGAAGTTTCATGGATAGATCCTTGATGAAGTTGATGAACGCGTGATGAAGGATGGAGATCTGGACGAAGAAGACGAGAATCTGGAATGCTCATGAAGATCTGATGAAGATCGTTTGAGGAAGATGAATATTCTGAAGATGCGTTAATCGAAGGTTGATTCACAGGTAGATGAATGATGTTGATTGTTCGCATGAGTGTTTGAATCTGAGGATTGTTATGGATCTTGAATGGATCTATGAAGACGATGATGAATCTTGAAGGTCGTCGATGAAGTTGTGATGATTAATTGATGACGGAAACTGGAGATGATGATGAACATATGAAGGTTTTCTGATGAACATGATGACTATTCTGGGAAACGATGAACAAGATGAAGAATCTGGGAAATGGATGAACATTGGTGATGATGATGATCGGGAAGATGAAGATCCAAGATGGAGGATCCTTGAAATTTTCATTTTTCCGGCGGGTTGTTATGGCGGCCGGAGGGAGTTAGGGTGGCCGGAAAATGGTGGGGGGCGGTGGTTGCATGGCCGCCGGCCATGCAACCGGTGGGACTCAGGTGACGCCAAGTGTCACGGGTGAGTGAGGCATGAAGGACACGTGGCTGGGGCGTGGCAGAGAGAGGGAGAAGGAGTGTGCTACGTGTAAACTTCTGAGATGAGGGAGAATGTGAGGTGGGTCCTTTCTGAGTGGAAAACGTGGCCTCTTTCCTGCAAAACACGTGTGGCTTCATATATATGCTGCTGGCATAATTTTTCTGGACCTGAAAATGGACAAAAAATGGCCATAAACTGGGCCTCCGCCCCACTCTGGGCCCAAACGGAAATTGAATACCATAAACCCAAAAATCTGAATAATAATGAAAAAAGATTAAAAACCTGATTAAGAACTAATCCTAATTAACTAGTTAACTAATGATTAAACCTAATTAATCTAACTAAATCTCAATTAAACCTAACAAAGAGAATTAACCTAAAAAAACTCTATTAACTCTAATTAATTTCTAAACTAATAATACTCCAATAATTCCACTAATCTAACATTTTATTAAACTTCTATTAAAACTCTAATAAACCAATATTACTTATTAAAAAGAAAATCCATTATTAATAAATGAAAAATCTATATTCTTCTATTAAAAAATGATTAAAAAAAATATATTAAAACCCTATAATATTCTAAAATTGATCTTAAAGCTATTAAAACTATTTAAAAAACTATTAATATTCTAAAATGATTAAAATCTATTAAAACCCTAAAAACTCTATAAACTCTAAAAAAAGATTTAAATCTATTTATTATCTATTAATATCTATTATATTCTAAAAATGATTTTAAAGATATAAAAAATCTAAAAATAGCTAATAAAATCTAGAAAATTCACAATAATTCCCGAAGGAACAAAAATAGCACCGAACGACAAATAACACTGCGAGAGCGCACCAAAATAGCCGGTAAAAATCAATAGACACCGAAATATCCCTAAAACAACAGCGCGGGCTGAAAACACCGGGAAGAGCACGACTTCCCAAAAATACGATTCTACTTATCTGAACTGATTAAAAAAACACCTGAAACGCGAGACGAGGGCTGTGATCCCGATAAAATCAAAACAAATGAACAATGCACTGTATGCAATATGCGGATGCGAATACAGTCATGCGTCGAAACATGGAGCCAGATACGGGACCCGGTTGGTCAAATTTTAGGGTGCAACACTCGGTAGTCCCCAGTGTCGAATCCACAATGCCAGGTCCCCACGAGTAGTTACTCGTTGTTTTGTTTTTCTATCTTCTGCATATGTCTTGCATCCAAGCATCATAAAGCATCATTTAGAATTCATGACATATCATGACCTGTCCTTTTGCATATCATCGGATCTAAGGGACACAATTTTTGGTTTTCTATATTTAAATACCTTTCACTGCGATTCTACGAGGATCATCATCCCTCAGTTCCATCTAGTGAAGATATTTAAATAGGGGCAACTGTTGCACCCCAAATTTTGACCCCTTAGATTCTCATTATCATTTTAGGAGCATACTCATGAATTTTCTAACCTTAACCCAGTGCAAGTCTGTCTTTGTCAAATTGCAGATGAATCAGGGTTTTCGTGCAGTCAAAATCGAAACTTCAGGGTTTGTGATTAGTCAATGTTTTAGGCTCATTCAGATAAGAAACAAGGTCAAGGGTATTATATAATGTCAATTGAAAAGCCAATGTGAGGTTGTTGCCCCAGAATTCAGAGCAATGCATTTCAGAGCACCCGATTAGGGTTTTGGACTAATAAAAGTCAACTGTAGTTTGACTTTGTTGTTGGAAGATGTTTAAATGGTGAGATTGTGATTCATGAAGTTCATATAGCTTAATAAAGTTCATCCAAGAAGTTTCAAAGGCTCAGGAGGCCCAGAATGTCAACAGGCGACTCGGTAATCACCGATCGGTCGTACGGTTGACCGAAAAGTCAACTCTCCAAATTTTAGGAATTGGAATCCAAGTTGTGAAACAAAGTTGTTCCTTATGTCATATTGGACTTGCATATCAATTTTCATGACCATTGGATCAAGGATGAAGGAGTAATGGAAAAATCGGGAAATTAGGGTTTTGAAAGGGGCTAAACCATAAATCTTTAACCACACATCCAATTGAGCTGGTTCAAAGCTCATTTGGAAGCTCTTGACAAGTCCTACAAAAGTCCATAAGTGGTCCATAATCAGAAAATGCATAGATTTTGAGTTATGATCAAATTCATTTCAAGAGGGGAAAAAGACTTAGGGAAATTTCATTTTTAAGTTCATTTTTTAGCAACTTTGGAGGGCTTTTTGACCAAGTTCCTTTGGGAAATTGAAACTCATGAAAACATTAATGTTTTAGAGCTATGTGAGGGCTTTCTAAAAAGTACTAGCACATCTCAACATGATTTGTGAGCTGAAAGTTATGGTCATGGCAAGTTGGTGGTTTTTCACTTTAGTCCCACATTGTCCAAGTTTCAAAATGCATTCTTTCATCAAAGTTGGTCAATCTCAGCTTATGAAACATGTTGTATCTGATATGTGGAATGTTTGTAGCATGAAAGAATCCAGGAATTATGCAGAACTTGAATTTTCAAAGCCAAAGCGAGTGGCTTGCAAGTTGTTTTGCAACTTGCATTCAAAAAGTAAAAATAAGCATGAGGTGTAAAAGTAAGTCTGAACCAGCCTTAATGCTATGCCTCTAGCCTACAATTAGCCACCAAAATTCATCATTTTTCTTGACTAAAGAGGCTTGCCTTGCAGCCAAGGAAACCATCCTAGGGAGGTTTCTTCCAAATGTGCCAAAACCTTTCTTCAAAGTGAAGAAATCCTCAAATCATCCCCTCACTCCACTTGCCTATAAATAGGACTCTCCCCCACCTCATTTTGATCATCAACAACATTCTAAAAACCAGAAGAAATCTCTATCCCTTTGCTCTTGCCTCAAAACTTCAAAATCACAAAATCTCACTTTTCACTAGAAAGCTCAAAAATCTGTCTTGGTGCAAAGGGCTGCCAAAAGCATTTCTCTACATTCCAACACCCCAACAAGCATCCATACAATCCCTAAATATGGTATAGAAGGTGTCTAAACCATTAAACCACCCAAAAACTTCACCAATCAAAAAGTTAACTCTTACACCAAGATACTTTGACCAAAAGCTACAAATCCTACCAAATCTTGTTCTAAGCACTTGCCTAGTGTTTTAATCATCCTAACACCTCTTATATATCGTTTTTCAACTGTACAAAGTCTTAGAATTCATTGGTGAGACCTATTTCTCCATTTGGCATCATAGTTGCATTTTGCTTAAAAGTGAAGAAAAGAGTCAAGGCAAGAAAGTAGATTGAAGTTTTCTGGGTTTCTTGGCTATTCTAGCTTGTTCAACAAGGTCTACAAGAGGTAAGTAGTTTGCCAACATTACCCTTTGCATCATTTTTCATGTCTTTGCATTTTTAAGCATTATGGAGAAATTTGAAGCTATGAACATGTAGCAATTTTCATGACATTTGGTATTGGATGAATGATTGAATTTTATGAATGTTAACATGTGTATTCAACTTATTCTTGTCAAGTTTTGCTATTGGTATGTTGAAATTTGGTGTTATGCTGTCCAAACAGTTTTTGAGTAAAATTGTTAGCTCATGTTTTGTTGCCTTCACACAAGTTTGGTGGATTTTTGATGTTGTTAATTTCTGGTGTCTTGTGTTATATTTTATGCTCAGAAATGTTACCCTTGGTTTGCCTCAATCTAGAATGTTGGCATTAGGTCACTAGCTTTGTTTTTGGTTTATACACTAGTCTTGTTTTGGGGATGGTTTTGGTTTTGCATTACTAAGTTGACTGCTGCTGGATGAATCATAAGCTGCTTGCATTTATGAGCCAGGTTTAAATTGGCTGCTAAATTTCAGTAGGCAGTATGGTGTGTATATTTGCAGTTGATGTTAGAAAGACATGAGGGCCATTGAGGGAAGGGTTGAAATGGCCTGCTGCTATTTGTTGGAGTTGGTTTTGCTTGAAGCATTATCCTACTGCTAGAAGCCCCGATCATTAGGAAACTTTAGGACAATTGTGATTTTTTTAGGACAAATTGGATTTATGTTTTTTTGATTTGAAACTTGTGTACTGGGGGTTGTTTGTGTGTCTGCTTTCAAAACCACCCTTTTGAATCCTTATGATTAAACTTCTAGCTGTGTTGTTCAAGAGTACCTTGCCAACTGTTGGATTTATGTGTGAGAGTGTGAACATACTTTGATTTTTGGAGCTGAAGCCACTATTCTGTGTGGCTGCTACAAGTCTTTTGTTTGAAGTCTTTGTTGTTGTTGCCAACTTAGTGTCCTACCATACATGACTGTGACCAGTCTATTTGGTTCTAGGGATTTAAACCTTTGTCCCATCTTGTAAACAGTTCAAGCAGTTTGTGGCAAGTTTAGGTTTGGCTGTTTTTAAGCTTATAAGTATTGATTACTAGAGGCTGGAATTCACACCAGGTTATGGATGTGGCTGTCATGAGGATAGTTTGTGGACTGGATGTGGCTGCCATTTGGAGATTGCAATGAGGGAATGTTTCTATTAAATAAGGAGAGTTTACACTGTTTTGTTGTTAGTCATGGTGGACTATTTTGAATTATGATGATTGCAGTTTAGGGTTCTAGACAGGTCTGCCACCAGATTTTTGGGCTTAAATGTGGCTTAGCTTTAGTTTTCCTTGGCTATTTCTGTTTTGCAAACCAGCAGCCATGGTATATTCATCTTGCTGTTATTAAAGATTGCTGGTTGCCTCTCTTTTTCTCAAGCTTATTAGTTTTCCTTAAAAAAAATCACAGCTGGTGTGACTCATGAATTTCAGTAACTTAGGTTATTGTCATCATCAACTTGAGATACTTTTTGTATGTGTTCATCATTGTTTGTGGATTTGGATGCTGCATCATGCCTGCTGTCATTACACAGTTTTTCTTATAATACCATTTCAAAACAATTTTGCAACTCACACCTCATTTCTCATTCTAATTGTGTTCTGCTTAAACTAACCGTTGAAATACATCACATATATCATTTGTAACATGTTCAAACCCTCATTGGAGTATTACAACAATTGGTTTATGTTTTGGATTTCAAAATGCATCTTTTAGCAAAGTTGCAACTTGACATGCCAATTTCACAAACTGATTGCATTGAGCTTCCTTTTGGACTTAGAATCATTCATCACCATTTATGTAAGCTGTGTGTGGCTTTGGTTTGGATTGAAAAGTTTTGGAATTGGAAATTCACCTCATCATGCATAATGCTCATAACAAGTACAACTCCAATACCATTTTCATAGCAGTTTTCTTTTTGGCATTAGTTGGTGTTCATACTCATTCAGTATCATAAATATGAGGTGTGTACATGATTGGATTAACCTGAAATCATTTTGAATTGAAACTGCCATGGTTCATGCATATCACTCATGTTAAAGTTGCAACTCACATACCATTTTTCACCACAGCATAAATTGAGCCTTATCCTTTACATACACTTATTCCTTATCACTTATATGTTGTGTGAACATAATTTTCTTGATTCAAAACTAGTTGTCATGAATGGTATGCTCCAAAATGCATTTTTTTAACAAAAATACCACTTGACATGTCACTTTCACAAACTGTTTGCATTTAGCTTGGTTTAAGTGTTAGAATCTTTCATCATCATTTATGTGAGCTGTGTGTATACTTGGTTTGGATTAAAAATGGTTGGATTAAGTTGTTCATAGCAAAATGCATTTCAAAACACACAAACACACCTGCTATCGAATTTTTTAGTAGGAGGAGAACCTCAGAAAAATAATGGCACCATCATGATCCTCATGTTTTTCTGGTCCAGTTACATATAAATTTTGTTGCGTTTGGTTGAGAAACGAGAAAGTTACGGTAGAAAACGTAAATCACCTTTTATGTGTTATGTTTGGCCCAGAAATTCAAAGTAGGTACTCTTATTAATTAAAGGGGTGGCTTATACAAACGGATGTATAGCCACCCCAGTGGTAAGCCCCTTATGCCAAACACGCCTTGTACCCTGCACGCATGAGTTCGACCCCTGAGGAGGGCAACTCTTTTATTAATTTTTATAATTTTTTACCAAACTTTGAAAATTCATAACTCTCTCAATTTTAATTGTTTTTCACCCGTTCTTTTTTCATCGTGTTCATCTTGATGTATACTTTCATGTCATATTTTTTATTTCCATGTTTGACAAATTTTTCATCTCTTTTAACTGTGTGCAAGTTATGTACTTTTTATGACCGTATTGACAGATGCAGATGAATTTTCCTTTGTTATACTTGTGTTTTTCCTGTAATATTTGTTTGCACTCTCATCCTTAAGTGTTTTATAACATGTTTAAAGTTTCATTTTTGGTTGTTACCATGTCCATGCTACTTTATCTGTTGAATTTATTTGAACTTGATATGTCGTCACACTTCCTGTTCTGCTTACCTGCTTTGACTGTCATCAATGCATTTCCACTCTTATCAATTTCATATGCTCATTTAATGGTTGTCACCATGGATGCATCATTATTATGTTGTTGCTTTTCCTTTTTATTTTTTCCCCAAGTGATGAAGCTTGTTAGCTCTCATCCTGTTACCTCCCCTGTCTACTTCCAAAGGAAAAGTCTGTCCATTTGACCCTCATGTCATGGATACATCTCTTATCCCTCTCTTGACTTTGTTAAGTCACTTTAACCCCAGATTAGAAGCCATTAGACTTTGCTTCAAGTCTAAGAAACCCACCTGTACTAGGTGTGTTCTTCAACTAGAACCCTAGGGAAGAGTTTGTCAAACTCCGTGTAAGAATCATCGTCATGATTTCTTACTTCCCCTTTTGAATATTACAACTTAGATTAGGGAGTTTTGTCCAACTCCATACAAACATTGTCATGTTTGTTCCCACTTGAACCTTGATCATAATCAAGTGTTCTTTATTCCTTGTGAGGTGAACTACGATTGCTCTGATTCTATCCTAGTTAGGATACGTAGGCAGAAGACGCGACGTCTTTGCGAGCAAACTTAGTGTATATAACTTTAGGTTTCAACTCATATCTTTTCCCACATCCATAGTACATTTCACACTTAGCAAGCAATCAAACAAAAGGTTAATGTAGAGTACTACAGATATTTAGGGTGCTAACACCTTCCCTAGGTATAACCAACCCCCGATCCCCGAATCTCTTAAGCGTTGTCGTTACATCGCGAAAAAGGTTTTTCTTTCTTTAGACCTTTCCTTTGGATAAAATAAAGTTCGGTTGTAAAAAGAAATAAGATTCAAGTTAATTAATAGCTTGATATCCAATTTTCACTGCAACAGCGAGATCTTGAAAGCAGTGGACACTGTTTTGCTCTAAGTTCATATACCATTTAAGAGAAGCACCACTGAAACTATCCTGAAAGCAATGGATGAGCAACTTCTGATTGTTGGTGTAAGCTGCCATCTTTCGGAAGTACATGACTAGATGGGCTCTTGGACATGAATGACCTTGATACTTCACGAACTCAGGAGTTTTGAACTTGGCAGGCAAAACAAGACCAGAAACTAGGCACATATTATCGGCAACGTCGAAGAAATCAGTACCTTCGATAGCTTGGAGTCTCTTGCTTATGATCTGAAACTGTTCACGGGTGATCTCAGGCTCAACAAAATCTTCCTGGTCTCCCTTTTGCCCACCGGCAGCATTGTACTCATAAGGAGGATTCTCAACGGGAGCTTGGACAGTCTGGTTAACCGTGTGGACCACAAGTTGGGCCTCGGTAAGGACAAGAGCTTGAAAAACCGGTCTGACAGTCTGACCAATCGTAGCGGCAGATGCAATAGGTGGAGAGTAGTTATGAGGTAAGCCAAACTCCGGCCAAGTAGAGGGTGGCGCTGGAACAAGAGGTGGATCAACACTTGAAACTTCCTGAATGACAGTCCTCTGAGGTGGCTCTCCTCTGGAAATCAACACTTGAAGCATCTCGGTAAGCCTGGTCATGCCTGCTTTCAACTCATCAATCTCCATTCGGATCTCCGCATTATGTTCCTCTTGTTCTGACATTTGGCGTCTATAGTTAACTCTAGTCTGATATCTGTGTCGAGGAATCAGCTTGACGACTCAACGGAACACTGGAAGATAAAGACAACTGGACATGAGAAACCTGGGGAAAGATGCCATGCAAGACATGATGCTAATGCACTGCAATAGTTTCAAGAACTTCAACGGTCGATTGCAAACATTTCTTTTTTTAAGAAAGTTGGAAACGGTTTTAAACTTTGAAATGTAGGACTTTTGAATTCGCAAAGGACTGTTGAATTCCTTGAAACTAGGAATGATGTTTTATGAATGTCATGCACAAATACACACAAACAACAAAGTCCTAGGTTAGAGGAACAATGAATGGAGTTAAGGTCTACCCTTCCCCAAAGGTATGTACTGTGGGGTAGTTGTACCTGCAGAACAAGGTTCTAAAGAGGTGCCCAAAGTCATCAGTCCATCTTTCGGATATTATCAATTTCCCAATTGACTCGGTGGTTAATAATATCCTCAAGAGAGCCTCTTTTGAGTGTAGTATCGCGTAGCAACTATTTTGGGATTACTCCTTCATAGTTCCCGCACTACGTCCTAGATAAGGCCAAAATGGTGTTAAGGTACTACGGTCCCCAGTATCACAGACTCCAATCGACAATAGTAAAAGTTTTCACGATTACTCGTTCAACCGAACCATTTTCGAAAGGGTCTCAACTGAGCGGTGATTCTCAAGTCAGCTTGGTCGGGATTCCACTCCCTATAAGCCTCGTCGAATATATCACCTTCCTATAATAATGTCACTCAAGTCCGGTGTAGGACTTATCTCACAACAAAGATACCCCAAGCAAGGTATAATATATATAGATAATAAAATAAAATAGAAATATCATACAATAAACAAAATAGGGGCAACCCTTAAAAATTAGGAGGGTCCCCAACAGAGTCGCCATTTTCTGTTGCGGTTAGAATATGATATCAAATTATTAATTAATTTGAATCGCATCTTTAGTTCACAATCGCTCTTTGATTTATCCGAAGGAAAAGGTCAAAAGAGGAAAACCTAATTTTGCATCGTAAAGACAATGCGGGGAGAGATCTAGGTAAGGGGTTGGTTAAGCTCAGGGAAGGTACTAGCACCCTAAACTTCTGTAGTACTCTACAGGAACCTTTTGTTTATTGTATGCTTTTTTTATTTTATTATCTACTTTAATATATATTGAGCTAAGGGATAGAGTGACCTAAAGACCTAAGGGTTAGTCCTAAGTTTACTCGGCAAGACATCGCATCTTGTGCCTACATATCCTAACGAGAATGGAATCAGAGTAATTGTAGTTCCCCTCGAAAGGGAGGTTAGAAACTTCTTGACTGTGGTCAAGGTTTCAAAGGGAGTAAACGTATCTTAAGGACACGCTTACGTGGAGTCTTGAAACTCCTATTTCTATGTTGAAAAGTTGAATTAAAATTAGGGTTAAAATTAGGGATTTCACGGCGGGAAACCCTAAAGTAGAGTACGACGATTCTTTGACCTAAAGCTAGGGTAAAGGGTATTTTCGTCCACGGCGGGACACCTAGGCTATTAGGGTTTAGAAGCTGTTGAAACTGGGGTTATAGACTCGGCGGTCAAACGGCTAAACCTAATTCCTTCGGAGGGAAAATAACGGTAAAACATGCAAACATGGCAAGATATTATATGGCATAAATTAAAATGCAAAAAGTAAAGAAAGCGTCGCGAAGATCACTCGCGTAAATTACAAATTCAAAAAAAAAAAGATAAAATAAAACCACGACCATGGCCTCGCGTAAATTACATCCATGGAACAAAATAAATTGAAATAAATATGAATCGGAATCTATGTATAATATGAGGAGAGAAACAAAGAACATTAGTGAAAAGTTAGACGGAAATATGGCAAACACAGTTTATATTAAAAGAAACATGAAAATGCAATTTGGAATTTTTATTATTGTTTTGTTAATTTTTATATTTTGTTTTTATTAAAATTTTAGTCTTAATTTTAAAAGGTTTTAATTTTTAAATAAACAAAATTTTAGTTTTAACTTTTTATCTTTAGAAAGTTTTAATCTTAATTTAAAAAGAAAAGTTTTAATTTTAATTTTTAAAAGAGAAAGTCTTAGATTAAAAAAAAAAACTCTAATCATAAGTTTTGTTTAAAAGAAGAAGTTTACATTTAAAAAAACTCGATAGTTTTACTTTAAAAGAATGTTAGTTTTAAAATTTTAAAGAAAGTTCTAGTTTAAAAAAAAAGTTTTAACCCTTTCTAACATGTTTTAATTTTTAATCTTTAAAACTTAATTTTAACATAAAAAAAAATGTTAATTTTAATACTTAAAAAAAAAGAAGGTTTTAATTTTAGGAGTGAGTTAATTTTAATTTAGTAAAAATGTTTTCACTTAACTATAAAAGTGTTTTAAACACTGTTTATTTATTTTAAAAAAAATTGCTAGTGGTTAGTGTTTTAATTAAGAAAAAGTTTTAAGTTTTTACTTACTGTAATTATAATCAAAAACTGGTTTTAGTTATAATTCACAAAAAGGGTTTTTTTAGTTAGAATAAAAAAAAAGTTCAAAAAATGAAATGGAGGTTTAATTATTTGGAAGAGGTTTTAATTAGGATAACAGAAAAGCTTACATTTCAGTTGCCGGTTGGTGATGCTTTCGCTTGTTCTTCGCCGACGGCAACAGTTCTCGACGAACTTCTTTGGATCTCTTTTCCTCTTTCTCAAATGGAGGTGATGATGATGAACTTCGAAGCTCTTCTGAACCTCCAGATCTTGACGGCCGCCGTTTTTCTTTTTGTCTCCTTCTCCCCCTTTTCTCAAATGCAAGTTTAAAAAATGAAATGGAGGTTTAATTATTTGGAAGAGGTTTTAATTGGGATAACAGAAAAGCTTACATTTCAGTTGCCGGTTGGTGATGCTTTCGCTTGTTCTTCGCCGACGGCAACAGTTCTCGACGAACTTCTTTGGATCTCTTTTCCTCTTTCTCAAATGGAGGTGATGATGATGAACTTCGAAGCTCTTTTGAACCTCCAGATCTTGACGGCCGCCGTTTTTCTTTTTGTCTCCTTCTCCCCCTTTTCTCAAATGCAACTCATGTTTATATAGATAACAAATTAGGGTTAACTCTAACCTAATGCCCACTTTAAATCCCAACAAAAAGTGAAGAAGGTGAGATTCAAACTCTCAACCTCTCACACTCACAACTTCTTACACACAGTCTCTTGCCAATTGTGCAATTTTGTTCATTCTAAATAAAGTGGCACTAGAAACTATGTAAAGGTAGGACAAATTTGGGGTGCAACAAGGGTATAGAAGGGGGTGTTACACATTGCACGAGGGAATACGTAGGCACAGAGCGGCGATGCTCTACCGAGTCTCTTTTCTTTGTCTTTTGTCCATTGACCTTTAGCGTAGATAGATTGATCACCTTTTTAGATAGACAACAATGCGTGGATCCCGTCGAGTACGACGAACGTGCGGGGTGCTCATACCTTCCCCTTGTGTAACCGACTCCCGAATCCAGACTTGGTTGCGATGACCTTGTCTTTCCCTTTTCCGTCAGGTTTTTCCGATCATTTCCTTTCCCTCTCTTTGGGATAAATAACGAAAGGTGGCGACTCTTCTGTTTTCCGCCGGGTGTTTTTCGCAGTTGCGATAGTTATGCCGCCGAAATTTCATTTCGATACATTGATATGATATTTTGCCGCGTCACAGTCCTTGCGTGTGATATTCCTCTTTTGTTGTCATCACATATAAACTGACTTTGAGTACATTATATTTACTTTCGTGTGTTAATTCGCTTTGATTATTTTGCACCCGAACTTGTTGCTTATTTCATTTTTGTGTTTTAATTAAATTAATTAATTAATTAAAGTTTGTTTAAATTAGTTAATTTTGATTAATTAGTTTTAATTAACTTGATTATTTGATTTAATCGAATAATTTCGATAATTAATCTTAATTACCTTAAATTAATTGATTTAACCAAATTTCAATCAATTAATTTTTTTAATTAAATATTGATCGACTTATTTCACCATCATTTCAAAGCCGTTTCAATATCATTTCAATAATAATTTGTTTCAAACTACCAATTCAATTTCATTCTTAATCACTTCAATTTTAAAACACTTCAAAATCATTTTTACTATTCAATCCGTTCAAACGCAGATCAAACATTTGACCCAACATCAAGCTATTTTCTAAATAAAATTCAAAATGACTAAGTTATACTTTGACCTTTAAAAAGACTATCCGGGTGAAAAGTCCAATAATAGTCCAGAGTATTAGGCCTAAGTAATAATCACTTTCAATTTATAAATATATTTTCTTTCTCTAAAAACCAAACACGTCACAATTTCTAATTTAAAAGAAAAAAATTATCTGGGTGAAAGGTCCAGTAATAGCCCCGAACACTAAGCTTAAGTAGTAATTGCTTACAAACTCAAGTGTTTGTCTTTCATTCAAAATACTTGTAACTATTCAAACACTTTCGCAAACAAATTGAAAGAAAAAGACTACCTGGATGAAACGTCCAGTCATAGTCTCGAATATTAGATCTAAGTAGTAATTGCTTGCAAGTCATGAATATTCGTCTTTCAAGGCTAAAACATACTAAAAATACATTAAACTTAATTTCTCACCCGCAACAAATTTTTGCAAAAGGATATTGTTTAATTCATTCTAATACGAATACGAACTAGTGCTTAAGTCTCTACTGCGAGCAAACAAGCCAATGTTTAACCGTTAGAATGCGACCTAAACATTTGTTCAATAAAAACAAACCAACAAACCGTAACGTTCCCCCGAACTATGAAGTTTTGAGTTCTTCATTGTGCCCGAATATATGTAAGAGCGAAACCCGCAATCTCGTCAATCTCCTTAATAAAAACATTTTTTGCGACCCTTTTTATTTTCTTTTTGCAAATTTTATTAATCGAAGAAAACAATTAACATTAGCTAACATTCAATCACAAATCTAACTAAAAGGTTTCCGTTGAGTACAACGAGCGTGAGATGTGCTAATACTTTTCTCTAGTGTAATCGACTGTCGAACCTGAATATGATTGCGATGACCATTTTCTTTTTAAGGGTTTTATTCATATTTTTCATTTTTTATTAAGATAAATAAAGTTTGATGACGACTTTGATCAAATTATTTTTTCCGCAACTTTGCGAAATATCGTATTTTTTCGAGATGCGACATGTTATTGTTTAAATCTCTTAAAAAAAATTTGTTCGAATTTGTATATCAAAGTCTATTAAAAGTTAAAAGGATATTAGAAAAAAAAAAAAGAAAAACGTATTTATATTTGATTTAATATTTTAAAATTTAGGAAATAGAAAAAAAGAAACATAGCGTTATTAACAAATGAGAAGGAGAAGTTGGTTAGCAATTAGCATCGTCTTCTCCAAAACAAGATCCAGTATTATAATTGATTCACCGAAGAAGAGAAAATGATTGATTTGAAGTAGTAACTGTATCGTAATTAGTAAATGGGCTGGGGAAGAGGAATATTCGAAGGTTCGGTAGTGCTGGGATGTCTGTGTTCACTTGGCTGGGCAGGTCTATGGTTTTTGAACCGTCGTCTCTACAAAGAGTACGAAGAGAAACGAGTCCTCGTTCAAATAATCTTCAGCGTCGTCTTTGCATTCTCTTGCAATCTTCTTCAGCTTGTCATCTTCGAAATCATTCCCATCCTCTCCAAAGAGTCAGTAAATTAACCTAACCTAACTTTTCATTTTTAGTTTCTGGATTTCAATATTATCATGTATGGTTTGATTTATAATTTTTTATGTAGGGCAAGAGTGGTGAACTGGAAGATTGACTTATTCTGTTTGATTCTATTGTTGGTGTTTCTTCTGCCTTATTATCATTGTTACTTGATGCTTAAAAACAGTGGTTTCAGGAGTGAAAGGGCTGCTCTTGGGGCTCTTTTGTTTTTGTTTGCTTTTCTGTATGCTTTTTGGCGAATGGGAATTCACTTTCCCATGCCATCTCCTGATAAAGGTTTCTTCACTATGCCTCAACTCGTTAGTAGAATTGGAGTCATTGGTGTTACTGTCATGTCTGTTCTATCTGGTTTTGGTGCTGTAAACTTGCCGTACAGTTATTTATCACTTTTCATTAGAGAGATTGATGAAATTGAGATCAAGGCTTTGGAAAGACAATTAATGCAGTCAATTGAGACTGCTATATCAAAGAAAAAGAAAATTATTCTCGGTCAAATCGAGATGGAGAGCAACCAAGGATCTGAGGAGGTTACCTTTTTATCTTTTCATACTCCGTGTTTTTGATTCATGGACTTTTTTCAATGTTGTTTTTATCTGAACTTGTTTGCCGCAGAGGTTAACTGCCAGATCATTTATCAAACGTATTGTTGGTACAGTTGTTCGATCTGTGCAAGAGGATAAAAAAGAGCAAGGTTAGTTTGCTTTATTTCTTGAACAACCCATTTTAAGCTTCTGCTTTAGAGATCTAAATTTTGCTGATTATAGTATTAAAGAATTACATGATCATCAATATATAAAGCAAATCAAAGCTGTGTTTTTTTTTTTTAATTATTACAAAATGGTTTGCATGTATTATGTGGTTGGTTGGAGACTAATGTATAAGTTTTCGAGGATAATCTCTTACCAACTAATATCACTTATTTGGGAAAGGTTTTTTTTATAGTGTTAACTAGTAATTGAGTAGGGAAGAAAGGGAAGCTCACACCAAACGAGAAGAAGGAATGCCTTATTGATGGGTTTTGGACAATGGTTACACATAGATTTAGAAAACATACTCATCCAAGACTTAGCAACTTTCCAACCATCTACTGATTCTGCCTCAAATCCTATATATAGTATTAGTCACCTCCCTTTACTAACTGACGAGCAAAAAATCAACTAACTAAAGACATATCTGTTATTTTTGTAGCTTCTCTATGGTGTTTCGTTTAGTTTTCACGGGTTCCTTTGTGGTGATTGGCCCTTCCCTAGATCCCACTACAACAGGAGTTCTAAAGCAACAATGACTTTGAAGTGGGAGAGTAGGGAGTCTTTAGAAGTTACTGTTTTGTGCCTAGGAGGTCACGGTCAGAAGTTTGAGTCGTGGAATCAAGGTCTTGTAAATACAACATTAGATTGTCTCCATTAGACCCATGACCCACAAATTGGTCCGAGCCTTCTCTGCTCTCCCCATGACTGGAGCTTCATAGCTTTTGTTATTGGATATTTAGAGAGATTGGATTCCATTGCTCAATTCCTTAGTGTTTCCTTTTTATCAAAATGGTGCTGTCCCTCTTTATAATTAATTAGTTTGTTATTTTTAATAGTAATTTAAGCTTGGATCTTTAGTAAGGTCCGGTAAGTCAGAATATTCTATTTAAAGAGATTAGCACTTGTATATTCTTAATAATAATATATCAAATTATTCAGCTTTGATATGGTATCACGAGCTCTCGTTCGAGAGGGTCTCGTTTCCGCATAAAAAATCCTAGCCGCCTTAATTGCGGTTCTTTGGTAAAAACCCTAGCCACCTTAATTGCGGTTCTTTGGTAAAAACCTAGTCACTTTTCATTGTGGCACTGTTTTTTGATACTGTTTCAGGTACAGTCGTGCACTATTCATGGTACTGTTCCGCATTGTTCATCACTGCTCTCGTACTGTTTCGCAGTACTGTTCATCGTCACTGTTTGAACAGCTGCGTATATCTCCATCGAATTCTCAACCTTGCACTCGCTTGTGGTTTTTTTACTTGCATTTGTTTCTAAACTTTTTCAATTGCTAACAATAAAGATGAAACAAATGCTTACAAGTCTGAATGAGAATTACCTATTATTTCTCAAAACTCACCTATATGAACCTTTATTGGAAAGATCGGATATGCGAAACCGAATGGAATGATCTCGATGAGAGAGTAGAATCAATAAGGTTCCCAATCAATTATTCAAATAAAAGCCACTTAAGATGAACCAGTCTACAATGCTTAATTGAGGATAAAATTTGAATTGACAATATATCAAACAGTTTGTGTGTTAACAATATATCAAACACTTGGCCTACGAAACACACCAAGTCAAATTTCCTTTGAATTTGTAGTGCAAATTTTTTTCTCTCACTTGCAATCGAAGTGATTGCAATGGTTTTATACAACTGTTTTAAACACTACGAATTCAATCGAAATATTGCTAACAATTGATTTCACACAAGCTTCAACAATATAAAAGTAAAGAGAGAGAAAAAGACACCCGATTTGTTTAGGCAATTCCCCTTTCGTCCTCACTTCGGGTACGTCTGCCATCAATTCTAAATTAGAATTGAGATATGTATAAAATCTGTGTGCAATATTCAGTACAAGAGAAGTCTTAGTTAACCAACAATATAACCCAATTGTTGAGGTTGAATCTAACCACTTCTCTCCCCTTGATTCTGGCTGAATCAAGTGCATCAAACACTTCGAACAAACCTCCGGTTACCGCTACTCACTTGACCGAACCTTCCGTTCTTCAAGTCTTTCATTCGTCTGATTTCGATCGCAAGATGCTTGATCCAAAATCTTCCAAAGCAATCCTCCGGTTACTGTTACTCCCTTGACCGAACCCACCGTTCTTCAAGGCTTTCACTCGGCTGAATGTGTGATGCGAAGACTTGTGCAAAAATTCTCAATTCTTTCAAGATCTTGGAAGACAAAACCCCAATGGTTTTATCGAAGAAAATCCCACTGAATCTCTACCCAAACTTGATTTACAAATCATACGTTTGAACGTTATCATTCTTGACAAAGCACAATCAATAAAGATGATTTTGTGTGATTATTGATGAATGCAATTGTGAGAGTGAAGATGAAGAGTAAGACAATGTATTTTTCAATTTTCTTCTTATTTTTCAAAGTGATGCATATGAGTATATATATGTATGTATATGAATGAGTAAAGAAAAACTGAGTTTGGGAACACAGACACAGAAAAATGGGTAAACACGCGCGAGCTGTCGACCTCTGGCATTTATGTGTCGACCTGAACAAGGCAGTGGCCAAAACTGCATAAAACTTGACCCATGCGTTGACCTCCAGATGCCATGCGTCGACCTATAGAGTAGGCGCATGCATGACTGAAAATTTTAAAGATTCTTCTTACAGTGTGAGTCAAGTGTGAGTCAACCTGTAGGGGCCCATGTGTCGACTCTGGGTAGGCGCATGCAAAGCAGAGAGTTTCAAAACCTTTTCCTTTCAGTGTGAGTCGACCTATGACTCTAAAAATGACCCAAAAACCCATTTTTGACATTGTGTATGATCCTATATGTCTAATACATGTATAAGGAAGGATCTTTATGCACGTTTGCAAGAGATGAATGCACGACTTAGACAAGGTGATACTGTCCAATATACACAAATACTTAATATCCTAGTTTTGACATCATTAAAACATAGTAAAAAGGAACCTTGCCCTCACAAACTCAACCACCACTACCATCACACTATTAAGATTTACATCTTCCAATTGCCCTTAGGAAAGATACGAGAAAATGTACCAAACAACCACTTTACCCTCTATCCAACTACCTATGTTTTAAACACGTTTCACCTATCCATAAAGCCTTCCTTACAAATCTGAACACTATAAAACTACCTACCTCTCTATCTGAGGCATTGTCTGACAGGAAATAGGAGCAAGCCATGGATTTGGAGATGGAGGCACTGGAAAAGAACAATACTTGAGAATTGGTTTCTTTACCAAATGGAAAGAAACCCGTAGGGTGCAAGTGGGTATACGCTGTTAAATACAAGGCAAATGGATCGATTGAGAGGTATAAGGCGATATTGGTAGCCAAAGGATTCACTCAAACCTATGGAGTAGATTATTCAGTGACATTTGCTTCAGTTGTAAAAATGAATACAGTTAGGGTGATATTATCTTTATCAGCTAATTGTAATTGAATTTTACATCAATTTGATGTGAAGATTGTATTCCTTCATGGTGAACTTGAAGAAGAAATCTACATGGATGTACCTCCTGGGTTCCGTGAAAATACTACCACCAACACCGTGTGCAAGTTAAAAAAATCTTTATATAGGTTAAAGTAATTGCCACAAGCATGGTTTGGAAGACTCACTAAAGTTATGATAGGTTTGAGCTTCAAACAAAGTCAAAGAGATCTTACGTTATTTATCAGACATTCTGAAACAGGGGGAGTAACTGTGTTATTGGTATATGTGGATGATATTATAGTCACATGTAATGGTGTGGAAGGACAACAATTGTTGGATATACACTTAGTCAAGGAATTTGAGATTAAATCCTTGGAAAAATTGAAATATTTTATGGGAATTGAAGTTGCCCACTCTAAGAAAGAAATTTTCATATCTCAACATAAATACATTACCGATCTTCTGCAAGAAACTGGCAAGACAACATGCAAACCTACAAATACACCGGTTAATCCAAGTGTAAAGTTGGGAAATGCAGAAGAAGATATTGCGGTTGATAAGGAAATGTATCAGAGATTAGTCGGAAAACTTATATACCTCTCACATACAAAACCTGATGTTGCTTTTGCTGTTAGCTTAGTCAGCCAATTCATGTACCAACCGAAGGAGATTCACTTACAAGCTGTGCTCGGAATTGTACAATATTTGAAAGGAACACCTAATAGAGGAATCTTGTGACTTGGAAAAGTAAGAAACAAAATGTAGTATCGAGATCTAGTGCTGAAGCAGAGTTCAGGGCAATGACACAAGGGATATGTGAACTAATATGGCTGAAATCAATATTAGAAGATCTGAGGATAAAGTGTGATGAACCAATGAGACTTTATTGTGATAATAAGTCGGCTATCAGCATAGCTCATAACCCAGTGCAACATGACAAAATTAAACATATTGAAGTTGATAGACACTTCATTAAAGAAAAACTAGACATTGGTCTTATTTGCACTCCATATGTGTCCTTCCAAGGCAACCTTGCAGATCTATTGACAAAAGAGCTTAACAACAATAACTTTGAAGAAATTGTTTCCAAACTGGGAATGATAGATGTATATTCACCAGCATGAGGGGGGCTGTTATAAATAATTAATTAGTTTGTTATTTTTATTAGTAATTTAAGTTTGGATCTTTAGTAAGGTCCATTAGGTCAGAATTTTCTATTTAAAGAGATTAACACTTGTATATTCTTAATAATAACATATCAAATTATTCAACTTTGATATTCATGCAAATCAATATTACCGTGTGTAAATATGATTGGGGTTTGAAAGCAAAGTTTGCTCAAAGTTCGGGGTTTAAGTGATTGTTTGTGAATGCTTGTCCTGAAGATACATTTAATAATGATACATCTGATTGTATTTTTTTATTTTTCGTTAGTTGTTATAAAATTGTCAAATACAAATTTTAAAATTTTCTTTTGTTAAATTTGAAGATATCAAAGGCATGGAAGCAGAGGTTCTGGCTTTAGAAGAGCTTTCAAAGCAATTGTTCTTGGAGATCTATGAGCTTCGTCAAGCAAAAGTTTGGCTCATTTCCCTGACTCAATTTTTATTTTGTTTGGAATCTGCAAATAGATATATTAAATTTGTTGATATTTTGCTTTGCAGTAATCAACCCTCACATCACAAACTACTTCTCGATGAATTTCACATTTAAAATAGTGATGGACTATGCTTTGATAACACTTAAAATCCCAAAAGGCTTATGTGAAAGAGCTTTTTATTGATATTAATTAAACAATCATGTCCCCTTTTAAGAGAAATACTTGTATGGAGACACACTTAAATTCATATTCTTAGAAGCATCTAATAAAAAAAGAAATTTTTTTAAATTTATTTAAAATTTAATTTTTTATTTATTTGGAATCATGAGGTGGTTGTGATAGTAAGGAGAGAGAAAATTTTATTTTTACTTTTTAATTAATAAAAAATTGTGATTGACTGTGTGTATAATTACGTATTATGGTTGTTTCTATCTAAGAATTTTCTCCCCTTTTAAAAGTGTTTGGACTTTTGCTTTTGGTTTAAATATGTTTTTGATCCCTGCAAATATACAATTTTTTGCTTTCAGTCCATGTAAAGTTATTATTTTGTTTTTAGTCATTGAAAATATTTCACTCTTTGCTTTTGTTCCTCAGTGTTTCATCTTAGTCCCTGCATAATTTATTTATGTTGGAATTGATCCATGTAATATGTAGAATATTTGATTTTACTCCCTCAAAATATGCACTACGTATGGACCAATTCCATTATGAACAAAATTTTGCCAAGACTAAAACAAAACACCATGGTTCATAAGCAAAAAGTAGTATACATGCAAGGACCAAAATATATTTATTCCTATAATTTAAATCCTTCTTAATCACTCTTCCGTTATAAAAGTGTCTCCTAGATAAGCCCTTTGGAAAGTAAGGCTTGCAATAAGGTTTTAAGTTCTTGATATGAACAGTGATCCTAGACATTATCAATACTAACAAAGCAATAATGCAGTGAGATGATTAAATTTTCCACAAAGATCTGTTTCTTGATTGCAAACTATTTGGTTCTAGTTCAATATAGAAGGGTACTTGTCTTGAATGCAAAATTGGTGCCGCGTTGCAACTGTACATGATTTTTCAATGAGGTTTTCTACTTAAGGGTTTTGCAGCTGCTGTACTGTGAAACTCTAAAGATAAAAAACATTTAACTCCCAAGGACGCAAACTATAACTATCTTCACCAAAAACTGTGGCATTGCCCGTTAAAAAATCTGGAAAGCAGTGAGACTTATTCTGACGAATGCATGTTGTAATCAATGATAAAATTATGAGACTTATTTTGTATAAGAAAATCCAACTTCATCTTCGATATTCTATAAAATATAATGTGAATGAACTTTGTTGCACTTTCTCATATTTTCAACATAAATCTACTTACTGTGAAAACCGTTTTCACTTTGCAGGAAGCTGCTGCATATTCTCGAACTTGGAGAGGACATATGCAAAACCTACTAGGTTATGCTTGTTCCGTTTATTGTGTGTATAAAATGATCAAGGTATTGGACAGCATAAACTGATATTTTATATGCTAGAATTAGGGTATGTTGGAAAAACTAATGCTTGTAATGATGGATTAGAGCTTTCTTAAGGTATAATTGGCTCGGAAGCAATGTATGGTAAATCCCAAAATCCATTTGCTGAATGATGCCAAACTAAAGATTCATTTGTTTGATAGCAACATGTTTTCAATTCATTCTTCATGATTTGAATATATGTATCTAATTATGTTAGGATTCCAACTCATAAATTGCAGCCCAAATAAAGCTCGTGATGTGGGTTGATGAAATTTACCAAAATATTCATGTATTTGAAAATACAATTAAGTAACAGCTTAGTATAGTCCCCAAACAAAAATTAGGATAAATACAGACTGCACCCTGAGGTTTGGACCATTTTCATGTTTGGTATTCTTTATTTTGTTACCCCTAACCTCTGTGAATTATGGTAAACTGTGAAATTGTTAAGTGGGAAGTTAGACTCGATGGATGGAGCACTAATTATGTGGGTCACATGGTAAGGGTAACATGTTAACAATACCACTTTATGTAAGGAAGTTCAAGGGAGTTACAACTTTACAAAACAAACTATTAATATAGACCAAACTTCTGGGGTGTAATATTTTCTTTAATAAAAAACTGAATGGAAGCACTTGTGTAGTTCAAATTTAAACTCCAGGTTTATTGATGCTAGTGCTGTCTTGCATCAGATAAATTTAAAAGTACCTGGATAAAGATCTGGCATGCTATATCAATAATTAGGAATCTCACCACCTTAAGCTGGCATGCCTTTTCTATATATAATTATGAATCTAAGCACCTTAAGCTTCCTTCTGTCTTTAATATCTGAATTGAAGGAGCTAGGTGAATTTAGTTAAAGAGGAATTGTATCATTTTTAAGTGAAGAGAAAAAGTTTATTTCTTGTCATTTTTTATACTTTTTGGAAAGACTCCTTTTCCTCCTATATCACTCTCCTTTTCAATTTAGTCTAAACAATAATTGTTGATATTTAAATTAGGATACTACTAACTTGTGCCTTAAGGGCACATGTTAAAAAATGTATAAATAGAAAATTTGTATCGAGAAAAATAATAAACTCATTATTTGTAATCTTGTATTAATTTCAATACACAATTTCCAATAAACTTTTACTATATTTATCTCTTAACTTGTGCCCTTGGGGCACAAGTTAGCATTACCCTTTAAATTAATGTGTTATGAGTCCCACATAGGATAATATATGGCATGAAGATGTGCTTATAAGTGAGGGCAATCCACATCCTACAAGTTGGTTTTGTAGGGTTGAGTTAGAACCAAACACATTTCTTAACAATATGGTTTGTATTTTGTATTTGTATGTATAGGGATCACATATTCGCTTATTCTCTAGTATTCGTTTCTTGAATATTCTAATATTCTATTGTAATTAAAAAACTCTTGATTGTATGGTGGTTTCTTGAATATTCTAATATTCTATTGTAATTAAAAAACTCTTGATTGTATGGTGATTTGTTTTTTAACCTATATAATGGAACCTCCGTGGTGTAGTTGATACTCTACTTTGTAACTATAGTGCATCACTCCTTAATCATTATCCTCTACTGTACATTTATGATAACGGTGAATACTTGATAAAGTTAATTTGGCAAAATTGTAGTTCTTTTTTTTTTTTTAATATCTTTTTTTCATGACTGAACATATGTTGATAGAGGGATAGAGGGAGTTTCATATTACGTGATTTGTGTGAAAAAAAGTCTAGTGACACTCATAATGGGATAGAGGGAGTTTCATATTACAGTGCTGAAAAGTTCAATTGAGGCTTGACTGAACATATGTTGTTTTTCCCAATTTGTGACATTTGGTGATATTAGCAGTGGTAGTATTTTGCTGGAGTATTTCTCTAGTGAGTTTTTATTATTTTTGAATTTGTAGTCGTCAATATGGCTAACTGATTAATTATTTTTTTGCAGTCATTGCAAAGTGTTGTTTTCAAACAGGTAAAGATCATATATCATTATTAGTATTTTCCAAATATTATTACTGCTTTCCAGCTTTTGGACTGACTCTTATACTGTCAGTGTACTTGATGATAATATGTTTCTATTATAGGCTGGTTCAGTTGACCCCGTGACAAGAATAATTAGTATATTCCTACAATTTTTTGATATTGGAATAAATGCAGCCTTATTATCTCAGGTAAGCGTCCAATTGCATGCCATTCTTTTTTCTGGAATAAATGACAACGTGTCTCTAAAACCCAATGCGTTCTTATTTAAAGATCAAATTAATTTCTTTTTCTTCCGTATTTTGTAAAGAGTAATATACTTATATAGGTATGAGACGAGGTTATTGAGCTGGCCTTCTAGTTACACTACACATGTCCTAAATTCACGAGGGTAAATATGTCCAGTTTAATTATTAAATACAATTAACTTTAGTGCAATCCATTGCTATAATCTTCGGTTACTCTCCCAGTTCTTCTTTCGCTTAATTGGTGGGCGTCCTAATAGAATTTATAGTTCATTTGTTGTTGACTCATGCTAGATTTTGTATGATATTAAATGATTTGATGTTGTATTTATCTATAACTTTTCTGCATTTATTTTACAGTATATTTCCTTGCTATTCATTGGAATGTTGGTTGTGATATCAGTGCGTGGATTCTTAACAAATTTAATGAAGGTATTTATGCTGCTTTCATTTACCTACTTTTTTCCATTTGATGTTTCTTAGATAGTTGTGTTACTATTAGCATGTTATACTGTTAAACTGTCTCTTTTCAATCCTTTATTGCGGAGTGGACCCCTGGGGCCATTTAGGAAATACTTAATAGCTTCCTTAACAGGAAGCTAATATTATATGCAATAATAATGTAAATCTGTGAAAAATTTTCAAGTTGAATTTGCATAAAAGCTGAGATAATCTACAAAAGAATAAAATATGATATTGGAAAGTAAACAATGCACGTTCCTGGCATGAATAAATGAATAATCTACCTCTTTTGGTACTAAACAACCTACTCAAAGTCCCAAACGATATTGATATGCATTTACAGTTTTTGTAAAAATATTTTAAAAGAAAATCATTAAACATAAGGGAAAATATAAAACACACATGCTTATCATCAGTCTCCAGCAGCGATATGACCCTTCATAAAAAAGCCGCTCTCGCAATGACTTATATGATCAAAATGTCCACTTCGACAGAATGGTAGAACCTCTATTATGAGATGTCATTCTCATCAACACTGAAATAATGCTTATAGTACGAAAATAACAAGGCTTATAGTAAGAGCCACAATTTAACTACTTGACTTCTTATGATGACTATATTTATTTTTTTGAATTTCAGTTCTTTTTCGCTGTTTCAAGAGTTGGAAGTGGATCGTCTAGCAATGTTGTTCTGTTTTTGTCTGAGATAATGGGAATGTATTTTCTATCTTCTATTCTTTTAATCAGGAAAAGCTTAGCAACCGATTACAGGTATAAGTGTGTGCTTGGTTTACTGTTCCCAATCTTTCAGAACTGGCTTCTTTCCAGAATAAACTTTTTTGTTCCTTTCTTGTTTATTGGTTTTGGAATGTGCAATGAGTTCGCAAACATGGCCTATGTAGTAATTAATATGTGTGTTGGTTATGTTTTAATTGATTGGGTTGTAGAACATGTCCAGCAATTCTGCTTAATCAGAATTACAGAGTTTGTGGGGTTTGATATTTACATATGGCTGGGGACAATATATGAATATTAGGGTAAGAAAGGTTACTTTCCAATATATGAATATTAATCATAATGTTAATAAGCGTAAAGGAGAGAAAAATGAAAACATTAGGTTAGTTCCATCTTCCTAGATAATATAAATGCAAGAGTGAAGATAAAAAGAAACAAAAGAATGGACAGCACTGGTATTGTTTCAGTAAATCTTTCAATCCTATTTATATCTATACAATCAGTTTACTACCTTTCAGTGTTCAGAAATCAACTCTAAGTTGTCGCAGACCTAAGTAATGTTTCGTCTTGGTTGTATGTGGCACTTGTCATGCCTTGAGTATTCAAATAGTTATAATTTCACAAAATTACCTAGGATGATCATCATTTGTCTGTCTTGATCATATCTGATCTAAATTTTTTGACAGGATTATTATTACAGAGGTAATGGGTGGCGATATCCAATTTGACTTTTATCATCGGTGGTTTGATGCAATTTTTGTGGCTAGTGCATTCCTTTCCCTACTTTTACTATCTGCACATTATACATCTCGGCAAATCGACAAACATCCCATTGATTGTGAGTGTAACTTTACCACTTAAATAAATATGAACTAATCTTATAAGCATTTTGTTATAGATTTTGCTGCTAGATAATGAATCACTTACTATATTTGTTGTTTGTAAAACAGGAAACATATACTCCCTATATACATGTATAGTTTCTACTGCCACTGAAGGTATGATTCAGTCCTCTATACATGAAGGTTCGAACCTTCTGGATGGGTGCATTTAAGTTTATTTGTTAACTGATGGGGAGTAATTGCTATTTTCATATGCCAGCGAGTAGCTGGTTAAAAATCCACGCTGGAATAGATTTCTCATGCGTCAGAGGGTTGGTTATTGTTTGTAATGTCAACATATATGCACATACTGCCAAACTCATCACTGAATGTAGATTTGCTTTTGCTCTTTCTTGAATATATATAATGAATTGGATGTGAATAGTTTTTGCACTTGGCCTGGGATTGGTGTAACAATTCTGGTATTGTGTAACAATCCGTATAATATATATAAAAAATAATATCAACAAGTGTTAATTTTTTTTGGTATTGTCATAAGATAAGTGCCTAACAACATCTTTATGTATACATATATAAAATAAAATACAACACATGGCAAATGTCATACAATAGTGCCTAAACAAAAATATAAAAACTATGTACAATATCTACAATTGTACAAAATTCACAGCAGAAGACCACAATAAATGCTTCCCTTGAAACATTAATACACAACTCCTCTTGTGTACTAAATATGCAAACAACACTTGAAGAACAACAACAATATTGAGGTGAGATAATAATTTCAGTGAGTTCCTTTATCCTATGGGTTCACTCAGCTCTACAGGGTTTTAATCAAAATCTTAACTCAAGTCTAAAGGGAAAAGACTTAAATAAACAAAATGCTCAATGTATTGAAACATGTCTCTTGAGTTTATCAACTCAAACAATCACTAATTAGAAATCATACCAAGGTATCTTTCCCTAACTAATTCTACGTCTAGGATTATTGACACGGGTCACAAATCCTTGTATCATACTTTGACTTTCTTGAACACTTCAATTTTTCTATGGGACTCTAACCCATTTGGTTGCACTATGAGACTCTAATCCATTTAGTTGAACATATGAGACTCTAACCCATTTGGTTGAACATATGAGGCTCTAACCCATTTGGTTGATGCGAAGTATCAGTGCATTCATTCCAATCTTACTCTATATAAGTATTATGACTTGGATGACATAATCAAGGGTTGTTTTTGATTACGTGATTAGATATGACATAACATGATTATTTCTACAATCACAAGGCAATCACATTCACCTTCATCACACAATCGCAACACATGTTTCATACAAAGCATCTCCCTCTCAACCATGACGATCATCCATCCATGATACTCACCTAGGTATCATATCGAATAAACGTCGCCGTCTAATGTTATCTAAGTCATACTAGTAACTTGAATTATCTTTCTAGTCCATTTACATAGTTATAAACCTAGATTTCCTCACTCATCTTCATAAGGTTTTAAACATGTTATTTTTCATTCAATGCAACCATATAACCACATACATATACTTTCCAATTCAATACATTCAATCATAATGTTATACATAAAACACATAACATAATATGAGTCATAAACATTTCTAACCAATTCATAACATGTACATTAGCATATCACAATGTCATACATGAACACACATAATAGCATAACATGTCACAATAATCCTAGGCACATCCATCTCACAACTCACTCATCGTTATCTTAGGTCATTCAAGTTATTATGCACAACAAGTCAACATAATCAAGCATTTTTGGTTGGTTCACGACCTCCCATCACCATGCAATAGCTCATTAGATTAGCCTTCTAATGACTATAGTCTCGTACCCATCTGATTCTCGATTCATGAGTTATGGTGGAAACAACAACCATAATATTCACATTCACTTCAATTTCATAACTATCCTATTCACCAATGGTATATGTCCATGTTTATACTTCATTATTAAATAGAGCATTGAAATATATTTTCAACGCTTCCGACCGTGCCTCGATCCGAGTTATGGTTTTCGAGTTATGATGAAAACAAGAACCAAAATATTTTTTTATGTGCTGTCATGCTCGTCTGGCGAGCCGAGGGCCAGATAAGTTATTGGCAACACACCCTGTGCTTTCTTGGAGAAGACCCATTGAGACCAGCTCGCTTGGCGAAGCTGACAGAACCTAGAAAGTGTAGAAACACACCAGAAAAGAGAAAATGACCAATTTCTTCAACACCCATCAATATATAGCATCCCTTGATACCAATTAACTTTTTTTTTAAACACAAATAGGAAGGCAAAACAACATGACACCACCAACAACAACAACAGTCAAGAGCAATAACAATTTCATGGTTCAATACACAAAACTCTAACTTAATCTTTTCATGATTTTTCTCCCAAAGCTAAACTATATATGGAACTCACCTCAATCCAAGAAAAAGATGAATAAATTGAGATGGGGTTGATGATGATGATGATGATGATGATTTTATGAATTCTTCTATTCTTCTTCCATGATTTTCTTCTTCTTCTTTCTTCCTTCCCATTTTCTTCTCTTTCTTCTCTTTTCTGATACTTCTCTTCCTCTCTTATCTACTTCCTTTCTTTTTCTTTTAATTTTCCAATATATATATATATATATATATATATATATATATATATATATATATATATATATATATATATATATATATATATATATATATATATATATATATATATATATATATATATATATATATATATATATATATATATATATATATATATATATATATATATATATATTTACAATCACACATAATCTCCACCATTTATTTTAAAATCTAATGGCTCAGATTCATTCTCATGTTATTATATTTTACAATCACACATAATCTCCGCCATTTATTTTAAAATCTAATGGCTCAGATTCATTCTCATGTTCTCACATAAAAATTGTTTTCTCATAGGATATATATATATATATATATATATATATATATATATATATATATATATATATATATATATATATATATATATATATATATATATATATATATATATATATATATATATATATATATATATATATATATATATATATATATATATATATATATATATATATATATATATATATATATATATATATATATATATATATATATATATATATATATATATATATATATATATATATATATATATATATATATATATATATATATATATATATATATATATATATATCAATTGATATTTTATCTTCTAGTACCAATTGATCAATTATTAATGTTACAAAAATATCTCTTCTTGTACTTATTAATAAAGACCAGTCTATTTTAATAGGGATTGATCTCTTCAGAGTTCACTAGTTACTCTATTGGTCTCAACTGACAACATTTAGAGCACATAGGAGCTCAAATTGTTCCAACTGACAAAATATATATTACCTAGGAACTCAGTTGGTTTTAATTGACAACTAATTGATCATATAAGGATATATGGAATATTACATTCTCCCCCTCCTTAAATTGAAATTCGCCCCCCAATTTCCTCCACTCAACAACTAGACACTTCTTGCATCACCGTCCCAGGTCAACACTTGACTTTACTTCAGTTTAATCCTCTACCTACTTAATCTTCCAACTTGTTTTCACTGGAAAAATTCCTTCTTTCACAAACTCTCGAAACTTCCTAGTCTTAACCATATTTCCATTCCAAAATTTGATTAACTTCTAACATTACTCCTACTTAGTTCATCTGACATTCCATTCTAAATCACTTGGTCACAACTTCCTCCGGAAACCACGTATTCCTTTCTCGTACTAAGTCACACAAAACATAACCCCGACACCTTATCTTGATTTGGATAATCGATACTCTTAGAACGTCATGAGATCATTTAATGATTCCTTAACTACACGCAATCTTGATTTCTCTTCTCTTACAATTCCTTCAGCAATTAAGACAAACTTTATAATCCATCTATTGATATTCTCATCAACTTCACTTGACCTAATACTATATACTGCAAGCGCCTACACTTGATTCTTCACTTCTCTCGTAATACTTCAATAAGATAGCACACGACAAGAGATTGTCTTGCTTTAAATCCTACAATTAGTTATCCCTCTGATCCTCCATAAACTTGATTGAGATATTTCATCCATCACCTTCCACTGTGCTACTATGATTCAAACAGTGGAACACATGCGATTCACATGCACTACTAGTTTGCTAATAATCTTCATAAAAAATCACACTTATCCTCCAAAGTGCCCACCACTCAAAACAGTACTAGAACCTTACCACATTCACCAGTAAAATACTTTTCTTATCGACATAAGATGGAGAACTAGAGCCAATATCTGTCAAAAGATAGATATGCAGGAGTCACACAACTCGGTCATACATCTGTAGCTAACATTTCACTTCCTATTCAAAATTCATTAATCTCAAATATCCTACTCCATTTTTCGCAACTCCATATTGTGTTCTCTTTCATATACGATCCAAGTTACATGCTTAACTTTAAAAATCTCTCATTCCCACTTTTGTCTGGAAGGATAACTTACAAATCCTTTCAATATGGTAGGATAACATTGTATACATCAGGTACCACTCTCATGGGGTCTACCTCCCACACCATGCATCTGGGCGAACTATCTAGATGTCATACCCTGACTATCCACTTATACCTTACTAACATTTAAAAGACACCGAACTAATCACTTGGGATCACCACTTGGTAAGTCCTGTCTAATTCCTCCTTATCAAAAATTGATTATAACAACCCTTCTAATAATTCATACCCCAACACTATACTCTAGCCTATACATATTTGATCTACTTAACACTTTCACTCGTCTAACTTCCATTCACTCCTGCTCGCGATATCACATGACTAAGAAACTCTGCTCTGGCCATGAAGACTCAACTTGATAAACTTTACTAGAAGTTTCCTCATTTCTTTTGGAGTACGAGAATCGTTAAGGATAACGTCTATAGCCACCGTTACAATGCAACTTGTGATACTAATATAAAGAGCAACAAGAACATTAACAAACACATCTCAACTTCAAGGATTAACAACCACAAGTTCTCCACCATATGATTTAACGACATGGTATAAGGTCAACAACATGATTTATAACTCAACATCAAACGTACAACACCACAATCATTATGTCATCTAAGAGGTATCGTGAACAAATCACGTCAAGCATACAACCTCACTCTCTCATGTGATTCTTTGGCGAGAATCAAGATAATAAACTTTCCTAGTCCAACAAAAGGTAGATTCAGAATACTTCGACCATTCACAAATATGAGAAATTGTCCCACTCTTGACAACTAAGATAATACACCCTCTTGAGGAACCTTGACATCTTCCACATACTTATTGACTTGGATTCTCTTCCATCCCAATATCCACTTAACACTTCACACACAAAAGCCACATATTTGAACGACTCGTAACCGACAACTTTCATCAACTACCTAAAAGACCACCCGATATAGTCCATTCTACGATTCACTTAGTCCCGCACTCAATCTTAGCTTATCTTTCATTGCTTACCACAGACTCAGACTTCTTAGGATACAAGAATCACTGCTCGAACTAAAGAGTGTGACACTCCACAACTATCCCAAATCAAGGTAGTCAATTTCACATACATGTGACCTTAAATGATACTATAAACACTTCTTAATACCAAGGTATAAATTTCTCCACTCCACTTCATACTCTAGAAGTCTTCGTATGTGAATAATCATCAACTACACGCTCCTATCTTAACCTCTATAAAATCTTTATAACTCTATAGTCTTTTTATTTGAAATGTATTCCATTACAACAGTTATAATGCAAGGTTTACATTACTCCCAACTTCGTGTTCGCTTCTCTTCTAAGGTAATTCTCTTCACTCCAATTATAAAATAATTCTACTAGAATTCCTTGAATCTACATTAATGTATTTTTTTCCTCAGCACAAAATCTCCTTCAACCAATCCCCCCTAGAGTTTCCGATGATATGTGATGTTTGTTCTCTCTCTTAGACACATATTGTCGCATCGCTGCGAAGGAGGGGCCGACAAGGACAGAAGAGTCGCCACCGTTCGTTATTTATCCCAAAGAGAGGGAAAGGAAATGATCAGAGAAAACCTACGAAAAAGGGAAAATATAGGTCATCGCAACCATATCTCGGGATCGGGAGTCGGTTACGCAAGGGGAAGGTATGAGCACCTGTTGTACCCCAAAATTTGCCCAACCGGTTTTCTTGTTACTGGCTTTTGTTTCTTTGCATTTTTGCATTGCATAACATTCTTTCTCGAGGCATGGGATCAAGGTCTTCCTGTGGCTCAGGTTCATATCAGTGCAAGACTGAACAGTAAACAGCGAGCATCAGAGGCTCGGGCATTTATTTTGCCCAGCGGTCAGGCGACCGATTTTATTTTGCAGGTTAATTTCAGATCAGAAATCAACACTCAGGCTCATAACAAGTATTTCCACAGTGATAATGTTCAAAAATGAGGTTCAACAGCTAAACAGAGCCCCAGACAGTTGAAACAAGGCAAATGGACAGGTTTCCCTCCAAAAGGCGCCAGAATTCAAAATTTGAAGGTGTTAATCGGTTAACCTATATGGTTAATCGATTAACCAAAGGGAAATCTGCCCAGATTCAAAGTTTTAGAGGCGTTAACCGATTAACGCATATGGTTAATCGGTTAACGATAGCAGACTTTGCCCTGTATGTGATTTTGCAAGCCAATTGCACTTGGGGTCCAATTTTGATCATTTTGGAATTCAAAATTTCATTTGGGAAGGATCTAGAACACCTTTAAATTTCAGATTTCCCTCCAAAATCCCATTCCACATTCCATGCCTTGATTTCCAACCCAAACTCCAATCCTTACTTTGGATCCCATACCAAAAGAGTATTTAAGTGATTTACTCCAAAGCAAGCCATTTTGAACATCCAATTTTCATTTCTCACTTCCATTTTTCAGAATTGATCAGAATTCTCTCAAATTCTCTCAACTTCTCTCAACTTCTCCATTTCCAAAATCCACACTCAAAGCTCTTTTTCATTGGAATTCTTGATTCTTCATTGGAATCAATGAATTCTTGAGCATAAACCTCCATTTTGTGAAGGCAAATCGCCACACATCACACGAGTCTGCAAGACATCACTCGATATATGTTTTGATGATGACAAATTACAACCATGGATGAATTGGCAATTATAAACTCCAAATCTACTAAACAAATGCAACGTATCACCTATCATATCCTTTTATATTTGTCTAAAAACTGTTATAATAAATATAATATGTGTAGATGAAATGTGGCCGTGACAAGAGGCATGAAAAACCACAAGAAGATCAATTTTTGCAGGTTTGCAGGGCATGAGTCGACCATAGGGTCGGCGCATGCATCAGTGCATTTTCCACTGGTCAGCGCATGAAGGGATGAGTCGACCATAGGGTCGGCACATGAAGGAAATACTTTTCAACGGGTCAACACACGCCGACTGTATGGTCGACGCATACTGATACATTTTGCAGATTTCTAAAAAACGCTGGCTATGCGTCGATGCACAGACCTGTTGCGGTCGAGCGTTCGCGCGGAAATACAATTTTTAAGTGATTCCCTCTACTATTTGAAAAGTTGTTATGTCCTTGGTTGGTCTGGTACTATATATACAAGTTCAACCACTTATGTCATTTTTAACATTTGATAAAAAACTGATTCATGTGTTCAAGAATAAGAAAGAGTGAAATAGGTGTCCAAGATTCATCATCTTTATCTTCAATATCTCATAACACATCAATTACACACAGCCATTTTTGAAGTGCATTATGAATGATTAAAGGTTATAAGGTTCGAAGCTTAGATTGGGTAATCTAGTTCAGGTTGAAGCTTGTGACAGGTTCTTTCTTGAATAAAATCTTTAGGGTTTTATCCTCCAAAATTGGTTTGAGTTTTGGGGGTTTTTGGACGAGATTCTTCATCAAGGGTCAACTGAGCGAAGGTGATTGTGAAGAGGTGTTCTTCAACAGTATAGTAGCGGATTCAGTGATATTGAGGGGAAGATCTCAGGTTCGTTTCGTTGTAGTTGAGATCAGCCGGGGCCGAAGGTTTGAACAACTAAGGGTTATTCAATAAGGTGGTTGGAATCGGAGGTCTATCAACAACGATTGGAGGACTTGATTCATCTTGAATCAAGGGGCAAGAAGTGGAAGCAACATTCAACGTCTTAAGAATTCTGTTGTATTTTTGCTGTTCAATCCTTGTATAAACTGTTACATTCAACAGGTGATACCTATTTAATCTATCTCAATTCTAGTTTTAGAATTGAGGGAAGACGTACCCCGAAGCGAGGACGATGGGGGCACTGCCTCACCAAATACTTGTCTTCTCTATTTTTCAGCATTTTCGTTTTAGCTTAAAAATAAGTGATTTTTGTATAAGCACTATTGTCAAACTGTGATATCAATTGAGTAAGAGGTTGAAACTCTGTTTTTGAATCCAAAGTACAATAAGACATTGCACTAGGCCAGTTGGAATCACTTACTAAACATAAATATCACTTGGAGTGTTTTTGCACGCCAAGTGTTCGACAAATTGCCAAAACCAAAATTTTCTTATTTGTGTATCTAGTTTTGGTTTGCTCTTTAAATCGTTGGAACTAGGAATCCTAACAAGTGAATTAGATCATTGATAAGTGTGATTAGTGTTGTGATTCTCTTTTCCATATTGTCATTAATCCAAAGGCTTACGCATATCCGGTTTTCCAATAACCGTTCGCTTTAGACTATATTTCCCCCGGCCGCTTCCGCACTTAAAACAAATTTTCAAAACCAATTTTTTAATTGGTAGCGCCGACTCAAATTTTAATTAGGATCTATTCAACTCCCCCTTTTAGATACGTGCCATAGTCTAACAAGTGGTATCAGGAGCTCCGGTTACTCGGTGCTTCAAATACAACATTGATAGAAAATGGCTAACGAACCAAAAGGGGCGTATAATAGAGCTCCCGTTTTCAACGGTGAAAATTATAGTTATTGGAAAGACTGTATGCGGGTGCATATAAACTCCATAGACATAAAAATATGGAACGTTATCCTCAATGGTCCAATAGAAGTTACTATGACCAATGCGGATAATGTAGTTGTGCCAAAGCCCGAAGCACAATAGACCGATGACGATGAGAAAAAATACAATTATGATTGGAAAGCCAAAAATATCTTAATCTCCTCATTAGGTGTAGATGAATACTATCGTGTATCCCATTGTCCTACTGCTAAGGCCATGTGGTATTCACTACAAATCACCCATGAGGGGACGAACGATGTTAAGTTGGCTAGAATTAACACATTAACACAAGAGTTTGATCTCTTTTTCATGGAGCAAGGGGAAACCATTGCTGACATGCAAAAGAGATTTACTCATCTCATCAATCGTTTACATTCATTAGGTAGGCCTGTTTCCAATGATGTTGCTACTAATAAGATCTTAAGAGTCTTAACAGGGAATGGCAGCCAAAAGTGACCGCCATCAAAGAAGCACATGATCTTACCTTATTAGACTTGACAACATTGTTCGGCAAACTACAAGAGCATGAACAGGTACTCTTGAGCCTAGACCAACGTGAAAAGATGGAAAAGAAAGACAAAACGAAGGTGAGTGAAAAGAAATCGATAGCTCTCAAGACTTCCTCCTCGAAGTCTCAAGCAAAAGAGCAAAGTGATTATTCCTCAAGCGACGAAGAAGAAGAGGACAAGAGCGAAGATATGGGGCTGTTCGTTAAACGATACAACCGTTACGTGAGAAAGAACGGCATCCAACATTCCGAGAAGAACTTGGTAAACTTCCGGAAACAATCGAGGTACTCCAAAGATGATGACTCAAAAGGTAAAAAGACTAGAGGGACGTGCTACAAGTGTGGGAAGCCCGGTCACTACAAACCGGACTGTCCGATGAACAAAAAGGCAAAGGAAAAGGAATCATCAAAGTCATACAAGAAATCATCAAAGCCAAGGAGAGCGTACATAATTTGGGAAAGCGACAACGAATCTTCCTCCTCTGATGAAAGCTCTAGTGATGAAGAAGAGTCCATGAATCTATGCCTTTCCGCTCATCAGAAAAATAAGAAAAAGCAGGTACGTCACTCTAAATATGAGAAGTCCTCAAATATGTCGCATTCAGAATTGCAAACCGCATTTAATGCTTTACACAATGAAACAACTGAAGCCTTTAAGAGACTTGCCTCTAATAAAAGAATTTTTACTTACTTAGAGCACAAAGTTAAAGAGTCCGAAAAGAAACTAGAGGACCTTAAGGCTTCCATTGTGGAAGGTAATAAATCGGATTGTGAGGATCATATAAATCCTTTCGACTTTGGATGTGATACTTGTCATATTTGTCAAGGTGAAGTTAAAAACCTTAAGGCCAAATTAAACAAGGCACTTGAGCCTAAAATTACATTTACGATTGATAAAAAGGATTTTAGAAAAATTATGATAAATCCATATCAAAAATATGCATATGTAATTAGGGATCAAGCAAGTAAAAATGATTCTAAAGTCGATTTTGCATGCTTATATTGTTGCAAGAAAGGCCACTCCATTGGTAAGTGCCGATTTAAGAGATTTCTGGTTCCTAAAGGAATCTATCAATGGTTGCCCAAACGCAACCATCTTGTCGCTAACATATTAGGACCCAATATTCCATTGGGTACCTCCTTTTGCTAATTATGTTTTGATAGGTAAAATGTGTCGAGACCACCGAGAGAAGATGGGTTCTCGACAGTGGATGCTCAAGACACATGTCTGGAGAAATATCCTTATTCATAAACTTCGTGGCTAAGAAGAAAGGGTATGTAACTTATGGTGATAACAACCGCGGAGCAATACTAGGTAAAGGTAGTGTAGGTAATCCCTCTTCTACTACGATTTCCGACGTGTTGCTTGTCGAGGGCCTTAAACATAATCTGCTTAGCATCAGCCAATTATGCGACAAAGGATACAATGTATCTTTTTCAAAAGATTGTTGCAAAATAGCGCATGATAATGATAAGAAGAATATGTTTAATGGTTTTAGAGTAAACAACGTATATATGCTTGACTTAAATGAAGTATCGTTAACAAGCGACAAATGCCTCATAACTATGAGTGAAGACTCATGGCTATGGCATAGGCGTTTAGCGCATGTTAACTTTGACTTACTAAATAAGGTAGTCTCAAAAGACTTAGTCTTAGGACTTCCCAAAATAAAGTTCACCAAGGATCACCTTTGTGATGCTTGTAAAAAAGGGAAGCAAACGAGGATCTCATTTAAATCCAAAAAGATCGTTTCAACAACGAGACCTCTCGAATTTCATCATATGGACTTGTTTGGGCCGTCTAGGATTAAAAGTCTAGGAGGAAACTATTACGAGTTCGTAATAGTGGACGACTTTTCTAGGTTTTGTTGGACCATCTTTTTAGTAAGTAAGAGTGATACATTTGCCGCTTTTGAAAGGTTTGCTAAGCTTTCCCAAAATAAGTTAAATACAAACATTGTATCAACTAGAAGCGACCATGTAGGTGAGTTTGAAAATCACTTATTTGAAGAATATTGCGGTAACCATGGTATAGATCATAACTTCTCCGCTCCACGCACCCCTCAACAAAACGGGGTTGTGGAGCGTAAAAACCGAATTTTAGAAGAATTGGGAAGAACAATGATTAACGAAAGTGGTTTACTGAAATATTTTTGGGCCGACGCCATTAGTACGGTGTGTTATGTTTTGAATAGGGTGCTTATTCGCCCCATTCTAAATAAAACACCGTATGAGCTTTTAAAAGGGCGAAAGCCAAATGTTTCTCACTTGCATGTGTTTGGCTGCAAATGTTTTGTATTAAACAATGGAAAGGAAAACTTGGGCAAATTCGATTCCAAGGCCGATGAAGGTATCTTCCTCGGATACTCTCAATCGAGTAAAGCATATAGAATATATAATAAACGATTGCATGCTGTAGAAGAGTCTGTGCATGATACTTTTGATGAGTCCTATCCGAGAAATGTAGGAAAGGATAGTGTTGTTCATGGTGCAGGTACATCTACAGAAGACATACTCAAAGGTGGCGAGACGGGGATTGATCAACCTGACAAAGCCAAAATTGAGGAGGATAAGGATGTACACCATGATGTAACCGAGGAAGTTCATCCGCCTTCAAACGATGATCTTCCTCAAGAGTGGAAGTCATCTAAAGACCATCCAATTGAAAACATTCTTGGAGACATCATAAAGGGTGTAACAACTCGATCGAAGCTAAGTAATTTCTGTTATCACTTCGCGTTCGTTTCACAAATGGAACCTAAAAACCCTAAGGAAGCCCTACTCGATGAACACTGGTTCTTGTCAATGCAGGAGGAACTAAATCAGTTCACTAGAAATGAGGTTTGGGACCTTGTCCCTCCTCCGCGAGGTCATCGAGTAATCGGCACCCGATGGGTGTTTAGAAATAAATTGGATGAAAACGGAGTAATAACTCGCAACAAGGCGGGTTTAGTCGCGCAAGGGTATAACCAAGAGGAAGGCATCGACTATGAGGAAACTTATCGCCGGTTGCCCGACTCGAGGCTATACGCCTTTTACTTGCTTTCGCTTATGCGAAGGAATTTAAGTTATTTCAAATGGACGTTAAGAGTGCGTTCCTTAACGGGTACATAAATGAAGAAGTCTATGTTACTCAACCTCCTGGTTTTGAGTCTCATGAGTATCCTGATCATGTCTACAAACTGAAAAGAGCTTTATACGATCTCAAACAAGCTCCTAGAGCTTGGTATGAGAGACTAAGTAAATTTTTACTTGATCAAGGCTACTCAAGAGGAAAGGTTGACACTACTCTCTTCATTAAACGTCAAGGAAAGCACTTAATTCTTATACAAATTTATGTTGACGATATCATATTTGGATCCACTAACATGAGTCTCGTGAGAGAGTTTTCTGAGCTTATGCAGGGTGAATTCGAGATGAGTATGATGGGTGAACTCACATACTTTCTCGGTTTGCAAATCAAGCAACTGAAAGAAGGAACATTCGTGAGCCAAAAAAAATATTGTTTGGAGCTTCTCAAGAGATTTGAAATGGCAAATTCAAAAGCCATAGACACTCCTATGCCAACATGTGTAAATATGAGTAAAGATGAAAGTGGTCAGGACGTTGAGGTAAAAAGGTATATGTTGGAACACAGATTGGTTCTTAATAATATCTCTATGTTTTGATGATAACTATTATGAAATTTTGTATTTAAGAATTATATACTCTAAAATTTGCTTGAGAGTTCTTTACTGCAGATAGTAAAGGAATTAACACTCCAGAAGCAAATCAGAATTGAACACAAGAAATTAGCTAGACTTTGAAGCGCCATATGCACTCATTAGAAGATTCTGATTGCTGTCAACAGAAGATTCTGAGCGTAGCCTCCAGAAGTTTCTGAAGCAGAAGCTCCAGAAGGATCTGAAGCAGAAGCTCCAGAAGAATTTGAAGCAAGTCAGAAGCATCTGAAGCAAAGAAGAATTTTGTATGAAGAGTTTTTCAAAGCATAGTTCCTATAGAAGATTCTGAAAGTACTAAAACTGCCAGTACTGAAGTTCTGTCTCAAATATGCTCTGAACTTAAACACGTTGAAAGCACACCTGCTGCAGAAGACTCTGATTCAGTAAGAGTCTGATCATCATCAGAAGACTCTGACCCAATTAGACTCTGATGAACTTGCTGAAAACTAAAGAAGAAATATTCAAAGAATATATCCGTTGGAGTAAATCAAACGTCTCTTTCCTTATTTATGCTAGACACAAGAACACAGACAAAAAGGATTTTTCTGTGCTTTCTTCTTCTAGGAAAGGTCACTTGATGTGAAGACAAAAAGACTCAGACCTTTTGGACACTCCTCTCAACGTGAAGCTCACCTTGGATCAGCTGCCTATAAAAGCAAGACTCCACCAAATTCTTCAGTTGACGTTTTGTTGAAAAGAAATTAAAAACATTCAAGCTCTCATACTTTCATATTCTTTCTAAGAATTTATTTCATTGTACTTAAACTTAAGAGAAATATCACAGTTGTGATAAAATCTTTTTAGAAGCATTCTTACTCTTGTAATAGTTTTACATTGATTGTAAAAGATTTCCTTAAGAGGATCCAGTTGGGATCATTAGCTCTTGAGAAGACTAAGAACAGTTGTTCTTAGGTGTTACTATTGTAATCTGTTTGATTAAATAGTGGATTAAGTCCTTGATTGAGAAAGGCAAATCACTCTAGAAAGGGTGGACTGGAGTAGTTGAGTTCAACGAACCAGGATAAAAATACTTGAGTTTTAATTATAAGTTTTAATCTTTCATACTTATTTAACCCCCCTTCTAAGTATTATCTCACCTTCAGTTGGCATCAGAGCTCCAGTTCTGTGTGTGCTACCACTTAACAGTGACAGTAAAGATCCAGAGAGAAATACTTTGATATATATTTAGTTGTTACTATGGCTGATAATACAATATCTAACATTAACAATAAATATGTAGAAAGGGACAGAATCAGCACCAAACCCCCTATGTTTGATGGGGAGAAATTTGATTATTGGAAAGATAGAATTGAAAGTTTTTTCCTTGGATATGATGCTGATTTATGGGATATGGTCATAGATGGATATGTTCATCCCACATATGGGAATGGCAAGAAGATAGACAGAAAATCTATGACAGATGCTCAGAAGAAAGATTTTAGAAATCATCACAAGGCCAGAACAATATTGTTGAATGCAATATCTCATACTGAGTATGAAAAAATTACAAACAGGGAAACTGCATTTGACATGTTTGAATCCTTAAAGATGACTCATGAGGGAAACTCTCAAGTCAAGGAAACAAAGGCTCTGGCTCTGATCCCAAAGTATGAAGCCTTCAAGATGGAAGACTCTGAATCTGTTGAAGCTATGTTCTCCAGATTCCAAATACTTACAGCTGGACTAAAGGTTCTGGACAAAGGATAATCTACTGCTGATCATGTGAAAAAGATCATCAGAAGTTTACCCACCAGATGGAGACCTATGGTGACAGCGCTGAAGATGGCTAAAGATCTGAACAAGATCTCCTTGGAGGAATTGATCAGTTCACTAAGGAGCCATGAAATTGAGCTTGAGGAAGATGAACCTCAGAAGAAAGAGAAAGGTAAATCTGTTGCTTTAAAATCTAATAAATCTGCTAAAGCTTTGCAGGTTATTGAAGAAAGCTCTGAAGGATCTTCTTCTGAAGAAGAAGATGAATTATCCATGCTGTCCAGAAGGATCAACAGACTCTGGAAGCACAAGGGAAAGAAGTTCAACAACTTCAGAAAATCTGATCATAGAAAGGAATCTTCTGGGCACAGAAGATCTGGAAAGAAAGAAGTTGTGTGCTATGAGTGCAAAGAACCTGGGAATTACAAGAATAATTGCCCCAAACTTCAAAGATAAAAACCCAAGAAGAAGTTTAACAAAAAGAAGAAGGTTCTGATGGCAACATGGGATGACTCAAATGAATCTGAATCATCTTCTGAATCAGAAGAAGAATGTTCTAATGTTGCACTGATGGCCAGCACAGAAGATCAGGAGGAAGGAACTTCAGGATATGAATCAGATTCTGAATCTGACGATGACGCTGAAGAGGTAATGGCTTAACTTACTAAAGAAGAACTTATAAAAGTATTATCAGAAGTTCTGAAAAGCTATAACAATATCAAACTCAAATACAAGAAGCTGAAAAGCAGTCTTGAATTTGAGATTGATCTTCTGAAGACAGAACTTGTTGAGCAAAAAGAAATTAATCTGAAAATCAAAAATGACTTTGAAATAAATAAACAAGAATCTGAATCTGAGACTAAGTCATGTGAAAACATTTTAGAAAAATATGACTCTAGCTTTCCGAGATTTCTTACTAAGAGCATAGACAGAAGCAAGATGGCTTCTATGATCTATGGTGTTAGTGGGAACAACAGAAGAGGTATTGGATATGAATCTTCCTCTGGAAGTAATCCAAAATCTGTTGACAAACTCTTCATCAAGAAGACACCTCTGTACTCTCAATTTAAGTTTGGTCACTTAAATGACATTAAACACACAAGCTCTGAGAAGAATACTTATGTGTTTAAACCAAGGCAAGTCAGAATAAACATTATGTTGAAAAACAGAAGTTTAGACAAACCTACAAATCAACTAACCCTAAAGGACCCAAGAAGATTTGGGTACCTAAAAGTAAAATAATTCCTATTGCAGATGTTCTTAGCAGCAAGGTCAGGACGCCAATCATGGTACCTGGACTCTGGATGCTCATGACACATGACAGGATAAAAGTCTATGTTCCAAAGCCTGGAACTTAGATCTGGAGGTGATGTGAAGTTTGGAGGGAACCAGAAGGGCAAGATCATTGGATCTGGCCCCATTGGAAATGGTAAACTTCCCTCTATTACTAATGTTTTACTTGTTGAAGGGTTAAAGCATAACTTATTGTCCATAAGTCAATTAAGTGACAATGGTTATGATATTACCTTTAATCAAAAATGTTGTAAAGCTATTAGTCAAAAGGATGGCTCTATCCTATTTAGTGGTAAGAGGAAAAACAACATTTATAAAATAAATCTTTCAGAACTTAAAGTTCAGAATGTTAAATGCCTCTTGTCTGTTAATGAAGAGCAATGGGTCTGGCACAGAAGATTGGGTCATATTAATATGAGACGTATATCTCAGATTAATAAACTTAATCTTGTCAGAGGACTTCCTAATCTGAAGTTCACCTCAGATGCTCTTTGTGAAGCATGCCAAAAAGGGAAGTTTTCAAAATCATCTTTTAAATCAAAAAATGTTGTTTCTACTTCCAGACCACTAGAATTACTTCATATTGATCTGTTTGGACCAGTGAAAACTGCATCCATCAGAGGCAAGAAGTATGGATTAGTCATTGTTGATGACTATAGTAGATGGACATGGGTAAAGTTCTTAAAACATAAGGATGAGTCACATTTTGTGTTCTTTGACTTCTGCAAGCAAGTCCAGAATGAAAAGGATTTCAAAATTATAAAAGTCAGAAGTGATCATGGTGGTGAATTTGAAAATAAATATTTTGAAAAATATTTCAATGAAAATGGCATTGCTCATGATTTTTCCTGTCCTAGAACTCCACAACAAAATGGGGTTGTAGAGAGGAAAAACAGAACTCTGCAAGAAATGGCCAGAACCATGATCAATGAGACAAATCTGGCAAAACACTTTTGGGCAGAAGCAATTAACACAGCCTGTTACATTCAGAACAAAGTGTCTGTAAGACCTCTTCTGGAAAAGACTCCATATGAACTGTGGAAGAACAGAAAGCCCAACATTTCATATTTTCATCCTTTTGGATGTATTCGCTATATGTTAAATACTAAGGAAAATCTGAACAAGTTTGATTCCAAAGCACAGAAGTGTTTCATGCTTGGATATTCTGAACGCTCTAAAGGCTACAGAGTATACAACACTGAGACACAGATTGTGGAAGAATCTATTCATGTCAGATTTGATGATAAGCTTGGCAATAAAAAGCCAAAGCAGTATGAAAACTCTGCAGATAGAGAAGTAGTCTTCACTGACTCTGAAGTCCCAGAAGCAGACAAAGCTCAAGTGAAGGAACCAGATGCAACGCCAGATGCTATTCCTTTAACTTCTCAGATGAACAATCTAAACATTTCTGAAGAATCAACTGTTAGAGGATCATCATCTAGAATTAAAGCTTCTCATCCAGAGGATGTCATTATTGGAAAGAAGGATGATCCCATCAGAACAAGATCCTTTCTAAGATCATCTGAAGCATCACTATTTGGACTGGTGTCAGAAATTGAACCATCTTCTGTAGATGAAGCTCTGCAAGACAATGATTGGATTATTGCCATGTAAGAAGAGCTAAATCAATTCACCATAAATGATGTATGGGATCTAGTTCAAAGACCACAAGGATTCAATATAATTGGTACAAAATGGGTCTTCAGAAATAAGCTAAATGAGAAAGGAGAAGTTGAAAGAAATAAGGCAAGGCTTGTAGCTCAAGGGTACAGTCAACAAGAAGGTATTGATTACACTGAAACTTATGCTCCAATGGCAAGGTTAGAATCTATACGCCTTCTTATTTCATTTGCTGCACAAAATAACATCACTCTGTGTCAGATGGATGTTAAAAGTGCCTTTCTAAATGGTATTATAGAAGAAGAAGTTTATGTCCACCAACCTCCTGGTTTTGAAAATGAAAATTTTCCAGATCATGTTTTCAAATTAAAGAAATCTCTGTATGGTTTAAAACAAGCTCCCAGAGCTTGGTATGAGAGATTGAGCAATTTTCTTCTGGAGGAAAATTTCATCAGAGGCAAAGTGGATACAACACTCTTTTGTAAATCAATTAAGAAAGATCTTCTAATTTGTCAAATTTATGTGGATGATATAATATTTGGATCTACCAATGCTATGCTGGGAAAGGAGTTTGATACATGTATGCAGGCAGAATTTGAAATGAGCATGATGGGAGAACTCAGATTCTTTCTAGGAATCCAAGTCAATCAAACTCCAGAGTGCACTTACATACATCAGACCAAATATGTTAAAGAACTTCTGAAGAAATTTAACATGACTGATAGTAAGCTGGCAAAGACTCCCATGCATCCAACTAGCTCACTTGGCAAGGAAGAGGTAAGTAAGAAAGTAGACCAGAAGCTCTACAGATGTATGATTGGTTCTCTTCTTTATCTAACTGCTTCTAGACCTGACATATTGTTCAGTGTATGCTTGTGTGCTAGATTCCAATCAGATCCTAGTGAATCACACTTGACAGCTGTCAAGAGGATTCTAAGGTATCTGAAAGGTACTTCTAATGTGGGTTTGTGTTACAGAAAATCTGATGATTTCAAATTAGTTGAATTATGTGATGCTGACTACGCTGGAGACAAAGTGGAAAGGAAATGTACTTCTGGAAGTTGTCAATTTATAGGAAGAAATCTAATCTCTTGGTACAGCAAGAAGCAACCCACAATTGCACTTTCAACCACAGAGGCAGAATATATTGCTGCTGCTGGATGTAGCACGCAGATGCTCTGGATGAAAAGTCAGCTAGAAGATTATCAAATATTTGAAAGTAACATTTCTATCTTCTGTGATAATACTTCTGCTATATGTTTGTCTAAAAACCCCATTTTACACTCTAAGGAAAAACATATAGAAATTAATCATCATTTCATCAGAGACTATGTTCAGAAGGGAATCATAAATTTGGCCTTTGTTGATACAGATCATCAATGGGCAGATATTTTTACAAAACCCCTTGTTGAAGATAGATTCAAATTTTTTCTGAAAAATATTGGTATGGATTTTTGTCCAGAATGATATTTGTCAGAAGCAAATTTTTACAGATGCAAAAATGCCTAATGCTCTGAAGTAATTCTTCTGACTGCTTATTTATTTTATTAATTTGGTTTTGTGAAACTCTGAACTAACAATCCTTAGAGGATCTGAACGTTGGTTAACGTTTCATTTCTCAAAAGAATTCAGAACACATGCAAGCAAACACGTGTCACACAAAATCTACAAAGGTGGCGTGTACATTACTGAAGAGACGTTTGAGGTGAAGTTTGAATAGTGAAAATCTTGATTTTCCCCCCAATTTGTCAGAAGCAATAAATGCTTGAAATGATTTTTATTCTTTTCATTTAATGCTTTGTTCAAACGTGCAAAATTCTGACTGTTTGTATGCCTACTTGTTTTAGTATAAATACATGTTCTCTCTTCACATTCACACTTTTCACATCTCAGAAATTTTATGCATTTTCATCTTCTCTTCTCTCTGCATAAAAACCCTAAGTGTGTGACAAAACCATCTTCAATGGCAACTTCATCATCAACAGCTGCACAATTCCAATCAACAATAGCTGCAGTTACATCTGCTAACATGGGTGTTGCTCCTTATTCTCCACCAAAAAGAACACTGTTAACCCCTGTTGAAAAGCTGGAAGTTCTGTGTGAATCAATGGTGGAATTTGATTCACTTGCAGAAAATGGTTTTGAGTTTCGTTCAATCATAGGTGCTCAAGGATGGGTGAAATATTTTGATAGACTGTTTGGACCAGTTTACCCCCTTCTTGTGAAAGAGTTCTGGATCCATGCTTCAGTTTACCCTAAGTTTATCCTATCTTCTATTCTGGGCAAAGAAATAATAATAACAGAAGATCTGATCAGAAAACTTATTGGCTATGAGGAAACAGATGGAGTTTCACACTTGCCAGCTGGGCGTGTGGATATGGATGAAGTGTATGAAGAAGTGATGACTGCTGGTCAAGCTTCTAACAAGTTCAAGGATCTGAAGCCTGACTACAAGATCTGGGCTAAGATCTTCATGGGATGCATTCATCATAGGAAGTCAACAAACTCTCCAGACTATGTCAATAATGAACAACTTTACTTTATGTACTGCCTCAGTCAGAGCACCAAGGTAGATCTTCCATATATTCTATTTATGCATCTTTGGAATCATATAAATGCCTCTAGAGAGTATGTGAAAGAAAAAGGACAGAAGATCAGAACCTGGATTCCTTTTGGAAGGTTAATCTCAGATCTTCTAACTGAGAATGGACTGGTTACTGCTCTGTACGCTGCTGGAGTTACAGAGGAATTGGAATTCATTATAGGAAAGCCTCTGAATGCCAAAAGTCTTCAGAGACTTAAAATAGTGGATGAACTCACAACAGCTCCCAAGAAGCTGAATATTCTGAACTGAGTAAGAAGAGAACTCCTATAGACGATTACCCTCTGTTCTATGCTGAAGAACCAAGGCACATTGTTGTAATGTATATTGATGAGTGCAAGAAAGAAGGAAAGCCTGTTCCTGCAAACATTATACAGCTAGCAAGACAACCACTGCCTATTGTAGAAGAAGAAGAAGAACAACCACAAAGAAAGAGGACTCAGCCAGAAGCAGAAGCTGCACCTGTTCAGAAGAAGATCAAGATTGCTGAGAAGCCACAGAAGCTCTTAAAGAGGAAAGAATCTGGAGACACTCCTTCTGTACCAGCTAAGAGAATCAAGATCAAAGGTACTAAATCTTCTGTATCTTCTGCAAATCCTGTTGTTTTAAATGATTCTAATATTAAGTCCATTCCAAAACCACCCTCTACATAAAATACATCTGTTACTGCTCCAATTTCCACATCACCACAAAAACAATCATCTGTTCTAACACCAATCACAACAGAAACAATTCAAACTCCAAAAGTCTCTATACCACAAACAACTCAACCAAAAATTCAAATCAAACAATTTGTACCACAGAAACAACCATCAGAAAAACAACCCACAGAACAACAACAAACAACAAAACCATCTGCTCAACAAAAACCCTCTGAACCATTTAAACAAAAGCCATATGAACAACAAAAGCACCCACAAGAAAAACAACCAGAAAAATCATCTGAAAACCTACCAAAAAAAGCCTCTGAACAACAACCACCATCAGATAATCCACCATCCAAATCATCTGAACCCACTGCATCTGTACCTGTTATTTCTGAACCTACAAAAATAACATCTGTTCCAGTTTCATCTGAACCAATAACAATTCCATCTGATTCACCTATCACAGAACACCCATCAAAATCCTCTGAAATTCCTTCAGAACCAACCAATACTTCTGAACCCAACATTCCTGAGACAAAAGTTCTTGATGTCACACCATTAAAAACTGTGTTTCAAGTATCTTCTACCTCCTGCACACCAAACACCTCTTCAAACTCCTCAGAATCTGACATTCACCTAGACTTTCTAATCTCTCCATCTCACAAAGACTCTGAGGTAAACCAACCAGAACCCATTATACCTTCTAAAGCTCCTATTCCCACACCTGCACCATCATCTAAAATACTGATTCCCAATTCTAACCCAAGATCATCTATTTCTTGTGCACAAGTTTCATCCCTATTTCATAATCTGGCTTATGGTTTCAAACTCAATGATTTTTATGACAGAGTTGAACCATCTGACCCTATCACCCCTCTGAAACCCAAACTCACAATGACCCTTCCATCTGTCCTTCTCACCTACATTCAATCCATGTCAGATGTAGTTTCATTAGCAACTATATCTTGTTCTGCTAAATCTGACAAAGCTGTTGCTTCAGCTATACCAATTTCATCTGATAACAATGTTGCTTCTGATGAACCTCCCAAATCGGCATTCCAACCCTACTCAAATAAACCCTTTGATGTGGTTCCCTTTCACACCAGAGCAAAACCAAATCTGTTAAATGCCTTAAACAGATCCAAAGAAAAAGCCCCTGAAATTCCTTTCATTCCATACTACCCTCCTCCTTTGATCTCCATTCAGAAGTTAATTTTTCCACCAACTCCCCAACCAAAACCAATAACACTGGAAACTCTGTTACATCCTAAGCCTAGACTTAATGTTAATCATTTATTTCATTCATTTTTGCAAGAAATACAGTTGTATTTAGGTACTGTACAGAAGAAGTGTTCAGCAACAATGGATGCCCAAGAATCTAATGTCATCTGGAATGGATTCATCAACAGATTCAACTCTGTGGCCTCCAATCTGAAGAACATATGTTCTGATGATGCGAAGCTCAGATTTGCTGAAGCTGCAAAAACTCTGTTCTGGACCGTCAAGAGATCTGAACCACTGCTCCTTACAGATGCTCCTCCATCATCAGAAGAACCTATTGAACTTGCATCTGAAGACAATCCGTTGGCCATGACTCTGGTAGACCTTCCTTCTGGCTCTAATGCTCCAGACTCTATAGATCCCATGGAAATTGACTCTGTTCAAGCTCTAGAACCTGATCATACTTCTTCATCTGAGATAAAGAAAGAACATCCATATTTTGAGGATAAGATTGCTGCTCTGGAAGTTGGTCAATCAGAGATCAAGTCTTGGATGGCAAAACAGGATAAGAAATCTGAAGACATGACAGAGTGGATGTCAAAGCAGGATCAGAAGAATGAAACAATGGCTAAGTGGATGTCCAAGCAAGAGCAGTCCTCCTCTGAGATCACAGATCTATTGAAGATGCTTTTGTCAAAACACTCTTAGATTTTCATTTTTTTTCATTCTGATGTTTTTGCATCTGATGTTTGCTATTGTACTTTTTGATATATCTTCTGATGCATGTACTATTGGTCTGAACTTATTGAATGAATCAAAGTTTTGTCCACTGAATTATCTCATTTAATGTTTCCTTTTATTTGTCTTTTTAAAGTTTTTACTTTTCGCTTATGACAAAAAAGGGGGAGAAAATATAGATCTGAACTGTTTAATTTAACTTCACCAGAATGAAACTTCAGACATATCTATTCTATCTAACATTTAATCTGAGTATTTCAAAACATTTGATAAGTACACTCTATAAATGAAACTCTGAGTCTCTCAGAACAATTGACTATATTCAAACTCTGAATATGATATTTGCAAGACATTCTGACTTTCAAATGATAAAAGAACAATCAAGATCTAACTCTGAAAATTACTCAAGACAAAAGGGAAGTTTCTATTCCTTATCTGTATTTAACTCAGGGGGAGATTCATCATCTCAGGGGGGGTTATAATTTTAATATTTTCAATTAAACAAAATTTCTGATGTTTTTGTCATCATCAAAAAGGGGGAGATTGTTAGAACACAGATTGGTTCTTAATAATATCTCTATGTTTTGATGATAACTATTATGAAATTTTGTATTTAAGAATTATATACTCTAAAATTTGCTTGAGAGTTTTTTTACTGCAGATAGTAAAGGAATTAACACTCCAGAAGCAAATCAGAATTGAACACAAGAAATTAGCTAGACTCTGAAGTGCCAGATGCACTCATTAGAAGATTCTGATTGCTGTCAACAGAAGATTCTGAGCATAGCCTCCAGAAGATTCTGAAGCAGAAGCTCCAGAAGGATCTGAAGCAGAAGCTCCAGAAGAATCTAAAGCAAGTCAGAAGCATCTGAAGCAAAGAATAATTTTGTATGAAGAGTTTTTCAAAGCATAGTTCCTATAGAAGATTCTGAAAGTACTAATGCTGCCAGTACTGAAGTTCTGTCTCAAATATGCTCTGAACTTAAACACGCTGAAAGCACACCTGCTGCAGAAGACTCTGATTCAGCAAGACTCTGATCATCATCAGAAGACTCTGACCCAATTAGACTCTGATGAACTTGCTGAAAACTGAAGAAGAAATATTCAAAGAATATATCCGTTGGAGTAAATCAAACGTCTCTTTCCTTATTTATGCTAGACACAAGAACACAAACAAAAAGGATTTTTCTGTGCTTTCTTCTTCTAGGAAAGGTCACTTGATGTGAAGACAAAAAGGCTCAGACCTTTTGGATACTCTTCTCAACGTGAAGCTCACCTTGGATCAGCTGCCTATAAAAGCAAGACTCCACCAAATTCTTCAGTTGACGTTTTGTTGAAAAGAAGTTAAAAACATTCAAGCTCTCATACTTTCATATTCTTTCTAAGAATTTATTTCATTGTACTTAAACTTAAGAGAAATATCACAGTTGTGATAAAAGCTTTTTAGAAGCATTCTTACTCTTGTAATAGTTTTACATTGATTGTAAAAGATTTCCTTAAGAGGATCCAGTTGGGATCAGTAGCTCTTGAGAAGACTAAGAACACTTGTTCTTAGGTGTTACTATTGTAATCTGTTTGATTAAATAGTGGATTAAGTCCTTGATTGAGAAAGGCAAATCACTCTAGAAAGGGTGGACTGGAGTAGTTGAGTTCAACGAACCAGGATAAAAATACTTGAGTTTTAATTCTAAGTTTTAATCTTTCATACTTATTCAACCCCCCTTCTAAGTATTATCTCACCTTCAATATAGAGGTATGATTGGATCTCTTCTCTATCTTACTGCTTCTCGTCCCAACATTATGTTTAGCGTGTGTATGTGCGCAAGATACCAATCATGTCCTAAGGAATCCCACCTAAAATCTGTCAAACATATACTTCGATACCTATCTGGTACTCCGATGTATGGACTGTGGTATTCCAAAGGTAATGATTGTTCATTGGTAGGTTTCTCCGATTCCGATTTTTCCGGTTGCAAATCGGATAGGAAAAGCACCAGCGGTACATGTCACTTATTTTCAAATTCCTTGGTCAGTTGGCACAGCAAGAAACAAGTGTCTGTTGCTCTGTCAACCGCCGAAGCGGAATACCTAGCTGCCGGTAGTTGTTGTGCGCAAGTCCTATGGCTTAAGCAGCAACTATGGACTTCAATTTAAAACTAGAACGTGTTCCAATATTTTGTGACAATACTAGTGCTATAAACCTTACCAAAAATCCGATGTTACATTCACGTACGAAACATATAGAAATTCGACACCATTTTCTGAGGGATCATGTAGAGAAAGGTGACGTTGTCTTTGAACACGTTGACATCAAAAATCAACTAGCGGACATTTTCACAAAGCCGCTAGCCACTGAACCTTTCTTTCATATCCGTCGAGAACTTGGCATTCTCGACATTTCTGATCGGGTTTAATCATTGGTAGTTTCGTATTACTCGGTTTACATCTATACTCTTGTACTTCTAACAAGTTTAGTTTTTTGTTGCAAGCACAAATATGTTGTTATCAAGTGTTGTCGGTATATAGGTGATATTGCTCCTTTTCTCTCTCTCTCTCTCTCTCTCTCTCTCTCTCTCTCTCTCTCTCTCTCTCTCTAAACATTCATGACTTAAAATAAGTATATCGTTTGACTATCATGGTATTTATATATATATATATATATATATATATATATATATATATATATATATATATATATATATATATATATATATATATATATATATATATATATATATATATATATATATATATATATATATATATGACATTTGCTGCAAATACTATGTGTCTTGGATGCAAATTATATTGTGAAAGTGTAAATTGGCATCAAGTGTGGCATTCTACATGACATAAACTGAAAAACTGAGTTTTTGATCACTACGAGTCGACCAAAACAGGGCAGCGATCGACGCATGCTGTAGACTTTCAAAATTATCAAAAATCACATAGTATGCGTCGACGCATGCAGGGGTTATGGTCGACGGTTCGCGCAAAAACCCAGAATTTTTTTTGCTTTTGAAAACCGTTCCATCTCTTCATTTCTCCATTAAATGTGCAGTCAAAAGCAACTATGATTTGAAAGTGCATTTTCTTGTAAGTTGCATCTAGACATCTACTGTGTCCCCTTGTCTCCTCCTTCTTACCAAAACCCTAAACCTTCCTCTATAAAAAGGAATAGTTCTCATCTTCTCCAATATTATCTCCAACTACTTTCTCCAAAAGCATTACAATTAATCTCTACAAAATCCCCAAAAATCATCATCAATGGCTTCTCTATTTCGCAAAAATACTGGAAAGAGATCAAGGGCCTCATCATCCGCTTCAGTCCCCGTTACCGCGGTTTCACTAGTTCCTCCACCTGTTGTTGAAAAATTCAACAAGAATATCAGCAAAAGAGCAGTAGTTCCGCATCATGCATTTTACAAGGCAACGGCGGAGCGCATGCATCTCACCCAAATTATGTCTCTGCTGGAGTTTCAGGGGTTCTTCAACTTTCTGGAGTGCAACACAAAATACAGTGAGGATTTAGTCCGGGTGTTCTATACTAGTCTGCGTGATAACTTTCAAAGTCAATATTTCCACACCTCTGTCGGTAATAAACTGGTAAACGTAAATTCTGAAGTCTGGAATAAGTATTTTGATTTGACTGTAGCTGCTGAGGCACCACCTCTTCATGAGGTAACATACTCTCGCACGGTGCCGGGATACGAGTTTAAGAGTGCTCTGAATGACATGCTCAAAAGGCCCTATTCAGATGGTATTGTCAATAGTGATGCCTTTCCTAGAACGGTTATGGCAGGCAAACTCCAAACAGGGGAGCGCATCCTTCAGTGGATTGTCGCTCGCATCCTACGACCGAAAAAAGGTGGCCTGTCCCGTGTCGAACAAGCTGAGGTACATCTATATTTTGAAACATAAGATCAAAATAAACTGGCCATATTATATTGAAAGCAGGATTTTTACTCTGAGAGATTCAGGCCGAGGCACTGCTCTAGCGTATGGGTCGTTTATCTCAGAAGTTCTCACCACAGCAAATGTTGTATACCCATCATTTCCTTGTATTTCAATATCCTCTGACAAAGAATTCAGTACCAAAACCTTTGCCATGATGGGATATTTTTGGTGTGATGAACGACAGACATACAAGTTTGTTTGCCGAGCAAACATTCCTCGGGTGACTCATGAATCTGATGACAGTTCTGAACAGGAAAGCGAAGAGCCAGATGAACAGGAAGATGATGAAGAAAATGCAGCGGAAGAGGTACAAGAACCCGTATGCGAGACGCAAGACTATTATCAATCGCCGGTTCAACATGAGATTCCAAATACTGATTGGCTCCAACATTCAGCTCCATCTAAAGAACAGGAAGAAGGTTACACAAATCAGGGATGGGGTGAATGGCAGTACACAGGCTGGACCACCCTGGGTAGATTCTACGATCCATATCATGGCTACCCTCAAGATCATCAACCTTCTCAGCACTCATCACCTCCTCCAGCATCGGACAACTCTGAAATACTTAATATGCTGCAGTCCATGCAGTTAGATCAACAGACCTTCATGAGGAGTCAAGATACGCAAATGGAACAAATCAGAGCTGAGCTTCGTACTCAAAATGAAAGGTTAAATTCATTTTCAACTAGGATGGATGCCCGCTTTGAAGCTCTTGTTGCATCACATGAAAGGCAAGACATGGAAATCACTGACAGTCTCCATCACCTCAACATGTCCGTGGAAGCGTTTGTGGACTTCTCGGATCCTCACCGCAATCCAGATATTGCATACTGGGGGAGGGGCCGAGGTCGGGGCCGGGGATATTAGTTACATAGTTGCATATTTTTTTTCTGTGTACTTTCCGTTATTCCATGTTATGTTTGTCTGAATATTCACCCATTTGCATGTATTCTCTTCACTATTTATTAATTCCAGTTTTTTTGTTCATTATCACTCTTATGTGTGAAGTTTGGTAATTGACTAGCTATCACCTATTGTATGTTTTTTTTGTTATTTGACGAGTTCTCTTTCTCTTTTTGATGTTGTCAAAGGGGGAGAAGAACATGTAGCAAGCACCAAAGCCAAGCTAGGATGTTCATAACAGTTGATGGTTGTTTGTTTTGCAGCCTCATATTACAAAAGAAAGGGGGAGCTTGTGTATACATTGCATATTGTTGCATATTGTTGCGTTTTTGGTTGTTTTGGTTGTATACAGGTTGTCATCATCAAAAAGGGGGAGAATGTGAAGGCAAATCGCCACACATCACACGAGTCTACAAGACATCACTGATATATGTTTCAATGATGACAAATTACAACCATGGATGAATTGGCAATTATAAACTTCAAATCTACTAAACAAATGCAACGTATCACCTACCATATCCTTTTATATTTGTCTAAAAACTGTTATAATAAATATAATATGTGTAGATGAAATGTGGTCGTGACAAGAGGCATGAAAAACCACAAGAAGATCAATTTTTGCAGGTTTGTAGGGCATGAGTCGACCATAGGGTCGGCGCATGCATCAATGCATTTTCCACTGGTCAGCGCATGAAGGGATGAGTCGACCATAGGGTTGGCGCATGAAGGAAATACTTTTCAACAGGTCAGCACACGCCGACTGTATGGTCGATGCATACTGATACATTTTGCAGATTTCCAAAAAACATAGGCTATGTGTCGATGCACAGACCTGCTACGGTCGACCGTTCGCACGGAAATACAGTTTTTAAGTGATTCCCTCTTGTTGCACCCCAAAATTTGCCCAACTTTTCTTTACCTAGCTTATGTTTCATTTCATGCACATTAGCAGTATCATTTGCATTTCATTGACATGTATGCAGGAGATCAAGAGGTATGATTACCAGTCAAGAGCTACACAAGACCTTGAAGCTAGCTAAGAGGCTTATTCAAATGCTCAAGGGTTGATATCCTTGTCAGAGAAATTAAAAGATCCTCAGAGAGAGTGGTTGAAACCAGGAGTGGGTGTTTCCTAACTTGAGAGTTATGGGGAAGACCATCAGATGATTCTGAAGCCATGAAGTTTGATTTGAGATCTTGAGAGAGCTCATGAGAAGTGTTGAAGTTCACTTTGAAGCCTAGACAGGTCACTGTGCAAAATTAAGAAGGCTCAGCCATGAGTGGTGCAATTAGGGTTTGACTGGGTCAACCCTAAGTCAACTGATGATTTGAACAAGGTTGAGACCTAATTCAAAGGCCATGTGATCATGTATTGATACATTGAGATGTTATAAGGATGATTCCAAGGTCAATCATCATGATTGAAGAGTTTGAGAAGTTTCAAGCTAGGGTTTCTAAGGCTTGACAGTGTAAAATCCCCTAGTTTGACCCCTATCTTCAAGGTAGTTTAGCTCAAGATGTGATTGTATTCTCATCTTACCCCCAACATGAATGTTGTAGAGCATGATCTTAGCTTTAATTTGAGTGCTAGAAGTCCTTGATAGGATTTGTAGAACTCAAGTTATGACTTTGACAAGTTACATGTCATCTGAGGTATGTGAATTTGGGGGCTTGAAAGTTGTCCAACTTGCATGAAACGTTTGCCCTAGAAGGATGATTCCTATGAACTTTTGGTCAACATGAATGTTGTTCCTTATCCTCTTAGCTTTCTATAGAGTACTAGAAGTCCTTGATAGGATTTGTAGAACTCAAGTTATGGCTTTGACAAGTCAAGGGCATTTTGGTCATTTGGAGATTATAGGCCATTTCAAGCATAAGGCCATAACTCCCATTTCTAAGCTTCAAATGGGAAAATGTTCAACATCAAACTTGTTCAAAATGATGTTTCAAGGCTAGTCAAAAGATCATGAGATGTTGGAATTGCTTGTAGCTCAAAGATGCAAAAATGACCTAAAATAAGGGTATAAGTTAAATGAACCAAAGTTGGAAATTGATATTTTTGATATACATGTCCAAACCAAGGCATGTAATATATTATTTTGATTCTAAAACACATTTTAAGAACATTGGTTTAGCCACATTTTTGAATTGAAGTGTAATTTATGGACTTGCTTTGAAAAGTAGTTACTTACATCTTAAGTAACATTTGCAAAACCTAGAATCAAGGTATAACCAAGGTCCCTTGCAAGCCAAACACATCCAAAATGTCACTAGGGGAGAAATTGGAAGGGAATGGGATTGATTTCAAGCTGTTAGCAGAATGGAGCACACCATGGCATGTGATTGAAATTCTCATGACATGAGAGATTAAACTTCTCATTAGAAGGATCTAGAGGTTTCTAGATGATCCACATGTTCTATATATTGAGTAGAGGTGATCCAAGGCCAAGGTTGGTGATGATTGAAGGAGAGAGCAAAGATTGAGTTTGGAAAATTCTTGCTTGCAACTGAATTCGGTTACATCATTTTACTCACTTTCCATCCATTTTCTTGATTACAATCTCTTCCATGAAGGCTAGGGATTGATTCCAGATCATAATCAAGGGAAATTCGTGGCTGAGTGGTGTTCTTGAGCTCAGATTTCTCCACCTGCAACTCAGATTCGATTCCAAGAATTGAAGCCATTTCAATCAATTCTATTGCATACAGAAGCTTGGAAGTGATTCGCTGAAGGAGTCTGGAGCATTTGAGGGCTTGATTTGAGGTCTTGCCACTTCTGTGCACGCGGAATTTTCAGGTTGGTAACCTTCAATCTCTGGCTTGTTTTAGTCATAATTAAGAGGAATTAGGATGTTAGATGCATCGTAGAATGGTGTAGGAAGGATTTCAGATCATTGATTTGAGAATTAGTGACCAATTAGGGATGTTGCCATTTTCGGTTGAGAGTTGGTTCTTGCGAATCTTGAGGATTTAGGTTGAATTAATGGTATGAATGAATTCGTGAGGAAATTTGGGACATGTTTCATTAAGGGATCGTGGCCTATGGCGGACTCTATGGCAAACTAAGGTTGTGAGAAGATGACCGGAGAAAGTCACCGGCGGTGGTTTTGGGCGCGCAGGTGACCTGAGTTGCAGAGATTTGAAATGAGGAAGATGACTTGATAGCCATCAGATCAAGGTTGGACTTTGACTGGGAACCTCATCCAACGGCCACGCGTGCATCTCATTTTGTGAAGAGGTCTGAACTAATTGAAACGATGCGTTTCATTAATCAGTGGTTTTTGGGCTTAAGGATCCAAGCGCTACTCACACCCCCTGATGGCCCAATTGCTTTAATGAACTGCTTTTCATTACTATCTGCACCGTGTGTTTATCATTTTAGTTTGATTTTCTTTATTTTTTTCATTATATTCATGGTTCATGATTAAATCATAAAAAATGGAAAAATAATTCAATTAACCCCATTATTTTTGCATTGGATTCATGATTGAATCTAGTATTTTTTAGATAAAAAATATTTTTATTTCATGCATTTTCTGATTTTATGGTAATTTTCACATTTTAATTGATATTAAAATAGTCATGCTTGATGCTTGATGTTGTGGAAATTTGTGTGATTAATTGATGATGATTCTTGCCCTGATTTTTTCTATGTGGCTATCATAGATATGCGTGATCCCCATAGATTTTTCTCACATTTTTGTGATGAATGTAAGTGGTAGTTCTAGGTTGAAACCTTAGAAGCTCCATTTTTAGGGTTTATGGTTGATACCTTTGGATTTAGGACTTAATTTTAGGACTTAATAGATGATTTAGTCCCTGGTTTTTGTATGAGGCATTCTTAATTGAATTAGGATCCCTTAGGAATTTTTGTAGAAATTTATAATATAGTTTACTATTTTTGATTGATTTTAGTTTAGGTGCTAACTTTGGATGATTCTAATGCACTAATTCCACTAGATTAACTTCTTTAGTTCCCTTAGATTAGGGTTTTGTTTTGATTGCTCTTGGGTGATGATGAAGGCAAGTTGAAGATGCATTGGATTGCTTAATGAGGCTTGGATGTGAAGATCTTCCCTTCTTGTGGTGTAGTTTTGATTAGGTTAAGATTAGGGCTTTGTAGGCAGAGCTTCTAGATAGTTCTCTTCCTTCATAAACATGGATGATGTTGATCACTTCCATTATTCCCTATGATGTAAGGTCCCCTTGTAAAGGCCTCATCCCTCCTTTAGTAGGATGTTTGGCTCTTTGCAAATTGGTAGAACCTTTGAGGGTCCCTTTCTCTGATGACAGGATGCTCAGTGGTGACCTTTGGTCTTCACTCTGCTACCAATCATCCAAACTTTGCTCTTGATAGATGAATCTTTCCCCCTTGTTAGAGGATGGAGTTCCTTGCTTGAAGAAGATTGAAGGATGAGGTTGATACTTCTTTGTGTTTGAAGATTACTCTGAGAAGCTAAAGCTTGTAGATGAAGAAAGACAAGTAGGTACTTGTAAGAAGGAGAAGACTGAAGGTCAAGAAGACTAAGTTGACACTGGTGAAGAAGATCAAATTGAGATTGAGTGAAGGGATGAGGCTTGAAGAATAAAGGATAAGTGGATACTTAGGTTGATGCATTGAGAGCCTGAAGGAGTCCAGTTGATACTTGTAGTTAGGAGTGAAGCCTGAAGGTGGAATTGACTGGAGAGCTGAGGCTTGAAGAAGAAAGAATAAGTTGATACTTATGTTTGATGTGTTAGAAGCTTGAAGAAGCAAGTTGATACTTGCTATTGAAGATGATGGCTTTGAAGAGCAGTTGAAGTCTGAAGATTGAACTGCTGTCAGAGGAGAGCTTTACTGTGGGAGCTGTTGATCTGTTTCCTTTCCTGTCTGTTGTCCTTCTGTGCAACTGTATTGATGTGACTTGTTTGATTTGCTTGATGCATTAGAATTTGTTCATATTTAGATTGATTTAATCTAGGAGCATGATTTCACTAGAGGTTGAGTTTCTCCCTCTGCTTGTATTTTTACTGTGTGGCTTTGCTTGCGGGTATTCGGTAGAGCCCAACTCCCTTGCCTATGTCGTTTGTGTTTTCTTGATAGCATTTCATTTCCTCTGTATGATTGCAGTTATTCATATCTGGCTTGAGGTTGATATGAGCTTGTGGAGGCTGATTCCCCACACACATTTCCTCCCTCACTTGCATTGCATGCATTTTACAGTCGTTTACTGTTTACTGTTAAGCTGATGCTTTATCTGTTTCTGTTTATCATTGACATGATCCCCTAGGAATCTCACTTCCTTTGATAAGGAAGTGATGATTAGAACTTTAGGTTGAAACCTATGCATGATAACTTCTAGGAGTTCCCTGTTTCAAACCTCAACCATAGGATGAATCCTTGGCATGACAACATTAGGACTTGATAGTCTCTCCATAGTTGTCCCTCTCTCTTCTCATCTCAAAACAAATTAAAATACAGTAATAAAGGTTAACTGACGTCGTACGTTACGAGCCTTAAGCTATATGAGAAAGGATTGTCTCTAGTGCGATACTAGTTGCCAACAACCATAAAAAACAGTTCTTCCGTAAAAGACAGAAAACAAACTTCCAATCTTTTTGCCCCGCGGGCCCATAATTCAAAGGAAAGCTTTTCTGAAGAAAAGAGTGTCGTTAACTCCCAGTTCTACCGCAAACGGTAACGCTTAAGTCTCCAAGGGTCGAGCTGCATACATCCAACTGCTGGAACTGTTTGTTAACCCTACTCGAAAAAACAAATGAATCTGAATCCCCGTAAGCCGTGTTAGCCCGAACTACGTAAGCTCTGATCTCTCATACCTGTTGAGAGTACGTAGGCACAATACTGATGTATTGGCGAGCCACCTTCCCCGTAACCCGTAGTTAGGCGAACTACATTGACTCTGATTTCTCATTCTCTGATGAGAATACGTAGGCATAAAGTGCGACGCTTTGCTGAGTCATTTTCTTTTCTTTTTAAGCCGGCCTTGATAAGTAGATAGATAAAACCAACCCGTCCAGTAAACACAACGAGCATGGATCCCATCGAGTACGATGGACGTGAGGGGTGCTAATACCTTCCCCTTGCGTAACCGACTCCCGAACCCATACAATGGTTGCGATGACCTTGTCTTATACCTTTTCGTCAGGTTTTTCCGATCGTTTCCTTTCCCTTTCTGTGGGATAAATAACAAAAGGTGGCGACTCTTCTGTTTTTCCGGCACCTTATTTTCGCGGAAGCGACAGCTGGCGACTCTGCTGGGGACTTGACAGTTTCCTGGGATCCAACGTCCCTTATGCGAGTCAGTTTGGGGATCCAATGTCCCCTGCGAGAGTCAATCCTAGCGCTTGTATGATTACTTGTTGGGTTGTGTTTATTTATCACATTTTATTTCCCGCATTTTATTTCCAGTATGATATGATTATCTGTGCTGTTGTGGGAGGGGCATTCTGATGAGTGAGAAGCCAAACCCAGGCTTGAGTGTACCTAGCATTAGTTGTGGAAATTAGTGGGCGCGTGCTTGCTTTGCAGGAACTAGTGTCTCATGAAATCCACGCTCAGACGAGGTTCTCCCGGTTGACTTCTTTTTCAACCCTTTGGGTTGAGGGGGTTGTTGGTTTGGAGGATTGTCGACTTTGGGGACTGATCATTTGGGATTCAGCCGAGTGAGGCCGCTTCAGGAGCTGGTGATGCCACACCTTCTGGGTATCGTATCACCCCTCTTGAATGTCTTTGACGCTGATGACTGTAACAGCCCAATTTTGATTAACTAATTAATTTATTTATTGGAATTATTTTAATTATGGGATAGTGTGATAATATATTAAGTCTACATATTATGCTATTTTATCATTTGGAGAGTTTTGGAAAATTAAGTTGGAAATATTTTGGATATTCTTAATTAATGGTTAAGTGGATAATTTATGGAAAATGATTGGAAAATATATATTATGGAAAGAAATATTAAGAATAGAAAGAGAAAGAAAAGGAGATAAGAGTTGGTAAGAAGAGAAAGAGGAAAGAAGAAGAGAAAGAGAGGAGAAGAAGAGGAAAGTGGAAATCATCAAGAGCAACTCAAAGCTTCGATTTAAACCAAGGTAAGGGTGAGAAACATTGCTATTTAATCATTGTATGATGTTATGTATGTTGGGTTGGGGTTTTGGTGTAGTTTCCATCCTTTTTCATTTAGGGCAAAAGTTGGAATAATCGGTAGAACTGCGATTTAATCGGTTAGAACTGAGTAATAATGCCGTAGAATAGTCGGGTAACATGTATTGATGCTATTTGTACTGATTTGGATGTTTGAGGTTTGGTTGATGATGGATTGATGAAGAAGAGGCAGAATGAAATTCTGTTCTGCGCAGGTTCGCTGGCTCTCGCCAGGCGAGCGAAGGCGAAGCTTCGCCAGGCGAAGCCTAGCGAATGTTGGCGAATAATTATGATTAAGTTCCAGTGGACTTCGCTGGCGAGTTCGCCAAGCGAAGGTGGATAGCGAAGGTTCGCCCGGCGAAGGTGCTGGCGAATGGTGGCGAATGAAGTCAGTAGCTACTGACTTGGGCTCGCTGGGAAGTCTCGCCAGGCGAAGCCTAGCGAGTGTTCGCTGAGAGAGTTCGCCAGGCGAAGGCCAGGCGAAGGTTCGCTGCGAGGGTTCGCCAGGCGAATGAAGGCGAATGTGGCAGTATATTTTCTTTGCTGTGTTATCCAATGGTGATTGTTTGGTTGATTCGCATAGGTTAATACTTCTATGTTATGAATGAGTATGTGAACTCTTATGATAACATGTGCTGTGGGTAGCCTTCGAGCGTGAATCCTAGAGTTGTGATATGAATGATTAATTGTAATTGGTTAAAATACATGAGAACATAATGATGATTATGTGTGTATTAATTGATGAGTTTGTGAATGTTTGATTGTTGTGTACAATTATGTAATAAGCATGCATGAGAACATTGTGGATATATGTGTGCATGGCTTATAATTGTATTATTGGTATTGTGAGGCGTATACCTTGTATAAAATGGCATGAGATAAAGAATAAACATACTATGAAAAATGTGTTGTGGATGCATATTGTTTATATGCGATTGTATGTTAAAATACATGAAGAATGCATGAGAGCATAATGATGGATATGCGTGCATTGCTTGCTAAATATGATGTTGTATTGAATTGTGAATATATGTGGATAAAGCATGAGAACATATTGTGGATATGTGTGCATTGTTGATAATGCGGTGATGATATTGATTTGTGAATGTATATTGTTGGTATATGGTGGTATGAATAGAATGCATGAGAACATGTCATTGATATGTGTGCATTGCTTGATAGATGTTGTAAATGCATATTGTATGTATGTGATTAAATGTGAATAATGCATGAGAACATATCGTGGATATGTGTGCATTGTTTGATAACTGTGAAGAATGCATGAGAACATATCGTGGATATGTGTGCATTGTGAGTGATAATGTGGTGATAGTGTTGAATTATGAATACATCGATGAATGTTATGTGAATATGTTGTATGTGCAATCATAATGTAATTCTTGAAGTGATGAATTATGTAAATGCATGAGATTAAGATGTCGGTCTTAAGTGCATTTGTTGCGATTGATTGTACATGCATCATTTAGTCAAGAGGCAATGTCTGTTAGTTTCGTGGAAACTAGTGGCTTGTCCCAAACCTAGAAGTGTGGGTTTGAAGGCTTAGAGGACGGGCCTTTGTGGTTATCGGTCTAGAAGTGTGGACCCGGTTTAATGTAAAAACCGAAAAAAGATAACGGGTTATCGGTCTAGAAGTGTGGACCCGGTTTAATGTAAAAACCGAAAAAAGATAACGTAAGTCGGTACCGCATTGCATGAGTTGCATTGAGTTGTTGAGTCACATTGATATATGACATATGCATGAAGGGATGCTTATGTGTGAATGATGAGATGTTTATTGAATACTTATGAAGCGTGCATGAAGAGATGCTTACGTGTGAATGTTAAGATTGTGAAATTGTGGATGTATGCATGATGTGAAATGCTTGGTGAATATTCATGTCGTATATATATATATATAAATGACGATGTAAATGACTATGAGTTGAATTGAGGTGAGAAATAGGGAGTTAATTATATGATACCTATATATACATGATTTTATGCTTTGATTATTATGGTAATATTTCTCACCCTTCTGCTGTTTTATAATGCTCTATGAGGCATTGCAGATTAGGTTGCTGGAGGCCTTTATGAAGTTCTGCTTATGGTTCGAGGTCGCTACGTGTGTAGCGGTTTAGTAATTATTTATGGGTCGAGTCATGCTCTGGTCGTGTAACACGGGGATCGATTGCTTATGTTTTAGGATTACATTATGTAACCTAAGTTATGTTTTCATATTTGGAATAATTGAGATGATGAGATGTTGGCCTTAGTGCCTAGAGATGTTGATTTTATATGATGAAAGTAAATGTTTCTTTTAAAGGATTTTTATTAATGAATCCGCTGCTAAATGGAAAGGTGTTTATGAGCATGACAGATTGTTTTAATGTGGTGCAAGTTTTGTGTGATGCCCTTTTATGGATGCATGTTAACTTTTACTCTGATTATGCATATATTATTTGCGGGGTTTAGAAGGGTGTTACATTAGTGGTATCAGAGCAGGTCGGTCCGTCCCGCCAAGTTGTCTAATGTTATTTGTTCCCTTGTATGCGACATGTGTGTGAAAACACTGTCGATACATGTTGTTGCTTAACCTTGTCTGGAGAAGTGGGAATGATCTAAGTGGGGGAGAAGTTGTGCTTCTCCAAGATGCTGCAGGTGTAGAAGTTTTAGCTCAGAGGGTGGTTAACACTCTTGTGGTTTGGTAAAGATAGTCTATACTCCATCATGATTTTCAGCTGCCTATTGACAAATTGAGGAACTGATCACCCTTAATCTCTTGTTGATAGTAGTTGGAGTTTTGTTGGATGGGATGGACGTGTCTTGCAAGCTTAGATGGCGTGAGCAGAGAATTGTTTGGAGCTAAGCCAGGTGCTTAAGAAGTGTGTTGATGAGTCGGCACGAGACAGTGAGGAGATGGTTAATTTTGATGGGAATTCGGGGTGCTAATGAAAGTGGGAAGATGGCGGTTTTGCCGACTAATTATATCTGTTTGGACAGTCGAAGAATTAAATTGATTGAGTAGTGTTGAGAATTATGTCTGGTGTGTGTGCTACGGCAACAGATTGTGGAGTTGAGTATAAGGGTGGATAATGACTTCTAGTGATTACTACAGGAAATGAGATGTGGAATACATGGTTGGTATAATTGGACCCTTAAGCATTTCAAGAGTTGGAGAGGTATTGGATGACCTTTAAGTGTAGAAGGGTTGTTTCCGTGATTTTGTCGTAACGGAAAACCGTAATTCGGAATGACGCAAGATTAGAAGCGTTGGAAGATATTACAGTGCTCTATGTGATGGGAAAGTAGTGACATGGAATTAAGTATTTATTGGCAAGAAATGTTTGGATGTTATGGTAAGCGCGGAGAGTGCAGTTTGTGTTATCACCATAAGTTCACAGCTGAGTGTCCGTTTGATATAATGATTTTCCACACTTGATTGAGAGAGTCAATGGTTATGTAACCGATGGTGTTTGGATATGTTCGGAGAGTATAGGGGTTCATGTTGAGCGTCGGGAACTTGAGTTATTAGTATTGAGGAGGAGGCAGTGATGTACTACTGTGAAGAAAGTTCAAAGAGTTTTGAGAAAGCTGTCAACAGTTCGTGTATTGGTTTTGCCAAGTCCGACAGGATTGTCGTTGTGTTTTGAGATACTTTGTTGATATGAGCAAGAGATGTGTTAAGTACAACATTAATGAGTTTTGGTTATGCTTGAAGGCAATATAAAGTACAGAGAGGGATTATCTGACAAGTAATTTGGAGTGGGTTGCTGTTGTGTGTTTGTACCGGAGTTTGGAAGCCTCAATTGTTTAGTTGAGATTTGAGATGGTTACTGACCTTAAGGTATTTGTTTTATTTGAGAGAGAGTCAAATATGAGACAGAGAAGTAATTGGAACTCCTGAAGGAGTATGGTTTTGGTTAAATTACCATTCGGATGAGACCAAGTGGTAGCTAAGATATCGAATCGGGAATTTTGGTATACACTAATGAAGATGGTAAGGAAGTTAGAACTGATTAAGCAAATTCAGATATGAGTTCGGCCTGTGAAGAGACTTCTTATGGAGTTGAGCCTTGGATGTTGAGATTGACTTTTGGTATTCTGATGAGGTTCGAGGAAATCGGAATTCTGAGTTGAGTTGATAGATTAATTGAATTTAATGGATAAAAGTCAGAGGGCTTATTTTTGGATTAAGGGAAATGGTATTGTGAGATGTCGTGATGAAGTGTGTATTCTGAATAGTGTGAGTTGGATAAGAGTACTCAGGGAGAAGTACATCGAGAAAGATGGAGTATCCGTGCAGGTACTAGGAAGATGCGACCGAATTTGAGAAATAGTTTTGGATAGCCATGGATGGAGAAGGAATTGATTGAGTTTGTATATGTTGATTAGACTTGCTGGGAATTGAAGAGTGGACATTAGAGATGGTTGGATCTGATACAACTGTTGAGTATTTCGAGTGGGATGGGATAGTATTCCCATGGGCTTTGTGCCGGGTTTTCTGAGGAATTTGAGGAAGTATGATCCGATTTGGACAGTTAAGAATGGATTAACAAGAGTAGCTCATTGCCTACCAGTGGAGATGAATCATTCTGTTAGATGGGAACTCAAGTTTTTCGTTAAGATTATGGGAAAGATTGTGGAAGGCGATTGGGTGCCATGTTGAAGATGAACTCTGACTAGCGTCCGTGAATGGCATGGACAAACAAAGAAAACTATCCAGTATGAAGAGGACTCGTTGAGAGCTTGTGTGTTGGACCAAGATGGATCTAAGGGTAGTTAATTGTTGTTGATGTAGTTGCCTACAATAACTGTTGCCATTTCGTATCGGAAACAACATCGTATGAAGTTCGTTGGGTAAGAGGGTATGACTCCTTGGTGTTGTTGCATGTCCAACGGGAGTGTTGCACTCAGATCAAAGACCGTGCAAGGGACGATGAAAACGATCAAAAGAATCCAAGTAAGGCCGTGTTTTGAGAGTTATGGTAGTAATTGGTGTTGGTCGAGCTTGAAGTCTCGTGAGCACCCTGTGTTTTGTTGATCTGTATCAGAGTAGCGCAACGGAAGCGTGAGGCGGATAGTATGTTAGGCTGTTTTACCGCTGTCGCTTGAGAGGATTGCATGAGGTGTTCATATGTATAAGTTGAAGAGGTACATTGATTCAGGTGGATGGTGTACAAGTGAGAGAGAATTTGACTCCGGAGGCGTGGCTAGTTCTAGTTGTTGATAAGAAACAACTTCGAAGTATAGAGATTCCTTTGGTGGAAGTAGTTATGGGAGAATTGGATTTGGAAGAATTGGAATGCGAGAGTCGTATCCAGAGTTGTTTGGATCAGGTAACATTTTCGAGGACGAAAATTCCTAACTGGGGGAGAGTTGTAACAGCCCAATTTTGATTAACTAATTAATTTATTTATTGGAATTATTTTAATTATGGGATAGTGTGATAATATATTAAGTCTACATATTATGCTATTTTATCATTTGGAGAGTTTTGGAAAATTAAGTTGGAAATATTTTGGATATTCTTAATTAATGGTTAAGTGGATAATTTATGGAAAATGATTGGAAAATATATATTATGGAAAGAAATATTAAGAATAGAAAGAGAAAGAAAAGGAGATAAGAGTTGGTAAGAAGAGAAAGAGGAAAGAAGAAGAGAAAGAGAGGAGAAGAAGAGGAAAGTGGAAATCATCAAGAGCAACTCAAAGCTTCGATTTAAACCAAGGTAAGGGTGAGAAACATTGCTATTTAATCATTGTATGATGTTATGTATGTTGGGTTGGGGTTTTGGTGTAGTTTCCATCCTTTTTCATTTAGGGCAAAAGTTGGAATAATCGGTAGAACTGCGATTTAATCGGTTAGAACTGAGTAATAATGCCGTAGAATAGTCGGGTAACATGTATTGATGCTATTTGTACTGATTTGGATGTTTGAGGTTTGGTTGATGATGGATTGATGAAGAAGAGGCAGAATGAAATTCTGTTCTGCGCAGGTTCGCTGGCTCTCGCCAGGCGAGCGAAGGCGAAGCTTCGCCAGGCGAAGCCTAGCGAATGTTGGCGAATAATTATGATTAAGTTCCAGTGGACTTCGCTGGCGAGTTCGCCAAGCGAAGGTGGATAGCGAAGGTTCGCCCGACGAAGGTGCTGGCGAATGGTGGCGAATGAAGTCAGTAGCTACTGACTTGGGCTCGCTGGGAAGTCTCGCCAGGCGAAGCCTAGCGAGTGTTCGCTGAGAGAGTTCGCCAGGCGAAGGCCAGGCGAAGGTTCGCTGCGAGGGTTCGCCAGGCGAATGAAGGCGAATGTGGCAGTATATTTTCTTTGCTGTGTTATCCAATGATGATTGTTTGGTTGATTCGCATAGGTTAATACTTCTATGTTATGAATGAGTATGTGAACTCTTATGATAACATGTGCTGTGGGTAGCCTTCGGGCGTGAATCCTAGAGTTGTGATATGAATGATTAATTGTAATTGGTTAAAATACATGAGAACATAATGATGATTATGTGTGTATTAATTGATGAGTTTGTGAATGTTTGATTGTTGTGTACAATTATGTAATAAGCATGCATGAGAACATTGTGGATATATGTGTGCATGGCTTATAATTGTATTATTGGTATTGTGAGGCGTATACCTTGTATAAAATGGCATGAGATAAAGAATAAACATACTATGAAAAATGTGTTGTGGATGCATATTGTTTATATGCGATTGTATGTTAAAATACATGAAGAATGCATGAGAGCATAATGATGGATATGCGTGCATTGCTTGCTAAATATGATGTTGTATTGAATTGTGAATATATGTGGACAATGCAAGAGAACATATTGTGGATATGTGTGCATTGTTGATAATGCGGTGATGATATTGATTTGTGAATGTATATTGTTGGTATATGGTGGTATGAATAGAATGCATGAGAACATGTCATTGATATGTGTGCATTGCTTGATAGATGTTGTAAATGCATATTGTATGTATGTGATTAAATGTGAATAATGCATGAGAACATATCGTGGATATGTGTGCATTGTTTGATAACTGTGAAGAATGCATGAGAACATATCGTGGATATGTGTGCATTGTGAGTGATAATGTGGTGATAGTGTTGAATTATGAATACATCGATGAATGTTATGTGAATATGTTGTATGTGCAATCATAATGTAATTCTTGAAGTGATGAATTATGTAAATGCATGAGATTAAGATGTCGGTCTTAAGTGCATTTGTTGCGATTGATTGTACATGCATCATTTAGTCAAGAGGCAATGTCTATTAGTTTCGTGGAAACTAGTGGCTTGTCCCAAACCTAGAAGTGTGGGTTTGAAGGCTTAGAGGACGGGCCTTTGTGGTTATCGGTCTAGAAGTGTGGACCCGGTTTAATGTAAAAACCGAAAAAAGATAACGGGTTATTGGTCTAGAAGTGTGGACCCGGTTTAATGTAAAAACCGAAAAAAGATAACGTAAGTCGGTACCGCATTGCATGAGTTGCATTGAGTTGTTGAGTCACATTGATATATGACATATGCATGAAGGGATGCTTATGTGTGAATGATGAGATGTTTATTGAATACTTATGAAGCGTGCATGAAGAGATGCTTACGTGTGAATGTTAAGATTGTGAAATTGTGGATGTATGCATGATGTGAAATGCTTGGTGAATATTCATGTCGTATATATATATAAATGACGATGTAAATGACTATGAGTTGAATTGAGGTGAGAAATAGGGAGTTAATTATATGATACCTATATATACATGATTTTATGCTTTGATTATTATGGTAATATTTCTCACCCTTCTGCTGTTTTATAATGCTCTATGAGGCATTGCAGATTAGGTTGCTGGAGGCCTTTATGAAGTTCTGCTTATGGTTCGAGGTCGCTACGTGTGTAGCGGTTTAGTAATTATTTATGGGTCGAGTCATGCTCTGGTCGTGTAACACGGGGATCGATTGCTTATGTTTTAGGATTACATTATGTAACCTAAGTTATGTTTTCATATTTGGAATAATTGAGATGATGAGATGTTGGCCTTAGTGCCTAGAGATGTTGATTTTATATGATGAAAGTAAATGTTTCTTTTAAAGGATTTTTATTAATGAATCCGCTGCTAAATGGAAAGGTGTTTATGAGCATGACAGATTGTTTTAATGTGGTGCAAGTTTTGTGTGATGCCCTTTTATGGATGCATGTTAACTTTTACTCTGATTATGCATATATTATTTGCGGGGTTTAGAAGGGTGTTACAATGACCGCATAGGATGCCGAACTTGAGTCAGTTTAGGTCCATACCTGTGAGCAGGGTCGGGTTTGTTGCAGGAAACCTTAACCTTCAGACTACCTGGTTTTCTTGATAGTGAATCAGTTTTGTTGGTACCAGAGGTTCTCATCATCAGATATATGATTGTTCTTGACAGAGCAGAGTTATGGTCCTGTATCAGAGGTCCTTATTTTCAGAAATATGTTTGTTCTTGACAGAGTAGAGTTATGGTCCTGTATCAGAGGACCTTATCTTCAGAGATGTACGTTTGTTCTTGACAGAGCAGGTTGTTGATTGGGATCAGAGGATCTCATCAGCAGGTGTATGTTTGTTCTTGACAGAGCAGAGTTATGGTCCTATATCAGAGGTCCTTATTTTCAGAAATATGTTTGTTCTTGACAGAGCAGATTTATGGTCCTGTATCAGAGGTCCTTATTATCAGATATGTGTGTTCTTGACAGAGCAGATTTGTGGTCCGATGCCAGGGTTTTCTTATTATCAGAGATAGGGTTGTTCTTGACAGAGCAGTATTATGATTTTGTTGATACAGAGTCTTCACCTTCATCTCCTCAACAGCGCAGTTGCCTTGATCTCCTGCTGCATGATTGCATTTTACATTGCTTTGCATACTCATTTGCATTTCATTAACGTGTGTCTGTGTTACAGGTACCGTTTCCCCCGATTCAGGTTTTCTTGCCTTCTATTGTGCTATCATGCGTTCTCTGAGGAAGACCGTGGCTTACAAACTCCCCACTCCTAATGTTGTTCAGCTGACTGGTTTGATTGCTTTAGCAGATGATTCTGTGAGAGACGAATTCAGAAAGTCTTACGATAAACTGCTCAGTTTGGTTCGTAAACCTTCTGCGTTTGAGTTGAATGGGTTGCACGCCCTGCTGCAGTTCTACGATCCTCCTTTGAGATGCTTTACTTTCCAGGATTTTGTTCTCACGCCCACGCTAGAGGAGTATGTTGATCTGTTAGGTGTGCCTATCAAGAGTCGGATGCCCTTTGTTCATATGGATGCCGAGCCTGACCTGGCTAGTCTAGCTCCCTCTCTTCATCTGGATGCCTCCGAGTTGGTATTGTCTAGTTGGAACAAGGTTCCCGGTTTCTCCTTGGTAGTTCTTAGTGGGAAAGGCTCAGTAGTGCACCAAAGACGGATGTTGGGTCGTGTTCAATGCCATCCTCGCTCTGTGCATATATGGCATCATTCTGTTCCCCAATATGCCTGACTTTGTGGACTTCGACGCCTTCCACATCTTTGCTTCAGGGAATCCAGTCCCTACCTTTATAGGAGATGTCCACCATTCCGTCCACTACAAAAATGAGAACAGAAGGGGTAAGAATGTCTCGTGCTGTGTGCCCTTGCTTTATAGATGGCTTGATAGTCATCTACCCAAGAGGGGTCCCTTTGCTTCGTCTGCAACCACAACTGAGTGGTCTGAGCGTTTGATGAGTCTATCAGCAGAGGATATTGACTGGTTTGATAGAGATAGGTTGGGTACCGAGATTATCTTCAGCTGCAGCGGATTTCCGAATGTGCCTTTGATAGGCAGGAAGGGCTGTATAAACTATAATCCATCTCTGCTGGTCCGAAAGTTTGCTTATGCTTTGAGAGCTCCGCCGAAGGATGACGAGGTGCAGGAATCTCTGTACCTCACTGGTCTTCTAGAGGGGGATATGTTATCTAAGCTTCGGCACGCTTGGAATGGTATCGGTAAGCGGGGAAAACCATTGCTGGGGAAAAGTAATAGCCAAGCCTACGCTCCGTGTATGACTTGGATCAGAGCCAGAGCAGATGCTATAGGGATGCCGTTTCCTCCTGCTAAGCCAGAAAGCCCTCCAGTGATCGAAGAGCCTACCACCGTACCTATTCAGCAGCATAATCAGGTGTTAGCTGAGAGAGATGAGCTGAAGAAGGCCAATGAAGAACTGGAGAAAGAATTGGCTCAACTCAGAAGCGAGAGAAGCGAAGCCGTTCATTCCTTCAAGAGGCAGACCGAGCTGGTGAACCAGTTAGGGACAAATTTGATTAGGCAGATAGCTGAGCATGAGCGCATGGGTCGAGACTTCAAAGCTGTCAATGATGTACTGGCCACTAAGAAGCAGCACTTGGATGAAGCGTATCGGAGGATATCCAAGTATAACCAGCATTGGAAGGCCACCCTAGCCAACGGGAAAGAACGGGAGGATAAGCTGAAGCAACAGATCTCCAGGTTGAAAGCCCTAGCGAAGGCTAGTGAGAAGAGGTTTGATGAAGAAACCGCTCGCAGATATGCCGCCGAAGGCCAGCTCAACAGGGCTCTTGCTAACCTAAAGGAGCGCAAACTGACGTTTGAGTCCAAGAAGCGGAAGCTAGAAGATTGTTTCGGCGAAGGAGCATGGGAAGATTCGGTCGAAGGTCTTCAGTACACTATTATGCAGAGGGAGTTACTCGTCGAAGGGTTGCTCACTCGGCCTGATCATCCAGAAACGAAGGGGTTGTTAGAAGAGTTTCGCACCCGTGGCCGTGCTTGACTATTTGTATTCCTTTTGTTTTGATCGTTGTTGTATGCTGACCATCACCAGGCTTGTTGGTTGAGGTCATGCTGTTGATTCCACTTGTACTCAGTGACTTTGTGTACTGCCTTGATGGGCTTTCTTTATATATGAGATGTCATTTCCATTACTGGACTCAGACTTCTTATTATCAGCACTGGCACTCAGGCACTAGGATCGGGGGATACCTCCCTAACGCACAGACACACGTTTGCATTTGCACGAAGCATCTGCATAACGAGTACTTTGTCGTTTTTCCTAACCCTTTTGTGTTTTCAGGTTGTTTCAGGTTGTTCCAGGATTGATCAGAGACATATCCACCACTATCCGACCAGAGCAAACCAAACCAGAATTATGGAGCAAGTGCAAACTGACGTTCAAGAACTCCGAGAACGAATGGACCGCTTCATGGAGCTCATGCAAGCGGACGCCAATGGCCAGGATCAACTCAGAACCTTGGTTCAGCCTCTGATTTCAAGGGTTGATAGCAATGGCATACTCCCTGGTGGGACCGTGCCTACCCCTCCATCTGTTGAAACCCCTCAGAATGGCGTCCCCGTGACCGGAGGGAATGGCAGTGCCAACGGCAATGTGATAGCTAGCATGGGACTCAACAGCAATACGACGGGCGTCGGTAATGGGAATTTTGAAGCTAACGTCAATGTTGGGCTGGGCAACGAAACTGCGGGTGTTGGAAATCTGCTTGGGCCTCAGCCGTGGTTAGAAGACCGTCAAGACGATGTGTTCTCACAGAGAGGTGCTGAAGGGGAGCTGACTGCTGAAGCACGGCTTAGGTTCAAGGCACTCGAGGATATGATGAGGAATATCGAGAACCAGAACACCATGGGTGTTGACATGTCCAAGTTGGGACTGATTGCTGATTTCAAGGTGCCTCCCAAGTTCAAGGTACCTGACTTTGAAAAGTACAAGGGCACCACTTGCCCTTGCGTCCACCTGAGATCATACTACCGGAAAATGTCAGCTCATTCTGAGGACGAGAAGTTACTGATGCACTTCTTTCAGGACAGTCTGTCCGGGCCCTCCCTCGAATGGTACATGAGTCTGGAACCTACTAGTGTGCGCACATGGAAGGAACTTGCTGAAGCATTTGTGCACCACTACCAATATAACAGCGACTTGGCTCCGAACCGAGTCCAACTGCAGAATCTGTCGCAAAGGAACAATGAAGGGTTCAAGGAATACGCCCAGCGGTGGCGTGAATTGGCAGCCAGGGTTCAGCCGCCGATGGTTGAACGTGAGCTTGTGGAAATGTTCCTAGCCACCCTCCCAGGGGTTTATTATGAGAAATTGGTCAGCAGTATGTCCGGAACCTTCTCAGATCTCATTATCATGGGTGAGCACATCGAAAATAGGATCAAACTGGGGAAAATTCAAGGTGATTCATCCTCAGCTGGAGGAGGCAAGAAACCTTATGGCGGAAAAAGACGGGAAGAAGAGACGAGCGATGTGTCCAACGCTCGAAGGAAGGGTAAAGGCCCTCACCAGCAGGTGGCCAGCATAACTATCCCCGCTATCCAACAACCCCAGCCATAGCAGCAGCAACAACCGAACCAACAAGGGTACATAAAGTATCAGAACAGGGCACCTCTGTCGAGCCGTCACCTCGAGACACCGCCCATGTCCTATGCTCAGCTATTACAGACTTTGCTTCAGCTACAGTTGATTCAGAAGAGAACCCTGGCTCCCTTGACAGGGGCACCTCCGCCAGGTTATGATGCGAATGCAACTTGTAAGTTTCACTCAGGGGCACCAGGCCACACAATAGAAAATTGCAAAGCCTTCAAGCACAAGGTGCAGGACATGGTGGATGCTAAGATCATCAACTTCTCAGATTATGTGCCAAACGTCACGAAGAACCCTATGCCGAATCATAGGGGAGGTGGAGTAAATGCCATTATTGAAGACGAGATCTTGGAGTTGTTGACTGACGTCAGAGATCTGAAGACACTGCTTAGCTTTGTTAAAGCCAAGCTGATGAAAAGAGGTTTCTTTCCATGTTGTGGAGAGCTGTGTATGGGCTGTGCGACAAGTCCTGATGGATGTGAACAGCTGAGAGAGGGGATTCAAAGTCTGATGACCGAAGGAATCCTGCAATTTAGCCGAAGGGCCGAAAGCGGATCGGGAGAGGTAATGCTGAAGCAAGATGATGAGATTGCCACCATCACCATCCCTCGTCGGACGATAACTATTTCTGCACCCAGGCCGCCCACAATTACTATCACCAAAGCTGGGCCGATACCGTTCGAAAGCACTAATGCTGTCCCATGGCATTATGGGACAGAGGTCTACTGCAACGGCCATAAGTTGGAACTAGAACCATCTGGGTCGTGTGCGGAGAACCTAGCGGGCGTCAGCGGAATTACTCGCAGCGGAAGAGTATTTGCACCACCTGAGATCGTGGCGGACAAAGCGGACAAAGCTGAGGCAACTGATAAAGGGAAAAGTAAAGTCGTTGAAGAGATCCCCTGTGGGGCAGAAAAAGACTTACTTGTTAAAGACGCCGAGGAATTTATGAGGTTGATTAAAAAGAGCGACTACAAGATCGTGGATCATCTCCATCAGACACCCTCGAAAATTTCCATCCTGAATTTGTTGCTGTGTTCTGAGGCACACCGCAACGCGCTGCTGAAGGTGTTAAATGCCGCGTATGTACCACAGGAAATATCGGTCAACCAGTTGGAAGGGGTCGTAGCCCACGTGAATGCTGGAAATGGGTTAGGGTTCACTGACCTAGAGCTGACGCCGAAGGGGAGGAACCACAATAGCGCCCTGTACATCTCGATAGAGTGTAGGGGAACGATTATGTCCCACGTGTTGGTGGACACGGGGTCATCACTCAATGTTCTTCCGAAGAAAGCATTGATGAAGTTAGATACTCGCAGAGTGATTTGCACACCCAGTGATCTGGTTGTGAAAGCATTCGATGGAACCAAACGCCATGTTTTCGGGGAGGTGACATTGCCAATCCAGGTCGGGCCGGAAACATTCGACGCAGTCTTTTACATTATGGACATCATGCTTGCCTACAGCTGTCTCTTGGGCCGGCCATGGATCCATTCTGCTGGAGCTGTGACCTCCACGTTGCACCAGAAGCTCAAGTATGCTGTCGGAGGTAGCATCGTGACTGTTTGTGGCGAGGAAGACATAATGGTGAGCCATTTGTCGTCCTTCAAGTACGTTGAGATGGATGGGGAAATCCACGAAACCCTATGTCAAGCGTTCGAAGCTGTTAAAGTCAAGAACGTAGCTCCTGTAGTCACTGAGAAGCCAGAGATGACTCTCTCCTCCTTCAAGGAAGCCCGGGCCGTTGTTCAGGCCGGATCTACCCCAGGCTGGGGGAGAATTTTGGAGATACCTAACAAGCAAGACAAGTTTGGGTTGGGATATTCTCCGGCGGCTGAAGCCTCCTCTTCTAGCAGTGCGTCGCGAGGTAAAGGGCCGATCCAGTTTACCAGTGGCGGGGTGATATTTGAAAGTGTCAACGCGGTGTCTGAAGACGACGAAGACAGCGACTGCGATCCGAACTCTTGGATCCAGCCAAGCAAGCCAGGCGAGAGCCTCAACAACTGGTCCGTAAGGGATATCATCCAAATGACAGGAAAAGAGTAATGATTTACTTTTTTTTCCAATCATTGTACAACCCTATGTCCTACCCGGGGCATAGTGGTTTTATTGTCAGGGCCTTGTTTGATTATGTACATGCATTTTATCAATAAATCAAAAGGCGTTTTTCTTCGTATTCAAATATTGTGATCTCTGTTATTCCTGTTTTATATTTGTTTTGAAAAACAATAAAATGACAATGGGGTTTGTGCTAACCTGCATATCCTTGTTTTAAGCTTAACCCTTGTTATTGCAGGATCCACACAGCAGATGACATCGACTCTGGACCTTCTACGACTCACTTCTACTTCGATTGCCCGATCTATTAAGCCGAAGAAGAGATTGATGAAGACAAAGACCTTCCCGAAGAGTTGACCCGCTTGTTGAAACAAGAAGAGAAAGTTATTCTGTCTCATGAAGAAGAAATTGAGATTGTGAATCTGGGTTCTGAAGAACTTGTCAGGAACGTCAGGATAGGGGCCGCATTGCAGAGTGATGTCAAGCAAAGATTGGTTGAGATGCTAAGAGAGTATAGTGACGTCTTTGCTTGGTCAGACGAAGATATGCCCGGACTTGACACTGACATCGTGGTCCACCACTTGCCGCTGCGAGAAGATTGTCCTCCCGTTAAGCAGAAGCTTAGGAGGACGCGACCAGATATGGCCGTTAAGATCAAAGAAGAAGTGCAAAAGCAGCTTGATGCTGGCTTCTTAGCGGTCACTACTTACCCTCCGTGGGTCGCCAACATAGTGCCTGTACCGAAGAAGGACGGTAAGGTGCGAATGTGCGTCGATTATCGGGATTTGAATAGGGCGAGCCCTAAAGATGATTTCCCGCTCCCTCATATCGATGTGTTGGTCGACAATACAGCCCAGTTCTCCGTATTTTTGTTCATGGATGGCTTCTCCGGCTACAATCAGATCAAGATGGCGCCGGAGGACATGGAGAAAACTACATTTATTACACCTTGGGAACATTTTGCTACAAGGTAATGCCTTTCGGTCTGAAGAACACAGGGGCCACTTACCAACGAGCAATGGTTACTTTGTTTCATGACATGATTCATCATGAGATTGAAATCTATGTTGATGACATGATTGCGAAGTCCCAAACGGAGGAGGGACATCTGGTCAATTTGCTGAAGCTTTTTGAGAGGCTTAGGAAGTTCAGGTTGAGGCTGAACCCTAACAAGTGTACTTTCGGAGTACGATCCGGAAAACTACTGGGGTTTATCGTGAGTGAAAGAGGCATTGAGGTTGATCCTGCGAAGATAAAAGCGATACAAGAAATGCCAGCGCCAAAATCAGAAAAATAAGTTCGTGGTTTCCTGGGCAGGATAAACTACATTGCAAGGTTTATTTCTCAGCTCACGGCCACGTGTGAAACGATGTTCAAACTGTTAAAGAAAGATCAGGCGATTACCTGGAACGAGGATTGCCAGAGGGCATTTGATAAGATAAAACAGTATCTACAAGAACCTCCAATCTTGATACCCTCAGTGGCCGGAAGGCCCTTAATCATGTACTTGACAGTTCTTGAGAATAGTATGGGGTGTGTTCTCGGTCAGCACGACGAGACGGGGAGAAAGGAGCATGACATTTACTACTTGAGTAAAAAGTTCACAGACTGTGAATCTCGTTACTCGATGCTGGAGAAAACGTGTTGTGCACTAGCCTGGGCTGCCAAACGTTTACAGTAGTACATGCTCAATCACACAACCATGCTAATTTCGAAGATGGATCCGATCAAGTACGTCTTCGAGAAGCAAGCGCTTTCGGGCAGGATTGCCAGATGGCAAATGGTGTTGACGGAATATGACATTCAGTACGTTTCCCAGAAGGCCATCAAGGGAAGCGTACTGTCTGATTACCTTGCCGAACAACCGATCGAGGATTATCAGCCGATGAAATTTGAATTCCCTGATGAGGATATCATGTTTCTCAAAGCGAAGGATTGCAATGAACCGTTGCCCGATGAGGGTCCAGACAGGGAATCCCAGTGGAAATTGATATTTGACGGGGCGGTTAATTCTTACGGAAGTGGCATTGGGGCAATCATCACAACTCCCCACGGATCCCATATCCCATTCACTGCAAGACTGACGTTTCCGGTCACCAATAACGAAGTGGAGTACGAAGCATGCATCATGGGTCTAGAAGAGGCAATTGATTTGAGAATCAAGAACCTAGATGTATATGGTGACTCGACACTTGTGATTAACCAGATTAAAGGGGAGTGGGAGACTCGTCAATCGAATTTGGTGCCGTACATGAATTATGCCAGAAGGCTACTCCCGTTCTTTGATCGAGTAGAACTCCATCATGTGCCCAGGGCCGAAAACCAGATGGCTGATGCCTTAGCCACGTTGGCTTCAATGTATAAAGTCAATTTTTGGAATGAAGCTCCAAGGATTGTCCTTTCTCGTCTTGATAGACCTGCATTCGTCTTTGCGATCGAGGAAGCCTCCGACGGCAAGCCATGGTTCCATGACATCCAGACTTTCCTTATGACTAAGGAGTATCCTGCGGGAGCGTCGACCCAGGATAAGAAGACTCTGAGGAGGCTGTCTGGAAATTTCTATCTCAATCCTGATGAGGCACATTTGGTACGCACGCCGGCGGGCATGCTATGACGAGAAAGATCCTGAGAGCAGGATACTACTGGCTGACGATGGAATCAAATTGCTTTAAATTCGCGAAGAGATGTCATAAATGCCAGATTTATGCTGATAAAATTCATGTGCCGCCGTGCCCGTTGAACGTCATGTCCTCCCCGTGGCCGTTCTCCATGTGGGGCATCGACATGATAGGCAAGATCGAGCCCACTGCATCTAACGGTCATCGCTTCATTCTAGTAGCTATCGACTACTTCACCAAGTGGGTGGAGGCAGCCTCATATGCTAATGTGACCAAGCAGGTGGTGGCTAAATTCATAAAGAGGGACATCATCTGTCGTTACGGAATTCCCGAGCGGATCATTACTGATAATGGTTCGAATTTGAATAACAAGATGATGAAGGATCTGTGCCAGAGTTTCAAGATTGAACACCACAACTCATCTCCTTACCGGCCGAAGATGAATGGCGCCGTTGAAGCGGCCAACAAGAACATTAAGAAGATTGTACAGAAGATGGTTGTGACCTACAAGGACTGGCATGAGATGTTGCCATTCGCATTGCACGGTTATCGTACGACGGTACGTACGTCGACTGGGGCAACTCCTTTCTCCTTAGTGTACGGTATGGAAGCTGTCCTACCGTTAGAAGTTGAGATTCCTTCTTTGCGAGTTTTGGTTGACGCAAAACTCGACGAGGCAGAATGGATTAAGAACCGACTAAACCAACTCAGCCTGATGGACGAGAAGAGGTTAGCATCGATTGCGTTTGGTGGTCTGTACCAAAGTCGAATGAAGAAAGCTTATGATAAGAAGGTGCGTCCTAGAAGCTTTCGGACGGGTGATCTCGTCCTGAAGAAGATTCTTCCTCCACACTTCGATCACCGGGGCAAGTGGACTCCCAATTACGATGGTCCGTACGTCGTCAGCAAGGTCTTCTCGGGAGGAGCTTTGTTGTTATCCACGATGGATGGCGAAGATTTTGCATCCCCGGTGAACGCGGACGCAGTTAAAAAATACTTTGCTTAAAAAAAAATGACCCGCTGGAAAGAAAAAGAATATCCAGGCAAAAATGGGGCATCCCGGTGAACCATAAAAAAGGAAAAAGGTTCGGGAAAAAAATTAGGGATATAAAAGAAAAGAATGTACACCCGCAAAGTCGAAAACCCGGAAGGGCGACTTTGGCAAAAAAGGGTATCCCGGTGAATCGAAAACCCGAAAGGGCGTTCAGGCAAAAGTTAGGGATTTGAAAAAGAAAATGACTGCGTTCCGCGTGTGGACTATATTTGTTTAGTGGTTTGGAGGATCTGAGGGCCGTTTATCTGAATCAATCTCTTCAGAAGCTGAAGCGTCGGAGAGGTATCGAAGTCGAGTGGGTCATAGAGGGATCAACTCATGGTGTTCGTCTACGCCTCATTGCCGACATTTGTGTATATACTGATGTATATTTATGTTTTATATTTGCGCAGCTTCCTCATTCCAGGAGCTTGCATCTATTGTAAAACATTTTTGCCCATTCAGGGGTTCGCTATCAATAAAATGTATACTATTCAACAATTATGTTTGTCTGTTTAGCATTTACCTATTTTGTTTGCGAAAAAGAACGCCGATGTTTTTGATAAAATGCGCATACATAAACTTACTGGCCTAGGCCACTGATTGTTGAAACAATGAATTACTTGAACATGGTCACAAGATGATAACCTTGACAGTTCCCTTTGAGAAGGGTGTCTTGTCTATTTGTTTGTGTTATTGCAGGTATAGCCTATACCAGGCAGTACGCCGCATGCGTTCCCAAATAGGATGATTCCTTCCTCTCCAGCAAGTTCAGCAGCACCTCCCTGTGGAGTTTGAACACGAGATCGTAAGCATTGATGTGTGTCTGCCCAAGTAGAGAAGATTCTCTCCCCAGCTGGGTCATATACCGAAGTGTGCAGCGTCCGGTAGCTCAGGACTGAAGTCTCCAGGAGAATTGAGATTCCCCACAGAGTCGTACTCTCCCCAGCAAGCAGGACGATTCCTTCTTCCCCATCCGAGTATGATGGTCCCTAAGAGAGCCGAGTCCTTGGAGAGTGCTCAGGCCATGATTGGTTTTCCCTAGTGGAGTGTCGAATAACTGATGCTGTATTTCCTCGCCGAAGTCGTTATCTCCTGAAAAGTAGTCGCGAAGGCTGCGCAGTTTATTTCTGCGATTGATATCGCGTCCTCAGCCGTTGTGGTTTGAATACCCAGTCGAGCGGGTTCAAGGTTTCATAGAGCTTTATTCCCCTGCAGCAGTCGACCGAAGTTCGTCTCCCCAGGCGGAATCCAACTGAGATTGGCGTGACGTCTTCTCCCTGGCAGGATGAGTCCTTCCTCTACCAGAGTGGTTATTTCTCCTTGACAGGAGGATTTTCCCTTCGGCATTTATTTTGCTGATGGGGTCATAGCATCTTGCATGATTGCATAACATTTACCTTAAACGCGTAGCATTTCCACCGTGTGGAGCATGGCGCCATTGTCAAAGCATATGCATACTAAACATGGGCTAGGTCGTTACTGTGCTTGTTTTGCAGGTGTTCATCCGCAGAGTCGCTTGCTCAAGATGATTCTTGAATCCCCCAGCAAGAGTCGCTTGCTCAAGATGATTCTTGAATCCCCCAACAAAAGTCGTTTGCCCAAGATGATTCTTGAATTCTCCAGCGAAGGCGCTCGTTTAAGATGATTCTTAAAATCCCCAGTGAAGTCGCAAGAGTTGGTTGCTCAAGTGGATGCTTAGAGTCCCCGGCAGAGTGTTTGCTCAGGATGATTCCTGAAATCTCCAGCAGAGTTATTGGGTCAGGACGATTCCTGAAATCCCCGGCGGAGTTACTTGTCCAAGATGATTCTTGAAGTCCTCAGCAGAGTTGATTCATCCAGAATGATTTATGAATCCCCCGAAGCAGAGTTACTTGATAGTTCTCCAGAATCCCCAGCGGAGATGCGTCATCCCCAGCAGGTTTCTGAACATCGAAGTTGAAACTTCCCTTGAAGACTTGAGGATTGAAGTCCAACCGTTAACGAAGCAGTTCTCTCAGCTGATGCGGAGTGCCTGATGGCAGAAGTTTGGATATCCCCAATTGGTTCATGATTGACTGAGAATTCTATTCCCGACTTATTGATGAAGTTCGGCTGACGCCCAAAAATTTCTTTGAGTGCCCGATGGCATGATTAACTTGATTGTTGACCTGTTGAGTCCCGAGGAATTCTGATTCCCAAGGATCGACCGTGTATCACCGGTTACCGTGTGACCAATTCCCCAGCTGGTTGCCGTGCAGCTAATATTTCAGTTTTCGAATATTTGGTCCCGTCAGAGTACCGTGTACTTGTGCAATGGGCAAATTTCCGGGTTTGTTGGTATTCAACCGTCTTTCACTTTGATTGTTTGAGAGCCGTTCACTTCTCACCCAGTCAAGTTCAAGCCGCTTGAATAGGGGCAGCTGTTGCACCCCAAAATTTGCCCAACTTTTCTTTACCTAGCTTATGTTTCATTTCATGCACATTAGCATTATCATTTGCATTTCATTGACATGTATGCAGGAGATCAAGAGGTATGATTACCAGTAAAGAGCTACACAAGACCTTGAAGCTAGCTAAGAAGCTTATTCAAATGCTCAAGGGTTGATATCCTTGTCAGAGAAGTTAAAAGATCCTCAGAGAGAGTGGTTGAAACCAGGAGTGGGTGTTTCCTAACTTGAGAGTTATGGGGAAGACCATCAGATGATTCTGAAGCCATGAAGTTATATTTGAGATCTTGAGAGATCTCATGAGAAGTGTTGAAGGTCACTTTGAAGCCTAGACAGGTCACTGTGCAAGATTAAGAAGGCTCAGCCATGAGTGGTGCAATTAGGGTTTGACTGGGTCAACCCTAAGTCAACTGATGATTTGAACAAGGTTGAGACCTAATTCAAAGGCCATGTGATCATTTATTGATACATTGATATGTTATAAGGATTATTCCAAGGTCAACTCATCATGATTGAAGAGTTTGAGAAGTTTCAAGCTAGGGTTTCTAAGGCTTGACAGTGTAAAATCCCCTAGTTTGACCCCTTTCTTCAAGGTAGTTTAGCTCAAGATGTGATTGTCATCTCATCTTACCACCAACATGAATGTTGTAGATCATGATCTTAGCTTTAATTTGAGTGCTAGAAGTCCTTGATAGGATTTGTAGAACTCAAGTTATGACTTTGACAAGTTACAGGTCATTTGAGGTATGTGAATTTGGGGGCTTGAAAGTTGTCCAACTTGCATGAAACTTTTTCCCTAGAAGGATGATTCCTATGAACTTTTGGTCAAAATGAATATTGTTCCTTATCCTCTTATCTTTCTAGAGAGTACTAGAAGTCCTTTATAGGATTTGTAGAACTCAAGTTATGGCTTTGATAAGTCAAGGGCATTTTGGTCATTTGGAGATTATAGGTCATTTCAAGCATAAGGCCATAACTCCCATTTCCAAGCTTCAAATGGGAAAATGTTTAACATCAAACGTGTTCAAAATGATGTTTTAAGGCTATTAAAGAGGTCATGAGATGTTGGACTTGCTTGTAGCTCAAAATTGCAAACCTAAAATAAGGGTATAAGTTAAATGAACCAAAGTTGGAAATTGATATTTTTGATCTACATGTCCAAACCAAGGCATGTAATATATCATTTTGATTCTAAAACACATTTTAAGAACATTGGTTTAGCCACATTTTTGAATTGAAGTGTAATTTGTGGACTTGCTTTGAAAAGTAGTTACTTACATCTTAAGTAACATTTGCAAAACCTAGAATCAAGGCATAACAAAGGTCCCTTGCAAGCCAAACACATCCAAAATGTCACTAGGGGAGAAATTGGAAGGGAATGTAATTGATTTCAAGCTGTTAGCAGAATGGAGCACACCATGGCATGTGATTGAATTTCTCATGACATGAGAGATTGAACTTCTCATTAGAAGGATCTAGAGGTTTCTGGATCATCCACACATGTTCTATATATTGAGTAGAGGTGATCCAAGGCCAAGGTTGGTGATGATTGAAGGAGAGAGCAGAGATTGAGTTTGGAAAATTCTTGCTTGCAACTGAATTCGGTTACATCATTTCACTCACTTTCCATCCATTTTCTTGATTGCAATCTCTTCCATGAAGGCTAGGGATTGATTCCAGATCATAATCAAGGGAAATTCGTGGCTGATTGGTGTTCTTGAGCTCAGATTTCTCCACCTGCAACTTAGATTCGAATCCAAGAATTGAAGCCATTTCAATCAATTCTATTGCATACAGAAGCTTGGAAGTGATTCGCTGAAGGAGTCTGAAGCATTTGAGGGCTTAATTTGAGGTCTTGCCACTTCTGTGCACGCGAAATTTTTAGGTTGGTAACCTTCAATCTCTGGCTTGTTTTAGTTAGAATTAAGAGGAATTAGGATGTTAGATGCATCGTAGAATGGTGTAGGAAGGATTTCAGATCATTGATTTGAGAATTAGTGACCAATTAGGGATGTTGCCATTTTCGGTTGAGAGTTGGTTCTTGCGAATCTTGAGGATTTAGGTTGAATTAATGGTATGAATGAATTCGTGAGGAAATTTGGGACATGTTTCATTAAGGGATCGTGGCCTATGGCGGACTCTATGGCAAACTAGGGTTGTGAGAAGATGACCGGAGAATGTCACTGGCGGTGGTTTTGGGCGCGCAGGTGACCTGAGTTGCAGATATTTGAAACAAGGAAGATGACTTGATAGCCATCAGATCAAGGTTGGACTTTGACTGGGAACCTCATCCAACGGCCACACGTGCGTCTCATTTTGTGAAGAGGTCTGAACTAATTGAAACGATGCGTTTCATTAATCAGTGGTTTTTGGGCTTAAGGATCCAAGCGCTACTCACACCCCCCTGATGGCCCAATTGCTTTAATGAACTGCTTTTCATTACTATCTGCACCGTGTGTTTATCATTTTAGTTTGATTTTCTTTATTTTTTTCATTATATTCATGGTTCATGATTAAATCATAAAAAATGGAAAAATAATTCAATTAACCCCATTCTTTTTGCATTGGATTCATGATTGAATCTAGTATTTTTTAGATAAAAAATATTTTTATTTCATAAATTTTCTGATTTTATGGTAATTTTCACATTTTAATTGATATTAAAATAGTCATGCTTGATGCTTGATGTTGTGGAATTTTGTGTGATTAATTGGTGATGATTCTTGCCCTGATTTTTTGTATGTGGCTAGCATAGATATGCATGATCCCCATAGATTTTTCTCACATTTTTGTGATGAATGTAAGTGGTAGTTCTAGGTTGAAACCTTATAATCTCCATTTTTAGGGTTTATGGTTGATACCTTTGTATTTAGGACTTAATTTTAGGACTTAATAGATGATTTAGTCCCTGGTTTTTGTATGAGGCATTCTTAATTGAATTAGGATCCCTTAGGAATTTTTCTAGAAATTTATAATATAGTTTACTATTTTTGATTGATTTTAGTTTAGGTGCTAACTTTGGATGATTCTAATGCACTAATTCCACTAGATTAACTTCTTTAGTTCCCTTAGATTAGGGTTTTGTTTTGCTTGCTCTTGGGTGATGATGAAGGCAAGTTAAAGATGAATTGGATTGCTTGAAGAGGCTTGGATGTGAAGATCTTCCCTTCTTGTGGTGTAGTTTTGATTAGGTTAAGATTAGGGCTTTATAGGCAGAGCTTCTAGATAGTTATCTTCCTTCATAAACATGGATGATGTTGATCACTTCCATTCTTCCCTATGATGTAAGGTCCCCTTGTAAAGGCCTCATCCCTCATTTAGTAGGATGTGTGGCTCTTTGCAAATTGGTAGAACCTTTGAGGGTCCCTTTCTCTGATGACAGGATGCTCAGTGGTGACCTTTGGTCTTCACTCTGCTACCAATCATCCAAACTTTGCTCTTGATAGATGAATATTTCCCCCTTGTTAGAGGATGGAGTTCCTTGCTTGAAGAAGATTGAAGGATGAGGTTGATACTTCTTTGTGTTTGAAGATTACTCTGAGAAGCTAAAGCTTGTAGATGAAGAAAGACAAGTAGGTACTTGTAAGAAGGAGAAGACTGAAGCCTGAAGGTCAAGAAGACCAAGTTGACACTGGTGAAGAAAATCAAATTGAGATTGAGTGAAGGGCTGAGGCTTGAAGAATAAAGGATAAATGGATACTTAGGTTGATGCATTGAGATCCTGAAGGAGTCCAGTTGATACTTGTAGTTAGGAGTGAAGCCTGAAGTGGAATTGACTGGAGAGCTGAGGCTTGAAGAAGAAAGAATAAGTTGATACTTATGTTTGATGTGTTAGAAGCTTGAAGAAGGAAGTTGATAATTGCTATTGAAGATGATGGCTATGAAGAGCAGTTGAAGTCTGAAGATTGAACTGCTGTCAGAGGAGAGCTTTACTGTGGGAGCTGTTGGAGGAACAGAAAGTCCAACATTTCTTATTTTCATCCTTTTGGATGTATATGTTATATGCTGAACACTAAAGAGAATCTGAGCAAGTTTGATTCTAAAGCACATAAGTGTTTCAAGCTTGGCTATTCTGAACGCTCTAAAGGCTACAGAGTATACAATACTGAAACACAGATTGTGGAGGAATCTATACATGTTATATTTGATGATAAGCTTGGAAATCAAAAGCCAAAGCAGGTTGATAATTCTGCAGATAGAGAAGTAATTCTCACAGACTCTGAAGGCTCAGAGGCAGAAAAGGTTCAAGTGAAAGATCCAGAAGCAACGCCAGATGCAACTCCCTTGGCTACTCAAATGAACAACTTGAATATTTCTGAAGAATCAAATGTTAGAGGATCATCTTCCATAATCAAGGCCTCTCACCCAGAGGAAGTGATCATTGGAAAGAAGGATAACCCTATAAGAACAAGATCCTAACTCAGATAATCTGAAGCGTCATTATTTGGTTTGGTGTCAGTTATTGAACCAACTTCTGTGGATGAAGCTTTGCAAGACAATGATTTGGATAATTGCCATGCAAGAAGAGCTCAATCAGTTCACAAGAAATGACGTTTGGGATTTGGTTCCAAGACCAAAAGGATTTAATATAATTGTTACTAAATGGGTCTTCAGAAACAAGTTGAATGAAAAAGGAGAAGTTGAAAGAAACAAAGCAAGGCTTGTTGCTCAAGGTTATAGCCAACAAGAAGGAATTGACTACACAGAGACTTATGCTCCTGTGGCCAGGTTAGAGTCTATTCGTTTACTCATTTCTTTTGCTGCACAAAACAACATCACTCTATATCAAATGGATGTTAAGAGTGCCTTATTAAATGGGATTATAGAAGAGGAAGTTTATGTTCATCAACCTCCTGGTTTTGAAAGTGATAAATTTCCAGAACATGTTTTTAAACAAGCTTCCAGAGCTTGGTATGAGAGATTAAGTAATTTTCTTTTGGAGAAAAATTTTATCAGAGGCAAAGTGGACACAACTCTCTTCTATAAAACATTTAAGAAAGATCTGTTAATTTGTCAAATATATGTAGATGATATTATATTTGGATCTACCAATGTTATGCTGGGAAAGGAGTTTACTCTATGTATGCAGGCTGCATTTGAGATGAGCATGATGGGAGAATTGAGATTCTTTCTGGGAATTCAAGTCAACCAAACTCTAGATTGCACTTACATTCATCAGACTAAATATGTAAAAGAGCTTCTGAAGAAGTTCAACATGACTGATAGTATGTTAGCAAAGACTCCAATGCATCCAACAAGCACTCTTGGTAAGGAAGAGGTAAGTAAGAAAGTAGATCAGAAACTCTACAGAGGTATGATTGGATCTCTTCTATACTTAACTGCTTCTAGACCTAACATTTTATTCAGTGTATGCTTGTGTACTAGATTCCAATCAGATCCTAGAGAATCACACTTAACAACTGTTAAGAGGATTCTAAGGTATCTGAAAGGTACTTCTAATGTGGGTTTGTGTTACAGAAAATCTGATGAATTTAAACTAGTTGGATTCTATGATGCTGATTACGCTGGAGACAGAGTTGAAAGAAAAAGTACTTCTGGAAGTTGTCAATTTCTGGGAAGAAATTTAATCTCCTAGTATAGCAAGAAACAACCTACAATTGCTCTATCAACTACAAAAGCAGAATATATTGCTACTGCTGGATGTAGCACACAGATGCTCTGGATGAAAAGTCAGCGAGAAGACTATCAGATCTTTGAGAGTAATATTTCTATATTTTGTGATAATACTTCTACCATATGCTTATCTAAAAATCCAATTTTACACTCTAAAGCTAAGCATATAGAAATTAAACATCACTTCATTAGAGACTATGTTCAAAAGGGTATTATAAATCTAGACTTTGTTGATACAGATCATCAATGGGCTGATATTTTCACAAAACCCCTTGCTGAAGATAGGTTTAAGTTTATTCTGAAAAATATTGGTATGGAATTCTGTCCAGAATAATATTTATCAGAAGCAACTTTCTCAGATGCAAAAATTTAAGCTCTGAAGTATTTCATCTGTCATTTGTTTAATTTCTTGAATTATTATTTCTGTGTGTATCTGAACTAACAAATCTCAGAGGATCTGAACGTTGGCTAACATTTCATTTCTCAAAGAGTTTTCAGAAGCACATGCAAGCAAACACGTGTAACTCAGAATCTGAAAAGATGGAATGCACCATACTGAAGAGACGTTTGAGGTACTGTTTAAATAGTTGGTTTCTCGTTTTCCCCCCAATTGTCAGAATCATTAATTGTTTGAAATGATTAATTTCTTTTTATTAAATGTCATTAAATGCTAATTGTGTACGTGCTGAACGTGTGACCTTTTGTGTGCCCTAATTTTCTTCTATAAATTCCACAAATCTCAACATTTCACACTTTTCACTCTCATAAACACTTATATGCATTTCTGCTTGTTCTTTTGCCTTCATCTTAACCCAAAACCCAAATCTGTTCGTAAACCCATTTCTTCAACATCTTCAACAATGGCTACTTCATCTTCAACCTCAGCTCAGTTCCAATCTACAATGGCTGCAGTTTCTTCATCAAACATGGGTGTTGTCCCTTTTAAGGAACCAGTGAGAACTCTTTTAACACCAGTTGATAAACTTGAAGTTTTATGTGAATCAATGGTGGAATTTGACTCCTTGGCTGATAATGGTTTTGATTTGCGTCCTATTATTGATGCTCAAGGCTGGGTGAAGTACTTTGATAGATTGTTTGGACCAGTTTATCCTCATTTAGTGAAAGAATTCTGGATTCGCGCATCTGTTTACCCTAAGTTCATAATCTCTTCAGTTCTGGGAAAAGAGATTATAATAACTGAAGATTTAATCAGAAAACTCATTGGGTATAAAGAAACTGATGGAGTTTCTCATCTGCCAGCTGGGCGTGTTGACATGGATGTAGTTTATGCTGAAGTAATTTCATCTGGACAAGCTTCCAACAAGTTCAAGGATCTGAAACCTGAATACAAGATTTGGGCCAAGATTTTTTTGGGCTGTATAAACCACAAAAAATCCACAAACTCTCCTGACTATGTTAACAATGAATAAATTTACTTCATGTACTGCCTGAGTCAAAGTACTAAAGTGGATCTGCCACACATTCTTTTCATGCATATGTGGAATCACATTAATGCATCCAGAGAATCTGTTAAGACTAAGGGTCAGAAGATTAGAACCTGGATCCCTTTTGTAAGATTAATCTCAAACATTCTGACTGAGAATGGTCTGGTAGCTCATCTGCATGAAGCTGAAGTGAAAGAAGAACTTGCTTCAATTATAGGAAAACCTTTGAATGGGAAGAGTCTCCAAAGGATGAGAGTTGTGGATGAACTCACAACTGCTCCTACTAAGCTGAATATTGCTGAAGTCAGTCAAAGGAGGATTCCAATAAATGACTTTCCTATTTTTGGTGCTGAGGAACCTAGAGACGCAATCCTTCAGTACATTCAGATGTGCAAGGCAAATGGAACACCTGTACCTGCTGATATTCTGCTACGTGCAAGAGAACCAATCCCATATGTTTATAAGGAGAATATGAGGAAGAGAAAACAGTTAGAGGTGGAAGAAGCTGCTGATCAGAAGAAACAGAAAACTGCTGAAAAACCACAGAAGATGATGAAGAGAAAAGCTTCTGGAGAAGCTTCATCTGTGAAGGTCAAGCGTGTCAAGAAAACAGGTACTAAATCATCTTTACCTATTATTTATGAAATTGCAATAGAATTATCAACAGTTAGCTCTATTTCTGACCCCCCTCATTCTCAAACTCAAACAACTTCTTTTCCATCTCAATCCTCTGAACCACCAACAAATAGTGAACCCATTACATCTGATCAACCTGAACAACCAAAAATCTCTGAATCACAAATTCCAACTGATTTTATTCCCACTAAACCAATACCTCCTACACTCCCAAAATCCATTCAAACAAAATCTGCACCACAACAATCATCTGACGTTCCTCCATCAGAACCACAAACAACAAAACCAGCAGAGCCAACTCCAACTCCACAAGAACCTTCTCCACAACAACCTGAACTTTGACAAACTTCTGTACCTGAACCAATACCATCTGAACCTATTGTATATGAACCACCAAAATCTATACCTTCCAATCCACAACCTAATCGTCAACCAAAACAACCCAAACCTACTGAATCATACATATCTGATTCTGAGGTTCTGGATATACAACCCCTCAAAATTATGTTTGACGTATCTTCCACATCCTGTCCCTCATCTACCTCATCTGATTCATATGAATCTGATGTTCACCCAGAAGTAAGCTCACCCCCTCTCTCAGAGGATATGAACCAAAATAACAAGATACATCTACTTCATCTGATGCTATCATTCCTAAACCCACTCCAAAACCTAAACCATCAGCTTTTGTTCCATACTTTGATGATCCAAGAGCTGTCATTCCATCCATACGCAGAATAAAACCATTCTTTCATCTCATTCCTTCTCAATCAAAACCACCATATCCTCGTCCTCTGTTTATTATTCCAACATTTACCATACCACCCCCACCAGTTCAATCCAAGCCATCTTAAACCTAAACCAAGGCTAAATGTTGATATTTTATTTGCTAATTTTATGAAAGAAATAAGGATGAGTTTAGAATCTGTGAAGAAGAGATGTCTTTCAACCATGAATTCAGATGAATCTGATGCTATTTGGAATAGCTTCATTTCCAGATTCAACACTGTTGCTTCAAATCTGAAGAGTGTCTGCTCTGATGATGCGAAGATCAGATTTGCTGAGACTGCCAAAATCATGCTATGGAATATGAAAAGATCTCCAACTTTGCTTCTCGAGGATGTACCTTCATCTTCTAGAGTGTCTGCTACTTCTGAAACTCTTGAAGGATCTGCTTCTGAAGTCATTATGGAAGACAATCCTTTAGCTCTAATGATTGTGGACAAATCATCTGAATCTGTGATTCTAGAATCTGTAACTCCACTGGATATTGACTCTGCTCCTACTCCTGCATCAGAATCTGCTTCGTCTACTTCTTCTGAGATTAAGAAAGAGAACCCAGACTTAGAAGATAAGATTGTTGTGCTGGAAGCTGGTCAATCTGAGATAAAGTCCTGAATGGCAAGGCAAGATCAGAAGACTGACAACATTGAGAAATGGATGTCCAAGCAAGACGAATCTTATTCTGAGATCACCCACCTTCTGAAGATGCTTCTCTCCAAACAATCTTAGATTTATGTTTTCTTTATTTGATGTTTGAGCACTTGTTTTGAATTTCTCATCTGATGTTTTGCATGTTTTATCTGAATATTTGAATGAATGAATCTGAATATTTTCTCTATATGATTATATCTTTTCTCTCTGTTTTCTTTTATTTGTCTTTAAAAGTTTTCTTTTTGATTATGACAAAAAGGGGGAGAAAATGAAATTCTGACTGTTCAAATAAACTTTACCTGAATGGAATTCAGACATATCAAATCATAACTAACATGAATTTTTTAGTCTTTCAGAACTATAATGATAAATCTGACAAAATTCATTAAAGCAACTCTGAGATCCCCAAATCAAGGTTTAACCAATCAGGCTCTGATACTGAAATGTTCATCCAAATTAAGCTCTAATTTTGAACATTCAGGCTCTGATTCTGAAAAGAATACTCATGCAAAAAGGGAAGTTTCTATTCTTTCTTAGTATTCAATTCAGGGGGAGATTCATAATCTCAGGGGAAGTTATATTTATCTCTTTATTGAACAAAATTTCCTATGTTTTTGTCATCATCAAAAAGGGGGAGATTGTTAGAACACAGATTGGTTCTTAGTTATATCTCTATGTTTTGATGGTAACACTTATAAAATTTTGTATTAAGAAATTATATACTCTAAATTTGTTCAAGTATTTTTGCTGCAGATATTAAATTTAATATTCTTCTAAAAGCAAAAATGGATCTGAACGTTGAACTACGCAAGGCTCTGAGTGTCAGAAGTATCTAATTAGAAGACTCTGAGTGTTGCCTACAGAAGACTCTGAGCGCTGCCTACAGAAGGATCTGAAGCAGAAGCTACAGAAGCATCTGAAGCGTAGACTGAAGACTTTGTATGAAGAGTTTTAGGCATTGTTTTTTAGAAGACTCTGATAGTACTGTTCGCTGCAAGTACTGAGGATCTGATCTCCAAACTCTACTCTGATTCATTTCATGCTGAAGCACACTTGCTGCAATACTCTGATACAACAAACTCTGATGACATCAAGACTCTGATCACTCAAGGCTCTGATGTTGATTGCTGTGAATTAGAAACTTCTTGAAGAAGATTATTCAAAGTTATATCCGTTGGTTATGCAAAATGACTCTTTCCTCTTTTATGCTAGACACTAGAACTCAGGCAAAAATGATTTCTCTGAATGTTCTACTTCTAGGAAAGGTCAAGTGATGTGAAGACAAAAGGATACAACTACTTTGCAGTACATGGTCTTCAAGCTTGCAACGTCTTGGACATCTTTGACTATAAAAGCAAGCCTTCAACAACTTTCTATAGTTGACGTACTTTGACAAAAATCCATTGAAAACTCTCTCAAAGCTCTTATACAAATTATTATTCTTTGCTGATTTGTTTTATACGTTCTTAAACTTAAGTGTAAATCACAGTTGTGATATAGCTTACTTAGAAGCATTCAAACATTTGTTTAGTTTACATTTGATTGTAAAAGTTCCTTGAGAAGACCAAGTTGTGGTCAGTAGTTCTTGAGAAGACTAAGACAGTTGTTCTTAGTGGTTGATATTGTAATCAGTTGATTATAGTGGATTAAGTCCTTGTGGAGAAAGGAAAATCACTCTTGATAGGGTGGACTGGAGTAGTTGAGTTCAACGAACCAAGATAAAAATCTTTGTGTTTTTATTGCCATAATATTTTCTAAATCCTTATTCAACCCCCTTCTAAGTATTTTCTCACCTTCAGAGTTTCCCTTAGACCTTCCGTGTGTCTCTCTCTTCTCATCTAAAAATCATGCTAACTCATTTAATAACGGCGATAAACGTTGTGCGCTACGAGCCTTAAGCTACATAGGGAATGATGAGTGAGGGGTCTCCTCTCGCTTATCTAGAGTGTTTAGTATACGTCCCGTTTGGGGGCGACATACGACATATTCGCCTCCATGTCATAGTCTTTAGAGCAACGTGAATCACAAACCGAATTAATTCACTTCACTAAAAAAACATAAAACAAAACTCAAACCTTTTTTCCTTCGGGATTAATCGGAAATCTTTTCTGAAAAAGAGTGTTGTTAACTCTTAGTTCTATCGCAAACAGTAACGCCTAAGTCTCCCATGCTCGAGCTGCATACACCAACTGGTAGAACTACTTGTTAACCCTACTCGGGCCTAAAAAACTTTTGAACCAACCGGTGTTCGTTTTAGCCCGAACTACGTTTGCTCTGATCTTTCATACCAGATGAAAGTACGTAGGCACAAGACGCGATGTCTTGGCGAGCAACCTTCCCCATTCTCACCCGTAGTTAGCCGAACTACGTTGACTCTGACTTTCCCATTGCACGAGGGAATACGTAGGCACGGAGCAGCGACGCTCTGCCGAGTCTCTTTTCTTTTCTTTTTTTGTCCCGAAGCCTGTAGCGTAGATAGTTTAAACACACCCTTATATAGATAACAAGCATGGATCCCGTCGAGTACGACGGACGTGAGGGGTGCTAATACCTTCCCCTTGCGTAACTGACTCCCGAATCCAGGACTTGGTTGCGATGACCTTGTCTTTCCCTTTTTCGTCAGGTTTTTCCGATCGTTTCCTTTCCCTCTCTTTGGGATAAATAACAAAAGGTGGCGACTCTTCTATTTTCCGCCGGGTGTTTTTCGCAGATGTGACAGCACCCCTCACGTCCGTTGTACTCAACAGGACCCACGCTTGTTGTCTAGTCTATGGGTGAAAAACAAACTATCTACGACTGCTATTGCTAAATGGAAAGAACTGACTCAAGAGGAAATCGCCGCCCTATGCCTACGTATTTCCTCGTGCAATGGGAAAGTCAGAGTCAACGTAGTTCGGGAAACTACGAGGGGATTACTCGCCAAGACATCGCGTCTCGTGCCTATGTATTCTCATCTGGTACGAGAAATCAGAGCAAAACATGGTTCAGGCTAACTACGGGTAAACAGGGTGTTCTCAATCGCACGGGGAGCGAGAGAAAAGGTTCGGGTAGACGATACTAGTGTATGCATTCTAGCAGTTAGGTGTATTGCTGCTCGGCCATTGGAGACTTAGGCGTTACCTGTTTGCGATAGAACAGACGTAGTATGTTATTGGTTAAAAGGTACGGGGAACCTAAAGGTTAAGAACAACAGGCTAGTCTCGATTACACGGGGGCAAGAGAAGGTTAGATTAGTTGTCAGCGGGAAAGTCTCGATCGCACTGGGGCGAGAGAAAAGGGAAATTAGTTATTAGTGTGCTCGCCAAGACATCGCGTCTTGCGCCTACATATTCTCATCTGATATGAAAAATCAGAGCAGCTGTAGTTAGGATAACTACAGAAAAGAGGGAAAAGTGCTTGCTAGGATTATCGCAATCCTATGCCTACGTACTCTTAACAGATATGAGAGATCAGAGCAGCCGTAGTTCGGCTAACTACGGAAAAATGGTCTCGATCGCACGGGGGCGAGAGAAAAGGGATCTCGATCGCATGGGGGCGAGAGTAAAGAGGTCTCAATTCCAAGGAAGCCAGAGAAAGGAAGGATTGGGACGCACACGCCAAAACCTAAGACGTAGGAGCGAATGCGTCGCATATTATCCAAAGGACATACGCTAAACACTCTAGACGAGAGAGAGGAGACCGCCCACTCATCATTTCCCACGTATCTATCGCTAGCTGCTCACAACACTCGGCGGTTTAATAAAAGATGAAATTAAAATAATGTTACCGAACGTAGTGTTTCTGTTGATCCTTGATCTTGCGTGCAAGCTCCATTCAAAGCTTCTCCTCTTTGATCCTTGATGATGATGCTTCAAATCGGGACCAATGTGACGCAAACCATCGTAACTTGACTTATGAATGGAAGTCGAGCTATGGACAAGATAGAGAAATGATATCGAGGATCATTCTCCAATTTAATCGTGTCGCACGGACCAAAAACATAAGTGGGATCTCGTCTTGCGGATACAAGACTTCATCGATCACAGAAAGTCAAAATAAAATCGAAAGATGAAGAGAAATGAGGAGAGAAAAAGGTGGTCTCGGATCCAACATTATCCATCAATAAATTTACTAATAACGGCTTACGGAGGTTTCGTCATCGACCAAAACAAATGAAAATTGGATAAAAAGCCCGATAACAAAAGAGAAAAAAGAATTCAACTTCTAAAATGAAATAAACTTCTAAAAGAATAATTAAAAGCTCTAATAGAAATTATATAGAAATCTTAAAAGAAATTAAGTATAAAAAAATAATATATAAATTCTATATAAAATATTAACATATATAATATTTTAAAAAAATCTAATAAAATACTATAAATTTCTAAAATAAAATACTATAAAATATTAACATATAAAATAATACAAATTCTAAAAGAAATATAATACATATATTTTCAACAGAACATATCCAATATAATATAATAAAATAGTACATAATATACTTTACAATAAAAATGAAATAGGGTTTCAGTAGAAACAAGGGGGTACAGTCTAAATGCCACGGTGGGCTTTGGCCCAAATCAACAATAAACATCAACAAACAAAGACAGAATGGAAGGGTATCAATATCTAGGGGTGCAATAATTTAAATTAAATAGATGGGCTGTGAGACCCACTAACAAGCTAATGAGTCCTCTTCTTCTTCCTTTTTGGTTAAGAACGAAACCCAACTCAGCCATTTTTACTCGCAGCTCAAACCTCCTTCCCCCAAACTCTCAGTTTCGCTTCAAAATCAACTCCCCAAAATAAAACCTTCTGCTTCACTTCTTCGTCACCTCAACCCTCTCTCAATCTCTTTTCCAATTTTCTTTTCTGATCCGTCTCAAACTCCGTCCAAATGTCTCAAACAAACTCCGCTCAAACTTCGTTTCTGCTCCGGTTGTTGGTTATGGTGGATTCGGTTGGTTCAATGAGTTGGAGGTGATAATATGTGTTTCCATTTCTGGGTTTGAATATGAAATCGATGAATCTGAGGGTGATGTTGATTGCTGGTTCAGAAATTGAAGAATGGGTTTCAAAATTGACGATGAAGAAAGAGGGTTACTGATGGATTTTGGAAGGTTGCATCAGGGTTTTCGGTGTTGTTGTAGATGAAGGAGAATCGAAGATGGGGGTTAAGTTTCTTGGTTTTGATTGTGAGGTTGGTTGAAGCTTGTTGAACGATGGATGAATATCTGTTCATGGTAGTTCGAATCTGGGTAGATTAGGGTCGTTGTTTCATGAAATTGGAGGGTTGTTTGTTCACGAATTTGAAGGTCGTCGGATGATGGTGAAGTTAGTGAGACATGAAGAATTGAAATAGGAGTTTCGGATCTGGTTTTGCAGCTGGAATCAATGGTGTTGAAGGTTACGATGATGGTGACTATTGAGATCTAGGCATGAAGGAACATTGCTGGGTTTGGATGTTGAAGATTTGTTGAAAATCTGGGTTTCATCTTGAAGGTTAGGTCGATTTGAAAAAGATTGAAAGGTTGGAAGAAGGATATTTCAGGTGGCCATTGATGAAGGCTGATGAGTAGTTTTCAAATTGTTATGGGTTTTCCGGAAACTTGTTGAATGTTTGAAAGTTAGTTCATGGAGGAAATCTGAGATGGTGATGGTGTGATGACGATGAAGATGAATTGAAGGGTGGTTGTTGCGTTTTCCGGTGAAGGCTGGGTTGAAGAGCGGCAACTGTAGCTTTAGGGTTTTAGGGATCCGTGCCAATTTCTGACGAAAGAGAAGATGAACTGGACTTTATATAGTCCTATGCTGACACATGGCTGGCTAAATTGCATGCTTTGACTTAGTTAAACCTAATTAACTCTCACACAAATATTGATTAATGATTAATGCTGTAATAATTCAAAAGCTGGTCATGATTAAATGCTGACTTAAAAAAGACAATGGTTAATGCAACGTGTTCTCTTAAAACAAAATCAATTAATTAAAATAACAACTAATTAAAACCCTGATCAAATGATACTAAAATCCTAAATCCTAATTAAGCTAAGATTCTAATATCTAACTAAAAAGAAATAATATTCTTATTAAACAAGTTCTATTTAAACCAATTAAAATCTAAGGGAAATAATTCTAAAGAAAAATCTAAACTATTCTAAAAGAATTAAAAACTAATATTCTAATAACCATTTAACTCTAGAAAATAACTAGTTTAAAATTCTAAAACTATTTCTAAACTAGAAAATCTAAGTCTAAATAAAAAAATAAAAACCTATTTAATATTCTAATTTCTACGCCAAAAATAATAAAATCAAATCTAGAAAACTATTAATAAATCCATAAAAACCAATAAAAAGAAATTAAAGTCAGTAAATAAAAATGCAAGAATGCAGCGAAAAACAACGGTAAAAGGGCGACCACTGAAATGCCACTGAAAATATCAGCATAGACTGAACCACCAGAAAGAGAACAAATTCCAAAATAAACTTCCTTATTTGAATTGGCTTAAACTGCCTGAAACGCGAGCAGAGCGACTGTAATCCCGATAATCGACTCCAACTGACAAAATGCACAGTATGCGATAAATGATATGCAGATGCAAATGAAATGAAACATAAGCCAAATTATAAGAAACAGTTGCTCAAATTTTGGGGTACAACACCTGCCCCTATTCAAACGACTTGGACCTGAATGGTTGAAAAGCGAACGACTTTCAAACGTTCAAGGTGAAAGGCGGTTGAATACCAAAGAACAGGGAAATTTGCTAACCGCAGGAAAAGAACTGCAAACTTGTTACCTGAAAAAAAACTCCAGAAATAACTGATCAGATAATTGCAATGGTAATAACCTGAATGATTACCAATCAGAAAGGCTCAACACGCAGTCGGAAGAAATATCTGCTAACGCGCAGGCAACAACACTAAGTCGGTAAGATCATCTGATTTCACCATCAGACATCTATTGAACACAATAGGCATCGAACCCTAAGGCCGGCTCAACATGCATCGGAGGATCTCTGCTAACCAGCAGGCATTCGCTAAATAAAAGCGAGCATCGAACCCGAGGGCCGGATCACCACGCAATTGATAAACATCTGCTAACCAGCAGGCATTCGCTAAATAAAAGCGAGCATCGAACCCGAAGGCCGGATCAACAAGCAATTGATAAACTTCTACTAACCAGCAGGCATTCACTAAATAAAAGCGAACATCCAACTCGAAGGCCAGCTCAACATAAAGTTGAGAAGAGAATCCATTGATTCGTAATCTGAAAGGAGAATTCCACTAGGGAAAAGAGAAACTTAACAAAACAACTCTGTTGGGAAGCACATGATAAGATGATAAAAAATCCTTAGCGGAGGTCTGAATACCTGCACGGGCTAGAGAATTAATATCACAAATTGCCATGGTCTGAATACCACACGACAAAATAAAATCAACCACATTTACCGGGGTCTAGATACCACATGGGCAAAATAAATCAACCATCTGCTGAAGATACACCCGGAAACAAAGAGGTAACAACCTGGCTTATGTTTCAAATGCATATGTTTGAAAATGGTGTAATGCTCCATACGAAATGGAAATGCTACGCGTTTGGGAGAATGATATGTACGATGCAAATGCAAAAGAACCTCTCCAACAAAATAAATGCTGGAGAGAAGAAAGCCTACTCCCCTGGGGATCAAATCAAACCCTGCTGAGGAAAACGCCCTGGATGGCCCGCCAGAATACGACTCTTATGGGGAACAAATGCCTCGGCTGGGGGAAACATATCCACTCTAATGGGGAAACACAACCCTGAACAGACTCCTAGAACACCAAACCTTCTAGGGTACAAAGCAAACTGTTGAGAAATAGCCATACTCTGCCTGAAATCCAAATCCACTCCGCTGGGGATTACTCATTGAGGAAATCAGCATCGACCTCTGCTTGGGGAATGAAACTCAACAACATCAACCTCTGCTCAAAGAACTAGACTCTGAGGGGAAAGGAGCCAAACACTTGGACTCTGTGGGGGCAACAACACTGCACTCGTCCCACTCTGGAGAAATAAACCCAATTTTTCCTGTCGGAGAATCTCAACCTTCTGGGGATAGGTGCACATAATCAATCTGCTGGGGATGGCTCCACTCTACCGGGGATACCAATCTCGACCTGCTGAGGATAACCTAGTCTCAACATGGGGAATACAAAATCTCAACTATGGAAGAGTAAGATCAATCATGCCTCGTGTCGGGGAACATGATAGCATGTGAGTCACTGGGAATTATCGTGCCAGGTACAGTCGGGCATTTTAGTTTAGGGATGGGAATAGGTTTATGGTGATAGGGATTTATTTTTGGTTATCGAAAAAAGTGGATTTAAGAGGGAAAATACTAGACGAGAACTAGCATTCGAGGGTAGACTACCAGACGAGAACTGGTGGCAAAAGGTTAAGTTGTCAGACGAGAAATGACTTCTAGGCTTGGTATCAGACGGGAATTGATTTCTGGTTTGGGATCAGACGAGAACTGATTTCTGGTTTGGGATCAGACAAGAACTGATTTCTGGTTTGCCAGACGAGAACTGGACTTTGAAACTGTGCTTGCCAGACGAGAACTGGTTAAACAGTATGCTAAAGGAAGGGTGACCAAACGAGAACTAGTTTAAAAGTTGACATATACCAGACGAGAACTGGTGTTTAGTGAAGGGTTGACCAGACAAGAACTGGTTTGAAGGTTTGCCAAGCGAGAACTGGGCTTTGGAGGTTTGATTGGTTACACGGTTTTGACAAGTAACAGGTTCAGGCTGTTGGATGACGATCCAATGACGAAGGCTTTTTCAGAAGGTTAAAGTTATTATGAGGTGATGTCACGATTCCCCAACATTCAACTCTTGCTGAAGAAAATGAACTCGCTTGAATAACTTGCCCCAGTGTAGTTCAACTTGCCCCTGCCTGACTCTCAGGCAAAGTTCATCTTGAGACAGGAAGTAGCTTGCCATGAGACGACCTCGAGATGGCTTGCCCCCGAATTTGTACCATGAAAGGATCTTGACTGAGCAAATCTCAGAATGGTCGGCTTCCATGTACTCTTGAAGTATCTTGCCCCTGAATGAGCGTTGAAGCGACTTAACTTGTCCTGACTGAATACTGGAGGATCTTCCTTCAATCAACAAAAACTCTAGGTGATTGCCCCTGATTGGTGGAATCTCAAGATGATTCACTTTTGATCAACCGCTTCCTGAATGATTTGCCCCATAATATACCGATGCTTTGAGACTTGTTCCAGAATGACCGATTCCATATTCACCGAATATCAATACCCCAGATCCACAAGGCTTCAAAGTATACACCATTCTGGTCCAGACTGCTGAGTGATCTAGTCCTGTTCAATTATTCCTTGTTGGAATTTCCTCCATGTCAACTACGGACCTGCAATTAAAATTGTTTGTTCACGAATGGTAATTTTAATGCGGTGTTCATGCAAATTTTGAAAAAGATGTCACTTATTTAGTGTCGTGAGTGACGAATAAACCAAAAGTCCAAACGTAGTGCTGATTTGATTAGTGAAAGATACAACAAGTGTATGATTACCAAATCATGTAGGAGTCAGGTTACTCAACCTCATCCTAGTATGCCTTCAGAATAAACCCTGCCTCAATTAGGTCTTTTAAGGGTTGAATCATGGTCGAGTTCATGGTTATTGAAATAAAGGATATTAGGTTCAAAGTATGATTTGTACCCACCCCTTCTCCGTGATGATCTCCAATCCTACTGTTCAGTTAACTTGGCACAAGCGCTCACCTCTTCAAAAGGATTATTGAATGGTAGGAGTGATGGTTAAGGAACTCACAAGGTTTTTAGAGTGACAGTCACCTCTTTTGTCTTGTGTGTCTATAATCACATGACCTCGTCCTTGTTTGAGAATTCTTCTTTTGAGATCTTTCCTTTTATTCTTCCATTCCCTAATTTTTGCCTGGACGAACTCTTTTTGAGTTCTTTTGATTTTGAAGTCCAGCGGGATGCCTCAATTTTTCCTAAGTATTTTCTTTCCAGCTTTTTTTAAAATTTTTAAACTTAGCGGGCTTTTTCTTTTCTCCTTCTCTTTTTTTTTTCTCTTTGAAACATGCCGTGTGACACTGGCTGCCTTGATTTCTCTGAAAGGGTTGTAACTGTCTCACTCCTGATTGGTGAGGTTTAACCATTGTGGTTAATGAGGGATGACCTCTTGAGAGGGATAAGATGTGATTGGTCCTCGAATGGGGACACTCCTCTATATGATTTGAACGCTCGGTAAAATTAACTGACAACTACCCTGCCCTAGGTTAAGATGTGAGGGTTTGAAAGTCCGAAAGAACCTCCTACTTCTAGACTCGAAGTAGTTAACTAGGGACTAACTCCTTATATCTCCGGTGTTTAGGGGATTTGAAACAATGCCTGTACGTCATCAACAGGATTTTATCCGAAAGCATACGATCATCAGTTATGAGTATTCAGTTTTCGTCATCCTCCCTCCAATCTTTGCTAAACAACAGTGATGAAGTGGAGTGGATAAAGGTGTACGTGTCTGTGCTGTGCAAAAATGAGCGAAAGCGACATGATTAATTCAGAAAATAAATAGTCACTTCATTAATATTACCATTCAAAACAACAATGTTTAAATGCAAATAGCAACTAATAAGAAGAAACTACAAATGAAAATGATAAAAGGATCCAAGGACTGCCAATGTTGAGGACGTCTTCCTGTCTGGACCACTGGCTTCTAGAAATGACCCTCTAAATCTACGAGCTTAGACAACTGAAAGGTTGACATGAACAACTAAAACTCCCTCTGGAAAGGAAATGCACCCTTTGTCAATCAATTGCTGCACTTTGGCTTGAAAAACTTTGCAATCTTCGGTTGAATGCCTCATGGATCCGCCAAGATATCCACACTGAACATGGGGATTGTACCCAGGAGGGTAAGGTTCTGGCACAGGCTTGAGAGTCTTAGGCTCCACCAAAGAGTTCTAAATCAGATGTGGCAGGAGCTGGCTGTATGACACAGGAACTGGATGAAAAGGAGCAGTCCTTCTTTCCAAGTTGTTGCGAGGCCTATTCTGATTCTGGCACTAATTCGGATAACCTCGGCCATGAGCTCGTTGATTTGCATGAGGAGTGACCCAAATTTTCTAATGCGGTGCCCTAGGCACGATTGTCTGTCCCGAATGACGTGACACCGAAGATAATGACCGCTGAGAAGATGAAGAACCAAAAGATTTCATCGATTTACCTTGAGAATAACCAACATCTGTCATGACTGCGTTGATCACCTTTTCTTATTCTTGAGAGCTATAGAGAGATTCAGTTTCACTGGCCTGATTGCGTAAGACATCTTGAATTTTCCCAGTCTTCACACCATTCTCAATATGTTCTCCTGCTATGTCCAATTCAGAGAAATTCGGTGCGATTCCAAGCATTCTTTCAAAGTATGGGCTCTGCAAGGAGTCTATGAACATATCTGCAAACTCTTGGTCTAGAAGCGGCAGTTGCACTTTGAAAGCAAATTCTCTCCACCTCTGAGCATACCTTCTGAAGGGTTCATTTTTCTTTTGAGACAAACTTTGCAACTGCATGCGACTGAGAGTCATGTCCAGATTATATTCATACTGCTTCAGAAAAGCCTTGGCTAAGTCCATCCATGATCGGATATGATTACTCTCTAACTGCAAATACCAACTCAGAGATGCCCCAATCAGACTGTCTTGAAAACAGTGAATCATCAGCTTGTCGTTGTGCACAAACGAAATCATTCTTCTGCAAAACATCACAAAATGTCGCCTCAGGCAGCTATCTCCTTTGTATTTCTCAAACCTCGGTGCCTTGAAATTTGGAGGTAACACCAGACCAGGAACCAAACACATGTCTAAAGCGTTGAGACCTAAAGCATCCTTAACTTCCAAGGCCTTGAGTTTTTCATCCAACACATGAAACCTTTTAGCATACTCAAGAGCTCCCGGGTCCTTAGTCTTCATCATTTGGACCTCTCTTCTGGAATTCAACACAGAGAAAGCAACACCACGACAATCTGTAGTATCAGGAGAAGAAGAACGTTCACTTCCGACAACAATTTGTCCATGTAAGTCCTGGTCTTCAACAGAGGGCTGCACAGGCTGAGCTTCAGTGAGGTTGTTCACTTGCGGAGAATCTTCATCGGGCAGAGAACCATACAGAGGATTAGTTATCACAGTAAAACCTAATGGGGTATCAACATTCTGGAGATCGTTTTCTGACATAGCTACCAACAACTTTCAACCTGACTTCACTTCTTGACACTGCTTAATCCTGCTTCAACCACTTGGTCGTCTTCCAACAATCACCACTTGTTCAGAACAAACACCGGGGAATCAACTGTCTCAATAAAAAAACGATAGGATGAGTGCTCTGGCCAGCTGAAGAATGATATGCAAAATGATGCAAAGATGCTTATGCAAATGCAATGCAAGATGCAGCAAACACGGGATCACAGCCCCCACATAGCTCAGAAAAATTGTTGCGCTACTGACTGGAAAAGTTTGCTCTGAAGAGAAAACCAAAATACCGGGTTGGCTGGAAGTCAAGTTTTCTGCAAAAACCCACCCACTCACAGGTATGGATCTATCTCTGATAAAGGTTCGACATCCTATACTGTCGTCAGCGTCACATACTTTCGAGAAACAATGATACGTTCACCATTTCTGGTTTGGCATCATAGTCTAACGAAACGGCCTTAGTTAGCCGACTTCCAAGTGAACGGTCCCCAGAGTCGACAACCCTCAGATCCAACATCCTCTCAATTGTCCGAAATAGACTGGAAAGGTAATCATCAAAGAGAATCTCGTCTGAGCGTAGATTTCGTGAGAACTAGTGCATGCCAAACATACAGGTTCATCACTACTTTTTGCTTCTAATACTATGGTTATTCTCAAGCCTGGGTTTTGGCTTATCTCTAAAAGGAACAACCACCCAACAACACAACAACAACAAATAGTAATAAAGTGCGGAAAATGTAAATACAGAGATATACAAAATACAACACATAAATATATACACCCAAAGACAAGCAAACAAATGCAAGGATTGACTCGCATAGGAGATGGGCTGATTTCCCTAGCAGAGTCGCCAGCTGTCGCATCGCTGTGAAGGAGGGGCCGGCAAGGACAAAAGATTCGCCACCGTTTGTTATTTATCCCAAAGAGAGGGAAAGGAAACGATCAGAGGAAACCTACGAAAAAGGGAAAAGACAGGTCATCGCAACTATATCTCGGGTTCGGGAGTTGGTTTTGCAAGGGGAAGGTATGAACACCCCTCACGTCCGTTGTACTCAACGAGATCCATGCTTTTTGTCTAGTCTATTGGTGAAAAACAAACTATCTACGACTGCTATTTCTAAACAGAAAGAACTGACTTGATAGGACATTGCCGCCCTATGCCTACGTATTCCCTCGTGCAATGGGAAAGTTAGAGTCAACGTAGTTCGGGAAACTACGGGGGGATTTCTCGCCAAGACATCGCGTCTCGTGCCTACATATTCTCATCTGGTACGAGAAATCAAAGCAAAACATAGTTCAGGCTAACTACGGGTAAACAGGATGTTCTCGATCGTGCGGGGAGCGAGAGAAAAGGTTCGGGTAGACGATACTAGCGTATGCATTCTAGCAGTTAGGTGTATTGCTTCTCGACCATTGGAGACTTAGGCGTTACCTGTTTGCGATAGAACGAACATAGTATGTCATTGGTTAAAAGGTACGGGGAACCTAAAGGTTTAGAACAACAGGCTAGTCTCAATTGCACGGGGGCAAGAGAAGGGGAGTTTAGTCGTCAGCGGGAAAGTCTCGATCGCACTGGGGCGAGAGAAAAGGGAAATTAGTTATTAGTGTGCTCGCCAAGACATCGCGTCTTGTGCCTACATATTCTCATATGGTATGAGAAATCAGAGCAGCTGTAGTTCGGCTAACTACAACAAAGAGGGAAAAGTGCTCGCTAGGATTATCGCAATCCTATGCCTACGTACTCTCAACAAATATGAGAGATCAGAGCAGCCGTAGTTCGGCTAACTACGGAAAAACGGTCTCGATCGCACGGGGGAGAGAGAAAAGGGATCTCGATCGCATGGGGGCGAGAGAAAAGAGGTCTCAATTGCAAGGAAGCGAGAGAAAGGAAGGATCGAGACGCACACGCCAAAACCTAAGACGTAGGAGCGAATGCATCACATATTATCCAAAGGACATACGGTAAACACTCTAGACGAGAGAGAGGAGACCGCCCACTCATCATTTCCCACGCATCTATTGCTAACGGCTCACAACACTCGGCGGTTGAATAAAAGATGAAATTAAAACAATGTTACCGAACGGAGTGGTTCCGTTGACCCTTGATCTTGCGTGCAAGCTCCATTCCAAGCTTCTCTTTTTTGATCCTTGATGATGATGCTTCGAATCGAGACCAATGTGATGCTAAACCATCGTAACTTGACTTATGAATGGAAGTCGAGCTATAGGAGGTTGCGTATTGATATCCGTGCTATGGACAAGATAGAGAAATGATATTCAGGATCATTCTCCAATTTAATCGTGTCGCACGGACCAAAAACAGAAGTGGGATCTCGTCTTGCGGATACAAGACTTCATCAATCACAGAAAGTCAAAATAAAATCGAAAGATGAAGAGAAATGAGGAGAGAAAAAGGTGGTCTCGGATCCAACAATATGCATCAATAAATTGACTAATAACGGCTTACGGAGGTCTCGTCATCGACCAAAACAAATGAAAATGGGATAAAAAGCCCGATAACAAAAGATAAAAAAGAACTCAACTTCTAAAATGAATTAAACTTCTAAAAGAAAAATTAAAAGCTCTAATAGAAATGATATAGAAATCTTAAAAGAAATTAAGTATAAAAAAATAGTATATAAATTCTATATAAAATATTAACATATATAATATTCTAAAAAAATCTAAAAAATTCTATAAATTTCTAAAAGAAAATACTATAAAATATTAACATATAAAATAATACAAATTCTAAAAGAAATATAATACATATATTTTCAACAGAACATATCCAATATAGTATAATAAAATAGTACATAATATACTTTACAAAAAAAATGAAACAGGGTTTCAGTAGAAACAAGGGGGTACAGTCTAAATGCCACGGTGGGCTTTGGCCGAAATCAATAATAAACATCAGCAAACAAAGACAGAAGGGAGGGGTATCAATATCTAAGGGTGCAGTAATCCAAATTAAACAGATGGGCCGTGAGGCCCACTAACAAGTTAAGGAGTCCTCTTCTTCTTCATTTTCGGTCAAGAATGAAACCCAACTCAGCCATTTTTACTCGCAGCTCAAACCTCCTTCCCCCAAACTCTCAGTTTCGCTTCAAAGTCAACTCCCCAAAATCAAACCTTTCGCTTCACTTCTCTGTCACCTCAACCCTTTCTCAATCTCTTCTCCAATTTCCTTTTCCGATCCGTCTCAAACTCCGTCCAAATGTCTCAAACAAACTCCGCTCAAACTCCGTTTCTGCTCCGGTTGTTGGTTATGGTGGATTTGGTTGGTTCGATGAGTTGGAGGTGATAATATGGGTTTCCATTTCTGGGTTTGAAACTGAAATCGATGAATCTGAAAGTGATGTTGGTTACTGGTTCAGAAATTGAAGAATGGGTTTCAAAATTGACGATGAAGAAAGAGGGTTACTGATGGATTTTGGAAGGTTGCATCTGGGTTTTCAGTGTTGTTGTAGATGAAGGAGAATCGAAGATGGGGGTTATGTTTCTTGGTTTTGATTGTGAGGTTGGTTGAAGCTTGTTGAATGATGGATGAAGATCTGTTCATGGTAGTTCGAATCTGGGTAAATTAGGGTCGTTGTTTCATGAAATTGGAGGGTTGTTTGTTAATGAAATTGAAGGTAGTCGGAGGATGGTGAAGTTAGTGAGACATGAAGAATTGAAATGGGAGTTTCGAATCTGGTTTTGCAGCTGGAATCAATGGTGTTGAAGGTTACGATGATGGTGACTATTGAGATCTGGGCGTGAAGGAACATTGATGGGTTTGGATGTTGAAGATTTGTTGAAAATCTGGGTTTCAACTTGAAGGTTAGGTCGATTTGGAAGAGATTGAAAGGTTGGAAGAACGATATTTCAGGCGGCCATTAATGAAGGCTGATGAGTAGTTTTAAAATTGTTATGGGTTTTCCGGAAACTTGTTGAATGTTTGAAGGTTAGTTCATGGAGGAAATCTGAGATGGTGATGGTGTGATGACGATGAAGATAAATTGAAGGGTGGTTGTTGCGTTTTCTGGTGAAGGCTGGGTTGAAGAGCGGAGGCTGTAGCTTTAGGGTTTTGGGGGATCCGTGCCAATTTCTGACGAAAGAGAAGATGAACAGGATTTTATATAGTCTTATGCTGACACATGGCTGGCTAAACTACATGCTTTGACTTAATTAAACCTGATTAACTCTCACACAAATATTAATTAATGATTAATGCTGTAATAATTCAAAATCTGGGCAAGATTAAATGCTGACTTAAAAAAGACAATGGTTAATGCAACTTGTTCTCTTAAAACCAAATCAATTAATTAAAATAACAACTAATTAAAACCCTGATCAAATGATACTAAAATCCTAAATCCTAATCAAGCTAAGATTCTAATATCTAACTAAAAACAAATAATATTCTAATTAAATAAGTTCTATTTAAACCAATTAAAATCTAAGGGAAATAATTCTTAAGAAAAATCTAAACTATTCTAAAAGAATTAAAAACTAATATTCTAATAACCATTTAACTCTAGAAAATAACTATTTAAAATTCAATTAAATTCTAAAATTATTTCTAAACTAGAAAATCTAAGTCTAAATAACAAAATAAAAACCTATTTAATATTCTAATTTCTACGCCAAAAATAATAAAATCAAATCTAGAAAACTATTAATAAATCCATAAAAACCAATGAAAAGAAATTAAAGTCAGTAAATAAAAATGCAAGAATGCAGCGAAAAACAACGGTAAAAGGGTGACCACCGAAATGCCACCGAAAATATCAGCATAGACTGAACCACCAGAAAGAGAACAAATTCCAAAATAAACCTCCTTATTTGAACTGGCTTAAACTTCCTGAAACACGAGCATAGCGGCTGTAATCCCGATAATCCACTCTGACTGACAAAATGCACAGTATGCCATAAATGATATGCAAATGCAAATGAAACGAAACATAAGCCAAATTATAAGAAACGGTTGGTCAAATTTTGGGGTACAACACATATCTCTTCCAACTAATCCATGGGTAACTCAACATTTACCATAACATCTTCTTACAAACACTGAATCTCTAATGAACTATTTTGAACTTGATTTCCCTCTAAGACTAAATATACTTGATTTATCTTCTACCCTTCATCTGATGCATACATGTTTCACTTTGAATAGGCAGTCAAGTCCTCAAGTCTCCCCTTACACTTTACCATTTCCTTAGATCCTTACAAAGATGTTGAACGTCCTTATCCCTCGCACCTTCAACCACTTGGAAGGTACCATTTTGACTATATTCCCTGAAGTACTCCTATTCTTCCAAAATGCTCTAGTGACCTTAGAAGTTGTAACATCGATCCACTACCTCACTTCCAGACCTTATGTCATACTTACAACAAAACCATCCTTCCCCCTTCATTGTATGGAATTACTTACAATACTTATTCCATACCAGTCGGTCAATCTTGTTCTACTAGAAGATTCATGTATTTCTCAAAACTCTGACAAACACATCCAATATGATTCCTCACTTCCCGACTCCTTTATCATTACAGGATTTCTTGAACCATAAACCTCCCTTCAATTCCATGTTACCAGAATCATAACTCCTATTAAGACTTCAACTGAGCTGTTCGGTACACCTTACTTGCTAACTCTTGGCTTGAGTCTACCCTGGAATTACGAGCTCTACACAAACTTCGGAGTCCTCATGGTAGCTCTACCATGATCCTACCTATCATGCACATAGAATTAGGTTGATCAGACCTAGTACTACATACTGTGATATTAAGAATCATGTTAACTAGACACACATATGAGGCAAAAAGATATTTACTTATGATGTTTCAAGGCTAGGTCGAGAATCGACATGCTCTGATATAAACTGTAACAACCCGTATAATAGATATCTAGAATAACATCATACAAGTGTTAATTTTTTGGTACTGTCACAACATAAGTGCCTAACGACATACACATGTCCATAAAATAAAATATAACATATGGCACATGCGCACACTAAAAATCTAAGAACTATGTACAATATCTACAATTGCACAAAATCCACATCGAAAGACCACAATAAAAGCTTCCCTTGAAACATCAATGCACATCTCCTCTTGTGTACTAAACCTGCAAATAATACCCGAAAAGCAACAACGATATTGTGGTGAGATAATAATCTCAGTGAGTTCCCATATTCTATGGGTTCACTCGGCTCTATAGGGTTCTAATCAAAATCCTAACTCAAGTCCAAAGGGAAAAGACTTAAGTAAACAAAGCTTTCAATATATGGAAACAGGCCTCTTGATTTTATCAACTGAAATAATCACTAATCAGAAACCATACCAAGGTATCTTTCCCCATCCAACCCTACATCTAAGATTATCGACACGGGTCACAAATCCTTGTATCATACTTCGACTTTCTTGAACACTTCAAATTCTTCTATGGGACTCTAACCCATTTGGTTGCACTATGGGACTCTAACCCATTTGGTTGAAATATGGGACTTTAATCCATTTGGTTGAACATATGGGACTTTAATCCATTTGGTTGATGCGAAGTATTAATGCATTCATCCCAATTTTACTCTATACAAGTATCATGTCTTGTGACGACACAATTAAGGGTTGCTGCCGACTACGTGATTAGATATAACACAAAATGATTATTTCTATAATCACAAGGCAATTACATTCACCTTCATCACACAATAGCAACACAAGTTCCACACAAAGCATCTCCCTCTCAACCTTGGCGATCATCTATCCATGATACTCACCTAGGTATCTTATCAAATAAATGTCGTCGTCTAATGTTATCTAAGTCATCTTAGTAACCTAAGTTATCTTTATAGTCCATTTACCTAGGTATAAACCTAGGTTTCCTGACTCATCTTCATAAAGTTTTAAACAAGTTATTTCTTATTCAATGCAACCACATATCCACATACATATACTTTCCAATTCAATGCACTCACATCATTATGTTATACATAAAACACATAACATAATATGAGTCATAAACATTTCTAACCAATTCATAACATGTACTTTAGCATATCACAATGTCATACATGAACATACATAGTAGCATAACATGTCACAATAACCCTAGGCACATCCGTCTCACACCACATTCATCATTATCGTAGGTCATTAAAGTTATTATGAACAACAAGTCAAAATAATCAACCGTATGTAGTCCCCCCTAAGGTATATGCAGCACCCAAAAATTTTCCCACCCTTTTTCTTATTATCTTGGCTTATGTTTCATATCATTTTGCATTATCATTTGTGCATAGCATTGGTTATAGGCAAGGGATCAAGGTATCTTGTTCATCTCTCAAGAAGAAGAGCTTCATCCTCAAAGCTCAAGCAAGGGTTTATTCTAAACGTTGTGGTATTCTCAATCCACAAGGTCCTCTCACCATCAAGACATGTCTTACAAACCATTAGTGGCAAATTGACAAGTATTGATCACCTCCTCCTATCTTGTGAATAATTGGTTTATAGTTTTGATCAAAAGACATGTGGCTAATTCTTTGGGCAACATATGGTTCTAGGGCTCAGTACACATCTTGAGGGTTCTCTACATGTGTTATGTATCATCACAAGCCATGAAAAGAGCTTCAATCAATGGAAAAGGTGTTAGGGTTTCATTTGGTCAACAAAAGTCAACTGTGGCTCAATGGGGTCAAAGTCTTGGATTTCAAGGTAAATCAACGGCATGCTATGTCTTCTCAAGTGTTTTCATGTGTTTGGAACAATAAAAATCAAAGGGAAACATAAAATCAGGTGATTGGTTGAATTAGGGTTTTGTTGAAATATTTTCTAAGTGTGGAAAACCCTAATCCTAGCCATCTTGCAACATCCATAACTTTCTCATCCTTGATCCAATTGGAGCAAACTTGTTATCAAATTAAAGAGGACATCATGAACTACAATTTTTTAGAAGAAATCAAGTCCAAACGATTCATAGATTGAGAGATATGGAGAGCTAAAGTTGAGAAAATCAAGGTTTTGTGATTTTAACACTTAGAAAATTTTTCAAGTATAGAAATTCAGTTTGAGGTACATGTTTTCAAGCCCATCTTTCATGGCGATCCAAGCTTTAAATGAATTTTCCTCCAACATGAAAGTTGTAGAGCATCCTCAAAGATTTATTTTGAGTACTAGAACTCCTCCATTGGACATGTAGAACTCGAGTTATGATGTCTCCAAGTTAGGGTTTCAAAGATGTCAAGTTGGACAAGTTTTTAGGCAGATTTTTGGGTCGATCTTCCAAGGCATTTTTCATCAAGTTATTGACTCCAAGTCAATCTCCTTTGAACATGAAAGTTGAAGATCATTCTTAAAGCTTTCAACCCATTACAAGAAGTCTCTCATTGGATCAAAACTCCTCAAGATATGAAGTCTCAAAGTTGGTATTATCAAGTTGTCAAATTGACCTTGTAACTTAGAATTTTTCATGCAAGCTTGGGCAGATTTTTAGACACACTTTCATGGAAATTTTCCACTTAGTTCCAAGATTCTATTTAAGATCCCATGCACATGAATCTTGTTTCTTACCATTTGAACTTCATCTTAAGCTCAAGAAATCATCTTTTGGCCAAGAATTCATCAAGTTATAATGGCATAAAGGGAGCTATATGAGTTTGGTTTTATGGCATGGCACAATTGTGGATTTCTTTGTCACACGCATATCATCATGCTAACTTCATTTCCTTGTCAAAAAAGATTTCCTAAAAGGAACAAACACACATTTGTTAATTTGTACCATTTGCTTCACTTTTGCCAAAATAAGGAAAGATGGCAAACTTGCACAACAAGGTGCTCTTTCCACCTTCTTCCTCTGACCCTCCTTAGCATACCAAAAGGACAACAATGACAACCTACAATACCATGACAATTTCTTGCTCGTGTCACTCTTACACATTTCATTTTTTTACATAAAACTCAAACCAACATTTAAGCACTTTAAATTCTTTTTAACCTCACAAAACCATCCTATAAAATCTAAAGTGTGAAACCCTAAGGAGGGAGTTCATTTTTTCAGCAGCCAAAATCACAAGACCCTCTCTCACTTTGAGATTTCTATTTTTCTTCGAATCTGAGTTTTGAATCTTATTTCCTCCATTCTCTTGTCATCATCCTCCTCCTTGGAGTTTAGAGAAGCAAAGGAGAGAGTTTGCTTGGAGCTTAAAGTAAGAACATAAGCACCAGGTCTTCACTTTTGGGTAAACTTTCTTCAACTCATATCTCGCATAATATATGTGTGTTGAACTTGTTTTATTCCTTTTTGAGCTTCTAAAATAGTGTGAATCATGTGCATGCTTATGTTGTGTTGGTTTCTTGAAGTTGCAGTTTGAGCATTTTTTTTCCGTGGATTTTTTTCATGACCTTAGAGTGATTAAAAATGGAAAATAAGGCCATAATCATGTTCGTCTTGAAAAATCCTTGAGAATGGTGTAAGGGTTGGTGGTTTTTGGTGTGGTTTTCAGCAAAATCCGACGAGGTCACACTGGAGAAGACAAACAGAGCCCTAGCTCCAGCATCTGAGGTTGTTTGCTTATGTGGCACATTGATTTCTTAACTTGGGCGTATGTGGTGCTTATGTGTGCGTGAGTTATGTCCACCTGGTTTAATGAACTAGCCACGCAAGCCCTTTTATTTTAATTTCTGAATTTTGTTTGGTTTAAAGGAGCACGGGCCTGGTCAGTATTGATATTCACACACTCCAATTTTAGGCCCAATGCGCTACTAGACTTGTTTCCTTTTGTTTTCAGTTTACTTATACACCGCTTTCCTTGGTTTTATTTCTTTTTATTTTATTTTCTTCCATTTTTTATTTCATTTTATTTTTAATACTTCTAACTATTTTAAAACTCATAAAAAATACATTCTTGATTGTTCAACATGTTATTTAATTTTTCATAATTTTTATTTTTATTTTTATTTTTATTTTTATTTTAATTTTAATTTTAATTTTAATTTTATTTTAGTATTTTATTTTGAATTAATCTTGTAGGGTATTTCACTTGACCTAATTTGGAACTTTGACCTTATTTCATAACCTTTCCTTGTGATTTTTAATCCCATCTTTTTACTTTTTTTGACAGAACATTGATGATTGTTTGGACGCTGTTGTGGTGGGTTGATGTTCATTTCTTGGATGCTTATTATTTGGTTTTGTTTGGCCCTCGAAATATGCTCGACTAGTTGCATACTTGAGTTTGTTTGATCCATTTGATGATGTTTCCTTGCAATCCTTGTTGTGATACTTTGCACTTTGATTCTTAATACAAATGAATTGAGTTTGAATGAATATTTGGAATTTATTTGGTCTTGTTTCTATTTTTGGATAGTGCATCAAGTTATTGTTGCTTTGACCATGTTTTTGTGCATGCCTTGACCTAGTCTTTTGAGTTTGTTTTTTTGGATAATTCAATGGATGTTTGATGATCCTTGTTTGATATGCTCAAAATATTTAAGGTTCTGGTTTTCATGTGTAGAGGTCCATTATATGTTCACTTTATCTCATATGCTTCACATGATCATTTGTTTCTCTTATGAGTAGCTTGAGAGATGTTTGCCTAACTTCTTGTGCTTCAACTTATGTTTGTCTCTTATTGAGTTTGATTTTTGATTTGAATTTAAACATGTTGAATGTCATATGAACTGATTTCTAACATTGATGGGTTGATACTTGATCATTTGTTTCCTTGTTTGAATGTCTCCTTACTTTGAGAATGGTTTTGATATATGCTTGTTTCTTGATGCATGTCTTTGGATTCAAACCTTGATGTTTCTTTTGTATGTTCATGAGTGAATCTTTGACTTGATATTCATGTTGATGTTGCATCCCACACTTGGTTCTATGCCCTAATCTCAATTCTTTTCCTTTAAGGTTATGTCTTGCATGCTTATTTTGTGTAGCATTTGATTTGTTTATGAATGTGATGCATGACTTGAATTTTTGTGCTTCCTCTTTGATCATTGACATGAATTGGATGTGATGTGATGTTGTTGCTACCCTACTTTGTTTCTCATATTATTTGACTTCTTTTCACTTTGCTTTGTGATTGATATTGCTTCTTGTAAGATGTTTAAGTCATTTGAGTGTGTGTGAGCACTTTATTTTGCCATTGTGCTTTGATTTCAAATCTTTTGATATGGTTTGACATATGAATACTTCTTCATTGTTTTGACATGATGTGGGTGTTCACCTTGTATGATTTAAACGTGTGTCTGCTTGATGCCTCTTGCTTTGAACTACCATGATTGTTTATCTTGATTGCATCTTTTTCATTCTTTTTCTTTCTTCTTCATCGTTCTTATCTTCTTGAGACTTGTTTAAGTTTCAATATTGTTTTCATTTGTGATTGAATTGGATAGTGTTTACTTGTGCTTGCTCACATGATCCCTTAGGGTTCCTAGCCCCGCTAAATTCTTGATTAAGGTGGGAGTAGGAGAGACATTAGGTTTCAATCCTTTGCATGATAACAATTAGAAATCTCTTTTTGACCTCAACTTTAGGTTCATCATTTGTGTGATAACATTAGGTAGATTTCCCTTTTATCTTAACCTTAGGGTCATTTTGTATGATAACATTAGGGTTTTCAGTTCCCTTTAGTGTTTTTTCTTTGAGTCTTCTCTTCTCATCTCAAAATAATTCTAAGATACTTAATTAAGGCGATGAACGTTGTGCGCCACAAACCTTATGCATATGAGAAATGATGAGTGAAGGGTTTCTCCTCACTTGTCTAGAGTGTTTAGTGTACGCCCCGTGGGCGATATGCGACACATTCGTTCCTATATCTTAGTCTTTAGTGCAACGTGAATCACAAATCAAATCAATTCACTTCATTAAAACTAACAAACAAAATTCATCCTTCGGGATGTGTTTCAAAATCATTTTTAGAAAAGAGTACGTTACTTTTCCGTTCTATCGCAAACAGGCATCGACCCTAATTGCTGAAATGGGAATTTAGCGTCACTCATAAAAAGCTCTTAAACAACCTGTGGTTTTGTTTACCCGAACTACATTTGCTCTGATTTCTCATACCAGATGAGGATACGTAGGCACAAGACGAAAATGTCTTGGCGAACAACCTTCCCCCTATTTACTCGTAATTTTCCGAACTACATTGACTCTTACTTTCCCATTGCACGAGGTAATACGTAAGCATAAAGCGACGATGTCCTATCGAGTCTCCTTTTTGTTTTTCCTTCCCATTCTCATTTAGAAGTAGACTTTAGATCACACACCCTTTGATTAGACATCAAGCATGGATCTCGTTGAGTACAACGGACGTGAGGGGGTGCTAATACATTCCCCTTGAATAACCGACTCTCGAACCCAATATTTGGTTGCGATGACCTTGTCTTCTTCTTTCCTTTATGTTTTATTCGATAGTTTCCTTTCCCTTCTTTGGGATAAATAAAGTTCGGTGGTGACTCTTCTGTTTGTTTCTGTCGATTGTTTTTTTGCAGTTGCGATAGCTAGCGACTCTGTTGGGGATTTTGGTTCCCTATGCGAGTCAATCCTAGCGCTTATCTGTTTTATATATTTGAGTGTTTATTTTTGTGCATATGTATGTTGTATGTGTTATACATTACTGTTGTATATTATTGCCTTTGCATTTTTACTTTTTGCACTTTATCATTGTTATCCTATTATGCTGCTGTTACTGTGCTGTTGGGTGGGTTGTTCCATGAGAAATAAGCCCAATGCCCAAACTTGAGTATACACATAAGATTAGTGTGGAGAGTAGTGTGGACTTGTGTGGCATCTTGACATGCAAAATTTCGCGCGAAATCCATATTTAGATGAGGTTTTCTTTGGAGACATCCTATCATGTGCATCTTGGGCAGTTGAGGGGGTGTTAAATTAGAAAGCAAACGACACTGGAGACTGTTCATTGGGATGTCAGTTGAGACCTCCTTGATTGAACATGATGCCAAACCATAAATGGTGAACGTATCATCATTTCTTGACCTGAGAGTCTGTGACACTGATGACCTGCATAGGATGCCATTCCGTCCAAGACTAGAATCCACATGCGAGAGGGGACAGGTTTTGTAGAAAACTTTGACCTCCAACCAACCCGATTTTTTAGTTTTCTTTTCAAAGCAGAATTTTGATCTTGGGTATTCTGGTTTTCTATCACCTCAGTGTTTTGGATTTCTAGGTTTCTTATTAGAGAAGATCTTTGGTTATATTGAGTCAATAACACAAGAACAATCTTGAGCATTGGATACCTTGATCCTGTGTTTGCATCTGCATAATCATTCCGCATCTTAACATTGCATGTTTATGTGTTTTAAGGTTCTTATCTCTTCTTTGATTCTAGTTATCTGGTTTTCTATAGAGATGGAAGCTGAGAGAAAGAGATCATTATATACAATTTTTCGTCACCGGAGTTGGGATCTTTATTTGGTCTAATTGCTATGGCCGATCCCGGTGTTCTTGAGGTCTTCAAAAGGGATTATGGGAGGATTTTGAGTTTTGTTTGTAAGGTCACAAGCTATGAGCTGGGTGACATTCATGCTTTATTACAATTTTATAACCCTCCGCTACACTGTTTCACCTTCCCAGATTATTTGTTGGCCCCCACTTTAGAAGAGTATGTTTTTATTTTAGGAATTCTGGTCCAAGAGAAGGTGTCGTTCTTTCATTCAGAGGAAGAACCTGATCTCGAGAGGTTTGTCGATGCTTTTTATTTGAGCAAGTCTGAGTTGGTTGATGATGTAGTCTGCAGAAAGGGAATTTCTGGCTTTACCCTATCTTTCTTGGTGGGTAAAGCCCAAAAATATGCCAAAGAGGGTTGTTGGGTGGTTTTTAGCGCTATTATGGATCTGTGTATCTATGGCATTATACTATTTCCCAACATACCAAACTTTGTTGATATGGAGGCCTTTCATATCTTCGTTTCTAAGAATCCTGTACCCCCTCTCCTATGAGACTTATACCATTTACTGCACTACAAGAGTGAGAAGAGGAGGGGAAAGGCTATTTCTTGTTGTACACCACTTTTCCACAAGTGGTTTATGGATTATCTTTCTTGTTTCAGAGCTTTCGTTGATTTAAGAAATTCATCTGAATAGCCAAAGAGACTCATGGGTTTGACAACCAAAGATATTGTTTGGTTTAACCGAGATCAGCATGGTAAAAAGATTATCTTCAGTTGTGGTAGCTTCCCCAATGTACCTTTGATGGGGAGGAGAGGAGGAATTAACTACAACCCTTCTCTCACAATAAAAAAATCTGGATATGCTTTAAGAGGACCCCCAAAGGATGAGGAAATGCAAGAATATTTGTACTTTACTAGTATAGCTGACCCTGATATTCTGGAAAGAGTTGTTGATGCATGGGGAAAAGTTCATAAGAAGGGGAAGCTTTCTTTGGGTAAAGGCAACTGTAGATCTTACGATCCTTAGATAAAGTGGATCCATAAAAGGGATGAGGAGATGTTATTTCCTTTCCCTGTTGAGGAACCTTTGTATTCTTTGGTAGTTAGTCTATGACGGTTGATATCCTGAGGTACAATAAGCTTTGAGCAGAGAAGGAAGATCCGCACAAACAAAATGAAGAGTTGAAAAAGGAAATCAGCCAGCTGAAGCATGACAAGAATGAAGCAGTCCACTTGGCTAAAGTGAAGACATAAACATTAACCAAGAAGGAGAAGGACTTACCCGAGGAGATCAGGATGCGAGAGCGAGTTGGTCAGGATCTAAAGAGTACTGGTAGAATTTTGAAGCATAGAAAGAAGGATTTAGACAAAGCCTATATGAAGATATCCAAATTCAATGATCAGTGGAACGCTACAATAACTGCCAACAAAAGCAGGGAAGATGAGCTTCACAACCAGATTGACAAGTTGAAGGCGCAACTCAGAGTCAAAGAAAGAGAAGTTTTGGCAGAATCATCCCACAGATATACAAGTGAGCAGAAACTGTAAGAAATTTTATCAGCTTTTGAAGAGCTCAAGATCCATGCAGAGTTGAAGAGGCCTAGGCTTGAAGATGTCTTTGGTGATGATGCTTGGGAGGAATATTGTCAGTGTTTGAGAGATGTCATACGTAGAAGGGACGTCCTTATTGGCAGAATCATCCAGACACGAAGAAGTTTCTCGAGGAAGCCCATACTTGGTGCAAAGACCATAGTGGTTGAGGAGGATTATTTTCAATTTGTGATGTATCTTAGTAGTTTTACTTTCTTGTATCTGATCATCACCAGACTTGTTGGATGAGATCAGCAGCACTTGTATGCAGTTATCTCTCTTTTTTCTGGATTGTATGCTGACTTATTATTCTCATTTTATTTATGAGCATAACTTTTGATTCTTTCATCTATATCTACCGCTTGTTTATTTGTGAAACTAGAATCAAATGGAAGATCTCCCTGAAACACATAGATATGTTTACATTTTGCATTAGCTTATTCATTTGCATAACAGGTGTTTCTAGTGGCTTTACTCTTATTTCTGCTTGGTTTTCTTTATCAGCTGACAAAATTGCATAATCAGGTTTTCATAGATATTCAACTCGAGGGAATCAACAAAGGATCATGAATCAGGTTCAGACTGAGCTTCGGGAAGTTAGAACATGCATGGCCAAATTTATGGAGTTGATGCAAAATGTTGCTAATGGATAGGAACAATTAAGGACTCTGGTCCAACCTCTGATAGCACGGGTTGATGAAGCTGGTGTTCTACATGGTGGAATTAGTTTGGTCCCTCCTTCTAGAAGTGATGTCGGTCCTCAAGGTGATAACGAGCCTACTGTTGTTGTACCTCCGGACGGAGGTGTTGTTAATGGTCCTGGTAATGGTGCTGGTGGAGTAGGTGTATGTGCAGTACATGAGGCTGTTGGCCCACAGTGGGAAGAGGATCATCAAGATGATGTATTTTCTATGCGAGATATGGATGTTGGTCTTCCATCAGAGGCTGACAAAAGGTTCAACCTGATTGAGGAAAAGATGAAGGCTTATGAGAATCAAAACTCATTAGGCCTTGATATGTCAGATTTGGGTCTGGTTCCAGGGGTCAGGATCCCCCCAAAGTTTAAGGTGCCAAATTTTGACAAGTATAAAGGGACAACCTGTCCTAGGATTCATATCCATGCATACTACAGAAAGATGACTGCATATTCTGATAACGAGAAACTTTTAATGCACTTCTTTCAAGATAGTTTGTCAGAACCGTCGTTGGAATGGTATATGGGGTGGGAGAGAACCCATGTTAGAAGCTGGAGAGAATTGGTAGAGGTTTTCGTTCGCCATTATCAATACAATAGTGATTTGGCACCGAACAGGGTGCAATTACAGAACTTGTCATAAAGAAATGATGAAGGTTTTAAAGAATACACCCAGAGGAGGTGTGATTTGGCAGCAAGGGCATAACCTCCAATGATGGAGAGGAAATTGATTGATATGTTTATTGCTATGTTTCCCATAACATACTATGAGAGGCTGGTTGGTTGTACGTTAGGAATTTTTTCAGACTTAGTAATGGCAGGTGAGAGAGTGGAGAATGGTATCAAGACTGGAAAAATTCAAAGTGGAGGAGGATCCTCGTTTGGAGGAATGAAGAAACCATACACATGAAACCCTAAGAAGCGGGAAGGGGACTCTAGTTCTATCTATTCTTATAGAGGTAAGGGTCGAGTACAACCTCAATATAATCAGGAAGTTGCTACTGTAGCCATCCCGACTGCGCCACAACAATAAGCCAATGCTCCCCGTCGTTACCAAGATAGAACTAGAATGGCTAATAGACAATTTGAGACCCCACCCATGCCGTACTCTAAACTATTACAACATTTACTTCAATTGCAGCTTATTTAGAAAAGGACTCTGGCACCTCTCACTGGTGCACCTCCTCCTGGTTATGACGCTAATGTAAGATGTGAGTTTCATTCAGGTGCTTCTGGTCATAACATTGATAATTGCAAGGAATTCAAGCACAAGGTTCACGATTTTCTTGATTCAAAGTCCATTAATTTTACCAACGAGGGTCCCAATGTGAACTAGAATCTGATGCCAAATCATGGCGTGGCAAGGACAAATGTTGTTATTGGTGGTGAGAGATTAAATCTGATAACTGATGTTGATGAATTGAAGACATCAGTAAGCTTTGTTAAAGACAGACTATTAAAAGGCGGAGTACTCCCAGGTTGTTCGAATGATTGTCCAGAATGTGAGTTGCAACCCGAGGGTTGTAGTCTTTTGAAGAATGGTATCCAGAAGATGATTAATGATGGTTGTTTACAATTTGACAAAGTTGTTGGGGAGGATGTTGATGACAGGGTTAGCAATGATGGAAGATATATCGCTATGATTTCGATTCCTTATCAGACCATAAATATTTTAGCGCTAGCTAGGCCAACACCGATAATCATTACTACACCCGGACCAGTGCCGTACGAGAGTACCAAAGCCATCCCATGGAACTATGGGGCTGAGGTGTTCTGTAACGGACAAAAGCGATCGGTTCGTCCTATGTGGGTTCTACAGTGGAAAATATAGTTGGTGCAGGAGGGATTACTCAAAATGGAATGGTATTTTCTCCGCCTAAAGTTAATATTGACAAGAATGATAATGGGAAAGGGAAAGCAGTGGGTAAAGAGGATGTGCAACAACAGGATGGTAGTGATTCTTTTTCTAAAGATGCTGAGGAGTTTATGAGGCTAATTTGTATGAGTGACTACAAGATTGTGGACCACTTGAATCAAACTCCATCCAAAATATCTATTATGTCTTTGCTGTTATGTTCAGAGGCGCACCGTAATGTATTATTGAGGATCTTGAATTCAGCTTATGTACCGCAGGAATTTCCAGTTAATCAATTGGAAGGGATAGTGATGCACGTCAATGCTGGAAATGGTTTAGGCTTCACTGACCTAGATTTAACTCCTGCTAGGAGAAATCACAACCATGCTTTGCATATTTCCATGGAGTGTAGAGGATCATTATTGTCACATGTCCTGGTTAACATAGGATCGTCACTCAAGGTGTTGCCAAATGTTGCACCCCAAATTTTGACCCCTTAGATTCCCATTATCATTTTAGGAGCATACTCATGAATTTTCTAACCTTAACCCAGTGCAAGTCTGTCTTTATCAAATTGCAGATGAATCAGGGTTTCGTGCAGTCAAAATTGGAACTTTAGGGTTTGTGATTAGTCAATGTTTTAGGCTTATTCAGATAGGAAACAAGGTCAAGGGTATTATATAATGTCAATTGAGAAGGCAATGTGAGGTTGTTACCCCAAAATTCAGAGCAGTGCATTTCAGAGCACCCGATTAGGGTTTTGGACAAGTAAAAGTCAACTGTAGTTTGACTTTGATGTTGGAAGATGTTTAAATGGCGGGATTGTGATTCATGAAGTTCATATAGCTTAATAAAGTTCATCCAAGAAGTTTCAAAGTCTCAGGAGGCCCAAAATGTCAACAGGCGACTCGGTAATCACCGATCGATCGTACGGTTGACCGAAAAGTCAACTCTCCAAATTTTAGGAATTGGACTTTAAGTTGTGAAACAAAGTTGTTCCTTATGTCATATTGGACTTGCATATCAATTTTGATGACCATTTGATCAAGAATGAAGGAGTAATCGAAAAATCGGGAAATTAGGGTTTTGAAAGGGGCTAAACCATAACTCCTTAACCACACATACAATTGAGTTGGTTCAAAGCTCATTTGGAAGCTCTTGACAAGTCCTACAAAAGTCCCTAAGTGGTCCATGATCAGAAAATGCATAGATTTGGAGTTATGATCAAATTCATTTCAAGAGGGGAAAAAGACTTGGGGAAATTTCATTTTTAAGTTCATTTTTTTAGCAAATTTGAAAGCTTTTTGGCCAAGTTCCTTTTGGAAATTGAAACTCATGAAAACATGAATGTTTTAGAGCTATGTGAGGGCTTTCTAAAAAGTACCAGCACATCTCAAAATGATTTGTGAGCTGAAAGTTACGGTCGTGGCAAGTTGGTGGTTTTTCACTTTAGTCCCACATTGCCCAAATTCAAGAAATCATCCTTTCATCAAATTTGGCAAATCTCAGCTTGTGAAACATGTTGTATGTGATATATGGAGTGTTTTTAGCATGAAAGAACCAAGGATTATGTAGAAGTTTGAGGATTTAGCCAAATTGCAAGTGGCTTGCAAGTTGCCTTGCAACTTGCATTTTAAAATCATTAAAACAAGCATGATGTGGAAAGTGGTTCTGAACCAACCTTAATGTTATACCTCTATCTTGCAATTAGCCACCAAAATTCATCATTTTTCTTGACTAAAGAGGCCTGCCTTGCAGCCAAGGAAACCCTCCCTAGGAGGTTTCCTCCAAATGTGCCAAAACCTTTCTTCAAAGTGAAGAAATCTTCAAATCTGCCCAAGCCACTTCATTTGCCTATAAATAGGACTCTCCCTCACCTCATTTTCATCATCAAAAATCTTCTAAAAACCAGAAGAAACCTCTGCCCTTGCACTTTGCCTCAAAACTTCAAAATCACAAAATCTCATTTTCACCAAAAGCTTAAAAATCTGTCTTGGTGCAAGGGCTGCCAAAACCATTTCTCTACATTAAAACACCTCAACAACCATCCACAGAATCCCTAAATATGGTATAGAAGGTGTCTAAACCATTAAACCACCCAAAAACTTCACCAACCAAAAAGTCAACTTCTTCACCAAGTTACTTTGACCAAAAGCCACAAATCCTACCAAATTTTGTTCTAAGCATTTGCTTGGTGTTTTAACCACTCAAACACCTCTCATATATCATTCCTCAACTGTCCAAAACATCAAGGGTCATTGGTGGAGTTTATTTCTCCACTTGTCTTAAAGTTTGCTTTGTTGCTTCACAAGGAAGGAACCTTTCAAAGTTGAGGAGCATTTGAAGTTCCTCTGGGTTTCTTGGTGCTTAAACTTATTTAATACAAGCTACTAGAGGTATATGAACAATACCTTATTGCCTTACATCATAATTCCACATTTTAGCATTTTTAAAAAAAAAAGAAAAGAGCATGTCATGTGTGATTCATGTATGAAGTCTGTCATGATGTATAGACAGCTGTTGGAGTGATTTGAAAACCTTTTAAAATCATGATCATATTGATTATGTATGTTTGTTTGAAGCTGTTCATGTCTGGTATTGCTCATTTGTGCTTCATGCTAATTTTATTTTTGCTCATGCTTGGATAAATTATTAGATGACAATTCTGGTATAAACTCTTGCTACAACCTGCTTTGAATCTTGCTTGATGTCTGGACACCCTTGATATTATGTATGAATGATGTGTGTAAAGTTACCTTGCCCAAATTTTGCATACATTCTGATCTGGCATATCAACTTCATTTTACCATGTTTTGTTTTGTCACCAAAATGTCATTCTTCATGTTAGCTTACTTCTAACCTCAATGTCTACTTGAATCACTTCCACAACACATTTATAACATGTGCACATGATTTGTTTAAATGGAAATTGCTTGAAAACCTGTTTTGAACTTTTCACACATACCTCACATTACCATGAAGTAGTTTGAACCTTATTTTTCACGACAGCTGGTTTTGGAATCAATTTGGTGCTTGAACATGTTTCATAACATATATGAAAGGTGGGTGTATAGTTTGTTTGATACAATTGTGCATAAAACTTGATTTGAAGTTTCTCATGCTCTGCTAAAATACCAAGTTGCAACTTGAGGGCCATATTCTGCCATAGACTGATTTGGACTTATTTTTGTGCTTAATCTCATTCATCAGCATGTATGTGATATGTGTATTTGATTTTTTTGAACAGAATGTGCACTAAACCTGACTTGAACTTTCTCATGTTTTACCAAAGTGCCAAAATACAGTTTGAATGTCATATGTTGTCACAGTCATCTGTAAACCCTCCCTTGTGCCTAATTGCATTTGTTAACATGTTTCAACATGTGTATAAGTTTGCTCTGATCTGAACTTGCTTAGAACTTAACTTTCATCTCATGATGCATCAAATCCATGGCAATTTGCAACTTGTGAGTCATTTCTTATAGCAGTCTTGTTTCAGTCATTTGGATGTTTAAATCCACCTAATACCATGTGCCGCTTCCGCGAAAATAAGGTGCCGGCAAAATAGAAGAGTCGTCACCTTTCGTTATTTATCCCTCGGAACGGGAAAGGAAACGATCGGAAAAACCTGAAGAAAAAGGTATAAGACAAGGTCATCGCAACCGTTGTCTGGGTTCGGGAGTCGGTTACGCAAGGGGAAGGTATTAGCACCCCTCACGTGAGTCGTACTCGACGGGATCTACGCTTGTTGTGTTTACTGGACGAGTTGGTTTATCTATCTACCTATCAAGGCTGGTCTGAAAAAGAAAAGAAATGACTCGGCAAAGCGTCGCACTTTATGCCTACGTATTCTCATCAGAGAATGAGAAATCAGAGTCAACGTAGTTCGACCTACTACGGGTTACGGGGAAGGGGGCTCGCCAATACGTCAGTATTGTGCCTACGTACTCTCAACAGGTATGAGAGATCAGAGCTTACGTAGTTCAGGCTAATACGGATTACGGGAATTCAGATTCATCTGTTTTATCGAGTAGGGTTAAATAGCAGTTCCAGCAGTTAGGGACAAAGCCTATTTGCGGTGGCGCTGAAATTTAACGACACTCTTTTCTTCAGAGAAGCTTTCCTTTGAATTATGGGCCCACGGAGCAAAAAGGTTTGAAGTTTGTTTTCTGTCTTTTACGAAAGAAGTGTTTTTTTTATTGTGTTTGCAATTTCAATCGCACTGAAGACTATGACCTGAGAGTGAATGTGTCGCATGTCACCCAAAGGGTGCCATACTAAACATCCGGACTGTTGAAAAGAAACTCTCCAACAATCCTTTCTCAGATGGCTTAAGGCTCGTAACGAACGAAAGAAATCATTCATGATTACTGTATCTTAAGCTGTTTGAGATGAGAAGAGAGAACAGGCTCAACTACGGGAAGACTATCAAGTCCTAATGTTGTCATGCCAAGGATTCATCCTATGGTTGAAGTTTGTAACAGGGAAATCCTAGAAGTTATCATGCATAGGTTTCAACCTAAAGTTTTAATCATCACTTCCTTATCAAAGGAAGTGAGAGTCCTAAGGGATCATGTCAATGATACAGAAACAGATAAAGCATCAGCTTAAACAGTAAACAGATATACAGTAAAATGCATGCAATGCAAGTGAGGGAGGAAATGTGTGTGGGGCAGTAGCCTCCACAAGCTCATCTCAGCCTCAAGCCAGACATGATTAACAACAATCATACAGAAGAAATAAAATAAAGTGCTATCAAGCAAGAGACAATAAACTGCAATCATACAGAAGAAATGAAATAAAGTGCTATCAAGCAAGATACAAACCACATGGGCAAGGGAGCTGGGTTCTACCGAATACCCGCAAACAAAGCCATAAAGTAAAAATACAAGCAGAGGGAGCAACTCAACCTCTAGTGCAATCATGCTCCTAGCTCAAAGTCAGTCTAGATATGAACTTATTCTAATGCATCAAGCAAGTCAAACAAGGCACATCAGCACAGAAAAGAAAACAGACAAGAGAAGAAAGCAGATCAACCCCTCTTTCAATTCCAAGCTTCAGCTCTTCTGACAACAATCCAATCTTCAAACTTCAACCACCCTTCAAGGCTATCATCCTTCATGACAAGTATCAACTTGCTTCTCCAAGGTTCCAAACCATCAAACATAAGTATAAACTTATTCTCTCTTCTCCAAGCTTCAGCTCCTCAGTCAATTCCACCCTCAGGCTTTACTCCTAACTGCATGTATCAAATTGATTCCTTCAGGCTCTCAATGCATCAGTGCAAATGTCAACTTATCCTTTATTTCTCAAGCCTCAGCTCTACACTCAATCTCAATTGAATCCTCTTCATAAGTGTCAACTTAGTCTTCAACCTCTTCAGCTCTCTTTGCTTTACCAGTATCAACTTGGTCTTCTTCTCCTACAAGCTTCAGCTTCTCAGAGTAGTCTTCAATCACATGGAAGTGTCAACTTCATCCTTCAATTCTTTTTCAAGCCTCAGCTCTTCATTCAATCTCCATTGGGTCTTCAAGTATCAACTTGTTCTTCTTGCTCTTCAAGCTTCAGCTGAAATGGCAATGCTCAAGGAATCATCCTCTTCCACACTCTTCAATGAAGTCCTCATCTTCAAACTCAAGTCTAACATCTTTCAAGATACTCAAACCAGAAGACAATTGATTTAACAAAATGAGTGGAAATGATAAACAGTTTATTGACAACCAAAGGAAGCCTGTAATGGTTCATCATTATGAGAGACTGGTTCCCTCAAAGTTCTACTTCCCAGATAAAGCTACTCATCCCTCCAAAGGAGAGATGTGAATATCTTAGAAGGATTTTTAGTCATTGGGAGGAATGGAAGCACAAGATGCTTTCCATATTTGTGGAAGAAGTCATTCTAATTCTAAGGCTCTCCCTATGTCTCCTACCTTCTAAATCTTCATCAGACACCCTCAGGCACAAGCAACTCCTAGCTCCAAGAAACTTCAAGCAACTTCAAGCATCCTCACCTTATCCTCAACTTGTCTTCAATCTCAACCAAAGGCAAACAAAGCAAAACCCTAATCTAAGGGAACTAAAGAAGGTTAATCTAGTTGAGTTAGTAAGTTAGGATCACCTAAACACTAGTACTAAAGTTAGTCCTAACTAAAATACTACAACCAATTGTAAAATCCTACAAAAATAACTATGGGAACCTAGGTCAATCATGATTCTACCATATTAATTCCAGAGATCAAATCATCAAATAAGACCTAGAAATAAATTCTACACTATAAGGTACTAAACCTAAACCCTAAAAGGAAGCACCTAAAGCTCAATCTAGAAAACACACCTATTTCCATCACAAAAATGTGAGAAAAATGCTATGGGATAATACATGTCTAAGCTAATCACACACATAAAATCAGGATCAAAGTCATCACCACATGATCACACAAAATTCCACAAAATTAGGTATCAAACATAACCATTTTAATATCAATTAAAATATAAAATTCCCATAAAATCCGAAAATGCATGGAATGAAAATATTTTTTTCCTAAAAAATACTAGACTCAATCATGATTATAATGCAAAAAGAATGGGATTAATTGGATCATTTTCCAGTTTTATATGATTTTATCAAGAACCATGAATAAAATGAAAAAATAAAAGAAAATCAAACAAAAATAATAAAACCACGGTGCATATAGAAACTAAAATCAGTTCATTATATGGATTGGGCCATGAGGGGGTGTGGATATCAGTCTTTTCACTAAGCCCAGCATCAACACTAAATGAAACGATGCGTTTCATTAACTCAGATCCTTCACAACTTGAAATTAAAACGTGGTCGTTGGATCACTCCTCTAGTCAAAGGTCTCACCACATCCAATGGCTCTAGAGTCATCTTCTACCTTTTGAACCTCTGAACTTCGCGCGCAGCTCCGACCACCACCGGTGGTGCTCCGGTCATCGTCCCCAACCCTAACTCTCTCTAGGATCCTCCATTGCAAATGGTCTATACATGAATCTTGTCCCAAATTTCCTCACGAATTCATTCATGCCCTTTATTCTCTCTGAAACCTCAAGATTCGCCATAACCAATTCTCAACCGAAAATGGTAACATCCTAAATTGGTCATTAATTCTCAAATTAACTATCTGAAAACCTTCCTACACAGTTCTACAATGCATCTAACACCCTAATTCATCTTGATTCTACCTAATTCATGCTGGAGGAAGAAAGTTACTAACCTGAAAATTCTTGATGAACAGATGCACTAAATCTTCAAATCAAGCTCTCCAACCTTCCAGACACGATCAATGGATCCTTTCCTTGCTTCTGTATGCAATAGAACTGGTTGAAAACTCCATAATCTTGAAACCCGATGGTGAGTTGCAGATGGAAAAATCTGAGCTCAAGAACACCAATTTGCCACGAATTCCTCTTGATTATGATCTGAACTCAATCCCTAGCATCCATGGAAGAAGTTGCAATCAAGAAAATGGATGGAAAGTGAAGAAATTGGTGAAACCGAATTCAGTTGCAAGCTATGCAATTTCAATCTCAATCTATGCTCTCTCCTTCAATCATCACCAACCTTTGCATTGGATCACCTCTACTCAATATATAGGACATGTATGGATGATCTAGAACCCTCTAGATCCTTCTAATGAGAGTTTCAATCTCTCATGTCATGAGATTTTCAACCATATGCCATGATATGCATTATTCTGTTTGCAGATTGAAACCAATCCCATTCTCTTCCAATTTCTCCCCTAGTGACATTTTGAAAGTGTTTAGCTTGCAAAGGGCCTTGGTTATGCCTTGATTCTATGTTTTGCACATGTTACTTATGATGTAAGTAACTACTTTTCAAAGCAAGTCCACAAATTAGACCTCAACTTAAAAATGTGGCTAAACCAATGTTCTTAAAATGTTTTCTAGAGTCAAAATGATATATTACATGCCATGGTTTGGATGTGTAGATTGAAAATATCAATTTCCAACTTTGATTCATTTAACTTATACCCTTATTTTAGGTCATTTTTGCAACTTTGAGCTACAAGTACTTCCAACATCTCATGAACTCTTTACTAGCCTTAAAACATCATTTTGAACAAGTTTGATGTTGAACATTTTTCCATTTGAAGCTTGGAAATAGGAGTTATGGCCTTATGCTTGAAATGACCTGTAATCTCCAAATGACCAAAATGCCCTTGACTTGTCAAAGCCATAACTTGAGTTCTACAAATCCTATCAAGGACTTCTAGTACTCTCTAGAAAGCTAAGAGGATAAGGAACAACATTAATGTTGACAAAAAGTTCATAGGAATCATCCTTCTTGGGCAAACGTTTGATGCAAGTTGGGTAACTTTCAAGCCCCCAAATTCACATACCTCAGATGACCTGTAACTTGTCAAAGTCATAACTTGAGTTCTACAAATCCTATCAAGGACTTATAGCACTCAAATTAAAGCTAAGATCAATATCTACAACATTCATGTTGGGGGAAAGATGATATGACATTCACATCTTGAGCTAAACTGCCTTGAAGATAGGGGTCAAACTAGGGGATTTTACACTGTCAAGCCTTAGAAACCCTAGCTTGAAACTTCTCAAACTCTTCAATCATGATGAGTTAAACTTGGAATCATCCTTATAACATCTCAATATATCAATCCATGATCACATGGATCTTGAGTTAGGTCTCAACCTTGTTCAAATCATCAGTTGACTTAGGGTTGACCCAGTCAAACCCTAACTGTACCACTCATGGATGAGGCTTCTTAATCTTGCACAATGACCTGTCTAGGCTTCATGATGGATTTCAAGACACCTCATAAGCTCTATCAAGGCTTCAAGTCCATCCTTATAGCCTCAGAATCATCTGGTGGCTTTCCACAACTCTCAAGTTAGGAGACCTACCTTCTTGGTTTCAACCATTCTCTCTGAGGGTCTTTTAACTTCTCTGACAAGGATATCAACCCTTGAACCCTTGAATAACCTTCTCAACTAGATTCATAGTCTTGTGTAGCCCTTAATGGGTAATCATACCTCTTGATCTCCTGCACACATGTCTATGAAATGCAAATGATAATGCTAATGTGAATGAAATGAAACACAAGCTAGGTAAAGAAAAGTTGGGCAAATTTTGGGGTGCAACAGCTGCCCCATTTCAAACGGCTTGAACCTGACTGGGTGAGCAGCGAACGACTCTCAACCAATCAAGGTGCGAGACGGTTGAATACCGACAAACCCGGAAATTTGCCAACTGCACGAGTACACGGTACTCTGATGGGAACAAATCTTCAAAAACTGAAATATTAGTTGCACGACAACTAGCTGGGGGATTGGTCACACGGTAACCAGCTGAGAGAACTGCTTCTTCAATACGGTTGGACTTCAATCATCAAGTCTTCGAGGGAAATTTCAACTTCGCTGCTTAGAAATCTGCTGGGGATGACACATCTCCGCTGGGGATTCTGGGGAACTATCAAGTAACTATGCTTCGGGGATCCAGAAATCATTCTGGGTGAGTCATCTCTGCTGAGGACTTCAAGAATCATCTTGAACAAATAACGTCGTCGGGGACTTCAAGAATCATCCTGGGCTAATAACTCTGCTGGAGATTTCAGGAATCATCTTGAGCAAACAACTTCGCGGAGGAACACCTGCAAAACAAGAACAGTAACGACCTAGCTCATGTTTCATATGCATATGCTTTGACAACGGCGCAATGCTCCACACGGTGGAAATGCTACGCGTTTATGATAAATGCTATGCAATCATGCAAAATGCTGCGACCCCGTCAGCAAAATAAATGCTGAAGGGAGAATCCTCCTGTCAAGGAGAAAGAACCACTCTGGTGGGGGGAAGGAATCATCCTGCCACGGAGAAAAGGTCACGCCAATCTCAATCGGACTCTGCATGGGGAAGCAAACTTCAGTTGACTGCTGCAGGGGAACGAAGCTCTACGAGAACCCAGACCTGCTGAGGAAAGCAACTCATGGTGTCCGACGGGGAAATACAACATCAGCTATTCAACACTCCACTGGGGTAAACCAATCATGGCCCGAACGGCTTCCAAGGACTCGGCTCTCTTGGGGTTTTGCATACTCGGCTGGGGAAGAAGGAATCATCCTGCTTACAGGGGAAAGTACGACTCTGCGGGGAATTTCAATTCTGCTGAAGGCTTCAGTCTGGAACTACCAATTGCTGCACACTTCAGTATATGACTCAGCTGGGGAGATGACGACCCTTCGGGATGCATCTGATTGGGGAGAGAATCTCCTCTGCCTGGGGAGAACATATCAATGCTTTGCGATCTCACGTTCAGACTCTGTGGGGAGAGGCTGCCGAACTTTGCTGGAGAAGAAGGAATCATCCTGCTTGGGGACGCATACGGCGTACTGCATGGAATATGATATACCTACAACAACACAAACAAACGGACAAGATACCCCTCTCAAAGGGACCTATCAAGGTTATCATCTTGTGACAATGTTTAGGTAATTCATTGTTTCAACAATCAGTGGCCTAGGCCAGTAAGTTTATGTATGCGCATTTTAACAAAAACATCGACGTTCTTTTTTGCAAACAAAACAGATAATGCTAAACAGACAAACAGAATTGCTGAATAGTATACATTTTATTGATAACGAACCCCTGAACGGGCAAAAATATTTTACAACAAATGCAAGCTCCTGGAATGAGGAAGCTGCGCAAATATAAAAACATAAATATACATCAGTATATACACATGTCGGCAACGAGGCGTAGACGAACACCATGAGTTGATCCCTCTATGACCCACTCGACTTCGATACCTCTCCGACGCTTCAGCTTCAGAAGAGATTGATTCAGATAAACGGCCCTCAGGTCTTCCAAACCACTAAACAAATGAAAGTCCGCACGCGGAACGCAGTCATTTGCTTTTTTCAAATCCCTAACTTGTGCCTGAATCGCCCTTCCGGGTTTTCGATTCACCGGGATACCCTTTTTTTGCCAAAGTCGCCCATCCGGGTTTTCGACTTTGCGGGTGTACATTTTTTCTTTTATATCCCTAATTTTTGCCCGAACCCTTTTCCTTTTTATGGTTCGCCGGGATGCCTCATTTTTGCCTGGATACTCTTTTTCTTTCCAGCGGGTCATTTTTAAGCAAAGTATTTTTTAACTGCGTCCGCGTTCACCGGGGATGCAAAATCTTCGCCATCCATCGTGGATAACAATAAAGCTCCTCCCGAGAAGACCTTCCTGACGACGTACGGACCTTCGTAATTGGGAGTTCACTTGCCCCGGTGATCGGAGTGTGGAGGAAGAATCTTCTTCAGGACGAGATCACCCGTCTGAAAGCTTCTAGGACGCACCTTCTTATCATAGGCTTTCTTCATTCGGCTTTGGTACAGACGACCATACACAATCGATGCTAATCTCTTCTCATCCATCAGGCTGAGTTGGTTTAGTCGGTTCTTAATCCATTCTGCCTCATCGAGTTTCACGTCAACCAAAACTCGCAAAGAAGGGATCTCCACTTCTAACGGTAGGACATCCTCCATATCGTACACTAAAGAGAAAGGAGTTGCCCCGGTTGATGTACGTACCGTCGTACGATAACCGTGCAGTGCAAATGGCAGCATCTCGTGCCGATCTTTGTAGGTCACAACCATCTTCTGCACAATCTTCTTAATGTTCTTATTGGCCGCTTCAACGGCGCCATTCATCTTTGTCCGGTAAGGAGATGAGTTGTGGTGTTCAATCTTGAAACTCTGGCACAGCTCCTTCATCATCTTGTTATTCAGATTCGAACCATTATCCGTAATGATCCGCTCGGGAATTCCGTAACGACAGATGATATCCCTCTTTACGAATTTAGCCACCACCTGCTTGGTCACATTAGCATAGGAGGCTGCCTCCACCCACTTGGTGAAGTAGTCGATAGCTACTAGAATGAAGCGATGACCGTTAGATGCCGTGGGCTTGATCTTGCCTATCATGTCGATGCCCCACATGGAGAACGGCCACGGGGAGGACATGACATTTAACGGGTACGGCGGCCCATGAATCTTATCAGCATAAATCTGGCATTTATGACATCTCTTCGCGAATTTGAAGCAATCAGACTCCATCGTCAGCCAGTAGTATCCTGTTCTCAGGATCTTTCTCGTCATAGCGTGCCCGCCGGCGTGCGTACCAAATGTGCCTTCATGGACTTCTTCCATGAGCATTCCCGCTTCTTTCTCATCTACACATCTGAGTAGCACGAGATCGTGGTTTCTTTTATACAAAACTCCATCAGGATTGAGATAAAAATTTCCAGACAGCCTCCTCAGAGTCTTCTTATCCTGGGTTGACGCTCCCGCAGGATACTCCTTAGTCATAAGGAAGGTCTGGATATCATGGAACCATGGCTTGCCATTGGAGGCTTCCTCGATCGCAAAGACGAATGCAGGTCTATCAAGACGAGAAAGGACAATTCTTGGAGCTTCATTCCAAAAATTGACTTTATACATCAAAGCCAACGTGGCTAAGGCATCAGCCATCTGATTTTCGGCCCTGGGCACATGATGGAGTTCCACTCGATCAAAGAACGGAAGCAGCCTTCTGGCATAGTTCATGTACGGCACCAAATTCGATTGACGAGTCTCCCACTCTCCTTTAATCTGGTTAATCACAAGCGCCGAGTCACCATATACATCTAGGTTCTTGATTCTCAAATCAATTGCTTCTTCTAGACCCATAATGCATGCTTCGTACTCCGCTTCATTATTGGTGACCGGAAACGTCAGTCTCGCAGTAAACGGGATATGGGATCCATGGGGAGTCGTGATGATCGCCCCAATGCCACTTCCATAAGAGTTAACCGCCCCGTCAAATATCAATTTCCACTGGGATTTCCTGTCTGGACCCTCGTCGGGCAACGGTTCATCGCAATCCTTCGCTTTAAGAAACATGATATCCTCATCAGGGAATTCAAATTTCATCGGCTGGTAATCCTCGATCGGCTGATCGGCCAGGTATTCAGACAGTACGCTGCCCTTGATGGCCTTCTGGGAAACGTACTGAATGTCATATTCCGTCAACACCATTTTCCATCTGGCAATCCTGCCCGAAAGCGCTTGCTTCTCGAAGACGTACTTGATCGGATCCATCTTCGAAATTAGCATGGTTGTGTGATTGAGCATGTACTGTCGTAAACGTTTGGCAGCCCAGGCTAGTGCACAACACGTCTTCTCCAGCATCGAGTAACGAGATTCACAATCTGTGAACTTTTTACTCAAATAGTAAATGGCATGCTCCTTTCTGCCCGTCTCGTCGTGCTGACCGAGAACACACCCCATACTATTCTCAAGAACTGTCAAGTACATGATTAAGGGTCGTCCGGCCACTAGGGGTATCAAGATCGGAGGTTCCTGCAGATACTGTTTTATCTTATCGAATGCCTTCTGGAAATCCTCATTACAGATAATCGCCTGATCTTTCTTTAACAGCTTGAACATCGGTTCACACGTGGTCGTGAGCTGAGAAATAAACCTTGCAATGTGATTTATTCTGCCCAGGAAACCACAAACTTCTTTTTCTGTTTTTGGCACTAGCATTTCTTGTATTGCTTTAATCTTCGCAGGATCAACCTCGATGCCTCTTTCACTCACGATAAACCCCAGTAACGTTTCGGACCGTACTCCGAAAGTACACTTGTTAGGATTCAGCCTCAACCTGAACTTCCTAAGCCTTTCAAAAAGCTTCAGTAAATTGACCAGATGCCCCTCCTCCGTTTGGTACTTCGCAATCATGGCATCAACATAGACTTCAATCTCATGATGAATCATATCATGAAACAAAGTAACCATTGCTTGTTGGTAAGTGGCCCCTGCGTTCTTCAGACCGAAAGGCATTACCTTGTAGCAAAATGTTCCCCAGGGAGTGATAAACGTAGTTTTCTCCATGTCCTCCGGCGCCATCTTGATCTGGTTGTAACCGGAGAAGCCATCCATGAACGAAAACACGGAGAACTGAGCTGTATTGTCGACCAACACATCAATATGAGGCAGCGGGAAATCATCTTTAGGGCTCGCCCTATTCAAATCCCGATAACGACGCACATTCGCACCTTACCGTCCTTCTTCGGTACAGGCACTATGTTGGCGACCCACGGAGGGTAAGTAGTGACCTCTAAGAAGGCAACATCAAGCTGCTTTTGCACTTCTTCTTTAATCTTAACGGCCATATCTGGTCGCGTCCTCCTAAGCTTCTGCTTAACGGGAGGACAATCTTCTCGCAGCGGCAAGTGGTGGACCACGATGACAGTATCAAGTCCGGGCATATCTTCGTATGACCAAGCAAAGACGTCACTATACTCTCTTAACATCTCGACCAATCTCTGCTTGACATCACTCTGCAACGTAGCCCCTATCCTGACGTTCCTGACAAGTTCTTCAGAACCCAAATTCATAATCTCGATCTCCTCTTCATGAGGCAGAATAACTTTCTCTTCTTGTTTCAACAAGCGGGCCAACTTCTCGGGAAGGTCTTCGTCTTCATCAATCTCTTCTTCGGCTTGATAGATCGGGCAATCGAAGTCGAAGTGAGTCGTAGAAGGTCCAGAGTCGATGTCATCTGTTATGTGGATCCTGCAATAACAAGGGTTAAGCTTAAAACAAGGATATGCAGGTTAGCACAAACCCCATTGCCATTTTATTGTTTTTCAAAACAAATATAAAACAGGAGTAACAGAGATCACAATATTTGAATACGAAGAAAAACGCCTTTTGATTTATCGATAAAATGCATGTACATAATCAAACAAGGCCCTGACAATAAAACCACTATGCCCCGGGTAGGATATAGGGTTGTACAATGATTGGAAAAAGTAAATCATTACTCTTCGCTTGTCATTTGGATGATATCCTTGACGGACCAATTGTTGAGGCTCTCGCCTGGCTTGCTTGGCTGGATCCAAGAGTCTAAGTCACAGTCGCTATCTCCGCTGTCTTCAGACACCGCGTTGACGCTTTCAAATATCACCCTGCCACTGGTAAACTGGATCGGCCCTTTACCTCGCGACGCATTGCTAGAAGAGGAGGCTTCAGCTCCAGGAGAGTATCCCAACCCGAACTTGTCTTGCTTGTTAGGTATCTCCAAAATTCGTCCCCAGCCTGGGGTAGACCCGGCTTGAACAACGGCCCAAGCTTCCTTGAAGGAAGAGAGAGTCATCTCTGGCTTTTCAGTGACTACAGGAGCTACGTCCTCGACTTTAACAGCTTCAAACGCTTGGCATAGGGTTTCGTGGATTTCCCCATCCATCTCAACATACTTGAAGGACGACAAATGGCTCACCATTATGTCTTCCTCGCCACACACAGTCACGATGCTACCTCCGACAGCGTACTTGAGCTTCTGGTGCAACGTGGAGGTCACGGCTCCAGCAACATGGATCCACGACCGGCCCAAGAGACAGCTGTAGGCAGGCATGATGTCCATAATGTAAAAGATCGCGTCGAATGTTTCCAGACCAACTTGGATTGGCAACGTCACCTCCCCGAAAACATGGCGTTTGGTTCCATCGAATGCTTTCACAACCAGATCACTGGGTGTGCAAATCACTCCGCGAGTATCTAACTTCATCAATGCTTTCTTCGGAAGAACATTGAGCGACGACCCAGTGTCTACCAACACGTGAGACATGATTGTTCCCCTACACTCTATCGAGATGTGCAGGGCACTATTGTGGTTCCTCCCCTTCGACGTCAGCTCTAGGTCAGTGAACCTTAACCCATTTCTAGCATTTACGTGGGCTACAACCTCTTCCAACTGGTTTACCGATATTTCCTGCGGCACATATGCGGCGTTCAACACCTTCAGCAGCGCGTTGCGGTGTGCCTCAAAACACAGCAATAGATTCAGGATGGAAATCTTCGAGGGTGTCTGATGGAGATGATCCACGATCTTGTAGTCACTCTTTTTAATCAACCTCATAAATTCCTCGGTGTCTTTAACAAGTAAGTCTTTGTCTACCCCACGAGGGATCTCTTCAACGACTTTACTTTTCCCTTTATCAGTTGCATCAGCTCTGTCCGCCTTGTCCGCCACGACCTCAGGTGGTGCAAACACTCTTCCGCTGCGAGTAATTCCGCTAACGCCCGCTAGGTTCTCCACAGACGACCCGAACGGTTCTAGTTCCAAATTCTGTCCGTTGCAGTAGACCTCTGCCCCGTAATGCCATGGGACAACATTAGTGCTTTCAAACGGTATCGGCCTAGCTTTGGTGATGGTAATCGTGGGCGGTCTGGGTGCAGAAATAGTTATCGTCTGGCGAGGGATGGTGATGGTGGCAACCTCATCATCTTGCTTCAGCATTACCTCTCCCGATCCGCTTTCGGCTCTTCGGCTAAATTGCAGGATTCCCTCGGTCATCAGACTTTGAATTCCCTCTATCAACTGTTCACATCCATCAGGACTTGTCGCACAGCCCATGCACAGCTCTCCGCAACCTGGAAAGAAACCTCTTTTCATCAGCTTAGCTTTAACGAAGCTCAGCGGTGTCTTCAGATCTCTGACGTCAGTCAACAAATCCAAACTCTCGTCTTCAATAATGACGTTTACTCCATCTCCCCTATGATTCGACATAGGGTTCTTCGTGACGTTCGACACATTATCTGAGAAGTTGATGATCTTGGCATCCACCATGTCCTGCACCTTATGCTTGAAGGCTTTGCAATTCTCTATTGTGTGGCCTGGTGCCCCTGAGTGAAACTCACAAGTTGCATTCGCGTCATAACCTGGCGGAGGTTCCCCTGTCAAGGGAGCCAAGGTTCTCTTCTGGATCAATTGTAGCTGGAGCAGAGTCTGCAATAGTTGAGCGTAGGAAATGGGCGGTGTCTCGAGGTAACGGCTCGACAGAGGTGCCCGATTCTGGTACTTTCTGTACCCCGGTTGGTTCGACTGCTGCTGCTGTGGCTGTTGGACTGTCGGGATAGTTATGCTGGCCACCTGTTGGTGAGGGCCTTTACCCTTCCTTCGAGCGTTGGACACAGCGCTCGTTTCTCCTTCCCATCTTTTGCCACCATAAGGTTTCTTTCCGCCTCCTCCAGCTGAGGATGAATCACCTTGAATTTTCCCCAGTTTGATCCCATTTTCAATGTGCTCACCCATGATAATGAGATCTAAGAAGGTTCCAGACATACCGCTGACCAATTTCTCATAATAAACCCCTGGGAGGGTGGCTACAAACATCTGCACAAGCTCACGTTCAACCATCGGCGGCTGAACCCTGGCTGCCAATTCACGCCACCGCTGGGCGTATTCCTTGAACCCTTCATTGTTCCTTTGTGACAGATTCTGCAGTTGGACTCGGTTCGGGGCCAAGTCACTGTTGTATTGGTAGTGGTGCATGAATGCTTCAGCAAGGTCCTTCCACGTGCGCACACTGGTAGGTTCCAGACTCATGTACCATTCGAGGGAGGGCCCAGACAGACTGTCCTGAAAGAAGTGCATCAGCAACTTCTCGTCCTCAGAATGAGCTGACATTTTTCTGTAATATGATCTCAAATGGATGCGAGGGCAAGTGGTGCCCTTGTACATTTCAAAGTCAGGTACCTTGAACTTGGGAGGTACTTTGAAATCAGCAATCAGTCCCAACTTGGACATGTCAACGCCCAGGGTGTTCTGGTTCTCGATATTTCTCATCTTATCCTCGAGTGCCTTGAACCTAAGCCGTGCTTCAGCAGTCAGCTCACCTTCGGCACCTCTCTGAGAGAACACATCGTCTTGACGATCTTCTAACCACGGCTGAGGCCCGTACAGATTCCCGACACCTGCATTGTCGTTGCCCAACCCAACATTGACGTTAGCTTCAAAATTTCCATTACCGACGCCCGTCGTATTACCATTAAGTCCCATGCTAGCTATCACGTTGCCTTTGGCACTGCCATTCCCCCCGGTCACGGGGACGCCATTCTGAGGAGTTTCAACTGGTGGAGGGGTAGGCATGGTCCCACCATGGAGTATGCCATTGCTATCAACCCTTGAAATCAGAGGCTGAACCAAGGTTCTGAGCTGATCCTGGCCATTGGCGACCGCTTGCATGAGCTCCATGAAGCGATCCATTCTTTCACGGAGTTCTTGAACATCAGTTTGCACTTGTTCCATGATTCTGGTTTGATTTGCTCTAGTCGGATAGCGGTGGATGGGTCTCTGATCAATCCTGGAACAACCTGAAACAACCTGAAAACACAAAAGGGTTAGGAAAAACGACAAAGTGCTCGTTATGCGAATGCTTCATGCAAATGCAAACGTGTGTCTGTGCGTTAGAGAGATTTCCCCCGATCCTAGTGCCTGAGTGCCAGTGCTGATAACAAGAAGTCCGAGTCCAGTCATGGAAATAACATCTCATATATAAAAAGAAATCCCATCAAGGCAGTACACAACGTCAGTGAGTACAAGGTGAATCGATAACATGACCTCAGCCAACAAGCCTGGAGATGGTCAGCATACACCAATGATCACAACAAAAGGAATACTAATAGTCAAGTACGGCCACGGGCGCGAAACTCTTCTAACAACCCCTTCGTTTCTGGATGATCAGGCCGAGTGAGCAACCCTTCGACGAGTAACTCCCTCTGCATAAAAGTATATTGAAGACCTTCGACCGAATCTTCCTATGCTCCTTCGCCGAAACAATCTTCTAACTTCCGCTTCTTGGACTCAAACGTCAGTTTGCGCTCCTTCAGGTTAGCAAGAGCTCTGTTGAGCTGGCCTTCGGCGGCATATCGGCAAGCGGTTTCTTTATCAAACCTCTTCTCACTAGCCTTCACCTGGGCTTTCAGCTTGGAGATCTGTTGCATCAGCTTATCCTCCCGTTCTTTCCTGTTGGCTAGGGAGGCCTTCCAATGTTGGTTGAACTTGGATATCCTCCGATACGCTTCTTCTAAGTGCCGCTTCTTCGTGGCCAGCACATCATTGACAGCTTTGAAGTCTCGACCCAAATGTTCACGCTCGGCTATCTGCTTAGTCAAATATGTACCTAGCTGGTTCACCAGCTCTGTCTTCCTCTTGAAGGAATGAACAGCTTCGTTTCTCTCGCTCCTGAGTTGAACCAATTCTTTCTCCAATTCTTCATTTGCCCTCTTCAATTCATCTCGCTCAGCTAACACCTGATCATGCTGCTGAATGGGCACGGTGGTAGGCTCTTCAATCACTGGAGGGCTTTCTGGCTTGGCAGGAGGAAACAACATCCCTATAGCATCTGCTCTGGCTCTGATCCATGTCACGTACGGAGTGTAGGCCTGACTATTACTTCTCCCCAGCAATGGTTTTCCCCGCTTATTGATACCATTCCAAGCGCGCTGAAGCTTGGATAACATATCCCCCTCTAGAAGACCAGTGAGGTACAGAGATTCCTGCACCTCTTCATCCTTCGGCAGAGCTCTCAAAGCGTAAGCAAACTGTCGGACCAGCAAAGACGGATTATAGTTTATACAGCCTTTCCTGCCTATCAAAGGCACGTTCGGAAACCCGCTGCAGCTGAAGATGATCTCAGTGCCCAACCTATCTCTATCAAACCAGTCAATATCCTCCGCTGATAGACTCATCAAACGCTCGGACCACTCAGCTATGGCTGCAAACGAAACAAAGGGACCCCTCTTGGGTAGATGACTATCAAGCCATTTATAGAGTAAGGGCACACAGCACGAGACATTCTTGCCCCTTCTGTTCTCGTTTTTGTAGTGGATGGAATGGTAGACATCTCCTATCAAGGTAGGGACCGGATTCCCTGAAGCGAAGATGCGAAATGCGTCGAAGTCCACAAAGTCGGGCATATTGGGGAACAGAATGATGCCATATATGCACAGAGCGAGAATGGCGTTGAACACGACCCAACATCCTTCTTTGGCGCACATCTGAGCCTTTCCCACTAAGAACTGTAAGGATAAACCGGGAACCTTGTTCCGACTAGACAATACCAACTCGGAGGCATCCAGATGAAGTGACGGAGCTAGACCAGCCAGGTTCGGCTCAGCATCCATATGAACAAAAGGCATCTGCCTCTTGATAGGCACACCTAACAAATCAGCATATTCCTCCAGCGTGGGTGCGAGAACAAAATCCTGGAAGGTAAAGCATTTCAACGGAGGATCGTAGAACTGCAGCAGAGCGTGCAACCCATTCAACTCAAACGCAAAAGTTTTATGAACCAAACTGAGCAATTTGCCATAAGACTTTCTGAACTCATCTCTCACAGAATCATCTGCTAAAGCAATCAAACCAGTCAGCTGAACAACATCAGGGGCAGGGAGCTTGTAAGCCACGGTCTTCCTCAGAGAACCCATAACAATACAATAGAAGGCCAGAAATCCTGAATCGGGGAAAATGGTACCTGCAACACAGACACACGTTAATGAAATGCAAATGAGTATGCAAAGCAATGTAAAATGCAATCATGTAGCAGGAGATCAAGGCAACTGTGTTGTGGAGATTCTGTATCAACAAAACCATGATGCTGCTCTATCAAGAACAACCACTATCTCTGATGAGAAGAAAACCCCGGTATCGGACCACAAATCTGCTCTGTCAAGAACACACACACATAGGACCGTAAATCTGCTATGTCAAGAGCAAACATCTGATACAGGACCAAAACTCTGCTCTGTCAAGAACAAACATCTGATGATAAGGACCTCTGATACAGGACCATAAACTCTGCTCTGTCAAGAACAATCATACATCTGCTGATGAGACCCTTTGATCCCAATCACAAACCTGCTCTATCAAGAACAAATACACATCTCCGAATATAAGGTCTTCTGATAACTCTGCTCTGTCAAGAACAATCACATATCTGATGATGAGAACCTCTGATACCAACAAAACTGATTCGCTATCAAGAAAACCAGGTAGTCTGAAGGTTAAAGTTTCCTGCAATAAACCCAACCCTGCTCACAGGTATGGACCTAAACTGACACAAGTTCGGCATCCTATGCGGTCATCAGCGTCACATACATTCAAGAAGGGTGATACGATACCCAGAAGGTGTGGCATCACCAGCTCATGAAGTGGCCTCACTCGGCTGAATCCCAAATGATCGGTCCCCAGAGTCGACAATCCTCCAAACCAACAACCCCCTCAACCCAAAGGGTTGAAAAAGAAGTCAACCGGGAGAACCTCGTCTGAGCGTGATTTCATGAGACACTAGTGCCTGCCAAGCAAGCATGCGCCCACTAATTTCCACAACTAATGCTATGTTCACTCAAGCCTGGGTCTGGCTTCTCACTCATCAGAATGTCCCTCCCACAACAGCACGGATAATCATATCATACTGGAAATAAAGTGCGGGAAATAAAATGCGACAAATAAACACAACCCAACAAGTAATCATAGAAGCGCTAGGATTGACTCTCGCAGGGGACGTCGAATCCCCAAACTGACTCGCATTCGGGACGTTGGATCCCAGGAAACTATCAAGTCCCCAGCAGAGTCGCCAGCTGTCGCTTCCGCGAAAATAAGGTGCCGGCAAAACAGAAGAGTTGCCACCTTTCGTTATTTATCCCTCGGAACGGGAAAGGAAACGTTCGGAAAAACCTGACGAAAAAGGTATAAGACAAGGTCATCGCAACCGTTGTCTGGGTTCGGGAGTCGGTTACGCAAGGGGAAGGTATTAGCACCCCTCACGTCCGTCGTACTCGACGGGATCCACGCTTGTTGTGTTTACTGGACGAGTTGGTTTATCTATCTACCTATCAAGGCTGGTCTGAAAAAGAAAAGAAATGACTCGGCAAAGCGTCGCACTTTATGCCTACGTATTCTCATCAGAGAATGAGAAATCAGAGTCAACGTAGTTCGACCTACTACGGGTTACGGGGAAGGGGGCTCGCCAATACGTCAGTATTGTGCCTACGTACTCTCAACAGGTATGAGAGATCAGAGCTTACGTAGTTCAGGCTAATACAGATTACGTGAATTCAGATTCATCTGTTTTATCGAGTAGGGTTAAATAGCAGTTCCAGCAGTTAGGGACAAAGCCTGTTTGCGGTGGCGCTGAAGTTTAACGACACTCTTTTCTTCAGAGAAGCTTTCCTTTGAATTATGGGCCCACGGGGCAAAAAGGTTTGAAGTTTGTTTTCTGTCTTTTACGAAAGAAGTGTTTTTTTTATTGTGTTTGCAATTTCAATCGCACTGAAGACTATGACCTGAGAGTGAATGCGTCGCATGTCACCCAAAGGGTGCCATACTAAACATCCGGACTGTTGAAAAGAAACTCTCCAACAATCCTTTCTCAAATAGCTCCAAGAAATCATTCATGATTACTGTATCTTAAGCTGTTTGAGATGAGAAGAGAGAACAGGCTCAACTACGGGAAGACTATTAAGTCCTAATGTTGTCATGCCAAGGATTCATCCTATGGTTGAAGTTTGTAACAGGGAGATCCTAGAAGTTATCATGCATAGGTTTCAACCTAAAGTTTTAATCATGACTTCCTTATCAAAGGAAGTGAGAGTCCTAAGGGATCATGTCAATGATACAGAAACAGATAAAGCATCAGCTTAAACAGTAAACAGATATACAGTAAAATGCATGCAATGCAAGTGAGGGAGGAAATGTGTGTGGGGCAGCAGCCTCTACAAGCTCATCTCAACCTCAAGCTAGACATGACTAACAGCAATCATACAAAAGAAATAAAATAAAGTGCTATCAAGCAAGATACAATAAACTGCAATCATACAGAAGAAATGAAATAAAGTGCTATCAAGCAAGATACAAACCACATGGGCAAGGGAGCTGGGCTCTATCGAATACCCGCAAGCAAAGCCATACAGTAAAAATACAAGCAGAGGGAGCAACTCAACCTCTAGTGCAATCATGCTCCTAGCTCAAAGTCAGTCTAGATATGAACTTATTCTAATGCATCAAGCAAGTCAAACAAGGCACATCAGCACAGAAAAGAAAACAGACAAGAGAAGAAAGCAAATCAACCCCTCTTTCAATTCCAAGCTTTAGCTCTTCTGACAGCAATCCAATCTTAAGACTTCAACCACCCTTCAAGGCTATCATCCTTCATGACAAGTATCAACTTGCTTCTCCAAGGTTCCAAACCATCAAACATAAGTATCAACTTATTCTCTCTTCTCCAAGCTTCAGCTCCTCAGTCAATTCCACCCTCAGGCTTCACTCCTAACTGCAAGTATCAAATTGATTCCTTCAGGCTCTCAATGCATCAGTGCAAATGTCAACTTATCCTTTATTTCTCAAGCCTCAGCTCTACACTCAATCTCAATTGAATCCTCTTCATAAGTGTCAACTTAGTCTTCAACCTCTTCAGCTCTCTTTGCTTTACCAGTATCAACTTGGTCTTCTTCTCCTACAAGCTTCAGCTTCTCAGAGTAGTCTTCAATCACATGGAAGTGTCAACTTCATCCTTCAATTCTTTTTCAAGCCTCAGCTCTTCATTCAATCTCTATTGGGTCTTCAAGTATCAACTTGTTCTTCTTGCTCTTCAAGCTTCAGCTGCAATGGCAATGCTCAAGGAATCATCCTCTTCCACACTCTTCAATGAAGTCCTCATCTTTAAACTCAAGTCTAACATCTTTCAAGATACTCAAACCAGAAGACAATTGATTTAACAGATTGAGTGGAAATGATAAACAGCTTATTGACAACCAAAGGAAGCCTGTAAGGGTTCATCATTATGAGAGACTGGTTCCCTCAAAGTTCTACTTCCTAGATAAAGCCACTCATCCCTCCAAAGGAGAGATGTGAATATCTTAGAAGGACTTTTAGTCATTGGGAGGAATGGAAGCACAAGATGCTTTCCATATTTGTGGAAGAAGTCATTCTAATTCTAAGGCTCTTCCTATGTCTCCTACCTCCTAAATCTTCATCAGACACCCTCAGGCACAAGCAACTCCTAGCTCCAAGAAACTTCAAGCAACTTCAAGCATCCTCACCTTATCCTCAACTTGTCTTCAATCTCAACCAAAGGCAAACAAAGCAAAACCCTAATCTAACGGAACTAAAGAAGGTTAATCTAGTTGGGTTAGTAAGTTAGGATCACCTAAAACCTAGTACTAAAGTTAGTCCTAACTAAAATACTACAACCAATTGTAAAATCCTACAAAAATAACCATGGGAACCTAGGTCAATCATGACTCTACCATATTAATTCCAGAGATCAAATCATCAAATAAGACCTAGAAATAAATTCTACACTATAAGGTACTAAACCTAAACCCTAAAAGGAAGCACCTAAAGCTCAATCTAGAAAACACACCTATTTTCATCACAAAAATGTGAGAAAAATGCTATGGGAGCATACATGTCTAAGCTAATCACACACAAAAAATCAGGATCAAAGTCATCACCACATGATCACACAAAATTCCACAAAATTAGGTATCAAACATAACCATTTTAATATCAATTAAAATATAAAATTCCCATAAAATCAGAAAATGCATGGAATGAAAATATTTTTTTTCCTAAACAATACTAGACTCAATCATGAGTATAATGCATAAAGAATGGGATTAATTGGATCATTTTCCAATTTTATATGATTTTATCAAGAACCATGAATAAAATGAAAAAATAAAAGAAAATCAAACAAAAATAATAAAACCACGGTGCAGATAGAAACTAAAATCAGTTCATTCTATGGATTGGGCCATGAGGGGGGGTGTGCATATCAGTCTTTTCACTAAGCCCAGCATCAACACTAAATGAAACGATGCGTTTCATTAACTCAGATCCTTCACAACTTGAAATTAAAATGTGGCCGTTGGATCACTCCTCTAGTCAAAGGTCTCACCACATCCAATGGCTCTAGAGTCATCTTCTACCTTTTGAACCTCTGAACTTCGTGCGCAGCTCCAGCCACCACCGGTGGTGCTCCGGTCATCATCCCCAACCCTAACTCTCTCTAGGATCCTCCATTGCAAATGGTCTATACATGAATCTTGTCCCAAATTTCCTCACGAATTCATTCATGCCCTTTATTCTCTCTGAAACCTCAAGATTCGCCATAACCAATTCTCAACCGAAAATGGTAACATCCTAAATTGGTCACTAATTCTCAAATTAACTATCTGAAAACCTTCCTACACCGTTCTACAATGCATCTAACACCCTAATTCATCTTGATTCTACCTAATTCATGTTCGAGGAAAAAAGTTACTAACCTGAAAATTCTTGATGAACAGATGGACTAAATCTTCAAATCAAGCTCTCCAACCTTCCAGACACGATCAATGGATCCTTTCCTTGCTTCTGTATGCAATAGAACTGGTTGAAAACTTCTGAATCTTGAAACCCGATGGTGAGTTGAAGATGGAAAAATCTGAGCTCAAGAACACCAATCAGCCACGAGTTCCTCTTGATTATGACCTGAACTCAATCCCTAACATCCATGGAAGAAGTTGCAATCAAGAAAATGGATGGAAAGTGAAGAAATTGGTGAAACCGAATTCAGTTGCAAGCTATGCAATTTCAATCTCAATCTATGCTCTCTCCTTCAATCATCACCAACCTTTGCATTGGATCACCTCTACTCAATATATAGGACATGTATGGATGATCTAGAACCCTCTAGATCCTTCTAATGAGAGATTCAATCTCTCATGTCATGAGATTTTCAACCATATGCCATGATATGCATTGTTCTGTTTGCAGCTTGAAACCAATCCCATTCTCTTCCAATTTCTCCCCTAGTGACATTTTTAAAGTGTTTAGCTTGCAAAGGGCCTTGGTTATGCCTTGATTCTAGGTTTTGCACATGTTACTTATGATGTAAGTAACTACTTTTCAAAGAAAGTCCACAAATTAGACCTCAACTCAAAAATGTGGATACACCAATGTTCTTAAAATGTTTTCTAGAGTCAAAATGATATATTACATGCCATGGTTTGGATGTGTAGATTGAAAATATCAATTTCCAACTTTGATTCATTTAACTTATACCCTTATTTTAGGTCATTTTTGCAACTTTGAGATACAAGTACTTCCAACATCTCATGATCTCTTTACTAGCCTTAAAACATCATTTTGAACAAGTTTGATGTTGAACATTTTTCCATTTGAAGCTTGGAAATAGGAGTTACGGCCTTATGCTTGAAATAACCTGTAATCTCCAAATGACCAAAATGCCCTTGACTTGTCAAAGCCATAACTTGAGTTCTACAAATCCTATCAAGGACTTATAGTACTCTCTAGAAAGATAAGAGGATAAGGAACAACATTCATGTTGACCAAAAGTTCATAGGAATCATCCTTCTTGGGCAAACGTTTGATGCAAGTTGGGTAACTTTCAAGCCCCCAAATTCACATACCTCAGATGACCTGTAACTTGTCAAAGTCATAACTTGAGTTATACAAATGCTATCAAGGACTTCTAGCACTAAAATTAAATCTAAGATCAAGCTCTACAACATTCATGTTGGGGGCAAGATGAGATGACAATCACATCTTGAGCTAAACTGCCTTGAAGATAGGGGTCAAACTAGGGGATTTTACACTGTCAAGCCTTAGAAACCCTAGCTTGAAACTTCTCAAAATCTTCAATCATGATGAGTTAACCTTGGAATCATCCTTATAACATCTCAATATATCAATCCATGATCACATGGCTCTTGAATTAGGTCTCAACCTTGTTCAAATCATCAGTTGACTTAGGGTTGACCCAGTCAAACCCTAACTGTACCACTCATGGATGAGGCTTCTTAATCTTGCACAATGACCTGTCTAGGATTCATGATGGCTTTCAAGACATCTCATAAGCTCTCTCAAGGCTTCAAGTCCATCCTTATAGCCTCAGAATCATCTGGTGGCTTTCCACAACTCTCAAGTTAGGAGACCTACCTTCTTGGTTTCAACCATTCTCTCTGAGGGTCTTTTAACTTCTCTGACGCGGATATCAACCCTTGAACCCTTGAATAAACTTCTCAACTAGCTTCATAGTCTTGTGTAGCCCTTAATGGGTAATCATACCTCTTGATCTCCTGCACACATGTCTATGAAATGCAAATGATAATGCTAATGTGAATGAAATGAAACACAAGCTAGGTAAAGAAAAGTTGGGCAAATTTTGGGGTGCAACACCATGTATATGTAATGTGTTTATAATTGAATTGACCTGAAAATGTGTTAAACTGAATTTGAACACCTTGCTGCACCTCACAAAGCACCAAAATGCATCTTATACATCACTTTTCACAACCATCCGTTTTGAACTCTTTCTTTGGTTTAAACTCACTCCATATCATGCATTCAATGTGTATGTGCATTTAAATTGATCAGTTTATGCCTAGAACTAAGAGTGAACATTTTTCATGCCTCCAAATACCACTTTTCTTGCAGCTCTGTTATCAGTCTTGGTAACAGTTTGTTTTTGATTCTAATTTGTGCTCAATCTCATCATGTATCATGAATGCAAGGTGTGTGTATGATGTAAACAAATTGAAACTGTTTTTGAACTAAACTTCACATTCTGCTACACTTTCACATACACAATGGCACATGAAACATCACTTTTTCACCACAGTCTGCTTTTGATTTTGATTCATGTGCATACTCATTCAACTTCATGTATGTGTGCCATTTGTGTGATTAGTTTGGTCAGAAAAGTTTTGGAATTGGAAATTCACCTCATCATGCATAATGCTCATAACAAGTACAACTCCAATACCATTTTCATAGCAGTTTTCTTTTTGGCATTAATTGGTGTTCATACTCATTCAGTATCATAAATATGAGGTGTGTACATGATTGGATTAACCTGAAATCATTTTGAATTGAAACTGCCATGGTTCATGCATATCACTCATGTTAAAATTGCAACTCATATACCACTTTTCACCACAACATAAATTGAGCCTTATCCTTTGCATACACTCATTCCTTATCACTTATATGTTGTGTGAACATAATTTTCTTGATTCAAAACCAACTGTCACAAGTGGTTCACTTCAAAATGCACATTTTAAGAAAATTTCCACTTGACATGTCATTTGCATAAACAGTTTGCCTTGCACTCATTTTTGAACTTAGAATCTTTCATCATCATTTATGTGAGCTGTGTGTTGCTTTGGTTTGGATTGAAAAGGTTTGAAACAAGTTGTTCATAGTAAAATGAATTTTCTAATACCAAAGAGACACACACCATCGAATTTTTGAAAGGGGTGAGAATCTCAGAAAAATAATGGCACCATCTTGTTCCACATGTTTTTTCGTCAAGATGTATATAAATTTTGTCACGTTTGGTTGAGAAACGAGAAAGTTACGGTAGAAAACATAAGTCATTTTTCATGTGTTATGGTTGGCCCAGAAATTCAAAGTAGATATCCCTTATATATTTAAGGGGTGGCATCAATAAACGGATGTATAGCCACCCCAGTGGTAAGCCCATTATGCCAAACACGCCTTGTACCCTGCACGCCTGAGTTCGACCCCTGAGGAGGGCAACTCTTTTATTATATTTTGTCATTTTTTACCAAACTTTGAAAAATCATATCTCTCTCAATTTTAATCTTTTTTCACCCGTTCTTTTTTCATTATGTTCATATTCATGAGTACTTTCATGTCATATTTTTTATTTTCATGTTTGACAAAATTTTCATCTCTTCTGACTGTGTGCAAGTTGTGTACTTTCTGTGATTGTATTGACAGATGCAGATGAACTTTCCTTTGTTATACTTGTGTTTTTCCTGTAATATTTGTTTGCATTCTCATTCTTAAATGTTTGTTAACATGTTAAAGCTCCATTTTTGGTTGTTACCATGTCCATGTTACTTTATCTGTTAAACTTATTTAAACTTGGTCTGTCGTCACAGTTCTTGTTCTGTTTACCTGCTTTGATTGTCATCAATGCACTTTCATCTTTATCATTCCACATGTTTATTTAATGGTTGTCACCTTGAATATGCCTTTATCATATTGTTAATTTTCTTGTTGCTTTCTTTCCCCAAAATTATGAAGCTTGTCAGCTCTCATCCTGTTACCTCCCCTGTCTACTTCCAAAGGAAAAGTCTGTCCAATTGACCCTCATGTCATGAATACATCCCTTATCACTCTCTTGACTTTGTTAAGTCACTTTAACCTTAGATTAGAAGCCATTAGACTTTGCTTCAAGTCTAAAAGACCCACCTGTACTAGGAGTGTTCTTTAACTAGAACCCTAGGAAAGAGTTTGTCAACTCTGTGTAAGAATCATCATCATGATTTCTTACTTCCCCTTTTGAATATTACAACTTAGATTAGGGAGTTTTTGTCAAACTCCACACAAACATTGTCATGTTTGTTCCCCCATGAACCTTGATCATAATCAAGTGTCCTTTATCCCTTGTGAGGCGAACTACGATTGCTCTGATTCTATCCTAGTTAGGATACGTAGGCAGAAGATGCAACGTCTTTGCGAGCAAACTTAGTGTATATAACCTTAGGTTTCAACTCATATCTTTTCCCAAATCCATAGTACATATCACAAACTTAGCAAGCAATCAAACAAAAGGTTCCTGTAGAGTACTACAGATATTTAGGGTGCTAACACCTTCCCTAGGTATAAACAACCCCCGATCCTTGAATCTCTTAAGCGTTGTCGTTACATCACGAAAAAGGTTTTTCTTTCTTTAGACCTGTCCTTTGGATAAAATAAAGTTCGGTTGTAAAAGAATTAAGGTTCAAGTTAATTTAATAGGTTGATATCCAATTTTCGCCGCAACAGAAATGGCGACTTCACTGGGGAAATACTTCTTATTGCTTTGAGGGTTTAGCCTATCTTGTTTGAATACTTGCTTATTTGTGAATACTTGTAAATATGTACATATGTGCTCTGTTGGATCTTGGGAACTTTGAGTGGTGAGACAACACTATACCCGTGTTTGAGCGTACTTATGATAGGATGGTGGTATATTCAAGGAGACTTATAGGGAGTTGATTCCCGACCAAGTTGACTTGAGAAAACCTACCGCTCAATAGAGGCCCTTCTGAGAGTTAGTATTGTTGATCGAGTATTCGTGAAAACAATGCTACTTTCTACATGGGAGCCCGTGATATTGAGGACCTTTAGATTACCTTTTCCCGCTACTATGGCTTTATTAGGATGTAGTGCGATGACTATAAGGAAGTAATTCTAAAGTAGTTGATACGCGATACTACACTTGGACGAGACTCTCTTGAGAATATTATCGACCACCAAGTATTTGGGAAATTGATAATATCCGAAAGATGGGTCGAGGACTCCGGGAACTCTTTTAGAACCTTGCTCTACAGTTTTGAAGGCCTTAGTACATACCTTTTGGGGTGGGTAGACCTTGACTCCATACTCATGTTCTCCAAACCAAAACCTTTGTCTGTTTTTATCTATGTGTATATATATGAATCTGTGCTTACCTGTGTTTGTGCATTCATGCATTCATGAACATCATATCATAAAAGTTTCATGGAACTCAGATCTCTTGTTTACAATAAGATCATCATGGACAGTGAAAAAAAGAAAACCATGAAGTACACTTACAAAAGTCCTAACTTGGATGACATAGAAAGGTTGAGCACTTTGATAACAGATCTAGAAGGATTCAAGAGCAGGTATGGGAACTTATTATCATTATTGAGGGTAAAAAGGAAGATGGATCTGGGACTTCTCTCCACACTCCTCCAGTTTTATGATCCACTCTATAATTGTTTCACTTTTCCTGATTATCAGCTGGTACCTACACTTGAGGAATATTCTTGCTTTATTGGTTTACCTATTCTTGAAGACTCTCCTTTTCCAATCATGGAGAAGGACCCTAAGGAAGAAGAAATTGCTAAAGCTACACGTTTGGGATTGGTGTATATTCAGAAAAATATGGTTACTAAGGGAGGAGTCTTTGGTTTGATTGCAGAGTTCTTGGTTGGAAAAGCACAATACTATGCTGATCACTTGAGTATGGATACATTCGAAGCTATTCTTGCCTTGATCATTTATGGAATCTTCTTGTTTCCAAGCTTTGATAATTTTGTGGATCTCAACGCCATCAAGATCTTCTTGAAGAAAAACCTTGTGCCTAATTTTGATAATTCTGTTCATCTAAGAAATCCGCATAAAGGAGGAATGATTGTCTGTTGGGTCCCGTTGTTATATAAGTGGTTTATTTCTCACTTACCTAAGGCTCATGCTTTTTGGAAGGAAGGTTGGTGGTCTCAGAAGGTTATGGCTCTTACTCACTCTGATATTGATTGGTATAACCGTAGTTACGATGGGATAAAGATCATTGACAGTTGTGGAAATTTTGGTAACGTACCTCTTCTGGGTACAAGCGGAGGAATCAGTTATAACCCTGTTCTCGCTCGCCGTCAGCTTGGATATTCTTTGAAGGACAAACCAAACAGCGCTCATGTGGAGAATATTTTCTTTAAGGGAAGTTCAGAATTAAAGAGGGAAATTCTAAAAGCTTGGGGACATGTACACAAGAAAGGAAAGGAAGACTTAGGGAAACCTAATTGCGTCTCTCTCGAGCCTTATCTCCAATGGGTCCGAAAGAGAGCTATTCAACTAAAGATGCCTTATTCTCAGCAGAAACCCATGGTTTTAGAGGAGGAACACACAATGATCTTTATGTCTGAAGAGGAGAAGTTAAAGATTGCCTTGAGGAAATCACAACAAACTAAAGTAGCCTGGAAATACAAGTACCAAGTGGCCGTAGAAGAGAACGATGAACTCCGTAGACAACTTCAGATGAAGGATGAAGAAATGATTGCTTATAAGAAGAGGAAGACACAGGAAGGCTTACCTTCTTCCAGCTCTCAGCTAACTCCATGGAAGCTGGTCGTGGACAAACTCATTCTCGAGAAGACTCAGATGGAAGAAGAAATCAAGAAACTCGAAGCAAAAGAAGACTTTTATTTAGAATACTGTCAGCCCCATATTTAGGACTTTTGTAAAATGTACTAGATATTTTGTACTGGAATCTTGAAAATCAATGAAATGAAATGATGTTTTGATCTGAGTTCCATGAAACCTTTGCATTTGCATTTTTATTAATTAATCATTCAAGGAACTAAAGATTTTTCTGCAGATATTATAGGACGGATTCTGGAAAGAAAGCAGAGGTAGTGTTCTAAAGACCAAAATTGGAGAACTTGAAGAAACTGGGAAGTTTAGTAGAAGACCCCGAGGCATTCAGAGAGAAGTATGGAAATATGCTGTCTTTGCTAGAAGTTCAAGTATATGAAGAGATGTTATCCGCGTTCATGCAATTCTATGATTCAACCTATCATTGTTTCATATTTCTAGATTATCAGTTGCTACCAACTTTGGAAGAATATTCCGCCCTGATGGGAGTAGGCGTTACTCCTAGACCATTTTCTGGAAGAGAAGGGACTCCTAATGAAAGAGCAGTTGCAGAGGCCACATATTTAGAAGTGGACGAGGTACGATCTCATATGATTGCTAAGGGAGGGTTGTATGGATTTCCAGCTATGTTCCTGTATGAAAAAGCTCAAAGCTATGCCTTGTCAAAGAATATTGAAGCATTTGAGGCCATCCTGGTTTTACTGATTTACGGATTGTTCCTGTTCCCGACTGCTAATGATTTTGTGGACGCAAATGCAGTCAACCTTTTCTTAATCAAAAATCATGTACCTACCTTACTGGCTGATACGTACTTTATCATCCACCGTAGGAATCGTTATGGAGTTGGACGGATTGAGTATTGCACCGTTCTCCTGCACAAGTGGTTTATTTCGCACTTGCCAAAAATTCCAGCCCTCTGGGATAAGCAAAATGGGCTCTCATGGATAGAAAAGCTGCTATTGCTCAAACACTCAGATATTAAGTGGTATTACCCTATGTATGGAGGGATTACCATGATCCAAAGCTGTGGAGATTTCCCGAATGTACCGCTTATCAACGTCAATGGTTGCATAAGCTATAATCTTATTCTGGCTCGTCGACAATTGGGACACCCAATGGAGGATGAACCAGACCCAGACTTTTTGAGAAGATTTTAAATTGAAGAAGGGAAGAATCCCGCTTACAGGGCTCGAATTGTGTATGCTTGGCGTTATGTCTACACGAGGGGAGTAACTGCCCTAGGTTACCACGACACTACTGTTTCAGAATCTTACTTATCATGGGTAAGAGAAGTAGCATTGAAGATGTTCTATACTCACTTTGAGCCTGACTCACCCAAACCTAGTCTCATAGAAGAATTGAAAGCTGCTTTGGCAAAAGCTGAAAAAGAAGGAAAGACTTGGAGAGATAAGTATTTCAAGGATATGCAAGAGAAGGAAGAACTTCAAGAATTGATCCGTCAAGGTGGAAAGAGAAGTCATCCAGAAGACGAAGAGCCATCCAACCAGAAGATCTAAAATCCTTTTTCTGTTTCATTTCATCATGTATTTTGTATTGAAGATTTGTATTTCAGTTTCATAATTATTATTGTAAAACTCTCAGTTATTAATCTATGAGGACTTTTGGATTTGCTTATTTCCCCATTGTTATTATTTATGCAAATATTTCTTTGGATTCCTTGAATGATTAATTTTGCATTTGTCACATGTCGCATTCATAAGCATTGCATGTGCATATTCTTGTGTTGTGTCTCATCTCACTGTCTTGTCTCCAGAAAGAATCACACTGAATCCTCAACACCGATACAACACCCGAGCCCAAGCTCGCTTAAGAATGGAAGGACAAAATTTGGATGTGGACAAAATTGATAATGAACTTGGAGAGCTACGAGGAGGCATGGGGAAGATCATGGAAGCCCTACAAGTCACTCGTGCAAAGTTGGACACTCAAGCCACTGTTGTTTCTGAAATCACTGGCATAGTTGTAGAGCCGATCCCAACGGCAGTCACTGTTGCAAATGTTCCACCCTATGGGTTGACACCTGGCTTTGTACCTCCACCAATAGTCAATCAACAGGCAGTTCCTTTGGGGCCAAAAGTTCCTCAAGCTATTCCTACTTACACTCAGCCTTCTGTTCAGGTTCAAGCACGCCCGGTTTTTCATAATCCTCCACCAGTGTACGAAGCTCTTGATAGGTATGAAGAAGAAAGCGGACGACATGATAAGTTGAAATAAAGTGTAGAGACTATCGGAAGAAAATTCATAGCAATGGAAGGAAATGACATCTTTGGTACTGATGCTAGAGATATGTGGTTAGTGTCTGGGTTAGTAATTCCGCCAAAATTCAAAGTTCCTAATTTTGATCAGTATTCTGGGGCTACTTGTCCTCGGACGCATCTGATTATGTATTATCGAAGAATGGCCGCTCACGTGGAAGATGACAAGTTAATGATTCACTGTTTCCAAGATAGTTTGAAAGGAGCTCCTGCTAAATGGTATTTGGGTTTGGATTAATCTCGTATTCATAGTTTCCAAGACTTGGCTGATGCTTTTGTGAAACATTACAAGTACAACATGGATTTAGCCCCTAATTGAAGACAGTTACTGAGTATGTCACAAAAGAGTTCAGAATCTTTCAAAGAGTATGCACAAAGGTGGAGGGAAACTTCCTCTCAGGTAGAACCTCCTTTGAGTGAAAAAGAGTTAACAGATTGGTTCGTCGATACAGTGGGACCGGAGTTTTATGAGAAAATGATCAGTAGTGTAACCGCCAGTTTTTCTGATATAGTAGCAGTGGGGGTAAGAGTGGAGTTAGGAATGAAGAATGGGAAGGTGGCTAGCAGTTCCAGTAGTTCTGGTAACAACAATGTCAAAAAGCTCAACAGTAATTTCCATCGAAAGAAGGAAGGGGAGACAAATGCAGTAACTGTGGGAAGAAAGAGTCGCACTTGGAGACCACCTTACCAACAATATCAGCAGAGTTATGTTCAACCATCTCAGCAAGGCTTTGTTCAACAGCCTCAAGCAAGTTATGTTCAGCAATCCCAACATCAATGACCAATGTATCCGTTGCAGTATGGCCAATAACCTTATGTGGCAGCTGTAACTCCAGCTTTCAGTCATCCTGTTCCCAGTTATCAGACAGTGCAACCAGCACCTGTATATCAGCCAATTCAACAAGGGTATCAACGGGCGCCCAACGCTCCACCCTACCAGCAACATCATCAGCCTAGAGCTCAGGCACCCAGACAAAACTACCAGAATCGGAGACCGACAACAAAACCACCACTTCCTTAGATACCAATGACCTACACCGAGTTGTACCCCTCGTTTGTGCAGCAGGGATTGGTAACAACACGACCATTAAATCCAGACACTACATCCCCTCACTATAATCCAAGTGCTCATTGTGCCTTTCACGAGGGTGCTGCCGGTCATGATTTAGAAGGATGTCTTGCTTTAAAACATCTTGTCAGGGAGTTGATGGAAAAGAAGATCTTGTCTTTTGATGATGTACCCCCAAATGTCAAAAGTAATCCATTGCCGAACCATGGAGGGGTCAATGCAATAGAAGAAGTGTCAGATGAAAGGATGGTCTGAGATGTGTCAGAAATTAGAACCCCGTTGAGGTTACTTCACGAGAAACTACTAAAAGCAGGATTGATAGAGGATACCCATAATGATTGTGAAAAATGTTCCAGTGATTCTAGAGGGTGTGATGAGGTACGAAGAGGTATACAAAGGTTGATTGATGAAGGAATATTACAAGTGTGCAGTAAGGTGAGGAAAGAAGAAGTTTCAGTAATTGAGCCTGTTTTCAATTTACCGAAGAAAGGTGAGAAAGTTCCGGTGTTCAAAGTGACCAACAAAGGTGTGAAGTCCGTTTTCAACAAGTCAGCTATCGATCAACCTCGACCGGTTATCATTCAGAAACCAAGACCGTTCCCTTTTGAAAGTACAAAGGCCGTTCCCTGGAGGTATGACATGATTGTGATAGACCGAGGGTCTGGGAAGGTTAGTCAGAAAGAGACAGTAAAAGACGACCAAGTGGACGTAACAAACATTGCGGGTACAAGCAAAATGACCCGTAGTGGTCGAATCTATCAACCAAAGATGACAGTATTCACTCCAAAAGAGGTTACCCCTGTTGCGACAAGAGAAAAAGAGGTACCAGATACTGAAGGAAACGATGAAGAATTCTTAAGGATTATTTGGAAAAGTGATTACAAGATCATTGATCAGCTCCACCAAACCCCATCAAAGATATCAATCTTGTCTCTTTTAATGAATTCTCCAGCTCACAGAGAAGCTCTACAAAAAGTATTAAAACAGGCACATGTGACAAAAGACATAACTCTCGGACAATTCGATTCAGTAATAGCCAACATTACAGCCTGTAACACCCTGAGCTTTAGTGACGCTGAATTGCCAAACGAAGGACGCCATCACAACTGTGCATTGCACATATCGGTCAGGTGCCAGGAAGACACAATGGCCCAAGTCTTAGTCGATACTGGATCCTCATTGAATGTATTGCCCGCCAGGTCGCTCGCAAGGCTAGCATATGCAGGGGCAGAAATGAAACCAACATCTTTGATTGTAAAAGCTTTTGATGGTTCAAGAAGAACGGTTGTTGGAGAGGTAGAATTACCAATCATGATCAGACCTCATGTGTTCGATATTACATTCCAAGTTATGGACATTAACCCAGCTTATAGTTGTTTGTTGGGGCGACCGTGGATTCACGCCGCTGGGGCAGTAACTTCCACCTTACATCAGAGAATGAAATTTGTTGTGAATGATAAGTTGGTAATTGTACACGGTGAAGAAGACCTAATGGCGAGCAATCTGTCATCGTTCAAGTATATCGAAGCAGATAAGGGCGCATTAGAAACTTCCTTTCAGGCACTCGAGATAGCTAATGCAGTGATTTTAAAAGAAACAATGGCTAAGAGTGGTCCGTCTTTTGCGTCTGCCCGGAGCATCAAGTCTACACTGGAAGAAGGCACTCCTACAGGCTGGGGATAGGTCATTGAGGTGAATCCAAAGATGGATCGCCAAGGGTTGGGTTACAAACCAACTCATGATGAAGCACCGACACATGACAAAGGACGTTCGAAGAGTATACAAGAAGTATTCATCAGTAGAGGTTTCCAAGTCAGTGTTGTGGAAGAAGATTCCGAAGATGAAGACCTGGAGCAGTTAGTGTATCATTGCAACACTGCCTTGAGCAACTGGGAAGCTATTGAGATTCCTTTAGTTTTTCCTGAGTCAAAGTAATTTGTTTGTTTTTCTTTTCTTGTTGATTTAAATCTCCACAAGCCATGCCCAAGGCTATAGGAATGTTTTGTAAGGGCCCCGAGCTTTCAAGAAAATCAATGAAAAATGAACTATTTTGTTAATTTCCTTGTGTTATTTCCTTTACTGCTTTTGCTTTCATTTTAAAAAGAAAAATGGCAATCTTAAAAAACCAAAACAATTTTTCTCTGTTATGTGCTGCATTTGTCTTTGTGTGTTTTAACAAAATAAGCCATTCCAACATGCAGTGATGTCCTAAAACCCATTGAATCCTATGACTTTGCATTCCCTCCGGACTTTGATTCACCAATATACCAAGCTGAAGATGAGGATGAAGATTTTGAAATACCTGAGGAACTGGTGAAGTTGGCACACCATGAGTATGCAGAGCTTCAACCCTACAAAGAACAGGTAGAAGTCATTAATCTTGGCACTGAAGAAAACAAGAAAGAAGTCAAGATTGGGGCAGCTCTAGGGGCAGAAGTCAAACAGCAACTAGAAGAACTTTTGAAAGAATATGTGGATGTATTTGCTTGGTCATATCAGGATATGCCGGTCTAGACACTGACATAGTAGTTCACAAGTTACCACTTCGACCAGAATGCCCACCGGTTAAGCAAAAGCTCCGAAGAACAAGACCTGACATGGCTCTCAAGATTCGAGATGAGGTGAAAAAACAGATTGACACCGGGTTCTTAGCAGTGTCCAAATACCCCGAATGGGTAGCCAATATTGTGCCTGTACCGAAAAAAGATGGGAAAGTCAGAATATGTGTGGATTACAGGGACCTAAACAAGGCCAGTCCGAAGGATGATTTCCCTTTACCGCATATCGATACGTTGGTGGATAATACGACTCGTTTTGCAGTTTTATCATTTATGGATGGGTTCTCCGGTTACAATCAGATTAAGATGGATCCCGATGACATGGAAAAAACTACTTTCATTACACCGTGGGGGACTTACTGTTACAAAGTTATGCCTTTCGGTCTAAAGAACGCAGGTGCTACGTATCAAAGAGCCATGGTAACTTTATTTCATGATATGATGCACAAGGAGATAGAGGTATATGTTGATGATATGATAGCCAAATCTCAAAGCGAGGAGGACCATTTGGAACATCTTTTGAAATTGTTTAAGAGACTCAGAAAATATCAGTTGAGACTGAATCCAGCCAAGTGTACCTTTGGGGTAAGCTCTGGGAAATTACTCGGTTTCATTGTCAGCCACCGAGGGATTGAAGTAGATCCAGACAAAGTCCGAGCCATTCAAGACATGCCAGCTCCACAAATGGAAAAGCAAGTCAGAGGTTTTCTTGGAAGACTGAACTACATATCCAGATTTATTTCCAATATGACTCCTACTTGTGAGCCCATCTTCAAATTATTACGCAAGGACCAGACGGTTGTTTGGAATTTAGATTGTCAGCAAGAATTTGATAAGATCAAGGGTTACCTACAAGAGCCTCCGATCTTAATACCTCCTGTTCCAGGAAGACCTCTCTTCATGTATCTGACAGTACTGGAAAATTCAATGGGTTCTGTGTTAGGTCAGCAGGATGAGTCCGGACGAAAAGAACATGCCATCTATTATTTGAGTAAGAAGTTTAGTGATTGTGAAGGCCGATATTCACTTCTGGAGAAAACTTGTTGTGCTTTGGCATGGGCTGCCAGACGTTTGAGGCAATACATGATTTGTCATACTACTTTGTTGATTTCAAAAATGGATCCAATAAAATATATTTTTGAGAAGCCTGCTCAGACTGGAAGACTCGCCCATTGGCATATGTTGTTATCAGAATACGACATCCAGTACGTAGCCCAGAAGTCTATCAAGGGTAGTATTTTGTCAGAATATCTTGCGGATCAACCAGTGGAAGATTATGAGTCTCTCAAATTTGATTTCCCAGATGAGGACATTATGTTGGTAAGAGACTGCAAAGAGCCAGGTTCCGATGAAAGGCCGCAGGAAGGTCTTTGGTGGAAAATGATGTTCGATGGTTCCTCCAACTACAGTGGGCATGGTGTAGGCGCCGTGTTAATGAATCCGGAAGGTGGTTAGACTCCATTCACAGCCAGGTTGGATTTTGACTGTACAAACAATATCGCCGAATATGAAGCATGCATTCTCGGCCTCGAGGCAGCTATCGACCTCAAAATAAAACTTCTTGAAGTCAGTGGGGATTCAGCTTTGGTTATTTATCAGGTTACTGGAGAATGGGAAACTAGACATGAGAATTTGATCCCTTATAGTGCCTATATTGTCAAAATAATGGAATATTTCGATGAAATCACTTTCAAGCATGTCCCGAGATCTGAAAATCACATTGCCGATGCCCTAGCCATGTTAGCCTCGATGTGGAAAGTCAGGGATGACAATGATGCCACTCTCATCAGAATTGAACGCAAGACCGAGCCCGCCTACTGTCAGATGGTTGAAGAAGAAACTGATGACAAGCCATGGTTCTATGACATAAAGAATTACCTTTTGAGACAAGAGTATCCAGCAGATGCTACGTCACTTGACAAGAAAACTCTGAGACGATTAGCATCGAAGTTCTTTCTCAGCAATGATGTGCTTTACAAAAGAAATCATGATATGGTCCTGCTTAGATGTGTTGATCGACGAGAAGAAGAATTGTTAATGCAAGATGTTCACGAAGGAATGTTCGGTACTCATGCCAATGGATATGCTATGTCTAAAAAGATTTTGAGAGCTGGTTATTACTGGTTGACCTTGGAAATTGACTGTATTCAGTATGGCAGAAAGTGTCACAAGTGTCAGATTTATGCGGACAAGATGCATGTACCTCTGAAGCTGTTGAATGTGTTGTCATCACCCTGGCCTTTCTCTATGTGGGGCATTGATATGATTGGGGCAATTGAACCAAAAGCTTCTAACGGACATCGATTTATTCTGGTTGCTATTGACTATTTCACAATGTGGGTTGAAGCTGCATCCTACACTAATGTTACTCGGTAGGTAGTGGCCCGTTTCATAAAAAAGGAGATTATCTGTCGTTACGAAATTCCGAGCCGAATCATAACGGACAATGGTACCAATTTGAACAACAAAGTCATGAAAGAGATGTGCGATGGCTTCAAAATTGAACATCACAATTCTTCTCCTTATCGTCCCAAAATGAATGGAGCTGTAGAAGCTGCAAATAAAAATATCAAAAAGATTCTGCAAAAGATGGTGAAAACTTACAAAGATTGGCATGAGATGCTGCCATTCGCCTTGCATGGATACAGAACGTCCATCCGCACTTCAACAGGGGCAACCCCTTTTCTTTGGTATATGGAATGGATGCGGTGCTTCCTATTGAGGTCGAGATACCTTCTTTGAGAGTCATAATGGAAACTAAGCTTGAAGAAGCAGAATGGGTGAGAGAAAGGTTTAATCAGTTGAATCTTATCGACGAAAAACGTATGTCTGCAATGTGTCATGGTCAGTTATATCAGAAGAGGATCAAGAGAGTTTTTGACAAGAAAGTTCGTGTCCGAGAATTCCGCGAAGGGGAACTTGTACCCAAAAAGATTTTACCAGTTCATAAAGATGCACAGGGAAAGTGGATGCCTAACTATGACGGCCCGTTTGTTGTGAAAACAGTCTTCTCAGGAGGCTCATTAATTCTCACGACCATGGATGGAAAACAACTTACTCATCCAGTGAATTCTGATGCAGTACGAAAATATTACGCCTAAAATGAACCCGATAAGTAGAAAACTCAAAGGAACGACTTATGCAAAAGTTAGGGTTAAAGAAAAAAAAGAAGAAAAAGGAAAAAGAAGAAAAATAAGAGCTCGCTAAGTTGAAAACCCGAAAGGGCGACTTAGGCAAAAATGAGCGTCCCGGTGGATTGAAAACCCAAAAGGGCGATCCAGGCAAAAGTTAGGGACAAAGGCGTTTCACTGCATCAGAAGAGTTGTCACTACTTCAAAAGGTTGTCACCATTGCAGAAGATTAAACAGGAGGCCCACTTCCAACTGCTCGTCAGAAGCAAGGATTTGGGGGATTTTAGTCTTTAGGAATGGATAGTCAGGGGATTCAATGTAACCTTATCCACGTTGCCATTTATTACTTGTAAAATTTCTATGGAATTTTGTCATTTGCAAGGTTCCATCCTTGAATAAAATCAGTTTTGAGCCATTCTTTCCTTTGCAAAATTATCATTTTCTTCATTTTCTTTGTTATGCAAAATATTGTTCGTTGATCAAACGATAGTTTTGAAAGCATTAGGGTCAAATTATTTGAATAAAACTTGAAAAGATTAACAAACGTAAAAACTTCAGCTCATGGAAAGTCAAGGAAAATCACACTTCCCCGAGACCTCAGGGTAGCAGAAGCTTTAATATGTAATCCAATTACATTCCCCGATGAAGCGTAAACAGGTCGAACTGCCAATTCTCCTTTGGTCATGTGTAGGTGTCAAACCTGGAAGACTGTTTTCTCAAGGAACCTCTTATGATGATATAAGGACTGGTCCCCAGTAGAAGATTTCCGAGCATTGTGTTTTGAATTTTCTTTGTCATCTCTGAATAACTTGTTTAAAGCTCTGTTCCCCTATTGAGAGTGGATCTATTTGTCAAAGAATGCATACACCCTTCAGCCTGGGTTCAGTGTGATTCATTTTGTCTCCCAGGGTCAGTGTGCTATCTTTTGATTCCCTGTGAATGTCGAATCACTGCTAGTGAATTTCTGTTAAAATCCAGTTGTAACCGGCATTGTTTTAGAAGCCAATCGTTATTGGTAGTTCTTTGGTCGTCACCATATTTCTTGTTAAGACCAGTCCTAACTGGCATTGCCTTAAAATCCACTCGTTGGTATCTTTTGATTCGGTCGTCACCACTTTCTCCATTGAAGTCTAGTCGTAACTGGTAGCGTTCGAAATCCAATCGTTATTGGTTTTCCTTTGGTCATCACCATATTTTCCTTTGAACCCAGTCGTAACTGGCGTTGTCTTAACTCCACTCATTATTACCTCTTGGTTCGGTTGTTACCAACCTTTTCCTCTATAGTCTAGTCGTCACTAGAAAATCCCCTATGAAATCTAGTCGTTACTAATTGATTTTCGTTAAAGTCCAGTCGTAACTGGCAGATGTTCGAAACCCAATTGTCATTGGTATCTTGTTGGTCATTACCAACCGTCCCCATGAAAGTCCATTCGTAACTGGCATCACTTGGAATCCAATCGTTATTGATATTTTTTGGTTTGGTCGTTACCAACCTACCCAGCTAAAACCTAGTAGCTTGCTAACATTCGCATAACCACATTTGGTCATCACCATGTATTTCTTCTGAACTCTAGTCATAACTGGCATTGCTTGAAATCCAATCGTCATTGGTACCCTGACTTGGTCGTTACCGACCTCCGAAGTCCAGTCGTTACTGGCATTGCTTGAAATTTGGTCGTCACCAATTTCCCCAGTCGAAGTCCTGTATTACCGATTGGATTTGAAATTTCATTTGTTGTTATCTCAGGTTGGTCGTTACCATTACCTCCAGGAAGTCTAGTGGTTACTAGCACTGCTTGAGCCATTTGTTAAAACTGGGTGACATCATTATCCCCTAGTAAAATCTTCCTCCCTAGACAAGTCTCGGAGATCTAGTCGTCACTAGCATCCCCATTATGTTTTGTCTTCATTTTTAGTCCATTCCTGAAGATCTCGTTTGAACTCTTCACTATAGGAAACTCCTCATCTGATCATCCCCAGTGAGGTTCGTGTTTTAATTTTCCCAGTAAAAAGTCGCTCGTGTCCCCGGTGGAAATCTACCTCGTTCCCCGGTGAAGTGTTTGCTTTTCCCCAGTAAGATTGTCATCTTCATTGGATTTTATGCATCCTCATGCAAATTTTTTCTCTCCATTATCACTAGTCGTGTTTGAACTATTGATTGTTATACCTCGGTAGTCCCCAATGTCGGATCCACAATGCCAGGTCCCCGCGAGTAGTTACTCGTTGTTTTGTTTTTCTATCTTCTGCATATGTCTTGCATCCAAGCATCATAAAGCATCATTTAGAATTCATAACATATCATGACCTGTCCTTTTGCATATCATCGGATCTAAGGGACAAAATTTTCGATTTTTTCTATATTTAAATACCTTTCACTACGATTCTACGAGGATCATCATCCCTTAGTTCCATCTAGTGAAGATATTTAAATAGGGGCAACTGTTTCACCCCAAAATTTAACCCCTTAGATTCTGATTATCATTTTAGGAGCATACTCATGAATTTTCTAACCTTAACCCAGTGCAAGTCTGTCTTTGTCAAATTGCAGATGAATCAGGGTTTCGTGCAGTCAAAATCGGAATTTCAGGGTTTGTGATTAGTCAATGTTTTGGGCTCATTCAGATAGGAAACAAGGTCAAGGGTATTATATAATATCAATTGAGAAGCCAATGTGAGTTTGTTACCCCAGAACTCAGAGCAGTGCATTTCAGAGCACCCGATTAGGGTTTTGGACCAGTAAAAGTCAACCGTAGTTTGACTTTGATGTTGGAAGATGTTTAAATGGCGGGATTGTGATTCATGAAGTTCATATAGCTTAATAAAGTTCACCCAAGAAGTTTCAAAGTCTCAGGAGGCCCAGAATGTCAACAGGCGACTCGGTAATCACCGATCGATCGTACGGTTGACCAAAACATCAACTCTCCAAATTTTAGGAATTGGACTTCAAGTTGTGAAACAACTTTGTTCCTTATGTCATATTGGACTTGCATATCAATTTTCATGACCATTGGATCAAGAATGAAGGAGTAATAGAAAAATCGGGAAATTAGGGTTTTGAAAGGGGCTAAACCATAACACCTTAACCACACATTCAATTGATTTGGTTCAAAGCTCATTTGGAAGCTCTTGACAAGTCCTACAAAAGTCCCTAAGTGGTCCATGATCAGAAAATGCATAGATTTGGGGTTATGATCAAATTCATTTCAAGAGGGGAAAAAGACTTGGGGAAATTTCATTTTTAAGTTTATTTTTTTAGCAACTTTGGAAGGCTTTTTGGCCAAGCTCCTTTTGGAAATTGAAACTCATGAAAACATGAATGTTTTAGAGCTATGTGAGGGCTTTCTAAAAAGTACTAGCACATCTCAATAGGATTTGTGAGCTGAAAGTTATGGTCGTGGTAAATTGGTGATTTTTCACTTTAGTCCCACATTGCCCAAATTCAAGAAATCATCCTTTCATCAAAGTTGGCCAATCTCAGCTTGTGAAACATGTTGTATCTGATATATGGAGTGTTTGTATCATGAAAGAACCAAGGATTATGCAGAAGTTTGAGGATTTAGCTAAATTGCAAGTGGCTTGCAAGTTGCCTTGCAACTTGCATTTTAAAATCATTAAAACAAGCATGATGTGGAAAGTGGTTCTGAACCAACCTTAATGTTATACCTCTATCTTGCAATTAGCCACCAAAATTCATCATTTTTCTTGACTAAAGAGGCCTGCCTTGCAGCCAAGGAAACCCTCCCTAGGAGGTTTCCTCCAAATGTGCCAAAACCTTTCTTCAAAGTGAAGAAATCTTCAAATCTGCCCAAGCCACTTCATTTGCCTATAAATAGGACTCTCCCTCACCTCATTTTCATCATCAAAAATCTTCTAAAAACCAGAAGAAACCTCTGCCCTTGCACTTTGCCTCAAAACTTCAAAATCACAAAATCTCATTTTCACCAAAAGCTTAAAAATCTGTCTTGGTGCAAGGGCTGCCAAAACCATTTCTCTACATTCAAACACCTCAACAACCATCCACACAATCCCTAAATTTGGTATAGAAGGTGTCTAAACCATTAAACCACCCAAAAACTTCACCAATCAAAAAGTCAACTTCTTCACCGAGTTACTTTGACCAAAAGTCACAAATCCTACCAAATTTTGTTCTAAGCATTTCCTTGGTGTTTTAACCATTCAAACACCTATCATATATCATTCCTCAACTTTCCAAAACATCTAGGGTCATTGGTGGAGTTTATTTCTCCACTTGTCTTAAAGTTTGCTTTGTTGCTTCACAAGGAAGGAACCTTTCAAAGTTGAGGAACATTTGAAGTTCCTCTGGGTTTCTTGGTGCTTAAACTTATTTAATACAAGCTACTAGAGGTATGTGAACAATCCCTTCTTTCCTTACACCATAATTCCACATTTTAGCATTTTGTAAAAAAAAAGAAAAGAGCATGTCATGTGTGATTCATGTATGAAGTCTGTCATGATGTATAGACAGCTGTTGGAGTGATTGGAAAACCTTTTAAAATCATGATCATATTGAGTATGTATGTTTGTTTGAAGTTGTTCATGTCTGGTATTGCTCATTTGTGCTTCATGCTGATTTTATTTTTGCTCATGCTTGGATAAATTATTAGATGACAGTTCTGGTATAAACTCTTGCTACAACCTGCTTTGAACTTTTCACACATACCTCACATTACCATGAAGCAGTTTGAACCTTATTTTTCACCACAACTGGTTTTGGAATCAATTTGGTGCTTGAACATGTTTCATAACATATCTGAAAGGTGGGTGTATAGTTTGTTTGATACAATTGTGCATAAAACTTGATTTGAAGTTTCTCATGCTCTGCTAAAATACCAAGTTGCAACTTGAGGGCCATATTCTGCCATAGACTGATTTGGACTTATTTTTGTGCTTAATCTCATTCATCAGCATGTATGTGATATGTGTATTTGATTTTTTTGAACAAAATGTGCACTAAACCTGACTTGAACTTTCTCATGTTTTACCAAAGTGCCAAAATACAGTTTGAATGTCATATGTTGTCACAGTCATCTGTAAACCCTCCCTTGTGCCTAATTGCATTTGTTAACATGTTTCAACATGTGTATAAGTTTGCTCTGATCTGAACTTGCTTAGAACTTAACTTTCATCTCATCATGCATCATATCCATGGCAATTTGCAACTTGTGAGTCATTTCTTATAGCAGTCTTGTTTCAGTTGATTTTGATGTTTAAATCCACCTAATACCATGTATATGTAATGTGTTTATAATTGAATTGACCTGAAAATGTGTTGAACTGAATTTGAACACCTTACTGTACCTCACAAAGCACCAAAATGCATCTTATACATCACTTTTCACAACCATCAGTTTTGAACTCTTTCTTTGGTTTAAACTCACTCCATACCATGCATTCAATGTGTATGTGCATTTAAATTGATCAGTTTATGCCTAGAACTAAGAGTGAACATTTTTCATGCCTCCAAATACCACTTTTCTTGCAGCTCTGTTATCAGTCTTGGTAACAGTTTGTTTTTTATTCTAATTTGTGCTCAATCTCATCATGTATCATGAATGCAAGGTGTGTGTATGATGTAAACAACTTGAAACTGTTTTTGAACTAAACTTCACATTCTGCTACACTTTCACATACACAATGGCACATGAAACATCACTTTTTCACCACAGTCTATTTTTGATTTTGATTCATGTGCATACTCATTCAACTTCATGTATGTGTGCCATTTGTGTGATTAGTTTGGTTAGAAAAGTTTTGGAATTGGAAATTCACCTCATCATGCATAATGCTCATAACAAGTACAACTCCAATACCATTTTCATAGCAGTTTTCTTTTTGGCATTAATTGGTGTTCATACTCATTCAGTATCATAAATATGAGGTGTGTACATGATTGGATTAACCTGAAATCATTTTGAATTGAAACTGCCATGGTTCATGCATATCACTCATGTTAAAATTGCAACTCACATACCACTTTTCACCACAACATAAATTGAGCCTTATCCTTTGCATACACTCATTCCTTATCACTTATATGTTGTGTGAACATAATTTTCTTGATTCAAAACCAACTGTCACAAGTGGTTCACTTCAAAATGCACATTTTAAGAAAATTGCCACTTGACATGTCATTTGCATAAATAGTTTGCCTTGCACTCATTTTTGAACTTAGAATTTTTCATCATCATTTATGTGAGCTGTGTGTTGCTTTGGTTTGGATTGAAAAGGTTTGAAACAAGTTGTTCATAGTAAAATGCATTTTCAAACACCAAAGAGACACACACCATCGAATTTTTGAAAGGGATGAGAACCTCAGAAAAATAATGGCACCATCTTGTTCCTCATGTTTTTTTAGTCAAGATGCATATAAATTTTGTCGCGTTTGGTTGAGAAACGAGAAAGTTACGGTAGAAAACGTAAATCACTTTTCATGTGTTATGGTTGGCCCAGAAATTCAAAGTAGATATCCCTTATATATTTAAGGGGTGACATCAATCAACGGATGTATATCCACCCCAGTGGTAAGCACATTATGCTAAACACGCCTTGTACCCTGCACGCCTAAGTTCGACCCCTGAGGAGGGCAACTCTTTTATTATATTTTGTCATTTTTTTACCAAACTTTGAAAAATCATATCTCTCTCAATTTTAATCGTTTCTCACCCGTTCTTTTTTCATTATGTTCATCTTGATGTGTAATTTCATTTCATATTTTTTATTTTCATGTTTGACAAATTTTTCATCTCTTCTGACTGTGTGCAAGTTATGTACTTTCTGTGATCGTATTGACAGATGCAGATGAACTTTCCTTTGTTATACTTGTGTTTTTCCTGTAATATTTGTCTGCATTCTCATTCTTAAATGTTTGTTAACATGTTAAAGCTCCATTTTTGGTTGTTACCATGTCCATGTTACTTTATCTGTTAAAATTATTTAAACTTGGTCTGTCGTCACAATTCCTGTTCTGTTTACCTGCTTTGATTGTCATCAATGCACTTTCATCTTTATCATTCCACATGTTATTTAATGGTTGTCACCTTGAATATGCCTTTATCATATTGTTAATTTTCTTGTTGCTTTATTTTCCCAAAATGATGAAGCTTGTCAGCTCTCATCCTGTTACCTCCCCTGTCTACTTCCAAAGGAAAAGTCTGTCCAATTGACCCTCATGTCATGAATACATCCCTTATCCCTCTCTTGACTTTGTTAAGTCACTTTAACCTTAGATTAGAAGCCATTAGACTTTGCTTCAAGTCTAAAAGACCCACCTGTACTAGGAGTGTTCTTCAACTAGAACCCTAGGAAAGAGTTTGTCAACTCTGTGTAAGAATCATCGTCATGATTTCTTACTTCCCCTTTTGAATATTACAACTTAGATTAGGGAGTTTTTGTCAAACTCCACACAAACATTGTCATGTTTGTTCCCCCGTGAACCTTGATCATAATCAAGTGTCCTTTATCCCTTGTGAGGCGAACTACGATTGCTCTGGTTCTATCCTAGTTAGGATACGTAGGCAGAAGATGCAACGTCTTTGCGAGCAAACTTAGTGTATATAACCTTAGGTTTCAACTCATATCTTTTCCCAAATCCATAGTACATATCACAAACTTAGCAAGCAATCAAACAAAAGGTTCCTGTAGAGTACTACAGATATTTAGGGTGCTAACACCTTCCCTAGGTATAAACAACCCCCGATCCCCGAATCTCTTAAGCGTTGTCGTTACATCGCGAAAAAGGTTTTTCTTTCTTTAGACCTGTCCTTTGGATAAAATAAAGTTCGGTTGTAAAAGAATTAAGGTTCAATTTAATTTAATAGCTTGATATCCAATTTTCACCACAACACCAAAGAAGGCGTTAATGAAGTTGGACACCCAAGGGTTGATTGTACACCAAGTGATTTGGTAGTGAGAGCATTTGATGGCTCAAAAATGTTTGTGTTTGGAGATATTACTATGCCAAATCAGGTGGGACCTGAAATTTTTGATGCAATGTTCTATATAATGGATATCCAACTGGCGTATAGCTGCTTGATTGGCTGACCACAAATATATGTTGCGGGAGCAGTTACATCAACTTTGTATCAAAATTTAAAATACATGATGGAAGGCAAGGTTGTTACTGTATGTGGGGAAGAAGATATAATGGTTAGTCAGCTGTCATTGTTCAAGTAAGTATAGGTGGATGGGGAAATCCACGAAACGCTTTATCAAGACTTCAAAGCAGTACAAATTCAGGGGAAGCCTTCTGTCGAAGTCAAAGGCTTAGAGGTTTCAATTTCGTCTTTTAAAGAATCCCGTGCTATTGTTGAGTCTGGAACTTCCCAGAGGTTGGGCCAAGTGCTTGATTTGTTCCTGTCAAACAAGATAAATTTGGTCTGGGGTACAAGCCCTTCAATCCTTCTCAAGACCCTCCAAGATACAAGGGTCCTGTCAGATTCACCAGTGATGGAGTCATCTTTGACAGAATTCATGCCATAGGGGACGATGAAGGGGATAGCGACTACGACATGGATGCTTGGATCCGTCCTTGTGTTATTGGCCAGAAGCTGTGCAATTGGACCACCGAGGAGATCATTCAAGTTACTACCGAAGAGTAATTTTCATTTGTTTTTGATTATGTCGAGTCCTACGTTCTTCCTAAGACGTAGTAACTCATTCTGTGGGGCCCTTTTTTATTTTCAACATCACCATAAATAAAGGACGTTTTTTTTTGTATTCAAATATTTTTCATCCCTGTATTTTTGTTTACATTTTATTAACAGAAAAATGGCAATGTGTTTGTGTTTGTTTGTTGCATTTCATAATGAACATAAAACATCAATCATGCAGGTCTTTCATCTCAGTTACCATCAATTCTGATTCAGCTATGGCTCAGTATGACTTTGATAATCCTATCTATCAAGCTGAAGAAGAGACTGACGAAGACTATGACCTACCTGAGTGTCGCAACTATGAAAAGGGCCGGCAGAAACAAACAGAAGAGTTGCCACCGAGGGTTATTTATCCCAAAAAGAGGGAAAGGAAATGATCAAAGAAAACCTAAAAGAACGGGAAAAGACAAGGTCATCGCAACCAAATCTTGGGGTTGGGAGTCGGTTACGCAAGGGAAAGGTATGATCACCCCTCACGTATGTTATACTCAAAGAGATCCACGCTTGTTGTCTAATCAAAATGGTGAGTTATCTAAAATGTACTGCTAAACGGGGGATAAAAAAGAAAAAGAAGACTCAATAAGAAATCGCCGCCCTATGCCTACGTATTCCCTCATGCAATGGGAAAGTCAGAGTCAACGTAGTTCGGAAAACTACGGGTGATAGGTGGAAGGATGCTCACCAAGACATTGCCATCTTGTGCCTACATATCCTCATCTGGTATGAGAAATCAGAGCAAACGTAGTTTGGATAACTAAACCACTTGTTGGTTAAGTGTTTTTTATGAGTGACGTTAAGTTCCTATTCCAGCAATTAGGGATGATGCTTGTTTGCGGTAGAACAGAAAAGCAACGTACTCTTTTCTGAAAATGATTTTGAAACACAATCTCAAAGGATAAAAAGGTTTGAATTTTTTTTAAGACTTTTAATGAAGTGAATTGAATTTGTTTGAGATTCACTTTGCAATAAAGACTATGACATAGGAGCGAATGCGTTGCATATCGCCCAAAGGGCATACACTAAATACTCTAGACAAGTGAAGAGAAACCCCCATTCACCATTTTCCATATACTTAAGGCTCGTGGTGCACAATGTTCACCATTCTTTATTAAGTGTCTTAAGATTGTTTGAGATGAGAATAGAAGACACAAAAGAAAACACTAAAGGGAAACTGAAAACCCTAATGTTGTCATGCAAAATGGTTCAAAGGTTAGGATGAAAAGGAATTCTAACTAATGTTATCATACAAATGACGGACCTAAAGTTGAGGTAAAAGGGACTATCCTAATTGTTATCATGCAAAGGATTGAAAGCATAATGTATATCGTACTCCCATATTAATCATAAATTAAGAGGGACTAGGAATCCTAAGAGATCATGTGAGCAAACACAAGTAAACACCAATAAATTCAACCACAAATGAAAATAAGAATGAAACTTAAACAAGTTCAAAAAAGAAAAGAAAGATGAAGAAAGAAGAAGAATGAAGAATGGACAAACAAGAAGTCATTATCAAACCAAAATGAAGACAACAAGCACATTCATTTCAATCTCAAACAAAGCAAGTATCATCATCAAGTCAACATCAAATAAACATTCACCGTCACAAATCAAGATGAAATGAAGTCAAATGGAACAAGAAACAAAGTAGGGCATCAAGCACAACATCTCATACTCAAGTCATATCAATGATCAAAGAGAGGGCACAAGGCAACAAACCATGCATACCATTCATGCACAAATCAATACCATACCAAACAAACATGCATACAAACAATCCCCAAAGGGAAGAGCATATGAACATGACATGAAACCAAAGATGAAAATACAACATCCAACATGATCAACAAGTTTGACATTCAACCAAGAACATGCCTCAAGAAGAAGTCAAACACCACAATCATCCACAAATGGGAACAAACATCAAAGTCTCAAATGACTTGAGTAAAAGTAGAAAGGCACCCAATCATGGATTAAAAACAATATCACCTCGATTTTGCAATTTAAAATCAAATAATAAAACAAAATAAAAAGGCAAATAAAACCTAAAAAAGGATGGAAATTAGTTAAACCATAAACAAAAATCCAAGAAAATCACCATAGGTCAGAAACCATCATATGATAATATGCTAAATTCCTCATAATTTTAAATGGCTCAAAAACAATTTTAAACCAATTAAAACTAACCAAATAATCCAAAAATACATGGAAAATAGCAAAACCAGTAATAAAAATCAAAGATAATCACCATAGGTTCAAAACCATCATATGATCATATAATATTTTTCTCATAATTTTAAAATGCTAAAAAACAAATTTTAACTAATTAAAATTGGCTCAAAAAAATTAAAATTCAAGAAAAATAGCAAACTGAAAAATAAAAATGCACAAAAATAATAATTAGAAAGAGAAAAATAAAAGGAAATTTTAGAAAATATTTTGGTATTTTTGTGATTAAAAATGAATTTTCTATGAATTTCTGAAAATAAAATGAATTTAAATATAAAATAGAAAAAGAAAATAAAACAGAAAAAACAAGATGCGTTGGATCTGAGCTCATTAAATGACGTGGCTAATCCAAAGGCCAGAAAGCGCGCATCCATGGTGGATCTGAGTCAACCTCATCATTTCCAACCAGCGAAGGTCAAACATACAAGATTAGAACAAGTGACATGATGGACGGTGAGATCATCATCTTCAACCTCCAGCCACTTGAAAATCTCAGAGAATTGCAGAAATTCGAAGGTCCATCAAACCATAAACATTAGAGCTCATAGTGGTTTCATCTGATATGTCTTTTCAAGACAATCTCAACCATATCATCGCGCCATATTTCTTTAAACCATAGCTCACTCGATTTGAAAAAAAATTAGAAGAAAAAGCAAACACGAATTTGAAAATTAAACATCAAAACTCAACCAAAACTAAAATCTAACAATCTTAACAGCATCAGCACATCAAGGACTACATCTTAGCAACAAATTTGAGTTAAAATGGTTGAGAATTGTACCTGTTGAAGTTCAACTCCAGAGCTCTGAAAATGGAGTCCTCAAGCTTGACTCAGGCCACGATCCTTCAAGTTCTTGAGCTGGTTAGCTTCACTGAATGTTGGTGAAGCTAACTGAATGGGAATTTGATTGTTTAGGATGTGAAAATGAAAATTCTAAGTTCAAGCTTAAGAGTTCAAATGGGATCTCAGCAGGGTGATTCTGGCTATTAAAGCTTGTGAAAATGAGTGGAATGAGTCCCTTATTTATAGGAGAAGCTTTCTGAATATCGAGGGAGGGTGAATGATTCAAATTGAGGTGAATTCGTGCACACCTGCAGCATGAGCAAAGTGTGACTTGAAAACTGTCAAAACTCACTAAAAACTTGCGTTTCAATGCTCTAATCAATCCAGGCAAGTTTGCTAATCATGTTTAAGGAGAATTCGTGGCTTAATTTTGTGATTATAGGCCATTTAAGCCAAATTTAATTCCATCTTGAAGTGAAGTTTCAGCTTTGAAATTCAATTTTTGCAATGTGAAAAGAAAGTATTGATTTGGTAACCTGAGTTGAGAGATATGATCCTTCAAAGTAGCTTGCATGAAAAGGTTCAAAATTGCAACACACTTAGAAAATTTTCAAGTCTTTTTAGGGACCAAAAATGACCTATAATGTTTTGATAAAAACCAAGACCTTACATAGGTTTTTTGTGCTTCCACCTCGAATAAAATTTGTAGAGAATATCTTCAAGTTCATTTTATAAAAATAATGGGCTCCAAATGATAAATATTGACCAAGTTATGACCTTTTGAAGTTGACTAGAAAATCCTTCCAAAACTCAAAATGACATATAATATCTTCAAACTTTTGATGACTTTCCAAGCATAATTCGGTCTTTCTTTGGAAAGAGAACATGTTGGGGATGATGTGAAGAATTCACTAGAAAAAGAACCACCCCAAGATGTTTAAAAATGAAGAAGTTATGCCCATTTGATCATAACAATCACAATTTGCTAAATTAGGTCAAATAACTTGAACCAAACTTGAATCTCTTGATTATTTCTTGCAAAATCAGCCATGGTGAACCACCTATGATCTTGAAATAATGTTGCCATGAATCAAACTTGATGATGAAGGACTTTTGGGAGCTTGAGAATACCATCAAGTCGAGAAGAAAACCTTGCTTGAAGTTGAAGAAACATGCTCCTTCTATCTTGAGAAACAAGCCATGATACCTTGATCCTTTGTCTAGAACAATGCTATGTAAAAAAATGAATATGAGAATACAATGAAACATAAGCCAAGATCCAAGAGAAAAGATGGGCAAATTTTGGGGTGCAACAGCTGCCCCTATTCAAACAACTTGGACCTGAAGGGATGAAAAGCGACTACTTTCAAACATTCAAGGTAAAAGGTGATTGAATACCAAAATAAACCGAAAATTTGCAAATTGTGGGATATTCACAATGCAAAGATTGCCATCCGAAGGCGGACTTAAAGACTAACAGGTACCAACCAAAATTTAGGATAACCGAAAAGGTAACTAATCAAGAAGATAACAACGGTTACTAACCAAAATTTAGGATCACCAGAGATAACAACCAAAAGTTGTGAGGAAGAGGCTACTAACCAAGAGTTAGGATCACCCAGACACCGTCCGAAGGCAAATACACGAACAATAATGACTACCAACCAAAAGTTAAGATCGTCTAAAAGATTGCCAACCAAAAGTTAGGATGAAGGCTACTAACCAAAAGTTAGGATCATCGGAACGCCGACTGAGGGAGAACACACCGAAATGAAGACTACCAACCAAAAGTTAGGATAACGACATCGCAAGGGAGCTCAACCGAGGACTACCAACCAAAATTTGGGATAACATCCAACAAGCAATGGAGTACCAACCAAAAGTTGGGATAACATCCAAACAAATGGACTACCAACCAAAAGTTGGGATACCATCCAACAAACAACCGACTACCAGCCAAAAGTTGGAATAATCAACAAATAAAAAGATGGCTACCAACCAAAAGTTGGAATCACCGGGACGCCGACCGAAAGCGAACTTACCAAAAACAAAGACTACCAACCAAAAGTTGGGATAACGACTCCGTAGAGGAACAAAACAAGACTACCAACCAAAAATTGGGATAATGGCCAACGAAAGATACCAACCAAAAGTTGGGATATACTAGGTATATAGGAAGTAGAATCAAACGTCTTACGACCTGAAACAGAAACTCCACTGGGGAAGGAAAGGTTTAAACAAACAAACTCTGTCGGGGAATAACATAAACACACCCACCAATGGCTTTGCTGATGATACGGATAACGAGATCTTAAGTCATGCCAATATTTGCGGGAGAGATGTCTGGAAATAGTGATATCAAAACTTGGCTTATGCTTCGGATGCACATTTTGAAAATGGCGTAATGCTCCATACAAATTAGAAATGCCACACGTTTAGGAGGATGCAAATGCAAATGATATGCAAAAGGAAACCTTCCGGGAGAAACGCTGGAAAGAAAACCAACAAACCAAATATGCTGAGGAGAAAATGCCCTGGATGGCTTTCTACTCAGGAACACGCCCTGAATGGCCTTCATGAATACATTTTTTTTGGGGAGAGATCTACCATGCAGGGAATTGAGAATATCATCTGCTGGGGAATTGTGCCAACAATCTGACTTTGAAAAATACCAATAATCATTGGACTTTATTGAGCAAATCAGCTACTACTGAGATACCTGTCGAGGAAATCAACGCCAACCTCTGCTTGGGGAGATGATATTTCATCCTAATCTGACGGAGATGATTGAAAATGATTTCTGACAAGAAAACCTTTGATCTGATAACAGTATTCCATGGGGGAACAACAATCTCTTCTACAAGCGCCTGATTGCATGCTATACTTTGGCTGATGTAATCAACCCTTAAAAACTCATCGGGGAGATAAGCTCTACATGAGAAAAAGATCACGTCATCCTGCAAATAACCAACAAACAACAAAAGGCCTGCACGCAGATGGCTGTTTTGGTTTCCATCCATGACATCAATCAAGTAAACTCATTCTTTTCAATATGACTTGTAATACCCCAATGTGTTCACATGTAAAGTTTAAAAAATATATCAGACGCCCCTTTTTGCAAACAAAACAATAAAAGTAAAAATAGGAAATGGAAAGCTCTTTGAGTGAATAATACTTTATTGATTGAAAAAGGCTTGTAAGTAGGCAAGTTACACTTGGATGCAATTCCCGAAAAGAGGTAATTGCGCAAAAAGTACAATAAGAAGTATACAAATGTCAGCAATGTGGAAATAGACAACCACCATCTGTCGATTCGACTATGACTCATATGTCTTTAATATTTCACCAATGTTCTACCTTCTGAAGAGACTGATTGGACTGATTTTTACCCTTCGGGACTTCAATGAGTCAAAATGCAATCACAGATCGAACGTAGACCATAGTCATTTGCTTTCAAATCCCTAACTTTTTCCTGGGTCGCCCTTACGGGTTTTCAATCCATCGGGGTACCCATTTTTGCCAAAGTCGCCTTTCCAGGATTTCAACTTTGCGGGTTTATTCTTTTTTATTTTTATCCCTAATTTTTCCCGAACCTTTTCTTTTTATGGTTTGTTGGGATGCCCATTTTTTCCTGGACTTTCTTTTTATGTCCAACGCGTCTATTTAAGCAAAGTATTTTTTGACTGCATTTGCGTTCATAGGGTACGTAAAATCCTCACCATCCATGGTTGATAGTAATATGACTTCACTAGAGAAAAACTTTCTTACTACGTATGAACCCTCATAATTAGGAGTTCACTTGCCCCTGTGATCTATTTGCGGAGGGAGGATCTTCTTTGTTAAGAAATGTTGTTGGGCCTAACTCAACTCTACAAAACCGGTTGGTAGAGTGAGTATTACCCCCACTTATAAACACACGTTCTTGCCATATATTGTCCGATGTGGGACTCTTAACACACCCCCTCACACTCAGGACTAGACAACTGAAGCATGGGAATAAATGGTGGGTGACCCGATAGCGGAAATCATAGAAGGTGGCTCACCAGATCTTAAACGAGGCTTATGATACCCTTGCCTCCCATTTGCCTTAGGATACAACGACTTATATAGAAAGCATGAACCACCTCGAACTCACTTGATCGATGATTCATGGTTCTACATAATTAGCAGGATCGAGTTTCTACTCCAATCTAAGGTTTTTAAGGGTTGTGTGTAACACCCCAATTTTTAGTAATTATTAATTAAATTAAATTAATTGATTAATTGTGTGATTTTATGTCTAATTGAATTAACTAATTTATTTGATTTAAATGAATTATTTAATTTATATGAGTTAATTGATTTAATTAATTTAATCTAAATATGTGATATATTGAATCAATTAAATTAATGGATTTATTCTATTTGGTAGAATAATGTATAATTGCTAGATTAATTAGTTGGACCTAATTATAAGTGTGTGAATAGAAAGTGAGAGTGAGTTGGGTAAAGCCCAATAAAAATGATTAAATTGTTAGGGTTTTAGAGAAGAGAAGTTAGTAAGAGAAGGAAAAAGGGAAAAAAGGAGAATTGAGAACATAGAAGAGAAGAAGAGAAGGAGGCAAGAGGAAAAGAAGAGTGGAAGAAAGAAACTCAAAATTCAAGCATTCAAGGAATCAAGGATTCTTCCCAAAGAAAAACCTAAGGTAATGGTGGGTATTCTCTCATTATTGGGATTGTGGGTTAATGATTAATGGGTAGGAGTTTGTGTAGGGAAAAACCCTTAGATTTCCCATGATTTAGTGAATTTTTGATTGTTATGAATGCCCTAATATGAGGGGGACGATTACTGTAGCAAAGAAGGGAATGATTGGTGAAAATGATATTTTCTGCACAATTTTTCGAAAATGCATAGTGAGAAATCGATTGCACAAAGGCTAAAATCGATTGCACACTTAGCAAAGCTGTTGGAATTTGAATTTTTGAACTGAGCAATCGATTGCACAACAAAACAGTAGCTAAAATGATGAAATTTTCAAAGGTACACTCGATTGCACTAAGATATCAATCGATTGCACTTAAAAACAGTAGCTAAAAATATGAGAAATTGAGTCATACAGTCGATTGCACAATAACTCCAATCGATTGCATGTTGTACAAAAGCTGAAATAAGTGAACTTCTCACATGTCAAATCGATTGCATGTTCACTACAACCGATTGCATTAGCTAAAATTTGGAAAACTCATGTACTAGAAGTTTGACTACACAGAGTCATTGTTTAATTAAATCTTATGATTATTGATTATTTACTTGAGTATTGATTTATTATCAACCTTTGGTTGGTTATTGAGATATCAATTATTGTTTAATAAGCTGATTGTGTGTTGAATATTAAATTCAATTATTGGTGATGGATTGATTGTCCTATGTGTAATCGTTGAATTGTGTTGTGGATTGTGATTGAATCTAATTGATTCTTGTACATTACTTTATAAATGTAGTGATGATGTTGAAAGTACGAAAACTTTGATTATTATGAAATGTGTTGTGTGTGCAATCATGTTATAATTCTTGTGTGATAAATTATTTGATAATGCATGGGATTAAGATGCGAGAACGGTCTTGAGTGCATATGGTTGTTGATTGCATACACATCATTTGTTGTCAAGAGGCAATGCTTGCTAGCTTCGTGGAGACTAGTGACTTGTCCCAAACTTAAAGTAGGGTTTGAAAGCCTAGGGGATGTGCTTTTGTTTGTTATTGGTCTAGGAGACAGACTCGGTTTAAATGTAAAAACCAAAAAATAATAACAAGTGTTGGTACCACATGGCATGAGTTGCATTGAGTTTGCATCGATTCGCATGACATATATAATTGTTTTACGAAAGTATGCGTATATGTATGACTTGTTGAATTGAGAGTTGTGAATGTGTGGTTGTTGAATGATATTGACTGATAACAATTGAAGTGTGAGAATATTGGTGTTTGTGCTGACATGCTTTACATTATTCATTATATTATGATCTCAATATTGATGTGAATTCTGACCCTTCTGCTGGAATGATGTTTTATACGACATCCCGCAGGTATCAAGGAGTAGAGCTGCTCTTAGTTGCGAGGTCGCTGTTGGTGCAGCCGTTTAGTATTTTAATTATGTTGGGTCGAGTCGTGCTCTGGTCATGTAACACTGGGATCGCTTGGTTTATGTCTTAGAGATACATTATGTACTCTACGCTATGTTTTTATATTCATCGAATTATTATGATGTTGGCCTTAGTGCCTAAGTAATGTTGAATTATGTGATGAACACAAATGTTTCCGTTAAGAGAATTATGATATAAATTGAACCCGCTGCTACATGCGAAGTGAAACCTTGAAAAGTATGATTATCTATTAAAGTGTTAATGAGCATGACAAGTGTTTTTGATGTTTTTAAAATTAAGTGTGACACCCTTGTGTGGATGCATGATGATTTACTCTGATTATTTATATATATATATATATATATATATATATATATATATATATATATATATATATATATATATATATATATATATATATATATATATATATATATATATATATATATATATATATATATATATATATATATATATATATATATATATATATATATATATATATATATATATATATATATATATATATATATATATATATATATATATATATATATATATTTCGCAGGGTTCAGAAGGGTGTTACATTAGTGGTATCAGAGCAGTTCGGTCCATCCGACTAGGTTGTCTAATGTTGTTTGTCCCCTAGTATGTGACATGTGTGTGAAAACACTGTCAGTAGACGTTTGTTTTTCTAACCCTTGTCTGCAGGAGTGGGATTGAAATAAGTGGGGAAGAAGCTTGTGCTTTTCTAGGATGCTTCAAGTGTGGAATGGTGGCTCAGTATGTCGTTGAATGCTATTATAGTTTGGTAAAGATGGTTTATGCCCCATTATGATTGTCGACTGTCTATTAACAAATTGAGGAACTAATCACCCGTAATCTCTTGTTGATAGTAGATGATATCATGTTGGATGGAATAGACTTATCTTGCGAGCTTAGATGGTGTGTGCAGTGAAATGTTTGGAGTTAAGCCAAGTTCTTACATATTATTTTGATGAGTTGGTGCAAGATGGTGCGAAGGTGTTTATGTTGATGGCAACTTCGACTGTTAATGAAAGTGGTGAAATTGGTGGTGTGCCAATTATTTATGATTTTCTGAAAGTTTTTCCTGATATGGTAAGTGATTTACCGCCGGAACGAGAAGTGGAGTTTGCGATTGACTTAGTTCCTGGAACTAGTCCGGTATCGGTGGCTCCATTTCGGATGTCTGCATCAAAATTGAAAGAGTTGAAGAGTCAACTTGAATATTTGCTTGAGAAGAGGTTTATTCGTCTGAGTGTGTCGCCGTAGGGTGCACCAATTTTATTATTTAAGAAGAAAGAAGGTTCTATGAGACTTTCCATGGACTACAGACAATTGATCAAGATGACTATCAAGAATAAGTATCCACTTTTGAGGATTGATGATTTGATGGATCCGTTGATTGGTGCGAGTGTCTTTAGTAAGATAGATCTGAGATCTGGGTATCATTAGATTCGTGTGAAGGCCGAAGATATTCAGAAGACTACTTTTAGAATGAGGTATGGACATTATGAGTATTCTGTGATGCCATTTGGTGTGACTAATGCACCAGGTGTATTTATGGAGTACATGAATAGGATTTTCCATCCTTATTTGGACATGTTTGTGGTGGTGTTCATTGATGATATTTTAATCTATTCAAAGAGTGAAGAAGAACATGTCGAGCATTTGAGGATTGTGTTATCTATGTTAAAAGAGAAGCAGTTGTATGCTAAACTTTCTAAGTGTGAGTTTTGTTTGAAGGAAGTGAGTTTCCTTGGTCATGTGATTTCGAGTAGAGGTATTGCAGTTGATCCGTCGAAGGTTGAAGCGGTATCACAATGGGAGACTCCGAAATCAGTTTTTGAGATTAGAAGCTTTCTTTGTTTGGAAGGTTATTATCGGAAATTCATTGAAGGATTTGCCAAGTTATCATTGCCGTTAGCGCAGTTGACTAGGAAGGGTCAAGCTTTTGTTTGGGATGCAAAGTGTGAAGAAATGTTTCAAGAGCTTAAGCGAAGATTGACGATAGCTCCTGTTTTGATTTTGCCGAATCTGGTAGAACTGTTTGTTGTGTATTATGATGCTTCTTTGATGGGTTTAGGAGGTGTGTTGATGCAAAATCAACAAGTTGTAGCTTATGCTTCAAGGAAACTTAAAGTGCATGAGAGGAATTATCCGACGCATGACTTAGAGTTGGTCGCCGTTGTATTTGTGTTGAAGCTTTGAAGGCATTATTTGTTTGGAACGTGATTTGAAGTGTATAGTGATCATAAGAGTTTGAGGTATCTCTTTGATTAGAAAGAACTGAATGCGAGGCAAAGGAGATGGTTATGATATTGGTTTGAATTACCATCCGGGTAAAGCAAATGTGGTAGCTGATGCATTGAGTAGGAAATCTTTGCATATATCGATGATGATGGTAAAAGAGTTGGAATGATTGAGCAATTTTGTGATTTGAGTTTGGTGTGTGAGAAGACTTCTTACGGAGTTAAGCTTGGTATGTTGAAGCTTATTACTGGTATTCTTGATGAGATTCGAGAAGGACAGAAATCTGATTTGGGTTTAGTTGATCGGTTGACTTTGATCAATCAAGGTCAAGGTGGTGATTTTTGGATTGATGAAAATGGTATCATGAGATGTCGTGATAGAGTTTGTGTTCTAGATATTGTTGAGCTGAGGAAGAGTATTCTTGAAGAAGGGCATCACAGTGGATTTAGTATTCATCCGGGTACTACTAAGATGTATCAAGATTTGAGGAAAGTATTTTGGCGGCCTCATATGAAGAAGGATATTGCCGAGTTTGTATATTCTTGTTTGACTTGTCAAAAGCCAAAATTGAGCATCAGAAACCGTTGGGGTTGATGCAACCGTTGTCTATTCCTGAGTGGAAATGGGATAGCATATCCATGGATTTTGTGTCTGGTTTACCTAGAACACCGGGTAACTTTGAAGCTATTTGGGTTATTATGGATAGATTGACTAAATCTACTCACTTTATTCCTATGCGAATGGATTTCCTGTTGGAGAGATTGGAAAAGTTGTACATTGGAAGGATTGTCATTTTGCATGGTATTCCGTCTAGCATTGTGTCAGATAGAGATCCGAGGTTTACTTCGAGATTTTGGGAGAGTTTGCAAAGTGCTTTGGGTACGAAGTTACGTTTGAGTGTTGCTTATCATCCGCAGACCGATGGTTAGACTGAGAGGACGATTCAGTCACTTGAAGATCTTTTGAGAGCTTGTGTGTTGGAAAAGGGAGGAGCTTGGGATAACTACTTACCTTTGATTGAATTTATTTACAACAAGAGTTTTCATTCGAGTATTAGTATGGCACTGTTTGAGGCATTGTATGGTAGACAGTGTAGGATGCCATTGTGTTGGCACGAGTCAGGGGAGAGTGTTGTGGTTGGACCCGAGATAGTCCAACAGACCACTGAAAAGATTAAGATGATTCAAGAGAAGATGAAGATTTCTCAGAGTCGACAGAAGAGTTATCATGACAAACAAAGAAAAGCACTGGAGTTTCAAGAAGGAGATCACATGTTTCTTCGAGTTACTCCTGTGACTGGTGTTGGTAGGGCATTGAAGTCGCGTAAGTTGACACCGTGTTTCATTGGTCCTTATCAGATCTCACAGAGGATAGGAGAGGTAGCCTATCGGGTTGCATTGTCGTCATCGCTTGCTAACCTTCATGACGTGTTCCATGTATCTCAGTTGAGGAAATACATTGCGAATCTGTTTCATGTAGTCCAAGTGGATGATGTACAGGTGAGGGATAACCTAAATGTGGAGACATCACCTATGCGAATTGAGGATCGGGAGTTGAAGCAGCTTCGAGGTAAAGAGATTGCTTTGGTGAAGGTTGCTTGGGGAGGACCAGCTAGTGGAAATGTGACTTGGGAGCTTGAGAGTTAGATGAGGGAGTCTTATTTCGAGTTATTCGTTTAAGGTAATTTTCGAGGGAGAAAATCTTTTAAGTGGGGGAGAGTTGTAACACCCCAATTTTTAGTAATTATTAATTTAATTAAATTAATTGATTAATTGTGTGATTTTGTGTCTAATTGAAATAACTAATTTATTTGATTGAAATGAATTATTTGATTTATTTAATTTATATGAGTTAATTGATTTCATTGATTTAATCTAAATATGTGATATATTGAAACAATTAAATTAATTGATTTATTCTATTTGGTAGAATAGTGTATAATTGCTAGATTATTTAGTTGGGCCTAATTAAACGTGTGTGAATAGAAAGTGAGAGTGAGTTGGGTAAAGCCCAATAGAAATGATTAAATTGTTAGGGTTTTAGAGAAGAGAAGTTAGTAAGAGAAGGAAAAAGGAAAAAAAGGAGAATGAAGAACATAAAAGAGAAGAAGAGAAGGAGGCAAGAGGAAAAGAAGAGTGGAAGAAAGAAACTCAAAATTCAAGCATTCAAGGAATTAAGGATTCTTCCCAAAGAAAAACCTAAGGTAAGGGTGGGTATTCTCTCATTATTGGGATTGTGGATTAATGATTAATGGGTAGTGTTGCGGTGAGAATCGTGATATCAAGCTATTGATTAACTTGAATCTTTAATTCTTAGATTACAACCGGACTTTATTTTATCCAAAGGAAAGGTCTAAAGAAAGAAAGAACCTTTTGAGCGATGTAACAACAACGCTAAGAGATTTGGGGATCGGGGGTTGGTTATACCTAGGGAAGGTGTTAGCACCCTAAGCATCTGTAGTACTCTACAGGAACCTTTTGTTTGATTGTTTGCTAAGTTTTTGAATATCTACTATGGATTGGAATATGGATTAGGGATAGGTAAAGACCTAGATGGTTTTCTAAGTTTGCTCGCAAAGACATCGCATATTCTGCCTACGTATCCTAACTAGGATAGAATCAGAGCAATCGTAGTTCACCTCACAAGGGATAAAGAACACTTGATTATGATCAAGGTTCAGGGGGGAACAAACATGACAATGTTTGTGTGGAGTTTGACAAAACTCCCTATTCTAAGTTGTAATATTCAAAAAAAGGGAAGTAAGAAATCATCATAATGATCCTTACACAGAGTTGACAAACTCTTTCCTAGGGTTCTAGTTGAAGAACACTCCTAGTACAAGTGGGTTTCTTAGACTTAAAGCAAAGTCTAATGGTTGCTAAACTAAGGTTAAAATGACTTAACAAAGTCAAGGAGAGGGTGAATGAGCTATCCATAACATAAGGGTTAATGGAAAGATCTTTTCCTTTGGAAGGGGACAGGAGAGGCAATTTGGATGAGAGCTAACAAGCTTCTTCTCTTGGGGAAAGAAAATTTTGAACAAGATAACAACATAATAAAGATGCATTCATGGTGACAACCATTAGGTGAGCATGTGAAATGATAAAAACGAAAATGCATTGATGACAATCAAAGCAGTTGATTAAGCAGGAAGTGTGACAACAGATCAAGCTTAAGTGTATTTAGCAGATGAAGTAAAAATGAACATGGTAACAACCAAAGATGAAATCCTAGCATGTTAGCTAACATTTAATAACATGAATGCAAACAAATATCACAAACAATCACAAGTATATCAAAAGAAAAATTCATCTACATACGCGAAAACAATCACAGAACGTACATAACTTGCACATAGTCAAAAGAGATGAAAAGTTAGGCAAACATGGAAATAAAAAATATGACATGAAAGTAGACATCAAGATGAACAAAATTCAAAAAGAATGGGTGAAAAATGATTAAAAATGAGAGATATATGAATTTTTGAAAATGGTATGAAAAATGACAAAAATAAATAAAAGGGTTGCCCTCCTCAGGGGTCGAACCCACGCTTGCATGGTCAAAGGCGCTTAAGTGACAAGTTGCTTACCACTGGGGTGGCTATACATCCATTTGTAAATTCCACCCCATAAATATATAAGGGAAGTTTAAAAACCAGGCTACACAAAACAACACACAAAAATCCTGATTTGCATTTTCGTATGTAACTTGGTCATTTCTTGATGGATTCTAGCAAAACTTAGGTCTAAATTGTGTAGAATTTCACAAGGAACATGATGGTGGTATTGGTTTTTGAAATTCCTCCTCTAACTCAAAACCCGATAGTACATGCCTTGGATATGTTTGAAATGCATTTTGAAGTGTAGATCATGCTACAGTCAGTTTTAACTCAATGTAATCATACACACACACCACAAAATTGATAATGAATGATTCTAACACCTAGACTGAGGTCAAAGCAAACTGTAATAAAAATGGACTGTCAAGTTGCAAACATGTGTTTATGAGATGCATGATGATGTGTAAACCAAGTCTAGGCATGCTCAGATTAAACCAATCATATACACACCATACATATATAGTATTGAATGATTATAAACACAATTTGAAGCCAAAAAGGAACTGTCGTGAGATATGGCACTTGAGTTGCAAATTACATGATGCATGGAGAAGTGTAAACCAAGTTCAGCAAGTTTTAAACCAGTACAAACATACATACACACTAAAAATGTATTATTGAGTGAGTGTGCGCACAAAATGGACTAGAAAACAAACTGAGGTACAGATTGTCATGTAAGTTGCAAAATTGATAAGTATGAGATGCATTTTGAGATGAATTTCAAATGTCAAGTAGAATCAGGTTAATTGGATCACACACACACATTGCATATATGACATTGGATGAGATTGAACATAACATGTAGCTTAAAACTGGCTGTAGTGAAATATGGTGCTCAATGTGCAATTCTGTGTTGGTGTAGTGCAGTAGGCTTGTGTAGTTCATGTTTTAGGCATCAATTGATCAAGTAATTCACACATACATATCACATACATGGAAACACACATGTTCATATTCAAGGTCCAGCCTACAACAGCCTGTGACAAAATATGACATTTCAAGATGCACTTGGTGTTTTTGGTGATGGGTGGAAAAGCTCAGTTCAGGTTCTAAACATCTTTTGGTTAAACAAATCATGCACACAGCTTTCATATGTATTATTAAATGAATTTAAACACAAAAGAGAGCTTAAAGAGGTCTGTCATGAAGTATTGCATACAAGCTGCATTTTTTATGCTTTTATTCATGAAAATACTCAAATCAGTTTCCAGTCATGTTTAAACCAAACCAAAGGCACACACAAGTTACAAATGCACGAAGGGATGATTCTGCACTCAAACTTAAATCAACCTTAGCCTTTAACCAAAACTAACATGTCTATGGCACTAATATGCAAAGTGTGGTATTTTATGAATGATTAAGCATACCAGATGCAGTCAGTTCCAAACAAACATACACACCTATCATGATTATGATTTTAGAGATAATCCCACTCAACAAAACAGTTATATCTTGGTCATGACAGAATTTGAGTACAAGACATACACATGACATATTTTCCACATAATGAAATCAAAATGCCAAATCATGAAATTATGGTGCAAAGCAAGAATGGAGTGTATACATACCTCTAGTAGACTGTGTTGAGCAAGTTAGATCAATAAGAAACCCAGAGAAAACCTCAAATGCACCTAGCTTTGGAGATTTCTTCTTCTTGAAGCAAGAAAGCAAACTTCAAGACAGTTGGAGAAATGAACTCCACCAATGATCCTCAATGCTTTAGACAGTTGAGAAATGATATATGTGAGGTGTTTGAGTGATTAGAACATCAAGGAAATGTCTAGAACAAGTTTTGGCTGATTTTGTGGCTTTTGGTCTAAGTAACTTGGTATGGAAGTTGACTTTTGGAGTGGTGAGATTTTTGAGTGGTCTAAGGTCTTGGACACCTTCTATATCATACTTAGAGATTGTGTTGATGATTGTTGGGGTGTTTGAATGTGGAGAAATGGTTTTGGCAGCTGGACTGTCAAGACAGATTTTTCATGGTTTTGTGATTTGGTGATTTTGGTGAAAATAAATCAAAGAGTGAAAGAGCAAAGGCTTGAGCTTTCTCTAGTTTGTAGAGTAGATATTGTGTGTAGAATGAGGTGGTGAGGGCTCCCTTTTATAGGCAAATGCAGAGAGGGGCAGATTTGGAGATTTCTTCATGTGAAAGAACGATTAGCTTTTTTAAATCAAACTTCCACAAAGGGGTTTTCTTGGCAGATAGGTAAGCCCAATAGTCAAGCAAAATGATGATTTTGAAAGGGCTAATGCAGGCTAGAGGGCATAGCTTGATGGTTGTGGCAGATTTCACTTTACACCTCTTGCTTGGTTTAATCATTTTTAAATGCAAGTTGCAAGGCAACTTGCAAGCTTGGAGAATTCACCTCTTCTGCATAATCTTCTCATTTATATGCTTCATAATCTCTACATATCATAAATAATATCATCCAAGGGATGAGATTGGCCAGTTTGATCAAAGGAATAACTTTTGAACTTTGGACAATGTGGGACTAAAGTGTGAAATCACCAACTTGCCATAATCATAACTTTCAGCTCACAACTCCTTTTGAGATGTGCTAGTACTTTTTAGAAAGCCCTCAAATAGATCTAAAACATTCATGTTTTCATTAGTTTCAATTTCCCAAAGGAACTTGGCCAAAAAGTCTCTCAAAGTTGCTAAAAAATGAACTTAAAAGTGAAATTTCTCGAAGTCTTTTTCCCTTCTTGACATGAATTTGATCATAACTCCAAATCTATGCATTTTCTGATCATGGACCACTTAGGGACTTTTGTAGTATTTGTCAAGAGCTTTCAAAGGAGCCTTGAAACACTTCATTTGGATGTGTTGTTAAGGAGTTATGGTTTAGCCCGTTTCAAAACCCTAATTTCCCGATTTTTCGATTACTCCTTCATCCTTGATCCAATGGTCATGAAAATTGATAGGCATGTGCAATATGATATAAGGAACATTTTTTATTCACACTTTGAAGTCCAATTCCTTAAATTTGAAGAGTTGACTTTTTGGTCAACCGTACGATCGATTGGTGACTACCGAGTCGTCTGTTGATACTCTGGACCTCCTGAGACCTTGAAACTTCTTGAATGGACTTTATTAAGCTATATGAACTTCATGGATCATAATCCCACCATTAAAACACCTTCCAACATCAAAGTCAAACTACAGTTGACTTTTACTAGTCAAAACCCTAATCGGGTGCCCTGAAATACACTGTTCTTGATTCTGGGGTAACAACCTCAAATTGGATTCTCAATTGACATCATATGATACCCTTGATCTTGTTTCATGATTGAATTAGCCTAAAACTATGATTGATCACAAACCCTGAAGCTTTGATTTGACTGTACAAAAAACCCTGATTTATTTGTAACTTGACAAAGACAAACTTGCACTGGGTTAGGGTTAGATAATTTATGATAATGCTCCTAAAATGATAATGAGAATCTAAGGGGTCAAAATTTGGGGTGCAACAGTTTCTCCTATTTAAATATCTTCGCTAGATGGAACTGAGAGATGACAATCCTCGTAGAATCGTAGTGAAAGGTATTTAAATACAGAAAACCAAAAATTTTGTCCCCTAGATCCGATGATATGCAAAAGGATAGGTCATTACATGCCATGAACTCTAAACGATGCCTTATGATTCTTTAGATGCAAAACATATTCAGAAGACAGAAAAACAAAACAACGAGTAACTACTCATGGGACCTGATTATGGTAGACTCGACACTGGGGAAAACTGAGGTATAACAATCAATAGTTCCAACATGACTAGTGATAACTGAGAGGAAAATTTCACATGAGGATGCAAGAATTCCAATGAAGATGACAATCTCACTGGGGAAGAGCAAACACTCCACTGGGGAGAGGGATAGATTTCCACCGGGGAAAAGAGCGACTTTCTACTGGGAAAGTGAAGAACTAGAAACACGAACCTCACTGGGGATGATCAGATGAGGAACTTCCTATAGTGAAGAGTTCAAACGGGATCTTCAGTAATGGACTAGAAACAAAGACCAAACACTGGGGATACTAGTAACGACTAGATCTCTGAGACTTGTCTGGGGAAAAAAGGTTTCACTGGGGGGTAATGATGTCACCCAGTTTTAACAACTGGTTCAGGCTGTGCTAGTAACCACTAGACTTTTCCGTAGGTAATGGTAACAACCAACCTGAGATAATAACAAATGAGATTTCTCAAACCCAATCGGTAACACGTAAGATTTCGACTAGGGAAATTGGTGACGACCAAATCCGGGTATCAATGATTTCAAGTATTGCCAGTTACGACTAGAATTTAAAGAACAAGGTGACGACCAGATCAGGGTATACTAACACATGTGGTTATGAGAATGCCAGCAAGCTACTAGGCTTTAGCTGGGGAGGTTGGTAACGACCAAACCAAAAGATACCAATAACGATTGGATTCCAAGTGACGCCAGTTACGACTGGACTTTCATGGGGAAGGTTGGTAACGACCAACAAGATATTTATGCCAAATGGGACTTCAGACATCTGCCAGTTACAACTGGAAAATCAACTAATAACGACCAGACTTCATAGGGGATTTGCTAGTGACGAATAGACTTCAGGGGAAAAAGGTTGGAAACGACCGAACCAAAAGGTAACAACAGGTGAAGTTAAGACAATGCCAGTTACGACTGGACTTTAAAGGAAAATATGGTGACGACCAAAAGAAAACCAATAACGATTGGATTTTGAACATTACCAGTTACAATTGGACTTCGAAGGAGAAGGTGGTAATGACCTAATCAAAAGACACCGACGAGTGGAGTTAAGATAATGCCAGTTATGACTGGTCTTAAAAGGAAAATATGGTGACGACCAAAAGAATACCAATAACGATTGGCTTCTAAAACAATTCCAGTTACAACTGGACTTTAGATGGAGATTCACTAGCAGTGAGTTGACATTCACGGGGAATCAACAGATAACACACTGACCCCGAAAGACGAAATGAATCACATTGAACCCAGGCTGAAGGGTGTATGAAGTTTTGAGATTAAGCCCAATCCTAATGGGGGAATCAAGCTTTTAAGCAAGCTAGTCAGAGATGACAAAGTAAATTCAAACAAAATGCTCAGAAATCTTCTACTGGGGACGAGTCCTCATATCATCCTAAGAGGTTCTGAGAGGCAGTCTTCCAACTTGATACTCACACATGACCAAAGGAAATTCAGCCACTCAATCTGCTCCAACTTCACCAGGGAGTGCGATAGGATTGCGTATCAAAGTTTCTGCTACCTGAGGTTTCGGGGAAGTATGATTTTCCTTGATTCTTTTCCATGAGTTGAAGTTTTTACGTTTGTTAATCTTTTCAAGTTTTATTCAATAATTTGACCCTAATGCTTTCAAAATTATTGCTGATCAACGAACAACATTTTGCATAACAAAGAAAATAAAGGACATGGTAAATTTGCAAAAGAAAGAATGGCTCAAAATTGATTTTATTCAGGGATGAAATCTTGCAAATGACAAAATTCCATAGAAATTTTACAAGTGAAAATGGCAAAATGGACATGGTTACATTGAATCCCATGGCCAAACTATCCCTAAAGACTAAGACTCCCCAAAATCCTTGCTTCTGACGAGAGTGGTTGGAGTGAGTTCTTGTAGGATCTTCTGCGGTAGTGACAACTCATCTGATGCAGTGAAACACCTTTGTCCCTAATTTTTGCCTGGATCGCCCTCTCGGGTTTTCAATCCACAGGGACGCTCATTTTTTCCTAAGCCGCCCTTTCGGGTTTTCAACTTAGTGTTAGCTCCCAAATTCGACACTGCCTTGGGTTGCTAAAACATTAAGACATAATTAATGTCTAAGTAAAATGAAGCAAAGAGGTTTCGACAGCCACTAAGGAATTTTCTAAAGTTGAACGGTTGAAATAACTTAGAAAAATTAAGAAACCTAAAGTTATGAGCATTTCGACCGTGTCAGAGGTCATTCGACCGAAATTCCGCAAATGGCATTGCTACGTCGTTTTGAAATTCAAAAATTGGAGGGAGGAGTTTTGGTTCATAAGACACGTGACGAATTCTAGAGCAGGAGGTTACATGCAAATGACACTTGTTAGATCGAGGAGATACTAGGAAGTTATTAGCGGTTAATTATTAGCATTATAAATAGGGATTTGTTAGGCAGATTTCTGGTGTGTTTTACCATTTGTACAAAGTAACTCCAATCAAATTTACTCAAAGTACCCGAGTGTGAGAAAAGAGTATTTTCACGGAGAATGTACGTTATGTAAAATCACCAACTTTTCAATAAAGTCTTTTACAATTTCAGCAACATTTACATTCCCTCTGTCGAACCACTTGTGCAAGTGTTACATTTTGCCTTTTACCTTTCCTGCATCTTTTACTCCAATTCCTTCTTCCCTTTAAACTTTTTACCCTTTTCGAGCAGCCTTTTTACAAATATTTTACAGCGTTTCTTTAAGTTTATGCACTTTAAAATACCCAGTCAAAGTCTTTTTCATTACAAGCACATTTACCAATTCGTTATCACCAGTACTTTAAATTTAATTCTAAATGTAGAATACTTTAGCACATGTCCTAGGATCAATCTGATCGATCCTGTGAGTCACCAAAGTCAAATTTGGAAGATCAGCAGTTGTTTTCCGATTTTCAAGGGAAACAAAATGGCACACCTGGTGGGACAGTGCTAAATATCCCCGCGATTTAGAATTAAAGAGTTCTCATTTACAAGTCTTAATAATCTTCGTAGAAAGTACATTATATGTTACTAAGAGGTGGTAGAATTACCGCTGCTAACAAAGAAAGACGAACAATCCTTAGGAATATGGCAACGAAAACGAACAAGCCAAACAATCCTAACCCACAAGTCCAAGGTTTTGGCGAAGGAACCAGTAACAACATGGTCCCACAGCCTATACCATCGACAGGAGAGCAAGTAGCGCCTCCGGTAAGGTCAGAACAAACCGTCGCCTCAGTAGGATTTGGGACAACGATAGTTAGGCCTTACACACAACCTGTATTGGAGTATATTGGTCCACCAGTGTCGAATTCCCAAACTCCAATAGCAGGACCATCAGTGTCAAGGCAGTTTTCCCCTCTTGGTCTTTCGCAGTTGCCAAGGAATCCCCCGTATGGGATGTCAACGACTGTAATACAGGGGCTGCAAAATGCGCCCCGAATATTTTCTGAAAACACAATGGCGTCACCTTTGCAAGGATCAGGACCTGGTTCAAACATTGGTCGAAACCCTCAGAGTTTAAGTCTAGGATACTCGACTCAAGGTCCCAATTTAACCAATACGTCTGTTGCCTGTTTGAGGCAGCAGATGGATGAGAGTAACTTACAGATGGTTCAAACCCTCTCCCAGACTATGGGCGAGATCTTTCAGCCATTAATTCGAGACACAACTCACGCTAACCACCAACTGGCGACACAGTTAACACGCTTGACTGAATTTATAGGGGTACCTCCGTTAGAAAGAAACCAAGCCCTTGTGGAGAATATTCCACAACAAATTCAAAGAGTGGCGCCAGAAGCCAATTTAGAGAACCAAGGAGGAATAGGCCCTTATGTTGTCGAAACTCCCAGAGTCCAGGTCGAGAGAAACCCAAAAATAGTTATGGTGAATCGAAACCAGGATGCAGACAGTGTGGTCTAGCAAGTAAGACGCAACAACCTCGCGGTCGAAAACAATTTGGCTACGATGGTAGAAAGAATCATGACTCGAAATGGCCTAAACACTGGGTTTACTAGGCCAAATTATACTTCACCAATAGTCGACTACATCCTTCGAGCGAAATTACCCCTAGGACTAAGGTGCCTAAGTTCACTAAGTTTTCAGGGGACACAACGGAGTCCACCGTCAAACACGTAACACACTATATAATTGAGGCTGGGGAGATAGCCAATGACGAAAGCCTTAGGATAAAATGCTTCCCAAGTTCTCTTACAAAGAACGCCTTCACGTGGTTTACCACTTTACCACCAAGTACAATATGTAACCGGACGCAGTTAGAACGACTCTTCCATGAACAGTTTTACATGGGCCAGACGAAGATTAGTTTGAAAGAGTTGGCCAGTGTAAAACATAAGTTTTCAGAGCGAATCGAAGAATACCTCAATAGGTTTCGACTACTCAAGGCAAGGTGTTTCACACAAGTGCCTGAACATGAGTTGGTCAAAATGGCAGCAGGAGGTTTAGATTACTCTATTAGGAAGAAATTAGATACGCAGTATCTGAGAGATATGGCCCAGTTGGCCGACAGAGTCCGACAGCTAGAAAGGCTGAAAGACGAAAAGTCAAGATTTAACAAAGGCAAGAAAGTAGCTTTTGTCGACTCAACGAAAGTAGCGAAGGGGCTTGCGAAGAGTCCCCCTACTTCGAGGAGAAAGAAGTCGATCTTGCTGAATTAAAACAGGGTCCTCCATATTCCTGTCGAGTACTGACCCCTCCTCAAGGAAAGGGCTTTGTCGAATCAGAAAAGAACGACAGGTTCCCTAAGAAAACTTACACCTTTGACATCATGAAATGTGATGAAATCTTCAATTTGCTAGTAAAAGATGAGCAGATGATAGTGCCGCCTGGTGCTAAAACACCGCCCTTAGAGCAGCGAAAAAAGAGAGGTTTTTGTAAGTACCATAATTTTCTGGGTCATAAAACATCTCAATGTTTTCTTTTCAGGGATCTCGTCCAGAATGCGATACAGGAGGGACGCTTGAAATTTGGAGATAAGGCAAAGGGCCAGATGAAGGTGGATGCTGATCCGCTGCAATTGACTGATGCTCTTTATGCTGAACCTATGGAAGCAAACATGATAGATGCTATTGAGGGCATCGAGTTTTCTGTTAACATGATGGAGGTTACTGAGGACCTCATTTCAGCACCAGTGATTGCGAAATGCGTCATGGGTTTCGGTTTGGACGATACGGCAGTCACAGTAGAGGAGAATACTGGTCGAAACGATACAAGTCAAGTCTAAGGGTTCAAAATCATCCAAGTTACGCCATAGTAACCAAGGAAACAGCTGACCATTTCGTTAGAATGGACCAGGCCACTGAGGGCTTGGAAAGAATGGAGCTAGGTGGGACGGTCGAAGTCAATATGGTCGACATTAACCCATCAGAGACCATGGAAGAGAAAGAATCAAAACACCATGAGGGATGTAGCAGGTTAGCATACCCAAAGACAGAAGAGTCAATCGTTGGTTTTTTACATCGGTGCAAAGACAATGGATCGAGCGTGATGTTGTGCCCCAAGTGCAGCGCCATTTTCGATAGAAAAGCAGCAGAGAAGCTAGAGGGAGAACGTCGACGTCGTCTGAACAGAGGTGGCCATGGTTTTGATCAACGAAAGAGCTACCACAGGAGGACAGAAGACCAACGATCTGAACCTCGAATCAGGCCACCAAGTGCTAGGCCCGCCAGTTTCAAACCTGTTGTCGATTCTGCTGATGGAAAGTGGAGGAAGCGTAATGAAGAGAGGGCGCAAGGGTAGAAAAGGTGGAAGAGCTTCGAAGTGAATCGAGGGTCTTCGGTCTCCTACAGCAAGGAGTATCAATCCTCAAAAACAACGCACATATCTGAAAACTATAAGGGTAAGAATCCTATGACTAGATCTCAATGGAGGAGAGAGCAAACAAGAAGAAAGGCTCTCAGAGAAGAGATGGAGAAAAATCAGTCGAAGAATAGTTCAAACCCCCCCGGAAAAGAAGAACAGCAGTCGAAGATAGCGGAAAAGTTACCAGTTGGGCGAAGGCTGTTTTCGCCTAAACAAGACAGACCAACGGAAGGGGACGAAGACATGACAGATAACTTTGACTCCAATGATTCTTTTGACCTGGTGGTTAACGTGGTGTCGGTGATGCCCCGGGAGTTCAATAGGGTGTCAGAGGCCGAAGAACCAGGCGCAGACGCTGAGTGGGAAATGGCAGCACATAAACCTGTATGCTATTACGTGATGAACAACGACTGTGTCGAAGAGCAAAACGCCTTTTTCGAACGGCCCACTGAAGAAATGAGGACCCACCTGAAACCGCTGTATATTACAACAAAAGTGGAGAACATCCCCATCAACAAAATACTGGTGGATTGTGGCGCTACAGTAAACCTGATGCCACATTCTTTGCTGACCAAAATAGGAAAGCATGACGCTGATACAAAGCCACATAATATGGTCTTGTCGAATTATGAAGGAAAAGTAGGAACCACCAGGGGTGTGATTCAGGTGGACGTAACCGTCGGAACAATTACAAGACCAACGGTATTCATGGTGGTCGAAACCACAACCAACTACAATTTATTGCTTGGCCGAGAATGGATACATGGCATTGGAGCAGTGCCATCATCGATGCATCAAAGGATTTCCATCTGGAGGCCGGATGGCATAATCGAAAATATTGAAGCTGATCAAGGATACTTCAGGGTGCCAAGAAGGCAAATATATCATTTCCAATTCGACAAGCACTTGGCCAGCATAGGCCCTTGTGCTCCAGCGGACTTTGAGTTTGCACCAAATGACGACGTGTACTACTCACTATACCTCCACCCTGTCGACGGATTTCGTTGGGATAGGGAAATACCTGGGGAAAGACTCCAATACCTGGGGGCAGCCCCAGTTGACCCCACGGGGGTGGGGCAGTGAATTTGATGACTGAAGCAGCGGTGCTGCGAAGAATTTCCGCCTATGTGGCTGAAACCAAATTACAAACGGCCGCAATGGCCGCCCATGACAAAATGGCTGAAGAAGCCACCAAAATATAGCGGGAGAGCCAGAGGCTCGACGCCATCTATGATGACGAACCTCTGGGGTTCGAAAGAGATCCTTTGGGGAACGAAATCAAAATGCTCGCACAGGATCCATTGGAGGAAATTGATTTAGGAGAGGGTCCAACCAGGAGGCCAATGTACGTTAGTGCTAACCTCGACCCTCAACTGAAGATCGAAGTCATCCAGTTGCTCCGGGAGTATAAGGATTGTTTCGCCTAGGACTATGACGAAATGCCTGGGTTGCAAAGAGATTTGGTGGAACATAAACTACCAATAAAACCTGGAAAGAAGCCCGTCAAACATGGCCCAAGGCGTTTTGCTCCAGAGGTCATGTCGAAGATCAAGGAGGAAATCGAATGGCTCCTTCGTTGCAGATTCATTCGCACAGCGAGGTATGTCGAATGGCTGGCCAACATTGTCCCAATTATCAAGAAGAACGGGTCCCTAAGAGTGTGCATTGATTTCAGAGATTTGAATTCAGCCACTCCCAAAGACGAATATTCGATGCCAGTGGCAGAAATGTTAGTTGATTCAGCCGCTGGCCATGAATACCTTAGTATGTTGGATGGTTATTCTGGATATAACCAGATTTTTATCGCGGAAGATGACGTTCCCAAAACAGCGTTTCGTTGTCCAGGGGACTTAGGCACTTACGAATGGGTAGTAATGCCATTTGGCCTAAAGAACGTTGGGGCAACGTACCAGCGAGCAATGAATTCTATATTCCATGATTTCATCGAATATTTTATGCAAATATACATTGACGATATTGTGGTGAAATCTGTTTCAGGAAAAAGCCATCTGGATCATCTGCGAAAATTGTTCGCCAGAATGAGGAAGTTCGGCCTCAAAATGAATCCGTTGAAGTGCGCGTTTTGTGTACAGGCGGGAGACTTCTTGGGTTTCGTTGTCCATAAGAAGGGAATCGAAATCAACCAGAATAAGACGAAGGCTATCTTAGAAACAAAAGCGTCGTCGAACAAAAAGGAGTTGCAATCGCTGCTAGGGAAAATTAACTTTCTAAGGAGGTTCATCTCTAACTTAAGCGGCAAGACGCAAGCCTTCTCACCTTTGCTTCGAATTACTAGGGACAGATTCGAGTGGGGCAAAGAGCAGCAGGAAGCCTTCGACAAAATCAAGGATTACTTGGCTCACCCCCAGTCCTTTCGCCTCCGTGTAGAAGCAGGAGCATGCGATTGTACATAGCAGCGTCAGATAGAACTTTAGGGAGCATGTTGGCTCAGGAGGATGAGAATGGCGCCGAAAGGGCTATTTACTACCTTAGTAGAGTTTTAAATGACGCAGAAACTAGATATAGTGAAATCGAAAAGCTATGTCTATGTTTATATTTCTCATGTACAAAGTTAAAGCAATATATTAAACCAGTAGATGTCTGTGTTTCTTCGCACTTTGATGTTATTAAACACATGTTATCAAAACCGATTTTGCACAGTCGAATTGGAAAATGGGCACTGGCATTGACAGAATATTCTTTAACTTATAGACCGCTAAAAGCAGTCAAAGGGCAAATAGTGGTAGACTTTATCGTCGACCACTCTATAAGCGAGAATGCCCTGAATATAGTTGAAGTGGAACCATGGAAATTATACTTCGATGGCTCTAGCCACAAACATGGCACGGGTATTGGTCTGATGATTATTTCGCCAGATAAAATTCCAACAAAATTCAAGTATAAAGTCGAGGGGTTGTGTTCCAACAACGAGGCTGAATATGAAGCTTTAATAGCTGGACTTGAAATTTTGTTAGAATTGGGGGCAACCCAGGTCGAAATAATGGGCGATTCGGAATTAGTGATAAAACAGTTGACAAAAGAGTACAAATGCGTTAAAGAAAATCTCATCATGTACTTCGTAGTGGCCAATAGGCTGCTTAAAAAATTCAAAGCATCAACTATTCGACATATACCGAGAATACAGAACCAAGTGGCCAACAATCTAGCACGGATTGCCTCGGGATATAGGGTCTTGAAGGAAGACTTGCAGGAAGTAATCGAAGCTAGAGGAAAGGTAGTATCGGTTGGGTTGAAGCCATCAGACTTAGAGGCTACAAAGTTTGGATATATGGATGAAGAGACTTTCGAAGTCTTTACCATCGGAGAATTGTTGGACAATGACTGGAGAAAGCCTTTAGTCGAATATCTCCAGAATCTGTCAATAGCCTCAGATCGAAAGATAAAATATCAAGCGCTGAATTATGTCTTGATGGGCAACGAATTGTTCAAAAAGACCCCTAAAGGAGTTTTGCTGAAATGCCTGAGTGAATCAGAGGCATACTTGGCTTTGTCAACAGTCCACAATGGGGCATGTGGTGCACACCAAGTTGGCCATAAAATGAAATGGTTGTTATTTCGACAAGGTTTGTACTGGCCTACAATGCTAAAGGATTGCATCGAGTTCGCCAAGGGGTGCCAGGAGTGTCAAGTTCATGCGAGCATACAACACGTCCCAGCAAGCGAATTACATTCCATAATTAAACCATGACCGTTTAGAGGCTGGGCTTTGGATCTGATTGGAGAAATTCGACCAGCATCCTCAAAAAACCAAAAGTATATCTTAGTGGGGATAAATTACTTTACCAAGTGGATCGAAGCAGTGCCTTTACCTAAAGTGGATCAGGAAGATGTGATTGAATTCATTCAGAAAAATATCATCTTTAGGTTTGGACTGCCTGAGACGATAACAATGGATCAAGGGTCGATCCTCACGGGTAGAAAGATGCAGGATTTCGCCAGAGAGATGGGGTTCAAACTCTTAACTTCGACCCCTTATTATGCGCAGGCTAACGGGCAAGTCGAGGCAGCAAATAAAATGGTCATTGACATGATAAAGAAGCAAGTAGGAACCAAGCCAAAGAATTGGCACAAAGTGTTGGATCAGGTTCTATGGGCATGTCGAACGTCACCCAAAGAGGCAACCAACGCCACCCCATATCGTTTGACCTTTGGTCACGATGCAGTGTTGCCAGTCGAAATCCACATACAGTCGATTAGGGTTCAAAGGCAACACGAAATTCCTAGAGAAGTCTATTGGGATATGATGCTCGATGAGGTCATAGACTTAGACGAAGAGAGATTGAAAGCTCTAGAATTGTTGAGAAGGCAGAAAAAGAGAGTGGAAAAGTCATACAATAAGAAGGTTAAAGCAAAAACCTTTTTAGTTGGAGACTTAGTTTGGAGAGTCATTTTGCCTATGGATCGAAAGTCCAAGACGCTGGGTAAATGGTACCCAAAGTGGGAGGGACCCTTCCAAGTGTCGAAGGTTTTCTTTAATGGAGCCTATGAAGTGGAAGAATTGGGCGAAGATAGGAGGATATTAAAAGTAAATGGTAAGTACTTGAAAAAGTACAGGCCTATGCTGCAAGAAGTTAAAATAACAACAGAATAACAGAAAGTATAAAGCAAAGCCACAAATGGTATTAATATTTGCCAAAATGGCGCGATAAGTTACAATAACAAAAATGGCTTCAAAGGCCAGCAAAATATGGTCTATTACAATATGTCAGTAAATCAGAAAGGAAGACTGGCCTTCATTCTAAGGTAGCTCGCCTTCTGAGACTCGATATGTTGTTGGCACGAGGCCCTTTCATCAGTTAATCTGGAAACTTCTTCTTCTAAGCTTCGAGCCTCTTCTGCAAAAGTGATAGCATGTTCGAGTTCAGCAGCAAGGGCCGAATCGTCTTTGGAAGACAGTTGAGAAATCTTCTTTTCTTCATTCTTGATCTTGCCCTGAAGTTTCTTGATCTTGCGTTTCCAATAGACGATATTTTCCTTGCTGGAAGCAATCTCTAGTTGGTCTCTCTTTTTCTCTTCCTCTAGCTCTTCGATCCTTTGTTCCGATTCCGCTGCACTTGTCCAGGCAGCTGCTTCACAACCAGATTTCGTCGAAATGTCACTTTCGAGGCGGGGCAGCAACGTGAGGTCTTTGTAGACTTGATCTATCAAAATTCCCACCTCTCGAATGACGTTAGTAGCTTCAAGGGATATGGAGTCAAGTTTCACCTGTTGAAGAAGCATTTTCAAAGATAGATGGGTGACGGAATCCATCTTCAGCAACATGAAAAGGTCTCCTTTAAAGATTTTGGCTTTGAACTTCGCCAAAATATCATCTGAAGGTTTGCTAGAGACCTGGCCCTCAGAAGTCGAAGTACTCCGAGTTTTGCTAGAAGAACTGCCTCGACTGCACAACAGTAGTTGGACGTATCGACGAGGATCGCTTCCTTTTAGCGCAACCATTTCTTCCTTAGAGAGGATCGTTCCGCTCTGAAGAGGCATTGCCTGTGGCACCTCGAGGGGAGTAACTTTGGTAGAATCAATGCAAGCAGGCTCATCAGACTTTCCCTTTGTAATTATTTCCTTTCTACAGGGGCAGCTTTTGTGGGGTCTTGAGCCAAGGTAGCCTCTTTCTCCTCATCATCTGACTCACCTAGCTCAGACTGGTGCATGGCTTCTTCTTCGCATGCGTTAGCTTCATCCGCATCAACATCGTCAGTAGCGGGTTTTGTGTGAACAAGAGGGGAACTTGTTGTGGTGGCAGGGTTGGTGTCCTCAGGTTTGGGGTTTTCACCTTCATCTGCCACGACTATTGTCTCAGGAGCTCCCTTTTCCTCGTGGTCGAACCCATCAGTTTGTGATTGTTGGGTAGTAGTTTTTAGGGGCGAAGGGGCTGCATAAAATTTAGGTTTGTTAATTTCACCAAGAGAAATCACACCAGAGCCCAAATCAGATGTAGGAATATAAGTGGGTTCACCTTGGTTGTTCAATGGATAAATAGGCAAGGGAGACGGCTGCATCGAAGGTTTGGAAGCCTCAGTAGTAGTCTGCAGTTGGGAAAATAAACCTCATGATACGCGAGATGAAAGAAACAAGAGCTTGATATAGAAAGGTCAGAGATTCTTTCACAATACCTTCGTGGCTTCCTCAGCCGGACTAGAGTTATCACTCTCTATGGGAATGGCAGAAGGATTTGGATCATTTGTTGTGAGAGCTTTGACAGGAGATTCAGGAGGCGTGTTCTGTTTTTGTATCTTGGTGGGAGATGGAGGAGATTCGACGCTCTCTAGCCCATGAGTTACCCTTCGTTTTCTTTTTAGGGGAACATCTTCACGAGGGGATTCATCATCGTCGGAGTCTATGATGACTTGGGCTGCAACTTTTCTTCTTTTTTGAGGAGTTGGAGGTTTGCGGCCAACCTGGGAAGATCGAAGTGATCAGCAAAATATAGAAAAGCTTAAGGTGAATAAGAGCATGTAAGAATTTACCTTTGAACTTTCGGCCTTTCCTTCTGTTTTATTTGTCGGAGCGTTTCTTTTGGGAGCAGCTGCGAATAAGTAAATATAGAAGATATAGGTTACTAATGTTGAAGCTTTGTGAGAGGAAGCCAAATCGAAGGGAGATGACCTTCAAGGATTTCGGTCTCGACGTGAACATCTCCGATACTGATATGAAGGTGCCCTTTAAAGGTATCAAGTGTATGTTTAGTCGGAACCACCCGCTGTGCTTTAGGCTTCGACTGCTGTCGAAGTATATTTATACTATCCTCACAGATAAACCAGTCTGGAAATGGAGGGGCAAGAGCCACGCCAAAATCAGCGGTTGGTAATCGAGGGGTCTTTGGGGGAAAGAGTTTAAAAGCAACCTCATATCGTCTATCATAAGGGATAAATGAGGGGATTTTCAGTTTCTCCATTCGTTTAGAAATTTTTTCTTTTAAAGTGATAGCAGCCTCGCGGACGGTTCGACTAACATCATTTGGTCGATAGGCAGTTTCGAAGTACTTTTGGAAAGCTTGTATCTCTTTGATATGAGTAGACGTACCTTTCTTGACTTTTTCCTGCACATCAATAAAAGCCTGGTCAATCAAGCATGAAAAACTCGAAACATCAAGAAAGTTATTGGAGTAATGATTGGTCCACCAGTTGTAAAAGTCTGGGGTACAAAGGTGAGAGGGTTCAAAATAAATTGGAGTAAAATGGGACTTATGGGCGTAACGGGCCATTTGAGTCGAACACTCAAAAGGGTTGAAGCTGGTAGAGAGAAGAATAACATGAGACTTCTTATCATACAAGCACCTAGGCAATGATTGAATTAACCCAAATTGCCTCGACACCAAGTTGGGTTGATAAGCGACTAATATTGCTTGTCCTCTGACAAGGTTGAGCTTATGAACTATCAAGCGTGGCGTCAAGAATCTCTCCCATATCAGGTTTGATTCTGCTTCTTGTTTTTGTGAAACTGGAGGAAATGACCTGGTCAACCATTCAGGGCCATACAACCTATGAGCAAAAGGGGCCATCCTGGGAGTGAATTCATGCCTTTTTGCAAACAAGTGGATGAAGCTGGTAAGATTGGCATGAAGGCTTCGACCCTCTTCATTTGGTGTCAACTGAACCAAGCGTGGCCATTCGACCCGACGTTCAGATACCTGGGCTTCGTCGACCTCTCCTTTAAAGGGAAGGATGTGTTCGAAGGTAGCGTTCAACCATAGTTGAAGCAACCAAAATGGCCCCGCCATTATAAGAGCGCCATGGGTTTTTGGATCCCTTAGTTTATCAGCGCCTTCTCCCAAAGCCTCATACAGGCTGGCTAGTATCATCTCACTAAGGCATATGTCCCTTTTAAGGTGTAACTGATTTGCCAGGGTCAGGTACTTCCTCGCCACCTGCAAGGACTTTGTGCAAAAAATGCAACGAGACAACCACATAGCCAAAAAGGCTATGTGCTCCTCGTCTTCAACTACGTCGGTGTCTTTCTTATGATAATGATTTATGAAGGGTGTGTAAGTATGTTTCGTACTACCAAAACCTATGATGTCCCGTGCATCAATTTCAGGATTATAAGCCAATCCACATGGTCTTAATCCAACGATAGCAGCCATGTCGAAGAGCGTGGGAGTCACCATTCCACAGGGAAGATGGAAGGTATGGTGAGTGTTGTCCTAGAAATACAAAGAGGAGGCCAGCATTAACGGACAGTAAGGTGGTCCAACCTTCGACAGCATGATTAGGTCATAAATACCTATTTCTTTCCAATGATGTGCCTTCGCTTTCTCTATTTTCGCCAACCAGTTAAGGTAAAGTTCAGAATCTTTGAAGTACGGTGTAGCTCTAAAGAGTCTTTCCCCATCATGTAAATATTTAAGGTCCACATTGAAGAGAGAAAGGTCATCTGGGTTATCAGAAGGGATTTTGCTAGAATCTTTTTGCCCTAAGGGTTTGGTTTTTCGATAGGAAGGGAAAAAGTCACTCAAGGTGGAATAATCAAGGTCTGGGGTGACAATGGGCCAGACATGGCTAAAGTTTTTCCAGCCACATCAACGGGGATGATTACCTGAGATTCGTAGATGTGTCGTTTCTCTTCTGCTAACGGTTCCCTGATGAGCTGTTGGTTCTTCGTGATTTTTGGTTCGCTCAAAGTAGCGAAAGGTGGCAATGCAGATGAAGAAGATGGTCTCCTAGTTTGAGTTTTTTTCTGTTGTTCAACCATGATTGAAATTTTTCAGAGAGAAAGGAGATTTTTCTGGTGTTTAAAAAAGGGGTTTCTTCAGCAAAGGGGAGAAGAGTAAATGGTGGTAAAGAGTAGAAAGTCTTATGAAAAAAATTTTTTGGTGATTTTATAAGGGTTCAGAAAATTAAGAATTTTTACGTGGGTGAAGTTAGTGGGCCACGTGTGCCACCTAGTGGAAGAAGTAAGGGGCGGTTGTAACCTATACCTCTAGGTGCTAAAAGGGTGATGATGTTTTCTGAATTTTTGTGACTTCCAAGAAACCTGCCATGATGATGATGACGTCAGAAGCGTGCAAAGTGGCGCGGTTTTTAATATAAACATTTCTCTTTCTTCTGTTTTATCTTCCAAAGGATAAGAGGTAAACCAAAGGGTCTGATAGTATCGAAAAGATGGTGTCGAATGGGATACTATCAAAAAATGTCCTTTTCCTGCAATAAGGTCGAAAAGAACATTCTTTGGGGGCAATTTGTTAGCTCCCAAATTCGACACTGCCTTGGGTTGCTAAAACATTAAGACATAATTAATGTCTAAGTAAAATGAAGCAAAGAGGTTTCGACAACCTCTAAGGAATTTTCTAAAGTTGAACGGTTGAAATAACTTAGAAAAATTAAGAAACCTAAAGTTATGAGCATTTCGACCGTGTCAGAGGTCATTCGACTGAAATTCCGCAAATGGCATTGCTACGTCGTTTTGAAATTCAAAAATTGGAAGGAGGAGTTTTGGTTCATAAGACACGTGGCGAATTCTAGAGCAGGAGGTTACATGCAAATGACACTTGTTAGATCGAGGAGATACTAGAAAGTTATTAGAGGTTAATTATTAGCATTATAAATAGGGATTTGTTAGGCAGATTTCTGGTGTGTTTTACCATTTGTACAAAGTAACTCCAATCAAATTTACTCAAAGTACCAGAGTGTGAGAAAAGAGTATTTTCACGGAGAATGTACGTTATGTAAAATCACCAACTTTTTAATAAATTCTTTTACAATTTCAGCAACATTTACATTCCCTCTGTCGAACCACTTGTGCAAGTGTTACATTTTGCCTTTTACCTTTCCTACATCTCTTACTCCAATTCCTTCTTCCCTTTAAACTTTTTACCCTTTTCGAGCATCCTTTTTACAAATCTTTTATAGTGTTTCTTTAAGTTTATGCACTTTAAAATACCCAGTCAAAGTCTTTTTCATTACAAGCACATTTACCAATTCGTTATCACCAGTACTTTAAATTTAATTCTAAACGTAGAATACTTTAGCACATGTCCTAGGATCAATCTGATCGATCCTGTGAGTCACCAAAGTCAAATTTGGAATATCAGCGGTTGTTTTCCGATTTTCAAGGGAAACACTTAGCGAGCTCTTATTTTGCTTTTTCTTTTTCTTTTTCTCTTTTCTTTTCTTTTTTCCCAACCCTAACTTTTACATAAGCCGTTCTTTTGAGTTTTCGACTTATCGGGCTCTTTTAGGCGTAATATTTTTGTACTACATCAGAGTTTACTGGATGAGTAAGCTGCTCTCCATCCATGGTAGTGAGAATCAACGAGCCTCCTGAGAAGACTGTTTTCACAACAAATGGGCCGTCATAGTTAGGCATCCACTTTCCCCGTGCATCTTTATGAACTGGTAAAATCTTTTTGAGTACAAGTTCCCCTTCTCGGAACTCTCGGACATGAACTTTCTTGTCAAAAGCCTTCTTGATCCTTTTCTGATATAACTGACCATGACACATTGCAGACATGCGCTTCTCGTCGATAAGATTCATCTGATCCAACCTTTCTCTCACCCATTCTGCTTCTTCAAGCTTGGTTTCCATTATGACTCTCAAAGAAGGTATCTCGACCTCAATAGGAAGTACCGCATCCATTCCATATACCAAAGAAAAAGGGGTTTCCCCTGTTGAAGTGCGGACGGACGTTTTGTACCCATGCAAGGCAAATGGTAGCATCTCATGCCAGTCTTTGTAAGTTTTTACCATCTTTTGCAAAATCTTTTTGATGTTTTTATTTGCAGCTTCTACAGCTCCATTCATCTTAGGACGATAAGGAGAAGAATTGTGATGTTCAATTTTGAAGTCATCGCACAACTCTTTCATGACTTTGTTGTTCAAATTGGTACCATTGTCCGTTATGATTCAGCTTGAAATTCTATAACGACAGATAATTTCCTTCTTGATAAAACGGGCCACCACCTGCCGAGTAACATTAGTGTAGGATGCGGCTTCAACCCACTTCGTGAAATAGTCGATAGCAACCAGAATAAATCGGTGTCCGTTAGAAGCTTTTGGCTCAATTGCCCCAATCATATCGATGTCCCACATAGAGAAAGGCTAAGGTGGTGACAACACTTTTAACAATGTCGGTGGTACATGCATCTTGTCCGCATAAATCTGACACTTGTGACATTTCCTGGCATATTGAATACAGTCAGTTTCCAAAGTTAACCAGTAATAACTAGCCCTCAAAATCTTTTTAGACATAGCATATCCATTGGCATGAGTGCCAAATATTCCTTTGTGAACATCTTGCATTAACAATTCTGCTTCTCGTCTGTCGACACATCTAAGCAGGACCATATCATGATTTTGTTTGTAAAGCACATCATTGTTGAGAAAGAACTTGGATGCTAAACGTCTCAGAGTTTTCTTGTCAAGTGACGTAGCATCTTCTGGATACTCCTGTTTGGACAGGTAATTCTTGATGTCGTGGTACCAAGGCTTATTGTCAGTTTCTTCTTCAATCATCTGACAGTAGGCAGGCTCAGTCTTGCGTTCAATTCGGATGAGAGTGGCATCATTGACATCCCTGACTTTCCACATTGAGGCTAACATGGCTAGGGCATCGGCGATGTGATTCTCAGATCTCGGAACATGCTTAAAAGTGATTTCATCAAAATACTCCATCATCTCGACAATGTAGGCTAAATAAGGGATCAAATTCTCATGTCTAGTTTCCCATTCTCCAGTAACTTGATAGATAACCAAAGCTGAATCCCCACTGACTTCAAGAAGTTTGATTTTGAGGTCGATAGCTGCTTCGAGGCCGAGAATGCATGCTTTATATTCGGCGATATTGTTTGTGCAGTCGAAATCTAGCCTGGCTGTGAATGGAGTGTAACCACCTTCCAGACTCATTAAAACGGCGCCTATACCATGCCCACTGTAGTTGGAGGAACCATCAAACATCATTTTCCACCAAAGACTTGTCTGCGGACCTTCATCGAAACTTAGCTCTTCACAATCTTTTACCAACATAATGTCTTCATCTGGGAAATCAAATTTGAGAGACTCATAGTCTTCCACTGGTTGATCTGCAAGATATTCTGACAAAACACTACCCTTGATAGATTTCTAGGCTACATATTGGATGTCGTATTCTGATAAGAACATATGCCATCGGGCGAGCCTTCCAGTCTGAGCAGGCTTCTCAAAAATATACTTTATCTGATCCATTTTTGAAATCAACAAAGTGGTATGACAAATCATGTATTGCCTCAAGCGTCTGGCAGCCCATGCCAAAGCACAACAAGTTTTCTCCAGGAGTGAATATCGACTTTCACAATCAGTAAACTTCTTACTCAAATAATAGATATCATGTTCTTTTCGTCCGGACTCGTCTTGCTGACCTAACACACAACCCATTGAATTCTCAAGCACTGTCAAATAAATGAAGAGAGGTCTTCCCGGAACAGGAGGTATCAAGATCGGAGGTTCTTGTAGGTAGCCCTTAATCTTATCAAATGCTTGCTGAGAATCTGAATTCCAAACAACTGTCTGGTCCTTGCGTAATAATTTGAAGATGGGCTCGCAAGTAGGAGTCATATTGGAAATAAATCTGGATATGTAGTTCAGCCTTCCAAGAAAACCTCTGACTTGCTTCTCAGTCTGCAGAGATGGCATATCTTGAATGGCTCAGACTTTATCTGGATCCACCTCAATCCCTCGGTGACTGACAATGAAACCGAGTAACTACCTGTCGCTACTGCGAAAATCGGCGCCGGCTTGACAGAAGAGTCGCCACCGTGCGTTATTTATCCCACAGGAGGGAAAGGAAACGCTCGAAGTAAACCTTGCAAAAACGGGAAAGGTATGGTCATCGCAACCAAAACCTGGGTTCGGGAGTCGGTTACGCAAGGGGAAGGTATTAGCACCCCTCACGTCCGTCGTACTCGACGGGATCCACGCTTGGTGTTTATAAGGAAAAGGGTGTGTTTATCTATCTACGCTAGTGGTCAGTCTGAAAAGAAAAGAAAAGGACAGGACTCGACAGAACATACGCTGTTTTGGGCCTACGTACTCCCTCGTGCAATGGGAAAGTCAGAGTCAACGTAGTTCGACTACCTACGTCTAAACGGGGGGAAGGTTGCTCGCCAGGATATCGCATCCTGTGCCTACGTACTTCCACACGACATGGAAGATCAGAGAAAACGTAGTTCGGCTTACGCACGACACAAGTTGTTCAAGCGTTTTTTATGAGAAAATTTAGCTTAACCAAGGGTTTTCACAGTCCAGGAGGACAAAAAGGTTTGATGTTTGTTTTCAAGTCTTTTACGGAAGAAATGAATTCACTTATGTTTTATCCCTTATTAAGTGTTTTTCTGTTGTTTTGAGATGAGGAAGGAGACACCCTAAAACTATGGTTGAAAAGGGGAATCTACCTAATGTTATCATGCCTGGTTAACCCGTCTAAGGTCTATCAGAACTCCTCCACAGCAGAGAAGTTAGAGCTCCTAAGGGATCATGGCAAAAGCACTAAACAGCAAACAGGAATCACTGCAAAGTAAAGACATACTGGAAATATGCATGAATGCAACAACCAAGCAAGCAAGGCACAAAGGCCACACACCACAGAGGCAAGGGAGCTCAGCTCTACCAAATACCAGCAAGCAAAGCCACTCAATAACAATCAAGCAGAAGGAGTCAGGCACTCAACTTCTCATGCACACAAAGCCTATTTCTAAGATGCACCTATCTCAGAAATATCTAGATGAACCCCTAAGACTAATGCAGCACAGCACCACACAAGTCAATCAACACACAGAGAAGGAAAGGGCTAACCAGCCTGGCAAATTCCTATCCAAAAGCTTAAGCCAAAACCCTGAGCAGGACCCCTAGACAAAACCATAATCAAACCCCTGAACAAAGCCCCTAATCAAACCCCTGAGCAAAAGCCCTACACAAAACCTTAATCAAATCTCTAAGCAAAGCCCTAAACAAAACTTCAAGCAAAACCCTAAAGCAAACCCCTACACAAGAGAAATCAATCCCAGTCTTCAAGCTTCAAGACAAGCTTACCAAAGAAAGGGAGCTAAGTAGGCAGACTCACAGTGCCTTCCTCAGGAAAGTACTAGGAGGCTTCTACTTAGGAATCATATCCCATGCGGCTCAACAACTGTGAATGGTTTACATTCCTCCTCAGGAGAAACTAAACTCACATGAAGGCTCCAACATCATTGGATACTTAAGAAATCCTACATGAACTAAGGGAACTAAGTGAGCAGACCCATAGTGCCTTCCTCAGGAAAATACTAGGGGGCTTCCACTTAGGAATCATATCCCATGTGGCTCAACAACTGTGAACAGTTTACATTCCTCCTCAGGAGAAACTAAACTCACATGAAGGCTCCAACATAATTGGATACTTAAGAAATCCTACATGAACTAAGGGAACTAAGTGATCAGACCCATAGTGCCTTCCTCAGGAAAATACTAGGGGGCTTCCACTTAGGAATCATATCCCATGTGGCTCAACAACTGTGAACGGTTTACATTCCTCCTCAGGAGAAACTAAACTCACATAAAGGCTCCAACATCATTGGATACTTAAGAAAGAGGTGAGAATAAAGAATGAAAGACATCCATAGTGCCTTCCTCAGGAAAGTACCATGAATTTCCCTCAAACTTCAGGATCTCAAACCTCACAGAAAGAGAGCAAGCTCCTAGACTAGGTCTTCAATCCATGCATCCTTGCAAGCTCCATCAAGTCTTCATCCAGCCTCCATCTTCAAGAAGAAACCCCAGGCCCTCAAACCAAAAGAAACTATCTTCAAAGTTCAACAACAGTTGAACTTCAAAGTCAGAAGCCCTTAAGACTTCTCTTAATCTCAGGCTCAAACAAAAAAATAGCAAAACACTCTCTAAAAATCTACCAAAAATCTATGGGGAACCTACATGCCTCTATGATCCCAAGATCAGATCTCAAAGCCTAAGTCAACTTCTAAGGTAACTAACCAGTCCCTAACATGTGAACAGTCAAGGGTTAACCATCAAGTTAGGGGGTCTCTATTCTCTAACCCTAAAACAGCATCAAACAATTTCTAAAAAATCTAAGAAAATCCTATGGGGAGCATGCATTCGTCTATTATATCATACCAAAAGAACCAATCAAAAAGCCAAACCAGAAGGTAGAAGGAAAATCCACAATGCAAGCATATTCACAAATCTCACTTAAAAACAATTAAAATTGCAAAAATGCAAATAAAATGAAAAACACCAAATTAATCTAATATTTTTATTTAATAAAATTCTAAATCCAATTAGGAACCTATGGAAAAAAGAATGGGTTAAATTGAAGCTTCCTACTATTTTTTATGCAATTTTTTCTATCATGAACAAAACAAAGAAATTGAAAAAAGAAGTTAAAAGAAAAATAACAAACTGCGTGGCAAATAGCAAATTCTATAGTGGTTTTCAGCATTGGACCCAACAGAGGGGGTGCACATAGCAAAAAGCGCAAGGCCCAGCATCATTATATTATTTTCTTTCAGCATTTTACACAAGGGAGGGGGTGCGGACGAGTGAATGGGATAAGCGTTCTCAGCATTGGCCCTCAGGCCCAGCCCAATAGCACAACCCTAACCCTAGCAATAAAAACACTCAACCTCTCAAATCCTTCTATCACTATTCACTCACTCTCCACATGTGTCGCTCGCCTCACAAAATCTCTCTGAAACCCTCTCAACCTTCCTCTCAAACAAATCCAAAATCAAACACATGATCTTTGCATCACTACACTCAATCTACGCATCAACCAAGCTTCCAAAACCCTAAACATGCCCTAAACCTCGGTGAATCAACACAAGCTAAAGCCATTCAATCAAGCAGCAAAAACAAGCAACAAGTTCAAAGAAGACGCACCTGGATATGAAGCACTAACAAGCTATGGTGTTCTTGAGGCTCGTTGAAGAGAATGAAGACCTCAGAGCGCAAAGATCTTGATGATTTCTGGTGGATCTTGCTGGATCGTTGAAGGAAACTGAAGGCGTTGCTTCGTCTGTTGAAGACCTCTCAAAAGATGAAGAGCGTAACAATGTTCTTGAGGTTTGCTGAGGAGAATGTTGAATCTGCTTCGTCGTTCTTGGTGTTTGCAGTTTCTGGAGATCGTGGATGAACGAGATCAAGACGATGAAGATGCTTGAGTACGCGGTAGACTAACAAGGATCTTGATGGACGATGATGAGAGAAGATGTGAAGATCTGGAAGGATTGTTGATGAGGATGAAGATTCTGGTGAAGATAGGTTTTCCGGCGAGATTGCGCTTTCCGGTGAGGGGCGAACGGAGTAGAAAGATGAAGATCTTGTGATGTTCTTGAATTTCTGAATTTTTTGCAGATTCCGGCGAGTTTGGCGGTGGTCCGGTGATGGTTAGGGCGGCCGGCAGTGAGAAGTTAGGGAGGTTGCATGGCCGGCGGTGGGGTGAGGTGGGTGGGAAACAGTTGTCAGGCTTGCATGCAGAGGGGAGGTGTGAGGAGGACGCGTGGCCTGAGGGAGTGAGAGGGAGTTACACGTGTGGGTGTGTGCTGTCAACGTGAAAGAGAATGGACGGAAACGTGGCAGGAGGGGAAGAAAAAGATGAGGCGTGGGACCCCTATATAAAGGACACGTGGCTGGGCCTTTTGACTGAATTGGACCTGGCCCACTAAGACTAAGACTCTGATTAATGCAATTGAACATGATTAAACATGATTAACTTCACTTAATGGAAAACTGAGAATTAATTAATTGACAATTAACCAAAACGAAAATGTTAATTAAATGCTAATTAAAACTAACTGACTAAACAAAAATGATTAAAAACTATAAATGCTGACTAAACGTATTAAAACGAATTAACACTACTAATCCTATACTATTCTAAAAACAATTAACACCATTATAATCCATATTAAACTATATTACCATTAAACTCATAAAAATCTGAAAACTAAAATCAATTAAATCTTATCAAAATTCTATTAAAAACTAATACTAACTAATATTAATTCCACAAAATCTATATAAAATTCTAAAAACAAATTAAAATCTATAACCTATTTACAAAAAAGAAATTCTATATTTCTATATTAATTTCTAAAATATTCTAAAAATATCTAAAATTCACAAAATCTATTAAAATAAATCCTATATAAATTCTATAAACTTCTAAAACAATTAGTAAAACCCTATAAAAGAAAATCTATATATTCTAAGAAAAATTAAACTCTAAAATATTAGAAACTCTATTGAAATTTTATAAAACCCTAATTAATATTCTATATGAAAAATAAAATATTAAAAACTAAACTATTTCTATTTAAAAACCAAAATATGATTTAAAATGCTAGAAAAAAAACCAATAAAAACCTAGAAAATTAAAAACCCCAAAAAAGGAACTGTTAACCAGACTGGACCAAACAGCAGACCCCGGGCATCAGAAATACCACAAAGCACAATGTAAACTGAAAACGCCGCGAAGCGCATAATTTCCTGAAACTGAAACTCTGATTATTTGGACTGGATCTGAAACATCCGGCAAGTGAAAACCAAACTGTAACTCTGACACCCTCTGTCTGTTTACAAATGTAATGCATCTGATATGCGAATACGAATTAAACCAAGAACCAGATAGAGGAACCAGTTGGTCAAATTTTATGATGCAACAGCTGCCCCTATTCAAATGGCTTGGACCTGACTGGATGAAGAGCGGACGGCCTTCAGACAATCGTGGTACAAGACGGTTGAATACCAATAAACCCGGAAATTTGCCAACCGCAAAAATAAATTGCGACACCCCTTCTTGGGGAGAATCATCCAAGGGACTGATTTCTGTTGCCACAGCGACAACTAAACACCCATCCATCAATCTGTTTATGAAATAATCTGATATTGTCCGCGGACTATCCCATTTCCGAAGAAGTGGGCATACACTAACCAGTGAGGGATAGTTGATTTTACTTACCAACCTTCCGTTCGTACCTGAATGAGCAGACACTAACCAGCGAGGAATTGTTGATCTCCCTTATCAACCTTCCGTTCGTACCTGAATGAGCAGACGCTAAATAAAAGCGAGACAATGTTGATTCCACTTATCAACCTTCCGTTCGTACCTGAACGAGCAGACGCTAAATAAAAGCGAGAAATTGTTGATCTCCCTTATCAACCTTTCGTTCGTACCTGAACGAGCAAACGCTAACTAAAAGCGAGACAATGTTGATTCCACTTATCAACCTTCCGTTCGTACCTGAACGAGCAGCTCTGCGGGGACACGAGAAACTTAACCAAGCAACTCTGAGAGGTCAATTCTGACGACGGCCGTCAAATACCTATTCTGGCAATAGGTAGCCCGAAAAACATTCCGCCGGGGAAATCAAGAACTTAACCAAGCCACTTGACGGGGATGACCTTGTTGGAAAAAAAATAGCCACCTATTCCAAGCAAACCTGCTAGGGGAATATGTCATGACGAACACGATCACTGCGTGCCTGGCACCATATAATCCACATAACAAGATGAACACGATCACTGCGTGCTTTACACCACAACCCTCTCTACAAGAGGAACACGATCACTGCGTACTTTGCATCGCAAACAAAACCCCGTACAGAACGAATACGATCACTGCGTACCTCTTCCACAAAACCCCATAATACGATGAACACGATCACTGCGCGCCTTGCGCCACAACCCTCTTGACAGGAGGAAACACGATCACTGCGCGTCTTGTGTCACAAACAAAACCACGTATAGGACGAATACGATCACTGCGTATCTCTTTCACAAATCCCCATAATACAATGAACACGATCACTGCGCGCCTTGCGCCACAACCCTCTTGATAGGAGGAAACACGATCACTGCGCATCTTGTGTCAGAAACAAACATCTGCACATCTCCTTGAACCACGATCTCACTTATCGACAGAGGAAATACACCTGAAACTGGAGAAGTAATCAATCCGGCTTACGTTTCAAAAATGCACATTTTTGATAATGACGTAATGCTTCCATACAGCATGGAAATGCTACGTATTCGTGCAAAATGCAGGTGCTTATGATGCATGCTTATGCACAGGGTTACTCCAGCAAAATAAATGCTGAAGACAAACTGGATCCACTGGGGGTAACCGGAACACTACCGATGTGTTTCCAACAAAATAAATGTTGGAAAGATGAACTAACTCCGTTGGGAATAACCATCCTGCTGGGGAAGTAGCTCACAAACTCATAACTTCAAACTCTGCTGAAGATGATCGTCCTGACGAGGAAGGATCAACCTGCTGGGGAAAGAAAGAGCAATCCTACTTGGGGGAAACTGCTTTCAAAAGCACCAATGCTCGGATTACTCCCTGTGGGGATAATTCATCATGTTATCACTGAGCTGGGTATTGATCGGTGCGCTCTGATTTGCACTACACAAGAGCCTCTTTGGGGAGTTAATCACATCCCTCTCGACCCTTGCTGGGGAGGACTCTGCTCTGCTTGATAAGCCAATTTTGAACTACTGAAGATACATTGATCTTTTCCTTTGACACAACATTCATCCTCTGGAGAGGGTACTAGCCTGCCATGGACTCTGACGGGGAACTTTGCGAGCTTTTGAATACCTGCAAAAGTCAACAAGCAAACACAAGACAATCTATGCAAAAAGAAACATCTTGGTAATCACCCATGACAACCATTCAGGTAATTTCCGGTTTTAACAATCATCGGCCGAGGCCCGCCTTTACACACATGCAAGTTTATCAAAAACATCGGCGTTTTCTACAAACAAAACTGTAAAAGTTAAAACCAAAGTCACACACTACACTGAATAACATATTTTATTGATAACGGCCTGAAAATAGGCAAGATTTGTACATCAGATGCAACTCCTGAAAAGAGGTAGTCACACATAAACAAAATGCAGAAATGTACAAAGATACAGAATAAAATTTGTACACATGTCGGCAACGTGTTACAGACGAACACCATGAGCTGATCCTCCTATGACTCGCCGGACTTTGACGCTTTCCTGATCTCCTGTCTTCGGAAGAGATTGTTTCGGATAGTCGACCCTCCGGTGCTCCCAAACCACTAAACAATCAAACTTGGACCGCAGTCATTTGCTTCTCAAATCCCTAACTTTTGCGTGAATCGCCCTTGCGGGTTTTCGATTCACCGGGATACCCCTTTTTTCCGAAGCCGCCCAGTGTAGGTTTTCAACTTCGCGGGTGTACATCTTTTCCATTTATCCCTAACTTTTGCCCGAACCTTTTTATTATGTTTTTGGTTCGCCGGGATGCCCCATTTTTGCCTGGACTCTCCTTATACTGTCCAGCGGGTCAATTTTAAGCAAAGTATTTTTTAACTGCGTCCGAGTTTACAGGGGACGAAAAGTCTTCACCATCCATGGTGGACAACAATAAGGCTCATCCGGAGAAGACCTTTCTCACAACATATGGACCTTCATAGTTGGGAGTCCATTTGCCCCTGTGATCCGATTGCGGTGGGAGAATCTTTTTCAGCACAAGATCGCCCGTCTGAAAGCTTCGAGGTCGAATCTTCTTGTCGAACGCTTTCTTCATCCGGCTCTGATACAGCCTACCATGTGCAATCGATACCAGTCTCTTCTCATCTATCAAGCTCAGCTGATTCAATCTATTTCTCACCTATTTTGCCTCATCCAGCTGAACATCAAGCAAAACCCTCAAAGATGGTATCTCAACCTCCAATGGCAGGACTGCCTCCATGCCATACACCAGTGAGAATGGAGTTGCCCCGGTTGATGTACGCACCGTCGTGCGATAACCGTGCATAGCAAACGGCAACATCTCATGCCAATCCTTATACGTTACCACCATCTTCTGAACAATCTTCTTTATGTTCTTGTTGGCCGCTTCGACAGCGCCATTCATCTTGGGTCTGTATGGAGATGAATTATGATGCTCGATCTTAAACTCCCGACAAAGATCCTTCATCATCTTATTGTTCAGGTTCGAACCATTATCAGTAATGATCCGTTCAGGAATACCGTATCTGCAGATTATATCCCTCTTGATAAATCTGGCCACCACCTGTTTCGTCACATTGGCGTAAGATGCTGCTTCCACCCACTTGGTAAAATAATCAATCGCGACCAGGATGAAGCAATGCCCATTAGAAGCAGTAGGCTCAATCTTGCCAATCATATCAATCCCCCACATGGAGAAAGGCCACGGAGAAGCCATAACATTCAGTGGACTGGGTGGCACATGGATCTTATCAGCATAGATCTGGCACTTGTGACACCGCTTGGCGAACTTGAAACAGTCCATTTCCATCGTTAACCAGTAATACCCCGCCCGCAACAACTTTCGGGTCATAGCATGCCCACCAGCATGTGTACCAAAAGTTCCTTCATGGACCTCTTCCATGAGTAAATTGGCTTCCTTCTCGTCTACACACCGGAGGAGTACCAAATCGTGGTTCCTTCTATACAGAACGCCGTCGGGATTCAGATAGAAGTTGCCTGCTAATCTCCTTAGAGTCTTCTGATCACGACTGGATGCCTCAGCCGGATATTCCTTGTTCTTCAGGAAATTCTGTATGTCGAAATACCAAGGTTTACCGTCAGATGCTTCATCAATTGCAAACACAAAGGCCGGCCTATCAAGGCGAGATATGACAATCCTGGGAGCCTCATTCCAGTAGTTGACCTTATACATCAAGGATAATGTTGCAAGGGCGTTCGCCATTTGATTCTCCGCCCGAGGTACATGATGAAACTCCACATTATCAAAGAAAGGTAACAACCTTCTCGCATAATTCATGTACGGTACCAGATTAGGTTGGCCTGTCTCCCACTCTCCCTTAATCTGATTCACAACCAATGTTGAATCCCCATATACGTCCAGATTCTTGATCCTCAGATCGATAGCCTCCTCTAACCCCATAATACAAGCTTTGTACTCGGCTTCGTTATTCGTCACTGGAAAAGTCAATCTGGCCGTAAACAGGATGTGCGACCCGTGGGGAGTTGTAATGATTGCCCCAATCCCACTACCGTACGAATTGACAGCCCCATCAAAAATCAATTGCCACTGGGAACTCCGCTCAGGACCCTCATCAGGCAACGGCTCATCACAATCTTTAGGCTGATAATCCTCAATCGGCTGTTCGGCAAGATATTCGGACAGAACACTTCCCTTAATGGCCTTCTGGGAAACATACTGGATATCGTATTCTGTCAATACCATTTGCCATCTAGCAATCCTTCCAGAGAGCGCTTGCTTTTCAAACACATACTTGATCGGATCCATCTTCGATATCAGCATGGTTGTATGGTTCAGCATGTACTGTCTTAGACGTTTGGCAGCCCACGCCAATGCACAACACGTCTTTTCGAGCATAGAGTATCGAGATTCACAATCCGTGAACTTTTTACTCAAGTAGTAAATTGCATGCTCTTTCCTTCCTGTCTCGTCATGTTGACCGAGAACACAACCCATTCTGTTCTCAAGAACCGTCAGATACATAATCAGTGGTCGTCCCGCTACTGGGGGTATCAACACCGGAGGTTCCTGCAAGTATTCTTTTATCTTTTCAAATGCCCTTTGGCAATTGTCGTTCCAGACCACCGCCTGATCTTTCTTTAACAGTTTGAACAATGGTTCACACGTGGTCGTTAGGTGAGAGATGAACCTGGCAATGTAGTTCAATCTTCCTAAGAATCCACAGACTTCTTTTTCTGTTCTCGGTGCTGGCATCTCTTGTATTGCTTTTATTTTTGCCGAATCGACCTCGATTCCTTTCTCGCTCACCATGAACCCCAGTAGCTTCCCGGATCTTACTCCGAAGGTACACTTGTTAGGGTTCAGCCTCAGCCTGAACTTCCTCATCCTCTTGAACAACTTCAGCAGATTAACCAGATGTTCTCCCTCTGTTTGAGACTTGGAAATCATGTCATCGACATACACCTCAATCTCTTTGTGCATCATGTCATGAAAGAGCGTTGTCATAGCCCGCTGGTACGTTGCCCCAGCATTTTTCAAACCAAAGGGCATCACCTTATAACATAAGGTTCCCCACGGGGTGATAAAGGTCGTTTTTTCCACATCCTCCGGAGCCATTTTGATCTGGTTGTACCCTGAAAATCCATCCATGAAAGAGAATACCGAAAACTGAGCTGTGTTGTCAACTAACACATCAATATGCGGCAGCGGGAAATCATCTTTCGGGCTCGCTTTGTTTAGATCCCTATAATCAACACACATTCGAACCTTGCCATCTTTCTTTGGCACAGGCACGATATTAGCGACCCAAGTGGGATATGTGGTGACAGCCAGGAACGCAGCATCCCATTGCTTCTGCACTTCTTCCTTTATCTTCACAGCCATGTCAGAACGAGTCCTTCTGAGTTTCTGCTTCATAGGCGGGCAGTCTTCCCTCAACGGCAGACGATGAACAACCATATCGGTATCCAAACCCGGCATGTCCTCGTAGGACCAAGCAAATATATCGCTGTATTCGCGCAGCATCTCAATAAGCTCTTGCTTGATGTCAACCTGCAACGCGACCCCTATACGAATATTCCTGACGCATTCTTCAGACCCTAAATTGACAATATCAATCTCTTCCTGGTGAGGCAGAATGACTCTCTCCTCTTGCTTCAACAACCGACTCAGCTCTTCTGATAAGTCACTATCCTCAACAATCTCCTCCTCGGCTTGGAAGATCGGATGCTCGAAGTCTAAACGAGTCATAGGAAGTCTTTGGTCGATGTCATCTGAAAATTCATGAATCCTGCGAGGGAAACGGTTAAGTGCTTCAAAATGATATGCAAGCAAAATACATAACCACGCTGCCATTTTATTGAAAAATAAAAAACAGAAAGAAAAGGATCACAACATTTGAATGTAAAAAACGCCGTCATTTATTGATCATGCAAACATACAGGTAAACAGCTAGGCCCTAAGACGAGGTCAACGATGCCCCGGGTAAGGCATGTGATCATACAATGATTAAAAAAACAACGCATTACTGTTTGGTGACTTGGATGACGTCCTAGATGGACCAGTTGCATAGGCTTTGCCCCGGCGTGCTGGGTCGAATCCATGCGTCCATGTCGCAGTCGCTATCCACTTCCTCCGTATCAGACACAACATTAATCCTTTCAAAGCTAACCCCTCCGGGCGTGAACACCACAGGTCCCTTGTACTTAGGCGCACTCTGTGAGGGAGATGGGCGGTACCCCAAGCCATACCTATCTTGCTTCACTGGTATGTCCAGAACCTGCCCCCACTTCTGAGTCTCTCCTGCTTGCACCAACGCCTTGGCTTCTTTATATGAGGAGACAGCCACCTCTTGCCCTTCACTCTTCACTGGAGCTTCTTCTTTAACCTTCACCCCTTCGAACGCCTGACACAGCATTTCATGAATCTCTCCATCTACCTCCACGTATTTGAAGGAAGACAAATGACTGACTAGGATATCCTCTTCGCCACACACCGTCACAATACTCCCCTCAACCATATACTTCAGCTTCTGATGGAGTGTAAAAGTTACTGCCCCAGCGGCATGAATCCAAGGTCTCCCGATCAAACAGCTATATGCAGGCTGGATGTCCATGATGTAAAACACTGTATCAAACACCTCCGGACCTACCTGGATGGGTAACGTTACTGACCCGAATATCGACCTCCTTGTTCCGTCAAAGGCCCTCACCACCAAATCACTAGGTGTGCACAACAACCCACGGGTATCCAATTTCAACAGGGCTTTCTTTGGTAACACATTCAACGAGGATCCAGTGTCCACCAGCACATGGGATAAAATAGTGCCCCGGTATTCGATAGAGATGTGCAAGGCATTATTGTGATCACGCCCTCTAGGCGTTAGGTCAAAATCCGTGAATCCCAAACCATGCCCAGCATTAACATGTGCCATAACCCCCTCCAGCTGATTGACTGAAATCTCTTGCGGCACGGAGGATGTCTCAAGTACCTTCAACAGGGCATTTCTATGCGCCTCAGAACACAACAACAACGATAATATGGAGATCTTTGACGGGGTCTGCTGCAGGTGATCTACGATCTTGTAGTCACTTTTACGAATTAATCTCATGAATTCTTCCACATCTTTGTTTGTCTGTTCTTTCTCCTTACTCCCCGAAGGTTCCCCCTCAACAACTTTGTTCTTACCCCTGGCGAGCCTCTCTGCCTCGACCTCAGGTGAAGTGAAAATTCTCCCGCTCCGGGTTATACCACCCGCTCCCACTATGTTGTCTATGGATCCCGCTGGCGGATCATTCAAGTCAATCTTTTCCCCATTGCAATACACTTCAGCACCGTAGCTCCACGGGAATGCCTTTGTGCTCTCATAAGGGATTGGTTTAGCCTTGGTAATAGTAATGGTCGGCCTTTTCGATGATGCCGAAATCGTCACTGATTTGAACGAAATGGTGATCGTAGCAACCTCACTGCGCTCTTTTTCAGATTCTGTATCAACAAACTTCTCTCGCCCCACAGACCTGTCAAACTGCAGGATTCCTTCATCAATCAAACCTTGAACTCCCCTTTTCAACTTCTCACAACCCTCAAGTTGAACCAAATAGTCAGCACACTCTTCACTGCATCCGGGATAGACACCTCCTTTCAATAAGCGCTGCTTTACGTAACTCAAAGGGGTTTTCAGCTTGCTCACTTCTGAAACCAAGTCCAACTCATCATCTGTCAGGATTGCATTGGCCCCAGCCCCACCATGCTTGGGCATTGGCTGTTGCGTGATATTGGGACCGTCCTTCCCGAAGTTAATAGCCGTACTATCAAGCAAATCCTGTACTTTATGCTTGAAAGCTAGGCAATTTTCAATATTGTGCCCTGGTGCACCCGAATGGAAGTCACAATGCTCATTAATATCATACCCGACTGGTGGCGGGCCGGTTGGTGGTGTTAAGGTCCTCTTCTCGACTAGCTGCAATTTCAACAAAGCTTGAAGAAGTTCTGCATATGATACCGGCGGTACCTCGAATACTCTCCTCGGTCGCGGGTTCTGAAATCTGCGCTGATTATTATTTGCCTGCTGCTGAGCCTGCTGCTGTGGTTGTTGTCTCTGCTGCTGAGAAGGCCCTGGAATGGTTACACTTGCAACCTGCGACTGCTGATGCCAGTTCTGACCTCTATTTCTCCGTCGAGCATTGTATACAGCGTTGGTATCACCCTGCCTTTTACCACCAAACGTCTTCTTATTGCTTCCTGCTGAAGCAGACTCACCCACTTGAATTTTACCAATCTTCACCCCGTTTTCAATGCGCTCCCCTATCAAAATCAACTCAGAGAAAGTACTCATAGAAAAATTGAGCAACCGGTCATAATACATTCCAGAGAAAGTTCCTATGAACATATCCATCATTTCACGCTCCACCATCGGAGGGTGTACCCTAGCAGCCAGATCCCTCCATCTCTGGGCGTATTCCTTAAAGCTCTCACTGGACTTTTGGGAAAGACTCTGCAGCTGGACTCGGTTGGGGGCAAGATCACTATTATATTGATAATGTCGAACGAAAGCCTCTGCCAGTTCTTTCCAGCTCCTGATCTGGGCAGGTTCCAAACTCATGTACCACTCCAGTGATGGCCCTGACAGGCTATCCTGGAAGAAGTGCATCAGCATCTTTTCATCCTCAGAATACGCGGACATATGCCTGTAAAAAGCTCGCACATGACCCTAGGGCATGTATCCCCTTTGTACTTATCAAATGACGGCGCTTTGAATTTCAGCGGGACCCTCAGCTCTGGGACCAGCCCCATGTTTGACATATCCAGCCCAATAGCATTTTGGCTGGCTAATCCATTCACTTTCTCCTCTAGCAATCTCATCCGATGGTTGTCTTTCCTAGTTCTTTCATAACCCTCGTTCTGACAGAGAACACATCCTCTTGACGATCCTCCTAGCGAGGCACTGCATCGTATCCAACATATTCTGCATCACGGCCCGGACCTGTTTGGAAGTACCTGGGGTCGTACCTCAGATTTCCCATCTCTTGAGCGTTGTACGCACCATTTCCATATCCAAGATTACCACAACCATAGTCACCAAACCCAGCCTTGGTGCCAACAATGTTGCCATATCCCATATTCACGCCATTGAAGCCCTGATTACCGTTATTACCATTCATTCCGACATTCTCAGCGCCCCCATTGAAACCCTGATTGACGTTACCCACAAATACTCCAGCAGTATCTACATTAGCATTCACGTTACCGATGTTCCCACCTCCGCCTACAGGACCAATTTCTCCAGCATTCAAACCGGCTACCGGTATAACATCAGCACTTTGACGATTCTCAATTCGGGGAGACATAGCAATGTTTTCACCGCGCGGTGTCCCGTTGTTTTCAGCCCGTGCGACCAACGGTTGTACCAGAGTCTGCAGTTGCTCTTGTCCCTTGGCGATGGTCTCCATAGTTTGCATGAGCATGGCCATCCTGTCACGCATTTCTTGCATTTCACTCTGCATGTTGTCCATGATCTTCTTGTGATTAGTTCTGGTAGAGTAACGGTGGACCCGTTGCTCTGCAATCCTGAAAATACCTGGATGTATGGATGAATAAGATAAGGAACATGGATCACAAACCTGTAATGCAATATGATTTATGCAAACAACAATGCAAAAATGCTAACGTGCATGTGTGCGTTGGGGATATTTCCCCTCCAATTCCAGTGTCGAGGTGGCAAGACAAGAGAAACCATAAAGACAGTATTTAGAAAAACCCTCATACATTTATTCAGATAACAGTCTTGTCAAAGCCTTACACAACCGTGTTTCTTACAACTGAAATGATAAATGAGGATCCCAACCAACATGTCTGGCGGTGATCTCAACACATAGAGTACAAGAAAGAAGTCAAGTGCGGGTACGATCGCAGAAATCCTCAAACAACTTCTTCGTCTCTGGGTGATCCGGTCGATAAATCAAGCCTTCTATCAACTGATCCCTTTTCTTGAACGTTCCTTGGATATCTCTGACAAAATCTTCCCAAGCCTTATTCTGGGCACCAACCTCAGGTTTGGGCCTCTTGGTGTCTGCTCTGCGCTGACAATCTTCCAGATTCTTCATGGCATCAATCAGTTTGCGTTCGGCCTCGTATCGACAGAATGCTTCTTCTTCAAGCTCCTCAGTCTTCACTTTAACCTGTTCTCCCAACTGAGCAACCTGTATCTTTAGCTCTTCTTCCCGCTCTTTGCGTTTGGCCATAGTAAGGTCCCAATGCTCTCTGAACTTAGCTAACTTCGTGTAGGCCCTTTCCAGCTCTTGTTTCTTAGTAGCCAATACACTGCTAACTGAGTCTACATCTAACTCCAGACGCTTCTTGGTTTCAGTCAACTCCAATAAAGCAGTCTTCAGATGTTTCAAAGCTTCAGCCTGTTGCTTGGAAGAATATCCTGTTTCGATCTTTTCATGACGAAGCTGGGCGTTCTCTTTCTCTAAAGCTTCTTTAGCCTTTGCTAACTCTTCTTTCTCTGCCAACAGCTGCTTGTATACCTGTATGTCTATAGTGGTGGGCTCATCCACCAGGGAAGGATACAATGGCTGAACTGCAGGATAAGGCATAAGGAATTTCGTAGCTCGTTCACGAATCCATTCCACATACGGACCAAGAACTCTAGTACCCCCTTTGCTAAATGAAGACTTTCCTCTCTTATGCAGGTTCTTCCATGCTTTCTCAAGCTTGATCAACATCTCTTCCTCTATTGCCCCAGTAAGATACAGAGATTCCTGTATCTCCTCGGGCTTCGGCGCTTCCCGAGGTGCATATCCAAACTGCCTGATTAATAAGGAAGGGTTGTAATTGACACACCCTCTCCTTCCTATCAAAGGAACATTAGGGAATCCTTCGCATCTGTATATGACATCAACTCCTAACACCTCCTCATTAACCCACACAACATTCTCAGAAGTCAACCCCATCAAGCGCTCAGGTCATCCTAAAGAATCAATAGAAGTGACGAAAGGCCCTGACTTCGGCATATGACTGGCAAACCACCTACACAGTAGAGGCACACAGCAAGAGACATTCTTTCCTCGCCGTTTTTCATTTTTGTAGTGAGTAGAATGGTGGATATCTCCCAGAAAGGTAGGAACTGGATTCTTTGCAGCCAGAATATAGAAAGCATCCGCATCAACAAAATCAGGTTGGTTTGGGAACAAAACAATGCCATAAACACACACAGCAAGGATGGCATCAAAAACAACCCAGCCACCCTTCTTAGCATACTCCCTAGCCTTCTCTACCAAAACACCCAATGGAACTCCCCATACATCTCCTCTCCTAATCATCTTCCCTGTCAGCTCAAACTCTCCTAAGTACAGAATAGCAGAAAGCTTAGCCAGATTAGGCTTAGCGTCCGTGTGATAGAAAGGCATCTGCTCGCGAATCGGTATATCCAAGAGTGCAGAATACTCCTCCAGGGTAGGAGCCAAGACAAAGTCAGGAAATACGAAACACCTGAGCTCAGCATCATAAAACTGCAATAGGGTGTAAATACCGCTGATCTCATAAGCCGAGGGCTGGTAAACATAAGTCAGGATCCTCCCATATGTCTTCCTGAAATCTCCCATCACTTTCTTCCCAGCAATGGTAATTAACTCTGACAACAGACTGATATCTGGAGACAGGAATCTGTAGGGTAACACTCTCTTCATGGCTTCCATGTCTGCTAGGAAACAACCACCGGAACTGGGAGGGAAAATATGTACCTGCAATACACACACGTTAGTTGGATGCAAATGGTAATGCAATAATGCAATATGATAAATGATGCAATCAGTGAACACAGAGGCCATGCTGTAGCCTGAAGAGGAACATCTCTGTGATGTCAAGAACAGAAAACCACCACAGTCACCAGAACCTCATGACACTGACTATCATCTGACACCCAAAATACCAATACCCTGGTAAGAAATCCATCTTAACCTCTGTCTCTGACGAGAAAACCATCTGATAATAGTATCAACCTCAGACAAGAAATCCATCTGATCCAAACAACACACCTGTTAACGAGCCAAGAAAACCATCTGATAAATACTGAATCAAGGTTTCTAAAGGCCAGTTTTCCTGCAATAACCCAATCCCTCTCACAGGTATGGACCTAATCCACGGACAAAGGTACGACATCCTATGCGGTCATCAGCGTCACAGACTTTCATGAGTGACGATACGATTCCCAGAAGGAGTGGCATCATCAAGTCATGAAGAGGCCTCACTTATCTGACTTCCAATTGATCGGTCCCCAGAGTCGACAATCCTCGCGTCTGGACTCCCCTCAGATCCTCAGGATCGGAAAGGAGCACCTCGGAGAGAACCTCGTCTGAGCGCAGATTTCGTAGGGAACTGTGTCTGCTCAGCAAACAGGTTCGTCTACTACTCTCCACAACTATGTCTAGGTGCATACTCAAGCCCAGGTCCGGCTTCTCACTCATAGTAACCTCCCTCTCCCACAGCAATAATCACAATAATATAGTGCTGAAAGTAAATGCGGAAAGGTAAAAGTACGGAAAAGTAAAGTGCGGAAAGGTAAAACACATATGTACAACACCCAACAGATAAACACCCAAGCGCTAGGATTGACTCGCGTAGGGGATGGGAAACGGTCCCAGCATAAGGGATGGGAAAAGTCCCAAGATGCTACAACGTCCCCAGCAGAGTCGCCAGCTGTCGCTACTGCGAAAATCGGCACCGGTTTGACAGAAAAGTTGCCACCGTGCATTATTTATCCCACAGGAGGGAAAGGAAACGCTCGAAGTAAACCTCGCAAAAACGGGAAAGGTATGGTCATCGCAACCAAAACCTGGGTTCGGGAGTCGGTTACGCAAGGGGAAGGTATTAGCACCCCTCACGTCCGTCGTACTCGACGGGATCCACGCTTGGTGTTTATAAGGAAAAGGGTGTGTTTATCTATCTACGCTAGTGGTTAGTCTGAAAAGAAAAGAAAAGGACAGGACTCGACAGAACATACGCTGTTCTAGGCCTACGTACTCCCTCGTGCAATGGGAAAGTCAGAGTCAACATAGTTCGACTACCTACGTCTAAACGGGGGGAAGGTTGCTCGCCAGGATATCGCATCCTGTGCCTACGTACTTCCACACGGCATGGAAGATCAGAGCAAACGTAGTTCGGCTTACGCACGACACAAGCTGTTCAAGCGTTTTTTATGAGAAAATTTACCTTAACCAAGGGTTTTCACAGTCCAGGAGGACAAAAAGGTTTGATGTTTGTTTTCAAGTCTTTTACGGAAGAAATGAATTCACTTATGTTTTATCCCTTATTAAGTGTTTTTCTGTTGTTTTGAGATGAGGAAGGAGACACCCTAAAACTATGGTTGAAAAGGGGAATCTACCTAATGTTATCATGCCTGGTTAACCCGTCTAAGGTCTATCAGAACTCCTCCACAGCAGAGAAGTTAGAGCTCCTAAGGGATCATGGCAAAAGCACTAAACAGCAAACAGGAATCACTGCAAAGTAAAGACATACTGGAAATATGCATGAATGCAACAACCAAGCAAGCAAGGCACAAAGGCCACACACCACAGAGGCAAGGGAGCTCAGCTCTACCAAATACCAGCAAGCAAAGCCACTCAATAACAATCAAGCAGAAGGAGTCAGGCACTCAACTTCTCATGCACACAAAGCCTATTTCTAAGATGCACCTATCTCAGAAATATCTAGATGAACCCCTAAGACTAATGCAGCACAGCACCACACAAGTCAATCAACACACAGAGAAGGAAAGGGCTAACCAGCCTGGCAAATTCCTATCCAAAAGCTTAAGCCAAAACCCTGAGCAGGACCCCTAGACAAAACCATAATCAAACCCCTGAACAAAGCCCCTAATCAAACCCCTGAGCAAAAGCCCTACACAAAACCTTAATCAAATCTCTAAGCAAAGCCCTAAGCAAAACTTCAAGCAAAACCCTAAAGCAAACCCCTACACAAGAGAAATCAATCCCAGTCTTCAAGCTTCAAGACAAGCTTACCAAAGAAAGGGAGCTAAGTAGGCAGACTCACAGTGCCTTCCTCAGGAAAGTACTAGGAGGCTTCTACTTAGGAATCATATCCCATGCGGCTCAACAACTGTGAACGGTTTACATTCCTCCTCAGGAGAAACTAAACTCACATGAAGGCTCCAACATCATTGGATACTTAAGAAATCCTACATGAACTAAGGGAACTAAGTGAGCAGACCCATAGTGCCTTCCTCAGGAAAATACTAGGGGGCTTCCACTTAGGAATCATATCCCATGTGGCTCAACAACTGTGAACAGTTTACATTCCTCCTCAGGAGAAACTAAACTCACATGAAGGCTCCAACATCATTGGATACTTAAGAAATCCTACATGAACTAAGGGAACTAAGTGATCAGACCCATAGTGCCTTCCTCAGGAAAATACTAGGGGGCTTCCACTTAGGAATCATATCCCATGTGGCTCAACAACTGTGAACGGTTTACATTCCTCCTCAGGAGAAACTAAACTCACATGAAGGCTCCAACATCATTGGATACTTAAGAAAGAGGTGAGAATAAAGAATGAAAGACATCCATAGTGCCTTCCTCAGGAAAGTACCATGAATTTCCCTCAAACTTCAGGATCTCAAACCTCACAGAAAGAGAGCAAGCTCCTAGACTAGGTCTTCAATCCATGCATCCTTGCAAGCTCCATCAAGTCTTCATCCAGCCTCCATCTTCAAGAAGAAACCCCAGGCCCTCAAACCAAAAGAAACTATCTTCAAAGTTCAACAACAGTTGAACTTCAAAGTCAGAAGCCCTTAAGACTTCTCCTAATCTCAGGCTCAAACAAAAAAATAGCAAAACACTCTCTAAAAATCTACCAAAAATATATGGGGAACCTACATGCCTCTATGATCCCAAGATCAGATCTCAAAGCCTAAGTCAACTTCTAAGGCAACTAACCAGTCCCTAACATGTGAACAGTCAAGGGTTAACCATCAAGTTAGGGGGTCTCTATTCTCTAACCCTAAAACAGCATCAAACAATTTCTAAAAAATCTAAGAAAATCCTATGGGGAGCATGCATTCGTCTATTATATCATACCAAAAGAACCAATCAAAAAGCCAAACCAGAAGGTAGAAGGAAAATCCACAATGCAAGCATATTCACAAATCTCACTTAAAAACAATTAAAATTGCAAAAATGCAAATAAAATGAAAAACACCAAATTAATCTAATATTTTTATTTAATAAAATTCTAAATCCAATTAGGAACCTATGGAAAAAAGAATGGGTTAAATTGAAGCTTCCTACTATTTTTTATGCAATTTTTTCTATCATGAACAAAACAAAGAAATTGAAAAAAGAAGTTAAAAGAAAAATAACAAACTGCATGACAAATAGCAAATTCTATAGTGGTTTTCAGCATTGGGCCCAACAGAGGGGGTGCGCATAGCAAAAAGCGCAAGGCCCAGCATCATTATATTATTTTCTTTCAGCATTTTACACAAGGGAGGGGGGTGCGGACGAGTGAATGGGATAAGCGTTCTCAGCATTGGCCCTCAGGCCCAGCCCAATAGCACAACCCTAACCCTAGCAATAAAAACACTCAACCTCTCAAATCCTTCTATCACTGTTCACTCACTCTCCACATGCGCCGCTCGCCTCACAAAATCTCTCTGAAACCCTCTCAACCTTCCTCTCAAACAAATCCAAAATCAAACACATGATCTTTGCATCACTACACTCAATCTACGCATCAACTAAGCTTCCAAAACCCTAAACATGCCCTAAACCTCGGTGAATCAACACAAGCTAAAGCCATTCAATCAAGCAGCAAAAACAAGCAACAAGTTCAAAGAAGACGCACCTGGATATGAAGCACTAACAAGCTATGGTGTTCTTGAGGCTCGTTGAAGAGAATGAAGACTTCAAAGCGCGAAGATCTTGATGATTTCTGATGGATCTTGCTGGATCGTTGAAGGAAACTGAAGGCGTTGCTTCGTCTGTTGAAGACCTCTCAAAAGATGAAGAGCGTTATAATGTTCTTGAGGTTCGCTGAGGAGAATGTTGAATCTGCTTCGTCGTTCTTGGTGTTTGCAGTTTCTGGAGATCATGGATGAACGAGATCAAGACGATGAAGATGCTTGAGTACACGGTGGACTAACAAGGATCTTGATGGACGATGATGAGAGAAGATGTGAAGATCTGGAAGGATTGTTGATGAGGATGAAGATTCTGGTGAAGATAAGTTTTCCGGCGAGATTGCGCTTTCCGGTGAGGGGCGAACGGAGTAGAAAGATGAAGATCTTGTGATGTTCTTGAACTTCTGATGTTTTTGCAGATTCCGGCGAGTTTGGCGGTGGTCCGGTGATGGTTAGGGCGGTCGGCGGTGAGAAGTTAGGGAGGCTGCATGGCCGGCGGTGGGGTGAGGTGAGTGGGAAACAGTTGTCAGGCTTGCATGCAGAGGGGAGGTGTGAGGAGGACGCGTGGCCTGAGGGAGTGAGAGGGAGTTACACGTGTGGGTGTGTGCTGTCAACGTGAGAGAGAGTGGACGGAAACGTGGCAGGAGGGGAAGAAAAAGATGAGGCGTGGGACCCCTATATAAAGGATACGTGGCTGGGCCTTTTGACTGAATTGGACCTGGACCACTAAGACTAAGACTCTGATTAATGCAATTGAACATGATTAAACGCGATTAACTTCACTTAATGAAAAACTGAGAATTAATTAATTGACAATTAACCAAAACGAAAATGTTAATTAAATGCTAATTAAAACTAACTGACTAAACAAAAATGATTAAAAACTATAAATGCTGACTAAACGTATTAAAACAAATTAACACTACTAATCCTATACTATTCTAAAAACAATTAACACCATTAAAATCCATATTAAACTATATTACCATTAAACTCATAAAAATCTGAAAACTAAAATCAATTAAATCTTATCAAAATTCTATTAAAAACTAATACTAACTAATATTAATTCCACAAAATCTATATAAAATTCTAAAAACAAATTAAAATCTATAACCTATTTACAAAAAAGAAATTCTATATTTCTATATTAATTTCTAAAATATTCTAAAAATATCTAAAATTCACAAAATCTATTAAAATAAATCCTATATAAATTCTATAAACTTCTAAAACAATTAGTAAAACCCTATAAAAGAAAATCTATATATTCTAAGAAAAATTAAACTCTAAAATATTAGAAACTCTATTGAAATTTTATAAAACCCTAATTAATATTCTATATGAAAACTAAAATATTAAAAACTAAACTATTTCTATTTAAAAACCAAAATATGATTTAAAATGCTAGAAAAAAAACCAATAAAAACCTAGAAAATTAAAAACCCCAAAAAAAGGAACTGTTAACCAGACTGGACCAAACAGCAGACCCCGGGCATCAGAAATACCACAAAGCACAATGTAAACTGAAAACGCCGCGAAGCGCATAATTTCCTGAAACTGAAACTCCGATTATTTGGACTGGATCTGAAACATCCGGCAAGTGAAAACCAAACTGTAACTCTGACATCCTCTGTCTGTTTACAAATGTAATGCATCTGATATGCGAATACGAATTAAACCAAGAACCAGATAGAGGAACCGGTTGGTCAAATTTTAGGGTGCAACACTACCCAGATCTTACTCCAAAGGTACACTTGGCTGGATTCAGTCTCAACTGATATTTTCTGAGTCTCTTAAACAATTTCAAAAGATGTTCCAAATGGTCCTCTTCGCTTTGAGATTTTGCTATCATGTCATCAACATATACCTCTATCTTCTTATGCATCATATCATGAAATAAAGTTACCGTGGCCCTTTGATAAGTAGCACCTGCGTTCTTCAGATCGAAAGGCATAACTTTGTAACAGTAAGTCCCCTACGGAGTAATGAAAGTAGTTTTTTCCATGTCATCGGGATCCATTTTAATCTGATTGTAACCGGAAAAACCATCCATAAATGAGAAAACTGCAAAACGAGCCGTATTATCCACCAATGTATCGATTTGCGGCAAAGGGAAATCATCCTTCGGACTGGCCTTGTTTAGATCCCTTTTATCCACATACATTCTGAATTTCCCATCCTTTTTCGGCACAGGTATAATATTGGCTACCCATTCGGGGTATTTGGACACTGCTAAGAAACCGGCGTCAATCTGTTTCTTCACCTCATCTCGAATCTTGAGAGCCATATCAGGTCTTGTTCTTCGGAGCTTTTGTTTAACCGGTGGGCATTCTGGTCGAAGTGGTAACTTATGAACCACTATGTCAGTGTCTAAACCCGGCATATCTTGGTACGACCAAGCAAATACATCCATATATTCTTTCAAAATCTCTTCTAGTTGCTGCTTGACTTCTGTCCCTAGGGCTGCCCCAATCTTAACTTCTTTCTTGTCTTCTTCGGTGCCAAGATTAATGACTTTTACCTATTCTTTGTAGGGTTGAAGCTCTGTGTACTCATGGTGCCCATTTTACCAGTTCATCAGGGATTTCAAAATCTTCGTCCTCATCTTCAGCTTGGTATATTGGTGAATCAAAGTCTGGAGGGAATGCAAAGTCACAGGATTCAATGGGTTTTAGGACATCACTGCACGTTGGAATGGCTTAATTTATTAAAACACACAAAGACAAATGCAGCACACAAAAGAGAAAATTACTTTGGGTTTTTTAAGATTGCCATTTTTCTTTTAAAATGAAAGCAAAAGAAGGAAAGGAAATAATCACAAGGAAATTAACAAAATAGTTCATTTTTCATTGATTTTCTTGAAAACACGGGGCCCTTACAAAACATTCCTATAGCCCTGGGCATGGCTATGGAGATTCAAAACAGAAAAGAAAAGAAAGACAAACAAATTACTTTAACTCAGGAAAGACCATAGGAATCTCAATAGCTTCCCAGTTGCTCAAGGAAGTGTTGCAATGATACACTAATTGTTCAAGGTCTTCATCTTCAAAATCTTCCTCCACAGCACTGATTTGGAAACCTCCACTGATGAATACTTCTTGTATAGTCTTTGGACGTCCTTTGTCATGTGTCAGTGCTTCATCATGAGTTGGTTTGTAACCCAACCCTTGGCGATCCATTTTTGGCTTCACTTCAATAACCTCTCCCCAACCTGCAGGAGTACCTTCTTCCAGTGTAGACTTGATGCTCTGAGCGGATGCAAAAGACGGACCACTCTTAGCTACAGTTTCTTCCAACATCACTGCATTAGCTATCTCGAGTGCCTGAAAGGAAGTTTCTAACGCGCCCTCATCTGCTTCAATATACTTAAATGATGACATATTGCTCACCATTAGGTCCTCTTCACCGTGTACAATCACTAACTTATCATTCACAACGAATTTCATTCTCTGATGCAATATGGAAGTCACCGCCCCAGCCGCGTGAATCCACGGTCGTCCCAACAAGCAACTATAAGCTGGGTTAATGTCCGTGACTTGGAATGTAATTTTGAACACATGAGGTCCTATCATGACTGGCAATTCTACCTCTCCAACAACTGTTCTTCTTGAACCATCAAAAGCTTTTACAATTAATGACGTCAGTTTCATTTCTTTCCCTGCATATGCTAACCTTGCGAGTGACCTTGCGGGCAATACATTCAATGAGGATCCAGTATCGACTAAAACTCGTGCCATTGTGTCTTCTTGGCACCTGACAGATATGTGCAATGCACGGTTGTGATTGCGTGCTTCGTTTGGCAACTCTGCATCACTAAAGCTCAGGGTGTTACAGGCTGTAATGTTAGCTATTATTGAATCAAATTGTCCGAGAGTTATGTCTTTTGTCATATGTGCCTGCTTCAATACTTTTTGCAGAGCCTCTCTGTGAGCTGGAGAGTTCATCAAGAGAGACAAGATCGATATCTTTGATGGGGTTTGGTGAAGCTGATTAATAACCCTGTAATCACTTTTCCGAATAATCCTTAAGAATTCTTCGTCGTCTCCCTCAGTACTTGGTACCTCTTTTTCTTTCGTCGTAGCAGGGGTAACCTCTTTTGGAGCGGCTACTGTTATCTTTGGCTGATAGATTCGACCACTACGGGTCATTTTGCCTGTACCTGCAATGTTTGTCACGTCCACTTGGTCGTCTTTCACTGTCTCTTTTTGACTAACCTTCCCAGATCCTCGGTCTATCACAGTCATGTCATACTTCCATGGAACGGCCTTTGTGCTTTCAAAAGGAAACAATATTGGTTTCTGAATAATAACCGGTTGAGGTTGATTGATGACCGACTTGTTGAAAACAGGCTTCATACTTTTATTGGTCATTTTGAACACCGAAACTTTCTCACCTTTCTTTGGTAAATTAAAAGCAGGCTCAATTACCGAAACTTCTTCTTTCCTCACCTTACTACACACTTGTAACACTCCATCATCAATCAATCTTTGTATATCTCCTCGTACCATATCACACCCTCTAGAATCACTAGAACATTCTTTACAATCATTATGGGTATCTTCTATCAATCCTGCTTTCAGTAGTTTTTCGTGAAGTAACCTTAACGGGGTCTTGATCTCTAACACACCTCAGACTATTTTTTCATCTGAAACTTCTTCTACAACATTAACCCCTCCATGGTTTGGCAATGGATTACTTTTAACGTTTGGGGGTACATCATTAAAAGATAAGATCTTCTTTTCTATCAATTCCCTGACAAGATGCTTTAAGGCAAGACAACCTTCTAAATCATGACCGGCAGCGCCTTCGTGAAAGGCATAATGGGCATTTGGATTATAGTGAGGGGATGTAGTGTCTGGATTTAATGGTCGTGTTGTTACCAATCCTTGCTGCACTAAGGAGGGGTACAACTCTGTGTAAGTCATCGGTATTTGAGGGAGTGGAGGTTTTGTTGTTGGTCTCTGATTCTGGTAGTTCTGTCTGGGTGCCTGAGCTCTATGCTGATGATGTTGCTGGTAGGGGGGAGCGTTGGGCGCTCGTTGATACCCTTGTTGAATTGGCTGATATACAGGTGCTGGTACTGCCTGGTAATTGGGAACAGGATGATTGAAAGCTGGAGTTACAGCTGCCACATATGGTTGTTGGGCATACTGGAATGGATACATTGGTCGTTGTTGCTGGGATTGCTGAACATAACTTGCTTGAGGATGGTGAATAAAGCCTTGCTGAGGTTGCTGATATTGTTGGTAAGGCGGTCTCCAGGTGCGACTCTTTCTTCCCACGGTTACTGCATTTGTCTCCCCTTCCTTCTTTTTATGAAAATTACTGCTGAACTTCTTGACATTGTTGTTACCAGAACTGCTGGAACCACTAGCCACCTTTCCATTCTTCATTCCTAACTCCACTCTCACCCCCACTATTACTATATCAGAAAAACTTGCAGTTACACTAATGATCATCTTCTCATAAAACTCCGGTCTCACCGTATCGACGAACCAATCTGTCAACTCTTTTTCACTCAAAGGAGGTTCAACCTGAGAGGCGGTTTCCCTCCACCTTTGTGCATACTCTTTGAAAGATTCCGAACTCTTCTGTGACATACTCAGTAACTGTCTTCTATCAGGGGCTAAATCCATGTTGTACTTGTAATGTTTCACAAAATCATCGGCCAAGTCTTGGAAACTGTGAATACGAGACTGATCCAAACCCAAATACCATTTAGCAGGAGCTCCTTTCAAACTATCTTGGAAACAGTGAATCATCAACTTGTCATCTTCTACATGAGCGGCCATTCTCCGGTAATACATAATCAGATGCGTCCGAGGACAAGTAGCCCCAAAATACTGATCAAAATTGGGAACTTTGAATTCCGGCGGAATTACCAACCCAGACACTAAGCACATATCTCTGGCATCAGTACCAAAGATGTCATTTCCTTCCATTGCTCTGACTTTCCTGCCGATAGTCTCTACACTTTCTTTCAACATTTCATGTCGTCCACTCTCTTCTTCATACCCATCAAGACCTTCGTACACTTGTGGAGGATTATGAAAAACAGGGTGTGCTTGAATCTGAACAGAAGGCTGAGTGTAAGTAGGGATAGCTTGAGGAACTTCTGCCCCCAGGGGAACTGCTTGTTGATTGACTACTGGTGGAGGTACAAAGCCAGGCGGTAACCCATATGGTGGAACATTTGCAACAGTGACTGCCGTTGGGATCGGCTCTACAGCTATGCTAGTGATTTCAGAAACAACAGTGGCTTGAGTATCCAACTTTTCACGAATGACTTGTAGGGCTTCCATGATCTGCCCCATGCATCCTCGTAGCTCTCCAAGTTCATTATCAATCCTGTCCACATCCAAATTCTGTCCTTCCATTCTTAGACAAGCTTGGGCTCGGGTGTTGTATCGGTGTTGAGGATTCAATGTGATTCTTTCTGGAGACAAGACAGCGAGATGAGACATAACACAAGAACATGCACATGCAATGCTTTATGAATGCAAAATGCAACAATGCAAAAATTAATCATTCAAGGAATCCAAAGAAATATTTGCAGAAATTATAACAATGGGGAAATAAGAAAATTCAAAAAGTCTTCATAGATTAACAACTGAGAGTTTTACAACAACGATTCTGAAACTGAAATACAAGTCTTCAATACAGATACATGATGAAATAAAACAGAAAACAAAAAGATTTTAGATCTTTTGGCTGGATGGCCCTTCGTCTTCTGGCTGACTTCTCTTTCCACCTTGATGGATCAATTCTTTAAGCTCTTCTTTCTCTTGCATAGCCTTGAAATACTTATCCCTCCAAGTCTTTCCTTCTTTTTCAGCTTTTGCCAAAACAGCTTTCAATTCTTCTACGAAAGTAGGCTTGGGTGAGTCAGGCTCAAAGCGAGTATAGAACATCTTCAATGTTGCTTCTTTTACCCACGATAAGTAAGATTCTGAAACAGTGGTGTCGTGGTAACCTAAGGTAGTTACTCCCCTCGTGTGGACATAACGCCAAGCATACACAATTCGAGCCCTGTAAGCGGGATTTTCCCCCTCTTTAATGTAGAAGCTTCTCAAAAAGTCCGGGTCTGTTTCATCCTCCATTGGGTGTCCCAACTGGCGACGAGCTAAAATAGGATTATAGCTGATGCAACCATTAACGCTGATAAGCGGTACATTCGGGAAATCTCCACAGCTTTGGATCATGGCAATCTCCCCATACATAGGGTCATACCACTTAATATCTGAGTGTTTGAGCAACAACAGTTTTTCTGTCCACGAGAGCCCATTTTGCTTATCCCAGAGGGCTGTAATTTTTGGCAAGTGCGAAATAAACCACTTGTGCAAGAGAACGGTGCAACACTCAATCTGACCAACTCCATAACGGTTCCTACGGTGGATGGAAAAGTACATATCAGCCAACAAAGTAGGTACAAGATTCTTGATTAAGAAAAGGTTGATTGCATTTGCGTCCACAAAATCATTAGTGGTCGGGAACAGGAACAACCCGTAGATTAGTAAAACCAGGATGGCCTCAAATGCTTCAATATTCTCTGACAAGGCATAGCTTTGAGCTTTTTCATACAGGAACATAGTTGAAAATCCATACAACCCTCCCTTAGCAATCATATGAGATCGTACCTCGTCCACCTCCAAATACGCGGCCTCTGCAACTGCTCTTTCATTAGGAGTCCATTCTGTTCCAGAAAATGGTCTAGGAGTGACGCCTACTCCCATCAGGGCGGAATATTCTTCCAAGGTTGGTAGAAACTGATAATCTGGAAAGGTGAAACAGTGATAGTTTGAATCATAGAACTGCACGAGTGCGGATAACATCTCTTCATATACTTGAACTTCTAGCAAAGACAGCATATTCCCGTACTTCTCTCTGAATGCCTCGGGGTCTTCTACTAAACTTCCCAGTTTCTTCAAGTTCTCCAATTTTGGCCTTTGGAACAGAACCTCTACTTTCTTCCCAGAATCCATCCTATAATATCTGCAAAACAATCTTTAGTTCCTTGAATGATTAATTAATGAGAATGCAAATGTAAAGGTTTCATGAAACTCAGATCAAAACATCATTTCATTTCATTGATTTTCAAGTTTTGAATTACAAAATATCCAGTACATTTTACAAAAGTCCTAAATATAAGGCTGACAGTATTCTAAATAAAAGTCCTCTTTTTCTTTGAGCTTCTTGATTTCTTCTTCCATCTGAGTCTTCTCAAGAATGAGTTTGTCCACAACTTGCTTCCATGGAGTTGACTGATGGTTGGAACAAAATAAATCTTCCTGCGCCTTCCTCTTCTTACAAGCAATCATTTCTTCATCCTTCGTCTGAAGTTGTCTACGGAGTTCATCATTCTCTTCCATGGCCACTTGGTACTTGTATCTCCAGGCTATTTCAGTTTGTTGTGATTTCCTCAAAGCAATCTTCAACTTCTCCTCTTCATACATAAAGATCATTGGGTGTTCCTCCTCCAAAGCCATGGGTTTCTGATGAGGATAAGGCATCTTTAGTTGAATAGCTCTTTTTCGGACCCATTGGAGATAAGGTTCGAGAGAGACGCAATTAGGTTTTCCTAAGTTTTCCTTTCCTTTCTTATGCACATGACCCCAAGCTTTTAGGATCTCTTCTTTCAATTCTGATACTCCCTTAAAGAAAACATTCTCCACATGAGCGCTATTGGGTTTGTCCTTCAAAGGATATCCAAGCTGCCGACGAGCGAGAACATGGTTGTAATTGATTCCTCCGTTTGTACCAAGAAGAGGTACGTTACCAAAACTTCCACAAATGTCAATGATCTTTATCCCATCGTAATTACGGCTGTACCAATCAATATCAGAGTGAGTAAGAGCCATAACCTTATGAGACCACCAACCTTCCTTCCAAAAAAAATGAGCCTTAGGTAAGTGAGAAATAAACCACTTGTATAGTAAAGGGACACAGCAGGTAACCATTCCTCCTTTATGAAGATTCCTCAGATGAACAGAATGATAGGCGTCAGCTAGTAAAGTCGGCACAGGGTTTCTCTTCAAGAAAATCTTAATGGCGTTGAGATCCACAAAATTATAAAAACATGGAAATAAGAAGATCCCATAAATGAGCAAGGCAAAGATGGCCTCGAATGCATCCATACTTAAGTGATCAGCATAGTATTGGGCTTTCCCAACCAAGAACTCTGCAGTCAAACCAAATACTCCTCCTTTAGTATCCATATTTTTCTGAATATCCACCAACCCCAAACGTGTAGCTTTAGCAATTTCTTCCTCCTTAGGGTCCTTATCCATGATTGGAAAAGGAGAGTCTTCAAGAATAGGCAAACCAATCAAGCAAGAATATTCCTCAAGTGTAGGTACTAGCTGATAATCAGGGAAAGTGAAACAATGATAAAGTGGATCATAAAACTGGAGAAGTGTGGAACTTCTGCGCCCAGATCCATCTTCTTTTTTACTTTCAACAATGATAACAAGTTCCCATACCTGCTCTTGAATCCTTCTAGATCTGTTATCAAGGTGTTCAACCTCTCTATGTCATCCAAGTTAGGACTTTTGTAAGTGTACTTCATAGTTTTCTTTTTTCCATTATCCATGATGATCCTAATGTTTACAAACAAAAAATCTGAGTTCCATGAAACATTTATGATATGATGTTCATGAATGCATGAATGCACAAACACAGGTAAGCATAAGTTCACATATACACATGGGTAAACAGATAAAGGTTTTGGTTTGGATAACATGAGCATGGAGCCAAGGTCTACCCATCCCAAAGGTATGTACTAAGGCTTTCAAAGACTGTAGAACAAGGTTCTAAAAGAGTTCCCAGAGTCCTCGACCCATCTTTCGGATATTATCAATTTCCCAAATACTTGGTGGTTGATAATATTCTCAAGAGAGTCTCGTCCAAGTGTAGTATCGCGTATCAACTATTTTGGAATTACTTCCTTATAGTCATCGCACTACATCCTAATAAAGCCATAGTGGGGAAAAGGTAATCTAAAGGTCCTCAGTATCACGGGCTCCCATGTAGAAAGTAGCATTGTTTTCACGAATACTCGATCAACAATACTAACTCTCAGAAGGGCCTCTACTGAGCGGTGGTTTTCTCAAGTCAGCTTGGTCGGGAATCAACTCCCTATAAGCCTTCTTGAATATACCCCCATCCTATCATAAGTACACTCGAGCACGGGTATAGTGCTGTCTCACCATTCAAAGTTCCCAAAATCCAAAAGAGCACAAATATTTACAAGTATTCACAAATAGCAAGTAATTAAACAAGATAGGCTAAACCCTCAAAACAAAAGCAAGTATTCCCTAGTGAAGTCGCCATTTCTGTTGCGGTGAGAATCGTGATATCAAGCTATTGATTAACTTGAATCTTTAATTCTTAGATTACAACCGGACTTTATTTTATCCAAAGGAAAGGTATAAAGAAAGAAAGAACCTTTTGCGCGATGTAACAACAACGCTAAGAGATTTGGGGATCGGGGGTTAGTTATACCTAGGGAAGGTGTTAGCACCCTAAGCATTTGTAGTACTCTACAGGAACCTTTTGTTTGATTGTTTGCTAAGTTTGTGAATATGTACTATGGATTGGAATATGGATTAGGGATAGGTAAAGACCTAGATGGTTTTCTAAGTTTTCTCGCAAAGACATCGCATCTTCTGCCTACGTATCCTAACTAGGATAGAATCAGAGCAATCGTAGTTCACCTCACAAGGGATAAAGAACACTTGATTATGATCAAGGTTCAGGGGGGAACAAACATGACAATGTTTGTGTGGAGTTTGACAAAACTCCCTATTCTAAGTTGTAATATTCAAAAAAAGGGAAGTAAGAAATCATGATAATGATCCTTACACAGAGTTGACAAACTCTTTCCTAGGGTTCTAGTTGAAGAACACTCCTAGTACAGGTGGGTTTCTTAGACTTAAAGCAAAGTCTAATGGTTTCTAAACTAAGGTTAAAATGACTTAACAAAGTCAAGGAGAGGGTGAATGAGCTATCCATAACATAAGGGTTAATGGAAATATCTTTTCCTTTGGAAGGGGACATGAGAGGCAACTTGGATGAGAGCTAACAAGCTTCTTCTCTTGGGGAAAGAGAATTTTGAACAAGATAACAACATAATAAAGATGCATTCATGGTGACAACCATTAGGTTAGCATGTGAAATGATAAAAATGAAAATGCATTGATGACAATCAAAGTAGTTGATTAAGCAGGAAGTGTGACAACAGATCAAGCTTAAATGTATTTAGCAGATGAAGTAAAAATGAACATGGTAACAACCAAAGATGAAATCCTAGCATGTTAGCTAACATTTAATAACATGAATGCAAACAAATATCACAAACAATCACAAGTATATCAAAAGAAAAATTCATCAGCATACGCGAAAACGATCACAGAACGTACATAACTTGCACATAGTCAAAATAGATGAAAAATTAGGCAAACATGGAAATAAAAAATATTACATGAAAGTAGACATCAATATGAACAAAATGCAAAAAGAATGGGTGAAAAATGATTAAAAATGAGAGAGATATGAATTTTTGAAAATGGTATGAAAAATGACAAAAATAAATAAAAGGGTTGCCCTCCTCAGGGGTCGAACCCACACTTGCATGGTCAAAGGCGCTTAAGTGACAAGTTGCTTAGCACTGGGGTGGCTATACATCCGTTTGTAAATGCCACCCCATAAATATATAAGGGAATTTTAAAAACCAGGCTGGGCAAAACAACACACAAAAATCCTGATTTGCATTTTCTTATGTAACTTGGTCATTTCTTGATGGATTCTAGCAAAACTTTTCTAAATTGTGTAGAATTTCACAAAGAACATGATGGTGGCATTGGTTTTTTGAAATTCCTCCTCTAACTCAAAACCCGATAGTACATGCCTTGGAGATGTTTGAAATGCATTTTGAAGTGTAGATCATACTACAGTCAGTTTTAACTCAATGTAATCATACACACACACCACAGAAATGATAATGAATGATTCTAACACCTAGATTGAGTTCAAAGCAAACTGTAATAAAAATGGACTGACAAGTTGCAAACATGTGTTTATGAGATGCATGATGATGTGTAAACCAAGTCTAGGCATGCTCAGATTAAACCAATCATATACACACCATACATATATAGTATTGAATGATTATAAACACAATTTGAAGCCAAAAAGGAACTGTCATGAGATATGGCACTTGAGTTGCAAATTACATGATGCATGGAGAAGTGTAAACCAAGTTCAACAAGTTTTAAACCAGTACAAACATACATACACACTAAAAATGTATTATTGAGTGAGTGTGTGCACAAAATGGACTAGAAAACAAACTGAGGTACAGATTGTCATGTAAGTTGCAAAATTGATAAGTATGAGATGCATTTTGAGATGAATTTCAAATGTCAAGCAAAATCAGGTTAATTGGCTCACACACACACATTGCATATATGACATTGGATAAGATTGAACATAACATGTAGCTTAAAACTGGCTGTAGTGAAATATGGTGCTCAATGTGAAATTTTGTGTTGGTGTAGTGCAGTAGGCTTGTGTAGTTCATGTTTTAGGCATCAATTGATCAAGTAATTCACACATACATATCACATACATGGAAACACACATGTTCATATTCAAGGTTCAACCTACAACAGCCTGTGACAAAATATGACATTTTAAGATGCACTTGGTGTTTTTGGTGATGGGTGGAAAAGCTCAGTTCAGGTTCTAAACATATTTTGGTTAAACAAATCATGCACACAACTTTCATATCTGTTATTAAATGAATTTACACACAAAAGAGAGCTTAAAGAGGTCTGTCATGAAGTATTGCATACAAGCTGCATTTTTTAGGCTTTTATTCATGAAAATACTCAAATCAGTTTCCAGTCATGTTTAAACCAAACCAAAGGCACACACAAGTTACAAATGCATGAAGGGATGATTCTGCACTCAAACTTAAATCAACCTTAGCCTTTAACCAAAACTAACATGTCTATGGCACTAATATGCAAAGTGTGGTATTTTATGAATGATTAAGCATACCAGATGCGGTCAGTTCCAAACAAACATACACACCTATCATGATTATGATTTTAGAGATAATCCCACTCAACAAAACAATTATATCTTGGTCATGACAGAATTTGAGTACAAGACATACACATGACATATTTTCCACATAATGAACTCAAAATGAAAAATCATGAAATTATGGTGCAAAGCAAGAATGGAGTGTATACATACCTCTAGTAGACTGTGTTGAGCAAGTTAGATCAACAAGAAACCCAGCGAAAACCTCAAATGCACATAGCTTTGGAGATTTCTTCTTCTTGAAGCAAGAAAGCAAACTTCAAGATAGTTGGAGAAATAAAATCCACCAATGATCCTCAATGCTTTAGACAATTGAGAAATGATATATGTGAGGTGTTTGAGTGATTAGAACATCAAGGAAATGTCTAGAACAAGTTTTGGCTGATTTTGTGGCTTTTGATCAAAGTAACTTGGTATGGAAGTTGACTTTTGGAGTGGTGAGATTTTTGAGTGGTCTAAGGTATTGGACACCTTCTATATCATATTTAGAGATTGTGTGGATGATTGTTGGGGTGTTTGAATATGGAGAAATGGTTTTGGCAGCTGGACTATCAAGACAGATTTTTCATGGTTTTGTGATTTTATGATTTTGGTGAAAATGAATCAAAGAGTGCAAGAGAAAAGGCTTGAGCTTTCTCTGGTTTTTAGAGTAGATATTGTGTGTAGAATGAGGTGGTGAGGGCTCCCTTTTATAGGCAAATGAAGAGAGGGGCAAATTTGGAGATTTCTTCATGTGAAAGAAAGATTTGCTTTTTTGAATCAAACCTCCACAAAGGAGTTTTCTGGGCAGATAGGTAAGCCCAATAGTCAAGCAAAATGATGATTTTGAAAGGGATAAATGCAGGCTAGAGGGCATAGCTTGATGGTTGTGGCAGATTTCACTTTACACCTCTTGCTTGGTTTAATCATTTTTAAATGCAAGTTGCAAGGCAACTTGCAAGCTTGGAGAATTACCCTCTTCTGCATAATATTCTCATTTATATGCTTCATAATCTCTACATATCAGAAATAATATCATCCAAGGGCTGAGATTGGCCAGTTTGATCAAAGGAATGATTTTTAAACTTTGGACAATGTGGGACTAAAGTGTGAAATCACCAACTTGCCATAATCATAACTTTCAGCTCACAACTCCTTTTGAGATGTGCTAGTACTTTTTTGAAAGCCCTCAAATAGCTCTAAAACATTCATGTTTTCATGAGTTTCAATTTACCAAAGGAACTTGGCCAAAAAGTCTCTCAAAGTTGCTAAAAAATGAACTTAAAAGTGAAATTTCTCTAAGTCTTTTTCCCTTCTTGACATGTATTTGATCATAACTCCAAATCTATGCATTTTCTGATCATGGACCACTTAGGGACTTTTGTAGGATTTATCAAGATCTTTCAAATGAGTCTTGAACCACTTCATTTGGATGTGTGGTTAAGGAGTTATGGTTTAGCCCCTTTCAAAACCCTAATTTCCCGATTTTTCGATTACTCCTTCATCCTTGATCCAATGGTCATTAAAATTGATAGGCATGTGCAATATGATATAAGGAACATTTTTTATTCACACTTTGAAGTCCAATTCCTTAAATTTGAAGAGTTGACTTTTTGGTCAACCGTACGATCGATCGGTGACTACCGAGTCGTCTGTTGATACTCTGGACCTCCTGAGACCTTGAAACTTCTTGAATGGACTTTATTAAGCTATATTAACTTCATGGATAATAATACGACCATTAAAACACCTTCCAACATCAAAGTCAAACTACAGTTGACTTTTACTGGTCAAAACCCTAATCGGATGCCCTGAAATACACTGTACTTGATTCTGGGGTAACAACCTCAAATTGGATTCTCAATTGACATCATATGATACCCTTGATCTTGTTTCATGATTGAATTAGCCTAAAACTTTGATTGATCACAAACCCTGAAGCTTCGATTTGACTGTACAAAAAACCCTGATTTATCTGTAATTTGACAAAGACAAACTTGCACTGGGTTACGGTTAGATAATTTATGATAATGCTCCTAAAATGATAATGAGAATCTAAGGGGTCAAAATTTGGGGTGCAACAGGTAGGAGTTTGTGTAGGGAAAAACCCTTAGATTTCCCAAGGTTTAGTGAATTTTTTATTGTTATGAATGCCCTAATATGAGGGAGTCGATTACTGTAGCAAAGAAGGGAATGGTTGGTGAAAATGCAATTTTTTGCACAATTTTTCGAAAACGCATAGTAAGAAACCGATCTCACTAAGGCTACAATCGATTGCACACTTAGCAAAGCTGCTGGAAATTGAGTTTTTGAATAGAGCAATTGATTGCACTAAGATGCCAATCGATTGCACAACAAAACAGTAGCTAAAATGATGAAATTTTCAAAGGTACAATCAATTGCACTAAGATGTCAATCGATTGCACTTAAAAACAGTAGCTAAAAATATGAGAAATTGAGTCATACAATTGATTGCACAGTAAATCCAATCGGTTGCATGCTGTTCAAAAGCTGAAATAAGTGAACTTCTCACATGTGAAATCGATTGCTTGTTCACTACAATCGATTGCATTAGCTGAAATAAGTGATTATTGATTATTTACTTGAGTATTGATTTATTATCAACCTTTGGTTGGTTATTGAGATATTAATTGTTGTTTAACAAGCTGATTGTGTATTGAATATTAAATTCAATTATTGGTGATGGATTCATTGTCCTATGTGTAATCGTTGAGTTGTGTTGTGGATTGTGATTGAATCTAATTGATTCTTGTGCATTACTTGATAAATGTAGTGATGATGTTGAAAGTATGAATACTTTGATTATTATGAAATGTGTTGTGTGTGCAATCATGTTATAATTCTTGTGTGATGAATTATTTGAGAATGCATGTGATTAAGATGCGAGAACGGTCTTAAGTGCATATGGTTGTTGATTTCATACGCATCATTTGTTGTCAAGAGGCAATGCTTGCTAGTTTCGTGGAGACTAGTGACTTGTCCCAAACCTAGAGTGGGGTTTGAAAGCCTAGGGGACGGGCTTTTGTTTGTTATTGGTCTTGGGGACGGACCCGGTTTAAATGTAAAAACCGAAAAATAATAAGTGTTGGTACCACATGGCATGAGTTGCATTGAGTTTGCATCGAGTCACATGGCATATATAATTGTTGTATGAAAGTATGCGTATATGTATAACTTGTTGAATTGAGAGTTGTGAATGTGTGATTGTTGAATGATATTGACTGATGACAATTGATGTGTGAGAATATTGGTGTTTGTGCTGACATGCTTTACATTATTCATTATCTTATGATCTCAATATTGATGTGAATTCTCACCCTTCTGCTGGAATGATGTTTTATACGACATCGCGCAGGTATCAAGGAGTAGAGCTGCTCGTAGTTGCGAGGTTGCTATTTGTGCAGCCGTTTAGTATTTTAATTATGTTGGGTCGAGTCGTGCTCTGGTCATGTAACACTGGGATTGCTTGGTTTATGTCTTAGAGATACATTATGTACTCTACGCTATGTTTTTATATTCATCGAAATATTATGATGTTGGCCTTAGTGCCTAAGTAATGTTGAATTATGTGATGAACACAAATGTTTCCATTAAGAGAATTATGATATAAATTGAACCCGCTGGTACATGCGAAGTGAAACCTTGAAAAGTATGATTATCTATTAAAGTGTTAATGAGCTTGACAGGTGTTTTTGATGTTTTAAAAATAAGTATGACACCCTTGTGTGGATGCATGATGATTTACTCAGAAGGGTGTTACATTGTGAACTCAAGAGTACCGATACGAGTTATTTGAGCAAGGAACTAATAGCTTTTACTTATACCAATGAGTGAGAACAGTAGTAGTAATTGAGTTAAAGAGTTTGATCTTCCCCCCAGGATATAGAGGGGTACGGGTCCTTTCTTTTGTTGTTGCACTGGACTAAGTAAGTGTCCTATTCTCAGAGAGGGGGAGTTGCCCAAACCTAAAGGATTATTTCCTCGAGTCTTGTTAACTCGACAGCTTAACACGAATAATGCACAAGCTTTCCTCGACTATACCGCGAGTAGAGTCTAGCTCGACAAGAGGAACTGCTTAACTTGACAATAGCTCGACTAGGTTGCTTCTTGTATTAATTGTGTGTTTTTTTTGTTACTTGTACTTGATTGAGTACATGTAGTAGTAGTGGAGTTGAAGAGGTCGCTATCTCCCTAGTGAAGGCTCGCTTCGCAAACTTCACGAGCAAAGAGTAGATATGACTTACAAAAAGGTGCCCATAAGTTTGTTGTCTTGTCTCTGCCTGTAGGTAGTAGGTCCCTGCTCTTTCAAGCGGATAAGTTGAGGGGCTTGCTTCCCAAAAGAAACTTCCCTTGCCTCCTCCTGGACCTGACACTCTAGTGGTTGTAGCTCTTGTTTACTCCTTTTTTTCCTTCTTTCTCTTGTTAGGAGTTTAGATTATGTCTAGAACGAGTGGAACGAAGTGCTTCCCTTAAAAATCCCGAGTCCACGACCTAAAGAGGAGCTGAAGGGAGATGGCTAATAGATTGACTTACTTTTTACCTTTCGTATTTGGCAGAAGTAAAACTTTATATCGGCGAGCTCCATTTTCTTCGAAAAGATATTGTCGGGCAGTAAGCATTTGTAAGAATAACATCCCTATGTGGGGGAAGATCACGAAAAACAAAGATTATAAAGAGGGCCTCGTGACGACTAATCCATGAAAGCCAATATTTATGCTTTCATTCACTCGTTCCTCGTGGTCAGGAGAGGGAAGATCTTAAGGCTTTCTAGTTTTTGATTGAATCCACTTAAGAATTTGATTGTGCCTATTGATTGTATACCGAGGGAGAGAGCAATAAAGAGAGGGGTGGTAACCTGACCTGGGATATCGATATGAAGTTGTGGTCTCCTTCCCATCCTTGTGTATGCCTGGACCTAGAACGGAGGGAGGATCTGAACGAGAGAGTAGAGTGAAGGCCTGTAGTTGATACAGAAGCGAGAGCTAGATTAAGGCCTTTGATAAAGTGTCCTTCTATCACAAAAAATCCTTTCCTGGTCAATGAAAGAGACGAGCAATACTTCAAGTTCCGTTATTACCGGGTGCAAGGCTGAGAAAGAAATAAATTGAAACCCGAATCAAGATTAATGCGTGAAAGAGCAAAGGATTAAACATCACAGGGTCAGGCCTGTCGCTACCGCAAAAATAAGGTGCCTGCAAACAGAAGAGTCGCCACCTTTCGTTATTTATCCCACAGAAAGGGAAAGGAAACAATCGGAAAAAACCTGACGAAAAGGTATAAGACAAGGTCATCGCAACCATGTCTGGGTTCGGGAGTCGGTTACGCAAGGGGAAGGTATTAGCACCCCTCACGTCCATCGTAATCGATAGGATCCACGCTTGTTGTCTTTATCTGACGGGTTGGTTTATCTATCTACACTAAAAGTCTGGTCTGAAAAGAAAAGAAAATAACTCGGCATAACACAACAGTTCTATGCCTACGTATTCCTGTTTGGAACGAGAAATCAGAGTCAACGTAGTTCGCCTAACTACGGGTGAAAAAGGGGGAAGGTTGCTCGCCGAGATATCGCATCTCGTGCCTACGTAGTTTCATACGGCGTGAAAGATCATAGAAAACGTAGTTCGGGCCATCAAGAGACACAGGTTTGTTCAACTGTTTTACCCGAGTAGGGTTAACAGACGGTTCCAGCAGTTGGTGTATGCAGCTCGCTCGTTGGAGACTTAGGCGTTTACCGTTTGCGGTAGAACCGAGAGTTAACAAAACTCTCCTTATGAAAATGGTTTCCAAGGATTAAAGGTCCCAGAGGAAAAAAAGAGGTTGATCTTTGTTTTCTGTCTTTTAGAAGAAGTATCTTTTATGGATGTTTGCAACTAATATCGCACTAGAGACTATGACCTGAGAGTGAATGCGTCACATGTCACTCAAAGGGTACTATACTAAACATCCAAGCTGTTGAAAAGAAACTCTCCAACAACCCTTTCTCAAGTAGCTTAAGGCTCATAGCGTACGACATCAATTAACCTTTATTACTGTATTTTGATTTGTTTGAAGATGAGAAGAGAAAGGACGCACTAAAGGGGAACTAATCCAATCCTAAAGTTTTCATGCAAAGTTGATCCTATGATTGAGGTTAGGAGGGAACTAACTAATGTTATCATGCATGGTTAGAACCCTAATGTCTGTCATAACTTCTCTTGAACAAGAGAAGTCAGAGTTCCCAGGGGAACATGGCAAAGGAAAGCAACAACAAAAGAAATAAACTAAAAGAAATAACTGTAAGTAAAATGCATGCAATGCAGCAATACAAGTAGAAGGAGCCAAACTAAACTTCTAGAGCAAGCAAGCATAAGCAACACAAGGCACAGGCAAGGGAGACAAACTCAACCTTCAGCCAACAAGCAAAGCCAAACAGTAACAGACAAGCAGAGGGAGACAGACTCAACCTCTAATGAGACAAGCAAAGGGAGCAAGCTCAACCTTTCAATGCACTTAGGCCTAAATCAACTATATGAGAGCATATTCTAATGCAACACACCAGGCAAACAGTCAACCAATAAACACAGCAAAGCAATCAGAAAATACAGCAAACAAAACAGCAAGCCAGCAGCTCAACAGCAAAGCAGACTTCTAGCAGTAAAACAATCCAACAGACTGTAGTTTGATCTCCATGCCCAAGCTATCTTCAAGAGAAGGCTTCATCTTCAAGCTTCAAATGATCCACCAAGAGAGATGATAATAAACATCAAGATGATTGCATGATGATGGGAAGCATGATGGAGACCAAGGGAATCCATCATGGCACTCAACCATACATCCAAGATAGGCATCCTCAAAGGTTCTACCTTTTTTGATATGCCACACATCCTTCCAAAGGAGGGATGAGGCTTCCACATAGGGACCTTGAATCATAGGATGGGAATGGAATACCAAAATCAACAAATAACAAGCATAAAATTGCAAATTAAATGAAATCAATAAAATGGAAAAATGGCAAATAAATTGGAAATTGCACCAAAATGAAATCCAAGAATACCAAAAAATCAGAAATAAAATCAGAAGCATACACATATTTTTATTATATTTTTCTGATGATTAATCAATTTAATATGAATTTAAAATGGAAAAGCAATTAAAGAAAATCCAAAAATCAATTAAAGAAAATAAAATGCTGAGGAATAATCATGGCAGTTGGATTTGATTACTAGTCTCCTAATCCAATACACACCAGCGTGCCAACTAATAAATGAGACGACTGCGTTTTAGGGGTCTAAGGTCCAAATCTCAGATTAAATCACAAGCACGCGATGGAACTACCAAGTCAAGAATTCCAACTGTTCCAAGGGCTGATGGTCATCGTTTTCATTTGAACTTCAGATGGGGGGAAATTCTCAGGGCGGTGGTCCGGTGGCTACGCCACCGTCTTCTCCAGTGAGGCACGAGTTGCAGGTCATGAAAACAAGTCAAACCTTATATGGATCTTCTCCATTTTTCATCCTGAATCCAAATCCATCATCCTTTTCTCCTAACTCTCACTGGATTTTAAAACACAATAGATAACAGAAAAAACACCAAGATCTTGATCATCACCGATCTCACAATTAAGGCCATAGATCTCTTCCTCATTCTTCAGAGATCAACCTAAGCTATCTAACTCATGTTAACACCTCAAGATCAAGTTGATTCGAATCCAAACAGAAACAGAGTTTGAATGTTTGTTTGAGTCTTTTACGAAAGAACTATTTTTTAGGATGTTTCCAATCTCAGTCGCACTAGAGACTATGACCCAGGAGTGAACGCTTCGTATGTCACCCAAAGGGTACCACACTAACATCCAGATTACTCGAGAGAGACCCTCCACCAACCTTTTCCCAGATAGCTTAAGGCTCGTAACGTACAACTTCAATTAACCTTATTACTGTGTTTTTGAATTGTTTTGAGATGAGAAGAGAAAGACACCCTAAAACTATGGTTGAAAGGGGAATCTACCTACAGTTATCATGCATGGGTCAAAACCTAATGTCTGTCATAATTCCCTCTTGCACAGAGGAAATCAGAGGTCCTAGGGGAAACAGCAAAAGAAAGCAAGTAGTAAACAGTAAACAGTAAAATGCATGCTATGCAACAGTACAAGCGAGGCAAGGGAGAAAACAACAGGCAAGAGGAGACAAGCTCCACCTCAAACCTAGAGGTAATCAACACAAGCAAACAGACAATACAACAAAAGAAAAGAAGTAGAAGAAGCAGCCCAAGCAACAGCAACAGTCCTCAGGAGACAGCAACTTCAGTACTCAACAGCAGCAGCTCTAAACAGCAACTCTTCTTGACAACAAATTTGATAGCAAAAGACTTCATCCTCAAGCTAGCTTCTATCTTCAAGCCTCATCAAACTACATCTTCAAGCTCTAGCAAGCACACTTCAAGCAAAGGATTCATCACTAAGATCAAGGTTAAAATGTTAAGAACCAAATGAAAACCAAAGGAAATCATCAAGTACCAACATTGAAATGGAAAGGCATCCTCAAAGTTCTACTCAACTATGGGCATACCACACATCCCTCCAAAGGAGAGATGGAGTTTCCCTAGGAGGACTTTACATCATTGGATGGAATAGAAGCACACAATGCATTCTATGTTTGATGAAAGAATCAATACTAGTCCTAATGGGCCTTCCTAAAACCCTAATTTCCTAAGCTCCTAAAACAACTCCTAAAAGAAAAGTAAACTTCAACTCCAAGCTCCAATCTTCAAGCCACAGCAGCTACACCAAGTCTAGAAGACCTCCCAAAAATGAATCCAAACAAATCTAGCTCCAAAGTCAGCAACAAGACCAAGCAAGCAAAGGCACACAAAATAGAACACCACAAGCACAAACAACTTGCAAAATACAACTAAAATAGAAAACAAAGTTTTAAAATTCTAATAAAATTCCTAGGGGAACATACATGTTTGAACAACCTAGGGTTAAAGTATTAAAGCCTAATTCAACTTCTAAGTCACCTAAATAAAATCTAGATTAAAGGGTATCAAGGTGATCCACAAGTTTGGGAAGGCTATAATCTCAACACCTAAAACAGAACCTAAATTGTTCTAAAATTCCAATAAAAATCCTAAGGGAACGTGAATATCCACCCTAAAACATACTAAAAAATCAAAGCCAAATTCATCACCAATTGGAAGAACAAAATTCAACAAAACAGATGACCAAATATGCAAAATTAAAAGAATTAAACAAAATAAGAAAAATCAAATTAAAATGAAAAATGCATGAAAATTCATTTTATTGATTTCAGAAAATCAAAAATTCTCTCAAGATCATGGAGATATTTTTAAAATAATTTTTGGATCAAAATTGAATTTATTGTGATTTTTTGATTCAATAAAGCATTTAAAATAAACAAAATGGAATAAAAGAAAATAAAAACTTAGAATAAAACATGAGCCACTGGATGAGGAGATTGGTCCACTGATCCAAGCGCTGAGGGCATGCCACCTTATTAAATGAAACTGCATCGTTTTGATCCTCAGAAAGTCAAATAAAACTTTAAGTCGTGGTTGTTGGATGATTGGCTTAGTCGTTGGTCAAAGGCAGATCTGATGGCTTAGGAGTCATCTTCTCCAAATCACAGGCTGGCCTGAGTGAGACTCAGTGTGGTGGATGGAGAAGACTCCGGTCGTCTTCTCCGGTGAGCAGGTGGTTGCAGGTGATTAAACACTTCAAACCTTATACCAATCTCACTCAGAATTTCAACAGGATTTCAAATCTCCTATCCATATGTTCTAACTCTCCATAGATTTCAAGATTCGAAGCAAAGTTCATAACACACATTCAAATCAAACATCACCAATTGCAAATCTAATGATATAGAATTCATCCTCATGTCACGTACATCACTCTGATCTATCTAGATTGCTCTAATTCTCCATGAATCAAGAGATTCGAATCAAAACAGAAATGCTATGTCATTATCAATCATCACCAAATGCTTCCAAATTGATCCTAAAACGATCTACATCTTGTCTAGATCCTAACCACAAGTTCAAATCTAACTACATCATGCTAATTCATGTGGAAAGTTGAAAGTTACTAACCTGTTGTAGATCTAGTAACAGAGGTAGCTAGAGTTTGATTCAACCTTCAAAACTCTCTAGAATCATTCAAGGATGCAAGAGGATGATGCTTCCACCTTCAATTTGCTCTGAATCAGCCTGGAACTTAAAACACGATTTCACTTGCTCCTCTTGAAAATGAAGTTGCTATCTCTGCTTCAGCCACGAAACTTGCACCAAAATGATTCTAAAACCATCAAAGAACTTAAATAGAACATGTCTATGGGCTTTAGAAGCTCAATTGAGGCCCAATCGAGCCAATCCAAATTTCTGTTTTTCTCTTCACATGTGCAATGTAACAGTCACGAATTGGCCATGAAAATTTCTCTAGAAGCTTGCCTTTCACTTACAAATTCCCTTGTGAGTGTATTCAGACCAAAAAGAGCACTTGAACTGCATTGGTAAGGAACTTGGATGTGTGACTTGCAAATGAAGAAATCAAATGACAACTCATGAAACTTGGCCTAAACTCAAAGTTCTGGTAATGCCAAAGTGTCTAAAATTCAATTTCCATTCAAAAAATGTAGTTACTTGACATGTTTTGGTCCTATAACTCAAAATTGGCATTTTCCCTCCTTAATTCATTTGAAAATTTCCTTTATTCAAACCATTTCAAACCAAGTCTTGCTATGAACCCAATCAATCCATCATGACCTCTTGGCTAGCCTAAAAACCCCATTTTGAACAAATTTCATGTTGAACAAAATTGCATTTGACGAAGTGCAAGTTGGAGATTTTGGCCTATGATTGAAAATGACCTATAATCTCACTTTCCCAAAAGACCCCTGACTTGTAAACCTCATAACTTAAGTTCTACAAATCATATGGAAGACTTCTAGTACAATTTAGAAAGATACGATCATGAGGAACAACTTTCATGTTGGCCAAAAGTTCAGGTAAAACCTCCTCCTAGGTCAAAAATAGCTTTGAAGTCATATGATTTTCACAGACAAATTTCAGTGGCATCTGAGGACTTGTAACTTGTCTGGACCATAAACTGAGTTCTACAAATCCCCTTGAGGACTTCTAGTACTCAAATTAAAGGTATTAATATGCTCTACAAGTTTCATGTTGGCCAAAAATCCATTTGAAACTTGTATCTTGACTTATATGGTCTTGAAGTTAGGCATTAAACAAGGAATTTTGCACTGAACCCCTAATTTAGCAACTTCCCACACTCTTGATTCTTCTTGATTTGATCTTGGCACAACACCACAAATGTCTTAACATATCATTCCATGCACTCCATGACCTAGAAGTAGGCTTTGATACTTTTCAATTGTCCAGTTGCCCTAGAATTGATCCAGATGAAACCCTAATAGCTTGCACCTCAACTGTGGCTCTTGTATTTGACACAATGACTTGATTAAACTTCTCCCATGGCCCTCTAGGCATCCTATGAGCTCCATGCACATCCTCTTCTCACATTCAACACTTCACAACCCTATGATGGTCTTTAGTTGATCCTCAAGTTAGGAGAAGATTCACACTCCAACATCTAAACCCTTAGGCACTCAAACCACCTTCTGATAACTTTGACCATTCCTCAATCTTGAATGAGACCTCTTGCTAGGCTTCTCTTGAGAAGAATCACACTTGATCCCCTACTATATGAATGATACCATAATATTCAAATGATATAACTATGCAAATGTTAATGCACTGAAACATAAACCAGGTAAGAAAAGGTTGAGCAAATTTTGGGGTGCAATAGCTGCGCCTATTCAAACGGCTTGGACCCGACTGTGTGAAGAGCGAACGACCTTCAAATAATCAAGGTAGAAGACGGTTGAATACCAAGAAACCCGGAAATTTTCCAACCGCAGAAATACACAGCAAAAACTACTTGGGGAACAACATCCGTTGTGCTGAACCCAGTTGTTACGGAAACAACTGATCAATCATCTGAAAAAACTTTGGATTTCAACATTCACCTCCTGTGTGATGCCATAGGCATCGAATTAACTTTGCAAGAAACAACTCCGTCCACAACTGGACTAAACTTCGTCAACACGAGGAAAGACTCCATCACCATGGGTACAATTCCGTCCATAACTGGAATAACGATCTCTGTCAATCACAAGTAACAACTCCACTGGGGACAATTCCGTCGATCACGGATAATAACTCCGTCCACACGGGTAACAATCACCGTCAGCACGGGTACAATCCGTCAACACGGATAACAATCATCGTCAGCACGGGTATGATCCGTCAACACGGATAACAATCTCCGGCGATTTCACTGGGACAACTCCGTCAATCATGGGTAACGACTCCGTCAACACGGATAACAATCACTATCAACACAGGTACGATCTCTGTTAGCCACAGGTAACCATCTCTCTCAACATAGGCGCAATCACTGTCAATCACAGGTACGATCCGTCAACACGGATAACAATCACCGTCAACACAGGGAAGAATTCCGTCAACACGGACAACAATCACCGTCAGCACGGGGTACGATCCGTCGACACGGGCGCAATCACTGTCAATCACAGGTAACAATTCCATCAACACGGACAATAATCACTGTCAACACAGGTACAATCTCTGTCCATCACAGGTAACAATCTCTGTTAACACAGGCACGATCCGTCAACACGGACAACAATCACTATCAACACAGGGAAACAATTCCGTCAAGACGGATACATTTGAAGAATACTTTGTTGGGGAATACGAGAGACTTAGCCAAACCACTCTGTGGGGAAATCATTAGTGACAACTCCAAAAGTTTAAGACACGAACTCTTTTAATGCTGACGTAACAGCAACCTGAGAAGAATCCTGCCGGGGACAAAGAGAAACTTAACCAAGCAACTCTGTTAGGGGACGAACACTATCATCACCTATCTCACGCCGAGAATTTGAATATCTAGAGATCCTTCTGAGCAAGAATCCCACTCCTCTGCAAGGGATAACACATGAAAACAAAGAGGTAACCAACCAGGCTTATGTTTCCAAATGCGTATGTTTGACAATGGCGTAATGCTCCATACAGCATGGAAATGCTACGCGTTTGGGTAGATGCAAATATGATGATATATGCAACATGCAAAGATGCCAAGAGGCGCTTCAGCAAAATAAATGCTGAAGATAAGACCCAATTTGCTGGGGGATGAACAGGTATCTCAAAGCATTCCAATAAAATAAATGCTGGACATGTGAAGCCCACTCCGCTGGGGATAACCATCCTGTCAAGGAATGGCTCACAAGCTTGAAATTACGAACTTTGATGAGGATGATCATCCTGTCGGGGGAAAAACAACCTGCTGGGGAGAAGAAAAAATAGTCCCGCGCGGGAATAATCCTTCTGAACCAAAGACGACTTGGTTATACTCTGCGGGAGTTACCCATGCTGGGCATTGATTGTGTACATACTCACTGCTGGGAATGCACCTTCTGTTGGGGACATTCAAATCCACTGAGGATACTCTCTTGGCAACTTTCCTGGGGAATACTCTTCTGGGGAGGACCACCCACATCCAATAGGGATACGTGCCATCTCAAATCTTCTGAGATAAGATGTGACTCCTATCTGCCAAGGAGTGATACGATCACTTTGTCACAAGACTCCGGCTGGGGAACACAACTTCCCTGCCTGTTTGCTCCAAAGGAGAGAACCCTGCAAAACACAAACGAGACAAAAACAAATCTATACAACAAAATATATTCCGGTTAGTATCCGTGATGTTCGTTCAGTCAATTCAAAGTTTTAGCAATTATTGGCAAGGGTCGGCAAGTTTATGCACATGGAAGTTTATCAAAAACATCGGCGTTTTTCACAAACAAACAGTAAAGAATTAAGCATCAAAATAGTAAAGAACAAGCATCAAGTACTGAATAACATGCTTTATTGACCATGGGCCTGTAAATAGGCAAAATTTTGTACATTGGATGCAACTCATGAAAAGAGGAAGTCACGCACAAGCAAAATACAAATATTACAGAAGTACAAAGAAAACTTGTACACATGTCAGCAACGTGGTACAGACGAACACCATGAGCTGATCCTCCTATGACTCGCCTGACTCTGACGCTTTCCCGATACTCGATCTTCGGAAGAGATTGTTTCGGATATACGACTCTCAGGTACTCCCACACCACAAAGCAACGCAGTATCGAACTCGGACCACAGTCATTTGCTTTTTCAAATCCCTAACTTTTGCGTGAACCGCCCTTTGTGGGTTTTCAATTCACCGGGATACCCTTTTTTGCCGAAGTCGCCCTTTCCAGGTTTTCAACTTCGCGGGTGTACATTTTTCAATTTTATCCCTAACTTTTGCCCGAACCTTTTATTTCTTTTTTATGGTTCACCAGGATGCCCCATTTTTGCCTGGACTCTCTTTTTCTGTCCAGCGGGTCTCTTTAAGCAAAGTATTTTTTAAATGCGTCCGAGTTCACAGGGGATGTGAAGTCCTCACCATCCATGGTGGACAACAGTAAGGCTCCTCATGAGAAAACCTTTCTAACGACATATGGACCTTCATAGTTGGGAGTCCACTTGCCCCTGTGATCTGATTGTGGTGGGAGAATCTTTTTCAGCACAAGATCACCCGTCTGAAAGCTTCGAGGACACGCCTTTTTATCATAAGCTTTCTTCATCCGGCTTTGGTACATCTGACCATATGCCAGAGAAGCCAGTCTCTTCTCATCCATTAAACTGAGCTGATTCAATCTATCTTTCACCCATTCTGCCTCATCTAATTGGACATCACGCAAATCCCTCAGAGAAGGAATCTCAACCTCCAATGGTAAGAGAGCTTCCATACCATATACCAGTGAAAAAGGAGTTGCCCCGGTTGATGTGCGTACCGTCGTACGATAACTGTGCAAAGCAAAAGGCAACATCTCATGCCAATCCTTGTAGGTCACAACCATCTTCTGAACAATCTTCTTTATGTTTTTATTGGCCGCTTCAACAGCGCCATTCATCTTGGGTCGATAAGGAGAAGAGTTGTGATGTTCAATTTTGAAATTCTGGCACAATTCCTTCATCATCTTGTTATTCAAATTCGAACCGTTTTTAGTGATAATCCACTCCGGGATTCCATATCTGCAGATAATATTTTTCTTGATAAATCTGGCTACCACCTGCTTGGTAACATTAGCATATGACGCCGCTTCAACCCATTTGGTGAAGTAATCAATAGCTACCAAGATAAAACGATGTCCATTGGATGTCGTGGGCTCAATCTTTCCAATCACATCAATTCCCCACATGGAAAAAGGCCAAGGCGACGACATAACGTTCAGAGGGCTCGGAGGCACATGAATCTTATCCGCATAAATCTGGCATTTATGACACTTTTTTGCAAACTTGAAACAATCTGTTTCCATTGTTAGCCAGTAATACCCTGCTCTTAATAGCTTTCTCGTCATTGCATGTCCGCCGGCATGTGTACCAAATGTACCTTCGTGGATTTCTTCCATGAGCGACTTAGCCTATTTCTCATCCACACACCGCAACAACACCAAGTCGTGGTTTCTCTTGTACAAAACCCCATCCGGATTCAGATAGAAATTGCCAGCCAATCTCCTAAGAGTCTTCTGATCACGACTGGATGCCCCAGCCGGATACTCTTGGTTCTTCAGGAAATTCTGGATATCATGATACCACGGTTTTCCATCGGAAGCTTCCTCAATGGCGAATATGAATGCGGGCCTATCAAGGCGGGAAATAACTATCCTGGGAGCCTCATTCCAGAAATTAACTTTATACATCGAAGACAAAGTCGCGAGAGCGTCTACCATCTGGTTTTCTGCTCGTGGTACATGGTGCAATTCCACCTTATCAAAGAAAGGTAACAACCTCCTTGCATAATTCATATAGGGTATCAGATTGGGCTGACGAGTCTCCCACTCTCCCTTGATCTGGTTCACAACTAGAGCAGAGTCTCCGTACACATCAAGATTTTTAATTCTCAGATCAATAGCTTCTTCAAGCCCCATAATGCACGCTTCATATTTGGCCTCATTGTTGGTAACTAGAAAGGTCAATCTAGCAGTGAATGGGATGTGCAACCCATGGGGAGTAGTAATGATTGCCCCTATTCCACTTCCATATGAATTGACGGCACCGTCAAATATCAATTGCCATTTGGAACCCAGCTCTGGACCTTCATCCGGCAACGGCTCCTCACAGTCCTTCATTTTTAAGTACATGATATCCTCGTCAGGAAAATCAAACCTCATCGGCTGGTAATCATCAATTGGCTGCTCAGCTAGGTATTCTGACAGAACGCTACCTTTGATAGCCTTTTGAGAAACGTACTGGATATCGTATTCTGTTAATACCATCTGCCACCGGGAAATCCTTCTGGAACGGGCTTTCTTTTCAAACACGTATTTGATTGGATCCATCTTTGAAATTAGCATGGTTGTATGATTTAGCATGTATTGCCTCAAACGTTTGGCAGCCCAAGCTAGCGCACAACACGTCTTTTCGAGAATTGAGTAACGAGACTCACAATCTGTGAACTTTTTACTCAAGTAGTAAATTGCATGTTCTTTACGTCCGGTCTCGTCGTGTTGACCGAGAACACAACCCATACTTTTCTCAAGAACCGTCAAATACATAATTAATGGTCTCCTGGCTACTGGGGTGTCGCTACTGCGAAAATCGGCGCCGGCTGAACAGAAGAGTCGCCACCGTGCGTTATTTATCCCACGGGAGGGAAAGGAAACGCTCAGAGTAAACCTCGCACAACACGGGAAAGGTATGGTCATCGCAACCAAAACCTGGATTCGGGAGTCGGTTACGCAAGGGGAAGGTATTAGCACCCCTCACGTCCGTCGTACTCGACGGGATCCACGCTTGTTTTCGGGTATGGATTGTTATTCTATCTAAACCATAGGTCAAGGGTGAAAAAGAAAATAAAATGAAAATAAAAATGACTCGGCAAAGTATCGCACTTTATGCCTACGTATTCCCGTCTGGAACGAGAAATCAGAGTTAACGTAGTTCGCCTACCTACGGGAAAGGAGGGGAAAGTTGCTCGCTAGGATATCGCATCCTATGCCTACGTACTTTCATACAGCATGAAAGATCAGAGCAAACGTAGCTCGGGCCTCGTACGACACAAGTTTGTCCTTGATTGATTTTTATTCCTTCTGAAAAAGGTTTTTTTTTTATTAACAGTCCAAGAGGACAAAAATGACGTCTTGATGAGTTCACATTCTTTTACGAAAGAAATGTCTTTTATTGTGTTTGAAATCTTTATGTGTTTTTTCTGTTTGTTTTGAGAAGGAAAGAGACAGAACTCTAACCTACGGTTGCGAAGGGAAACAAACTAACCTAATGTTATCATGCATGGGTTAAGACCTAGTGTCTATCATGCTCCTCTCTTGCACAGAGAGAAACAGAGATCCTACGGGATAGGCAGAAATAGAAACAATATCAGATATATACAGTAAAGCAGTAAAATGCATGGATGCAACAGTACAAGCGAGGCAAGGGAGTCCCACTCAACCTCGAACCTAGAAAACAATAGGCAAAAGTGAACAGGCTTCACTTTCAACCCAACAGGGTAAACAGCAAACAATACAGTTCAGAAAACCCATCAATACATCAACAAATGAAATACAGCAAAAGAAACAGCATCAGCAGCTCTGAATCAACATCTGGCTTCAAGTAACCTCCAATCAGCTACAGGCTTCAACAAGCATCAATCTCCATCTTCATGGCCTTCAGACAAGGGCTTTGATCATCAGTCTTCCATCTGCAATGGCTTTTCTTCAAGCTCAAACCTCCAGGATGAGGGATCAGTCACAAGAGTGAATTGGGTGTTAAGCAATCAGCTGACTACCAAAGGTGGTGAACAGACTGCTTCTAACACAAGAGACATTTTCTCTCAAGAGTTCTATCTCATAGACACTATCACCAAGCCTTCCAAAGGAAGGGGGTGAGTGTCTTAGAGAGACTCTGAATCACAGAGAAGAATGGATGCAGACAAGGCAATCCATGTTTGAGAAACAATCTTTCTAATCTAGAGCTCTGCCTAGCTCCTAAACTCTAGTCTCCTCAGCAACTGATAGCAAGAAACTCCTCCTCAACTCTGACAGTTGATCTTCAATCTTTGAATCTCCAATAGCTTCATCTCCACAAATCTTCAGCTTCCCCAGGGCCCCAGACAAACCCAATACCCATACAAACAATCAATAAACCCCAGAGGGCACACCACACCAGACATCAGATATACAGACAGTAATAATAGCAGTAGGGGAATCCTAACTGTTCTCTAAGGGATCTAATAACTACCCATAGCCCCTATAGTCCCATAACTAATCTATTCAAACCCTAAGTCCTAAGGGAAATGAAATCAAACTCCTAAGTTGTCACCTAAAAACCCTAGTTTTGTACATGATGTTCAAGCATTTATTAATCACCTAAAATTAACCTCTAAAAATGGGAACTAAAATATTTCTACAAGTTGAATATCTCATCTAAACAATATGAAAAGAATGATCAAAAAATATTAAAGCATGTGAGAGAACAAAAATCATAAAAATAATGCATGAAATGAACTATTTAATGGGACATTTATTTAGAAAATGTGAAAAAAATATGAAATAAAACTAAAAATGAGAATTTATTTTCCTATAATATTCTAGACATTTTAATGAAGATATGGTAAAAAGAATGGATGAAAATGCATTTTTTATGAATTAGTTATGATTTTATGAAAATTGGTAAAATAAAATGGAATTAAGAAAAATAAAATGAATTAAATGAGGGAGAGGGGTGCATTTAGAAACTCGCCCAGTTATAATCCCATTGGGCCAGGAAATAGGGGGGTGCTGGCAGCGCTTTCACACTGGGCCCAACAACAATCAGAATTAAAGAAATAAATAAAACACGCTGGGGGGTGAGAAAAGAAAAGGAATTACGTTGAAATTGGTTTGGGCTTGGTTTAGGGGGGTGGGATTAGCATGATCCAACTCAGGCCCGCCCGTTTCAATTAATGAAACGGTGCGTTTTGGCCAGGGTCCTTCCCTCCAATTTCAGATCAAACGCTGGCCATTGGATCTTACTGATAGTCAAAGGTCCAAACCACAATGAACGGCTATGATTGTATCTTCCCCAAATAACCTGCAACCTAGGGTTTCACTTCACCATGCGAGCTCATGCACGAGCTACTTTCCCCCTCTCTGTTCTCCATCTCCAAGCCACGAATCATCACGCCATAAACACGAAAGTTGCTCAGGATCTTCCCCTCTACAATCCTATACCACTAGCTCAGTCTGAAACTCACAGAATCTCTCAACCCGATCGAGGTAAAAACTGGTCATCATGAAATCATACTGTTATGAACCATCACCATTCCTCCTCAAACTTGACCTAAACTAACCTATGCCTAATGGAGATTAATTTGATCAATCACGCTACAATTATGATGCACTAATCTAAGAGATATAAGCACCAACAGTTTGTTACACCTGTCACTAACCATCACCAAATCGTTCCAAATTCATCTAGCTTAATCTCCTAACCACCTATATCAAGTCTAAGCTAATAAAATCATGTGAAACCAACAGAATCAAGCTAATCGAATGAAAACTTACCTGATGAGAAACCTTGAAAACAGCTATGGAAATGGAAGATATGAAGCTTTTGAGACTTGGATCTTGATTCACCAATTCAATACTCAATTCTGTATGCACAATTTTGGAGGTTCCTTGCTTGAATCATGCAATTCACTTGAACTTGTGATTTTGATGTTGATGAAAGAGGCACTCGAAAATGGATGAGAACTACCAAAACCTTGCTTCAATTATGATCTAAGATGATGATGGAGTGAAATTGAATTGATCTTGATGAAGATTGATGAAGAATTTGAGAGATTTGGAATGAAACTTTTATGAAAAAGTGTGAGAAATTTGTGGAATTCTTGGTGCAAATGAGGCCAACCCTTGCCAAATTCATCTTTCATGAATATATAGACCCCAATGGTACATTCTAGATCCATCTTGCACATTCCCTTGTTTTCAAACTTTGGCTCATTTTGATTATGTTTCTTAAAAGGTAAGCAACCATGGATAACTTCATTTTTTCCTTCTAAACTCAAAAAAGTGTGTGAACCATTGTTCTTAGAATTGTTTTTCCATTCAAAATCATATATTGGAAGTCTCCATTTGGACTTGTAAATCTCCCAAACCATTTTTCAACTTGAAATTATTCACTTTATAAGCCTTTTTAGTTCATATTTTGACCAATTATGCAACATCATGCTATGAGCTTCTCCAATAACTTGTGACCTTCTTTCTAGACTTAAAATCCCATTTGGAGCAAGTTTGATGTTGTAAGTTTTTCCATTTGAGGCCTCCTTGTATGAGTTTTGGGTATAGGTTAAAATGACCTGTAATTCACAAATGCCCAAAATACCCTTTGCTTGTCAAGACCATAAGTTGGGTTCTCCACATCATATGAAGGCATGCCATACCATTCTAGAAAGCTAAGACAACGAGGAACAATTCTTATGTTGACCAAGAATCCATTTGAAATCTCCTTGAGGGGCAAAACTAGCTTGGAAGTCAAGTCACTTTCACAGACAAAAATTCAGACACCTCAGATGACCTGTAACTTGTAAGGACCATAACTTGAGTTCCATAAATCTCCTTAAGGTCTTCCACCACTCAAATTAAAGGTCTTGAGATTCTCTACAAGTTTCATGTTGGCCAAGAAGCCATTTGAAGCTAGCATTTTGACTTATCTTGCTTGGAAATTTGACCTAAACTAGGGGATTTTACAGAGAAACCCTAATTTAGTAACTCCTCTTCTCCTTGATTTCTCTTGAATTCTCCTTGTCATATCTCCATATCCTTCTTCATATGTCAAATGTTGATCCCCACATCTCTCCAATAGACTTGAATGCCCTCTTAAGTCAGTCAATTGACCTAGGGTTGACCTAGGGTTGACCCAGATGAAACCCTAGTTGACTGTCTTCAACTGTAGCTCTTGTGCTTTCATCAATGACTTGTTTTCTTCTCCAAATGACTTTCTAAATCTCTCATAATGTCTAGATGCTCTCCATGCTTTCATTCCACAGCTCACAACCCTCTTATTGATCCTCAGATACCCTCAGCTAGGAGATGGACTCAAGGCTTGATCTGCTGAACTCTTTGCTTTCAAATTCTTTCCTGATGACTTGAATATGACTGAATTGGGATAATAACCTCTTGATAGGCCTCTAGAGATGAAAATAATGATTGGTCCCCTGTTGAATGACTTGCTATGCTTATGCTATGCAAATGGTTAGTCTATGTACATGACTCTATATGCAAATGCTAATGGTGATGAAACATAAATCCAAGTAATAAGGTTGAGCAAATTTTATGGTGCAACAGCTGCCCCTATTCAAGCGACTTGGACCCGATTGGATGAAGAGCCCGGAGCCTTCAGACATTCGCGGTACGAGACGGTTGAATACTAGTGAAACCAGAAATTTGCCAACCGCAGAAATAAACTGCGCTCCTGCTTGAGGAATGACATTCGTCAGCTGAATCTGACTGTTAGAGCAACCCACTGATCTCGCACGACCGTGCTGGGGATTGTCTTCATCGTTCTGAAGAGAATTCTGTCATAACATTTTGCTTACTTGTCCACGTGAGGACTCTGTCTGTCGTCGATACGAAGAAATCTCAACTAAATCTGTCCACGTCAGGACTCCACTTACTGTCAACCCAGAAAAATCTCGGCAACTCCGCTGGGGATAATTCGTCCGCATTTCCATAAATTGAATCGCCCACGTTAGGAAAAACTCTTCCACGTTAGGAGTAACACCTGTCCACGTTAGGAATCAAAACTCTGTATCTGTCCCCGTCAGGACTAACCCTTTCATCTTTCCACGTCAGGAAGCAATCTTCTTTCCACATAAGGAGAACTACATCAATCTGTCCACGTAAGGACTCCAATACCACTTGACGTGTCCGCGTCAGGACTCCGATCTTTCCACGTAAGGAATTCCACTTTGGTGCTGAACCTGTCCACGTCAGGACTCAACTTCTCGAATCTGTCCACGTCAGGACCCCAATTTCTCCGCGTAAGGAATAAACTTCTTCTTCCACGTTAGGAATATCTTGATATGATCTGTCCGCGCCAGGACTAGACTTTTCCACGTCAGGAATAATCCATTTCTTTCCCCGTCAGGAATCAATCTTGATATGTCCGCGTCAGGACTTTGATCTTTCCACGTAAGGAATAAACTCGCCTTTCCACGTAAGGAAACCATTTTTCTTCTACGTAAGGAATGCTCTTGATATGTCCACGTAAGGACTCCGATCTTTCCACGTTAGGAATAAACCCTTTCTAGATATGTCCGCGTAAGGACTAAACTTTTCCACGTAAGGAATACATCTTAACCTGTCCACGTAAGGACTCCACTCTTTCCACGTTAGGAATCTTCTCCTGATATGTCCGCGTCAGGACTAAACTTTTCCACGTCAGGAATGCCATCTTAATCTGTCCACGTAAGGACTCTCTTCTTTCCACGTTAGGAATACTGTCATTTCCACGTAAGGAAACTATCTTCTGACACGTCCGCGTATGGACTCCATCTTTTCCGCGTTAGGAATCTCCGTCTTTCCACGTTAGGAATCACTTCTGTTGATAGGTCCGCGTAAGGACTACATCTTTCCACGTTAGGAATAATAATCTCTTTGATCTGTCCGCGTTAGGACACTGATCTCGTCTTGATTTATCCACGTAAGGACTCAGGCGTCTTCGACTCACTGAGGAAATAAGACTTGTCCACGTAAGGACTCACACCTTCGACTCACTGGGGAAATATCCGCGTTAGGACTTACACTTTGCCAACAACACGAAGAAGGATAAATTTGTCCACGTCAGGATTCTTGTATCTTGTCATCACAAAGAACTATAAACTTGTCCACGTCAGGACGCACGTTCACCATTACGAATAAAGATATCTGCCGAAAACAAAATGATCCACGTCAGGATACCAACACGAAGAGTACCCAATCTTTTGTCGACGTCATGACCTCCTTTTCTCCAAATTTCGAGAGACCGAATCTATCCACGTCAGGATTAACGCACCTTACCAATCCGGTAAAACAAACCTGTCCACGTTAGGACGCCCACTTCTGAAGAAATCCCGTCATTCTAGGAGTAAATGGTCCACGTCAGGACTTAATTCTTCAATGATCCTTACCCACAAACTGCTCAGCACTGACGTGACAGCGACTTCGAGATGAACTCTACTGGGGATGTCTGAAAACCAACTATCGGACGCCTGCTCCGAAATTCTGATTCATGCGATCCGTTGATGACAAACAAACTCTGCTTGGGGATAAGAAGACACTTATCCTGGCCACTCTGACTGGGGAAAAAATAAGAGACATTTGCACAAACGGCTCTGCTGGAGACAAAGAGAGTTTTATCATGATAACTCTGTGAGGAATACCGCCGAAACTGACATTATTATTGAATATCTCCTGCCGAGATCTTGACTGTTTGGTGATTTATTTGAGCAAGAGCTCTCTCCACCTGAACTACTAGAGTACAGACACTGCTTCAGCAAAATAAATGCTGGAAGGGTAACGCCGACTCGCCGGGGATAGCCTGATGCTACAAAATTATTCCGGCAAAATAAATGCTGGTAGGATGAAGTCGACCCTGCTGGGAAGTTGGGAACTCAAACCACACGTCTTGTTGAAGTAATCCCCTGCTGGGGAATATGACTTCGCTGGAGAATAACAGATGTGCACAGTATGCTCAGACCTTCTGCTGGAACGTGAACCGATATCACCAGTATCTCTGACAAAATAACTGACAGGACCCAACATCAACTCTGCTTTGGAGAGTCTTGACCTTCGAATTCCACTGGAAGGAAAAAACACTTGCTAAAAGAACTCCGCTGGAGAGAGGATAATTCTCTAAGGGAACATTAACTGACTCCGCTGGGGGGAGAATGCATGACCCTGCGGGGAAGATGAACCTGTCTGAATACAGCCTTACGATCGCGGAATCACCAAACTCTGCTGAGGACGAGTAACTTCTCTGGAGCACACCCTTTGGATAAGCTACGGCTAGCTGGGGAATTCTATCTTTCTTCAGGAAGAACCTGCATGACCTGCGTGGGGATCACGCCTTTCACTATTGCAATCTTTTGATCACCTTCCTCGTACAGTTATGAAACCTGCAACAACACAAACAAAGCACGACAAGCCTATGCAATCCAAATCGATTCAGGTTAGTGACGTTACACTCAGTTAATTCAAAGCTTTAACAATTGTTGGCAAGGGCCAGTAATGTTATACTCATGCTAGCTTCAATAAACTTAGGCGTTTTATCATGCGCAAAACAGTAAAGAACAGGCATCAAGTACTGAATAACACATTTTCATTGATTGGGCCCCTGAATGGGCGGAGTTTTTGTACACGGGATGTAACTCCTGAAAAGAGGAAGCTACGCAAAGCAGATACACGAGTATGCAAGTATTCACAAGAAGCATAAATATTGACAAATTAAATTTTGTACACATGTCGGCAACTGGATGCAGATGAACACCACGAACTGATCCTCCCATGACTCGTCCGACTCTTATACTTTCCCGGTATCCCTACTTCTGAAGAGGTTGTATCCGATAACTGACTCCTCAAACATATTCTCCCGCACTGATGCTCATCGAATACCAAATTCGGACCGCAGTCATTTGCTTTTCTCATCCCTAACTTTTGCGTGAACCGCCCTTTACGGGTTTTCAGTTCACCGGGATACCCTTTTTTGCCGAAGCCGCCCAGTGTAGGTTTTCAACTTCGCGGGTGTACATTTTTCAATTTTATCCCTAACTTTTGCCCGAACCTTTCATTCTGTTTTTGGTTCGCCAGGATGCCCCATTTTTGCCTGGACTCTCTTTTTTCTGTCCAGCGGGTCTATTTTAAGCAAAGTATTTTTTAACTGCGTCCGAATTCACAGGTGATGCAAAGTCTTCCCCGTCCATGGTGGACAACAATAAAGCTCCTCCTGAAAAGACCTTACTGACAACGTATGGCCCTTCGTAGTTGGGGGTCCACTTGCCCCTGTGATCTGCTTGCGGCGGGAGAATCCTTTTCAGCACAAGGTCGCCCGTCTGAAAGCTTCGCGGAAGTATTTTCTTGTCGTACGCTTTCTTCATTCGTCTTTGATACAAACGACCGTATGCCAGAGAAGCTAGCCTCTTCTCATCCATCAAACTCAGTTGGTTCAATCTATTCGTTACCCATTCTGCCTCGTCCAGCTGAACGTCTCGCAATACCCTCAGAGAAGGGATCTCAACTTCCAATGGTAATACCGCTTCCATTCCGTATACCAACGAGAATGGAGTTGCCCCGGTTGATGTGCGTACCGTCGTACGATAACCGTGCAAAGCGAAAGGTAGCATTTCATGCCAATCTTTATAAGTCACCACCATTTTCTGGACGATTTTCTTGATATTCTTATTGGCCGCTTCGACAGCGCCATTCATCTTGGGTCGGTAAGGGGAGGAGTTGTGATGTTCGATCTTGAAATTCTGACAGAGCTCCTTCATCATTTTGTTGTTCAGATTAGAACCATTATCCGTGATTATCCGCTCGGGAATTCCGTATCGGCAAATGATATCTCTCTTGATGAATCTAGCCACCACTTGCTTCGTTACGTTTGCGTAAGACGCCGCTTCCACCCACTTGGTGAAATAATCGATTGCTACTAGGATGAACCGATGCCCGTTAGAAGCCGTCGGCTCAATCTTTCCAATCATATCGATTCCCCACATTGAGAATGGCCATGGAGATGACATCACATTTAGAGGACTCGGAGGCACATGTATTTTGTCAGCATAAATTTGGCACTTGTGGCACTTTCTTGCAAACTTGAAACAATCAGTTTCCATCGTCAGCCAAAAGTAACCTGCCCGCAGCAGTTTTCTCGTCATAGCATGCCCACCAGCATGCGTACCGAATGCACCTTCGTGAATTTCCTCCATGAGAAGCTTTGCCTCTTTCTCGTCTACACAACGCAACAACACCAAGTCGTGGTTTCTTCTGTATAAGACGCCATCCGGGTTCAAATAGAAATTACCCGCTAATCTCCTGAGAGTTTTCTGATCTTGACTGGATGCCCCAGCCGGATACTCTTTATTCTTCAGGAAATTAAGGATATCAAAATACCACGGTTTGCCATCAGACGCTTCATCAATAGCAAATACATAAGCTGGCCTGTCCAACCGAGAGATAGTGATTTGGGGAGCTTCGTTCCAGAAATTGACCTTGTACATGGAAGACAAGGTGGCAAGGGCGTCAGCCATTTGATTTTCTGCCCGTGGCACGTGATGCAACTCAACCTTGTCGAAGAAAGGCAACAATCTCCTTGCATAATTCATATAATGTATCAAATTGGGCTGCCGTGTCTCCCATTCCCCTTTGATCTGATTCACCACCAGAGCTGAGTCTCCGTATACGTCTAGATGTTTGATTCGCAAATCAATGGCTTCTTCAAGCCCCATTTTACAAGCTTCGTATTCGGCCTCATTGTTGGTAACGGCAAAGGTCAATCGGGCAGTAAACGGGATGTGCGACCCGTGCGGCGTAGTGATAATTGCCCCTATTCCGCTACCGTAAGCATTCACAGCTCCGTCAAATATCATCTGCCATTGGGACCCCGGCTCTGGTCCTTCGTCTGGTAACGGCTCTTCGCAATCCTTCATCTTGAGATACATGATATCCTCGTCAGGAAAGTCAAATCTCATTGATTGATACTCTTCAATAGGCTGCTCCGCCAGATATTCGGACAACACACTCCCCTTTATTGCCTTTTGCGAGACGTATTGAATATCATATTCAGTCAAGATCATCTGCCACCTGGCAATTCTACCTGACAACGCCTGCTTTTCAAATATATATTTGATTGGATCCATCTTCGAGATGAGCATGGTTGTATGATTCAGCATGTACTGCCTCAAACGCTTGGCGGCCCAGGCTAGCGCGCAACAAGTTTTCTCCAGCATTGAGTATCGAGATTCACAGTCTGTAAATTTCTTACTCAAATAATAGATTGCATGCTCTTTTCTCCCCGTCTCGTCGTGTTGACCGAGAACGCAACCCATGCTTCCCTCAAGAACCGTCAAATACATTATCAAGGGTCTCTCTGCCACTGGGGGTATCAAAATAGGAGGCTCCTGCAGATACTTCTTTATTTTGTCGAACGCCTTTTGACAATTATCGTTCCACGTTACAGCTTGATCTTTCTTCAACAGCTTGAATAATGGTTCACACGTGGCCGTTAGGTGAGATATGAACCGAGCAATGTAGTTCAATCTCCCCAAAAACCCGCGCACCTCTTTCTCTGTTTTAGGCGTTGGCATTTCTTGAATCGCTTTTACTTTAGCAGGATCGACCTCTATTCCTCTTTCGCTTACTATGAACCCCAGGAGTTTACCCGATCTCACCCCGAAGGTGCATTTGTTAGGGTTCAGCCTCAGCCTGAACTTCCTAAGCCTTTTAAACAACTTCAACAGATTCACCAGATGCTCTTCCTCCGTCTGGGATTTGGCAATCATATCGTCAACATAAACTTCAATCTCTTTATGCATCATGTCATGAAAGAGAGTCGTCATCGCACGCTGATACGTTGCCCCAGCATTTTTCAAACCAAAGGGCATCACTTTATAGCAAAATGTTCCCCAAGGCGTTATGAAAGTAGTCTTCTCCATATCCTCCGGCGCCATTTTAATCTGATTATAGCCTGAAAAGCCATCCATGAAGGAGAATACAGAGTATTGAGCGGTATTATCAACTAATACGTCAATATGAGGAAGTGGAAAATCGTCTTTTGGGCTTGCTTTATTCAAATCTCTATAATCCACGCACATTCGAACCTTGCCATCTTTCTTTGGCACTGGCACGATGTTAGCAACCCATGAGGGATACTTCGTCACAGCCAGGAACCCAGCGTCCCACTGTTTCTGAACCTCCTCTTTGATCTTCATTGCCATATCTGGGCGAGTTCTGCGAAGTTTTTGTTTGACAGGCGGGCAGTCTTCTTTCAGTGGCAGACGATGCACAACCATATCTGTATCGAGCCCTGGCATATCTTGATACGACCAAGCGAATACATCATTATACTCTCGGAGCATTTCAACCAGTTTTCGCTTGATATCACTCTGCAGTGCAGCTCCAATACGAATATTTTTCTCAACCCCTTCCGACCCCAAATTGATAATCTCGATAGCCTCGTCGTGAGGCAGAATGGCTCTTTCCTCTTGCTTCACCAACCAAGACAGTTCTTCAGGAACGTCGCTATCTTCGACAACCTCTTCTTCGGTCTGGAATACCGGGTGCTCGAAGTCGGGACGAGTCATAGGTGGTTCAAGGATGTCATCTGAAAATGTTATCCTGCAAAAGAAAGGGTTAAGTGCTTCAAAATGCGTATAAAGCGGATAACCACGTTGCCATTTTATTGAAAAATACAAAACAAGAAAGATAGGGATTACAGTATTTACACATGAAAAAAAAACGCCATTTATTTAATGATTAACGAAGCAATGTTTATAACAACACAGCCCTAAGCAAATCCCGATGCCCCGGGCAAGACATCAGATTATTCAACAATTAATAAAGCAAAGCATTACTGTTTAAAAGTCACAGGAACAAGCTCCTGAATAGACCAGTTGCACAGTCCTTGTCCTGGCGTGCTTGGCTGAATCCGGGCATCCATATCACAGTCGCTGTCCCCTTCATCGGATTCCGAAGCAGCATTGACAGATTCCTGGCATACTCCACTGGCAGAGATGGTGATTGACTTTCTGGAATGAGGGGCCCCCACGGAAGGAGTTGATGACGACGGTCGGTACCCCAGTCCGAACCGGTCCATTTTCACCGGAATGTCCAATACTTTGCCCCAGCCCGTGGCTTCTCCTGCCTTCACTAGCGCTTGAGCCTCTTTATACGAAGAAACAGCTATCTCTGGCACTTTGCTTGGCCCGGGGCTCTTGTCCTTTATGCGTAAACCTTCGAATGCCTGGCATGGCGTCTCGTGGATCTCCCCGTCGACTTCCACATATTTGAACGAAGAAAGATGGCTGACCAGGATGTCTTCTTCTCCGCACACGGTGACTACACTGTCTCCGACCATATACTTTAACTTTTGATGCAGGGTAGACGTGACTGCCCCTGCCCCGTGAATCCAAGGTCTTCCCAGCAAGCAGCTGTACGCAGGCTGTATATCCATGATATAAAACTCCGTTGCAAACACTTCCGGCCCCACTTGCAGAGGCAAGGTAATCGATCCGAAGACTGTTCTCCGCGTGCCGTCAAACGCTCTGACTACCAAATCACTTGGTGTACACAAAATCCCTCGAACATCCAGCTTCATCATCGCCTTCTTAGGCAGCACATTCAAAGACGACCCGGTGTCAACCAATACATGCGACATTGTTGATCCCCTACACTCAACAGATACGTGTAATGCCATATTATGATCCCTTCCTTTCGGAGTCAAGTCGAAATCAGTAAAGCCCAGACTGTGGCCCGCATTTACATGTGCCAATACCCCTTCTAGCTGGTTTACGGAGACATCCTGTGGTACAAAAGAAGTGTCCAGGACTTTCAGCAAAGCGTTTCGGTGAGCTTCCGAACACAACAGCAATGACAGAATAGATATTTTGGATGGCGTTTGCTGCAGATGCTCCACAATTTTATAATCGCTCTTCCGAATCAAGCGCATGAATTCCTCCACATCTTTCGATGCTGCTTCTTTTTCATTTGCTTGTACCGGAACATTCTCAACCGCTTTCCCTTTTCCTTTCGCTAGCCTTTCGGCCTCTACTTCAGGAGATATAAAGATCCTGCCGCTCCTTGTCATGCCTCCCGGGCCAACAACATTATCCACAACCTCCGCTGACCGCTTGTTAACATCGATTTTAATCCCGTCACAATACACCTCTAGCCCATATGACCATGGGACCGCTTTCGTGCTCTCATACGGGATTGGCCCGGCTTTAGTTATAGTAATCGGTGGTCGCTGAGCTGGTGCTGAAATAGTGATCGTCTTCCTAGGAATTGTCACTGTGGCAACATCACTCTGATTATCCATTACTGCCCCTGCCGGCTCATCAGTTGCTGTTCTATCAAACTGCAATACACCTTCATCAATCAGGGCCTGAATGCCTTTCTTCAAATCCTCACACCCCCCAGACAGGGCCCAACAATCTAAGCAGTACTCATTACAACCCGGGTAAACACCTCCTTGCAACAGTCGGCTTTTTATTTCGCTCAACGGCGTCTTTAAATCCTCAACATTCATAATCAGATTCAGACCTTCCTCAGTCAGCACGGCGTTCGCCCCATGATTAGGCATGGGTTTCTGGACTATATTCGCACCGGTCGTTCCGAAGTTGATAGACTTGTTGTCCAAGAGATCCTGCACAACGTGCTTAAAAGCGTGACAACCTTCTATATCATGGCCCGGGGCCCCAGAATGAAACTCGCAGCGCCTATTTGCATCATAGCCGAACGGGGGAGTTCCCGTTATCGGCGCCAAGGTTCTTTTCTCTACTAGATTCAATCCCAACAAAGTCTGCAATAAATCAGCATAGGTGGAGGGAGGCTTCTCAAACACCCTTCTCGGCTTACCACCCTGGAATTTTCGTTGAGCTTGCTGTGCCCCCTGCTGAGGCTGCTGCTGCTGTGGCATTGGTTGCTGCTGAACCTGTTGTTGTTGCTGGATTGGCTGCTGTTGATACGGAATAGTAACACTCGACACTTGCTGCGGCTGACGATATTGACTTCTTCCCCTGCCTCGGCCTCGGCCTCGGCCTCCAAATACAGCGCTAGCTTCGCCCTGACGGCGCCCCCCATAAGCTTTCTTATTACTGCCAGATGCAGTTGATTCATCGACTTGGAACTTTCCTTGCTTAATGTTCCGCTCAATCTTTTCACCCATCAGAATCAGATCTGAAAAACTAGCCAGAGACGTATGAAACAGCATATCATGAAACAGCCCGGTGAATGTGCCAACAAACATGTCATTCATTTCTTTATCTTCCACAGGGGGACGGACCCTGGCAGCCATATCGCGCCACCTTTGCGCGTATTCTTTAAAACTCTCCCCCTTCTTCTGCGAAAGCCCGGCCAACTGGACCCGATTGGGTGCCAGGTCGCTGTTATACTTGTAATGGGCTACGAACGCCTCCGCCAATTGCTTCCAAGTCTTGATATCAGTTGGCTCCAACCCCATGTACCACTCTAGGGAAGGACCCGATAGACTATCCTGAAAGAAATGCATGAGCATTCTTTCGTCAGTGGAGTATGCAGACATCTTTCTGTAATAAGCTCGGACATGCACCTTCGGACATGTATCTCCTTTGTACTTATCGAACGCAGGCGCTTTGAACTTGATTGGCACCCTCAGCCCAGGTACCAAGCCCATTGTTGCCATGTCCAGACCCACAGCGCTCTGGTTTAGGACTCCTTTCATTTGCTCTTCCAGCATTCTAATCTTTTGAGAATCATCCATCGGCCCTTCAAAACCCCCTCCAGAGAAGGCGTCCTCCTGTTGATCCTCTTGCCACATACCGTTTCCAGCCCCGTATCCATCATATGCATTATTACGTCCAGCTCTGACCTGATTCATCCCCGGAACTCGGCCTCTGTTGCCGTACCCTTGAACACCTCCAGCAGGACCACCAGTCATAAAACCAGCACCGTTTCCGTTTCCAAAGCCTCCGTAGCCCTGATTGACCATACCATAACCATCTTGCCCAAAGCCTTGAGCATTAAAGCCATACTTGCCAGTGTTGTCGAATCCCTGATCGTTGAATCCGAACCCAGTATTGACAAAGCCATTGCCTCCGAGATTATCTCCCAAATTGACATCACCCAGCCCAGCGTTGTGGACAGCAGTTTCATTTCCAACTCCGACGTTACCATTCACAGCAGCGGTAGCGTTGTTGACGTTAGCAGCATTCACATTGACGACAGGCGGAGCCACTGGCGTTGGAGTGCCATCTCCATGAGCAGTATCAACCCGGACAGACTGATGATCTTCGTTACCATGACCAGCATTGCGAGCCAACAGAGGCTGGACCATGGCCTGCAAATTCTCTTGCCCTTTTGCTATAGCTTCCATGGTCTGCATGAAGAGGGCGAGCTTCTCGCGTACATCCTGCATCTCGTTCTGAATCTGGTCCATGACTTTCCGACAGTTGGATCGTGTAGAATAGCGGTGCGGATGTTGATCTGGAATCCTGTTAAGTACCTGAATTAAAGCAGGAGATAAGACACCATTCAAAGATTACCTGTCATGCAATATGAATATGAATGCAATGCAATGTGTCTGTGCATTAGGGAAGTTCATTCCCCCAGTTCTAGTGCGAGGGTGCCGGTGCAGTGACAGTGTTGACAATAGGAATATCGGAGCTGAATCATAGAAAGCCTCATATATAGCAGAGAGAATCAATAAGCCCAGGGTACAATATCACTGAGAGTACAAAGATGGCATGACCTCAACCAACAATCCTGGTGATGGTCAGCACTATGCAAATAAAGCATACAAATAATGGAATGGTCAGATCCTCCCAAAAGTCTGGTACTCCTCTATCAACTTCTTGGTCTCCGGATGGCTTGGTCGATCAAGCAGCCCTTCAACAAGCTGGTTTCTCTTCTTAAGGATACGGCGTACGTCTTCAGCAGTTTCTTCCCATGTTGCTTCTCCGAAGCAATCTTCTAACTTTCGCTTCTGGGACACTGCTTCATCTCTAGATTTGATTGCCTTGTTCAGTGCATGCTGGACACTATATCGGTTCATCACTTCCTCCTCACACTTCTTGATGCTAGACTTCAACTTCTCCTCGAGGTCGGAAATTTGCTGCTTCAGCTTATCTTCCCTCTTCTTGTTGTTGGTGAGTGTAGCATTCCAAGTCTTATTGCAAGAAGATATCTCTCGGTGTGCTGCGTCGAGCGCCTTCTTTTTGGCTTCCAGCATGTCATGGGAACTTCTGAACTCTTGCCCCAGACGTTCGCGCTTCTTCTTTTCCTCGGTCAACTCAGCTCCTAACCTGTTTACCAGCTCAATCTGTTGTTGGAAAGCATATACAGCCTTGTGTTTCTCGCTGCGTGCCTGGGCTAGCTCTTGCTCTAACCCTTCATTAATCTTCATCAAAGCTTCTTTCTCTCTCACAACCTGTTCATATGCTTCTCTAGAAACAGTAGTCGGCTCTTCTACCGGAATAGGATCAAGAATTGGTGCATCTGGAAATGGCATCTTCAACTGACTAGCCCTCTCCTGAATCCAAGCTCTATAAGGTGCATAGGCCTGACAGTCATTCTTTCCTAACAACGGCTTCCCTTTGCGGTTAATACGCGTCCAAGCATGTCGCAACTTGGCTAATAACTCCCCCTTTACGTCACCAGTGAAGTATAGAGATTCCTGTACTTCTTCCTCTTGAGGTGGATTCTTCAGCGCATATCCGAACTGGCGAATGAATAAAGAAGGGTTGTAATTGATACACCCTTTTCTTCCAATCAATGGGACATTAGGGTAACCAGAACAACTGAAGATGAGCTCCGATCCCAACAGGTCTCTATCAAACCACTCCATGTCTTCCGACGATAGCCTCATCAAACGCTCCGGCCAACCAACTGGAGCTGTAGTCTCTGCAGCAGATCCTCTCTTAGGAAGATGACTCTCAAACCACATACTCAATAAGGGCACACACAGATGAACATTCTTCCCTCTTCCCTTCTCATTCTTGTAATGCAGTGAGTGGTAGAGGTCTCCGAGTAAGGTAGGTACAGGATTACCAGCGGCGAACAAGTAGAAAGCATCGAAGTCCACAAAATCCGGTATATTGGGGAACAGTACTATGCCATAAATGCACAAGGCCAACACAGCGTTGAAAGCAACCCAGCACCCACTCTTGGCATACTCTTGGGCTTTACCCACTAAAAACTGAAATGAGAATCCTGGAACTCCACGGGAAACAGTAGTCACAAGTTCAGAAGCATCAACATGCAAGGCTTTTGCCAATTCCTCCGGCTTGGGCTTGGCATCATAATGAATGAATGGAACCTGGTTCTGCACAGGCAGCTCAACATACTCAGCGTATTCCTCCAGAGTTGGTCCCATAATAAAGTCAGAGAACGTGAAACACCTCAAAGCAGGGTCATAGAATTGCATCAAAGCATACAGCCCATCTAACTCTACCTCTGTAGGTTTGCACACCAATCTCAATAATCTACCATAGCTCATCCGGAAACTCCTACGAACACTCTCATCAGCAAGAGAGATCAACCCCAGTAAAGGAACAATATCTGGCGTAGGCAATTTGTAGGCAACTGTTCTCCTTAAGCTAGTCATGATCGAATACTCAGAAGTCTGGGCACTAGAACTAGGGAAATGCAAATGCACCTGCAGCACAGACACACGTTAGTGAAATGCAAATGGTAATGGATATGCAAGGATGCAATGCAAGTAACATTCAACAGGGACCAAAGCTGCAGCTGAATAGCCTAAACCCAATCAAGAAAGGTCTCAGATAGACCATCCATAAGTCATCAAACCCTGGTCTCAGATAGACCTAAAATAGAACTCCAACACTGGTCTCTGACAGACCTCAAACCATAACTCCCTGGTCTCTGATAGACCTCAAATCACATCTCTAATTGGTCTCTGACAGACCTCAGAACTCTCCCAATTGGTCTTTGACAGACCTCAGAACACATCTCCAAATGGTCTCTGACAGACCTCATAACTCTCCATAAATAACCAGGATCTCTGATCAAGAAATAACCGGTAGTCTGGAGGTCTAGTTACCTGCATAACCCTGAATCCCCTCACAGGTGGGTGGCCCTATAACTGGCACAAGGTACGGCATCCTATGCGGTCGTCGGCGTCACAGACTTTCAGGGCTGATGATACGATTCCCAGAAGGAGTGGCATCATCAATTCCTGAAGAGGCCTCACTCAGCCAACTTCCAAATGATCGGTCCCCAGAGTCGACAATCCAACTAACCAGCAACCCACACCAACCAAAGGAAGGGGCAGGAGGCCAACCAGAGGAACCTCGTCTGAGTGTAGATTTCATGGGACACCAAAGCAAGCAAAGCAAGCGGGCGCCCACTAATTTCTACTCTAATTCTAGGTGCACTCAAGTCCAGGTCCGGCTTATCTCTCAATATCAGAACACCCGTCACACCCCAATACAGCAATAATAAACAATATATAAAGCTGAAAATACAAGGTTAGAAATATACAATAACTCCATACAAAATCCTCGACGGGAAAACAAGCGTTAGGATTGACTCTCTTAAGGGACGTTGGATCCCAAATGCATAAGAACCATCGCAGTCCTTAGCAGCCAGGGGACGTTGGATCCCCAGCAGAGTCGCCAGCTGTCGCTACTGCGAAAATCGGCGCCGGCTGAACAGAAGAGTCGCCACCGTGCGTTATTTATCCCACGGGAGGGAAAGGAAACGCTCAGAGTAAACCTCGCACAACACGGGAAAGGTATGGTCATCGCAACCAAAACCTGGATTCGGGAGTCGGTTACGCAAGGGGAAGGTATTAGCACCCCTCACGTCCGTCGTACTCGACGGGATCCACGCTTGTTTTCGGGTATGGATTGTTATTCTATCTAAACCATAGGTCAAGGGTGAAAAAGAAAATAAAATGAAAATAAAAATGACTCGGCAAAGTATCGCACTTTATGCCTACGTATTCCCGTCTGGAACGAGAAATCAGAGTCAACGTAGTTCGCCTACCTACGGGAAAGGAGGGGAAAGTTGCTCGCTAGGATATCGCATCCTATGCCTACGTACTTTCATACAGCATGAAAGATCAGAGCAAACGTAGCTCGGGCCTCGTACGACACAAGTTTGTCCTTGATTGATTTTTATTCCTTCTGAAAAAGGTTTTTTTTTTTGATTAACAGTCCAAGAGGACAAAAATGACGTCTTGATGAGTTCACATTCTTTTACGAAAGAAATGTCTTTTATTGTGTTTGAAATCTTTATGTGTTTTTTCTGTTTGTTTTGAGAAGGAAAGAGACAGAACTCTAACCTACGGTTGCGAAGGGAAACAAACTAACCTAATGTTATCATGCATGGGTTAAGACCTAGTGTCTATCATGCTCCTCTCTTGCACAGAGAGAAACAGAGATCCTACGGGATAGGCAGAAATAGAAACAATATCAGATATATACAGTAAAGCAGTAAAATGCATGGATGCAACAGTACAAGCGAGGCAAGGGAGTCCCACTCAACCTCGAACCTAGAAAACAATAGGCAAAAGTGAACAGGCTTCACTTTCAACCCAACAGGGTAAACAGCAAACAATACAGTTCAGAAAACCCATCAATACATCAACAAATGAAATACAGCAAAAGAAACAGCATCAGCAGCTCTGAATCAACATCTGGCTTCAAGTAACCTCCAATCAGCTACAGGCTTCAACAAGCATCAATCTCCATCTTCATGGCCTTCAGACAAGGGCTTTGATCATCAGTCTTCCATCTGCAATGGCTTTTCTTCAAGCTCAAACCTCCAGGATGAGGGATCAGTCACAAGAGTGAATTGGGTGTTAAGCAATCAGCTTACTACCAAAGGTGGTGAACAGACTGCTTCTAACACAAGAGACATTTTCTCTCAAGAGTTCTATCTCATAGACACTATCACCAAGCCTTCCAAAGGAAGGGGGTGAGTGTCTTAGAGAGACTCTGAATCACAGAGAAGAATGGATGCAGACAAGGCAATCCATGTTTGAGAAACAATCTTTCTAATCTAGAGCTCTGCCTAGCTCCTAAACTCTAGTCTCCTCAGCAACTGATAGCAAGAAACTCCTCCTCAACTCTGACAGTTGATCTTCAATCTTTGAATCTCCAATAGCTTCATCTCCACAAATCTTCAGCTTCCCCAGGGCCCCAGACAAACCCAATACCCATACAAACAATCAATAAACCCCAGAGGGCACACCACACCAGACATCAGATATACAGACAGTAATAATAGCAGTAGGGGAATCCTAACTGTTCTCTAAGGGATCTAATAACTACCCATAGCCCCTATAGTCCCATAACTAATCTATTCAAACCCTAAGTCCTAAGGGAAATGAAATCAAACTCCTAAGTTGTCACCTAAAAACCCTAGTTTTGTACATGATGTTCAAGCATTTATTAATCACCTAAAATTAACCTCTAAAAATGGGAACTAAAATATTTCTACAAGTTGAATATCTCATCTAAACAATATGAAAAGAATGATCAAAAAATATTAAAGCATGTGAGAGAACAAAAATCATAAAAATAATGCATGAAATGAACTATTTAATGGGACATTTATTTAGAAAATGTGAAAAAAATATGAAATAAAACTAAAAATGAGAATTTATTTTCCTATAATATTCTAGACATTTTAATGAAGATATGGTAAAAAGAATGGATGAAAATGCATTTTTTATGAATTAGTTATGATTTTATGAAAATTGGTAAAATAAAATGGAATTAAGAAAAATAAAATGAATTAAATGAGGGAGAGGGGTGCATTTAGAAACTCGCCCAGTTATAATCCCATTGGGCCAGGAAATAGGGGGGTGCTGGCAGCGCTTTCACACTGGGCCCAACAACAATCAGAATTAAAGAAATAAATAAAACACGCTGGGGGGTGAGAAAAGAAAAGGAATTACGTTGAAATTGGTTTGGGCTTGGTTTAGGGGGGTGGGATTAGCATGATCCAACTCAGGCCCGCCCGTTTCAATTAATGAAACGGTGCGTTTTGGCCAGGGTCCTTCCCTCCAATTTCAGATCAAACGCTGGCCATTGGATCTTACTGATAGTCAAAGGTCCAAACCACAATGAACGGCTATGATTGTATCTTCCCCAAATAACCTGCAACCTAGGGTTTCACTTCACCATGCGAGCTCATGCACGAGCTACTTTCCCCCTCTCTGTTCTCCATCTCCAAGCCACGAATCATCACGCCATAAACACGAAAGTTGCTCAGGATCTTCCCCTCTACAATCCTATACCACTAGCTCAGTCTGAAACTCACAGAATCTCTCAACCCGATCGAGGTAAAAACTGGTCATCATGAAATCATACTGTTATGAACCATCACCATTCCTCCTCAAACTTGACCTAAACTAACCTATGCCTAATGGAGATTAATTTGATCAATCACGCTACAATTATGATGCACTAATCTAAGAGATATAAGCACCAACAGTTTGTTACACCTGTCACTAACCATCACCAAATCGTTCCAAATTCATCTAGCTTAATCTCCTAACCACCTATATCAAGTCTAAGCTAATAAAATCATGTGAAACCAACAGAATCAAGCTAATCGAATGAAAACTTACCTGATGAGAAACCTTGAAAACAGCTATGGAAATGGAAGATATGAAGCTTTTGAGACTTGGATCTTGATTCACCAATTCAATACTCAATTCTGTATGCACAATTTTGGAGGTTCCTTGCTTGAATCATGCAATTCACTTGAACTTGTGATTTTGATGTTGATGAAAGAGGCACTCGAAAATGGATGAGAACTACCAAAACCTTGCTTCAATTATGATCTAAGATGATGATGGAGTGAAATTGAATTGATCTTGATGAAGATTGATGAAGAATTTGAGAGATTTGGAATGAAACTTTTATGAAAAAGTGTGAGAAATTTGTGGAATTCTTGGTGCAAATGAGGCCAACCCTTGCCAAATTCATCTTTCATGAATATATAGACCCCAATGGTACATTCTAGATCCATCTTGCACATTCCCTTGTTTTCAAACTTTGGCTCATTTTGATTATGTTTCTTAAAAGGTAAGCAACCATGGATAACTTCATTTTTTCCTTCTAAACTCAAAAAAGTGTGTGAACCATTGTTCTTAGAATTGTTTTTCCATTCAAAATCATATATTGGAAGTCTCCATTTGGACTTGTAAATCTCCCAAACCATTTTTCAACTTGAAATTATTCACTTTATAAGCCATTTTAGTTCATATTTTGACCAATTATGCAACATCATGCTATGAGCTTCTCCAATAACTTGTGACCTTCTTTCTAGACTTAAAATCCCATTTGGAGCAAGTTTGATGTTGTAAGTTTTTCCATTTGAGGCCTCCTTGTATGAGTTTTGGGTATAGGTTAAAATGACCTGTAATTCACAAATGCCCAAAATACCCTTTGCTTGTCAAGACCATAAGTTGGGTTCTCCACATCATATGAAGGCATGCCATACCATTCTAGAAAGCTAAGACAACGAGGAACAATTCTTATGTTGACCAAGAATCCATTTGAAATCTCCTTGAGGGGCAAAACTAGCTTGGAAGTCAAGTCACTTTCACAGACAAAAATTCAGACACCTCAGATGACCTGTAACTTGTAAGGACCATAACTTGAGTTCCATAAATCTCCTTAAGGTCTTCCACCACTCAAATTAAAGGTCTTGAGATTCTCTACAAGTTTCATGTTGGCCAAGAAGCCATTTGAAGCTAGCATTTTGACTTATCTTGCTTGGAAATTTGACCTAAACTAGGGGATTTTACAGAGAAACCCTAATTTAGTAACTCCTCTTCTCCTTGATTTCTCTTGAATTCTCCTTGTCATATCTCCATATCCTTCTTCATATGTCAAATGTTGATCCCCACATCTCTCCAATAGACTTGAATGCCCTCTTAAGTCAGTCAATTGACCTAGGGTTGACCTAGGGTTGACCCAGATGAAACCCTAGTTGACTGTCTTCAACTGTAGCTCTTGTGCTTTCATCAATGACTTGTTTTCTTCTCCAAATGACTTTCTAAATCTCTCATAATGTCTAGATGCTCTCCATGCTTTCATTCCACAGCTCACAACCCTCTTATTGATCCTCAGATACCCTCAGCTAGGAGATGGACTCAAGGCTTGATCTGCTGAACTCTTTGCTTTCAAATTCTTTCCTGATGACTTGAATATGACTGAATTGGGATAATAACCTCTTGATAGGCCTCTAGAGATGAAAATAATGATTGGTCCCCTGTTGAATGACTTGCTATGCTTATGCTATGCAAATGGTTAGTCTATGTACATGACTCTATATGCAAATGCTAATGGTGATGAAACATAAATCCAAGTAATAAGGTTGAGCAAATTTTATGGTGCAACATGGGGGTATCAATATTGGAGGTTCCTACAAATATTCTTTTACTTTCTCAAACGCCCTTTGACAATCTTCATTCCAGGTCACAACCTGATCTTTTTTCAACAACTTGAATAATGGCTCGCACGTGGCCGTTAGATGAGATATGAACCGGGAAATGTAGTTCAATCTCCCTAAAAAACCACGAACTTCTTTTTCTGTTTTCGGCGTTGGCATTTCTTGTATTGCTTTTATCTTAGCAGGATCAACCTCAATTCCTTTTTCGCTCACAATAAACCCCAATAGCTTACCAGATCTCACCCCGAAGGTGCACTTGTTAGGATTTAGCCTCAGCTTGAATTTCCTAAGCCTCTTGAACAATTTCAGAAGATTGACCAGATGCTTTTCCTCCGTCTGGGATTTGGCAATCATGTCGTCAACATAGACTTCGATCTCTTTATGCATCATGTCATGAAAGAGTGTTGTCATAGCTCGTTGATATGTTGCCCCGGTGTTCTTCAAACCAAAGGGCATCACTTTGTAACAGAATGTTCCCCACGGGGTAATAAAAGTCGTTTTCTCCATATCATCCGGCGCCATCTTTATCTGATTATAGCCCAAAAAGCCATCCATGAAGGAAAACATGGAGAATTGAGCGGTGTTGTCGACCAGCACATCAATATGAGGAAGCAGAAAGTCGTCTTTTGGGCTCGCCTTATTCAAATCTCGATAGTCCATGCACATCCGTACCTTACCATTTTTCTTTGGTACAGGTACTATATTGGCGACCCATGAAGGATAAGTTGTAACAGCCAGAAAACCGGCATCCCATTGTTTTTGAACTTCCTCCTTAATTTTCACAGCCATATCTGGTCGAGTTCTTCTTATTTTTTGCTTAACCGGTGGACATTCCTCACGCGATGGCAGACGGTGAACCACCGTATCAGTATCCAACCCAGGCATGTCTTCGTAAGACCAAGCAAAGATATCACTGTACTCCCGCAGCATCTCGATAAGCCTTTGCTTGATATCACTTTGCAGTGCAGCCCCTATCCGGATATTCCTAACAACCTCTTCGGACCCCACGTTGATAATTTCAATTTATTCCTGATGAGGCAGAATGATTCTCTCTTCTTGTTTCAAAAGTCGAGTCAGCTCTTCTGATAAGTCATTATCCTCAACAATCTCTTCTTCTGCTTGAAATATCGGGTGCTCGAAGTCGAAGCGAGTCATAGGAAGTTCGTGATTGATGTCGTCTGAAATATGAATCCTGCAAGGAGAATGGTTAAATGTTTCAAATAATGCAAACAAAGCACATAACCACGTTGCCATTTTATCGTTAAACAAAAATAGGAAAAACAAGGATCACAAAATTTGTATGAGAAAAACGCCTTTATTAATGATTAAACAAAGTACACACATAAGTAGGTAGCCCTAAAAACAAAATCACTATGCCCCGGGTAGGACACAGGATTGTACAATAATTGAGAAAACAAATCATTACTGTTTTGTAGTCACTGGGACAAGTTCCTGGATAGACCAGTTGCACAGATTTTGTCCTGGCACGCCGGGCTTGATCCACGAGTCCATATCGCAATCACTATCTCCGTCTTCAGCATCGGAAACAACATTGATCGTTTCATAACAGACCCCACCTGGAGTGATCACCACTGGTCCTTTGAACTTTGGCACGCCTGATGCGGAAGGTGACGATGTCGGGCGATACCCCAACCCAAACTTGTCCATCTTGACAGGAATTTCCAAGACTTGGCCCCATCCTTTGGTTACTCCATCCTGAACCACTGCCTGAGCGTCTTTGTACGAAGACATGGCCACCTCTGGCCCTTTGCTAGGCACATGAGACTTGTGCTTGATCTGCAACCCCTCGAAAGCTTGGCATGGCGTCTCATGGATCTCCCCATCCACTTCGACGTACTTGAATGACAAAAGATGACTAACCAGAATGTCCTCCTCTCCGCAAATAGTAACAACACTTTCACCGACCATGTATTTAAGCTTTTGATGTAGCGTGGACGTCACAACCCCTGTAGAATGTATCCATGGTCGCCCAAGTAAACAGCTGTAAACTGGATGTATGTCTATGATGTAGAACACTGTGTCAAAAATTTCCGGCCCGACCTGGAGCGGCAACGTTATGGATCCAAACACCGACCTTTTGGTCCTATCAAAAGCCCTCACGACCAAGTCACTTGGAGTGCATATGATTCCTCAGACATCTAGCTTCATCATAGCCTTCTTCGGTAACACATTCAAAGATGATCGGGTGTCTACAAGAACGTGCGACATAACAGTGCCTCGGAATTCCACTGAAATGTGCAAAGCCATATTATGGTCCTGACCTCTAGGCGTCAAATCAAAATCAGTAAATCCCAAACTGTGTCCAGCATTCACATGCGCCAGTACCCCCTCAAGCTGATTAACAGTTACTTCCTGAGGTACAAAAGACGTGTCCAAGATTTTCAACAAGGCATTTCGATGGGCCTCGGAACAAAGCAACAAAGATAGTATTGAAATTTTGGAGGGCGTCTGCTGCAAGTGCTCCACAATCTTATAGTCACTTTTACGAATCAACCTCATAAACTCTTCTACATCCTTGACCGACGTTTCCTTCTCTTTTGACTGGGAAGGTCCTCCTTCATTCACTATGGCTTTGCCTCTAGCAATTCTTTCAGCCTCGATTTCGGGTGAAGTGAAGATTCTACCACTTCGGGTCATACCTCCCGCTTCAACAATATTGTCCACTGCCCCTGCTGGCTGGCTATCCACATTAATCTTTTCCCCGTTGCAAAAAGCTTCCAACCCATAATTCCATGGGATGGCTTTCGTACTCTCATAAGGAACAGGTCCTGCTTTCGTTATCGTGATAGTTGGCCGCTTGGCGGGCGCTGATATCGTAATAGTCTTTTCGTGGAATTGTAATTGTTGCGACCTCACCCTGCTTTTCACATGTTACCTCATCAGGTTTCTCAACAGCAGTGCGGTCAAACTGTAAAGTTCCCTCATCAATCATGGCCTGAATACCTCTCTTCAAATCAATACATCCCTCTGGTCGGGTCCAACAATCCAAACAGTACTCATCACATCCGGGGAAGACCCCTCCTTTCAACAATCTGCTTTTAACATAGCTTAAAGATGTCTCTAGATCATTTACATCCATAACCAAATCCAAATCCTCCTCTGTCAAAACAGCATTCGCTCCATGATTCGGCATTGGTTTCTGTACAATGTTGGGACCATCATTACTGAAGTTAATGACTTTACTATCAATCAAATCTTGGACTTTATGCTTAAAAGCATGACAACTCTCGATATCATGTCCGGGTGCCCCGGAATGAAATTCACACTGCTTACTAGTATCATACCCGTAAGGAAGTGCTCCTGTGGGTGGGTCCAACGTTCTCTTCTCAACCAGATTCACACTTAACAGCGCCTGAAGCAACTCTACATACGTTGACGGAGGTGTATCAAATACCCTCTTTGGCTTCCCATTCTGAATCCTTCTCTGGGCAGGATTATACCTTTGTTGTTGTTGCTGCTGCTGTTGTGGTTGTTGTCGTTGTTGTGGTATAGGGATCGTCACACTAGCAACCTGTTGTTGAATATACTGATTCCGACCTCTACCTCGTCCTCGACCACCATACACTTCGCTGGCGTCTCCTTGCCTTTTACCACCAAAGACCTTTTTCGCACCTTCAGCTGAGGTCGATTCGCCGACTTAAATCTTACCAATTTTGATGCCATTTTCAATTCGTTCCCCCATGAGTATCATGTCAGAGAAACTACCCATCGAGCAATTGAGCAATTTATCATAATACATCCCAGAGAATGTTCCAACGAAAATATCAATCAATTCCCTTTCAACCATAGGGGGTGGACTCTTGTCGCCATATCGCGCCAACGCTGATCATACTCCTTGAAACTCTCCCCATTCTTCTGTGAAAGACTTTGAAGCTGGACCCTATTTGGGGCAAGGTCACTATTGTATTGGTAATGTTTGACAAAAGCATCAGCCAATTCTTTCCATCTTCCGACCTGTGCAGGCTCTAGTCCCATGTACCATTCAAGCGATGGTCCTGACAAACTATCTTGGAAAAAATGCATAAGCATCTTCTCATCATCAGAGTACGCAGACATCCTCCGGTAGTATGAACACACATGAACCCGTGGGCATGTATCCCCTTTATATTTATCGAAAGTGGGAGCTTTGAACTTCAATGGCACTCTCAGCCCAGGAACCAGCCCCATGGTAGCCATGTCCAACCCTGCAGAATTTTGATTGGCTATACCTCTCATCTATTCCTCCAGCATTTTAATCCTCCGATCACTATCAGTGGGACCCTCAAAACCCATGCCTTGCCCAGAAAAGGCATCTTCCTGACGATCTCTATTCTAGTACGGACCCTCATTACCATATCCGTCATAGGAAGCATTACGACCATGACCATGACCACTTTGGAAGAACCTGGGGTCATACCTCAGATTGCCAAGCACTTGATTAGCAGCCACTGTCCCAAAACCAGTATTGAAAGGACCCATCCCAGCACCATTAGTATTCACATTGCCAAATCCAGCATTGCCGTTACCAAAACCATGATTGTTATCACCAAACCCTCCGTTGTCGAAGCCCTGATTATTGAAGCCATCATTGCCATCCCGATTGCCAAAGCCAAGACCCTGATGGTTGTTACCGAAACCAGTATTGATACCAACATTCCTGTTGGTTTCCACGTTCCCATTAACATTATCAGCATTTCTGTTACCGGCATTGTCGTTGCCGTTTCTAGTACCAGTCTCACCAGCATTTGGTATCACTTCCTCCCTGCGAGGAGTCTCAACATGAACAGAGTTGTATTCAGTATTACCAGCCGCTCGCGCCAGCAGCGGTTTCACCAGAGTTTGAAGATGTTCCTGGCCTTTAGCCACAGCCTCCATTGTCTGCATGAATTGGGCCAACCTATCCCGGATCTCCTGCATCTCAGACTGTACTTGATCCATGATCTTCTTACTGTTGCTTCTTGTAGCGTACCGGTGAATTCTCTATTCGTCAATCTTGAAACAACCTGAAAGACGCAGGAGATAAGATTCGAGCTCAAAAAAGTACCTGCCATGCAATATGAATATGCAAATGCACACGTGTAAATATGCAACAGGTTAATCCCCCCCCCCCCCCGATTCTAGTTCCGGCGAAGAAGCCATAACGACAATGGAGTCCCGAGTAAGCAAATGCAGAATTAGAAACCTCATACATAAACAAATGCCAAGGGGCAGAGTACAAAGATACAACTGAATACAACTGAAAATACCTCGACCAATAAGCCTGGCGATGGTCAAAATAGAAGTACGAATAACAAGAGAAAAGCAAAGATAAATCAGGACAAATGGCGCGCCCAGACATCTTCCAATATCCTCAACGTCTCCGGATGACCTAGTCTGGAGATTAGTTCCTGTATCAGTAATACGTGCCGCTCAACAGTGGATCTCAGCTTTTTGGCGTCCTCTTCACAGGCTCCCCTGCCAAAACACTCATCAATCCTGCATCTTTTGAAGCCAACCTTCAATTCACTACCCCTAGTTTCTTTGATCATGTTGCTCACTCTAGACTCAACGTCACGTCTAAGGGATACCTCTTCAGCAATCTTCGCATCCTTAAAACTGAGCTGCTCCTCTAACTGGGAAATTTGAAGCTGCAACTCATCTTCACGCTCCTTCCGGCTAGTAAGCTTGGCATTCCACAAAAGTTCTCATTTGGAAAGTCGAGAATAAGCTTTGTTCAGAAGTTCTTTCTTAGTAGCAAGTACACTACTAACACCATTCAGGGCTACTTTCTCTCTATTGCTGGTCTCTTCAGTCAAGCCTGAACCCAACCTATTAATCATCTCAGTCTGCTTCTTCAAAGTGAAAGTTGCCTCATTCTTCTCATGCCGGAGCTGGAAAATCTCTTTTTCTAACTCTTCATTTGCTCTTTGCAACTCTTCTTTTTCAGCCAGCAGCTTGTTATACTTCTCAATCTCTACTGAAGTAGGTTCCTCAATCACCGGAAGATACAAAGGCTCTGCAACAGGATATGGCATCAAAGAAATCCTAATTCTCTCATGGATCCAGAGCCGATAAAGATTAGAAGCTCGACTGTCACTCTTACCAAGCAATGTCTTTCCTCTTCTGTGAATATTACCCCAAGCCCGCCTCAATCTGAACAAAACATCTCCATCTAATAAACCCGTGAGATACAGAGATTCCTGTATCTCGTCTTCAACCGGAGAGTCCCTCAAAGCATATCCAAATTGTCTCACAAGCAGAGAAGGGTTATAGTTAATACAACCTTTCCGTCCAATCAAAGGAACGTTCGGAAAGCCACTGCAACTGTATATAATATCCACTCCGAGTAAGTTCCGATCAAACCAAACAATGTTCTCAGCACACAATCCCATCAATCTGGAAGACCAATCTAAAGTACCAGCAGTATCAACAAAAGGTCCCGTCTTAGGAAGATGTCCCTGAAACCACTTGGATAGAAGAGGTACGCAACAAGAAACATTCTTTCCCCGACGTTTTTCATTCTTATAGTGAATAGAATGATAAACGTCACCCAAGAGAGTAGGCACCAGATTCTTCGAGGCAAGAATAAAGAAAGCATCTGAATCAACAAAATCAGGCAAGTTAGGGAACAAGACAATCCTATAAATGCAAACAACCAGAATAGCATTGAAGACAACCCAACATCCATCCTTCCACACTGCATAGCCTTCTCAACCAAGCAAGAAAGATGAAAACCATAAGCTCCATTCAGCTTGACCAAACCTCCGGGGAACTCAGAAGCATCTAAACTGACAATCTCAGCAAGCTTAGCCAACTCAGGCTCAGTATCCTCGTGAATAAAAGGCATCTGATCTAACACAGGAACTCCCAGTATATCAGAATATTCCTCCAAAGTAGGAGCCAGAATAAAATCAGGGAACAGGAAGCATCTCAACTGAGGCTCGTAAAACTGCATCAAAGTGTACAATCCAGTCATCTCAAACACAGAAGGCCTGCACAACAAACTGAGAAGTTTCCCATAAGACTCTCTAAACTCAGCCCTCACTCTCTGATCTACTAGAGCAACTAACCGCAATAAGGAACTGATATTTGGAGAAGGCAACCTGTAAGCAACTGTTCTCTTCATGGACTCCATGTCTAGCAAGAAGAAGACTAGAATCTGAGGGGAAAAATACACCTGCAACATAAATACACGTTAATGAAATGCAAACATGAAAATGCAGATGCATATGCAACAGGGGATCAAGTGCAATAATGAAGAACTGTGATGTGCTGTACTGCCACTTGAGAACCATCAGATCTTCTCCTTAAACCAAACCAACCACAAAAGAACCCTCACAACCAATTCTCACTGACAGAGACAAACCAGGTGTTCTGAGGCCAGAGTTTTCCTGCAAAAGACCCACCTACCCTCTCACAGGTATGTACTTAACTCGCAGACGAGGGACGACATCCTATGCGGTCATCAGCGTCACAAACTTTCAAGAGTGATGATACGATACCCAGAAGGTGTGGCATCATCATCCCCTGAAGAGGCCTCACTTAGCCGAATCCCAAATGATAGGTTCCCAGAGTCGACAACCCTCAAATCCAACAACTTGTCGAGCCCAAAGGGCCAGGCAAGATTCCATCAAAGAGAATCTTGTCTGAGTGCAGATTTCGTAGCTAGCTGGTGCGAGCAAAGCAAGCAGGCTAACCACTACTTTCTACTTCTAAGTCTATGTGCACTCAAGCCCAGGTCCGACTTATCTCTCAAACTAACTCTCTACCCACAACACAATAGCAAATATACAATACTGAAAGTAAAGACAGAAATATAAATACATACAAAACCCCAGACGGGAAAACAAGCGCTAGGATTGACTCACATAGGGAACCGCTGAGTGTCCCCAGTAGAGTCGCCAGCTGTCGCTACTATGAAAATCGGCGCCGGCTATGACAGAAGAGTCGCCACCGTGCGTTATTTATCCCACAAGAGGGAAAGGAAACGCTCAGAGTAAACCTAACGCAAAGAGGGAAATGAATGGTCATCGCAACGAAGTCCTGGATTCGGGAGTCGGTTACGCAAGTGGAAGGTATTAGCACCCCTCACGTCCGTCGTACTCGACGGGATCCACGCTTGTTTTCTATCTAGGGTATGTTTATCTATCTACTCTAAAGGTCTGGGTTAAAAAGAAAAGAAAATGACTCGGCAAAGTATCGCACTTTATGCCTACGTATTCCCGTCTGGAACGAGAAATCAGAGTCAACGTAGTTCGCCTAACTACGGGTTAAGGGGGGGAAGGTTGCTCGCCGAGATGTCGCGTCTCGTGCCTACGTACTTTCATACAGCATGAAAGATCAGAGCAAACGTAGTTTGGGCTACGGAAGACACAAGCTTGTCTGACAGTTTTTTATCTCCTTAAGAAAGGGTTTTCCTGATTAAAGGTCCAAGAGGACAAAAACAGAGTTTGAATGTTTGTTTGAGTCTTTTACGAAAGAACTATTTTTTAGGATGTTTCCAATCTCAGTCGCACTAGAGACTATGACCCAGGAGTGAACGCTTCGTATGTCACCCAAAGGGTACCACACTAACATCCAGATTACTGGAGAGAGAGACCCTCTACCAACCTTTTCCCAGATAGCTTAAGGCTCGTAACGTACGACTTCAATTAACCTTATTACTGTGTTTTTGAATTGTTTTGAGATGAGAAGAGAAAGACACCCTAAAACTATGGTTGAAAGAGGAATCTACCTACAGTTATCATGCATGGGTCAAAACCTAATGTCTGTCATAATTCCCTCTTGCACAGAGGAAATCAGAGGTCCTAGGGGAAACAGCAAAAGAAAGCAAGCAGTAAACAGTAAACAGTAAAATGCATGCTATGCAACAGTACACGCGAGGCAAGGGAGAAAACAACAGGCAAGAGGATACAAGCTCCACCTCAAACCTAGAGTTAATCAACACAAGCAAACAAACAATACAACAAAAGAAAAGAAGCAGAGAAAGCAGCCCAAGCAACAGTAACAGTCCTCAGCAGACAGCAACTTCAGTACTGAACAGCAGCAGCTCTAAACAACAACTCTTCTTGACAGCAAAGTTGATAGCAAAATACTTCATCCTCAAGCTAGCTTCTATCTTCAAGCCTCATAAAACTTCATCTTCAAGCTCTAGCAAGCACACTTCAAGCAAAGGATTCATCACTAAGATCAAGGTTGCAATGTTAAGAACCAAATGAAAACCAAAGGAAATCATCAAGTACCAACATTGAAATGGAAAGGCATCCTCAAAGTTCTACTCAACTATGGGCATACCACACATCCCTCCAAAGGAGAGATGGAGTTTCCCTAGGAGGACTTTACATCATTGGATGGAATAGAAGCACACAATGCATTCTATGTTTGATGAAAGAATCAAAACTAGTCCTAATGGCCCTTCCTAAAACCCTAATTTCCTAAGCTCCTAAAACAACTCCTAAAAGAAAAGGAAAATTCAACTCCAAGCTCCAATCTTCAAGCCACAGCAGCTACACCAAGTCTAGAATACCTCCCAAAAAGGAATCCAAACAAATCTAGCTCCAAAGTCACCAACAAGACCAAGCAAGCAAAGACACACAAAATAGAACACCACAAGCACAAATAACTTGTAAAATACAACTAAAATAGAAAACAAAGTTGTAAAATTCTAATAAAATTCCTAGGGGAACATACATGTGTCGCTACCGCGAGCAAAATAGAAGATTTGCCACCTTTCGTTATTTATCCCATGAACAGGAAAGGAAACGATCGGAAAAACTTGACGAAAAAGGTATAAGACAAGGTCATCCCAACCATTGTCTGGGTTCGGGAGTCGGTTACGCAAGGGGAAGGTATTAGCACCCCTCACGACCATCGTACTCAATGGGATCCACGCTTGTTGTGTTTATCTGACGGGTTTATTTACTATCTACCTATCAAGGCTGGTCTGAAAAGAAAAGAAAATGACTCGGCAAAGCGTCGCACTTTATGCCTACGTATTCTCATCAGAGAATGAGAAATCAGAGTCAACGTAGTTCGACTAACTACGGGTAACGGGGAAGGTGGCTCGCCAATACGTCAGTATTGTGCCTACGTACTCTCAACAGGTATGAGAGATCAGAGCTTACGTAGTTCGGGATGATACGGATTACGGGAATTCAGATTCAACTGTTTTTTCGAGTAGGGTTAACAAACAGTTCCAGCAGTTTGGTGTACGCAGCTCGACCCTTGGAGACTTAGGCATTACCGTTTGCGGTAGAATTGGGAGTTAACGACACTCTTTTCTTCAGAAAAGCTTCCTTTGACTTATGGGCCCACGGGGCAAAAGGTTTGAAGTTTGTTTTCTGTCTTTTACAGAAGAATTGTTTTTATGTTTGTCTGTAGTTCGTACAGCACTAGAGACTATGACCTGGGAGCGAACGCGTCGCATATCGTCCAAAGGACGTATACTAAACATTCTAGACGATTGAGAGGAGGCCGCTCAATTATCATTACCCAAGTAGCTTAAGGCTCGTAACGCGCTTATACTAATTTTCCTTTATTACGTTTTTTTACTGTTGTTTGAGATGAGAAGAGAGAACAAGCTCAACTAAGGGGAGACTATCAAGTCCTAACGTTGTGATGCCAAGGATTCATCCTATGGTTGAGGTTTGAAACAGAGATCTCCTAGAAGTTATCATGCATAGGTTTCCACCTAAAGTTCTAATCATCACTTCCTTATCAAAGGAAGTGAGATCCCTAGGGGATCATGTCAACGGTAAACAGAAACAGATAAAGCATCAGCTTAAACAGTAAACAGTAAACGACTGTAAAATGCATGCAATGCAAGTGAGGGAGGAAATGTGTGTGGGGCATCAGCCTCCACAAGCTCGTCTCGACCTCAAGCCAGATATGAATAACTGCAATCATGAAAGAAATAAAATGCCATCAAGTAAATCAAAAACCACATAGGCAAGGGAGTAGGGCTATACCGAATACCCGCAAGCAAAGCCATACAGTAAAAATACAAGCAGAGGGAGCAACTCAACCTCTAGTGAAATCATGCTCATAGCTTAACACAATTTAAACATGAACTTATTCTAATGCATCAAGCAAATCAAACAAGTCACATCAATACATTTGCACGGAAAGCAAGACAGGAAAGAAAGCAAATGAACAGCTTCCACAGCTCCACAGCAAAGCAATCCTTTGACAGCAGTTCAGTCCACAGTCTGTAACTGTTCTTCAAGTCCATCATCTTCAAGAGAATGAAAGGTACTCCATCTTCAAGCTTCACTCTTCAATAGGCTCCACCAAGAATGAAGAGAATCAATAAGATGATTGTTTGATAATGGGAAGCAGACAGGAAAGCAAAGGAATCCTATCTGACACACAACCAGTCATCAGAGAAAGGCATCCTCAAAAGTTCTACTCATTGTAAATGTCACACATCCCTCCAAAGGAGAGATGAGACTTTAACATGAGGACTTTGAATCATTGGATGAGAATGGAATGGGAACAAAACCAACCATTACTTGAAGAAATATCTATTTCTAAAGCTCTCTCCTAAAGCCCTAATTTCCTAAGCTACACAAAGCTAACAAAAAGGAAGGGAAAACTCCAATACAAGCTCCACCAGCCACTTCACACAAGCCTCATCATGTCCATGATATCTTCCAATGAGATCCAGAAGCCCACTATGCAAGGAAGCCCAACTTTGAGTCCATTCCACATCAATCACCAAAATTGAAACACCAAATGAACAAACAAGTAGAATATTCTATAAAAAATACCAAAACACATTCTAAAAATATGATTATTTTTCTATGGGAACATGCATTTGCTAATGATCTACAGTTCAAAAATCATGACCTAATTCAATCTCTAAGTCCTCTAATAAAATCCTAAATTGCAAGGTATCACTAAAGAGACCCACTAAAAATCACACCTAAACAACTATACTAAAAGCATATTTACAATCATCTAAAAATTATGATAAAAATCACAAGGCAACATCAATGTGCATAAAACAACAATAAAAAAGAATGAAAAGTTTATCTCATGCTAAAAGTCATCAATGAAATCAATCAAAAGGGAAGACTATGTTATGAACATGTTAAGACTAGCCTAAGTATTAATTCAATCTAAAATACCAAAACTAATTCTAAAATCCTAGGAAAATTTCTAGGGGAACCTAAGCAAGTTAGGTATCTATAGTAGAAAAACCAGAGCCTAAAATTATGCTTAAAGGCACTAAAGAAATCACACACCAAAAATGGTCAAAAGGGAAATCAGGTAGGGAAGCCTCTAAAGGTCTAGTTCAAAACAGAACCTAAAGCTACCTAAAAATTAACCTAAAAATTTCTGGGAGTTCCTTAATATGTCTATAACACACCAGCAAAGAATTAAGTCCAAATTCTTTACCAAACTCCAAAACAAAAATCGGAAAAAACTATGCAGTTTTTGACATTTTATTATCCAACTAAAGGAGAAAAACGAAATCAAATTGAAAATTAAACGAAACTAAAATCCAATTGCGCACAAAGATCATAGACATGATAAGGATCATCCCAGAATTTTCTCATATTTTTCTAAGAAATGTTTCTATTTTATATGAATTAAAATCAAACAGCACACAAAACAGAAGTTTAATGCCATTAAAAAACAACAATCAAATGGTTAAATTAAATCGGAAAACCAACCTACGGATCGGTGATTTGATCTGGTGATCGTTGATCAAGTGAATTAGCAAAGATCCGAACAAGATTAGATAGAAAACTTCAAGATCCACAATAATTCTTGCAAGAAGATGAAGATCGAACACTTCGAATCCAAATTGCTCCGAATAAATGCTTCCAACTTACGCTCCAATATCCCACTTCAATTTGCACGAAAATTGACTACGAAACTTGATCCGATAATGATGGTGAGTGGAGGTTTATGCTCAAGATTCCATTGATTTCAATGAAAAATCAATGGATCCAATGACAAGGAGCTATGGGTGAGGGTTTGGAGAATGAAGAAAATTGAGAGAATTGAGAGAGTGAGAGAATTCTTGAAAATGAAAAATGAAAATTGTGAGGAGTTTTTTTTTTTGGTTTGGAGTAGATCACTTAAGTACTTCTTAGGCTTGGATCCCAAGGTAAGGTTTGGACTTTGGTTTGTGAAAGTTGGTTTGGAGCTTAATGGTATGATTTTGGGATATGTAGCTTATTCATGAAGTCACAAATTGGAACACCATGAACCAAGCCCCAAATGAAAATTCTAATAATGCCAAAGTGTTTAGAATATCATTTCCAATCAAAATGAGTACAAATTTGGCTTGAAATCATTCAATTACCAATTTTTTTGAATTTTCACCTTTTAATTCATTAAAATGGTCTTTATGTGAATTTTCTTCAACCAATGCTTGATATAATCCATATCAATGAACTCTTGATAGTTGGCCAAGCTAAAAACATCATTTTGAGAAACTTTCATGTTGAACAAAAATTCATTTGAGGCTTGCAAGATGGCGAAATTGACTTATGATTCAAAATGACCTGTAATGTCCAAATACCCAAAATACCCTTGACTTGTCAAAGCCATAACTTGAGTTCTACAAATCCAATCATGGACTTCTAGTACTCTATGGAAATCTAAGAGAATAAGGAACAACATTCGTGTTGACCAAAAGTTCATAGGAATCATTCTTCTAGGGAAAGCGTGTCATGTAAGTTGGGTAACTTTCAAGCTCCAAATTCACATGCCTCAGATGACTTGTAACTTGTCTGGCTGATAACTTGAGTTCTATAAACCCTATCAAGGACTTCTAGCACTCAAATTAAAGGTAAGATCATGTCCTACAATAATCATGTTGTGGTCAAGATGAGATGAAGATTATATCTTGAGTTAAATGGCCTGGAAGTCAGTGGTCAAACTAGGGGATTTTACACTGTCAAGTCTTAGAAACCCTAGCCTGAAACTTCTCAAACTCTTCAATCATGATGAGTTAACCTTGGAATCATCCTTATAACATCTCAATGTATCCATCCATGGTCACATGGCTCTTGAATTAAGTCTCAAACTTCTTCAAATCATCAATTGACTTAGGGTTGACCCAGTCAAACCCTAGCTGCACCACTCATGGCTGCGCCTTCTTAATCTTGCACAATGACCTGTCTAGGCCTCAAAGTGATCTTCAACACTTCTCATGAGCTCTCTCAAGACCTCAAGTCTAACTTCATGGCTTCAGAATCATCTGATGACTTCCCACAACTCTCAAGTTAGGAGACACACCCTCTTGGCTTCAAATACTCTCTTTGAGGATCTTTTAACTTCTCTGACAAGGATATCAACCCTTGAACACCTGAACAAGCCTCCCATCTAGCTTCAAAGTCTTGTGTAGCCCTTAATTGGTAATCATACCTCTTGATCTCCTGCACACATGTCAATGAAATGCAAATGATAATGCTAATGTGAATGAAATGAAACACAAGCTAGGTGAAGAAATGTTGGGCAAATTTTGGGGTGCAACAGCTGCCCCTATTCAAACGGCTTGGACCTGACTGGGTGAGTAGCGAACGGCTCTCAAACAATCAAGGTGAAAGACGGTTGAATACCAACAAAACCGGAAATTTGCCAACTGCACAAGTATACGGTACTCTGATGGGGACAAATCTTCGAAAACTGAAATAATAGCTGCACGACAACTAGCTGGAGAAATACTGATCTGAATCTCCGTCAGGATGATTCTCTAATTTTTTTGATATCATTGCGTCCTCAAATCATTGAGGGATCACTGGTTACATGGTAACGGGTGATTTTCCAACCATTCACAGGTAAACGATACTTTGATTGTTAGGAACATCTTCAAAAACTGAGCATGACAGTTGCACGACAACTCTGCTGGGGAATTGGTCACACGATAACCGGTGAAAGGTCTAATCTCAAATCTTAGTCAGGATGATCATCTGATTTTGCTGTAGATATTCATCCTCAAGTCATCAAGGGGTCACCGGTTACGCGGTAACTGGTAATGAATGGTTGAATATACCGTCAGGCGTTATGTGTCATAGCAGAAGAATTCCTTATCATTGCCTACGGACTTATCATATCGCTAGGAACGTCGACAACATCTTTGTCGGACTTCATCAGTAAGTCAATAAGGGATCACCGGTTGCTCGGTAACTGGTGAATGATGGCTGATTTTGCCGTCGGGCGTTCTGCGCCACTGCAGAAGAATTCCTTATCGTCTCCTATGGACTCATCGTGTCGCTAGGCACGTTGACAATATCTTTGTCGGACTTCATCAGTAAGTCAATAAAGGATCACTGGTTACTCGGTAACTAGTGAAGGAGGGTTGATTTTGCCGTCGGGCATTTCGCGTCAGCTGGAAGAGCTGCTTCGGCCTCGCAGTCGGACTTCATCAGTAAGTCCTGAAATGGGATCTTTAGTCATTCATGGGTCAATAGGGATATACAATCTTCTGCCGTTAGGCACTCCGCGTCAGCTGAGATAACAACTTCGGCATTGTAGTTGGACTTCCTCAGTAAGTCAGGGAATTTGGCACTACTTCCAGACTTCAATCATCATGTCTTCCAGGAAATTTCAACTTCTCCGTTCAAACCTGTTGGGGATGACACATCTCCTTTGGGGATTTTGGAGAACTATCAAGTAACTCTGCTTCGGGGGATTCAGAAATCATTCTGGACAAATAAACTCTGCTGAGGGAATCAAGAATCATCTTGAATAAACAACTCCGCTGGGGACTTCAAGAATCATCCTGAACCGATAGCTCTGCTAGAGATTTCAGGAATCATCCTGAGCAAACACTCTGCCAGGAATCCTAAGCATCAACTTGAGCAACCAACTCTACTTCACCGGGGATCTTAAGAATCATCTTAAGCAATTAACTTCGCTGTGGAATTCAAGAGTCATCTTGAGCAAACCATTCTGCGGAGGAACACCTGCAAAACCAGAACGGTAATGACCTAGCTCATGTTTCATATGCATATGCTTTGACAATGGCGCAATGCTCCACACGGTGGAAATGCTACACGTTTTTAGGGTAAATGCTATGCAATCATGCAAGATGCTACGACCCCATCAGCAAAATAAATGCTGAAGGGAGAATCCTCCTGTCAAGGAGAAGGAACAACTCTGGTGGAGAGGAGGAATCATCCTGCCGAGGAGAAGAAGTCACACCAATCTCAATTGGACTCTGCCTGGGGAAAGGATCTTTAGTTGACTGCTGCAGGGGAATAAAGCTCTCCGAGAACTTGGACTCGCTCAACCGGGTATTCAAACCACAAACTGCTGAGGAAACGATATTAGTCGCAGAAATAAACTGCACAGCCTTCGCGGCAAAACATTCTGGGAGATAACGACTCCGATGGGGAAATACAGCATCAGTTATTCAACACTCTATTGGGGAGCACCAATCATGGCCTGAACGCTTTCCAAGGACTCGGCTCCCTTGGGGAACTGCAAACTCGGTTGAGGAGGGTAACCGGATGCTGGAATCATTCCTATCTGCCAGGGAGAGTACAACTCTGTGGGGAATCTCAATTCCGCCGGAGACTTCAGTCTGCGCTATCGAGGGCTGAACACTTGTGAATAGTCTCCTACGAGAAAACTGCACACTGACCCAGTGCTGGAGAAATAAACCCAAATCTGCTTGTCAGGGAAAACTTCGATCCTAAACCGTTGGGAATGCACAATCAATCTGTCGGGGATGGCTACACTCTGTCGGGGATATCAATCTCGCCCTGCGGAGGATAATCTTGACCCTACTATGATAAAGGACAAGTGCAATCTCAACTTGCTGCAACCTCAAACAGCTGAGGAGAGTCAATCTTAACTGTACATCTCTGCTGAAGAAAATATCCAGATTTAACAACATCACCCCCTAAGGGAATGTAGAACACCAATCATGGAGAACTGAGATCATTCGAGCCTCGTGTCAGGGAACGTGATAACACATGTCACCGGGAATATCGGGCCAGGTACAATTAGGCTTTTTCTAGTTTAGGGATAGGTTTATGGTGATAGGGATTTATTTCTGATTACCAACAAAAGTGGATTTTAAAGGGACATACTAGACGAGAACTAGCATTCGAGGGTAGACTACCAGACGAGAACTGGTGGCAAAAGGGTTTAAGTTGTCAGACAAGAACTGACTTCTAGGTTTTGGATATCAGATGGGAACTGATTTCTGGTTTGCCAGACGAGAACTGGGCTTTAAAACTGCGTTAGCTAGATGAGAACTGGTTAAACAATGGTCAAGGAAAAGGCGACCAGACGGGAATTGGTTTAAAAGCTGACACGCACCAGACGAGAACTGGTATTCTGAAAAAGGTGGACCAGGCGAGAACTGGTTACAGGTTTGCCAGACAAGGACTGGGCTTTGGAGGTTTGCCAGGCGAGAACTGGGCTTTGGAAATGACTTTGGTTACACGGTAAGTAACAAGTTTAGGTTGTAGGGCAACAGTCCAATGGCAGCAAGGCCTTTTCAGGAGGTTCGGGTTATCTGGTAGGGTAATGACACGATTCCCTGACACTCAACTCTTGCTGGGGTGAACAAACTCGCTTGAACAACTTGCCCCAGCGCAATTCAACTTGCCCCAATCCGACTCTTGGGAAAATTCATTCTAAACAGAAAGCAGCTTGCCACGAGGCGACCTCGAGACGGCTTGCCCTGACATCTGTACAACGGAAGGATTCATCCTCAACTAACCAACTCTCAGCATGGCTGATTTCAATATACTTCTGAAGTAGCTTGCCCCTGAACGAGCGTTGAGCGACTTAACCTGCCCTGATTGAACACTGGAGGGATCTGCCCTCAAATCACAGGAGTTCTAGATAACTGCCTCTAATTGGGTATCAAGAAGATTCACTTCTGATCAACTGCTTCTTGAATAATCTGTCCCATAATCAACCGATACTTTGGGACTTGTCCTCAGACTAACTGATTCCAAACTCTCTGGAAGTCAATGCCCCAAATTCATAGGGCTTCGCAGTATGCCATTCTGATCCAGACTGCTGAATGATTCAGCCTTGACTGATTATTCCCTATTGGAATTCCTTCATATCAACTACTGACCTGCAATTAAAATTGTTTATTCACGAATGGTAACTTTAATGCAGTGTTCATGCAGATTTCGAAAAAAATACTGTCACTCATTTACGTGTCATGATAGTGAGTGACGAATGAATTAAAGAGTTCAAACGTAATTCTAATTTGATTAGTGAAAAATACAACAAGGATATGATTAGAAAATCATGTAGGAGTCAGGTTACTCAACCTTGTCGTAATGCGCTTTCAGAATAAACCCTGCCTCAATTAGGTCTTTTAAGGGTTGTATCGTGGCCGGGTTCACGGTTCGTGAAACAAAGGATATTGGGCTCAAGTCATGATTCGTACCCACCCCTTCTACGTGATGATCTCCAATCCTAATGTTCAGTTAACCTAGCACGAGCGCTCGCCTCTACGAGGAATGTTAGGAACAATGGTTAAGGAACTCGCCAGGTTTACGGAGTGACAAATAATCCTCTTTCGTTTTCGGTGTTTGTATCCACACGACTTGGTCCTTGTTTGAGGATTTTTCTGTTGAGATCCTTTCACTTTATTCTTTTGATTCCCTAATTTTTGCCTAGACTGACTCTTTTGAGTTCTTTTCGATTTCTTTTGAAGTCCAACGGGATGCCCTGGTTTTTGCCTAAGCATTTGCTTTCCAGCTTTTTTCTTTTTACTTAGCGGGATCTCTTTTTTCTTTTTTTTTGCTTGGAACAAGTCGTGTGACACTGGTTGTCTTGCTTGCTTCGTAAGGGTCATAACCGTCTCACTCCTGATTGGTGAGGTTTAACCATTGTGGTTGACGAGGTACGACCTCTTGAGAGGAATAAACTGTGATTGGTCCTTGAAAGGCAACACTCCTCTATAAGACTTGAACGCTCGGTCAAGCTAACTGACGACTACCCTGCCCCGGGTTAAGATGAGAGGGTTTAAAGGTCCGAAAGAAACTCCTACTTCTCGGCTCGAAGTGGTTAGCGAGGGACTAACTCCTTATATCTCCAGTGTTTAGGGGATTTGAAACAATGCTTGTACATCATAGGCAGGGTTTTATCCGAAAGCATACGATCCTCGGTTATGAGTATTCAGTTTCGTCATCCTCCCTCCAATCTTTGCTAATCATAGTGATAAAGTGGAGTGAATAAAATGCAAGTGTCAGTGCAATACAATAAATGAGTGACAACGACATGATTAATTCAAAAAATGCATAGTCACTTTATCAATATTACCATTTGAAACAAACAATGTTTAACAGCAAGTAGTGACTAACAGAAAGGAAACTACAAATGCAAATGATAAAAAGTCTGAGGACTGCCAATGCTGAGGATATCTGCCTGTCTGGACCACTAGCCTCTAGAAATAACCCTCTAAATCTGCGAGCTCAGACAGCTGAGAGGTTGTCATGCACAACCAAAACTCCTTCTGGAAAGGAAATGCACCCTTTATTGATTAACTGTTTCACTTTGGCCTGGAAAGCTTTGCAATCATCAGTTGAATGCCCCGGGGATCCACCATGGTATCCACACTGAGCATGGGGATTGTACCCAGGAGGGTAAGGCTCTGGCACGGGCTTAAGAGCTTTAGGTTCCACCAAAGAATTCTAAATCAAATGTGGCAGAATCTGGCTATACGGCACAAGCACTTGATGAGAAGGAGCATTCCTTCGTTCCAAGTTGTTACGAGGTCGGTTCTGATTCTGATGCTGATTCTGATAACCTCGGCCACGGGCTCATGGATTTGCAAGAGGAGCGACATAAGGTTCCCGATGTGGTGCCCTAGGCACAATTGTTTGTCCAGAATAACGAGACACAGAGGATACTGGCCGCTGAGAAGACGAAGAACCAACAGATTTCACCGATTCATCTTGAGGACACCTAACCTCTGTCATGACTGCATTGACCACAGTTTCATCTTCAGATCGAAAGCTACAGAGAGATTCAGTTTCACCAGCCTGACTGCTCGAAACATTCTGAATTCTTCCAGTCTTTACACCATACTCGATGCGCTCTCCTGCCCTTACCAATTCAGAGAAATTTGGTGCAACTCCAAGCATTCTTTCGAAGTACGGGCTCTCCATGGAGTTTACGAACATGCCTTTTAACTCTCGGTCTAGAAGCGGTGGTTGCACTCTAGCAACAAATTCTCTCCATCTCTGAACATACTTCCTGAAAGGTTCATTGTTCTCTTGAGACAATTCTTGCAGCTGCATGCGACTAGGAGCCATGTCTAGGTTGTAGTCATACTGCTTCAAAAAAGCATTGGCTAAATCCACCCATGATCGGATCTGATTACTCTCCAACTGCATATACCAACTCAGAGATGCCCCAATCAGACTGTCCTGAAAGCAGTGAATCATCAACCTGTCGTCGTGCACAAATGAAGTCATTCTCCGGGAGAACATCACCAAATGTTGCCTCGGGCAACTATCTCCTTTGTACTTTTCAAACCTCGGCGCTCTGAACTTCGGAGGTAACACTAGGCCAGAAACCAGACACATGTCTGCAGCATTGGGGTTAACAGCATCTTTAACTTCCAAGGCTTTGAATCTTTCATCCAACGCACGAAACCTTTTAGCATACACGAGAGCCAATGGGTCTTCAGTCTTTGCTATCGGGACCTCTCTTCGGGAATTTGGCATAGGGAAAACAACACCCTGATAGTCTGAGGTATCAATAGAAGGAGAGCGTTCACTTCGGACAACAAACTGCTCATGTAGATCTCGATCTTCAACAGAAGGTTGTACAAGTCGAGCTGCAGTAAGGTTGTTCACTTACGGAAAGTCTTCATCAGGCATAGAACCATATAGAGGATTGGGCGTCACAGTGAAACCTGACAAGGTATCAACAAACTGGAAGCTGCTCTCTGACATAGCTACCAACAACTTTCAACTGACTTCACTGCTTGATTCTGCTTAAATCTGCTTCAACCCCTTGGTCGTCTTCTAACAATCAACCCTTGCTCAGACCAAACACCGGAGAATCACCCTCTGAAGCAAAACAAAGGCTGGATAAGAGCTCTGGCTAGCTGGAGAATGATATGCAATATGATGCAAAGATGATTATGCAAATGCAATGCAAGATGCAGCAAACACGGGATCACAACCCCCACAAAGCTCTGATTACTGTTGCGCTGTTGACGGGATAAGTTTGCTCTGACGAGAGAAAACCAAAGTACCGGGTAGGCTGGAAGTCATGTTTCCTGCAAAAGCCCTCCCACTCACGGGTATGGACCTAAACTGACACAAGTTCGACATCCTATGCGGTCATCAGCGTCACAAACTTTCAAGAAACGAAGATACGATACCCAGAAGGTGTGACATCATCATCTCTTGAAGCGGCCTCACTTAGCTGAATCCCAAATGATCGGTTCCCAAAGTCGATAATCCTCAGATCCGACAGCCCCTCGAGTCCAAAGGACCGATAAGAAGTCATCAAAGAGAACCTCGTCTGAGTGTGAATTACATGGGAACTGATGCAAGCAAAGCAAGCACGTCCACCACTAATCCACTCTAATACTATGTATATGCCCTCAAGCCTGGGTCTGGCTTATCACTCATCAGAGCTCCCCTCCCACAACAGCACAATAGCAACAGATAATAATAGAGTGCGGGAAATGTAAATACAGCAGTATACAACATACCACACACAAAAAATAAACACCCAAAGACAAGCAAACAAGCGCTAGGATTGACTCTCGTACAGGGACGTTGGATCCCCAGATTGACTCGTACAGGAACCGTTGGAGTCCCCAGCAGAGTCGCCAGCTGTCGCTACCGCGAAAATAAGGTGCTGGCAAAACAGAAGAGTCGCCACCTTTCGTTATTTATCCCTCGGAACGGGAAAGGAAACGATCGGAAAAACCTGACGAAAAAGGTATAAGACAAGGTCATCCTAACCATTGTCTGGGTTCGGGAGTCGGTTACGCAAGGGGAAGGTATTAGCACCCCTCACGTCCGTCGTACTCGATGGGATCCATGCTTGTTGTGTTTATCTGACGGGTTTATTTACTATCTACCTATCAAGGCTGGTCTGAAAAGAAAAGAAAATGACTCGGTAAAGCGTCGCACTTTATGCCTACGTATTCTCATCAGAGAATGAGAAATCAGAGTCAACGTAGTTCGACTAACTACGGGTAATGGGGAAGGTGGCTCGCCAATACGTCAGTATTGTGCCTACATACTCTCAATAGGTATGAGAGATCAGAGCTTACGTAATTCGGGATAATACGGATTACGGGAATTCAGATTCATCTGTTTTTTCGAGTAGGGTTAACAAACAGTTCCAGCAGTTTGGTGTACGCAGCTCGACCCTTGGAGACTTAGGCATTACCGTTTGCGGTAGAATTGGGAGTTAACGACACTCTTTTCTTCAGAAAAGCTTCCTTTGACTTATGGCTCGTAACGCGCTTATACTAACTTGCCTTTATTACATTTTTTTACTGTTGTTTAAGATGAGAAGAGAGAACAGGCTCAACTAAGGGGAGACTATCAAGTCCTAACGTTGTCATGCCAAGGATTCATCCTATGGTTGAGGTTTGAAACAGAGATCTCCTAGAAGTTATCATGCATAGGTTTCCACCTAAAGTTCTAATCATCACTTCCTTATCAAAGGAAGTGAGATCCCTAGGGGATCATGTCAACGGTAAACAGAAACAGATAAAGCATCAGCTTAAACAGTAAACAGTAAACGACTGTAAAATGCATGCAATGCAAGTGAGGGAGGAAATGTGTGTGGGGCATCAGCCTCCACAAGCTCGTCTCGACCTCAAGCCAGATATGAATAACTGCAATCATGAAAGAAATAAAATGCCATAAAGCAAATCACAAACCACATAGGCAAGGGAGTAGGGCTCTACCGAATACCCGCAAGCAAAGCCATACAGTAAAAATAAAAGCAGAGGGAGCAACTCAACCTCTAGTAAAATCATGCTCCTAGCTTAACACAATTTAAACATGAACTTATTCTAATTCATCAAGAAAATCAAACAAGTCACATCAATACATTTGCACGGAAAGCAAACAGACAGGAAAGAAAGCAAATGAACAGCTTCCACAGCTCCACAGCAAAGCAATCCTTTGACAGCAGTTCAGTCCATAGTCTGTAACTATTCTTCAAGTCCATCATATTCAAGAGAATGAAAGGTACTCCATCTTCAAGCTTCAATCTTCAATAGGCTCCACCAAGAATGAAGAGAATCAATAAGATGATTGTTTGATAATGGGAAGCAGACAGGAAACCAAAGGAATCCTATCTGACACTCAACCAGTCATCAGAGAAAGGCATCCTCAAAAGTTCTACTCATTGTAAATGTCACACATCCCTCCAAAGGAGAGATGAGACATTAACATGAGGACTTCGAATCATAGGATGAGAATGGAATGGGAACAAAACCAACCATTACTTGAAGAAATATCTATTTCTAAAGCTCTCTCCTAAAGCCCTAATTTCCTAAGCTACACAAAGCTAACAAAAAGGAAGGGAAAATTCCAATCCAAGATCCACCAGCCACTTCACACAAGTCTCATCATGTCCATGATATCTTCCAATGAGATCCAGAAGCCCACTATGCAAGGAAGCCCAACTTTGAGTCCATTCCACATCAATCACCAAAATTGAAACACCAAATGAACAAACAAGTAGAATATTCTATCAAAAAATACCAAAACACATTCTAAAAATCTGATTATTTTTCTATGGGAACATGCATTTGCTAATGATCTACATTTCAAAAATCAGGACCTAATTCAATTTCTAAGTCCTCTAATAAAATCCTAAGTTGCAAGGTATCACTAAAGAGATCCACTAAAAATCACACCTAAACAACTATACTAAAAGCATATTTACAATCATCTAAAAATCATGATAAAAATCACAAGGCAACATCAATGTGCATACAACAACAATAAAAAATAATGAAAAGTTTATCTCATGCCAAAAGTCATCAATGAAATCAATCAAAAGGGAAGACTATGTTATGAACATGTTAAGACTAGCCTAAGTATTAATTCAATCTAAAATAACAAAACTAATTCTAAAATCCTAGGAAAATTTCTAGGGGAACCTAAGCATGTTAGGTATCTATAGTAGAAAAACCAGAGCCTAAAACTATGATTAAAGGCACTAAAGAAATGACACACCAAAAATGGTCAAAAGGGAAATCAGGTGGGGAAGCCTCTAAAGATCTAGTTCAAAACAGAACCTAAAGCTACCTAAAAATTAACCTAAAAATTAACCAAATTCTTTACCAAACTCCAGAACAAAAATCGGCAAGAAACTATGCAGTTTTTGACATTTTATTATCCAACTAAAGGAGAAAAACGAAATCAAATTGAAAATTAAACGAAACTAAAATCCAATTGCGCACAAAGATCATAGACATGATAAGGATCATCCCAAAATTTTCTCATATTTTTCTAAGAAATGTTTCTATTTTATATGAATTAAAATCAAACAGCACACAAAACAGAATTTTAATGCCATTAAAAAACAACAATCAAATGGTTAAATTAAATCGGAAAACCAACCTACGGATCGGTGATTTGATCTGGTGATCGTTGATCAAGTGAATTAGCAAAGATCCAAACAAGATTAGATGGAAAACTTCAAGATCCACAATAATTCTTGCAAGAAGATGAAGATCGAACACTTCGAATCCAAATTGCTCCGAATAAATGCTTCCAACTTACGCTCCAATATCCAACTTCAATTTGCACGAAAATTGACTAGGTGAAGAAATGCAAATGTCAATGAAATGAAACTTACGCTCCAATACCTCTTGATCTCCTGCACACATGTCAATGAAATGCAAATGATAATGCTAATGTGAATGAAATGAAACACAAGCTAGGTGAAGAAATGTTGGGCAAATTTTGGGGTGCAACAATATGTTTGAACAACCTAGGGTTAAAGTATTCAAGCCTAATTCAACTTCTAAGTCACCTAAATAAAATCTAGATTGAAGGGTATCAAGGTGATCCACAAGTTTGGGAAGGCTATAATCTCAACACCTAAAATAGAACCTAAAGTTGTTCTAAAATTCCAACAAAAATCCTAAGGGAACATGAATATCTACCCTAAAACATACTAAAAAATCAAAGCCAAATTCATCACCAATTGGAAGAACAAAATTCAACAAAACAGATGACCAAATATGCAAAATTAAAAGAATTAGACAAAATAAGAAAAATCAAATTAAAATGAAAAATGAATGAAAATGCATTTTATTGATTTCAAAAAATCACAAATTCTCTCAAGATCATGGAGATATTTTTAAAATAATTTTTGGATCAAAATTGAATTTATTGTGATTTTTTGAATCAATAAAGCATTTAAAATAAACAAAATGGAATAAAAGAAAATAAAAACTCAGAATAAAACATGAGCCACTGGATGAGGAGACTGGTCCACTGATCCAAGCGCTGAGGGCATGCCACTTCATTAAATGAAACTGCATCGTTTTGATCCTCAGAAAGTGAAATAAAACTTTAAGTCGTGGCCGTTGGATGATTGGTTTAGTCGTTGGTCAAAGGCAGATCTGATGGCTTAGGAGTCATCTTCTCCAAATCACAGGCTGGCCTGAGTGAGACTCAGTGTGATGGCCGGAGAAGAATCTGGTCGTCTTCTCTGGTGAGAAGGTGGTTGCAGGTGATCAAACACTTCAAACCTTATACCAACCTCACTCAGAATTTCAACAGGAATTCAAATCTCCTATCCATATGTTCTAACTCTCCATAGATTTCAAGATTCGAAGCAAAGTTCAGAACACACATTCAGATCAAACATCACCAATTGTAATCTAATGATATAGAATTCATCCTCATGTCACATACATCACTCTGATCTATCTAGATTGCTCTAATTCTCCATGAATCAAGAGATTCGAATCAAAACAGAAATGCTATGTCATTATCAATCATCACCAAATGCTTCCAAATTGATCCTAAAACGATCTACATCTTGTCTAAATCCTAACCACAAGTTCAAATCTAACTACATCATGCTAATTCATGTGGAAAGTTGAAAGTTACTAACCTGTTGCAGATCTAGTAACAGAGGTAGCTAGAGTTTGATTCAACCTTCAAAACTCTCCAGAATCATTCAAGGATGCAAGAGGATGATGCTTCCACCTTCAATTTGCTCTGAATTAGCTTGGAACTCAAAACACGATTTCACTTGCTCCTCTTGAAAATGGAGTTGCTATCTCTGCTTCAGCCACGAAACTTGCACCAAAATGATTCTGAAATCATCAAAGAACTTAAATAGAACATGTCTATGGGCTTTAGAAGCTCAATTGAGGCCCAATCCAGCCAATCCAACTTTCTATTTTTCTCTTCACATGTGCAATGTAACAGTCGCGAATTGGCCATGAAAATTTCTCTAGAAGCTTCCCTTTCACTTGTAAATTCCCTTGTGAGTGTATTCAGACCAAAAAGAGCACTTGAACTGCATTGGTAAGGAACTTGGATGTGTGACTTGCAAATGAAGAAATCAAATGACAACTCATGAAACATGGCCTAAACTCAAAATTTTGGTAATGCCAAAGTGTCTAAAATTCAATTTCCATTCAAAAAATGCAGTTACTTGACATGTTTTGGTCCTATAACTCAAAATTGGCATTTTCCCTCCTTAATTCATTTGAAAATTTCCTTTATTCAAACCATTTCAAACAAAGTCTTGCTATGAACCCAATCAATCCATCATGACCTCTTGGCTATCCTAAAAACCCCATTTTGAACAACTTTCATGTTGAACAAAATTGCATTTGACAAAGTGCAAGTTGGAGATTTTGGCCTATGATTGAAAATGACATATAATCTCACTTTCCCAAAAGACCCCTGACTTGTAAACCTCATAACTTGAGTTCTACAAATCATATGGAAGACTTCTAGTACAATTTAGAAAGCTAAGATCATGAGGAACAACTTTCATGTTGGCCAAAAGTTCAGGTAAAACTTCCTTCAAGGTCAAAAATAGCTTTGAAGTCATATGATTTTCACAGACAAATTTCAGTGGCATCTGAGGACTTGTAACTTGTCTGGACCATAAATTGAGTTCTACAAATCCCCTTGAGGACTCCTACTACTCATATTAAAGGTATTAATATGCTCTACAAGTTTCATGTTGGCCAAAAATCCATTTGAAACTTGTATCTTGACTTATATGGTCTTGAAGTTAGGCACTAAACAGGGAATTTTGCACTGAAACCCTAATTTAGCAACTTCCCACACACTTGATTCATCTTGATTTGATCTTGGAACAACACCACAAATGTCTTAACATATCATTCCATGAACTCCATGACCTAGAAGTAGGCTTTGATACTTTTCAATTGTCCAGTTTCCCTAGAATTGATCCAGATGAAACCCTAATTGCTTGCACCTCAACTGTGGCTCTTGTATTTGACACAATGACTTGATTAAACTTCTCCCATGGCCCTTTAGGCATCCTATGAGCTCCATACACATCCTCATATCACATTCAACACTTCACAACCCTCTGATGGTCTTCAGTTGATCCTCAAGTTAGGAGAAGATTCACACTCCAACATCTAAACCCTTAGGCACTCAAACCACCTTCTGATAACTTTGACCATTCCCCAATCTTGAATGAGACCTCTTGCTAGGCTTCTCTTGAGAAGAATCACACTTGATCCCCTACTATATGTATGATACCATAATATGCAAATGATATAACTATGCAAATGTTAATGCACTGAAATATAAACCAGGTAAGAAAAGGTTGAACAAATTTTGGGGTGCAACAGTCTTGTTTAAACACATATGATTAAATTTGAATTTTTCAACTAAATGCCTTTTAATTTCCCTTTTGTCAAATTTCTTCAAACCAAGTCTTGCCCTAAACTAAATCAATGCCTCATGGATACATGTTTGACCTTAAAATCCCATTTTGAGCAAGTTTTGTGTTGGAAAAAACTTCATTTGAGGCTCACAAGATAGTGAAAATGACCCATAATCCAAAATGACCTATAATCTTACTTTCCCAAAATGCCCCTGACTTGTAAACCTCATAACTTGAGTTCTACAAATCAGATGGAAGACTTCTAGTATAATTTGGAAAGCTAAGACCAAGACCTAAAACTTTCATGTTGGCCAAAAATTGAGGTGAAACATCCGTCTAGGTCAAAAGATCCTTGGAAGTTGGTTGACTTTTGCAGACAAATTTCACATTCATTTGATGACCTGTAACTTGTCTGGATCATAACTTGAGTTCTATAAATCCAATCAAGGACTTCTAGTACTCAAATTAAAGCTAAGAACCTGCTCTACAAGTTCCATGCTGGCCAAAAGTTGAGATGAAACTTGTATCTTGAGATAAGTGGTCTTGAAGTCAGGCACCAAATAGGGGATTTTACCCTGAGAACCCTAGTTTAGAAACTCTCACACTTTGAATTCTTCTTGGATTGATCTTGGAATAAAATCTCAAATGCCTCAACATAACATTCCATGAACACCATGACTTAGAAATAGGCTTTGATCCTCTTCAATTGCACAGTTGACTCAAGGTTGACCAGGTGAAAACCCTAATTGCAACACCTTCAATTGTGACTCTTCACTCTTATCATAATGACTTGACTGAGCTCCACCATGACCCTCAAAGCACTCCATGAGCTCTATCCACATACCATATCCATGATCAAGGCTTCACAACCCCCTGACGGTCTTCAATGGGCCCCCAAGTTAGGAGATAAACCACCTACCAGCATCCAAACCTCTCAAGAACACAACCCACTTTCTAATGACCTTGGTGACCTCTCAAGCTTGAATAAGACCTCTAGATAGGCTCCTCTTGATATAAACACACTTGATCCCTTGCTAAATAAACAATGCTATGCCAAGTAAGAAAAAAAGGTTAGGCAAATTTTGGGGTGCAACAGCTGCCCCTATTCAAGCGACTTGGACCTGACTGGGTGAAAAGCGAACGACTTTCAGCCAATCAAGGTAGAAGACGGTTGAATACCAAAGAACCCGTAAAATTGCTAACCAAAGAAATAATCTGCGAAAACTGCTTGAGGAACAAAATCCAAAAAATTGAATCTGGTTGTCACGGCAACAAACTGATCAATCATCTGATTCAAAACCTAGTTTCAATATCAACAACCTGTGTGACACCACAGGCATTGAGTCAATAATCAATCTTCAAGTACGTTACAATAAGCAGGCACCGAGCTACAGGACCATATCGACATACTATCCTTGACCTTCCATCTCCGAAGAAACGGGCAAGCACTACGTAAAGCGCGAATCGATATCCTTGATCTTCCATTTCCGCAGAAACGGGCAAGACTTACGTAAAAGTGTTAATCCTCAGTATCTTTGACCTTCCATTTCCACAGAAACAGGCATACGCTAAATAAAAAGCGCGAATCGTCAGTATTTTTGACCTTCCATTTCCACAGAAACAGGCATACGCTAAATAAAAAGCGCGAACCGTCAGTATTTTTGACCTTCCATTTCCGCAAAAACGGGCATACGCTAAATAAAAGCGCGAACCGTCAGTATCTTTGAACTTCCATTTCTGCAGAAATGGGCATACACTCAATAAAAGCGCGAACTGTCAATATCTCTGACCTTCCATTCCCGCAGAAACGGGCATACACAAAATAAAAGTGTGAACTGTCAATATCTATGACCTTCCATTCCCGCAGAAACGGGCATACACTAAATAAAAGTTCAAAATGTCAATATCTCTGACCTTCCGTTTCCACAGAAACGGGCATACACAAAATAAAAGTGCGAACTGTCAATATCTCTGACCTTCCATTTCCACAGAAACGGGCACACACTAAATAAAAGCGCGGATCGTCAGTATCTTTGACCTTCCATTTCCACAGAAACGGGCATACACTAAATAAAAGCGCAAACCGTCAGTATCTATGACCTTCCATTTCCGCAGAAACGGCCATACACTAAATAAAAGTGTGAACTGTCAATATCTCTGACCTTCCATTTCCGCAGAAACGGGCATACACTAAATAAAAGTGCAAACTGTCAATATCTCTGACCTTCCATTTCCGCAGAAATGGGCATACACTAAATAAAAGTGCGAACTGTCAATATCTCTGACCTTTCATTTTCGCAGAAACGGGCATAAACTAAATAAAAGTGCGAACTGTCAATATCTCTGGCCTTCCACTTCCGCAGTAACGGGCATACACTAAATAAAAGTGCGAACTGTCAATATCTCTGACCTTCCATTTCTGGAGACACGGGCATAGGCTAAATAAAAGTGCGAACGGGCATACGCTAAATAAAAGCGCGAACCGTAAGTATCTTTGAACTTCCATTTCCTCAGAAACGGGCATACACTAAATAAAAGTGCGAACTGTCAATATCTATAACCTTCCATTTCCGCATAAACGGGCATACACTAAATAAAAGTGCAAACTGTCAATATCTCTGACCTTCCATTTGCGCAGAAACGGGCATACGCTAAATAAAAGTGTGAATTGTCAATATCTCTGACCTTCCATTTTTGCAGAAACGGGCATACACTAAATAAAAGTGCGAACTGTCAATATCTCTGACCTTCCATTTCCGCAGAAACGGGCATACACTAAATAAAAGTGCGAACTGTCAATATCTCTGTCCTTCCATTTCTGCAGAAACGGGCATACACTAAATAAAACTGCGAACTGTAAATATCTCTAACCTTCTATTTCCGCAGAAACGGGCATACACTAAATAAAAGTGCGAACTGTCAATATCTCTGAACTTCCATTTCCGTAAAAACGGGCATACGCTAAATAAAATCGCGAACCGTCAGTATCTTTTACCTTCCATTTCTGCAGAAACGGGCATACGCTAACTAAAATCGCGAACCGTCAGTATCTTTGACCTTCCATTTCCGCAGAAATGGGCATACACTAAATAAAAGTGTGAATTGTCAATATCTCTGACCTTCCATTTCCGCAGAAACGGGCATACGCTAAATAAAAGCGCGAACCGTCAGAATCTTTGAACTTCCATTTCCTCAGAAACGGGCATACACTAAATAAAAGTGCGAACTGTCAATATCTATAACCTTCCATTTCCGCAGAAACGGGCATACACTAAATAAAAGTGCAAACTGTCAATATCTCTGACCGTCCATTTGTGCAGAAACGGGCATACGCTAAATAAAAGTGTGAATTGTCAATATCTCTGACCTTCCATTTTTGCAGGAACGGGCATACACTAAATAAAAGTGCGAACTGTCAATATCTCTGACCTTCCATTCCCGCAGAAACGGGCATACACTAAATAAAAGTTCAAACTGTCAATATCTCTGACCTTCCATTTCCGCAGAAACGGGCATACACTAAATAAAAGTGCGAACTGTCAATATCTCTGACCTTCCATTTCCGCAGAAACGGGCACACACTAAATAAAAGCGCGGATCGTCAGTATCTTTGACCTTACATTTCCACAGAAACGAGCATACACTAAATAAAAGCGTGAACCGTCAGTATCTATGACCTTCCATTTCTGCAGAAACGGGCATACACTAAATAAAAGTGCGAATTGTCAATATCTCTGACCTTCCATTTCCGCAGAAACGGGCATACACTAAATAAAAGTGCGAACTTTCAATATCTCTGACCTTCCATTTCCGCAGAAACGGGTATACACTAAATAAAAGTGCGAACTGTCAATATCTCTGGCCTTCCACTTTCGCAGAAACGGGCATACACTAAATAAAAGTGCGAACTGTCAATATCTCTGACCTTCCATTTCCACAGACACGGGCATAGGCTAAATAAAAGTGCGAACGGGCATACGTTAAATAAAAGTGTGAACTGTCAATATCTCTGACCTTCCATTTGCGCAGAAACGGGCATACACTAAATAAATGTAAGAACTGTCAATATCTCTGACCTTCCATTTCCGCAGAAACGAGCATAAACTAAATAAAAGTGTGAACTGTCAATATCTCTGACCTTCCGTTTCCGCCGAAACGGGCATACGCTAAATAAAATCGCGAACCGTCAGTATCTTTGACCTTCCATTTCCGTAGAAATGGGCATACACTAAATAAAAGTGTGAACTGTCAATATCTCTGACCTTCCATTTCCGTAGAAACGGGCATACGCTAAATAAAAGCGCGAACCGTCAGTATCTTTGAACTTCCATTTCCTCAGAAACGGGCATACACTAAATAAAAGTGCGAACTGTCAATATCTATAACCTTCCATTTCCGCATAAACGGGCATACACTAAATAAAAGTGGAAACTGTCCATATCTATGACCTTCCATTTGCGCAGAAACGGGCATACGCTAAATAAAAGTGTGAATTGTCAATATCTCTGACCTTCCATTTTTGCAGAAACGGGCATACACTAAATAAAAGTGTGAACTGTCAATATCTCTGACCTTCCATTTCCGCAGAAACGGGCATACACTAAATAAAAGTGCGAACTGTCAATATCTCTGACCTTCCTTTTCCGCAGAAACGGGCATACACTAAATAAAGGTGCGAACTGTCAATATCTCTGACCTTCCATTTCCGCAGAAACGGGCATACACTAAATAAAAGTGCGAACTGTCAATATCTCTGACCTTCCATTTCCGCAGAAACGGGCATACACTAAATAAAAGTGCGAACTGTCAATATCTATGGCCTTCCACTTTCGCAGAAACGGGCATACACTAAATAAAAGTGCGAACTGTCAATATCTCTAACCTTCCATTTCTGCAGACACGGGCATAGGCTAAATAAAAGTGTGAACGGGCATACGCTAAATAAAAGTGTGAACTGTCAATATCTCTGACCTTCCATTTCCGCAGAAACGGGCATACACTAAATAAAAGTGCGAACTGTCAATATCTCTGACCTTCCATTTCCGCAGAAACGAGCATAAACTAAATAAAAGTGCGAACTGTCAATATCTCTGACCTTCCCTTTCCGCAGAAACGGGCATACGCTAAATAAAATCGCGAACCGTCAGTATCTTTGACCTTCCATTTCCGCAGAAATGGGCATACACTAAATAAAAGTGTGAACTGTCAATATCTCTGACCTTCCATTTCCGCAGAAACGGACATACGCTAAGTAAAAGCGCGAACCGTCAGTATCTTTGAACTTCCATTTCCTCAGAAACAGGCATACACTAAATAAAATTGTGAACTGTCAATATCTATAACCTTCCATTTCCGCATAAACGGGCATACACTAAATAAAAGTGCAAACTGTCAATATCTCTGACCTTCCATTTGCGCAGAAACGGGCATACGCTAAATAACAGTGTGAATTGTCAATATCTCTGACCTTCCATTTTTGCAGAAACGGGCATACACTAAATAAAAGTGTGAACTGTCAATATCTCTGACCTTCCATTTCCGCAGAAACGGGCATACACTAAATAAAAGTGCGAACTGTCAATATCTCTGACCTTCCATTTCCGCAGAAACGGGCATACACTAAATAAAAGTGCGAACCGTCAGTATCTTTGACCTTCCTATTTCGCAGAAATGGGCATACGCTAAATAAAAGTGCGAACTGTCAATATCTCTGACCTTCCATTTCTGCAGAAACGGGCATATACTAAATAAAAGTGTGAACTGTCAATATCTCTGACCTTCCATTTCCGCAGAAATGGGCATACACTAAATAAAAGTGCGAACTGTCAATATCTCTGACCTTCCATTTCCGTAGAACCGGGCATACGCTAAATAAAAGCGTGAACCGTCAGTATCTTTGACCTTCCATTTCCGCAGAAACGGGCATACACTAAATAAAAGTGTGAACTGTCAATATCTCTGACCTTCCATTTCCGCAGAAACGGGCATACACTAAATAAAAGTGAAAACTGTCAATATCTCTGACCTTCCATTTCCGCAGAAATGGGCATACACTAAATAAAAGTGCGAACTGTCAATATCTCTGACCTTCCATTTCCGCAGAAACCGGCATACACTAAATAAAAGTGCGAACTGTCAATATCTTTAACCTTCCATTTCCGCAGAAACGGGCATACACTAAATAAAAGTGTGAATTGTGAATATCTCTGACCTTCCATTTCCGCAGAAACGGGCATACACTAAATAAAAGTGCGAATCGAGCATCCGAATATTTGAACAAACAACTCTGCGGGGAAATTCTGACGTCAGCTGCCAGACATCTATCTTGAACAAAAATGGGTAACAACTTCGAAGGTATAATCATGAAACCTTTCCTTTTAAAACGCTGACGCAACAGCAATTTGAGGAAAACTCCACTGGGGAAGAAGAGAAACTTAACCAAGCAACTCTAATGAGGGAACACCTGATAGGACGAACGTTATTATCACATAGCCCCTGCCAAAAATTTGAATATTCGAAAACCATCCTGAACAAGAATTCCAATTACCTGCAGGGAAAGACACCTGAAAACAAAGAGGTAACCAACCTGGCTTATGTTTCAAAATGCACATGTTTTGAAAATGACGTAATGCTCCATACAGATGGAAATGCTACGCGTTTGGGGTAGATGTTATGCACGATGTAAATGCAAAGAGGGCGTTCCAGCAAAATAAATGCTGGAGGAACGAAACCAAACTTCCGCTGGGGGAAGAAATAATCCTGCTGGGGATAGCTTAACAAATCCGGAGTTACGAACTCTGCAGAGGATGAGCAACCTATTGGAGGAAAGACAACCTGCTGGAGAACAGAAAGAACAATCCTGCACGGGGATGATCTTACCAAACCACCAACAACCTGGTTGTACTTTGTGGGGACTTCACTGGGAACTAAATATGCACATGACCACCGCTGGGAATGCACATCACTGCCTGACTGCTTGCTAGCTCACATCCAACTCTTATGGGGATAAAAATGTGACTTCCATCTGTTGGGGAGGAATAAGATCACCTAGAGCCTGCTCCTACGTTAAGGGACTCCGACTGGGGAAACACGATCCCTGCCTAGGATGCCTCTGGTTAGGGAGAATCTATCTCCGTTCGGGGAGACACATCAATGCTCATAGTCCCCTGTTCATATTCTGTGGGGAAACACGACCGATCCTGCTGAGGAAGAAGGAGTCATCCTGCTTGGAAAAACATGCCATGAAACGAACTCGAAATGGCTTGCCCCAGAATCTATAACAACTTTTGACAAACTCTGCAGATATGGAGAGGAACGGCTCTTTCGCTTTCAACTTTTGCCCCAGCCTGTGGGATCTTCGTCATATCCTTTCAAAGGGTAACCTGAGATCTTTGTACGCTGGTGGTTTGATACGAACGACTTCAGCACTTCGAACCTCATGGAGGTGCTTCAAGTTAATCGCCTTCAGGATAAAGATAGCTTTGGCGCTCTCGGGGTGACCTGCCCCAGTCTCGTCATGACTTTGCCCCTCATGGGCCGATCTGTGGGGAGTAGTACCCTTGGCTGCAAGAGATTCATCAAATCTCGATCTGATTTCCCCGGATTACCTGATTTCTGGATGGCTGACTCCCATGCCGCAATCATTTGACATAGCTTGCCCCGGTTCGCCGGGATATTCTGGCGTCCTGCATTCTGTCTTGATCAAATCTTTCCATCGCGGAAACTTTCTTGCTGTCAAGCGCTTACTCGCTAGTAAAACAAACTGTTCTGCATAAAAGACATATCAAATGCAATGCATATGGCAGTTTTCAAAATCCATTCCTGTTCACTGGGAAAAATTTTGTGGCATGAAATGTATAAAATCATTCATTAACATGTCAACATTAATACAACGTTGTAATGGGAATCCTTTCTAGGAGTCAGTTCTGATGCGATCTTTACCGAAGTATGCTTTCGAAACAAACCTATTTCAATTAGGACTTTTAGAGGTTGTAACGTGGTCAGTTTCACGGTTTATGAAAGAAAAGATAAAGGCTCAAAATTCATTTTAACCCACCCATTCTCCATGGTGTTCTCCAATCCTACGTTCAGCTAATTCGACCTTAGCGTTCTCCTTTCAAAGGTTGAGTGACAGTTCAAGAAATTACACTTTTCAAAGTGACAATCGCTCCCTTTTCGTCCTTTGGCGTCCGGAGCCACATGATTTCATTCTTGTTTGAGGATTTTTCTTTCGCAATCCCTTTTCGCTTTTCGTTTTTCGTTTTTTCGTTTTCCCCTAACTTTTTCCTGGACTAACTCTTTAGAGTTTCTTCAATCTTGAAGTCCAGCGGGGTACCCTAATTTTTGCCTAAGTCACTTGCTTTCAAGATTCGACTTAGCGGGCTTTTCTTTTCGATTCTTTTCTTGAACGGACACTCCTTTCGAGAGATTGTGACTGTTTCACTCCTGACCGACCAGGCTTAACCATTGTGGGTTTTTAGGTACGACCTCTATAGGTGTGATCTATCCACGAACGGACACTCCTTTTGTAATTTGAACGCTTGGTCAAATCAACTGACACCTACCCTGCCCCGAGTTAAGATTGAGGGTTTTTCATTTTCAAAAAGAAACTCCTACAACTAGGCTCAAAAGGGTTAACAAGGGATTATCTTCCTTATATCTCCGGTGTTTGGGATTTGAAACAATGTCTGTACATCATCAACAGGTTTTTATTCAAAAGCATAGCATCGGAAGCTTACGCATCATTGGATTTCGTCATCCTCCCCGGATCCCACTTAAACAAGCGTTCACAATAAAAGAAAGCAATAGAGTGAACACGAATGGATTAGTTCAAAACATGCATATTTATTTCATTATCAATATCAATTGAAAACAACAAGCTTTATAAACGAAATTTGCAATTAAACAGGAAAGAAACTACAAATGTAAAGAAATGACATGAAAAATGCAGATTGCCAGCTTCTAGGAACTGGGCTTTCGAACTTGTTTGCTCCGCTGAGGCAGCCATCTTTGGAGTTTACTCGTCGAGGTCAGTCTGAAAGGCTTCTGAACCTTCGTTCTCGGGGGACTCTTCCACTGCATGAACTGATGTGCCTACCCGGCTGGATGAAGGAAGGTTGTTGATCTGAATACCCTGAGGCATAAACGAGAACCTATTGGCGTCCAATAGAGTCTGAACCTGGCTCTTAAGCACCTTGCAGTTTTCAGTTGAGTGCCCTTGTGCCCCCGCGTGGTAATCACAATGGGCGTTTGCAATAAAAACTGGCGGATACGGCGGAACCATCGGGTTAATCTCCTCTGGCATTATCAGACCACCCTTGATCAAATACGGCAATACCTAACTGTATAACATGGGCAACCGAGTGAATTGCCTTTCTGGCTTCTTTGGTCTTTGCTTGGCGTGCCGTCCCTGTTGATGGTGATATGAACGTTGACTCCGGAAGGGAGATGATGTCTGATGCATGGACCCTAGGGGTTGTTGACCCCGAACGGTCAAGACATCTGGAGATTGAGCCTGAGATACCAAGGATTCCTTTTACTCGGATGCACTCATCCTTAGGTTTAGCCCCGGAATTGGCAATAGCTGCGAGCACGGAGATTTAGAAGTCATAAATTGCAAGGCATCCTTTGGGTCCAATGCAGTTTTGGGGACGAAAGCAGGAGTGTCCATCTTTTCCGTAATGCCTGGAATGAGACCCTCGGTTATACTCGTGTCACCCGACGTGAACTTAACGACTTTTGAATCGATCAAATCCTGAACTACGTGCTTAAAAGCTTTGTAGTTCTCAATGTGGTGTCCGGGTGCCCCCTCATGGAAATCACAATGGGCGTTTGTATTATAGCCAGGTGGTGGGGTCTCAGTTAGTGGATGTAACTTTCGTAGTTCGACCAACCGAAGCTGCAGCGAGACTTGCAGCAACTGAGTGTAAGCCATGAGGATCTTATCAAAAAATCTGTCGAGCTGGTTCAGCCTCGGTGCACACTTCCTAGCCTTAGGAGTATCCTGGGGAGTGAGAGATAGTTGCTGACGTGGCAAATCTGGGATCTCAGGTCGTGCCACAAGTCTTCGAGGCACATCATGCCTTGGGGCAGGCTCCATGGACAAAAGCGGAGCAAGCATCTCTATTGCTGCTTTAGGAACCTGGTCACCTTCTTCTCTAAGCACCTTTCTTACTACCTCCATGATCAAACCCACCTGAGTTTTCAACTGCTGGTTCTCCTCTCTGAGTACCTGCTGGTTCGAATGAAACTCTTGCATATTCCCCATAACCTACCTCATCTGGCCTCGGACCTCACTCAGCTCTGCTCGTACCTGTTCCATAGCCTTGTAGAGATTTCTATAATCTTCTTGATCGAATATCCTGCAACAAACTCGTTAGCACAAGGAATAAGATCAATGGTTCTGCGGTACCTATTATACAAAATGATATGCAAATGCAAATGCAAACGTGTAGCAAGGGATCAAGAGTGCGCTGTTGAGGAGACCAAGGCTCTGTTTCAACATAATCACAACACTGCTCTGATAATAAAACCCTAAAGAGGACCAATAATTATGCACTGTCATGAACGAACACATCTCTAATGATAAGAACCCTCTGATACCAACAATACTGATTCACTGTCAAGAAAATCAGGTAGTCTGAAGGTTAAGGTTTCCTGCAATAACCCGACCCGCTCATAGGTATGGACCTAGTCACTAATAAGGTATGGCATCCTATACGTTGTCGAGGGTTACAGACTTTCAAGAAACGATGATACGATACCGAGGAAGGTGTGGCATCATCATCTCTTGAAGTGGCCTCACTCAGCTGAGTCACAAATGATTGGTCCCCAGAGTCGACAATCCTCCAAACCAACAACCCCTTAAGCCCAAAGGGCCGGAAAAGAAGTCAACCGGGAGAATCTCGTCTGAGCGTGGATTTCGTGAGACACTAGTACATGCAAAGCATGCACGCGCCCACTACTTTCCACAACTAATGCTAGGTATACACTCAAGCCTGGGTCTGGCTTATCACTCATCAGATCCCCTTCCCACAACAGCATAATAATGATATCATACTGAAAATAGAATGTGGAAAGTAAAGTGCGATAAATAAAAGCAAACCCAACAGATAAACACGCAAGCACTAGGATTGACTCGCATAGGGGGTGGGAAACGGTCCCAGCATAGGGGATGGGAAAAGTCCCCAGCAGCCATACGTCCCCATCAAGACACACGTTTGTTCAACTGTTTTACCCGAGTAGGGTTAACAGACGGTTCCAGCAGTTGGTGTATGCAACTCGCTCGTCGGAGACATAGGCGTTTACCGTTTGCGGTAGAACCGAGAGTTAACAAAACTCTCCTTATAAAAATGGTTTCCAAGGATTAAAGGTCCCAGAGGACAAAAAGAGTTTGATCTTTGTTTTCTGTCTTTTAGAAGAAGTATCTTTTATGGATGTTTGCAACTAATATCGCACTAGAGACTATGACCTGAGAGTGAATGTGTTGCATGTAAAATGCATGCAATTCAGCAATACAAGCAGAAGGAGCCAAACTCAACTTCTAGAGCAAGCAAGCACAAGCAACACAAGGCACAGGCAAGGGAGACAAACTCAAACTTCAGCCAACAAGTAAAGCCAAACAGTAACAGACAAACAGAGGGAGACAGACTCAACCTCTAATGCAGACAAGCAAAGGGATCAAGCTCAACCTTTCAATGCACTCAGGCCTAAATCAACTATATGAGAGCCTATTCTAATGCAATACACCAGGAAAATAGTCAACCAACAAACACAGCAAAGCAATCAGAAAATATAGCAAATAAGACAGCAAGCCAACAGCTCAATAGCAAAGCAGACTTCTAGCAGTAAAACAATCCAACAGACTATAGTTTGATCTCCATCCCCAAGCTATATTCAAGAGAAGGCTTCACCTTCAAGCTTCAAATGATCCACCAAGAGAGATGATAATCAACATCAAGATGATTGTATGATGATGGGAAGCATGATGGAGACCAAGGGAATCCATCATGGCACTCAACCATACATCCAAGATAGGTATCCTCAAAGGTTCTACCTTTTGTGATATGCCACACATCCTTCCAAAGGAGGGATGAGGCTTCCACATAGGGACCTTGAATCATAGGATGGGAATGGAATGCACACAAAGCAAACCATGTTTGAGAAAGAAGAAAACAACTTCTAAGGCTCTACAAAACCCTAATCCTACAAGCTTAAAGGAAGCTACTAAAAGGAAACCAAAACACTGTTGCACCCCAAAATTTGCCTAACCTTTTTCTCACTTGGTTTATGTTTCATTGCATTAGCATTGCATTGTTCTAGAATTTGCATAGCATAGCATTATTAGTTTAGCAGGGGATCAAGTGTGGTTTATATCAAGAGGAGCCTATCTAGAGGTCTTGTTCAAGCTTGAGAGGTCACCCAGGTCATCAGGAAGAGGGTTGGGTTCTTGAGAAGTTTTGTTGTTTGTATGTGGTTCATATCCTAACTTGAGGACCAATTGAAGACCATCAGTGGATTGTGAAGCCTTGATCATGGATAGGGTATGTGGATAGAGCTCATTGGAGTGCCTTGAGGGTCATGGTGGAGCTCAGTCAAGTCCTTATGCTAGGTATGAAGAGCCACAATTAAGGGTGTTGCAATTAGGGTTTTCATCTGGGTAACCCTAAGTCAACTGTGCAATTGGGGAGGATAAAAGCCTATTTCTAAGTCTTTGTGATCATGGGAAGTTGTGTTGAGATACATGAAGTGATATTCCAAGATCAATCCAAAAAGAATTTAAAGTGTGAGAAGTTGCTAAACTAGGGTTCTCAGGGTAAAATCCCCTATTTAGTGCATAAGTTCAAGACCACTTATCTCAAGATACAAGTTTCATCTCAACTTTTGGCCAACACGAAACTTGTAGAGCATGCTCTTATCTTTAATTTGAGTACTAGAAGTCCTCCATTGGATTTATAGAACTCAAGTTATGATCCAGACAAGTTACAGGTCATCAGATGAATGTCAAATTTGTCTGCAAAAGTCAACCAACTTCCAAGGAACGTTTGACCTAGAAGGGTGTTTCTCCTCAACTTTTGTCCAACATGAAAGTTGTAGGTATGGATCTTAGCTTTCCAAATTGTATTAGAAGTCTTTCATCTGATTTGTAGAACTCAAGTTATGAGGTTTACAAGTCAGGGGTATTTTGGGAAAGTAAGATTATAGGTCATTTGGCATTATAGGTCATTTTCACTATCTTACACACTTCAAATGAAGTTTTGTCCAACACAAAACTTGCTCAAAATGGGATTTTAAGGTCAAACATGTATCCATGAGGCATTGATTTGGCTTAGGGCAAGAATTGGTTTGAAGGAAATTGGCAAAGGGCATTTTTAAAGGCATTTAAGTTGAAAATTTCAAATTAATTCATATGTGCTCAAGAAAATGCAAATGAGTGCTCATTTTGACTAGGAAAATCATTTATATAACAATGGCAATATTATAAAATCCATTTGAGGCATATTTCATGACATTTCACTTTGTTACTTCATGAATAAGTAACACATCAAAGGTTGGTCATATGGTGCAAACAAGGACTCAATTTGATCCCTACACTCTCCACAGTCCACAAGCATTACAGATGAAGCTTCTTAGAGATGGAATTGAGAGAGAATCGTGTATGCCATTGTTGAAATTTTGAAGGAAATGTGGAAATTGGATCTCACTGTTTGGGCCTCCAATGGGCCTCAAAATCATCCAAATTCACTCTATATAAGTTCAGAAAGAAGTTAGGATCAAGGTTGGTGATCATTTGCAGTTGGAGCCAGAGATTGCAGAGGGAACTTTCAAGCCAAAACTGAAAATCGTGTTTGAAGTTTGAGAGCTTTTCAGAGCAAATCAAGATTTCCAATAGCATTATCCTTCATTAAGGAACGATTCTGCATCATCTGGAAGGAAGAATCACAGTGGAAGTGCCTCAATTCGAAGCTACAAACCAGGTATGTACATTTCAAAATTGCACTGATTCTAGGATGATCTAGCTTGATTTGATATGTGGTTAAGCTTTAGGAAGATGCCTGGAACGTTTTAGGATAGAAACTTGGAAGTTTAGAGACAATTCAAGGTGTGAACAACTTTCTGTTTGGATGCGAATCTCTCTGATCTTGAGGTATTAGCTTGATCTAGATAGTTTAGGATGATCTATGATGAATGAGGAGAAGACCTATGGCTTTGAATTGAAGTTTGGTGACACTTGAAGAATTGGTGTATTTTCTGTTGCCTATCGTGTTTTGAAATTCATGAGGATTTAGGAGAAATGGAGGTGAGATTTGGATTCAGCATGAAAAATGGAGAAGATTGATGTAAGGTTTGACATGTTTCCATAACCTGTAACTGATGCTTCGCCGGAGAAGACGGTGGCGCGGCCACCAGACCAGCGTCTAGTTCATCTGAGCTTTTCCCTCTCCATCTGAAGTTCAAACGAGGAAGACAAGCCCTCGGCCATTGGATCTGCTTGAAACAAAGACTAAGTCCTTCCATCCAACGCTCGTGACTTGTTCTGAGAATTGACCTTGACTAAGCCAAAACGCTGCATATAATTAACGCGCTGGCATCACCTGGTTCCTTGGATGAGCATACCCAGTCTCCAGATCCAACGCTCCTCTTATTTTCCTGGCATTTTAATTTCTTTAATTGATTTTTGGATTTATTTTGATTGCTTTTCCATATTTAAATTCATAATAAATTCAATTTTGATCAGAAAAATAAAATAAAAATATGTGGATGCTCCTGATTTTATTTCTGATTTTTTGACATGCTTAGGTTTTATTTTCATGCAATTTTCAATTTAATATGATTTTTTGCATTTTCTTTAATTCTTTAATTTTGGCATATTTCCTCATTTTCTTGCTGATTTTTGTTTGATCATTTGGTATAGAATTTGAGTGAGATTTTTGGCTGGCTGCTAGTATAGAGATGCATGATCCCTTAGGAATTATTTCATATTTTTTAGATAATTTTCGGACTGGTTTTGGATTAGGTTCCCATGACCTTCCATTTTAGGGTTCCCCTTTGATAACTTTAAGTTTAGGAATTCTTTAGTGGCTTTCCCTTTAGATTCAATCCATGGGCTTTCTACTATAGATACCTAACACATGTAGGTTCCCTAAGAAAATTTTATAGGATTTTAGAAGTAGTTTTGGTATTTTAAATAGACTTAAAACTTAGGCTAGTTTTAATATGCTTCGAACATGACTTTTCCTTTAGAATGACCTCAATGGTGGCCCATAGTATAAGATAAATTTTCCATTTCTTTTGGATAGTGTTGTAGACATATATAGGCTTCTGTTTGCTTGATTGTGGTGTTTGGTTTTGGTGTTTAGACCTCCTTTTAGTTGCTTTCTTGTAGCTTGATCAATTAGGGTTTAGGAAGAGCTTTAGTTTTGATTTCTCTTTCTTCAAATAAACATGGATTGCCTTGATTTCTTTCCATCCTCATCCCATGATTCAAGGTCCCTATGTGGAAGCCTCATCTTTCCTTTGGAAGGATGTGTGGCATATCACAAGAGGTAGAACCTCTGAGGATGCCTATCCTAGATGTATGGTTGAGTGCCATGATGGATTCCCTTGGTTTCCATCATGCTTCCCATCATCATGAAATCATCTTGATGTTAACTCTCTTCTCTTTTGTTGGAGCTTGTTGAAGCTTGAAGATGGAGCTTTCATTTCCTTCTCTTGAAGATGGCTTAGACTTGAAGTTGATTACAGACTGTTGGATTGTTCAGCCGTTAGACTGCTTTGCTGTTGAGCTGCTTGTCTGCTGTTTTGTTTGTTGTCTTCTCTGATTGCTTTGTTGTGCTTGTGTGACTGCTTGGTGTGTTGAATTAGACTAGGCCTCATGTAGATTATTCTAGGCCTAAGAGCATCCTAAAGGTTGAGACTAGCTCCCTTTGCTTGTCTGCATTAAAGGTTGAGTCAGTCTCCCTCTGCTTGTCTGTTATTGCTTGGCTTTGCTTGTTGGCTTAAGGTTGAGTGTTGTCTCCCTTGCATGTGTGGTGTGTTGCCTCTGGCTTGCTTGCTCTAGAAGTTGAGTTTGACTTCTTCTGTTTGTCTTGTTGCATTGCATGCATTTTATTTACAGTTATTTCTTTGCAGTTATTCTTTTGTTGTTGCTTTCCTTTGCCATGTTCCCCTAGGAACTCTGACTTCTCTTGTTCAAGAGAAGTTATGACAGACATTATGGTTCTAACCATGCATGATAACATTAGGTAGCTCCCTCCTAACCTCAATCATAGGATCAACTTTGCATGACACCTTTAGGTTTGGATCAGTTCCCCTTTAGTGCGTCCTTTCTCTTCTCATCTTCAAACAAATCAAAATACAGTAATAAAGGTTAATTGATGTCGTACGCTACGAGCCTTAAGCTACCTGAGAAAGGGTTGTTGGAGAGTTTCTTTTCAACAGCTTGGATGTTTAGTATGGCACCCTTTAGGTGACAGGCGACGCATTCACTCTCAGGTCATAGTCTCTAGTGCGATATTAGTTGTAAACATCCATAAAAGATACTTCTTCTAAAAAACAGAAAACAAAGATCAAACTCTTTTTGTCCTCTTGGACCTTTAATCCTTGGAAACCCTTTTCATAAGGAGAGTTTTGTTAACTCTTGGTTCTACCGCAAATGGTAAACACCTAATTCTCCGTCGAGCGAGCTGCATACACCAATTGCTGGAACCGTCTGTTAACCCTACTCGGATAAAAATAGTTGAACAAACCTGTGTTCCGTATTAGCCCGAACTACGTTTGCTCTGATCCTTCATGCCGTATGAAAGTACGTAAGCACGAGATGCAATATCTCGGCGAGCAACCTTTCCCCTATAACCCGTAGTTAGGCGAACTACGTTGACTCTGATTTCTTGTTCCAGACGGGAATACGTAGGCATAGAACTGATGTGTTATGCCGAGTCATTTTTCTTTTCTTTTCAGACCAGACTTTTAGCGTAGATAGATATAATCAACCCGTCAGATAAACACAACAAGCATGGATCCCATCGAGTACGATGGACGTGAGGGGTGCTAATACCTTCCCCTTGCGTAACCGACTCCCGAATCTAGACATTGGTTGTGATGACCTTGTCTTATACCTTTTCGTCAGGTTTTTCCGATTGTTTCCTTTCCCGTTCTGAGGGATAAATAATGAAAGGTGGCGACTCTTCTGTTTTGCCGGCACCATATTTTCGCGGTAGCAGCAAACACCAAAACCAAGCCTTACAATTAAGCACACAGAAGCTCTAACAAGTCTAAAACACTATCCAAAAGGAAAGGGAAATTCACTTCATGCTATGGGTCACCAATGAGGTCATTCTAAAGGAAAGGTCATGTTAGAAACCCCACAAAACTAGTCCAATTGTTAATTCTAAGAAAAATATGAAATCAAGTCCTAAAATTCTAGGGAATTTTATAAGGGATCCTAAGAGGGTTAGGGACCTATGGTATAAAATCCAGGGATTGAATCTAAAGGGAAAGTCACCTAAGAAATCCTAAATCACAAAGTGCTCAAAGGGAAGCCCTAAAAGGGAAGGTCACGGGAACCTAATCCAAAATAGAACCTAAATTCATCTAAAAATTACCCTAAAAATCACACAAGCTCCTTAAATCAACAAGCAAAGAATTGAGTCCAAATTCTATACCAAAAAGGAATACCAAAATCAACAAATAACAAGCATAAAATTGCAAATTAAATGAAATCAATAAAATGGAAAAATGGCAAATAAATTGGAAATTGCACTAAAATGAAATCCAAGAATACCAAAATATCAGAAATAAAATAAGGAGCATACACATATTTTTATTATATTTTTCTGATAATTAATCAAATTAATATGAATTTAAAATGGAAAAGCAATTAAAGAAAATCCAAAAATCAATTAAAGAAAATAAAATGCTGAGGAATAATCATGGCAGTTGGATCTGATTACTAGTCTCCTAATCCAATGCACACCAGCGTGCCACCTAATAAATGAGGCGACTGCGTTTTGGGGGTCCAAGGTCCAAATCTCAGATTAAATCACAAGCACACGATGGAACTACCAAGTCAAGAATTCCAACTGATGCAAGGGCTAATGGTCATCGTTTTCATTTGAACTTCAGATGGAGGGAAATTCTCAGGGCGGTGGTCTGGTGGCTGTGCCACCGTCTTCTCCGGTGAGGCACGAGTTGCAGGTCATGAAAACAAGTCAAACCTTATATGGATCTTCTCCATTTTTCATCCTGAATCCAAATCCATCATCCTTTTCTCCTAACTCTCATTGGATTTTAAAACACGATAGATAATAGAAAAAACACCAAGATCTTGATCATCACCAATCTCACAATTAAGGCCACAGATCTCTTCCTCATTCTTCAGAGATCAACCTAAGCTATCTAACTCATGTTAACACCTCAAGATCAGGTTGATTCGAATCCAAACAGAAAACTGATCATGACTTAGATTGTCTCTAAACTCCACAATTATGATCTAAAATCCATCTATACTCTTCCCTAATCCTTAATCATAGTTCAATTCTATCTAAAATAGCCAGGATCAAGAGCAATCATGAAAGTTACCAACCTGAGTTATAGCTTGGAATTGGAGCAGTTACATTGTGATTCTTGCTTTAATCTTGTGCAGATTCGTTCGTTGATGAAGGATGAAGCTATTAGAAACCTTGATTTGCCTTGAAAAGCTCTGGAATGGAAAACACGATTTGCACTTGAAGCTTGAAAACTCTCACTGCAATCTCTGGTCCTTGCGCAAAATAACCACCAAACTTGATCTGAATCTCTTTCTGAACTTAAATAGAACTGGTTGGAAGGTTCTAGAGGCCCATGGAAAGCCCAAACTGTGATATTCAAATTTTCAATTTTGCTTGAAAACTCAAACATGGCATAAACGACTCTGAGCTAGTTCCTTCTCCAAGAAGCTTCTCATGTATTGCTTATGGCCTGTTGAGAATGAAGGGACCAGATTTCACCCTTGTTTGTATCCTATGGCCAAGATTTGAGGTGTAACTTCCTCATGAAGTAACAAATTAAAACACCATGAAATAAACCTCAAATTGAAATTCCATTAATGCCAAAGTGTTCCAAATGTTGTTTCTGGTCAAAATGAGTACTCATTTGATCTTGTTTGAACACATATGATTAAATTTGAAATTTTCAACTTAAATGCCTTTTAATTTCCCTTTTGTCAAATTTCTTCAAACCAAGTCTTGCCCTAAACCAAATCAATGCCTCATGGATAAATGGTTGACCTTAAAATCCCATTTTGAGAAAATTTTGTGTTGGACAAAACTTTATTTGAGGCTCACAAGATAGTAAAAATGACCCATAATCCAAAATGACCTATAATCTTACTTTCCCAAAATGCCCCTGAATTGTAAACCTCATAACTTGAGTTCTACAAATCAGATGGAAGACTTCTAGTACAATTTGGAAAGCTAAGACCAAGACCTACAACTTTAATGTTGGCCAAAAGTTGATGAGAAACATCCTTCTAGGTCAAACGTTCCTTTGAAGTTCGTTGACTTTTGCAGACAAATTTCACGTTCATCTGATGACCTGTAACTTGTCTGGATCATAACTTGAGTTCTATAAATCCAATCAAGGACTTCTAGTACTCAAATTAAAGCTAAGAACATGCTCTAAAAGTTCCATGTTGGCCAAAAGTTTAGATGAAACTTGTATCTTGAGATAAGTGGTCTTGAAGTCAGGCCCCAAATAGGGGATTTTACCCTGAGAACCCTAGTTTAGCAACTCCTCACACATTGAATTCTTTTTGGATTGATCTTGGAATAACATCTCAAATGCCTCAACATAAAATTACATGAACACCATGACTTAGAAATAGGCTTTGATCCTCTTCAATTGCACAGTTGACTCAAGGTTGACCAGATGAAAACCCTAATTGCAACACCTTCAACTCTGACTCTTCACTCTTATCATAATGACTTGACTGAGCTCCACCATGACCCTCAAGGCACTCCATGAGCTCTATCCACATAACCTATCCATGATCAAGGCTTCACAACCCCCTGATGGTCTTCAATGGGCCCCCAAGTTAGGAGATGAACCACCTACCAGCATCCAAACCTCTCAAGAACACAACCCACTTTCTGATGACCTTGGTGACCTCTCAAGCTTGAATAAGACCTCTAGACAGGCTCCTGTTGATATAAACCACACTTGATCCCCTGCTAAATGAACAATGCTATGCTATGCAAATGCTAGATCAATGATATTCTAATGCAATGAAACAAAAGCCAAGTAAGAAAAAAAGGTTAGGCAAATTTTGGGGTGCAACAAGGCCCTAGGAGATGATACTCTCCGTTCTTTAATCAGATAAGGATACTTTCCATGAATTGCTCCAGCTCTGGTGCACATCTGTTCTCTATAGAAAGATAATGTTCACTAGAAAGCACATACCAGCTAAAAAAAAGTGAGTTAATCAAGGTCGGGGCGAGAATACCAGTTCGAAAATAAAGACAGATCAATCAATTTGGCAAGAAGAGTGAGCGAACGAGTCTGCTTTCTTCTCCATTGATGTCGAATTCAAGTTTATTGACCTCTGACTAAAAGGAGACAACTAAGAGCTACGGGCGGCGAAAGCTTATTCCAAGAACACTATTTCCTGGCCTGGGACAGTTGGTTGATTGGATAATAAGGGAGATCCGTGAAGGGAATATAAAAAAATAAAGTAATAGGAAAAAAATGATGTTCAAAAGAATTAGACTAGCTTTTCGTACTAACAAAGAGTCTTTTAGTACTACTATGTATTAATATCTAACCAAAAGAGAAGGAAGAGAACTAAAGGAGAAGAGAAGTCCACTTCCGGGGCGGAGCCCTACATAAATTGAAGCATCAGGAACAAGCAAAGATGCCACCGGTTAAGAGTTGGAGATTGTGCTTCATATTCTTTATGTATGTATTATCCATTCATTCGGACTTCGAACAAGCCTTAGGTTAAATCCCGACATGGGCGAGTAGGGATTCCAGGACAGATTCAAGCAGCTTCTTCGGGCCAATTACTCATTCGCTTTGTTATGAAAGATGTTGCAAGGTGCGAGATGCACAAACTTTAATCCAATTCAGCTTCAAGGGCCTTACCATCTCGGTTAAGGAATGAAAGCTCTATGTTCTGGTCTACCCACACGTGACAGAATTGTGCATAGTCCGTATGTCATCCTGCTTCCAAAGCCCGATCTTTCTCTGTCTAGGTTCGTCTAGCTTTGCATTGCTTGCCTGGTTTAGACTTGGTTAATTTCCCCCCTTTGAAAGCCCCATACCTTACTAGAGCCCCCAACAAGACCACAACTCAATTAAGTCGACCTTCTGTCCTCCACTACCAAAAGACATGGAGACCTGTTTCTCTCGACAGCTCCTTACCTAAGGTTACCTTCACGTCACTTCCTTGAACTCGCTTAAGGAAATCCCGAGCTCCAACACTCGAAAATAGTAGCTACACAACAACAAGACAATGGGGCTTATAGACCCCCACAACTATTAATAAAGCACAACTCTTTCCTCACATCTAATTAACCAATTCCAATTGAGTGCGTGAAAATGCAAGATGGAGGCCTTTCAGAATGAAAGGAAGATCATCCCTGGGGAAAGAGATCGGCAATTCACTCAGGCAGTTAGTTATTTGTAATTGAGTAGGCAATTTTTCTCTTTGCCTTTCAGCCGACTAGTCTGCTTATCCCTCTGTGAGCGGAGATGGTTATACAGGAAGTGTTGTGGCTTTGGTGGGAGGCTGGGAAGATCGATCCTTGTTTGGGTTTGGTAGACTCTTAGTTTTGGGCGATCTTTCCAATTTAGGAATTTACTATAGAATTCAGTCACTCGGGTAAGAACTTAAGGCATTGAAAGACGCGAACCAAATCATTTAAGCATCCACGTATTAGCTTCGATTCTGGCAGAAGCGGGATGGCACTCTATTACATAGATAGACAAAAGAGGGCCTAGCAGGCTTGACCTAGAGAAGAATGTTGAGTTGAGGAAAATAAGCCTTCCTAATTTAATTTTTTTCCTGTCGATGTAGTCTTTTCTTCTTTGTTCTGCTCCCCGGGAAAGGGCGAAGCGGAAATTGAATAAAAAAGAAGAAAGCTGGTAGATAAGGCTACCTTAGTAGCATAGATTCCATCCCCCCCAGTTCACAGATGTATTTGCGTGTAGTTAACTTTTTTCTTTGAGATCGGCTTGGTGTTAAGTGTACCGCTTCTGTAGCCTATGCAAAGCGAACAAGCAAGGGATTGAGCTGCGCGAAAGCCGTGTTCATGCATTCATTTTCTTACTGGGTACAAGATCGAAAAGAATGCCCGTATGTCGAGATACAAGGTTTTTCGAGAAAAGGTCCCATCCTTCAATATCATGATTGGGTCGACCAGGCCAGATCATGAGTGAATAGAAAATCGAAAACATAATAGTTTTTCTAGCTGAAATACTTGGAATAATTCTACCACTTCTACTAGGAGTAGCCTTTTTAGTGCTAGCTGAACGTAAAGTAATGTCTTTTGTGCAACGTCGAAAGGGTCCTAATGTAGTGGGATCGTTCGGATTGTTACAACCTCTAGCAGATGGTTTGAAGTTAATTCTAAAAGAACCTATTTCACCAAGTAGTGCTAATTTCTCCCTTTTTAAAATGGCTCCAGTGGCTACATTTATGTTAAGTCTGGTCGCTCGGGCCGTTGTACCTTTTGATTATGGTATGGTATTGTCAGATTCGAACATAGGGCTACTTTATTTGTTTTCCATATCTTCGTTAGGTGTTTAAGGAATTACTACAGCAGGTGGGTCTAATAATTAGGGGGCGGCTGTTCGGTCACCGATGATACTAGGACCAATAGGTGAAAAATGGGTTTGTGCCGTAGGTGTTGAACGATCTACTCTACACAGGTGTGAGCTTACAGGGCTAGGGCTAGCTCATAAAGCCTTTCTTTCATTCAAAAATAGGGCCCTGGTCAGTAAATTTTCTGGGCCAGGATCGATAGATAAGTGGAAGTCATAAAAAAGAGATATTTCTCTTCGCACCTAAGATCAAGAGGAAGGGTAGCTTGTAAAGCTGACTTATATAAAATATATTATTCATTATTATAGAATCTTTTTGAATAAACCGTGTGTTTTGAAAAGCACTACAGAGAGATTATTATATATAGATAGATTACAACTAATTACATGATATAGTCGATGTGGGACTATTCTATATACAAATATTCTTAACACTATATATATTTACAAATATCAACACTTCCCCTCAAGCTTGAGCATATAAGTCAAATGCACCATGCCTGTTACATATATAATTAGTTCTAGGGCTTCATAGGGATTTTGTAAACACATCTTCCAATTGATCATTAGAGTTGACAAAGCTTGTGACGATGTCTCCTGACTCGATCTTCTCTCTGACAAAGTGACAGTCTATCTCAATATGTTTGGTCCTCTCATGGAAGACTGGATTTGAAGCAATGTGCAATGCAACTTGATTATCACAAATAAGCGTCATCGGTCTTGCTTCTTCAATTTGAAGCTCCTTGAGCAACTGTTTTAACCAAATAAATTCACATGTTGCCATTGCCATGGCCCTATACTCTGCCTCGGTGCTTGATCTTGCAACTACATTTTGTTTCTTACTTTTCTAGGATATAAGGTTTCTTCCAACAGGTACACAATACCCAGAGGTGGATCGTCTATCAATGGGTGACCCTACCCAATCATCATCGGAGTATCCAATTATCTGGTTATGTCCTTTATCCTCATACACAAGACCTTTTCTTAGAGAACATTTGATGTATCTCAGAATCCGGATAACAACATCCATGTGTTCCTGATAAGGGGAATTTAAGAATTGGCTTACCATATTGACTGCAAAAGAAATGTCCGGACGAGTGACTGTGAGATAATTCAACTTTCCAACCAATCTCCTATACCTTCCTGAGTCAAATAGAAGCTTCCCCTGATTAGGTAGTAGTTTAACACTTGAATCCATAGGAGTATCAGCTGGTTTAGCATTTAACAAACCAGTTTCTTCCAAAATATCCCTAACATATTTCTGTTGAGAAATCACCAAACCATCTTTAGATTGAGCTACTTCAATACCCAAGAAATAGCGGAGTATACCAAGATCTTTTGTCGAAATTGTTTCGAGAGATGTTGTTTCAACTGGAGTGTTCTCTGCTGATCACTACCAGTTATGACAATGTCGTCTACATACACAATAAGATAAATACACCCTTGGGGTGAGTGACGATAAAAAAACAGAATGGTCAGCTTTACTACGGATCATACCAAATTATTGTACTACAGTGCTGAATCTGCCAAACCAAGCTCTCGGAGATTGCTTAAGACCATAAAGAGACCTGTGTAGCCTATAAACCATATTCGATGACTCTCCTTGAGCAACAAACCCAGTTGGTTGCTCCATATATACTTCTTCCTCAAGATCACCATGTAAGAATGCATTTTTAATGTCAAGTTGATAAAGAGACCAATGTCGAATGGCTAGAAGTCTAACAGATGTCATCTTAGCTACAGGCGAAAAGGTATCACTATAATCCAACCCAAAAATCTGAGTGTATCCTTTGGATTCCAAGCGAGCTTTAAATCAATACCATTTGGACCAACTTTCACTGTATAAAGCCGACGACAACCTACTAAATATTTCCTATGGGGTAGAGAAACCAGTTCCCAGGTACCACTGCTTTGAAGAGCACACATTTCATCAATCATTGCTTGCCTCCACTCAGGGTGAGAAAATGCTTCACTTGGATTTTTAGGAATAGAAACAGAAAACAAAGAAGACAAACAAGTATACTGCAAAGGGGAAAGACGATGATAACATAAATCAATATAATGTGGAGAAGGATTTCGTGTTTGACGCATACCTTTTTGAAGGGCAATCGAAAGATCAGACTCAGGTTGTAGGATCATATCCGGTGATGGTGAAAGCGTCGAGGAGAGTCTATAGTGACCTCAGGGACATGTACGACTTCAGGGACAAATACGACTTCAGGGACAGGTACGACAGACGTTGGGTGACGACACTGATATGTGTGAAGGGGGCGAGGAGTGAGGGGGGGTCAACCATAGGGGTATCTAGTGGGTCAACTTCCCTAGAATGATGGGGGATACTGATAGATGGGACTTCCGGAAAAGGTGTGGGAATACTTTCCTGTAGAGGTTCCGTAGTTACTTGGCTGGACTCGAAATATGGAACAGACTCGAAGAAGGTAACATTGGTCGAAACGAGGTATCGTTGTAGAGTATGTGAGTAGCAATGATAAACCTTTTGGGATCGATGATAGCCAAGAAAAACACACTTTAGTGATCGAGCTGATAGTTTATCAAGACTAGAGGAAAGATTGTGTATGAAACACGTAGACCCAAAGACTCGAGGAGGAATTGGGTGGAGTGGATAGTTTGGAAATAAGATTGGATGAGGGATTTTATTATTAAGGATAGACGAGGGCATGCGATTTATGAGGTAACATGCCGTGAGTACCGCATCTCCCCAAAACTAGAGAGGAACATTACCATGGAGAAGTAGGGTCCGAGTGGTTTCTACAAGGTGCCGATTTTTGCGTTCGGCTACCCCGTTTTGTTAGGGTGTATGAGGGGAAGATGTTTGGTGCAAAATACCATTGGATGACATAAATGTTTGAAACTGTTGGGATAAATATTCACGTGCATTGTCACTTCTTAAGGTACAAATAGACAAACCAAATTGGATTCTTATTTCTCGATAAAATTGTTCAAAAATGGAAAACAATTCAGATCTGTTCTTCATTAAAAATAACCACGTGCAACGTGAAAAATCATCAATAAAGGTGACAAAATACCTAGATTCAAGAGTAGAGATAGTACGCGAGGGACCCCAAACATCGGTGTGAAGTAAAAGGGGACGAAGCTCATTTGTTGACTCGATTGGGAAATTGACTACGAGTGTGTTTCCCTAACTGGCACGACTCACAATGTAAATTAGATACCTTCGATAAATTTGAAACCAACTTATGTAATTTGGAAATACTAGGATGATCTAACTGAGCATGGATAGTGGGTGGAGAATCTTTGGTTGAGCATGTCTGAGATGACAATGAGAGGTAGTAAAGGCCTTGAGACTCATATCCGACGCCAATCGTCTTTTTCGAACTCTAATTTTGTAGGGTAACATTATTGTTACTGAAGGTGATACTACAATCAAGAGAATGAGTTAAACGATTGAATGAAAGTAAATTAAATGGATAATTAGGTACATAGAGGACAAAAGTAATAGATAGAGAAGGTAGAATTTGAACAGTACCAATCCCTTCGGATCAGGTTTGAGAACCATTGGCAGAAGTTATAGTAGGTAAGAAACCAGAGGTAGAGAGGGAAGAGAAATTTTTTTTATTACCAGTAACATGATCAGACGCACCAGAACCAAGGACCCAAGGTCGAAGAGGAGATGATTGAGAGAGGAAAATAGATGAATTACCAGCGTGTGCTACCGTAGCAGTAGGATTTGAGTTCTGATAATTCTGATACCACCTGAGGAAATCATTGTAGTTTGGTGAAAAGTTCTGAAGAGTAGCCATGAGTACCTGAAGAGAGAAAATATCATGCGATCGGTCATCAGACGTGTTGTGACGTGCGATTCAGGTGGCGGCGCGTGATTCCCACACATGGAGATGGAGGTGCGCGTGTGCGGAGATTTCTGCCGATGAAAAATAATGCCGAAAGGTTGCCGAGAATAGTAGAGACGGCGGCGGCTATACGATTATGACTGGTGAATGTTGAAAACTGATGGTGGTGTCAGCTTTCCGAAACGTCGCCGAAAGTTTTGCCAGAACAGTAACGGCAACAGTGGCGGCAGGGTGGTCACTGGAGAATTTTGAAAAGTGAGGCAAACCAGAGTGACAACACGGTTTGCAAAAAAAAATTTCTCACCGGAAGACAGTGGGTGAACCGGGTAAAGCACGACAAAGAAAGAATTGCCTCTTAGCAGGCTCTAGATACCATTATAAGAAATTATGGTTGGGCCTAACTCAACCCTACAAAGCCGATTGGTAGAGTGAGGATTTCCCCCACTTATAAACACATGTTCATGCCATATATTGTTTGATGTGGGACTCTTAACACTCTTCAACACCAAGTTACCTATCTGGAAATGCCGAGGGCGCACCTTCTGATCAAATACCTTCTTCATTCTGCTCTAGTATAGCCGGCCATGGGCGATAGCTGCCAATCTCTTTTCATCAATCAGACTAAGTTGATTCAACCTAGCCTTCACCCATTCTGCTTCCTCAAGCTTCACATCAGACAATACCCTTAAATAAGAAATCTTGACTTCTAATGGTAGGACAACTTCCGTACCATATACCAGTGAGAAAGATGTTGCCCCAGTTGATGTACGCACCGAAGTACGATAACCATGTAAAGCAAAGGGCAACATCTCATGCCAATATTTATAAGTCACCACCATCTTCTGTACGATCCTCTTAATATTCTTATTTGCTGCTTCAACAGCGCCATTCATCTTTGGATGGTATGGAGATGAATTATGGTGTTCAATTTTGAAATTTGAACCATTATCAATAACGATTCGTTCAGGTATTCCATAATTCCAGATAATGTCCTTATTTATAAAACGAGCAACCACTTGCTTGGTGACATTGGTAAAGGAAGCTGCCTCTACCCACTTGGTGAAATAATCAATTGCTACCAAGATAAAGTGATGCCCATTGGAGGCAGTCGGCTCAATTTTCCCAATCATATCAATGCCCCACATAGCAAATGGCAAAGGAGATGTCAATACATTTAAAGGGCTCAGTGGCACATGCATTTTATCAGCATAAATATGGCATTTATGGCATTTTCTGGCATATTTAAAACAATCGGACCCCATGGTCATCCAGTAATACCCTGCTATCAATAATTCTCTAGAGATTGCATGTCCATCGACATGAGTACCAAAAGAACCTTCATGGACCTCTTCCATCAGCAAGCTTGCTTCGTGCTCATCTATACAACATAGTAATACCATGTCGAAGTTTCTTTTGTACAACACATCATCCTTGTTCAAGTAGAAATTACCCGAAAACCTCCTCAGAGTTTTCTTGTCTTTACTTGATGCCCTTGGCGGATACTCTTGAGTCTTGAGGAAATGCCTGATGTCAGAATATCATGGCTTTCCATCCGATGCTTTTTCAATTGCGAATATGAAGGTTGGTCTGCCAAGGCACATGATAGCGATTGCTGGAGCTTCATTCCAAAAATTCACTTTATACATTGATGCAAGCTGTTGCGGTGAGAATCATATGTCAAGCTATTGATAAAATTGAATCTTTGATTTGTTGAAATTCACCATAGACCTTTGATTTATCCAAAGGAAATCTTAAATCACGAAAAACCTTTTGCGCGATGTAACAACAAAGCTAAACATTCGGGGATCAGGGGATTGGTTATGCCTAGGGTAGGTATTTGACATCCTAGACATCTGTAGTACTCTACAAGAACCTTTTGTGTGTGCATACTAAGTTATCTAAGTTTTTTTCTAGGGTTATTGGGATCAGGGTTAGGTTAAAGTTATAGATAAAGACCTAAGGATAGATCTAAGTTTGCCCGCAATGATATCGCATCTTATGCCTACGTATCCTGACTAGGATGGAATCAAAGCAACCATAGTTCTCCTCACTAAGGTTGAGGAATACTTGACTATGGTCAAGACTTCAAGGGGAACAAACATAATAATGCTTGTATAGAGTTTGACAAAACTCTCTAGATCTAAGTTAAACACTCAAAGAGATTGACTTTGACAAAAGCCAGGGGCTAGCAAGTAATCATGACAATGATCCTTACATAGAGTTAACAAAATCTAACTTAAAGTTCTAATTGAAGGATACTCTTAACAAGGGGTAGGTATTTAGACTTAAAGAATAGTCTAATAGATGTAGGTTCTAACTTAATTAAGTTAAAAGACCTAATGGCTTAACCAAGTCAAGGGGAGGGGTAATGAGTTATCTATGACAATGAAGTCAATAGAGAGACTTTCCTTTGGAATAAGGGAAAAACAAGGCAACTGGATGAGAACTAACAAGTTCCATCACTTGGGGAAACTTAAAAAAGTTAAAGCATACATAAGCATTCAGTTAAAAATAATGAAGATATATTAGTCATGGTAACAACTAAGAAAGATTAAGGCAAACATGTAACAACATGAAACAAACATAACAAGGTTACAACCAAGTATATATCAATGAAAGATTCAAACCAAATGGTTAAAACCAAAGGCAAACATAGATGTAACAACATCTAAAAGGATGATAAAAAGGTTCTTATAGGACCTAACGTTTCAAACATATGCATAAGTCAAGACATTACTTAAACAAATTTCAAAGATCATGAAGATAACAACCAACAAGAGCAAGCATGAAACATGTGTAACAACAACAAGTTCATCAATGGTAGGAAAATAAAACTCATGCATAAAAGTTGCAACTTGAGTTTAACATGGTATATGAATCAAACAAAGATCAATGTAACAACATTAAATCATTTCCAAGTCATATTGATGACAATCAAACATGGATAAACAAGAAGGGTGACAACAGTTCAAGCATGGGTTCAAACTTCACACAAGGGAAGGTAAACAAGATTTAAAGTATATTTCAAAGCAAGAATCAATCCTAAACATTTTATGTTTCTAACAAGACACGTAAAAAAGTAATATGAGGTTAAGGAATCATGTTCAAGAGGTTACAACATCAAGAAACACACAAGGATTCACTGAGAAGTTCCAAGTCAAACATTCACATTCATGCATTTACAAAGGCAAGAATCAAACCCTAAACATGTTATGGTTCTAACAAGACACATAAACAAGTAAGATGGGGTCAAGGGATCATGTTCAAGAGGTTACATCATCAAGGAACATGTCACAAATCAACAAAAAGTTTCAAGGTATTGTTTTCATGTTCATACATTTACAAAGGCATGAATAAGCATGGCAAAGCAAATAAAAAAAAATGTTTCCGAACATATAAACATGTTAAACATCCAAAAGTGATTCATACAAGATCAATCATACAATAAAAATCAAGTACTAAGTCAAAGAAACTCATGAAAACAAGTAAAAAGCCTAAAAAAGGTCATGTCTTTCAAGTGAATCAAAGTGTTTCAAAAATGACAATTCTTGAATTCTTTCTTCACACGTTGAAACTGAATGTGAGAAAATACTTAGAAGGGGGGTTGAATAAGTATGGAGATGAAAACTTAGAAGTAAAAAACTCAAGTATTTTTATCCTGGTTCGTTGAACTCAACTACTCCAGTCCACCCTACCTAGAGTGATTTGCCTTTCTCAAACAAGGACTTAATCCACTATTTAATCAACTGATTACAATAGTAAGCACTAAGAACAACTGTTCAGAGTCTTCTCAAGAACTTCTGATCCCAACTCGATCTTCTTAAGGAACTATTACAGTAAAATGTAAGATTAATACAAGTGTATGAATGCTTCTAACAAGCTTTATCACAACAGTGATATTTCACTTAATGTTAAGAACAAAAGAATAAACTCAGCAATAAGAATATTTTATGAGACCTTGTAAGAGTTTCTTTTTGAGATTCGTTGGTAGCAGATCACTTTGAAGAAGATGATGAAGACTTGCTTTTATATGCACAGTAGTCCACAAAGTCTTGACATTGGAGGCTGTGTACTGAAAATGCCTGAACCTTTTTTGTCTTTACATCACATGACTTTTCCTGGAAGTAGAATGCACAGAGAAATGCTTTTGGTCTGTGTTCTAGTGTCAAGCATGAAAGAGGAAAGATTCGTTGAGCTAAATCAAAGGATATTACTTTGAATTCTTCTTCAACAAGTATTTCTTTTCAGCAAAGTTAATCATCAGATTTTGCATGATCAGAGTCTTGGATACCCATCAGATTTTGCTGAATCAGAGTAAGGCAGCAAGTATGCTTTAGCGTGTAGTTCTTTTAGAGCAGAGTTTTATGAATCAGATCCTCAGTACATGCAGCGTGTAATACTCTCAGAGTCTTCTAAAAAACTGTGCTTCTTAACTCTCATACAAAGTTCTTCAATGCTTCAGAGTCTTCAGATCTTATTAGAGTCTTCTGCTTCAGATTCTTCTGCAGCTTTTGCTTCAGATTCTTCTGTAGCTTCTGCTTCAGATTCTTCTGTAGCTTCTGCTTCAGATTCTTCTGCAGACAGCGCTCAGATTCTTCTATAAGATGATTCTGACTCTTCAGAGCCTTCCATAGTTCTATGTTCAGATTAATTTGCTCTTAGATGTATATATACTTTAATTATCTGCAGTAAATATTCATGAACAAATTTTAGAGTATATAATTCTTTAATACAAAATTTCATAAGAGTTATCATCAAAACATAGAGATATTACTAAGAAACAATCTGTGTTCTTACAATCTCCCCCTTTTTGATGATGAAAAAACATGAGAAATTTTGTTCAATAGTAAAAAATAATAATTATAACTCCCCCTGAGATTAAGAATCTCCCCCTGAAATGAATACTCTAAGGAAAAGAATACTTCCCTTTTTACTTGAGTGTATTTCAGAATCAGAGTCTGATGACTTCCTTCAAACACAGAGTCTGGTTAATCAGAGTCTGATTACTTCTTTCAACCACAGAGTCTGGTTTTTCGTTTAGACTCAGAGTACAATTTGCTTCAAGAATCAGAGTCTGGTTGGGTAATTCTCAGGATAACTTCTTCAGTGAATTTATTTTGTCAGATGAAACAATAGAATCTGAAAGACTTAAATTCAAAGATAGTTAATAATATGTCTGAATTTTGTTTTAGTATTTGCTTATGAATTGAACAATCATATTCTTTTTCTCCCCCTTTTTGTCATAATCAAAAAGATGTGTAAAGAAAGAAAAGATAATAGAAGAAAAACAAAGCAAACAATTTCATTCATTCAGATGGTTCACATAACAGATGATAACAAACAAACAAGAAAAAACAGATTCAAAACAGCAGTGCAAAAACATGAAAAGAAACTTGGGTTGACGAGATGCAATCAGGGTCAGAAGATCTGTGATCTTTGTAGTAGACTCTTCTTGCTTGGCCATCCAAGTCTTAATCTCTTCAGTGGTTTGTTCTTGTTTGATCATCCAGGACTTGATTTCCTTAACCTCTTTCACAAGTTATGAATTGTCAGCCTTTACTTCAGGTGTAGATGCATCAATGTCCATATCAGATGCAACGTCTTCAGAAGGAGAGTCTTCAGCAGGAGCAGCTTCCAGAAGCAGCACTGGTGGTTTGGGAATGCTCATCAGAGTTTGTCTTACTAACTCAGAAAACTTTGCCTTAACATCTTCAGCACAGACTGTCTTGAGATGAGAGGCCACCATGTTGATCTTAGAGATAAATTTATCCCAAGCAGCTTCAGACTTAACAGGATCTATACTGAACAGACACTCTTCTTCCACACGTGCAATCCCCATACGAACTTCCTTTTTGAAATTATCAAATAGTTTATCAACATCTGATCTAGGGTTAGGGTAAAAAAATTCCTCAGGGGTCACTTTCTCAGCAGATTCAGAGTTTGGCTGAGGTTGTTCACAAGTGATATTAGGAGGTGTTGGATCATATGGTGGTTGGTCAGATGGTTGAGGTTTAGACTGTTGAGGTTCAGATGGTTGTGGGATTGTGAGTTGAGGTGTAGGGGTTGGTGAAATTTCAGCTTCAGAGGATGAATTTTGAAAATCTGAGAGGTTGAAATTTGAGCGAAGTGCAAGTCTACGATTTATTTGGTCAGGTGCTGATAGATCAGAAAATGCAGGTTTGAGTGGATCAGGAATGTTTAAACAAAAGGGTGATGGAACTTCTGATTCAGAATCAGATGATTCAGTGGAGTGGCATGAGGTGGATGACAAGACAACCATGGTTGCAAGTGGTTCCAGATCAAGAATATCATTTGAGGGTTCTGGAGCAGGTAACGGTTGTTCAATTATTGAGGGATGTTCAGATGGTGTTGTTTAGGGAGGTTCAGATGAAAAGGATTGAGATTGATGTTCTGGTGATTGCTATTGTTGTTCTGGTTGTGTTTGTTGTTGTTGTTGTTGAGGTTCTGGTTGTTGTTTTTGTTGAGGTTCTGGCTGAGATGGTTCTTGTTGTTGATGTTCTGGTTGGATTTTTGTTTGAGGTGGTTCAGATGGAGTTTGTACAGAAGATGGTTATGAAAGTGCAGTTTGAGATGAAGGTAGTTCAGATGTATGAATTCCAGATGATGGTGGTACAGATGATTGTGGTCTAGAAGGTGATGGAGGAGGTGAAGGTAATGGAGAGTGAATGGTTGGAGTTGGATCAGATGTTAATACTTGCTTGATAGTTTCTCTTATGTCTTCCAGACTTGCTTCTGGAGGAGTGGGTTTCACTTTCTTTACCTTCTGAGGCTTAGCAGCAGCTTCAGAGGCTTTTCTCTTTGGCTGAGCCTCAGACCCTTCTTCAGCTATCTTCTTTGAGCGTCTTTCTCTAACAGGATTGGGCAGAACTTCTCCTTCCTTCTGGACGATGTTCACAGGCAGAGGAACACCATTTAATAGACAATCAGCTATGTAGGATAAAATGATCCCCCTTGGTTCTTCAACAGTGAACATTGAAAAATCTTTAACAGGAATCCTTCTGTTGGTTACATCCTTAGTAGCAATTTTCTTAGGTTTGCTGGCAAGCTCTGTGATGACCTTCATCTTCTTCAGAGTATTGCCATTGATGATAGAACCTATGACATAAGACAGATCCTCTATCAATCCAGTATCATACAAATATTTCTTAAGACCATTCTCTGTTAGAATTTCTGATATTAGCCTACCCATAGGAATCCAATTCCTAACTTTTCCAGCTTTGACTCTTACATCTTCTCTTGTTTCCTTTACATTATTCAGAAGGTGACTGAACAGAAGATAAGGCAAGTCCACCTTCTTTCCCTTGCTCATACAGAACATAAAGTATAGTTCCTCAGCACTGACATAATCTGGGGAATTTGATGATTTTCTGTGAAAGATGGAACTCATGAAAATCTTGGCCCAGATCCTGTAGACTGGCTTCAGTTCCCTTACTTTGCTAGTTGGTGTCCCAGAAATAGTAACTTCTTGAAACACATCAGCAAGATCCACACGAGCAGATTGTAGACTGGTTTCACCATCAGTTTCAGAGTATCCAATTAGTTGTCTGATCAGCTTCTCAGTAATCACAATCTCCTTTCCAAGGACAAAAGAATGGATGAATTTAGGGCACACTTGAGCATATATCCAGAATTCTTTCACTAAGGTTGGATAAACATGACTCATGAGCCTGTCAAAATACTTTGTCCAACTCTGAGTTTGGATGGTTGAGGAAAGATTAAACCCATTTTCTTCAATGGACTCAAGGTCTATGAAGCATTCACTCAGAACTTCCAGTTCTATGGTTGGAGTGAGAAGAGTTCTTACAGGTTCTTTGTAAGCTTCAGCATTAGGAACAGAACCAGCAATGGTTGATTGCATCTGAGCAGATGTTGATGAAGAAGATGCCATTGATGTTCTTGAGTGAGAGGTTTTAGGTTTAGGGTTTAGATGGAGAGTAAAGAGACGACAGAAATGCATAAAAGGTTCGTGAGGGGAAAAGTGTGAAATGGTGTGATTTGTGATATTTATAGATAAAATCAGATACACAAACAGTCACATAGGCACACTTCACACAACATTTAATGAAAAAGTAAAAACATCATTGCACAACAATTATGATTCTGACAGATGGGGGGAAAATCAAGAAAATTCAGATTTTCAAAGCAGTACTTCAAACGTTAATTCAGTAAAGTGCACTCTACCTTTTCAGTTTCTGAGCTACACGTGTTTGCTTGCTTGTGCTTCTGAAATCTCTTGAGAAACGAAACGTTAGACAATGTTCAGAGCCTCTGAGCATTGTTAGTTCAGATTTACACAAGTAAAATAATTCAGGAAAATGAATAAATTAACAGATGAAATACTTCAGAGCATTAAACATTTTGCATCTGAGAAGTTTGCCTCTGATAAATATTATTCTGGACAAAAATCCATACCAATATTTTTCAGAATAAACTTGAACCTATCTTCTGCAAGGGTTTTTGTAAAAATATCAGCCCATTGATGATCTGTATCAACAAAGGCTAAGTTTATAATACCCTTCTGAACATAGTCTCTGATAAAATGATGTTTAATTTCTATATGTTTTACCTTAGAGTGTAAAATTGGATTTTTAGACAAACATATAGCAGAAGTATTATCACAGAAGATAGATACATTACTCTCAAAGATCTGATAGTCCTCTAATTGACTCTTCATCCAGAGCATCTGTGTGCTACATCCAACAGCAGCAATGTATTCTGCCTCTGTTGTAGAAAGTGCAATTGTGGGTTGCTTCTTGTTGTACCATGAGATCAGATGACTTCCAAGGAACTGACAGCTTCTAGAAGTACTTTTACGTTCTACTCTGTCTCCAGCATAGTCAGCATCACAGAATCCAACTAATGTATATTTATCAGATCTTCTGTAACACAGACCCACGTTAGTAGTACCTTTCAGATACCTTAGAATCCTCTTAACAGCAGTTAAGTGAGATTCTCTAGGATCTAATTGAAATCTTGCACATAAACATACACTGAACAAAATGTCAGGTCTAGAAGCAGTTAAGTAGAGAAGGGATCCTATCATACCTCTGTAGAGTTTCTGATCTACTTTCTTACTTACCTCTTCCTTACCTAGTGTACTAGTTGGATGCATGGGAGTCTTTGCCATCTTACTATCAGTCATGTTAAATTTCTTCAGAAGTTCTTTAACATATTTGGTCTGATGAATGTAAGTGCACTCTGGAGTTTGGTTGACTTGAATTCCCAGAAAGAATCTCAATTCTCCCATCATGCTCATTTCAAATTCTACCTGCATACATTGAGCAAACTCCTTTCCCAGCATAGTATTGGTAGATCCAAATATAATATCATCCACATATATTTGACATATTAGAAGATCTTTCTTAAATGTTTTACAAAAGAGTGTTGTGTCCACCTTGCCTCTGATGAAATTTTTCTCCAGAAGAAAATTGCTTAACCTCTCATACCAAGCTCTGGGAGCTTGTTTTAAACCATACAGAGATTTCTTTAGTTTGAAAACATGTTCTGGAAATTTTTCACTCTCAAAACCAGGAGGCTGGTGAACATAAACTTCTTCTTCTATAATACCATTTAGAAAGGAACTTTTAACATCCATCTGATATAGAGTGATGTTGTATTGTGCAGCAAATGAAATAAGAAGGCGTATAGATTCTAACCTTGCCACTGGAGCATAAGTTTCAGTGTAATCAATACCTTCTTGTTGACTGTACCCTTGAGCAACAAGCCTTGCCTTATTTCTTTCAACTTCTCCTTTCTCATTAAGCTTATTTCTGAAGACCCACTTAGTTCCAATTATGTTGAATCCTTTTGGTCTTGGAACTAAGTCCCACACATCATTTCTAGTGAACTGATTTAGCTCTTCTTACATGGCAATAATCCAGTCATTGTCTTGCAGAGCTTCATCCACAATGGTTGGTTCAATTACTGACACCAATCCAAATAATGATGCTTCAGAGGATCTGAGGAAGGATCTTGTTCTGATAGGGTCATCCTTCTTTCCAATGATCACATTCTCTGGATGAGAAGCTTTGATTATGGAAGATGATCCTCTAACAGTTGATTCTTCAGAAATGTTTAAGTTGCTCGTCTGACAAGTCAAAGGAATTGCATCTGGCGTTGCTTCTGGTTCCTTCACTTGAGCTTTGTCTGCCTCTAATCCTTCAGAGTCTGTGAAGACTACTTCTCTATCTGCAGAACTTTCAAACTGCTTTGGCTTTTAAATGCCAAGCTTATCATCAAATCTAACATGAATATACTCTTCCACAATCTGTGTTTCAGTATTGTATACTCTGTAGCCTTTAGAGCGTTAAGAATACCAAAACATGAAACACTTCTGTGCTTTAGAATCAAACTTGTTCAGATTTTCTTTAGTATTCAACATATAGCAAATACATCCAAAAGGATGAAAATAAGCAATGTTGGGCTTTCTGTTCCTCCACAATTCATAGGGAGTCTTTTCCAGAAGAGGTCTTACAGACACTCTGTTCTGAATGTAACATGCTGTGTTGATTGCTTCTGCCCAAAAGTGCTTTGCCAGATTAGTCTCATTGATCATGGTTCTGGCCATTTCTTGCAGAGTTTTATTTTTCCTCTCTACAACTCCATTCTGTTGTGGAGTTCTAGGACAGGAAAAATCATGAGCAATGCCATTTTCATTAAAATATTTTTCAAAATATTTGTTTTCAAATTCACCACCATGATCACTTCTGACTTTTATAATTTTGAAATCTCTTTCATTCTGGACTCGTTTGCAGAAGTCAAAGAACACAGAATGTGAGTCATCTTTGTGTTTTAGGAACTTTACCCATGTCCATCTACTATAGTCATCAACAATGACTAATCCATACTTCTTGCCTCTGATGGATGCAGTTTTCACTGGTCCAAACAGATCAATATGAAGTAATTCTAATGGTCTGGAAGTAGAAACAAAATTTTTAGATTTAAAAGAGGATTTTGAAAACTTCCCTTTTTGACATGCTTCACAAAGAGCATCTGAGGTGAACTTCAACTTAGGAAGTCCTCTGACAAGATTAAGTTTATTAATCTGAGATATACGTCTCATATTAATATGCCCTAATCTTCTGTGCCAGACCCATTGCTCCTCATTAACAGACAAGAGGCATTTAACATTCTGAACCTTAAGTTCTGAAAGATTTATTTTATAAATGTTGTTCTTCCTCTTTCCACTAAATAGGATTGAGCCATCCTTTTGACTAATAGCTTTACAACATTTTTTATTAAAGACTATGTCATAACCATTGTCACTTAATTGACTTATGGAAAATAGATTATGCTTTAGTCCTTCTACAAGTAAAACATTAGTGATAGAGGGAAGGTTACCATTTCCAATAGTGCCAGATCCAATGATCTTGCCCTTCTGATTCCCTCCAAATTTCACGTCACCTCCAGATCTAAGCTCTAGACTTAGGAACATAGACCTTTCTCCCGTCATATGTCGCGAGCATCCAGAGTCCAGGTACCATGACTGGCGTCCTGATCTTACTGCTAAGGACATCTGCAACATGAATTATTTTAATCTTAGGTACCCAGATCTTCTTGGGTCCTTTTGGGTTAGTTGTTCTGAAGGTTCGTCTAAACTTCTGTTTTTCAACATAGTGTTGCACCCTAAAATTTGCTCAACCTTTTCTTGCCTGATTTATGTTTCATTTCATTTGCATAGTTACATCATGTATATAGTTCAATCATTGGCATATCATAGCATAACATGCATCCAACAGGGGATCAAGGGTGTCTATCAAGAGAAGAGCCTAGCAAGATGTGTTATCCAAGATGAGAAGTCATCCAGGCCATCAAGAAATGATTTGAAGTCTTGAGAAGTTTGAGTGCCTATATGTGGGTTTTGCTCCTACCTTGAGGAATATTGAGAATCATCAGTGGGATAAGAAGCATGGAATGTGAATTTGAGGTGTGTATGGATCTCATGGGATGCCTAGAGGGCCCTATTGAAGCTGGGGCAAGTCATTGATTCAAGTATGTGAGCCACAGTTGAGGTGCAGTCAACTAGGGTTTCATCTGGGTCAACCCTAATTTAATTGAGTAATTGGAGAGCATCAAAGCCTACCTTGAGGTCATGGGATTCATGGATTGATATGTTGATACATTTGTGGTGTTGTGCCAAGGTTAAGCAAAGAAAGATCAAGAATGTGGGAAGTTGCTAAATTAGGGTTTCAGTGTAAAATCTCCTATTTAATGCCCAACTTCAAAGCCACATAAGTCAAAATACAAGTTTCAAATGGATCTTTGGACAACATGAAACTTGTAGAGCTTTTCAATACCTTTAATTTGAGTACTATAAGTCTTCAAGAAGATTTGTAGAACTCAAGTTATGGTCTTTGCAAATTACAGGTCACCAGAGGACACTAAAATTTATCTGTGAATGTCACTTGACTTCCAAGCAACGTTTTCCCTTCATGGAGTTTTCAAATGGATTCTTAACCAACATAAGATTTGTAGATCTTGATCTTAGCTTTCCATAGAGTACTAGAAGTCCTCAAGGAGATTTATAGAACTCAAGTTATGATCTTGGTAATCCAGGGGTATTTTGGGTATTGGTGATTATAGGTCATTCTCAAGCATGGGTCAAAATCTCCAACTTAGAGGCCTCAAATGGAAAATTGTTCAACTAGAAAGTTGCTCAAAATAGGGTTTTAACCTTGGCCATGCATCAAGGAGGCTTTGAATTGGCTCATAGGAGAAGTTGGCTTGAAATGGTTTTTAAATGAAGAAATTAAAGTCATTTAAAAGGCAAAATTGTGATTTCTTGATTTTATGGCCAAACCAAGCAATGTTATATACCAATTTGATCAGAAAACATGTTTTGGAAAGGATGACATTACCATATTTTGGATTTGAGGTCATTTGCATGGGGTTCCTCTTTGTTACTTATGGTTGAAGCAACATATCAATCCATTGCCTTTGGATCAAAAACAAGGGATATACCATTTCAATTCATTTCTAAATGTCCTAAGGTGAGAATTTCAGGTGAAATTGGAAGCTGAAACAGAGCAAGGCATGACTATGGCATGTGAGATTTTCAAGGAATTTGAGAAATTGAATTTCTCATTCAGTTAGTTACAGAAGGTTCTGAAAGTTTCTAATCACTTCTATATATGGTATGCAACTGATCCAGATCAATTTTTGGGCCAGCATTGGAGAGAATCGAGATAGAGCATTTGAAAATTTCATCATTGCATCAAGAATCGGTTTTAAGGATTAAGGAGAACTCAGTGCAAATTGATCATTGGAATAGCTTGGGAAGTGGTTCTTGAGTGATTCTGCAAAAGATTGGAGGGTGATTCAAGCAAAATCTTCATCTGTTCATCATTTCAAACTAGGTCTATAACTTTCTCCTTTTAGCTTAATTCATAGGGAGATGCATAGAAATTGTTATGTGGTTAGGTTAGGGGTGGTGCTTAGATGGATTTCAGTCCAAGAATTGAGCAATTCGTGACATTTTGAGTGTGATACCTTTTTCTGTTGAAGCTTGTAATTCTGAGTTCTTGAAGTTTTAATGGCGTTTGGATGGTTATTTTTGACCAGGGAGAAGTGTAGTTCACAATAGGATCATTAATTTTAGGTTTGAGGTGATTCAAGATTTGTGATTTTTCTGCAACTATGATCGGATTTGGAGTTAGAGGGAGAATCAAGAAAAATGGAGGTCGTATTCATGACCAGGGTGAAATTTCAGGTGGAATAGGGTATCTAGTTGGTTTGGTTGATGAGGTTTTGGGATGCCTTCGCCGGAGAAGACGGTGGCGCAGAGCTCAGGCGACCGTCTGAGTTTCTCCCTCCATTTTCAAATCATTTGGAGAAGATAATGCCATAACCCAAGGATCGTGTTTTGACTTTGACCAAAGTAGTAAACCCACAGCCAGGATTGAGTTTCAAAGTCTGAAGGGATTTGAAGTGATCAAAACGCCCCGTTTCATTTAATCAGAGTGGGTGGGCTTAGTGACTTCTTGCTTTCCACACCCCACCTTGGGCCGAATTGGGAATTATAACGTGAATGGATTGTTATTTGCCACGAGAGTTTCCCATTTTCCTTTCATTTTCCATTTATTTTATGTTAGTTGGTTTGGGCTTATGAAATGTTTGATAGGCGCACCCCCCTTTTGGCCCAGGTTTGGATTTTAACTGAATTTAATTGCTATTTGCAACGCGTTTTGTTATTTTTCATTGTTTTTCTTTTAATTTTACATTTTCATATAGTATAGAAATAAATCCATAATAAATAGAAAAATTAATCTTTTTAAGCTAGATTTTTTTCCCCTAACTCCTTAGAATGTGTAGAATTTAATAGGATTAAAATTTTTGTAATTCATGCATTTTATATTTTATTTGCATTTTTGTATTTTTAATTGCTTTTTATTTTGATATGTTTGGTATGCCATTTTGCTGATTTTGTTGTGAATGATTGGTGATGAGTTTTGAGTTGATTCTTTTTGGGCTAGATATCTTAGATATGCATGTCCCCATAGTAATTTTATCATATTTTTGTGAGATAATTTTAGGCTAGTTTGAACATTAAACTTTAGGTGTTGTAGAATTAGGGTTTTAGGATAGTACCTTTAGGTTTAGGGCATAGTTTTAGGTCCAAATGAATGGTTAACCCCCTGGTTTTCGTATGAGAGATTCTTAAGAGGTTTAGGAACCCTTAGTAATTTTTGTAGGATTTTACAATCCCTTTTGGTATTTTTAAGTAGAATTAGTTTTAGAACTAACTTCTAGGTGTTTCTGATGAACTTATTTGGATAGTTTAACTCAATAGTTTCCCTTGGATTAGGGTGGTGATGCTCTTGTGCTTGGATAATCATGAAGACCAATTGAAGATGCTTTGGAGAGCTTGAAGGAGCTTGGATGTGAAGGTTCTCATCTGGTGAAGTGCTTGTCAGGAGCTTAGGAAAACTAGGGTTTAGGAAGAGCATTAGACTAGTTTTGTTTCTTTCTTCAAAAATGGAGTATATTGTTCATCTCCATTCAATCGAATGACATAAAGTCCTTTTAAAGAAGTCACATCTCTCCTTAGGAGGGATGAATGGAATGCTTTATGAGTAGAACTTTGAGGATGCCTGTCTCTCATAATGTTGAGTTCCCAGTGACTTCCCTTGGTTGTCATTGAGCCTCTTAACATTTCACCTTGATCTTGTTGAATGATTCTCCCTTGGAGGTGCTTGTTGAAGCTTGGTAAAGAGAAGTTTTATGCTTGTTGAAGCTTGGTAAGGATGGAGTCAGTAGCTTGTTGAAGCTAGGGTTTTGTCTGCTTGTTGAAGTTGAAGTCAAGAGCTTGTTGAAGCTGGTTACTGGTTGGGGTTTGAGCTTGCTTAAGCTGGGAGCTTGTTGAAGCCTGGTGCTTGTTGGAGATTGAAAGTTTATTGAAGCTTGAAGATAGGAGTTATTCATGAAGATGAAGACTGTTGCTGTCAGAGCTGCTGTTTGCTGTAGGAGATTGGTGCTGCTGCTTGGGTTGCCTTTTCTGCTGTGGCTTTTGTTCTCTGTATTGTTTGTTGGCTTGTGTAGCTCGCCCCCTAGGTTTGAGGTGAATGTTGATTCACTTTGCCTGTTGTTTTCTCGGGTTCGAGGTTGAGTGGGACTCCCTTGCCTCGCTTGTATTGCTGCATTGCATGCATTTTACTGTATTTGCCTGCTTTCTTTTCTGTTTATCCCCTAGGATCTCTGATTTCCTCTGTGCAGGAGGGAATTATGACAGACATTAGGATTCTTATCCATGCATGACAACATTAGGTTAGTTTCCCTTTCAACCATAGTTTTAGGGTGTCTCTTTTCTCATCTCCAAACAATTCAAAAAACGCAGTAATAAGGATAACGCGTGTTGTACGTTATGAGCCTTAAGCTATTTGAGAACAGGTTGCTGGAGGGTCACTCTTCAGTGATCTAGCTGCTTAGTATGGTACCCTTAGGGTGACATGCAACGTAGTCACTCTCAGGTCACAAGTCTCTAGTACAGTACAAGTTGCAAACAGACTAAAAAACACTTCTTTCGTAAAAGATTCAAAACAAACATCAAAGTGTCATTTTTGTCCGCTTGGACTCTTAATCAAGAAAAACCCTTTTTGAAGGTAATAAAAAACAGTCAGACAATTTTGTTTCTTCCGTAGCCCGAACTACGTTTGCTCTGATCTTTCATGCCGTATGAAAGTACGTAGGCACGAGATGCGATATCTCGGCGAGCAACCTTCCCCTCCTTCCCCGTAGGTAGGCGAACTACGTTGAATATGATTTCTCGTTCCAGACCGGAATACGTAGGCATAAAGTGCAATACTTTGCCGAGTCATTTTAACCCAGACCTATAGAGTAGATAGAATAACATACCCTTAGATAGAAAAGAAGCGTGGATCCCGTCGAGTACGACGGACGTGAGGGGTGCTAATACCTTCCCCTTGCGTAACCGACTCCCGAATCTAGGATTTGGTTGCGATGACCATTCCTTTCCCTTCTTTGCGTTAGGTTTACTCTGAGCGTTTCCTTTCCCTTTTGTAGGATAAATAACGCACGGTGGCGAATCTTCTGTCATAGCCGGCGCCGATTTTTGCAGTAGCGATAGCTGGGGACTCCAACGGTTCCCTACGCGAGTCAATCCTAGCGCTTGTTTTCCCGTCTGGGGTTTTGTATGTATTTACCTTTCTGCCTTTACTTTCAGTATTATATCATTGTTGTTGTGTTGGGAAGAGGGTTAGATTGAGAGATAAGCCGAACCTGGGCTTGAGTTTGCACATAGACTTAGAAGTAGAGAGTAGTGGTTAGCCTGCTTGCTTAGCTCGCACCAGCTAGCCGCGAAATCTGCGCTCGGACGAGATTCTCTTTGATGCTTCTTGCCTGGCCCTTAGGGCTCGACAAGTTGTCTGACCCAAGGATTGTCGACTCTGGGGACCTATCATTTAGGATTCAACTAAGTGAGGCCACTTCAAGGGATGATGATACCACACCTTCTGGGTATCGTATCATCGCTCTTGAAAGTCTGTGACGTTGAACCCGCATAGGATGCCGTACCTCGTCTACGAGTTAAGTACATACCTGTGAGGGGTAGGTAGGTCTGTTTGCAGGAAACCTTTGACCTCAGAACACCTGGTTTATCTCTGTCAGTGAGATGTGGTTACAGGGTTCATTTGAGTGGTTGGTTTGGTTTGAGATGAAGATTTGATGGTTCTCAAACTTCAGTACAAAGCAGCACAGTTCTTCAGCATTGCACTTGATCTCCTGTTTGCATATGCATGTGCATTTTCATGTTTGCATTTCATTAACGTGTATTTATGTTGCAGGTGTGATCACTCCCCTCTGATTCTAGTGTAATTTCTAGCCAGACATGAAGTCCATGAAGAGGACAGTTGCTTACCGGTTGCATTCTCCAGATATCAGTGCTTTGCTGGGATTAGTTGCTCTAGCAGATGAGAGAGTGAGGGATGAGTTCAGAGTATCTTATGGGAGATTGCTTAGTTTGTTGTACAAGCCTTCAGCATTTGAGACGACTGGGGTGTATACTTTGATGCAGTTTTATGAACCTCAGCTGAGATGCTTCCTGTTCCCCGACTATATTCTGGCACCCACTTTAGAGGAGTATTCTGCTATGTTGGGAGTTCCTGTGTTAGACCAGATGCCCTTTATACATGTTGATGCTGAGCCTGAGTTGGCTACACTTGCTGAGATTGTCAGTTTAGATGCCCTTTATACATGTTGATGCTGAGCCTGAGTTGGCTACACTTGCTGAGATTGTCAGTTTAGACGCTTCTGAGTTTCCTGGAGGATTGGTCAAGCTAAACGGAGCCTATGGTTTTCACCTGTCTGTCCTGGTTGAGAAGGCTACAGAGTGCGCGAAGAGTGGATGTCGGGTTGCCTTCAGTGCCATTCTAGCTGTCTGCATCTATGGGACTGTCTTATTTCCTAATGTGCCAGATTTTGTTGACTCAGATGCCTTCTTGATTCTTGCCTCGAAGAATCCAGTTCCTACTTTCTTGGGCGATGTTTATCATTCTATTCATTATAAGAATGAGAAACGTCGTGGCAAGAATGTTTCATGCTGTCTTCCTCTTTTGTACAGGTGGTTCCAGGGACATCTTCCGAAGACAGGGCCTTTTGTTGATGCTGTTGATACTTTGGATTGGTCTTCCCGGTTGATGGGGCTGTCTGCTGAGAACATCATTTGGTTCGATCGAAACATGCTTGGCACTGATATTATATATAGTTGCAGTGGCTTTCCGAATGTCCCTTTGATTGGACGGAAAGGCTGTATCAACTATGACCCTTCTCTGCTGGTGAGACAGTTTGGTTATGCCTTGAGAGATACTCCTATTGAGGTTGAGATACAGGAATCTATGTATCTCATGGGCTCATTAGACGAGGCTGTTTTGATCAGGTTGAGACATGCATGGGCTAACATCCATAGGAGAGGGAAAGCTTTGCTTGGTAAGAGCAACAGCAAAGCTTATGATCCTTATTTGGCTTAGATCCATGAGAGAGCTAGGATTTCCCTGATGCCATATCCTGCTGTGGAATCTATGTATCTTCCAGTGATTGAGGCACCTACTTCGGTAGAGATTGAGAAGTATAACAAACTGTTGGCTAAAAATGAAGAATTGAAGAAAGCCAATGATGAGTTAGAGAAAGAGATCTTCCAGTTGCGTCATGAGAAGAATGAAGCTACCTTCACTGTGAAGGAACAGATTGAGTTGATTAATAGGTTGGGTTCAGATTTGACTGAAGAGACCGACAAGAGGGAAAAGGTGAGAGTAGCCTTGAACGGTGTTAGCAAGGTGCTTGCCTCCAAGAAGGAACTCTTGAACGAAGCTTATTCCCGACTCGGCAAGTGGGAAACATTATGGAATACCACGCTTACCAAGCGGAAGTAGCGGGAAGATGAGCTGAAGTTGCAGATTGCCACGCTAGAGGCGCAGATTAGAGCCCAGGATGCAAAGATTGCTGAAGAGACATCACTTAGGAGCGCTGTTGAGCTTAGAGTAGGTGACCTTGGCGAGAAGCTGAGAGGTTGTGAATTGAAGGCCGTCTCCAAGAGATGCAGACTCGACGAGTGTTTTGGCGAAGGAACCTCCAAGGACGACGCCAAAAAGCTGAGATCCACTGCTGAGCGACATGCATTACTGATACAAAAGCTAATCTCCAGACTAGGTCATTCGGAGACGTTGAGGATATTGGAAGATGTCAGAGCGCGCCATTTGGCCTGAGTTATCTTTGCCTTGCTTTTGTTATCTGTACTTGTATTTTGACCATCGCCAGGCTTGTTGGCCGAGGTCTCTTCAGTTGTATTCAGTTGTACTCTGCCTCTTGGCATTAGTTTATGTATGAGGGTTTTTTGATTCCTTGCTTGCTTGATGGGGACTCCATTGTCGTGATGGCCTTCTCTCTAAAACTAGAATCGGGGGGGGGGGGGGGGAATATAACCTGTAGCATATTTATACATTTGCATCTGCATCCTCATATTGCATGACCGGTATTTTTTGAATCTGTATCTTATTTCCTGCATCTCACAGGTTTTTCAGGATTGACGAACAAAGAATCCACTGCTATTCAACCAGAAACAACTGCAAGAAGATAATGGATCAAGTTCAGGTCGAGATGCAGGAAATTCGTGAGAAGCTGACTCTTTTCATACAAGCTATGGAGAGCATGGCCAAGGGCCAGGAGAACCTCCAGACCTTGGTGCAGCCGCTGCTGACGCGGGCGAACGGAAACGGCAACACTGACCACATTTCTGTTGAAACTCCTCGCCGGGAGGATGAGATACCGGCAGTTGTTACTCCACCTGTTGTGACTGTCAACGGAAACACTGGTACTGGTGCAGGTGTTGGCGCTGGTAATGGCAACACTGGAAATGGTGGTGATGGGCATGTTGTTAACAACAAAGGCAACACTGTGGATGCCGATCAAGGATTCGTTAACAATGTTGGCTTTGGAAACAATGGGTATGGCAATGTCAATCAGGACGGGAACTTCGGGTTCAACAATCAAGGCTTTGGTAATGATGGTTACGACAACAATCAGGGGTATGGCTACGGTAATGGTGGATTCGGTAATGTGAACGACGCTGGAGCACTTCCTTTCAACAACGGTCTTGGACCTGCTGGGGTCAATCTAGGGTTCGGCAACGGAGGACAGGGTCCGGTGTTCAATCAGCAAGGATTTGGCGGTAACCTGGGTTACGATGGGTATGGCAATGACTGGAAGGTGGATCACCAGGACGACGCTTTTTCGGGAAGAGGCATGGGACCTGAGGGCCCCATTGACCCTGTTTAGAGGATCAGAATGCTAGAAGAGCAGATGAAAGGTGTGGTTGATCAGAACTCCGCTGGGTTAGATATGACTACCATGGGGTTGGTACCAGGGCTGAGGGTGCCATTGAAATTCAAGGCACGAACATTCGACAAATACAAAGGGGATACCTGCCCAAAGGTCCATGTACGTTCTTATTATAGAAGGATGTTTGCATATTCCAATGATGAAAGGATGCTCATGCATTTCTTTCAAGACAGCTTATCGGGACCATCATTGGAATGGTACATGGGACTGGAGCCCACCCAGATTAGGAGCTGGAAGCAGTTGGCTGATGCTTTTGTTATGCATTACAAATATAACAGTGATTTGGCGCCAAACAGAGTTCAGCTGCAGAGTCTGTCGCAGAAAAGTGGTGAAAGTTTCAAAGAGTACGCGCAGCGGTGGCGCGATATGGCAGCTCGGGTGCACCCTCCTTTGGTTGAAAGGGAGATGAATGCCATGTTTGTGGGGACATTTATAGGAATGTACTATGACAAGTTACTCAATGTTTCGATGGGTAGCTTCTCCGATATGATCCTTATGGGAGAGAGGATCGAAAATGGAATTAAAATTGGGAAGATTCAGGCAGGTGAATCTACTTCAGCTGGGAGTGCGAGAAAAGCGTTCGGCGGAAGACGGCAAGGTTATACAAGCGCTGTATTTGGTGGCAGAGGCCAGGGAAGAGGTAGAAATCAGTATAGTCAACCTCAACAAATAGCCAGTGTTACTATTCCAATTCCTCAACAACAGCAGCAGCAGCAACCACAGCAGCAGCAAAGGCAGAATCAGGGTCAGAGAAGGTTTCAGAATGCAAAGCCGGAGAGGGTATTTGATAAGCCTCCGTCGACATATGCAAAGCTTCTTCAGACACTGCTGGGGTTGAATATGGTTGAGAAAAGAACTTTGGAACCGCCTACAGGACCGATACTTCCTTATGGGTACGACGCTAGTAAGCACTGCGAATTCCATTCCGGAGCGCCCGGACATGATGTAGAATCTTGTCATGCTTTCAAGCATAAAGTTCAGGACTTGTTGGACAGTAAAGCCATCAATTTTGGTCAAACTGGGCCTAATATTGTACAACAACCTATGCCTAATCATGGGGCAAATGCTATCTTGACAGAAGAAAATTTGAACTTGGTGATGAATGTTCACGAACTGAAGACACCATTGAGTGAGGTGAAAAGCAGGTTGCTCAGAGGGGGAGTATTCCCTGGTTGCGATGAATACTGTTTAGAGTGTTGGACCGAGCCTGAGGGTTGTACTGATTTGAAGCGAGGCATTCAGGCCATGATCGACGAAGGGACCTTGCAATTTGATCGAACTGCGGTTGAGAAGCCTGTGGAGGCATTATGTGATAAGCAGAATGATATTGCGATGGTGACGATCCCGAGGAAGACTATAACGATAACGGCGCCCGCCCGGCGGCCAACTATTATGATTATCAAAGCAGGGCCTGTTCCCTTTGAGAGTACGAAAGCTATCCCATGGACATACGGTTTAGAAGCATATTGCAACGGTGAAAAGATTGTGGTGAATAGCCAGGCAGCTGGGGCTGTTGATAATGCCGTTGGAACGGGGGGCATGACCCGTAGCGGAAGGATCTTTACTTCACCTGAAATAGAAGCAGAGAGATTGGCCAAAGGTAAAGCCAAAGTAAATGAAAGCGGGCCTACTCAGTTGAAAGAAAAGGATACGTCGCTCAAGGACGTAGAGGAGTTCATGAACTGATTCGCAAAAGCGACTACAAAATTGTTGAACACCTACAGCAGACGCCGTTGAAGATTTCTATCTTGTCGTTGTTGTTATGTTCTGAGGCCCACCGGAACGCCTTGCTGAAGATATTGGATACGTCATTCGTACCCCAAGAAGTTTCTGTAAATTAGTTAGAGGGGGTAATGGCACATGTCAATGCTGGACATAGCCTGGGTTTCACAGATTTCGATCTAACACCCAGGGGTCGAGAGCACAACATGGCCTTGCATATATCAGCGAAATGCCGGGGCACCATACTGTCGCGTGTATTGGTGGATATTGGATCATCGTTGAACGTATTGCCAAAGAAAGCCATGATGAAATTGGACATACGGGGAATTATTTGCACGCCCAGTGATTTGGTTGTGAGGGTGTTTGACGGGACGAAAAGATCGGTGTTTGGGTCAATAACATTACCGCTTCAGGTGGGGCCGGAAATTTTTGATACCGAATTCTACATCATGGATATCCATCCAGCTTATAGTTGTCTTCTTGGGCGCCCATGGATCCATGCTGCAGGGGCCGTAACGTCCACATTGCATCAGAAGTTGAAGTATATGGTGGTTGATAGTGTTGTTACCGTTTGCGGGGAGGAGGATATTTTGGTCAGTCACCTGTCATCATTCAGATATGCGGAGGTCGACGGGGAAATACACGAGACACCTTGTCAAGCCTTCGAAGGGTTGCGAATTAAAGACAAAGCTCAGGGATCTAGCAAAATATCAGATGTGGTAGTGTCATCCTACAAGGAAGCTCAGGCTTTAGTGCAGACTGGTGAGACTAAAGGATGGGGGCAGGTTCTGGAGATTCCTGTGAAGAATGACAAGTTTGGGCTAGGGTATCGACCGACGTCGTCAGCATCATCTTTAGGAGCGCCCAAGTTCAAGGGACTGGTCATGATTATGCCAAGTGGAGTGTGCTTTGAGACTATCAACGCTATTTCCGATGCTGAGGACGGGGATAGCAACTGCGATATGGACGCGTGGATCAAGCCAAGCGTGCCCGGACAAAGGCTCTGCAACTGGTCCATCCGGGAAACTGTCCCAGTGACTTTTAAACAGTAATGATTTGTTTTATCAATTGTTGAATAATCCTATGTCCTACCCGGGGCATAGTGACGTTACATTAGGGCTACTTGATTATGTGTATTGCACTGTTTTAATCATGAAATAAAGGCATTTTTCATATTCAAATATTGTGATCCCTGTCTTTCTTGTTTTTTACTTTAACAATAAATGGCAACGTGGTTATTTACTTTGTTTGCGTGTTGAAGCGTTTAACCATTTCCTTTGCAGGACTAGTATTTCATATGACATCTCCTACGAACCGCCTATGACTCATTTCGACTTCGAGCACCCGGTATTCCAAGCAAAGGAAGAGATTGTTGAGGATAGTGACTTGCTAGAGTAACTGACTCGTTTGTTGAAACAGGAAGAGAGAATCATTCTACCTCATCAGGAGGAAATTGAGATTATCAACTTGGGGTCGGAAGAAGTTGTGAGAAATATCCGTATAGGGGCTGCGCTGCAGAGCGACATCAAGCAAAGGCTGATTGAGATACTGCGAGAGTATAGTGATATATATTCTTGGTCGTACGAGGATATGCCTGGGTTGGATACGGACATGGTTGTGCACTGTTTACCGTTGCGAGAGGAATGTCCGCCTGTTAAGCAGAAACTCAGAAGAACCAGACCAGACATGGCTGTGAAAATCAAAGAGGAAGTGCAAAAACAGTGGGATGCTGGTTTCCTAGTCGTTACAACTTATCCGTCGTGGGTCGCTAATATAGTACTAGTGCCGAAGAAAGACGGTAAAGTGCGAATGTGTGTAGACTACCGCGATTTGAATAGGGCGAGCCCGAAAGACGACTTTCCACTTCCTCACATTGATGTGCTGGTTGATAACACTGCTCAGTTCTCCGTATTCTCCTTCATGGACGGCTTCTTAGGCTATAATCAGATCAAAATGGCACCAGAAGACATGGAGAAGACTACCTTCATTACTCCTTGGGGAACATTTTGCTACAAAGTGATGCCCTTCGGACTGAAGAACGCTGGGGCAACATATCAACGTGCTATGACGACTCTCTTTCATGACATGATGCACAAAGAGATCGAGGTTTATGTTGATGATATGATTGCCAAATCCCAGACAGAGGAGGAGCATTTGGTTAATCTGCTGAAACTGTTCAAAAGACTGAGGAAGTTCAGGTTGAGACTGAACCCTAATAAGTGCACCTTCGGGGTGAGATCGGGTAAACTGCTGGGGTTTATTGTCAGCGAAAAGGGAATAGAGGTTGATCCTGCAAAAATAAAAGCAATACAAGAAATGCCGACGCCTAAAACAGAAAAAGAGGTGCGTGGGTTTTTAGGGTGGTTGAACTACATTGCTCGGTTCATATCTCACCTAACTGCGACATGCAAGTCGTTATTCAAGCTGTTGAAAAAGGATCAGGTGTTGACCTGGAATGAAAATTGTCAAAAGGCATTCGACAAGATAAAAGAATACTTGCAGGAACCTCCTGTCTTGATACCCCCAGTGGCCGGGAGACCTTTGATCATGTATTTGACGGTTCTTGAGGAAAGTATGGGTTGTGTTCTCGGTCAACACGACGAGACCGGACGTAAAGAGCATGCGATCTACTATTTGAGTAAGAAATTTACCGACTGTGAGTCCAGATACTCAATGCTCGAGAAGACGTGTTGCGCGCTAGCCTGTGAGTCCAGATACTCAATGCTCGAGAAGACGTGCTGAATCATACAACCATGCTAATTTCAAAGATGGATCCAATCAAATACGTGTTTGAGAAGCAAGCACTCTCTGGAAGAATTGCCCGATGGCAGATGGTGTTAACAGAATACAATATCCAATATGTCTCGCAAAAGGCTATTAAAGGTAGCGTTCTGTCAGAATACCTTGCGGAGCAGCCTGTTGAGGACTACCAATCGATGAGGTTTGATTTTCCTGACGAGGATATCATGTACCTGAAGATGAAAGATTGTGAAGAACCGTTGTCGGACGAAGGACCAGAGTTGGGTTCCAAATGGCAGTTGATATTTGACGGAGCTGTAAATTCCTATGGTAGCGGAATAGGGGCAATTATCACCACTCCTCAGGGGTCGCACATCCCCTTTACTGCCCGACTGACTTTTCCCGTTACCAATAATGAGGCTGAATATGAGGCTTGCATCATGGGTCTGGAAGAAGCCATTAATTTGCGAATCAAGAACCTGGATGTATACGGAGACTCAGCTCTAGTGGTGAATCAGATTAAAGGAGAATGGGAGACACGTCAACCCAATTTGATACCCTATATGAATTATGCAGGGAGATTGTTGCCTTTCTTTGACAAGGTGGAATTGCATCACGTGCCACGAGCAGAAAATCAAATGGCTGACGCCCTAGCGACTTTGTCTTCAATGTATAAAGTTAACTTCTGGAACGAGGCTCCCCGGATTGTTATCTCTCGGCTCGATAGGCCTGCATTCATATTTTCCATTGACGAGGCTCCCGATGGTAAACCCTGGTACTTTGACATCCAGAACTTCCTGAAGAACAAGGAGTATCCGGCTAGGGCATCCAGTTGAGATCAGAAGACTCTCAGGAGATTGGCTGGCAATTTCTATCTGAATCCTGACGGTGTCCTGTATAAAAGAAACCACAACTTGGTGTTGCTACGCTGTGTAGATGAGAAAGAGGAGAAGCTGCTCATGAAAGAGATACATGAGGGTACATTTGGTACACATGTCGGCGGGCATGCTATGACAAGAAAACTGTTGCGGGCAGGTTATTATTGGCTAACTATGGAAACAGACTGTTTCAAGTTTGCAAAGAGGTGTCATAAATGCCAGATTTATGCGGACAAGATCCATGTGCCTCCAAGTCCTCTGAATGTGATGTCATCACCGTGGCCTTTCTCGATGTGGGGAATTGATATGATTGGCAAGATTGAGCCCACGACATCAAACGGACACCGGTTCATTTTGGTGGCAATCGATTACTTCACCAAATGGGTGGAAGCAGCATCATATGCCAACGTGACCAAACAAGTGGTAGCCAGATTTATCAAACGGGATATTATATGCAGATATGGAATCCCTGAGCGGATTATCACCGACAACGGTTCAAATTTGAATAATAAAATGATGAAAGAGCTGTGTCAGAATTTTAAGATTGAGCATCACAACTCTTCTCCTTACCGGCCCAAGATGAATGGAGCTGTCGAAGCGGCCAATAAGAACATAAAGAAGATTGTTCAGAAGATGGTTGTGACGTATAAGGACTGGCACGGGATGCTACCTTTCGCTTTTCACGGTTATCATACGATGGTACGCACATAAATCGGGGTAACCCCTTTCTCATTGGTATACGGGATGGAGGCAGTGTTACCGTTGGAGGTCGAGATTCCGTCCCTGAGGGTTTTACGTGATGTCCAACTTGACGAGGAAGAATGGGTTAAAGATAGACTGAATCAGCTCAGTTTAATGGATGAGAAGAGACTGGCTTCTTTAGCCTACGGTCGGTTATATCAGAGCCTAATGAAGAAAGCTTACGACAAGAGGGTATGCCCTCGAAGCTTTCAGACGGGTGATCTTGTTTTTAAAAAGATTCTCCCACCACAAACAGATCACAGGGGCAAGTGGACCCCCAATTACGAAGGTCCCTACGTTGTCAGAAAAGTCTTCTCTGGAGGAGCCTTGTTACTATCCACCATGGATGGTGAAGACTTTACGTCTCCTGTGAATTCGGACGCAGTTAAAAAATACTTTGCTTGAAAGTGACCCGCTGGACAGTAAAAAGAGAGTCCATGCAAAAATGGGGCATCCCGGCGAACCATAAAAAATGAATAAAAGGTTCGGGCAAAAGTTAGGGATAAAATTGAAAAGATGTACACCCGCGAAGTCGAAAACCTGAAAAGGGCGACTTCGGCAAAAAGGGTATCCCGGTGAATTGAAAACCCGCAAAGGGCGGTTCACGCAAAAGTTAGGGATTGAAAAAGCAAATGACTGCGGTCTGGATTTTTTACGTCATTGCTTAGTGGTTTGGGAGTACCTGGGGGCCGTCTATCCAAAAACAATCTCTTCCGAAGATCGAATACCGGGAAAGCGCAGAGTCAGGCGAGTCATAGGAGGATCAACTCATGGTGTTTGTCTGTACCATGTTGCTGACATGTATACGAATATTGTTTTGTATTTTATTTATGCTTCTTGTGCATATATTTATGTATGTTTGTGCGTAACTTCCTCTCATCCAGTGTACAAAACTTTGCCTATTCAGAGGCCCATTATCAATAAAAAATGTTATTCAGTACTTGATGCTTGTTCTTTAATGTTTTGTCTGTGAAAGACACCGATGTTTTAGATAAACTTGCACTTACATAATCTTGCTGGCCCTTGCCAATAATTGCTAAAACTTCGAATTGACTGAAGTAAGGTCACAGATGCTAACCCGGATAGATTCTGTTGTATAGGCCTGTTTTGTCTCATTTGTGTTTTGCAGGATTCTTACCTTTGGAGCAAATGGTCAGGAATCGTATTCCCCAGCCAAGGTCGCTTGGCGTAAGACCTGATTCCAGTTGATGTCATTCCTCAGCTAGTCGCAGCTTATCCCCCGAGATTTGAAATGACATTTATCCCTTCCCGAAGGAGGGAGTTATTTTCCCCAGGAGAGTGTCCTCATGGAAAGCCATTCATAGGATTAATCCCAGCAAGTCAAAGTCAACGTCACCTGCAGAAGTTGCACCCCTCGGCGAAGCGAAGATGTGCACATTCAATCTCCAGCATGGGAGATTCCTGCAATAGTTAAACAAGTTGTTGGTTCAGAAGGTTTATATCCGCGAAGGAGGGTTTTCTTGCTCCCCGCAGGTCGTCATGCCATTGACAGGATGTTGATCCTCAACAGAGTCCGTAACTCTAAATGTGTAAACTGTGCCCAAACAGTATATTTTGCCCAGAAGTGTCACTTCTTCCCCAGCTAAGTTGTTCACCAGCAAGGTGTTAGTCCCTTCCTCCCAGTGGAAATTGATGTTTAATCTCTCCCCGACAGAGTTGGTTGTATCTCTGGCAGAATATTTTGTGATAGTTGTTCTTCCCAGCGGAGTTGGCGTTACCCTCAGCATTCATGTTGTTGAGACATCATTATCAGAGTGGCCCCGGCAGCTTGAGCCTGCATTTGCATTTGCATATATCGTCATATTTGCATACGCATTTTTGAAACATGAATCAGGTTGGTTAACCTTTTGCATTCAGGTGTGTTTTCTCCGCAGGAGTATGGAGTTCTAGCTCAGATCTATTACCAGACATTCGAGGTCTCGCCGTGAGACATGTGATGATATGGTTCATCTTACTATTTTCCCCACAGAGTTACTTGGTTAAGTTTCTCTTTGTCCCCGAGCAGAGTTGTTTGCTTAGATTCCTCTTTTTCCCCCGTCAGAGTTGCTTGTTGAAGTTTCTCTTATCCGGCCTGTTGCGGTGGAAATAGGATCACAAACTATTAATTAGTTTGAATCACAATTCAATTCACAACCGCTCTTTGATTTATCCGAAGGAAAAGGTCAAAAGAGGGAAAACCTATTTTGCATCGTAAACACAATGCGGGGAAAGATCTAGGGTTCGGGGGTTGGTTAAATTTAGGGAAGGTGTTAGCACCCTAAACTTCTGTAGTACTCTACAGGAACCTTTTGTTCAAATGCTTACTATTTGCTTTATTTATTTGCTTAAGGTATATGTACAAGGATTAAAAGTGAGAAAGGAGACCTAAGGGGTTAATTCTAAGTTTACTCGGTAAGACATCGCATCTTGTGCCTACGTATCCTTACGGGAGTGGAATCAGAGTAATCGTAGTTCCCCTCAAAAGGGAGGTTAGAGACTTCTTGACTGTGGTCAAGGTCTCAAGGGGAATAAACATGTCTTAAGGGCACGCTTACGCGGAGTGTAGAAACTCCAAATCTCTATGTTGAATTGTTAAGTTGTAATTAGGGTTAAATTAGGGATTCCACGACGGGAAACCCTAAAATGAGCGAGGCGGCTCTTTGACCTAATGCTAGGGGTAATTTTGTAATTTTGCCTGCGGCGAGGCACTTAAGAAAATTAGGGTTTGTAAAGGTGTAAGGGTTGTAAGGGTTTGAAGTTGAGGACTATTGGCGCGGCGACCAAAAGCTAGACCTATCCTTCGGCTGTGTGTAGTGACAGATTAATAACGATGAAAGTGTGAGAAATTTTAAATCATACATCAGCAGAATTTTAAATGCGGAAACGTAAGCGCGATTGTTAGGTTCGCGAGGTTACAGAGGAGGAACAGTTACAATAATATGATACAATTCAATTTTAAGAACGAAAATATAAAGAAACAACATGGTAAGCTGCACAGTGAACGAACTAGGTTAGTAAACAAAATTATGAAAACAGAAGCATGAAGCTAAGAGACATTTTTTTTGTGGATTTTTATTTTATGAGAGCATTTAAAATGTGAATCTAAGCTTAAAATTTTTTAACTTGATAATAAACAAATAAATAAATAAAAAGGAAGATTTTTAAAAAAAGTATTTTTCTCTTGGTTTTAAAAAAAGGCTTAGTTCTAGTTTTTAAAAAAAAAATTGATTCTAAATATTAAAAAAATTGTGTTAATTTTAATATTTTGAAAATGTTTTTAAATTATTATTTTTACATAAAAACCTAAATATTAGTTTTTTTTTAAAAAAGTTTAATAATTTAATTAATTAATTATATATAAACAAAAAAAACTAAAAAATAGTTAAAAATAAAAGGGGTTGGGCCGGTCATCACATCCGGACCCAACCCAGTTGTTGTGAATACACCAAAACTTCATTTTAGGGTTTCAGAACCCTCGTCTTCGCGGCGCCGTTTCTCCTGTGTTTCTCTCATCTCTCTCGCGGCCATGTTTCTCTCCTTGTTTGATCACGACCGAAACTTCTTCTTCCTACATGAACAAAACAACAAAAATGCATGAATCAATAATCTCCCTACCCAGATTCCGACGATGATTTTTGACGGTGATCTTGACGGCGATGATGATGTTATAATCTGAGCCTCGAAGGGGGTTTGCCCGTTGTTGTTCGAAACGGCGCCGGTGAACCTTCTTTTCTCGGGTTTCTTTTGATCTCTCTCTCTCGCGATCGTTAGGGTTTGCTCGCGATTTCTGATCGCCGTCCTTTTTCTAGGGTTTGTATGAGGTGATACCTTTCCCCTTTTATAGTCTCTGACTTGACTCTCTTTTGGGCCTTTTGGATGTTGTTGGATTTACGTTACTCTTGGCTGAGATTTGATTTCGTATGATTTTTGATATGGTTTGAACACTCTTGATCAAATTTCTGATACCCTGATTGGATTATTCTGATACTGATATATCTTGTTTCCTCTTTAAAGATTTGATTGGGATTTTGGTGAGATTAGACTTCGTTTTTTTTCTGATATGTTTGATCTCATCTGATCTGAACTTTCCTTTTTCAGGATTCCCTATTCTCGGATATGGATTTGCCCGGATTTTCATTTGATTTTGATAACTGAACGGCTTTGTCTTGATTTGTGGATATCCAGTTTCTTCGTTTCCTTGATTGGATCGAATTGGGTTTCTCTGATATGCTTTGGATCTTATTTTTCAGATGTGGAATGGGTTGCCTTTGGGGAACTTGGATACCTATTTCTGATACGATTTGGTTCCTTTCTGATGAGATTTTGTTTTGATCTGTTTTGGGACCAAACCTGATTGGATATTGCGATCTGTTTTCATTCAACTTGATTACTAACACCTACTTTTCTTCTTCTTCTTTCAGGATGGATGCTTTGCATTGGTCTTTGCCGCCGAGAAGGGTACGCGGTAATGATGACACTTGGTCTGAACCGTCGGAACAGGATACTACCATCCTGGCTTTTGATTATGCTGTTGCTTCTGATTTGTCTGATAACTGGACATTGCTGATTTCGACTTGCTTTTATCTGGATTCACGTTGGTTTTTTGATGCAGGCCTTTTATTATGGCTTTGATGTTCATGACAGCTTTGTTTGAGCCTGATGAGGTAACCTCTTCGATGAGGCCGCGGTTGCCTTCGAGACTGGTTGGTTTCGATGCTTGGTTGGGTTCAGAACACGAGTTCCGGGCTGCTATCAATTATTGGCTTTCAGATTGATTGTGAGGCCATGATGTGCGATAACTGATGCAGTTTACCCTCGTAGCTTTGAACTGATTTTCGTGACCTGTTTGTTGGGCAATGATGCTCTGACTGAGCCCTTGTCCTTTTCGTGCGCCTTGCTTGACTGGAATGATCTGCGCTATGATTTGTGCTGCAACTCGGTGTAGTTATTCACATTTTTGTGACTTGCCATTTGAACTGATAATTCTGAACTTTTGGTACATTGTTTGATGCCCTTCAAATGCAGTTTGGTTTGTATTTTTCTTGTTCTGTTTGGACTTGGTTTTCATTCTGAACTTTTGTGGCAGATTTGTTTCTTTGTGCCTCTTCACACTTGTACTGGCGCGGGCTTTCCTTTTGCCTAGTTGCTGTTTTGTTTATGCAGCTTGTTTTGCTTTGAGTTCTGTTGTACTGATGCTGTTTGTGGAATTTCAGGTGTTGGAATTTTTCGAAACCAAAACGACTCAGACCTGCCGGCATCCGGGTCTGAGTCCAAATTTGCCTATGTTGCCTTACTCTCGTATCAGTTTGGAAATCCAATTGCGGCAAAAGCGAATCAGTCCCGCTTCTTTTATCACTTCTATCTCTCGGATGTCCCGTAATGATAAGAACAGGTGTTATCTGATCTGACGCCAACGGCGCGGATCGGTAACGGGGGGTAGGACGCAGCTTCGGTTGTGCCACTCCCGGCACTCGATGATGACGATGTTCTGAGAGTGTCAAAAATAATTTCTAACATTTTTTCTATTCTGTTTGTTCTGTTTCGTTTCTCTTTGTGCAGGTTATTCGGATACGACCATAGAATACGGTCCAATGGATGAATCTCATGAAGACTCCAATGAATCTTTAGGACTTAGGATTTTAGGATAGATGTACCATTTGTATTTTAATTTTACAGCAACTCCGAATGTAAAGTGATTCAACTCCTATTATACCATGACATTCTTTATGAAATAAAAATTCCCAAAAGTTTCCATGATCATTCAACTTTGAAATTGTTTATGTTTACTTCTAGTTATAAATTGCAAACATTTGTGAATAAATCCACAAATATTTAAATTCATTATTCTAGTCATAAATCATAACTATTCGCGAATGATATTCTTGTTCATGCGCGTGTCTCATTTGTAGTCATAATCTCATCAATTGATTAAATTCCATTGCCTTCCAACTTAAATGCTAACCAACAATTTTATAACCAAAACACGGGTGCACGCCGTAATCACCACAGATTCAATATCAATGATAACCTTGCCCGTAATTGAATTCCACTGACCAAATATTGTGAGCAACAATCCAATAATACCCCATTAAAACTATGCCTTATTAACAGCATCGGGAGTACTCTGGAAATAAACCACGAGTGATAAACTAGATCTTAAATCCAGCTGTGCCCGACAAATTTCGATACCGAACACATGGAATTGGCGCCTTGATATAATCAAACCCGGTGATAAATAAATGCCTCAGAAATAGTGTCTCGAATGCCTCAAAACTTAGTAACAGCCCGTCTTCAAGGAATTAGCAGAATCCACGTAAAATGACCAAAATACCCCTGGAACCAATCCTGCAAAACAAACACCTCCATAACTTGTTAGTGGTTAGCAAATGCACAGATGAGATGATATGCGAAATGACTGACTAAATATAAGGGTAAAATTTGGGGTATTACAGTTGCCCCTATTTAAATAGCTACACCGGACGATTTGAGTGACAGAGACTCGAGGAATCATGGTGGAGAGATTTAAATATAGATAATCGAAAATTTTGCCCTTATATGCGACGATATGCAATGCTATGGACAAAGCAGAACAACTTAATGCAGATGATGCCATGAATACGATATGATGCGCATGCTGAAATGATGAATATGACGACACAGGGACGGACGCTACGAGAAGAAAAACACTGGGGAAAACGACGCGCTGGGACACAGTACAACGCTGGGGGAATTCTAAAATGATGGTCAATTGGTGCGAACCGACCAATTGTCATTTTAGAACGGGAACGGGATTCTCAAATGGAGATGGTACCTACGAGACGGCCTCCACTGGGGAATCTAAAAATAAAACTGGATCACGTACGATTGCAAGATCGATTACAGAATGTTGGAGCATTGAGCAAAGAATAACATCCAAGCTTCTGTAAACTATCCCTCGTGACAAGATCAAACGGACTGTTCGGGAATCCGTAGCAAATATACAGGGTAAAAACCGGCTGTATGCCAAAATAAATGGACTTTAATGGGATAAGATCCTTAGATGGAGATGGCACCTATGCGGTGACCTCCACTAGGGAATGTCTACTAATAAAACTGGATCTACACGGTTGCAAGATCGATTACAGAACGCTGGAGCATTGAGCAAAGAATAACATCCAAGCTCCTGTAAACTATCCTTCGTGATGGGATCGAATGGACTTTTCGGAAATCCGTATCAAATATACTGTATAAAATAAATGGACTTGGATAGAAATGCCCTGATAAGCTTCTCGAGGGAGAAATGTTACTTATCGTTGGAGGGGACTTACATGCCAAAAACGGATAAGAACTCAAATAAAGAGGCTGCTGCTTATCTGATATATAAATCTTCTCATATTTAAGGTCGGCGCCTGGAATACGATTCTGATTCTTCTTTTACTAAGGATAAGTGAACTTCCTCACACTTCAAGATCGTGCTCTCCTGAATATAAAAAGGGTAAATGAAATTCTTCATACTTCAAGATCGTGCTCTCCTGAATATGATTCGGCTCCTTTTTTTTTTAAAGGGTAAATGAAATTCTTCATACTTCAAGATCGTGCTCTCCTGAATATGAAAAGGGTAAACTGAACTTCCTCATACTTCAAGATCGTGCTCTCCTGAATATGATTCCGCTCCTTCTTTTACTAAAGGGTAAATGAACTTCTTCATGCTTCAAGATCGTGCTCTCCTGAATATGATTCCGCTTAAACCTCCCCGTATTTCAAGATCGTGCTCTCCTGAATACGATTTGGTTTCTTCTTTTACTAAAGGGTAAATGAACTTCTTCATAATTCAAGATCGTGCTCTCCTGAATATGATTCCGCTCCTTCTTTTACTAAAGGGTAAATGAACTTCTTCATACTTCAAGATCGTGCTCTCCTGAATATGATTCCGCTCCTTCTTTTACTAAAGTGTAAATGAACTTCTTCATAATTCAAGATCGTGCTCTCCTGAATATGATTCTGCTCCTTCTTTTACTAAAGGATAAACTGAACTTCCTCATACTTCAAGATCGTGCTCTCCTGAATATGATTCCGCTCAAACCTCCCCGTACTTCAAGATCGTGCTCTCCTGAATACGATTTGGTCCAAACCTCCCTATACTTCAAGATGACAGGGAAAATGGAAGCCCAACTGCTCCATGGAGATGGCCATTTGCTGCGAGTCATAACGAAGATAGGATCGGCTTCTTAGATGAGAAATGTCGTATATTGATGTTGTAAGATGTAGGATTGTAATAATAAATTATCCAGGCGTGAACTGGCGTGTATCTGCCAAGGTATGGTGAAAACTTTTAGATGGTGCAAATAAATGCACGTCCGGTTGGGCTTGACGACCGACAAGACTGAGATTCAATCTAGGATTGAGCTAGGAAGAAAACTGGGAATCAAGACTTCATCGAGGGAATGAACTCGAAGGGTTAATATCTTATCCTGGCGAGGAAAGATAGCTGAAGTAACCGTCATCCACGAGGATCGAGCTCTGTGGGGAAACTGGAAACACATATGTATTTTATGCTTAGGGCTGACAATCTACTTGGAGAGAGCGGACGAACCCAGTTACTCGGCGGTAACAACCAAATGATGGTGAAACACAATGAACCTGTGAATGCTAATGCATATGTTAATGTGAATGTATGTTAATGTCTATGTATGTAGTTAAATATGCAAGATGTTATGAAATGAGTATGCCATGAGTATGTAATGAGTATGAATATGTAATGAAATAGGCATGTGATGCTTATGCCCCTGCGTAGGCTGACGAAACAGACTAGGGACGAGAGATGAAATAAACATCTCGACGGAGATACCCTGCGTTCTCTGCAACCAATACGTCAATCATGGGAAGGAATGGTAGGACCAAATCTGGTTTCACAATTCTGAATTCTCTGGGGAGAAAGTAAATTGCTTGGGTGCACAGTATCACGTCTTCTCATGGGGAGAGGAAACCTGAGGGACACTTTCGAGTTACCCAAGAAAAGGTTGCCAGCTTATAGTCTCTCTGGGGACTGTGATGAGGCAATAGTTTAGGCCTGTTGCAACACTGAGATTTACTGGGGAATGAAGGCCGCTGTGATGTAAAATCCCTCGGGTGCACGAAGAAAAGTTGTGAAGCCACATAGTTTTGATCTTGAAGGACCTTATAGTAGTCGCCATTTGTTTCCTTTAAAAACATGGTGCCCCAGGATACTTGCGTTGCGAGGTAGGGTCATCTCAAGAGGATTTTATAGAGAACACCGAGTCCGGTTGCCCCATTGTTCTCAAACTCTTTGAGAGATGCGTCAGGTCTCGACGTAACTGGCACAAATTATTCGTGTTACGACGAAATCTTTGAGAAATAGCTCTTAAGAACGTCAGCCTCGCGTTGGTAAGCGAACTGGGAAACTGCCTGCCCCTGTTTAGCAGGATCTTCAAGTTCTAAGGGTTATGTCTATATGTAAATCTCTAAGATATCAAGCAAAGTCATCATGCCTGAAATGCCTATCCTGAGCTTGTCAATGCACACATATATTTGTCTTGAATTTTTGTTTTGAAAAAGATATCGCAATAACTTGTGACCGAAATCACTAGTCAGGATATAAGTTTTAATTATAATGCCAACATGAATTTTTTTCTGAGCATAGCTCGTAGGAGTCAGGAAACGTGATCTTGTCGAGTATGCTTTCAACCGAAGTCCTACTTCAATTAGGTCTTTTAAAGGTTGTATCGTGGCTCGGTTCACGGTTTAAGAAACAAAGGATATAGGCTCAAAGTTATATTTGTACCCACCCCCCTTCGTGATGTTCTCCAATCCTAATTCAGTTAATCGGATACGAGCACTCATATCTCAAGCGGATTTGCTATGGTCGAGAACTTATCAAGGCTTTGGACATGGCAGTCACTCACCTATTTCTAATGGCAATTGGTCACACGATTTTGTTCTTTATAGGGATCCTAAAAAACTACTGGTTTGTTGTTCTTATTCCCTAACTTTTGCCTGGACAACGTCTTTTGATCTGACTTTGGAGTCCAGCGGGATGCCCCAGTTTTGCCTAAGTCTCCTTCATAGGTTTTGACTTAGCGGGCTCTTATTTTTTTTGAATATTCTTTATGCACAAGTCGTGTAAATCTTTTGAAAGGCTCGTGACTGCCCCACTCCTTAGGTAACCGAGGGATAGTCATTGTATTGGACTTCTTAAGATGCTAAGGATAAATTCTCGAAGGTTTGCTCTTCCTTTTTGAGAGTCTAAGTGCTCGATCGGTTTAACTGAAACCTACCCTGCCCCAGGTTAGGATGAAGGTTCTTAAAAGAAAGAAAAACTCCTACTTCAAGGCTCAAAGAGGTTAACGAGGGATTATCATCCTTATATCTCCAGTGTATGGGATTTGAAACAATGCCTTACATCATCAGCGGGTTTTAATTGAAAGCATACGACAAGAAATCTGACGTTTTGGGTTCGTCATCCTCCCCCCAATTCTCCATAGAACAAGAGACCGGGTAAAGTTGGCATTATGATTTATGAAAATGTTTCTTGAATGAGTGAAACGAATGGATTTATTCAAGACAAACATATGCGTTGCATTAATTAATCAAAGATAAACAAATTCGTACATGCTAAATATGCTTAATCAAAGAGAAATGCATATAAATAAACAAATGAACTGTCGGAAAAATCCTTCTAAATGGTTTATGAAATTCAAGAGCAAAAGTTTCCTTTGGCGGAGCCTCAATGGAAAAGGACGTCTGGTTTACGACCACTGTGAGTCGTCATGGCTTGCCCCAGTTATGCCGGTCACATCTTCAACAGTTTTCAGTCGTTGCTTCAAAATAACTTTCCCAGATTCTTGGTTGATCCCGGTCATATCATCTTGAGGGTTACTGAAATGAAGCGAGCTAATTACTGGATTCGGCTGATTTGCCACAGGAGTAGCATGCTTTGCAGAATTCGAACTCGACAAGTGAGGGACCCCGAGAGGAGTCTCGATCTTCAGCTGAGCATTGCTAAAAGACAAATTCTTCGCTTCTAGCAAATTTCTGACAACTTTCTTAAGAGCATAGCAATTCTCTAGATCATGGTCGGGCGCACCCTCATGAAATAAACAATGAGCGGCAGCGTTGTAACCTGCAGGTAACGGATTAGGCGGAGGACCCAAAGCACGGGTGGTAATCAGACCCTGTTGTACCAAATAGGAGTATAATTCAGTGAAGGCCATCGGAATTGGAGGACAAGGCTTATACTGACTCTTGCGGAGATAAGGAACCTGATCCTGTGATTGTTGATGAACAGGAGTGTCGGGCACTCGTTGACCGTTGACAGGAACTCGCATGGGCGGATAACCGGAAGGTTGTTGATAAGTCGGTGCTTGATATACCGGGGCTGACTGCACAGGCTGGTATGTAGGAAACTGCTGATTGAAAGGAGGCGCAACAGTAGCTACATAGGGTTGTTGGACATATGGAAACGGATAACCTTGAACATAACTCTGCTGATGTTGCCAAAGTTGAGGAGTAGCCATTTTGCGGTTCCTCGAACGTGCAGGTCCTTTACCATGTTCGGAGTTAGGAGTTTTGCACTTTGGAGAGGTAGCTCGTCGAACTGGTTGAGCATTAGGAGGCACCAAACCGGATTGAAGACCGTGAGGAGGTACATTCTCGACAGTAACAGTTGGTTGATATTCCATAACGGTATTAGTAGTCTCAGAAACAACAGTAGACTGAGCATCCACCTTCACACTAAGAGCTCGTAGCATCTCCAAAATCTGCCCTACACTGCCTCGAAGATCTTCGAGTTCATGGCTGACACGGTTGATCTCTTGGTTTTGATCTTCCATCCTTTTGAAGGGTCGTATTGATGCAGAGAACTCAGGGTGACAAAACTGGAAGGTGAGAGAACCAAGTATGAGAAATCGGGCGACACATGCAATGCAAAAGTATGATGCTAAAATGTGAATGCAAATGAAGATTTCATGGAATTCAAATATTTACGAATATTGCGGAACACCAAGGAAACTTTTAATTCACTGAAGACAAATTACAAATAATATTCTTGCAACAAAAATAGCTAAATAAAAGCCTAGAAAATCCTAGAGAAGCATCTTCCCCAACTTCAGTGAGCAGACGGAGATCTGGAGGAAAATAAATACTCGTAGAGCCTTCTCTTCTTGTAGGATTGTATCTCATCATTCTTCGACTGAATCTGCTTTTGAAGTTCTTCGTACTCACTAGCCATCACATGGTATTTGTTCTTCCACGATTCTGTTTCGCATTGTGATCTCTTCAAAGTGAACTTCAAAGTCTCAGCTTCGGTCATGAAATATTGGACAGGTTCCTCTCTTTGAGGTGAAGGATCCTGGCGAGAGTAGGGCATCTTCAACTCAATAGCTCTTCCTCGGACCCATTGAAGGTATGGTTCCATGGACACACAATTAGGTCTGCCCAAACTTTCTTTGTCTTTCCTATGCAGATGATTCCAAGAAGATAGAATCTGATCTTGAAGCTTTTTGTCGTCTTTGAAAAAGATTTTCTCCACATGAATACCTTTAGGCGGTTCCTTCAAGGGGTATCCCAACTGTCGGCGAGCTAAGACTGGATTGTAGCTAATTCCTCCATTGAAACTGAGCAAAGGCACATTGTTGAAGTTTCCACAACTATCAATGATCGGTATCCCATCGTACATGCGATTATACCAATCAATATCAGAGTGAGTTAAAGCCATAACTTTTTGCGACCAACGTTCTTGATTAGGTCTCCAGAACGGACCGGACTTGGGCAAGTGAGAAATAAACCACTTGTATAGTAATGGCACACAACATGTAATCATTCCTCCACCATGCAAGTTTCAGAGATGTACTGAATGATAAGTATTACCCAATAGCGTTGGAACTGGATTTCTCCTCATGAAGGTCTTGATTGCATTAAGGTCCACAAACCCCTCAAAACTAGGAAAAAGCAGCAACCCATAAATGAGCAAAGCAAATATTGTCTCAAAGGCAAACATGTCCTTATGATCGGCATAAAATTGGGCTTTCTTAATTAGGAAGTCCCTGGGAAAACCGGAGATCCCCCCTTTGGTGATCATATTGTTTTTGACATCAGATAACCTTAGACAAATGGTTTTAGCAATATCTCTTTCTTTAGGGTCTTCCTCCAAGAAAGGGAATGGAGATTTATCCAGGATAGGTAATCCCACCAACTGAGAGTACTCTTCTAGGGTAGGTAAAAGCTGATAATCTGGAAAGGTGAAGCAGTGATAATCCGGATCATAAAACTGTAGCAAAGTCGCAAGAAGTCCTTCGTTTACTTGAATCTTCGACAAAAACAATAGCCTTCCATATCTGTTTTGGAACTCTTCTTGATCTTGAACCAAATCCCTTAGCTTCTCTAGGACTTCCAAATTAAAACCCTTAAAAGTAAATTTCAAAGTGCTTCCTAGAGTGATCCATGGTATCCTGCAATGTTCATAAATAGAGTTTGAATTCCATGAAATCTTAATGCAATATGATGCTTTATGGATGCAATGCATGAAAACACACAAAGTCCTAGGTTAGAGGAACGTGAGCGGAGTTAAGGTCTACCCATCCCAAAAAGGAGTGTACTATAGGTTAGTTGTACCTGCAGAACAAGGTTCTAAAAAGTGCCCAAAGTCATCAGCCCATCTTTCGGATATTATCAACCTTCCGACTGACTCGAGGGTTAATAATATTCTCAAGAGAACCTCTTTTGAGTGTAGTATCGCGTAGCAACCATTGTAGGACTACTCCCACATAGTTCCCGCACTACGTCCTAAATAAGGCCGAGATGGTGTAAAGGTACTACGGTTCCCAATATCACAGACTCCAATCGACCATGGAAAAAGTTTTCACGATTACTCGTTCAACCGAACCATTTTCGAAAGGGTCTCAACTGAGCGGTGATTCTCGAATCAGCTTGGTCGGGATTCAACTCCCTATAAGCCTCATCGACTATATCCCCATCCTATAATAATGTCACTAGTCCGGGCGTAGGACTTATCTCACAACACGAGGAACAGTCCCAAATTAGAGCACAAATATATACATGCAAATGAATAGTAAAACAAATAGTAATAAATATGAACAAATTAGGGATAACCCTCAAAAGTTAAGACATCCCCAGTGAAGTCGCCATTTTCTGTTGCGGTGGAAATAGGATCACAAACTATTAATTAGTTTGAATCACAATTCAATTCACAACCGCTCTTTGATTTATCCGAAGGAAAAGGTCAAAAGAGGGAAAACCTATTTTGCATCGTAAACACAATGCGGGGAAAGATCTAGGGTTCGGGGGTTGGTTAAATTTAGGGAAGGTGTTAGCACCCTAAACTTCTGTAGTACTCTACAGGAACCTTTTGTTCAAATGCTTACTATTTGCTTTATTTATTTGCTTAAGGTATATGTACAAGGATTAAAAGTGAGAAAGGAGACCTAAGGGGTTAATTCTAAGTTTACTCGGCAAGACATCACATCTTGTGCCTACGTATCCTTACGGGAGTGGAATCAGAGTAATCGTAGTTCCCCTCAAAAGGGAGGTTAGAGACTTCTTGACTGTGGTCAAGGTCTCAAGGGGAATAAACATGTCTTAAGGGCACGCTTACGCGGAGTGTAGAAACTCCAAATCTCTACGTTGAATTGTTAAGTTGTAATTAGGGTTAAATTAGGGATTCCACGACGGGAAACCCTAAAATGAGCGAGGCGGCTCTTTGACCTAATGCTAGGGGTAATTTTGTAATTTTGCCTGCGGCGAGGCACTTATGAAAATTAGGGTTTGTAAAGGTGTAAGGGTTGTAAGGGTTTGAAGTTGAGGACTATTGGCGCGGCGACCAAAAGCTAGACCTATCCTTCGGCTGTGTGTAGTGACAGATTAATAACGATGAAAGTGTGAGAAATTTTAAATCATACATCAGCAGAATTTTAAATGCGGAAACGTAAGCGCGATTGTTAGGTTCGCGAGGTTACAGAGGAGGAACAGTTACAATAATATGATACAATTCAATTTTAAGAACGAAAATATAAAGAAACAACATGGTAAGCTGCACAGTGAACGAACTAGGTTAGTAAACAAAATTATGAAAACAGAAGCATGAAGCTAAGAGACATTTTTTTTGTGGCTTTTTATTTTATGAGAGCATTTAAAACGTGAATCTAAGCTTAAAATTTTTTAACTTGATAATAAACAAATAAATAAATAAAAAGGAAGATTTTAAAAAAAGTATTTTTCTCTTGGTTTTAAAAAAAGGCTTAGTTCTAGTTTTTAAAAAAAAAATTGATTCTAAATATTAAAAAAATTGTGTTAATTTTAATATTTTGAAAATGTTTTTAAATTATTATTTTTATATAAAAACCTAAATATTAGTTTTTTTTTTAAAAAAGTTTAATAATTTAATTAATTAATTATATATAAACAAAAAAAAAATAGTTAAAAATAAAAGGGGTTGGGCCGGTCATCACATCCGGACCCAACCCAGTTGTTGTGAATACACCAAAACTTCATTTTAGGGTTTCAGAACCCTCGTCTTCGCGGCGCCGTTTCTCCTGTGTTTCTCTCATCTCTCTCGCGGCCATGTTTCTCTCCTTGTTTGATCACGACCGAAACTTCTTCTTCCTACATGAACAAAACAATAAAAATGCATGAATCAATAATCTCCCTACCCAGATTCCGACGATGATTTTTGACGGTGATCTTGACGGCGATGATGATGTTATAATCTGAGCCTCAAAAGGGGTTTGCCCATTTTTGTTCGAAACGGCGCCGGTGAACCTTCTTTTCTCGGGTTGCTTTTGATCTCTCTCTCTCTCGCGATCGTTAGGGTTTGCTCGCGATTTCTAATCGCCGTCCTTTTTCTAGGGTTTGCACGAGGTGATACCTTTCCCCTTTTATAGTCTCTGACTTGACTCTCTTTTGGGCCTTTTGGATGTTGTTGGATTTACGTTACTCTTGGCTGAGATTTAATTTCGTATGATTTTTGATATGGTTTGAACACTCTTGATCAAATTTCTGATACCCTGATTGGATTATTCTGATACTGATATATCTTGTTTCCTCTTTAAAGATTTGATTGGGATTTTGGTGAGATTAGACTTCGTTTTTTTCCTGATATGTTTGATCTCATCTGATCTGAACTTTCCTTTTTCAGGATTCCCTATTCTCGGATATGGATTTGCCCGGATTTTCATTTGATTTTGATAACTGAACGGCTTTGTCTTGATTTGTGGATATCCAGTTTCTTCGTTTCCTTGATTGGATCGAATTGGGTTTCTCTGATATGCTTTGGATCTTATTTTTCAGATGTGGAATGGATTGCCTTTGGGGAACTTGGATACCTATTTCTGATACGATTTGGTTCCTTTCTGATGAGATTTTGTTTTGATCTGTTTTGGGACCAAACCTGATTGGATATTGCGATCTGTTTTCATTCAACTTGATTACTAACACCTACTTTTCTTCTTCTTCTTTCAGGATGGATGCTTTGCATTGGTCTTTGCCGCCGAGAAGGGTACGCGATAATGATGTCACTTGGTCTGAACCGTCGGAACAGGATACTACCATCCTGGCTTTTGATTATGCTGTTGCTTCTGATTTGTCTGATAACTGGACATTGCTGATTTCGACTTGCTTTTATCTGGATTCACGTTGGTTTTTTTATGCAGGACTTTTATTATGGCTTTGATGTTCATGACAGCTTTGTCTGAGCCTGATGAGGGAACCTCTTCGATGAGGCCGCGGTTGCCTTCGAGACTGGTTGGTTTCGATGCTTGGTTGGGTTCAGAACACGAGTTCCGGGCTGCTATCAATTATTGGCTTTCAGATTGATTGTGAGGCCATGATGTGCGATAACTGATGCGGTTTACCCTCGTAGCTTTGAACTGATTTTCGTGACCTGTTTGTTGGGCAATGATGCTCTGACTGAGCCCTTGTCCTTTTCGTGCGCCTTGCTTGACTGGAATGATCTGCGCTATGATTTGTGCTGCAACTCGGTGTAGTTATTCACATTTTTGTGACTTGCCATTTGAACTGATAATTCTGAACTTTTGGTACATTGTTTGATGCCCTTCAAATGCAGTTTGGTTTGTATTTTTCTTGTTCTGTTTGGACTTGGTTTTCATTCTGAACTTTTGTGGCAGATTTGTTTCTTTGTGCCTGTTCACACTTGTACTGGCGCGGGCTTTCCTTTTGCCTAGTTGCTGTTTTGTTTATGCAGCTTGTTTTGCTTTGAGTTCTGTTGTACTGATGTTGTTTGTGGAATTTCAGGTGTTGGAATTTTTCGAAACCAAAACGACTCAGACCTGCCGGCATCCGGGTCTGAGTCCAAATTTGCCTATGTTGCCTTACTCTCGTATCAGTTTGGAAATCCAATTGCGGCAAAAGCGAATCAGTCCCGCTTCTTTTATCACTTCTATCTCTCGGATGTCCCGTAATGATAAGAACAGGTGTTATCTGATCTGACGCCAACGGCGCGGATCGGTAACGGGGGGTAGGACGCAGCTTCGGTTGTGCCACTCCCGGCACTCGATGATGACGATGTTCTGAGAGTGTCAAAAATAATTTCTAACATTTTTTCTATTCTGTTTGTTCTGTTTCGTTTCTCTTTGTGCAGGTTATTCGGATACGACCATGGAATACGGTCCAATGGATGAATCTCATGAAGACTCCAATGAATCTTTAGGACTTAGGATTTTAGGATAGATGTACCATTTGTATTTTAATTTTACAGCAACTCAGAATGTAAAGTGATTCAACTCCTATTGTACCATGACATTCTTTATGAAATAAAAATTCCCAAAAGTTTCCATGATCATTCAACTTTGAAATTGTTTATGTTTACTTCTAGTTATAAATTGCAAACATTTGTGAATAAATCCACAAATATTTAAATTCATTATTCTAGTCATAAATCATAACTATTCGCGAATGATATTCTTGTTCATGCGCGTGTCCCATCTGTAGTCATAATCTCATCAATTGATTAAATTCCATTGCCTTCGAACTTAAATGCTAACCAACAATTTTATAACCAAAACACGGGTGCACGCCGTAATCACCACAGATTCAATATCAATGATAACCTTGCCCGTAATTGAATTCCACTGACCAAATATTGTGAGCAACAATCCAATAATACCCCATTAAAACTATGCCTTATTAACAGCATCGGGAGTACTCTGGAAATAAACCACGAGTGATAAACTAGATCTTAAATCCAGCTGTGCCCGACAAATTTCAATACCGAACACATGGAATTGGCGCCTTGATATAATCAAACCCGGTGATAAATAAATGCCTCAGAAATAGTGTCTCGAATGCCTCAAAACTTAGTAACAGCCCGTCTTCAAGGAATTAGCAGAATCCACGTAAAATGACCAAAATACCCCTGGAACCAATCCTGCAAAACAAACACCTCCATAACTTGTTAGTGGTTAGCAAATGCACAGATGAGATGATATGCGAAATGACTGACTAAATATAAGGGTAAAATTTGGGGTATTACACGGCCAGCGGATTATCTTCAAATTTGCTGTTACGTCAGCATCAAAGGGTTTCATGAATCAAAATTTCAGAAGCTGCCGCCGGTTATCGGAACAGGCGTCCGGCAGTTTGGTTTCCAAATATCCCCAGTAGAGTCCTCATCAAAGTCATTGTCACATCAACGCTAAAAGGTTGGTAGGTTGGGACCAATGGAGTTAGCCACTGCAGAGATGAGCAGCGAAACTGTATTCAGAGTAGCTTCCCGTATGAACAGACGGATGTATGTTCCTACTGGTTGACAGGAGTATTTCCCCGGAGATCGTCAAAATTTTATTGCCTATGTTGATAGGAGTTCCTCGTGTTGACGAGATATGAGTCCTGACGTGGACAATTTATTCCTATATTGACGGGAATTCTTCGTGCTAGTGAAGTGGGTGTCCTAACGTGGACAGATTTATTTCCTCTGGTTGACGAGATGTGCTAGTCCTAACATGGACAGATTCGATTTCTCTGTATTGATGGAATGTGAAGTCCTGACTTGGACAAAATTGATTACTCTTCGTGGACCATTTATCCCCAGTAGATATCTTCCTTCGTATCGGCAAAATGTGTGTCTAGACGTGGACAAGTTTATAGTTCTTCGTGATGACAAGATGCGTGAGTCCTGACGTGGAAAAATTTATCTTTCTTCGTGTTGGTGAAGCGTGAGTCCTGATATGGACAAGTTTTATTTCCTCAGCGGGTCGAAGATGTGAGTCCTGACATGGACAAATCAAGACGAGATGTATTCCTAACGTGGACAGTTTATTCCTAACGTGGACAGTTTATTCCTAACGTGGACGGTTTATTCCTGACGTGGACGGTATTCCTAACGTGGACGATTTATTCCTGACATGGATAATTTATTCCTATGTTGATAGGATCCCCTTGTGCTGACGAAATACAGACGAGTCATCCCCAGCGAAGTCGCCGGGATTTTTCCGTGTTGACGGCAGGTGGAGTCCTGACATGGACAAGTTAAGTTGAGATTTCTTTGTGTTGACGAAAGAAGCGTCCTAATGTGGACAAAGTTCTATTCCTGTGTTGTTGAGAGGTTAGTCCAGTTGTGGACGGAGGTGTTTTGCAAAAATTGTTCAGTACCTGTGATGTTACATAGGTGGTTGAAGTTGAAATCAGAATTATTATCAGACGTTGGATCAGTTGTTGCCGTAACGACCAGATTCAGTTGGTGGATGTCGTTCCCCAAGCAGTGCAGTTTATTTCTGCGGTTGGCAAATTTCTAGGTTTCTTGGTATTCAACCGTCTCGTACCTCGATTGTTTGAAGGCCGTTCGCTCTTCACCCAGTCGGGTCCAAGCCGTTTGAATAGGGGCAGCTGTTGCACCCCAAAATTTGCTCAACCTTTTCTTGCCTGATTTATGTTTCATTTCATTTGCATAGTTACATCATGTATATAGTTCAATCGTTGGCATATCATAGCATAGCATGCATCCAACAGGGGATCAAGGGTGTCTATCAAGAGAAGAGCCTAGCAAGATGTGTTATCCAAGATGAGAAGTCATCCAGGCCATCAAGAAATGATTTGAAGTCTTGAGAAGTTTGAGTGCCTATATGTGGGTTTTGCTCCTACCTTGAGGAATATTAACAATCATCAGTGGGATGAGAAGCATGGAATTTGAATTTGAGGTGTGTATGGATCTCATGGGATGCCTAGAGGGCCCTATTGAAGCTGGGGCAAGTCATTGATTCAAGTATATGAGCCACAGTTGAGGTGCAGTAAACTAGGGTTTCATCTGGGTCAACCCTAATTCAATTGAGTAATTGGAGAGCATCAAAGCCTACCTTGAGGTCATGGGATTCATGGTTAAGCAAAGAAAGATCAAGAATGTGGGAAGTTGCTAAATTAGGGTTTCAGTGTAAAATCCCCTATTTAGTGCCCAACTTCAAAGCCACATAAGTCAAAATACAAGTTTCAAATGGATCTTTGGCCAACATGAAACTTGTATATCTTCTCAATACCTTTAATTTAAGTACTATAAGTCTTCAAGAAGATTTGTATAACTCAAGTTATGGTCTTTGCAAATTACAGGTCACCAGAGGACACTGAAATTTATCTTTGAAAGTCACTTGACTTCCAAGCAACGTTTGCCCTTCAATGAGTTTTCAAATGGATTCCTGGCCAACATAAGAGTTGTAGATCTTGGTCTTAGCTTTCCATAGAGTACTAGAAGTCCTCAAGGGGATTTATAGAACTCAAGTTATGATCTTGGCAATCCAGGGGTATTTTGGGTATTGGTGATTATAGGTCATTCTCAAGCATGGGTCAAAATCTCCAACTTAGATGCCTCAAATGGAAAATTGTTCAACTAGAAGTTGCTCAAAACAGGGTTTTAACCTTGGCCATGCATCAAGGGGGCTTTGAATTGGCTCATAGGAGAAGTTGGCTTGAAATGGTTTTTAAATGAAGAAATTAAAGTCATTTGAAAGGAAAAATTGTGATTTCTTGATTTTATGGCCAAACCAAGCAATGTTATATACCAATTTGATCAGAAAACATGTTTTGGAAAGGATGACATTACCATATTTTGGATTTGAGGTCATTTGCATGGGGTTCCTCTTTGTTACTTATGGTTGAAGCAACATATCAATCCATTGCCTTTGGATCAAAAACAAGGGATATACCATTTCAATTCATTTCTAAATGTCCTAAGGTGAGAATTTCAGGTGAAATTGGAAGCTGAAACAGAGCAAGGCACTTTGGCATGTGAGATTTTGAAGGAATGTGAGAAATTGAATTTCTCATTCAGTTAGTTACAAAAGGTTCTGGAAGTTTCTAATCACTTCTATATATGGTATGCAACTGATCCAGATCAATTTTTGGGCCAGCATTGGAGAGAATCGAGAGAGAGCATTTGAAAATTTCATCATTGCATCAAGAATCGGTTTTGAGGATTAAGGAGAACTCAGTGCAAATTGATCATTGGAATAGCTTGGGAAGTGGTTCTTAAGTGATTCTACAAAAGATTGGAGGGTGATTCAAGCAAAATCTTCATCTGTTCATCATTTCAAACCAGGTCTGCAACTTTCTTCTTTTAGCTTAATTCATAGGGAGATGCGAAATTGTTATGTGGTTAGGTTAGGGGTGGTGCTTAGATGGATTTCAGTCCAAGAATTGAGCAATTCGTGACATTTTGAGTGTGATACCATTTTCTGTTGAAGCTTGTAATTCTGAGTTCTTGAAGTTTTAATGGCGTTTGGTTGGTTATTTTTGACCAGGGAGAAGTGTAGTTCACAATAGGATCATTAATTTTAGGTTTGAGGTGATTCAAGATTTGTGATTTTTCTGCAACTATGATCGGATTTGGAGTTAGAGGGAGAATCAAGAAAAATGGAGGTCGTATTCATGATCAGGGTGAAATTTCAGGTGGAATAGGGTATCTAGTTGGTTTGGTTGATGAGGTTTTGGGATGCCTTCGCCGGAGAAGACGGTGGCGCAGGGCTCAGGCCACCGTCTGAGTTTCTCCCTCCATTTTCAAATCATTTGGAGAAGATAATGCCATAACACTCGGATCGTGTTTTGACTTTGACCAAAGTAGTAAACCCACAGCCAGGATTGAGTTTCAAAGTCTGAAGGGATTTGAAGTGATCAAAACGCCCCGTTTCATTTAATCAGAGTGGATGGGCTTAGTGACTTCTTGCTTTCCACACCCCACCTTGGGCCCAATTGGGAATTATAACGAGAATGGATTGCTATTTGCCACGAGTTTTCCATTTTCCTTTCATTTTCCATTTATTTTCTGTTAGTTGGTTTGGGCTTATGAAATGTTTGATAGGCGCACCCCCCTTTTGGCCCAGGTTTGGATTTTAACTGAATTTAATTGCTATTTGCAACGCGTTTTGTTATTTTTCATTGTTTTTCTTTTAATTTTACATTTTCATATAGTATAGAAATAAATCCATAATAAATAGAAAAATTAATCTTTTTAAGCTAGATTTTTTTCCCTAACTCCTTAGAATGTGTAGAATTTAATAGGATTAAAATTTCTTTAATTCATGCATTTTATATTTTATTTGCATTTTTGTATTTTTTATTGCTTTTTATTTTGATATGTTTGGTATGCCATTTTGCTGATTTTATTGTGAATGATTGGTGATGAGTTTTGAGTTGATTCTTTTTGGGCTAGATAGCTTAGATATGCATGTCCCCATAGTAATTTTCTCATATTTTTGTGAGAGAATTTTAGGCTAGTTTGAACATTAAACTTTAGGTGTTGTAGAATTAGGGTTTTAGGATAGTACCTTTAGGTTTAGGGCATAGTTTTAGGTCCAAATGAATGGTTAACCCCATGGTTTTTGTATGAGAGATTCTTAAGAGGTTTAGGAACTCTTAGTAATTTTTGTAGGATTTTACAATCCCTTTTGGTATTTTTAAGTAGAATTAGTTTTAGAACTAACTTCTAGGTGTTTCTGATGAACTAATTTGGATAGTTTAACTCAATAGTTCCCCTTAGATTAGGGTGGTGATGCTCTTGTGCTTGGATAATCATGAAGACCAATTGAAGATGCTTTGGAGAGCTTTAAGGATCTTGGATGTGAAGGTTCTCATCTGGTGAAGTGCTTGTCAAGAGTTTAGGAAAACTAGGGTTTAGGAAGAGCTTTAGACTAGTTTTGTTTCTTTCTTCAAACATGGAGTATATTGTTCATCTCCATTCAATTCAATGACTATCTCCTTAGGAGGGATGAATGGAATGCTTTAAGAGTAGAACTTTGAGGATGCCTGTCTCTCATGATGTTGAGTTCCCAGTGACTTCCCTTGGTTGTCATTGAACCTCTTAACATTTCACCTTGATCTTGTTGAATGATTCTCCCTTGGAGGTGCTTGTTGAAGCTTGGTAAAGAGAAGTTTTGTGCTTGTTGAAGCTTGGTGAGGATGGAGTCAGTAGCTTGTTGAAGCTAGGGTTTTGTCTGCTTGTTGAAGTTGAAGTTAGGAGCTTGTTGAAGCTGGTTACTGGTTGGGGTTTGAGCTTGCTTAAGCTGGGAGCTTATTGAAGCCTGGTGCTTGTTGGAGATTGAAAGTTTATTGAAGCTTGAAGATAGGAGTTATTCATGAAGATGAAGACTGTTGCTGTCAGAGCTGCTGTTTGCTGTAGGAGATTGGTGTTGCTGCTTGGGTTGCCTTCTCTGCTGTGGCTTTTGTTCTCTGTATTGTTTGTTGGCTTATGTAGCTCGCCCCCTATGTTTGAGGTGAATGTTGATTCACTTTGCCTGTTGTTTTCCTGGGTTCGAGGTTGAGTGGGACTCCCTTGCCTCGCTTGTATTGCTGCATTGCATGCATTTTACTGTATTTGCCTGCTTTCTTTTCTGTTTATCCCCTAGGATCTCTGATTTCCTCTGTGTAGGAGGGAATTATGACAGAAATTAGGATTCTTATCCATGCATGACAACATTAGGTTAGTTTCCCTTTCAACCAAAGTTTTAGGGTGTCTCTTTTCTCATCTCCAAACAATTCAAAAAACACAGTAATAAGGATAACGCGTGATGTACGTTACGAGCCTTAAGCTATTTGAGAACAGGTTGCTGGAGGGTCACTCTTCAATGATCTGGCTGCTTAGTATGGTACCCTTAGGGTGACATGCGACGTAGTCACTCTCAGGTCACAAGTCTCTAGTACAGTACAAGTTGCAAACAGACTAAAAAACACTTCTTTCGTAAAAGATTCAAAACAAACATCAAAGTGTCATTTTTGTCCGCTTGGACTCTTAATCAAGAAAAACCCTTTTTGAAGGTAATAAAAAATAGTCAGACAATCTTGTGTCTTTCGTAGCCCGAACTACGTTTGCTCTGATCTTTCATGCCGTATGAAAGTACGTAGGCACGAGATGCGATATCTCGGCGAGCAACCTTCCCTTCCTTCCCCGTAGGTAGGCGAACTACGTTGACTCTGATTTCTCGTTCCAGACGGGAATACGTAGGCATAAAGTGCGATACTTTGCCGATTCATTTTCTTTTCTTTTTAACCCATACCTATAGAGTAGATAGAATAACATACCCTTAGATAGAAAACAAGCGTGGATCCCGTCAAGTACGACGGACGTGAGGGGTGTTAATACCTTCCCCTTGCGTAACCGACTCCCGAATCCAGGATTTGGTTGCGATGACCATTCCTTTCCCTTCTTTGCGTTAGGTTTACTCTGAGCGTTTCCTTTCCCTTTTGTGGGATAAATAACGCACGGTGGCGACTCTTCTGTCATAGTCGGCGCCGATTTTCGCAGTAGCGACACATAGGGTTTATTCTGACTAGCCTTAGATTTAAACACATGAATGTTCTTTTCAGAACGAGTGTGTTCAATATCATTCAAGTGACCAAATTTAAAATTGGAATATAAAGGAGTCTTCTTGATGATAATTTTATCAACAGGTTTTGGATTTAAATCAGAGGAAGATTTATATCCAATTCCTTTTCTGTTATTTCTGCTAACCCCATAGATCATAGAAGCCATTTTGCTTCTGTCTATGCTTTTAGCAAGAAACTTCTGAAAACTGTAGTCATATTTTTCCAAAATATTTTTGCATTCAGACTCAGTTTCAGAATCAGAGTCTTGTTGAGCTAATTCAAAATCATTTTTCATTTTTAAGTTCTTTTCATTTAGCTCAGCCACTTCTGATTTGAGAATATTATTCTCAGATACAAGATTTCTTTGACGCTCCTTGTATTTGAGCTTAATATTATTATAGCTCTTCAGAACTTCTGATAACACTTTGATAAGTTCATCTTTAGTGAGTTTAGCCATTACCTCTTCAGCGTCAGAGTCAGATTCAGAGTCAGATTCAGATCCTGAAATTCCTTCCTCCTGATCTTCTATGTCTGCCATCAATGCTACGTTGGCACATTCTTCTTCTGCCTCAGATTCAGATTCAGATGTATCTGAATCATCCCAGGTTGCCATTAGAACCTTCTTCTTCTTATCAAATTTTCTTTTAGGCTTTTCTTTCAGAAGCTTTGGACAATCATTTTTGTAATGCCCAGGTTCTTTACATTCGTAGCACACAACCTCTTTTTTGCCAGATCTTGTGTGTCCAGAAGATTCCTTTCTTTGGTCAGGCTTCTTGAAGTTTCTAAACTTCTTTCCTTTATGCTTCCAGAGTTTGTTTATTCTTCTGGACAACATGGATCATCTTCAGATGAGGATTCTTCAGAGGTTTCCTCTATTACCTGCAACGCTTTAGCAAATTTATTAGATTTTAAACAATTAACTTACCTTTCTTTTGAGGCTCATCTTCCTCAAGTTCAATTTCATGGCTCCTTAGTGAGCTGATTAGTTCCTCCAAGGAAATCTGGTTCAGATCTTTGGCCATTTTCAGCGCAGTCACCATAGGTCTCCATCTGGTAGGTAAACTTCTGATGATCTATTTCACGTGATCAGCAGTAGAGTAACCTTTATCCAGAACCTTTAGTCCAGATGTAAGTATTTGAAATCTGGAGAACATGGCTTCAACAGATTCAACTTCTTCCATCTTGTAAGCTTCATACTTCTGAATTAAAGCCAGAGCCTTTGTTTCCTTGACTTGAGAGTTTCCCTCATGAGTCATTTTCAAGGACTCAAACATGTCAAATGCAGTTTCTCTATTTGTGATCTTTTCATACTCAGTGTGAGATATTGCATTTAACAATATTGTTCTAGCCTTGTGGTGATTTCTAAATTCCTTCTTTTGGGCTTCTGTCATAGATTTTCTATCTACTTTCTTGCCATTCCCATCAATGGGATGAACATATCCATCTATGACCAAATCCCACAAATCAGCATCATAACCGAGGAAAAAACTTTCAATCCTGTCTTTCCAATAATCAAATTTCTCCCCATCAAACATAGGGGGTTTAGTACTGATTCTGTCTCTTTCTTCATACTTGTTAGATGTTGAAACATCAGCCATTATAAACAACCAAATAGAAGTAACAAAGTTTTTCTCACTGGATCTTTTCTGTCACTCTGAAGTAGTAGCACACACAGAACCAGAGCTCTGATGCCAACTGAAGGTGAGAAAATACTTAGAAGGGGGGTTGAATAAGTATGGAGATAAAAACTTAGAAGTAAAAAACTCAAGTATTTTTATCCTGGTTCGTTGAACTCAACTACTCCAGTCCACCCTACCTAGAGTGATTTGCCTTTCTCAAACAAGGACTTAATCCACTATTTAATCAACTGATTACAATAGTAAGCACTAAGAACAACTATTCAAAGTCTTCTCAAGAACTTTTGATCCCAACTGGATCTTCTTAAGGAACTATTACAATAAAATGTAAGATTAATACAAGTGTATGAATGCTTCTAACAAGCTTTATCACAACAGTGATATTTCACTTAATGTTAAGAACAAAAGAATAAACTCAGCAATAAGAATATTTTATGAGAGCTCGTAAGAGTTTCTTTTTGAGATTCGTTGGTAGTATATCACTTTGAAGAAGATGATGAAGACTTGCTTTTATATGCACAGTAGTCCACAAAGTCTTGACATTGGAGGCTGTGTACAGAAAAGGCCTGAACCTTTTTTGTCTTTACATCACATGACTTTTCCTGGAAGTAGAATGCATAGAGAAATGCTTTTGGTCTGTGTTCTAGTGTCAAGCATGAAAGAGGAAAGAGTCGTTGAGCTAAATCAAAGGACATTACTTTGAATTCTTCTTCAACAAGTATTTCTTTTCAGCAAAGTTAATCATCAGATTTTGCATGATCAGAGTCTTGGATACCCATCAGATTTTGCTGAATCATAGTAAGGCAGCAAGTATGCTTTAGCGTGTAGTTCTTTCAGAGCAGTGTTTTATAAATCAGATCCTCAGTACATGCAGCGTGTAGTACTCTCAGAGTCTTCTGAAAAACTGTGCTTCTTAACTCTCATACAAAGTTCTTCAATGCTTCAGAGTCTTCAGATCTTATTAGAGTCTTCTGCTTCAGATTCTTCTGCAGCTTCTGCTTCAGATTCTTCTGTAGCTTCTGCTTCAGATTCTTCTGTAGCTTCTGCTTCAGATTCTTCTGCAGACAGCGCTCAGATTCTTCTATAAGATGATTCTGACTCTTCAGAGCCTTCCATAGTTCTATGTTCAGATTAATTTGCTCTTGGATGTATATATACTTTAATTATCTGCAGCAAATATTCATGAACAAATTTTAGAGTATATAATTCTTTAATACAAAATTTCATAAGAGTTATCATCAAAACATAGAGACATTACTAAGAAACAATCTGTGTTCTTACAGAAACTAGACATATCAAAGAGAATTTTTCAAAAAGAATGACATAAAAATGATAAAAATTAAAGAAGTTATGCACTTTTAAAAATAGGGCACCAAACTAGGCAAGGCAAAAACTAAGTCAAGGCAATGCAACTTTAGGCAGATTAGCAAGAGCAACCATAACTTGCTCAAATCTCAACCAAGTTGAGTGAAATAAAAAAAAGGAAATTGTGTATTTTTTAACAAGGAATTCAATGATGGTGGTAGTTTTCAAATATCATGCATTGAATGAAAAACTCGATATCCATACCAAAAATGACATATTATGTGCAAGAACATCATGACAGTCCAAAATACAAGTTTTCAGCAGCAAAACAATGATCAGACACAACATATGGAACATATAAAGGATGTTTACAAACACCATACCTCAAGAGATGAGTTCATTCAACAGATAGCACATAGTGTGGCCAAAATACCAAGTTGGAGCAAGACAAGTGTGACAGTCATATATACATGTTTTAAGCAGCAACTAAATGATCAAACACATCCTATAAGATATACAAATGATGTTTACAAACATCACGATCTATGCCTACACAGAATCTATGAGTTGCTTATGAAAATAACACCTAAGGCAAGCTAACAAGCAAGACACATGGACAATTAAGAGGATATAAGTTCAACAACAAACTAAGGTTCAAACATGACCTATAATACATGTCAAACATGCTCAACATCAATGTACCTCAAAATCTAACATGGTTTCAAAAATGGCTAGTATGAACACATACCTCTTGTAGACTCTTCAAGCCAATACACAAAACAAGAAGTCCAATTGAGATGTGATGATTCAAACAACCTCAAAATGCTTCAAATGAGATGTTCAAGTGGTCCAAACTCCTTCCAAATGGCTGCCTTGACAGAATGGTGCTTTGTGCAAGAAAATGACCAAGAACTCCAAAGTACAACTCTCTGAAATGATGTTACAGAAGTGTGGTGATGATTTGGATAGATCAAAAAACCTATAAGGAAGGTGTTGGAAGTGTTGGAAAGGTTGGAAGAGGACTGGACAGAGTTGTGGCTCTAAAAGTGCAGAAAGTCAAAGTTTTATGGATTGACAGTTGACTTTTTAAGTGAGAAGTTTTCTGGTGGAAGTGAGTGTTTGAATAGCTTCAATACATCATATGTGATATTTTTGAAGTGTTGGTGGAGGTGTTTGATTGTTGTATGAGGTTTTGGCAAGGGTTTTGCAAAAACAGATTTTGTGCCTTAAGGGAGCAAGCTTCACAAGTTGCAAGAAAAATGTGATCAGAGGAATGAAGAATATTTTGCTTGGTTTCTAGCTCAATCTGGTGTCTTTTGGATGTGAAAAGAGTGCTCTATTTATAGGCAAGCTTCACAAGTGAAAGGCATGGGCAGATTGGAACATTTTGCCAAGTTTGCCCTTTAGGAGGGAAAAATGAGCAAAACCAACTTGTATTCTTGTTTCTGAGGATGAGCAAGTTTCTAATGTGATTCATCATCACCAATAGTCTGTGAATAGTTAGAAAGAAGTGATATGAGGAGAGTAGCTGATGTAGCAGCTGGGCTATGACATGTTTTGCATAAAGTTTCTCTCTCATGCCACTTGGTTGTCTTGTCATGAATAAACAATTCATTTAATCCTCAATCTGGCTTTTTACTTATGAACAACTCTTGTAATATCCTCAACTATGTCTCTAAACATCAGAAAATGAGCTAACCAAGTGATTAGAAGAGGTTTGGCTAGTTTATGCATCAATTTGCAAAGGTTGTACTTGATTTTGTGACATGACAAAACCTCAACTTGACTTCTTCAATTCTCCCTAAACATAAGGGCTGAGAAAATGATCTTGTACTTTTTAAAAATCCTCAAACATGATCTATAACATTCATGTTTTACACAAGTTCAAATTCCAAAGGGAACTATGTCAAAGATCCTCTTGAAGTTTGTTGTAAAAGTTAACTTACAAGTCAAGAAACATGAAAAATTTCTAAGTGTGGAAATCCTTCACAACTTGATGAGCTTATAACTCAAAATATATGTATTTTTGGACTTCAACCCCATAGGAAAAATTTGTAGGGACCCTCAAGAGCTTTCCAACAAGCTTTGAACCACTCCATTTGAATGTGTGGTTAGGAAGTTATGATCATTCAAAGTTGGCTTAAAATTAGGGTTTTTTACGAACCCTAGTTTCTTAATTTACAAGTTATTCATCAATCCTTGATTAAATCTTCACCAAATTCACTATTTAGGTGCAAAATGATGTTGCAAAACTTGCTTGCTTCAATTTGGGGTCAAAACCCTAAAAGTCAAAGAGTTGACTTTCCAGACAAACGAACAGAACAATTGAAATCTTCCGGATTGATCCTCATTGTTATGGGTTCTTTGAGCCTTTAAAACTTCTTGAGGAGACTTTAATAAGTCATAGGAGTACCATGGACCATGATTCAAGCTTTGGAAACCCATTTAGACCAAACTTCAAACTTCAGTTGACTTTTTCCACTGGAAACCCTAATCAGGGTTTTGCACTGCACTGCTCCTATTCTTTTGGTAACAACCTCAAATAGCACTTGTTCTTGGAAAGATATGAGCCTATTGATGATATGTAGACTTTATTTGTAGAAGATCAATCCAAAAACTTGACTGGTCAGTCCACAGGATTCTTGATTTTGACAATGTGAAACCCTAATTCATCTGCATCTTGACAAAGATTAACTTGAAAACAGTAAGGGTTAGATAACACATGCTTGATGCACCTAGAATGATAATGGAATCCAGGGGTCAAATTTTGGTGTATGACAGTTGCCCTTATTTAAATATCTTCACCAGATTGCAATGAGAGATAACGATCTCCATAGAGTCATGGTAAAAGGTATTTAAATATAGCAAACCGAAAATTTTGTCCCTTAGGTGCGATGGTATGCAAAAGGCCAAATGTTGATCATGAAATGAATTCTAAGAATGATGCTTGAGTACAAGAAAATGTTGACACACGAGCAAAAGAAAAAAGAAGAACAAAATAATGAGTAACCACTCACTGGGAACACAACCACACAGGAGAGAGATCAAAACATACCAACCAATAGTTCAGACATGACTAATGATGGTACTTTACGGGGATCCTCCACACAGGGGGAAGGGGACAAAAACTCCATTGGTGAAGACAAATATTCATTGGGAAAAGGAAAATTTCCATTGGGGAAAACCAATCCACTAGGGAAATACATCAAGGGAGACACGGATAAGAAGCCACACAGGGGAACAAAAGTCAACAGACTCGAACTCAAACTGGGGATGCAAAAGACCAGAGACACGACCTCTATTGGGGAACAAACCAATGGGGATTTCCTTGCGATGAAGAGTTTGAACGGGATTTTCAGGAAAGGACTAGAAACAATACCAGACCCATCAAGGATGCTAGTGACTACTAGACCTTCAAGACTTGTTGGGGATATCTAGGGACAATTCCTTCGCTTTTGATATGCCCCAGTCTGTGGGATCTCTGTGGGGATATTCCTCGAATGGAAATCTGAAAATCTGTACCCTGATGGTCTGACATGAACTGCCCCAGTACTCTGAACCTCGGAGAGATGCTTCGGATCAAATGCCCCTCGGGCGGGAAACAACTTCTGCGCCTTTCTTAGAGTAGCCTGCCCCTGTCTGCAACGCCTTTGCCCCTGATTGGCTAATTTGGAGTAAAACTCTTGGCTTCGAGAGATTTACCGAATCTCGACCTGATTGCCCTGGAATAACTGACTTTGGATGGCTGACACCACTAGGGATTACTTGATATATCTTGCCCCGGTTCACGGAGTATTCGGGCGTTCCGCATTCTATCCTGATCAGACTTTCCACTGTAGGAAACTTTCCTGCTGTCAAGCGCCTACTTGCAAGTAACAAGTTGTTCTGCATAAAAGATATATTAATGCAACACATATGATAGTTTTGACATCCAATCTGTTCACTGGAAAAGGAAAAAACAGTTTATGGCATATAATGAACAAATCATTTATCAGAATATCAACATCAGTACCAACATGGTAATAAGAACCCTTTTAGGAGTCAGTTTCAACGCGATCTTTACCGATGTATGCCTTCGAAACAAACCTACTTCGATTAGGACTTTTTCCGGTTGTAACATGGTCAGGTTCACAGTTTTGAATGAAAGGATAAAGGCTCAAAATTTATTTTAACCCACCCGTTCACCTTGATGTTCTCCAATCCTACGTTTAGCTAATTCGACCCTAGCGCTCACTTCTCAGAGGTTGAAAGATAGGAGTGATAGTTCGAGAAACCATGAGTTTTTGGAGTGACAGCCACTCACTTTTCGTCTTTGCCACTTGGGGTCACACGACTTGCATTTCGTTTGAGGATTTTTCTTTTGTAATCCTTTTCATTTTTTTCATGTTTTCCGCTTTCCCTAATTTTTTCCTGGACTGACTCTTTTAAGCTTCTTTTAATTATTAAGTCCAGCGGGATGCCCTCATTTTTGCCTAAGTCGTTTGTTTTCAAGTCTTGACTTAGCGGGCTTTTGACTCTTTTTGCCTTTTTTTTTGAACAAGTCGTGTGACACTGGTTGTCTGACTCTTTGGGGAATAATGTGACTGTTTCACTCCTGACGCTTAACCACTGTGGTTTTTTAGGCACGACCTCTAGAGGTGTGATTGGTCCTCGAACTGACACTCTTTTCTGCAATTTGGACGCTCGGTCAAATTAGCTAACACCTACCCTGCCCCGGGTTAAGATTGAGGGTTTTTTCGTTTTCCGAAAGAAACTCCTACTACTAGGCTTAAAGGGGTTGACAAGGTATTATCTTCCTTATAACTCCGGTGTTTAGGGATTTGAAACAATGCCTGTACATCATCAGCAGGTTTTATTTTCAAAAGCATACAATCGGAACCTTGCGCGTCTTTTAAACTTCGTCATCCTCCCCGGATTTCGCTTAACCAAGCGTTGGATATCTGTAAAACATTGAGTGAACACGAATGGATTAAATCAAAACATGCATATTCATTTCATTATCAATATCAATTGAAAACGATACAAGTTTTACGCTTTAACAGAAAAGAAACTACAAATGCAAAGAAATGACATGATAAAACAAAGATTGCCAGTTTCTGGGAACCAGGCTTTTCGAACTTGATTTGCTGCTGAGCCAGCCATCTTCAGAATTACTCTTCAAAGTCATCCTGATACTCTTCTGAACATTTGCTCTCAGTGAATTCTCCCATAACCTAAACGGATACACCCACTTGGCTGGATGAAGGAAGGTCGTTAATCTGAACACCTTGAGGCGTGATAGATATCCTGTTAGAGTCTAGCAAAGTTTGAATTTGGCTTCTAAGCACCTTACAATCATCTGTTGAATGCCCCTGTGCCCCAACATGGTACTCACAGCGGGCGTTGGCATCAAAACCTGGTGGGTAAGGCGGGATCATTGAATTAGTCTCTTTAGGCACTATCAGCCCACCTTTGACCAAATATGGCAACAACTGACTGCACGACACCGATAGCTGAGTAAACTGCCTTTCAGGTTTCGTTGGTCTTCGTCGGGCGTGCTGACGCGGTTGACGACAATATGACTGTCGACTTTGAACACTTGAAGCGTCTGAAAACTGAGCCTGAGATGCTAAAGATTCAGAGACAACATCACTTCCTCCTTCCCATTCCTCCTGGGAACTGACAACTGATTCATTCTTATCAACTGGGACATAATGAGTATCTCGCATCTTTCCATTCTGGAGCCCTCTCTCAACAAGCTCTCCTATTCTTATCAAGCCCGCAAAGCTTGTACAACTGAACATTATGTCGTAATAACGGCCCTTCAGAGTACCCAAGAAGAGGTCAACCATTTCTCTCTCCAGAAGCGGTGGTTGAACATGAGCAGCCAATTCTCCCCATCTCTGCGCATACCCCCTAAAGGATTCATTCTCCGCAGGAGATAATTCTTGCAAATGCACGCGACTAGGAGCCATATCCAGATTGTAGTCGTACTGCTTCATGATGGCATTGGCTAAATCCGACCATGATTTGATGCTATCACTCTCCAACTACATGTACCAATCCAAAGATGCTCCGATCAAACTATCTTGGAAATAGTAAATCATAAGCTTGTCATTGGTAACATGTGAAGTCATTCTTCTGCAGAACATAACCAAATGTAGCTACGGACAACTATCCCCTTTGTATTTCTCAAAATTGGGCATTTTGAACTTTGGAGGCATCACAAGACCAGGAAACCATCGCTGCTCCCCAGCAGAGTCGCCAGCTGTCGCTACTGCGAAAATAAGGTGCCGGCAAAACAGAAGAGTCGCCACCTTTCATTATTTATCCCACGGAAATGGAAAGGAAACGATCGAAAAAACCTGACGAAAAGGTATAAGACAAGGTCATAGCAACCAAGTATGGGTTCGGGAGTCGGTTACGCAAGGGGAAGGTATTAGCACCCCTCACGTCCATCGTACTCGATAGGATCCACGCTTGTTGGTTTTCCTACGGGTGAAAAACAATCTATCTACGACTTCTAAAGCTAAACGGAAAGAACTGACTCGATAGAGCATCGCGCTCTATGCCTACGTATTCCCTCGTGCAATGGGAAAGTCAGAGTCAACGTAGTTCGGTCTAACTACGGGTACACAGGGTGTTCTCGATCACACTGAGGTGAGATAAAGGATTAACGATACTAGCGTACACATTCTAGCAGTTAGGTGTATGCTGCTCGACCATTGGAGACTTAGGCGTTACCTGTTTGCGGTAGAATGGACGTAGTATGTCATTGGTTTAAAGGTACGGGGACCTACGGAACTTAGAACTACAGTCTGGTCTCAATTGTGTCGCTTCCGCGAAAATAAGGTGCCGGCAAAACAGAAGAGTAGCCACCTTTCGTTATTTATCCCATAGAAAGGGAAAGGAAACGATCGGAAAAACCTGACGAAAAGGTATAAGACAAGGTCATCGCAACCATTGTATGGGTTCGGGAGTCGGTTATGCAAGGGGAAGGTATTAGCACCCCTCACGTCCATCGTACTCGATGGGATCCACGCTCGTTGTGTTTACTAGACGGGTTGGTTTTATCTATCTACCTATCAAGGCCGGCTTAAAAAGAAAAGAAAATGACTCGGCAAAGCGTCGCACTTTATGCCTACGTATTCTCATCAGAGAATGAGAAATCAGAGTCAACGTAGTTCGCCTAACTACGAGCTACGGGGAAGGTGGCTCGCCAATACATCAGTATTGTGCCTACGTACTCTCAACAGGTATGAGAGATCAGAGCTTACGTAGTTCGGGCTAACACGGCTTACGGGGATTCAGATTCATCTGTTTTTTCGAGTAGGGTTAACAAACAGTTCCAGCAGTTGGATGTACGCAGCTCGACCCTTGGAGACTTAAGCGTTACCGTTTGCGGTAGAACTGGGAGTTAACGACACTCTTTTCTTCAGAAAAGCTTTCCTTTGAATTATGGGCCCGCGGGGCAAAAAGATTGGAAGTTTGTTTTCTGTCTTTTACGGAAGAACTGTTTTTTATGGTTGTTGGCAACTAGTATCGCACTAGAGACTATGACCTGAGAGTGAATGCATCGTATGTCACCCAAAGGGTGCCATACTAAACATCCAGACTGTTGAAAAGAAACTCTCCAACAATCCTTTCTCAGAGAGCTTAAGGCTCGTAACGTACGACGTCAGTTAACCTTTATTACTGTATTTTAATTTGTTTTGAGATGAGAAGAGAGAGGGACAACTATGGGGAGACTATCAAGTCCTAATGGTGTCATGCCAAGGATTCATCCTATGGTTGAGGTTTGAAACAGGGAACTCCTAGAAGTTATCATGCATAGGTTTCAACCTAAAGTTCTAATCATCACTTCCTTATCAAAGGAAGTGAGATTCCTAGGGGATCATGTCAATGATAAACAGAAACAGATAAAGCATCAGCTTAACAGTAAACAGTAAACGACTGTAAAATGCATGCAATGCAAGTGAGGGAGGAAATGTGTGTGGGGCATCAGCCTCCACAAGCTCATCTCAACCTCAAGCCAGATATGAATAACTGCAATCATACAGAGGAAATGAAATGCTATCAAGCAAAAACAAACCACATAGGCAAGGGAGTTGGGCTCTACCGAATACCCGCAAGCAAAGCCACACAGTAAAATACAAGCAGAGGGAGCAACTCAACCTCTAGTGCAATCATGCTCCTAGATTAAATCAATCTAAATATGAACTTATTCTAATGCATCAAGAAAATCAAATAAGTCACGTCAATATAGTTGCACAGAAGGACAACAGACAGGAAAGGAAACAGATCAACAGCTCCCACAGTAAAGCTCTCCTCTGACAACAGTTCAATCTTTAGACTTCAAATACTCTTCAAAGCTATCATCTTCAATAGAAAGTATCAACTTGCTTCTTCAAGCTTCTAACACATCAAACACAAGTATCAACTTATTCCCTCTTCTCCAAGCCTCAGCTCTTCAGTCAATTCCACCTTCAGGCTTCACCCCTAACTGCAAGTATAAACTTGTTCTTTCAGGGGCTCAGTGTATCAACATAAGTATCCACTTATCCTTTATTCTTCAAGCCTCAGCCCTTCACTCAATCTCAATTTGATCTTCTTCACCAGTGTCAACTTGGTCTTCTTGACCTTCAGGCTTCAGTCTTCTCCTTCTTACAAGTACCTACTTGTCTTTCTTCATCTACAAGCTTTAGCTTCTCAGACTAATCTTCAAACACAAAGAAGTATCAACCTCATCCTTCAATCTTGTTCAAGTAAGGAACTCCATCCTCTAACAAGGGGGAAAGATTCATCTATCAAGAGAAAAGTTTGGATGATTGGTAGCAGAGTGAAGACCAAAGGTCACCACTGAGCATCCTGTCATCAGAGAAAGGGACCCTCAAAGGTTCTACCAATTTGCAAAGAGCCACACATCCTACCAAAGGAGGGATGAGGCCTTTACAAGGGGACCTTACATCATAGGGAAGAATGGAAGTGATCAACATCATCCATGTTTATGAAGGAAGAGAACTATCTAGAAGCTCTGCCTACAAAGCCCTAATCTTAACCTAATCAAAACTACACCACAAGAAGGGAAGATCTTCACATACAAACCTCTTAAAGCAATCCAATGCATCTTCAACTTGCCTTCATCATCACCCAAGAGCAAGAAAAACAAAACCCTAATCCAAGGGAACTAAAGAAGTTAATCTAGTGGAATTAGTGCATTAGAATCATCCAAAGTTAGCACCTAAACTAAAATCAATCAAAAATAGTAAACTATATTATAAATTTCTACAAAAATTCCTAAGGGATCCTAATTCAATTAAGAATGCCTCATACAAAAACCAGGGACTAAATCATCTATTAAGTCCTAAAATTAAGTCCTAAATCCAAAGGTATCAACCATAAACCCTAAAAATGGAGCTTCTAAGGTTTCAACCTAGAACTACCACTTACATTCATCCCAAAAATTTGATAAAAATCTATGGCGATCATGCATATCTATGCTAGACACATACAAAAAATCAGGGCAAGAATCATCACCAATTAATCACACAAAATTCTACAACATCAAGCATCAAGCATGACTATTTTAATATCAATTAAAATGTGAAAATTACCATAAAATCAGAAAATGCATGAAATAAAAATATTTTTTATCTAAAAAATACTAGATTCAATCATGAATCCAATGCAAAAAGAATGGGGTTAATTGAATTATTTTTCCATTTTTTATGATTTAATCATGAACCATGAATATAATGAAAAAAATAAAGAAAATCAAACTAAAATGATAAACACACGGTGCAGATAGTAATGAAAAGCAGTTCATTAAAGCAATTGGGCCATCAGAGGGGTGTGAGTAGCGCTTGGATCCTTAAGCCCAAAAACCAATGATTAATGAAACGCATCGTTTCAATTAGTTCAGACCTCTTCACAAAATGAGACGCGCGCGTGGCCGTTGGATGAGGTTCCCAGTCAAAGTCCAACCTTGATCTGATGGCTATCAAGTCATCTTCCTCGTTTCAAATCTCTGCAACTCAGGTCACCTGCGCGCCCAAAACCACCGCCGGTGACTTTCTCCGATCATCTTCTCACAACCCTAGTTTGCCATAGAGTCCGCCATATGCCACGATCCCTTAATGAAACATGTCCCAAATTTCCTCACGAATTCATTCATACCATTAATTCAACCTAAATCCTCAAGATTCGCAAGAACCAACTCTCAACCGAAAATGGCAACATCCCTAATTGGTCACTAATTCTCAAATCAATGATATGAAATCCTTCCTACACCATTCTACAATGCATCTAACATCCTAATTCCTCTTAATTCTAACTAAAACAAGCCAGAGATTGAAGGTTACCAACCTGAAAATTTCGCGTGCACAGAAGTAGCAAGACCTCAAATCAAGCCCTCAAATGCTCCAGATTCCTTCAGCGAATCACTTCCAAGCTTCTGTATGCAATAGAATTGATTGAAATGGCTTCAATTCTTGGATTCAAATCTGAGTTGCAGGTGGAGAAATCTGAGCTCAAGAACACCAATCAGCCATGAATTTCCCTTGATTATGATCTGGAATCAATCCCTAGCCTTCATGGAAGAGATTGCAATCAAGAAAATGGATGGAAAGTGAGTGAAATGATGTAACCGAATTCAGTTGCAAGCAAGAATTTTCCAAACTCAATCTCTGCTCTCTCCTTCAATCATCACCAACCTTGGCCTTGGATCACCTCTACTCAATATATAGGACAAGTGTGGATGATCTAGAAACCTCTAGATCCTTCTAATGAGAAGTTCAATCTCTCATGTCATGAGAATTTCAATCACATGCCATTGTGTGCTCCATTCTGCTAACAGCTTGAAATCAATCCCATTCCCTTCCAATTTCTCCCCTAGTGACATTTTGGATGTGTTTGGCTTGCAAGGGACCTTGGTTATGCCTTGATTCTAGGTTTTACAAATGTTACTTAAGATGTAAGTAACTACTTTTCAAAGCAAGTCCACAAATTACACTTCAATTCAAAAATGTGGCTAAACCAATGTTCTTAAAATGTGTTTTAGAAACAAAATAATATATTACATGCCTTGGTTTGGACATGTAGAATAAAAATATCAATTTCCAACTTTGGTTCATTTAACTTATACCCTTATTTTAGGTCATTTTTGCAACTTTGAGCTACAAGCAATTCCAACATCTCAGGACCTCTTGACCAGCCTTAAAACATCATTTTGAACAAGTTTTATGTTGAATATTTTCCCATTTGAAGCTTGGAAATGGGAGTTATGGCCTTATGCTTGAAATGACCTATAATCTCCAAATGACCAAAATGCCCTTGACTTGTCAAAGCCATAACTTGAGTTCTACAAATCCTATCAAGGACTTCTAGTACTCTCTAGAAAGCTAAGAGGATAAGGAACAACATTAATGTTGACCATAAGTTCATATGAATCATCCTTCTAGGGCAAAAGTTTCATGCAAGTTGGACAACTTTCAAGCCCCCAAATTCACATACCTCAGATGACCTGTAACTTGTCAAAGTCATAACTTGAGTTCTACAAATCCTATCAAGGACTTCTAGCATTAAAATTAAAGCTAAGATCATGATCTACAACATTCATGTTAGGGGTAAGATGAGATGACAATCACATCTTGAGCTAAACTACCTTGAAGATAGGGGTCAAACTAGGGGATTTTACACTATCAAGCCTTAGAAACCCTAGCTTGAAACTTCTCAAACTCTTCAATCATGATGAGTTGACCTTGGAATCATCCTTATAACATCTCAATGTATCAATCCATGATCACATGGCCTTTGAATTAGGTCTCAACCTTGTTCAAATCATCAGTTGACTTAGGGTTGACCCAGTCAAACCCTAATTGCACCACTCATGGCTGAGCCTTCTTAATCTGGCACAGTGACCTGTCTAGGCTTCAAAGTGACCTTCAACACTTCTCATGAGCTCTCTCAAGATCTCAAATCTAACTTCATGGCTTCAGAATCATCTGATGGTCTTCCCCATAACTCTCAAGTTAGGAAACACCCACTCCTGGTTTCAACCACTCTCTCTGAGGTTCTTTTAACTTCTCTGACAAGGATATCAACCCTTGAGCATTTGAATAAGCTTCTTAGCTAGCTTCAAGGTCTTGTGTAGCTCTTGACTGGTAATCATACCTCTTGATCTCCTGTATACATGTCAATGAAATGCAAATGATAATGCTAATGTGCATGAAATGAAACATAAGCTAGGTAAAGAAAAGTTGGGCAAATTTTGGGGTGCAACAAATTGCGCTAGGGCAAGAGAAAGGGAAGATTAGTCGTCAGCGGGAAAGTCTCGATCGCACGGCAGTGAGAGAACAAAGAAGTTAGTTGTTAGTGTGTTCGCTAGGATATTGCATCCTATGCCGACATATTCTCATATGGTACGAGAAATCAGAGCAGCTGTAGTTCAGCCAACTACAGGAAAAGGGAAAAAGGGAGCTCGCTAGGATCATCACAATCCTATGCCTACATACTCTCGTCTGGTACGAGAGATCAGAGCAAACGTAGTTCAGTGCATGCGGAAAACAAGTCTCAATTGCACAGGGGCAAGAGAAGGGGTCTCGATCGCCTGAATGCGAGAGAAAAGGGTTTCGATCGCACAGGGGAAAGAACAAAGAGGAAGCATGCCTAACACGCCTAAACGGGAAGGAACTTGAGACACACACGCGAGAATCTAAGGCGTAGGAGCGAGTGCGTCGTATATCACCCAAATGGTGTTACACTAGACACTCTAGACGATTGAGGGGAGACCGCTCAATTGTCATTTCCTACGTATCTAACGCTACAGCTCACAACACTCGACGGTTGCACGAAGACTTGAATAAGAAGGATGTTCTCAAACGAAGCGGCTCCGCGGGCCCTCGACACTGTGCGCAAGCTCCATTCCAATCTTCTCCTCTCTGGATCCTTGATGATGACACTCGAATCAGAACCAATGTAACGCTAAACCGTCATGATTTGACTTATACGAGAAATCAAACTCTCAGAGGTAGCGTATTGATATCCGTGTCAAAGACAAGATAGAGAAATGATATTGAGAATCATTCTCCAATTGAGCCATGTCACACGGCCCGCACAGAATAAAATCCAAAATAAAAATAGATAGCAGAAGAGCAATGAGAAGAGAAATCCAATAACAAACGGAAATAATATTCTACTCCTAAAATAGGCAATAAACTCCTAATAGAATAAAACTCTAAAGAAATCACAAGTAAATTGCATACAAAAATAGAATATAAATTCTATCTAAAACTCTATAATATCCTAAAAGAAAAATAGAATAAAATTCTAAAATATAAAATCTATATTAAAAACATGTAATAATATTCTAAACTATAATTCCTAAGAAGAAAAAAAATAGTACTTAACAAAATAGAATATAAAATCTATGCTAAAAAATATGTAATAATATCTAAAGGAAAAATAAACTATAATTCCTAAAAGAAAAATAGCAAAGAAAACTACAATCTATTACAAGCAAAATATCCAATACAAAAAAAAAAAGGGAAGTAGGTACATCAGCAGAACAGGGGGTAAAGCCTAAAAAAACAGTTGGGCTTGAGCCCACAATACATCAGCCAGAAAAATAAGCCAAAACAAAAAAAGGACGGGGTGTGCGAAATAGAAAACGGAGGTGCGCGCCAGTAAAAATGTTGTTGGGCCCAGGGCTTGCGAAGCCCACAATCAGAAAAATAGGGGGGCGCGAAATGGAAATGGGGTGTGTGAATCCAAAAATTGTACGTTGGGCCACAAGGCCCACTAAGGCCTTTCCTCTTCCTTCTCTCAAACTTTACAGACGGAAACCCTAATTCTTTCTCTCTCACTCAGCCTCACCAGCCGCCATCGTCCTTTCCTCAACCCCTCCGTCTCAACTTTCTTTTCTTCTCACCGTCTCAACCTCACTTTCACCGTTCAGCATTCTCTCCTCATATTCGTCTGGGATTCACACTTTCTAATTAATTCAACAAAACATCGGAGGTTGAATCTTTGGAGGTTGGACTTGCTGCTCACGACGATGAAGTTCATGGAGGAGGCGGTTCGTTCACTTGAAGTTTTATTGTGATTTGGAGGTTGCATGTTGATGAAAGATTCTGGAGAAGCTTCTGATGTAGATCTTGAACAAGATCTGATGAAGATCGCTGGAACTTACGAAGGTTTCTGAAACGGATGAAGATTCACTTGTGACTGTGGACTCGTGCGAGGATGGTGAAATCAGATCATGATGTTGATGAAGATCTTGGATATTGATGAAGTTTCTGGAAACGGTTGAGGTTGTGAAGATTCTAGACGGAGATTGATGGAAGATCTTTGAAGTTGCTGGAAAACTGATGAATATTGTTGGAGATTGAGCGAAGATCTTTGAGGAAGATCTGGGACCGATGATGAATTCTGTGAACGTTTCTGAAGGAGTTTTGTTGAAAATTCTTGGACGGATTCTGGAAAAAGATGAACACTCATGGCGGAGAAGATGAAGATCTTGAGGTTTGATGAAACATGTTCATGAAATCTGGAAAACGTACGAAGAATTGATGAATTTTCTGGTGGAGATTGCAGTTTTCCGGTGACGGTTATGGAGGTTCCGGCGAACCTCCGGTGGTCTGCATGTGAATTGTGAGGGAACGACACCTCACCGAGCTACGTGGCGTGCGTGCGTGGAGAGATGGAGTGAGTGGAACGCGTGTGAGGTCAATGGAAGAGTGAGGTGGCCACGTGTGGAGTCAGTGGAAGAGTGAGGTGGCCACGTGTGGAGAGAGAGAGTGGCTTGCTTTATAGTGCTGACATGCGGCATGGAAGTGGATCAGTGGGCCTGCGAAAATTGGACACTTGGCCCACCACTTGGCTAAAAACTGATTAAAACTCAATTAATGCAATTAAGATGATTAATGATGATGATTAAGCTAATTAATACGGAAATGGATTAAAATCTGGACTATATTAACTCCTAATTAACTGAAAATTAATTGCTAATTAACTAACATCTAACTAATACTCCTAGATTAAACCTAGATTAATGAAATCTAATAAACTCTAATAAAGGAAAATCTAATAACATCTAATAAACTCTATTAATATTCTAAAAATATAAAATGACTCTAATATTTAATATTCTAATATTCTAAAAAAAAGAATTTAAAACCTGTTAAATTCTAAAAAGAGTTATATTAATCCAAAAAATGAAATTAAAATCTATTAACTCTAAAACCTATTATATTCTAACAATTCAATTAATATCAACAGAAGAATTAAAACTATTAATTTCTAAAAGAAATCAAATAATATCTAGAAAAGAATAAAATCTATCAATTTCTAAACCAAATTGAATCTAAATAAAGAGTTAAATCTATAGATTTCTAAAACAAATTAAATCTAAAAAAAGAATTAAATCTATAGATTTCTAAAACAAATTAAATCTAAAAAAAAGAATCAAATCTATAGATTTCTAAAACAAATTAAATCTAAAAAAAGAATTTAAAATCTAGAAAATAAACCTTTTAATTTCTAAAACACATTAAAAGAATAAACCTATTAATTTCTAAACAATCAATTCATATCTAAAAAAGAATTAAATCTATTAATTCTAAAACAAAACTATTAATATCTAGAAATAAAATCCTAAAAATTATTCTAGAAAAACAATTAACCTATTTAAAATCTATTTAAAATGTTCTAATAAGCTCTAAAAATAGAAAAAAATATTAAAAACCTATTAAATGCTAAAATAGAAAATTCAATCTAAAAATCATTTAAAAATCTAACTTCTATGCTAAAAAAAGGATATAAAAATCTAGAAAATGCAATGAAAATCAATTAAATCAATTAAAAAAGATGCGAGAATATAGCGAAATAAACGGTAAAAACTGGACACCAAAATATCCTCAAAAATAATAGCGAAAGCTGAAAACACCGGGAAGAGCACAGCTCCCAAAAATAAATCTTCGTACTCGAAATGTCTTGAACTGCCTGAAATGTGACAAGAGGGTTGTAATCCCGATAAAATCAATCTGGCTATCGAAATGCGCAGAATGCGATATGCGGATGCAAAAATGCAAAAATGAGTCGAAACATAAGCCAAATAACGAGAAATGGTTGGTCAAATTTTGGGGTGCAACAGTGTGCATCGTCTCATCATCTCATGGAATCTCTTGTTGCAATTGGTTTTGTAAAGCTCAGTTGATTTCTTTGTGTAAAACCCTAGATATATCATGGATGTTGGAACAAGAAACACCAAAAAATACAATTTCAAGAAGCCTGATACATCTGAGTTAAGAAAACTAGAGACTATGGTGTCAGAAGACTTTGGAAAAAGATATGAGAAGATAATGAGTATAGTCAAGATAGGGATGGAAGAATGAATCCTCAACACCTTGGTTCAGCTCTATGACCCATTGTATCACTGCTCACCTTTCCCGGCTATTAGTTGATGACAACCTTGGAAGAATATGCTTACTAAGTGGGAGTCCCTATAAAAGATCAGAAGCCCTACAGTGGATTGGAAAGCTTACCTTCACCAAAGGAAATAGCAGATGCTCTTCACCTCGAAGTATCAGAGATTAAAGCTAATAGCACTACCCTCTAAACCACAATCATCTGAACCACAAACATCTAAACCTCAACCCTCTGAACCATAACCAGATGAACCAAACCCCTCTGAACCAAACCATTCTGAACCTAACCCATCTAACCCTGTTCATGAAATACTTGATATCAAACCTCTCATGACAGTACACCCTATATCATCTGGATCATCTAACTCGTCAGATTCATCTGATTCATCTGAATCTGACCTTTCAGATGTTACCTCACCAACACATAACTTCCCAAACCATCCAGATGATATTCCTACTCCCATTCCCACTCCTACTCAAATTCCCTCTCCTACTCCAATTCCCATTCCTACTTCCCTTGCCATTCTTACTCCCCTTCCTCCTCTTTCCTCAGAACAACCCTCATCTTCTAATAAACCATCACCTTCTGTTAACCCTAAGGAATCCTTCTTAGAGGCACTCCTGAAACCCACACCTAGATCAGATGTTGGGAAACTCTTATATGGTTTTGAAATAGAAATGCAGATGTGGTTAACGGTTGTTAGGGAAATATGCCTGAATAGAGTGAATCCTCATGATTCTGAAGTATTTTGGACTACTTTCAAAAGAAGGTTCAACTCTGTGACTGAGAACCTTCAAATTGCTTGCTCTGCAGATGCTCAAGAGAATTTTTCTGAAGCTGTCAAATTTTCTCTTCTGGGTGTACACAGAACTCCTACTCAGTTTCTTGAAAACACACCTGCTAAGGTTGTGTGTTCAGCATCTGAAGAAACTGCTGCACTTCAGATTATTATAATTCCTCAGCCTGAACAAACTTTCACAGAGGCTGCTATCTCTGAAGAGACTCCTGCTTCTGATACGCCTTCTGATATAGATTTAGAACCAGCATCTGCTTTAGTGGTCATTCCAGAATCAACAGTTTTGAAGAAAGACTCTGAAGATGTGAAGGAAAAGCTTGCTCAGCAAGAGGCTGCAACTTCTGAGATTAAAACCTGGATGGTTAAGCAAGAGAAGACAACATAAGAGATCAAGACTTGGATGGCTAAGCAATGTGAATCTACTTCTGAGATAAAGACTTGGATGGCAAAGCAGGAAGCACAAACTTCTGAGATAACTGAGCTTCTAAAGATTATAGCCTCTCGTCCTTCTTAGTTGTTTGTCTTGTTTGTGCACATCTATGTTTTTGTTTGCTTGTTTTTGTTATCTTATGAGTTCTTTAAATGAATACATCTGACTGTTTCTCTTCTGCTTATTTGTTATAATTGTTTTCTTGCTCTGATATTTTTTTGTCTTAAATGATTTTTTTTTCTGAAATCACTTTTTGATATGACAAAAAGGGGGAGAAAATGAAATTTTGATTATTCATATAAACAGATATAAAATGGTAACTCATACATGATAAAATATAACTAATGTTGAATTAAGTGTTTCAGAGTTAAAAACTTCTCATCTGATAATATCCTTAGAATTAACTCTAAACAAGGTATGAGAAAGTCTACAAAGCTAAACTCTGAGAAAGTCTACAAAGCTAACTCTGACTCTTGAAAGAATACTAGTGTTGAAAGGGAAGTATTTATTTTTCTAGCAGTATTCATTTCAGGGGGAGATTCATAATCTCAGGGGGAGATATATTTTTTTTCTTCCTTTGAACAAAATTTCGTATAGTTTTGTCATCATCAAAAAGGGGGAGATTGTTAGAACATAGATTGGTTCTAAATATATCTCAATATTTTGATGATAACATTAATGAAATTTTTTATAAGAAAATATATACTCTAATTTTATTCAAGTGTTTTTGTTTCAAATATTAAATAAATATTCATCTGAAGACAAAAAGAATTCCTCTGAACATGATAACGCAAGGCTTTGAGAGTAGGAAGTGCAGCTGCAGAAGACTCTGAAGCGCAAGCTGCAGAAGACTCTGAAGCGCCAGTAGCGCAGAAGAATCTGAAGCGCCAGCAGCACAGAAGACTCTGGAGCCCTACCTACAGAAGACTCTGAGCGCAGAGTATAAAGATTCAGTATTCAGAAGACTTTGAGAACTAAACACTGCAAGTACAGAGGCTCTGAGAATCAAGCCAACTCTGATCATAAATTCATGCTAAGCACTTTGCTGCAAGACTCTGGATAGAGTGATAATGCATCCGCAAGTGCATGGAAATATCGAAGTAATATAAAAGATTTGTTAAACCCACAGAGACCAATGTCAACCTACCGTTATCTATTGTCGCGGCGTAAAGCTAAGGCTAATGGAATTTGGAAAGTTAAATGTGAATGAACATAAATAAAACGGAAATAAAGATTATTGGTTTAAGGAAGAGCGGTAAAGGGATATCGGTATGTAATGCTTTAGTTTTCGGGGATTCGATAGGTCGTCGGTGCTTTTTAGTCTTTGCAAACACTTTTCAGGAGAAAATACTCGTTTAAAGACCTTTGCCTCATGATGGTTGTTGACTCGGGTCATAATTCTAAGGCGGAATGTACGCTCCTGTAGTCTCATTTGGGGTTTAAACTACTTTTTGAAAACAAATAAATTCTGATTTCTTTTAAAGCACTTTCGCTGTGTTTAAAATCTATGCCTAGTTTTTACTATCCGGTTTCAACCCCAGATTTCGCGTGTCGGTTTGTGCCTTAATGAATTTCCCACTTTCGTGGCAAAAATACTGTAAATAATTTCTCGCTTTCGCGACGAAGGTTTATTTAGAAGATTTTGATTAAAAACTACGACCAGAAAGGTATTTGTAAAAGGGAAGGTGCACCGGGTATTATCGAATCCCATCCTACTAATTCGATTACATATTGATAAAACTAATTTAGCTAGACATGATAATTAATGCAAATGAAAATAAACATAAACAACACAATAATAAAATATGCATTATGACGAAAACAAAATAAATATTCAATTAATAAAAACCTGTAAATCGTAGTGATCTCGTATCCTCGAGTAGTCCTCCACAATGTCGGTAGGATTCTACCTTGGCGAGAAGTAAAGGTATAGGAAGGAAGTAAAGCGGTACAAATGAAAATAAAAAGGAAAGGAAATGGGAAAATAATACAAGAACGTAAATTCGGCTTCAATGGAAATTTCGGCAGCACTTCGATACGTCGAAGCCCCCCCTAGAGCTGTGAATCTCAAGCCTATTTATAGGAGATATTTCATTTCTCAACTTCTAGAGATCATGCACGAGTTATGGGGGAAATGGGAGTAACTTCCTGTAGTGGGCAGTTAGTGGAGGAAGCGTAGGAAGAAATTAAGTTGAGGTAGTTCGTGGCCCCTTCCGTTTTGAACGAACTGAACTTTGGGATCGTGACGATCATGGAGATTCTGTGACGATCATGACGCTCGTGACGATCATGGCGATTCTGTGACGATCATAACGCTCGTGACGATCATGACGGGTCTGTGACGACCGTGACGCTCGTGACGATCATGACGGGTCTGTGACGACCGTCACACCTACAAAATCTATTTTTCTGTTTCTCTTCTCTATTTCTTTCTTTCTTCTCTATTTTCCTACCATTTCTTCTTCTTTTCTTTCTTTAATCCAAATTCTCCATAATCTGCAAAATATAGTAAATTAACCGCATAATAGAACATAAATCAAGATAAATTAACAGTAGTCATTAGTAAATTCATGTAAATCGAGTCAAATAAACGATATGCTTTCGCGTTATCAAAAACCCCCCACACTTAAACCATTGCTTGTCTTCAAGCAATCAACCAACACGGTAAATAGAAATAAGCATAATTTGAAACAAAGACATAGTGAGACTCTAATCATACGTGGCTGCTAGGCTAATGTTATATTGACAAGTACTAAATATCAATACCAAGGATATCGTAATGACACAATTTCAAAAACTCCCTACTTATGCAGACCAACCTGAATCATGCCATTATAACTCAACCTATATCTCATTCTCTTTTTCACCCCCATTTCATTCTAGTGCAATCACATTAAGCCCGTTATCCATACACATTCATGGCAAGTAAACCTGTTAGTGACTATGATCTCATTGTTATTTCATTTTTCTCTGCAAATATGCTTAAGCATCAATTAAACCTAAAGAGTTTGTACCGTTGGGCTAAGTGATCGGGTGAGGAGAACCTAACTTAGAAGGAACATGTCTTTCTATTCTTAATAATTTTTTTTCTTTCTTAATTTCTCATTTTAAACTAGAGGCCATACACTTATTTACATCGGTTTCTTACTTAGTGTGTTTAGGATGGTGCTGACTGCTTAAATAAACTACTTAAGGATTACTACAAGAACCTGGAGTTTTAAGGTTTCAGCATAATGGGTATTCAAATTGATTTTGCATATTTAGGGGGTTAAGGGTGTCAGGATGATATCGATTTTATCAAAAATTTCCCAAGTTTTTCTAACATAGCATGAACAACCTATATACTCTCAGAGTACCATGTCATGAATCGAAGCAAATAATTGTTGGAGGTTGAAATTTTTGAAATTTTTGAAATTATGGGGAGATTGAATAACAAGTTAAAACCACGCATAAAGACTCGACAACACATGCAAAGACTTTGACATAATGTTAAAAACAGATAAAATTCCTAAAAGTATGAAATAAAATATAAAACAATAAATCAAACTAAAAAGCGATAAAATGAAAGCGGTAGAGTTTCTCCCCCACACTTAAATCAAACATTGTCCTCAATGTTTTAGTAAAAGGTGGAAAAAGGAAAGATAGAACCTGTATGAATGCTACTGCGTTCCAAATCCTCTATGATCCTGCTCTTGCTATCCTTGTCTTTGTTGATCACTTCTACTTCGGCAGCGGGCATTTTGAGATACCTTCGTCTGTGTAATTCTCGAACCAGCTCATCATGTTGCTTGCTTCCAGAGGAAATACTCATCATTAGTGTCCCCACTAGCAGCGACACTCGTAGGAATGTCCGTGGGCATAACTCATCTTCTCAGATCGTCATCTAGAGAGTTTTCGCCTAGATATAGCTAAAGCGTAACAAGCGATACATTTCTTTATTTTCTACAAATTTAAACAAACAAATTAAAATAAAGACCTTGTGGGTTGCCTCCCGCACAGCGCTTTGTTTAACGTTGATAGCTCGATGGCTAAGGAGTGCAAGTACTCATGGTAGTTCTTTCAAGAATGGTTCCTCGATCGAACTTTGAATAGTCTTCGGTTTCCATGGCCACTTATCAAGCCATCTCTCATATCCCTCACCTTTTCTTTTCTTTCTTCTGTAGGGTGGTTCATTGTTTTGAACTTGTGGTGGTGGTTCTAGATCTATCATGAGTATCAGTTTTTCAAAATTGGGCTTAGTTATTTCATCCACCACCTCAAAAGTTAATCTTACCCTTTTAACAGTAATGATGACCCTAGTTTCATGGTGTCGCTACTGCGAAAAAAGGTGTCGGCAAAGACAGAAGAGTCGCCACCTTTCGTTATTTATCCCACATAAGGGAAAGGAAACGATCGGAACAAACCTAGCGAAAAGGAAAAGACAAGGTCATCGCAACCAAGTCTGGGTTCGGGAGTCGGTTACGCAAGGGAAAGGTATTAGCACCCCTCACGTCCGTTGTACTCAACGGGATCCATGCTTGTTGTGTTTATCTGACGGGTTGTTTTAACTATCCACCTATCAAGGATGGCTCGAAGGAAAAGAAAAAATGACTCGGAAAAGCCTCGCAACTTCATGCCTACGTATTCTCGTCTGGAACGAGAAATCAGAGTCAACGTAGTTCGGCTAACTACGGGTCAGGGGGAAGGTTGCTCGCCAAGACATCGCGTCTTGTGCCTACGTATTCTCATCAGAGAAATCAGAGCGAACGTAGTTCGGGCTAACGAATCACAGGTTGATTCATCTGTTTTTCCCGAGTAAAGTTAAACAACAATTCCAACAGTTAGGGACAATGCCTGTTTGCGGTAGAACTGAATTTTAACAGCACTCTTTTCATCAGAAAAGGTTTTCCTTGAATTAAGAGCCCACGGGGCAAAAAAGGGGTTTGATATTGGTTTTTTTCTTTTACGAAAGATGTGTTTTTTATGAATGTTTGTAATACATACTGCACTAGAGACTATGACTTAGGAACAAATGCGTCGCATATCGTCCAAAAGACGTATACTAAACACTCTAGACGATTGAGAGGAGACCACTCAATTATCATTTCCCAAATGGCTTAAGGCTCGTAACGTACGGTATGAATTTGCCTTTATTATGTATTTTACTGTTGTTTTGGAGATAAGAAGGAGAAAGAACTCTACAGGGGAAACTATCAAGCATCCTACTGTTGTCATGCAATTGATTCATCCTATTGTTGAGTTTGAAAGGGAATCTACCCTAATGTTATCATGCATGGATTCATCTTAAAGTATATCATAACCTCTCTTGAAGAAGACAGGTTAGAGATCCTAAGGGAACATGTTAAAGTGGAAACAGAAACAGCAAAAATCATTAAGCAGATGAATACAGCTATGAAGCTACTGAAATAAGAGCATGGGTGGATATGCAATGCATCATCACAAGCAGAAGAAGGAAACCTCAACTTCTAATGCAAACATAAAAGAAAAAGAACACACAAGCAAGGGAGGATCACCTCAACCTTCAATGCAAACGTCAGAGGAAAGTATGAAGCAGATAAGCAACCAAGCAAAGGGAGACTGGCTCAACCTTTCAATGTAGTCATGCACCTAAACAAAAGTCTCTATTCATGCAAATCTATCCTAATGCAACAAGCAAATCAATCAAACAGGGAGGAGAAGTGTAACCAAGATGAGCAACAGGAAAATCATCCTAGGCTACATCAGGCTGGATGTGCATCAACACAAGAGTCCATCATGGGCTCAACCTCTTGAGGAATGCACATAATCCAACCAAAGGAAGGATTAGGCTCTCCCAAGAGGGATCCTATGTCAATAGGACAGAGAAACCGAGTGTTGGTCCTAGATATCAATCTAAGGTATCTGGTTAAGGTGTATCAACACATAATGTCCATCTAAGGCTCAACCTGTTAAGGAATGCACATAATCCAACCAAAGGAAGGATTAGGCTCTCCTAAGAGGGATCCTCATCAAGACTTGGAGGAGGAAGATAGTATAAACCAAAGGAATATACTATGCTAATGAATGTCAATCCAAGGCTCAACCTCTTGAGGAATGCACAGAGTCCAACCAAAGGAAGTATTAGGCTCTCCCAAGAGGGATCCTCATCAAGACTTAGAGAAGGAGGATAGGGCAAAGCCCAGGAAAGAAACCACACAGGGGAAAGAAGCCATCACAGAAACAACTAAGAGACCCTAATATCTAAGCACCAAAGGATATCTATCCTAAGGGATCTATGAACACTATCAAGCATTGAAAATTCTTTCACAAAGGTATCAACCTATTCTCTATACTAGCAAGAAGGATTGAGGAATCTAAAGTTGGCTAAAGATCACTTTTGGAATCAAACTAGTTGATATGCTAAGTTAGGGTCATCCTAAAAACAACCATGATGTAAAATCTAATTAGAATAGGAAATCATCCCTAAATATTCTACCAAAAATCCTAGGATCTCCTAGGGTTGTTATGAACCTATGGTAGAAAAATCAGAGCCTAGCTCCAAGTTTAAGGGCATTATCTAAGTGTTAAACCTAAAGGTGTGTTATGGGAATCCACAAGGGAAAGGTCCTAGAAATCTATCTAAAACCTATACCTAAATATTTCTAAAAAACCAAAGAAAAATCATGCAACTCTATCAAGATGTCTAAAGAAATCATGCAAAAATTCAGATCCTAAAGCATAGCCATGACCTAGTACAAAAATCAGAAAGAAATCATGTATTTTTAACATTTTAATCATCTAATTAAAATGAAAAAATAGTAATAAATGGAAAATTAACCAAAAATTCAATTAAATTGCACAACAAAATTAAGGACATGGCAAGAATCACTCATGATTTTTTTCATAATTTTCTAGCAATTATTCCTATTTTTTATGAATTAAAACAAATCAATGCATTTAAAGAAAAATAGAAAATGAATAAAGAAATTAAAAAAATTGGAAAATAACACAATTATCAGATTGCAAGACTAGTCAACAAATCCGAAGGGGGGGAATGCGCCATGTAGCGCTGAAGGTGAATAAATGAATCGGTGCGTTTCATTCCCGATCTCGTGTGGTTGTGTTGACTTCAGTCCATGCTACGTTTTAATCTCACACGTTCATCCAGAAAGTAGTACAATCCAATGATTCACGCCTTGCCACGTCACCAGTCAATGGTCAACACTCTCTCAGACTAAACCACACGCCTTGGATTAAATTACCTAGTCAATGGATTTAAACAAATCTAACGGCCTAGACTTCATCTTCTTCATTTCAAACTTGTAAGAGAGGGGGGAATCTCATGGTGGCCAGAGAAGATTCCGGCCATCTTCTCTAGTGGCATCAACAGTGCCAGATTCTCAGACATCACCAAACTCAATAAAAATCATACAGATCTCTTCCTCTACTCACGAGGATTAACATGCTACACTTCTTTTTCATTTCTTCTCAAGGAACAAGCTAACACAAAGCCTAATAGAAAATGCACACTTCCAAGAATCATCTCCAAACTCTAAATTCTTTCCACTAATCAAAACTACACCTCACACTGATCATAAACCTAGGTCCAAATCTTGATATCAACCAAGAAACAGCCATAACCGATCCATCAAAGTTTTTGCTCATCATCAAGAAACCTCATAAGCGGCGCCAAGATCAATCCTAAATCCATCTAGGACCTAAGTATTACCTAACCACATACAAAAACTACTCTAATTCATCATCAATTGAGAGCAATCATGAAAAGAAGAAAACCTGATAAAAGCTTCAACAGTGGATGATTCAGCCACCAATCCTTGACTAAAGTTGTGCAGAATCACTCAGTGATGATGGTAGATGCTTCTTGGACCTTCAATTTCTTCAAAAATGGCTCCAATGGTGAAACTCGAATTTCAATTCTAACTAACTTTTTTCAACTGTGTCTTACCTGTGCAAGCTCAATCCATCACCAACCTTGATCTGAACTCACTCATGAGCTTATATAGAAACTTTCTGGGCTGCAATGTAGGCCCAAAAATGGCTCTATGATTCAATTTCAATTTTCAATTTTACTTACTTTTTCTTCATGACAGTCCATGAATGTAGCTCTGTTTAGCTTCCAATTTGGCTCAAATGCATTGCTTGTATGGTAGTGAGGATGAAGGGGTAAGATTCACTCCTTAATTCCAATCAATGGATGATCTTGATCATGTAACTTCCTCTTGAAGTAACTTCAAATTTGACCATGAAATATGCTTCAATTTGGAAATCTAAAAATTCCAAAGTGTTCCAAATATCCAATGCACTCAAAATATGCACCTACTTGCAATATTTTTAGCCAATGTCAATTATTTTATATTTTTCTCATTTTAATGCCTTTAATGATTCATTCATGAAAATTTCTTCACACACTTCTCATTCCAATCCATGTCAATGAATTCTTGGTGCTTGGGGGGGTAAATAACATCATTTTGAACAACTTTCAAGTTGAACAAATCTTTATTTGAGGTGTGTAAGATGGTGAAATTGACCCATAATAAAAAATGGCCTATAATCTCAACTTCCCAAAATGCCCCTGTCTTGTAAGCAATGTATATTGAGTTCTACAAATCCAATCAAGGACTTCTGGTACTCTTTGGAAAGCTAAGAAGATAAGGAACAACATTCATGTTGGCTTGAAGTTGAGGAGAATGATCTTTCTAGGTCAAAAATGACACGGAAGTTGGTTGACTTTCAAGCACCAAAATCACATTCATCTGATGACCTGTAACTTGTCTGCTTCATAACTTGAGTTCTATAAATCCTATCAAGGAATTCTAGTACTCAAATTAAAGCTATGATCATGCTTTACAACAATCATGTTAAGGTCAAGGTGAGATGAAAATCACATCTTGAGTTATGTGGTCTTGAATTTAGGCACTAAATCAGGGGATTTTACACTATCAAGCTTAGAAACCCTATCCTAGGAACTCTTCACACTCTTGATTAATAGTGAGATAGTCTTGGAATCATCCCTCGGGCATCTTAATACATCAAACCATGTTCATATGGCCTTGAAATTAGGTCTCGACCTTCTTCAAATCATCTGTTGACCTATGGTTGACCAGATGAAACCCTAGTTGCACCAATCTTGGTTGTAGCTTCATATTCTTCACATGATGACCTGTTTAGGCTTCAAAATGACTTTCAATACTTCTCATGAGCTCTCTCAAGGCTTTAGGTCTTCTCCCATGGATTCAACATCATTTGAATAGCTTCCCACAACCCTAAAGTTAGGAGATATGTATTCTTGTGTCCAACCCTCTCTCTGAAGAACTTTGACTTCTTTGATGAGGATATCAACCCTTAGATACTTGAATAAGGACTCTTAGATAGCTTCATAACCTTGGTAGCCTTTTGTTGGTAGTCATACCTCTTGAGCTCCTGCACACATGTCAATGCAATGCAGATGATAATGCTAAAATGAATGCAATGAAACACAAGCTAGGTAAAGAAAAAGGTTAGGCAAATTTTGGGGTGCAACACATGGTCCTCGAATTTTCTTTTGCTATGAAGGATCTTAGACAAAGGTGCATTGGTGTGGATATTTTCCAATACCTCCACACGTGTTTTGGATTAGGAGTCAACCTTAGCTTCCACAACCAATTGTGAGAAAGAATTAGGTGGGGTATAGGGAGGAGGAGCAACAATAGGTGCTTCCTTCTCTACCTCTTCTAAAACCTCCCTTTCGGGTGGTGTCGGTGGATTTTTCTCAATATGTATGCCTTTCTCACCAAAACTCTCCTCAAACTCATTATCACTCTCCCTATAATTTTCTACTTGGTCTTCATTAATGGTTGTTACAACATTCACATGTCCTTATGGGAAGGGTCCTAGAGGTGTTTGTCTAAGCAAGGAGGTTTGAGTCTCCAAAGCCTTGCTGTGAATCGCGAGGGAATCGACCATAGCGCTCATCTGCTTAAGATTTTCATTAATCTGGAGATGTTGTTTTCTAAAATCTTCATTTTGGAGAGTTTGTGTCTCCACAAAGCGCTCCATCATAGATTCTATCCTAGAGTGAGTAAACGTCGCACCGAGTTCTTCTTGTAATAGTTCAAGGTTGGATGTATCGAAATCTTGCAGTTCCTTAAAATATTGGGAGTGGTCATGGTAGAGGGACTCTGGGTGAAAATGCGTTGTATTGAAATCTTCCAATAATATTTCGAGGGCAAATTTTAGCGGATCTTGTGGTTCCTCAAAATATTGGGGGGTGGTAGTTATAATACTGGGGGTGGTTGTTATAAGGGAAATTTGGGTTATACATCGTAATTGAGATAAGATTGCCCTAGTCTATACTATGCAACAACGAAATCACAATATTGACTGTTGGTCCCCGGCAACGGCGCCAAAAACTTGATGCATCCGCAAGTGCACGGAAATATCGAAGTAATATAAAATATTTGTCGAACTCACAGAGACCAATGTCAACCTACCGTTATCTACTGTCGCGGAGTAAAGCAAAGGCTAATGGAATTTGGAAATTTAAATGCGAATGAACTTAAATAAAACGGAAATAAAGATTATTGGTTTAAGGAAGAGCGGTAAAGGGATATCGGTATGTAATGCTTTAGTTTTCGGGGATTCGACAGGTCATCGGTGCTTTTTAGTCTTTGCAAACACTTTTCAAGAGAAAATACTCGTTTAAAGACCTTTGCCTCATGATGGTTGTTGACTCGGGTCATAATTCTAAGGCGGAACGTAGGCTCTCGCAGTCCCATTCGAGGTTAAAACTGCTTTTTGAAAACAAATAAATCCTGATTTCTTTTAAAGCGCTTTTGTTGTGTTTAAAATCAATGCCTAGTTCTTACTATCCGGTTTGAACCCCAGCTTTCGTGTGCCGGTTCGTTCCTTAATGAATTTTCCACTTTCATGGCAAAACTACTGTAAATAATTTCTCGCTTTCGCGAAGAAGGTTTATTTAGAAGATTTTGATTAAAAACTACGGCCAGAAAGGTGTTTGTAACCGGGTATTATCGAATCCCATTCTACTAATTCAATTACATATCAATAAAACTAATTTAGCTAGACATGATAATTAATGAAAATTGAAATAAACATAAACATTACAATAATAAAATATGCATTATGACGGAAACAAAATAAATATTCTGTTAATCAAAACCTGTAAATCGTACTGATCTCGTATCCTCGAGTAGTCCTCCACAATGTCGGCAGGATTCTACCTTGGCGAGAAGTAAAGGTACAGGAAGGAAGTAAAGCGGTACAAATGAAAATAAAAAGGAAAGGAAATGGGAAAATAATATAAGAACGTAAATTCGGCTTCAATGGAAATTTCGGCGGCACTTTGATACGTCGAAGCCCCCCTAGAGCTGTGAATCTCAGGCCTATTTATAGGAGATATTTAATTTCTCAGCTTCCAGAGATCATGCACGAGTTATGGGGGAAATAGGAGTAACTTCCTGTAGTGGACAGTTAGTGGAAGAAGCGTAGGAAGAAATTAAGTTGAGGTAGTTCGTGGCCACTTTCATTTTGAACAAACTGAACTTTGGGATCGTGACGATCATGGCGAGTCTATGACGATCATAACAATCGTGACGATCATGACAGGTCTGTGACGACCGTCACACCTGCAGAATCTGTTTTTTTGTTTCTCTTCTCTATTTCTTTCTTTCCTCTCTATTTTCCTTCCATTTCTTCTTCTTTTCTTTCTTTAATCCAAATTCTCCATAATCTGCAAAATATAGTAAATTAACCGCATAATAGAACATAAATCAAGATAAATTAACAATAGTCATAAGTAAATTCATGTAAATCGAGTCAAATAAACGATATACTTCTGCGTTATCAAGTGACTCTGATACAGAAGAACAAGGAACAACATCAGAGGATCTGATGCAAGATTATTTTTTATATATGTTCATTTGAAAAGAGACGTTGCTGAACCCAAGGTCTACTAACGGTACTACTTCTCATTCGTGTATGACACAGGAATTCAGGCAAAAAGGGAATGTCAAATTAAGACAAAAAGTATTTGTCCTTTCTGTCTACATCCTACAGTACTTTCTTCTACACACTATTGAGAAAGTGGTGTATATAAAGAAGTCTCCATCAACACTTTAAATACAAGAATGCCAAACAATTTCAAGTGAAGAATTCCAAAAAGCAATCAAAGAAAACATTCAAACAACTTTCTATATCAAACACATAAGTTTTATTTGTTCTTCATTTTGTGTAAATCACAGTTGTGATAATAGCTTTTTAGAAGCACCTTAAACACATTGTATTTTATCTTGTAAAAGTTCCTTGAGAGACCAAGTTGTGGTCAGGATTCTTGAGAAGACTAAGACAGTTGTCTTAGTGATATCACTGTAATCAAGTTTTGATTTAGTGGATTAAGTCCTTGTTTGAGAGAGGCGAAATCACCTTGGCTGGGTGGACTGGAGTAGTTTGAGTTCAAACAAACCAGGATAAAAATAACTTGTTATTTTCTATTGTCATAATTGTTTTTTAAAACCCCTTATTCACCCCCCCTTCTAAGTGTTTTCCTACCTTCAGTTGTAACTAGAAATATTTGATACTGCTTACTGTTATTTACCAAAATGTTAGTTACTAATACTTGTCTTTGAGATCTGGTTGCCACCAACCTTTCTCAGTAAGTCAAGTGGTTACCGGAATTGTTTAAATCCAATTGTTATTGGTATCTTGATTTGGTTGTTACCAATCTTTGTAAGTCCAGTGGTTACTGGCATTATTTAAATCCTTGTTATCGGTATCTTGATTTGGTTGTTACCAATCTTTGTAAGACCAGTAGTTACTGACATTGTTTAAATCCAATTGTTATTGGTATCTTGATTTGGTTATTACCAATCTTTGCAAGACCAGTGGTTCCTGGCATTGTTTAAATCCAATTGTTATTGGTATCTTGATTTGGTTGTTACCAATCTTTGTAAGTCTAGTGGTTACTAGCATTGTTTAAGTCAAATTGTTATTGGTACCTTGATTTGGTTGGTGCCAATATTTGTAAGACCAGTGGTTACTGGAATTGTTTAAGTCCAATTGTTATTGGTATCTTGATTTGGTTGTTACCAATCTTTCTAAGACCAGTGATTACTGGAGTTGCTTAAAGTCCAATTATTATTGGTACCTTGATTTGGTTGTCACCAATTATTCTAAGTCCATTGGTCACTGGCATCGTTGTTTAAATCCAACTATTATTGGTACTTGATTTGGTTGTTACCAATCTTTGTAAGTCCAGTGGTTACTGGCATTGCTTAAAATCCAATTATTATTGGTATATGGATCGGTTTTTACTGATTTCCATACTTGTCTAGTAGTTACTGGCATTCGTTTGAAAAGAAATTGTTATTGGTATGAGGTTCATTTGTTACCAACTTCCCCAACCGAATTCCAGAAGTTACTACGATTCTATGAGGATTGTTATCTCTCATTACCATCTGGTGAAAATATTTAAATAGGGGCAGCTATTATACCCCAAATTTTGACCCCTAGATCTCATCATAATTCTAGGAGCATCAACATTGTTTATCTAACCATAACCTTTTTCAAGTTTGATCTTTGTTAAGATATAGGTGAATTAGGGCTCCACACAGTCAGGAATCGGGGTTTCTATGGTTTGATCAGTCAAGGTCTTGGACTGAATCTCTATTTAGAAACTCTCCTTATCATCAAGGGTACTATATTGGATCAAGTATGAATCCAATTTGAGGTTGTCACCCAAGGAAGAAGAGCAGTGCAGTCCAAGACCCCCGATTACGGTTTTTGATTGGAAAAGTCAACTGTAGTTGGACTTTTAATTTAAATAGCATTCCAATGGTGGAATCATGGTCCATAAATCTTATATTACTTATTTAAGTCCCCTCAAGAAGTTTCAAGGCCTCATGGATCCCAGAATACCAATAGTCGATTCAGAGGTTTTCGATCGTTCGGTTCGTTTGACTAGAATTCAACCCACTGACCAACAGGGTTTTGACCCAAAATTGAAGATAATTATGTTCTCAATGTTATTTCATATCTAATCATGAAGTTTGGTGACCATTGGATCAAGAATTGAGAAGTAATCGAAAAGTCGATAAATTAGGGTTTTAAAAGGGGCAAGGCCATAACTTCTTAACCACACATCCAAATGGAGTGGTTCAAAGCATGTTGGAAAGGTCTTGATAAGTCCTACAAAAGTGCCACAGTGACCTATGTTCAAAAAATGAATGTATTCTGAGTTATGATCAAAGACAAGGCAAGAGGGGAAAAACACTTAGAAAAATGTCATGTTTTGGCACTTTTAAGTCAATTTTTTAGCCAACTTCAAGGGAAGTTGGGGTCCAAAAGCTTGAAATGCAAAAATCACAACTTATCATGACATGTTACAAAACCATTTCTTTGCTGTCAATCTGGTAGTTTTAAGTTGATTAGTTGCTAGATAGACCACAAACAAGGTGTTAAAAGAAAAATCCAAGGATTACACAGAGATTAAAGGGTGGAGCCAAGGAAAACTTCCATTTATGGCAAAAAGTGTTCCATGCCATTTTGATAAAGTAACACTTTTCCTCAAAATCTATCTTGAGCCACTCCCTTATCTCCTTTCAACTCCAAAGTGCCTCTCAAACTCAGAAGCATATCTTGAAACCATCAAGCTTTGTACTTGATCCCATAAATCAAAGGAAGTCATCATGGAAAGCAAGTTAGTTCTCAAGTGAACTAGTTAGCAAGAGACTTCAAACTCAATCAAATCCTTGCTCTCTGTGACGCCCCGATTTTGATTATTCCCATTTTGTTGAGTCTTTTTGATTTAATTGGGTGATTATTATTTTAATTGTGGAATTGATGTGTTAATCTGTTATGTTTGTATATTATGCTATTTTACCGATTTTGAGAGTTTTCGGGGAAATAGACCGAAGGGTATTTTAGATATTTCTTATTTAATGTTAAGTTGGATATTTTGTGAGAAGATGGATTGGTAGATATTTTGAGAGAAGAAAATATACTGGAAATAATAGAATGGAATAGAAAGATATATAAGAGAAAGTGGAAAGAAAATAAATAGAAAGGAAAAAGAAGAGAAAGAAAGAAGGAAGAAGAGAAAAGAGAAGGAAAAATGGAAAAATCATGGAAAGCTCAAGAACAACTTCTAGCTTCGATTTAATCAAGGTAAGGGTGTGAAATGTTGTTATCTTACCAATGTATATGATTATGTATGGATTGTTTTGATTGTTTGGATGTTTTTCTCCATTTTCCATTTTAGGGTAGAAACGAGTTTAATCGATAGAGTCGATGTTTGAACGGTTAAAATCTGGAATAAATGGTGTATATTAGTCGAGAAATGTTTGGCTAAGACTACTGGAATTCGTTGGAATTGAATCGGTTGATTTTGCGATGATTTGATGATTTTGGACAGTTGGGGTTTTGAACATCGCAGACGTTCGCTAGCACCTTCGCTAGGCGAGCAGGTCGCGAATGTTCGCCGTAGCGAGCTAGTAGCGAATGGTCCCAGACTTGGACAAAATGTAATTGACCTTCTTCGATGGTAGCGAGCGAGGTAGCGAGGGGTTCGCTAGGCGAAGCCCCAGCGAGTAGGTAGCGAAGCCTTACAGTAGCTTCTGTTTGCCTTCGCGAGCTTGTTCGCTAAGTGAACAGGTAGCGAGTGTTCGCTAGGAACTCGCTAGGCGAGCAAGCTAGAGAGTGTGACAACATTTTCATTTCCTTGTGTTTTTCCATCCAATGTTGATTGTTTGGTTTGATTGTGTTCAATCCTTATCTGAAATAAATAGTTGTGTGCTATTGTGATAAGATATGTTGTGGGTAGCCGTATGGCGTGAATCCTAGATTGTGGAATCAATTGTGGAAATGTGGTCTTTTGACAAATATATGCATTGTTTAAATTACTTAAAAGTGCATGATGAATGTGATTGAGTTCGTTGTCGTTGGCGCGATATTGTGAGTGCATATTGATTGTATGCGATTGTATGTGAAGGATGCATGAGAACATATTGTGAATATGTTTGCATTGCTTGATAAATGTGGTGATGGTATTGAATTGTGAATGCATAATATTAGTATGCGATTGTATGTGAAGTATTCATGAGAATATATTGTGAATATATGTTTATTGCTTGGTAAATGTGATAATGATGTTGAAAATATGTATATCTGTAAGGCTCGTACTCACTGGGGTAGAATAACAATATGTTGTTCCTAGTGGAGTAATCACCGGGGTAGAATAACAAGATGTTGTTCCTAGTGGAGTAATCACTGGGGTAGAATAAGAAGATGTTGTTCCTAGTAGAGTAATCACTGGGGTAGAATAACAAGATGTTGTTCCTAGTGGAGTAATCACTGGGGTAGAATGACGAATGTTGTTCCTAGTGAGGTAGAGCGACATGGTCGTATACACTAGGGTAGAATGACTAAGATGTCGTTCCTAGTGGAATAATCACCGGGGTAGAATAACTAAGATGTTGTTCCTAGTGGGGTATAAACGATGTACCCATAATCCCAAATAGGGATTGGTGAGAATTGATGAGTTTTATATGAGTCACATGACATAGATATCATTGTTATATGAAAGTATGCTTGTGTTTGAATTGTTGAATTGAGAAATTTGGATATATGCATGATAAATATGCTTGGTGTTATATATATATATATATATATATATATATATATATATATATATATATATATATATATATATATATATATATATATATATATATATATATATATATATATATATATATATATATATATATATATATATATATATATATATATATATATATATATATATATATATATATATATATATATATATATATATATATATATATATATATATATATATATATATATATATATATATATATCTGTGTGTGTGTGTGTGTGTGTGTGTGTGTGTGTGTGTGTATACTTTATGATGAATTGTGATGAATAAACATAATTATAAATGTTTATGTGCAATGATGTCAATTGTGAATATGTGCATTGTAATGTATATGAGTGGATTACGATAAAATATGGTGAGATCGTAGTGTATGCATATTTTTATGTTATTGTACATATATGGTTATATGCATTGTTATTATTATAATATTTCTCACCCTTCTGTTGGAATGATGTCCTATCTGATATCATGCAGGTATCGAGAATAGAGTTGCTCGTAGTTGCGTGGTCGTTGTGAGTGTAGTTATTTAGTGATTTAATTATATTGGGTCGAGTCATGCTATGGTCATGTAACACTAGGATCGTTTAGGTTATATTTTAGAGATACATTATGTACTTTATGTTATGTTTTTATATTCATTGGAATATTGTGATGTTGGCCTTAGTGCCTAAGAAATGTTGAATTATATGATGAGCATGGTTATTCTGTTAAGAGAACTATGATATAAATTGAATCCGCCGCTACATGCAAAATGAAACTTTGAAAAGCATGATTTATTGAAGTGTTAATGAGCATGACAAGTGGTTTTTGATGTTTAAAATTTATGTGTGACGCCCTTTTGTGAATGCATGATTATTTACTCTGATTATTCATTTATTTTCCGTGGGGTTTAGAAGGGTGTTACATAAGTGGTATCAGAGCAGGTCGGCCCGTCCGGCCAAGTTGTCTAATGTTGCTTGTTCCCTTGTATGTGACATGTGTATGAAAACACTATCGGTACGCGTTTGTTTTTCTAAACCTTTTCTGCGTGGGATTGAAATAAGTGGGGTAGAATGCTTGTGCTTCTCCAAGATGCTTCAAGTGTGGAGTGGTGGCTCAGTATGTCGTTGAATGCTATTATAGTTTGGTAAAGATGGTTTATGCCTCATTAAGATTGCGGGTTGTCTATTAACAAATTAAGGAACTGATCACCCTTAATCTCTTGTTGATAGTAGATGGGATCATGTTGGATGGAATAAACTTATCTTGTGAGCTTAGATGGTGCGTGTAGTGAATAATATGGAGTTAAGCCAAGTCCTTACGGATTGTTTTGATGAGTGGGTGCAGGATGGTGTTGGGATGTTTATGTTGGTGGCAACTTTGAGTGTTAATGGAAGTGGTGAAGTTGGTGGTGTCCCAATTAATTATGATTTTCAGAAGGTTTTCCTGATGAGATGGGAGATTTATCGCCAGAACGAGATGTGGAGTTTGAGGTCGACTTAATTCTTGGAACTAGTCCGATATCGATGGCTCCATATCGTATGTTGGCCTAGGAATTGAAAGAGTTGAAGAGTCGACTTGAATATTGCTTGAGAAAAGGCGTATTCGTCTGAGTGTGTCACCGTAGGATGCACTGGTTTTGTTTGTTAAGAAGAAAGAAGGTTTTATGAGGTTGTGTGGATTACTGACAATTGAATAAGGTGCGATCATACCAGCACTAATGCGCCGGGTGTGTTTATGGAATACATGAATCGTATTTTTCATGAGCAATTGGATGTTAAGTTGTCGAAGTGTGAATTTTGGTTGTCGGAATTGAGTCCTTGGTCATGTTATTTCCGGTAGTGGTATTAGTGTTGATCCATCCAAGATTAATGCGATGATGCAATGGGAGGCTCCTAGATCAGTTACGGAGAGTCGAAGCTTATTAGGCTTGGCGGGTTATTATCGGAGGTTTATTGGGGGATTTTCAAAGTTGGCACTTCCGTTAATGCAATTGACTTGTAAAGTAAATGCTTTCATTTGGGATATTGATTGTGAAAAGAGTTTCATTGAGATAAAGAGAAGATTGACGACGATGCGAATCTTGATTTTGCCGAATCCAATGGAACCATTTATGGTTTATTGTGATACTTCTTTGACTGGTTTTGGTAGTGTTTTGATGCAAGATGGTAAAGTTGTGGCTTATGCTTCAAGACAATTGAGAGTCCATGAAGGGAATTATCCTACGCATAATTTGGAGTTAGCGGTTGTAGTGTTGTTTTGAAAATTTGGAGGCACTATCTTTATGGTGCAAGATTTGAAGTTCTTAGTGATCACAAGAGTTTGAAGTATTTATTTGATCAAAAGGAATCGAACATGAGACAAAGCGGGGTTAGAGCTTTTGAAGGATAATGATTTTGGTTTGAATTACCATTCGGGTAAGGAAAACGTGGTAGCCGATGCCTTGAGTCAGAAGTTGTTACATGTTTCCACCTTGATGATGAGAGAATGGGAACTTTTGGAGAATTTTAGAGACTTGAGTTTAGTTTGTGAAATGATGCTGAGAAGTGTGAGACTTGGTATGCTACATGTTACGAACGATTTTCTTGCTACCGTATGCGAAAAGCAGAAGTTGGATTTGAAGTTCGTTGATTTGATGATGAATGAGAACGAGGATTTCAAGGTTGATGATTTTGGGGTTTTGAGATTTTGTGGTCGTATTTGTATTCCCGATGATGAGGAGTTGAAAAAGATGATATTGGATGAAGGACACCGAAGTAACTTAAGCATTCATCCAGGAGCGAATAAGATGTATCAAGATTTGAAGAAGATCTTTTGGTGGTCCGGATTGAAGAGGGATGTAGCTCAGTTTGTGTATTTGTGTTTGATTGTCAGAAGTCTAAGGTGGAGTATCAGAAGCCTAGTAAATTGATGCAACCATTGGATATTCCAGAGTGGAAATGGGATAGTATATCGATGGATTTTGTTACGGGATTGCCGAATATGCAAAGAGGACATAATGCTATTTGGGTGATTGTTGATAGGCTTGCTAAATTTGCTCACTTCGTTCCAATTGATATTAGTTATCCTTTGGAGAAGTTAGTCGAGATTTATGTTCGTATGGTTGTGAAGTTTCATGGAGTTCCTAAGAGTATTGCATCGGATAGGGATACTAGATTTACATCGAGGTTTTGGAAGAGTTTGCAAAAGGCTTTGGGTTCTAAGCTAAGATTGAGTCTAGCTCATCATCCGTAGACGGATGGTCAAACCGAGAGGACAATTCAATCGTTGGAGGATTTATTGCGTGCATGTGTGCTAGGACAAGGTGGTGTTTGAGATAGTTATTTAGCGTTGATTGAGTTCACCTACAATAACAGTTTTCATTCAAGTATTGGTATGGTACCATTTGAGGCTTTGTATGGTCGGAGATGTCGAGCACCTCTGTGTTGGCATGAAACCGGTGAGAATTCGATGGTTGGACGAGGTTGAAGTGAGGGATAACCTTACGGTTGAAGCTTACCGATTAGAATTTTGGATCGTGAAATTAAGAAGCTAAGAGGCTAGGATATTGCGCTTGTTAAAGTAGCGTGGGGATGCGCTTCAGAAGCCAATATGAATTGGGAATTAGAGAGTGGGATGCGAGAGTCATATCCAAAGTTGTTTGAATCAGGTAGCATTTTCGAGGACGAAAATTTCTAAAGTGGGGGAGATTTGTAACGCCCCGATTCCGATTATTCCCATTTTGTTGAGTCTTTTTGATTTAATTGGATGATTATTATTTTAATTGTGGAATTGATGTGTTAATATGTTATGTTTGCATACTATGCTATTTTACCGATTTTGAGAGTTTTCGGGGAAATAGATCGGAGCGTTTTTAGACATTTCTTATTTAATGTTAAGTTGGATATTTTGTGAGAAGATGGATTGGTAGATATTTTGAGAGAAGAAAATATAATGGAAAGAATAGAATGGAATAGAAAGATATATAAGAGAAAGTGGAAAGAAAAGAAATAGAAAGGTAAAAGAAGAGAAAGAAAGAAGGAAGAAGAGAAAAGAGAAGGAAAAGGGGAAAAAGCTTGGAAAGCTCAAGAACAACTTCTAGCTTCGATTTAATCAAGGTAAGGGTGTGAAATGTTGTTATCTTACCAATGTATATGATTATGTATGGATTGTTTGGATGTTTTTCTCCATTTTCCATTTTAGGGCAGAAACGTGTTTAATCGATATAGTCGATGTTTGAACGGTTAAAATCTGGAATAAATGGTGAAGATTAGTCGAGAAATGTTAGACTAAGACTACTGGAATTCGTTGGAATTGAATCGGTTGATTTTGCGATGATTTGATGATTTTGGACAGTTGGGGTTTTGAACATCGCAGACGTTCGCTAGCACCTTCGCTAGGCGAGCAGGTCGCGAATGTTCGCCGTAGCGAGCTAGTAGCGAATGGTCCCAGACTTGGACAAAATGTAATTGACTTTCTTCGCTGGTAGCGAGCGAGGTAGCTAGGGGTTCGCTAGGCGAAGCCCTAGTGAGTAGGTAGCGAAGCCTTACAGTAGCTTCTGTTTGCCTTCGCGAGCTTGTTCGCTAAGCGAACAGGTAGCGAGTGTTCGCTAGGAACTCGCTAGGCGAGCAAGCTAGCGAGTGTGACAACATTTTCATTTCCTTGTGTTTTTCCATCCAATGTTGATTGTTTGGTTTGATTGTGTTCAATCCTTATCTTAAGTGAATAGTTGTGTGCTGTTGTGATAAGATATGTTGTGGGTAGCCGTATGGCGTGAATCCTAGATTGTGGAATCAATTGTGGAAATGTGGTATTTTGACAAATATATGCATTGTTTAAATTACTTAAAAGTGTATGATGAATGTGATTGAGTTCGTTGCCGTTGGCACGATATTGTGAGTGCATATTGATTGTATGCGATTGTATGTGAAGGATGCATGAGAACATATTGTGAATATGTGTGCATTGCTTGATAAATATGGTGATGGTATTGAATTGTGAATGCATAATAATTGTATGCTATTTTATGTGAAGTATGCATGAGAATATATATACATTGCTTGGTAAATGTGATGATGATGTTGAAAATATGTCTATGTGTAAGGCTCATACTCACTGGGGTAGAATAACAAGATGTTGTTCCTAGTGGAGTAATCACTGGGGTAGAATAACAAGATGTTGTTCCTAGTGGAGTAATCACTGGGGTAGAATAAGAAGATGTTGTTCCTAGTGGGGTAATCACTGGGGTAGAATAACAGGATGTTGTTCCTAGTGGAGTAATCACTAGGGTAGAATGACAAATGTTGTTCCTAGTGAGGTAGAGTGACATGGTCATATACACTGGGGTAGAATGACTAAGATGTCGTTTCTAGTGGAATAATAACCGGGGTAGAATAACTGAGATGTTGTTCCTGGTGGGGTATAAACGATGTACCCATAATCCCAAATAGGGATTGGTGAGAATTGGTGAGTTTTATATGAGTCACATGGCATAGATATCATTGTTATATGAAAGTATGCTTGTGTGTGAATTGTTGAATTGAGAACTTTGGATATATGCATGATAAATTTGCTTGGTGTTATATATACATATATGTGTGTATATATACTTTATGATGAATTGTGATGAATACACATAATTATAAATGTTTATGTGCAATGATGTGAATTGTGAATATGTACATTGTAATATATATGAGTGGATTATGATAAAATGTGGTGAGATCGTAGTGTATGCATATTTTTATGTTAATATACATATATGATTATATGCATTATTATTATGATAATATTTCTCACCCTTCTGCTGGAATGGTGTCCTATCTAACATCGTGCAGGTATCGAGAATAGAGTTGCTCGTAGTTGCGTGGTCGTTGTGGGTGTAGTTATTTAGTGATTTAATTATATTGGGTCGAGTCAAGCTCTGGTCATGTAACACTGGGATCATTTGGGTTATATTTTCGAGATACATTATGTACTCTATGTTATGTTTTTATATTCATTGGAATATTGTGATGTTGGCCTTAGTGCCTAGAAATGTTAAATTATATGATGAGCATGGTTATTCTGTTAAGAGAACTATGATATAAATTGAATCCGCCGCTACATGCAAAATGAAACTTTGAAAAGCTTGATTTATTGAAGTTTTAATGAGCATGACAGGTGGTTTTTGATGTTTGAAAGTTATGTGTGACGCCCTTTTGTGAATGCATGATTATTTACTCTGATTATTCATATATTTTCCGTGGGGTTTAGAAGGGTGTTACACTCTCCATTCTACTATAAATAGAGAACCCTCTAAACATCTAAGACACACCAGAACAACCATTAGTTCAAGAAAAAACCACTCTCTCTTTTCTGTTTTACATTTTCTTGCTAGCTAAGAAATTCCTAAAAAACACCAAAATCTGTCTTGGACAGAATCCATTCCAAAATCATTTCCAACCTATGAAACTCTCCACAAACACTCCTAGCAACCCACAAATGATGTATTGAAGCTTTCTCAACCATTATTTCCACCAAAAACCTTTTCTTTCCAAAATTCAACCCTTAAACCAAAGAAATTTGACTTTCTACATTAACTTAGAAGTCTCTCTGTTCAGACCTGTTCCATACCTTCCATTACATCAAACACCTCAAATATAAGGTGTATTCACTATCCAAACCATCAAAATTTAACTGTACCACCATTTTCCAAATCTGTCACAAGAATCCATTTGTTACTTCTTGCCTAAGTCATTTTGTTTGCACAAAGAGCTTGCTTGGAAAGGAGCTTGGATCTTTTGGATACTGCTGTATAGGTGTGGAGAAGCTGCTCAGCCCATCTTTACTCAACTAGAGGCTTGGCATAAAGGATTGGCTTTGGAGGTCTTCAAGAGGTAAGTCATGTTTGTCCATTACACTTTTTATGCACCGTGTTTATCTTTGATGTACATTAGCTGAACATACTTAGAATCTCTTGCAATTCATGTTTGAACTTTGGTAAATAGCTATTCTCATAAGTTTGTAAACTGCCATAAGGTTAGGTTCTAGATATTGTGGTTTTTTTTTCATGATATGAGCCATTTTGTGGTTCTTCCTAGGTTCAAGTTTGTGTTGGTGCTCAAGTCCATTTATAGGTCATTTTGCACATGTATGAGCAATGTATGATGAGAAATTGTTGTGTTTGTGAACTATTATGTTTATGCATATTGAGATGGCTTAAAGTTTTCACTTTCATGTGAAATGTCATGATTCTGTTTGAACCAATGTTGGAGTGACCATAGAACCTCCCTTATATGCTATTTAAGTTGTGTTTTTAAACACTTTGTACATGATATTTAGAATGTGTTTGAACCTTCTTTCTGGTTATAGCATGATTGAACAAGCCATTGGTTTTGAAAATGCACTTTTATCTCAGTTTTGAATTTGCCTTCGAATTTCAAAATTCACTCACTTTCAAAAAAAATTAAGGATGTTATTGCATTCCTTTCACTCAAGTTTGACTAAAGTTTCATCAAAATCCATTAAGAATTGACTGAGTTTGATTGTTCACATTTTTGAAGTTTTTGCCTTGGCTTGGGTTAGGTTTTCGCCCAAAAATCCATTAATTTGAGGTTTATTATTTTATGGGGCTGGTTTGATACATTGGATGTATCACCACCCCAAGGGTTAAAACCTGCGTGCTTTGTACTCTCTTTGCCTTTCTCACACAAGTTCGATCCTTGCCAGGGACAACTCTTTTGTTTTTTTAAATCTTTTTTATATGTTTTAACAATATCTTGATTCTCTTCCATTGTGTTATCACACGCGCCTTATAGTTGGTTTGGTAATGTTTTACACATGTGAACCATAGGGCGTGGGTTCAACCCTTGTGGAGAATATTTCCCTATTTTTTTTACCACTTTTCCTCATGATTTCTTCACAAACTTGATTTCATCATAACTTGTTCATTTTTCAACATTTTTGCACCATTCTTTTTGCAAATTGTTATTCATCATGTTTATTTTCAAATAATGGGAAAATATTTCAAGGATTAATATCCTAGAAATACTTTGACTCACTTGGAAATCATGTTGTTTTTAGGATTTTTACCTTATTGTTTTGAAACTTTTCTCAACTAAAATTGATCTATCTTGTAAGACTGGTTGTGCTTGACTCATATGTTTTTGTTAACATGATTGAATTATCAAAGTTTCTAGGTTCATTGTCTTACCATGTTTAATACTTGCTTTTGTGAATGCATCTATTGAAAACCATACTTTGACCTTTGTTTGCAAACCATAATATACCTCTTGATGTTGTAACCTCTTGAGTGTGTTCACCATGTCTTCTATACTTGTTTATGTGTCTTGTTAGAATGATAACATGCTAGGTTTTGCTTTGTCTTTTTTATGACCATAAAACTTGTATGTTCTCCCCATGAAGTCTTGAACTCATAATTGGATTGTTGTAACACTCTTTGTATGCTTACTTGCTTGATTGTCATCAATGTATGATTGTTGGTCTTATGTTGTCACATTTGATTCCCTTTGATCCTTATAACATGCTTGCCTCAAGTTTTAACTTGCTTGCATTTAAACTTGTTTGAATTACATGTTCTGTTGTTTGTCTTGATGGTTGTTACCTCATTGCTCTTCATCTTTGTTAAGATGTCTAAAGTTGATCTTGCCTCATATGTTTGGTCTTGTAAGAACTTCTATCATTTTTCTTTTAGATATTGTGATATCTTTGGCTGCAACCATTTGACTTGATTGCAACCTTTGCTTGATGTTGTTACATGCTGGCATATCTTTTCTTGGTTGTTACCATGCTCTGTCATATGTTCATCATGTTTGAATGAATGCTTATGTATGCTTTTAAATTTGTTAAGTTATTCCCCAAGTTATGGAACTTGTTAGTTCTCATCCAGTTGCCTCATCCTTTTTTCCATTCCAAAGGAAAGTCTCTCTATTGACCCTTGTGTCGCATCGCTGCGAAGAGGGGCCGGCAAGGACAGAAGATTCGCCACCATTCGTTATTTATCCCAAAAGAGGGAAAGGAAACGATCAGAAAAAACCTAACGAAAATGGGAAAAGACAGGTCATCACAACCATATCTTGGGTTCGGGACTCGGTTACACAAGGGGAAGGTGTTAGCACACCTAACGTCCGTCGTACTCGATGGGATCCATGCTTTGTTGTCTATCTAAAAGGGTGTTTACTATCTAGCTACAAGCCATAGGAATAAAAGAAAAGAAAAGAGACTCGATAGAGCATCGCTGCTCTATGCCTACGTATTCCCTCGTGCAATGGGAAAGTCAGAGTCAACGTAGTTCGGCTAACTACGGGTGAAAGTGAGGGAAGGTTGCTCGCCAAGAAGTGCATTGATTATTGTTTGTAATTCAGGTTGCACTAAAGACTATGAATTAGGAGCGAATGCGTCGCATATCGTCCAAAGGACATACACTAAACACTCTAGATAATTGAGAGGAGGCCCCCCAATCACCATTTCCCAAGTACTTAAGGCTCGTAACATACAATAATCCTTAACCTTTATTAGATGTTTTGAGAAATTTTGAAGATGAGAACAGAAAGACACTCTAAAGGGAGACTAAACTCAACCTAGTGTTCTCATACAAAGTGCACCTATGATTGAGATGAAAAGGGAATGCTACCTAATGTTATCATGCATGGATTCAAGCCTAAGGTCTATCATAATCTCTCTTAAACAATAGAGATTAGAGGTCCTAAGGGAACATGGCAAAGAAGAAAGAAGAAGGTATAAGTGAAAGAATAAAGCATCCAAACATGATGCACAACTAGAATGAAGAAAGGAGGGAGGAACAAAGTGTGGGGTAAACACCACCACAAGCACATCTCAACCTCAAGCATGCAAATGGAAAAGCAAATTATGCAAACACAAGAAGAGAAATGCAAGAAGGCAAGCAAACATGAACATGCAAACAAATAGTCACTTTGAACAACATATACAAGAGTATGCATTCAAGTGGGAATCGAACACGCGTGTTGAAGCCATCATGATTAAACAATCAAGAATAGTGACATATATCCAAAACATCTCACTCCTAATTCATCATACTGATCTATGAAGATTTGAAGTGAAACGATACCAAACCAAGCATGAAAAACAGTAAAACAGGCCTACTGGCACAATGTTAATAAAAAATGAAGATCCACATTGACTATGCAAAATAAGCTCAAGATTAACAATGGATCAAGAATTCCAACCTACGAAGCAGATAATTGCTTCGATTAATGTTGATTCACTCTGATTAAGCAGATTCGAGCAAGAAATCCGGAATTCCTTCAAGATCCAATTGAGTTCTTGTAGTAGAAATAAAGATCCACCAAAATTGAGCAAGAATATGTAAGAGCAAGATTTGTCTCTACAGGATTATCTCTATGTTTTGATGATAACAATTGAGTATTTGTGAAAGAACCATTTTATGGTTTAATGTTTGTTATGTGCAGGTCATATTAAATTAAATATATTAAGACCAAACAAACAGAAGCAACGTGTGCAGCTTGTAACTTATGGAGTTACTTAGTGTGATGTCATGAAGCGCATGTGAGGAGCTAGTTTGCTTATGTATCTGATCACGTTCAGTAAGAATCAAGGATGCTAGATATTGCAGTTGCAATGCTCCTGTGTATTCTGATCTGAAGAAGTGCATCTGATCTGAAAGCAAATGAAGCTCAGAGTAGAAGCTAGTATGCTTATGTATCCGATCACGTTCAGTAAGAACCAAGGATGTTGTATATTGCAGTTGCAATGCTCCTGTGGTTTCTTCTCTGAAGAAGTGTATCTGATCTGAAAGCAAATGAAGCTCAGTGAAGAAGCAAGTTTGTTTCTACATCTGATCATGAGCAGTAAAGAATCAAGGATGCTGGATATTGCAGTTGTAATGCATCTATGGATTCTGCTCTGAGTTATGCATCTGATCTGGAAGCTAACGAGCGTCTCTGAAGAGTGAGTCCTCTGAAGAACAAAGTGTTGAAGACTCCGATGACTTGAAGTTCTGAAGGATGAAGGCTCTAAAGACCAAGTGCGTTAAGACTCTAAAGACTCTGAAGATAGGTTCTGAGGTCAAGACTCTGAAGACAGGTTCTGAAGGTCAAGATTCTGAAGATGTTTTCTGAAAGTCAAGACTCTGAAGAAGTGTTCTGAAGGTCAAGGCTCTGAAGATTCTGAAGACATGGTTTATGAAGAATTAGTCATAAAGATTCTTAAGATTGTTTCAGAGGAAACTCAATTCTTAGAATGCTGAAGATTGGATTCTGAAGTGGAAGATTGTGTCAGAAGAAGTTTCATCTAGATGCAAGACATGTTACATCAGATAAGTTGCTGCTGTTCAAATCTGATAAATCATGTGCTTATGGAAAAGGACATGAAAGTGATGCCATCCAACACGTGCTTATTCTATCCGTTGAAATATGACCGTTGGAAATAGAAAGGACTTTTCTATCCTCACAACGTCATTCTTGGAAGCACTATAAAGGAAGAATCATTTGTTTATTCAAATGTTGCTCAACCTACTGATTGCCAGAATTGTTGGACCAGCTGGTGGCTGGAGCTGTTGCTCGTATTGCGTAGCTTGTGCTGTTGTGCTGCTACTACTAGTGCAAAGAAAAGATAAAGCCAAATGAAAAGAAGCCTTAGTGCTCACTTACAGAAAAGCTTTTAAGCAATATAGAAACTGTTCTAAGAATCTCTTAGAGACTTATTATTAGAATTAGTTTTTGTATTAGGAAGCAAGGAGTTGTTGCTCATTACTTGCTATGTGCTAAACTTGGAGTTATTAGCTTTCTAGGAAGCACCATTGTAATCTCCGGCAACACAATATTCTATTTTTAGAATTAGTGGTTCCTAAAGTGATCTAGTGAAGATTAGTATACTTGATATGACAAGTGACAGTAGTCATTTATGGAAATCCTAATAGGAGATCTTTAGTGACCGAATTCTATAAAGGTGTCAATGAACGTTATATCCATGGGGATCCCTGAACGTGTCATTGTCAAGTTGTTAGTCACTTGCAGTTAGCTTGTGCATCTGTAATCAGTTTTGTTATAGTGGATTAAGTCCTTAATTGATTAAGGCGAAACCACCTTGGAAGGGGGGATTGGATTAGCTTGGGAGTTTCCCAAGTGAACCAGGATATATGTTGTGTTCTTTACTTTCAGTATGCTTTATTATTTATGCTTCCGCAATGTATTTTATATAAGCGCATAAAAGCATCAAGTGAAGAAGAAGACAAGAAAAGGAAAAAGTTTTATTAAGGTGTAAACCTAATTCAATCCCCCCTTTCTTGTGTTTATTTCTCACCTTCAATTGGTATCAGAGCCTGGTTCTATTATTGATGGATATCGAACACCTAACAGTGTTAGATAAAGATCTATAGGCTGTGTGAAGAAATAATTTTGGGGATTTTTCACCGTTCTTACAATTTTAGTCTCATATCAGTTTTTGAGGATAATGAGTACTAAAATTGTAATTTATTTGGTTATCTGAGCTAGTCACTGATTCTGTGAAATTTGAAGCTTGAAGTGTTGAAGCCTTCAACAACAAATCTACTCCAGTAGATTCTAGAAGAAGAATGAAGAATCATCTGACAAGATAGATTCAATAGATAAGAAGATATATCTGTTGAATGCTGATCTTAAAATACGTTTGGATTTTCAACGTATTTGCTCAAAGTTCAAATCTTCAGCAAGAAAGAAATCTTGATTTCTAAAGATTAATTCTGGTGAGTATGAGATGCTTTCAAGAAATGGATTAGTCCACACTTTACTTTCTCATGAAAACTCATTGGGATTTATCTTAAGTAAGAAAAGATATATTGTTGGCTAATGAATCCTATTCATCAGAACGCTAGAATGTAGTCTGCAGAAAAGGGCAAGTTTAGAAGAATGTTCAAATCTGGAAGAAATGACTCTTCAGATTCAAAGCATTTGAAAGTTGCTATTCTTGAAGAAGGTTCAAAGAATTCTTCAGAGGTTTCAAGATAGGAAATGTTTATCAACTCATCTGGATATGATGAAATTCAAAAGATCTGATTTGAAGAAGCATGAACAATTAAGTTCTGTTAACTTGAGATGTTATCTCAGTTGAACAAACTGTAATTGATCAGATGTTTTCAGGCATTATTTTTTCAGAAATTCGTGATGAATGTTTTGAGAAATAAAGTTGTTTAGAAAGATACAAGGAAAGTAGTCATTCTATCTGAGGTAAAAAGGATTTAAGTCTCTGGTGTTATTCAATCTGAATAAGTCAGTAGATATACTTTTTCAAGAGCAGATGTTTCTGTTAAACTCTGTTGATCTAACTCCTTACAAGTTAGCTCAGCATTGTAAGAGCAAAATTGTCAGTCAGACTGTGTCTCTTGATACATCTGAGTTTAATGATGATTTTATCTAGATTGGATCTGTATTTGTTTCAAGTAGACAAATTCAGAAGATGAAGCCTGATGGAAGCTAGATGCTCTCTACTCATGAAGATCAGAATATATGTGCTTTGAGGATATCTCTCATGAATCAGATGGATGTTGTTGTGGTTAATGAAGACGTTGGAGAATCAGAAGCAAATTGTGTTCCACTTGAAGAATCAGAAGCTACCCCAGATGCTATTCAATTAGTTGCTTCTGAAGAATCTACCTTGAGTAGTTTCTCCCATAATCAAATCTTATCTTCCAGAAGAGACGTTCATTGGAAAGAAGGATGATTCCAGAAGAACAAGATTCTTTTGTTTCCCAAAGCTTGTCAGCAAGAAGTCTTTGACTAGACAAAAGACATTTGCTCCTGTGACAAGGTTAAAATTCATACTCTTGTCAATCTCCTTTGTTGATCAGTATAACGTCAAAATAAATCAGATGAACTTTGAAAATACTTTTTAAATGGTTTTTGAAGAAGTAGTATGTGTTCATCAACTTCCCAGTTTTTGAAATTATTTTTGACTAAAAAAAAGTTTATACTACTCTTCTTCTTAAAGACTATTAAGAAAGATATTTTAAATCTATCAGATTTATTTATGTTGATAATAGTTTTCTATGGAACCATATACTTAACTTGGAAAGGAGTTTGCTGAGTGTATGCAGGCAGTAGCTGAAACTAGCACTCTCAGAAAAGAAGAAGCTAGTGAAGTCGGATCAGAAGCTGCACAAAAAAGTTCTGTAACACTGATTTTGTAGAGGCTCTGTCTATCAAGACATCTCTCCTTCAAGTGTTGGTGATTCTGAAGCGAAGCTACATAAGCAAGGCTACTGAAGTAACACATCAGAAGCAAAGCAACTGAGGCAGTAGACACTTTCATTTGGTATCAATATAGACTCAGAAGAAAGGCTACAGAGGCAAGGTACACAAGCTACAGAGGCAAATTTTAGAAGAAATTGAGAAGAAACTCTACAGAAGACTCTGAGCAGTTAGTTGATATGTCAGCAACACAGCTCACTTCTGGATAATAAGGAACCCTGAAGATTGAAGATCTAGTTTGATCTAAAGCATACCTCTGGATGAACTGTTTGCTGAAACATTCACTAGAGCTAAGCTGCATAGATCTGAAGCAAAAGATCTAATGCAAGGAATCATTTCCATAGTTGTTCACTCAATAGATGCTGATCAAGATAAGTTGGGTTGCAACTTCACTGTCAGAAGAAACTACTTTAGATATCATAAAGTTGGTATCAGATTCTTATCTGTCTTCAACCTTTTGAAGAAACACTTCTGGATTTGATGTTTTTAATTTAGCTAACATCTGTTGGAAAGATATTTCTAATGCCCTAGTTCTTCACTATCAAGTTCAGACTTTGAAGGTAGAACAATCCTTAAAGGAAATGTTGGTAATCATGTTTGATGAAAGTATTCAATATTGTAGTCAGAAAGATTGATCAACACCAGACGCAATTCGTATCTCTCATGATGCATATTATTTTTGGAAGTCTCAATTGGTATCAAATATTCTCTAATGAAGCATTATTGCTAAGATTCAAGTCATAGTTGATTTGATAACAAGCTTGGTATCAGTAACCAAAGGTGGAGAAACCTAAGGTGATTTAGTAGAAGATCCTACTCATTCTGTTGGTACTCAGAAGTTCTCACACCTTCAGTTGGTACGAGAATTCTAGAAGAAGAAGAAGTCACCCTTATATACTGATTGATAAGAACAAGATTGCAACTCAAATCATTTCAAGAAATTCATCTTGGTTTGATGATAATTTGTGATGATCAACCACGTTTGTTCAAAGGATAAAGTCTTGGTGCAAGTTATCTGGAAGATAGAGGCATGATCATTGGTATCAAAATTGGTTGATCAGAAGATGAAGACCAAAGGAAGAATCTGGAATGTGTAACTACTGATCAAGTTGAATCGAACATCAGAAGAGATATACTTCTGAAGAAGTTGTTTTGATTCAGATGAAGAATATAGCAGATAGAAGATTAATCTGTCAGAGAGCAGCCATCTAAGACTTTCATGCATCCAACGTACACTTTGAGAAATAAAGAGGTTAGTAAAATGGTAGATCAGAAGCTCTACAAAGGTATGAGCTGTACTCTTTTATATTTTACTGTTTCTAGTCCTGACATTTTTTTTCAGTACATGTGTATGTGCTTGATTCCAATCAGATCCTGAAGAATATCACATAACAGTTGTTAAGAGATTTCTGAGGTATCTGAAAGGTACTACTAACGTGACTCTGTGTTGCAGAAAACCAGATAACTATTTTTAGTAGGTTTCTGTTATGCTGATGTTACTAAAAACAGAGCTAGTTGCAAAAGTACCTCTGAATAGCACTCTCCCCTACAAAAGCAAAATACTACTGATGCTGATTGAAGTATCAGATGCTCTGGATGAAGTATCAAATGAAGGACATTCATTTCCATAAGATTGAAAAATCAGAATGCACATTGTTGACACATCACCTTCAATTGATATCAGATGCTATTTAAAGATCTGAGCAAATCTGAAGTCGTAGACTATCAGAAGTTTTGGACCATTTGGAGATCTGGATAAATGATTCAATTAGAAGATGGCCTGTCAAATCAAACGTTGATACTTCTGAAGTATAGTGTTTTGATGTTGAAGAAACAAGCTGAAATAGTTTCATTATTTCACACCTTCAATTGGTATCTTACATCTTAAATTGGAATCATGTCTCTAACATCCAACCAGAAGCAAAGCGTCAGATAACTCTGAGCGAAACTTCAGAAGATGTTTGAATGAAGACACAGAAGGTTCTGGGCGCAGAAACTTTGAAGCAAAAATTCAGAGTCAACCACTAGCACAAACCTCTGAATTTCACACCTTCAATTGGGTATCAAACCTTTCAAAAGAAAGAGTCAAAGCAAAGGCCATAACAAACACTTCAACTCTAGAACTTGAGACTTCTTGAAATATTTCTTCAATTGGTATTAGACTCTGAAATTGGATGTATTTAAAGTTGTTCTAAGGACTGGAATAATTGGTAACAAGATCAAGCCAGAAGGAAGAAGGAATTTCAACTTTCTTGTCTAAATCTAGCAAAAGAAGATTCCTGAAAAGAAACTTCCAGATTTGTACAAGAAGCTGAAGATGCTAAGAAGACTAAGCAAATTGTTGTAGTTGGTTCTTCTTCTGAAATTACTCTTGTACGTTGAGAACGTGACATTAGTAAGTATAGAGGAGATCAACAAGTTATGAAGGATGTACAAGTTATCAGAGAAAGATCTGCTGATCAGAAACTTGTCAACAATCCTCGTCAGAGCATGCTTCTACAAACTCTGAAGAGTTGTCACTCTCCAAGAAGCAGGGGGAGATATAGAAGATGCAATCTGGAAAAGATATCAACCTATTTCAATTGGTATCAACCTATAAGAATTAGGTTCTCAGGTGTTATCTCTTAACTCTTATCTTTTTAATTTAATTTTTTCTTAAAATCTGTCTTTATGAAAAACTCAAACTTTTTGATGATGTCAAAAAGGGGGAGAAATGAAAGATGATTTTGATATAATCTGGAATAATAGTATATAACGGGGAGAATGAAATGGGGAGAAATGAAAGATGTTTTTAATATAACTTGGGGAGAAATGGAAAATGATTTTGAGAAATAGAATATAACTTTGATATATTCTATAACCTGAAAGAGAATGTAACATATAAACTGCGTTTATTATTAAATATGTGTTTGATGTTTTTCCGAGGAACTCTGAACAAGTTCACTAGGCATTCTAAACATGTTAAATGAAAGAAATCTAAGTTCAAATGAACTGGTGTTCATATAATAGAAGTTATACGCTTCGTGAACATAGATTCAGAATCAGATGGACCCAATACTGTTCAGAGATCTAAAAGTTAAAGTCATCTGGAATCAGAATGTTCAGAAGATGTAAATTGTCTGTGAATATGATAATCAGAGCATAAGAATCAGAAATATTCATAGAAGCAAGATTTGGATTCAGAATCAGAATCATGAGTATCATGTATTGGTATCAGATTCAGAACCAACATTGATATCAGATTCAGAAGTAAACATTCTATTGGTTTCTATTTGTATCAGACTGCTTCAAGAGATCAAGAATCTGAGAAGAAAGCAAGTCTGAGAAAGCAAGAATCAAGACTGTATCAAGTTCAGAAAATCCAAATATCTGACATATTGTAATCAGGGGGAGTTCTCCCAGGAAGGTTCACAAGTCGGGATATTTGATTTTCACCCAGTCTGAAACTCAGGGGGAGTTTCTCATCTGAAAGATGTTCTGAAGAACAAGAGAAAATGCTTCAAGAAGATTCTGAAGTTATATGACTCTGATACGATGTTTAGAGAAGAAAATTTCTAAAGATCTGAAGATGGAAGTTCTGCTGAACTAGTCCAGATGCTGAAGACTTATGCTCTCTTATATTGTAGGGATGTATTCCTTCTATTTTACTCTATTTGATTATGTTTTTTCAAATTTATATTTTTTAAGTCTTGGGATCAGAGTATGTCTCTAAACAAGCATAAAAATGTTTTTAAAGGTTAACACATTCAGGGGGAGCAGTTGCTTAGAGCTCTGAATAGGTTAATGCTTGGTGATTACCCTATATAAAATGTTCTATCAAAATACATGTTTTTGTCATCATCAAAAAGGGGGAGATTGTAGGAGCAAGATTTGTCTCTACAGGATTATCTCTATGTTTTGATGATAACAATTGAGTATTTGTGAAAGAACCATTTTATGGTTTAATGTTTGTTATGTGCAGGTCATATTAAATTAAATATATTAAGACCAAACAAACAGAAGCAACATGTGCAGCTTGTAACTTATGGAGTTACTTAGTGTGACGTCATGAAGCGCATGTGAGGAGCTAGTTTGCTTATGTATCTGATCACGTTCAGTAAGAATCAAGGATGCTGGATATTGCAGTTGCAATGCTCCTGTGTATTCTGATATGAAGAAGTGCATCTGATCTGAAGAAGTGCATCTGATCTGAAAGCAAATGAAGCTCAGAGTAGAAGCTAGTATGCTTATGTATCTGATCACGTTCAGTAAGAACCAAGGATGTTGTATATTGCAGTTGCAATGCTCCTGTGGTTTCTGCTCTGAAGAAGTGTATCTGATTTGAAAGCAAATGAATCTCATTGAAGAGGAAAGTTTTTTTCTACATCTGATCATGATCAGTACAAAATCAAGGATGCTGGATATTGCAGTTGCAATGCATCTATGGATTCTGCTCTGAGTTATGCATCTGATCTGGAAGATAACGAGCGTCTCTGAAGAGTGAGTCCTCTGAAGAACAAAGTGTTGAAGACTCCGTTGACTTGAAGTTTTGAAGGCTGAAGCCTCTAAAGACCAAGTGCTTCAAGACTCTGAAGACTCTGAAGATGGGTTCTAAGGTCAAGACTCTGAAGACTCTGAAGACAGGTTCTGAAGGTCAAGACTCTGATGATGTTTTCTGAAAGTCAAGACTCTGAAGAAGTGTTCTGAAGGTCAAGGCTCTGAAGATTCTGAAGACATGGTTTCTGAAGAATTAGTCATAAAGATTCTCAAGATTGTTTTAGAGGAAACTCAATTCTTAGAATACTGAAGACTGGATTCTGAAGTGGAAGATTGTGTCAGAAGAAGTTTCATCCATATGCAAGACATGTTACATCAGATAAGTTGCTGCTGTTCAAATATGATAAATCATGTGCTTATGGAAAAGGACAAGAAAATGATGTCATCCAACACGTGCTTATTCTAGCCGTTGAAATATGACCGTTGGAAATAGAAAGGACTTTTCTATCCTCACAACATCATTCTTGGAAGCACTATAAAGGAAGAATCATTTGTTTATTCAAATGTTACTTAACCTGCTGATTGCCAGAATTGTTGGACCAGTTCGTGGCTGGAGGTGTGTCTCGTATTGCGTAGCTTGTGTTGTTGCGCTACTGCTACTGTTGCAAAGAAAAGATAAAGCTCAAAAGAAGCCTTAGTGCTCACTTACAGAAAAGCTTTTAAGCAATATAGAAATTGTTCTAAGAATCTCTTAGAGACTTATTATTAGAATTAGTTTTTGTATTATGAAGCAAGGAGTTGTTGCTCATTGCTTAGTATGTGCTAAACTTGGAGTTATTAGCTTGCTAGGAAGCACCATTGTAATCTCCGACAACATAATATTCTATTTTTAGAATTAGTGGTTCCTCAAGTGATCTAGTGAAGATCAGTATACTTGAGATGACAAGTGACAATAGTAATTTGTGGAAATCCTAATAGGAGATCTTTAGTGATCGGATTCTATTAAGGTGTCAATGAACGTTATGTCCTTGGGGATCCCTAAACTTGTCATTGTCAAGTTGTTAGTCACTTGCAGTTAGCTTGTGCATCTGTAATCAGTTTGGTTATAGTGGATTAAGTCCTTAATTGATTAAGGCGAAATCACCTTGGAAGGGTGGACTCGATTAACTTGGGAGTTGCTCAAGTGAACCAGGATATATGTTGTGTTCTTTACTTTCAGTATGCTTTATTATTTATGCTTCCGCAATGTATTTTATATAAGCGCATAAAAGCATCAAGTGAAGAAGAAGACAAGAAAAGGAAAAAGTTTTATTAAGGCGTAAACCCAATTCAATCCCCCCTTTCTTGTGTTTATTTCTCACCTTCAGAATACACCAAATAAGCTCTTCTAGATCCACTTCAAAATTTAGATCCAAAATCACACGAAAATTGAATGGAGAATTTGAGATGATAAGGATGATGGATGAAGGTTTGAGCTCTAGAATTCATTGATTCCAATGGAAAATCAATGAATTCAAGCAAAGAGAGCTTTGGTGAAGTTTTGGGAATGGAGAAGTTGAGAGCAAATTGAGAGAGTGAGAATGAATTCTGAAATGAAATGGAAATTATGAGGATTCTCTGTGAGGTTTGGAGTAAATCAACTAAATACCCCTTAGGTTTGGATCCAAATGAGGTTTGGAATGTGGTTTATGAAAAATGGCATGGAATTAGGAATGGGAATTTGGAGGGAAATTGGAATTAACCAAAATTTGAAGTGGTTCTAGATCCTTCCCAAGGTATAAAATCAATTTCACATGTGATCAAAATGGACTCCAAAGTGGATTGCCTTGGAAATTCACGTACATAGGCAAAATCTTCCTTGGTTAATCGATTAACCATATGGGTTAATCGATTAACACCTTCAAAAATTCAAATTTGGCCTGATTTTGCATTGGTTAATCGGTTAACCATTTGGTTAATTGATTAACGCCTCTAAATTTTGAATTTTGGCGCCTTTTGGAGGGAAATGTGCACATTTGTCCGTTTTCAATCGTTTTGAGCTCTGTTCAGCCTCTGCAACTTGTTCTTGAATACCAAGGCTGTGAGAATGCTTGAGCTAGTCTGAGTGCTGCCCCAGAACTGAAAATAACCTACAAAATAAAATCGACCGCTCGATCGCTGGGCAAAATAAATGTCGGAGTTCCTGATGCTTGCTGTTCAGTCTTTTGCGCTAAAGAGAGCCCTGAGCCGTAGGCAAACCTTGATCCCCTGCCTCAAGAGCAAATGTTATGCAATGCAGAAATGCAAAAATGAGAATGAAATAAAAGCCAGGTACAAGAAACGGTTGGTCAAATTTTGGGGTACAACACCTTGGGTCATAGATAGCTCATTACCTTCCCTTTGACTTTGTTAAGTCATTTTGAACCATAACTTAGTTAAGTTAGAACATATATCCATTAGACTTTTGCTTTAAGTCTAAAGGACCTACCCTTTATTAGGAATACGCTTTCAATTAGAACTTTATGATAGAGTTTGTTAACTCTATGCAAAATCATTGTCATGATTACTTACTCCCCCTTTGACGTTTGTCAAAGTCAATCACTTTCAGTGTAAAACTTAGAATAAAGAGTTTAGCAAGCAAACTTAGAAACTATCCTTAGGTCTTTACCTAAACCTTTACTTGTACCCAAATCCTAGGCCATAGCAAACATTTAGCAACTTAACATACAAACACACAAAAGGTTCATGTAGAGTACTACAGATGTTTAGGATGTGAAATACCTACCCTAAACATAACCAACCCCCGATCCCCGATATCTTTAGCGTTGTTGTCACATCGCGTAAAAGATCTTTCTTTCTTTAACCTTTCCTTTGGATAAATAAAATTCTGGTTGTGAATTTAATGAATTAAGATTCAAGTTAATCAATAGCTTGATATCACGATTCTCACCGCAACATCATGGTAACAACCAAGAAAGATTAAGGCAAGCATGTAACAATATGAAACAAACATAACAAGGTTACAACCAAATATATATCAATGAAAGGATCGAACTAAATGGTTATAACCAAAGGTAAACATAGATGTAACAACATCTAAAAGGATGATAACAAGGTTCTTATAAGACCTAACATTTAAAACATATGCATAAGTCAAGACATTACTTAAACAAAGTTCAAAGATCATGAAGATAACAACCAACAAGAGCAAGCATGAAACATGTGTAACAACAACAAGTTCATCAATGGTAGGCAAATAAAACTCATGCATACAAGTTACAACATGAGTTTAACATGGTATATGAATCAAACAAAGATCAATGTAACAACATTCAATCATTTCCAAGGCATATTGGTGACAATCAAACCTGGATAAACAGGAAGGGTGATAACAGTTCAAGCATGAGTTCAAACTTCACACAAGGGAAGGTAAACAAGATTTAAAGTATATTTCAAAGCAAGAGTCAATCCTAAACATGTTAGCATTCTAAAAAGACACATAAACAAGTAAGATGATGTTAACGAATCATGTTCAAGAGGTTACAACATCAAGAAACACACAAGGATTCACTGAGAAGTTCCAAGTCATGCATTCACATTCATGCATTCACATTCATGCATTTACAACATCACGGAACATGTCACAAATCAACAAAAAGTTTCAAGGTATTGTTTTCATGTTCATACATTTACAAAGGCATGAATAAGCATGGTAAAGCAAAGAAAGAAATGTTTTCAAACACATAAACATGTTAAACATCCAAAAGTGATTCATAAAAGATCAATCATATAAGAAAAATCAAGTACTAAGTCAATGAAACTCATGAAAACAAGTAAAAACCCTAAAAAAGGTCATGTCTTTCAATTGAATCAAAGTGTTTCAAAAATGACAATTCTTGAATTCTTTCTTCACACATTGAAACTACACATATAAAAGAGCATTTTTCAAAAAGAATGGCATCAAAATGATAAAAATCAAAGAAGTTATGCACTCAAAATGCAGAAGTAAACCTCAGGTCTTTGTCAGAAACTATGCTCGACGGAACTCCGTGCAACTTCACCAATATTCTAATATAAATTTTTTCTAGCTTTGACAAAGGAAAACTGGTGTTAAATTGGTATAAAATGTTATAATTTTGTTAGCCTATCCACAATCACCTAAATAGCATCAAATTCTCTCTCTTCGTATTCGGTATTCCCGTTACAAAGTCCATAGCGATACTATCCCACTTCCACTATGGTATTTCCATTAGTTGCATCAACCCGGAAGGTTTCTGATGTTCCACTTTTGACTTTTGACAAGTCAAACAGGCATATACAAATTGAGCTACATCCTTCTTCATACCTGGCCACCAAAACAATTTCTTAAGATCCTGATACATTTTCATAGCTTCTGGATGAATACTCAAGCTACTCCTGTGGCTCTCCTCTAAGATCATTTTATTCAACTCAGGATTATCTGGTACACAAATTCTGCCCTGAAATCTTAACACACCAAAACCATCTACCTTAAAGTCACCATCTGTATCCGACCCTCCTGAGGTCATCAAATCCACCAGCTTAAATCGTGTTTTTAACTCTCCCTAACTTCATCAAGGAACTCATTACTAACCTTCATCATACCCAGCATTACTCTCTCAGGAGTCAGTTCACAAACCATGCTCAAGTCTCTAAATTGTTCAATTAAGTCCAACTCCTTAATCATCAACGTCGACATGTGAATTGTCTTCCGACTCAAAGCAACAGCCACGTCATCAGCTTTATCTAGATGGTAACATAAGCTAAAATCATAGTCCTTCAAGAGATCCAACCACCTTCTCTGTCTCATACTCAATTCTTTATGGTCAAATAAATATTTCAGGCTCTTATGATCACTGAACACTTCAAACCTTGATCCATACAAGTAATGTCTCCAAATTTTCAACACAAAAACCACTGCAGCCAACTCAAGGTCATGAGTAGAATAATTCCTCTCATGTACCTTTAATTGTCGTGAGGCATAAGCCATAACCTTATCATCCTGCATCAATATTCTGCTTAATCCCATCTTAGACGCATCACAATACACCACAAAAGGTTCATTTGGGTTTGGTAGAACCAAAACTGGTGTTGTAGTAAAGCTTTTCTTTAATTCTCTAAAACTTTCTTCACACAAGATACCCCACACAAAGGCCTGAACCTTTCTAGTCAACCGAGTCAGAGAAAAGGCCAAATTAGAAAACCCTTCAATAAACTGCAGTAATAACCTGCCAAACCGAAGAAATTCCTAATCTCAGTCACTGATTTCGGAGGTTCCCACTGAAGTACAACACTCACTTTGGATGGATCCACTACTATGCCATCACCAAAAATAACATGTCCCAAAAAACTCACCTCATACAGCCAGAACCCACATTTTGAAAGCTTCGCAAATAACTTATTATCTTTTAACACTTGCAACGCAACCCTCAGATGCTCTGCATGATCTCTTTCCGACTTGGAATAAATCAAAATGTCATCAATAAAGACTACAACAAACTGATTGAAATAGGCATGAAAGATACAGTTCATGTACTCCATGAATACGCCCGATGCATTAGACACACCTAATGGCATTACAACATACTCGTAATGTCCATAGCGAGTCCTGAAATCCGTCTTCTGAATATCATCATCTTTTAATCAAATCTGATGATAACTTGATCTCAAGTTAATCTTACTAAAAACACGAACTCCCATAAGTTGGTCCATTAGATCATCAATTCTTGGAAACGGATATTTGTTTTTGATGGTCACCTTATTCAGCTGACAGTAATCAATACGCAATCACATACTACCATCCTTCTTCTTAACCAACAATATTAGAGTTCCACACGGCGACACACTAGGTCTAATAAACTTCTTATCAAGCAATTCTCCTAGTTGAGATTTCAACTCTTCCAATTCGGATGCTAACATTCTGTGTGGTGCCATAGATATAGGTCTGGTACTAGGGACAAGATCAATTACAAATTCTACCTCTCTCTCTGGAGGAAACTCTGAAATATCATCCGAAAACACACTTGGAAACTCTCTCACTACAGGTAAGTCACTGATCGACGTCTTTCCTTCAATTGATAATGAGGAAAATACCATGAACATTTTAGCTTCATCTTCCAATAAAATTATCAATCCCTTGGTAGATATAAAATTAGCGAAATCTTCCTCCTCTGGGGTGAGATATAACAACCTCTTTCTATAACAATCAATATAGACATAATTGCCCTCTAGCCAGTTCATTCCTAGGATAACATCCAGATCAATGAGTGGAAAGAAAATCAGATCCACTCCGATGTCTTTACCAAAGATTTAAACAAGACAATTCAAGCACACTAAAGACATAATTATCGACCCAATAGATGGAGTATCAATCACCATCCCCTTACTCAAGGTAGACGACACAAGTCCTAGTTTCTTCACACGATCAACAGAAATAAACGAGTGGGTCACACTCGTATCAATGGTAACAATCAAAGGAGTATTAGGGATATAAAAAGTACCTCTGAGCAAACGATCCTCACTGGTAGGCTGAGCCCCCACCAATGCAAGTACCTTTCCACCGGTCTGCGACTTTTTCGACTTCTGATAGTGGGTGCTGATGTGACCCGTTTAACCACGGTTGTAACAGGTAGGTACATTGGTCCTACAAAATGCAACAACATGACTTGGCTTCCCGCATTTGAAGCATTTCTTCACCTCATTATGACATTCATTAGCATGGTGACCCACACTACCACATCTAAAACATTTGATATGGTTGGAAGAATTTCCTCCCCCACTTGGCTTCTTGTCAGCCACGACTTTCTGCTTCCCTTTATCTGTCGGAGTGGTGTAAGGTGTACTCTCGTGCCTCTGCTTACCTCTTTTGTCACTCAGAGCCTTGTAGTGATCAACCCAAGCCCTGTTGCCTTTGTCATAAATTTTGCACCTACTCACCAACTCCGGGAAGTATCTGATCTTCTGATAACCCATGCCTTGTTTGATCTCGGGACACAACCCATTATCAAACTTGATACACTTCAAACTCATAGCAACATCATTATTGTAATGAGGATAATACTTCACCAGTTCCTCGAATCTGGCCGCATATTCTGCAAATGTCGAGTTTCCCTTCTTCAATTCCAAGAATTCAATCACCTTTCTTCCATGAACATCTTCTGGAAAATATCGTTCCAAAAACTCAGCTCTGAACACTGTCTAATTGATAAGACTACCAACAGTTTCCAACCTTTGACGGGTGTTATCCCACCAATCTTCAGCTTCTTCAGTCAGCATGTGAGTTCCAAATTGCACCTTATGAGCTTCAGTGCCACCCATGACTTTGAAGATCTTCTTAATATCCTTCAGCCATTTCTACGTTGCATCTGGTTCATTCCTACCCTCAAACTTGGGTGGCTTGTTGTTCTGGAACTTCTCCAAATTACGGAACTCGATGTCCCCAACATTCTGGTTGTTGTTCTGCACCGCATGCACAACAACTTGTAATGTAGCAGCAATCGCAACATCATTCCTGCCAGCCATACTACTCAACACCAAAAATAAAAGTTAGAAGAAACACATGACTATATTAATTATATATCCAGACTCTACCAAAACACTGGCCGGACAGACCGAGCTACTCCGATACCAATTGTAACACCCTACTCTACCCATTCATTTAATGAGTAAAAATACAAAAACAGTTTGCGATAAATCAGAGTTACACACGTAGGATGCCACATCAACATAAAATCTCATAAAGCATTAAGTCGCTTCATATCTTATTGCATCATAAAAATAAATTAATTCAACAACGGAGTATTCAATTAATTCGGCACTAATGGCTCAATTACATCAAGCATCCACAAAGTATGTGGCTCCACATCATTAAACAAAATCAAGATACGTAACAAATAACAAATAAAAAATAACATAGAGAAAATAACGAAATCCTCGTCCTTCCTATGTTACGTGTCAGAGCGACTCCTAAGACTCGATAAGAAGTAACACAAACTCTTAGCACTACTCAGGTACCTGATTATCTGTACTCCCCAAGGAGCACAGACACAAAAAAAAGGGTGAGAAATACATTCAATAATTATACGGTGAAAATTACATGCTAAGGAATAGTAGTCACACAATTCACACCAATCAAACAATCATAACACACGTACAAGTGCCACATCAATGCTCGACATATTCAGCTCACACTCAATCCTACATATATGCAATATGACTCAACTGACTCGACATAATGCATGTGGTATGATCGGAAAAATAACAAGTGTAATATTCTGTCGATTGTAGTTAAAATAGGGGTTTTATCTTCAATATTGATCTCAAGGACTATGTCAGACAATACAAGCTTAATTTGGATTCAATCAAACAAAAATCAATCAGGGGTTTTAAAAGTGGTTTTACTATTAAAATTTTCAATATTAAAAATAAAGCAAATTATAGAATAAGATTCAAACAAATATGAGAGCATACTAGGGGTAGTGTATGAATTGCCTTATAACAATATCAATCCTTATTTCAAAGACATAGTCAAATTTTATCAAGTTTTTTACTGGAAATTTGTTTACTCCTAAAGCCTTGGTGAGAAAACCTCTTAATATCATAACTTAATTACTATGTCCATATATAATTGGTTTGAAATCAAGCATTAAAAATAGTCTCAACGGTGTTCAAGTACAACAGGGTATTCCTAGTCCTAGGCAATATCTACTGAAGTATTATCGATCAAATTGCGTTAACAATGGTTTCTCCGACCTAAGGTTAACTGTAAAACTAAATCAATTTGTCCAACAAAAAAAAACTCGTAAAATCAATGAACAATAAAACTTGATTAATAAAATAAGCGCTTATGTCATTCAAATAAAGGGAACAATATCAATACATAAGCAATTAAGGGACACCCCTAGCATTAGGGGGTTTAGCTACTCCTAGTATTCAAAGTAAATTCAACAATTAGATTAAAAATTACAAGAATTTTTGGGATTACTTTGATCTTCAATCGCTCCTGAGCATGAAAATCTTCCATTCTCCCTTGGTTCTTGATCACTCAATTCTTTATCATCAATTTCTTATTTGGTTCCAAAAAGTCTCATTTTCTTTCCCAGAACGCGTCTAAAATAGCACCAAATCCAATACAACAGTAAGGAATTTCTAAAAATACCCTCAGGGGTCAAAACAGTCAACAAAATTAGACAAATAGAGGGTGACACGCTTAGGCCAACACGGGGCGTGTCAGATGACACGGGTGGCCGTGTTGGCTCCCTGTTCAAAGCATGAAAACAACAAATTCCCCGGACTTGCTGACACGGGCACCCGTATCAGCCCCATACTTTCACCTTCAATCCATCTGCCTAAACTTTCTCCTGACATAGACCGTGTCAGGTGACATGGGTGGTCGTCACTGGTTTGCCTCTAAAACCTTCTCTGACTTTTCGGAATCTCCCATTTCTTCACCTGAGTCCTTTGCCCTTTTTCGTATGGACCTGACATCATCAGAACTACCACCAAACGTGTAAAATGCACAAAACATGACATAATCACTAGAAAATATAAGATTCAAGAAAAATATAAAAAAAGTAGAATTTACTCAAAAACAATAAAAAAAAACTAAAATAAACATTACCAATTTGTGGATGAAATGTCGAACAAGTGACGGAAACACAATAGAAATGGTGACCGATCACAACCCCAAACATAGCTCATTGCTTGTCCTCAAGCAATGCTCGAGACAGCATAGGTCATCCCCAAATTTCAAAGTCGACTTACCACAACGCTGCTGATGTCTTTCTCAACTCTCGTTTCACTTTCCCGTTACGTTTCCTGCTTCCCTGATCCGAACTTTCTTCTACACTTCCACATCAAAGCACTTTTTCACCTATCAGCTTTTTCACACTCTCACTAAAATCTCTCATGGTTAAAGTGTTTACACTCAAGGCAGAGTATGCAAAATCAACTCATAAACTTAAATACCATTTATATTTATCTCTCACACACACACACATACACACACCACACATACATTTTGAGGTATTTTACGTTTGAAATGGGGCTTAAGGTCATTGTGGGATAAACAAACAAACAAAAAGGGAAAAACAAGAGGTTACAGCTCAGAGTCAGTCTCGTCATTTTGTCTGTGTAATTTGCACTGCTTAGGGATATTCGGCACCTTTTCATCAGAATTGATAGTTTCTACTCAAATGATCTTCTTGAGCATGTATTCTTGACTTTTTAAACTAACTCTTTTTTTCCGCTAAGTAAGTGCTTTATTTTTTTCAGTCTCTTTTTTTATAAGCAAATTTTTTTCTCTTTACACTAACCTAGTTCTTTTTGGTTATTCCACCCCAAACTTAGAGTTTTTCACAAGTTATTCTGACAACACCTATTTGAGCAAGGTGGGGAACTATTTAGGCTACAGGTTCGCATAACACGGTTATATACAAACAAAGGGGAAAAGGCTCAAATTTGGTTAACAAAGGGTAATATATACATGGTGGTTAGAACGACCCTGGGTTAACACAAAAAATTGCCTGGATGTGTATAGGTGCATGGTGAAATTTAAACAGTCAATATGCAAGCTCAGAGTGATAAAGACATACCTGTATCTCTCTCATTATGACTAATGTGTATGGCCTTTTTGTTTCTCACCATGTTTTGGTCTAGTTCAACAAGTTCCAAAGTGCTTCTAGCATGGTGCAGTTTCCTATCCAGCTCGAGTGCACAGTATACAAAAACAATCCGGTGTCACAGAGTCGCGTCCAATCATAATACATAGCAGTGTCAACATTTTGGGGCTTCTTTGAGGGCCAATAGGGGTTGAATCTCCTCATCCACCGATACCTATTCCATTATTCAAACAACATCAACCCACGAATCTGTAACAAACACAATATAAACATACCAATATCAAAGTAAAGATGAATAGAAAACAATGGAAATAACAAAAATAACAACATACTAAAAAATAACAACCCCCCCCCCCCCACACACAAACACACACTTGAACTAAACATTGGCTCTAATGTTTCAATACAAATGAGAGAGAAGAATGTACAGGGCCTCACTATGGAGGAGGGAGTTGCAACATCAGCTGTTGCATCATGGTGTACATCTCGTCCATGATCTCCCCTTGACGAGCTTGTTCTTCGCCCTGTCGGGTTTGCTCCACCCGGAGGTACCCAATTCACTACGCACCCATGACCAGTTGTCTTCAGCTATGGATGAGGTTCCAGCACCTACATAGATAGGTACCTCCTGAGAAGGGACAAACTAATCATGATTTGGAACCTCCTCCTCCTCATGCTCACCTGCAGACATAGGGTCAACATTGTACTTGTCCTCATCTTGGTGTTGCGGTGAGAATCGTGATACCAAGCTATTTATTAAACTTGAATCTTTAATTCTTAGATTACAACCGGACTTTAATTTATCCAAAGGAAAGGTCTAAAGAAAGAAAGAACCTTTTGCGCGATGTAACAACAACGCTAAGAGATTCGGGGATCGGGGGTTGGTTATGCATAGGGTAGGTGTTTCACATCCTAAACATCTGTAGTACTCTACAGGAACCTTTTGTTTGTTTGCATGCTAAGTTTGGTAAATGTTTGCTAAGGATTGGGATTGGGTAAAGGGTGTAGGTTAAAACCTAAAGATAGTTTCTAAGTTTGCTCGCAAAGACGTCGCGTCCTCTGCCTACGTATCCTAACTAGGATAGAATCAGAGCAATCATAGTTCACCTCACTAGGGTTGAAGAACACTTGATTATGATCAAGGTTCAAAGGGAAACAAACATATCCATGTTTGTATAGAGTTTCACAAAAACACTCTAGATCTATGTTAAAACACTCAAGAGGGGAGTAAGTAATCATATCCATGTATAGGTGGGTTTTCTAGACTTGAAGCAAAGTCTAAGGCTTACATGTTCTAACTTAACTAAGTTGGGGTTAGGATGATTTCACAAAGTCAAGGGAGGGGTAAATGAGCTATCCAATGACACAAGGGTCAAAGGAGAGACTTTTCCTTTGGAAGGAGAGAGGGAGACAACTTGGATGAGAACTAAAGAGTTCCATCACTTGGGGAAGAAGTACTTAACAAAGCAAATGAACAATTGAGCCAGATGAAATAAGATTAAGACAAGTAAGCATGCATATTACAATAAGCAGATACTTCAAATAATACCAATGGTTACACCCAATAATCAATCATCTTAACAAAGATTGGAGCATATCTTAACAAAGATTGAGGGCATATCTTAACAAAGATTGAAACATAATGAAGGTAACAACCACATAACAAATCACAATTTAAAAGTAAACATGTCATAGGTTCAAAGCATAACAAATGTAACAACAATATGCATAGATGATAATCAAACATAGCATATGATTCTATGAGAGATGAGTTCAGAAAGTCTTACGGCAAATTTCTCAGTTTGGTTCGTAAACCTTCTGCATTCGAGTTGAATGGGTTGCACGCTCTGCTGCAGTTCTACGATCCTCCGTTGAGATGCTTTACTTTCCAGGATTTTGTTCTCGCACCTACGTTAGAGGAATATGCTGATTTGTCAGGTGTGCCTATCAAGAGGCAAATGCCTTTTGTACATATGGATGTTGAGCCTGATCTGGCTAGTTTAGCTCCTTCACTTCATCTGGATGCCTCCGAGTTGGTATTGTCTAATTGGAACAAGGTTCCTGGTTTCTCCTTGCAGTTCTTAGTGGGAGAGGCTCAGCAGTGCGCCAACGACGGATGTTGGGTCGTGTTCAACGCTATTCTCGCTCTGTGCATATATGGCATCATTCTGTTCCCCAATATGCCCGATTTTGTAGACTTCGACGCCTTTCGCATCTTTGCTTCAGGGAATCCAGTCCCTACCTTGATAGGAGATGTCTACCATTCTATCCACTACAAAAACAATAACAGAAGGGGAAAGAATGTCTCATGTTGTGTGCCCCTGCTTTATAAATGGCTTGATAGTCATCTACCCAAGAGGGGTCCCTTCGTTTCGTTTGCAGCCACATCTGAATGGTCCGAGCGTTTGATGAGTCTATCTGTAGAGGATATTGACTGGTTTGATAAAGATAGGTTGGGTACCGAGATTATCTTCAGCTGCAGCGGGTTTTCGAACGTGCCTTTGATAGGCAGGAAAGGCTGTATAAACTATAATTCGTCTTTGCTGGTCCGACAGTTTGCTTACACTTTGAGAGCTCCGCCGAAGGATGAAGAGGTGCAGGAATCTCTGTACCTCACTGGTCTTCTAGAGGGGGATATGTTATCTAAGCTTCAGCGCGCTTGGAATGGCATCAGTAAGAGGGGAAAACCATTGCTGGGAAGAAGTAATAATCAAGCCTACCCTTCGTACGTGACCTGGATCAGAGCCAGAGCAGATGCTATAGGGATGTCGTTTCCTCCTGCCAAGCCAGAAAGCCCTCCAATGATTGAAGAGCCTACTACCGTGCCCCTTCAGCAGCATAATCAGGTGTTAGCTGAGTGAGATGAATTGAAGAGGGAAAATGAAGAACTGGAGAAAGAATTGGCGCAGCTCAGAAGCGAGAGAAACGAAGTCGTTCATTCCTTCAAAAGGCAAACAGAGCTGGTGAACCGGCTGGGGACAGACCTGACTAAGCAGATAGCCGAGCGTGAGCGCATGGGTCAAGACTTCAAAGCTGTCAACGATGTACTGGCCACGAAGAAGCAGCACTTGGACGAAGCATATCGGAGGATATCCAAGTTCAACCAGCACTGGAAGGCCTCCCTAGCCACCAGGAAGGAGCGGGAGGACAAGCTGATGCAACAGATCTCCAAGCTGGAAGCCCAGGTGAAGGCCAGTGAGAAGAGGTTTGATGAAGAAACCGCTCGCAGATATGCCGCTGAAGGCCAGCTCAACAGAGCTCTCGCTAACCTGAACGAGTGCAAACTGACGTTTGAATCCAAGAAGCGGAAGCTAGAAGATTGTTTCGGCGAAGGAGCATGGGAAGATTCGGTCAAAGGTCTTCAATATACCATTGTGCAGAGGGAATTACTCATCGAAGGGTTACTCACTCTGCCTGATCATCCAGAAACGAAGGAGTTGTTAGAAGAGTATCGCGCCCGTGGCCATGCTTGACTGTTTGTAGTCCTTTTGTTTTGATCATTGTTGTATGCTGACCATCACCAGGCTTGTTGGCTGAGGTCACGCTGTTGATTCATCTTGTACTCGCTGATGTTGTGTACTGCCTTGATGGGGTTTCTTTGTATATGAGATTGTTATTTCCATGACTGGACTCAAACTTCTTATTATCAGCACTGGCACTCAGGCACTAGGATCGGGGGAGACCTCCCTAACACACAGACACACGTTTGCATTTGCATGAGGCATTCGCATAACGAGCACTTTGTCGTTTTTCCTAACCCTTTTGTGTTTCCAGGTTGTTTTAGGTTGTTCCAGGATTGATCAGAGACCTATTCACCGCTATCCGACTAGAGCAAATCAAACCAGAATCATGGAGCAAGTGCAAACTGATGTTCAGGAACTCTGCGAAAGAATGGATCACTTCATGGAGCTTATGCAAGCGGTCGCCAATGGCCAGGATCTGCTCAGAACCTTGGTCCAGCCTCTGATTTCAAGGGTCGATAGCAATGGCGTACTCCATGGTGGGACCGTGCCTACTCCTCCACCAGTTGAAACTCCTCAGAATGGCGTCCCCGTGACCGGGGGGAATGGCAGTGCCAACGGCAATGTGATAGCTAACATGGGACTCAACGGTAATACGACGGGCGTCGGTAATGGGAGTCTGGAAGCTAATGTCAATGTTGGGCTGGGCAACGGCAATGCAGGTGTTGGGAATTTGTTTGGGCCTCGGCCATGGCTAGAAGATCGTCAGGACGATGTGTTCTCTCAGAGAGGTGCTGAAGGGGAGCTGAATGCTGAAGCACGTCTAAGGTTCAAGGCACTTGAGGATAAGATGAGAAACATCGAGAACCAGAACACCCTGGGCGTTGATATGTCCAAGTTGGGATTGATTGCTGATTTCAAGGTGCCTCCCAAGTTCAAGGTACCTGACTTTGAAAAGTACAAGGGCACCACTTGCCCTCGCGTCCACCTGAGATCATACTACCGGAAAATGTCAGCTCATTCTGAGGACGAGAAGTTGCTGATGCACTTCTTTCAAGACAGTCTGTCCGGACCCTCCCTCGAATGGTACATGAGTCTGGAGCCTACCAGTGTGCGCACGTGGAAGGACCTTGCTGAAGCATTTGTGCAACACTACCAATACTGTAGAAGCGTGCTTCAGTCTCAAGTTTTGATGATGTCAATGCTACTCAAAGTTAATATCTCTTGATTGCAAAAAGACAAGCCGTTCAAAGTCATCAAGATCAAGTCAAGCTATCTTTCAAGTCAAGCTATATGGAACTGATTCTTCCAGACTTGCCTGCATTACTGGTATATCAAATCCACCTTTTTAATTTTGATATACAAGTGTTCAAAAACATCAATCTTTTGTGCATAATACATACACATGTTTTTGAAACTTTAAAAATGGTATAACATTAATTTTAAAAAGCATTTTTCTGAAAATTAGCAGTGTTAACCGATTAACCATATGGGTTAACCGGTTAACCATTTTGAATTTTGAATTTTCTGGGCTAACGTACCAGTGTTAACCGATTAACCATATGGGTTAACCGATTAACACTGAACGTGCAGTGAAAAATTGCTTTGTTTTGAGTTCAAAATTATTTTTTAAATCATACCTTTTCATGGTTTGAATCTTTTAAAATCATACCTTTTGTGAAAGGTTATTTTACTCATATAAATTCTGAGTTTTTCATTTTTGAAAAACACACCAACAGAAAACCAATACTCATTTTTAAAATTGTCTTAGAATCAAATTCATTTTTCAAAAGTGTTCATACCTGCATTGAAAGTTTCACATTCATTGAACACTTGTATTGAAAAAATTACAAAGAGTGAATTTTGATTCATTGAAGAAGATCACTTTGACAATTATACTCAATCCAAATTCATTACAATTATTTTGTATTTGACTTGTGATCCAGGATTGTTGGACACAAGGGTGAGTGTTTACAAGAGGATTGTTCTTGTACACTTGTGAGATTTTATTGTTTGATAGTAGGCCTCACCGGTTGATGGTGTGATAGGTTGTACTGTTTTAAACAATAGTGAAAATTCTCTTTCATGTTGAAAGGGGAGTGGAGTACTCTCGGATTGTGAGGGGAACCACTATAAATCCTGTGTCTTTCTTTCTTTCTGTGATTTACTGCTTTCCATAACCAAGAACACCATCCAGTATATTTCCAAGAACCATATAAAAACCGGAAAAATTTCAAAAGTCCTAATTCACCCCCCCCCCCTCTTAGGCATACTCTGTTCTTACAAATACAACAGCGACTTGGCCCCGAACCGAGTCCAGCTGCAGAATCTGTCGCAAAGGAACAATGAAGGGTTTAAGGAATACGCCCAGCGGTGGCGTGAGTTGGCAGCCAGGGTTCAGCCGCCGATGGTTGAACGTGAGCTCGTGCAGATGTTCGTAACTACCCTCCCAGGGGTTTACTATGAGAAGTTGGTCGGCAGTATGTCTAGAACCTTCTCAGATCTCATTATTACGGGTGAGCACATTGAAAATGGGATCAAGCTCGAGAAAATTCAAGGTGAGTCATCCTCAGCTGGAGGAGGCGGAAAGAAACCTTATAGTGGTAAAAGACGAGAAGGAGAAACGAGCGATGTGACCAACGCTCGAAGGAAGGGTAAAGGTCTTCACCAACAGGTGGCCAGCATAACTATCCCGGCAGTTCAACAGCCACAGCAGCAGCAGCAGTAGCCGAATCAACAAGGGTACAGAAAGTATCAGAATATGGCACCTCTGTCGAGCCGTCACCTCGAGACACCGCCCATGTCGTACGCGCAATTATTGCAAACTTTGCTTCAGCTACAGTTGATCCAGAAGAGAACCCTGGCTCCCTTGACAAGGGCACCTCCGCCAGGTTATGACGCTAATGCAACTTGTGAATTTCACTCAGGGGCACCAGGCCACACATTAGAGAATTGCAAAGCCTTCAAGCACAAGGTGCAGGACATGGTGGACGCTAAGATCATCAACTTCTCCGATAATGTGCCAAATGTCACGAAAAACCCTATGCCGAATCATAGGGGAGGTGGAGTAAACGCCATTATCAAAGACGAGAGTTTGGATTTGTTGACTGACGTCAGAGATCTGAAGACGCCGCTTAGCTTCGTTAAAGCTAAGTTGATGAAAAGGGGTTTCTTTCCAGGTTGCGGAGAGTTATGTAAGGGCTGTGCTACTAGTCCTGATGGATGTAACCAGCTGATAGAGGGAATCCAAAGTCTGATGACTGAAGGGATTTTACAGTTTAGCCGGAGGGCCGAATGTGGATCGGGAGAGGTAGTGCTGAAGCAAGATGATGAGGTCGCCACCATCACCATCCCTCGCCAGACGATAACTATTTCTGCGCCCAGACCGCCCACAATTACTATCACCAAAGCTGGGCCGATACCCTTCGAAAGCACTAATGCTGTCCCATGGCATTATGGGGCTGAAGTCTACTGCAATGGACGGAAGTTGGAGCTAGAACCGTTTGGGTCGTCTGTGGAGAACCTTGCGGGAATCAGTGGTATTACTCACAGCGGAAGAGTGTTTGCACCACCAGAGGTCGTGGCGGACAAGGCGGTCAGAGCTGACGCAACGGATAAAGGTAAAAGTAAAGTCGTTGAAGAGATCCCGCATGGGGCAGAAAAAGACTTACTTGTTGAAGACGCCGAGGAGTTTATGCGGTTGATTAAAAAGAGTGACTACAAGATTGTGGATCATCTCCATCAGACACCCTCGAAAATTTCCATCCTGAATCTGTTGCTGTGTTCTGAGGCACACCGCAACGCGCTGCTGAAGGTGTTGAACGCCGCATATGTACCGCAGGAAATATCGGTAAATCAGCTGGAAGAGGTCGTAGCCCACGTGAATGCTGGAAATGGGCTAGGTTTCACTGATTTAGAGTTGACGCCGAAAGGGAGGAATCACAATAGCGCCCTGCACATCTCGATAGAGTGTAGGGGAACGATTATGTCCCATGTGTTGGTGGACACAGGGTCATCGCTCAATGTTCTTCCGAAAAAGGCATTAATGAAGTTAGATACTCGCGGAGTGATTTGCACACCCAGTGATCTGGTTGTGAAGGCGTTTGATGGAACTAAACACCATGTTTTCGGGGAGGTGACCCTGCCAATCCAAGTCGGACCGGAAACATTCGATGCGGTCTTTTATATTATGGACATCATGCCTGCCTACAGCTATCTCTTGGGCCGGCCGTGGATCCATGCTACTGGTGCCGTGACCTCCACGTTGCACTAGAAACTCAAATATGCTGTCGGGGGTAGCATCGTACTTGTTTGTGGCGAGGAAGACATAATGGTGAGCCATTTGTCGTCCTTTAAGTATGTTGAGATGGATGGGGAAATCCACGAAACTCTATGCCAAGCGTTCGAAGCCGTTAAAGTGAAGGACGTAGCTCCTGTAGTCACCGAAAAGCCAGAGATGACTCTCTCCTCATTCAAGGAAGCTCGGGCCGTTGTCCAAGCCGGATCTACCCCAGGTTGGGGGCGAATTTTGGAGATACCTAACAAGCAAGATAAGTTTGGGTTGGGATATTCTCCTGGAGCTGAAGCTTCTTCTTCTAGCAGTGCGTCGCGAGGTAAAGGGCCGATCCAGTTTACCAGTGGCGGAGTGATATTTGAAAGCATCAACGCAGTGTCTGAAGACAGCGGAGATAGCGACTGTGACCTCGACTCTTGGATCCATCCAAGCAAGCCAGGCGAGGGCCTTACCAACTGGTCCGTCAAGGATATCATCCAGATGACAAGCGAAGAGTAATGATTTACTTTTTTCCAATCATTGTACAACCCTATGTCCTACCCGGGGCATAGTGGTTTTATTGTCAGGGCCTTGTTGGATTATGTACATTGATTTTATCAATAAATCAAAAGGCGTTTTTCTTCGTATTCAAATATTGTGATCTTTGTTATTCTTGTTTTATATTTGTTTTGAAAAACAATAAAATGGCAATGGGGTTTGTGCTAACCTGCACATCCTTGTTTTAAACTTAACCCTTGTTATTGCAGGATCCACATAACAGATGACATCGACTCTGGACCTTCTACGACTCACTTCGACTTCGATTGCCCGATCTATCAAGCCGAAGAAGAGATTGATGAAGACGAAGACCTTCCTGAAGAGTTGGCCCGCTTGTTGAAACAAGAAGAGAAAGTGATTCTGCCTCATGAAGAAGAGATCGAGATCGTGAATCTGGGTTCTGAAGAACTCGTCAGAAACGTCAGGATAGGGGCTGCATTGCAGAGTGATGTCAAGCAGAGATTGGTCGAGATGCTAAGAGAGTATAGCGACGTCTTTGCTTGGTCATACGAAGATATGCCCGGACTTGACACTGACATTGTGGTCCACCACTTTCCGTTGCGAGAAGATTGCCCTCCCGTCAAGCAGAAGCTTAGGAGGACGAGACCAGATATGGCCGTTAAGATCAAAGAAGAAGTGCAAAAACAGCTTGACGCTGCCTTCTTAGCGGTCACTACTTACCCTCCGTGGGTCGCCAACATAGTGCCTGTACCAAAGAAGGACGGTAAGGTATGAATGTGCGTCGATTATCGGGATTTGAATAGGGCGAGCCCTAAAGATGATTTCTCGCTGCCTCATATTGATGTGTTGGTCGACAATACAGCTCGGTTCTCCGTGTTTTCGTTCATGGATGGCTTCTCCGGTTACAATCATATCAAGATGGCGCCAGAGGACATGGAGAAAACGACGTTTATCACTCCCTAGGGAACATTTTGCTATAAGGTAATGCCTTTTGGTCTGAAGAACGCAGGGGCCACTTACCAACGAGCAATGGTTGTTGGTGTAAGCCCTAGAGGCCAATACTTTTTGGTACTTGTATCGGATTATTCGTTTAATAATAAAAGGCATTTCTTCATTATGTTTGTCTTTCAGAATAATAAAGTCCCTAGAATAGTTAGTCTGTTTAATGAAATGTTAAGTGTGACTTAATCATGAGATCCCATTAAACATAAAGACATTATTCTTAAAATATCCGTAGTCAAGCTTTATTGCAAAGTGGGATAACATTAAAAGCATTGAGACTATTATGAAGATAGACTGATGATCACATCTCATGGATCATGGATAAAGAGTTATCAAGTCTTGACATAGGTATAAATATTAGGAGTAATATTTATACCGGATTGACCCGCTATGAGAATACTACATAGTATGTTATGCAAAGTGTCATAAGTTATTCTCATGGTGATAATGGTGTATTACCACCCTTCGACCTGAAACCACTATGGACCCTAGATGTAGAGTCGGGTGCTTTATTGCTGATCAAACATTATCCGTAACTGGATGATCATAAAGACAGTTGATGGGCACTCCACGAAGCATGCTGAGGGACATGAGTGTCCTAGATGGAATTTGCCAATCCTGCATAACAGGAGAAATGTCTAAGGGCCCAATATTGAACTGGACAAGGATGACACAGTGTATGCCTTGTGTTCAATATAGACATAGGGGCAAAAAGGGTAATTGTACAAACATATATTATCACGAAAAAGGTTTTGTCAGATCACATGACATTTTCGTGACTTAGGTAGCAGTGATGTGTTGCTAGATACCGCTTACTGTTTATTATGTTAAATATATAATTTAATATAATTACCAACGTTACGAAATCCTACAGGGTCACACACATAAGGACAGTTTGATGAGAGATAGAGAAATCAAAGGAACACCGTAAGGTACGGTGCACTTAAGTGAAAAATAGAAATTCGGATAATATAATAATAATTATTGTTATTTTATAATGGTTATAAAATAATAATAAAATAAATATATTTATTATAATAATAGTTACTATAATAATATATAATATTATTATGGATCATGTGAATTGGGTTTTTAGCCCGCAGCCCACAAGAGAGTCTATAAAAGGAACCCTTGTGATGAAGCTTTCACTTGATGCAATTTCGTTTTTGATTCTCTTTTCTCACTCAAATAATTTCGTTCGTAAGCAGCTAGCACTGTGACCGGAAGCTGTTCGTGTGGACTGAGTAGAGGCGTTGCACTTCATCAACGCTTGTGATCGCTGCATCAAAGATCTGAATCGCCACAAAGAGGTAACGATTCTATCACTGACCATGCTCATTCGTAAGGATCACTAAAGGAAATTTTTGTTTTCCGCTGCGTTTAGATCGCTATTTTCCAACAATGGTTACTTTGTTTCATGACATGATTCATCATGAGATTGAGGTCTATGTTGATGACATGATTGCGAAGTCCCAAACGGAGGAGGGACATCTGGTCAATTTGCTGAAGCTTTTTGAGAGGCTTAGGAAGTTCAGGTTGAGGCTGAATCCTAACAAATGTACTTTCGGAGTATGGTCCGGAAAGCTACTGGGGTTTATCGTGAGCGAAAGAGGCATTGAGGTTGATCCTACGAAGTTAAAAGCGATACAAGAAATGCCAGTGCCAAAAACAGAAAAAGAAGTTCGTGGATTCCTGGGCAGAATAAACTACATTGCAAGGTTTATCTCTCAGCTCACGGCCACGTGTGAACTGATGTTCAAACTACTGAAGAAAGATCAGGCGATTATCTGGAATGAGGATTGCCAGAAGGCATTCGATAAGATAAAGCAGTATCTACAGGAACCTCCAATCTTGATACCCCCAGTGGCTGGACGGCCACTAATCATGTACTTGACAGTTCTTGAGAATAGTATGGGGTGTGTTCTCGGTCAGCACGACGAGACGGGCAGAAAGGAGCATGCCATTTATTACTTGAGTAAAAAGTTCACCGACTGTGAATCTCGTTACTCGATGCTGGAGAAGACGTGTTGTGCACTAGCCTGGGCTGCCAAACGTTTACGACAGTACATGCTCAATCACACCACCATGCTAATTTCGAAGATGGATCCGATCAAGTACGTCTTCGAGAAGCAAGCTCTTTCGGGCAGGATTGCCAGATGGCAAATGGTGTTGACGGAATATGATATTCAGTACGTTTCCCAGAAGGCCATCAAGGGAAGCATATTGTCTGATTACCTTGCCGAACAGTCGATCGAGGATTACCAGCCGATGAAATTTGAATTCCCTGATGAGGATATCATGTTTCTCAAAGCGAAGGATTGCGATGAGTCGCTGCCCAATGAGGGGCCAGATAGGAAATCCCTGTGGAAATTGATATTTGACGGGGCGGTTAACTCTTACGGAAGTGGCGTTGGGGCGATCATCACGACTCCCCACGGATCCCACATCCCGTTCACTGCGAGACTGACGTTTCCAGTCACCAATAATGAAGCGGAGTACGAAGCATGCATCATGGGTCTAGAAGAAGCGATTGATTTGAGAATCAAGAACCTAGACGTATATGGTGACTCGGAACTTGTGATCAACCAGATTAAAGGGGAGTGGGAGACTCGTCAATCGAATTTGGTGCCGTACATGAACTATGCCAGAAGGCTGCTGCCGTTCTTTGATCGAGTGGAACTCCATCATGTGCCCAGGGCCGAAAACCAGATGGCTGATGCCTTAGCCACGTTGGCTTCAATGTATAAAGTCAATTTTTGGAATGAAGCTCCAAGAATTGTCCTTTCTCGTCTTGATAGACCTGCATTCGTCTTTGCGATCGAGGAAGCCGCTGACGGCAAGCCATGGTTCCATGACATCCAGACCTTCCTTATGACTAAGGAGTATCCGGCGGGCGCGTCAACCCAGGATAAGAAGACTCTGAGGAGGCTATCTGGAAACTTTTATCTCAATCCTAATGGAGTGTTGTATAAAAGAAGTCACGATCTCGTGCTACTCAGATGTGTAGATGAGAAAGAGGCGAGCATGCTCATGGAAGAAGTCCATGAAGGCACATTTGGTACGCACGCCGGCGGGCACGCTATGACGAGAAAGATCCTGAGAGCGGGATACTATTGGCTGACGATGGAATCGGATTGGTTTAAATTCGCGAAGAGATGTCATAAATGCCAGATTTTTGCTGATAAAGTTCATGTGCCGCCATGCCCGTTGAATGTCATGTCCTCCCCGTGGCCGTTCTCCATGTGGGGCATCGACATGATAGGCAAGATCGAGCCCACTGCATCTAACGGTCATCGCTTCATTCTCGTAGCTATCGACTACTTCACCAAGTGGGTGGAGGCAGCCTCATACGCTAATGTGACCAAGCAGGTGGTGGCTAAATTCATAAAGAGGGATATCATCTGTCGTTACGGAATTCTCGAGCGAATCATTACTGATAATGGTTCGAATTTGAATAACAAGATGATGAAGGAGCTGTGCCAGAGTTTCAAGATTGAACACCACAACTCATCTCCTTACCGGCCGAAGATGAATGGCGCCGTTGAAGCGGCCAATAAGAACATCAAAAAGATTGTTCAGAAGATGGTTGTGACCTACAAAGATTGGCACGAGATGCTGCCATTCGCACTACACGGTTATCGTACAACGGTACGTACGTCAACCGGGGTAACTCCTTTCTCCTTGGTGTACGGTATGGAAGCTGTCCTACCGTTAGAAGTGGAGATCCCTTCTTTGCGAGTTTTGGCTGATGTGAAACTCGACGAGGCAGAATGGATTACGAACCGACTGAACCAACTCAGCCTGATGGACGAGAAGAGGTTAGCATCGATTGCGCATGGTCGTCTGTACCAAAGCCGAATGAAGAAAGCCTATGATAAGAAGGTGCGTCCTAGAAGCTTTCAGATGGGTGATCTCGTCCTGAAGAAGATTCTTCCTCCACACTCCAATCACTGGGGCAAGTGGACTCCCAATTACGAAGGTCCGTACGTCGTCAGCAAGGTCTTCTCAGGAGGAGCTTTGTTGTTATCCACGATGGATGGTGAAGATTTTGCATCCCCGGTGAACACGGACGCAGTTAAAAAATACTTTGCTTGAAAGCGACCCGCTGGACAGTAAAAAGAGAGTCCAGGCAAAAATGGGGCATCCCGGCGAACCATAAAAAAGGAAAAAGGTTCGGGCAAAAATTAGGGATATAAAAGAAAAATGTACACCCGCAAAGTCGAAAACCTAGAAGGGCGACTTTGGCAAAAAAGGGTATCCCGGTGAAATGAAAACCCGCAAAGGGCGGTTCACGCAAAAGTTAGGGATTTGAAAAAAGCAAATGACTGTGTTCCGCGTGTGGACTTTCATTGTTTAGTGGTTTGGAAGACCTGAGGGCCGTTTATCTGAATCAATATCTTCTGAAGCTGAAGCGTCGGAGAAGTATCGAAGCCGAGTGGGTCATAGAGGGATCAACTCATGGTGTTCGTCTACACCTCGTTGCCGACATTTGTATATACTGATGTATATTTATGTTTTTACTTTTTTGTGCAGCTTCCTCATTCCAGGAGCTTGCATCTGTTGTAAAACATTTTTACCCATTCAGGGGTTCGTTATCAATAAAATGTATACTATTCAGCAATTCTGTTTGTCTGTTTAGCATTTATCTGTTTTGTTTGCGAAAAAGAACGCCGATGTTTTTGAAAAAATGCGCATACATAAACTTACTAGCCTAGGCCACTGATTGTTGAAACAATGAATTACTTAAACATTGTCACAAGATGATAACCTTGATAGGTCCCTTTGAGAAGGGTATCTTGTCTGTTTGTTTATGTTGGTGCAGGTGTAGCATGTACCAGACAGTCCGCCGTATGCGTCCCCAGGCAGGATGACTCCTTCTTCTCCAGCAAAATTCAGCATCCTCTCCCCACAGAGTCTGAACGTGAGATCGTAAGCATTGATACGTCTCCCCAGGAAGAGAAGATTCTCTCCCCAATCAGATGTATCCTGAAGGAACGACATCTCCCCAGCTGAGTCATACGCTGAAGTATCCAGCAATTGATAGTTCCAGACTGAAGTCTCCAGCGGAATTGAGATTCCCCACAAAGTCGTACTCTCCCTTGTAAGCAGGATGATTCCTTCTTCCCCAACCGAGTTTGCAGATCCCCAAGAGAGTCGAGGCCTTGGAAGCAGTTGGGACCATGATTGGTTTTCCCTAGTAGAGTGTTGAATAACTGACGCTGTGTTTCCCCGCCGGAGCCGTTATCTCCAGGGAAGTAGCCGTGAAGGCCGCGCAGTTTATCTCTGCGATTGACATCGCTTTCTTCAGCAGGTCCAGATTCTCATAGAGCTTCGTTCCCCTGCAGCAGTCAACTAAAGTTTGTTTCCCCATGCGGAGTCCTATTGGGATTAGCGTGACTTCTTCTCCTCGGCAGGATGATTCCTTCCTCCACCAGAGTGGTTCTTTCTCCTTGACGGGAGGATTCTCCCTTCAGCATTTATTTTGCTGACGGGATCGCAGCACTTTGCATGATTGCATAGCATCTATCATAAACGCGTAGCATTTCCACCGTGTGGAGCATTGCGCCATTGTCAAAGCATACGCATACCAAACATGAGCTAGGTCGTTACCGTTCTTGTTTTACAGGTGTTCCTCCGCAGGTCGGTTGCTCGAGATGATTCTTGAATTCTCCCCACCGGAGTCGCTTGCTCAAGATGAATCTTGAATTCTCCCCCAGCAAATTCGTTTGCTTAAGATGATTCTTAAAATCCCCGGTGCATCCGCCAGAGTTGGTTGCTCACTTTGATGCTTAGAGTTCCCGGCAGAGTGTTTGTTCAGGAAGATCCCTGAAACCTCCCGCAGAGTTATTGGTTCAGGATGATTCTTGAAGACCCTGGCGGAGTTACTTGTCCAAGATGAGTCTTGCAGTCCTCAACAGAGTTGGTTCACCCAGAATGATTGCTGGATCCCCGAAGCAGAGTTACTCGACAGTTCTCCAGAATCCCCAGCGGAGATGCATCATCCCCAGCAGGTTTCTGAACAACGAAGTTGAAACTTCCCTCAAAGACTTGATGATTGAAGTCCAACCGTATTGACGAAGCAGCTCTCTAAGCTGATGCGGAGTGCCGGATGGTAGAAGTTTGAGTATCCCCAAGTGGTTCATGATTGACTGAGAATTATATTCCCGATTTAGTGATGAAGTCCGGTTGATGCCCGAAAGCCCTCTTTGAATGCCCGACGGCATGATCAGCGCGATTGCTGACCTGATGAGTCCCGAGGAGTCTTGATGCCTGACGGCATGATAGACCATGTATTACCGATTACCGTGTGACCAACTCTCCAGCTAGTTGCCGTGCAGCCAGCCTCTCAGTTTTCGAAGATTTGTTCTCATCAGAGTACCGTGTACTTGTGCAGTTGGAAAATTTCCGGGTTTGTCGGTATTCAACCGTCTCGCACCTTGATTGGTTGAGAGTCGTTCGCTTCTCACCTAGTCAGGTTCAAGCCGTTTGAATAGGGGCAGCTGTTGCACCCTAAAATTTGACCAACTTTTCTTTACCTAACTTATGTTTCATTTCATTCACATTAGCATTGTCATTTGCATTTCATTGACATGTATGCATGAGATCAAGAGGTATGATTACCAATCAAGAGCTATGAAGCTAGCCAAGAAGTTTATTCAGATGGTCAAGGGTTGATGTCTTTGTCAGAAAAGTTAGAGGATCCTCAGAGAGAGTGGTTGAAACCAAGGTTGTGTGCCTCCTAACTTGAGAATTATGGGAAGCCATCAGATGATTCTGAAGCCATGAAGTTGGACTTGAGGTCTTGAGAGAGCTCATGAGATGTCTTGAAAGCCATCATAAAGCCTAGACAGGTCACGATACAAGATTAAAGAGACCTAGCCATGAGTGGTGTAATTAGGGTTTGACTGGGTCAACCCTAGGTCAACTGATGATTTGAATAAGGTTGAGACCTAATTCAAGGGCCATGTGATCATGGATTGATGCATTGAGATGCCATAAGGATGATTCCAAAGTCAACTCATCATGATTGAAGAGTTTGAGAAGTTTCAAGCTAGGGTTTCTAAGGCTTGACAGTGTAAAATCCCCTAGTTTGACCCCTATCTTTAAGGCAGTTTAGCTCAAGATGTGATTGTTATCTCATCCCACCCCCAACATGAATGTTGTAGAGAATGAGCTTGGATTTAATTTGAGTGCTATAAGTCCTTGATAGGATTTGTAGAGCTCAAGTTATGGCTTTGACAAGTTACAGGTCATCTGAGGTATGTGAATCTGGGGCCTTGAAAGTTACCCCACTTGCATCAAACTTTTTCCCAAGAAGGATGATTCCTATGAACTTTTGGTCAACATGAATGTTGTTTCTTATCTTTTTAGATTTCTAGAGAGTACTAGAAGTCCTTGATAGGATTTGTAGAACTCAAGTTATGGCTTTGACAAGTCAAGGGCATTTTGGTCATTTGGAGATTACAGGTCATTTCAAGCATAAGGCCATAACTTCTATTTCCAAGCTTCAAATGGAAAAATCTTCAACATCAAACTTGTTCAAGATGATGTTTTAAGGCTAGTAAGGAGGTCATGAGATGGTGGAAGGGCTTGTAGCTCAAAGTTGCAAAAATGACCTAAAATAAGGGCATAAGTTAAATAAACCAAAGTTGGAAATTGATATTTTCAACCTACACATCCAAACCATGGCATGTAATATACCATTTTGACTCTAGAAAACATTTTAAAAACAATGGTTTGGCCACATTTTTGAGTTGAGATTCAATTCATGGACTTGCTTTGAAAAACACTTGCTTGCATATTAAGTAACATATGCATAACTCAAAATTAAGGCATGAACAAGGAACTTGGCAAGCTAAACACCTCTAATATCTCACTAGGGGAGAAATTAAGAGTGAATGGGATGAATTCCAAGCTGTTTGCAAGGGTTGTACATGTCATGATAAGTGATTCAAAATCTCATGACATGAGATGTGGAAAATCTCATTGGAAGGATCTAGAGGGTTCTAGACCATCCAAACTTCATCTATATATTGAGTAGAATGGAGCCATGGTAGAGGTTGGTGATCATTGGAGGATTAAGCATAGTTTGAGATTAAGTTTTCATAGATTGCAATTGAAATCGGTTTCATCAAATTCCTCAACTTCCATTCACTTTCTTGATTGATACTCCTTCCATGAGTGTCAAGGAGTGATTTCAGACCATTTTCAAGAAGAATTGGTGGCTAGATCGTGTGGGAGCAAGTGGTTTTCATCACCTGCAACTCATCATCGTGTTTCAAGATTGAAGCACTTTCCATTGAATCTTTTGCATACAGAAGCAAGGAGGAGGTTCAGTGATTGTGTCAAGAAGATTTGAGGGCTTGAAGTGAAGATTTGGTGCATCTGTTATTCAAGAATTTCCAGGTTGGTAATCTTCTTCCTATAGCATGATTTAGGTAGAATTAAGGTGCTAGATTAGTTGTAGAATGGCATAGGATGGATTTCAGATGGTTAATTGATGAATTAGAGACAAAATAGGAAGATCACCATTTTCGGTTGAGATTGGGAGATGATGATTCTTGGGGTTTCAGAAGAAACTAATGGTATGGTTGAGTTCGTGGCAAGATTTGGTATGTGTTTCATGTTTTGACCTCTTGGATTGGAGGCCTCTAGGAAGAACTAGGGTTGAAGGGGATGATCGGAGCTCCATCGGCGGTGGCCGGAGCTGGGCGCGAAGCTCAGAGTTTTGAAATGGAGAAGATGAAGTTTTCACCATTAGATCATGGTCTGACCATTGACTGGGAGAAGATCCAAGAGCCACGTTTTAATTCTGATTTGTGAAGGATTTCTGATGAAACGATGCGTTTCATTTATTCAGGCGTTTGGGCTTAATGATTTAAGTGTTATCCACACCCCCAGCGAGCCCAACCCAGATTTTGAACTAAAAATGACTGCTATTTACACCGCGCGCTTCATTATTTTTATTTGATTTTCATTTAATTTCCATTTAATTCATGGTTTTTGTAAAATTCATAATAAATTGAATATTAATCCAATTAAACCCATTCTTTTTGAATATTACTCATGATTGAGTCTATTATTTTTTAGAGAAAAATATTTTCATTTCATATAATTTCTGATTTAATTGGAATTTTGTATTTTAATTGATATTAAAATGTTTATGTTTGATGCATATTTTTGTAGAATTTTGTGTGATCTCATAGTGATGATTCTTGGCCTAATTTTTTGTGTGTGATTAGGATAGACATGTATGATCCCATAGTAATTTTCTCAGATTTTTGTGATGAAAATAGGTATGCTTTCTAGATTGATATTTAGATGCTTCCTTTTTAGGGTTTCAGGTTGATACCTTAGAATGTAGGATTTAGTTCTAGGTCCAAATTGATGATTTGATCTTTGAAACTAATGTGATAGAGTCATGATTGAACTAGGTTCCCATAGTAATTTTTGTAGGATTTTACAATTGATTCTAGTATTTTAGTTAGGACTAACTTTAGCACTAGGTTTTAGGTGATCCTAACTTACTAATTCAACTAGTTTAACTTCCCTAGTTCCCTTAGATTAGGGTTTGTGCTTGGTTTGCCTTTGGTTGAGGTTGAAGACAAGTTGAAGACAAGGTGAGGATGCTTGAAGTTGATTGAAGGTGCTTGGAGCTTTGGATTTGTTTGTGCCTGAAGGTGTCTGATGAAGATTAGGAGATAGGACATAGAGAGAGCCTTGTAGTTAGAATGATTTCTTTCACAAACATGGAAAGCATCTTGTGCTTCCATTCCTCCCAATGACTAAAGGTCCTTCTCAGATATTCACATCCCTCCTTTGGAAGGATGAGTGGTTTTATCTGCGAAGTAGAACTTTCAGGGAACCAGTCTCTCATAATGATGAATCCTTACAGGCTTCCTTTGGTTGTCAGTAAGCTGTTTATCATTTCACTAATCCTGTTCAATCAATTGTCTTCTGGTTTGAGTATCTTGAAAGATGTTGGAATTGAGTTTGAAGATGAGGACTTCATTGAAGAGTGTGGAAGAGGATGATTCCTTGAGCATTGCCATTGTAGCTGAAGCTTGAAGGGCAAGAAGAACAAGTTGATACTTGAAGACCCAATGGAGATTGAGTGAAAAGCTGAGGCTTAAAGGATTGAAGGATGAAGTTGACACTTTCATGTGATTGAAGATTACTCTGAGAAGCTGAAGCCTGTAGATGAAGAAGACCAAGTTGATACTGGTGAAGTAAAGAGAGCTGAGGCTTGAAGACTAAGTTGATACTTATGAAGAGGATTCAATTGAGATTGAGTGAAGAGCTGAGGCTTGAGGACTAAAGGAAGTTGACACTTACATTGATGCATTGAGAGCCTGAAGGAATCAAGTTGATACTTGCAGTCATGAGTGAAGCTTGAAGGTGGAATTGACTGAAGTGCTGAAGCTTAGAGAAGTGGAGATAAGTTGAAACTTATGTTTGATGGATTGAAACCCTGGAAGCAAGTTGATACTTGGCACGAAGGGTGGTTGAAGTCTAAAGACTGGATTGCTGTCAGAAGAGCTGAAGCTGGGAATTGAGAGAGAGTTGTTGATCTGCTTTCTTGTCTGTTTTCTTCTCTGTGTTGATGTGCCTTGTTTGACTTTCTTGATGCATTATAATAAGTCCATGATTAGACTGACTTTAATCTAGGAGCATGATTGTACTAGAGGTTGAGTTGCTCCCTTTGCTTGTATTTTTACTGTATGGCTTTGCTTACGGGTATTCGGTAGAGCCCAACTCCCTTGCCCATGTGGTTTATTTTGCTTGATAGCATGTTATTTTCTTCTGTATGATTGCAGTTTCTCCTATTTTGCTTGATAGCATGTTATCTCTTCTGTATGATTGTTGTTATTCATTCTGGCTTGAGGTTGAGATGAGCTTGTGGAGGCTGCTGCCCCACAAACATTTCCTCCCTCACTTGCATTGCATGCATTTTGCAGTCGTTTACTGGTTACTGTTTAAGATGATGCTTTATCTGTTTCTGTTTATCATTGATATGATCCCTTAGGATTCTCATTTCCTTTGATAAGGAAGTGACGATAGAACTTTAGGTTGAAACCTATGCATGATAACTTCTAGGAGTTCCCTGTTTGAAACCTCAACCATAGGATGAATCCTTGGAATGACAACATTAGGACTTGATAGTCTCCCCGTAGTTGAGCCTGTTCTATTCTAATCTCAAAACAGCTTAAAATACAGTAATCATGAATGATTTCTTTCGTACGTTACGAGCCTTAAGCTATCTGAGAAAGGGTTGTCGGAGAGTTTCTTTTCGACAGCTTGGATGTTTAGTATGGTACCCTTTGGGTGGCATACGACGCATTCACTCTCAGGTCATAGTCTTTAGTACGATTGAAATTGCAAACACAATAAAAGACACTTCTTCCGTAAAAGACAGAAAACAAACTTCAAACTTTTTGCCCCGTGGGCCCATAAGTCAAAGGAAACTTTTCTGAAGAAAAGAGGGCCGTTAAACTTTAGCGCCAACGCAAACAGGCATTGTCCCTAACTGCTGGAACTGCTGTTTAACCCTACTCGATAAAACAGATGAATCTGAATCCCCGTAATCCGTATTATCCTGAACTACGTAAGCTCTGATATCTCATATCTGTTGAGAGTACATAGGCACAATACTGATGTATTGGTGAGCCACTTTCCCCCATTCGTAACCCGTAGGTCGAACTACGTTGACTCTGATTTCTCATTCTCTGATGAGAATACGTAGGCATAAAGCGCGACGCTTTGCCGAGTCATTTTCTTTTCTGTTTAAGCCAGCCTTGATAGGTAGATAGATAAACCAACTCGTCCAGTAAACACAACAAGCGTGGATCTCGTCGAGTACGACGGACGTGAGGGGTGCTAATACCTTCCCCTTGCGTAACCGACTCCCGAACCCAGACAATGGTTGCGATGACCTTGTCTTATACCCTTTTTGTCAGGTTTTTCCGATCGTTTCCTTTCCCGTTCCGAGGGATAAATAACGAAAGGTGGCAACTCTTCTATTTTGCCGGCACCTTATTTTCGCGAAAGCGACACTCCTCTTTCTCCTTCTTTCTCTATTCTTTCCTTTATGTTTCTATCTTTTCCTTTTCTTTCCACTCTCCTTTTTAATATGTCTTTCTCTTCTAATTCTCTCCAACATCTATTAATTCATTTAATTAATTACCCATCAATTAAATAATTCTCATTAACCCATTAATTAATGCAAATAATTAGTTAATGAAAAAAATTGGGTTGTTACAGTAAATCATGCTTATGCTTATGCTGACAAAACAGACGAGAGGAGGAAACATGAGATGAAATAAACATCTCAACGGGGATATCTGGCGACCTTTGCAACAGTACATCTATTGAGGATAGGAAGAGCTGATGATAGAACCGAATCTGGCTTCAAAGTTCTAACTTCCTGGGGAGAAAATATCCACCTCCACATGGGGATATGGTACGACTTCACCGGAGAGTATGATGTCCTGACTTCACTGGGGATCTATGACCTCTGCACGAGGATACGATGTCATGACTTCACGTGGGGGATTGCTATCATGAATCATAATCATCCAAAGAACTCTTAGGATCAGAGACTTCTGGGGATAAAATAAATATTTGTTTCCTGGGGAAATGTGAGGAGCTAGGCAGCTTCATGGAGATAGTGTAGCCTTCCTGGGAATAGTACCTCGGCTTCCTGGGGAAAGGGTATATCCAACTGGGGATAAAAAATCAAAATTCCTTGAGGAGAGTTCGTCAGACTCACTAGGGAGAAATCAACGGACATTCCTGAGGACAGTATCTTGTCTTCTTGGGGAAAACATGGCAATCTCCTGGGGAATATTTCTGAGGAAGGTAATTCAATTTCACTGAGGAACAGATGCTTCCACTGAGAATGGGTCTTCAAGAACATATATCCCTTGGAGGATACTGGGGATATCTCTACAGTCTAGAGAGTCACTAGGGATAAATGGATGGACCCAAAGTGTTGTCAGTTTATAGTCTCGCTGGGGACTGTGACTGGGAAGATGCTGGTAAGATCTTTGTTGTCTCGGAGATTACCGGCTCGGTCCAAGTGTTGTCAGCTTACAGTCTTGCTGGGGAATGCATCAACTTAAAGTCTCTCTGGGGACTATGTCAATGGTGTAGATGTACTTCTGCAATGATGAGATTTACTGGGGAGAATGAAGACCGCCGGGAGTGAAATCCATCAAGTGCATGAAGAATGTTGTAAAGCTAACTTTGATCTCAATAGACTTTGTAGTAGTCTCCATTTTGAAAAACAATATGCCCCAGAGTACTTGCTTTGTAAGGAAGAGTCATCTTAAGAGGATTTTACAGAGAACATAGGATTCGATTGCCCCACTATTTTCAAACTCTTTGAGAGATTTGTCAAATCTCGACGTAACTGGCACGGATCAACCCTGTTACGACTGAGTCTACAAGAATAGCTCTCAAGTATGCCTGGCTCGCATCGGTACACGATTTGGAAACCACCTGCCCCTGTTTAGCAGGATCTTCGAGTTCCATTACTGATGTTTATGTGTAAATTTCTAAGATGTTAGGTAAAATCGACACGCGTGAAATGTTATCCTGAAACTATCAATGCAACAATATATTTGTCTTGAATATTTTTGTGTTTATTTTGAAAAAAGGATATCGCTATAACTCGTGATCGAAACCACATAGCCAGGATATGAATTTAATTTGTAATTCCAACATTGAGCATAGCTCATATGCTTTCAAAAGAATTCCTACTTCAATTAGGTCTTTTAAGGGTTGTATCGTGGTTTGGTTCACAGTTTACTTCAATTAAGCCTCAAAGTTATTTTTACCCACCCATTCTTCGTGATGTTCTCCAATCCTAATTCAGTTAACCAGGTACGGGCACTGATATCTCAATCGGATTTGATATGGTCGAGAACTCATTAAGGCTTTGGACATGGCAGTCACTCACCTAGTTTCTTTGCGATTAGTCACACAATTTGTTCTTTATTAGGGATTCTTTATTGTAATCCCTTATTTTTTGTTTTTATTTTTCGTTCCCTAACTTTTGCCTGGACAACGTCTTTTGGATTTGACTTTGGAGTCCAGCGGGATGCCCCAGTTTTGCCTAAGTCTCCTACATAGGTTTTGACTTAGCGGGTCATATATTGTTATGTATTTATTTTTGAACGAGTCGTATGGCTCTTTTGAAAGGCCTGTGACTGCCCCACTCCTTAGGTAATAGAGGGATAGTCATTAACTTCTACACTTCCTAAGATGTTAAGGATAGAATGGATCCTCGAAGGTTCGCTCCTCCTTTTTGAGAGTCTGAGCGCTCGATCGGTTTAACTGAAAACTACCCTGCCCCCGGTTGAAATAAGGGTTTTAATTTGGAAACGAAGAAAACTCCTACTCCAAGGCTCGAAGGGGTTAAAGAGGGATTATCATCCTTATATCTCCATTGTTTGGGATTTGAAACAATGCTTTACATCATCAGTAGGTTTCAATCGGAAGCATACGATAAGAGATCTGACGTTTTTTGGTTCATCATCCTCCTTCCGATTCTCTCTCAAGGCAAGAGATTGGGTAAAATTGGCATTATAGCTTATGAAAAATTATATTTTTTTTGGAGTGAAACGAATGGATTTATTCAAGACAAATATGCATTGCATTAATTATTCCAAAATAAACAAGTTCATACATGTTAATTATGCTTAATCAAAGAAATAGAATACATATAAATAAACAAAATGAACTATCAGACAAGCCCTTCAAAATGTGTTTATGAAGTCTTTATATTCGAGACTGGCATGATAGTAGTTATTTCCTCTAACGGAGCCTTACTGGAATGAGTCGTCTTGCTTGCCCCAGCTAGATCTGTCATTGCTTCATTATCAGTCTTCGAATCTTCTTTCAGACTAACTTTCCTAGATTCTTGGTCGATCGGGGTCACATCATCTTGAGGACTGCTGAAATGAAATGGACTAGGCTTCTGAATAACTATTGGTTTTGGCAGATTCACAGGAGAAGTAGCTGGCTGAGATATGTTGAAAACCTTGAGAGGAGTCTTGATCTTTGGCTGAGGATCATTAAAATACAATATCTTCTTTTCCAACAAATCTCTGACGATATCCTTTAGAGCATAGCAATCCTCCAAATCATGTCCGGGTGCCCCCTCATGAAATAAACAATGAACGGCGACATTGTTATTGGAAGGCAAAGGATTACGAGGCGGACCCATTGCTCGGGTAGTGATCAAACCTCGTTGCACTAAGTAAGGATACAACTCGGTGAACGTTATTGGAATCGGTGAACAAGGCTTGTATTGCCTCCTAATCGGAGTATTCTGACTAGGTGTTTGATTCTTAGGTTGTGGATTGGCAAGAGCGTTGGGTGCTCGTTGACAGCTGACAGGAGCTTGTGCAGGCTGATGAATGGAGGTTGTTGATATCCCAGATGCTGATAGACCGGAGCCGGTTGCGCAGGCTGGTATGTAGGAAACTGAGGATTGACAGGAGTTGCAACAGCTGCCACATAGGGATGTTGAGCATACTGAACTGGATAACTTTGAACATAACTCTGCTGATGTTGATAAGCAGCCATCAAGTGATTCCTCAGACGTGTAGCTCTTTTATGGTGGTCAACGTTCAGAGTTTTGCACTTCGGAGGAGTAACTCGTCGAACTGGTTGAGCGATGGTAGGAGGCACCAAATTGGATTGAAGACCATGAGGAGGTATGTTCTCGACGTTAACAGCTGGTTGAGGATCCACAAAAGTATGGGTAATCTCAGAAACAACAGTAGGTTGATTATCCATCTTCAACTTAAAGGCTTGCAACATCTCCATAATCTTCCCCACACTTCCTCGAAGATCTTCGAGTTCATGGCTCACACGGTCGATCTCTTGAGCTTGTTCTTCCATCCTTTTTCGAGCTTGGGCTCTAGTGTTGTACTGATGCTGAGTACCCAGGGTAACGAAATTGGAAGGCGAGAGAACCGAGGATAAGACACCAGGAGACACATGTAATGCAAGAATATGATGCTAAAATGCAAAATGCGAATGAAATGATTCATGGAATTCAAAATATTTACGAATATTGTGGAATACCAAAGAAATTTTATTTATTAATTTGGAAACTGGATTACAAATAATATTCTTAAAAGAAATTCTTAATGAAAATAGCTAAATAAAAGCTAATAATGACCCTAAGGAAGCAATGTCCACAACTTCAAGGAGTAGGCGGACATTCGGAGGAAAATAAATCCTCGTAGACTCTTCTCTTCTTGTAGGAGAGTACCTCTTCATTATTCAACTGATCTTGAAGCTCTTTGTTGTCTTCGAAGAAGATCTTCTCTACATAGATACTTTTAGGCGGTTCTTTCAAGGGATACCCTAACTGTCGGCGAGCTAGGACTGGATTGTAGGTAATTCCTCCATTAAAACCGAGTAAAGGCATGTTAGCGAAGTCTCCACAACCATCAATGAGTAATATTCCATCATACATACGGTTGTACCAATCAATATTGGAGTGGGTTAAAGCCATAACCTTTTGTGACCAACGTCCTTGGGTGGAGCTCCAAAAAGGACTGGACTTAGGCAAGTGCGAAATAAACCACTTGTGTAGTAACGACACACAACAGGTAATCATCCCTCCACCACGGAGGTTTCGGAGATGAACTGAATGATAAGTGTTACCCAATAAGGTTGGTACTGGATTCCTTCGCATGAAGATCTTGATGGCATTAAGGTCCACAAATCCTTCAAAACTAGGGAAAAGCAAAACTCCATAGACAAGCAAGGCAAGGATCGTATCAAAGGTAGGCATGCTTAGGTGATCGGCATAATATTGGGCTTTCTCAATTAGGAACTTTGTAGGTAACCCAAAAGTTTTTCCTTTCTGAGTCATATTCTCCTTAATGTCAGATACCTTCAAACATGTAGCTTTAGCATTATCCTGTTCTTTAGGGTCCTTCTCCAAGAAAGGGAAAGGAGTCTCATCCAAAATAGGTAACCCCACCAACTGAGAGTACTCTTCCAAAGTAGGTAATAGATGATAATCGGAGAATGTGAAGCAATGGTAGTCGGGATCATAAAATTGTAGCAAAACCAAAAGAAGTCCTTCGTTTACTTTACATTCCAATAGAGATAACAACCTTCCATACCGGTTACAGAATCCTTCTCGATCTTGGATTAAAGATCCTAGCTTCCTTAGGTCATCTAGCTTAGGACTTTTAAAAGTATATTTCAAAGTTTTCCTTCGATTGTGATCCATAGTATCCTGCAATGTTCATAAATAAAGTTTGAATTCCATGAAATATGATGCAATGTAATGTTTTAATGGATGCATTGCACATATATTCACAAGTCCTAGGTTAAAGGTATGTACAAGAAGTTAAGGTCTACCCATCCCACAAAGGTATGTACTATAGGGTTAATTGTACCTGCAGAACAAGGGTTCTAAAAAGTGCCCAAAGTCATCAGCCCTTCTTTCGGATATTATCAACCTTCCGACTGACTCGGGGGTCGATAATATTCTCAAGAGAACCTCTTTTGAGTGTAGCATTGCGTAGCAACCATTGTAGGACTACTCCCACATAGTTCCCGCACTACGTCCTATATAAGGCCAAAATGGTGTTAAGGTACTACGGTCCCCAATATCACAGACTCCAATCGAAAATAGTAAAAGTTTTCACGACTAATTCGTTCAACCGAACCATTTTTGAAAGGGTCTCAACTGAGCGGTGATTCTCAAATTGGCTTGGTCGGGACTCACTACCTATAAGCCTCATTGAATATATCACCATCCTATAATAAGGTCACTCAAGTCCGGGTTAGGACTTATCTCACAACAACAGGATATTCCTACAAGGTACAAATGAAATATATACAAATAATTAACAAAATAGAAATATCATACAATAAACAAAATAGGGGAAACCATTAAAAATTAGGATGTCCGATAAATCCCCAGTGAAGTCGCTATTTTCTGTTGCGGTGGAAATAGGATATCAAACTATTAATTAGTTTGAATCACAATTCTTAATTCACAACCACTCTTTGATTTATCCGAAGGAAAATGTCAAAAGAGGGAAAACCTATTTTTGCATCGTAAACACAATGCGGGGAAAGACCTAGGTAAGGGGTTGGTTAAATTTAGGGAAGGTACTAGCACCCTAAACTTATGTAGTACTCTACAGGAACCTTTTTTTTATTATATGCTTTTTTTTATTTTATTATTTGTTTTAATATATATTGAGCTAAGGGATAGAGTGACCTAAAGACCTAAGGGTTAGTCCTAAGTTTACTCTGCAAGATTCGCATCTTGTGCCTACGTATCCGGGGTAGGGAATGGAATCAGAGTAATCGTAGTTCCCCTCGAAAGGGAGGTTAGAAACGTCTTGACTATGGCAAAGGTTTAGATGGGGAATAAGTATTTCTTAAGGAAACACTTACGTGGAGTTTGGAAACTCCTATTTCTACGTTGAAGTTGTTAACTGCAATCAGGGTTAAATTAGGGATTCCACGGCGGGAAACCCTAAAATAGAGTACGGCGACTCTTTGACCTAAAGCTAGGGTAAAGGGCGTTTTTGTCCACGGCGGGACGCCTAGGCTAATTAGGGTTTTGAAATATTCAAGAAATTAGGGTTATTGACTCGGCGGTCAAACTGCTAAACCTAATCCTTCGGAAGGAATTTTAATGGTAAATCATGCAAAATATAGCAAATTATTATACGGCAGAATTAAAGTGCTGAAAGTAAAGAAGGCGTCGCGATAATCACTCGCGTAAATTACAGATCCCAAAAACAAAGGCAAAATAACAATATCCGCGACCATGGCCTCGCGTAAAATACATCCATGGACCAAAAATAGTACGAATGAATGAAATGACGACAAACTGAAACAAACAAGCTGACGGGGGTTAGGCGACAATGGAGACGATTACAACAAGAGTTTTAATTTTAAATTTAATTTTAAGGAAAAAACAATTAGTTTTGGATTTAAAAGGAGAGTTCATTTTGAGAAAATTTGTTTTGATCTAATTAAAGAAAGTGTTTTCTTGAAAAAAAAATTGTCTTTGAAAAAAATGTTTTAATTTTAATTAAGGGAAAGATTTTGACTTTTGATTAGAGAAAAAAATATTTAAAATTTGATTAAAGAAAATGTTTTAAAAAAATGTTTCAATTTTTGATTAAAGAAAAAGTTTTAAAATTTGATTAAAGAAAATGTTTTAGATTAATTATATTATTACATTAGCTATTCCTAAGATAACCTTAAACTAAGATAATAATTACTAAAATAAATAAATAGTAAACAGTCAGAAAATAAATAAAATAAAAATAATAAAAAAGAAAAAGAAAAAAATAGCAACAAAAGGGGGGGGGGGGGGGTCCGCTTGGTGATAGAACACGCTTTAGGTTTTCTTTGTTCCGTCATTTTTCTCTTCTTCTTCTTGGAGTGCCGGCAGCGCCATTAATGGCCTCTGAAGCTCTTCTGCTTTGCTTTTCTCACTTGCATGTTATGTAACCATCATTCTCTTCCTCTTTCTGCACCTGTTACAAAAAATGAATTGAAGGAAAACAATAGTCCCTTACCCTCATGTTTCGATCGGTGATGTTTTAATGGTGATGAAGTTCGTCCGTTTGTGTTGGTTGCGATTTTGATGTTTGAGATCCGACCGATGATGGAAGACCTGAGGCTACCATGGATTCGTCTGCCCACGAAGCTCGGCCGATGTTTGAACCCTTTGTAGGTTCCGCCGCTGCTGAACCGGTTCGTGGGTGATGCTTGAGTTCCGAGATCACGGCTTTGAAACAATGGATCCTCCTCTTTCTTTCGATTTGGGGTAGTGATGAAGGATTATTTTAAATCCTCTGAACCTCAGTTGGCCGCCGACGCTCCCTCTTTTGTTAGGTTTTTCCGGATCCCCTTTTTTCTGATGAATATTGATGCCTTTATATTATTCTTTTCTGGGTCGGATTCATACGAATTTGTTTACGAAAATGCCGGCTGAAAAGTCGGAGAGATTTGCGGTTTTTTGGGAGGAACCTGTGGTTGTGACCTTGTTACTTTAACGTTTGGTTACTAGGTTTGTTTTATCGCGATGTGCTTGCTGATTGTTGTTGTTTGTTGATTGTTATTTTGTGGAGAAAACATTGTGGCATTGCTATTCTTCCGGAACAGTTATTGTTGTTAACGTCGAATCCTCTTTTTGACTCAACTGTGATTGGACTTTGCTTGTTACGAGATTGTGTTTTGGTGGGCATGTTTGACTTGGCTGGATTTGCACTTTGCGTTTGAAATTGGTTTGAACTATTTCTGAACTGGTTTGAACCAGTTTGATCTTGTTGAACTTGTTTTTGAACTGGTTTGCTTGTTGAACTTGTTTCTGAACTGGTTTGCTTGTTGAACCTTGTTGGTTTTGTTGGAATTTTTTTTTCTTTCAGCAAGATTGGAGTTAAGGTCCCATTTGGGGAAAATCGTCTTCCTAAGAAAAAAATCACTTTTTCTCAAAACCGGCTTTTCAAATAAGCACTTTCGGCCAAACAGCTTATTTCAAAACAATTTTCCTCTTCTTCTTTCGGGTGCCTTCGATAAGAATGGAAATTTCCGGTTTTGGCCATTGGCCGAGAATCGGATTGGGAGCCGGTTTCGGAGTAATCCGTTATCCTCCCGACACCCGATGATGATATCTCTGAGGGTGTCAAAATTAACCGATTAAACTGTACTCGTCTTGATTATTCTTGCAGGTTCGGAGAAATTGGAAGCTCGGGAAAAGTCGGAGAAGATCAGAAGACTTAGGAATTTTTAGAATTTAATATCTTATGTAAAAATGTAATTTCATATTTTTGTAATTTTATTTGTTTTGTTATTTTTTTGTAAAGAACTAAAATTTATTTATTTATTTATTTTTGTAATTTTTGTTTATATAATGATAAAATTATTTCTTTTTATATATTATAGTGAAATAATAATAAAAATAGAATAATATTACTATTAAATAAAAATCCAATATAAATAAAGATTAACGTCATTTAACCATAAAACTAAAAATGAAATTTTGTTTAAATGCAATAAAAATCAGATAAAAATGAAATTAATAAAATGAAATTAATTTTAAAAAAGATAAGATATGTTTGATTAAAGGCAAAGAAATTATTTTTATTATTTTGATTTAGAAAAAATGCAATGCAAAGACTACTAGATGCTATATTTCCATTAACTTCTGATTCTTCCGGACTATCCGTCTAATCCTAGTCTCCAACACACTTTCAATCAAACCTCCGACGATTCTCAAATGAACAGCTTTATCCGGATAAATCCCACTACCCGATCAAACTCAAATGCTCGTAGTCTCCGACTAACAATAATCCAAACTCGAATTGGTTTAGTTCAACAGCTCAAAATCTCCCACAATCAAACCATTCCAGCCACCTCGGCCCTGATTCACATCAACCAAAACACACGGTCCAAATTCTCTGATTATAGCCCAAAATTCGTAATTTGACGGCCGACTGCGAACAAATGGCCGTTTTCCCTTTGTGAACCAAAGAGCGTGCCACCTGGTATTTTCCTGCCAAAATCAACCAACTACACGAACTTGTTAGTGGTTAGTTAAAATGCGATGCAAACATGCAATGAAATGCGAAATGATTCGACTAAATCTCATGGCAAAATTTGGGGTATTACACCTGTCCTCATAAACGAACCCTTGAAACCAGGATTGTATTTCCTCCTTCATCGTCACCTCGTCGAGAGAAAGAGAGCTTGAATTGGTACAATATGAGTAAGCAGATCGGTTAAAATGGAGTTTGGACCAATAATTTAGATATATTAAGAAGAGTCAGTAGGGATATAGCATAAAGTAGAGTGAGTCGCAAAGGAGAGAGGCTTCACCAAGAAGAAACGTCCCAAAAAATCTCCTCAGTCTAGAGTGAAGGAGCCGAACAAAAGGTTAATCGAATGAATCTAAATAAGCCCCTAATAACGAAAGTTGTCCAAGGAAGTATGCCTCAAATGGAAAGGATGAAAAATAAGCCAACAGAGGGCTTCCCAAAAGTTATAATCACTACTACAAAGTCCTATATGACATCGTGCAGGTATCTTGGAGTTGTACTGCTAGTAGTTGCGAGGTCTCTGCTGGTGCAGTTGTTTAGTATTTTAATTATGTTGGGTCGAGTCATGCTCTGGTTATGTAACACTGGAATTGCTGGGTTTATACCTTAGAGATATATTATGTATTCTAAGTTGTGTTTTAATTGTATTTGAAATATTATGATGATGGCCTTTGTGCCTAAGTGTTGATGATTATGTGATGAACATGAATGTTTCATGAAGAGAATTATGTAAATAAATTGAATCCGCTGCTACATGCAAGATGAAAATTTAATAGCATGACTATTTATTTCAATGTTACATGAGTATGACAGGTGAATGTTGAGTTTTGTAAATTGTGTGATGCCCTTTTGTGAAAGCATGTTAATTTACTCTGATTAATTATGTATTTTTATGAGGGGTTAGAAGGGTGTTACATTAATGGTATCAGAGCAGGTCGGTCCATCCGGCCAAGTTGTCTAATGCTGGTTGTTCCCTTGTATGCGACATATGTGTGAAAACACTGTCGGTACGTGTTGGTTGTCTAACCTTTGTCTGCAAGGTGTGGGAATGATTAAAGTGGGGGAGAAACTTGTGCTTCTCCAGGTTGCTGCAAGTATGGAGTTGTAGCTCAGTGTGGTTGAATGCTCTTATAGTTTGGTAAAGATGGTTTATACCCCATCATGGTTTTCGACTGTCTATTGACAAATTGAGGAACTGATCACCCTTAATCTCTTGTTGATAGTAGTTGGGATTGTGTTGGATGGGATAGATGTGCCTTGCAAGCTTAGATGGCGTGGTGCAGTGAATTGTTTTGAGTGAAGTCGAGTGCTTAAGAATTGTTTTGATGAGTCGGCGTAGGACAGTGATGAGATGTTTAATTTTGATGGGAATTTTGAGTATTAATGAAAGTGGGAAGTTGGAGGTTTGCCGCTTGATTGTGGTTGTATGAGATTTATCCTGACAAGATAAGTGTTATACAGACAGGACGTGAGGTGAAGTTGTGATCGACTTAGTTGCGGAAACTAGTCATATATTGAGAGCTCCATATGGTATGTCTGTTTGGATGGTCAAGGAATTAAAATTGATTGAGTAGTTTTGAGACTTGTGTCTGGTGTGTATGCTACGGCAACAGGTTGTGGAGTCGAGTATAAAGGTGGATAATGACTTTCGATGATTATTAAAGAAAGTAAGATGTGGAATACAATATTGGTATAATTAGGCCTTTGAAAATTTCAAGAGTTGAAAATGTGTTGAGTGGCCTTCGGAGTGTGAAAATGTTGTTTTCGTATTTTGACGCACGATTCGAAGCGTTGGATGCTATTTTAATGCGCTATGTGATGGTGAAGTAGTGGCATGGAAATTAATTAATTTATTGATGAAATGTGTTTGATAAATTCGAAGAATATAGAGGATCATGTTGAGCATCGGGAACTTCTATTATCAGTGTTGGAGGAGAAGCGGTGATATGCCACTGTGAAGAAAGTTCAGAGAGTTTTGGGAGAGCTGTCAACAACTCGTGTGTGGATTCTTGCCGAATTCGACAGAAATGTTCGTTGTGTTTTGTGATGTCTCGTGGGTATGATTGAGAGATATGTTAAGTGCAACATCATCAAGTTTAGTTGCTTGGAGGCAATTTAAAGTGTATAAGAGGGATTATCTGACAAGTGACTTAGAGTTGGTCGTTATTGTGTTTGTGCCGGAGTTGGAGGCTCCAATTGGTTAGTGAGAGATTTGAAATAGTTGGTGATCTCAAGAGCTTAAGGTATTGGTTTGAATTGGAAGAATTGAATATGAGGCAGAGGAAAACAATTGGAACTCCTGAGGGATTATGGTTTTAGATTGAATTACCATTCGGGTAGAGCAACGCGGTAGCTGATGCATCGATTTGAAGATTTGGTATATACTGATGATGATGGTTGATTTTGATGAATTAAGTCGAAGGACTGATTTTCGTATTAATGGGAATGGTATCATGAGATGTCGTGATAGAGTTGTGTTCTAGATATTATTAAGTGGAATAAGAGTATTGTGGTAGATGGAGTATCCATCCTAGTGCTATAAAGATGTAACCGGATTTGAGGAAATTATTTTGATGGCCATAGATGAAGAGAGAAGTGGTTTAGTTGTATGTGCTGGTTAGACTTGTCGGAAGTCGAAGAATGGACGTCTGAGATTGTTGGGTCTGATGTGATCGTTGTATATTCCAGAGTTGAAATCGGATAGTATTCCCATGGATTTTGCGTTGGGTTTTCTGGAGAGTTTGAGGAATATGGTTTTAATTGAGTGATTTTGGATGGAATGACTAGATTGGATCTTTTCCTACCAGTGAGGATTAATCATTCTATGTTGGAGCTGGTTGAGATGTATATCATTGAAGTGATAAAGATTGTATGAGCTGTCATCAAATATGGTGTCAGATGGGAATCTGAAGCTTTGCATGGTAGGAGGTGTAGGACTCCTTTGTATTGATATGATTCAGGCGAGGGTGTTGTGCTCGGACCTGAGGATTGTTTAAGAGACGACTGAAAAGATCAAGAAGATCCAAGAAAGGACATAATCTGAGGGTTACAGTGGTGACAGGTGTTGATCGAGCTTTGAAGTCTCGAAAGCACACACCGTGTTTTGTTGCTTGGTATCAGAGTGGCGCAGCGGAAGCGTGGGAGAAGTATCATGTTAGATTGTCTTACCGATGTCGCTTGTGAATTTATATGATGTGGTATGTGCCTAATTGAGGAAGTGCAAGTGCATTCATTCAGATAGATGGTGTACAAGTGAGGAAGGATTTGACTGTTGAGACATTGCTAGTTCAGGTTGATGAGCAAGAAGTAACTTCGAGGTAATGATGATTTCTTCGGTAAAGACAGTTGGGGGAACCAACTAGAGAAAGTGGGATTTGAGAGATTGATATGAGGAAGTTGTATCCGACTCGGTTCATTGAGGTAACATTTTCGAGGAAGAAAATTCCTAAAGTGGGGGAGAGTTGTAACAGCTCAATTTTCAATAGTTAATTATTTGTGTTAATTAATTGATTTATTTGGATTATTCTAATTATTTGAATATTTAGATGATTGTTTAAATGGATTGATAGATGTTTTGAGAGAGGAAATATATTGGAAAGAAATAAAGAGAAAGATATATATATATATATATATATATATATATATATATATATATATATATATATATATATATATATATATATATATATATATATATATATATATATATATATATATATATATATATATATATATATATATATATATATATATATATATGTATATATATATATGAGGAAGTCGAAAGAAAAGAAAAGAATAGAAAACATAAGAGAAGAGAAGAGAAAGAAAGAGGAAGAAGAGAAAAGAGAAGGAGATGAGGAAAAGCTTGGATTCATCAAGAACATCCTCTGGCTTCGATTAATCTAAGGTAAGGGTGTGAAATCTTACTATCCTAATCAATGTGTATGATTGTGTACGTGTGTTGGATTGTTTGGGTGTTCTTGTATAGTTTTCATTATAGGTCGGATTTGGAATTAATCGATAGAAACCGATGTTTGAACGGTTAGAATCGGGAATAACTTTCATAGTTTAGTCGGGATATGTTAGCCTAAGATTATTGAAACTAGTTTGGCGAAAATCGGGTGATATTATGAGTTTCACCATTTTCGGTTAATTTGAAGTTAAGATTTTGAGTGGAAATCGGATGTCGTGAAATTCGAGTTTTGTGACCCTAAGATGTCCGTATATGATTAGTAAGGATGGATAGGCATTTAATCGGGTGAAAACCATTTAATTGGTCGGGTTTTTAGGGCTTTTAAGCCCAAACACGTAGCTATTTTTCCAAGTTTTCCAGGTGTTAATCGGTTAACCATATATGTTAACCGATTAACACAGTGTTAGGGGCCTAAAAACTGAGTTTTGGCCTAAAAACTGAGTTTTTGGAGTGGTTAATCGGTTAACCATATGCGTTAACCGATTAACACTGTAAGTGTGAGAAAATATTATTTTTTAAAACTTCGAAAATTCATAACTTTTTCACCGTTTATCGGATTTTGACGTTCTTTATATCAAACTGAAGCTAATAATATGTTCTATAATTTGGTGAAAAGAAATATTATTTTTAGCCGATTTTACCGATTATTCAGAATTAACGATTTTGAGTGAGAGAAGCTTAATTAGCTAGAGCGTCCGGTTGCGATCGGTCTCATCTCGTATGAATAACTTGTGTGTTATTAATTGTCGTGTTGTAGGTAGCCGTAAGGCGTGAATCCTAGTGTATGAATCAATTGTGAATCGTGGCCTTTAGGCAAATTATGTGCATTGTTTAGAATTGAATAAAAATGCATGGTAATTGTGATGAATGATGAATACAATATACATTGTGAATGTATGATTATTGTATGTGATGGATGTGAAGAATGCATGAAAAATATATTTGCAAATATGTATGCATTTCAAGAATGTCATGAGTCATTTTGCATGTGAAGCATCATGATATGCATTCTTGTGTTGATTGATCCCGCGTAGGATCTGCAGAAACCTCGTGTGCCCATGTGGGGTGTGAGCGATGGTTTATAATTGATTGAGTCATTTTGCATGTGAAGCATCATGATATGCATTCTTGTGTTGATTGATCCCGCGTAGGATCTGCCGAAACCTCGTGTGCCCATGTGAGGTGTGAGCGATGGTTTATAATTGATTCTGTGTAGAATCTACATAACGATTGTGTGCCCATGTGGGGTGTGAGCAATCGGATTGCGTGCCCGTGTGGGGTGTGAGCAATCCTGAAACATCGTGTGCCCATGTGGGGTGTGAGCGATGGGTGAACATCGTAGGCCCGACATGGAGTTACTTCGATAATGACCGATGGTTCCATTTGGTTCTTCAATTGAACCTGCTGAATGAGTCGGTACCGCATTTGCATCTGCATAGAGTCGTGAGTCGGTCTCTATGAGTTGCATTTATCATCTGTATAATTGAGATTTGTGAATAAACATAATTGTAAATGTTTATGTGAAAATGATGTGAATTGTAGAAGCATGATTGATGAATATGCTTAGTTGTGTGCATAGATATGCATTGTGATGTACATGATGAATTGTGAATAATGCCTGCGAATATAATAGTAAATATATATGCACTGATTGGTAAATGTGAGAATGATGTAGATAATAATGTATATGTGAACGATTCGTACTCACTAGGGTAGAATGGCAATGTGTCGTTCCTAGTGGAATAATTACCGGGGTAGAATAACTGAGATGTTTCTCCTGGTAGGGTATAAGTGACGTACCCATAATCCTGAAAGGGGATTGGTGCTTAATTGATGATTTTTATATGAGCCACATGGCATGGTTACGAGTGTTATATGAAATATGCATGTGTGTATAAATTGTTGAAATGTGGGTTGCGAATGAGTAATTGTGAAAGATATTGACTGATGAATTGATGATTAAACATGACTGAATGTGTTTATACGAATTGTAGAGAATTAAACATAATGTATATGTTTATGTGGATTGATTGCAAATGTGAATGTATGCATGATGAAATGCTTGGTTTTATACATATATACATTGCGATGTATGTTAGTGGATTGTGAGGTATTGTGGTGAGAAGTATAATATGTGTATTTGATGCTATGGAAATCTATTATATGCATTATTATTGTGTTAATATGCATTGTGGTGAGAAAATGTGGAATATATGTATTTTGTACTTGTGAATTTGTATATGATTATGTGCTTTGATTATTATGGTAATATTTCTCACCCTTCTGCTGGAATGATGTCCTATATGACATCGTGCAGGTATCTTGGAGTTGTACTGCTAGTAGTTGCAAGGTCTCTGCTGGTGCAGTTGTTTAGTATTTTAATTATGTTGGGTCGAGTCATGCTCTGGTTATGTAACACTGGGATCGCTAGGTTTATGCCTTAGAGATATATTATGTATTCTAAGTTGTGTTTTAATTGTATTTGAAATATTATGATGATGGCCTTTGTGCCTAAGTGTTGATGATTATGTGATGAATATGAATGTTTTGTGAAGAGAAATATGTAAATAAATTGAATCCGCTGCTACATGCAAGATGAAAATTTAATAGCATGACTATTTATTTCAATGTTACATGAGTATGACAGGTGAATGTTGAGATTTGTAAATTGTGTGACGCCCTTTTGTGAAAGCATGTTAATTTACTCTGATTAATTATGTATTTTTATGAGGGGTTAGAAGGGTGTTACATTAATGGTATCAGAGCAGGTCGGTCCATCCGGCCAAGTTGTCTAATGCTGGTTGTTCCCTTGTATGCGACATATGTGTGAAAACACTGTTGGTACGTGTTGGTTGTCTAACCTTTGTCTGCAAGGTGTGGGAATGATTAAAGTGGGGGAGAAACTTGTGCTTCTCCAGGTTGCTGCAAGTATGGAGTTGTAGCTCAGTGTGGTTGAATGCTCTTATAGTTTGGTAAAGATGGTTTATACCCCATCATGGTTTTCGACTGTCTATTGACAAATTGAGGAACTGATCACCCTTAATCTCTTGTTGATAGTAGTTGGGATTGTGTTGGATGGGATAGATGTGTCTTGCAAGCTTAGATGGCGTGGTGCAGTGAATTGTTTTGAGTGAAGTCGAGTGCTTAAGAATTGTTTTGATGAGTCGGCGCAGGACAGTGATGAGATGTTTAATTTTGATGGGAATTTTGAGTATTAATGAAAGTGGGAAGTTGGCGGTTTGCCGCTTGATTGTGGTTGTATGAGATTTATCCATGACTCTAAGGACCTTTTAGAACCTTAAACCATTTGGCCAAGAACTAGGATTGATGATCGCGCAGTATGGGGCACCGAGGTTTACTCCTTTCATAGTTTGATACGAATATCTCAGTTAGAAGAGACTTTCTTGATGGAGTCATTTTCCTGGAAATCACTGACATACGTGACGAACAGTCTAGGAAGTCCATGACTTTAAAGTCCTTGTCTAGAACCCTATGTCAATGGTTGCGTAGTATAGGGCACCGAGGAGTTCTCCTCGTGTATTTTGATACGAATATCTCACCCAAAAGAGATTCATATGATGGAGTCATTAACTGTCATGTTCATGGTGTGGCTTGTAAACAGTCGTATGAATATGTGACTTTGGGGTTCCTTTAAACTCTAGATCCCTCATGGTGAGAACCTTGCGTTCAAGAAATCAACCTTTATCCTCCATCTGTACCTTGGACCCTATATCTGGTAATAACCTAAAATATGCATTGCATTCACCTGCATATCATTTCATTTGCATCTCATTTACATTGCATTCTCCCAACAGAAACTCATTCCATCCTCTGTTCGTCACTTCAGTTGATTTTTTTGACACTCATATTGAACTTGTGGTAGCTGTAAAGCATGTGAAGCAATTCTAATCAAAGATAAGAGGAGCATAGATAACTTGAAAGGCAAGTCAGATAAACCAAGTTAGAAGCTATGGTAGCCATGTCAGAAAATAACTTTCAACATGCTAAGGTGAAGAATCTTGATCCCCCATCAAGTTTCACTGTGTCCACCAATCCACTATACGATCTTCTACTAGATGATCTTCCACAAGGGAACATTCTTACTCGATCTCAGATGGTGCCATTGACTAATGCTATGAAGGAAAAGTTTCATGCCCTTGAGAAGGAAATTTGAGCTTTGGAAGTGCATGATGCGCCTGTGCTCGACACTATTGATAAGTGCCTAGTTCCAGACTTGGTGATCCCTCTAAAATTCAAAGTACTCAACTTCGAGAAGTATACTGGTCTTAGTTTCCCAAAGCGTCATTTGGTGATGTTATTCCAAAAGATGACCTCTTATATCCATGATGATAAGTTGATGACTCACTATTTTCAAGATAGTCTGAGTGAAACATCCTTGAGTTGGTACATGTGCTTAGAAAGAAGTTGTATCCAGTCATGGAGAGACTTATCCAATTCCTATTTGAAGCAGTACAAGTTTAACTTGGACATGAATCCAGACCATACACAATTGCAAAACCTATCTCAGAAGAGCAATGAATCCTTCAAAGGATAGCGCAACGATGGAGGGAATTGGCATCCCAAGTGCAACCGCCACTCTTAGAAAAGGAATTGGTTGATCTGTTCATGAGAACCTTGCAAAGCCATACCTCGAAAGGTTAGCGAGCAATGCGGTATCAGACTTTGCTCATCTAGTGACAATTGGAGAACGCATCGAGGTTGGTCTAAAAAATGGAAGAATCCAAGATGCTTCAAGCAATCGAGCTACTGAAATTGAGTCTCTCAGCAATTCCTAAGAGGAAGATATGGATGAAATCAGTGCAGACATAACAAATATCGAGTACTTCCATGAAGCACCAACAAATCCTTATGGTCCCTCATCTTTTCAGCAGTCATCATTTCCAGTTCCATGCTATCCTTATGGGCAACCAACCATCCCTAGAGCATCATACCAGAAGGCTTAGACTGCTTCTCATGCAAACTAATGAGCCCATGACCAAGGACATCAGAATCAGCATCAGAGTCAGTATAGGCCTCAGAACAATTTGGAAAGAAAGAATGGTCCTCTTCATCTAGTTCTCATGTCATACACTCAGCTTCTGCCATATCTGGTCTGAAATTCACTGATAAAGCCCAAGTCTCTCAAGCCATTTCCAGAACCATACCCATCTGGGTACAATCCAAATGTGAGATATGGATATCATGCTGGGTCAATAAGGCACTCAAATGAAGACTGCAAAGCTTTCCAAGCCAAAGTACAACAGTTGATCGGCAGGAAGTACATATCCTTTCGCGAAGGAACCTTGGTTGTGAACGTCAACTTCTCACCTGAATGAGTTTGAAGACTTCAAGAGGCATCTTCTAAAGCTAGTGGTTCAGACAGGAAGACATTCTCCTTGGAAATGGAAATCATTGCATCGCTTTTTATGATTTGCATTTGTAGTTTCTTTCTTGTTAAATTCTACTTGTTTTTAAACATTGTTATTTTGAATGGAAATATTAATGAAGTGACCATGCATGTTTTGAATTAATCATGTCGCATTGGCTCATTTTTCTTCACTTATATAAAAAAGTTACATCAATATACCTCTCATCCACTTTCTTTATCAAATCGTTCGTTTTAGAAAAGATTGGAGGGAGGATGATGAAAACAAAATACCCATAATTGCTACTGTATGCCTTCGAATAAAATCCTGTTGATGATGTACAAGCATTGTTTCAAATCCCCAAACACTGGAGAAATAAGGAGTTAGTCCCTAGTTAACCACTTCGAGCCTAGAAGTAGGAGTTTCCTTCGAATTTCTAAAACCCTCACACACATTTGACTTCAAGATGATACATCCCGTCTTTGGATCAGCTATATGATATTCTTCACGCACATCCTGAAGTGTCGAAGGAACCGCACAAAACTTAAAAGTTATGACGGCTATTCTTTAATTATCAATAACTTGGCAGTCACAAGCCTTTCCAAAAGAGAAAAAAGAAAAAAAAAAAAAGAAAAGCTCACTAAGTCGAACATCCAAAAAGGTGACTTAGGCAAAAATCAAGGCGATCTTGGTGGACTTGAAATACAAAATCAGTCCAGGAAAAAGTTAGGGATCAAAAGAAAAAATCATAAGAGGTCCTCAAATCCTCAACAAAGCAAAACAGGACTCGGTGACCATTGTGTCAAAAATCAAAATTCACTGACATTCATGACAAAGAAAAAATAATGTGACTGTCATTTCAAGCAAATCTTGAATCCTCACTCTCACACCCATCAAATTTTCTTAGAAGGATAATGTGTGTTAAATTAACTGAATGTAGGACTGGAGAACATCACGAAGAAGGGGTGGGTACAAATCAATTTTGAGCATTATATCCTTTGTTTCTATAACTATGAACCAGGCCACGATATAACCCTCAAAGGACCTAATTGAGGCATAGTTTTTCCTGAAAGCATATTGTATAACGCCCCAATTCAGAATTTCCGGTTATTTTGTTGAGTCTTATAATTTATTGGTTAATTGTTATTTTATTGTGGAATTATGTGATAATATGTTATGCGTGTATGTTGTGGTATTTTATTAATTGGAGAGTTTTGGGAATTAATTAGAGGGTGTTTTAGATAATCCTTGATTAGTAGTTATTTTGAGAGAAATAGAGTAGAAAGAGTATAAGTGGAAAAGAGAAAGAATAGAGAGAATAGAAACCAAGAGGAAAGAAAAAGAAGAGAAAGAAACGAAGAGAAGAGAAAAGAGGAGAAAAACCTAGAATCATCAAGAATCCACTTCTAAGCTTTCGATTGATCGGGTAAGGGTGTGAAACTTTATTATTCTTGCAATGTGTATGATTATGTGTGTTCTTGTTAGTTTTGTTTTGGGTTGGGGAGAGTTTTGCTCATTTTTCATTTTAGGGCATAATGAGTTTAATCGGTAGAACAGATGTTTTATCGGGTAGAATCCGATGTAAGTGTTGTAGAATAGTCAGGGTTTGATAGACTAAGGCTATTGGAACTGATTTGATGAGAATCGGTCGGTTTTGGAGAGGTTGTAGAATTCTGAACAGTGGGGAATTTTTGGTTCGCAGACACTCGCTAGCACGTTCGCTAGGCGAGATGGTTGCGAACGTTCGTTGAGCGAGCAGTAGCGAATAGGTAGCAAATGGTCCCAGACTTGGACAGAATGCATGTTGTGGTGTTCGCTGGCAGCGAATGGGGGTAGCGAAGGTTTGCTGGGGGTTCGCTAAGCTAGCGAGGTAGCGAACAAAGTCAGAGGCTTCTGTTTGCCTTCGCGAGCTTGTTCGCTAAGCGAACAAGTAGCGAATACTCGCTAGGAGTTCGCTAAGCGAGCAGGTGGCGAGCGTGGCAGGTTGTGTTTTTCTTTAATGTTTCCATCCGAGGTCGGGTTTCCGACTTAACTTTGATTATTTTCTTGCTCGAGGCATCGATCATGCTGAATTATGTTGTGTTGTGGGTAGCCGTATGGCGTGAATCCTAGATTGTGAATTGTGGAATGTGTATGTGGCCGATTGGCAATTTTGTACAATTGTTCGAATTAAATAGAATTGCATGGTGATATTGATGTGAATGTGCATAATTTTATGTACTTGTATGATGTGAAAAATGCTTGAATATGTTTGTAAACATGTGTGCATTTTAAGAGTGTTTAGAGTCATGTTGCATGTGTAGCATCATGATTGCATTCTTGTCTGTCTGATCCCGCGTAGGATCTGCATAAACTTCGTGTGCCTTTGTGGGGTGTAAGCGATGGTTTAGTTACTTTGATCCCTAGGAGGATCTGCAGAAACGATCGTGTGCCCTTGTGGGGTGTGAGCGATGGTTTATTTTGATTCCATGGAGAATCTGCAGAACAGTTGTGTGCCCTTGTGGGGTGTGAGCAACTGGATTGTGTGCCCGTGTGGGGTGTGAGCAATCCTGGAACATCATGTGCCCATGTGGGATGTGAGCGATGGGTGAACATCGTAGGCCCGACGGGGAGTTACTTCGGTAACGAGCGATGGTTCCATTTTGGTTCTTCAATTGAACCTGCTGAACGAGTCGGTACCGCATTTGCATCTGCATAGATTCGTGAGTCGGTCTCTATGAGTTGCATTATCATCTTTATATGATGTTTTGGTGAAATGAACATAATTGTAAATGTTTAAGTGAAATGCTATGAATTGTGAAGCATGAATTGGTGAATGTGATTGATTGTGTACGTGTACATGGTGATGTGTTGAAACAAGTTGTGGTGAGAAATGTGAATTTTGTGTATGTTATATTTGTGTTTTATGATATATATAATTTTATGCATTGTTTATTATGATAATGTTTCTCACCCTTCTGCTGTTTTATAATGCACTATGAGGTATTGCAGAGTAGGATGCTGGAGGTGTTTTGTTAAGCGAGTCTTCATTTCTTTTGGTCAGATGGCTCTGATATGTAACCCTGGGTAGTTAGGAATTGTTTTGATTCTTTTGTGATACATCTGTGTATGTATTTGTTGCCGAATGTTTTGTAAACTTAACTGATGTATTGAATTAATCTGAATGATGTATAGAATGCTTGTGTTAATGAAGTGATTTCAATGTTTAGATGTTTCCGCTTTATTCTAAATGTTGATACGTGGGTTTTAAGCGCTATGCTTTGTTTTTAGTTGAGATTTACCCCTTTTGTTACATATCTTTATGAGCATGTATTATTTATGTTCTGTTTCGATGATAATGTGATGCACCTCTTTTATACCATGTTTTAATTTATACTCTGATGAAACTTTTATTAATTGCTTAAATGATTTAAGTGTTTATTTTGGGGGTATAGAAAGGGCGTGTTACATTAAGTGGTATCAGAGCCAGTGTTGAGTCAATTGTGCCTGTCTTCTTGTTGTATTGGTTAAACGGTTGTTTGACCTTGTTGTTATTATTGGGAATCCTCAATATATGGCTGGTCGTAATGACATTGCTATGGCTGCGGCATTGGAGGCTATGGCAAGAGCGGTGCAAGGTGCGCCGAATATGAATGAGAATTATGAGTTTAGAAAGAATCAGCCGCCTGTATTCAAAGGAAGGTTTGATCCTGACGGTGCTCAGATCTGGTTGAAGGAGGTTGAGAGGATTTTTAGAGTTATGAACTGTGCTGAAGGAAACAAGGTGAGACTTGGGACTCATATGTTGAGGGAAGAGCCTGATGATTGATGGGTCAGTATGAGGCAAGTTCTTGAGGTAGATGACGAAGAAATTACTTGGGATTTGTTCCGCACTGAATTTTTGAGGAAGAACTATCCTGAGAGTGTGAAGGGTAAAAAGGAAATGGAATTTCTTGAATTGAAGCAAGGCAACATGTCTGTGGTAGATTACACGGCTAAGTTTATGGAACTAGTGCAGTTTCATCCTCATTATGCAGCTGTTACGACAGAGTTCTCTAAATGCATTAAGTATGAGAATGGCTTGCGTCCAGATATAAAGCAAGCGGTGGGTTACCAGAGGATACGAAGATTTTCGGACTTGACCGAATGTTGTAGGATTTTTGAAGAGGATAGTAGAGCTCGTTCTACTTACTACAAGAGTTTAAGTGAGAAGAAAGGCAAGCAACAAGTGAAGAGTGGACCTTATGTGACGCCTGTTGATAAGGGCAAATATAGGGGAAACTTTGATAGGAAATCAGGAGGTGGAAGTTCGGGTGCAGTCAAATGTTACAAGTGTGGCGTGATGGGTCACAAATCTTTTGAGTGTGGAAAGTCTACGGAGAAGTGTGCTACTTGTGGAAGTTTTGGACATACCACTTCTAAGTGGAGAAGGAATGTGATAAAGTGTTTTAACTGTGGAGAAGTTGGTCATATTAGCACCAAGTGTACTAAACCAAAGCAAGCTCAGTCGGGTGGAAAAGTATTTGCATTAGCCAGTTCAGACAATACTAATGCGGATCGCTTGATTAAAGGTACGTGCTTTATTAATAATATTCCTTTAGTTGCTATTATTGATACTGGAGCGACTCATTCATTCATTTATCTTGAATGTGCTAAGCGTTTGGGTTTGCGCATGGTTTCTTTGAGTGGTGGCATGGTTATTTAGACTCCTGCTTCAGGGTCGGTAACTACTTCTTTGGTGTGCGTAAGTTGTCCCTTGACCATGTATGGTAAATACTTTCTTATGGATTTGGTGTGTTTGTCGTTGGAAGGGTTGGATGTGATTTTGGGTATGAATTGGTTGCAATTTAATAGAGTTCATTTAGATTGCTATCATAAGTTGGTAAGGTTTCCTTCTTTGGAAGATGATGAAAGTGAAAGCTTTCTATCCACTAAAGAGTTGAAGAAACTTTTGGCGGACGAAGCTCAGTTGTTTGGTTTATTTGCATCGTTGTCGGTAGAGGACAAGGTTGGACTTGACGTGTTTCCAGTGGTGTGTGAATTTCCAGAAGTATTTCCGGAGGATGTTACGGATGTACCGTCGGAAAGGAAAGTTGAATTTTCTATTGATCTAATTCCGGGTACTAGACCAATTTCGATGGCACCGTATCGTATGTCAGCATCAGAATTGGTAGAGTTGAAGGAGCAGTTGAGTGATTTGTTAGAAAAGAGACTTGTTAGACCAAGTGTTTCTCCTTGGGATGCACCAGCGTTGTTAGTAAAGAAAAAGGATGGGAGTATGCGGTTATTATTGATTATCGACAGTTGAACAAAGTGACAATTAAGAATAAGTATCCGCTTCCTAGAATTGATGATTTAATGGACCAATTGGTTGGAGCACGAGTTTTTAGCAAGATTGATCTAAGATCAGGTTATCACCAGATTCGTGTGAAGGAAGGAGATGTTCAAAAGAAGGCTTTTAGGACACCGTATGGACATTACGAATATTTAGTGATGCCATTCGGAGTTTCTAATGCGCCAGGTGTGTTTATGGAGTACATGAATCGTATTTTTCATGAGCAGTTGGATCGTTTTGTGGTTGTGTTTATTGACGACATTCTGATTTATTCTAAGTCTCAAGAAGAACATGAGGGACATTTAAAAATTGTGTTACAGATTTTGAGGGAGAAGCAATTGTATGCCAAGTTGTCAAAGTGTGAGTTTTGGTTGTCAGAGGTGAGCTTTCTTGGGCATGTTATTTCAGGTAATGGTATTAGTGTTGATCCGTCTAAGATTGATGCGGTAATGCAATGGGAGACACCTAGAACAATTACGGAGGTTCGAAGCTTCTTGGGCTTGGCAGGTTATTACCGGAGGTTTATTGAAGGGTTTTCGAAGTTGGCACTTCCGTTAACGCAGTTAACTTGTAAGGGAAAGGCTTTTATTTGGGATGTTGATTGTGAGAAGAGTTTTATGGAGTTAAGGAAAAGATTGACAACATCGCCGATCTTGATTTTGCCGAATCCTACAGAACCTTTTGTGGTATATTGTGATGCTTCTTTGACTGGTTTGGGTGGTGTTTTGATGCATGGCGGGAAGGTTGTGGCTTATGCTTCTAGGCAGTTAAGAGTGCACGAAAAGAATTACCCTACTCATGATTTGGAATTAGCGGCCATGGTCTTTATGTTGAAGATTTGGAGGCATTATCTTTATGGTGCAAGATTTGAAGTTTTTAGTGAGCACAAGAGTTTGAAGTATTTATTTGATCAGAAGGAATTGAATATGAGGCAAAGAAGATGGCTAGAGCTTTTGAAGGACTATGATTTTGGATTAAATTATCATCCGGGTAAGGCAAATGTGGTGGTCGATGCCTTAAGTTGGAAGTCTTTGCATGTGTCCGCAATGATGGTAAAGGAATGGGAATTATTGGAGAATTTCAGAGATTTGAGTTTAGTTTGTGATATAACGTCGAGGAGCGTGAGACTTGGTATGCTTCATATCACGAATTATTTTCTTGCAACCGTTTGCGAAAGGCAAAAGTTGGATTTGAAGTTTGTTGACTTGATGACAAAAGAGAGTGAAGATTTCAAAGTTGATAATTTTGGAGTTTTGAGGTTTCGTGGTCGTATTTGTATTCCTGATGATGCGGAATTGAAAAGAATGATATTGGAGGAAGGACACCGTAGTAATTTGAGTATTCATCCGGGAGAAAATAAGATGTACCAAGACTTGAAGAAGATCTTTTGGTGGTCTGGGTTGAAGAGAGATGTGGCTCAGTTTGTGTATGCGTGTTTGACTTGTCAGAAGTCTAAAGTGGAACATCAGAAACCTATTGGGTTAATGCAACCATTGGATATCCCAGAGTGGAAATGGGATGGTATCTCGATGGATTTTTTTACGGGGTTGCCGAATACGCAGAGAGGTCACAATGCAATTTGGATGATTGTTGATAGACTTACGAAATCTGCTCACTTTATTCCGATTGATATTAGTTATCCTTTGGAGAAGTTAGCTGAGATCTATGTTCGGGTGATTGTGAAGTTGCATGGAGTCCCAAAAGCATTATATCAGATAGAGATCCAAGGTTTACTTCAAGGTTTTGGGAAATTTTGCAAAAGTGATAACACGAAATCATATAGATATTTTCATGCATAATTCAACTAAAGTCTAACCGTTTTCGATCCGATTTCGGGTTATTTCCGTGTATTTGTCTGATGTTTTGCAGGTATTCAACGATCACGTCTAAACAAGGCAACATGAAGAAAAGAAGCAATCTCAGATGAAATATGGACGAAAAAGGAGTGAAAACACAATGAAAAGCGCAGCAAGCTGTTTTTGCTGATGTGACGACCGTCATGCAGGCAAAAACGCCCCACTCAGATTACACGTCAAAGAATCAGTTCCAATTCCCACAGAGTGGAGCACTACTCCCTAAATTATTTGCCTCAAGGTCCATCATCTTCAGAGATAACCGTTGGGATTCCACTTCTATAAAAAGGGAAGCAGGGGACTTCAAAAGGGGGTGCTGCATTCATACCACGAAGTGCTGCCGAATTTACTTTCCAGAGCATTATTTTCCAGTTTTATTCTTATTTGTTTCTCTTTACCTTTCCTGCATTGCTTTTTCCATTCTTCCAAAATTTCTATTTCATTGTACGATCACTTTGGTATTAAAGACCAGAATCCTGCCAACATCTGTGGAGGATCTGCCCAAAGGCCAATTGGAATATTTACAGGTTTTCATTTTGATCGACTTCAGTTTTATTATAATGCAAATTATTATTTATTATTCTTATTTAAATTTTATCTTTCCCCAATCCATGTCTAGCTAAACTTAGGTAATCGATATGTAGTAATAATTCGAATGGGATTTGATAACAACTGGTTGAAAAATTTTCTTTTCACAAAAGTAATCTATGGTCTGAGTGTTTAAAATTGATTCACTGAATAAACTTCGTCGCGAAAGCGAGAACTTATTTAAAAGTAGTTTTGCCACGAAAGTGGGAAATTAATTAAGATACGAACCAACAAGCGAAAGCTGCGGTCAGGTCAGATAGTAAACACTAGGCATTTGTTTTAATAACAGCGAAAGCACTTTAAAATGAATTAGAACTTAGAGATTTCCAAAAAATAATTTTAACCCCGAACGGAATACGAAAGTGTACGTTTGGCCCTTAGGATTATGATTAGCGTCAATAACCATCGTGAGGCGAGAGTTTTCAAATCTCCATTTTCTGCTTGAATAAACTTTGAAAATTATTTCATACACCATAACTTATCAAATCCCTGAAGAACACAATTACTATGTATCGATTCAATCAATTATAATCTAAATAGTATTCTTAGTTCCCTTTTAGTGACAATCTTATTCCCTTAAACATATTCTACCTAGCTAAACATAGTAACTCCCGAGAACACTAGTTTGATTACGAGTCCCTGTGGGATCGATATCTATTATTACTACGCGATAGACTGTGCACTTGCAGTTAGGTTGTATTAGACATAGAAAGTTGCGATCAAGTTTTTGGCGCCGTTGCCGAGGACCCGTTTAGTCAATAGTGTAACCTTCTGTTACACCGTATAGACTAGGTTAACAATTTTCATTTTTCCTTTACTAGTTCTGTCGATTGTATGCCAAGAAATCGCCCGCAAAGCGATATCGTAAAACCTTCAGTCGCAGAACTAGAACGCTTCTTACATTTAAGTAGTAGAATCGTTGAGTACCAACTCAAACAACTCAAACATAACACTCCCGAACCTCTCACTCCCATTCCCAAATCAGAAGAAGAAGAACCAGAGATGGCTGAAGGACCTCCGAACAAACCGCTGAAGGCATACGCTACACCATCTCAGATGGAGCCTAGAAGTAGCATTGCTGCCCCAGCTATTACCCGAAACGATTTTGAGCTGAAACCATCATTGTTGTCGGCTGTGCAACAAAACCAATTCTCAGGAAACGCAACTGAGGATCCGAACGAACATCTAACAAAGTTTGTACAATACGCAGACACAGTGAAAGCAAATGGAGTAACTCCAGACGCGATAAGACTTCGTCTTTTCCCATTCTCTCTTAGAGACAGAGCGTGGACATGGTTACAATCGTTACCATCCAACTCCGTTACGACGTGGGAGCAATTGAAGAATGTCTTCTTAGCGAGATATTTTCCGCCAAGCAAAACTGCTATGCTTAGAGCTCAAATCAACGGATTTCGACAGAAAGATACTGAATCTCTTTACGAAGCATGGGAACGATTCAAAGATATGATGAGAACATGTCCTCACCACGGTCTAGAAGACTGGGGGACAATCCATACTTTCTATAATGGGCTTCTATACAATACTAGATTGACAATAGACACTGCCGCGGGCGGTGCATTTATGGATAAGCCATACGATGAAGCCTATCAATTAATAGAAAACATGTCACAAAACCATTGCCAATGGGGAGGTGAACGCACTCCAACTGAGAAAACCACAGCAAAAGGTGGGATGTACGAAATCAGCAGCCTTGAAAAGTTCAATGCTAAATTAGATGCTCTAGCACAGAAAATCGATAGTCTGACCGTTAACCCCACTGCAACTGTCGCTGCAGTAACTCCAAATTGCGAGTTATGCGGAAGCACCACTCATAATGCACCCGAATGCCCATTGCTAGCCGGAATCCCACCAGACCAGGTAAATTATGCTCAAGGAAATCCCTACGCAAACACCTACAACCCAGGTTGGCGAAATCATCCAAACTTTTCTTATAAAAGCGAAAACGCATTGCAAATGCCTACTGCTCCGCCAGGATATCAGAAACCAGCTGCTCAGAATGCACCTAGGAAATCGAACCTCGAATTGATGATGGAAAAGTTCATAGCAACTCAAGCTCAAACAAACAAAGAATTCCTGAATCAAAACATACACACTAGCAAGCAAATTAAACAGTTGACAGGAAAAGTAGACGCTTTAGCCACCCACAACAAAATGTTATAAACACAGATATCACAAGTGGCTCAACAACAAGCCTCTGTTGCCGCACCTGCTGGCACATTTCCTGGACAACCCGAACAGAATCCAAAAGGCCAAGCAAATGCTGTAATACTAAGAGGTGGAAAAGAATTGGACGAATCGATCGATCCGAGGACCGAAAACTCAGCCATGCAACAAAAACCAACTGAACAAGCAGAAAAGGAATCCGAGTTAGAGAAGAAGGAGGACAACGAGAAGGAGGATACCGCAAGTGAAAAAACTCAAGCACCTCCAGCGCCATATAAACCACCTATCCCTTATCCGCAAAGACTAATAAACTCCAAAACTTCAGGACAGTTTAAGAAATTTGTAGAGCTCCTTAAACAGCTGAATATTACTATTCCTTTTACAGAAGCGATAACTCAAATGCCGTCATACGCTAAATTTCTCAAAGAAATCCTGTCGAATAAGAGAAAGATCGAGGATAATGAAACAGTTACACTTACTGCAGAGTGTAGCACCATTATTCAAAACCGCATGCCTCCTAAATTAAAAGACCCAGGTAGTTTCTCCATACCCTGCGTCATAGGAAAGTTCGTAATAGACAAAGCTCTATGCGATTTAGGAGCCAGTATCAGTGTTATGCCCTTATCTATATGCAAAAAGCTGAATATGGGAGACCTCAGACCAACCAAAATGTCCGTACAATTAGCTGACAGATCAGTGAAATACCCAGTCGGAATACTGGAAAATGTTCTAGTACGCATAGGACAATTCTACATTCCAACCGACTTCATAATCATGGACATCAAGGAAGATACTGTAACCCCAATTATCCTAGGAAGACCATTCCTAGCTACAGCCGGAGCGATTATAGACGTGAAGAAAGGAAGGCTAACATTCGAAGTAGGAGAAGAAAAGATAGAGTTCATTCTCACCAAGTTCTTACAGGCACCAGCAATAGACGATACCTGCTATTTAGTAGACGAAATTGACGAATGCATAAGAGAACTTGAAAATAAAGAGACCATGTATTCAGAAATAATAAAGATTCAAATACCCGATATTTCTGAAGACGATAATTAGCGTAAACCGTATAAAGACGACAGCCTAAGCGAAAGCTTAGCACTGACCCCAAACCATATTCCAGGTCCAAAGAACCCATCTTTAGAACTCAAAACACTACCCAAAAACCTCAGATATGAATTTCTAGACGATGAACTAAAAAGACCAGTGATAGTCAACGCCGACTTAGGACAACCCGAAACCGAAAAGCTATTAGAAGTCCTAAAGAAGTACCCCACCGCGTTAGGCTATAACATAAGCGATTTAAAAGGCATAAGCCCTTCGATCTGTATGCATCGAATTACAATAGAGGAAGACTCTAAAACCTCTCGAGAGCATCAGAGAAGACTGAACCCCATCCTGAGCACGCTAGTCAGAGATGAAGTAAAGAAATTACTAGATGCAGGAATCATCTATCCGATCTCCGATAGTGAATGGGTTAGCCCAGTTCACGTCGTACCAAAGAAAGGAGGAGTCACAGTAGTTAAAAACGAAAAAGGTGAATCAATAACAAAAAGAGTCGTGACTGGAAGCAGGATGTGCATTGACTATAGAAAGCTTAACAAGGCTACGCGCAAAGATCACTTCCCGTTACCCTTCATAGACCAAATGTTGGAAAGACTAGCCAAACATTCATATTTCTGCTATCTAGATGGTTACTCAGGATTCTTCCAAATTCCCGTCCATCCTGATGACCAAGAAAAGACTACATTCACCTGTCCTTATGGAACTTTTGCTTACCGCCGAATGCCGTTTGGACTCTGTAACGCTCCAGCAACCTTCCAAAGATGCATGATGGCAATCTTTGCAGATTTCATAGACGACATTATGGAAGTGTTTATGGACGATTTCTCGGTATGTGGACAAAGTTTCGAAGGATGCCTACAAAACTTAGAAATGGTACTAGAACGTTGCGTAAAAGTAAACCTCGTCCTATATTGGGAGAAATGCCATTTTATGGTCCGACAAGGAATAGTTCTAGGACATGTCATATCAGATAGAGGGATTGAGGTAGACAAAGCTAAAATAGAGATTATAAAAGATCTCCAACCTCCAAAATCCGTACGAGAAATACGGAGTTTTCTAGGACATGCCGGTTTCTACAGAAGATTTATAAAAGATTTTTCGAAAATCACAAAACCTCTGACCGGCCTGTTGATGAAAGATGCTGAGTTCGTCTTCGACGACGACTGTTTAAAAGCATTCGAAACATTGAAATCAGCCCTTATCACCGCACCAATCATGCAACCACCCGATTGGCGACTACCGTTCGAAATCATGTGCGACGCGAGTGATTACGCTGTAGGCGCAGTTCTAGGACAAAGGAAGGACAAGAAACTCCATGCTATCTACTATGCCAGTAGAACCTTAGATCCTGCCCAAATGAACTACGCTACCACAGAAAAGGAACTTCTAGCAGTTATATTTGCGCTTGACAAATTCCGTTCTTACTTAGTAGGAGCAAAAATTATCATATACACAGACCATGCTGCCATAAGGTACCTAATAAGAAAAAAGGATGCCAAACCAAGACTATTGAGATGGATCCTGTTATTACAAGAGTTTGACTTAGAAATCAAAGATAAGAAAGGAACCGAGAACGTTGTTGCGGATCACTTATCCCGAATAGAAGGCATCAAACATGAACCAGTACCGATAAATGACGATTTCCCGTACGAACGTCTGATAGCCAAATTAGAAAGTGACACACCCAATTCAATCTCGGAAGATCCAGAATTCGAAAAAGCCGTAGAAGCCGTCTATGCCCAAGTCACATTACCTTGGTATGCTGACATCGTTAATTACCTCGCTGCGGGCGTGCTTCCACCGGATCTTACTTATCAGCAAAAGAAGAAATTCTTCCATGATCTGAAACACTATTATTGGGACGAACCCCTACTCTTCAAGAGAGGGGCCGACAACATATATCGTCGCTGTGTCCCAGAGGAAGAAATAGAAAATATCATTTCCCAATGCCACTCAGCACCATACGGTGGTCATGCTAGTACATCCAAGACGTGCGCTAAGATTCTCCAAGCCGGCTTATTCTGGCCTAATCTCTGGAAAGACGTTCACATCGCTGTACAAAAGTGTGATCGATGCCAACGAACTGGCAACATCTCACGACGCGATGAAATGCCTCAGAAAGGAATCTTAGAGGTAGAAATCTTCGACGTCTGGGGAATAGATTTCATGGCACCATTCCCATCCTCTTTTGGTAATAACTACATACTCGTCGCTGTCGATTACGTGTCTAAATGGATAGAAGCCATAACTGCTCCAACAAACGACGCACGAGTAGTAATCAAACTCTTCAAAAACACAATCTTTCCTAGATTTGGTGTACCGAGACTCGTCATTAGTGACGGAGGATCTCACTTCATATCACGAATATTCGATAAACTTCTCTCTAGATATGGAGTCCGGCACCGAGTAGCTATGCCTTATCATCCGCAAACTAGCGGACAAGTAGAGGTCTTGAACATAGAAATAAAACAGATCTTGGAAAAGACCGTCGCTACCTCAAGAAAAGATTGGTCGTCAAAGCTACAAGAGGCTTTATGGGCTTATAGGACCGCATTTAAGACACCAATAGGTACTACCCCCTATAAATTAGTTTACGGTAAATCCTGCCATCTCCCTGTAGAGTTAGAGCATAAGGCCTTTTGGGCCATTAAGACACTCAACTTCAACTACACCGAGGCAGGAGAAAAGCGAATCTTGAACCTACACGAGTTAGAAGAACTTCGATTAGACGCTTACGAAAATGCCCGTATCTACAAAGAACGAACTAAAAGGTGGCATGATAAACGTTCAATCAGGAAACAATTCAGTGTGGGAGACATCGTATTGCTCTTTAATTCACGATTAAAACTCTTCCCAGGTAAACTAAAATCTAGGTGGTCTGGACCCTATGAAGTGACTAAAGTACTTCAGAGTGGAGCTGTTGAAATTACCGATAAGACAAATGCACCATTTATCGTAAACGGGCAACGTCTAAAACATTACAATAAGAATGACAACAGTCCTCAAGTAAGCAATATAACATTGCTTGAGCTTCCAGATCAGACACCCGAATAGCTTCTCACCAAGCTATCGTCAGGCTTTAGACGTTAAAAACAGCGCTTACTGGGAGGCAACCCAAATTTCCCTCGTTATTGCATTTCATTTTTCCTTAAAATTCTACTTTGAAAAATCCAACAAAAATTCTAAAATTACTACTACTTTCTACTTTCGTTCATTTTCGTACTTTTATTCTTATTTTATTTTCTCTCTTTTGTCTTTTGTTTCTACCGCTTTTCGTTTCTAAAAATCCTGACTTCAATTTCCTGTTTCAAACTTTTCAGGATTTTTAAAGTCTTCAAAACATTCCTTCTGTTTTCTCCGAATTACCTTCGTGTATGGCCGAATACGACTTCACAAAGGTTCACTTCCGAGGACTCGCTCAAAAGGCAAGATTTGCAGCACTGACCGAAAGAGAATTCGCCTTAGTGCTGTATTATGATAAGGCTACTATGGATAAACCAGGGATCACAGATAGCATTCAATACCTGTTCAATCAACTAGGTTGGGAGAACACTGCTCTGAAAACACGTTTCGCTACCTACAAGGATCTTACCTATGAATTCCTTAGTTCTTTCAGATACACACCCAACTATGGCTTTGGATCCAACACAGAGTTGATTACCTTCCGAATGTTTGGAATGGACCAAACCCATAGTCGGATGTCACTAGCTAACCTCCTAGGATTCCCTAGCGGACCGCATGTGTTCATCAGTGCAGAAGATGACGATATTGATTTGCAACTCGACAAATTCTGGGGTAGAATCACAGGCGACTATCACCCTGAACCAGACAGAATGCACAATGATGACATACACAACCCAACCTTCAGATACTTCCATAAGATACTAGCCCACACCTTGTTTGGAAAAGAAGAAAACATTACTGCAGTATCTAAAGAGGAGTTATTCATCATGTTCTGTGCTTCTCAGGGACGGACAGTAAATGCAGTGCCTTTCATGATGAGATCTTTCAAACGCCTCACGCTGGAACCTCAGACACCTATCCTTATAGGAGGCCTAGTAACAATGATTGCCCACGAGCTTGGCCTTAGATTCCATTTAAATGCCAGCGCTCGTTTTGGCACCATCCGACCCATGAACATACAATTCTGCTTTAACAGGCGCATTTTGGGAACTATGGGACCTGGGCAGTATGAGTACCTTATTAACGAAAAACCAGTACAGCTATTCACACTGCCTGATCATCTGATGACAAGCATCCACAACAAGGATAACTGGCTCTACGAATTGGATGAGCCTATGGGACCTCCTTCACCACAGTAAACACCCCAGAACTATATGTATGACAGTGACCACATCTCTGAGGCACACGACTATATGTACTATGAGGACGTTGCATCTGAAACTGAAGTAGACCCTACGACTCCTCCACACTACAATACTTATCCTGAGCCTATCCCTGAGGAGACCACCGACAAAATGGATGTCGTGTTACTCAGATTGAACGACGTTGATAAAGCTCTGACTAATGTAAAAGCTGATATCGCAGGCATGCACAGCGAACTGGTAGGCTTCATGGATCTAGTCTGCGACCAACTCGACTACTATTCAAAAAAATTCGATGAGTAGAAGGCACGAAAAGATTAGTTATTAGTTCTTAGCAGTAGTTTCAGTCTAGTCTAGTCTAGTTAGTTTCATTTAATCATTTGGATATTTCGCATTGTTAGTTTTCTTTATGTACTACATACAATTGTTTCAATTTGATGTTATTTCAATTCTAGTTTTATTCAATTATTCTGTTTTCACATTATTTGTTGTTTGTTGGCTGTTATATTACATCACCGTATCAATACTAAGCCTTAAAGTCACTACGAGTACGCCCTCAGAGCAAAATTCTGCGTTCTGCAGATTTTGCTGCTGTGACGACCGTCACAGCCACATGACGAGCGTCACGCGGGTGACGACCGTCACGCAGTCAAAAACTGATATCTGATAAAACAGGGTTCGTGTTCTCTTCCACTCCCCCCATTATCACTTTCAATCATCCTAACTCCTACCCCACTACGAATTTTCGTCCTCCCCACATTGAACTATAAACTTCAACTCCAAATTCAACCTCCAAACCACCGTTCTGTCATTTTTCCCTCTCTGCAGAAAAACCCCAAACCTCAGAAACCTCTCCATCTTCCAACAATTGCAAGGAATGCAGAAACCCCAGATGTCAGCAACATTACCTTCAGTGAAGGAGACTTAGGCGAAAGACAACGAGCAAACTACATTGCATTTCATCAGAGGTCGCTCCAGCCGATTCATTATCCGCACCTTCCATCGCTTACGGAGCTCGGACTCCTTGAAGGTGTAACCTGGATGCTTCAAAGAGCAGGCATCTGGAACCTCTGCACCGACCCACAGCCAACATACGAACAACTCACTCTTGAGTTCTTGAGTTCGTTCACTTACGTCACAAGCAGCGGCGAACTTAACCAGCATTCAGGTGCCGCTTGCTTCCGGATGTTTGGCGTCAACTACCAGATGCACCAAAATCAGATTGCCAGCATTCTACAGCTACCTCGCGGCGACAACGCTCATCGCCGCATCACCGATCAGTTCCAGCACGAAGCTTTCGCGCTGTGGTATCAGTTGACCGGCCTCAATGCCGATGGTTGGGACTCCCTGCACGCCACTCATATCCATAACCCAACCATCAGGTACTTTCACAGAGCGTTGAGTAACACTATCTTCGCCAGAGACAGCAACCACAAAGTGAACTCCAAAGAGCTCTTCTTTCTTCATTGCGTCTTCAACAATGAACCTGCCAATGCTGCCCCGTTTCTGCTGGCCCATATTCAGGCCAACTGCAACCGTGGCTCGAAGCCATTCTACTTTGGCGGGATTGTCACGGCTATTGCACTTGGGCTGAACCTTGGCGACCGCCTCCAGCACCTCCATTCCATCCCCTCGGTGTTCCTTGACACCGACCACTGCAGAGCCTCTCATCTCATCCGCTCCCGAGCTGACGGCAAATACCATCCGGTTGTGCGTGGCAAGACCGTCCAAAGCATCATCCTTCCGTCCCGCACCCGCATCCATCCAGAGGACCGTACCAACTGGTTGTTCGACCTCACTGCCCCTCCTGCTGCCGCTGTTCCCACTCAGGACCACACTCACGGTTCCGACGATGAAATCCAAGCTGAGTTGGACAGGTCCGAGCAGCCAGAGGCATCGCAGCCTCCTCCTCCCGTAGGTACATCTTCTCGCCGCCGCCGCCATCATCCCGTGCCATACTACACAGAAGAGGACCTCCGCCGCTCCCTAGACCAGCAGGCACAGATACTCACGATGCTGCAGCAGCAGAATCAGCGAGCTGACCAGTTCGAAGCTTGGCACCGGACTCAAATGCAACAACTTCACACCGGCCAAGCTACGATCACTGAGAGCCTAGCGAATCTGACCTTGCAGGTCGAAGGACTTCGAGACACCGTCTACCACACCGGAGCTATGAGCTATGAGGACAGAGTAGCCCTTGCCAGAGCCAGAGGACGCCAGCGCAGACGTGACAGAGGCCGTGACTAGATTTCCATTTTTCCTTCATTGTTTACTATATTTCAGTTATTTGTATTTTCATTTTCAGTTGTATCTCCCTCTCGCATGCTTCAAGAATCAGTGAGGACACTGATCGAGATAGTGTGGGAGCGGAGCCTTATTTCCATTCCACTGTACTCTGAATTTCCTTTATTTCCATTTCACTGCACTTTGAATTTTCGTAATTTCTATTTTTACACTTTCCATTTGCTAGCAAATAAAGCTCGTCTATATATTTTTCCCGTTACGCAAACAATCCCCACATCATTCAACGTAAACAAAAACTTTTATTTGTTCCTCAAAAGCAAAAGCATCACGAGAATGCACCTGAGTTCAAAACAAGTTTTAAAACTCCGAGGAAACGACAGTTCTAACAAAACCAGTATCGTTCAGACACCTTAGATCTCTAGTTTATGCGAGTCGGTTTCACCACCTACGTGTACCAAAGTCTCAAGTGTCTACGCAAACCCAACCCCAAGTAGTTTATACTAGCAGTCAGCACCATCCTAAAAACACTTCTAAGCGAGCGACCGATGCAAATAAGTGTATGATCTCCAAAAAGATGAAAAATCATGAAAAGAGAGCTAAAAAGCCCAAGAATATAAGATACGTTTCCTTCTAAGTTAGGTGCTCCTCACCCGAGCATTTAGCCCAACGGCACGAAAAACTCATTGAAAATCAATGACATAAACTTATGATCAATGAAGAAGATCAAAAACAGAAATGAGATCATATTCACTAACAGGTCGACTTGCCATGAAAGTGTACAGACAACGGGCTTAATGTGATTGCGCTAGAACAAACAGGGTGAACTTGCCGCGAGAACCTTGACACCAAGCTACAGTAGCATGACTGAGACCGATTTGCATAAAAAGGAGACCTCCAAAGACTTGTAGTCCAGTGTCGTCATGATACTCGTCTTGTTCCTACCAAGAATCCCGGGTTTTCCAAACACTGCGAACGAAGAAGCTGCCTCGTGCTTGCCGACTTTTCCATGTTTTACTTGAGGACAAGCAAAGATTCAAGCTTAGGGGAGTTTGATAACACGAAATCATATAGATATTTTCATGCATAATTCAACTAAAGTCTAACCGTTTTCGATCCGATTTCGGGTTATTTCCGTGTATTTGTCTGATGTTTTGCAGGTATTCAACGATCACGTCTAAACAAGGCAACATGAAGAAAAGAAGCAATCTTAGATGAAATATGGATGAAAAAGGAGTGAAAACACAATGAAAAGCGCAGCAAGCTGTTTTTGCTGATGTGACGACCGTCACAGCTTCATGACGACCGTCATACGGGTGACGACCGTCACACCTTGTGACGACCGTCATGCAGGCAAAAACGCCCCACTCAGATTACACGTCAAAGAATCAGTTCCAATTCCCACAGAGTGGACCACTACTCCCTAAATTATCTGCCTCAAGGTCCATCATCTTCAGAGATAACCGTTGGGATTCCACTTCTATAAAAAGGGAAGCAGGGGACTTCAGAAGGGGGTGCTGCATTCATACCACGAAGTGCTGCCGAATTTACTTTCCAGAGCATTATTTTCCAGTTTTATTCTTATTTGTTTCTCTTTACCTTTCCTGCATTGCTTTTTCCATTCTTCAAAATTTTCTATTTCATTGTATGATCACTTTGGCATTAAAGACCAGAATCCTGCCAACATCTGTGGAGGATCTGCCCAAAGGCCAATTGGAATATTTACAGGTTTTCATTTTGATCGACTTCAGTTTTATTATAATGCAAATTATTATTTATTATTCTTATTTATATTTTACCTTTCCCAAATCCATGTCTAGCTAAACTTAGGTAATCGATATGTAGTAATAATTCGAATGGGATTTGATAACAACTGGTTGAAAAACTTTCTTTTCACAAAAGTAATCTATGGTTTGAGTGTTTAAAATTGATTCACTGAATAAACTTCGTCGCGAAAGCGAGAACTTATTTAAAAGTAGTTTTGCCACGAAAGTGGGAAATTAATTAAGATACGAACCAACAAGCGAAAGCTGCGGTCAGGTCAGATAGTAAACACTAGGCATTTGTTTTAATAACAGCGAAAGCACTTTAAAATGAATTAGAACTTAGAGATTTCCAAAAAATAATTTTAACCCCGAACGGAATACGAAAGTGTACGTTTGGCCCTTAGGATTATGATTAGTGTCAATAACCATCGTGAGGCGAGAGTTTTCAAATCTCCATTTTCTGCTTGAATAAACTTTGAAAATTATTTCATACACCATAACTTATCAAATCCCTGAAGAACACAATTACTACGTATCGATTCAATCAATTATAATCTAAATAGTATTCTTAGTTCCCTTTTAGTGACAATCTTATTCCCTTAAATATATTCTACCTAGCTAAACATAGTAACTCCCGAGAACACTAGTTTGATTACGAGTCCCTGTGGGATCGATATCTATTATTACTACGCGATAGACTGTGCACTTGCAGTTAGGTTGTTTTAGACATAGAAAGTCGCGATCAAAAAGGCTTTGGGTTCTCAGTTAAGATTGAGTTCGGCTTATCATCCGCAAACGGATGGTCAAACCGAAAGGACAATTGAATCGTTGGAAGATCTGTTACGAGCTTGTGTGCTAGAGCAAGGTGGTGTGTGGGATAGTTATTTAGCGTTGATAGAATTCACCTATAACAACACTTTTCATTCGAGTATCGGTATGGATCCATTTGAAGCTTTGTATGGTCAAAAATGTCTAACACCTTTGTGTTGGCATGAGACTGGTGAGAGGTCGGTGGTTGGACCGGAGTTGGTACAGCAGACGATGGAGAAGGTGAGGTTGATTCGAGAAAAGATGAGAGCTTCTCAGAGTAGGAAGAAAAGTTATCATGATAAGAGAAGGAAGGATCTTGAATTTCAAGAGGGAGACCATGTGTTTTTGAGAGTTACGCCGGTTACGGGTGTGGGTCGTGCTTTGAAGTCGAGGAAGTTGACTTCTCGTTTCATCGGTCCGTATCAGATTATTGCACGAGTTGGTGTTGTGGCTTATCGTGTGGCGTTGCCTCCGAATCTTTCAAATTTGCATGATGTGTTTCATGTTTCGCAACTTCGGAAGTATGTTCCGGATCCGTCATATGTTATCCCTATGGACGAGGTTGAAGTAAGAGATAACCTTATAGTGGAAGCTTTGTCGATTAGAATTTTGGACCGTGAGATTAAGAAGTTAAGAGGCAAGGACATCGCGCTTGTGAAAGTAGCATGAGGAGGTGCTGCAGAAGGCGATATGACTTGAGAATTGGAAAGTAAGATGCAAGAGTCGCATCCAGAGTTGTTTGGATCAGGTAATATTTTCGAGGACAAAAATTTCTAAAGTGGGGGAAAGTTGTAACGCCCCGATTCTGAATTTCCCGTTATTTTTTTGAGTCTTTTAATTTATTGGTTAATTGTTATTTTATTGTGGAATTATGTGATAATATGTTATGTGTGTATGTTGTGGTATTTTATTAATTGGAGAGTTTTGGGAATTAATTAGAGGGTGTTTTAGATAATCCTTGATTAGTAGTTATTTTGAGAGAAATAGAGTAGAAAGAGTATAAGTGGAAAAGAGAAAGAATAGAGAGAATAGAAACCAAGAGGAAAGAAAAAGAAGAGAAAGAAAGAAAGAGAAGAGAAAAGAGGAGAAAAACCTAGAATCATCAAGAATCAACTTCTAAGCTTTCGATTGATCGGGTAAGGGTGTGAAACTTTATTATTCTTGCAATGTGTATGATTATGTGTGTTCTTGTTGGTTTTGTTTTGGGTTGGGGAGAGTTTTGCTCATTTTTCACTTTAGGGCATAATGAGTTTAATCGGTAGAACAGATGTTTTATCAGGTAGAATCTGATGTAAGTGTTGTAGAATAGTCAGGGTTTGATAGACTAAGGCTATTGGAACTGATTTGATGAGAATCGGTCGGTTTTGGAGAGGTTGTAGAATTCTGAACAATGGGGAATTTCTGGTTCGCAGACACTCGCTAGCACGTTCGCTAGGCGAGATGGTCGCGAACGTTCACTGAGCAAGAAGTAGCGAATAGGTAGCGAATGGTCCCAGACTAGGACATAATGCATGTTGTGGTGTTCGCTGGCAGCGAATGGGGGTAGCGAAGGTTCGCTGGGGGTTCGCTGAGCGAGCGAGGTAGCGAACAAAGTCAGAGGCTTCTGTTTGCCTTCGCGAGCTTGTTCGCTAAGCGAACAAGTAGCGAATACTCGCTAGGAGTTCGCTAAGCGAGCAGGTGGCGAGCGTGGCAGGTTGTGTTTTTCTTTAATGTTTCCATCCGAGGTCGGGTTTCCGACTTAAATTTGATTATTTTCTTGCTCGAGGCATCGATCATGCTGAATTATGTTGTGCTGTGGGTAGCAGTATGACGTGAATCCTAGATTGTGAATTGTGGAATGTGTATGTGGCCGTTTGGCAATTTTGTGCAATTGTTCAAATTAAATAGAATTGCATGGTGATATTGATGTGAATGTGCATAATTGTATGTACTTGTATGATGTGAAGAATGCTTGAATATGTTTGTAAACATGTGTGCATTTTAAGAGTGTTTAGAGTCGTGTTGCATGTGTAGCATCATGATTGCATTCTTGTGTGTCTGATCCCGCGTAGGATCTGCAGAAACCTCGTGTGCCCTTGTGGGGTGTGAGCGATGGTTTAGTTACTTTGATCCCTAGGAGGATCTGCAGAAACGATCGTGTGCCCTTGTGGGGTGTGAGCGATGGTTTATTTTGATTCCGTGGAGAATCTGCAGAACAGTTGTGTGCCCTTATAGGGTGTGAGCAACCGGATTGTGTGCCCGTGTGGGTTGTGAGCAATCCTGAAACATCGTGTGCCCATGTGGGGTGTGAGCGATGGGTGAACATCGTAGGTCGGACAGGGAGTTACTTCGGTAACGAGCGATGGTTCCATTTTGGTTCTTCAATTGAACCTGCTGAATGAGTCGGTACCGCATTTGCATCTGCATAGAGTCGTTAGTCGGTCTCTATGAGTTGCATTATCATCTTTATATGATGTTTTGGTGAAATGAACATAATTATAAATGTTTAAGTGAAATGCTATGAATTGTGAAGCATGAATTGGTGAATGTGATTGATTATGTACGTGTACATGGTGATGTGTTGAAACAAGTTGTGGTGAGAAATGTGAATTTTATGTATGTTATAATTGTGTATTATGATATATATAATTTTATGCATTGTTTGTTATGTTAATGTTTCTCACCCTTCTGCTGTTTTATAATGCTTTGTGAGGCATTGCAGAGTAGGATGCTGGAGGTCTTTTGTGAAGCGAGTCTTCATTTCTTTTGGTCAGATGGCTCTGATATGTAACCCTGGGTAGTTAGGAATTGTTTTGATTCTTTTGTGATACATCTGTGTATGTATCTGTTGCCGAATGTTTTGTAAACTTAACTGATGTATTGAATTAATCTGAATGATGTATAGAATGCTTGTGTTAATGAAGTGATTTCAATGTTTAGATATTTCCGCTTTATTCTAAATGTTGATACGTGGGTTTTAAGCGCTATGCTTTGTTTTTAGTTGAGATTTACCCCTTTTGTTACATATCTTTATGAGCAAGTATTATTTATGTTCTGTTTCGATGATAATGTGATGCGCCTCTTTTATACCATGTTTTAATTTATACTCTGATGAAACTTTTATTAATTTCTTAAATGATTTAAGTGTTTATTTTGGGGGTATAGAAAGAGGGTGTTACATACTGCAGCAAGGTTGCGTAAACTGACTCCTAGAGATTTTCTAATCTTCTTCTTGTTGTATCTTTCACACACTAGCTAAATCATGCAAGTTTTAGAAAAAAATTAATCATTATTGGAATGATGTGATAGTGTGTAACGAATGGACCATTAGTCCAAACGTAGTGCTGATTTAGCTAGTGTGTGAAAGATACAACAAGAAGATTATAAAATCTCTAGGAGTTAGTTTACGCAACTTTGCTGCAGTATGCTTTCAGAATAAACTCTGCCTCAATTAGGTCCTTTGAGGGTTATATCGTGGCCTGGTTCATAGTTATAGAAACAAAGGATATAAGGCTCAAAATTTATTTGTACCTACCCTTTCTTCATGATGTTCTCCAGTCCTACGTTCAGTTAATTTAACACACATTAGCCTTCTAAGAAAATTTGACGGTGTGAGAGTGAGGATTCAAGATTTGCTTGAAATGATAGTCACTTTATTTTTTCTTTGTCATGAATGTCAGGGACTTTTAATTTTTGACATGATGGTCACCGAGTCCTGTTTTGCTTTGTTGAGGATTTGAGGACCTCTTTTGATTTTTTCTTTTGATCCCTAACTTTTTCCTGGACTGATTTTGTTTTTCAAATCCACCGGGACCGCCCTGGTTTTTGCCTAAGTCACCTTTTTTTTGGTGTTTCAATTAGAGGGCTTTTCTTTTTTTGTTTTTTATTTTTGGAAAGGCTTATGACTGCCAAGTCATTGAACAACCGTCATAATTTTTTAGTTTTGTGTGGTTCCTTCGCCACTTCTGGATGTGTGCAAAGAATAACATGTAGCTGATCCACAGACGGGGTGTATCATCTTAAAATCAAATGTGTAGTCAGGTTAACTGAACACTACCCATGTCCCAGGTTAATCGTAAGGGTTTGGAAATCCGAAGGAAACCCCTACTTTTCGGCTCGAAGTGGTTAACTAGGGACTAATTCTTTATTTCTGCAGTGTTTGGGGAATTAAAATAATGCATGTACATCATAAGTGGGATTTCATTTGAAAGCATACCAGCAACAACTATGGGTATTTCGTTTTCATCATCCTCCCTCCAATCTTTGTTAAAACAAAAGATTTGATAAAGAAAGTGGACGAGAGGTATATTGATGTATTTTTTGTTTTTTTATATAACTGAAGAAAAATGAGCGAATGCGATATGATTAACTCAAAAAATGCATGATCACTTCATTAATATTATCATTCAAAACAACAATGTTTAAAAACAAGTAACATTTAACAAGAAAGAAACTACAAATACAAATGATAAAAGTAATCCAATGATTGTCAGTTCTAAGGAAAATTCTTCCTAATTGAACCACTGGCTTTAGAAGATGCCTCTCTAAGTCTTCAAATTCATTCAGGCGAGAAGTTGACGTGCACAACCAATTTTTGTGCATTGCGAAGATCGTATTTTTTGAGGTACGACAGATGATGACTCTGCTGGGGAGCAACAAGAGAAATAGTGTTGATTTGGAAGGAATTCAAATTTGTCCGGAACATGTTTTGTGATTTTGAAAACATTCTTCTTTCAATCAAACATGTTTGGATTATGTTTAACACTTATTTTGGAATGAATCTTTAATTGGTCTTGAGATTTTATTTTCTCTTTTTTTTGGGTTATTTATTTATTTATTTATTTAATGCATAAAATAAATATTTAAAAATACAAAATTAATTTTTAAAATACTCCTAAATAAAAAAAACAAAAATAATAATTAAATAATGGAAAAATGATCTTTTTACCCTTTTTTAATAAAAACACAAAAAAAAAAGGAAAATAAATATAAAAGTAAGGCAACGAGACTTGAAACCACGACCTTATGATTAAACCTCTTACACATACCTTCTTACCAACTGTGTTGTCTCATTTATTTGAAATAAAAGCCACTTGAAAGCATATGAAGGGTGGACAAAATTGGAGTATGACAGATACCCTTATTTAATTAACTTGAACCAGAAGGTATGAATGACATTGGTGTTCGTATATTCCTGGTAGAAAATAATTAAATATAGAAAGACCTTAAGTTTTGTCCTAAAATATGGACATGAAATGTAGAAAGAGAAAGTAGTGAAAATGCAATGAAATAAAGGAAGAACAAGTTTATTGGGCAAGCTCTGCATTGGAAAAGCGAAGATATATATATATATATATATATATATATATATATATATATATATATATATATATATATATATATATATATATATATATATATATATATATATATATATATATATATATATATATATATATATATATATATATATATATATATATATATATATATATATATATATATATATATATATATATATATATATATATATATATATATATATATATATATATATATATATATATATATATATATATATATATATATATATATATATATATATATACACACACACATTTTTTTTAACTCTAACGTTTTTTTTCTTCTAGTTTTTAACATATAGTTATACTTTTTCTTAGTTTAGTTATAATATATGTTAAGAAATTGTGGTTGAGCCTAACTCAATCCTACAAAACCGGTTGATAGTGTGAGGATTACCTCCACTTATAAACACATCTTTATGCCATATATTGTCCGATGTGGGACTTTTAACAATATATATGTACTTTTTTAAAGTTAATATGTATCTCTCTTTTACTAATTATAACATATATTTATATTTGTTTAGTTATGACATGATCATTTTTATAAATTACAGTATGTACTTTGAGTTTTATATATATGTAGTGTGTTTATATTATTTTCACATTGTTGTTTTGAAGCCAAAGTTTTATGAAGGCCCTCAACTGAAGACTGCAAAGCTTTCCAAGCCAAAGTACAATAGTTGATCGACAAGAAGTACATATCCTTTCCAAAAGGAACCTTGGTTGTGCACGTCAACTACTCGCCTGAATGAGTTTGAAAACTTCAAGAGGCAACTTCTAAAGGCAGTGGTTCAGACAGGAAGACATTCTTTTTGGAAGTGGCAATTATTGGATCGCCTTTTATCATTTGCATTTTTAATTTCTTTCTTGTTAAATGCTAATTGTTTTGTAAACATTGTTGTTTTAAATGGTAATACTAATGAAGTGATCATGCATTTTTTGAATTAATCATGTCTCATTTGTTCGACTTCTCATAGAGTGATTTCTACATGAATCCACTCTAAGTTAGCTTCAGAGCAAAATTCAGCTGCTCTTCGATTTTGATTAGTTTCGGTCTCGCATTTACTTATTTGATTGTTTAGTATTTTAGTTATTTTCTTACTTTCCATTGACAGAATGTATCCCTCACCCTCGTGTGTAATTGTTATTTGTTTCTGCCGCCTTTATTTCTTTAGATGATAATTAATAAAAGCATATATATATATATATATATATATATATATATATATATATATATATATATATATATATATATATATATATATATATATATATATATATATATATATATATATATATATATATATATATATATATATATATATATATATATATATATATATATATATATATAATCAATCTTCCAAAAAATCAAAGAATTTGGTCAACGCCAAGTTCCATTTTCAAAAACATCGGTCGACACCAATTGATCAATCAACCCAAGCATTCTGGATCCATATATCAAGTCATACCCCATTTTTGTAAGTCGATCGCTTTATGCGTCGCCATCAACCTTTCCCTTTTCCTTTTCAATCCTTTTTCAAACTCATCTCGCTTTTAAACCCTTTATCTAACATCAATTGGCATTTTCTTGAACAAACTTAAAAAAACACAATAAAAGGCGATTAGGATTGTGTGCCACGATCCTTAAGTGGTGAAGAAGGGGTGAGATTGGATTTCTATACCCCCATGTGATCCACAACTCAAACAACTTTTTCAAAAGAACATTGTTTAGTCCCTTCTTCCACGCATGGACACTAGTGCTACAACCTCCCTTAGTGAGCAGACAAGCCAATGTTTAGCAGTTAGAATGCGACCTAAAAAATCATTCATAAAAAATAAACAACCCTTTTTGAGTCGAACTATGATTGCTCTGACTTTCCCATTGTACGAGGGCATACGTAGGCATAAGGACCCTAATCCATGGCGAGCACTCTAATAATAAAAAACCAACCAATTTTCATTTACAAGCTTTAAAATATCAAATACCTTTCATGCCTAGACAAATTAGATAGTTCCCATCGAGTATGATGGATGTAGGGAGTGCTAGCACATTCTCTTTACATAACCGACTTCCAAACCCATCATGGTTGCGATGACCATACCCTATCCTTTTCCCTTGGGTTTTCTCGATATTTTCCATTTCCTCTTGTGGGAATAAATAAAATTTAGTGGAGACTCTCATAAGTCCATTCGTGATCATGCAAACCCTAGTTTTATGCATTGCGAAGATCATATTTTTTGAGGTACGACAGAGATTCTGGGTTCGATCCCCAGCAGAGTCGCCATCTATCGTACCTCGAAAAATACGCTCTCTGTGATGCGCAAAACTAGGGTTTTCACGATCACGGATGGACTTATGAGTCGCCAACAAACTTTATTTATTCTCACGAGAGGAAATGGAAAATATTGAGAAAACCCACGGGGAAAAGGATAACGCATGGTCATCGCAACCATGTTGGGTTCGGAAGTTCGTTATGCAAGGAGAAGGTACTAGCACTCCCTACATCCGTCGTACTCGATGGGAAAAATCTAAGTTATCTAGGCATGAAATTTGTTATCTTATAACCTTGCTAAGGGAAGAGATGATTGATTACTTGAGGGAAAATGAAAGTTTTTTATTATTGAGTTCGTCCGAGTTTTCAACCCAGTGCCTACATATCCCAGAGAGAATCAGAACTCCGTAGTTCGTCTTGAAAATGTTTTTGGTTTGTTATGTATTTTTTTATGGACGATACTAAGAAGCATGTCCTTTTTTAAAAGGATTTTAAACTGAAAAGCCAGGAGGCAAAATGGTTTGAGATTTGTTAAGTGTTTTTAAGGTTTTGAAAAGAGGTTAGAGATATAATTAAAGTATTTTTGATTTTTTTAGAAAAGAGATTTTAATTTTAAGAAAAATACTTGATGTACGATCGAGGTTTGAATATTGCGTGATGGCGATTGCAAAATGCAACCAACTTATGAGGGAAGTAACTAGGATCAAGGGTTCGAGAAAAAGTTAGGTCGAATCCTAGTCCCTAAGGGAGCTCCTAGTAAACGAAATTGTAACCAAAGAAAGAGAGAAAGTGTCGGCATGAGATTGATGGCGATGCTAAAAAGCAATCGGCTTACAATGGTTTAAAAATGACTTGATTAAATCAAAAATTAGTTTTAAAAGCAATTTAGGCGTGAACAGAAATAAGATGCATACACAATATTAACATCGCACATTCATAACAAATGAATCAAAAATATAAAGTGAAAAGAAAAGTGCACGGGTTAGAATCATGACGCAAAGACGCGAACCAATGTTGCATAGGCGAAGACTTGTGAAGGCTATCACAAGAAATTGGATTCGATCTAAAGATAAGGGCGTTGGATAATTGAAAAATAATACAAATTAAAATAGCGAATTGCTACCGCATTAGCAATCCTCACATGCCGAATCAGTAAGTAGCAACATAATAAAAAATCAAATTAAGACACAAAGTTGCAGATCGAAACACAAATTGGTCGGTGCACAACAAGCGGGTTGCCGCTAGGCCAAACCATCAGACGCATGTACAAAAATCGAAACACAACGATAATCAATTTAAGAGAGTAAAATAAAGAATCGTACATAAATCGATAAATTACTCAATAGCTTACTACACTTAACATGATCATCGCAATATGAATCCAAATCGTGCTGATCTAAATTTGTCAAAAAAACTAAATTTTTTAAAACTCGTTAAAAAATAATATTGCTAACGCAAAAAAAAACCGATAATCGCGACCGAATCCAACTAAACACAAATACCACACATCATACACACAAATATGTAAACATCGTATCGACATGATTCAATCCGAATAATTTAATAATAAAAAATAGAATTAACCATATATATATTAAACAAAATTATATTTTATAGACTAGAATGTTAGTTATGTTAGTAAAATAAATTATATATAATAATGTAAATTAAAACATTAGTTATGTGATTTCGTTAGTAAAACAAATTATATATTATAATACATATGTTAAACTGTTAGTGTATATATGTTAGTAAAAGACATCATATATTATAATATGTATATGTTAAAATGTTAGTGTATCAGTAACACCAATTGTAAATCGCGACTATACATAAACAAACTGCAGAATATATGTGTAGGTAGTGGTTATATATTTACACAAGAAAAATAGTAGAAGTAAAAACAATTATTAAACATGTATATGTAGTAGGACCAAAAGAACAGCAAGAGTATATAAGGAAAACCGCACATGAACAATAAGAAAAAAGTGTATACGTCGTGCCGTGTCTCCGTCTTTTTTTTTTTAATTTTCCCAATCTCCTTTCATCATCTCTTTCAATAAATACAACTTTTATATATATATATATATATATATATATATATATATATATATATATATATATATATATATATATATATATATATATATATATATATATATATATATATATATATATATATATATATATATATATATATATATATATATATATATATATATATATATATATATATATATATATATATATATATATATATATATATATATATATATATATAAAGTATCATAATAACTCTAAATTTTCAATAATATCTCTAATGTTCATTTTAAAGCCCAAATTAAATAATTAATTAAATTCAAAATAAAATAAACATTTAAAATAAAATTAAAATTAAAATACTAATTACTCTATTTATTTATTCTAAATATTTAAACAAAAATGTAAAAATAACCGGAATCCAAATAAATAAAAGTCGGACGTCCAAGTGCTCGAAAAAATAAACCGAGTATACTAAAATGATCATCACGAAATATACGACTCGGAAAAATACAAATTTGGTCAGATTTAAAAATAAATTTTGATCCGTTAAAATGCTCAAACTGGTCAAAATACGACGAAAAATAGTCAAAAAATTAATACGAACACGTCACGTTAAACTACACGAAACGTAGATTAATATAATTGACATCTGCAAGCTCAACTTTGAAATTTTCCGTCCACTGATTTTACGCACAATTGAGATTTAATTTGACCGTTCTGTCTGTAAATCCGAAAAATTATTCTGGCTGACATTTTAAGCACTACATAGGATGAAATGTATGCATATAATGCAAAGTGAAAATAAAACCATATAAATGAAATTTTAAATTGCCAGGGCAAAATTAGGGTATTTTGAATCAGAATCCATTGGTCACATTGAAGCACTTGGCTGTGAGAACAAATACTGTCCATACTTGAAATCAATGCGTCTGCACAAATTGGTTAGTCATGGTGAATACGCGCACAAGATCTTATGACCTAAATTCTCAGAAGATTATGGTCAAAGACCAGGTCGTCTTACAGAGATAAAGCTTACAAAGGTAGGACAAATTTGGGGTATGACACATACCTTAAAGTGTGTTGTGATTCATTTGAGTGCATCATTTTTTACGGTGTTCTGTATTTCAATTAAGTATGTTATACCTTACAGTGTTCCTTATTTCACTTAAGAACGTTGTGCCTTACGGTGTTCCATATTATACTTAAGTATATTGTATCTTACAGTGTCCTACATTTTTATAATTTGCCCATGAGCATTGCAAGACCACACAATCAAATAACCTTTACTTATTTATTTTATCCCATTAATATCCTTGTGTGTGTGGCCGTGTAGGTTCTCATGACGTCGAAAAATATATTGAATGACACATTTGAAATTCTGGTATGCAGATCTCAGATGTCCTAAGAGATGTTAAGAACATTGATCTCTGCTAAAACAGAACAAGGACAAAACATGAGCATTTTAAATTACTTTAAAAATTAGCAGTGTCATGACATCTGTTGTAACATCTGCGGACTGATAAAACAATTTATCTAACCATTTAAATTGAGCAGAATATTAAATGCAGAAAGATAAATAACACAATGAATTGTTAACCCAGTTCGGTGCAACATCACCTACATCTGGGGGCTACCAAGCCAGGAAGGAAATCCACTATCAGTAGTATCAATTCAGAGCTAAACTTCCAGTTTACAACCCCTCACTTAATCCCTACCAGTACAATCTTTGCCTAGACCACACCTAGACAAGAGACACCTCTCACCCCCCCTCAATCACAACAGTGATATCAATTCAACAAATGAACAAGAAGACACTCTTCAAAGTCACAACTTAATCTTGCTTAAAAGCTTCAATCAAGTACAATACACTATTGCTTATAAGCTTTGAGTGAACAATTTACAATTAACAACCTAGTCCAATTCACACATTAAACAATGAGTGAATGGCTCACAAAACTAACATACTAAATATGTCTACCACGATGCATCAAAAGATACAAAGGGTGACTTACAAAGTCACACACACAAGAGACTCTCAAAATCCTAAACTCTTATTTTTGCACTCAAGATCTTCTTGTTGTGAATGATTTTCTTCACTAGGGTTTTCGCCTCCTTAAATAGCAATGAGAATGGGCTTGGGATGTGCCAAAAGTAACAGCAGGAAGATAAGATTTCAATCTTCATAAACTGCAATAGATTTTATTTGATCAATCAAATCTAATCATATCATTCTTCCAATCTTCAATCAATCTTTTGATAATAACTCCATATCAAATCAAATCTGATCCATAATAAGTGTATCAGAAACACCTTTAAAAAACCACCAAAACACGCAGGTTCTACACCAGAATAGTGCAGCAAGCTTGCACAAAAAGATATGGAAGCAACTTGCTGATCCTGACAGACAGATGTCACGACATCCTGTAGGACATCTTGTGATTACACCTAGTTTTACCAAAATTCCTGCCAATCAAATCAAATTCCAAATCTTCTCATTGTAAATCTTCTGCAGAATCTTCTTCATAAAAATAGAAACAAATATTTTATAGTTTCCTAAAAAGTCTCAAAGATCCTTTTTATGAAATCCAATTAAATATGCACTTTGTTCCTAATAAATATCTTTGAAATACACATACTGATGAGGTATATCCACGAGGATCTCATCAAACTAAAACACCTCTGTCAAGAGATATAAAATAGCAACGCCTGCTGTACCAGACAAAGATGTCATGACATCTATCTCGACATCTTGTTTGAAATGCATGACAGTAGTACTGTCATATAATTTGATGAAGATGTTATAACATCTTGATTAATATTAGCGTAGAAACATGTTTTACCAAAATTTAGCCAATCATAGAACCATGAAACTAACAATCTCCCTCTTTGGCAAATTTTGGCTAAAACAACCAAACCATGATAAATCAGCAACAACAATAGTTTATCCAATACATCCAGCCTCACAACCTATCATGCTTCCCTTTAATAGTTGCATTCAACAAGCAATAACAACACACTATTCTTCCCTTAGCAGTAGCAAAGTCCTATCACAATGTTGGTCAGCATCTCAATACATGTGACATAACATCAAGACAACATATAACATTAATACACTTTACTCCCCCTTTTTAGCCAAAAGTTGACAAAGATTGGAGTAAATGTACACACATATAAACTCAGGTGCACACATATAAACTCAACACATCAATCAGAGCCAAACCCAAAAACTGAATCATAATCACCATGCTTCAAAGCAAGACTCAGCTGACAAACTGTGCAAGGTGTCCGGATATCCTAGTCTGACATCTCACAATCTCCCAAGAGATGCACAAATATTCTACAGAGAAAAATAAATTCTCCCAGACAATAACCAATGTTGTTTCCTAGGTCATTCATCAGAAGCAAACACAACCCTAGTTCAAACCAACAACTTCACAAAGCCAGACCCACAGTCACATTGTCAAGGTAAAAATTACACCAGTCAGCACAATGTCAGGACAAGATGTGTACCTGAGAATCAACAAACTTTGTACATGGTACAACAATGTAGCTACATATCAGACAGGTACACAGCTCTCCCTGTCATGCATAAACAACACTCCCCCTAAAAGAGAAAACCCGAACACATGAAAACTTACTTCAACATCTTCATATTCACACACTAGAAGCACATGCAACTCTACACCCCTTGTTTCACAAACCATCCTAGAACCAAACCTAATAGCAGAAGTAGTTGCAGGATAGGCATAACTATATGCAAGATCACTTAGATCCAACTTTGAAATACTAGAAAAATTTCTAAGATGTCAGGGTGAATGTCCTTCCCTGAGCACAAAATTAAAGCTGATGGTGTCTTGATCTTCATCTTCATCAGTCATACAAGACAAAAAATTTGGATAGAGGCCCAAAAATCAGCTGACAAAAACCCTTCAGTGGAAGCCAGATCATAATGCTCTCACCTTTATATTACTCCCAATAAGCTTGTACAAATCTGATTTGATCCATTGACACCCAATGATAGAGCCAAAAAATTACACTATCAATGTTTACCATGAGCTAGAATAGTAACACAATGTCACAACGTCTTGTCTGACATTTCATCCTCATAGAGACATACAATCACAGGCTTCTTGAAACCACAAATAATCTTGAGAAAGAACTATACTATTGCAGCAACAGATCCTAGATAGAAGTATAACTCCCTATATCAAGGATAACCAGTGCTCTCTTTCCAGAACAACACCTTAACGTGAATGGAAAACATAATGTAGCACCCTAATTTTCGACCTTAAGATCCCACCTCCTTGTGTGTTTCTTACATTGTTAGCTTTATATTTTCGTGTGTGTGTTTATTGTGACTAACTGTTTGGTGTAGGCATAGATTTCAATAAATAGATAATACTCTTTCCTTTTCTCAGTTAAGTACTTCAAGGTGCGACCAGTTGATTCTGACTCATAAAGATCCTAGGGGATTGCCTACTAGCTTGAGTCCTCTACTTCATTGAAGATTAATTCAACTAGTTCTCGCATTAGGATTGTCATCTTCAAGAGGATTGCTTAAGTTTTCATTGATTCGAAGTGTTTCACGGGTTGAGGTTGTACTCGAAGGATTGTGATTGGTTTGTGATTAAACTAAGGACAAAGGACTAGTCGATTCAAGGTTTCAAGTACACTTCAAGTGCATAGGGGAGTCATTTTCAATATCCATCTCCAAGCCTTTCAATGCCTATTCCAAAGCCAAATTCACTGTTGGTCCACATTAATTTGTGTTTGTTCTATTGACCCAAATTCTAATAAAGTCACAAATTGACAAAACTCCACAAGTCAAAAAGGAAAGTTGCGAGGATTTTCTAACCGATTACAAGCTCAAAAAGCCAAATGTATTTTATAAGGACATTTAAGGTTCCAAAGGGTGTCAAGATATTTTCAAAAATCATAATGGTACAAAGACAATGAAGGGAATTCATGGAAGAATCCTCTGAGCATGGTAGGTTGACGGTTTCAATCTTAAGGCATGATACAAGCTTTCAAAGTCAATTCCCAAACTCATTTACCAGGATGACAAGATCATTAAGCAAAGATGGACTTATTTTACCAAAAATAAGTACATGCTTATTCTTTTCAAAAAGGAGCCTCAATCAACATACAATACAAATATTGATTTGTCACTAATAATTATATACATTATGTTTCAAACCGTCAATAAACCCACTAAATTACAAAGGTTCTTGAGCATTTGACATGGGCAGTATGAAGATGACTTGCAAAGGATTCCTCTGTTTCTAGAGATACGAATTCGTTGTCAGTTGGACGCTTTGATGTGCAACAGCAGGAAGGCAATCTCACAGCAGTTGTCCAAGCTCCCTCATCAACACATGAAACAATAAAAGATTTGATTAGAAAAGTTATAAGAAAACAACATTTCAATATCAATTAAACTCTAATTATGAAAGGAAGGATTCAAAAAGTTCCCATTTAGTTTGATGTAAGCACCATAATTTATGCAGATAACAATCAATTTGACTACCCTATGAAAGAAGTCGAGGAAATTAAAAGTATAACCAAATCAGCAGGTCATCACCATACTGACAGCATTAGACATGATCAATCATTTTAAAATTGAACCAAACTATCAAGAACTCTAAAGCTGCCTTACTGATGATTGACACGGGAATACAAAGCAGCAGTGGAAGAAGATGTCGAAATTTGAAATACTTACAAAGTTTCGAGTACGACTCTGGCCGCAATTCCCTTAACTAGAAGTGTTGCACTGCGACATCCCTTTCACGGCAAGAACAATATAGGATTGAAGACAGAACCGACATGCCAGATATTGGGAAACTGAACTACACCGGTACTTTTGTCCGACTTCACAAAGCTGGAAAAGAACATGGAAGATTCACTTCAAGATATAAAAATCCCCGTAACTTTTGATTGTGCCATTATCTGAAACTTCAACCTCCTGCAACATTTGAGTGGCCAGATATCGCACTTATTGCATCACAACAAAGAAATCAACATTCAGACAAATAATAACAAAGCCTAATCCATCTACACTATAATAGGACAAAAGGAACGTGAAGAAGCTTCGACATGTACTCGCCACTGAAGTTATTTTTCTAGCTTGAGAGAACATTGCGCTTATTGAAAAGATTTTGAGCCTTGAAGTATACAATCATGGGCAGCCTCCATTCTACAGATTTTGACAGTGATCATGTTGTATTGCCACAATTCTTTGCTCGCACACCGCAACTTCCTTCTAACCCTGCATAAATCAAATTAACAAATCATTACCCTGTAAGCCGAAAGGGGTAAGTTATAACTGCACAATCAAAGAGCTCTTTACTAACCTTTGGGGGTGACCTTTAGACGTTCGTCCTAAGTGCAGGTCTCGCCTTGAAGGTCCTCATTTCACTTCCATGCCTCCAGAACCTCATACGTAAACATCAAAAGAGAAAATTTCAGAAGCAGAAATCCTCAAACATATAAGACAAGATATTTCTAAAAAGGAAAATCCATAAACCACAGTCAAGGCGTTTAAGACGATTTTGAAACATGTTAACAAAACCATTTTGTTTCCAAACAAGTTCCAACATGTTTCAGACACTTTCGAATCAGAAGAGGAAAGAGCATTTATCATCATTTAATTTGCAGCATTCAGTTCAAGTATATAAGGGAGAAAACTAAAAGAAACCCGAACAGATTCACAGCAACCGAGAAACACACAGAAATCCCAAATCAAAACCCATACAAAACCTAAAAATCATAAAACAAATAAGAAAGCTTATCTTTCTTGAGCTCCGTCGCGAGATCGTCGTCGCAGAAATCAACGTCACCACCCTAAAAACCTTCGCGCGTCGCCGGACATCCTCCACCGTGAACCACACTTCACTTCCATCGCCGTCTTCGCCAAAGCATGGGTAAACCATCGGCGTCGTCCTCGTAACCTTCTTCTTTTTATTATTTTTGACTGAATTATGTTTTTTTGTTGTTTAGGTTTTGCTCAGGATTTTTGCATGAGGAGAAGAAGATAGAACAAGAGAAAGACAAAGGGAATCCAGGAAGTAGAAGGGAGAAAGAAATCGAAGATGAGAAAAATAAATGAACGAGGAGAGGAAGATGGTAAAGGAATGGAGGGGGAAGAGAGAGTCGAGCAGCTGGGAGAAGGAGAGTGATTTGGTTTAGGGTTTAGGATTTAGGGTTTTCTTTTCTTATATATGTAATCTAGTGTATGCAACCCCAAGATAACTAACCGTGCACCCTAGTTCACTATCCGTCCATCACCATCAAATCTCAATCATGCGACCCCTATGCTGCATCCACACGGTAAACCTCAGCCTGCGCCGCACCTAATCACGCCCACTCCACTAATCTCTTCGTTATCATTAATCCACCGTACTAATCCACTTTTTGATTTAATTAACCCAATTAAGGCCCTTTAATCTACCATTTAATTAATTAATTATCAACCTAATTTTATTTTTTTATTAATTAACCATTAAGTAAATCATCAGCCCCCTCTTTTAATCAACTTAATTTTAATAACCCTTTTTTTTCAATTAAATCATTAATCCATTATTTAATAATTTAATTTTATGCACTTTGCTATCAATTTAATAATGTTTTTGGTAAATAAGTATAATATTTATTTGTTCATACTCTTAACAAAAATCTATTGCAATTTTAAATGACTTGAATTTATTTAATAAGAAAATCATTTAATAAATATGTCCCTTCTATTTTGTTCATTTAAATCTTTAAAAGTTCATTTCTATTCAAAATCTCATAAATCCATATTTTACTAATAAAATCTAATATAAAATTTTCTTACAAATTAATTCACCAACTTTTATATATAAAAAAACTAATCTAATAACTTTTAAAATCAATCTCGCATAACTTAATCAATCGAGCAAGTTTCCATCTCTCAGCACCGAATCGAATATTCTCAACTCCGCACTTGTCTTTTTTTTAGCACTTTTATCTGTGTGTACGGATTTATTTATATGCTTTTACTTTACCGTCATTTATCTTTATAGCATTATTGCATAATGTCCAAAGGCAGAATCTGCGCATGACTTAACACTTGTGCGTATGCATCTCATTTGCATCATTTCCCCCATTCGATCCTTGATCCTTTTCAAGTTGATCGCTTAGGTTTAGATCCTACCCCATAAGGAGGACCTTTTTTTTCTTTTATCTTTACAACATAGATAAACCATTTTTAAAACAACTCAAACCATTCTCCAATTAGAGAATAAGATGTTAGTCATCTTGACAGTCGAGAAATAAATCTCCTGCCCCATAACAATACAATTGAGATATAAGATCTTTTTCGCTTGAGAGTGATAGTGGCATACTCGTCGATCACAATCCGAGTTTTGAGCCCTTTTCTCAAAGGCGATGCAAAGACCATATCCTACAAGTTGTGGTGGTTAACTCGAGTGTTCTCCCTTAAGATGACGACTCGTCTTTTCTCCTAGAAGCAATCAATCAACAAACCCTTATCCATTTGGAACTTTGAACAACATTCAAGAGTTCCTCAAACCCTTTAGGGGAACTACAAATACTCTGATTCCATTCCCGTCAGGATATGTAGGCACAAGATGCGACGTCTTGGCGAGTATACTTAGAATTAAGCCATTTGGTCTTTCGTCCTTAAGCATATAACCCTTAGAAATAAACAACATAAAACAAGAGGTTCCTGTAGAGTACTACAGAAACTTAGGATGCTAGCACCTTCCCTAAGTTTAACCAACCCCCGAACCTAAAATCTCTAGCTTTTGCATTTGCATTGCATTGTGGGTAATTCGATATTTTTCCCTTCCTTTGGACAAATAAAAGACCGGTGGTGAACCAATGAATTAAGATTCAAATTAATTAATAATTTGACATCCAATTCTCACCGCGATAGAAATGGCGACTTCACTGGGGATGGACTAGTGGGTTTCCCTAACTTGTTTTTTGCTTGTTTATTGTTTTATATATTTATATGCTTATTTGTATATTTTTTTTGTTTATTACTTTTGGGTTGGTGCCCTTTGTGTGGTGAGATAAGTCCTACACCCGGACTTGAGTGAACTTATTATAGGAAGGTGATATATTCGACGAGGCTTATAGGGAGTTGAATCCCGACCAAGCTGACTTGAGAATCACTGCTCAGTGGAGGCCTTCTTGAAAACGGTATTGTTGAACGAGTGAATCGTGAAAACATTCACTATTTTCGACCTTGGAGCCTGTGATACTGGGGACCGTAGTTACCTTTAACCCCACTTTGGCCTTTATTAGAACGTAGTGCGAGGACTATGAGGGAGTATTCCCAAAATAGTTGCTACGCGATGCTACACTCAAAAGAGGTTCTCTTGAGAATATTATTAACCACTGAGTAGTCGGGAAATTGATAATATCCGAAAGATGGACTAATGATTTTGAGCACCTCTTTAGAACCTTGTTCTACAGGTAAAATCAACCTTTAGTCCACACCCTTTGGGATGGGTATACCCTTTGCTCCATGCTCGTTGCTAACCTAGGTTTCCTGTTTGTGTATCCTTGTTTATCTGTGTGCTTGCCTGTGTTTGTGCATCCATAAAGCATCATATTGCATTGGTTTCATGGAATCCCGAGTTTATTTATAAACATTATAGAACCAATATGGATTACAAAAAGAAAAAGTTTTGAAATATTCTTTTAAGAGTCCTAACTTGGATGACCTAAGGAAGATGGGAGCTCATATTGAAGATCAACAGAAGTTCAGAGACAAGAGACCATTATCAAAGATCCAAGTGAACAACAAATTTTCCAACAAGAGATGGAGGATTTATCTTCCTCTATTACACTACTCCTTAGAAGTTGATCATGGACAATTCAAGAAGACCCAACTGGAAGAGCAGATCAAGAAACATGACGCAAGTCTCCCTTAGGGCTTTATTAGCTTTTATTTAGCTATTATGTCAGGACTCTTTTAAGAATATTATTTGTAATCCGGTATCAAAAAATAATAAATGAGTTTTCTTTGGCATTCTGTGACGTTTATAAATGTTTGAGTTCCATGAAACCTTTCATTTTTGCATTCTACATTTTTCATTTTTGGATAGCATCCCGCATTTTCATGTGCATGTGTTTCTTCTCTGCTGCGTCGCTCATCCGACTTTCTGTCCTTGTCTTGTCAACCGACATCTTGACCATCTGACCAAGCTTGAAGTACTTAATGAAGGATAGTAAAGAGAACAAAAGAATATGGATCCCATGACTGGTTTCATAGTTGTGACTAATCCGTTATTAGATCTTCCCTCTGATGACAATGTTCAACGAGTGGATGTTCCTACACAATCTCAGCCTGTGCAAGATAATCTGGTTGGTCAAATTGATAGAAGAGATTCCCAGTTTCCACGGTGTATACCAAATCCTCAGAATGTTTGTACTGAGATGAAGGTGGACGATCCCAGATTTTTAGCAATTGAGAAAGGATTTCGTGATCTCGAAGAACAATTGAAGGTGATGAAAGAAGCTAACATATCTGGTCTTGATGCTCATGACCTATGTTTAGTTCCAGGCGTAATTATTCTTCCAAAATTCAAGATGCATGTCTTTGAAGTATACAAGGCTGTTAGTTGTCCAAGATACCATTTGACGATGTTTTGTCGAATGATGACTGCTTATATTGACAACGACAAACTGATGAGTCACTACTTTCAAGAAAGTTTATGTGGGGCATCCCTGATGTGGTATATGAAGCTACAAAGGAACTATATTCAGTCTTGGAGAAACTTAGCTTATTCTTTCGTGAAGCAGTACAGTTATAATTTGGACATCGCTCTAGACAACGATCAACTGGTGAGAATGTATAAGAATGACAATGAATCTTTCAGGGAGTATGCCCAACGGTGGAAAGAGTTGGCAGCCCAAGTTCATCCACCACTTCAAGAGAAAGAATTAGCCAAGATGTTTTTAAGAACACTACCAGACTCGTATTATGATAGGATGGTAGGCGTTGTGCCATTAGATTTCTCCAAAATTGTGGAAGTCGGGGTAAACATTGAGAACGCACTCAAAAGTGGAAGAATTCAAGATGACTTGAATAACCAAGCTAATGAAGAATTTCGGTTGGTGATTCCCAAGAGGAAGGAAGTGTTGATGTTAATGCAATTTGGGATTCCTCTCAAACCCTGCCAGATCCAGTTCCAGTATCTTATCCTCAACGTCAGTACGCAGCGCCTGTTCAGCGCAAGCAACAACTACCTCGTAAACGAAGGTTGACATCTCCAAATCAACATCAGAATCGACAGGTTCGAAGGCGGTTTCAGAATCAGAAGATACCTCTAAGTATTCCGAAAAAAGAAACTCACCAGTCTAATCCAATCCCGCTGACTTACAAACAACTATGGTCGTTTTTTGCTAGAAACTCGGTGATGATGCCCAGAAAGACTAGAACCATGAAGTCTCGCCCACCGTGGTTCAACTCGAACACTAGATGTGAATTTCACGATGGAGTAGTGGGACATTCGATTGAAGAGTGCAAACTCTTCCAAGAAAAAGTTCAAGAAATGATAAATGATGAAGTGTTGACCTTCAAAGGAGGAAGCCCAGTTGTGAATGGAACACTATTGTGTTGATGAATACAAGACCCCAGAAAATCCTGAGAAGGGCTCATCAGATTGTTTTGTTTGCTTATAAGTATTTTTTATTCCTTTGATTAAAAGCATAATTTGCATGTAAGAATTTGTTTATTTTGAGCGTTAATGCAATAAAGCGTTTGTCTTAAAGAAATCCATTCGTCTTCACTCAAATCGTTTTTCATAATTTATAATGCCGACTTTACCCGATCTCTTGCTCTGATAGAGAATTGGGAGGAGGATGACGAAGTAAAACGCCAGGCCTCTTGTTGTATGCTTTTGAATAAAAACCCTACTGATGATGTAAGGAATTGTTTCAAACATCCCAAACACCAAAGACATAAGGAAGTTAATCCATCTTTAACTCCTTCAAACCTTGATTGAGAATCCGTTTTTCCCGAATCAAAACCCTCATTTTTAACCTGGGGCAGGGTATCAAAAATAAGAATAAACATCTTTCAAAAATGGTTGGGTACAAATAAGCTTTGACCCTTATTCCTTTGTTTTACAAATTGTAAACTAAGCCCAGATATGACCCTCAAAATTCCTAATTGAAGCAGGGTTTACTTCGAAAGCATACTCGATGAGATAACGTTTCCTGACTCCTGTGAGTTTTGCTCAATTTGGTACTGGCTTTATAAAATATAAATTTATATCCTAACTAGTGACTTCGTCACAAGTTATCGTGATATTTCTCTTTTTTCAAAACTTCAAGACAAACATATATGTTGCATTAACAATTTTCAGATTAACATTTCATGTGTGTTTGATTTTTTCCTGATATCATAGAAAGTTTACATATGAGCATCAACGTTAAGTTTGTTCTATTGAAACTTGAAGATTATGCTAAACAAGAGCTATTTTTTGAAGACTCAGTCATAATACCGTCAATCAGGGGTAGTTACGTCGAGATTCAGCAAATCTCTCCAGAGAGTTCGAAAATAGTGGGGCAATTAAACGCTATGTTTTCTGTAAAATCCTCTCACGAAGCATGTGACTTGGGGCACTCAAGAACTAAATATTATTTTATCCATTTGCAACACCTGTTGTTCAAAATGCGACTTTACGCAGTTCTTCAACAAAATCTCAGCAATCTCACAACGTTCTTCACTCATGTCCCCCGTAAATTTTTACTCCAGGTGGCCATGATAAATCTCCGATGAATCTTTTCAATGCAAGGAATCTCCAGTTGGTGACCTGAGATCTCCCAAGTGATTTTGCTTAACTTCACTTCCCTAGTGAAGTGGATGTTATTTTAATCCTCAGTGAATCTTCTCAAACTTCACCTTCCTAGTGAAGTGGATGTTACTGTACTCCCTAGTGGATCATTTACAAACGCCGATCTTCCCCAGCGAAACAGATGTTTATTTCATCCCATTGAAGTTTCTATGACATATTCAACAACTTTGTTAACCTAGGTTTCCCCATCTGAAGTGGATATTTATTTTATCCCCTGTGAAACCTCAGTTCGGGTATCTCCTTCTACGACTCCAGTATGAATCTCTCCAGTGAAGCGAATATTTATTTTATCCATGGAGTTTTCCAGTTATGAGTTTGATCCACTTCTAGTCGATCTTTATTCTCATCTTTAAGCAAGATCAAGACGTTATACCCCAAGCAGAGTGTTTTCTATCCCCCAGATGAAATTTGAAGCCTTGAAGTAGGATTGTGATCCCATATTTAAGTTCTTCACCTATCCCCAGTGATACTTCTATCTTCGAAGATTGGTCGGATGTTTTCTTCGAGATGTTTTATTTCATCTCGAGTTGCCTCTTGTCGTTTGTTTTGTCAGCATAAGCATACACATATCATATAGATAGATGGCATGGCATGTGCATTTTACATCTTTGTGTTTATTTGTTCCGTCGCTTTGGATGTGTTTTTCCCCAAGTGACTGGGTTCGTCTTCTCCTTCCAAGTAGAGTCGTCAGCCCTAAGCAGAAAAAGCACAATATTTCTATTTCCCCACGGAGTTCGATCATCGTGGAAGACGGTTGTTTTAGCTGAATACCATTTGATTTAATACCTCAATGGTCGAGTCTTGCTTGACAGTTTCTCTTCAGATATTTCCTGGATTGAGCTTCGGTCCCTGACAATCACACTTTGGGTATCTCTAGAATTTTGATTAAGCGTGCATTTATTTTGCACCTTGCTCCCCAAGAAGGACATTTGAAGATCATCATCGAAGATAAATATTTTCTCAACAATTTATATCTGGACTATGAACAACCTCTTTATTTGAGCAACTCGTTTTGATCAGGTTTTCTATCAAAAACGACAAATGGCAGTCTCCTCAAGAAAATTTGTCCATCCTCAGTGAACTTATCAAGATTATCCACTCGTCAAATGGCATCTCTTCAGAAACCCGTCAGAGAAGTTTTTCGATGACTTTACAGATATTTCTCTTTATTTGAGAATTTTTACTTCAAAAGTTCCATTTTGACAGCTACAATAAATAAATACTCCTCAAGAATGTATTCCCCCGTGAGTTTGTTACACAAGTCTGGTTCCATCAAATGGAATCTCTCCCGAGAAGTTTGGTGAAGTATATTACGTTTGATCTTTCTCTTTATTTGAGAAGACATATTTTGCTAATCACCCAACTTACATATCTTCTGAAGATCTCGAGTGAAGTTTTACAATCTCAAGTACATTATAAATTACCGCAGAAGTTTTATAATCTCCAGTGAAATTTACAATTGCCCTGTGAAGATGCTATCCTGAGTATTTGTCATTCCAGGAAGAAACTGAGACCCGTTCATGCCACACAAACTTGAGGCGTGGGGAAGTTTATTTCAAGAAACTGAGACCTGTTCATGGCACACAAACCTTGAGGCATGAGGAAGTTTATTTCAAGAAACTGAGACCCGTTCAATGGCATACAAACCTTGAAGCGTGGGGAGGTTTATTTTACCTTTTTCAAGAAAAAGAAGAAACTGAGACCCGTTCTTGGCATACAACCTTGAAGCGTGGGGAGGTTTATTATGGTTATTACCTTTGCTTAGGCTATCATACGTTTGATAGTAGGTAATATACCATATCATCTTGGACAGATACCTTTTCTTAGGCTACCAGGATTGGTAGTAGGTTATCTATCCTTTCGAATAGTTATTCAAAGATATCTCTTTTCCTGGCTAATCTCGACAGTAGATTTCCAGAAGACCTCGGCACTAGGTATTTCTTTTCTTTTCCTAGAAAATCTCAGCAAAATATTTCCAGGGGACTTCGGCAGAAGTATATCTCCAGCAAACTTCGACATAGAATCTCGACGGCAGATTCCCTATAAATTTTAACAATAGACACCTTGGCAAAAGGTATTCTCTGATAAGGTTATAAGTCACGACAGTAGACTTCTCCAGCTGATATCTTGAAATCTTTACATTTGACCTATACAGTAGGTTCTGCAAGTGGATTTTCTCACAAGTTCTTCGCAACATGTTCATAAACGCCTTGTGATTGTCAATCTTTCCCTGTGGAGTCTCGGTTTGTTGAGCCTGTTCTTCTCGTGTGTTGTGTCTAGTTTTTTCCCCTGTGGCATTATGTCCCTACAAGACTGTCTTCGTCTTGCATTTCATATCATTGCACATCATATGCATCTGGTGGCATCTTAGGGCCAAAAATTCGCGCAATGTTTGTATTTAAGTCCCTCCTATCAAGTCGAGACGGAGATTTCAATCTCCATATCTTTGGATAGAAGACACTTAAATAGGGGCATCTGTAGCACCCTAATTTTCGACCTTAAGATTCCACCTCCTTGTGTGTTACTTACATTATTAGCCTTATATTTTCGTGTGTGTGTGTTTATTGTAACTAGCTGTTTGGTGCAGGCATAGATTTCAATAAATAGATAATACTCTTTCCTTTTCTCAGTCAAGTACTTCAAGGTGCGACCGGTTGATTCTGACTCATAAATATCCTAGGGAATTTCCCACTAGCTTGAGTCCTCTACTTCATTGAAGATTAATTCAACTAGTTCTCGGATTAGAATTTTCATCTTCAAGAGGATTGCTTAGGTTTTCATTGATTCGAAGTGTTTCGCGAGTTGAGATTGTACTCGAAGGATTGTGATTGGTTTGTGATTAAACTAAGGACAAAGGACTAGTCAATTCAAGGTTACAAGTACACTTCAAGTGCATAGGGGAGTCATTTTCAATATCCATCTCCAAGCCTTTCAATTCCTATTCCAAAGCCAAATTCACTGTTGGTCCACATCAATTTGTGTTTGTTCTATTGACCCAAATTCCAATAAAGTCACAAATTGACAAAACTCCACAAGTCAAGAAGGAAAGTTGCGAGGATTTTCTAACCGGCTACAAGCTCAAAAAGCCAAATGTATTTTATAAGGACATTTAAGGTTCCAAAGGGTGTCAAGATATTTTCAAAAATCATAATGCTACAAAGACAATGAAGGGAATTCGTGGAAGAATCCTTAGAGCATGGTAGGTTGACGGTTTCAATCTTAAGGCATGATACAAGCTTTCAAAGTTAATTCCCAAACTCATTTACCAGGATGACAAGATCATTAAGCAAAGATGGACTTATTTTACCAGAAATAAGTATATGCTTATTCTTTTCAAAAAGGAGCCTCAATCAACATACAATCCGAATATTGATTTGTCACTAATAATTATATACATTATGTTTCAAACCGTCAATAAACCCACTAAATTACAAAGGTTCTTGAGCATTTGACATGGGAAGTATGGAGATAACTTGCAAAGGATTCCGCCGTTTCTAGAGATACTAATTCGTTGTCGGCGAGACGCTTTGATGTGCAACAGCAGGAAGACAATCTCACAGCAGTTCTCCAAGCTCCCTCATCAACACATGAAACAATAAAATATTTGATTAGAAAAGTTATAAGAAAACAACATTTCAGTATCAATCAAGCTCTAATTATGAATGAAAGGATTCAATAAGTTTCCGTTCAGTTTGATGTAAGCACCATAGTTTATTCGGATAACAATCAGTTTGACTACCTTGTGAAAGAAGCAGTAACATTGTCAATCTGTAAAAGAAGTCGAGGAAATTAAAAGTATGACCTAATCAGCAGGTCATCACCATAATGACAACATTAGACATGATCAATCATTTTAAAAGTGAACTAAACTATCAAGAACTCCAAAGCTGCCTTACTGATGATTGACACGGGAATACAAAGCAACAGTGGAAGAAGATGTCGAAATTTGAAATACTTACAAAGTTTCGAGTACGGCTCTGGCCGCAATTCCCTTAACTAGAAGTGTTGCACGACATCCCTTTCACGACAAGAACAAGATATGATTGAAGACGGAACCGACATGCCAAATATTGCGAAAGCGAACTACACCGGTACTTTTGTCCGACTTCACAAACTGGAAAAGAACATGGAAGATTCACTTCAAGATCTAACAATCCCCGTAACTTTTGATTGCGCCATTATCCGAAACTTCAACCTCCTGCAACATTTGAGTGGCCGTATATCACACTTGTTGCATCACAACAAAGAAATCAACATTCAGACAAATAATAACAAAGTGGTAATCCATCTACAATACAATAGGACAAAAGGAACGTGAAGAAGCTTCGACATATAATCGCCACTGAAGTTATTTTTCTAGCTTGAGAGAACATTGCGCTTATTGAAACGATTTTGAGCCTTGAAGTATACATTCATGGGCAGCCTCCATTCTACAAATTTTGATGGTGATCACGTTGTATTGCTACAATCCTTTGCTCGCACACCGCAACTTCCTTCTAACCCTGCATAAATCAAATTAACAAATCATTACACCTGTAAGCCAAAAGGGGTAAGTTATAAATGCACAATCAAAGAGCTCTTTACTAACCTTTGGGGGTGACCTTTAGACGTTCGTCCTAAGTTCAGGTCTCGCCTTGAAGGTTCTCATTTCACTTCCATGCCTCCAGAACCTCATACGTAAACATCAAAAGAGCAAATTTCAGAAGTGAAATCCTCAAACATATCAGACAAGATATTTCTAAAAAGTAAAATCCATAAACCACAATCAAGGTGTTTAAGACGATTATGAAACATGTTAACAAAACCATTTTGTTTCCAAACAAGTTCCAACATGTTTCAGACACTTTCAAACCAGAAGAGGAAAGAGCATTTATCATCATTTAATTTGCAGCATTCGGTTCAAGTATATAAGGGAGAAAACTAAAAGAAACCAGACAAATTCACAGCAACCCAGAAACACACAGAAATCAAAAATCGAAACCCATACAAAACCTAAAAATCATAAAACAAATAAGAAAGCTTATCTTTCTTGAGCTCCGCCACGAGATCACCATCGCAGAAATCAACATCACCACCCTCAAAACCTTCGCGCATCGTCGGAGATCCTCCACCACGAACCACCCTTCACTTTCATCGCCGTCTTCGCCAAAGCATGGGAAAACCACCTTCGTCGTCCTCGTAACCTTCTTCTTTTTATTATTTTTGACTGAATTGTGTTTTTTTGTTGTTTAGGTTTTGCTCAGGATTTTTGCATGAGGAGAAGAAGATAGAACAAGAGAAAGACGAAGGGAATCCAGGAAGTAGAAGGGAGAAAGAAATCGAAGATGAGAGAAAGAAATGAACGAGGAGAGGAAGATCGTAAAGGAATGGAGGGGGAAGATAGAGCCGAGCGGCTGGGAGAAGCAGAGTGATTTGGTTTTTTCTTTAGGATGTATGGTTTTCTTATCTGATATATGTAATCTAGTGTATGCAGCCCCACGATAACCAACCGTGTACCCTCGTACACTATCCGTCCATCACCATCAGCTCTCAATCATGCGACCCCTACGCTGCATCCACACGATAAACCTCAGCCAGCGCTGCACCAAATCACGCCCACCCCACTAATCTCTTCGTTCTCCTTAATCCACCGTATTAACCCACTTTTTGATTTAATTAACCCAATTAAGGCCCTTTAATCTGCCATTTAATTAATTAATCATCAACCTAATTTTATTTTTTATTAATTAACCATTAAGTAAATCATCAGCCCCCTCTTTTAATCAACTTAATTTTAATAACCTTTTTTTTTAATTAAATCATTAATCCATTATTTAATAATTTAATTTTATGCACTTTGCTATAAATTTAATAATATTTTTGATAAATAAGTATAATATTTATTTCTTCATACTCTTAACAAAAGTCTATTGCAATTTTAAATAAATTGAATTTATTTAATAAGAAAACCATTTAATAAATATGTCCCTTCTATTTTGTTCATTTAAATATTTAAAAGTTCATTTCTATTAAAAATCTCATAAATCCATAATTTTACTAATGAAATCTAATATAACATTTTCTTACAAATTAACTCACCAACTTTTTTATATAAAAAAACTAATCTAATAACTTTTAAAATCAACCTCGCACAACTTAATCAATCGAGCACGTTTCCATCTCTCAGCACCGAATCGAACATCTGCACCTTCACACTTGTCTTTTTTTAGCACTTTTATTCGTGTGTATGGATTTATTTATATGCTTTTACTTTACCGTCATTATCTTTATCGCATTATTGCATAATGTCCAAAGGCAGAATCTGCACATGACTTAACACTTGTGCGTATGCATCTCATTTGCATCATTTCCCCCATTCGATCCTTGATCCTTTTCAAGTTGATCGCTTAGGTTTAGATCCTACCCCATAAGGAGGACCTTTTTTTTTCTTTTATCATTACAACATAGATAAACCATTTTCAAAACAACTCAAACCATTCTCCCATTAGAGAATAAGATGTTTGTCATCTTGACAATCGAGAAATAAATCTCCTGCCCCATAACAATACAATTGAGATATAAAATGTTTTCTGCTTGAGAGTGATAGTAGCATACTCGTCGATCACAATCCGAGTTTTGAGCCCTTTTCTTAAAGGCGATGCAAAGATTTTACAAGTTGTTCTAACAATCTGAACCCCAAGTTCAGCAAACAAAAAGATGTTCTAACATTAGTTAGGACATTATATCACAGACATAGATTATGGTTCTTGATACAATAACCACTTGGACTTACTATCTGAATAGTAATCCAATCTGAAGATCATCAGAGAGCATAGTTCAACGAGAAATCCAAATAACATAGAGAGAACTAAACTCTCATATTTCTCCCAAAAGAAGGCACTCATCCTTCATAAGCTCCAAGACATGAACAGAACCAGAACCTTCTTTGGTCTTCAAACAACTACCCTTCTGCACATGAGTAATTTTCTTCAAGCATACTTCTTAAATAACCAAATGCCACTGTTTGGTTTACACATCTTCTTTCTAGAAAATCTTCTGATCCACCAAGAAAACATGATCTTCAAGTTACATCTCCTACTTACTCCATATCAAGGCATCTTAGATACATCAAGACTTGAACCTGCAACATATACTCCTTCTCACAGCTCCCGCAAACTGCATGAGATAGACCATTTTGAAGCATTAATTCCATTCATACCCGAAAATATCAACTTATCTTCAAATGATGTACCATTACTTCAACTAAGACCCTAAAGTTTAGCTTGATGTAAGAACCTCTGATAAGACATCTCGCTGATGAGTTCAATCTTTTATTATGCCACTTAGAAGAACCTTATTACTCTATCAGAACAAGAGTTCCATGTTCACAGAGACTAGATTAATGATATTAAGTTTGAGTAGACAGCCTGTATTCTACTTTACTGTACCACAATAAATCCCTTGAAATGCATTTGCTTTAGAAACTCCTTTTTAGAGAACCCAAACATGACAAAGCTTGATTCTTCATAGAGGATTAGTCACAAAAGATATTTATAAAAGGACTACCGCTTTCCTTAAGTAGAGACTTCTTCAGAAAGTCAAAGATAACTGCCACTTATCCTTGACACCTACTGCACTCCAATACACCTAGATCAGAAATAAACTGATCCAAGGTCAATTCATCAAGATGATGAAATCTTCAACTTTACTTCTTTAGAAAAGTTTCTTGATAGAAAACTTTCTAGACAAATTGCGTGCCTCTGTAGGTCCAAGCTGAGGAAGAATGTAAACACACATGTAAAAGGTACCAAGATCATCAGCTACATCTCCTTTGCTTCAGAGAATCACTCTTTGAATCAATAAGATTTTGTATAATCTGTACTCAACATTTGGTTGAACATCATATCTTTGAAGAGGACCCAAAAATCAAGGGCCATATACTTGAGCAACAACTGATGAGACACCTTGATCATTGACTAAGGATAATATATTAAATATTTGTGAATACCAAAAATAGCAATGAATCTTAAATCCTTATACGGAATCCTTCTTGGATCATCTACCTGATGAACCATCTGAACTTCAACAATGTGGAATATAATGGATAACCAATTAAATGCCTGTGCATTCCACAAATAGAAATTGATCTTAAATCCACACAACTTGTCGAGAAGACCATCTCAGCGATATTTACACTTCAGCAATACCAAAAGTATTCTTTAGTTAAAGGATCTTTAATGTTAGGTCATCAAGGCTGACTTCCTTGGCTCAACCTTCCTATGACTTCCTCTTGCTAATAGAGCTCTTGCAAATCATGAATGGTGAAAATAAATCACCTCTCATTATAACATCTATCAGCACCAGAGATCCATTTTCAGCATGAGAACCACATTATCTTCCTGAAGGAGCTCTTCTCTTCAAATTGACTTCAAGGTACATGATAAAACCAAACTTCCAAGTACGAAACAAACAACTCTCTTTCATTCCATTGCTCCCGACGTTGGAATGACTAGATCTTTCAGAAACATTGATATACTCAAAAACAGAAGTCAACAATCAAGCTCTTTCAGCCGCCATCTTTCTTTAATCACAACACTGGAATAACAGGACTACCAGAGTTCTTCCATCAGAAAACTATGCAGCGGAACCACCAAAAGAACATCTTCAACATGCCCTAAACAAGATGTTAGAACATCTTATAGGACATCATACAGGAGAAGTAGCCATTCCTCCTTGAGTATATCAGAATGAATGATCCGATCTTTCCAAAAAGAACATTCAACAAATCACAGAGGCTCCTATATCAGAGAGCACAACAGCAAATACACAGAATCCTTCAAAAGCAGGAGTAAACACAAACACCCCCATAACTCCATAAGCAGCAACTCCTCAAGAACCCATCAGCAGCCCAATCATTTAGCAAGGTCAGCAAACCAGCTGCAACTTCTCCTTGTTTATAACACCAGAAAGTAGGTCCCAAGATCTCATCCAGAACAGACAGGATGCCTGCTCTGATACCAATTGAAATTCTGGTATGCAAGTTTCAGATGTCATAAGAGATGTTAAGAACGTTGATCTCTGCCAAAACAGAACAAGGACAGAACATGAGCATTTTAAATTACTTTAAAATTTAACAGTGTCATGACATCTGTTGTAATATTTGCAGACTGACAGAATAATTTATCTAACCATTTAAATTAAGCAGAATATTAAATGCAGGAAGATAAATAACACAATGAATCGTTAACCCATTTCGGCGCAACATCACCAACATCTGGGGGCTACCAAGTCAGGAAGGAAATCCACTATCAGTAGTATTAATTCAGAGCTAAACTCCCAGTTTACAACCCCTTACTTAATCCCTACCAGTGCAATTTCTCCCTAGACCACACCTAGACAAGAGAAACCTCTCACTCCCCCTCAATCACAACAGTGATATCAATTCAACAAATGAACAAGAAGAATTTAGAAGACACTCTTCAAAGTCACAACTTGATCTTGCTTAAAAGCTTCAATCAAGTAAAATGCACTATTGCTTACAAGCTTTGAGTGAACAATTTACAATTAACAACCTAGTCCAATTCACACATTAAACAATAAGTGAATGGCTCACAAAACTAACACACTAAATATGCCACACACACAAGAGACTCTCAAAATCCTAAACTCTTATTTTTGCACTCAAGATCTTCTTGTTGTGAATGCTTTTCTTCACTCGTGGTTTCGCCTCCTTAAATAGCAATGAGAATGGGCTTGGGGTGTGCTAGAAATAACATCAGGAAGAGAAGATTTCAATCTTCATAAAGTGCAACAGATTTGATTTGATCAACCAAATCTAATCATATCATTCTTCCAATCTTAAATAAATCTTCTGATAATAATTTCGTATCAAATCAAATCTGATCCATAATAAGTGTATCAGAAACGCCTTTAGAAAACCACCAAAAACACGCAGGTTCTACACCAGAATAGTGCAGCAAGCTTGCACAAAAAGATATGGAAGCCACCTGTTGATCCTGACAGACAAATGTCACGAAATCCTGTAGGACATCTTGTGATTACACCTAGTTTTACAAAAATGCATGCCAATCAAATCAAATTCCAAATCTTCTCATTGTAAATCTTCTGCAGAATCTTTTTCATAAAAATAGAAACAAATATTTTATAGTTTCCTAAAAAGTCTTAAATATCCTTTTTATGAAATCCAATTAAATCTGCACTTTGTTCCTAATAAATATCTTTGACATGCGCATACTGATGAGGTATATCCACGAGGATGTCATCAAACTAAAACACCTCTGTCAAGAGATATAAAATAGCAGCGCCTGCTGCCAGACAAAGATGTCATGACATCTGTCTCGCCATCTTGTTTGAAATACATGAAAGTAGTACTGTCATAACATTTGATGAAGATGTTAGAACATCTTGATTAACATCAGTGTAGAAACATATTTTTACAAAAATTTAGCCAATCAAAGAACCATGAAACTATCAATCTCCCCCTTTGGCAAATTTTGGCTAAAAAAACCAAACCATGATAAATCAGCAACAACAGTGGTTTTATCCAATACATCCAGCCTCACAACCTATCATGCTTCCCTTTAATAGTTGCATTCAGCAAGCAATAACAACACACTACTCTTCCCTTAGCAGTAGCAAAGTCCTATCACAATGTTGGTCAGCATGTCAATACATGTGACATAACATCAGGACAACAGATAACATTAATACACTTTACTCCCCCTTTATAGCCAAAAGTTGACAAAAATTGGAGTAAATGTACACACATATAAACTCAGATGCACACATATAAACTCATAACACATCAATCAGAGCCAAACCCAAAAATTGAATCATAATCACCGTGCTTTAAAGCAAGACTCAGCTGACAAACTGCACATGGTGTCCGGATATCCTAGTCTTACATCTCACAATCTCCCAAGAGATACACAAATATTCTGCAGAGAAAAATAAATTCTCCCAGACAATAACCAATTTTGTTTCCTAGGTCATTCATCAAAAGCAAACACAGTCCTAGTTCAAACCAACAACTTCACAAAGCCAGACCTACAGTCACATTGTCAAGGTAAAAGTTACACCAGACATCACAATGTCAGAACATCTTGTCTGACATTAAGACCTCACTAGTGGTCCAATAACACAAGCTTGTTTGAGAATCAGCAAACTTTGTACAGGCTACAACAATGTAGATACATATCAGACAGGTACACAACTCTCCCTGTCATACATAAACCGAACTCCCCCTAAAAGAGAAAACCCAAACACATGAAGACTTACTTCAACATCTTCATATTCACACACTGGAAGCACATGCAACTCTACACCCCTTGTTTCCCAAACCATGATAGAACAAAACCTAATAGCAGAAGTAGTTGCGAGATAGGCATAACTATCTGCAAGATCACTCAGATCCAACTTTGAAATACTAGAAAAATATCCAAGATGTCAGGGTGAATGTCCTTCCTTATGCACAAAATCAAAGCTGATTGTGTCTTGATCTTCATCTTCATCAGTCATACAAGACAAAACACTTGGATAGAGGCCCAAAAATTAGCTGACGAAAACCCTTCAGTGGAAGCCAGATTATAATGCTCTCACCTTTATATTACTCCCAATAAGCTTGTACAAATCTGATTTAATCTATTGACACCCAATGATAGATCCAAAAAATTAGACTTTCAATGTTTACCATGAGGTAGAACGGTAACACAATGTCACAATGTCTTGTCTGACATTTCATCCTCATAGAGACATACAATCACAAGCTGCTTGAAACCACAAACAATCTTGAGAAAGAACTGTACTATTGAAGCAACAGATCCTAGATAGAAGTATAACTCCCCATATCAAGGATAACCAGTGCTCTCTTTCTAGAAGAACACCTTAATGTGAATGGAAAACATAAGACTCATCTTCATGTCTTCAAGAGCTCACTCTTTGTTCAACACACCTGCTGAACGCATTCACTCACTGCTTGAACCACAAGCAACCTGTGTATCATAATAGTGCATCCATCAGACACACACTCTCCCCCTATCTTTTATAAAAGATGCTCCTTTCAGCAAGAAACATCCAAGATCACCATATTATATCTCATGACCAACTTCATACTCATACAGTGAGAAGGTACCAAACTGCTCCACTTCTTTCATAAGAAACCACTTTTCCACAAGCATTCCTACCTCATCCTGAGTCAGAGAACAAGATAGACACCCCATAATCCAAGACATTCTTTCCTCATCATTCTTCTATATGATAAGTTAGAACACTTCTTATTCAACTAGTGAATATCAGCTTCCACAATCTGAACCCCAAGTTCAACAAACAAAAATATGTTCTAACATTAGTTAGGACATTATATCACAGACATCATACATTATGGTTCTTGATACAATAACCAATTGGACTTACTATCTAAATTCTCATATTTCTCCCAAAAGAAGGCACTCATCCTTCATAAGCTCCAAGACATGATGAACAGAACCAGAACCTCCTTTGGTCTTCAAACAACTACCCTTATGCACAAGAGTAATTTTCTTCAAGCATACTTCTTAAATAACCAAATGCCACTTTTTGGTTTACACAACTTCTTTCTAGAAAATCTTCTGATCCACCAAGCAAACTTGATCTTCAAGTTACATCTCCTACTTGCTCCATAGCAAGGCATCTTAGATACATCAAGACTTGAACCTGCAACATCTACTCCTTCTCGCAGCTCCCGCAAACTGCATGAGATAGACCTTTTTGAAGCATTAATTCCATTCATACCCGAAAAGATCAACTTATCCTCAAATGATGTACCATTACTTCAACTAAGACCCTGAAGTTTAGCTTGATGTCAAAACCTCTGATAAGACATCCCGCTGATGAGTTCAATCTTTTATTATGCCACTTAGAAGAACCTTATCACTCTATCAGAACAAGAGTTCCATGTTCACAGAGACTAGATTAATGATATCAGGTTTGAGTAGACAGCCTGTATTCTACTTTACTGTACCACAACAAATCCCTTGAAATGCATTTGCTTCAGAAACTCCTCTTTAGAGAACCCAAACATGACAAAGCTTGATTCTTCATAGAGGATTAGTCACAAAAGATATTTATAAAAGGACTCCCTCTTTCCTTAAGTAGAGACTTCTTCAGAAAGTCAAAGATAACTGCCACTTATCCTTGACACCTACTGCACTCCAATACACCTAGATCAGAAATAAACTGATCCAAGGTCAATTCATCAAGATGATGAAATCTTCAACTTTACTTCTTTAGAAAAGTTTCTTGCTAGAAAACTTTCTAGACAAATTGCGTGCCTCTGTAGGTCCAAACTGAGGAAGAATGTAAACACACATGTAAAAGGTACCAAGATCATCAGCTACATCTCCTTTGCTTCAGAGAATCACTCTTTGAATCAATAAGATTTTGTATAATCTGTACTCAACATTTGGTTGAACATCAGATCTTTGAAGAGGACCCAAAAATCAAGGGCCATATACTTGAGCAACAACTGATGAGACACCTTGATCATTGACTAAGGATAATCTATTAAATATTTGTGAATACCAAAAATAGCAATGAATCTTAAATCCTTATACGGAATCCTTCTTGGATCATCTACCTGATGAACCATCTGAACTTCAACAATATGGAACATAATGGATAACCAATTAAATACCTGTGCATTCCACAAATAGAAATTGATCTTAAATCCACACAACTTGTCGAGAAGACCATCTCAGCGATATTTACATTTCAGCAATACCAAAAGTATTCTTTAGTTAAAGGATCTTTAATGTTGAGTCATCAAGGCTGACATCCTTGACTCAACCTTCCTATGACTTCCTCTTGCTAATAGAGCTCTTGCAAATCATGAATGGTGAAAATAAATCACCTCTCATTATAACATCTATCAGCACCAGAGATCCATTTTCAGCATGAGAACCAGATTATCTTCCTGAAGGAGCTCTTCTCTTCAAATTGACTTCAAGGTACATGATAAAACCAAACTTCCAAGTACGAAACAAACAACTCTCTTCATTCCATTGCTCCCGACGTTGGAATGACTAGATATTTTAGAAACATTGATATACTCAAAAACAGAAGTCAGCAATCAAGCTCTTTCAGCCGCCATCTTTCTTTAATCACAACACAGGAATAATAGGACTACCAGAGTTCATCCATCAGAAAACTATGCAGCGGAACCTCCAAAAGAACATCTTCAACATGCCCTAAACAAGATGTTAGAACATCTTATAGGACATCATACAGGAGAAGTAGCCACTCCTCCTTGAGTATATCAGAATGAATGATCCGATCTTTCCAAAAAGAACATTCAACAAATCACAGAGGCTCCTATATCAGAGAGCACAACAGCAAATACACAGAATCCTTCAAAAGCAGGAGTAAACACAAACACCCCCTTAACTCCATAAGAAGCAACTCCTCAAGAACCCATAAGCAGCCCAATCATTTAGCAAGGTCAGCAAACCAACTGCAACTTCTCCTTATTTATAACACCAGAAAGTATGTCCCAAGATCTCATCCAGAACAAGCAGGATGCTTGCTTTGATACGAATTGAAATTCTGGTATGCAAGTTTCAGATGTCATAAGAGATGTTAAGAACGTTGATCTCTGCCAAAACAGAACAAGGACAGAACATGAGCATTTTAAATTACTTTAAAATTTAACAGTGTCATGACATCTGTTGTAACATTTGCAGACTGACAAAATAATTTATCTAACCATTTAAATTAAGCAGAATATTAAATGCAGAAAGATAAATAACACAATGAATTGTTAACCCATTTCGGTGCAACATCACCAACATCTGGGGGCCACCAAGTCAGGAAGGAAATCCACTATCAGTAGTATTAATTCAGAGCTAAACTCCCAGTTTACAACCCCTCACTTAATCCCTACCAGGGCAATTTCTCCCTAGACCACACCTAGACAAGAGACACCTCTCACTCCCCCTCAATCACAACAGTGATATCAATTCAACAAATGAACAAGAAGACTTTAGAAGACAATCTTCAAAGTCACAACTTGATCTTGCTTAAAAGCTTCAATCAAGTAAAATGCACTATTGCTTACAAGCTTTGAGTGAACAATTTACAATTAACAACCTAGTCCATTTCACACATTAAACAATGAGTGAATGGCTCACAAAACTAACACACTAAATATGTCACACACACAAGAGACTCTCAAAATCCTAAACTCTTATTTTTGCACTCAAGATCTTATTGTTGTGAATGCTTTTCTTCACTCGGGGTTTCGCCTCCTTAAATAGCAATGAGAATGGGCTTGGGGTGTGCCAGAAGTAACAGCAGGAAGAGAAGATTTCAATCTTCATAAACTGCAACAGATTTGATTTGATCAATCAAATCTAATCATATCATTCTTCCAATCTTAAATAAATCTTCTGATAACAATTCCGTATCAAATCAAATCTGATCCATAATAAGTGTATCAGAAACGACTTTAGAAAACCACCAAAAACACGCAGGTTCTACACCAGAATAGTGCAGCAAGCTTGTACAAAAAGATATGGAAGCCACCTGTTGATCCTGACAGACAAATGTTACGAAATCATGTAGGACATCTTGTGATTACACCTAGTTTTACCAAAATACGTGCCAATCAAATCAAATTCCAAATCTTCTCATTGTAAATCTTCTGCAGAATCTTCTTCATAAAAATAGAAACAAATATTTTATAGTTTCCTAAAAAGTCTTAAAGATCCTTTTTATGAAATCCAATTAAATCTGCACTTTGTTCCTAATAAATATCTTTGACCTGTGCATACTGATGAGGTATATCCACGAGGATGTCATCAAACTAAAACACCTCTGTCAAGAGATATAAAATAGCAGCGCCTGCTGTACCAGACAAAGATGTCATGACATCTGTCTCGCCATCTTGTTTGAAATACATGAAAGTAGTACTGTCATAACATTTGATGAAGATGTTAGAACATCTTGATTAACATCAGTGTAGAAACATATTTTTACAAAAATTTAGCCAATCATTGAACCATGAAACTAATAATCTCCCCCTTAGGCAAATTTTGGCTAAAAAAACCAAACCATGATAAATCAACAACAACAATGGTTTTATCCAATACATCCAGCCTCACAACCTATCATGCTTCCCTTTAATAGTTGCATTCAGCAAGCAATAACAACACACTACTCTTCCCTTAGCAGTAGCAAAGTCCTATCACAATGTTGGTCAGCATGTCAAGACATGTGACATAACATCAAGACAACAGATAACATTAATACACTTTACTCCCCCTTTATAGCCAAAAGTTGACAAAATTTGGAGTAAATGTACAAACATATAAACTCATAACACATCAATCAGAGCCAAACCCAAAAACTGAATCATAATCACCGTGCTTTAAAGCAAGACTCAGCTGACAAACTGCACATGGTGTCCGGATATCCTAGTCTGACATCTCACAATCTCCCAAGAGATACACAAATATTCTGCAGAGAAAAATAAATTCTCCCAGACAATAACCAATTTTTTTCCTAGGTCATTCATCAAAAGCAAACACAGTCCTAGTTCAAACCAACAACTTCACAAAGCCAGACCTACAGTCACATTGTCAAGGTAAAAGTTACACCAGACAACACAATGTCATAACATCTTTTCTGACATTACGACCTCACTAGTGGTCCAATAACACAAGCTTGTTTGAGAATCAGCAAACTTTGTACAGGCTACATCAATGTAGCTACATATTAGACAGGTACACAACTCTCCCTGTCATGCATAAACAACACTCCCCTAAAATAGAAAACCCAAACACATGAAGACTTACTTCAACATCTTCATATTCACACACTGGAAGCACATGCAACTCTACACCCCTTGTTTCACAAACCATGCTAGAACAAAACCTAATAGCAGAAGTAGTTGCGAGATAGGCATAACTATCTGCAAGATCACTCAGATCCAACTTTGAAATACTAGAAAGATTTCCAAGATGTCAGGGTGAATGTCCTTCCCTATGCAAAAAATCAAAGCTGATGGTGTCTTGATCTTTATCTTCATCAGTCGTACAAGACATAACACTTGGATAGAGGCCCAAAAATTAGCTGACAAAAACCCTTCAGTTGAAGCCAGATCATAATGCTCTCACCTTTATATTACTCCCAATAAGCTTGTACAAAGTTGATTTGACCCATTGACACCCAATGATAGAGCCAAAAAATTACACTGTCGATGTTTACCTTGAGCTAGAACAATAAGACAATGTCACAACGTCTTGACTGACATTTCATCCTCATAGAGACATACAATCACAAGCTGCTTGAAACCACAAACAATCTTGAGAAAGAACTGTACTATTGCAGCAACAGGTCCTAGATAGAAGTATAACTCCCCATATCAAGGATAACCAGTGCTCTTTTTCCAGAAGAACACCTTAATGTGAATGGAAAATATAAGACTCATCTTCATGTCTTCAAGAGCTTACTCTTTGTTCAACACACCTGTTGAACGCATTCACTCACTGCTTGAACCACAAGCAACCTGTGTATCATAATAGTACATCCATCAGACAAACGCTCTCCCCCTATCTTTTATAAAAGATGCTCCTTTCAGCAAGAAACATCCAAGATCACCACATTATATCTCATGACCAACTTCATGCTCATACAGTGAGAAGGTACCAAACTACTCCACTTCTTTCAAAAGAAACCACTTTTCCACAAGTATTCTTACCTCATCCCGAGTCAGAGAACAAGATAGATGTAACACCCCACCTCCCAAAATTAAAATAAAATACGATTAATCCAAATAAGACATCAGAGTCTCCCCTCAACAAGTGGGATATCACATCACATAATCCATAATACTCTGCATTAAAAGGTTTTCAAAACAACGCAGCGGAAATAATCCTTAATTCATCATTCTCGCCCATCCGCCGAATTACATAAAAAGATTCATTAAAATGTTCACCAACATGATACGTCACAGGAAATACAACAAGTTCAACATAAAAAAAAACAAACACCCAAGTCCCGTGCTATGTATCAGAGCATCCTAAGACTCGACTCGCACACCACTATCCAAGCTAGCTAAGTACCTGGATTATCTGTACTTCCGAAGAAGCACAGACCACAACAACAACAAAGGGGTGAGAAAACATGATCAAAATTATCGGTAATACAATACATGAAATAAAGGTAGAAATCATATAAAATATCACCCAACATTCATAAAAAACGACCTACTGTCAAACAACAACACAACACACCATAATGCAAATATGCAACTCAACACCATGCATGCGGTACCGACTCATTGGTTCATTCAATCGAACCCCGGATAGATCACATACACCCGTCCTTGTCCATGATCTATCCCCATCATTCTCTCCAATGGAGTACGAATGAATCACATACACTCCTCTTGAGCAATGATTCGTCCCACCAACACCATGATATACATAACACCAAATGCACAACAAATGAACTCAAGCACACAAGGTGCACACGATCCCCTGATCACATCACCATACATCATACATACATATTGTTCATCAATTAATTATTTTGATTAGAGTCACACGATCCCCCTGATCCCAACACCGTACCTCATACATATCTCACACCTCAATTTAATTACTTTGATTAAATTCAATACTACACAACTTCACCTTTTAATGTCAAGTATACACTCTTCACCACTAAATCACCATATCTTTACTGGTCACTACTCGAGGAATGCTACAAAACGACAGAACCACCCTCACCGTACAAAATCACAACTTGTTGTCATGCTCGCTGGCTCATTCGCTTAGCGAAGCCCTAGCAAACGCTCGCTAGCTGCTCGCCTAGCAAAGGTAGACAGTGGCTACTGGAAGCCTTCGCTACCCATCTCGCCTAGCGAACACTCGCTACTAGCTCGCCTAGTGAACTACCTAGCAAATCACTCGCTAGCTTGCTCGCTAGCTGCTCGCATAGCGAGTTCTGCGATATTTCAAAACCCTCATAGTCCAGAACTGTTATCTTGCTCAAATTCAAGCCTATCACTCTACTCCTATCTTCAGTCCTACCAATACTACAACCAATAAACACTACTCTATCATTTTCTATCAATTTTAACTCAAGAACCCACACCTATGTTCATCATCAGAACTACAGAAGTTACTCAGAACTTCACCGATCTCCCAACAACACGTACCCAAAGTCATCAATGGCAACCATGCTCATAAACACATCAATGCACATCCAATTCATCATAACAACAACAACAAAAATCATCAACATTTCAATATATCATTCATATTCACCAAATCCCTACGGGGATAAGGAATCCCCTCTACCCTGTTCATGCAATTTACCAATCTTAACCCGTTTCTTCCCCTTACCTCGATTAATGCTCCGATTGAAGAAGAACCTTCAAGAGTCATTAGCCCTAGCCTTCTTCCCTTCTTCCTCTTGTTCTTCCCTCTTACTTTGTTCTAAAACTGATTTTTATCATGTTCTCTCTTTCTTCTCTCCAAAACTCTCTAATACCCCTTTAACTTCTTATTTTATTTATTCCAATAATAATAATAATAATAATAATAATGCAAATAATAATAATAAAAATAATAATAATAATATTACTAGTTATTAGATTATCATCATTATTAATTATATTATATTATAATTAAACTCTATATTTTATTAAATAACTCCTATAACACAAGGACACCCTCCCACGCTCTCAAGCACACTCCCACACAAAGGACACACCAAAATAAAATAACACCAAAAGACTAAATAATTAAAATGGGTGTTACAACTCTCCCCCACTTCAATTACTTTCGTCCCCGGAAATTACCTGATGGAAACAATTCCGGATACGCTTCCTGCATTCTGCTTTCCAATTCCCAGGTCACACTGCCTCCTGCAGCACCTCCCCAAGCTACTTTCACCAAGGATATCTCCTTTCCTCGGAGTTGTTTCATTTTACGATCTTCGATCCTTAACGGAATTGTCTCAACAGTAAGATTCTCACGGACTTGAACTTCATCTCTCAGAATCACATGAGATGGGTCTGAGACATACTTTCGAAGTTGCGACACATGAAACACGTCATGTAGATTTGAAAGCTCAGGCGGTAACGCCACTCTATAAGCTACAACACCAATTCTCTGCAAAATTTGATACGGTCTAATAAACTTAGGATCCAACTTCTTGGACTTCAACGCACGACCCACACCAGTCACCGGGTTAACTCTTAGGAACACGTGATCACCTTCACTGAATTCCAATTCCTTCCTTTGGTTATCATGATAACTTTTCTGCCTACTCTAAGACGCTTTCATTTTCTCACAAATCATCTTAATGGTCTCAGTAGTCTGCTGCATAATTTCTGGTCCCAATACCACATTCTCACCTGTTTCATACCAACACAGAGGAGTTCTACACCTCATACCGTATAAAGCCTCAAACGGTGCCATTCCGATACTAGAATGGTAACTGTTGTTGTACGTGAACTCTATCAACGGTAAATGAGTATCCCACGCACCACCCTTTTCCAACACACAAGCTCTCTTAGCAAATCCTCCAGCGATTGAATAGTCCTCTCTGACTGACCATCAGTTTGCGGATGGTAAGTTGAACTCAGCTTCAACTTAGTACCCAAAGCTTCCTGCAAACTCCTCCAAAATTCTGAAGTAAACCTCAGATCTCTATCCGACACGTTACTCGATGGAACACCATGTAGCTTCACAATTACCCGAATATAAATCTCTGCTAGCTTCACCAACGGAAAGCTGATATTAATCGGTACAAAATGTGCAGACTTCGTAAGTTGATCCACAATCACCCAAATAGCATCAAATCCTCTCGCCGTGTTCAGAAAAACCGTAACAAAATCCATGGTGATACAGTCCCATTTCCAAACCAGAACTTCCAACGGTTGCATAAATCCAGAAGGTCTCTGATGCTCCACCTTCGACTTCTGACACGTCAAATAGGCATAAACAAATTGAGCTATATCTCTTTTCATACCGGACACCCAAAATAACTTCCTTAAATCATGGTACATCTTTGTAGCTCCCAAATGGATACTCAGACTACTACGATGTCCTTCGCTTAGAATTGACTTCTTCAGTTCGTCATTATCGGCACACAAATCCTGCCTCTGAATCTCAACACACCTGTACTATCCAACTTAAAATCACTACTGGGGTCGCTCTCTACTCCAGGCATCAAATCTGCTAACTTCACATCTAGCTTTTGGCTTTCCTTAATCAAATCCAAGAAATCATTATTCACCTGCAACTTGCCCAACATCACACCATGAGCCGTAGTCTCACAAACTATGCTCAGATCTCTGAACTGCTCAATTAGTTCAATCTCTTTCACCATTAAAGCCGACATATGAATTGCTTTCCTGCTCAAGGCATCTGCCACTACATTCGCCTTTCCTGGATGATAACTCAAGTTGAAATCATAATCTTTCAAGAATTCCAACCATCTTCTCTGTCTCATATTTAACTCTTTCTGATCAAACAGATACTTCAGACTCTTATGGTAACTAAACACCTCAAACCTTGAACCATACAAGTAGTGCCTCCTGATCTTCAACACGAAAACTACCGCAGCCAACTCAAGGTCATGAGTAGGGTAATTCCTTTCATGCACCCTCAGTTGCCACGAAGCATATGCTACCACCTTACCGTCTTGCATGAGAACTCTCCATAATCACATCTTAGATGCATCATAGTACACCATAAAAGGTTCACTCAGAGTTGGCAACACTAACACCGGTGCCGTAGTCAATTTCTTTTTCAGTTCCTCAAAGCTCTCTTCACAAGCAGCATCCTATACGAAAACTTGATTATTTCTCGTCAACTGAGTCAATGGCAACGCCAAATTAGAAAACCCTTCAATAAACCTTCGGTAGTATCCTGCCAAACCCAAAAAGCTTCTAATTTCCGTCGCCGTCTTCGGCGGTTCCCACTGTAACACTGCACTCACTTTCGATGGGTCCACCGATATACCATCACCAGATATTACATGTCCCAAGAAACTCACTGTCTTTAACCAGAACTCACATTTTGATAGCTTAGTAAACAACTTATTATCTTTCAGCACCTGCAAAGCAATTCTCAAATGTCCTGCATGCTCTTCATCAGACTTAGAATAATTCAATATGTCGTCAATAAACAAAACAATGAACTGATCCAAATAAGAATGGAAAATTCGGTTCATATACTCCATAAACACTCCCGGCGCATTAGACACTCCAAAAGGAATTACAACATATTCGTGATGTCCATATCGAGTTCTAAATGCCGTCTTCTGAATATCACCTTCTTTCACTCTAATCTGATGGTAACCCGACCTCAAGTCAATTTTACTAAACACCCTAGCTCCCACCAACTGATCCATCAAATCGTCAATCCTTGGAAGAAGATATTTATTCTTAATGGTCACTTTATTCAACTGACGGTAATCGATACACAGACGCATACTACCATCCTTCTTCTTTACCAACAGCACTGGAGCTCCCCATGCCGACACACTCGGTCTGATAAACTTCCTATCCAACAATTCTCCAATCTGAGACTTAAATTCAGCCAATTCCACTGCCGACATCCTGTACGGAGCCATAGATATAGGTCTTGTACCAGGAACCAGATCAATACTAAATTCAACTTCTCTCGTCGGAGGTAATTCCGTAATGTCATCAGGAAATACTTCAGGAAATTCATTCACCATCGCCAACTCTTTCACTGATGTCTTGCTGTCAACAAACAATGATGTCTTGTAGGAAATTCATTCCGTAATGTCCTCAATTCCTTATTAGACAAGGAATTCGCCAATGTTTCCTTTTCTGGAGTAAGGAACAACAACACCTTCCGAAAACAATCGATGTAGACTCGGTTGAACTCCAACCAGTTCATACCCAGAATAATATCCAAATTACCAAGTGGAAGACAAATCAGATCTACCCCAAAGTCTCTACCGAAGATAGTCAGTGGACACTTCAAACACACTAAAGAAGTAGTCACTGAACCAATAGAGGGAGTCTCTATGTTTTGATGATAACTCTAATGAAATTTTGTATTAAGAAAATATATACCATAATTTTGTTCAAGTGTTTTTGTTTCAGATATTAAATTAAATATACTTATGGAAGCAAAAATGCATCTGAACAGTAATCTACGCAAAGCTCTGAAGCATCAGAAGCAAGCCATCAGAAGACTCTGAGCGCTGCCAGAAGAGACTCTAAAGCAGAAGCTGTAGAAGACTCTGAAGCAGAAGCTGCAGAAGCATCTGAAGCGTAGCTGATGATTTTGTATGAAGAGTTTAAAGCATTATTTCAGAATACTCTGAATGTAATTTACGTTGCAAGTACAGAGGCTCTGATAAACAAGTATGCTCTGATCAGATCACTCACGCTGAAGCACTGTTGCTGCAACTATGATATCATTGAATTTGATCTAAAGAACAAGAAGCACATCAGAGGATCTGATGTTGTTTACGTTTGAAAAGATGTCAGCACGTGAATAGATTTGGTACTATTCTCAACGTCCTCTCCATCATAACTATTCCTTATTTATGATAGACACAAGGATTCAGGAAAAGGCATTTCTCTGAACATTCTACTTCTGAGAAAGGAAAAGTCATGTGAAGACAAAAGGCTACAGCTACTCTACTTGCACAGTCTTCAAGCATTGGACTTTCAGCACTATAAAAGAACGTCTTCAACATCTCTTCAAGGTTAACGAATTATTGACAAAATCATTGAAATTATTCAACAACTCTCATACAAACATTCTTACTCAAAGCTGAATAGTTTTTATTCGTTCTTAATCTAAGTGTAAAAATCACAGTTTGTGATATAGCTTTTTAGAAGCATCTTAAACACTTGTTTAGTTTACATTAATTTGTAAAAGGTTCCTTGAGAAGACCAATTTGTGGTTAGAATTTCTTGAGAAGACTAAGACAGTTGTTCTTAGTGGTTGACATTGTAATATATTTGAATATAGTGGATTAAGTCCTTGTGGAGAAAGGAAAATCACCTTGATAGGGTGGACTGGATTAGTTGAGTTCAACGAACCAGGATAAAAATATTGTGTTGTTTTATTGCCATATTTTTTTCTAAACCCTTATTCAACCCCCCCCCCCTTCTAAGTGTTTTTCTCACCTTGAGTTGGCATTAAAGCTCCGGTTCTATTAGTGCTCTCACTTCACCGTGAACAAAAAAGATCCAGTTGAGAAAACTCTTGATATATTTTGGTTGATACATTATGGCTGAAGCTTCAACATCCAACAACAACAGATATGAGGACAGAGATAGAATCAACACTAAACCCCCTATGTTTTATGGGGAGAAGTTTGACTACTGGAAAGACAGGATTGAACGCTTCTTTCTAGGATATGATTCTGACCTTTGGGATTTAGTCATTGATGGATATGTTCACCCCACTGATGGGGATGGCAAAAAGATAGACAGAAAATCTATGACTGAAGCTCAGAAGAAAGAATTTAGGAATCATCATAAAGCAAGAACCATACTACTAAATGCTATATCTCATACTGAGTATGAGAAAATTACTAACAGAGAAACAACATTTGGTATGTTTGAATCTTTGAAGATGACTCATGAAGGGAATTCTCAAGTCAAGGAGACCAAGGCTCTGGCGCTGATCCAGAAATATGAAGCCTTCAAAATGGAGGAATCTGAATCTGTAGAAGTTATGTTCTCTAGATTCCAGATTCTCACAGCTGGCTTGAAAGTTCTGGACAAGGGTTACTCCACTACAGATCATGTTAAGAAGATCATCAGAAGTTTGCCAATCAGATGGAGACCAATGGTCACTGCTCTAAAGCTAGCAAAGGATCTGAACAAGATCACGCTGGAGGAACTGATCAGCTCTCTGAGGAGTCATGAGATTGAACTAGAAGAAGACGAACCCCAAAAAAAAGGTAAGTCTGCTGCTTTAAAGTCTACCAAATCTGCCAAAGCTTTGCAGGTTTTAGAAGAAAGTTCTGAAGAATCTTCTTCTGAAGAAGAAGATGAATTGTCCCTGCTGTCCAGAAGGATCAACAAACTCTGGAAGCATAAACAGAGGAAGTTCAAGAACTTCAAGAAACCAGATCAACGTAAAGAGTCTTCTGGACATAGAAGATCTGAAAAGAAAGAGGTTGTCTGTTATGAATGCAAGGAACCTGGGCACTACAAGAATGAATGACCAAAGCTTCAGAAGGAGAAGCCATGAAGGAAGTCTGATCATAAAAAGTAAGTTCTGATGGCAACCTGGGATGATTCAGATGCATCTGAATCTTCATCAGACTCAGATGAAGAATGTGAAAACATGGCACTCATGGCTGACGTAGAAGACCATGCAGAAACATCAGAATCAGAATCAGATTCTGAGGAGGTATTTCCTGAACTTTCTAGAGCCGAGCTTATTGAGAGTTTATCAGAAATGTTAGAAAACTATAGTAAGATTAAGCTCAAGTACAAGAAGCTTGAAAGCAATCTTGTATATGAGAATGATCTTCTGAAATCAGAAGTTGCTGAGCTCAAAGCAAACAATTTGAAAATTAAAAATGAATTAGAAAAGGCTCAACAAGATTCTGAACTTGAAACTAAGTCAAAATCTAAAAACATTTTAGAAGAATATAACTATAGTTTTCAGAGATTTCTGGCAAGAAGCCTAGAGAGAAGCAAGATGGCTTCAATGATCTATGGTGTAAGAAGAAATAACAGGAAGGGTATTGAATATGAATCTTCTTCTGAGAAAGATTTAAATCCAACATCTGTTGATAAACTAATAATTAAGCATAATCCTCTGTATTCTCCTTTAAGTTTGGCCATCTTAATGATATTAAACACACACGTTCTGGTCAGAACATTCCTGTGTTTAAACCTAAAGTTAGTCAGAACAAATCTGCTGTCAGAAGACAGAAGTTCAGACAAAACATTAAGGCAACTAACCCTAAAGGACCCAAAAAGATCTGGGTACCTAAAGACAAAATAATATCTGTTGCAGACATCTTTAGCAGCAAAGTCAAAACACCAATCTTGGTACCTGGACTCTGGCTGCTCGTGTCACATGACGGAAAGAAGGTCTATGTTCCAAAGCCTGGAACTTAGATCTGGAGGAGACGTCAAGTTTGGAGGGAACCAGAGGGGAAAGATAGTTGGCTCTGGAACTATTGGCAATGGTAATCTTCCTTCCATTTCTAATGTTTTACTTGTTGAAGGATTAACACATAAATTATTGTCCATAAGTCAATTGAGTGACAATGGTTATGATATAATCTTTAATCAAAAATGTTGCAAGGCTGTCAGTCAAAAGGATGGCTCAATCCTATTTAATGGAAAGAGGAAGAACAACATTTATAAAATCAATCTTTCAGAACTTAAGGTTCAGAATGTAAAATGCCTTCTGTCTGTTAATGATGAGCAATGGGTCTGGCACAGAAGATTGGGGCATATTAGTATGAGACGTATATCTCAGATTAATAAACTCAATCTGGTCAGAGGACTTCCTCAGTTGAAATTCAACTCAGATGCTCTTTGTGAAGCATGTCAAAAAGGAAAATTTTCAAAATCTTCTTTTAAAACTAAAAATGTTGTTTCAACCTCAAGACCATTAGAGTTACTTCATATTGATCTGTTTGGACCAGTGAAAACTGCATCCATCAGAGGCAAGAAGTATGGATTAGTCATTGTTGATGACTACAGCAGATGGACATGGGTGAAATTCCTAAAACACAAGGATGAGTCACATTCTGTGTTCTTTGACTTCTGCAAACAAGTCCAGAATGAAAAAGATTTTAAAATTGTTAAAGTCAGAAGTGATCATGGAGGTGAATTTGAAAACAAATATTTTGAAAAATATTTTAATGAAAATGGCATTGCACATGATTTCTCCTGCCCTAGAACTCCACAACAGAATGGAGTTATAGAGAGGGAAAATAGAACATTGCAAGAAATGGCCAGAACCATGATCAACGAGACTAATCTGGAAAAACATTTTTGGGCAGAAGCAATAAACACAGCTTGTTATATTCAGAACAGAGTGTTTGTAAGACCTCTTCTGGAGAAGACTCCCTATGAATTGTGGAGGAATAGAAAGCCCAACATTTCTTATTTCCATCCTTTTGGATGTGTATGTTTTATGTTGAATACTAAAGAGAATCTGAACAAGTTTGATTCTAAAGCACAGAAGTGTTTCATGCTTGGGTATTATGAATGCTCTAAAGGCTATAGAGTATAAAATACTGAGACACAGATTGTGGAAGAATCAATACATGTTAGATTTAATGATAAGCTTGGCAATCAAAAGACAAAGCAGATTGTTAATTCTGCAGATAGAGAAGTAATTCTTACAGACTTTGAATACTCATAGGAAGAAAAGGCTCAAGTGAAAGAACCAGAAGCAACGCCAGATGCAACTCCATTGGCTGCTCAGATGAACAATTTGAATATTTCTGAAGAACCAAATGTTAAGGGATCATCATCCAGAATCAAAGCCTCTCACCCAGAGGATGTGATAATTGGGAAGAAGGATGACCCTATCAGAACAAGGTCTTTCCTCAGATCATCTGCAACGTCACTTTTTGGGTTGTTGTCTATCATTGAACCAACTTCTGTGGATGAAGCTCTGAATGATAATGAGTGGATACTTGCTATGCAAGAAGAGCTAAATCAATTCACCAGAAATGACGTTTGGGATCTGGTTCCAAGACCAAAAGGGTTCAATATTATTGGAACTAAATGGGACTTCAGAAACAAATTGAACGAGCATGGAGAAGTTGTAAGAAACAAAGCAAGGCTAGTCACTCAAGGGTATAGTCAGCAAGAAGGAATTGACTATACAGAGACTTATGCTCCTGTGGCCAGGTTAGAGTCTATACGCCTACTCATTTCTTTTGTTGCACAAAATAACATCACTCTCTATCAGATGGATGTTAAGAGTGCCTTCTTAAATGGTATTATAGAAGAGGAAGTTTATGTTCACCAACCTCCTGGCTTTGAAAATGATAAATTTCCAGAACATGTTTTTAAACTTAAAAAATCACTCTATGGTTTAAAACAAGCTCCCAGAGCTTAGTATGAGAGATTAAGTAATTTTCTTCTGGAAAAGAATTTTATCAGAGGCAAAGTGGATACAACTCTCTTATGTAAATCATTTAAGAAAGATTTGTTAATTTGTCAAATTTATGTAGATGATATTATATTTGGATCTACCAATGTTACGCTGGGAAAGGAGTTTGCTCTTTCTATGCAGGCAGAATTTGAGATGAGCATGATGGGAGAACTCAGATTCTTTCTGGGAATCTGTCGCACCCTAATTTTTGACCTTAAGATTCCACCTTATCGTGCATTTTCTCATGTTTGAATCTTTTACTCTTGTATACGTGTTTATCAGGACTAACGAGTATGTGCAGGACCACTTTGTTTTTAGAACTTCTCTGACAGGCAGAGCGATTTAAACAGAACGTTAATGTGGCAATATGAGGATCTACATATGTTTCTTTCAAGATCTCAGGATTTCAGTATGGCGTAGTAAAAGTTACTGGAGAAGTTATTGAACTTAAGGATCATTGAATAATGGAAGGCACGAAATGCAAGTTCTAATCTCGAGGTCATACAAGAATCAGGCGTAAATCAGAATACAAGGGGGGTAGGTTGTGATGTTTTAAGGCAGTTCATGGTGATTCGAGACCATAAAGTGAATTCATACGTGGGAGCCATGTAAAATTCAAAGACCTTTTCTTCTTAACTTCATATTCAAATCTGTTCTACCATGATTCTTTCAAAGTAAAGGATGCGAGGAAATCTAAGTTACCGCAAGGAAGAAAACCACTTCAAATTTTGAATTTATCTTTGAATCCACAAGTTATAAATACAACAAGGTCTATATTGTCTCCATTGGTTATTTACAAACATCTTCAAATAAACACAACGGTTGTTCCTCAGGAAATAATATTACAATACCGCAAATAAAAGCCCTACAAGATGCTATGCCCCTTAGAATAACCCAATTAGGCCACTCTGCTACAACTTTCCCTAGAACTACAAGGATGTAAGTGAATATGGACATCGTCTCCCATTGTGCAAAGTGCTAGCTCTATCTTGTTCTAAGCTCCGGAAATCCGGCGGTAAAATGCGAACATCCAAAAGCCACTTGAAAGCCACCTGTTACAGTAAAACAAAGATTGATTAGTATCTCCGCATCATTCAACTGTAGTACTGTACCCGCGGCTGCCACCAAGAATTTATCTGCGACAAAATTGTTAAACAAAACGAGCATTACATCAATGGACCGAGAAATGATTGAGAGATGATCATCCCTCAGTGCAGTTCATCATTGGGCATAAAGTTTGAGCAGTCGGAAGGGCGACTACCGAAGTCTTCACCGACTCCCTACTGAACATCAAACAGCTTTTCGGCAACGACGTAAGATAAGACAGTATCTAAAATCAACAGTTTAATGGCATCCTTGATAGAAGAAGAAGGAAAGTCAGTTTGCAGCTCAAGTATTCATCACGAAGAAAGTCCAAGCAACATGCATTTATCAGAGGCATCATCCGCAAGCGCAGCAGTTGCAAGCACGCTTTCGCACGCAAGGATAGCAAGTCTTTCAACAAGCTGCAGCAAGTAAACTCGCACACCGGTAGCAGAGTAACTAAAACGAGCACCTCAGGATAATGACCAACAGGCTCCTTTCAATTGTGTAAGCATCTATAAGTCACCATATGCAAGAAAATGGCAAATAACAGTAGCATAATCTAAAAACAACAGTCTGTCAAGGCAAGACACAGCCGGTGATCAGAGCACCGTTGAGAAGGTAAACCAAGCTTCGAAGACCATGGAAATACAGGATGCAAGCAATATCAATTATGAGCATCATAAACAAGTACACCAGTTGTAACAACATCAATAACGACAGTTCAACATCCGCGATGGCAGTGCATTAAACATCATCAATAGCAGTATTGCAAAAGCTTAAGAGATAAGTCAAGACAAATAGAGCCCTCAGACCATTCATCATCGGGCGTAACGGACAGAACTCCAAAAAACTACTCAAAGTCATAACAGTTAGAGCCACGAGCAGCCTCAAACTTCAGGCCACAATCAACTCTTCGCAAGGCCACAAGTAAACCATAAACAGGCACATCAACTACAACAGGTAGACAATCATAAAATCAGCATCCATTACAATGAACCACAGCGGCAAATGCCATTTGCGAACTAGCTACAATTAATAACAGAGCAACATCAGTAGCTTCGATTCGTCACCTGCAACAACAGCAACACATTGACCACAGATCATAATTCAAAATTCATGAGCCAAGATGGAAGGGTCTTAACCCTCAGGTTTGATTCATCACTGGGCAAGGCTCGAGTAGCAATGAGGGCAACAAATAGGATTTGTCGCCGACTCCCTACTGACTCAAGAGCATCAATGGACATTCGCAAACAACAACGGTAACCGTAATCCTCAGCTCAGACAATGTTATCATCGCCGGCCACAACACCCTTCCTGGCAAGCAAGATAAGGCAGCTTCCGCACTGTAAGCATAGTTTCCCTGCAAAGAAGAAGAAGAGGAAAAGCGTTAAATTCGAAAGCCAACGAAATCAACAAGACACGTCAAGGATACATTTACAAGTTTGACAAATCAACACGAAAAAAGGAAAGTTTTGAACTTCCCAAACCAAAGCAGAGAGAATCAACTATGGGATCCCAAAATCACTCAGTGTCACCGACAAAATCAAGCAAACAAGGAAAGAATTGAACAGCTCATCAATCGAATCAGACAGGCCCAAGCGAAGTAGGGAAGGATTGAGCAAATCATCAATTGAATCAGACAAGGCATCAACCGTTAAGGAAAGCTTTGAAGACGCTCATCATTGAGAGGCCCATCGCTTCACTTATAAAAGGGACAGCTTTCAGCAATCGAAAGAGATCGGAAAACAACATCGAAGAAAAGCCATCAAAGGAGAAAACGAAAACCACGTTCGAAACTCGACGAGGAAAGAACCATCATCACAGAAGCTCAGAGTTATCCTCGCATCCACCATCGCCACTCAAGGGAGAGAGTCCGTAAACCATTTCGTCATTTCACTGTCGCCGATGATAAACTGCCGCCGACTCCACTTCTTGGGTAAGGGTTCCATCTAACTGTAATATTTTCATGTCGTTCGCCTTTGTTAACTCGCAGGTCAAGGCAAAGCCATGAAGAACGAAAGGAAGGCGTACCTAACGAAGGAGAGGGGCGAAGCCATGAAGATCGAAAAGAGAAGACTGAAGAGGGGAGGATTTGGGACTTAGGGTTCTTGTGTTCCTTTCTGTCTGTTCCCGTTTATCTTTTGTTTTTTGTTTTGCTTGTTATTGTAATCTGTTAAACACACACACCACAAAAATGATGCACCTCATATCACACATCACACATGATTCATACACCTAGCCCCCCACTAAACCTTTAACTAATTCCCTAATCTTCCACTTAATCTTTAAAAAAAACTTACATTTTTTTAGACTAATTAACAACTGGTAACCTCTTATAATCAGTTTTTTTTATAATAAAATAAAAACAATTAGTAAACTTTTTTAAACCTTTTGACTTCCTTTTTTTTTATCAATTTATCCAATAACTCTTTTAATAGCTAAAATTCAGTGACATTTTAGAAACCTATTTCATAATCTAAATATTTTATTAAAAATATAGTAAATAGCAACAACCTTTTTAGTCTTTGTTAATCTTTTGAAATTTCCCTAATAATAAAAACCTTTTATAATAACTTAAGTAAAAAAAAAATTTTGCATAACAAGAAATCATTTTCATAGCATATATTCACTTGTCATAATAATTAAACTTTTTTTAATATTAGGGAACTGTTTTCTTAAGTAGTCAATCCTCATATGATAATTAACAATTTTACTAATACGAATCTAATGCAACTCCCTTTTAAAAATTAATCCAAGTCAAATCCAACACTACCCTTAAAATCAAATCTCACCAATGACATCCCTTTTTAAGCAATCCTCTTAAAAACAGTCAACATCGTAAATCCGATTCCATCGTGCCGGCTTACATCCGCTCGCACATTCACAATTCACATCACTTACACTCACTTAGCGCTTTCATGCGTCCGTGTATGTTTTATCTATCTGTTTTATTTTCCTTCCTGCAATTTACCATTTCCGCAATTCATCTTATCGCATTGCATTCCGTCCAAAGGAAGAACCTACACATGATTCAACACTTGTGTGTAGAGCATCTCATTTGCATCATTCCCCTCATGATCCTTGATCCCATTCAAGTCGATCTCTTAGGATTAGATCCTACCCCATAGGAAGGACCTCTATCTTTTACAACTTAGAATAAACAATTCAACTCAATACAAATTATTCAAACATTAGAGAAAGATGTTAATCATCTTAAACGAGATAGAATCTCCACCTCACAACAATACAATCCCTTACACTTGTGGCGGTTAAATCTCCCTTAAAATGACAACTCATCTTTTCTCCTAAAATCAATCAATCAACTACCCTAAATCCGTAGGAACTTTGACCACAGTCAAAGAACTCCTCAAACCCTTTAGGGGAACTACAAATACTCTGATTCCACTCCCGTAAGGATATGTAGGCATAAGATGCGATATCTTATCGAGTATACTTAGATATAAACCCCTAGGTCTTTCATCCTTAAGCAGATAAATCTTAGTGATAAACAAACATAAAACAAAAGGTTCTTGTAGAGTACTACAGAAACTTAGGATGCTAGCACCTTCCCTAAGTTTAACCAACCCCCGAACCTATAACTCTCTAAACCTTGCATTTGCATAGCATTGTGGGAATTTTGATCTTTATCCCTTCCTTTGGACAAATCAAAGTTCGGTTGCAAATGAATAAGATTCAAACTAATCAATAGTTTGGTATCCAAATTTCACCACGACAGAAATGGCGACTTCACAGGGGATCCCTCAGTGGGTTTCCCTATCTTGTTTTTACTTGTTTATTGCTTTATATTTGTTATTTGTATAATTGTTTACTTGTTTGTTTATTACCTTTGGGTTGATACCTTTGAGTGGTGAGACAAAGTCTTACACCCGGACTTGAGTGAACTTAAGATAGGATAGTGATATGTTCAAAGAGGCTTATATGGGGTGGAATCCCGACCAAGCTGACTTGAAAATCACGCTCAATTGAGGCCATCTCGAAAGTTGTATTGTTGAACGAGTTCTTAATCGTGAAAACATGCACTATAATCGATGTTGGAGGCTATGATATTGAGAATCGTAGTTACCTTAAACCAACTTTGTCCTTTATTAGGATGTAGTGCGGGGCTATGAGGGGGTACCCCCCGAAATAGTGTTACGCGATGCTACACTCAAAAGAAGTTCTCTTGAGAATATTATTAACCACCGAGTACTTGGGAAGTTGATAATATCCTAAAGATGGGCTAATGACTTTGGGAACCTTATTAGAACCTTTTTCTGCAGGTACAATCAACCTTTAGTCCGTGTCCTTTGGGAATGGGTATACCCTTTGGCTCCATGCTCGTTGCAAACCTAGGGTCCCCCTTTGTTTGTTTACCTTTGTGCATCTATGTGCTTACTTGTGTTTGTTGCATTCATAAAGCATCATACCTAATTGGACTTCATGAGATTTACCTTTGTTGATGAACATTGTAGGGCACTATGGATCCCAATATAAGACACACTTTGAAATACACTTTTAAAAGTACTAAATTGGATGACCTAAAGAAGTTGGTAACCTTGATTGAAGACCAAGAGAAGTTCAAGAGCAAATATGGGAAGTTGATATCTTTATTAAGTCGCCAAGTAGACGAAAGACTTCTTTCCACTTTATTGCAGTTTTATGATCCGCTATATCACTGTTTTACGTTCTCAGACTTTCAGCTATTGCCTACATTGGAAGAGTACTCCTTTTTGGTTGGTCTACCTATCTTAGAAGAATCTCCCTTCCCTTTCTTGGAGAAGGACCCTGAGGAAAGAGATATTGCTAAGGCTCTTTATCTAAAGGTATCCGACGTCAAGAGAAACTTAATTAGCAAGGGTGATATTTTTGGTTTGACTACGAAGTTCTTAATCAGTAAAGCTATGTTTTATGCCGATTATACGAACAAGACTCTATTCGAGTCAATCTTCGCCCTACTTATTTATGGAGTGTTCCTTTTCCCAAGTTTTGAAGGGTTCGTCGACCTTAATGCGATTAAGATCTTTTTGAAGAACAACCCGGTACCAACTCTATTGGGTAATGCCTATCATTCTGTGCATCTCCGAAATTTCTATGGTGGAGGAATGATCACCTGTTGTGTGCCCTTACTCTACAAGTGGTTTATTTCGCACTTGCCGAGGTCTAGTTCTTTTTTGAATCTCGATAGAGGACTTTGGTCTCTGAGGGTTATGGCGTTGACCCACTCAGACATTGTTTGGTACAACTGAGCGTATGATGGAACTTTAATTATTGATGGTTGTGGTGATTTTGCTAATGTACCGTTACTCAGTTTTAATGGAGGGATCAATTACAACCCAGTTTTAGCTCGTCGACAATTGGGATATCTGTTGAAGGAACTGCCTAAGAGTGTCCAAGTGGAGAGCATTTTCTTTAGGGATGACGAGGAACTTCGAGACAAGATTCTGGCTGCACGGGATCATTTGCATAAGCAAGGGAAGAAAAACCTTGGGAAACTTAATTGTGTGTCCTTGGAGCCCTACCTTCAATGGGTCAGAGAGAGAGCAATCAAATTAAAGATGCCCTATTCTCGTCAAGAGCCCATACCTCCGAGAAGAGAGCCTACTTATGTCTTTATGTCCGAAGCTGAGAAGTTAGAGGTTGCTTTGAGGAAGTCGCAACATGAGTTAGAGTCATGGAAGAACAAGTATCAAGTAGTGGTTGCAGAGAACGGTGAACTTCAGAAGCAGCTACAGTTGAAGGATGAAAAGTTACTTCCTTGCCAGAAGAGGAAATCCATGGAGGATTTATTTTTCTCCGACCCACAATGTACTATTTGGAAGCTGATTATGGACAACCTTATCCGTGAGAAGACCCAATTGGAAGAGGAGCTCAAGCAGCGAAATTCAGAGCTTCTTTAGGGCTTTCATTAGCTTTTATTTAGCTATTTATTTGGGACTTTTAAAAGCAATTATTTGTAATCCGTTTCAAAATTAATAAAACATTTTTCTTTTACCGTAATGTTTATAAATAGTTGGGATCCCATGAAGTCCTATTCATCTTGCATTGCATTCTTTCTTTATTCACTTCAAGAAACTCAATTTTATTTCGCAGGTATTGTAACCATGGACTTCAAGAGAGAAGCATTGGAGTACACTTTTCAGAGTCCTAACATTTAAAGCTTAAGAGAACTAGCAGATCTCATCGAGAACCATCACACTTTTGCAAAAGAATATGGAGAAGCCTTCCGTTTTCTTGAGCTCAAGATGAAAGAAGGGCTGTTGGAGACTCTTGTTCAGTTTTATGACCCGTTGTACCATTGCTTCACCTTTCCAGATTACCAGCTGATGCCGACCCTAGAAGAGTATTCTGATTTCTTGAAGATACTTGTGACGGCCCGACCTATATCCCCCGCTCAGGAAGACGTACCCCGTCACCAAGAAATTGCAAATGCTACTCACCTCAGCCTAGCAGATGTTCAAGCACACTTAACCACCAAGGAAGGAGTCCTTGGATTCCTAGTTGATTTCATGATCGAAAAAGTCCATTACCATGCTGAAAGAAAAGAGGTCCTTATCTTGGAAGCTACCTTTGCTTTATTGGTCTATGGGATTTTCTGGTTCCCAAAGGTTGATGATTTTGTTGATATGGATGCGATTAAATTGTTCATACTCAAGAATCCAGTTCCCACCTTGCTAGTTGACACGTACCATTCAATCCACTCGAAGAATGCTGAACGAGGAGGACATATTGTTTGTTGTACTGCTTTGTTGTATTCATGGTTCATTGCTCGCCTAACTCGGCATCCGTCTATTTGGGATGAGGTAGAAGCACCCCATTGGTCCGAGATAGTTATGGCCCTTACTCATTCAGATATTATGTGGTATGACCCTACTTATGGAGGTATATGCATGATTCCCAGCATAAGAGGATTCACCAACATACCGCTCATTGGGAGAGAAGGATGCATAAGTTACAACCCCGCCTTGGCTCGCAGACAATTTGGGCATCCCATGATCGAAATACCTAACCAAGCTCTGTTGGAAGGAATCTTTCTCAAGGAAGGAGAAGATCCAGACCTGAAGACCGTCATAATTTACGCATGGAGATACGTCAATAAGGAAGGGATGACTGCTTTAGGATTCCCTAATGACGACGCCTCTGAAGACTACCTACGTTGGGTGCGAGAGAGGGCTCTCGACCTCAAGATGTCGTTCCCTTTTCATGAACCTATGGTATTGGCTTTTCATGATCCAGATTGGTTTGATGCGAGTGAAGTAAATCAGTTGAAGGCAGCTTTGGATGAGGCTCGGAAACTGAAAGCCTCTTGGAGAAACAAGTTTTTCACCCTCAAGGTAGAGAAAGAGAAGTCCCAGAAGCTACAAGAGATAGAATTTTCAAAGAAGAGAAAGGCGCGAGAGGATTTGTTTTCCTCCCACACCTCTTCCGGAACTGTCACCAGAGATGATCTTCCCCCAGCTGCCATGGCTTGGAAAGAATGTGTCGATCGACTCATCAATGAGAAGGCCAAATTACAAGAGCGCGTCAGCCAGTTAGAAGAAGAACTTCGTGCACAGAAGGAGTGTAGGGAGTAGATCTCCGAGTTCTCTTTTGCTTTTGGTTCAATGTAATAAACTCTTAAAAGAGTACTTTGCTTTGTAATGCTCCTCGAATATCAAAATAAATAAGTTTTTTTTCCAACGTTATAATACCAAAGATAAATTGAGTTTCTTGAAGTTTCATACTCATTTGCATTTTTGCATAAGCACAACATTGTTTGCATTCCAGGGTCTCACTCTTGCTTCATCTCCACAGACAAGCTGAATCACCAATAAAACACTCGAGCTAGTCAGCGCCAGAAGATGGATCAACTAGAACAGGAAAACAGAGTACTCTGTGATGAAGTTGCAGTTCTGAAGGAAAGTTTGGAGAGGTTGAATGATCTAGTGGAAGCTTTGTCCAATCAAGCCGCACTCAACAACCAAGATGTTCAGAGGACTGTGATCTCCAAAGTGACACCAACACCGATCCCAGTGGTATCTTCTGTTGCCGAAATGACCTACAGCATGCCTCAAGGTTTCCCGTGGGGGTTGTCTCCCAATTTCTTTTCAACCGGCTACTATCCATCTGTGTCTGAGATCCCTGCTGTGACCGCTGTCCAAGCTACTCCTGCAGTTACTGCTGTGATGACTACTGCATCTCCACATGTGAATGATGTTTCGTATATTCTGGATGAGCCAATTTTACAAGGGTCGCCGACCAAAACTGTGGGTTTGGATGAAAGGATGGATGGATTTCAAGACCAATTTTCTGAGATGCAAAAGGAGTTGAAATCTCTTAGTGGAAAGGATTTGTTTGGAAAGAGCGCTTCTGAGCTGTGCTTGGTCCCAAATGTCAAGGTTCCACCGAAATTCAAGGTCCCTGATTTTGAGAAGTACAAAGGGAATACCTGCCCTCAGAGTCATCTTATTATGTATGCCAGAAAGATGTCTGCCCAAAATGATAATGATCAACTGCTCATTCATTATTTCCAAGATAGTCTGACAGGCGCTGCACTCAAGTGGTACATGGGGTTGGATAGTACGAAGATTCGAACTTTCAATGATCTAGGGGGAGCCTTTGTCAAGCAGTATAAGTATAATGTGGACATGGCTCCTGACCGTGATCAATTGAGGGCTATGACATAGAAAGATAAGGAGAATTTTAAGGAATATGCCCAACGTTGGCGCGAGTTGGCCGCACAGTCACACCACCGTTAGAAGAGAAAGAGATGACCATGATTTTTCTGAAGACCCTTGGTCCTTTCTTTTATGAGAAAATGGTAGCCAGTGCACCCAGTGACTTTACTGAAATGGTTAATATGGAAATGCGTTTAGAAGAAGATGTTCGTGAAGGAAGATTGGCTAAAGAGGAGAATGCTCCTAATAAGAAGTATGGGAGTAGTTTTGTGAAGAAAAAAGAGCAAGGGGTGAACGCCGTTCAAAAGGGACAATTTAGAAAAAGGTATTCGCTGTCACACCAAGTTGCGGCAGTATCACCAGTGTTTAATGCTTCAGCTTATCAACCTCAACAGTTTCCGCAACCGGGTCAACAACCTCAGTCCCCCAATGCTCAACAGCCACAACCTCAGCAAAATCCGCAGTATCCTCAGCAGAATCGGTCGTTCAACAATCAGGGTCGTGTGTATAGAAAGATAAACTTTGAGCCCATTCCTATGAAATATGCTGATTTGTTTCCAGCTTTGATCCAGAAGGGTCATATTCAGACAAAAGCTCCACCTATGGTTCCCGCAAATCCTCCCCCTTCTTATAGAGCTGACAAGTTTTGTCCTTACCATCAGGGTGCTCCAGGTCACGATATTGAGAGTTGTTTTGGTATGAAAACAGATGTCTAGAGGCTCATTAAGTGCGACAATTTGTCCTTCAAGGATTCCGACCCTAATGTGCAGGTTAATCCGTTACCCCAATACGGTTCACCCTCCGTCAACATGATTCAAGACTATTTGGCAGATGATGATCAAGAAGTTTCAGATGAAAAGGCCGAAGAGGTTTGTGTTATAGTGCCCTACTTTAAGGAAGTAGAGTGTATCGAAATCGTGTATAATAGCAAAAAATCGACTGTTACTCCTTTGGTAATCAACGTGCCTGGACCCGTCCCTTACACTTCTAGTAAGGCTATCCCATACAGATACAATGCCACCATGTTGGAAAATGGAAAGGAAGTGCCTTTGCCCACTGTACCTTCAGTAGTTAACATCGCAGATGTCAGCAGAGTAACAAGGAGTGGTCGAGTTTACCCGACTGTACCACTGAAAGAAAAGGAGGTCTCATCCGAACAACCAGGTTCGAAAGATCCGATTATGGGGCAATCTGGTGGATCCAATTTGTCCAATTCAGATGAATGTCTAAAGATGATCAAGAGAAGTGAATATAAGATTGCAGATAAGCTCCTACAAACCCCGTAGAAGATTTCTGTGTTGCAATTGCTGATGAGTTCTGAGGCTCATAGAGAAGCGCTCCAGAAGATTTTAGAGCAAGCATATGTTGAACAAGATGTGACTATGGAACAGTTTAACAACATCATTGGTAGTATTACTTCATGTGACAATCTGAGTTTTAATGAGGACGACCTCCCAGAGGAGGGGAAGAAATATAACATGGCTTTACATATCTCTGTGAACTGCGGAAATGATTCTCTGTCCAGTGTGTTAGTTGATACTGAATCTTCTCTAAATGTGATGCCTAGAACTAATATATCTAAGCTATCCTATCAAGGACCACCGATGAGGCCAAGTCACTTTATCGTCAAAGCTTTTGATGGGTCTAGAAAGACAGTAATTGGCGAAGTAGATTTACCAATGACTATTGGATTGCAGATTTTTATGATCACATTTCAAGTCATGGACATTCGTTCCGCCTATAGCTGTTTGCTAGGGAGGCCTTGGATACATAAAGCTGGAGCAGTTACTTCCACCATGCATCAGAAGTTGAAATATGTTTTTGAAGGAAAAACGGTCACAGTTTGTGGGGAACGAGCCTTAGTGGTGACTCATTTGTCATCATTCTCGTATGTTGAAGCTGAGGAGGAAGTTGGTACATAATTTCAAGCTCTATCTATTATGGGCGAGGATGTCCAGAGATCTCAGGCACCTATGTCATCATTCAAGGATGCACAACGTGTAGTGAACGGCGGTCCTCAGACAGGTTGGGCAAGGTGTTGTCTTTACCAGAAAACAGAAATAAAAAAGGTCTTGGTTTCACCAGCAGTTCTGCTCAATGAACTACCAAGAGTCAAGGGTTTCCGCTTATTAATGAAGTGTTCCATAGTGGAGGGATCATCCATCATCCTCAAGTTAATGTTGTGTTAGAGGATGAGCTTGAAGGTTACATATCAGACGATTCTGCGAGGTCATCCATTCCTTGTGAAGATTATGAGCCCTATATGGAAGATCCGAGTTATGTTTCAGATGAGTTTGGCTATAGCTTTGGAGTTTATGCTGTTACCGAGGAAGATTCAGATGAGGATGTTCCAGACTTTATAACCCTAGGAGTTTTGGTTAAGAACTGGAGTGTGGTTGAAGCCCCTGCCGTCGTTCATATATTGAAGTAAAGCATTTGTTTTTAAATTTTTGCTCTGCCCAAGGCGAAACTGCATTGTTAGGGCTTACTTTTAAATAATTCCCTTTGCTCTGCCCAAGGAAAAGGTGACTTTGTTGGGCGTGTCTTTTTGGTTTTGCTATCATCAATAAATCACTTTCATTTTCATTTGTGTGTTTTTTTATATTTATTTAAGATGTTGGAAAATAATAAGTAGCATCTCGCGTACACACACTTTCCACTTTACGAAAACTTATAAAAATCACATCACTTGTGCAGATTGCTACATAAAGTACATCCTGGGAATAATGACCCACTGCCTTCTCCGAATTTTGAGTTTCCCGTGTATGAAGCCGAGGACGAAGAAGATAATATTCCAAAAGAGATTTCCAGACTGCTTGAGAAAGAAGAGAAAGCTATCCAACCTCATCAAGAGCCCGTGGAAGTAATCAATTTGGGAACAGAAGAAATCCGTAGAGAAGTGAAAATTGGAGCTTTGCTCAAGCCTGAGGTGAAAAAACAGTTGATCGTTTTGCTCGGAGAGTTTGTTGATGTGTTTGCTTGGTCATATCAGGATATGCCTGGATTAGACACTGCTATAGTTGAACATCGTCTACCTTTGAAGCCAGAGTGCCCGCCAGTAAAGCAGAAACTCAGAAGAACTCGACCCGACATGGCTCTAAAGATTAAGGAGGAGGTACAAAAACAGATTGATGCAGGTTTCCTTGTCACTGGGGAATATCCGCTCTGGTTGGATAATATTGTGCCCGTGCCGAAGAAGGATGGTAAGGTTCGCATGTGTGTAGATTATAGGGATTTGAACAAGGCCAGTCGGAAAGATGACTTTCCGTTACCTCACATTGACATTTTGGTTGACAGTACCGCAAGATATGAGATTTTCTCCTTATGGACGGTTTTTCAGGTTACAATCAGATTAGAATGGCTCCCGAGGACAGAGAGAAGACGTCATTCATCACACCCTGGGGCACCTTTTGTTACAGAGTTATGCCGTTTGGATTAAAGAATGTAGGGGCAACATATCAGAGAGCTATGACTACTTTGTTCCATGATTTGATGCACATAGAGATTGAGGTTTATGTGGATGATATGATAGCTAAGTCGAAGACTGAGGATGATCATGTTAAGCACCTGTCTAAGCTATTTGGTTGTTTGAGGGAATACAAGCTCCGTCTGAACCCAAGCAAATGTACATTTGGAGTACGACCAGGGAAACTATTTGGCTTTATTGTCAGTCAAAGAGGGATTGAAGTGGACCCCGACAAAGTGAAAGCTGTAACACCCATTTTAATTATTTTTAGATCCGATGTTATTTTATTCATCAGCGTGTTTGGTGTGAGAATTGAAGAAGAAATAGAGGCATAATATTAATATTTGATAATTAATAATGATAATAGTTAATAATTAATATTAATGTTGATATTATTATTATTATTATTATTATTATTATGGGATTATTATTATTATTATTTTGGAATAAAAGAAAAAGAGAATATTAATAAAATTGGAATGATAAGGATTAATTGGAACTAAGGGCAATTGTGGTTTTTTTTTAAAAAAAGAAAAGGAGGAGAACACGATAGAACACGGAGGAAGAAGGAAAACACGGTTGAAGAGGAAGAGCAAGCTTGAGCAAAGGAAAGGATCATCAAGGCTATCAATCGTGTAGATTTTTCGAAGCTTCATCATCATCAATCTGCATTTCGAGGTAGGGGGGGGGGGATTAATCGATCAAATCAATTTATGCATGAAATTGGTAGAAAAGGGAAAAAATCCCTAATCCCCATAGATGACGATTGTTTGATGTTGATTGAACTTGCATGTTGCTGTAATTATCGTGTTGGATTGTGTTAAATTCATTGCATGTGGCTGTGAGAGTCGTTTGAGAGCGGTTGGGGTTTCCGGGTGGGTTCGAAGTTATACCGGAAGTTGGTAATTGCGTAGATGTAAGCGTTACCGAGCAAAACTGAGTTAGATATTATAGTAGGGTCGTGGGATGGCTTTCTGGTAGGTTGGGGTTGGCTTGGGAATAGAATCAGTTGAGCTCGGAGTGCGTTGCCGACTCTGAGCTAAGAGCTGTTTTCTGCAAAATTCGCGTGCATTCGCTGGGCGAATGGGGGTGAGCCTTCGCCAGGTGAACTAGGCAGCGAATGTTGCCTTTTTGCTTCTGTTTGACTTCGCTAGGGGTTTCTCCAGGCGAGTCCCAGCGAGTGTTCGCTGCGGGGCTTCGCCAGGCAAATGGCAGCGAACATGACAAAATTCTGGGCAATTTTATGCTGTGTTGTTCCGTGCTTGTACCGTTAGACCTCTGTTGGTCGTGGGTGATTCTGAGAGTTAACAGGGCACTGCTGTGTGTATGTGTGAACGCGGGAACGTGATTCCTCGTAGTATTCGTATAGTTGATTGAGTGTATGATTGGTATTATGTGTGCTGGTGATATGGTGTGGGAACCTTGAATTGTGGCATGTGATACCTGAGATATGTGATAGATGTGATCTGTGGATTATGTGCATCGTGTGTGCTATTATTTGTTGTGGTGCATTGTGTTATGCATAGCATGTGAAGGGGTTGATCATATTGCTCGGTGGGGCATATGAGTAGACTCGAAATTCCGTAAGGGAATGTGAAGGGGTTGATCATACTGCTCGATGGGGCGTATGAAATAAACTCAGGCTCCGAAAAGGAGTGGATGCAGGGGTTGATCATATTGCTCGGTGGGGCATATGAGATATACTCAGTGGGGATAGATCGTTGCCTAGGGTGGCTCGAGTGATCTATCCGGGTTCGATGATGAACCGTGAGTCGGTACCGCATTTCATGTGTCGAGTTGCATGTGTTGCATAGTGAGTTGTGTATGTGTTGTGATTGTTAATGATGGGACAGTAGGTCCGGATATGTGGTATATGAAATAATTGATTTATTGTTTTCTGCCTTTGATTTCATGTATGTTTATACCGTTATCATTTGATCGAGATTCTCACCCCTTTGTTGTTGTTGTGGTATGTGCTTCTTCGGAAGTGCAAGCAATCCAGGTGTTTAGCTAGCTCAGATTGTGGCGTCGTTGTAGGACATGCTCTGATACGTAACACCGAGGCTTTTGGGACTTTGTTGTCATTTATTGTTTATGTGTGCCCTTGTGGCGTATCTTTCTTTGTGAATATGTGATGAGGCATGATGGATATACATGTTTTGAGCAAGTGGCCGACTTTTATATATATGACGATATATATATATATATATATATATATATATATATATATATATATATATATATATATATATATATATATATATATATATATATATATATATATATATATATATATATATATATATATATATATATATATATATATATATATATATATATATATATATATATATGCATGTTATGTGGTGTATGACAGACTCATTCTTATTTTCCGCTGCAATGTTACTGGAAATGCTTTTGAAAAATGATATGTGGAATTTTGTGGTGAATTGTGACATCCCGTAAGTGGGAGAAACTCTGATATGTGTTTATTTCAATCTTTTTATTTTATTTTTGGAAACGGGGTGTTACAAGTAGGTATCAGAGCAGGTCGGTTCATCCGGCCAGTGTAGTGTTTTGAGTCTGTCTGTAGGATAGAGTTGGTTGTTTTTTTGTTAACCTAGATTGTTATTGTTGAGCAGTATGGCTGGGAGGAATGACGCGGCGTTGGCTGCGGCTATGAAAGCTATGACGCAGGTGGTTGCTAATCAAAACCACGCTGCAGGTGTGCAGTTCAGAGACTTGGTGCAGTTTCAGAGCAACAAGCCACCGACGTTCCAAGGAGGAATTTTGGATCCGGAAGCGGCTCAGAAGTGGTTGAAGGTGATAGAGAAGATTTTCAGAATGATGGGTTGCAACGATGAGCAGAAGGTGAGGTTCGGTACTCACATGTTAGAGGGCGACGCCGAAGCTTGGTGGGACAACAGCCGCCAAAGGTTGGAGACTGCTGGGACTCCGATTACCTCGGGTGTTGTTCGCACTGGATTTCTGGAGAAGTACTTCCCTTAAGATATCAGAAGTGCTAAGGAGATTGAGTTTCTGGAACTGAAGCAGGGAAATATGACGGTGGCGGAGTATGCCGCTAAGTTTGAGGAATTAGTACAGTATTGTCCCCACTACAATACTGATGGAGCGATGACCTCCAAATGTTTGAAGTTCGAAAATGGATTGCGTCCAGAAGTGAAGATGGGAATAGCTTGTCAGAAGATCAGGGATTATCCCGAGCTGATAAGCAGGAGCCGGATTTATGACAATGATAACCGGGCAAGGATTGCGCATTACAAAGATGCTAATGACCGTAAGGGTAAGCAAAGGTTTGGTGGGACTCCTTACAGTATTCCTACGAGTAAGGGAAAGTTCAAAGGTGCTAATGATAAGAAGGCAAGAGAAGGGAAAGCGGTTGCTGGAGGGAAGTGTTTTCGGTGTGGTGACTTAGGTCATCGTGTCGTTGATTGTCCTCTTGAAGAGAAAAAGTGTTTCAAGTGTGGCAAGTCAGGCCACGTGATAGCTAATTGTTGGGTCGCCATGCCTACATGCTACAACTGTGGAGAGAAAGGCCACATCAGTACTCATTGTGGGAAACCAAAGTCGACTCAGGTGCCACAGACCAGCGGCAAAGTGTTTGCAGTAGTATGAACTCAAGCTACCGGTGATGATCGTTCTATACGAGGTACTTGTTTCATCAATAATGTTCCCTTGTCTTCTATGATTGATACGGGTGCAACCCACTCGTTTATCTCTGTTGATTATGTGAAAAGGTTAGGTTTGGTGCCGACTACTCTTGAGCGGCGAATGACTATTGAGACTCCCTCGATTGGTTTAGTGACTACTTCGCTTGTGTGTTTGAAGTGTCCACTGACTATCTTTGGCCGAGATTTTGGCATGGATTTGATTTGCTTGCCTCTTGGTAAGTTGGATGTTATTCTGGGTATGAACTGGTTGGAGTTCAACCGAGTTTACATCGACTGTTTCCGGAAAGTGTTATTGTTTTTGACTTTAGAGGAAGAAGCGTTGGCAGATTCATTGTCCGGCAAGGAATTGAGAACCTTGTTGGAAGATGAAGCGCAGGTGTTTGCTTTATTTGCATCACTGTCTATTGACAACGAGGCGGTGTTGGATGAGTTAGCTGTGGTGAATGAGTTTCCGGAGGTGTTCCCGGATGATATTATCAAGTTGCCTCCGAAGAGAGAAGTTGAGTTTAGCATTGATCTGGTACCTGGTATGAGGCCTATTTCTATGGCGCCGTACAGGATGTCGGCAGTGGAGTTGGCCGAGTTGAAGACTCAAATTGGAGAGTTGCTGGATAGAAAGTTTATCAGACCAAGTGTGTCGCCGTGGAGAGCTCCAGTGTTGTTAGTGAAGAAGAAGGACGGTAGCATGCGGTTGTGCATTGATTACCGTCAGTTAAACAAAGTGACCATCAAGAACAAGTATCCTCTTCCAAGGATTGATGATTTGATGGATCAGTTAGTGGGAGCTCGTGTGTTCAGTAAGATCGACTTGAGGTCGGGTTATCATCAGATCAGAGTTAAGGAAGGTGATATATAGAAGACGGCGTTTAGAACTCGATATGGACATTACGAGTATGTAGTGATGCCTTTCGGAGTGTCTAATGCGCCGGGTGTGTTTATGGAATATATAAACCGTATCTTCCATTCTTATTTGTATCAGTTTATTGTCGTGTTCATTGATGACATACTGATTTATTCTAAGTCTGAGGAAGAGCATGCAGAACATTTGAGGATTGCTTTCCAAGTGTTGAAGAATAACAAGTTGTTTGCTAAGTTATCGAAGTGTGAGTTCTGGTTGAAGACTGTGAGTTTTCTGGGGCATGTTATTTCGGGTGATGGTGTTTCAGTAGACCCTTCAAAAGTTAGTGCGGTATTACAATGGGAACCACCGAAGACGGTAACTGAAGTTAGAAGCTTCTTGGGTTTAGCTGGTTATTACCGAAGATTTATTGAGGGCTTTTCCAGATTGGCTTTGCCGTTGACTCAGTTGACGAGGAAAGATCAAGTGTTTGTGTGGGATGCTGCTTGTGAAGAGAGTTTTGAGGAGCTGAAAAAGAGATTGACTTCAGCGCCGGTTTTGGTGTTAACGAATCCATGTGAAACTTTTGTGGTGTATTGCGATGCGTCCAAGTTGGGCTTGGGCGGAGTTCTTATGCAGAAGGGAAAAGTGGTAGCTTATACGTCGCGGCAATTGAGGGTGCATGAGCGGAACTATCCTACTCATGACCTTGAATTGGCTGCAGTTGTTTTTGTGTTGAAAACTTGGAGACACTATTTGTATGGTTCAAGATTTGAGGTGTTCAGTGACCACAAGAGTTTGAAGTATCTGTTTGATCAGAAAGAGTTGAATATGAGGCAGAGAAGATGGTTGGAATTCTTGAAAGACTATGATTTCAGTTTGAGTTATCACCCAGGGAAAGCGAATGTGGTTGCAGATGCACTGAGCAGGAAGGCAATTCATATGTCATCTTTGATCGTAAAAGATATGGAGCTTATTGAGCAGTTCAGAGATTTGAGCATGGTTTGCGAGATTTCAACGGATTGTGTGATGTTGGGTAAGTTGCAAGTGACTCCGGTAGTGATTTCAAGTTGGATAAGAGAACATCAGAAGTTAGATGTGAAACTTGTAGATTTGATGCGTGAGGCCGGAAGTGACTCCGGTAGTGATTTCAAGTTGGATAATGCAGGTGTGCTGAGATTTCGGGGCAGAATTTGTGTGCCGGATAATGATGAGCTGAGGAAGTCGATTTTGGCCGAAGGAAATCGTAGTAGCCTGAGTGTTCATCCAGGAGCTACAAAGATGTACCAGGATTTGAAAAAGTTGTTTTGCTGGTCGGGCATGAAAAAGGACATTCCTCGTTATGTGTATGCTTGTTTGGTATGTCAGAAATCGAAGGTGGAGCATCAGAGACCTTCTGGGATGATGCAGCCGTTAGAGATTCCGATTTGGAAGTGGGATTGTATCGCTATGGATTTTGTCACGGGTTTTCCGAATACGGCGAGAGGCTTTGATGCCATTTGGGTGATTGTGGATCGGCTTACGAAGTCTGCACACTTTATGCCGATTAGTATTAGCTTTCCGTTGGAGAAGCTAGCAGAGATCTATGTTCGGGTGATTGTAAAATTGCATGGTGTGTCGTTGAGTATTGTGTCGGATAGGGATCTGAGGTTCACCTCTGTATTTTGGAAGAGTCTGCAAGAGGCATTGGGTACTTAGTTGAAGTTGAGTTTAGCTTATCATCCGCAGATGGATGGACAGTCGGAGAGGACTATTCAGACTCTAGAGGACTTGTTGCGGGCTTGTGTGTTAGAGAAAGGTGGTACGTGGGATACTCATTTGCCATTGGTCGAGTTCACGTACAACAATAGTTACCATTCCAGTATCGGGATGGCACCGTTTGAAGCTCTTTATGGTAGGAGGTGCAGAACTCCTTTATGTTGGTATGAGTCAGGGGAAAGTGTAGTGTTGGGACCAGAGTTGGTACAACAGACTACTGAGACAGTGCAGATGATTCGTGAGAAGATGAAAGCATCTCAGGATCGGCAGAAAAGTTATTATGATAATCGCAGGAAAGAGTTAGAATTCAGTGAGGGTGACCATGTATGTTTGAGGGTTAACCCAGTGACGGGTGTTGGACGTGCATTGAAGTCCAAGAAGTTGGATCCGAAGTTTATCGGGCCGTATCAGATTTTGCAGAGGATTGGTACCGTGGCTTATAGGGTGGCGTTGCCGCCGGAGCTTTCGAACTTGCATGACGTGTTCCACGTGTCGCAACTTCGGAAGTATGTACCCGATCCATCTCATGTGATTCAGAGGGATGAAGTCCAAGTTAGAGAGACTCTAACTGTGGAGACGTTGCCGTTGAAGATCGAGGATCGCAAGATGAAGCGACTCAGAGGGAAAGAGATACCGTTGGTGAGAGTGACTTGGGGAGGTGCTGCGGGAGGCAGTGTGACATGGGAACTGGAGAGCAGGATGCGGGAGGCGTATCCAGAGCTGTTTCCATCAGGTATTTTCGAGGACGAAAATAATTAAAGTGGGGGAGAGTTGTAACACCCATTTTAATTATTTTTAGATCCGGTGTAATTTTATTCATCAGCGCGTTTGGTGTGAGAGTTGAAGAAGAAATATAGGCATAATATTAATATTTGATAATTAATAATGATAATAGTTAATAATTAATATTAATGTTGATATTATTATTATTATTATTATTATTATGGGATTATTATTATTATTATTATTTTGGAATAAAAGAAAAAGAGAATATTAATAAAATTGGAATGATAAGGATTAATTGGAACTAAGGGCAATTGTGGTTTTTTTTTTTGAAAAAGAAAAGGAGGAGAACACGATAGAGCACGGAGGAAGAAGGAAAACACAGTTGAAGAGGAAGAGCAAGCTTGAGCAAAGGAAAGGATCATCAAGGCTATCAATCGTGTAGATTTATCGAAGCTTTATCATCATCAATCTGCATTTCGAGGTAAGAGGGGGGGGGGGTGGATTAATCGATCAAATCGGTTTATGCATGAAATTGGTAGAGAAGGGGAAAAATCTCTAATCCCCATAGATGACGATTGTTTGATGTTGATTGAACTTGCATGTTGCTGTAATTATTGTGTTGGATTGTGTTAAATTCATTGCATGTGGCCGTGAGAGTCGTTTTAGAGCGGTTGGGGTTTCCGGGTAGGTTCGAAGTTATACCGGAAGTTGGTAATTGTGTAGATGTAAGTGTTACCGAGCAGAACTGAGTTAGATATTATAGTAGGGTCGTGGGATGGCTTTCTGGTAGGTTAGGGTTGGCTTGGGAATAGAATCGGCTGAGCTCGGAGTGCGTTGCCGACTCTGAGCAAAGAGCTGTTTTCTGCAGAATTCGCGTGCATTCGCTGGGCGAATGGGGGCGAGCCTTTGCCAGGCTTCGCCAGGCGAACTAGGCAGCAAATGTTGCCTTTTTGCTTCTGTTTTGACTTCGCTAGGGGATTCGCCGGGCGAGTCCTAGCGAGTGTTCGCTGCGGGGCTTCGCCAGGCGAATGGCAACGAACATGACAGAATTCTGGGCAATTTTGTGCTGTGCTGTTCTGTGCTTGTACCGTTAGACCTCTGTTGGTCGTGGGTGATTCTGAGAGTTAACACGACACTTCTGTGTGTATGTGTGAACGCGGGAACGTGATTCCTCGTAGTACTCGTATAGTTGATTTAGTGTATGATAGGTATTATGTGTGCTGATGATATGGTGTGGGAACCTTGAATTGTGGCATGTGATACCTGAGATATGAGATAGATGTGATCTGTGGATTATGTGCATCGTGTGTGCTATTATTTGTTGTGGTGCATTGTGTTATGCATAGCATGTGAAGGGGTTGATCATATTGCTCGGTGGGGCATATGAGATAGACTCGGAATTCTGTAAGGGATTGTGAAGGGGTTGATCATACTGCTCGGTGGGGCGTATGAAATAAACTCAGGCTCCGAAAAGGAGTGGATGCAGGGGTTGATCATATTGCTCGGTGGGGCATATGAGATATACTCAGTGGGGATAGATCGTTGCCTTGGGTGGCTCGAGTGATCTATCCGGGTTCGATGATGAACCGTGAGTCGGTACCACATTTCATGTGTCGAGTTGCATGTGTTGCATAGTGAGTTGTGTATGTGTTGTGATTGTTAATGATGGGACGGTAGGTCCGGATATGTGGTATATGAAATAATTGATTTATTGTTTTCTGCCTTTGATTTCATGTATGTTTATACCGTTATCATTTGATCGAGATTCTCACCCCTTTGTTGTTGTTGTGGTCTGTGCTTCTTCGGAAGTGCAGACAATCCAGGTGTTTAGCTAGCTCGGATTGTGGCATCGTTGTAGGACAAGCTCTGATACGTAACACCGGGGCTTTTGGGACTTTGTTGTCATTTATTGTTTATGTATGCCCCTGTGGCGTATCTTTCTTTGTGAATATGTGATGAGGCATGATGCATATCATGTTTTGGGCAAGTGGCCGACTTTTGTATATATGACGATATATATATATATATATATATATATATATATATATATATATATATATATATATATATATATATATATATATATATATATATATATATATATATATATATATATATATATATATATATATATATATATATATATATATATATATATATATATATATATATATATATATATATATATATATATATATATATATATATATATATATATATATATATATATATATATATATATGTATGTTATGTGGTGTATGACAGACTAATTCTTATTTTCCGCTGCAATGTTACTGAAAATGCTTTTGAAAAATGATATGTGGAATTTTTTGGTGAATTGTGACATCCCGTAAGTGGGAGAAACTCTGATATGTGTTTATTTTAATCGTTTTATTTTATTTTGGGAAACGGGGTGTTACAAAAGCCATCCGGGAAATGCCAGCTCCTACCACCGAGAAACAAGTCAGAGGATTTTTGGGACGTTTGAATTATATCTCTAGGTTTATATCCAACATGACTGCTACATGTAAACCTACTTTCATGCTTCTGAGGAAAGAACAAGGGTATGTTTGGATTGAGGATTGTCAAAAGGCTTTTGATAGTATCAAAGAGTATTTGCTCGAACCACCTACCTTGATACCACCAGTTGAAGGCCGACCTTTGATTATGTAATTGACTGTTTTGGAAGATTCAATGGGTTGTGTACTCGATCAACGAGATGAAACAGGAAAGCAAGATCATGTCACTTATTACTTGAGCAAGAAATTTATCGATTGTGAAACGAGATACTCTATGTTAGAGAAGACTTGTTGTGCTTTGGCGTGGGCCGCCAAACGTTTGCGCCAGTATATGCTGAACCACACCACTTGGTTAGTTTCGAAGATGGATCCTATCAAGTATATTTTTTAGAAACCCGCTTTGACTTGGAGGATTGCTAGATGGCAGATGTTGTTACCCGAGTATGATATCGAGTACCATACTCAGAAAGCTGTTAGAGGAAGTGTTTTGGCTGATCATTTAGCTCACCAGCCTATTTTGGATTATCAACCTTCAAACGATGATTTCCCCGACGAGGATGTTATGTTTTTAAAGATGAAAGATTGTGAAGAACCCTTGCATGGTGAAGGACCAGAACCAGGATCTCAATGGGGTTTAGTTTTTGATGGAGCTGTCAACGCTCATGGAAAAGGGATAGGTGCCGTTATTGTGACTCCTCAAGGGTCCCATATCCCGTTTACTTCCAGATTAACATTCAAGTGTACTAATAATGAAGCTGAGTATGAAGCGTGCATCATGGGTCTTGAGGAAGCAATAGATATGAGGATTAAGAATTTGGATGTGTTTGGTGATTCTGCAGTGGTAATCTACCAGATCACAGGAGAATGGGTAACTCGACAAGATAATTTGGTCCCATACAGAGATTATGCTAGAAGACTGTTACCATTCTTTGATAGAGTCGACTTTCATCATATCCCTCGTGATGAGAACAGAATGGCAGATGCATTAGCAACTTTGGCCTCAATGATTGTGGTGAACTTTTGGAATGAGTGTCCTCGGATCAAGTTAAAACGTCTTGACAGACCCGCCCACATCTTTGCCGTCAAGGAAGTTGAAGATGGCAAACCCTGGTACCATGACATTGAAGTATTCCTTAGAACTCAAGAATATCCTTTGGGAGCTTCCAACAAAGATAAGAAAACTTTGAGAAGGCTGGCTGGGAGTTTTCTTTTGAGTAACAATATGTTATACAAACAGAATTTTGACATGGTCTTGCTGAGATGTGTTGACAAGCAAGAAGCAGATATGTTGATGATGGAAATTCACGAAGGATCCTTTGGCACTCATGCCAATGGACATGCCATGGCTAAGAAACTTTTAAGGGCTGGCTATTATTGGATCATAATGGAATCAGATTGTTACAAGTTTGCTAGAAAATGTCATAAGTGTCAGATTTACGCAGATAAGATTTATGTGCCTCCGACTTTGTTGAATGTTATCTCAGCCTTGTGGTCGTTCTCTATGTGGGGAATTGATATGATTGGCATGATAGAGCCGAAAGCATCTAATGGGCACCGTTTCATCGTAGTAGCCATTGATTATTTTACCAAGTGGTTCGAGGCGGCTTCTTACGCTAATGTAACTCGACATGTGGTTGTCAAGTTTATCAAGAATCAGCTTATCTGCCGGTATGGTGTGCCAAGAAAAATTATTACAGATAATGGTTCCAATTTGAATAACATAATGATGAAAGAATTGTGTGAAGAATTCAAGATCGAACACCATAATTCTTCTCCTTACAGACCAAAGATGAATGGGGCTGTTGAAGCTGCCAACAAGAATATCAAAAAGATCATTCAGAAAATGGTCATTACTTATAAGGACTGGCATGAAATGCTCCCGTTCGCCTTACATGGGTATTATACGACGATACGCACATCGACTGGGGCAACTCCATTTTCACTTGTCTACAGTACGGAAGCAGTACTCCCAATAGAAGTTGAGATTCCTTCTATGAGGATTTTGATGGATGCAAAGTTATCAGAAGTTGAATGGTTCCAGAATAGATACGATCAGTTGAAGTTAATCGAAGAAAAGAGGATGGCGGGGCTATGCCATGGACAGTTGTATCAGCAAAGAATGAAGAAACCATTTGACAAGAGAGTTCGCCCCCGTGTATTCAAGGACAACGACCTCATGCTCAAGAAGATCCAGTCTTTCCTCACTGACGTTAGAGGAAAATGGGCCCCGAACTACAACGGACCGTACGTGGTAAGGAAGGTTTTGTCAGGAGGTGCTTTGATGTTAGCAACAATGGACGGAGAAGAGATCACTCGCCCTGTGAATACGGACGCTGTCAAAAAGTATTTCGCTTAGAACTCGGGAAGTTCTCATTAACTTAGGAAGAGCAAGTTGTTATTCCCTTGATGTAATCTTTATTATTTTCCAACACTGTAATATTGGGGTCACGCCTTTCTGCTGACCACCATTCAATAAAAGTTTTCTTTCTTCTTTCGTTTATCAAAAATCCTTGTTCTTGATAGCAAAATCTAGATTGATTTAAACTTTTTCAATACTTTGTGTTTTACTTGATATATGAATAACAAAAGGATGACCAAGGATGTTTATTTCATCCATGGAGGAACGTCAATCATATATGATTCCCCAAGCAGAGGATATTTATTTCATCCAGAGATGAAGATTGTTTACGATCAGGTTTTCTACAGGTGGTACAAGGTCTGTGGAGATTTTGCTTGAGTACCTCCCCGTTTGAGACGTTCATTTTTCGCCTCTCCTAGTTTGTCAGCATACACATAGCATATAGATAGATAGCATGGCATGTGCATCTTGTTGCACCTCTTTGTGTTTGTTTTATTCTATCGCTTTGGCCGTGGTTACCCCCAGGCGTTTGGGCGTGTCTCATCCCTCCAGATAGAGTTGTCAGCCCTAGGCAGAAAAAGCACAATATTCCTACTTTCGCCATGAAGTTCGATCCTCGTGAAAGACGGTTGTTCCAATACATTCCATTTGAGTTCATACCTCAATGCTCGAGTCTTGCTTGACAATTTCTCTTCGGCTACTTCCCGAATTGAATTTCGGTCCTTGGCAATCACATTGTGGATAATCTCCAGCTTTTTGAACATGGATCAAGTGTGCATTTATTTTGCACTATATTCCCCAGGAAGAATATTCATGAAGACAGGTTTTGCTCCAAATATCACAGGTTTCCTCAACCATCTACATTTGGACTATAAATGATCTCTTTATTTGAGCAACTCGTTTTGACTAAGGTCTTACTCAAAATGACAAACGACAGTTTCTACAGGACGGTTCGTTCACCCTCACTGGGTTCCTCAACATCATCAATTCGTCAAATGGCATTGCTTCGTAAATCCATCAGAGAAGTTCACCAAAGACATTACAAGACACTTCTCTTTATTTGAGAGTTCACAATAATATTTTACAAACTACAACAAGATACTCCTCGGAAATGAATTCCCCAGTAAGTTCATCACACAAGCTTATTTCCATCAAGTGACATCTCCCCTGAGAAGTCGAGGAAGTTTACCACATTAGTCTCTTTATTTAAGAAGACATACTTTACGATCTAACCGGCTTACATCTCTTCTGAAGATCCCCGGTTAAGTCTTACAACCTCCATTACATTACAAATTACAATCTGCAAAGTTTTACAATTACATCTACAAACTACAATGATTCTACATTCTACAAAATTTACAACCCCTGTAAAGATACTCCCACGAGTTTTCATCACTTCAGGCAGAGACTGAGACCAGCTCATGGTTCCCATACCATGACGCTCGGGGAGGTTCTACATCAGAGACTAAGACCAGCTCATGGTCCCATACCATGATGCTCAGGGAGGTTCTACATCAGAGACTGAGACCAGCTCATGGTTCCCATACCATGACGCTCGGGGAGGTTCTACATCAGAGACTAAGACCAGCTCATGGTTCCCATACCATGACGCTCGGGGAGGTTCTACATCAGAGACTGAGACCAGCTCATGGTTCCCATACCATGACGCTCGGGGAGGTTCTACATCAGAGACTGAGACCAGCTCATGGTTCCCATACCATGACGCTCGGGGAGGTTCTACATCAGAGACTGAGAGCAGGTCATGGTTCCCATACCATCACACTCGGGGAGGTTCTACATCAGAGACTGAGACCAGCTCATGGTTCCCATACCATGACGCTCGGGGAGGTTCTACATTTTACTATTCCCAGTTGAAAAAGCAAGGAAAGAGAAGGCAGGAAGAGAAAAGGAATACGAAACAAACTGAATTATTCAAAAAAGTCACTATGGTTATCACCATCGTCCGGATCGCTCCATGTTGATGATAATCTACCCTTCGATTACGAATTTCTCACCTATTGTCTAAATTGCCATACCCTTGGTTTATGTACTACTATTATACTAGGGAGTTTCCCCCATTGGTGGTTGTGTCCTGTCTCCATGAGGTCCCGCCTCGTTGGGTCTGTTACTCTTTCGTCTAGCGTGTTGTGTCCAGTTCGTCCCCTGTGATATCTTTTCCTCACAAAACCGTCTGTCTTGCATTTTCATACCATTACATATCGTTTGCATTCGGTGGCCTCTTAGGGACAAAAATTCGTGCAATGTTTATATTTAAGTCCCTCATATCTCGTCGAGACGGAGATTTCCATCTCCATATCTCCGGATAGAAGAAACTTAAATAGGGGCATCTGTCGCACCCTAATTTTTGACCTTAAGATTCCACCTTCTTGTGCGTTTTCTCACGTTTGAATATTTTACTCTTGTATACGTGTTTATCAGGACTAATGAGTATGTGCAGGACCACTTTGTTTTTAGAACTTCTCTGACAGGCAGAGCAATTTAAACAGAACGTTAATATGGAAATATAGGATCTACAGATGTTTCTTTCAAGACCTCAGGATTTCACTGTGGTGTAGTAAAGGTTACTGGAGAAGTTATTGAACTTAAGGATCATTGAATAATGGAAGGCGCGAAATGCAAGTTCTAATCTCGAGGTCATACAAGAATCAGGCGTAAATCAGAAAACAAGAGGGGGTAGGTTGTGATGTTTTAAGGCAGTTCATGGTGATTCGAGACCATAAAGTGAATTCATACGCGGGAGCCATGTAAAATTCAAAGACCTTTTCTTCTTAACTTCATATTCAAATCTTTTCTACCATGATTCTTTCAAAGTAAAGGATGCGAGGAAATCTAAGTTACCGCAAGGAAGAAAGCCACTTTGAATTTTGAATTTATCTTTGAATCCACAAGTTATAAATACAACAAGGTCTACATTGTCTCCATTGGTTATTTACAAACATCTTCAAATAAACACAACGGTTGTTCCTCAGGAAATAATATTACAATACCGCAAATAAAAGCCCTACAAGATGCTATGCCCCTCAGAATAAACCAATTAGGCCACTCTGCTACAACTTTCCCTAGAACTACAAGGATGTAAGTTAATATGGACATCGTATCCCAACGTGTAAAACGCCAGCTCTATCTTGTTCTAAGCTCCGGAAATCCGGCGGTAAAATGTGAACATCCAAAAGCCACTTGAAACCCACCTGTTACAGTAAAACAAAGATTGATTAGTATCTCCGCATCATTCAACTGTAGTACTGTACCCGCGACTTCCACCAAGAATTTATCAGCGACACAATTGTTAAACAAAACGAGCATTACATCAATGGATCGAGAAATGATTGAGAGATGATCAGCCCTCAGTGCAGTTCATCATTGGGCATAAAGTTTGAGTAGCTGGAAGGGCAACAACCGAAGTCGTCACCGACTCCCTACTGAACATCAAACAACTTTTCGGCAACGACGTAAGATAAGACAGTATCTAAAATCAACAGTTTAATGGCATCCTTGATAGAAGAAGAAGGAAAGTCAGTTTGCAGCTCAAGTATTCGTCACGAAGAAAGTCCAAGCAACAGGTGTTTATCAGAGGCATCATCCGCAAGCGCAGCAGTTGCAAGCACGCTTTCGCACGCAAGGATATCAAGTCTTTCAACAAACTGCAGCAAGTAAACTCGCACACCGGTAGCAGAGTAACTAAAACGAGCACCTCAGGATAATGAACAACAGGCTCCTTTCAATTGTGTAAGCATCTACAAGTCACCATCTGCAAGAAGATGGCAAATAACAGCAGCATAATCTAAAAACAACAGTCTGTCAAGGCAAGACACAGCCGGTGATCAGAGCACCGTTGAGAAGGTAAACCAAGCTTCGAAGACCATGGAAATACAGGCTGCAAGCAATATCAATTATGAGCATCAACAACAAGTACACCAGTTGTAACATCATCAATAACGATAGTTCAACATCCGCAATGGCAGTGCATTGAACATCATCAATAGCAGTATTGCAAAAGCTTAAGAGATAAGTCAAGACAAATAGAGCCCTCCGACCATTCATCATCGGGCGTAACGGACATAACTCCACAAAACTGCTCAAAGTCATAACAATTAGAGCCACGAGCAGCCTCAAACTTCAGGCCACAATCAACTCTTCGCAAGGCCACAAGTCAACCATAAACAGGCACATCAACTACAACAGGTAGACAATCATAGAATCAGCATCCATTACAATGAACCACAGCGACAAATGCCATTTGAGAACTAGCTACAATTAACAACAGAGCAACATCAATAGCTTCGATTTGTCACCTGCAACAACAGCAACACATTGACCACAGATCATAATTCAAAATTCATGAGCAAAGATGGAAGGGTCTTAACCTTCAGGTTTGATTCATCACTGGGCAAGGCTCGAGTAGCCATGAGGGCAACAAAGAGGATTTTTCGCCGACTCCCTACTGACTCAAGAGCATCAATGGACATTCACAAACAACAACGTTAATCGTAATCCTCAACTCAGACAATGTCATCATCGCCGGCCACAACACCCTTCCCGGCAAGCAAGATAAGGCAGCTTCCGCACTGTAAGCATAGTTTCCCTGCGAAGAAGAAGATGAGGAAAAGCATTAAATTCGAAAGCCAGCGAAGTCAACAAGACACGTCAAGGATACGTTTCCAAGTTTGAAAAATCAACACGAAAAAAGGAAAGTTTTGAACTTCCCAAACCGAAGCAGAGAGAATCAACTATGGGATCCCAAAATCACTCAGTGTCACCGACAAAATCAAGCAAACAAGGAAAGAATTGAACAGCTCATCAATCGAATCAGACATGCCCAAGCGAAGTAGGAAAGGATTGAGCAAATCATCAATCGAATCAGACAAGGCATCAACCATTAAGGAAAGCTTTGAAGACGCTCATCATTGAGAGGCCCATCGCTTCACTCATAAAAGGGACAGCTTTCAGCAATCGAAAGAGATCGGAAAACAGCATCGAAGAAAAGCCATCAAAGGATAAAACGGCAACCACGTTTGAAACTCGACAAGGAAAGAACCATCATTGCAGAAGCTCAGAGCTATCCTCACATCCACCATCGCCACTCAAGGGGGCGAGTCCGTAAACCATTTCGTTGTTTCACCGCCGCCGACGATAAGCCACCGCCGAATCCACTTCTTAGGTAAGGGTTCCATCTAACTGTAAGATTTGCATGTCGTTCTCCTTTGTTAACTCGTAGTTCAGGGCGAAGCCATGAAGAACGAAAGGAAGGCGTACCTAACGAAGAAGAGGGGCGAAGCCATGAAGATCGAAAAGAGAAGACTGAAGATGGGAGAATTTGGGACTTAGGGTTCTTGTGTTCCTTTCTATCTGTTCCCGTTTATCTTTTGTTTTTTTTTTGCTTGTTATTGTAATCTGTTAAACACACACACCACACAAACGATGCACCTCATATCACACATCACACATGATTTGTACGCCTAGCCCCCCACTAAACCTTTAACTAATTCCCTAATCTGCCACTTAATCTTAAAAAAAAAACTTAATTTTTTTTAGACTAATTAACAATTGGTAACCTCTTATAATCAGTTTTTTATAATAAAATAAAAACAATTAGTAAACTTTTTTTAACCTTTTGACTTCCTTTTTTTTTATCAATTTATCCAATAACTCTTTTAATAGCTAAAATTCAGTGACATTTTAGAAACATATTTCATAATCTAAATATTTTATTAAAAATATAGTAAATAGCAACAACCTTTTTAGTCTTTGTTAATCTTTTGAAATTTCCCTAATAATAAAAACCTTTTATAATAACTTAAGTAAAAAAAAATAAAATTTGCATAACAAGAAATCATTTTCATAGCATAGATTCACTTGTCATAATAATTAAACTTTTTTAATATTAGGGAACTGTTTTCTTAAGTAGTCAATCCTCATATGATAATTAACAATTTTACTAAAACGAATCTAATGCAACTCCCTTTTAAAAATTAATCCAAGTCAAATCCAACACTACCCTTAAAATCAAATCTCACCAATGACATCCCTTTTTAAGCAATCCTCTTAAAAATAGTCAACATCGTAAATTTGATTCCATCGTGCCCTCTTACATCCGCTCGCACATTCACAATTCACATCACTTACACTCACTTAGCGCTTTCATACTTCCGTGTATGTTTTATCTATCTGTTTTATTTTCCTTCCCGCAATTTACCATTTCCGCAATTCATCTTATCGCATTGCATTCCGTCCAAAGGAAGAACCTACACATGATTCAACACTTGTGTGTAGAGCATCTCATTTGCATCATTCCCCTCATGATCCTTGATCCCATTCAAGTCGATCTCTTAGGATTAGATCCTACCCCATAGGAAGGACCTCTATCTTTTACAACTTAGAATAAACAATTCAACTCAATACAAATTATTCAAACATTAGAGAAAGATGTTAATCATCTTAAGCGAGATAGAATCTCTACCCCACAATAATACAATCCCTTACACTTGTGGCGGTTAAATCTCCCTTAAAATGACAACTCATCTTTTCTCCTAAAATCAATCAATCAACTACCCTAAACCCATAGGAACTTTGACCACAGTCAAAGAACTCCTCAAACCCTTTAGGGGAAATACAGATACTCTGATTCAACTCCCGTAAGGATATGTAGGCATAAGATGTGATATCTTATCGAGTATACTTAGATATAAACCCCTAGGTCTTTCATCCTTAAGCAGATAAATCTTAGCGATAAACAAACATAAAACAAAAGGTTCCTGTAGAGTACTACAAAAACTTAGGATGCTAGCACCTTCTCTCAGTTTAACCAACCCCCGAACCTATAACTCTCTAAGCCTTGCATTTGCATTGCATTGTGGGAATTTCGATCTTTATCCCTTCCTTTGGACAAATCAAAGTTCGGTTGCAAATGAATAAGATTCAAACTAATCAATAGTTTGGTATCCAAATTTCACCGCGACAGAATCCAAGTCAATCAAACTCCAGAAGGCACCTACATACATCAGACTAACTATATGAAGGAACTTCTGAAGAAGTTTAATATGACTGAAAGCAAGTTGGCCAAAACTCCAATGCATCCTACAAGCACTCTTGGTAAGGAAGAGGTTAGTAAGAAAGTAGATCAAAAGCTTTACAAAGGTATGATTGGATCTCTTCTGTATTTGACTGCTTCTAGACCTGATATTCTATTCAATGTTTGTCTGTGTGCCAGATTCCAATCAGATCCTAGAGAATCACACTTAACAGCTGTTAAGAGGATTCTAAGGTATCTGAAAGGTACTACTAATTTGGGTTTGTGTTACAGAAGATATGATGATTATAAATTAGTTGGATTTTGTGATGCTGATTACGCTGGAGACAGAGTTGAAAGAAAAAGTACTTCTAAAAGCTGCCGGTTTCTTGGAAGTCATCTGATCTCTTGGTTCAGCAAGAAGCAACCCATTATTGCGCTTTCAACAACAGAAGCAGAATACATTGCTGCTGCTGGTTGTAGCACTCAGATGCTCTGGATGAAAAGTCAGCTAGAAGACTATCAGATCCATGAGAGTAACATTTCAATCTTCTGCTATATGTTTGTCTAAAACTCCTATTTTACACTCTAAGGCAAAGCATATAGAGATAAAACATCACTTCATCAGAGGCTATGTTTAGAAGGGAATCATCAGTTTAAACTTTGTTGATACAGATCATCAATGGGATGATACTTTTACAAAACCCCTTGCTAAAGATAGATTTAAATTTATTCTGAAAAATATAAGTATGGATTTCTATCCAGAATAAAATATTTATCAGAAGAAAACTTTCTCAGATGAAAATGTTTTAACTCTGAAGTATTACATCTATTCATTTATTTTTTATTATTTTATTCTTTGTGTGCAAATTCGAACTAACAAGCCTCAAAGGATCTGAACGTTGGCTAACGTTTCATTTCTCAAAGAAGTTTCAGAAGCACATGCAAGCAAACACGTGTAACTCTGAATCTGAAAAGGTGGAGTGCACAATACTGAATTGACGTTTGAGGTACTGTTTTTGAATATTGAGTTTCTCGTTTTCCCCCCAAATTGTCAGAATCATTAATTGCTTGAAATGATTATATTCTTTTTATTAAATGATATGTGTAAGCGTGCTGAACGTGTGACTCTTGTGTGTCCTAATTTCTTCTATAAATGCTACAACTTTACACATTTCACACTTTTCACTCTCACGAACACCTTTGTATGCATTTCTTCTAGTTTCATTGTTTCCATCTCTCTCCCAAACCCAAAACTGTTCGTAACCCTAAAACTCTTTCAAGAACAACTATGGCTACTTCTTCATCAACTTCAACTCAGTTTCAATCCTCCATGGCTGCTGTTTCTCGTCCAACATGGGTGCTATTACCTTCAAGGAACCAGTGAGAACTCTTCTAACACCAGTTGATAAGCTTGAAATCTTATGTGAATTAATGGTGGAATTTGACTCCATGGCTGATAATGGGTTTGATTTGCGTCCTATCATTGATGTTCAAGGCTGAGTGAAATACTTTGATAGATTGTTTGGACCAGTTTATCCATATTTGGTGAAAGAATTCTGGATTCATGCATCTGTCTACCCCAAGTTCATAGTCTCTTCAGTTCTGGGAAAAGAGATTATTATAACTTAAGACTTGATCAGAAAGCTCATTGGATATGAAGAAACTTATGGAGTTTCTCATCTGCCCGCTGGGCGTGTTGATATGGATGAAGTTTATGATGAAGTAATTTCAACTGGACAAGCTTAAAAAAAAATTCAAAGATCTGAAACCTGAATACAAGATTTGGGCCAAGATCTTTCTGGGCTGTATAAACCACAGAAAATCCACTAACTCTCCTGACTATGTTAACAATGAACAGATTTACTTCATGTTCTGCCTGAGTCAGAGTACTAAAGTGGATTTGCCACACCTTCTCTTCATGCATCTGTGGAACCACATTAATGCATCCAGAGAATCTGTGAAGACCAAGGGTCAGAAGATCAGGACTTGGATCCCGTTTGGAAGACTAATCTCAGAAATTCTGATTGAGAATGGTCTGGTGGCTCATCTGCATGAAGCTGGATTGAAAGATGAACTTGCTTCTATTGTAGGAAAACCTTTAAATGGGAAGAGTCTCCAAAGAATGAGAGTTGCGGATGAACTCACAACTGCTCCTGCTAAGCTGAATATTGAAGAAGTCAGTCAAAGAAGAATTTCAATAGATGACTTTCCTATTTTTGGTGCTGAAGAACCTAGAGATGCAATTCTTTAGTACATTCAGATGTGTAAGGCAGATGGAACACCTGTACCTGCTGATATTCTGCTACGTGCTAAAGAACCAGTACCAAATTTTTATGAGGAAAATCTGAGGAAGAGGAAACAGAGTTCAGAAGAAGAATCTGCCAGTCAGAAGAAGCAGAAAACATCTGAAGAACCACAGAAGAAGAAGAAGAGAAAAGCTTCTGAAGAAGCCTCATCTGTTAAAATAAAGCGTGTCAAGAAAACACGTATTGATTCATCTTTACCTGTTATTTCTGAAATTGCAATAGAATCATCAACAATTAGCTCTATTCCCGAACCCCTCTTCTCAAACTCAAACCATTTCTGTACCCTATCAATCATCTGTACAACCACCTCAATCATCTGAACCCATTACATCTAATCAACCTGAACAACCAAAAGTCTCTGCATCACAAATTCAAATTGACTCTGTTCCCACTGAACCAATAACTTCTAAACCTGCAGAATCAACACCAGCAGAACCAACACCACAAGAACCAGAACAAAAACAACCACAACCAGAACAATCCATTCCTTCTAATCCTGAACCAGAATCTATCCAACCTTCTGAACCTTTCATACCTGATTATGATGTTTTAGATATTCAACCTCTGATAACTCTGGTTGATATCTCTTCCACATCCTGTCATTCATCTGAATCATCTGAATCTGACTTACCACCAGAAATTAACTCACCCCCTCACTCCGTGGTTATGAACCTAGAACATCTGAGTTTGTATCTTTTGCTTGTTTTAAACCTCATCCCTCTGATCCCCTTCCATATGGTGTAAAACTCAAAAACTTCTATATTAGAAGAGAAGCATCTGCACTTACCATTCCATATAAACTTATTTCTTCAACTATCCTTACCTCTGTACTTCAAGCCTATCTAACACAACAACCAGATATCACTCCATCTGAACCTCTGCACTCTCATAATTATGTTTTTATCCCCTATACTTCTACACCATTTGATGTCACTCCCTCTGTATCAAATTTCAAACAGTTCTTGTTTCCCAAATCATCTTCATCCAGATCCAAAGCTTTAATTTCATATAAACATCCTTCATTACCTTCTTATCCTCGTCCTCTGTTCATTATCCCAACCTTTACCATACCACCCCCACTAGAACAACCCAAACCATCACCTCTGGAATCCTACCTTAAACCTAAATCTAGGCTGAATGTTGATGTTTTATTTGCTAATTTTAAGAAAGAAATAAGGATGAGTTTAGACTCTATAAAGAAGGAATGTCTCTCGAGCATTAATCCAGAAGCTTCTGAAGAATGCTGGATTAAGTTCATTGCCAAATTCAACTCTGTGGCTTCTAATCTGAAGACCATTTGCTTTAATGACGCAAAGGTCAGATTTGCTGAAGTTGTCAGACATACGCTATGGAATGTGAACAGATCTCCTACATTGCTTCTTAAGGATGCACCTTCAACTTCTAGAGTAACTGCTACTTTTGAGACTATTGAAGAATCTGCTCCTGAAGTCACTCTGGAAACCAATCCATTAGCTCTGATGATTGTAGACCAACCATCTGAATCTGTGCCTCTAGAATCTGCATCTGCAATGATCATTGACTCTGCTCCTACTTCTGCATCTGAATCTACTCCTGCTACTTCTCCTGAAGTTAAGAAAGAGAATCCAGACCTAGAAGACAAGATTGCTGTGCTGGAAGCTGGTCAATCTGAAATAAAATCTTGGATGGCAAAACAAGATGAGAAGACAGACAACATACAAAAATGGATGGCCAAGCAAGAGGAATCTACTTTTGAGATGACCCACATCCTTAAACTTCTTGTATCTCGCTTATCTTAGTTCTTATGTTTGTGCACTTTAAGTGTTATTTTGTTTTGTTTCTGCTTTCTATGAATCATGTTTTGTTCTTGATGTACTCTGATTATCTCTAAATGAATCTATCCGTTTGATTATGTTTTGTGCATCTGTTGATGTTATCCGTTTTATGCTATTTTCTTCTATTAACCTTTTATTTGTCTTTAAAAGTTTTCTTTTTGATTATGACAAAAAGGGGGAGAAAAAGAAATTTTGTTTGTTCAAATATAAACAGTTACTAAAATGGAATTCAGACATAACAATTATATCTAACATTGAATTTTAGTCTTTCAGAATTATAACGCATCATCTGACAAAATTCATTGAAGTTACCCTGAGAATCCCCAAACCAGACTTTTATTCAAACCAGGTTCTGATTACCAGGCTCTGATAAGTCAAACCAGGCTTTGATCCTAAAAGCTAACCAGGCTCTGATTTTGGAAAGAAAATCAGTAAAAGTAAATCAAGCTATTACCGGGCTCTGTTTATGGAAAGCAAATCAAGCTCTGATTCTGGAAAGTATATTCTATCCAGGATTCTAACCAGAAGTTTTTAACCAGGCTCTTAATCCTGAATAGTATACTCATGCAACAAGGGGAGTATTTTCTTCTATTAGAGTATTCATTTCAGGGAGAGATTCTTTATCTCAGGGGGAGTCATATATTTATCCTTTTTATTGAACAAAATCTCCTATGTTTTGTCATCATAAAAAAGAGGGAGATTGTTAGAACACAGATTGGTGTTTAATTATATCTCTATGTTTTGATGATAACTCTAATGAAATTTTGTATTAATAAAATATATACTCTTATTTCGTTCAAGTGTTTTTGTTTCAGATATTAAATTAAATATTCTTATGGAAGCAAAAATGCATCTGAACAGTAATCTACGCAAAGCTCTGAAGCATCAGAAGCAAGCCATCAGAAGACTCTGAGCGCTGCCAGAAGAGACTCTGAAGCAGAAGCTGCAGAAGACTCTGAAGCAGAAGCTGCAGAAGCATCTAAAGCGTAGCTGATGATTTTGTATGAAGAGTTTAAAACATTGTTTCAGAAGACTCTGAATGTACTTTACGCTGCAAGTACAGAGGCTATGATAAACAAGTATGCTCTGATCAGATCACTCACGCTGAAGCTCTGTTGCTGCAACTCTGATATCATTGAATTTGATCTGAAGAAAAAGAAGCACATCAGAGGATCTGATGTTGTTTACATTGGAAAAGATGTCAGCACGTGAATAGACTTGGTACTATTCTCAACGTCCTCTCTAACGAAATTATTCCTTATTTGTGATAGACACAAGGATTCAGGAAAAAGGCATTTCTCTGAACATTCTACTTCTGTGAAAGGAAAAGTCATGTGAAGACAAAAGGCTACAGCTACTCTACTTGCACAGTCTTCAAGCATTGGACTTTCAGCACAATAAAAGGACGTCTTCAACATCTCTTCAAGGTTAACGAATTATTGACAAAGTCATTGAAATTATTCAACAACTCTCATACAAACATTCTTACTCAAAGTTGAATAGTTTTTATTCGTTCTTAATCTAAGTGTAAAAATCACAGTTTGTGATATAGCTTTTTAAAAGCATCTTAAACACTTGTTTAGTTTACATTAATTTGTAAAAGGTTCCTTGAGAAGACCAAGTTGTGGTCAGAATTTCTTGAAAAGACTAAGACAGTTGTTCTTAATGGTTGACACTGTAATCTGTTTGAATATAGTGGATTAAGTCCTTGTGGATAAAGACAAATCACCTTGATAGGGTGGACTGGATTAGTTGAGTTCAACGAACCAGGATAAAAATCTTGTGTTGTTTTATTGCCATATTTTTTTTCTAAACCCTTGTCCAACCCCCCCTTCTAAGTGTTTTTCTCACCTTCAGAGTAGACGGCACCAATCCTAACCTCTTCACACAATCAACAGAAATGAACGAGTGGGTTGCACCCATATCAACAATAGCAGTCAATGAAATATTATTGATGAAATAAGTACCTTTGATAGAATGCTCTTCACTGGCAGCTTGAGTTCCCACTACAACAAACACTTTACCATTGGCCTGAGACGCCTAAGATTTGTTCGAATTCTCACAATACATACTGATATGACCTTTCTCACCACAGTTATAACAGGTAGGCATAGTGGCTCTACAATCAGCTATTACATGGCCTAGCTTACCACACCTGAAGCACTTCACCTCATTAGGACACTAGTTAGCACGATGAGCCGCGCCACCACACCGAAAACATTTCAAATCAGCCGATGTTTTCCCTTCTCTGGGCTTCTTATCAGAATCAACCTTGTGCTTTCCCTTATCAGCAAGACCACTCTAAGGAGCACCACCAAATCTTTGCTTACCTTTACAGTCATTCACAGCCTTATAATGTGCAATCCTGGCCCGGTTATCATTATCGTAAATCCTGCTCCTGCTCACCAGCTCAGGATAATTCCGGATCTTCTGACCAGAAATCCCCAACTTAACTTACGAACGTAGTCCATTCTCAAATTTCAAACACTTAGAGGTCATCGCATCTTCAGTATTGTAATGAGGACAATACTGCACCAGCGCTTCAAACTTCGCAGTATACTCTACTACGGTCAGATTACCCAGCTTCAGCTCTAAGAACTCTATATCCTTAGCATTTCGTATGTCTTCCGGAAAGTACTTCTCCAGAAAACCCTTTCGAACTACATCCCAAGTGATCGCAGTTCCCGCAGTCACCCATATCTGGCGACTGTTGTCCCACCAAGCCTCAGCTTCACCTTCTAGCATGTGAGTACCAAACCTCACCTTTTTCTCATCACTACAACCCATTGTCCTGAAAATTTTATCAATCGCCTTCAGCCACTTCTGCGCAGCTTCAGGATCCAATATTCCTCCTTCAAACATTGACGACTTGTTACTCCGAAATTGTGCCAAATCCCCAAATTGCACACCCGCAGCTTAGTTTTGTTTAGCAACCACCTGCGCCATTGCTTGCATAGCAGCAGCCAAAGCAACATCATTCCTTCCTGCCATACTACTCAACAATAACAACACCAGGTTAAAAGATACACAATCTCTATCCTAAGGACAGACTCAACAACTACACTGGACGGACGGACCGACCTTCTCTGATACCAATTGTAACACCCCACTTCCCAAAATTAAAATAATATACGATTAATCCAAATAAGACATCAGAGTCTCCCCTCAACAAGTGGGATATCACATCACATAATCCATAATACTCTTCATTAGAAGGTTTTCAAAACAACGCAGCGGAAATAATCCTTAATTCATCATTCTCGACCATCTGCCGAATTACAGAAAAGGATTCATTAAAATGTTCACCAACATGATACGTCACAGGAAATACAACAAGTTCAACACAAAAACAAATAAACACCCAAGTGTCACTACTGCGAAAATAAGGTGCCGGCAAAACAGAAGAGTCGCCACCTTTCGTTATTTATCCCACGGAAGGGAAAGGAAACGTTGGAAAAACCTGACGAAAAGGTATAAGACAAGGTCATCGCAACCAAGTCTGGGTTCGGGAGTCGGTTACGCAAGGGTAAGGTATTAGCACCCCTCACGTCCGTTATACTCAACGGGATCCAAGCTTTTTGTGTTTATCTGACGGGTTGTATTAACTATCTACCTATCAAGGCTGGTTCAAAAGAAAAGAAAATTGACTCGGCAAAGCATCACACTCCGTGCCTACGTATTCTCATCAGAGAACGAGAAATCAGAGTCAACGTAGTTCGGCTAACTATGGGTGAAAAGGGAAGGTTTCTCGCCAAGACTTCGCATCTTGTGCCTACGTATTCTCATCAGAGAAATTAGAGTGAATTTAGTTCGGGCAACAACGAGTTGATTCATCTGTTTTTCGAGTAGGGTTAACAAACAGTTCCAACAGTTTAGTGTATGCAGCTCGCTCGTCGGAGAATCGTGTGTTACCGTTTGCGGTAGAACTGAGAGTTAACGACACTCTTTTTCTGAAAAGGTTTTCCTGATTAAGATAGCCCACGGGGCAAAAAGAGGTTTGATATTTTTTTGTTGTCTTTTACGGAAGAAGTGTTTTTTATGGATGTTTGTAGTTCGTACTGCACTAGAGACTATGACTTAGGAGTGAATGCGTCGCATGTCACCCAAAGGGTGCCATACTAAACATCCTGATTACTGGAAGGAAACCCTCCAATAACCATTTCCTAAGTGGCTTAAGGCTCGTAACGTACTGTACCAACTTGCCTTTATTATGTATTTTACTGTTGTCTTGGAGATGAGAAGGAGAAAGGACTACAGGGGAGACTACCAAGATTCCTTACTATTGTCATGCAATGGATTCATCCTATTGGGTGAGTTTGAAACAGGGAACTCCTAGATGTTATCATGCAAAGGATTCAACCTAAAAGTTTGTCATCACTTCCTTATCAAAGGAAGTGAGAGTCCTAAGGGATCATGTCAATGGGAACAGAAAAAAAAAATGCAAAAATCATTAAAGCAGATAAAACAGAAGAGCAAACAGTAAAGATGCAAATGGAATGCAGCAATACAAGCCGAGGGAGAAACTCAACCTCTAAGCAAACAAGCAAAGAGAACAAACAAAAACAGACAAGCAAAGGGAGGGTCACCTCAACCTTTCAATGCAAACACATCAGTTATAAAAAGGGAAAATAACACTCAAGTAGAGGGAGAACACTCAACCTCTAAGCAAACAAGCAAAGGGAGCTCAGCTCAACCTTTCAGTGCAGTCATGCACCTAGCCTAAAATACTCTACACATGATACTATCCTAATGCATCAAGCAATGTCAAACAATCATGAATGAAAGGCTGAGGGGATGAACAATATGACATGTAAGGAAATCATTCCAAAATAATCAAACAAGTCATCTAACCCAGAGAGAAGAAGATTGATGGATGGATGCATGCATGATGTAAACCAAAGGAATACACCAATGCATTCAACCAAAGATGAAATTTGATGAAGGGAAACATGATGTATACCAAAGGTATCCCTCATGACACTCAACCATTCATGGGAGAATTGAATCATGGGAAGCATGATGTATACTAAAGGTATCCATCATGACACTCAACCATTCATGGAAGAATTGAATCATGGGAAGCATGATGTATACCAAAGGTATCCATCATGACACTCAACCATTCATGGAAGAATTGAATCATGGGAAGCATGATGTATATCAAAGGTATCCATCATGACACTCAACCATTCATGGGATAATTGAATGAATGCAAAGCATTCAAGGAAGAGTCATCTAGCCAAAGGTTCTAATGAAAACCTAATGATTAGCTCTAAAGATTAACCATCTAAAAGGATTTAGAAGCTCTATCAAGGCCTAATCAATGTTCTAAATAGGTATCAACCTAAGCTTTATTCTATCAAGAAGGAATTTGAAGCCTAAAGTTAGTTAAGGTTCACCTTAAAGATTAAACTATGAGGCAAGCTAAATTAGGGTCACCCTAAACACAATCAACTTGTAAATTCTAAAGTAAAATACCAAAAATCAATCCTAAAAGGCTAGGAAAAATTCTAAGGCTTCCTAAGTGTGTTAAGGAATCATGGTACAAAATCCAGAGCCAAGACCTAAATCTAAAGGTACTAAACAATTTCTACACTTAAAGGTATGCTCAAGGGAATCCACAAGGGGAAGGTCCTAGAAATCTATCTCAAACCTATACCTAAAAGTATCTAAGAAATGCAAGAAAAATGCTACAACTCTATCAAGGTATCTAAAGCACACATACAAAAATTAAGAATTAAATTCAAATTCATGAGATAGCACAAAAATCAGAAAAGAAATCATTCATTTTTTTACATTTTTAATCATCAAATTAAAATGAAAAAATAACAATAAATGGAAAATCACCCAAAAACTCAATTAAATTGCACACAAAAATCAGGGACATGCCAAAGATCATTCATGATTTTTCTCATATTTTTCTAACAATTATTTCTATTTTTAAAGCATTAAAAATGATAAAATGAATAAAAGAAAAATAGAAAATGCATTAAAAGAAATAAAAAATCTGGGAAATAACGTGGCCCTTGGATCAATATACCAGTCAACCTATCCTACGTTCACAAGCCTGCCACACGTGCTCAGAAGGGATTTAATGAAACGATTCGTTTTATTCATGATCACGTGCTCTTATGTTGACTATGGTTCACCATAGTCTCTAATCTCACACACCCATTCTAAAAGTAGTACAATCCAACACACATCAGCGTGCCACATCACCAGTCAACAGTCAATATTCTTCAGAATAAACCACACGCCTTGGATCTTAATACTAAGTCAAGCCAGTCAAACTCATCCAACGGTTTAAACATCATCTTCTTCATTTTAAACTGAAAATTGAGAGGGAGAATCTCATGGTGGCCGGAGAATCCCATATCAAACCTAAATCCAACTAGGACATAAGTTCTACCTAACCACATACAATAATTACTCTAATTCATCATCAATTGAGAGTAATGGTGAAAAGAAGAAAACCTGGTAAAAGCTTCAACAGAGGATGATTCAGCCACCAATCTTTATCCAAAGCTATGCAAAATCACTCAGTGATGATAGTACAAGCTTCTTCAATCTTCAATTTCCTCAGAAATGGCTCCAATGGTGAAACTCGAATTTCACTTGTAACTAACTTTTTCCAACTGTTTCTTACCTCTGCAAGCTCATTCCATCACCAACCTTGCTCTGAACTCATTCATGGGGTTATATAGAACTGATCTGGGCTGAAATGGGGGCCCAAAATTGCTCCACGATCCAATTTCAATTTTCACATTTTCTTCATTTTTTCTTCATGGTAGTGCATGCATACAACTCAGTTTTGCCTTCCAAATTGCTCAAATTCATCACTTGTATGGTCGTGAGGATGAAGGGCTGAGATTAATTCCTCAATTCCAATCAATGGTGTGTGTAATTGATGTTTCTTCAATCTTAAGAAACCTTGATTTTGGCCATGAACCAAACTTCAATTTGAAATTCTAACAATGCCAATCTATTCCAAATATCATTTACCTTCAAAAAATGCACAAACTTGTAACATCTTGAACCAAAATGAATTATTTTGTAATTTTCTTATTTTAATGCCTTTAAATGATTCATTATGACAATTTCTTCACACATTTCTCATTCTAATCCATATCAATGGATTATTGGTGCATGGTTGGACAAATAACATCATTTTAAACAACTTTCAAGTTGAACAAAATCCCATTTGAGGTGTGTAAGATGGTGAAATTGACCCATAATCAAAAATGGCCTATAATCTCAACTTCCCAAAATACCCTTGTCTTGTAAAGCTCATATCTTGAGTTCTATAAATCCAATCATGGACTTCTAGTACTTCTTGGAAAGTTAAGAAGATAAGGAGCAAGATTCATGTTGGCTAAAAGGTCATGTGAAACTTCCTTCTAGGGCTAAAGTGTCATGCAAGTTGGTTGACTTTCAAGCTCCAAATTCACATCCATCTGATGACCTGTAACTTGTCTGCTTCATAACTTGAGTTCTACAAACCCTATCAAGGACTTCTAGTACTCAAATTAAAGCTATGATCATGCTCTACAACAATCATGTTGTGGTAAAGGTGATATGAAAATCACATCTTGAGTTATGTGGTCTTGAAGTTAGGCACTAAACTAGGGGATTTTACACTGTCAAGCTTAAAAACCCTAGCTTAGGAACTCCTCACACTCTTGATTCATGATGAGTTAACCTTGGAATCATCCATTGGACATCTTAATACATCAATCCATGATCACATGGCCTTGAAATTGGGTCTCAACCTTCTTCAAATCATCTGTTGACCTAGGGTTGACCAGATGAAACCCTAGTTGCACCCATCTTGGTTGTAGCTTCATATACTTTGCATATTGACCTGTCTAGGTTTCAAAATGACTTTCAATACTTCTCATGAGCCCTCTCAAGGCTTCAAGCCCAACTCCATGGATTCAACATCATCAGATGACTTTCCCATAACCTTCAAGTTAGGAGGTGTGCTCATTTGGTCTCAACCACTTCTCTGAGGATCTTTGTGGCTTCTCTGATGAGGATATCAACCCTTGAATACTTGAATAAGGATTCTTAGATAGCTTCATGACCTTTGTAGCCTTTTGTTGGTAGTAATACCTCTTGATCTCCTGCACACATGTCAATGCAATGCAGATGATAATGCTAAAATGAATGCAATGAAACACAAGCTAGGCAAAGAAAAAGGTTAGGCAAATTTTGGGGTGCAACAGCTGCCCCTATTCAAACGGCTTGGACCTGACTGGGTGAGAAGCGAACGACTCTCGAACAATCAAGGTAAAAGACAGTTGAATACCAATAAACCCGGAAATTTGCCAACCGCACAAGTAAACGATACTCTGATTGGTAGGAAAATCTTCGGAATTTGAAATGATAGTTGCACGGCAACTTGCTGGTGAGTGATTAACTTCAAATCTTCGTCAGGATGATCATCTGATTTTGCTGTAGAACTTCGTCCTCAAGTCATCAAGGGATCACCGGTTACATGGTAACTAGTGAAGGATAAATCTCAAATCTCCATCAGGATGATCATCTGATTTCGCTGCAGCTTCGTCCTCAAGTCATCAAGGGATCACTGGTTACACGGTAACTGGTGAAGGATAACTGATATTGCCGTTAGGCATTCTACGGCACAACAGAAGAATTCCTCTAGACTCATCAGGTCATTAGGAACGTTTGACAATCAAGTCAATTATGCCGTCGAACATTCAAGGAAATTCTCGGGCGTCAGCCGGACTTCGTCAATAAGTCGAAAATAGAATCCTTAGTAAATCATGAACCAATAAAGATATCTAAACTTCTGCCGTCAAGCATTCTGCGTCAGCTAGAGGAATTCTTCGACATCACAGTCGGACTCCATCAGTAAGTCAGGGGGAATTTGGCACTATTGCCGGACTTCAATCATCAAGTCTTCAAAGAAATTTCAACATCTCTGTTTAAAACCTGCTAGGGATGACACATCTCCGCTGGGGATTCTGGAGAACTATCGAGTAACTCTGCTTTGGGGATTCAGGAATCATCCTGGACGAATAAACTCTGCTGAGGAATTCAAGAATCATCCTGAACAAATAACTTCGTTGGGGACTTCAAGAATCATCTTGAGAAAACAACTCTGCTGAGGAACACCTGCACACAAGAACGATAACGACCTAGCTCATGTTTCACATGTATATGTTTGACAATGGCGTAATGCTCCACGCGATTGAAATGCTACGCGTTTAGGGTAGATGCTATGCAATCATGCAAAATGCTACATAACTAAATCAGCAAAATAAATGTTGAAGGGAAAATCTTCCTGTCAAGGAGGAAGAACCATTCTGACGGGGAGAAGGAATCATCCTGCCGAGGAGAAGGGATCACACCAATCTCAATTGGACTTAACCTGGAGAAACGAACCTTAGACGACTATCCGCTGGGAAACAAAGTTTGACGAGAACCTGCACTTGTTCAACTGGGCATACGAACCACAAACTGCTGAGGAAACGATATTAATCACAGAAATAAACTGCACGGCCTTCGCAGATAGAATCTTCCTGGAGATACGGACTCCGATGGGGAAGTACAGCAATAACTATTCAAACACTCTCCGCTGGGGAAAACCAATAATGACTTGAACAACTTCCAAGGACTCGGCTTTCTTGGAGGATTGCGAGCTCGACTGAGGATAGGCAACTAGACGCTGGAATAACTCCTATCTGCCGGGGAGAACACCACTCTGTGGGGCATTTCAACTCTGTTGGAGACTTCAGTCTGAACTATCGAGAGCTGAACACTTACGGATAGTCTTCAACGAGAAAACTACCTGTTAACCCACTACTGGGAACGAGTGTACACCAATGCGCATGACTCAGCTGGGGAAATGATGATCCTGCCTAGGATACATCTTGGCATACTGCCTGGAGGGTGACGGCCCTGCAACAAAGTGAACAAACAGACAAGATATCCTTCACAAAGGGACCTATCAAGGTTATCATCTTGTGACAATGTTCAGGTAATTCAATGTTTTAACAATTATCGGCCTAGGCCAGCAAGTTTATGTCTGTGCATTTTAGCAAAAACATCGGGCGTTTTTTGCAAACAAAACAGATAAAAGCTAAACAAGCCAACATAAATACTGAATAGTATATGTTTATTGATAAACGAGCCTGTAAATAGGAAAATTGTTTTACAACAGATGCAAGCTCCTGAAATGAGGAAGCTGTGCAAGTATATACAAAAATATACAACAATATATACACAAACATCGACAATGTTGTGTAGACGAACACCGTGAGTTGATCCCTCTATGACCCACTCGACTTTGATATTTCTCCAATGCTTCAGCTTTTGAAGAGATTGATTTGGATAAACGGCCCTCAGGTCTTCCCAAACCACTAAGCAGTGAAAGTTCACACGTGGAATGCATTCATTTGCTTTTTTAATCCCTAACTTTTGCCTGAACCTCCGTTTCGGGTTTTCAGTTCACCGGGATACCCTTTTTTGCCAAAGCCGCCTGTTGCACCCCAAAATTTGACCAACCTATTCTTTACTTGGTTTATGTTTCATTTCATTGTTCTAGCATATTGCATTGCATAACATTTCACATTTACAGGGGATCAAATGTTTGTCTATGCACCACTCAAGAGGAAAATCTTTATTGGCTTCAAGCTCAAGCAAAGGCACTGGTATAAACCATCAGAAGACTATCAAGGGGTTCATAAGGTTTTATCATTGGCGGGAGCATGAGATATAAGTTTGTTGAGTGTCTCAAAGGTTGTGGTGGAGAGGAAAGGTTATTCAGTTCATTTACACAAGGCCCCACGCCAAGAAAGGAGAAATTAGGATTTCGATTTTTATCAGGATAAAATTTGTTTCTTGAAGCAAACTTGTTTCCATGGACCTCCACATGCCCTAAGGTGTTTGAGGATGAAATATCAATCATAAATTTTTATCAAAAGAGCTCCAATTGGTCAGTTGATTGAAAATCGGGAGATGCGGAGAAAAGTCAATTGTGCAGCGAAAAAGTCAACTCCTGATTTTTTAGGTCAAGATCATGATCCTCAATTTCAATATGACCAATGAATGAAATTTGATCAGGAAAAGTCAAGAGTTGTTGAAAGTTTCCATTTTTGGGAATTAGGGTTTTAGAACTTTCCATTTATGGAAAGTTTTATGTTTGGAACAACCATATTCAAAGCCATTTTTTCTTCATGATAGAGGTTTCAAATGAACTTATGGCCAACATCAAAGTTGTTCCTTGTGTTTCAAGCTTTCTTTTGAGTACCAATTCATAATCATAGGATTTTTGGAGCTCAAGTTATGGTCAATCAAAGTTGAGAAAAAATAAGACAAAATTCATAACTTAGAATTTTTCTAAGTTATTTGTGGACAGGTTTTGTGGCATGATTTTCAACCTCGAATTTCATGGCCTTCCAATGCTCCAATGGAACTTTCATCAACATGAAAGTCGTTCTATTCCATGCCCTCTTTACCAAGAACTCAAGTTTAGGACAATTGGATTTTTGAGTGCCAAGATATCATTGATCAAATTTGGGGGTTTGAGCACATTTTCAAAACTTATATTTTGATTCATGAAAAGAATATCAGCCTTGCTCCCAAAGCCATGCGCATGAACTGATAATTTCCTTCCCACCAAATATTTCCATAACAAGAGGGACAAAGCTTGTACCCCTCATGAACATATTTTGAATCTTTTGCCCAAAAGAGGAAGAGACAAGTTTGCTTTCTCTGTTGCAACCAACCACCCCTAGCTGCAGCTCAACAATTTGTCCCCTCTTGTACTGTTCATTCCCTCACTATTTGATCCCAACAGCCATGGACATGTACGATCTGGTCCCTTAATCTTTCACCTCAGTAAATCCCTCAAATTCCATTTTTCACACCCTATATAAGTTGCAGAACATTGGAACCAAACCCTAGCCTCCATTTTGAAGAAACCCCAAATCTGCATTTTGCTCTTCTGTTAGAAAATTCCCACGAAAATCACTCATTTCCTCACCGTTTCATAAACCTCTCATCACAAATTTATCATCCTACTTGGAAGCTATTTGCAAAAAAAGAAGAGTGGTTTTCCTTTTTTCTCTCAAGCTGTTCTGAAACCAGTTGGTAGCTTGCAAAGGGAAAGGGTTTCAAAGTTGTTTTTTTTGCTAGCTTATTTTGGAGGCTGCAAGAGGTAAGCACCACTAAACTCTCTGATCTATTGCATCAGTAGCATTTAAATATGAACTGGTTCTGTTTTGAAGTTTATTAGTTGTTTTGAATATGATTATGCCATGAGTATGCTTTTAACATATGTTGTCCATATATTGTGAATCATGAATGAGGCATTTTGTTTTAATCCTAATTGGTACCTTGCTAGACTGATGAATATTAGCACATGTGTGTGTTGACAGTTAGCTAATGTTAAACATTGTTTGCATTTTTGTGCGTAACTAACATTGCCATGTTGGTTTACATTGAGCTGCTACCAGATTTTGGCCTCTTTTGGTGAAGCTGGTTTATTGCCATCATTTAGGATTAGCTTAGACCATTTGTTTTTACAACCTTGCTGTTAGACCTTGCTGATGTGGGTTTGCTAGGATCTGTGCCATTTATCTTGCCCTCACATGGTATTGCATTGGAAAGGTATGGCTGGGGATGTTTGGTTTTGAGGTCTGGTAGTCTTTTGTACTTATAAGTACCTCAGTCAGTTTGCAAAATTTGTAAGGATTAGGTCCTGACCTTAGTAGCTACTGAGGCCAGTGCATTGTGATTGGTTTTGTTTGTGGTTCTCATCTAGAGATCATTGGTTCAAACTAGAGTTGTGCAAGCATTGGTGACTATCATGAGACAAAAGGGGGTTTAGCTGCTGTCATTAAGTTGCCTCTTTTCAGTGGGTTTTTAGTACAACAAACTTATTTACACTGTTGCAAGTGAGGAGTTTCGTTTGGAATGAAATGTGTAAACCAAGTTAGTAGTCATGAGTGGTGTGAACTGATACATGGAGGAAAGCCTTGTGAGTGTTTCAACTTGTTGAGTTGTGTCCACAGTTTGTTTTGAGCAGGCTGTTGGAGGGTTGAGGGATAGGACCAGTGGTTTCCATTTGAGAGCATGTTGTTGCTTCTAATTATATTAGGTATGAGGTCCATGTTTAGGTTTTGGTAATAGACCACGTGCATTTGAAGACACTTGATAGATTATGCTTGACACTTGCTCTCAATGTGTTTGTTATTTCCTGCTCGAATTTAGTCCGAACCAGCTCCTACTTTGATTTGAAATCATATGCATATATAAATGTTTTTATGTGTGCCTCAGTTCTGAGTTAGATCTTTGAGGGCAGTTTGTTTTGTGTTGAATTCTTTCTGTGGATGCTCATCTGAGGTAAGGGTGTGACCAGGTCTGTTTGGGTTCAAAAACCTGTTTGAGTTCATCAGTAGTTTGTGAACATTAATTTCATGGCCATAGTTGCTTTAATGTGTAGCTTGCCATCCAAGTTTATGAAGAGTTGGAAACTTTTTGGATTTGGTTGAATACCTAGAAGTGAAACTTTCTGCTTTGGCTTGTATTCACTCAACCTTGACATGTTAATATTAGAGCCTCATTTTATTTAGCATCAGTCCTGCACCTTTAAGTTGTGGTATTAGACAGTTGATTTTCGATTGTTTGTTTTGAATTAGATTTTGACATGTTCAAGTGGTCTTTTGGTTGTCAATGTCTGAGCAGAGTTTATATAGGATCTTGTTTTGATTGCCATCTAGGAGTGCTGGTTTGGAGTGAGTTTGTCATCAGGTTTGTGCCATGAGGATCGTGGCTGCTAACCTTTGGACCTGTTAGTATTTGAGATGTTGTGGTTTGATCACTGCTAGGGCACTTGAGAGTGAGTTGTTGTTGTTAACTCATGAGGATTTGAGTTTTGATCTTTGCTAGCACATTAGTCTGTTGGCCACAGGTCTGCTGTTGGAATTGGTGGATAGGTTAGTGAGAATTCTGTGTTGGTGTGTTTGACATTTTGCTGTGCAGTTGGGATTCTTGAGTTTGTTTTGTATTGTTGGCCAACTGATATTAATTTGGTATTTGCTTCTGGATGCCAGTTGAGAGTGTTGGTTTGTGTGCCTCATGTTTTCCAGGCATTGGCAAGTGTGGTTCTAGGTAGACTAGATAGGACTAGGGGTTTAGGACTCAGTAGTTTCTCTCTGCCTATGTAAGTTAGTACACTAAATCTGCCAGCCTTACTACTCGGAGGCTCAATAACCTCTGGTACCCTCAAGCTCATTTTTATTGCAGTGAACCCTTGATCCCCTACAGTCTTGTTTAGTGTCTTAGGGTTGTTTCGGTTTGAGTTTGTTTGGTTGCATTTAGGGTGCTCACTGTCCTAAATTGGTGAACTCGCATTTGTGAACAAGATTTAGACTGATGATTATTGGATAAAGGCCTTTTTTTATTAAGATCCTCAGTTGTTGGAAGGATTTGGTTTAAGGATTGAATTTGCCAATTCATTAATGGTTGTTTAGGTCTTTTGCTTATGCCAATTGGTTGTGTTTTGTTGGGAGTTCTTATCTAGCAGTTTTTGAACAAGTGTGTGAGTTCTGGCATTGGGATAGCAGGTTGGTGCTGTCATGAGGGTTTAAGGTTATTGTATGCTAGTTAGGTCCTTAGAAAGTGTTTTTTTGGTCTGACTGTTTAGTCGGAGTGTAGTGGTGGTTAGAATTGAGCTCATGATGTTGTTTTAGCCTTTAGTAGCTTGTAGTTGCTTTAGGAAGTGGTGTTTGAGTTAGGAACGATAAGGCATTGTTTGATTTGTGCAAGAGGATGACTATGTGAATATCTTTGGTTGAGGATAGGTTTAGCATTTGAAAACTGTCATTGATAAATTATTTGAATTGAGCAATGTAATGGTGGCACGACTTATCTGATGTGAGCTTATTCAATCTATACCTGCTGTGAAATTTCCAATTTTTTTAGCTCTTGCTTTGAGGTTTATTAACCTCTAATGCCATCATTTTCTTTTTTGAGACTGTTACATTTTTGTGTGTGGGACCAGTTGTAGTTTGGGTTGTGAAACATTATGCTGACATTGAATTGTTGTTTCAACATCATTTAGACACAAGTTTGGTTTTGACAAGAACCATTTCGCCAATTTGCAACTTGACAACAATATTCATATTCGTGGCAGAAACTGAGACCTTTCCTTGAATCCAATCCATGAACAATCTGTTTAGATCATGTACAGACCCCCACCTTTTCTTGGACTCATCAATTTTGAACATCAAGTTTCAAAACGCATCTCAAAACACCTCTTTGCATGAGCCTTCATTTTTTTTGTTTTGTTCAGTATTCGGAAAAACTAATGATACCATCTTCTTCCTTATGAAATTATGGTTGAGTTTGATATAAGGTTTGTCCAGTTTGGTTAAGGTATGAGGAAGTTGCGAATCAAAACGTATTTGGATAGCTTGACTTGTGTTTTGCCCAGAATTCACCTTGCTTAAGTATTTAATTTGGTGGGGTGGCATAAATACACTGATGTATCGCCACCCCAGTGGTTATTAGCCATGCCTTAAGTCACCTTGCAATGCCATGTACTGAGTTCGAGCCCGACTGGGGCCATTTTTGCTTTGTTTTATTTTATTTTTCACATTTTATGTTTTCTTTTTCTTATTCCACTTTTGTTAACACGCGTGTGGATGACCTGATGGTTATGTGTGGAATTTTCAATCCCAAGGGCAAGAGTTCAACTCTTGGTGGGATCACTTTTTTCCCTTATTTTTTTTATAGCACTTGTTCTCTCAAATTATTTTTCTTCTTTTATTATTTTTTTTATTTTCATTTTTGAATTAATGTGCTTTCTTTTCTTTTATTTTAATCACCTCTTGTTTTATTTTTATATCATAAAATCCAAAAATCATTTGATTATTATTTTAAGTATGTTGTTTTATTTTCCATCCCTTTATTTTTATTTTTCATTTCATTTTATTATTTTCTCTTTATTTCAACTTAATTTATTTTCTTTTCTCATTTCTTTTTGGGAGTGATTTATTTAGTGTTTACTTGGCCTTGTGCCATGAGCCCCCTAGGATTCCTAGTCCCTCCGTTTAGGATGGGAGTAGGAGAGACATTAGATGTTCAATCCTTTGCATGATGACATTAGGATAGTTTCATTCCTTTTTATCCCAACTTTAGGAGTATTGTGCATGATAACTTTAGGGTCCAGTTTCCCCTTAGCTTGAGTCTTTCTTTTCTCATCTTAAAACAATCATAAAACACCTAATAAAGGTTAATGAATATTGTACGTTACGAGCCTTAAGCTACTTGGGAAATGGTTGTTGAAGGGTTTCCTTTCAATGGCTTGATTGTTTAGTATAGCACCCTTTGGGTGATATGCGACGCATTCACTCCTAAGTCATAGTCTCTAGTGCGATATGAATTGCAAACCGTTCAAAAAACACTTCTCCTCTAAAAAACACAAAAACAAATCATTCAAACCATTTTTCCCCTTTGGGGCCTTTAACCAGGAAAATCTTTTTAGAAAAAATAGTATTGTTAACTCTTAGTTCTATCGCAAACGGTAACGCCTAAGTCTCCCTTGCTCGAGCTGCATACACCAACTGCTAGAACTACTTGTTAATCCTACTCAGGCCTAAAAAACAAGTTGAACAAACCTGTGTTCCCCTTTTAGCCCGAATTACGTTTGCTCTGATCTTTCATACCAGATGAAAGTACGTAGGTACAAGACGCGATGTCTTGGCGAGCAACCTCTCCCCTTTCACCCGTAGTTAGTCGAACTACGTTGACTCTGACTTCTCATTTCAGATGAGATACGTAGGCACAAAGCGTCGTTGTTGAGTTTGGTTGCTTTAGCAGATCAGAAGGTGAAAGCAGAGTTCAAGGAATCCTATGGGAAGTTACTCAGTTTGGTGTGCAAGCCTACAGTGTTCGAGTTGAATGGCTTATATGCTCTGTTCCAGTTTTACGACCCTCAGTTAAGATGTTTTATTTTTCCTGACTATGTTCTGGCGCCGACATTGGAAGAATATGCCGCGTTACTATGGGTTACAATATTGGATCAAATGCCTTTTTACCATGTTGATACCAAGCCTAACCTAGCTAAGCTTGCTGTAATAATTCATCTTGATGCTTCAGAGTTCTCAGGAAAATTGACCAAGTTGAATGGAGTGTATGGGTTTCCTCTACCTGCTCTGGTTGACAAGGCGTTACAGTGCGCAAAAGATGGTTGTTGGATTGCGTTCAATGCCATTCTCGCTCTGTGCATATATGGTATCATTCTGTTTCCCAACTTGCCAAACTTTGTGGATACAAATGCTTTCTATATCCTTGCTTCAGGGAATCCAGTGCCAACGTTGTTAGGAGATGTTTACCATTCCATCCATTACAAGAATGAAAAGCGAAGAGGTAAAAATGTGTCTTGCTGCGTGCCCTTGCTGTATAGGTGGTTCTTCAGTCATCTTCCAAAGAAAGGTTCGTTTATTGCTACTGTTAGCACCTCAGATTGGTCTGCTAGGTTGATGGGTTTATCTGCAGAAAACATCGTATGGTTTGATCATGACATACATGGCACTGAAATCATATATAGTTGCAGTGGCTTTCCGAATGTCCCATTGGTCGGAAGGAAGGGTTGTATTAACTATAATCCCTCTTTGTTGATTAGACAATTTGGATATGCTTTGAAGAGTCCTCCTAAGGAAGAGGAGATACAGGAATCTCTGTATCTCACAGGATTGCTAGAAGCTGATACTTTGGTCAGATTGGAGTATGCATGGAGTAACATTCATAGACGAGGTAAGGCAATGTTAGGAAAGAGCAACAATCGAGCTTATGACCCCTACGTGGTTTGGATCAAGGATAGAGATGCCAAGTCTCTAATGCCATTTCCCTTAGTTGCAACCTTGTACCCCGTCATGCCTGAAGAACCTACTACCGTGGATATTCAGAAGTACAACCAACTGTTGCGTGAAAGAGAGGAGTTGAAGAAAGAGAATGAAGAATTAGAGAAAGAAATTATCCAAATCCGAAGTGAAAAGATTGATGTCGTTCATGCCTTCAAAAGACAGACAAAACTTGTTAACAAGCTAGGTACGGATTTGACAAAGGAGACTGGCGACAGAGAACGCGCAGTCCGAGATTTGCATGATGTCTATAGTGTGCTTGCCACTAAAAAGGAAGAGTTGGAAAAGGCTTACTCGAGGATCTCCAAGTTTGAATCAGTATGGAACGCCATGCTCACTAACAACAAGGAGTGAGAGGATAAGCTGAAGCAACAGATCACCAAGTTGAAGAGTTAACTCAGAGCAAAAGACGAGAAGATCTCAGCGGAAGAAGCTCTCAGATATCACAACAAGCATAGATTGAGCCAAGCTTTTGCAGACCTGAAGGAGTGTAGATTAAAGGCAGATACTAAGAGAAGCATACTTGAAGCATGTTTCGGAGAAGAAGCCTGGGACGACCATGTTGATAGTCTACAACGCACCATCGGCCGATGAGAGCAACTCATACAGGGTCTGCTCGCCAGACCAGATCATCCCGAGACGCGGAAGCTGCTAGAGGATTTCCGGTCTCAGCACCCAGCTTGATTATCTTTCGTTGTATCTTGTTTTTTTTGCTTTTGTATCGACTATCATCAGGCTTGTTGATTGAGGTCATCGCTATTTTGTACTCAGCTGATGTATACACACTATTGGTTGGTTTGTTATTATTTGAAGAGTTGTTATTCTATTCACTTGTCTGTGGGTTTTTTCATGGTTGCCTTTTTTTCTGGGAACTAGAATCGAGGGGGAAATTTCCCTGAAACATATTTACATGTCGGCATTCTACATTTTTGCATCATTCTTCATTTGCATTGCAGGTGTTTCTGTTAACCTTACCTCTTCTTGTGGTTCTCTAGAGAGAGAGTTTGTTTCAGGATTGAAGGACAGCCTATTCACCGTTATTCTACACGAAGAAACCAACAAAGAATTATGGATCAAGTTCAGCTCGAGCTTCAGGAATTCTGCGAGAGAATGATGCAATTCATGGAGGTTATGCAGACTGTAGCCAATGGGCAAGACAACCTTATGACTTTGGTGCAACCTTTGATTGCACGGGTTGACGACGATGGTGTATTACATGGAGGGACAACTACCAACCCACCTCATGTGGAGCCTCAGCATGCTAATAACGCTATCCCCAATGCTGGCAAGAACGGAAACGACAATGGTGAAACCAATGGTAATGTCGGTGGAGGAATTGGTAACACCGGAGTTGGAGCCCGAAATGCAGGGAACGTTGGGAATATCGGTCAAGGAAATGGGTATGGGCATGAAGTTAATGGAGTCAACCAAGGTAATATGTATCAGCCATGACTTGAGGATCGAAAGGAAGACCTTTTCTCGGTGAAAGATGAAATGTCCGCTGAAGCTGATAGAAGATTTAAGTTGTTGGAGGAACAGGTGAGGAACCTTTCTAATCAGAACTCGATGGGGCTGGAAATGGCCAATCTAGGGTTGGTTCCTGACTTAAGGGTGCCACTCAAATTCAAAGTTCCCACGTTCGACAAATACAAAGGGGATACTTGCCCGAGGGTTCATGTGCGATCCTACTACCGAAGGATGTCTGTGTATTCAAGCGATGAAAAGATGTTGATACACTTCTTCCAGGACAGTTTGTCTGGACCATCACTCGAGTGGTACATGGGATTGGAGCCCACTCAGGTTAGAAGTTGGAAAGATTTGGCAGAAGCTTTCGTTAAGCACTACCAATACAACAGTGATTTAGCGCCAAACCGAGTGCAACTTCAGAATTTATCGCAGAGAAGTAACGAGTGTTTTAAAGAATACGCACAAAGATAGAGAGAGCTTGCTGCTAGAGCTCAACCTCCCATGGTGGAGAGAGAACTAACTGATCTATTTGTGGCCATATTACCGGGAATTTACTATGATAAGTTAGTGAGAAGCATGTCCGAGAGCTTTTCGGACTTAATTATTACCAGCGAGAGGGTTGAAAACGGTATTAAGATGGGAAAGATACAAGTGGGAGAAGGGACCTCATCTGGAGGTGGAAGAAAGTTTTTTAGTGCGAAGAAGAGAGATAACGAGACAAATGTAGTGTCCGACTTTAACAATCAAAATAGATATCTGTATCAGCGTCAACAGCGACCGTATTACCAGCAACCACCACAAGTAGCTAGTATTTCCATTCCGGCGGTACAGCCTTAGCAACAACAACCACGTCAGCAACAGCAACAACAACCTCAGCAACAGAATTATGCACCGAGACAGCTCCAAGATCAGAGAAGGGTGGTGGATAGGCACTTTGACACACCACCAATGCCCTACGCTCAGTTATTACAACACTTAATTCAACTGCAATTAGTCCAGAAAAGGACAATGGCACCTCTAACTGGCCAACCACCTCCCGGATATGACGTCAACGCTAGGTGTGAATTCCACTCTGGCGCCCCCGGCCACAACATCGACAACTGTAAAGCCTTCAAACACAAGGTACAAGACCTTGTTGATAGTAAGGCTATCAACTTCAATCAGGATGCTCCAAATGTAGATCAAAATACCATGCCTAACCATGGTAGGGGTGGAGGTGTGAATGCTATTGTCAGTGAGGAAGGCCTGAACTTAGTGTCCAAGGTAGAGGATCTGAAGACACCGTTAGGTTTCGTGAAGAGCAAGTTGTTAGAAGGAGGGGTGTTCCCATGATGTGGGAAGGATTGTGAAGACTGTATGACCTATCCCGAAGGATGTCAGAATCTGAAGAACCATATACAACGCATGATGGATGGCAGTTTATTGCAATTTGATAGAATCTGTGAAAAGAATGTTGAAGAGGTAGTCGTTGAAGATAAGGATGACGTGGCCACCATCTCCATCCCGTACAAAACAATTAAAATTTCCGCGCCTCCGGCGAGGCCCACTATTATATTCACAAAGGCAGGACCCGGCCCTATGAAAGCTCTAAAGCGATCCCTTGGAACTATGGGGCCGAGGTCTACTGCAATGGTCAAAAACAGGAACTGAAGAGTTCGCCGTTGGATTCTATTGATAATTTGGTAGGAACTGGAGGAATGACTCGAAGTGGGAGAGTGTTTGCATCCCCCGAAGTAAATGCGGAAAGGACCGACAAAGGTAAAGGAAAGATGGTGGAAGAGAGTTCTCAGACTAGAGAAAAGGAAGCTTTGCTGAAGGACGCAGAGGAATTCATGCGTTTGATAAGAAGGAGTGACTACAAAATTGTGGATCATTTACAACAAACTCCTTCAAAGATTTCTATCTTGTCGCTGCTGTTATGTTCTGAGGCTCACAGGAATGCTTTGCTCAGGGTTTTGAATAACGCTTACGTACCTCAAGAGATATCCGTGAATCAGTTGGAAGGGGTGGTGGCCCACGTCAATGCAGGTAACGGGTTAGGATTCACGGATCGTGATTTGACACCGAAAGGAAGAAACCACAACTTGGCTTTGCATATTTCACTTGAATGCCGAGGAACAGTGATGTCACACGTCCTTGTTGATACAGGGTCGTCCTTGAATGTGTCGCCAAAGAAAGCGTTGATGTAGATTGATCATCAGGGTCTTTATTGTACGCCCAGTGATTTGGTTGTGCGGGCTTTTGATGGAACCCAAAGGTCTGTTTTTGGGGAGATAACTCTGCCTATCCAAGTAGGCCCGGAGGTGTTTGAAGCAGTTTTTTACATCATGGATATCCAGCCTGCTTATAGCTGCCTTTTGGGTCGGCCTTGGATACACTCAGCAGGGGTTGTGACATCGACTTTGCACCAGAAGTTGAAGTATATGGTGGGTGGAAATATTGTGACTGTTTGTGGAGAGGAAGACATTATGGTGAGCCATCTATCTTCATTCAAGTATATGGAAGTCGATGGAGAAATTCAAGAAATATTGTGCCAGGCCTTTGAGACTGTCCAAATCAAGGAAAAGGCGTTGGTCGAGGTCAAAGCTCTAGAGGTTGCCATGTCGTCATACAAGGAAGCACAAGCCATGGTGGAATCCGGATCAGCACAAGGATGGGGACACGTGGTAAGCGTCCCCAACAAACAAGACAAGTTTGGATTGGGATATAGCCCATATGCGGCTTCTTCACTAAACGCTCCGCGTTACAAAGGACCTGTTCAGTTCACCAGTGGTGGGGTGGTTTTCGAAAGAATCAGTGTCATATCTGACGAGGAAGGAGACAGCGACTGCGACATGGATGCGTGGATCAAGCCATGTATCCCTGGCCAGGGTTTGAAGAATTGGACCATCGAGGAAGCCATCTCCGTGACCTATGAAGAGTAATTACTTTGTTTTGATTAATGTATCGCCCTATGTTCTGCCTGGAGCATAGCGGTCTTTATTTTGTAGGGCCTTATCTGTTATGTACGCAAACAATCTTTTATCATTATCAATCAAAAAGGCGTCTTTTTCATTCAAAATTTTGTGATCCTTGTTTTTCTTGTTTTTATTTTCTAACAATAAAATGGAAATGTGGTTTGTGTTTGTTTGTTTGCATATCATTTAAGCATAAAATCATCATCATTGCAGGTTACACATTTCAGATACCATCGACTCAGACTCGTCTATGACTCGGTGTGACTTTGACAATCCAATCTTCCAAGCAGAAGAAGAGATTGAAGAAGATGAACACCTGCCTGGAGAGCTCGCCAGATTGTTAAGACAAGAGGAGAAGGTCATCCTGCCTCATCAGGAGGAATTTGAGGTCATCAACCTGGGAACTGAGGAAGATAAGAAGGAAGTCAGAATAGGGGCCGTGCTGCAAAGTGATGTCAAGCGAAAATTGGTTGAGTTACTCTAAGAGTACAAGGATGTTTTTGCTTGGTCATATGAAGATATGCCTAGACTCGACACGGATATTGTAGTTCATCGTCTGCCTCTTCGAGAAGGTTGTCTTCCTGTTAAACAGAAGTTGAGAAGAACCAGGCCTGATATGGCAGTGAAGATCAAAGAAGAAGTCCAGAAGCAATTGGACGCTGGATTTCTTGCTGTGACAAACTACCCTCCATGGGTCGCAAACATCGTGTCAGTGCCTAAGAAGGACGGCAAAGTCAGGATGTGTGTTGATTATAGAGACCTGAATAGAGCAAGCCCAAAGGATGATTTCCCGCTCCCCCATATTGACGTGCTTGTTGATAACACAGCGCAATTCTCAGTGTTTTCCTTCATGGACGGCTTTTCCGGATACAACCAAATTAAGATGGCGTCGGAGGACATGGAGAAAACGACTTTCATCACGCCATGGGGGACGTTCTGCTATACAGTGACGCCTTTTGGTTTGAAGAACGCAGGGGAAACTTACCAACGAGCTATGGTGACTCTCTTTCATGATATGATTCATCATGAGATTGAAGTATATGTCGATGATATGATTGCGAAGTCCCAAACGGAGGAGGGGCATCTGGTGAATCTTCTAAAGTTGTTTGAGAGATTGAGGAAGTTCAAACTTCGGTTGAATCCAAACAAGTGTACTTTTGGCGTGCGGTCAGGAAAGTTGTTGGGGTTCATTGTAAGTGAGAAAGGTATAGAGGTTGATCCTGCAAAGATCAAGGCAAATCAAGAAATGCCAGCACCAAAGACCGAGAAACAAGTTCGTGGCTTTTTAGGTAGATTGAACTACATCGCTCGGTTCATATCTCACCTCACGGCCACTTGTGAGCCATTATTTAAGTTATTAAAGAAAGATCAGGCGGTCATTTGGAATGAGAATTGCCAGAAAGCATTTGAGAAAATAAAAGAGTATCTGCAGGAACCCTCAATACTGATGCCCCCAGTGGCGGGAAGACCATTGATAATGTACTTAACAATTCTTGAGAATTCCATGGGTTGTGTTCTCGGTCAACATGATAAGACTGGAAAAAAGGAGCATGCAATTTATTACTTGAGTAAAAAGTTCACAGATTGTGAGTCCAGATACTCAATGTTGGAGAAAACTTGTTGCGTACTGGCTTGGGCCGCCAAACGCCTAAGGCAGTATATGCTAAACCATACAACCATGTTAATCTCAAAGATGGATCCGATCAAGTACGTATTTGAAAAGCAAGCATTGTTAGGAAGGATTGCTAGATGGAAGATGGTTCTAACAGAATACGACATTCAGTATGTGTCTCAGAAAGCTATTAAGGGGAGTGTTCTGTCAGAGTAACTCGCAGAGCAACCAATTGACGACTATCAGCCAATGAAGTTTGATTTTCCCGACGAAGACATTATGTACTTGAAGATGAAAGATTGTGATGAGCCATTGCCAGACGAAGGTCTTGAGTTGGGTTCCCAGTGGAAATTGATCTTTGACGGTGCTGTTAACTCCTACGGCAGTGGAATTGGGGAAATCATTACAACCCCCCATGGGCACATATACCCTTCACTTCCAGGTTGACATTTCCTTGTACCAACAACGAGGCCGAATATGAAGCGTGTATCATGGGTATCGAGGAAGCAATCGATTTGAGAATCAAGAACCTTGATGTCTATGGTGATTCAGCTTTAGTGGTTAACCAGATCAAAGGAGAATGGGAGACTCGCCAACCAAATCTAATCCCTTACATGAACTACGCAAGAAGAATGCTGCCTTTCTTCGATCTTGTAGAGTTTCACCATGTGCCGAGAGCGGAAAATCAGATGGCAGATGCCTTGGCTACACTATCTTCAATGTACAAAGTGAACTTCTAGAACGATGCACCAAGAATTGTTATCTCGCACCTCGATAGGCCGACATTCATTTTCGCAATAGAAGAAGCTTCTGATGGCAAGCCATGGTATTACGACATCCATAAATTTCTCAAGAATCAAGAGTATCCGCCTGGGGCATCGGCCCAGGATAAGAAAACCTTGAGGAGGTTATCTGGTAACTTCTATCTGAATCTAGACGGTGTACTCTATCGAAGGAACTTTGACTTAGTGCTGCTAAGATGTGTGGACGAAAAAGAAGCGAATCTGCTTATGGAAAAGGTCCACAAAGGGGAATTTGGAACACATGCAAGGGGGCATGCCATGTCTCGAAAGTTGTTGAGAGCAGGGTATTATTGGTTAACTATGGAGTCTGGTTGCTTCAAGCACGCCAAGAAATGCCACAAATGTCAGATCTATGCCGACAAGATTCATGTGCCGCCGTGTCCTTTGAATGTCATGTCATCCCCGTGGCCTTTCTCTATGTGGGGCATTGATATGATCGGAAAGATTGAGCCTACTGCATCCAATGGAAATCGTTTCATCCTAGTAGCCATCGACCATTTCACCAAATGGGTCGAAGCAGCTTCTTATGCCAATGTCACGAAGCAAGTTGTAGCCCGGTTCATCAAAAGGGACATCATCTGCCGATACGGAATACCTGAAAGGGTCATTACTGATAATGGGTCCAATCTGAATAACAAGATGATGAAGGAGTTGTGCTAGAACTTTAAGATTTAGCATCACAATTCGTCTCCTTATCGTCTGAAGATGAATGGTGTTGTTGAGGCGGCCAATAAAAACATTAAGAAGATAGTACAAAAGATGGTTGTGACTTACAAGGATTGGCACGAGATGTTGCCCTTTGCTTTACATGGATATCGTACCTCGGTACGTACTTCAACTGGGGCAACCCCTTTCTCGTTGGTATATGGCATGGAAGTTGTCCTGCCATTGAAGGTTGAGATCCCATCTTTGAGAGTTCTGGCTGACGTCAAGCTAGAAGAAGCAGAATGGGTGAAGAACAGGTTGAATCAACTCAGCTTGATGGATGAGAAGAGGTTGGCGTCTCTTGCGTATGGACGTATGTACCAAAGCAGGATGAAGAAAGCCTATGATAAGAAGATGCGTCCTCGAAGCTTTCAGGCAGGTGATTTGGTATTGAAGCGGATTCTCCCACCACAGAACGATCACAGGGGCAAGTGGACTCCCAATTATGAAGGTCCGTATGTTGTAAGGAAATTCTTCTCTGGAGGAGCCTTGCTACTTTCAACCATGGATGGTGAAGATTTTACGTCCCCCGTGAACGCGGACGCAGTCAAAAGATGCTTTGCTTAAAATAGACCCGCTGGAAAGAAAAAGAAAATCCAGGCAAGAATGGGGCATCCCGACGAACCATAAAAGGATAGGTTCGGGAAAAAAAGGGATAAAAAGAAAAAGTGTAAACCCACAAAGTTGAAAACCTAAAAGGGCAACTTTGGCAAAAATGGGTATCCTGGTGAATCGAAAACCCGCAAGGGCGATTCAGGCAAAAGTTAGGGATTTGAAAAGCAAACGACTGCGGTCCGTGCGTGGATCTTCAAATCATAGTGAATTATGAGAGAACTCGAGAGTCATCCGTCCAAATCAATCTCTTCAGAAGACGAAGCATCGGAAAGGCGTCGAAGTCACGCGAGTCATAGTTGATTCATTCTATGGTGGTTGTCTGTGCCACATTGCCGACATTTTTGTATATTCTTGTGCATTTCTGTATTTTGCTTATGCAACTTTCTCATTTCAGGAGTTACTTCCTTTGTAAATTTGCCTATTTACAAGCCATTTATCAATAAAATATACTATTCAGAAAACTTTTGTTTTTGATTCAGCTTTTACCGTTTTGTTTGCAGAAAGACGCCTGATTGTTTTTGATAAAACTTTGCATACATAATTTTGTGGGCTCTGCCAACTATGATCGAAAAGTTGTTTTTGCTTGAATAATGTCACAAGTAATAAGTGAGATGACGTTTGCGGGACAGAGCGTGTTTGTTTGTTTGTCATTTGCAGGAAGCTCATCCTCGAGACTTTTCCAGAAGTCCCTCATCTGAAGAAAATATGCAAGCTAGACGTGTTCGCATCCCTAGCAGGATGGAGCCTCGTACGATTAAGGTTATCCTCAGCAGGTCGAGATTGATATCTCCAGCAGAGTAGGATCATCTCCAACAGGTAGATGGGGATTTATCCCCAACAGTGAAATGAATGCAGAACTTTGTTTTCCCCTAAGAGTTCGGGTCATTGTGCTCATTTCCCCAAGCATATGTCGATGTTGATCCCCAGCCGAGGCAGTGGAGTAGCTTTATTCCTTGAGATTGTTTATTCTCTTCAACAGAGAGAGAGTTTAGGATGGTTCCCTAGTAGATATCATTCATAATCCCTAACAGATAGCAGATTAAATCTTCAGTAGAACAGAATCTTTGGAAGAATAAAGCCATCCTTCAGCAATCTGCCTTGGTCCCCAGCAGAGTTGTTAGTTCCCTAGAAGAGTTATAGTCTGATAGTCCATCTAGGGCATCATCCCCAGCGGATTTTGATTTAGATTCCCAATGGAGTGGATTTGTGCTTAGCAGAGCAGCTTTACACAGAAGTTTTCTCAGAGGCCATCCAAGGCTTGTATTTCCCAACATGAGTCCGTTGGCACTAGGCGTGCCTAGTCTTCCCCCCAGCGGAGTTGTTTTCCTCTCTTCAACATTTATTTTGCTAGAGTTGGTTCCTTTGCATTTGCATCGTGCATAACATCCTCCCAAACGCGTAGCATTTCCATTTTGTATGGAGCATTACGCCATATTCAAACATGTGCATTTGAAACATAAGCCAAGTCGTTATCTCTTTGTTTCAGGTGAATCTCGCAGGTGGTGGGTCTTTGCCCGTGTGGTGGCTAAGCCCCAATTCATGTTATTTCCCCAGTGGAGTTTCCCTGTGATTGTTATCAGTGGGTGATCTTAATTTCATGTGGATTTTGACGCTCGCTTTTATTTAGCGAAGGTCTGGCGACGATGTCAGAAGTTTCTGAGAAATATGGTTCGATGCTCATCAGATTCATGTTTGTCTGGTGGTGATGTCAGAGGTTTATTAGCACCATGGTTGTCTGGCGGCGATGTCAGAGTTCTTTATCCCCACAGGTACTTGACGGTGATGTCAGGTGTTCCTCGGAATTACAGTTAGCTAGCGGCGATGCCAGATGTTTGTCGAATTTATGGTTGATGACGGCGATGTCAGAGTTCTCTTACTAAGTTTGTGTTTTTTCTGGCGGCGATGTCAGATATCTTTGTTTTTCCAACGGCGATGTTGGAGGTTTGTTTCTAACGGCGATGTCAAGTAATTTCTGTTTTACCAACGGCGATGTTGGAAGTTTTTTTTTCTGGCGGCGATGTCAGATATCTTTGGTTTTCCAGCGGCGATGTTGGATGTTTGTTTCTGGCGGCGATGTGAGATATCTTTGTTTTTCCAGCGGCGATGTTGGAGGTTTGTTTCTGACGGCGATGTCAGGTAATTTCTATTTTACCAGCGGCGATGTTGGATGTTTGTTTCTGGCGGCGGTGTCAGATATCTTTGTTTTTCCAGCAGGCGATGTTGGAGGTTTATTTCTGACGGCGATGTCAGATATCATTGTTTTTCCAGCAGCAATGTTGGATGTTTGTTTCTGACGGCGATGTCAAGTGATTTGGTGTTTTCAGCAGCGATGTTGGATGTTTATTTTTTGACGGTGATGTCAGAGAATTGTATCTTTGGATTCAATGTCTGTTTGTATTTAGCAGAAGTCTAACGACGATGTTAGCTATTTTACCGACTTGATGTCGAGGTCTGACTATGAAGTCAGATGCTTTTACCGATTTGATATCGAGGACTGACGACGAGGTCAGATCTTTTTACCGACTTGATGTTGAGGCCTGACGGTGAGGTCAGATGCTTTTACCGATTTGAAATTGTGGACTAACGACGAGGTCAGAAGCTTTTACCATCGGATACAGTTTTTCCGGGGATTTTTTTCCAGTGAACAAGTTTATTCGGTTACTGTTTCATTCTACGGTTGTCAAATTTCTGGGTTCTTTGGTATTCAACCGTCTTTTACCTCGAATGTTTGAAAGTCGTTCGCTTTTCATCCCTTCAGGTCCAAGACATTTGAATAGGGGTAGCTATTGCACCCCAAAATTTGACCAACCTCTTCTTTACTTGGTTTATGTTTCATTTCATTGTTCTAGCATATTACATTGCATAGCATTTCGCATTGCATAGCATTTCGCATTTACAAGGGATCAAAGGTTTGTCTATGCACCACTCAAGAGGAAAATCTTTATTGGCTTCAAGTTCAAGCAAAGGCACTAGTATAAACCATCAGAAGACTGTCAAGGGGTTCATAAGGTTTTATCATTGGCGGGAGCATGAGATATAAGTTTCTTGAGTGTCTCAAAGGTTGTGGCGGAGAGGAAAGGTTATTCAGTTCATTTGCACAAGGCCCTAGGCCAAGAAAGGAGAAATTAGGGTTTCGATTTTTATCATGATAAAATTTGTTTCTTAAAGCAAACTTGTTTCCATGGACCTCCACATGACCTAAGGTGTTTGAGGATGAAAGATCAATCGTGAATTTTATCAGAAGAGCTCCAATTGGTCAGTTGATTGAAAATCGGGAGATGCGGAGAAAAGTCAATTGTGCAGCGAAAAAGTCAACTCCTGACTTTCTGAGGTCAAGATCATGATCCTCAATTTCAATATGACCAATGGATGAAATTTGATCAAGAAAAGTCAAGAGTTGTTGAAAGTTTCCATTTTTGGGAATTAGGGTTGTAGAACTTTCCATTTATGGAAAGTTTTATGTTTGGAACAACCATATTCAAAGCCATTTTTTCTTCATGATAGTGGTTTCAAATGAACTTCTGACCAACATCAAAGTTGTTCCTTGTGTTTCAAGCTTTCTTTTGAGTACCAATTCATAATCATAGGATTTTTGGAGCTCAAGTTATGGTCAATCAAAGTTGAGAAAAAATAAGACAAAATTCATAACTTAGAATTTTTCTAAGTTATTTGTGGACAGGTTTTGTGGCATGATTTTCAACCTCGAATTTCATGGCCTTCCAATGATCCAATGGAACTTTCATCAACATGAAAGTTGTTCTATTCCATTCCCTCTTTACCAAGAACTCAAGTTTAGGACAATTGGATTTTTGAGTGCCAAGATATCATTGATCAAATTTGGGGGTTTGAGCACATTTTCAAAACTTATATTTTGATTCATGAAAAAAATATCAGCCATGCGCATGAACTGATAATTTCCTTCCCACCAAATATTGCCGTAACAAGAGGGACAAAGCCTGTACCCCTCATGAAGATATTTTGAATCTTTTGCCCAAAAGAGGAAGAGACAAGTTTGCTTTCTCTGTTGCAACCAGCCACCCCTAGCTGCAGCTCAACAATTTCTCCCCTCTTGTACTGTTCATTCCCTCACCATTTGATCCCAACAGCCATGGATATGTATGATCTGGTCCCTTAATCTTTCACCTCAGTAAATCCCTCAAATTCCATTTTTCACACCCTATATAAGTTGCAGAACATTGGAACCAAACCCTAGCCTCCATTTTGAAGAAACCCCAAATCTGCATTTTGCTCTTCTCTGAGAAAATTCCCACGAAAATCACTCATTTCCTCAGCATTTCTTAAACCTCTCATCACAAATTTATCATCCTACTTGGAAGCTATTTGCAAAAAAAGAAGAGTGGTTTTCCTTTTTTCTCTCAAGCTGTTCTGAAACCAGTTGGTAGCTTGCAAAGGGAAAGGGTTTCAAAGTTGTTTTTGTTGCTAGCTTATTTTGGAGGCTGCAAGAGGTAAGCACCACTAAACTCTCTGATTTATTGCATCGGTAGCACTTAAACATGAACGGGTTCTGTTTTGAAGGTTATTAGTTGTTTTGAATATGATTATGCCATGAGTATGCTTTTAACATATGTTGTCCATATATTGTGAATCGTGAGTGAGGCATTTTGTTTTAATCGTAATTAGTACCTTGCTAGACTGATGAATATTAGCTCATGTGTATGTTGACAGTTAGCTCATGTTAAACATTGTTGGCATTTTTGTGTGTAACTAACATTGCCATGTTGGTTTACATTGAGCTGCTACCAAATTTTGGCCTCTTTTGGTGAAGCTGGTTTATTGCTGTCATTTAGGATTAGCTTAGACCATTTGTTTTTACAACCTTCTTGTTAGACCTTGCTTATATAGGTTTGCTAGGATCTGTGCCATTTATCTTGCCCTCACATGGTATTGCATTGGAAGGGTATGGTTGGGGATGTTTGGTTTTGAGGTCTGGTAGTCTTTTGTACTTATAAGTACCTCAGTCAGTTTGCAGAATTTGTAAAGATTAGGTCTAGATCTTAGTAGCTGCTGAGGCCAGTGCATTGTGATTGGTTTTGTTTATGGTTCTCATATAGAGATCATTGGTTCAAACTAGAGTTGTGCAAGCATTGGTGACTATCATGAGACAAAATGGGGTTTAGCTGCTATCATTAAGTTGCCTCTTTTCAGTGGGTTTTTAGTACAGCAAACTGATTTACACTGTTTCCAGTGAGGATTTTCGTTTGGAATGAACTGTGTAAACCAAGTTAGTAGTCATGAGTGGTGTGAATTGATACAAGGAGGAAAGCCTTGTGAGTGTTTCAACTTGTTGAGTTGTGTCCACAGTTTGTTTTGAGCAGGCTGTTGGAGGTTTGAGGGATAGGACCAGTAGTTTCCATTTGAGAGCATGTTGCTGCTTCTGTTTATATTAGGTATGAGGTCCATGTTTAGGTTTGACACTTGATAGATTATGCTTGACACTTGCTCTCAATGTGTTTGTTATTTCCTGCTCGAATTTAGTCTGAACCAGCTCCTATTTTGATTTGAAATCATATGCATATATCAATGTTTTTGTGTGTGCCTCAGTTCTGAGTTAGATCTTTGAGGGCAGTTTGTTTTGTGTTGAATTCTTTCTGTGGATGCTCATCTGAGGTAGGGGTGTGACCAGTTCTATTTGGGTTCAAAAACCTGTTTGAGTTCATCAGTAGTTTGTGAACATTAATTTCATGGCCATAGTTGCTTTAATGTGTAGCTTGCCATCCAAGTTTATGAAGAGTTGGAAACTTTTTGGATTTGGTTGAATACCTAGAAGTGAAACTTTCTGCTTTTGCTTGCATTCACTCAGCCTTGACATCTTAATATTAGAGCCTCGTTTTATTTAGCATTAGTCCTGCACCTTTAAGTTGTTGCATTAGAGAGTTGATTTTCAATTGTTTGTTTTGAATTGGATTTTGACATGTTCAAGTGGTCTTTTGGTTGTCAATGTCTGAGCAGAGTTTATATAGAATCTTGTTTTGATTGCCATCTAGGAGTGCTGGTTTGGAGTGAGTTTTTCATCAGGTTTGTGCCATGAGGATCGTGGCTGCTAACCTTTGGACCTGTTAGTATTTGAGATGTTGTGGTTTGATCACTGCTAGAGCACTTGAGAGTGAGCTGTTGTTGTTAACTCATGAGGATTTGAGTTTTGATCTTTGCTAGCACACTAGTCTGTTGGCCACAGGTCTGCTGTTGGAATTGGTGGATAGGTTAGTGAGAATTCTTTGTTGGTGTGTTTGACATTTTGCTGTGCAGTTGGGATTCTTGAGTTTGTTTTGTATTGTTGGCCAACTGAGATTAATTTGGTATTTGCTGCTGGATGCCATTTGAGAGTGTTGGTTTGAGACAGGGGTGTGCCTCATGTTTTCCAGGCATTGGCAAGGGTGGTTCTAGGTAGACTAGATAAGACTAGGGGTTCAGGACTCAGTAGTTTCTCTCTACCTATGTAAGTTAGTACAATAAATCTGCCAGCCTTACTGCTCTGAGGCTCAATGACCTCTGGTAACCTCAAGCTCATTTTTATTGCAGTGAACCCTTGATCCCCTACAATATGGTTTAGTGTCTTAGGGTTGTTTCAGTTTGAGTTTGTTTGGTTTCATTTAGGGTGCTCACTGTCATAAATTGGTGAACTCGCATTTGTGAACAAGATTTGGACTGATGATTATTGGATAAAGGCCTTTTTGTATTAAGATCCTCAGTTGTTGGAAGGATTTGTTTTAAGGATTGAATTTGCCAATTCATTAATGGTTGTTTAGGTCTTTTGCTTATGCCAATTGGTTATGTTTTTTTGTGAGTTCTTATCTAGCAGTTTTTGAACAAGTGTGTGAGTTCTGGCATTGGGATAGCAGGTTGGTGCTATCATGAGGGTTCAAGGTTATTGTATGCTAGTTAGGTCCTTTGAAAGCGATTTTTTGGTCTGACTGTTTAGTCTGAGTGCAGTGGTGGTTAGAATTGAGCTCATGATGTTGTTTTAGCCTTTAGTAGGTTGTAGTTGCTTTAGGAAGTGGTGTTTGAGTTAGGAACGATAAGGAATTGTTTGATTTGTGCAAGAGGATGACTATGTGAATATCTTTGGTTGAGGATAGGTTCAACATTTAAAAACTGTCATTGATAAATTATTTGAATTGAGCACTGTCATGGTGGCACGGCTGATCTGATGTGAGCTTATTCAATCTATACTTGCTGTGAAATTTCCAATTCTGTTAGCTCTTGCTTTGAGGTTTATTAACCTATAATGCCATCATTTTCTTTTTTGAGACTGTTACATTTTTGTGTGTGGGACCAGTTTAGTTTGGGTTGTGAAACATTATGCTGACATTGAATTGTTGTTTCAACATCATTTAGACACAAGTTTGGTTTTGACAAGAACCATTTCGCCAATTTGCAACTTGACAACAATATTCAGATTCATGGCAGAAACTAAGACCTTTCCTTGAATCCAATCCATGAACAATCTGTTTAGATCGTATACAGACCCCCACCTTTTCTTGGACTCATCAATTTTGATCATCAAGTTTCAAAACGCATCTCAAAACACCTTTCTGCATCAGCCTTCGTTTTTTTTGTTCTGTTCAGTATTCGGAAAAACTAATGATACCATCTTCTTCCTTATGAAATTCTGGTTCAGTTTGATATAAGGTTTGTCCAGTTTGGTTAAGGTATGAGGAAGTTGCGAATCAAAACGTATTTGGATAGCTTGACTTGTGTTTTGCCCAGAATTCACCTTGCTTAAGTATTTAATTTGGTGGGGTGGCATAAATACACTAATGTATCGCCACCCCAGTGGTTATTAGCCATGCCTTAAGTCACCTTGCAATGCCATGTACTGAGTTCGAGCCCGACTGGGGCCATTTTTGCTTTGTTTTATTTTATTTTTCACATTTTATGTTTTCTTTTTCTTATTCCACTTTTGTTAACACGCGTGTGGATGACCTGATGGTTATGTGTGGAATTTTCAATCCCAAGGGCAAGAGTTCAACTCTTGGTGGCATTCTTCTTCGGCTTATCGCACTTGGTACTAATGTGCCCTTGCTCACCACAATTGTAGCAAGTCACGCCCGCACCACTTCTGCATTCCAGAGCCTTGTGGCCTGGCTTGCCACACTTAAAACACGTCTTCTCAACACTTTTGCATTCAGGAGCACGATGTCCCTCTTCACCGCACCTATAACATCTCACCGGAGTAGAAACTCCCCCACTTGGCCTCTTGCCATAACCCATTCTCTGCTTCCCTTTGTCTACAGGAGTCACATAAGGTTTTCCTCTGAATTGACCTTTTCCTTTCTTATCACTTAGGCTCTTGTAGTGGCTGGATCTAGCCCTACTGTCTTCGTCATAAATTCTGCTCTTGTTAACCAACTCAGAAAACCGTCTGATTTCCTGATATCCAATAGCTTGTCTAATCTCGGGTCTCAAACCGTTCACAAACTTGAGGCACTTAGACCTCTCAGCATTACCAGTATTATAGTGAGGACAAAATTTGATCAACTCCTCGAATCTCGCCGCATACTCAGCAACCGTCGAATTACCTTGCTTCAACTCAAGAAATTCGATCTCTTTCTTCCCCCGCACATCCTCTGGAAAATACTTCTCCAGAAAGGTTTCTCTAAACAAATCCCAAGTAATCACAATATCATCCTCCTCAAATCTTTGGCGAGTATTACCCCACCAATCTTCAGCTTCTTCTTCGAGCATATGGGTCCCAAACTGCACCTTCTGTGCATCCGAGCAATTCATAACTCGAAAAATCTTTTCCACGGCTTTCAACCAAATTTGTGCCTTGTCCGGTTCATGAGTTCCCTTGAAGACCGGAGGGTTATTCTTTTGGAATTTCCCCAAAGCACGGAATCCATCATCAGCATGATTCCTCACATTCACATTGGCCGGAGGATTCTGCCCAATTGCCCCCGCCAATCTCGTCAATGCCTCCGCAATCGCTTCGTCGTTCCTTCCTGCAACCATCTTACTAATTCCAACCACAGAACCACGTAAGAACAACCAATATTGATAATGCATCACACGCATATCAATAACACATAGGAAAAAAAAACACTCTAACAACTTGGCCGGACGGACCGACCTGCTCTGATACCACTTTTGTAACACCCCCTTCTATACCCCAAATAAATGCATATAAAACAATTAAGCACATACAAATTATCAGAGTAAAAAGGTTTTATAATAAGGTATAAAAGAAGAATGCCACAATTTCACCAATGAACCACTTCTACTATTTGCTCCATAAAATATGTAACATTTTCAATTTAAGCGGAAGATAAAATCATTTGATCGTTTTTCAAAATATTAATTCAAATGCACATAAGTCATCCAGATTAATACATCATATCAGTTAGATTACAAAACCACATCAGCTGATACATCACAATGTATCACAAAAGAATGACTATACTAGTCTAACTACCCGGTGTTACATATCAGAGCAGCCGACACAAAAGAATGAAGACTAACTTCACAAAAGGACTCCAGCATCCTAATCTGCAATGCCTCATAGAGCATTATAAAACAGCAGAAGGGTGAGAAATATAACCATAATAATCAAAGCATGAGATTATATATATATAGGTAGTCATATAGCACATATTCACATTTCTCACCACACTTCATTCTCATAGTCATAAATCATATCACGTTCATATATATCAACATTATGAACATTCACAAGCACATCCCTTCATGCTTAATTTCACAATCATTCACAAGCACATTTGTACAACAACAATATTATGCAATGTGACTCAACATATTCAATGCGACTCAATGCTATGCGGTACCGACTCTCGTTATCTTTTTTCGGTTTTCACTCTAAACCGGGTCCACCCTTCTAGACCGATAACTCGTTATCATTTTTCGGTTTTCACTCTAAACCGGGTCCACCCTTCTAGACCGATAACAACCAAGCCCGTCCCCTAGGCTTCAAACCCACCCTTCTAGGTTTGGGACAAGCCACTAGTTTCCACGAAACTAACGGACATTGCCTCTTGACTGAATGATGCATGTACAATCAACCAATCACAATAAATGCACTTAAGACCGTTCCCGCGTCTTAATCTCATGCATTCGAATAATTCACCCCTTCGAGAATTTCATCATGATTGCACATACAACATATATCAAACATTTATCAATGTATTCAGTTCACACATCATCATATTCAACAACAATGCACACATATCACATATGTTCCCATGCATTCATACAACAATCGCATACATATATGCACTCACAATTCATTAGACGATACACATACATTCCTCATTGTATTCCCATGTATCTCTAATTATCACAACAATCAAGGTATTCACATCGCAATACCAATCATACAATTATAAGTTATGCACACATATCAAAATGTTCTCATGCATACTCATTACATAATTGTACCCAACAATCAAACATTCACAACTCATCAATTAATACACACATAATCATCATTATGTTCTCATGTATTTTAACCGATTACAATTAATCATTCATATCACAACTCTAGGATTCACGCCCGTAGGCTACCCACAACACACATTATTACAACAGGTCATATCCATATTCACATCATAAGGTATCCACCTATGTGAAACAACCAAACCATCTTCACATGATCAACACAGCAAAAGAGAAATGCTGTCAAATTCGCCTTCATTCGCCTGGCGAACCCTCGCAGCGAACCTTCGCCTGGCCTTCGCCTGGCGAACTCTCTCAGCGAACACTCGCTAGGCTTCGCCTGGCGAGACTCCCCAGCGAGCCCAAGTCAGTAGCTACTGACTTCATTCGCCACCATTCGCCAGCACTTTCGCTGGGCGAACCTTCGCTATCCCACTTCGCCTGGCGAACCCACCAGCGAAGTCCACTGGGACTTAAATATAATTATTCGCCAACATTCGCTAGGCTTCGCCTGGCGAAGCTTCGCCTTCGCTCGCCTGGCGAGAGCCAGCGAACCTGCGCAGAACAGAACCCTATTCTGTCTTCTCCTTCACCAATCCATCATCAACCCTCTCTTACACATCCAAATCAGTATAAACAGCATCAATACATGTTACCCGACTATTCTACGGCATTATTACTCATTTTCAACCGATTAAATCCTCAATCTACCGATTTTCTAACATTTTGCCCTAAATGGAAAGTGATGGAAACTCTACCAAAACCCTAACCCAACATACATAACATCATACAATGATCAAATAGAAACATTTCTCACCCTTACCTCGATTAATCGGAGCTTTGATGTTGGTTCTTGATGATTTCCACTTTTCCTCTTCTTCTCTTCTCTTTCTCTCCTTTCTTCTTCTTTCCTCTTTCTTTCCAAATGTTCTCTATCTTTCTTTTCTTTTCTTTCTCTCTTATATATTCCTTTATTTTCCTTCCTTCCAATTTCCTTCTCAATTATCTATTAATTCCAATTAATAAAAATTAATTCCAACATTAATAAAAATCCCACTAAATCAATTAATTACTATAATTAATTATTTAATGAAATTTGGGCTGTTACAACCCTCCCCCACTTAGGAATTTTCGTCCTCGAAAATGTTACCTGATTCAAACAGTTCTGGATAAGACTCTTTCATCCGACTCTCGAGCTCCCAAGTAACATTTCCACCAGTCGATCCTCCCCACGCGACCTTCACTAAAGCAATCTCTTTACCTCGAAGCTGCTTCAATTTCCGATCCTCTATCCGCATAGGCGATGTCTCAACAGTCAGGTTATCTCTCACCTGCACATCATCTACTTGGACTACATGAGACGGATCCGCAATGTATTTCCTCAACTGAGATACATGGAATACGTCATGAAGATTAGCAAGCGACGGTGGTAAAGCCACACGATAGGCCACTTCTCCTATCCTTTGCAAAATCTGATAAGGACCAATGAAACGCGGCGACAACTTGCGCGACTTCAGTGCCCTACCAACACCTGTCATCGGAGTGACTCGAAGAAACACATGATCTCCCTCTTGAAATTCAAGTGCCTTCCTCCTCTTGTCATAATAACTCTTCTGACGACTCTGAGCAACTCTCATCTTCTCTTGAATCATCTTGATCTTATCAGTAGTCTGTTGAACTAACTCGGGTCCAACAACAGAACTTTCTCCGGACTCGAACCAACACAATGGTGTCCTACACCTCCTACCATACAACGCCTCAAATGGTGCCATACCAATACTCGAATGGAAACTGTTGTTGTAGGTAAACTCAATCAAAGGCAAGTAGCTATTCCAAGCTCCTCCTTTTTCCAATACACAAGCTCTCAAAAGATCTTCAAGCGACTGAATCGTCCTCTCCGTCTGACCATCAGTCTGAGGATGATACGCTGAACTCAAACGCAACTTAGTACCCAAAGCACTCTGCAGGCTCTCCCAAAATCTCGAAGTAAACCGCGGATCTCTATCCGAAACAATACTTAACGGAATACCATGCAGGCACACAATCCTCTCAATATACAACTTAGCCAACTTCTCCAAAGAGTAATCCATACGCATAGGGATAAAGTGAGCAGATTTAGTCAACCTATCCACGATAACCCAAATAGCCTCAAAATTACTCGGCGTCCTCGGCAAACCCGATACAAAATCCATGGAGATACTATCCCATTTCCACTCAGGAATAAACAACGGCTTCATCAAACCCGATGGCTTCTGATGCTCAATCTTCGACTTCTGGCAAGTCAAACAAGAATACACAAATTCCGCAATATCCTTCTTCATACTAGGCCACCAAAATACTTTCCTCAAATCCTGATACATCTTAGTAGCACCCGGATGAATACTCAATCCGCTACGATGTCCTTCCTCAAGGATGCTCTTCTTAAGCTCAACCATGTTCGGAACACAAACTCGATCCCGACATCTCATAATACCATTCTCATCAATCCGAAAATCACCACCTTGGCCTTGGTTGATTAAAGTCAACCGATCAACTAAGCTCAAATCCGATTTCTGTCCTTCTCGAATTTCGTCCAAAATACCACTCGTAAGCTTTAACATACCCAACTTAAATCCAAAAGAAGTTCTCTCACATACCAAACTCAAATCTCGAAATTGCTCGACCAATTCTAACTCTTTCACCATCAACGCCGACATAAGCAATGATTTCCGACTCAATGCATCCGCTACAACATTCGCTTTACCCGGATGGTAATTCAAGCCAAAATCATAATCCTTCAAAAGTTCAAGCCATCTTCTTTGTCTCGCATTCAATTCCTTTTGATCAAAAAGATACCTCAAACTCTTGTGGTCACTAAACACTTCAAACCTCGCACCAAACAAATAATGCCTCCAAAGTTTCAACACGAACACAACGGCGGCCAACTCTAAGTCATGCGTCGGATAATTCTTCTCATGCACTTTGAGTTGCCTCGAAGCATAAGCCACAACTTGGTTATTCTGCATCAACACACCTCCTAAACCCATCAAAGAAGCATCACAATACACAACGAATGGTTCTTCTGGATTTGGCAGAATCAAAACAGGAGCTGTCGTCAACCTTCGCTTAAGTTCTTGAAAACTCGCTTCACACTTGGCGTCCCAGACAAAGGCTTGACCTTTCCTAGTCAACTGCGTCAACGGCAACGATAACTTAGAAAATCCTTCAATAAACTTCCGATAATAACCGGCTAAACCAAGAAAACTTCTGATCTCAAAAACTGACTTCGGAGTCTCCCATTGCGACACCGCTTCAACCTTCGACGGATCAACCGCAACACCACTACTAGAAATCACATGACCAAGGAAACTGACTTCCTTCAACCAAAATTCACACTTAGAAAGCTTCGCGAACAACTGCTTCTCTCTCAGCACAGATAACACAATCTTCAGATGCTCGGCATGCTCTCCTTCGCTCTTCGAATAAACCAAGATGTCGTCGATAAACACCACCACAAACTTATCCAAATAAGGATGGAAAATCCTATTCATGTACTCCATAAATACACCCGGTGCATTAGTCACACCAAATGGCATCACGGAATACTCATAGTGTCCATACCTCGTTCGGAAGGCCGTCTTCTGAATATCCTCAGCTTTCACACGGATCTGATGATACCCAGATCTCAAATCAATTTTGCTGAACACGCTCGCACCAACCAACTGATCCATCAGATCATCAATCCTTGGAAGTGGATACTTATTCTTAATAGTCACCTTGTTCAACTGTCTGTAATCCACACAGAGCCTCATAGAACCCTCTTTCTTCTTAACCAACAACACCGGTGCACCCCACGGTGACACGCTCGGACGAATAAACCTCTTTTCAAGCAAATCCTCAAGTTGACTCTTCAACTCTTTTAACTCCGAGGCCGACACACGATATGGAGCCATCGATATCGGACTAGTTCCAGGAATCAAATCTATCGAAAACTCCACTTCTCGCTCCGGCGGTAAATCCTTTATCTCATCAGGGAATACTTCCGGAAAATCTCTAACAATGGGCAAAGCCTCAATCTCTTCATTCTCACTAGTCCTCAAAGTTGCCATAAGCATAAATACCTTAGCCCCATCTTGCACCGATTCTTTCACTTGTTTCCTCGTCATAAACAATTCCCTTTCAACATCCGAGTCGGGAAAAATAACCGTTTTGTCAAAACAGTTAATATACACACGATTGAATTTTAACCAATTCATTCCAAGAATGACATCCAGTTGATCCAAATGAAGACACACTAAATCAATCCCAAAATCTCTACCGAAAATACTCAACGGGCAATTCAAGCAAATATAAGGTGTAGTTACCGAACCCATAGCAGGAGTATCAATAACCATACCGCCACCAATCACAGACAACCCAAGATTTAACCTTCTAACACAATCCAAAGAAATAAAAGAATGCGTAGCTCCGGTATCAATTATAGCAATCAAAGGTGTACCATGAATGAAGCACGTACCTCGGATCAATCGATCGTCGTTAGCAGTCTCAGATCCAGATAGAGCGAACACTTTCCCGCTCCCTTGATTCTTCTTCGGCTTATCGCACTTGGTACTAATGTGCCCTTGCTCACCACAATTGTAGCAAGTCACGCCCGCACCACTTCTGCATTCCAGAGCCTTGTGGCCTGGCTTGCCACACTTAAAACACGTCTTCTCAACACTTTTGCATTCAGGAGCACGATGTCCCTCTTCACCGCACCTATAACATCTCACCGGAGTAGAAACTCCCCCACTTGGCCTCTTGCCATAACCCATTCTCTGCTTCCCTTTGTCTACAGGAGTCACATAAGGTTTTCCTCTGAATTGACCTTTTCCTTTCTTATCACTTAGGCTCTTGTAGTGGCTGGATCTAGCCCTACTGTCTTCGTCATAAATTCTGCTCTTGTTAACCAACTCAGAAAACCGTCTGATTTCCTGATATCCAATAGCTTGTCTAATCTCGGGTCTCAAACCGTTCACAAACTTGAGGCACTTAGACCTCTCAGCATTACCAGTATTATAGTGAGGACAAAATTTGATCAACTCCTCGAATCTCGCCGCATACTCAGCAACCGTCGAATTACCTTGCTTCAACTCAAGAAATTCGATCTCTTTCTTCCCCCGCACATCCTCTGGAAAATACTTCTCCAGAAAGGTTTCTCTAAACAAATCCCAAGTAATCACAATATCATCCTCCTCAAATCTTTGGCGAGTATTACCCCACCAATCTTCAGCTTCTTCTTCGAGCATATGGGTCCCAAACTGCACCTTCTGTGCATCCGAGCAATTCATAACTCGAAAAATCTTTTCCACGGCTTTCAACCAAATTTGTGCCTTGTCCGGTTCATGAGTTCCCTTGAAGACCGGAGGGTTATTCTTTTGGAATTTCCCCAAAGCACGGAATCCATCATCAGCATGATTCCTCACATTCACATTGGCCGGAGGATTCTGCCCAATTGCCCCCGCCAATCTCGTCAATGCCTCCGCAATCGCTTCGTCGTTCCTTCCTGCAACCATCTTACTAATTCCAACCACAGAACCACGTAAGAACAACCAATATTGATAATGCATCACACGCATATCAATAACACATAGGAAAAAAAAACACTCTAACAACTTGGCCGGACGGACCGACCTGCTCTGATACCACTTTTGTAACACCCCCTTCTATACCCCAAATAAATGCATATAAAACAATTAAGCACATACAAATTATCAGAGTAAAAAGGTTTTATAATAAGGTATAAAAGAAGAATGCCACAATTTCACCAATGAACCACTTCTACTATTTGCTCCATAAAATATGTAACATTTTCAATTTAAGCGGAAGATAAAATCATTTGATCGTTTTTCAAAATATTAATTCAAATGCACATAAGTCATCCAGATTAATACATCATATCAGTTAGATTACAAAACCACATCAGCTGATACATCACAATGTATCACAAAAGAATGACTATACTAGTCTAACTACCCGGTGTTACATATCAGAGCAGCCGACACAAAAGAATGAAGACTAACTTCACAAAAGGACTCCAGCATCCTAATCTGCAATGCCTCATAGAGCATTATAAAACAGCAGAAGGGTGAGAAATATAACCATAATAATCAAAGCATGAGATTATATATATATAGGTAGTCATATAGCACATATTCACATTTCTCACCACACTTCATTCTCATAGTCATAAATCATATCACGTTCATATATATCAACATTATGAACATTCACAAGCACATCCCTTCATGCTTAATTTCACAATCATTCACAAGCACATTTGTACAACAACAATATTATGCAATGTGACTCAACATATTCAATGCGACTCAATGCTATGCGGTACCGACTCTCGTTATCTTTTTTCGGTTTTCACTCTAAACCGGGTCCACCCTTCTAGACCGATAACTCGTTATCATTTTTCGGTTTTCACTCTAAACCGGGTCCACCCTTCTAGACCGATAACAACCAAGCCCGTCCCCTAGGCTTCAAACCCACCCTTCTAGGTTTGGGACAAGCCACTAGTTTCCACGAAACTAACGGACATTGCCTCTTGACTGAATGATGCATGTACAATCAACCAATCACAATAAATGCACTTAAGACCGTTCCCGCGTCTTAATCTCATGCATTCGAATAATTCACCCCTTCGAGAATTTCATCATGATTGCACATACAACATATATCAAACATTTATCAATGTATTCAGTTCACACATCATCCTATTCAACAACAATGCACACATATCACATATGTTCCCATGCATTCATACAACAATCGCATACATATATGCACTCACAATTCATTAGACGATACACATACATTCCTCATTGTATTCCCATGTATCTCTAATTATCACAACAATCAAGGTATTCACATCGCAATACCAATCATACAATTATAAGTTATGCACACATATCAAAATGTTCTCATGCATACTCATTACATAATTGTACCCAACAATCAAACATTCACAACTCATCAATTAATACACACATAATCATCATTATGTTCTCATGTATTTTAACCGATTACAATTAATCATTCATATCACAACTCTAGGATTCACGCCCGTAGGCTACCCACAACACACATTATTACAACAGGTCATATCCATATTCACATCATAAGGTATCCACCTATGTGAAACAACCAAACCATCTTCACATGATCAACACAGCAAAAGAGAAATGCTGTCAAATTCGCCTTCATTCGCCTGGCGAACCCTCGCAGCGAACCTTCGCCTGGCCTTCGCCTGGCGAACTCTCTCAGCGAACACTCGCTAGGCTTCGCCTGGCGAGACTCCCCAGCGAGCCCAAGTCAGTAGCTACTGACTTCATTCGCCACCATTCGCCAGCACTTTCGCTGGGCGAACCTTCGCTATCCCACTTCGCCTGGCGAACCCACCAGCGAAGTCCACTGGGACTTAAATATAATTATTCGCCAACATTCGCTAGGCTTCGCCTGGCGAAGCTTCGCCTTCGCTCGCCTGGCGAGAGCCAGCGAACCTGCGCAGAACAGAAGCCTATTCTGTCTTCTCCTTCACCAATCCATCATCAACCCTCTCTTACACATCCAAATCAGTATAAACAGCATCAATACATGTTACCCGACTATTCTACGGCATTATTACTCATTTTCAACCGATTAAATCCTCAATCTACCGATTTTCTAACATTTTGCCCTAAATGGAAAGTGATGGAAACTCTACCAAAACCCTAACCCAACATACATAACATCATACAATGATCAAATAGAAACATTTCTCACCCTTACCTCGATTAATCGGAGCTTTGATGTTGGTTCTTGATGATTTCCACTTTTCCTCTTCTTCTCTTCTCTTTCTCTCCTTTCTTCTTCTTTCCTCTTTCTTTCCAAATGTTCTCTATCTTTCTTTTCTTTTCTTTCTCTCTTATATATTCCTTTATTTTCCTTCCTTCCAATTTCCTTCTCAATTATCTATTAATTCCAATTAATAAAAATTAATTCCAACATTAATAAAAATCCCACTAAATCAATTAATTACTATAATTAATTATTTAATGAAATTTGGGCTGTTACAAGGGGTGTGTCGCTACCGCGAAAATAAGGTGTCGGCAAAACAGAAGAGTTGCCACCTTTCGTTATTTATCCCTCAGAACGGGAAAGGAAACAATCGGAAAAACATGACGAAAAGGTATAAGACAAGGTCATCGCAACCATTGTCTGGGTTCGGGAGTCGGTTACGCAAGGGGAAGGTATTAGCACCCCTCACATCCATGGTACTCGATGGGATCAACACTTGTTGTGTTTATCTGACGGGTTAGTTTTACTATCTACCAATCAAGGCTGGTCTGAAAAGAAAAGAAAATGACTCGGCAAAGCGTCGCACTTTATGCCTACGTATTCTCATCAGAGAATGAGAAATCAGAGTCAACGTAGTTCGACTAACTACGGGTTACGGGGAAGGTGGCTCGCCAATACATCACTATTGTGCCTACGTACTCTCAACAGGTATGAGAGATCAGAGCTTACGTAGTTCGGGATAATACGGATTACGGGGCTTTGATTCATCTGTTTTTCGAGTAGGGTTAAGAAACAGTTCCAGTAGTTTGGCGTACGCAGCTCGACCCTTGGAGACTTAGGCATTATTGTTTGCGATAGAACTGGGAGTTAACGACACTCTTTTCTTCAGAAAAGCTTCCTTTGAATTACGGGCCCACGGGGCAAAAAGGTTTGATGTTTGTTTTCTGTCTTTTACGGAAGAACTATTTTTTAGTTGTCTGTAGTTTGTACAGCACTAGAGACTATGACCTGAGAACGAATGTGTCGCATATCGTCCAAAGGACGTATACTAAACATTCTAGACGATTGAGAAGAAGCCGCTCAATTATCATTACCCAAGTAGCTTAAGGCTCGTATCGCGCTTATACTAACTTGCCTTTATTACGTTTTTTTACTGTTGTTTCAAGATGAGAAGAGAGGACAGGCTCAACTAAAGGGAGACTATCAAGTCCTAATGTTGTCATGCCAAGGATTCACTCTATGGTTGAGGTTTGAAACAGGGAACTCCTAGAAGTTATCATGCATAGGTTTCAACCTAAAGTTTTAATCATCACTTCCTTATCAAAGGAGGTGAGATTCCTAGGGGATCATGTCAATGATAAACAGAAATAGATAAAGCATCAGCTTAAACAGTAAATAGTAAACGACTGTAAAATGCATGCAATGCAAGTGAGGGAGGAAATGTGTGTGGGGCATCAGTCTCCACAAGCTCGTCTCAACCTCAAGCCAATTATGAATAACTGCAATCATAAAGGAAAATAAAATGCCATCAAGCAAATCACAAACCACACAGGCAAGGGAGCAGAGCTCTACCGAATACCAGCAAGCAAAGCCACACAGTAAAAATACAAGCAGAGGGAGAAACTCAACCCTTAGGATGCTCTTAGGCTTATTCAACTACATGACCTAATCTAAATGCATCACACCAATCAAGTCACATCAATACAGTTGCACAGAAAGAAAACATATAGTCAAGAAAGCAAATCAACAGCTTCCACAGCTTCACAGCAAAGCAACTCTCTGGCAGCAGTTCAGTCCTCAGTCTATAACTATTCTTCAAGTTCATCATCTTCAAGAGAGTGAAAGGTACTCCATCTTTAAGCTTAAATCTTCAATAGGCTCCACCAAGAATGAAGAGAATCAATAAGATGATTGTTTGATAATGGAAAGCAGACAGTAAACCAAAGGAATCCTCTCTGACACTCAACCAGTTATCAGAGAGAGGCATCCTGAAAAGTTCTACTCATTGTAAATGTCACACATCCCTCCAAAGGAGAGATGATACTTCAACATGAGGACTTTGAATCATAGGATGAGAATGGAATGGGAACAAAACCAACCATTATTTGAAGAAATATCTATTTCTAAAGCTCTCTCCTAAAGCCCTAATTTCCTAAGCTATTCAAAGCTAACAAAAAGGAAGGGAGAACTTAAATCCAAGCTCCACTAGCCACTTCACACAAGCCTCATAATGTCCATGAGGTCTTCCAATGAGATCCAGAAGCCCACTATGCAAGGAAGTCCAACTTTGAGTCCATTCCAAATCAATCATCAACATTGAAGCACCAAATGAACACACAAGTAGAATATTCTATCAAAAATACCAAAACACATTATAAAAATCTTATTATTTTTCTATTGGAACATGCATTCACTAATAACCTATATTTAAAAGATCAGGACCTAAATCATTCCCTAAGTCCTCCAATCAAATTCTAAACCTCAAGGTATCACAAATAAACCCTAAAAGGGAACTCCTAAGGTTCTAGTCCTAAAACAGCAGCTAACTTCATCATAAAAATGTGAGAAAAATATGAGGGGTGCATACAAATCTAACCTAATCACAAGTCAAAAATCAGCAAAAACTCAATACCAAATGCTCAAACAAAATTCACCAAACAGATGAAGCAATTATTACAATTTGATTGTCAAATAAAATGTGAAAAAATCAAATAAAATGAAAATAAATGCTAATCATGATTTTTTTGTTTCTTAAAATTCCTAAATTCATTCATGAATCAGGGGAAAAAAACTCAGGATTTATTGACTAATTTTTCTATTTTTAATGGATTAAAACTAAACTAGTATAAAATGCACAAAAATAAGAAAACGAAAAGAAATTAATTAAACACGCGTGGTGAATAGCAATTAAATCCAGTTCAAAGTGTAGGTTGGGCCCAAAGGGGGGGGTGTGAGTATCAGTCTCAGTACTAAGCCCAGACAATTCACTAACTTGAACGCTGCGTTTTGGAATTGGGTTATGTGGCACATCTTGGATCACACGATGCAATTACCAGTCAACACATCCAACGAGTCTTCATGTTGCCAGCGCATTAATGAGGGCGACATCGTTTTGCTTCAGGTCAAAGTCAGAATTCAACACTCAATCGTGGCCGTGCATGATGGTTACTAGGTCAAGCTTCAGACAAGATCTAACGCCTCACAGCTTTCTTCTCCATTTGAACTTCAGTTTGGGGGGGAAACACAGACGGTGGCCTAGACGGTGGCGCCACCGTCTTTTCCGGCAAAGCCATTTACACAGGTCATCAAAAATTAACAAACCATACATCATTCTCTCTAGAATTCAATGCTGATCATGAATATCTCCTTAGAATCATCTAATTCCCTCTGGATTTTCAAACCCAATAGCACTTTCAAAATATACCTCAGTCTTGATTCTCACCAAAACTTCAATTAAATGCACATATGTAATCCTCATCTTATGGTGATCATTCTACACTATCCAATCTTGATTAACAGTCCAAGAATTGCTTGATTCGAGCCTCAACAGAAATTGATCATACACCTATTTTGTCTCTAATTCACCAGTTTTTGATCCTAAATCCAACTACATGTCACCAGGATCCTAACCACCTATAGAATGCTAACTATCTCTACATAGATTAAGCACAAAAATTAAATGTACCAACCTGTGTTCAAGCTTGTAACAGAGGTAGTTCTTGCACTCTTCAGCCTTCAAGAAAGTGCAGATACACTCCAAATCACTTGATGAACACAGTGAAACCTTCAATTGATCTTGATTTGTCCTTGAACTCAGAATTCGATTCTCAGTTGCACCTCTAAAATTTCAACTTCACTCTCTGCTTCAGGCTTCAAACTTCACCAAAAAATAAACTGAATGCACTCATAGGCTTATATAGGATGTGACTGAATGATCTAGATCCTTCTCAAAGGTTTAGAATGAGAAATTCAAATTTCAATTTCTCTTCAATATCTCATTCATGGCAGTCACGATATCTCATCTATTTATCCTTCAGGAAGCTCTCATTGCACTCCTTGTGAACCACTGAACTTGAATGGTGGGGATTCATCCCTTGTTTTCATCCCATGGCTTGGATTTGAGATGTAACTTCCTCATGAAGTATCAAAGAAAATGGCCATGAAAATGAACTCAAACCTAAATTATAATGATGTCATTGTTTCTAAAATGTAATTTCCATTCAGAAAATGCTATTTCTTTGCCTTATTTGCACACATAACATTTATTTTGAATTTTTGATCTTTAATCCCTTTTAGTTCTTCCTTTTTCACAAGTTCTTGAATCAAGTCTCTCCTTGAGCCATTTCAATACCTCCTTGATACATGGTCAAAGTTAAAACCCCATTTTGAGAAACTTTCAAGTTGCACAAAATTTCATTTGAGATGTCTAAGTTGGTGAAAATGACCCATAACCAAAAATGACCCATAATCACAACTTCCCAAAATACCATTGACTTGTCAAAGCCATAACATGAGTTCTACAAATCCTATCAAGTACTTCTAGTACTCTATGGAAAGCTAAGAGAATAAGGAACAACATTAATGTTGACCAAAAGTTCATAGGAATCATACTTATAAGGCAAAAGTGTCATGCAAGTTGGGTAACTTTCAAGCTCCAAATTCACATACCTCAGATGACTTGTAACTTGTTTGGCTCATAACTTGAGTTCTATAAACCCTATCAAGGACTTATAGAACTCAAATTAAATCTAATATCATGCCCTACAACAATCATGTTAGGGTCAAGATGAGATGACAATCATATCTTTAGTTAAATTGCCTTGAAGAAAGGGGTCAAACTGGGGGATTTTACACTGTCAAGTTTTAGAAACCCTAGCCAGAAACTTCTCAATCTCTTCAATAATGATGAGTTGACCTTGGAATCATCCTTATAACATATCAATGTATCAATCCATGATCACATGGATCTTGAATTAGATCTCAACCTTCTTCAAATCATCAGTTGACTTAGGGTTGACCCAGTCAAACCCTAGCTGCACCAATCATGGCTGAGGCTTCTTAGTCTTACACAATGACCTGTCTAGGCCTCAAAGTGATCTTCAACACTTCTCATGAGCTCTCTCAAGACCTCAAGTCCATCCTCATGGCCTCTGAATCATCTGATGGTATTCCCCACAACTCTCAAGTTAGGAGGCCTACACACTTGGCTTCAATCACTCTCTCTGAGGCTCTTTTAACTTCTCTGACAAGGATATCAACCCTTGAACACTTGAATAACCTTCTTAGCTAGCTTCATAGTCTTGTATAGATCTTGATTGGTAATCATACCTCTTGATCTCCTGCATACATATCAATGAAATGCAAATGATAATGCTAATGTGAATGAAATGAAACATAAGTTGTGTAAAGAAAAGTTGGTCAAATTTTGGGGTGCAACAGGGTGCTAATACCTTCTTCTTGCGTAACCGACTCCCGAACCCGAGATTTGGTTGCGATGACCGATCTTATCCCTCTTTTCGCCAGGTTTTCTCTGAGCGTTTCCTTTCCCTCTCTTGGGATAAATAACGCACAGTGGCGACTCTTCTGTCATAGTCGACCTCGATTTTCGCAGTAGCGACACCGCCCTTTCAGGTTTTCGACTTTGCGGGTGTAAATTTTTTCTCATTTATATCCCTAATTTTTTTCCCGAACCTTTTCCCTTTTTTATGGTTCGCTAGGATGCCCTATTTTTTCCTGGATATTCTTTTTCTTTCCAGCGGGTCATTTTTAAGCAAAGTATTTTTTGACTGCGTCCGCGTTCACAGGGGATGCAAAATCTTCGCCATCCATCGTGGACAACAGTAAGGCTCCTCCCGAGAAGACCTTGCTGACGACATATGGACCTTCGTAGTTAGGATTCCACTTTCCCCTGTGATCGAAATGTGGTGGAAGAATCTTCTTCAGGACGAGATCACCCGTCGGAAAGCTTCTAGGACGCACCTTCTTATCATAAGCTTTCTTCATTCGGCTTTGGTACAGACGACCTAAGCAATCTATGCTAATCTCTTCTCATCCATCAGGCTGAGTTGATTCAATCTATTCTTAATCCATTCTGCCTCATCGAGTTTCACGTTAACCAAAACTCGCAAAGAAGGAATCTTGACCTCCAACGGTATGACAACTTCCATACCGTATACTAGTGAGAAAGGAGTTGCTTCGGTTGATGTGCATATCGTCGTACGATAACCGTGCAATGCAAATGGCAACATATCATGCCAACCTTTGTAGGTCACAACCATCTTTTGCACTATCTTTTTAATGTTTTTGTTGGCCGCTTCAACTGCACCATTCATCTTCGGCCGGTAAGGTGATGAGTTGTGATGTTCAATCTTGAAGTTTTGGCATAACTCCTTCATCATATTATTATTAATATTTGAACCATTGTCCTTAATGATCCGCTCGGGAATTCCATATCTACAGATGATGTCCTTCTTTATAAATCTAGCTACCACTTGTTTGGTCACGTTAGCGTACGAGGTTGCCTCCATCCACTTGGTGAAGTAGTCGATGGCTACTAAATTGAAGCGATGTCCATTAGATGCAGTGGGCTCGATATTGCCGATCATATCAATACCCCACATGGAGAACGGCCATGGGGATGACATGACATTCAATGGGCACGACGACATATGTATTTTATCAGCATAAATATGGCATTTGTGACATCTCTTCGCGAATTTGAAACAATCTGACTCCATTGTCAGCTAGTAATATCCTGCTCGTAATATTTTCTGCGTCATGGCATGTCTGCCAGCGTGCATACCAAATGTGCCCTCGTGGACCTCCTCCATAAGCAAACTAGCTTCTTTTTCATCCACACATCTGAGTAGCACGAGATCATGATTTCTCTTGTACAGAAGTCCATCAGGATTGAGGTAGAAATTTCCATACAGCCTCCTCAGAGTCTTCTTATCCTGGGTCGACGCTCCCACTGGATACTCCTTAGTCATAAGGAAGTTCTGGATATCGTGGAACCATGGGTTGCCATCGGAGGCTTCCTCAATTGCAAAAATGAACGCAGGCCTATCGAGGAGGGAAATGACAATTCTTAGAGCTTCATTCCAAAAATTGACTTTGTAAATCGAAGCCAACGTGGCTAAGGCATCAGCCATCTGATTTTCAGGTCTAGGCATATGATGGAGTTCCACTCGATCAAAGAAAGGAAGTAGCCTTCTGGCATAATTCATGTAAGGGATCAAATTCGACTGACGAGTCTCCCACTCCCCTTTTATTTGGTTAACCACGAGTGCCGAGTCACCGTATACATCCAGGTTCTTGATTCTCAAATCAATGGCTTCTTCTAAACCCATGATGCATGCCTCATATTCCGCTTCATTGTTGGTGACCGAAAATGTCAATCTGGCAGTGAACGGGATGTGGGATCCCTGGAGAGTCATAATGATTGCTCTAATTCCACTTCCGTATGAATTAACTGCACCGTCGAATATCAATTTCCACTGGGACTTCCTATCTGGCCCTTCATCTGGCAACAGTTCATCACAATCTTTCACTTTGAGAAACATGATATCCTCGTCAGGGAATTCAAATTTCATCAACTGATAGTCTTCGATAGGCTGTTCGGCAAGGTACTCAGACAAAACACTTCCCTTGATGGCCTTCTGGGAAACATATTGAATATCATACTCCGTCAATACCATTTGCCATCGGGAAATCCTTCCTGAAAGCGCTTGCTTTTTGAAGACGTGCTTGATCGGATCCATCTTCGAAATGAGCATGGTCGTGTGATTGAGCATATACTGTCGTAAACGTTTGGCAGCCCACGCGAGTGCGCAACACGTTTTCTCCAGCATCGAGTAACGGGACTCACAATCTGTGAACTTTTTACTCAAGTAATAAAGGGCATGCTCCTTTCTGCCAGTCTCGTCGTGCTTACCGAGAATGCAACCCATGCTATTCTTAAGAATTGTCAAGTACACGATTAAGGGTCTTCCGGCCACTGGGGGAATCAAAATTGGAGGTTCTCGCAGATACTGTTTTATCTTGTCAAATGCCTTCTGGCAATCCTCGTTCCAGATAATCGCCTGATCTTTTTTCAACAGCTTAAACATTGGTTTGCATGTGGCCGTGAGTTGAGATATGAACCGAGCAATGTAATTCAACCTCCCTAGAAAGCCACGAACTTCTTTTTCAGTCTTTGGCGCTGGCATATCTTGTATTGCTTTTATCTTCACAGGATCAATCTCGACGCCTTTTTCTCTCACAATAAACCCCAGTAGTTTTCTGGATCGTACTCCGAAAGTACATTTGTTAGGATTCAGCCTCAACCTGAACTTCCTAAGCCTTTCAAGTAGCTTCAGAAAATTGACCAGATGTCCCTCCTCCATTTGGGACTTCGCAATCATGTCATCAACATATACTTCAATCTCATGGTGAATCATCTCATGAAACAAAGTGACCATCGCCCGCTGGTAAGTTTTTTGAGTAGGGTTAACAAACAGTTCCAGCAGTTGGATGTACGCAGCTCGACCCTTGGAGACTCAGGCGTTACCGTTTGCGGTAGAACTGGGAGTTAACGACACTCTTTTCTTCAGAAAAGCTTTCCTTTGACTTATGGGCCCACGGGGCAAAAAGGTTTGAAGTTTTTTTTCTGTCTTTTACGGAAGAACTGTTTTTTATGGATGTTTGCAACCAATATCGCACTAGAGACTATGACCTGAGAGTGAATGTGTCGCATGTCACCAAAAGGGTGCCATAATAAACATCCAGACTGTTGAAAAGAAACTCTCCAACAATCCTTTCTCAGATGGCTTAAGGCTCGTAACGTACGACATCAGTTAACCTTTATTACTGTATTTTAATTTGTTTTGAGACGAGAAGAGAGAGAGACAACTACGGGGAGACTATCAAGTCCTAATGCTGTCATGCCAAGGATTCATCCTATCGTTGAAGTTTGAAACAGGGAACTCCTAGAAGTTATCAGGCATAGGTTCCAACCTAAAGTTCTATCATCACTTCCTTGTCAAAGGAAGTGAGATTCCTAGGGGATCATGTCAATGATAAACAGAAACAGATAAAGCATCAGCTTAAACGGTAAACAGTAAATGATTGTAACATGCATGCAATGCAAGTGAGGGAGGAAATGTGTGTGGGGCATCAGCCTCCACAAGCTCATCTCAACCTCAAGCCAAGTATGAATAAATGCAATCATAAAGGAACATAAAATGCCATCAAGCAAATCACAAACCACACAGGCAAGGGAGCAGGGCTCTACTGAATACCAACAAGCAAAGCCATACAGTAAAAATACAAGCAGAGGGAGCAACTCAATCTCTAATGCAATCATGCTCCTAGCTTAAAACAATCTTAATATGAACTTATTCTAATGTATCAAGAAAATCAAACAGGTCACATCAATACATTTGCACAGAAAGCAAACAGACAAGAAAGAAAGCAGATCAACAGCTCCCCACAGCTTTACAGCAAAGCAATCCTCTGACAGCAGTTCAGTCCTCAGTCTTCAACTGCTCCTCAAGGCTATCATCTTCAATGACAAGTATCAACTTGCTTCTTTAATACCTCCAACATAAGTATCAACTTATCCTTCTTCTTCAAGCCTCAGCTTCAAAGTAGATTCCACTTTCAGGCTTCAATCCCAATTACAAGTATCAACTTGTTCCTTCAGGCACTCAATGTATTAATCACAGAAGTATCAACTTGTTTCCTCAAGCTTCAGATCTTTCCTCAATCTCAATTTTATCTTCTTCAACAGTGTCAACTTGGTCTTCAAGCTTCAGCTCTCTCCTCTTTACCAGTATCAACCTGTTCTTCTTCATCTACAAGCTTCAACCTCTAAGGGTATTCTTCAAACACAAAGAAGTAGCATCCTCTAGCATCTTCAATCTTCTAACAAGGAGCTCCATCCTCTAGCAAGGGAGAAAGATTCATTTGGCAAGAGCAAAGTTTGGATGATTGGTAGCACAGTGAAGACCAAAGGTCCACACTAAGCATCCTATCATCAGAGAAAGGGACCCTCAAAGGTTCTACCAACTTGTGAAGAGCCACACATCCTACCAAAGGAGGGATGAGGCCTTTACAAGGGGACCTTATATCATAGGGAGGAATGGAAGTGATCAACATCTTCCATGTTTATGAAGGAAGATAATCTATCTAGAAGCTCTGCCTACAAACCCTAATCTTAACACCTAATCAACACTATACCAAAAGAAGGGAAGATCTTCACATCCAAGCTTCTTCAAGCAATCCATTGCATCTTCAACTTGCCTCCCTCATCTTCCAAGAGCAAAAGAAACAAAACCCTAATCTAAGGGAACTAAAGAAATCATTCTAGTTAAATTAGTGCCTTAGAATCATCTAAAGTTAGCACCTAAACTAAAATCAAACAAAAATAGTAAACTACTTTGAAAATTCCTACAAAAATTCCTAAGGGACCTTAATTCAATCATGAATCTACCATACAAAAATCAGAGGTTAAATACTCCACCAAGTTCTAAAAATAAAATCTAAATCACAAGGTATCAACCATAAACCCTAAAAATGGAGCTCTTAAAGTTTCAACCTAAAACTACCACTTATATTTACCACAAAAATGTGAGAAAAATCTAGGGGGAACATGCATATCTATGCTAGCTACTCACAAAAAAATCAGGGCAAGAATTCATCATCACATGATCAAACCAAATTCAACAAATTCAAACATGATTATTTTAATGTCAATTAAAATGTAAAAATGCCCATAAAATCAGAAAATGCATGGAATATTAATATTTTTTATCTAAAAAATACTAGATTCAATCATGAATCCATGGCAAAAAGAATGGAATTAATTGAGTCATTTTTCAATTATTTATGAATTTTCCAATAACCATGAATAAAATGAAAAATAAAATGAAAATCAAAAGAAAATAATAGGCGCGCGGTGTGAATAGCAAATGAATTCAGTTCATTTGAGTGATTGGGCCATAAGGGGGTGGGAGTATCAACTACTGACTTAAGCCCAAAACCATCAACTAAATGAAACGCTGTGTTTCATATTATTCAGAAATCCTTCACAAACTTGGAAATGACCGTGGCCGTGGGATGATGTCTTCAGTCAAAGTCCACCTAAGATCTAATGGCTATCAAGTAATCTTCTCCATTTGAATTCCTGAAACACGCGCGCAGCCATGGCCACCGCTGGTGGTTCTCCGGTCACCGGCTCAAACCCTAACTCTCTCCAGAATCCACCATTCTAAATGGTCTCTACACGAAACTTGTCCCAAATCTCACAAGGAATCTTCCTATACCATTTAATCATCCTAAAAGTTCAAGATTCGCAAGAACACGATCTCAACCGAAAATTGGAACAACCCTAATTTGTCACTAATCTCCAAATTGGTGATCCAAAAACCTTCCTACATCAATCTACAATGCATCTAACACAATAATTCCCATTGATTCTACCTAATTTAAGCCATGGAACAAGAACTGCATACCTGGTAAAATTGAGCAAACAGAGTGGTTGAATCTTCAAATCAACCCTCAAGAACTTGCAGAATCCTTCACTAGCCTCTAATCAACCTTCTGTATGCAAAGAAAAGAATTGAAACGCCCTGAATTCTTGAAACAGATTATGAGTTGCAAGCTTCCAACTCCAATGGCTAACTCACGATTCCTCCACAACTTGGCCTCGAATTTGATCTGGGATCAATCACCAACCTCAGAGCAAGCTATTGAGATCAATTTCTTGGACTGAAATGGCCTCTAACCTTGTAACAAATTTTGATTTGCAAGAATGGATTTCAAAGTGCAATCTCACTCTTCTCTCTCAATTCTCACCAACCTTGGCCCTGAATCCCTTCATATGTTTATATAAAACATGAATGAATGATCTAGAAAGTTCTAGATCACTCTAATGAGAAATTCAATATCTCACTTCACTTGAAAATCCAATCTCATGGTATACTCAAGACAGTCCTTGCATCAGCTTGCATTCATTATTCTTTTCATCCAAATTCTCTCCAAATGAGATTATGAAAGTGTTTGGATTGAAAGGAGCCTTGGTTATGCCTTGCATATTGGTTTGGCAATTGTTACTTATGATGTAAGTAACCACTTTTCAAAGCAAGTCCTCAAATTAACCCTCAATTCAAAATTGTGGCAATGTCAATGTTCTTAAAATGTGTTCTACAATCAAATTGGTATGTCATATGACTTGGTTTGGACATGTAGATCAAATGACCAAAATACCCTTGACTTGTCAAAGCCATAACTTGAGTTCTACAAATCCTATCAAGGACTTCTAGTACTCTCTAGAAATCTAAGAGGATAAGGAACAACATTCATGTGGACCAAAAGTTCATAGGAAGCATCCTTCTAGGGCAAAAGTGTCATGCAAGTTGGGCAACTTTCAAGCTCCAAATTCACATACCTCAGATGACCTGTAACTTGTCAAAGTCATAACTTGAGTTCTACAAATCCTATCAAGGACTTCTAGCACTCAAATTAAATCTAAGATCATGCTCTACAACATTCATGTTGGGGGCAAGATGAGATGACAATCACATCTTGAGTTAAGTTGCCTTGAAGATAGGGGTCAAACTAGGGGATTTTACACTGTCAAGTCTTAGAAACCCTAGCCTGAAACTTCTCAAACTCTTCAATCATGATGAGTTGACCTTGGAATCATCCTCAGAAAATTTCAATGTATCAATCCATGATCACATGGATCTATGATTAGGTCTCAACCTTCTTCAAATCATCAGTTGACTTAGGGTTGACCCAGTCAAACCCTAATTGCACCACTCATGGCTGAGGCTTCTCAATCTTGCACAATGACCTGTCTAGGCCTCAAAGTGATCTTCAACACTTCTCATGAGCTCTCTCAAGAACTCAAGTCCATCCTCATGGCCTCAGAATCATCTGATGGCTTTCCACAACTCTCAAGTTAGGAGGCATACACTCTTGGTTTCAACCATTCTCTCTGAGGATCTTTTAACTTCTCTAACAAGGATATCAACCCTTGAGCACCTGAATAACCTTCTTAGCTAGCTTCAAACTCTTGTGTAGCCCTTGATTGGTAATCATACCTCTTGATCTCCTGCATACATGTCAATGAAATGCAAATGACAATGCTAATGTGAATGAAATGAAACACAAGCTAGGTGAAGAAATGTTGGGCAAATTTTGGGGTACAACAATGAGGGAGCGGGAAATCATCTTTAGGGCTCGCCTTATTCAAATCCCGATAATCAACACACATCCGCACCTTACCGTCCTTCTCAGGTACTATGTTGGAGACCCACGGAGGGTAAGTGGTGACTGCTAAAAAGCCAGCATCTAGCTGCTTTTGAACTTCCTCTTTGATCTTGACGGCCATGTCTGGTCGTGTCCTTCTAAGCTTCTGCTTAACTGGAGAACAATCTTCTCGCAGTGGTAGATGATGAACCACTATGTCGGTGTCGAGCCCGAACATATCTTCATACGACCAAGCAAAGATGTCACTATACTCTTGAAGCATCTCGATCAGTCTTTGCTTGACGTCGCTTTGCAATGCAGCCCCTATCCTGACATTTCTGACAAGTTCTTCAAAACCCAGATTAATAATCTCAATTTCATCCCATGAGGCAGAATGGTCTTATCTTCTTGTTTCAACAATCGAGACAACTCTTTCAGAAGGTCTTCATCCTCATCAATCTCTTCTTCAGCTTGATATATCGGGCAATCAAAGTCAAAGTGAGTCATAGAAGGTTCAGGGTCAATGTCATATGTAGTGTGTACCCTGCAATAAGAATGGTTAAGCTTAAAAAGAGGATATGCAGGGTAGCACAAACCGTATTGCCATTTTATTGTTTTTCAAAACAAGAATAAAACAGGAATAATAGAGATCACAAAATTTGAATGCAAGGAAAACGCCTTTTGATTTATTGATAATATGTACATGCATAAGCAATCAAGGCCCTGACAATAAAACCGTTATGCCCCGGGTAGAGCATAAGGTTATACAATAATTGGAAAAGACAACGCATTACTCTTTACGCGTCACTTGGATGACATCCTGGACGGACCAATTGTTGAGGCTCTGGCCTGGCTTGCACGGCTGAATCCAGGAGTCCAGGTCACAGTCACTATCCTCGTCGTCTTCAGACATGGCACTGATATTCTCAAATATTACTCCACCTTTTGTGAACTGAATCAGCCCTTTGACGCACAACATACTGCGAGAGGATGAGGCAGCAGAAGAAGGAGAATACCCTAACCCAAACCTATCTTGCTTGTTAGGAATATCCAGTACTTGCCCCCAACACGGGGCAGAACCAGCTTGAACCACAACTTGAGCTTCCTTAAAGGAAAAGAGGGTCACCTCAGGTTTTTCGATCATCGTCGGAATCATATCCTTGACTTTAACGGCCTCAAACGCCTGACACAAATTTTCGTGGATCTCGGCATCCACCTCAACATACTTAAAAGATGACAAATGGCTCACCATTATGTCCTCTTCTCCATAGACGGTCACGATGCTGCCACCCATAGCATACTTCAGTTTCTGGTGCAATGTGGAAGTTAATGCGCCCGCAAAATGGATCCATGGACGGCCCAATAGACAGCTATTGGCAGGCATGATATCTATGATATAGAAAACCGCGTCAAAGGTTTCCGGCCCAACTTGAATGGGTAGAGATACTTCTCCAAAGACGGTCCGCTTAGTCCCATCAAAAGCTTTTACCACGAGATCACTGGGTGTACATATCAGCCCTCTTGTATCCAGCCTCATCAGAGCTTTCTTAGGGAGAACGTTCAGAGATGATCCCGTGTCCACGAGCACATGGGACATGGACGTTCCTCGACATTCTATCGAGATATGCAAGGCGCTATTATGGTTCATCCCTTTTGGCGTCAGCTCTAGCTGGTTGACGGAGATTTCTTGCGGTACATATGCTGCATTCAGAACCTTCAGCAGAGCGTTGCGGTGTGCCTTGAAACACAACAACAGATTTAGAATAGAGATCTTAGACGACGTCTGATGAAGATGATCAACTATCTTGTAGTCACTTTTCTTAATCAGTCTCATGAATTCCTCGGCGTCTTTCACAAGCAGGTCTTTTTCTACCTCACGGGAGGTTCCTTCGACGACCTTACCTTTACCTTTGTCCGTCTTCTCGTTCTTGTCAGCTACAGTCTCCGATGGAGAAAACACTCTTCCACTACGCGTTATTCCCCCAGTCCCGACTAGGTTGTCAACAGATTTCCCAGATGGTTATAACTCCAACTTCTGTCCATTGCAATAGACATCTACCCCATAGTTCCATGGAACAACATTAGTGCTCTCGAACGGTATAGGACCAACCTTTGTTATGGTGATCGTAGGCGGCCTTGATGCAGAAATGGTAATTGTTTTATGAGGGATGGTGATAGTGGCAACCTCATTCTACTGCTCCAGCATTACCTCTCCTGATCTATTCTCAGCTCTCTAACTAAACTGCAGAATTCCCTCGTTCATCAAGCTCTGGATCCCCCTACCAACTGATCACAACCGTCTGAATGGTTTGCACATCTATACAGAACTTCCCACAGGTCGGGAAAATACCTTTCTTCATCAACTTGGCTTAAAAGAAACCAAGTGGTGTTTTCAAGTCTTTGACATCAGTCAATAAGTCCGAATCCTCCTCTTCGATGATGGTGTTAACCCCGTCTCCCCCGTGGTTAGGCATAGGGTTCTTCGTAACATTCGGAACATTATCAGAAAATTTTATTATCGTGGTGTCAACCATATCCTATACTTTGTGCTTAAATGCTTTATAGTTGTCAATCGAGTGGCTAGGTGCCCCCGAATGAAACTCGCATCTCGCATTTGCATCGTAGCCAGGTGAAGGTGTCCCTGTCAAGGGAGCCAAAGTTCTCTTCTGAAACAGCTGCAACTGAAGCAATGTCTGCAATAGCTGGGCGTATGACATAGGTGGGGTTTCAAGGTGACGACTTGACAAAGGTGCTTTATTCTGGTACCTCCGGTACCCATGCTGGTTCTGTTGCTGCTGCTGCTGAGGTTCTTGGACAGCAGGAATAGTAATCTTAGCGACCTGCTGGCGCTGGCCTTTTCCTTTTCCCCGCGCACTAGACACTGAGCTTGTCTCACCTTCGCGTCTTTCACCACTGTAAGGCTTCTTTCCCCCCTCCAACTGAGGGTACATCTACCCCCGAATCTTTCCGAGTTTGATGCCTTTCTCCACATGCTCTCCCGTGATTATGAGGTCGGAGAAGCTTCCCGACATACCACTGACAAGCTTCTCATAATAAACACCTGGAAGAGTAGCCACGAACATATCGACATGTTCTCGCTGCCATTTCATGCCACCTCTAGGCGTACTCCTTAAAGCCTTCATTATTCTTCTGGGACAAATTTTGTAGCTGAACCCGGTTGGGAGCCAGATCGCTGTTGTAATGATAGTGGCATACGAATGCTTCAGCAAGGTCTTTCCAACTATGTACACTGGTGGTCTTTCCAGCGAGGGGCCTGACAGGCTGTCTTGGAAGAAGTGCATCAGCAACTTCTCATCTTCAGATTGTGCAGACATCTTTCGAGAATAAGACCTCAGATGGACACGGGGATAAGTGGTGCCCTTATACTTCTCGAAGTCAGGTACCTTAAACTTTGGAGGCACCTTGAGGTCTGGGATCAGCCCCAGCTTGGTCATATCAACGCCCATGGAATTCACGTTCTCCAAACTCTTCATCTTGTCTTCGAGCGCTTTGAATCTTAAACGGGCTTTAGAATTCAGTTTGCCCTCGGCTCCTTTCAATGAGAATAATTCCTCCTAACGATCCTCATGCCAATGTTAATGGCCATTACCTTGAACAAACCCATCAGCATCAAGAACGTACTGATTACCAACACCAGCATTCCCAGCATTATCCGTTCCACTAGTATTGCCATTGCCCATACCAACATTACCATTGGCCTCAAAGTTGCCATTTCCGGCTCCAGTTGTATTCCCATTAGCTCCAACATTAGTAACAACATTACCATTGCCACTTCTGTTCCCTCCAGTAACAGGGATGTCAGCATGAGGGGTCTCAACAAGCGGAGGGTTTGAAGCATTCCCACCGTGTAACACGCTGTTACTGTCAACGCGTGCAATCAGAGGTTGCACCAGAGTTCTGAGTTGTTCCTGGCCATTGGCGACCACTTGCATGAGATCCATAAAGTGATCCATCCTTTCCCTGAGCTCTTGAATGTCAGTCTGAACCTGTTCCATTACTCTGACCTGATTTGCTCTGGTAGAATACCGGTGAATCTGCCTTCGCTCAATCCTGATACAGACCTGCAAGCACAAAGGGTTAGAAAAACAGCTCGAGGTACCTGTTATGCAAATGATTCATGCAAATGCAAACGTGTGTCTGTGCCTTAGGGATATTTCTCCCCTGATTCTAGTGCCAGAGTGCCAGTGCTGATAATAAGAAGTCCAGATCCAGTCGTGGAGATAACGTCTCGTATATATATAAAGCCCAACAAGGCAGCATACAATGTCACTGAGTACATGTGGAATCAACAGCATGACCTCGACCAATAAGTCTGGTGATGGTCATCATACAACAATGATCAGAAAATACAAAGGATTACAAGGTAGTCAAGTGCGGCAACGGGCGCGAAACTCTTATAGCAACTGCTTCATTTTGGGATGATCAGGCTGAGTGAGTAACCCTTCGACAAGTAACTCCCTCTGTACCACGGTGTACTGAAGACCTTCAACGGAGTCCTCCCACTCTTCATGGCCAAAACAGTCTTCTAATCTTCGCTTCTTAGACTCAAAAATATGCTTGCATCCCTCAGGTTTGCAATAGCCTTGTTCAACATGTCTTGAGTGGCGTACCTACGAGTAGTTTCATCATCAAACTTCTTATCACTGGCCTTCAACTGAGCCTTCAACTTGGAGATCTGTTGCTTCAGCTTGTCCACCCGTTCTTTGTTGCTGGTCAGGGTGGCATTCCACTGCTGGTTGAATTTGGAGATCCTCAAGTAAGCATTATCCAGGTCCTACTTTTTGGTGGCGAGCACATTATTGACAACCTTGAAATCCAAACCTAAACGTTCACGCTCAGCCCTCTGTTTGGTCAAGTCTGTGCCTAGCCGGTTCACCAGCTCGGTCTGTTTTTTTGAAGGAATAGACAACTTCGTTCTTCTCGCTTCTAAGCTGAACCAGCTCTTTCTCCAACTCCTCGTTGGCCTTCTTCAACCCTTCCTTTTCAGCCAATACCTGGTTGTATTTCTGAATGGACACTGTAATGGGTTCTTCAACCACTGGATGTCAATCTTGCTTAATAGGCAGAAAAGGCATCCCTACTGTTTCTGCCCTGTTTGAATCCAGATCATATAAGGGGCATAAGCTTGGTTGTTGCTCTTACCCAATCGTGCTTTCCCTCGCTTGCTAATGTCGTTCCAAAAATGCTTGAGCTTGGCTAACATATCCCCATCTAGAAGCCCCGTGAGGTACAGAGATTCCTGCACCTCCTCGTCCTTCGGCGGACCTCTCAAGGCGTATGCAAACTGCCTGACAAGTAACGAGGGATTGTAATTAATATAGCCTTTTCTTCCGATCAGGGGAACATTAGGAAAACCACTGCAACTGTAGATGAATTCAGTACCCAACATATCCCAATCAAACCAAACGATGCTCTCTGCTGATAAACCCATCAGGCGTTCAGACCACTCAGCTGTGGCTGCAGAGGAAACAAAGAGACCCTTATTGGGCATGTGGCTATCAAACCATCTGTAGAGTAAGGGCGCACAACACGACACATTTTTACCCCTTCTGTTTTCATTCTTGTAATGAATAAAATGATATAAATCACCAAGAAAGGTGGGCACTAGATTTCCCGATGCAAAGATATGGAAGGCGTCCAAATCTATAAAGTCTGGCATGTTGGGAAACAAGACGATGCCATAGATGCAGAGGGTAAGAATAGCGTTGAATACGATCCAACAACCGTCCTTAGCGCACTGTTGGGCCTTCCCAACCAGAAACTGTAGAGAAAAACTAGGAACTCCATTCCATTTGGTCAGAAGCAGCTCTGAAGCATCCATATGAAGAGCAGCAGCTAGGTTAGCCAGATTAGGCTTAGCATCCATGTGAACAAACGACATCTGATCTTTAACAGGCACACCCAACAGCTCAGCATACTCTTCTAAGGTAGGCACAAGAATGATATCTAGAAAAGTGAAGCACCTCAATGGAGGGTCATAGAACTGTAGCAATGCATACAACCCTTTGAACTCATAGACTGAAGGTTTACGGACCAGACTGAGCAACTTCCCATAAGATTTCTTGAATTCTCCTCTTACTATACTATCTGCCAAGGCAGTCAAACTAAGCAGCAGAGCAATATCTGGGGTAGGGAGCTTGTAAGCCACATTCTTCTTCACTGATTCCATGCTAGCAAGTAGAAGGCAAGATTACTGGAACCGGGGGATAGGATATGCACCTGCAACACAGACACACGTTAATGACATGCACATGGGTATGCAAAAGATGCAAGATGCAATCATGCTGCAGGAGATCAAGAGTGTGCTGTTTAGGAGATCAAGGCTCTGTTTCAACAAAATCACGACACTGTTTTAACAATAAGACCCTGATGTCAATAATACTGATTCACTGTCAAGAAAACCAGGTTGTCTGAAGGTCAAAGTTTCTTGCACAACCCAACCCCTCTCACAGGTATGAATCCTATCCACTGACAAGGTATGGCATCCTATGTGTTTCCCAGCGTCAAAGAATTTTACAAAATGATGATACGTTCACCATTTCTGGTTTGACATCATCACTCCCTGAAGAGGCCTCACTTAGCTGAGTCATAAATGATCGGTTCCCAGAGTCGACAATCCCCCAGACTAATAACCCCTCAAGCCCAAAGGGCTGGAAAAGAAGTCAACCAAGAGAATCTCGTATGAGCCTGGATTTTGCGGGAAACTAGTACATGCAAAGAATGCACGCGCCCACTACTTTCCACAACTAATGCTAGGTATACACTCAAGCATGGGTCTGGCTTATCATTCATCAGATCCCCCCTCCCACAACAACACAACAAATAATCATATTATACTGAAAATAAAATGCGGAAAGTAAAGTGCGATAAATAAACGCAAACCCAACAAGTAAATAAACAAGCGTTAGGATTGACTCGCATAGGGGACGTTCGATCCCCAGCAGAGTCGCCAGATGTCGCTACTGTGAAAATAAGGTGCCGGCAAAACAGAAGAGTCGCCACCTTTCGTTATTTATCCCACAGAAGGGAAAGGAAACAATCGGAAAAACCTGACGAAAAGGTATAAGACAAGGTCATCGCAACTAAGTCTGGGTTCGGGAGTCGGTTACGCAAGGGGAAGGTATTAGCACCCCTCACGTCCGTTGTACTCAACGGGATCCACGCTTGTTGTGTTTATTTGACGGGTTATTTTAACTATCTACCTATCAAGGCTGGTTCAAAAGAAAAGAAAATTGACTCGGCAAAGCATCGCGCTCCGTGCCTATGTATTCTCGTTAGAGAACGAGAAATCAGAGTCAACGTAGTTCGGCTAACTATGGGTGAAAAGGGAAGGTTGCTCACCAAGACATCGCATCTTGTGCGTACATATTCTCATCAGAGAAATCAGAGCGAACGTAGTTCAGGCAACTACGGGTTGATTCATCTGTTTTTTGAGTAGGGTTAACAAACAGTTCCAGCAGTTTGGTGTATGCAGCTCGCTCGTCAGAGACTCATGCGTTACCGTTTGCGGTAGAACTGAGAGTTAACGACACTCTTTTTCTGAAAAGGTTTTCCTGATTAAGAGAGCCCACGGGGCAAAAAGAGGTTTGATATTTGTTTTTTGTCTTTTATGGAAGAAGTGTTTTTTATGGATGTTTGTAGTTCGTACTGCACTAGAGACTATGACTTAGGAGTGAATGCGTCGCATGTCACCCAAAAGGTGCCATACTAAACATCCTGATTACTGGAAAGAAACCCTCCAATAACCATTTCCTAAGTGGCTTAAGGCTCGTAATGTACTGTACCAACTTGCCTTTATTACGTATTTTACTGTTGTTTTGGAGATGAGAAGGAGAAAGGACTACAGGGGAGACTATCAAGATTCCTTACTGTTGTCATGCAATGGATTCATCCTATTGGGTGAGTTTGAAACAGGGAACTCCTAGATGTTATCATGCAAATGTTTCAACCTAAAAGTCTGTTATCACTTCCTTATCAAAGGAAGTGAGAGTCCTAAGGGATCATGTCAATAGGAACAGAAAAACAAACTACAAAAATTATTAAAGCAGATAAAACAGAAGAGCAAACATTAAAGATGCAAATGGAATGCAACAATACAAGCAGAGGGAGAAACTCAACCTCTAAGCAAACAAGCAAAGAGAACAAACAAAAATAGACAAGCAAAGGGAGGGTCACCTCAACCTTTCAATGCAAATACATCAGTTAGAAAAAGGGAAAATAACACTCAAGAAGAGGGAGAACACTCAACCTCTAAGCAAACAAGCAAAGGGAGCTCAGCTCAACCTTTCAGTGCAGTCATGCACCTAGCCCAAAATACTCTACACATGATATTATCCTAATGCATCAAGCAATGTCAAACAATCATGAATGAAAGACTGAGGCGATAAACAATATGTCATGTAAGGAAATCATTCCAAAATAATCAAACAAGGCATCTAACCCAGAGAGAAGAAGATTGATGGATGGATGAATGCATGATGTAAACCAAAGAAATAAACCAATGCATTCAACCAAAGATGAAATTTGATGAAGGGAAACATGATGTATACCAAAGGTATCCCTCATGACACTCAACCATTCATGGGAGAATTGAATCATGGGAAGCATGATGTATGCCAAAGGTATCCATCATGACACTCAACCATTCATGGAAGAATTGAATCATGGGAAGCATGATGTATACCAAAGGTATCCATCATGACACTCAACCATTCATGGAAGAATTGAATCATGGGAAGCATGATGTATACCAAGGGTATCCATCATGACACTCAACCATTCATGGGAGAATTGAATGAATGCAAAGCATTCAAGGAAGAGTCATCTAGCCAAAGGTTCTAATGAAAACCTAATGCTTAGCTCTAAAGATTAACCATCTAAAAGGATTTAGAAGCTCTATCAAGGCCTAATCAATGTTCTAAATAGGTATCAACCTAAGCTTTATTCTATCAAGAAGGAATTTGAAGCCTAAAGTTAGTTAAGGTTCACCTTAAAGCTTAAACTATGAGGCAAGCTAAATTAGGGTCACCCTAAACACAATCAACTTGTAAATTCTAAGTAAAATACCAAAATCAATCCTAAAAGGCTAGGAAAAATTCTAAGGCTTCCTAAGTGTGTTAAGGAATCATGGTACAAAATCCATAGCTAAGAACTAAATCTAAAGGTACTAAACAATTTCTACACTTAAAGGTATGCTCAAGGGAATCCACAAGGGGAAGGTCCTAGAAATATATCTCAAACCTATACCTAAAAGTATCTAAAAAGTTCAAGAAAAATGCTACAATTCTGTCAAGGTACCTAAAGCACACATACAAAAATTCAGAACTAAATTCAAATTCATGAGATAGCACAAAAATCAGAAAAGAAATCATTCATTTTTTACATTTTTAATCATCAAATTAAAATGAAAATATAACAATAAATGGATAATCACCCAAAAACTTAATTAAATTGCACACAAAAATCAGGGACATGCCAAAGATCATTCATGATTTTTCTCATATTTTTCTAACAATTATTTCTATTTTTAAAGCATTAAAAATGATAAAATGAATAAAAGAAAAATAGAAAATGCATTAAAAGAAATAAAAAAGCTGGGAAATAACGTGGCCCTTGGATCAATATACCAGTCAACCTATCCTATACTCACAAGCCTGCCACGCGTGCTCAGAAGGGATTTAATGAAACGGTTCGTTTCATTCATGATCACGTGCTCTTATGTTGACTATGGTTCACCATAGTCTCTAATCTCACACGCCCATTCTAAAAGTAGTACAATCCAACACACATCAGTGTGCCACATCACTAGTCAACAGTCAATACTCTTCAGAATGAACCACACGCCTTGGATCTTAATACTAAGTCAAGCCAGTCAAACTCATCCAATGGCTTAAACATCATCTTCTTCATTTTAAACTGAAAATTGAGAGGGAGAATCTCATGGTGACCGGAGAAAACTTCGGTCGTCTTCTCCGGCGAGTCAACAGTGGCCAAAATCTCAGACAACACAAAACTCCATAAAAATTACCCGGATCTCTTCCTCTACTTATGAGGATCAACATGATACACTTCTTTTTTCATTTTTCTCAAGGATCAAGCAGATACGAAGATGAACAGAAATGGTACACTTACAAAAATCAACTCTAATCCTCAAATTCTTTCCACTAATCTCTTCTACACCTAACACTGATCAAGAATCCCTAAATAAATCTTGATATCAACCAAGAATGAGGCCTAACCGATCCTTCCAAGTTTTCATCCATCATCAAGAAGCTTCACATGTGGCTCCCAGATCAAACCTAAATCCAACTAGGACCTAAGTTCTACCTAACCACATACAATAATTACTCTAATTCATCATCAATTGAGATTAATGGTGAAAAGAAGAAAACCTGGTAAAAGCTTCAACAGAGGATGATTCAACCACCAATCTTTATCCAAAGCTGTGCAAAATCACTCAGTGATGATAGTAGAAGCTTCTTCAATCTTCAATTTCCTCAGAAATGGCTCCAATGGTGAAACTCGAATTTCACTTGTATCTAACTTTTTCCAACTGTTTCTTACCTCTGCAAGCTCATTCCATCACCAACCTTGCTCTGAACTCATTCATGGGGTTATATAGAACTGATATGGGCTGAAATGGGGGCCCAAAATTGCTCCATGATCCAATTTCAATTTTCAAATTTTCTTCATTTTTTCTTCATGGCAGTGCACGCATACAACTCTGTTTTGCCTTCCAAATTGCTCAAATTCATCACTTGTATGGTGGCTAGGATGAAGGGATGAGATTAATTCCTCAATTCCAATCAATGGTGTGTGTAATTGATGTTTCTTCAATCTTAAGAAACCTTGATTTTGGCCATGAACCAAACTTGAATTTGAAAATCTACCAATGCCAATCTATTCCAAATATCATTACCTTCAAAAAATGCACAAACTTGTAACATCTTGAACCAAAATGAATTATTTTGTAATTTTCTTATTTTAATGCCTTTAAATGATTCATTATGACAATTTCTTCACACATTTCTCATTCTAATCCATATCAATGGATTATTGGTGCATGGCTGGACAAATAACATCATTTTAAACAAATTTCAAGTTGAACAAAATCCCATTTGAGGTGTGTAAGATGGTGAAATTGACCCATAATAAAAAATGGCATATAATCTCAACTTCCCAAAATACCCTTGTCTTGTAAAGCTCATATCCTGAGTTCTACAAATCCAATCATGGACTTCTAGTACTTCATGGAAAGCTAAGAAGATAAGGAACAACATTCATGTTGGCCAAAAGGTCATGTGAAACATCCTTCTAGAGCAAACGTGTCATGCAAGTTGGTTGACTTTCAAGCTCCAAATTCACATCCATCTGATGACCTGTAACTTGTCTGCTTCATAACTTGAGTTCTACAAACCCTATCAAAGACTTATAGTACTAAAATTAAAGCTATGATCATTCTCTACAACAATCATGTTATGGTCAAGGTTAGATGAAAATCACATCTTGAGTTATGTGGTCTTGAAGTTAGGCATTAAACCAGGGGATTTTACACTGTCAAGCTTAGAAACCCTAGCTTAGAAACTCCTCACACTCTTGATTCATGATGAGTTGACCTTGTAATCATCCCTTGGGCACCTTAATACATCAATCCATGATCACTTGGCCTTGAAATTGGGTCTCAACCTTCTTCAAATCATCTGTTGACCTAGGGTTGACCAGATGAAACCTTAGTTGCACCCAACTTGGTTGTAGCTTCATATACTTTGCATATTGACATGTCTAGGCTTCAAAATGACTTTCAATACTTCTCATGAGTCCTCTCAAGGCTTCAAGTCCGACTCCATGGATTCAACATCATCATATGACTTTCCCATAACCTTCAAGTTAGAAGGTGTGCTCATTTGGCTCAACCACTTCTCTGAGGATCTTTGTGGCTTCTCTGATGAGGATATCAACCCTTGAATATTTGAATAAGGATTCTTAGATAGCTTCATGACCTTGGTAGCCTTTTGTTGGTAGTCATACCTCTTGATCTCCTGCACACATGTCAATGCAATGCAGATGATAATGCTAAAATGAATGCAATGAAACACAAGCTAGGCAAAGAAAAAGGTTAGGCAAATTTTGGGGTGCAACACCAAGTCCCGTGCTACGTATCAGAGCATCCTAAGACTCGACTCACACACCACTATCCAAGATAGCTAAGTACCTGGATTATCTGTACTTCCGAAGAAGCAGAGACCACAACAACAACAAAGGGGTGATAAAACATGATCAAAATTATCGGTTATACAGTACATGAAACAAAGGTAGCAATAATATAAAATATCACCCAACATTCATCAAAAACGACATACTGTCCAACAACAACACAACACACCATAATGCAAATATGCAACTCAACATCATGCATACGGTATCGACTCATTGGTTCATTCAATCGAACCCCGGATAGATCACATACACCCGTCCTTGGCCATGATCTATCCCCACCATTCTCTGCAATGGAGTACGGATGAATCACATACACTCCTCTTGAGCAATGATTCGTCCCACCAACACCATGATATGCATAACACCATATGCACAACAAATGAACTCAAGCACACAAGGCGCACACGATCCCCTGATCACATCACCATACATCATACATACATATTGTTCATCAATTAATTATTTTGATTAGAGTCACACGATCCCCCTGATCCCATCACTGTACCCCATACATATCTCACACCTCAATTTAATTACTTTGATTAAATTCAATACTACATAATTTCACCTTTTAATGTCAAGTATACACTCTTCACCACTAAATCACCATATCTATACTGGTTACTACTCGAGGAATACTACAAAATGACAAAACCACCCTCACCGTACAAAATCACAACTTGTTGTCATGCTCGCTGGCTCATTCGCTTAGCAAAGCCCTAGCGAACGCTCGCTAGCTGCTCGCCTAGCGAATGCAGACAGTGGCTATTGGTAGCCTTCGCTACCCATCTCGCCTAGCGAACACTTGCTACTAGCTCGCCTAGAGAACTACCTAGAGAATTGCTCGCTAGCTTGCTCGCTAGATGCTTGCTTAGCGAGTTCTGTGAGCTTTCAAAACCCTCACAGTCTAGAACTGTTATCTTGCTTAAATTCAAGCCTATCACTCTACTCCTATCTTCAGCCCTACCAATATTACAACCAATAAACACTACTCTATCATTTTCTATCAATTTTAACTCCAGAACCCACACCTATGTTCATCATCAGAACTACAAAAGTTACTCAGAACTTCACCAATCTCCCAACAACACGTACCCAAAGTCATCAATGGCAACCATGCTCATAAACACATCAATGCACATCCAATTCATCATAACAACAACAACAATCATCAACATTTCAATATAGCATTCATATTCACCAAATCCCTACGGGGTTAAGGAATCCCCACTACCCTGTTCATGCAATTTACCAATCTTAACCCGTTTCTCCCCCTTACCTCGATTAATGCTCCGATTGACGAAAAACCTTCAACTGTCGTTAGCCCTAGCCTTCTTCCTTTCTTCCTCTTGTTCTTCCCTCTTACTTTGTTCTAAAATAGATTTTTATCATGTTCTCTCTTTCTTCTCTCCAAAACTCTCTAATACCCCTTTAACTTCTTATTTTATTTATTCCAATAATAATAATGATACGAATAATAAAATGCAAATAATAATAATAATAATAATAATAATAATAGTTGTTAGATTATCATCATTATTAATTATATTATATTATTATTAAACTCTATATTTTATTAAATAACTCCTATAACTCAAGGACACTCACCCACGCTCTCAGGCACACTCCCACACAAAGGACACACCAAAATAAAATAACACCAAAAGACTAAATAATTAAAATGGGTGTTACAATAGACACCCCATAATCCAAGACATTCTTTCCTCATCATTCTTCTATATGATAAGTTAGAACACTTCTGATTCAACTAGTGAATATCAACTTCCACAATCTGAACCCCAAGTTCAGCAAACAAAAAGATGTTCTAACATTAGTTAGGACATTATATCACAGACATCATACATGATGGTTCTTGATACAATAACCACTTGGACTTACTATCTGAATAGTAATCCAATCTGAAGATCGTCAGAGAGCATAGTTCAATGAGAAATCCAAATAACATAGAGAGAACTAAAATCCCATATTTCTCCCAAAAAGAAGGCACTCATCCTTCATAAGCTCCAAGACATGAACAAAACCAGAACCTCCTTTGGTCTTCAAACAACTACCCTTCTGCACAAGAGTAATTTTCTTCAAGCATACTTCTTAAATAACCAAATGCCAATGTTTGGTTTACACAGCTTCTTTCTAGAAAATCTTCTGATCCACCAAGCAAACGTGATCTTCAAGTTACATCTCCTACTTGCTCCATTGCTAGGCATCTTAGATACATCAAGACTTGAACCTGCAACATCTACTCCTTCTCGCAGCTCCCGCAAACTGCATGAGATAGACCTTTTTGAAGCATTAATTCTATTCATACCCGATAAGATCAACTTATCTTCAAATGATGTACCATTACTTCTGTAACAACCATTTTAATTATTTAGTCTTTTGGTGTTATTTTATTTCGGTGTGTCTTGATGCAGGGGTGTGTCTGAGTGCGCTGGTGAGTGCCCTTAATTAAGGAGATCATTTAATAAACTATAGAATTTAATATTAATATAAAATAATTAATAATGATAATAATTTAATAATAATAGTAATATTTTTATTTCATTGTTATTATTATTATTATTATTATTATTATTATTATTATTATTATTATTATTATTATTAGTATTATTATTAAATTAAGTAAAGAAGATATAATGGAAGGGAGAGGATAGAAAAGGATATAAGAGAAAGTGGAAATAGAAAGGAAATAGAAAGAGGAAGAGAAAGAAAGAAGAAGAAGAGAAAAGAGAGGAAAACTTGGATTCTTCAAGATTAGCCCCGAGGAATCAATTAATCGAGGTAAGGGTGTGAAACTTTGTGATTCTATCCATGCATGTGATTATGTAGGGATTGTTTGGATTGTTTGGGTGTTCTTGTGTAGTTTGCCATTTTAGGTCGGAAATGGTTTAATCGGTAGAATTGATGATTTATCAGGTAAAATCTGGATTAAGTCGTGTAATTTAGTCGGGAAATGTTGGGCTAAGACTACAGGAACTGGTTTGGTGAAAATTGGGTGATTTGTGAGCTTCTGATGATTTTTGGACAGTTGGGGTTCTGGTGTATCGTAGAATTCGCTAGGCGAGCAGCTAGCGAGCGGCCCAGCGAGTGTTCGCTAGGCGAGTGAGGCAGCGAGCGTTCGCTAAGCCTTCACTAGGCGAGCTGGGTAGCGAACCCTTCCAGTAGCTACTGTCTGCCTTCGCTAGCAAGTTCGCCAGGCGATTGAGGCAGCGAGCGTTCGCTGAGGCTTCGCTAGGCGAGTGAGCCAGCGAGCATGACAACAGCTTATTTTATTTTTGTTGTTTCCATCCAAAGTTGATGTTTTCGATATATAACGTATAGCTTGTGTGTTGTATTATAATATGTTGTGGGTGGCCGTATGGCATGAATCCTAGATTGTAAATTGTGAAGTGTAAAATGTAGCCTTTTGGCAAATTGATCCCTTTAGTCATGATGGGTATAGATATGGTGTTTAATGGTGAAGAGTGTATACTTGGTGTTAAGATGTGAATTTCCTAATATTTAATGTAATTAATATAATTGATTGGTGTGTAATATATATATATATATATATATATATATATATATATATATATATATATATATATATATATATATATATATATATATATATATATATATATATATATATATATATATATATATATATGATACATTGTGATGTGATTAGGAGGATTGTGTGCACTTAGTGTGCTTGAGTTTATTTGTTGTGCATATGGTGTCGTGCATATCATGGGGTTTTGGTGGGATGAATCATTGCTCAGGAGGAGTGTATGCGATTCACCCGTACTCCTTTATGGAGATTGGTGGGATGGATCGTTGCTCAGGAGGAGTGTATGCGATTCATCCATACTCCTTTGTGGAGGATGGTGAGATGAGTCGTTGCTCAGGAGGAGTGTATGTGATTCATCCGGACTCCTTCGTGGAGAATGGTGGGGATAGATCATTGTCAAGGAGGGGTGTATGTGATCTATCCTAGGTTCGATTGAATGAATCAATGAGTCGATACCGCATGCATGGTGTTGAGTTGCATGTTTGCATTATTGCATGTTGTGTTTGATTTTTGGACAGTAGGTTATGGATGATGCATGTTGGGTGATATTTTATATAATTACTACTTTTGATCATGTATCTTATTATTGATAATTTTTATCATGTTTTTCATCCCTTTGTTGTTGTTGTGGTTTGTGCTTCTTCGAAAGTACAGATAATCCAGGTACATAGCGAGCTTGGATAGTGGTGTACAGGTCGAGTCTAAGGATGCTCTGATACGTAACACGGGACTTGGGTGTTTACTTTTATTATGTTGAACTTGTTTTATTCCTGTGATGTATCATATTTTGGTGAACCTTGTTAATGAATGACTTTATGTAATTTGGTGGATGGCCGAGAATGTTGAATTAATGATTACTTCCGCTGTTTTATTTTGAAAACCATCTATTGATGTTGAATTATTTGAGGTGATATCCCAGTTTTGAGGAGAAACTCTGATGTTTACTTGAATTAATTGTATTTCATTTTAATCTTGGGAAGTGGGGTGTTACAATTGGTATCAGAGCAGGTCGGTCCGTCCGGCCAGTGTAGTAGTTGAGTCTGTCCTTAGGATAGAGATTGTGTACCTCTTAACCTAGTGTTGTTATGGTTGAGCAGTATGGCAGGAAGGAATGATGTTGCTTTGGCTACAGCTATGCAAGAGATGGCGCAGGTGGTTGCTAATCAGAATTTAGCTGCGGGTGCGCAATTTAGCGATTTAGCTCAGTTTCGGAATAACAAGCCACCGACGTTTGAAGGAGGAATTCTGGATCCTGAAGCTGCACAGAAATGGCTGAAGGCAATTGAGAAAATTTTCAGGAGAATGGGTTGTAGTGATGAGCAAAAAGTGAAGTTTGGTACTCACATGCTGGAAGGAGAGGCTGAGGCTTGGTGGGACAATAGTCGCCAAAGATTGGAGACTGCAGGAACTGCAATTACTTGGGATGTGGTTCGAACGGGTTTTCTGGAAAAGTATTTTCCGGAAGATATACGAAGTGCTAAGGAGATAGAGTTTTTGGAGCTAAAGCAGGGTAATCTGACTCTAGCGGAGTATGCTGCTAAATTTGAAGAGCTGGTACAGTATTGTCCTTATTACAATACTAAAGCGGAAATGACCTCCAAGTGTTTGAAGTTTGAAAACGGGCTGCGTCCGGAAATTAAGATGGGGATCGCTTGTTAGATGATCAGGAATTATCCTGAGTTGGTAAGCAGAAGCAGAATTTATGATAATGATAACAGGGCCAGGATCGCACATTATAAGGCTGTGATTGAGCATAAAGGTAAGCAGAGATTTGCTGGTACTCCTTACAATGTTCCTGCTGATAAGGGAAAACATAAGGCTGCTGCTGATAAGAAACCTAGAGAAGGGAAAGCATCTGCTGATTTGAAATGTTTCCGGTGCGGTGGCGCGGGGCATCGTGCTAATGATTGTCCTAATGAGGTAAAGAAGTGTTTCAAGTGTGGTAAGCCAGGCCATGTGATGGCGGATTGCAGGGCCACTATGCCTACCTGTTATAACTGTGGTGAGAAAGGTCATATCAGTACACATTGCGAGAAGCCGAAGAAGTCTCAAGCGTTTCAGGCCAGCGGTATAGTATTTGCTGTGGTAGGAACTCAATCTGCCAGCGAAGAGCGTTCTATTAAAGGTACTTGTTTCATCAATAATATTCCTTTGACTGCTATGATTGACACGGGTGCAACCCACTCGTTCATTTTTGTTGATTGTGTGAAGAGATTAGGATTTGTGTCGTCCACTCTTGAGCGACGAGTGACTACCGAAACTCACTCTATTGGTTCAGTGACTACTTCTCTGGTGTGTTTGAAGTATCCCCTGACTATTTTCGGCAGAGACTTTGGAGTGGATATGATTTGTCTACCACTTGGTAATTTGAATGTTATTATGGGTATGAACTAGTTGGAGTTCTATCGAGTCTACATCGATTGTTTTCGGAAGGTGTTGTTGTTCCTTACTCCAGAAGAGGAAGTGTTGGCGAATTCCTTGTCTAATAAGGAATTGAGGACCTTGTTGGAGGACGAAGCTAAAATGTTTGCTTTATTTGCATCGTTATCTGTTGACAGCAAAACGTCAATGAAAGAGTTGGCAATGGTGAAGGAATTTCCCGAAGTGTTCCCTGATGATATTACAGAATTACCTCCGACGAGAGAAGTTGAATTTAGCATTGATCTTGTTCCTGGTACAAGGCCTATATCTATGGTGTCGTACAGGATGTCGACGGTGGAATCGGCTGAATTGAAATCTCAGATGGGAGAATTGTTGGATAGAAAGTTTATCAGACCGAGTGTGTCTCCGTGGGGAGCTCCAGTGTTGTTGGTAAAGAAGAAGGATGGTAGTATTCGCCTGTGCATCGATTACCGTCAGTTGAATAAAGTGACCATTAAGAATAAATATCCTCTTCCAAGGATTGATGATTTGATGGATCAGTTGGGGGAGCTCGTTTGTTCAGTAAAATTAACTTGAGGTCGGGTTACCATCAGATCAGAGTGAAAGAAGGTGATATTCAGAAGAAGACATTTAGAACTCGTTATGGACATTACGAATATACTGTAATGCCTTTTGGAGTGTCTAATGCGCCAGGAGTGTTTATGGAGTATATGAACCGAATCTTCCATTCTTATTTGGATGAGTTTATTGTGGTGTTTATTGACGGCATACTGATTTATTCTAAGTCTGATGAAGAGCATGCAGGACATTTGAGAATTGCTTTGCAGGTGCTGAAAGATAATAAGTTGTTTGCTAAACTATCAAAGTGTGAGTTCTAGATGAAGACGGTGAGTTTCTTGGCGCATGTAATATCTGGTGATGGTATAGCGGTGGACCCATCGAAAGTGAGTACAGTGTTGCAGTGGGAACCGCCGAAGACAGCAACGAAAATTAGAAGCTTTTTGAGTTTGGCAGGATATTACCGAAGGTTTATTGAAGGGTTTTCTAATTTGGCATTGCCGTTGACTCAGTTGACGAGGAAGGATCAAGTTTTTGTATGGAATGCTTCTTGTGAAGAAAGCTTTGAGGAACTGAAAAAGAGATTGACTACGACACCGGTGTTAATATTGCCAAATCTGAGTGAACCTTTTGTGGTGTACTGTGATGCGTCTAAGATGGGATTAGGCAGAGTTCCTATGCAGAATGGTAAGGTAGTGGAGTATGCTTCGCGGCAACTAAGGGCGCATGAAAGGAATTACCCTACTCATGACCTTGAATTGGCTGCGGTAGTTTTCGTGTTAAAGATCTGTAGGCACTATTTGTATGGTTCGGGATTTGAGGTGTTCAGTGACCATAAGAGCTTGAAATATCTGTTCGATCAGAAGGAACTAAATATGAGACAGAGAAGATGGTTGGAATTCTTGAAGGATTATGATTTTAGCTTAAGTTCTCATCTAGGAAAGGCAAATGTAGTGGCAGATGCTTTGAGGAGAAAAACAATTCATATGTCAGCTTTGATGGTGAAAGAAATGGAACTAATTGAGAAGTTCAGAGATTTGAGCATGGTTTGCAAGTTTACGGCAGATGGTGTGATGTTGGCAAGTTGCAAGTGAACAATGATTTCTTGGATATGATTAGGGAAAACCAAAAGTTAGATGTGAAGTTAGTGGATTTGATGTCGGGAGTAGGGAGGGACTCCGATAGTGATTTTAAGTTGGATAGTGCAGGTGTGCTGAGATTCAGAGGCAGGATTTGTGTGTCGGATAATGACGAACTGAAGAAGTCAATTCTGAGTGAAGGACATCGTAGTAGTCTGAGTATCCATCCGGGAGCTACGAAGATGTACCACAATTTAAGGAAGTTATTTTGGTGGTTCGGTATGAAAAGAGATATAGCTCGATTTGTTTACGCCTGTTTGACATGTCAGAAATCGAAGGTGGAACATCAGAGACCCTTTGGAATGACGTAATTGTTGGAATTTTCGGTTTGGAAATGGGATTGTATAACCATGGATTTTGTTACAGGTTTGCCGAACACATCGAGAGGATTTGATGCTATTTGGGTAATTGTGGATCGACTTACGAAGTCTGCACATTTTGTGCCGATTGATATCAATTTTCCGTTGGTGAAGCTAGCAGAGATTTATATTTGGGTAACTGTGAGACTACATGGTGTTCTGTCGAGTATCGTGTCAGATAGAGATCCGAGGTTTACTTCAGAATTTTGGAGGAGTTTACAGGAAGCTTTGGGTACTAAGTTGAAGTTGAGTTCAGCTTACCATCCGCTAACCGATGGTTAGTTAGATAGGACTATTCAGTCGCTGGAGGATTTGCTGAGAGCTTGTGTGTTGGAAAAGGGTGGTGCGTGGGATACTCATCTACCGTTGATCAAGTTCACGTACAACAATAGTTACCATTCTAGTATCGGAATGACACCGTTTGAGGCTTTATATGGTAGGAGGTGCAGAACTCCTCTGTGTTGGTATGAGACAGGTGAGAATGTGGTATTGGGACCAGACATTATGCAACAAACTACTGAGATAATTCAGATGATTCAGGAGAAGATGAAAGCGTCTCAGAGTCGGCAGAAAAGTTATCATGATAACCGCAGAAAAGAACTGGAATTCAGTGAAGCTGATCATGTGTTCCTAAGAGTTAACCCAGTGATTGGTGTGGGTCGTGCATTGAAGTCCAAGAAGCTGGATCCTATGTTTATTGGGCCATATCAAATTTTGCAGAGAATTGGTGTTGTAGCTTATAGAGTGGCATTACCGCCTGAACTTTTGAATTTGCATGACGTGTTCCATGTGTTGCAACTTTGCAAGTATGTCTCAGATCCATCTCATGTAATTCAGAGAGATGAAGTTCAAGTCCGGGAAAATCTTACTGTTGAGACGATGTCGTTGAGGATTGAAGATCGTAAAATGAAACGACTCTGAGGGAAGGAGATACCTTTGGTGAGATTGGCTTGGGGAGGTGCTGCAGGAGGCAGTGTGACCTGGGAATTGGAAAGCAGGATGCGGGAAGCATATACGGAATTGTTTCCATCAGGTAATTTTCGAGGACGAAAATAATTAAAGTGGGAGAGAGTTGTAACGCCCATTTTAATTATTTAGTCTTTTGGTGTTATTTTATTTCGGTGTGTCTTGATGCGGGGGTGTGTCTGAGTGCGCTGGTGAGTTCCCTTAATTAAGGAGATCATTTAATAGACTATATAATTTAATATTAATATAAAAATAATTGATAATGATAATAATTTAATAATAGTAGTAATATGGTTATTTCATTGTTATTATTATTATTATTATTTGTATTATTATTAAATTATGTAAAGAAAATATAACGGAAGGGAGAGGATAGAAAATGATATAAGAGAAAGTGGAAATATAAAGGAAATAGAAAGAGGAAGAGAAAGAAAGAAGAAGAGAAAAGAGAGGAAAGCTTAGATTCTTCAAGATCAGCCCTGAGGAATCAATTAATCGAGGTAAGGGTGTGAAACTTTGTGATTCTATCCATGCATGTGATTATGTAGGGATTGTTTGGATTGTTTGGGTGTTCTTGTGTAGTTTGCCTGTTTAGGTCGAAAATGGTTTAATTGGTAGAATTGATGTTTTATCGGGTAAAATCTGGACAAAGTCGTGTAGTTTAGTCGGGAAATGTTGGGCTAAGACTACAGGAACTGGTTTGGTGAAAATTGGGTGATTTGTGAGCTTCTGATGATTTTTGGACAATTGGGGTTTTGGTGTATCGCAGAATTCGCTAAACAAGCATCTAGCGAGCGGCCCAGCGAGTGTTCGCTAGGCGAGTGAGGCAGCGAACGTTCGCTAAGGCTTCACTAGGCGAGCTGGGTAGCGAACCCTTCCAATAGCTACTATCTGCCTTCGCTAGCAAGTTCGCCAAGCGAATGAGGCAGTGAGCGTTCGCTGAGGCTTCGCTAGGCGAGTGAGCAAGCGAGCATGGCAGCAGCTTGTTTTATTTTTGTTGTTTCCATCCAATGTTAATGTTTTCGATATATAACATATAACTTGTGTGATGTATTATAATATGCTGTGAGTGGCCGTATGGCGTGAATCCAAGATTGTAAATTGTGAAGTGTAAAATGAAGCCTTTTGGAAAATTGATCCCTTTAGTCATGATGGGTATAGATATGGTGTTTAATGGTGAAGAGTGTATACTTGGTGTTAAGATGTGAATTTCCTAATATTTAATGTAATTAATATACTTGATTGGTGTGTAATATATATATATATATATAAATATATATATATATATATATATATATATATATATATATATATATATATATATATATATATATATATATATATATATATATATATATATATATATATATATATATATATATATATATATATATATATATATATATATATATATATATATATATATATATATATATATATATATATATATATGATGCACGGTGATGTGATCAGGAGGATCGTGTGCACATAGTGTGCTTGAGTTTATTTGTTGTGCATATGGTGTCGTGCATATCGTGGTGTTTTGGTGGGATGAATCGTTGCTCGGGAGGAGTGTATGCGATTCACCCGTACTCCTTTGTGGAGAATGATGGGATGGATCGTTGCTCAGGAGGAGTGTATGCGATCCATCCGTACTCTTTTGTGGAGGATGGTGGGATGAATCGTTGCTCAGGAGAAGTGTATGCGATTCATCTGGACTCCTTTATGGAGAATGGTGGGGATAGATCATTGCCAAGGAGGGGTGTATGTGATCTATCCTGGGTTCGATTGAATGAACCAATGAGTCGGTACCATATGCATGGTGTTGAGTTGCATGTTTACATTATTGCATGTTGTGTTTGATTTTTAGGCAGTAGGTCGTGGATGATGCATGTTGGGTGATATTTTATATAATTACTACTTTTGATCATGTATCTTATTATTGATAATTTTTATCATGTTTCTCATCCCTTTGTTGTTGTTGTGGTCTGTGCTTCTTCGGAAGTACATATAATCTAGGTACATAGCGAGCTTGGATAGTGGTGTGCAGGTCGAGTCTTAGGATGCTCTGATACGTAACACGAGACTTGGGTGTTTACTTTTATTATGTTGAACTTGTTTTATTCCTGTGATGTATCATATTTTGGTGAACCTTGTTAATGAATGACTTTATGTAATTTGGCGGATGGCCGAGAATGTTGAATTAATGATTACTTCCGCTGTTTTATTTTGAAAACCATCTATTGATGTTAAATTATTTGAGGTGATATCCCACTTTTGAAGAGAAACTCTGATGTTTACTTGAATTAATTGTATTTCATTTTAATCTTGGGAAGTGGGGTGTGTTGCACCCCAAAATTTGCCTAACCTTTTCTTACTTGGTTTATGTTTCATTACATTAGCATATCATTGATCCACCATTTGCATAGCATAGCATTGTTCACTTGTGCAGGGGATCAAGTGGGTTTTATATCCAGAGAAGCCTATCTAGAAGTTTTATTCAAGCTTAAGAAGTCACCATAGTCATCAGGAAGGGGGCTGGGTTCTTAGGAAGTTCATTTGCTTGTATGGGGTTAGTCTCCTAATTTGAGGACCAGTTGAAGATCAGTAGTGGATTGTAAGGCCTTGATCAAGGAGAGAATGTGTGGATAGAGCTCAGGGAGTTCCTTGAGGGTCATGGTGGAGCTCAATCAAGTCATCATGCCAGGTGTGGAAAGCCACAGTTGAGGGTGTTGCAAGTGGAGTTTTCATCTGAGTAATTCCAAGTCGACTAGGCAATTGAAGGGGATAAAAGCTCGATTCTAGGTCTCTGTAACCATGGATATTTGTGTTGAGACACATGAGATAATATTCCAAGATCTATTCAAGAAGAATTCAAGGTGTGAGGAGTTGCTAAATTAGGGTTCTCAGGGTAAAATCCCCTATTTAGTGCCTAACTTCAAGACCACCTATCTCAAGATACAAGTTTCATCTCCACTTTTGGCTAAAATGAAACTTGTAGAGCATGCTCTTAGCCTTAATTTGAGTACTAGAAGTTATCCATTGGATTTATAGAACTCAAGTTATGGTCCAGACAAGTTACAGGTCATCTGAGGCATGTGAAATTTGTCTGTGAAAGTTCACCAAATTCCAAGGAAGTTTTGACCTAGAAGGGTGTTTCGCTTGAACTTTTGGCCAACATGAAAGTTATAGGTCTTGATATTAGCTTTCCAAATTGTATTATAAGCCTTCCATCTTATTTATAGAACTCACGTTATGAGGTTTATAAGTTAGGGGTATTTTGGGAAAGTATGATTATAGGTCATTTGGCATCATAGGTCAATTTCACTATCTTGCAAGCTTCAAATGGATTTTTATTCAACATGAAAGTTGCTCAAAATGATGTTTTTAACTTAGCCAAGTATCAAGAGTCCATTGATATGGATTGTATCAAGCATTAGTTGAAGAAAATTCCCAAAATGACCATTTTAATGGATTAAAATGTAAAAATTCAAAACAATTGGAAATTTGATGTTTTCAGGCCAAGTTTGTGATCATTTTGATTGGAATTGGAATTCTAAAGACTTTGGAATCATCACATTTTTGAATTGAAGCTCATAACATGGCCATATGGAGTCTTACTTCATTATGAAGAAACATACCAAATGCATCCCTTTGATTGGAATAAAGGAGGGAAAATTATTCCATTGTACTCCACAACTGTCAGGCAAGTGAATTGGACTGAATTTGAAGTAAGAGAAAGGCCAAAACGTGCACACCATCATTGAAATTTTGGAAGGAAAGTGAAAATGGAAAATCTCAAATTGGGCTTTGTTTGGGCCTCCAAAGTTGTTTAACTGACTATAAATTGGATGTGGATCATTCTGAGAAGCTTCTAGTGGCAAATTCAGTTGAGAATCCATTGGAGCAATTTGGTAAAAGAGCTTGAAACTTGATTTTCGGTTTTGGAGATTCAGAGAGTTTCAGCAAAAATTGGTTATCAAGAAGCGTTTATCATCATTCACTGAAGTAATCTGCACTTGTTGGAGAAGAATTGAGGCCTGAAACCACCTGTAATTGAAGCTCCAACTCAGGTTTCCATTTCTCAAACTTGCACTCAATTTATGCGTTTTTATAATCTTATATTCATGTGGCTAGGTGGTAATTAGGATATAGATGGACTTTGGATAGTAAATTTGAGGTTTAGTGACAAATTAGGTTTGGATCCATTTTCGGTTTGGACATAGATTTCTCTGGTCTTGAGGTTTCTGTGTGATTGAATAGGATATTTGTAATCCTCATGGAAAATCCTTCAACTTTCATTCAAATTTTGTGCAAAACCGTTGAGAAACGAGTGAGCTATTCTTGGATGAGGCTACCAGAATTTCATCCCGTCCGGCCGGAACAGTACCTGCGCGCGGGCTGCTTTTTTTTTGGCCAAAATTTGAAATGAAGAAGATACAATCTCCACCATTCATTCGTGAGAAGAAAGAAGACTCAGTCATGGCATCCAATGGCAACGGACACGCCACCTCACCCGGTCCAAAACGCCGCCGTTTAAATTAGTGAAGATCACCAAGCTTCTTCAGTTCGCCTTGAACCTGTGGAGCGTGGCTTCGATCCTCGCGTGGTCTTTTTTTTTGTTAATTGTGAAAACTTAGTTGAATTGATTGTGGTTCTGGGCTTTGGCTGCTAGTGTTATCCTCACCCCTCCCTAGCAGGCCCAGCGTGAATAACACATGGAAATAGCCACTTAATGCCCCCCTGGCATTATTTCATTAGAATAATAAACTGAATTAACACTCAAATGGGCCCAGCGCCCACGCGCTATTAGCACCCCCCCTGTCTTGGGCCCAGGCGAATTAACCTTGTTTTTCCTGCTGGTTACACCCCTCCCTGTTCATGCTTTTATTTTCTTTTCTTTATTTCTTTGTTTTAATGCTTGTTATATTTAATTCATAAAAAAATAGTAAATGTTGGTAATAAATTCTAGAACAATTTATGGATATAGATTGAGATGTTTAGGATTTTATCATGCTTTTTATTTTAATTTTCCATGCATTTTCCATTTATTTCATATTTTCTCTTTTAGTGTATTTTTAATAATGGAATAATGGTATGCTGAATTTGTTCATTTTATTTCTCATCTATACTTGTGAGTTTGATCTTGAAATTTTGTGTGCTAGTTATAGGCATGTTAATGTTGTTATGTGATTTTTGTTGGGATTTTTAGATCATTTTAAATAGGATTTTAGGGTAGTTGTTTAGGAGTGTTCTTTAGTGGATCTTTTTAGTGTACCCTTGAAGTTTTGGATTTAATTTGGGCATTTTGACTTAGGTTTAACCTCTGATTTTTCTACCAAGGAATGTTGATACATATAGGATGATGTAGTATTTTCCTTAGATTTTTTAGGAGTGATTTTCCCTTAGTTCCCCATTTTACAAATTGGCCTTAGTATAGGTGATCATTAGGAGATAACATTTGATGTTCTTTAGAGATTCAAGTAGGTAGATGATATTTCCCTAGGATTAATTCCCCTTTCAAATATTCCTTGCTTAATTAGGATCCTCCCTTGTGAGTATAATTCCTCCTGTGGAGGAATTCCCTGCCTTTCACATTGGAGTTGAGCCTAAGCAAGCTCTCTAAAGGAAATGGAGGTGGTTGAGTGTCTGTGGTAGGTTCCTGTGGAACTTACCTTGCTTCTCATCTCCATTCTCCTAAAATTCTCTCATTATTTCCTCTTTAGGAACCTTCTTGAGGTAGCACAGTCCCTCCTGTGGGGGGAATATGGCACACCTCTTGAAGGAGCCAAGCCTTTAGGTTTCCCCAAATTTCTCTTAGTTGGTTGAGTGCCTGGGATAAGTTCCTGTGGACCTTACCCTGGCCTCCCAACACCTAATTTCCTTCCATAGGATAGAAGCTTGTTTGATTACTTGTCATAAATTCCTTTCCTTCTCTTGAAAATGGTGTGGACTTGAAGAACAGTTACCAACTTTGGATTGGATTGCTTTCAGAAGATTGCTCTGCTGTGGAGATTGCTGGCTTGTTTTCCCCGTTGGTCTGTTTTCTTCTTGTTCAACTGTATTGATGTGACTTGCTTGGAGTGTTGCATTAGTAGTAGGCTTCATGTAGATGATCATAGGCCTAAGAGCATCCTAAGGGTTGAGCTTCTCCCCTTGCTTGTATTGCATTAGAGGTTGAGTTTCTCCCTCTGCTTGTATTTTTACTGTGTGGCTTTGCTTGCTGGTATTTGGTAGATCTCAGCTCCCTTGCCTGTGTGGTGTGTGGTTTATTTGATTGCATTTACTTTCTTCTATTATCTTTGCAGTTATTCATATATGGCTTGAGGTTGAGATGAGCTTGTGGAGGCTTCTGCCCCACACATATTTCCTCCCTCACTTGCATTGCATGCATCTTTACAGTAATTTCTTTACAGCTATTTCTTTTACTGTTTGCTTTCCATTGCCATGTTCCCCTAGGAGCTCTTACTTCTCTTGTTCAAGAGAAGTTATGACAGACGTTAGGATTCTAACCATGCATGATAACATTAGTTAGTTTCCCCTCTAACCTCAACCATAGGATTAATTTTGCATGACAACATTAGGACTGTACAGTTTCCCCTTAGTTGTTCCCTCTCTCTTCTTATCTCAAACAACAGTAAAAAACGTAATAAGGGCAAGTTAGTACAAGGGCGTTACGAGCCTTAAGCTACTTCGGAAGTGATGATTGAGCGGTCTCCTCTCAATCATCTAGAGTGTTTAGTATATGTCCTTTGGGTATCACCTGTCGTCGTCAGCTTCATCGCAAAGCAAGCCAAAGTTCGCAAGGCCGATTGTGTTCACTCCAGGAGGAGTCAGTTTTAAGCAGATCAATGTTGTGTCTGACAGTGAAGAGGGTGATAGCGACTGTGACATGGATTCTTGGATCAAGCCCAGCGAGCCAGGACAAAGCCTCTGCAACTGGTCTATCCAGGACTTTATCCAAGTGACGCCGAAACAGTAATGCCTTGTTTTTCGATTATTGTACGATCCTATGTCCTACCCCGGGCATAGCGATTTTATTTTAGGGCCTACTTGTTTATGTGTATGCTTTGTTTTAATCATCAAATAAAGGCGTTTTTTCTCATGCAAATTTTGTGATCCCTATTTTCCTGCCTTTTGTTTTTATTTTTACAATAAAATGGCAATGTGGTTGTATGCTTCGTTTGCACATCATTTGAAGCATTTAACCCTTTCTTTTGCAGGATTCATATTTCAGATGACACCGACCAAGAACTCCCTATGACTCGCTTCAACTTTGAGCACCCGATATTCCAAGTCGAGGAAGAGATTGTTGAGGACGACGACTTATCAGAAGAGCTGACTCGTCTGTTGAAATAAGAAGAGAGAATCATTCTGCCTCATCAGGAGGACATTGAGATCGTTAATCTAGGTTCGGAAGAAATTGTCAGGAATGTCCGGATAGGGGCTGCGCTGCAAAGTGATATCAAGCAGAGACTTGTCGAGATGCTTCGAGAGTACAGTGACATATTTGCTTGGTCTTATGAAGATATGCCTGGGCTAGACATTAATATCGTGGTCCACCGCTTGCCATTACGTGAAGACTGTCCGCCGGTCAAGCAAAAGCTTAGAAGAACGAAACCAGATATGGCCGTAAAGATTAAAGAGGAAGTGCAAAAACAGTGGGACGCTGGTTTCCTAGCTGTTACAACTTACCCTCCTTGGGTCGCCAATATAGTACCTGTACCAAAGAAAGATGGCAGGGTACGAATGTGCGTTGACTATCGGGATCTGAACAAGGCGAGCCCTAAGGATGACTTCCCGCTTCCCCATATTGATGTGTTGGTCGACAACACTGCTCAATTTTCTGTGTTTTCCTTCATGGACAGCTTTTCGGGCTATAATCAGATTAAAATGGCGCCGGAGGATATGGAGAAAACAACTTTTATTACCCCGTGGGGAACGTTCTGCTACAAAGTGATGCCCTTTGGTTTGAAGAACGCTGGGGAAACATATCAGCGTGCTATGACGACACTCTTTCATGACATGATGCATAAAGAGATTGAGGTCTATGTTGACGATATGATTGCCAAATCCCAGACGGAGGAAGAGCATCTGGTGAATCTTCTGAAATTGTTTGAAAGGCTTAGGAAATTCAGGCTGAGGCTGAATCCTAATAAGTGCACCTTCAGAGTGAGATCTGGTAAGCTACTGGGGTTCATTGTTAGTGAAAAAGGAATAGAGGTTGATCCATCTAAAGTAAAAGCAATACAAGAAATGCCACCGCCAAAAACAGAGAAAGAGGTTCGTGGTTTTCTAGGGAGGTTGAACTACATTGCCCGGTTCATATCTCACCTTACTGCCACGTGTGAGCCAATGTTTAAACTGTTGACAAAATATCAGGAAATTGTCTGGAACGAAGATTGTCAAAAGGCATTTGAAAGAATAAAAGAATACTTGCAGGAACCTCTAGTATTGATGCCGCCAGTAGCCGGAAGACCACTGATCATGTACTTGACAGTTCTTGAGAACAATATGGGTTGTGTTCTCGGTCAGCACGATGAGACTGGGCGGAAAGAGCATGCAATCTATTACTTGAGTAAAAAGTTCACAGACTGTGAATCCCGTTACTCTATGCTCGAAAAGACGTGTTGTGCACTTGCTTGGGCTGCCAATTGTCTGAGACAATACATGTTGAATCATACAACCATGCTGATTTCGAAGATGGATCCGATCAACCATGCTGATTTAGACGGTTGAAGTCATTACTTGTTGTTAAGGCTTCATGATTTGACTTTGAAGTTGCTTTCAACGTTCAACGACTTCATGATTTGACTTTGAAGTTTGTTGTCGGTATTTTAAAAGAAAGATTTCAGCGATTAGACAGTTGAAGTCGTCACTTGCTGTTAGGGCTTCATAATTAGACTTTGAAGTTTGTTATATCAGCATTACACGGCTTCATAATTAGACTTTGAAGTTGTTACCATCATGACATGGCTTCATAATTTGACTTTGGAGTTATTGTCAGTTCTGAAAGGATTCATAATTTGACTTTGAAGTTGTTTTCAGTATTCAATGGCTTCTCAATTTGACCTTGGAGTTGTTGTCAGCATTTTAAAAGGAAGATTTCAACGATTAGACGGTTGAAATTGTTACTTGTTGTTACGACTTCATAATTTGACGTTGAAGATTCGTCAGCATGGAATGCTCCATAATTAGACGTTGGAGATGTTATCACTATTACAATGGCTTCATAAGTAGACTTTGGAGTTGTTGTTAGGATTTCCTCGGAAGGGGTCTAGAGGGCTACATAATTTGACTTTGGAGTTCGATAGAGTTTTCTTTGAATTCCTGTTACGTCAGCATTGCACGGCTTCATAATTAGACTTTGGAGTTCGTTACATCATCGCTACCAGGCTTCATGATTGGACCTTGAAGTTGTTGTTGGCACTTTTAAAGGGCAATTTCAGCGATTAGACGGTTGAAATCGTTGGTGGTTGTCACGGATTTATAATTAGACTTTGAAGTTGTTAGCAGCAGTGGATGGCTTCATAATTAGACCTTGGAGTTGTTATCAGTTTTTATGGCTTCATAATTTGACCATGGAGTTCGTCAGCGTTAAACGGCTTCATAATTAGACCGTGAAGTTGTTGTCAGAAATTCCTCGGAAAAGTTCAGTGGCTTCATAATTTGACTTTGAAGTTCGGAAGGATTTTCCTCGAATAGCTGTTACGTCAGCATTGCAGACTTCATGATTTGACTTTGGAGATCGGCATAGTTTTCTTCGAGTGGCTGTTACGTCAGTGTTACACGGCTTCATAACTAGATTTTGGAGTCGTCGTTAGCAATTCCCCAACAGAGTTTTCTCTAGTTGCTGTTACACCAGCATTGATCAGCTTCATAATTAGACTTTGAAGCTCAGCGAAGTTTTCATTAAGCGGCTTCATAATTAGACTTTGGAGTTCGTCGGCATTAAATGGCTTCATGATTTGACTTTGAAGTTGTAGCCACCCTTTATGCGGCTTCATAATTAGACCTTGGAGTTGTCGTCAACATCAAACGGCTTCGTAATTAGACTTTGGAGTTCGTCAGCATTGCAGACTTCATAGGTAGACTTTGGAGTTGTTGCCATATTTTTCCCCGCAGAGTTTCTTCGGAAATAGGAGATCCTGGATAGTACAGGGATACCTCGCTTTACGTAGCGTATGCCCGAAAATGGAGGGTCAAAAGATAGTACATTGACAGTTCCGTGTTGTTATGGAAGATCCCGGATAGTACAGGGATGCCGCACTTTACGCAGTACCCGCTTTTTGTAGCGCATGTTTTGAAGTTGATTGTTTGGATTCAATGCATGTGGCGCAGGTGGTTGATGTTGAAATCAGTGTCTGTATCCGATGATTGATCAGTTGTTGCCGTGACAACCGGATTCAATTTTCTAGATATCTTTTTCCCCAAGCAGTTTTGCAGTTTTTTCTTCGGTTAGCAAATTGCCGGGTTCTCTGGTATTCAACCGTCTTCTACCTCGATTGTTCGAATGTCGTTCGCTTTTCACCCAGTCGGGTCCAAGCCGCTTGAATAGGGGCAGCTGTTGCACCCCAAAATTTGCCTAACCTTTTCGTACTTGGTTTATGTTTCATTACATTAGCATATCATTGATCCACCATTTGCATAGCATAGCATTGTTCACTTGTGCAGGGGATCAAGTGGGGATTATATCCAGAGAAGCCTATCTAGAGGTTTTATTCAAGCTTAAGAAGTCACCATAGTCATCAGGAAGGGGGCTGGGTTCTTAATAAGTTCATTTGCTTGTATGGGGTTAGTCTCCTAATTTGAGGACCAATTGAAGATCAGCAGTGGATTGTAAGGCCTTGATCGAGGAGAGAGTGTGTGGATAGAGCTCAGGGAGTGCCTTGAGGGTCATGGTTGTTGCGGTGAAAATCTGATACCAAACTATTGATTAGTTTGAATCTTTAATTCATTTTTGCAACCGAACTTTGATTTGTCCAAAGGAAGGGATAAAGATCGAAATTCCCACAATGCAATGCAAATGCAAGGTTTAGAGAGTTATAGGTTCGGGGGTTGGTTAAACTTAGGGAAGGTGCTAGCATCCTATGTTTTTGTAGTATTCTACAGGAACCTCTTGTTTTTGTGTTGTTTATTGCTAAGTGCTTATCTGCTTAATGGTTGAAAGACCTAGGGGTTTGATTCTAAGTATACTCGATAAGATACCGCATCTTATGCCTACATATCCTTACGGGAGTGAAATCAGAGTATTTGTAGTTCCCCTAAAGGGTTTGAGGAGTTCTTTGACTGTGGTCAAAGTTCCTACGGGTTTAGGGTAGTTGTTTTGATTGGTTTTAGGAGAAGAGATGAGTCTTCATGTTAAGGGAGATATAACCGCCACAAGGTGTAGGAAAATAGTCTTTGCATCGTCTTAAGAAAAGGGCTTAAGTACTCGGATTGTTTAGCGAGTATGCCTTTATTTCTCTTAAGGCAAAGTCCCTACGGCTTGATTGTATTGTTGTGGGGGTGGAGATTCTATCTCACTTAAGATGATTGACATCTTTCTCTAATTGTGTTTGAATATTTGTTTTGAATTGTTGAATGCTTGAATATTGTATGTTGAATTGATTGAGTTTGTTTGTGTTCTGTTTGTTTTGTTTTCCTATGTTGTAAAGATAATAGTCCTTCCTATGGGGTAGGATCTAAACTTAAGAAGATCGACTTGAATGGGATCAAGGATCATGCGGGAGTATGATGCAAATGAGATGCACTACACACAAGCGTTGGATCATGTGTAGGTTTTTCCTTTGGACGGAATGCGATGCAAAAATATAAATACGATAATGTAAGTTGCTCGTAAAAGAAATTACAGAAAAGTAAACCATACATGAACGCATGAGAGCGCTAAGTGTGTGAAGGTGAGTGTGAGTGTGAATCGAAGTGGGGACGTAGGCATGCTCGATTGGATTGATGGAGATGTTGGTTAATTTTAGTTGATTATTGATTAACTTTAGCGAAATTATTTGGGGAAAAGGTAATTTATTAATTTCAATGGGGTTAGATTAGAATATAAATTGGATTTTACTGGTTTCCAATTTAGATTAGACTATAAATTAATTATATTTCTGAAAGACAAGGTTTTAAATAAAAGGTTTGAATATATCTAATAAATGGTTTTTATTTTATTTTATTTTCTTAAAAGATTAATTTAAATATGAAATAGTTATAAAAGTTGTGTTGTATTGATACAAGATTAATTTAACTTAAAAAGTTTTCATTAATATCATTAAAGATCCAAATTTCTTAATCAATTGAAAAATTGTTATTATTTAAAATTAATATAGATTTTTGTGAATAATACAAATTATTAGGACAAAGTTATATTAAATAGAGATGGTTTGTTATTATTAAATAGATTCTAAATATAAATTAATAGGTCATTGGTGAGCAAATTCTACATATCACTTAATAAAAAATTTTCATTTGTAAGTTAATTAATTAAATGATCAAATTGCTTAATCAAAAGAAGTTAATTAAATAAAAGCTTTTTAATTATTTTAAATAAGAGTTGATTGGGAAAAGAGGTTAATTAAAAGTTAACTAATTAAGTTAATTGGTTAAAATGATTAACGGTAGATTATTAAAGGCCTAATTAGGAATAAATATTAATTAAAATGCTGGTTAATGACTAATTAGAAGGTTAACTAGAGCGACGGGTTTCGGTGTGACGCGGGTATGCTAATTACGGTGGGTGTAAACATGAGAGTTGCCCAATCTGATCCGTTGGAGATCAGAAGGGCTGTGTCGTGAGGGTGCATGGTACTAATTGTGTGGGTGCATATATCAGATTACAATAACTACAAAAGGAGAAAAAACCTAAAATCATTCTATCTTTCTCTTCTCCGCCGCTACTTCTTCTTCGTTTTACATCCATACCTTCATCTTCCTTCAACTTCAACCATTTCTCGACCGCTTTCTTTTCTTCCTTCACCGATCTTTCACCTTCGTCTTCTACTTCCGTCTTTTCTTTACCTTCTGCCCTTAAAACCCTAAACAACAAAAAACTCAAACACGCGTTAGATCAAAATGGAGGAAAAAAGCAAGTACGACAACGAAGGCGACGATGAGACGTGGCGGTGTCTGGCGTCGAAGGCGGTGACGGTGGATTTGCAGTGGCTGAGTCACGACGGTGCGATGAACGATTCGCTAACGACGCAAGGACTTTGTGGCGAAAAGGGGTTTTGTCGGTGGAGCTTTATGGAGAAGATAAGTCTCTTTCTTTTTTCGATCTAAAAATTGTAGGGTTTGAGATTGGGATTCTTTGTCGTGGGTTTCTGTATGTTTGAAATTGGGGTTTTGTGAGTTCATTCTCCCCGTTTCTATGTGACTTTCATCCCTTTTTATGGTTGATAGAATGGAAACACCATGTTAATGACAACTACTTCTTTTCCTTTTTTTTTGACAGATTCACGGATAATTTGGAAACGATTTGAACCCTGTCGATTAAATTAGGATGTTTTCAACAACATATTTCCTTCTTTATCTGAATGTGTCTGGTCTTGCTTTGGAAACTAACGAAATTGTTTTGATTATGCCACTGATTTCTTTCCTTACGCTTGTTTGTACAGGATTAAAACTTCCCATAAATTCTCCTCCTCAATCCAGTCTGTCGTGTTATGATCCTCTGCAAACCATCTTGGAAGGGAATGAGATTGTGATGATGGTTTATTATTCTAAATCGTGTATGAGAGTTGCAGGTAGCTTTTAATTCTTGCAGGACCTTTTAATCTTTCCCAGCATGAGTTGCTATGTTCATGTCTCAATAACTTGTTGCTGCTTCTTGCTTCTTCGCAGGTTATTGTCATTGTGAGCTTGGCTGCGGAGAGGATGACAGTTGGTTTAAGCTCTATGCAAATTGCGGCTTTTAGCTTTAGGATGCCTCGGTTGGACGTTGGCGACGATTGGAGCTTAATGTAATTCTCAGTTTATAAGTCCTTATTTGTTTGTATCTCGCGAGTTTAATCATTTGCGGTAGTGTGCTTAATACAGGTCATTTCTTATAACAAAACTTGGAGAGGTGAAGCCTGGTTGTCAAGGCTGAGATGCGGATTCCCATCAGTTCCACATCCCGATTACATGCGGTAGTTACAGCTGCTAGATTCTGCAGGAATTCTCCGACAGTTGGCTTGTCACCGTCAATGATATCAGTCATAGCTTTTACAAACATTGCAGGAACTTTCGGTAGGTCGGCAACATAAGCAACTGCTGCTTCTACTCCAACTGTAAATTATGTTTCTGTAGTAGCTCGAAAACGGCAGTTGGCTTTGTCGATAAGTGGCTTATTGATTTCTCTTGGTGAGTAGCAAGTATACTTCTTCCGTGTTCTGTTGCAGTCAAAAAAGTCATCATCATCTCAATTAAGATTTTTTCATGATAGATAAATTCCTCATTTATTATGATGATGTTGCCTTCTTTTGTGTTTCTGGTGCAGGTTTTTGGTTTTGAATTTGTAAGACTTCAGATTAAGTGTTATAGGTTTAAAAGTATGTGAGGGATTCTGGTGGCTAATTGTTCTCCCAATTCATCATCTTCAGTTGGATAACATGTTTTATCTTTTCCTTCCTTAAACTTGACACGCTTACGAGTTGGTTTAGGAAGTAACTCATCTTGTTCAAAAAAAAGTTTGGGAAAAATGATGACAAGCTTGAATTTCTTTGGTAACAGGTATTCCTCACAGGCTTTAATGATGTGTTCATTCTCTACCGGGCTCCCTTATGCACCGTTGATAAAAGGTTGTTCACAGAGGTCCCACGACGAATCTCAGGTGACGAGCTCGTTTTGATCTGACGAGGCTAATCAGGACAGAAGGATGAATATATGATTGATAAACTTCTTTCCGGCGAGTGAGTACTACTCATGAGTAGTTGTTATTGACATAAAGCATACTGTCACGAACATCTTTTTTTCATATTCTTTAATTTCTTCTTGCAGAAACTCTGGTTTAGACTTGTGAGCCCGATGCGACGCCGCTGATATCATTCCAAAATGCGCAGCAAGCTTGATCAAATGGTGCCTTCTCTCGAAGTTAGACGTAACTTGATCGCTTGTGCTTTGACGGAACTCCCAACCTGTTTGGTTAATGATAACAACATTCTAGGACGGTTCGTAATCTTTGCAGTTTGTTACTTAAATACCTTCTTCGATCAATTCTTGATCGGCGTACTGTTGCATTTTGCAGGTGACATGATCTGAAGAAAAGTAAGACCTATACATACTGGGTTGCTGGGCAGGAGGCTTGGTTTGAGTCACCCTGAAGTTGTGGCTACAGAGCGCAACTTCTTTTGAGTTTCGGTTTAGGTTTAATTCTATTATAGCTTCTTTGTAATCCATCTTGCAACCGCTTTAAATAACTGATTCACTGGCTTCTTTTACAGGTTAAATAAGACGCCCAGCTAGATAAGCTAACAGTGTGTCGATGGCCATGAACTTATTGGTGCTCCTCTTATCAGGTAATCGAGCTTGCACCCACTTATCAACCGGATGATAACATAATGAAGCCGCCTTATATTCACGTACCGCAGTTATTCTTAATGCAGGATAATGATGGCTCTTATGCCTGGAGAAACCATAAGACTGTTGCAGGTTGTGAAAGCTAAGGCACCGTTGTTTTGATAAAATTGGGAGGGGAATGCCAAAAGTTAAGCTATTCAGTTGCTCCTTGATTCTTCTTCAGAATTGCTATTTGTTGGAACAATGGCACTAACGGAAACCCGTAATTTGTATTCGAATGGCAGCGTCGGAGTAAGAGTTTGCGAAGTGCCTGGTTGGCGGTTTGAATTGGATGTAAATGTCTGTCATAGTATTACTGGACGAGCCTTCAAACTCAGGTTTGGACCGTCAATTTCGCTAAGTCGCAAACAGGTATATCCGTGGAACTTGTTTTATCTTACACTTAGTAATTATTTTTCGTCTATCTGAGTTAGTGCCGACATCTGTTTTTGTTACATGTTTAACATTGGTGTCAGCCATCGCTTTGTAATATATCCGCCGTACGCTTTTGATCAGTTCTCATGTTGGCAGCGAGATGGCGTTGGAAGAATAAGTTGGAGACATAAGGAAGTCTGAAGAGTTGAAACTTTGCAAGTAGCAATGGGAGGAACAAATATGCTTTTAGTTCTTTCTCTGTCAGGTGAACCTCTTCCTTTTGCTGTTACTGTTACGGCCCTAATGTCATGATTCTGATGATGTTGAATTTGGTTATACGGGTTATGAGTTGGCTGGTACTGCTTGCGAATGATGTTGTCGCTATGCTTGTGAAAGCTTGCCTGCTGTGTTGCCGAGGTTGTTGAGCTGACATTTCTCTTCTTCTTTCAGGACATCGTTAGCAATTCTGAAGCTGCCGGTTCTATGCCACTGTCGGGAAAGGTTTAAAGTGGTGATGATGATCTAACAGTCTGAACCATGAGGAGATTGGGAACGTTGCTGTTGATGAACGGATGCATGTAGTTGAGATTATTGTGATCAAGTCAAGTGTATTTGTAAATCTTCTATTGTAGTGTCCAATGAAAAAAATCTTGGGTAATCAATCTTGTAATGATATCCTATTTAAAACATGCAATGATTTTTGTCTTTATTTTATTGTCTTTATTGGCTTTTATTGGTTTAAAACGACGATTTAAACTCTTGTACTATAGGGACCGTTCTCACAAAAAAACCAAAATGACTTCCTTGATCGTGGTTCAACCATGATTTTCGTTTAGTTGCAAACTTAATTCAAAACCTGAGTTAGGAGGCCTGGATCATAGTATGAGGTCTTTAACCATAAAAAATGACTTTAAATTAAATTCCATCTTGAAGCTATCGCTAAGGCATAAATTTTAAACTTCTGGAAATGAACCTCACGGGCATTTTAATTCCCCTTGCTTATTAATTCCAATTCAAACTACTTAAACTAAATTAACTAAAATTTTATGACCCTCAGTCTTGATTCCATATGGAACTTCGTAAACCAGATCGTGCTACCTTAATCTTAATGCATTCATAACCTCTTCTTCCGTACCATGACTTCCGTACCATGACTTGCAATTCCCATCAAACCCAAATCCTTCTTCACTTTCAATTGATGATCTGGCCATGCTTTAAAATGCTCGACTACGGGAACAAATACCATCCCTTCTTGAAATTACTGCATCTGCACAGACTGATTAGCCATAATAAGCATACATACAATAATAAAATAAAAAATAATAAAAAATAAAAAAAAGAAAAGAAAATAAGCGCAAGGAGGCAGGATCTTATGGTCAAAAATTAGGGTGCAACAGATGCCCCTATTTAAGTTACTTCTATCCGGAGATATGAAGATTGAAATCTTCGTCTCGACGTGATAGGAGGGACTTAAATACAAACATTGCACGAATTTTTGGCCCTAAGAGGCCACCGTATGCAAATGATATGCAACAATATGAGAATGCAAGACGAAAGGTCCTGTAGAGAAATGGCGCCACAGGGGAGAAACTAAACACGATACACGCGAAGGACAGTCTCAACAAAACGAGGCTCCACGGGGAAAGATTGACAATCACAAAGTGTTTGTAAATATGTTGTGAATAACTTAGAAGAGAAAACCACTTGAAGGACCTGCTGCACAGGTCGAATGTAGTTTGTTTGAGATATCAACTGGAGAAGTCTATTGTTGAGACATGTAACTGTAATTGAGGATACTTTTGCCAAAGTATTTGCTGTAAAAAACTGTGAGGAATCTACTGTCGAGATTCTGTGTTGAAGCCTGTTGGAGAAATACTTCTGACGAAGTCTTCTGGAAATCTACTGCCGAGATTAACCAGGAACTGTAAGATGTCTACCTACTGTCGAGGTCTTCTGGGAATCTACTGCCGAGATTAACCAGGAATTACCTACTATCGAGGTCTTCTGGGAATCTACTGCCGAGATTAACCAGGAATTACCTACTGCCGAGGTCTTCTGGGAATCTACTGCCGAGATTAACCAGGAACTAAAATGTGTTCGAATGAGTGTCATTGTAGACTGTAGTTGTCATTGTAGAACTTATAGATGTCGTTCGTTGTAGAACTTGTAGATGTCGTTCGTTGACTGTAATTGAACTTCTCGGCTGTGAGCCATAATGTATTGTAAATTGTAGAATTTTGTAGATTGCAAATGTTGTTGATGTAGCTGTAAATGCAGATGTAGTTCTTCAACGGGGATCTTCGGAAGAGATGTGAGCCGGTTGAATTGTATGTCTTCTCAGATAAAGGGAGACTATTGCGATAAACTTCTTAGACTTCTTTGGGAGATGTCATTTGACGGAAGTAAACTTGTGTGATGAACTCACTGGGGAATATATTCCTGGGGAGTACCTTTGTTGTTGTAAAAATATGTGAGTTCTCAAATGAAGAGAAATGTCTATAATTGTCTTCTCTGATGAATCAATAATGTTGAAGGACCCACTGAGGGTAAATGAATTGTCTTGTAGGAATTGTCGTTTGTCGTTTTGAATAAGATCTGATCAAAACGAGTTGCTCAAATAAAGAGATTGTTGTAGATGTTTGAGAAAAAATTGTTGAAGAAATGTCTGTCTTCATGAATACTCTTCCTGGGGAATAGGGTGCAAAATAAAGTCACACTTAATCCATGTTCAAAGGTTGGAGATGTCCATGATGTGATTGCCAAATACCGAAGTTCAACTCAGGAAATAACTGAAGAGGAACTGTCAAGCAAGACCCAACCATTGAGGTATGAACTCAAATGGGATTGTACTAAAATAACCATCTTCCATGAGGGTTGAACTTCATGGGGGAAATGAAACATTGTGCTCTTTCTGCCTAGGGCCGATAAATCTAATTGGAGGGATAAGACGCACCCGAACACCTAGGGATAACTACAACCAAAGCGATGAAACACAAAGAATGCAAACAAATGTATATGCTATGCTGCCTACTTATATGTTATGCGTATGCTTAGGCCGACAAAACAAACAGAAGGAGGCGACTGGAGATAAACATCTCGGGATAAACATCTCGGCCAATCTTCACAGATAGAAGTACCACTGGGGATAGACGGAGAACCAAATGTGGGATCGGCATCCTGTTTCAGAGCTTCACAAGCTTCTCTTGGGAAATAGAGATCGATCTTTTTGGGATTGTTGCACCCTAAAATTTGCCCAACCTTATTCGCTTGGTTTATGTTTCAATAGCATTAGCATTTGCATATAGAGCCATGTACATAGGTTACTCATCTGCATAGCATAAGCATAGCAAGTCAGCTAACAGAGAACTAATCATTACTCTCATCTCTAGAGGCCTATCAAGAGGTTATTATTCAAACTCAATCTCATTCAAGTCATCAGACAGAATTGGGAAGCTATCAAGTCAATGGATCAAGCAGTTCATCTATCTCCTATCTGAGGGTATCTGAGGATCAACAAGAAAGTATGAGCTGTGAATTGAAGGCATGGGGAGTATCTAGACATCTTGGGAGACTTAGAAAGTCATTTGGAGAAGGAGACAAGTCATTGGTATGATCACAAGAATTACAGTTGAAGACAGTCAACTAGGGTTTCATCTGGGTCAACCCTGGGTCAACTCTAGGTCAATTGACTGATTGAAAGGAATTAAGGGCTATTGAAGAGATGTGGGGTTCATCATTTGACATGAAGAATAAATATATGATGAAATGCCAAGAATAATTCAAGAGAAATCAAGGAGAAGAGGAGTTTCTAAATTAGGGTTTCTGTGTAAAATTCCCTAGTTTAGGTCAAATTTCCAAGCAGGATAAGTCAAAATGCAAGATTAAAATGGATCCTTGGTCAACATGAAACTTGTAGAGGATATCAATACCTTTAATTTGAGTGGTGGAAGACATCAAGAAGATTTATATAACTCAAGTTATGGTCCTTGCAAGTTACAGGTCATCTGAGGTATCTGAAATTTTGTCTGTGAAAGTGACTTGACTTCCAAGCTATTTTTACCCCTCAAGGAGATCTCAAAGGAATTTATGGCCAACATAAGAATTGTTCCTCATTGTCTTAGCTTTCTAGAATGGTATGGTATGCCTTCATATGATTTGTGTAACTCTACTTATGGTCTTGGCAAGCAAAGGGTATTTTGGTCATCTGAAGATTACAGGTCATTCTTAGCCTATGCCTAAAACTCATACAAGGGAGCTTCAAATGAAAAACTTCCCAACATCAAAGTTGCTCAAAATGCCATTTTAAGTCTAGAAAAGAAGTCATGAAAGTTTGGAAATGTATGGAATGAGACTTGACCAAAGTTGGTGAAAAATGACCTAAAAAAGGCATATAAGTTGAAAAAGTTGAAATAAAAAATTGGTTTCAGAGATCTACAAATCCAATATGGGTCATCCAATATACCAAATTGATTCCCAACATCATTTTAGAGACATTGGTTCAGCCACATTTTTGAGTTTAGGCTTAAAAATTGGACTTCCTTTGTAAATTTGTTTCTTGCATCATAAGGCAACATGGTAAAACTTAACACAAGGCAAGGAAAAGTTTGGTTTTGCATACATACACTCCTAATATCTCATGAAAGGAGATTTTAACTCAAGTTTACCCAAGGTGCAAGCATGATATGAGATGATTCAAAATACCATCAAATGATAAGTTCATGAAATTTCCACAAGGTTCTAGATCCCTCTAGGACCAATCTAGAAGCTTCTCATTCTGTTAATCATCATCTATATAAGGAAATGAAGCCATTTGTGCATTGGTTGGTGATTTTTTGAGCTTGAAAACACTACTTTGATTCCTTCACTCCCATTTGCATTTTCTCTTCAAACTCCATTGGAACTTCATCAATCATCTTAATTTCTGTTATCATCATTATCCACCATCATCATAGAGTAATTGGCAAAGAGAGGAACTCGTGGCTGGTTTGTGTGATCCAAGTTTTCACTCCAACTTGCATGAAGAAGGGGACAAGGTGATTCAAGAAGATTGAGCAACAACCATTGCAAACAGAAGAATCAGCATCCATTGGAGATCAATATTGGAGGTTAACAAGTCTTGAAGTGCACAATTCCACCACTGTTTCATCAACATTGCAAGGTATGCATTTCAATCTATATCTCTTCTTCTAGGTGGTATTAGATGGAATGGTTAGGATATATGTGATAGAGACCATTAGGGGATGATTCATGAGAAGTTTAAGGGCTGTTCTTGAAGGTTGTTTCCATGGCAGTTTCTGGTTAGTGATCAAGAACTCACATGTTAGAGTGCTATGATACTGGAGATTAGGTTTAGGATGATCACCATGAGCAATAGAACGCATTAGTATAAGTTTTATCAAGAATCTCCAGCATACGTATCAGTGAAAATCAGTGGTGCCCTAAACTTATAGCTATCGGGTTTGGCTATTGGAGAAGTTTTAGAAAAATCTAACACCATGGCTGTATAGAGGGTGAGGAGGGGAGTTCTTTTGGTCTTTGGATCGTGTTATTTCATGGAGTGAGTAGGGAGAACGAGGAGGTGGAAATGTCATGCATGAAAGCTGTTTTGGGAGAAAACCCTAGCTGGAGGTTGAAGACAACCTCCCAGCCGTCCGATTGTCCCCAATTGTTGACTCTTTCGTCTAATCACACGGCCAGAATTCAATTCAGAAACGGAGGGAAATTAAAATGTGAAACGATGCGTTTCACTAATTGCATCAGCATGGGCTTAAGTTCAGATGACTATCCCCACCCCCTTTTGGATAGGCCCAATGATTTTAGCATGTTTGTATTGCTATTGGCACCGAAGGTTTAATATTTTTCTGGCATTTTTCCAATTCATTTTCTGAGCGCGCTGGGCCTAAACCCTTTAATATTCGCACCCCCTGATCTGGCCCACTTGATAAAAACAACTAGAGCGCCACTGCTATTCTCACCTCCTCCTTCTATTTCTTTATATTTCAATTTTTAATTTCTTTTCATTTTCATGCATTTTCAAAAAATCATATCGAATTGAAAAAACATTATTTTTTAATGATTCTTTTTGCATTAATTTCTTCAAGATGTCTAGAAAATTGTAAAAAATAAAAATTGCATTTTATTTTTTATTTGATATTTTCCCCTATTTTCCAAATAAATGCCTATTTTAGGTGTTTTATTTCATACATGAATTTGATAATTTTTGTTCTAATAGTTGCTTTAATATTTTTTGTTCATTCTTTTTAGGTTGATTAGTAGGCATTGTTAGCTTGTACATGCAATTTAGTTCATATTTTTAGGAATTAATTCTAGGTGTTTAGTTTAGGTGAAAACAACATGAACAAAATTAGGGTTTTAAATCAGCATTAGGTGAGGTAGTTTAATTCTTTTAGGAAATTCTCATTTGATTTTTGGGGTATGGACTATAGGGGTTATGGGTATAGGATAGATCCCCTTAGAAATCACTAGGATTCCCCTACTGCTATTAGCATATTACTGTATTTGATTGATTGGTGTGGTGTGCCCTCTGAGGATTATTGTTTGTCTGTGTGGGTATTGGGATTGCTTGGGGATTGGGAGAGCTGAAGACTTGTGATGATGGAGCCATTAGGAGATCCAGAGACTGAGGACCAACTTCCAGAGTTGATGAGGAGATTCCTGCTAGCAGCTGTTGAGGAGATTAGGGTTTAGGAGCTAGGCAGAGCTCTAGAGTAGTAAGCTTGATTCTCAAACATGGAAGGTCTTGACTGCCTCCATTCTTCTCTGTGATACAGAGTCTCACTAAGACACTCACCCCCTTCCTTTGGAAGGCTTGGTGCTACTGTCTAAGGGATAGAACTCTTGAGAGAAAATGTCTTATGTGTTAGTAGCAGTTGGTTTGCCACCCTTGGTAGTCAGCTAATTGCTTAACACCCCAATTCACTCTTGTGATTGATCCCTCAGCTTGGAGGATGAGACTTGAAGAAAAGCCATTGTAGACTGAAGATTGATGACAAAGACCTTGCTTGAAGGCTGTGGAGATGGAGATTGATGCTTGCTGAAGCTTGAAGTCAGATATTGATGCAGAGCTGTTGTGGCTGTTTATTTTTGCTGTATTTCATTTCTGATGTGTTGATTGGTTTTCTGGACTGTATTGTTTGCTGTTTACCCTGTTAGGTTGAAAGTGAATCCTGTTCACTTTTGCCTATTGTTTTCTAGGTTCGAGGTTGAGTGGGACTCCCTTGCCTCACTTGTATTGCTGCATCCATGCATTTTACCGTTTTACTGTATATATCTGATATTGTTTCTGTTTTCGTCTATTCCCTTAGGATCTCTGTTTCTCTCTGTGCAAGAGAGGAGCATGATAGACATTAGGCCTTAACCCATGCATGATAACATTAGGTTTGTTTGATTCCCTTCGCAACCGTAGGTTAGAGTTCTGCCTCTTCTTTCTCACAACAAACAGAAAAACACAATAAATATTTCAAACACAATAAAAGACACTTCTTCCGTAAAAGAATGTGAACTCATCAAAACGTCATTTTTGTCCGCTTGGACTGCTAATCAGAAAACCCTTTTTTAGAAGGAATAAAATCAATCAAGACAGATTTGCGTCGTACGTGGCCCGAACTACGCTTGCTCTGATCTTTCATGCTGTATGAAAGTACGTAGGCATAGGATGCAATATCCTAGCGAGCAAACCTTCCCCTCCTTTCCCGTAGGTAGGCGAACTACGTTGACTCTGATTTCTCGTTTCAGACGGGAATACGTAGGCATAAAGTGCGATACTTTGCCGAGTCATTTTCTTTTCTTTTAACCCCTGACCTGTAGCGTAGATAGAATAACAATCCATACCCGAAAACAAGCGTGGATCCCGTCGAGTACGACAGACGTGAGGGGTGCTAATACCTTCCCCTTGCGTAACCGACTCCCGAATCCAGGTTTTGGTTGCGACGACCATACCCTTCCCGTCTTTGCGGTAGGTTTACTCTGAGCGTTTCCTTTCCCTCCCGTGGGATAAATAACGCACGGTGGCGACTCTTCTGTTCAGCCAGCGCCAATTTTCGCTGTAGCGACAGCTGGCGACTCTGCTGGGGATCCAACGTCCCCTAGCTGCTAAGGACTGTGATAGTCCTTATGCATTTGAGATCCAACGTCCCTTAAGAGAGTCAATCCTAACGCTTGTTTGCCCGTCGAGGATTTTGTATGGATTTATATTTCTGACCTTTATTTTCAGCCTTATATATATTGATTATTATTGTTGTATTGGGGTGTGACGGGTGTTCTGATATTGAGTGAGAAGCCGGACCTGGGCTTGAGTGCACCTAGAATTAGAGTAGAGATTAGTTGGCGCCCGCTTGCTTTGCTTGCCTTGGTGTCCCGCGAAATCTACACTCAGACGAGGTTCCTCTGGTTGGCCTCCTGCCCCTTCCTTTGGTTGGCGTGGGTTGCTGGTTAGTTGAATTGTCGACTCTGGGGACCGATCATTTGGAAGTTGGCTAAGTGAGGCCTCTTCAGGATTTGATGATGCCACTCCTTCTGGGAATCGTATCATCAACCCTGAAAGTCTGTGACGCCGACGACCGCATAGGATGCCATACCTTTGTCAGTTACTAGGACATCCACCTGTGAGAGGGCTTGGGATTATGCAGGTAACTAGACTTTCAGATACCGGTTATTTCTTGATCAGAGATCCTGGGTATTTATGGAGAGTTATGAGGTCTGTCAGAGACCATTTGGAGATGTGTTATGAGGTCTGTCAGAGACCAGTTGGATAGTTCTGAGGTCTGTCAGAGACCAGTTGGAGATGTGATTTGAGGTCTGCCAGAGACCAGTGGGAGGTATGGTTTGAGGTCTGTCAGAGACCATGGTTGGAGCTTTGTGTTAGGTCTATCTGAGACCAGGGTTTGAGGACTTCTAGAGAGTCTATCTGAGACTTCTTGATATGGTTCAGGCTATTCAGCTACGGCAGTTGGTCCCCGTTGCATGTTACTTGCATTGCACTTGTTTGCATACTCATCATCATTGCATCCCACTAACGTGTGTCTGTGCTGCAGGTGCATTTGCATTTCCCTAGTTCTAGTGTCCGGATTTCCGAGTGTTTGGTCATGGCCAGCTTAAGAAGGACAGTTGCTTACAAATTGCCTACTCCTGATGTTGTTCCCCTGCTCGGGTTGATCTCTCTGGCTGATGAGGATGTTCGTAGGAGCTTCAGAATGAGCTATGGAAGACTATTGAGATTGGTGCGCAAACCCACGGAGATAGAGCTAGATGGGTTGTACGCTTTGATGCAATTCTATGATCCCACATTGAGATGTTTTACGTTTGCTGATTTCATTATGGGGCCTACCATTGAGGAGTATGTGGAGTTTACTGAGTTACCCGTGCAGAACCAGGTTCCATTCATTCATTCTGGCATTAAGCCCAAGCCGGAGGACTTGGCAAAAGCTTTGCATGTGGATGCTTCTGAACTGTTGACTACTGTTTCCCGTGGAGTTCCTGGCTTCTCACTCCAGTTCCTGATCGGTAAAGCTCAGGAGTACGCTAAGAGCGGGTGCTGGATTGCCTTCAATGTCGTGCTGGCTCTGTGCATTTACGGCATAATATTGTTTCCCAATGTACCGGATTTTGTGGACTTCGATGCCTTCTACTTGTTTGCCGCTGGTAATCCTGTACCGACCTTGCTCGGAGATTTCTACCACTCACTGCATTACAAGAATGAGAAGGGAAGAGGAAAGAATGTTCATTTCTGTGTACCATTGCTGGATATGTGGTTTAAAAGCCACCTTCCCATGAAGGGATCTTTTGTGAAGAGTGCAACCACAGCTAGCTGGTCAGAGCGCCTGATGAGGCTATCTTCCGAAGACGTTGAATGGTTTGATAGAGATCTGCTGGGATCCGAGCTTATCTTCAGTTGTTCTGGTTACCCTAATGTGCCGCTGATAGGAAGAAAAGGTTGTATCAACTACAACCCATCATTGTTGGTCCGTCAGTTCGGATATGCGCTGAAGAACCCACCGAAGGAGGAAGAAGTACAGGAATCTCTGTACTTCACCGGAGATTTGAAGGGGAGTTGTTATCCAAGTTGCAGCATGCCTGGACGCGTATTAACCGAAGAGGGAAGCCGTTGCTAGGAAAGAATGACTGCCAGGCCTATGCACCTTACAGAGTTTGGATCCAGGAGAGAGCAAGTCAGTTGCGGATGCCATTCCCAGATGTACCAATCCTTGTTCCTATTCCGGTAGCAGAGCCAACCACTGTTTCTCGGGAAGCCTACGAGCAAGTTGTGAAAGAAAAAGAAGCCTTGATGAAGATCAACGAAGGGTTAGAGCAGGAGCTAGCCCAGATACGCAGTGAGAAAAACAAGGTTGTGCATGCTTTCCAACAACAGATTGAGCTAATGAACAGACTAGGGGCTGAGTTGACTGAGGAGAGGAAGAAGCGCGAACGTCTGGGGAAAGAGTTCAGAAGCTCCCATGACATGCTTGAATCCAAGAAGAAAGCGCTTGACGTCGCTCACCGAGAGATCTCTTCTTGCAATAAGACCTGGAATGCCACGCTCACCAACAATAAGAAGAGGGAAGATAAGTTGAAGCAGCAAATTTCCGACCTCGAAGAGCAGTTGAAGTCCAGCATCAAGAAGTGTGAAGAAGAAGTGATGACCCAGTACAGTCTCCAGAATGCACTAAACAAGGCCATCAAAGGCAGAGATGAAGCTGTGTCTCAGAAGCGTAAACTAGAGGATCGCTTCGGAGAGGGGGCATGGGAAGAAATTGCTGAAGACGTGCGGCGTGTTCTTAAGAAGAGAAACCAACTTGTTGAAGGGCTGCTTACCAGACCAAGTCATCCGGAGACCAAGAAGTTGCTAGAAGAATACCAGACTTATGGGGGTGTTTGATCATTTCATGTAATAACTTGTATGCTTTATTTGCATAGTGCTGACCATCACCAGGATTGTTGGTTGAGGTCATGCCTTCTCTTTGTACTCTCAGTGACATTGTATTCTTGGCTTATTGGTTTCTCTGCAATATATGAGGCTTTCTGTGATTCAACTCCGATCTTTGTATTGCTAGCACTGGCACCTTCACGCTAGAATCGGGAAATGAATTTCCCTAATGCACAGACACACACATTGCATTGCATTCATATTCATATTGCATTACAGGTAATCTTTGGATGGTGTCTTATTTCCTGCTCTGTACCAGGTATTTTCAGGATTGCAGATCAGCACCCGCACCGCTATTCCACTCGCACCAACTGTCGAAGAATCATGGATCAAATGCAGAACGAGATGCAAGATGTGCGCGAGAAGCTAGCTCTCTTTATGCAGACCATGGAAGCTATTGCAAAAGGTCAGGAGAATTTGCAAGCCATGGTGCAGCCTCTGTTGGCCAGAAACGCCGGTCACGGTAATGAGGATCATCAGTCTGTACGAGTCGATACTGTTCATGGGGATGGCACTCCCACGCCAGTGGCTCCACCTGTAGTCAATATACCTGCTGCTAATGTCAACAACGCTACCGCTGCTGGGAAACGTAACGTCGGAGTTGGGAACGAGACTGCTGCCCATAACGTTGGGCTTGGTGATGTCAACTTGGGTGATAATATGGGAGGCAACGGCTTCGGCAATACTGGATTCGGGTTCAACGATCAGGGATTCGATAACGTGGGGAAATATGGTTTCAATGCTCAAGGCTTTGGGCAAGAGGGTTATGGTGTGGCCAATCAGGGTTACGGAGGTTTCAGAAATGGAAACGGCGCTGGGCTAATGGCTTTTGGGCCTGCTGGAGGTGTTCAAGGGTACGGCAACAGAGGCCAGGTCTGGTGATGAATCAGATTAGAGCTGGCCGCAATAATGGATATGATGGGTATGGAGCTGGGGATGGTATGTGGCAGGAAGATCAGCAGGAGGACGCGTTCTCCGGCGGAGGTTTCGAAGGGCCGATGGATAACTCCCAGAAGATCAGAATGCTAGAAGAGCAGATGAGGGGGGTCCTGAACCAAAGTGCTATGGGCTTAGACATGGCAACAATGGGCCTGGTACCTGGCTTGAGGGTGCCAATCAAGTTCAAAGCTCCTACGTTTGATAAGTATAAAGGAGATACATGTCTGAAAGTGCACGTGCGGGCTTATTACAGAAAGATGTCTGCGTACTCAACTAATGAGAGAATGCTAATGCATTTCTTTCAAGATAGTTTGTCAGGCCCTTCCCTAGAGTGGTATATGGGATTGGAGCCAACTAATATCAAGACCTGGAAGCAATTGGCAGAGGCATTTGTAGCTCACTACAAGTATAACAGCGACTTGGCGCCCAATCGGGTCCAATTGGCAGGACTGTCGCAGAAGAAGGGTGAGAGCTTTAAAGAGTACGCGCAAAGGTGGCGCGATATGGCTGCCAGAGTCCACCCTCCTTTAGAAGACAAGGAGATGAATGACATGTTCGTCGGCACATTCACCGGCTTGTTTCATGACATGCTGTTTCATACATCTCTGGCCAGTTTCTCAGACTTAATTCTGATGGGAGAAAAGATTGAACGTAACATTAAGCAAGGAAAATTCCAGGCTGAGGAATCAACTGCATCTGGCAGTAATAGGAAGGCTTTTGGGGGGCGCCGTCAGGGCGAGGCAAGCGCAGTATTTGGAGGCCGAGGCCGAGGCATGGGACGAAACCAATAGCAGCAGCCACAGCAGGGGGCGTAGCAGGCTCAACGGAGATTCCAGGGTGGTAAACCAAGAAGAGTGTTTGAGAAGCCTCCCTCAACCTATGCAGATTTGTTGCAGACACTATTGGGTTTGAACCTGGTAGAGAAAAGAACTCTGGCACCGATAACGGGAACTCCTCCGTACGGTTATGATGCAAGCAGGCACTGTGAGTTTCATTATGGGGCTCCGGGCCACGATATAGAGGGTTGCCATGCCTTTAAGCATGTTGTGCAGGATCTTTTGGACAATAAGACTATCAATTTCGGAACGGCAGGTCCGAATATAGTGCAGAAACTCATGCCTAATCATGGGGCGAACGCCATTCTGACTGAGGAAGGGTTGAATCTGATTATGAATGTCGACGATTTAAAGACGCCGCTGAGCGAGATAAAAAGCAGATTGTTGCAAGGGGGTGTTTATCCAGGATGTGACGAGTATTGCTTGGAATACTGGACCCTACCTGGGGGGTGTGATGATTTGAAGAAAGGCATTCAGGCTTTAATTGATGGGGGCACATTGCAGTTTGACCGAGCAGCAACTGAAGAGCCAGCAGGGGCAGTAGCAGATGATCAGAGTGATGTGGCCACTGTAACGATTCCTCGGAAGACAATCACTATTGCAGCACCGGTCCAACGACCACCGATCACCATAACTAAGGCCGGACCAATCCCGTACAAAAACACAAAAGCAGTCCCCTGGTCATATGGGTTGGAGGTGTATTGTGACGGGATAAAGATTGATGTTAATAAGCAGCCAGCCGAGACTGTAGATAATGTTGTTGGTTCAGGGGGTATGACAAGGAATGGTAGGATCTTTATATCGCCTGAAGTGGAGGCCGAAAGACTAGCGAAGGGAAAGGGGAAGATGGTTGAGAACGTCCCAGTGCAAGCCAGCGAAAAAGAAGCGGCACCGAAAGATGTAGAAGAGTTCATGCGCTTGATTCGGAAAAGCGATTATAAGATTGTGGAGCATCTGCAACAGATGCCCTCCAAGATATCTATCCTGTCATTGCTACTATGTTCTGAAGCTCACAGAAATGCTTTGTTGAAAGTCCTGGATACTTCTTTTGTACCCCAAGACGTCTCTGTAAACCAGCTGGAAGGAGTGTTGGCACATGTGAATGCAGGCCACAGCTTAGGCTTTACCGACTTCGATTTGACCCCGAAGGGGAGAGATCATAATATGGCGCTGCACATATCTGTTGAATGTAGAGGATCAGTAATGTCGCATGTATTGGTCGACACCGAATCGTCTTTGAATGTGTTGCCCAAGAAAGCAATGATGAAGCTGGATGTCAGAGGAATCCTGTGCACGCCCAGTGACTTGGTAGTCAGAGCGTTTGATGGCACGCGAAGAACAGTCTTTGGATCGATAACATTGCCTCTGCAGGTGGGGCCGGAGGTGTTCGCCACTGAATTCTATATCATGGACATACAGCCTGCATATAGCTGCTTACTCGGACGACCCTGGATTCATGGGGCTGGGGCAGTCACGTCTACCCTGCATCAGAAGTTGAAATATATGGTCGGAGACAGCGTAGTCACCGTGTGCGGAGAAGAAGACATCCTGGTCAGCCATCTGTCGTCATTTAAATATGTGGAGGTCGACGGAGAGATCCACGAAACACCATGCCAGGCATTTGAAGGGTTGCGTATCAAGGACAAAGGTCCCGGGCCGAGCAAAGTGTCGGAGATAGCTGTCTCGTCGTATAAAGAAGCTCAAGCTCTAGTGGAGGCAGGAGAAGCAAAGGGCTAGGGCAAAGTGCTGGATATTCCTGTAAAGATGGACCGGTTCGGGCTGGGATACCAACCATCGTCGTCAGCACCTGTTGTGGGAGCACCCCGTTTCAGAGGGCCAATAACCATCTCTGCCAGTGGAGTATGTCATGAAACCATCAACGCTGCTTCGGAGCCTGACGAAGGAGATAGCGACTGTGATATGGATGCCTGGATTCAGCCAAGCACGCCAGGACAAGGACTGTGCAACTGGTCTATTCAGGAGCTTGTTCCTGTGACTCTTAAACAGTAATGCTTTGCTTTATTAATTGTTGAATAATCTGATGTCTTGCCCGGGGCATCAGGATTTGCTTAGGGTTGTGTTGTTATGAACATTGCGTGTTAATCATTAAATAAATGGCGTTTTTTTCATGTGTAAATACTGTAATCTCTGTCTTTCTTGTTTTATATTTTTTCAATAAAATGGCAACGTGGTTATTCGCTTTATACGCATTTTGAAGCACTTTAACCATTCCTTTTGCAGGATAACATTTTCAGATGACATCTTTGAACCACCTATGACTCGTCCCGACTTTGAGCATCCGGTATTTCAGGCCGAAGAAGAGGTTGTCGAAGATAGTGACGTTCCTGAAGAACTGTCTTGGTTGGTGAAGCAAGAGGAAAGAGTCATTCTGCCTCACGACGAGGTCATCGAAATTATTAACTTGGGGTCGGAAGGGGTTGAGAAGAATATTCGTATCGGAGCCGCATTGCAGAGCGATATCAAGCGAAGACTGGTCGAAATGCTCCGAGAGTATAGTGATGTATTCGCTTGGTCGTATGAAGATATGCCAGGGCTCGATACAGATATGGTTGTGCACCGTCTGCCACTGAAAGAAAAATGCCCGCCAGTCAAACAAAAGCTTCGCAGAACTCGACCAGATATGGCAGTGAAGATCAAAGAGGAAGTTCAAAAACAGTGGGACGCTGGTTTCCTGGCTGTGACAAAATATCCCTCATGGGTTGCCAACATCGTACCAGTGCCAAAGAAAGACGACAAGGTTCGAATGTGCGTGGATTATAGAGATTTGAATAAAGCAAGTCCAAAAGACGATTTTCCACTTCCTCATATTGATGTACTAGTTGATAATACTGCTCAATACTCCGTTTTCTCCTTCATGGATGGCTTTTCAGGCTATAATCAGATTAAAATGGCGCCAGAGGATATGGAGAAGACTACTTTCATAACGCCTTGGGAAACATTTTGCTACAAAGTGATGCCCTTTGGCTTGAAAAATGCTGGGGCAACATATCAGCGTGCGATGACGACTCTTTTCCATGATATGATGCATAAAGAGATCGAAGTTTATGTTGACGATATGATTGCCAAATCCCAGACGGAGGAAGAGCATCTGGTGAATTTGCTGAAGTTATTTAAAAGGCTTAGGAAGTTCAGGCTGAGACTGAACCCTAACAAATGCACCTTCGGGGTGAGATCGGGTAAGCTGCTGGGGTTTATCGTAAGCGAAAGAGGAACAGAGGTCGATCCTGCTAAAATAAAAGCGATCCAAGAAATGCCGACGCCTAAAACAGAGAAAGAGGTGCGCGGGTTTTTAGGGAGGTTGAACTACATCGCTCGGTTCATCTCTCACCTAACGGCCACGTGTGAACCATTATTCAAGTTATTGAAGAAAGATCAAGCTTTAACATGGAACGAAAACTGTCAAAAGGCGTTCGATAAAATAAAGCAGTATTTGCAGGAGCCTCCTATTTTGATACCCCCAGTGGCAGGGAGACCCTTGATCATGTATTTGACAGTTCTTGAGGGAAGCATGGGTTGTGTTCTCGGTCAACACGACGAGACAGGAAGAAAAGAGCATGCGATCTACTATTTGAGTAAGAAATTTACAGATTGTGAATCCCGATACTCAATGCTTGAAAAAACTTGTTGCGCGCTAGCCTGGGCCGCCAAGCGTTTGAGGCAATACATGCTGAATCATACAACCATGCTCATCTCGAAGATGGATCCTATCAAATATGTATTCGAAAAGCAGGCGTTGTCAGGGAGGATTGCCCGTTGGCAGATGGTCTTGACTGAATATGACATCCAATACGTCTCGCAAAAGGCTATAAAGGGGAGTGTGCTGTCTGAGTACCTGGCAGAGCAGCCCATTGAAGATTACCAATCGATGAGGTTTGATTTTCCTGACGAGGATATCATGTACCTAAAGATGAAAGATTGTGAAGAGCCGTTGCCAGACGAAGGGCCAGAGTTGGGTTCCAAATGGAAGATGATATTCGACGGAGCTGTGAATGCTTACGGTAGCGGAATAGGGGCAATCATCACTACTCCACACGGGTCGCACATCCCGTTTACCGCCCGATTAACCTTTCCTGTCACCAATAATGAGGCCGAATACGAAGCTTGTATAATGGGGCTTGAAGAAGCCATTGATTTGCGAATCAAGAATTTAGACGTATACGGAGACTCAGCTCTGGTGGTGAATCAGATAAAAGGGGAATGGGAGACACGTCAGCCCAACTTGATACACTACATGAACTATGCAAGGAGATTGTTGCCTTTCTTCGACAAGGTTGAGTTGCATTATGTGTCGCGGGCCGAGAATCAAATGGCTGACGCCCTGGCCACTTTGTCTTCCATGTACAAAGTCAATTTCTGGAACGAGGCTCCCCGAATCATTATCTCTCGGTTGGACAGACCAGCTTACGTATTTGCTATTGATGAGGCATCCGATGACAAACCGTGGTATTTTGATATCCTTAATTTCCTGAAGAACAAAGAGTATCCGGCTGGGGCATCCAGTCAAGATCAGAAGACTCTCAGGAGATTAGCGGGTAATTTCTATTTGAATCCGGACGGTGTCTTGTACAGAAGAAACCACGATTCGGTGCTGTTGCGTTGTGTAGACGAAAGAGAGGCAAAGCTGCTCATGGAGGAAATTCACGAAGGTACCTTTGGTACGCACGCTGGTGGGCATGCTATGACGAGAAAGCTGCTGAGGGCAGGTTATTTTTGGCTGACTATGGAAACTGATTGTTTCAAGTTTGCGAGGAAGTGCCATAAGTGCCAAATCTATGCTGATAAGATCCATGTGCCTCCGAGTCCTCTGAATTTAATGTCATCGCCATGGCCATTCTCGATGTGGGGAATCGATATGATTGGAAAGATCGAGCCGACAGCTTCTAACGGGCATCGGTTCATCCTAGTAGCAATTGATTATTTCACCAAGTGGGTGGAAGCGGCGTCTTATGCAAATGTAACGAAGCAAGTGGTGGCTAGATTCATCAAGAGAGATATCATTTGCCGATATGGGATCCCCGAGCGGATAATCACGGACAACGGTTCAAACCTAAACAACAAAATGATGAAGGAGCTCTGTTAGAATTTCAAGATCGAACATCACAACTCCTCCCCTTATCGACCCAAGATGAATGGCGCTGTCGAAGCGGCCAATAAGAATATCAAGAAGATCGTTCAGAAGATGGTGGTAACCTATAAGGATTGGCATGAGATGCTACCTTTCGCTTTGCACGGTTATCGTACGACGGTACGCACATCAACCGGGGCAACCCCGTTCTCGTTAGTATACGGAATGGAAGCGGTATTACCATTGGAAGTCGAGATTCCTTCTCTGAGAGTATTGCGAGACGTTCAGCTAGACGAGGCAGAATGGGTGAACGACAGGTTGAACCAACTGAGTTTGATGGATGAGAAGAGGCTAGCTTCTCTAGCATACGGTCGTTTGTACCAGAGCCGAATGAAGAAAGCATATGATAAGAAGATACATCCGCGAAGCTTTCAGACGGGCGACCTTGTGCTGAAAAGGATTCTCCCGCCGCAAGCAGATCACAGGGGCAAGTGGACCCCCAACTACGAAGGGCCATACGTTGTCAGGAAAGTCTTTTCAGGAGGAGCTTTATTGTTGTCCACTATGGACGGTGAAGACTTTACGTCGCCTGTGAATTCGGACGCAGTTAAAAAATACTTTGCTTAAAATTGACCCGCTGGACAGAAAAAAAAGAGAGTCCAGGCAAAAATGGGGCATCCTGGCGAACCAAAAACAGAATGAAAGGTTCGGGCAAAAGTTAGGGATAAAATTGAAAAAATGTACACCCGCGAAAGTGAAAACCTACACTGGGCGGCTTCGGCAAAAAAGGGTATCCCGGTGAACTGAAAACCCGTAAAGGGCGGTTCACGCAAAAGTTAGGGATTTGAAAGGCAAATGACTGCGGTCCGAATTTGATACCACATTTGAGCATCAGTGCGGGAGAATATACCTGAGGGGTCGATTATCATATGCAATCTCGTCATAGGTATGAATACCGGGAAAGCATTAGAGTCGGATGAGTCATAGGAGGATTAGTTCGTGGTGTTCGTCTACATCCCGTTGCCGACATGTGTACAAATTTAATTTGTCAGTATATTTATGCTTCTTGTGCATACTTGTGTATTCGCTTTGCGTAGCTTCCTCTTTTCAGGAGTTACATCTCGTGTACAAAAACTCCGCCCATTCAGGGGCCCAATCAATAAAATGTGTTATTCAGTATTTGATGCTGGTTCTTTACTGTTTTGTACATAATAAAGCGCCTAGGTTTACTGAAACTAGCATGTGTATAACATCACTGGCCCTTGCCAACAATTGCTAAAGCTTTGAATTAACTAAAAATAACGTCACTAACCTGAATCGATTTGGTTGCATAGGCTTGTCTTGTCTTGTTTGTGTTGTTGCAGGTTTCATAGCCGTACGAGGAAGACGATCAAAAGATTGCAGTGACGAAAGACTTGATCTCCACGCAGGTCATGCATGTTCTTCTGGAAGAAGGATAGAAGTCCCCAGCCGGTCGCAGCTTATCCAGAGGGCATGCTCCAGCAAAGTCATCTATCCTCAGCAGAATTGACGATTCCCAGATCGTAAGGCTGTATTCAGACAGTATGGTGTCCCCTAGAAGGATTCCCTTATCTCGAGCAGAGTTGATTTAGCCGCAGAAGATTAATGTTTGTGAGCTGTATTCAGACAAGTTCACCTTTTCCCGCAGGGTCAGGTACTCTCCCTCAGCGGAGCCAGTGGATGTTCCCCAAGAGAATCATCCCATCCCCAGTGGAGTTCTCTTTTCCAACAAAGTATTTTCATTCCTCCCAGTGGAATTCGAAGAATAAGACTCTCCCCGGCAGAGTTGGTTATGTGCTCAGGCATTTATTTTGTCAAGATACCGCGTGATATTCACCAGGCGCATCCGCCATTCTCCAGCAGAAATATATTCCCCAGCAGGGTGTTACCCCAACGAGGTGTTTGGTTTAAGTTCCCAATTTACCAGCTGAGTCGACTTCGCTCTTCCGGCATTTATTTTGCCAGAATAGTTCTATAGCATCTGGCTATCCCCAGCGGAGTTGGCATTATCTTCAGCATTTATTTTGCTGAATCAGTTTCTGTGCCCAGCAGTTCGAGTCTGCATTTGCATTGGCATATAGTGTCATACTTGCATCCACCCAAATAAAAACGCATAACATTTCCATGTCAAATGGAGCAGTGCATCATTGTCAAGCGCATGCATGTTGAAGCATAAACCAGGATGGCTAACCTTTTGTTTCAAGTGTTATTTCTCTTGCAGGTATAGAGAGCCCTCGCTCAGGTGAATCAACAAACGTTCGAAGTCTCGGCACGAGACATTCAACGAAGTGTCAGCTTTGGCACTATTCCCCACTGAGTCAGCAGGATGAGTTGCTCTTTGTCCCCAAGCAGAGTTACTTATTTCCCCGCCAGGGTTTCTTGTTGGAGTTTCTCTAGTCCGATCAGCAGATTATTTCCTTCAAAGTTGTTATTACGTCAGCATTAAAAGGTTTCATGAACCAGAATTTCAGAGGCTACCGCCGGTTATTAGAATAGGCATCCAGTAGTTTGATTTCCAGATATCCCCAGTAGACTCCGCTTCAAAGTTGCTGTAACGTCAGTGATAAGAAGTTGGCGGACCAATGTAAGGATGAGACCTAGCATGGACGGGTTTATTGACAGGTTTTTTTGCGATAAGAGAAGTGGGGATCCTGACGTGGACATTTCCTCAGTTTGACGATATGTGTTAGTCCTAACGTGGACGAATTTGATTTCTTGGTATCGATTGAAGGAGGAGTCCTGACGTGGACAAAAGTTGATTATTTCTCGTGTTGGTGTCCTGAAGTGGACCATTTATTTCCAGTAGATAGCTTTATTCGTAATGGTGAAATGTGCGTCCTGACGTGGACAAGTTTGTAGTTCTTTGTGATGACAAGATACGAGAGTCCTGACGTGGACAAATTTATCCTTCTTCGTGTTGGTGGCAAAGTGTGTGTCCTGACATAGACGGGGTTTGTTTCCCCAGCAAGTCGAAGACGCGCAAGTCCTGACGTGGACAGGTCCTATTACTTCAGCAGGTTGAGATGTGAGTCCTGACGTGGACAAAGTCTCACTTCCCCAGTGGGTCGAAGGTGCATGAGTCCTGACGTGGACAAGTTTTTATCCTCAGCGAGTCGAGTGGTGAGTCCTAACGTGGACAAATCAAGACGAAAAGCGTTTCCTTACGTGGAAAGGTTGGAGTCCTTACGTGGACAGATAAAGGAGTGTTCCTTACGTGGAACGATGGAGTCCTTACGTGGACAAATCAAGAAGATTATTATTCCTGACGTGGAAAAGTGGGTCCTCACGTGGACGATGTAGTCCTTACGTGGACATATCAAATTGTATTCCTTACGTGGAATGTTTGTATTCCTTACGTGGAAGAAGAGATGGTGATTCCTTACGTGGAAGAAAAATGATTCCTTACGTGGAAAAGAGGTGTTCCTTACGTGGAAAGATGACATTCCTAATGTGGAAAGAAAGATTGATGTAGTATTCCTCACGTGGAAAGATTAGAGTCCTTACGTGGACATATCAAGTTGCATTCCTTACGTGGAAAAGAAGTTGACTCCTAACGTGGAAAAAGCTTGATCCCTAACATGGAAAGATTGAGTCCTTACGCGGACAGATCATGACGATGTTCTCCTTACATGGAAAGAAGTTGGTTTCCTTACGTGGAAAAGAAGATAGATTCCTTACGTGGAAAGTTTAGTCCTGACGTGGACAGATTCAGATCAAGATTAATTCCTAACGTGGAAAGGTAGTATTCCTTACGTGGAAAGAGGCTTATATTCCTGACGTGGAAAGAGAGAGTGTATTCCTGACGTGGAAGGGGTTTAGTCCTGACGTGGACAGATTCAAAAGAAGGTGTTATTCCTAACGTGGAACGGTTATTCCCTACGTGGAAAGACAAATAATCCCCAGCACGGTCGCTACGAGATCAGTGGGTTGCCGTAACAGTCAGATTCAGTTGATGAATGTCATTCCCCAAGCAGTGGCGCAGTTTATTTCTGCGGTTGGCAAATTTCCGGGTTCTTAGTATTCAACCGTCTCGTACCACGAATGTCTGAAGGCTCCGGGCTCTTCACCCAATCGGGTCCAAGTCGCTTGAATAGGGGCAGCTGTTGCACCCTAAAATTTGCCCAACCTTATTCGCTTGGTTTATGTTTCAATAGCATTAGCATTTGCATATAGAGCCATGTACATAGGTTACTCATCTGCATAGCATAAGCATAGCAAGTCAGCTAACAGAGAACTAATCATTACTCTCATCTCTAGAGGCCTATCAAGAGGTTATTATTCAAACTCAATCTCATTCAAGTCATCAGAAAGAATTGGGAAGCTATCAAGTCAATGGATCAAGCAGTTCATCTATCTCCTATTTGAGGGTATCTGAGGATCAACAAGAAAGTATGAGCTGTGAATTGAAGGCATGGGGAGTATCTAGACATCTTGGGAGACTTAGAAAGTCATTTGGAGAAGGAGACAAGTCATTGGTATGATCACAAGAATTACAGTTGAAGACAGTCAACTAGGGTTTCATCTTGGTCAACCCTGGGTCAACTCTAGGTCAATTGACTGATTGAAAGGCATTAAGGGCTATTGAAGAGATGTGGGGTTCATCATTTGACATGAAGAATAAAGATATGATGATATGCCAAGAAGAATTCAAGAGAAATCAAGGAGAAGAGGAGTTTCTAAATTAGGGTTTCTGTGTAAAATCCCCTAGTTTAGGTCAAATTTCCAAGCAGGATAAGTCAAAATGCAAGCTTCAAATGGATCCTTGGTCAACATGAAACTTGTAGAGGATCTCAATACCTTTAATTTGAGTGGTGGAAGACATCAAGAAGATTTATAGAACTCACGTTATGGTCCTTGAAAGTTACAGGTCATCTGAGGTATCTGAAATTTTGTCTGTGAAAGTGACTTGACTTCCAAGCTATTTTTACCCCTCAAGGAGATCTCAAAGGAATTTCTGGACAACATAAGAATTGTTCCTCATTGTCTTATCTTTCTAGAATGGTATGTTATGCCTTCATATGATTTGTGGAACTCTACTTATGGTCTTGGTAAGTAAAGGGTATTTTGGTCATTTGAAGATTACAAGTCATTCTTAGCCTATGCCTAAAACTCATACAAGGGAGCTTCAAATGAAAAACATCCCAACATCAAAGTTGCTCAAAATTCCATTTTAAGTCAAGAAAAGAAGTCATGAAAGTTTGGAAATGTATGAAATGAGACTTGACCAAAGTTGGTGAAAAATGACCTAAAAAAGGCATATAAGTTGAAAAAGTTGAAATAAAAAATTGGTTTGAGAGATCTACAAATCCAATATGGGTCATCCAATATACCAAATTGATTCCCAACATCATTTTAGATACATTAGTTCAGCCACATTTTTGAGTTTAGGCTTAAAAATTGGACTTCCTTTGTAAATTTGTTTCTTGCATCATAAGGCAACATGGTAAAACTTAACACAAGGCAAGGAAAAGTTTGGTTTTGCATACATACACTCCTAATATCTCATGAAAGGAGATTTTAACTCAAGTTTACCCAAGGTGCAAGCATGATATGAGATGATTCAAAATACCATCAAATGATAAGTTCATGAAATTTCCACAAGGTTCTAGATCCCTCTAGGACCAATCTAGAAGCTTCTCATTCTGTTAATCATCATCTATATAAGGAAATGAAGCCATTTGTGTATTGGTTGGTGATTCTTTGAGCTTGAAAACACTACTTTGATTCCTTCACTCCCATTTGCATTTTCTCTTCAAACTCCATTGGAACTTCATCAATCATCTTAATTTCTGTTATCATCATTATCCACCATCATCATAGAGTAATTGGCAAAGAAAATTGAGAGGAACTCGTGGCTGGTTTGTGTGATCCAAGTTTTCACTCCAACTTGCATGAAGAAGGGGACAAGGTGATTCAAGAAGATTGAGCAACAACCATTGCAAACAGAAGAATCAGCATCCATTGGAGATCAATATTGGAGGTTAACAAGTCTTGAAGTGCACAATTCCACCACTGTTTCATCAACATTGCAAGGTATGCATTTCAATCTATATCTCTTCTTCTAGGTGGTATTAGATGGAATGGTTAGGATATATGTGATAGAGACCATTAGGGGATGATTCATGAGAAGTTTAAGGGCTGTTCTTGAAGGTTGTTTCCATGGCAGTTTCTGGTTAGTGATCAAGAACTCACATGTTGGAGTGCTATGATACTGGATATTAGGTTTAGGATGATCACCATGAGCAATAGAACGCATTAGTATAAGTTTTATCAAGAATCTTCAGCATACGTATCAGTGAAAATCAGTGGTGCCCTAAACTTATAGCTATCGGGTTTGGCTATTGGAGAAGTTTTAGAAAAATCTAACACCATGTCTGTATAGAGGGTGAGGAGGGGAGTTCTTTTGGTCTTTGGATCGTGTTATTTCATGGAGTGAGTAGGGAGAACGAGGAGGTGGAAATGTCATGCATGAAAGCTGTTTTGGGAGAAAACCCTAGCTGGAGGTTGAAGACAACCTCCCAGCCGTCCGATTGTCCCCAATTGTTGACTCTTTCGTCTAATCACACGGCCAGAATTCAATTCAGAAACGGAGGGAAATTAAAATGTGAAATGATGCGTTTCACTAATTGCATCAGCATGGGCTTAAGTTCAGATGACTATCCCCACCCCCTTTTGGATAGGCCCAATGATTTTAGCATGTTTGTATTGCTATTGGCACCGAAGGTTTAATATTTTTCTGGCATTTTTCCAATTCATTTTCTGAGCGCGCTGGGCCTAAACCCTTTAATATTCGCACCCCCTGATCTGGCCCACTTGATAAAAACAACTAGAGCGCCACTGCTATTCTCACCTCCTCCTTCTATTTCTTTATATTTCAATTTTTAATTTCCTTTCATTTTCATGCATTTTCAAAAAATCATATCGAATTGAAAAAACATTATTTTTTAATGATTCTTTTTGAATTAATTTCTTCAAGATGTCTAGAAAATTGTAAAAAATAAAAATTGCATTTTATTTTTTATTTGATATTTTCCCCTATTTTCCAAATAAATGCCTATTTTAGGTGTTTTATTTCATACATGAATTTGATAATTTTTGTTCTAATAGTTGCTTTAATATTTTTTGTTCATTCTTTTTAGGTTGGTTAGTAGGCATTGTTAGCTTGTACATGCAATTTAGTTCATATTTTTAGGAATTAATTCTAGGTGTTTAGTTTAGGTGAAAACAACATGAACAAAATTAGGGTTTTAAATCAGCATTAGGTGAGGTAGTTTAATTCTTTTAGGAAATTCTCATTTGATTTTTGGGGTATGGACTATAGGGGTTATGGGTATAGGATAGATCCCCTTAGAAATCACTAGGATTCCCCTACTGCTATTAGCATATTACTGTATTTGATTGATTGGTGTGGTGTGCCCTCTGAGGATTATTGTTTGTCTGTGTGGGTATTGGGATTGCTTGGGGATTGGGAGAGCTGAAGACTTGTGATGATGAAGCCATTAGGAGATCCAGAGACTGAGGACCAACTTCCAGAGTTGATGAGGAGATTCCTGCTAGCAGCTGTTGAGGAGATTAGGGTTTAGGAGCTAGGCAGAGCTCTAGAGTAGTAAGCTTGATTCTCAAACATGGAAGGTCTTGACTGCCTCCATTCTTCTCTGTGATACAGAGTCTCACTAAGACACTCACCCCCTTCCTTTGGAAGGCTTGGTGCTACTGTCTAAGGGATAGAACTCTTGAGAGAAAATGTCTTATGTGTTAGTAGCAGTTGGTTTGCCACCCTTGGTAGTCAGCTAATTGCTTAACACCCCAATTCACTCTTGTGATTGATCCCTCAGCTTGGAGGATGAGACTTTAAGAAAAGCCATTATAGACTGAAGATTGATGACAAAGACCTTGCTTGAAGGCTGTGGAGATGGAGATTGATGCTTGCTGAAGCTTGAAGTCAGATATTGATGCAGAGCTGCTGTGGCTGTTTATTTTTGCTGTATTTCATTTCTGATGTGTTGATTGGTTTTCTGGACTGTATTGTTTGATGTTTACCCTGTTAGGTTGAAAGTTAATCCTGTTCACTTTTGCCTATTGTTTTCTAGGTTCGAGGTTGAGTGGGACTCCCTTGCCTCGCTTGTATTGCTGCATCCATGCATTTTACCGTTTTACTGTATATATCTGATATTGTTTCTGTTTTCATCTATTCCCTTAGGATCTCTGTTTCTCTCTATGCAAGAAAGGAGCATGATAGACATTAGGCCTTAACCCATGCATGATAACATTAGGTTAGTTTGATTCCCTTCGCAACCGTAGGTTAGAGTTCTGCCTCTTCTTTCTCACAACAAACAGAAAAACACAATAAATATTTCAAACACAATAAAAGACACTTCTTCCGTAAAAGAATGTGAACTCATCAAAACGTCATTTTTGTCCGCTTGGACTGCTAATCAGAAAACCCTTTTTTAGAAGGAATAAAATCAATCAAGACAGATTTGCGTCGTACGTGGCCCGAACTACGCTTGCTCTGATCTTTCATGCTGTATGAAAGCACGTAGGCATAGGATGCGATATCCTAGCGAGCAACCTTCCCCTCCTTTCCCGTAGGTAGGCGAACTACGTTGACTCTGATTTCTCGTTTCAGACGGGAATACGTAGGCATAAAGTGCGATACTTTGCCGAGTCATTTTCTTTTCTTTTAACCCCTGACCTGTAGCGTAGATAGAATAACAATCCATACCCGAAAACAAGCGTGGATCCCGTCGAGTACGACGGACGTGAGGGGTGCTAATACCTTCCCCTTGCGTAACCGACTCCCGAGTCCAGGTTTTGGTTGCGACGACCATACCCTTCCCATCTTTGCGGTAGGTTTACTCTGAGCGTTTCCTTTCCCTCCCGTGGGATAAATAACGCACGGTGGCGACTCTTCTATTCAGCCGGCGCCAATTTTCGCAGTAGCGACAGGGATGTAACATCTTGATAAGTGTGAAAGGATGTACGAAGTTTGTAAACGGAGGTATCCAAATTGAAGCTTCATAGAGGATAAAATAAATGCCCTGGGTCATCATAGTTGTTGAACATGTCGGCGTTGAGCTTCTTGAGGATGAAATAAACATCCACTCCGCTTCCAACTTCAAATGCCCCAAGTCACATGGTGTAGAAAAACATCTTGGGAGGATTTTACAGAAAACTTGACGTCTAAATTCCCCACTGTTTTCAAACTCTCTAGAGATTCACCGAATCTCGACGTAACTGCCCCTGATTGGCGGTATAACTGAGTCAGCCAAGACTGGTACGGATCAAACCTTCTGGAAAAAAATAACTTGGCCCAGGTTGGCAAAGTCTTCAAATCCATCAACGTTCGTATATAATCTTTCTAAGATGTCAAGCGCATTTAGCAAGTCAGAAATGTTAATTTCGAAACGGGTAATGCGACACATGTTTGTCTTGAAGTTTTGAAAAGAGATATCGTTATAACTTGTGATCGAAACCACTAATTAGGATATAAATTAAGATTATTTATAAAGCCGATTTAATTTGAGCATAGCTCAAGGAGTCAGGAAACAATATCTCATTGAGTATGCTTTCGAACTAAACCTTACTTCAATTAGGACTTTGAAGGTTGTATACGGGCTTAATTGATGACTTGTAAAACGGAGGAATAAAAGGTTAGTATATTTGTGCCCACCCAATTTTTTTTGGAAGATGTTCATTATTTTTTTATATTACCCTTGTTGGACCCCAAAATTTGCCCAACCTTTTCTAACCTAGGTTTATGTTTCAACTGCATAGTCATTTGCATTGACATCATGTACATAGTGTATTCATCTGCATTGCATAGCATAGGCAAGTTATCTTAATCAGGGGATCAAAGTGCTATTCTTATCTCAAGAGGTATATCCAAGGGTTTCATTCATATTCAAGACTACTCAGGTCATTAGAGAAGAATTTGAGCTTTGAAGAGCTGCCAGGTTGATCAGTGAATTCTCTCCTATCTTGAGGCTAGTTGGGGATCATCAGAGGAAGTGTGAGCTATGAGCCATGAGCATGAGGTGTGTATGGATGTTATGAAGAGCCTATATGATCATTTTGAAGAAGAACCAAGTCATTGGAATGATTGCAAGAGCCTCAGTTGAAGTCAGTCAACTAGGGTTTTATCTAGGTCAACACTAGGTCAACCCTAGGTCAAAGACTTGTTTTGAAAGGCATCAAGGATCATTTGAATAATGTGGGATTCATTATTTGCTACATGGATATGGATATGGTGTTGTGCCCAAGAAAAATCAACAGGAGTCAAGGAGAAATGGAGTTACCAAATTAGGGTTTCAGTGTAAAATCCCCTGATTTAGGTCAAACTTCAAAGCAGTGTAACTCAAGATGCAAGCTTCATATGAATTCTTGGTCCACATGAAACTTGTAGAATATCTTCATAGCTTTAATTTGAGTGGTGGAAGTCATCAAGATGATTTATAGAACTCAAGTTATAGCTCTTGCAAGTTACAGGTCATCTGAGGGCACTGAAATTTGTCTGTGAAAGTTGTCTGTCTTCCAAGCAACTTTTGACCTTCAAGGAGATTTCAAATGGATTCCTGGAAAACATGACAGTTGTTCCTTATTGTCTTAGATTTCTATAAAGGTATGGTATGCCTTCATATGATTTGTGTAACTCTACTTATGGTCTTGGCAAGCAAAGGGTATTTTGGTCATCTGAGAATTACAGGTCATTCTTAGCCTATTCCTAAAACACATACAAGGAAGCTTCAAATGAAAAACTTCACAACATAAAAGTTGCTCAAAATGCCATTTTAAGTCTAGAAAAGAGGTCATGGAAGTTTGGAAATGCATAGAACAAGATTTGATAAAAGTTGGTGGAAAATGGCTTTAAAAAGGCATATAACTTGGAAAAGTTCAAGTTGGAAAATGGTTTGAGAGATCTACAAATCCAAAATGGGTCATCCAATATACCAAATTGAATCCAAACATCATTTTAAAGACATTGGTTCAGCCACTTTTTTGAGTTAGGGTTTCAATTTTAGACTTGCTTTGTATTTTTGTTACTTGCATAATAAGGCAAGCATGGAAAACTTGGCACAAGGTAATTTTCAAGGCAAGGAGCTTGCATATCATTCCAATTTGGCATGTAAGGAGATTTTGAAGGGGTATAAGTGCATTGTAAGGAGATACCATGAGATATCAATATGTCATCACATGAGAATTTCCATAACTTTCCACCACATTCTAGAATCATCCTAGAGGGATCCAGAAACTTCTAGATCTGTCCATCATCCTCTATATATTGAGTGTGGATCATTAGTGCAAAAGGTTGGTGAAAAGAGGGAGAGAAGAGAGAGAATTCCATTGTTGCTTCCATTGTAAGAAAGTGTGAAAATCTACAATCTACACCAATTATGTTCATTCTTTTTCTTCATCCACAATATATTGAATCTAGTGAGTTCATACAAGCAAGCTCAGAGGCACATCAATGGAGGATTGAAGCTCCAAGGTTGAGATTGCAAAGATCCATAACAGGCTCGAATCTCCTTCTACAAGCACTCATCATCATAATTGTTGCAAATAGAAAGCTCTTCATCAAGCAAGGACCATTCTCAAAGGATTACAAGCATTGGATTGGACTGTAACCACCTCTGCCATAGCTACCTAGCAGGTTGGTGATTTCTCTTCTATCTCCCTAATTAGGTGTTGTTAGATTAGATTATTAGTGTAAGTTTGTTAGGTTAGGTTAGATGACCATTTTCAGAGAGATTGAGAAGGTTTCATGGAGTTTGGTAACATGGTGATGAATCTTTCAAGATCAAGAACTCATGGATTAGGGCAAGATAATATTAGCTTTTTAGCTTAGAGTGATCAGCATAATCTCTATATCATTCTAGTATAGTTTGAGCAAAGTTCATAACCATGCATATCAGGTGCAGTCCAGTGGTACCCTAACTTATAGCTATCAGGTTTGGCTACTGAGGAGGTTTTAGGAAAATCTAGGGCTAAGGTTTTATAGAGGGTGAGGAGTAGACCATTTTTGGTCTTTGGATGAGGGGTTTTCATTGAGAGATGAAGGAGTACGCATTGGTTGAATATGGCTGCATGAGAGGAAGAATTCTGAAACCCTAGGTGTTGCTTGGAGAAGATGACTAATGACCATTGGATTAGTTCGTTTCAATTGACTTGTTAGGTTAATCGCGCGGTCCAGATTTAAAGAAGAAAACAGAGGGAAATTCCAAAGTGAAACGATGCGTTTCACTAAAGACTCCACCATGGGCCTTGGATCAGAACGCTATCCCCACCCCCCTTTTGAGAAGCCCAACGAATTACACTCACAATCCCTGCTATTCGCACCGCTCGCATTTTATTTTTCCTTTTATTTTTTCATTCATTTTTCTGATGCATAATGGGCCCAGGCTTTTGATATTCGCGCCCCCCACTTCATGGCCCATCTGAATAGATAACTAGGCGCGTCTGCTTATGACACCCCCTCCCAATTTTATTTCTTTTTTGTGTTTTTTTTATTCTTTAATATTTTTTTATCTTCAAAAATCCATATAAAATTGAAAAAAGCTTAGTTTTAATTGTTCCTTTTTGTGGTAGATCAATAACTCTGTTAAGAAAAATATCCAATATTAAAAATGGCATTTTATTTTGTTTTAATATTTTTTGTGCATTTTTCTTGTAAATAGCTTTTTAATGAATTTAGTTTAGTACTTAATTTTGTTGATTTTAGTTCTAATAGTTCCCTTTAGATTTAGGGTCCATTCTTTTTAGGGTGATTAGCTTAGGAATTCAACTTGTAAATAGGATTTAATTCATAATTTTAGGATTAAGTTTTAGATGACTTGATTAGGTGAGATTAGAGTGATGAAAATTAGGGTTTTAGGTGAGCATAGGTGAGATAGATTAATTCTTTTAGGAATTTTGATTTGATTTTGGGGTATGGGACTACAGGGGTTATGGGTAGATGATAGATCCCTTAGAAAATATTAGGATTCCCCTACTGCTATTAGTATATTACTTGTATTTGATTGACCGTGTGGTGTGCCCTCTTTAGGGTTATTTCATTTGTCTGTATGGGGTATTGGGTTTGCTTGGGGATTGGGAGAGCTGAAGAACTTTGATGAGGAAGGCCATTGGAGATCAAAGAGAATGAAGACCAACTTTCAGAGTTGATGAGGAGTATCCTTTGCTGGCAGCTGTTGAGGAAAGTAGGGTTTAGGAGCTAGGCAGAGCTCTAGAGTAGAAAACTTGATTCACAAACATGGAAGGCCTTGTCTGCTTCCATTCTTTCCCTATGATTCAAAGTCTCTTTCAAATATCCACCTCCCTCCCTTGGAAGGATTAGTGAATATATTTGAAAGATAGAACTTTTAAGGGAAAATTGTCTGTATAATGTTAACAGTCAGTGAGCCACCCTTGGTAGGCAATTGACTGTTTAACATCCATTTCATCTTGTTGAATGTTATTCATCTTGGAGATTGAGACTTGAAGAAAAGCCATTGCAGATTGAAGACTGATGATAAAGACTTTGCTTGAAGGTTGTGAAGATGAAGACTGATGCTGATGAAGATTGCTTTGCTGTTTAGTTTTAGCTGTTTTGATTTTTGATGTATTGTGTGAATTTCCCAGACTGTATTGTTTGTTGTTTAACCTGCTGGGTTGAAAGTGAATTTTGTTCACTTTTGCCTATTGTTTTTTTAGGTTCGAGGTTGAGTGGGACTCCCTTGCCTCGCTTGTATTGTTGCATCCATGCATTTTACTGCTTTATTGTATATATCTGCTGTTTCTGTTTCCGTCTATTCCCTTAGGATCTCTGTTACTCTCTGCGCAAGAGAGGAGCATGATAGACATTAGGTCTTAACCCATGTATGATAATATTAGGGTAGATTTTATTCCCCTTTTTCAACCCTAGGATTTTTAGAGTGTCATCTCTTCTTTCTTCAAACAACAGAAAAACATTAATAAAGGTTATAATAGAAGTCAATTCATTTCTTCCGTTAAAAGATTTGAACAAACATCAACCTTTTTTGCAATAAGAAAACCCTTGGTTAAGGTGAGATTTTTCATAAAAGACACTTGAACAGCTTGTGTCGTGCGTAGCCCGAACTACGTTTGCTCTGATCTTCCATGCTGTGTGGAAGTACGTAGGCATAGGATGCGATATCCTAGCGAGCAACCTTCACCCATCCTCTCCCGTAGTTAGGCGAACTACGTTGACTCTGATTTCTCGTTCCAGACGGGAATACGTAGGCATAAAGTGCGATGCTTTACCGAGTCATGTTTTCTTTTCTTTTCAGACCTCATACTTTAGTTTAGATAGAAGCGAAATCCGTACAAACCAAGCAAGCATGGATTCCATCGAGTACGATGGACGTGAGGGGTGCTAATACCTTCCCCTTGCGTAACCGACTCCCGAATCCAGGTTTTGGTTGCGATGACCATACCTTTTCCCGTCTTTGCGGTAGGTTTACTTCGAGCGTTTCCTTTCCCTCCCGTGGGATAAATAACGCACGGTGGCGACTCTTCTGTCAGCCGACGCCGATTTTCGCAGTAGCGATAGCTGGCGACTCTACTGGGGATCCAACATCCCCTGGCTGCTAAGGACTGCGATAGTTCCTTATGCATTTGGGATCCAACGTCCCTTAAGAGAGTCAATCCTAACGCTTGTTTTCCGTCGAGGATTTTGTATGGATTTATATTTCTGCCCTTTATTTTCGGCATTATATTATTGATTATTATTGCTGTATTGGGGTGTGACGGGTGTTCCACGATTGAGAGATAAGCCGGACCTGGGCTTGAGTGCACCTAGAATTAGAGTAGAAAGTAGTGGGCACGTGCCGGCTTTGCTTGCATTAGTGTCTCACGAAATCTACACTCGGACGAGGTTCTTCTGGTTGACTTCTTTTTCTACCCTTTGGGTCGAAGGGGTTGTTGGTTAGCTGAATTGTCGACTCCGGGAACCGATCATTTGGAAGTTGGCTAAGTGAGGCCTCTTCAAGAATTGATGATGCCACTCCTTCTGGGAATCGTATCATCAACCCTGAAAGTCTGTGACGCCGACGACCGCATAGGATGCCATACCTTTGTCAGTTACTAGGACACCTACCTGTGAGAGGGTTTGGGGCTATGCAGGTAACTAGACCTTCAGATACCGGTTTGTTTCTTGATCTGAGATCCTGGGTATTTATGGAGAGTTCTGAGGTCTGTCAGAGACCAGTCAGAGTTATGTTTGAGGTCTGTCAGAGACCAGTTGGAGTTATGATATGGGGTCTGCCAGAGACCAGTCAGAGTTATGTTGTGGGGTCTATTAGAGACCAGTGTTGGAGCTTTGTTTTGTGGTCTATCTGAGACCAGGGTTTGGGGAATTCTGGAGAGTCTATCTGAGACTTCTTGATATGGTTCAGGCTTCTCAGCTATGGCATTTGGTCCCTGTTGCATGTACTTGCATTGCATTGTTTGCATAACCATTATCATTGCATTTCATTAACGTGTGTCTGTGCTGCAGGTGCATTTGCATATTCCCTGGTTCTAGTGCCCGGACTTCTGCCTATTGATTATGGCTGGTTTGAGGAAGATCGTTGCGTACAAATTGCCTACACCTGACATTACTCCCTTACTTGGTCTGATATCTCTTGCTGATGAGGAGGTTAGGAGAAGTTTCAGAATGAGTCATGGAAGATTGCTGAGATTAATCTGCAAGCCAACTGCTGTTGAGATGAATGGGTTGTACACCTTGATGCAATTCTATGACCCCGCATTGAGATGTTTCACGTTTGCTGACTTTATTTTGGGGCCTACTATTGAAGAGTATGTAGAGTTTACTGAGCTACCAGTACAGAACAAGGTTCCCTTTATTCATTCAGCCGCTGAGCCCAAGTTGGAGGATTTAGCTAAGGCCTTGCACATGAATGCTTCTGAGCTGTTAGTGACTTCTTGGCTTGGGGTTCCAGGTTTCTCCCTTGATTTTTTGGTTGGCAAAGCTCAGGAGTATGCCAAGAACGGGTGCTGGATAGTCTTCAATGCTATCTTGGCTCTATGCATTTACGGAATAGTGTTGTTTCCCAACTTACCCAATTTTGTGGATTTGGACGCTTTCCATCTGTTTGCTGCTGGCAACCCGGTGCCCACTTTGATTGGAGATCTCTATCATTCATTGCACTACAAAAATGAAAATAGAAGGGGAAAGACTGTTTACTGTTGTGCGCCGTTGTTGAACATGTGGTTTAAGAGCCATCATCCCCTGAAGGGACATTTTGTGGATAGTTCTACTACAGCTGACTGGCCAGAGCGTATGATGAGGCTGTCCTCTGAAGACATTGAGTGGTTTGACCGAGACTTGCTGGGGTCTGAGCTTATTTTCAGTTGTTCTGGATATCCTAATGTTCCTTTAATAGGGAGAAAAGGGTGCATCAACTACAACCCATCCCTGTTCGTCCGCCAGTTTGGATATGCGTTGAAGAACCCGCCTCAGGAGGAAGAAGTACGGGAATCTCTGTACTTCACCGGTGATTTGAATGGAGAGTTGCTAGCCAGGCTTCGGCATGCCTGGATGCGTATTAACAGAAGGGGGAAACCACTGTTGGGGAAGAATGATTGTCAGGCTTATACACCCTACAAAGTTTGGATCCAGGAGAGAGCAAGACAGTTATTGATGCCATTTCCAGCTGCGCCAGTCCCTGTTCATATTCCGGTGGAAGAGCCAACCACTGTTGCTATGGAGGTCTACGAGCAAGTTGTGAAGGAAAAGGAAGCCTTGATGAAGATTAATGAAGAGTTAGAGAAGGAGCTAGCTCAGATGCGGAGTGAGAAGAATAAGGTTGTACGTTCTTTCCAACAGCAGATTGAACTAGTAAACAGGCTAGGTGCTGAGTTGACTGAGGAGAAAAAGAAACGCGAGCGTCTGGGTCAAGAGTTCAGAAGCTCTCACGACATGTTGGAGTCAAAAAAAGAAAGCACTCGATGCCGCTCACCGAGAGATCTCTTCTTGTAACAAGACATGGAATGCTACGCTAACCAACAACAAAAAGAGGGAAGATAAATTGAAGCAGCAAATTTCTGACCTCGAAGAGCAGTTGAAGGCTAGTATTAAGAAGCACGAAGAAGAGGTGATGACCAGATACAGTCTCCAGAATGCATTGAACAAGGCCATCGAAGGCAGGAACAAAGCTGTGTCTCAGAAGCGGAAGCTAGAGGATCGCTTCGGAGAAGGGGCATGGGAGGAAACTGCCGGTGACGTGCGACGTGTTCTCAAGAGAAGAAACCAGCTTGTCGAGGGTCTGCTTACCCGACCAAGTTATCCAGAGACCAAGAAGTTAATAGAAGAGTATCGGGCTTATGGGAGTACTTGATCATTTCATGTATTAACTTGTATGCTTTATTTGCATAGCGCTGACCATCACCAGGATTGTTGGTTGAGGTCATGCCTTCTTTTTACACTCAGTGATGTTGTATACTTGGATTTCTCTGCAATATACGAGGTTTTCTATGATTCGGCTCCAGTCACTGTCTTGCTAGCACTGTCACCGCACTGGCACATTCACACTAGAATCGGGGAATGATAATCCCTAATGCACAGACACACATTGCATTTTGCATACATACTCATATTTGCATTACAGGTTTGTGATCCATGTATCTTATCTCCTGCGCCAATTTTCAGGTATTTTCAGGATTGCAGAAAAGCGGGTCCACCGTTACTCTACAAGGATTAACCAGAAGAAGATCATGGACAACGTGCAGAGTGAAATGCAAGAGATGCGTGACAGGATGGCCCTGCTCATGCAAACCATGGAGACTATCGCCAAAGGGCAGGAGCAGCTGCAGAACCTGGTTCAACCGATAGTCGCACGGGCTGAAAACAACGGGACACCGCATGGTGAGAATATTGCTGCTTCTCCCCGAGTTGAGAATCGTCAAAGTGCTGATGTTGTTCCTGTAACCGGTTTGAATGTTGGAGAAACTGGTCCTGTAGGTGAAGGTGGGAACACCGGTAATATGAATGCCAATACAAATACTGCTGGGGTATTTGTGGGTAATGTCAACCAGGGTTTCAATGGGGGCGTTGAGGATATCGGAATGAATGGTATTAATGGTAACCAGGGCTTCAATGGTGTGAATATGGGATATGGCAGCATGGCTGGCGCCAAGGCTGGGTTTGGTGGCTATGGTAATCTTGGATATGGAACTGGCGCATACAACGCTCAAGAGATGGGTAACCTGAGGTATGACCCCAGGTACGTCCAAACAGGTCCGGGCCGTGATGCCGATTATGTTGGATATGATGCAGTACCTTGCTGGGAGGATCGTCAGGAGGATGTGTTCTCTGGTCAGAACGAGGGCTATGAAAGAGTCATGGATGATAACCATCGGATGAGATTGCTAGAAGAGAAGGTGAACAGGTTGGCCAGCCAGAATGCTCTTAGGCTGGATATGTCAAATATGGGGTTAGTCCCAGGGTTGAGGGTCCCGCTGAAATTCAAAGCACCGTCATTTGATAAGTACAAGGGGGATACATGCCCTAGGGTGCATGTGCGCGCATTTTACAGGCGCATGTCTGCATATTCTGAGGATGAAAAGATGCTAATGCACTTCTTCCAGGATAGCCTGTCAAGGCCATCGCTGGAGTGGTACATGAGCTTGGAGCCTACTCAAATCAGGAGTTAGAAAGAGCTGGCAGAGGCTTTTGTTCGACATTATCAATATAATAGTGATCTCGCCCCTAACCGAGTCCAGCTGCAAAGCATGTCTCAGAAGTCTAGCGAGAGCTTTAAAGAATACGCCTAGAGATGGCGAGATCTGGCTGCTAGGGTACACCCTCCGATGGTGGAGCGCGAAATGATGGATATGTTCATAGGAACTTTCTCTGGAATGTACTATGACCGGTTGCTCAATTTTTCGATGAGTACTTTCTCTGAATTGATCTTGATGGGGGAGCGCATTGAAAACGGGGTGAAGATTGGTAAAATTCAAGCGGGTGAGTCCAGTTCCGCAGGAGGTAATAAGAAGACATTTGGTGGTAAAAGGCAGGGTGATACCAATGATGTCTACAGTGCTCGACGAAGGAATAAAGGTCAGAACTGGCGTCAGCAGTCGCAAGTTGCAAGTGTAACCATCCCAGGGCCTTCTCAGCAGCAGAGACAACAACCACCGCAGCAGGCTCAGCAGCAGCCTAATAATAATCAGCGCAGACTCCAGAATCCCCGACCGAGAAGAGTATTCGAGGTACCGCCAGTATCATATGCAGAACTCCTGCAAACTTTGTTGAAATTGCAGTTAGTCGAGAAGAGGACCTTAGCACCACCAACTGGCCATCCGCCAGTCGGATATGATGTTAATGAGCACTGTGACTTCCATTCGGGTGCGCCAGGGCACAATATTGAAAATTGTCTAGCTTTCAAGCATAAAGTACAAGATTTGCTTGATAGCACGACTATTAACTTCGGGAAGGAAGGTCCCAATATCACGCAGCAGCCAATGCCCAAGCATGGTGGGGCTGGCGCCAATGCAATCTTGGTAGATGATGAGTTGGACTTAGTTTCAGAAGTAAGCGAGCTAAAAACCCCTTTGAGTTACGTAAAGCAGCGTTTATTGAAAGGAGGTGTCTATCCCGGATGCGACGAAGAATGTGATGACTGTTTGATTCAACCTGAGGGCTGTGAGAAGTTGAAAAGGGGAGTTCAAAGTTTGATTGATGAAGGAATTTTGCAGTTTGACAGGGATGTGGGGAGAGAGAAGTCTATTGAGACAAGATCTGAGGAAGAGCGCAGTGAGATTGCTACGATCACCATTCCGTTCAAATCGGTGACGATTTCGGTATCATCGAAAAGGCCGACCATTAGTATTACCAACACTAAGCCAGTCTCTTTTGAAAGCACAAAAGCAGTCCCGTGGATTTATGGTGCTGAGGTGTATTGTAATGGGGAAAAGATTGACTTGAATGATTCGCCTGCAGGATCCGTTGATAACATAGTGGGAGCGGGTGGTATAACCCGGAGCGGGAGAATTTTCACTTCACCTGAGGTTGAAGCAGAGAGGCTTGCCAGGGGTAAGAACAAAGTTGTTGAAGGGGAATCTTCGGGGAGTAAAGAGAAAGAGCCGATAACCAAAGATGTGGAAGAATTCATGAGGTTAATTCGCAAAAGTGATTACAAGATTGTAGATCACCTGCAGCAGACCCCGTCAAAGATCTCCATATTATCGTTGTTGTTGTGTTCTGAGGCGCATAGAAATGCCCTGTTGAAGGTACTCGAGACATCCTTCGTGCCGCAAGAGATTTCAGTTAATCAGCTGGAGGGAGTTATGGCACATGTTAACGCTGGGCATGGTCTGGGATTCACAGATTTTGACTTAACGCCTCGAGGGCGTGATCATAATAATGCTTTGCACATCTCTATCGAATGTCGGGGCACTGTTTTATCCCATGTGTTGGTAGACACTGGGTCCTCGTTGAATGTGTTACCAAAGAAAGCCCTGTTGAAATTGGATACCCGTGGTTTGTTGTGCACCCCTAGTGATTTGGTAGTGAGGGCCTTTGACGAAACAAGGAGGTCAGTATTCGGGTCGATAACGTTACCCATTCAGGTAGGTCCGGAGGTGTTTGATACAGTGTTTTACATCATGGATATCCAGCCTGCATACAACTGTTTGATCGGGAGACCCTGGATTCATGCCGCTGGGGCAGTAACTTCTACGCTCCATCAGAAGCTGAAATATATGGTCGAGGGGAGTATTGTGACGGTGTGTGGCGAAGAGGATATCTTAGTCAGTCATCTGTCTTCTTTCAAGTACGTGGAGGTAGATGGAGAGATTCATGAAACATTGTGTCAAGCGTTTGAAGGGGTGAAGGTTAAGGAAGAAGCTCCATTAAAGAGTGAAGGGCTAGAGGTGGCAGTCTCCTCATATAAAGAAGCCAAGGCGTTGGTACAAGCAGGAGGGACTCAGAAATGGGGGCAGGTTCTGGACATTCCGGTGAAGCAAGATAGGTATGGTTTGGGGTACCGCCCATTTCCCTCGCAGGGTGCGCCTAAGTACAAGGGACCCGTCGTGTTCACGCCCGGAGGAGTTAGCTTCGAAAGGATTAATGTCGTGTCTGATACGGAGGAAGTGGATAGCGATTGCGACATGGACGCATGGATTCGACCCAGCACGCCGGGGCAAAGCCTATGCAACTGGTTCATCCAGGACGTCATCCGAGTCACCAAACAGTAATGCATTGTTTTTTTAATCGTTGTATGATCACATGCCTTGCCCGGGGCATCGTTGATCTTGTCTTAGGGCCTAACTGTTTACATGTATGTTTGTGTGATCAATAAATGACGGCGTTTTTTACATTCAAATGTTGTGATCCTTTTCTTTCTCTTTTTATTTTTCAATAAAATGGCAGCGTGGTTATGCATTTTGCTTGTACATCATTTTTGAAGCACTTAACCGTTTCCCTCGCAGGATTCATGAATTTTCAGATGACACCGACCAAAAACTTCCTATGACTCGTTTAGACTTCGAGCATCTGATCTTCCAAGCTGAGGAGGAAATTGTGGAGGATAGTGACTTACCAGAAGAGCTTAGTCGGTTATTGAAGCAAGAGGAGAGAGTCATTCTGCCTCACCAGGAAGAGATTGATATTGTCAACTTGGGGTCTGAAGAATGCGTCAGGAATATCCGTATAGGGGCTGCGTTGCAAGTTGACATCAAGCAGGAGCTTATTGAGATGCTGCGTGAATACAATGATATATTTGCTTGGTCCTACGAGGACATGCCGGGTTTGGACACTGATATGGTTGTTCATCGTCTGCCGTTGAAAGAAGATTGCCCGCCTGTGAAGCAGAAACTCAGAAGGACTCGTCCTGACATGGCCGTAAAGATAAAGGAAGAAGTGCAGAAGCAATGGGATGCTGGGTTCCTGGCTGTTACCACTTATCCCACTTGGGTCGCTAATATCGTGCCTATGCCAAAGAAAGATGGCAAGGTTCGAATGTGCGTTGATTATAGGGATCTAAACAAAGCAAGCCTGAAAGATGACTTCCCGCTGCCGCATATTGACGTGTTAGTTGACAACACGGCTCAGTTTTCGGTATTCTCCTTCATGGATGGATATTCGGGGTACAACCAGATCAAAATGGCTCCGGAGGATATGGAAAAAACGACCTTTATCACCCCGTGGGGAACCTTCTGTTATAAGGTGATGCCCTTTGGTTTGAAAAATGCTGGGGCAACATACTAGCGGGCTATGACAATGCTTTTTCACGACATGATGCACAGAGAGATTGAGGTGTATGTCGATGATATGATTGCCAAGTCTCAAACAGAGGAAGAACATATGGTTAATCTGCTGAAGTTGTTCAAGAGGCTGAGGAAGTTCAGGCTGAGGCTGAATCCTAATAAATGTACCTTCGGAGTGAGATCCGGGAAGCTACTGGGGTTCATTGTGAGCAAGAAAGGAATCGAGGTCGATCCTGCAAAGATAAAAGCAATACAAGAGATGCCAGCACCGAGAACCGAAAAAGAAGTCCGTGGATTCTTAGGGAGGTTGAATTACATTGCTAGGTTCATCTCTCACCTAACGACCACGTGTGAACCATTATTCAAGCTGTTAAAGAAAGATCAAGCGGTGGTCTGGAACGACATTTGCCAAAGAGCATTTGAAAAGATAAAAGAATACTTGCAGGAACCTCCGGTGTTGATACCCCCAGTAGAAGGACGACCATTGATTATGTATCTGACGGTTCTTGAGAACAGTATGGGTTGTGTTCTCGGTCAACATGACGAGACAGGGCGGAAAGAGCATGCAATTTACTACTTGAGTAAAAAGTTCACGGATTGTGAATCTCGATACTCTATGCTCGAAAAGACGTGTTGTGCATTGGCGTGGGCTGCCAAACGTCTAAGACAATACATGCTAAATCATACAACCATGCTGATATCAAAGATGGATCCGATCAAATATGTGTTTGAGAAGCAAGCGCTCTCTGGAAGGATTGCTAGATGGCAGATGGTATTGACAGAATACGATATCCAGTATGTTTCCCAGAAGGCCATTAAGGGAAGTGTTCTGTCCGAATATCTCGCCGAACAGCCGATTGAGGATTATCAGCCTATGAAGTTTGAGTTTCCTGATGAGGACATAATGTACTTGAAAGCTAAAGATTGTGATGAGTCGTTGCCTGGTGAAGGTCCTGAGCGGAGTTCCCAGTGGCAATTGATTTTTGATGGGGCTGTCAATTCGTACGGTAGCGGGATCGGGGCAATCATTACAACTCCCCACGGGTCGCACATCCCATTCACTGCCAGATTGACTTTTTCAGTGACGAATAATGAAGTCGAGTATGAAGCTTGCATTATGGGGTTAGAGGAGGCTATCGATATGAGGATTAAAAATCTGGATGTATATGGGGATTCAGCATTGGTTGTGAATCAGATTAAGGGAGAATGGTAGACGCGCCAACCTAATCTGGTGCCGTACATGAATTATGCAAGAAGGTTGCTACCTTTCTTTGATAGGGTGGAGTTCCATCATGTACCTCGGGCGGAGAATCAAATGGCGGACGCCCTTGCAACGTTATCCTCGATGTATAAAGTCAACCGCTGGAATGAGGCTCCCAGCATTGTCATCTCTAGCCTTGATAGGTCGGCCTTTGTGTTTGCAATTGATGAAGCATCTGACGGTAAACCTTGGTATTTCGACATACAGAACTTCCTGAAGAACAAGGAATACCCGGCTGGGTCATCCAGTCGCGATCAGAAGACTCTAAGGAGATTAGCAGGCAACTTCTATCTGAATCCCGACGGCGTTTTGTATAGAAGGAACCACGATTTGGTACTCCTCCGGTGTGTAGACGAGAGGGAAGCCAACTTACTCATGGAAGAAGTCCATGAAGGAACTTTTGGTACACATGCTGGTGGGCATGCTATGAATCGAAAGTTGTTGCGCGCAGGGTATTACTGGTTGACGATAGAAACTGACTGTTTCAAGTTTGCCAAGCGGTGTCACAAGTGCCAGATCTATGCTGATAAGATCCATGTGCCACCCAGTCCACTGAATGTTATGGCTTCACCGTGGCCTTTCTCCATGTGGGGAATTGATATGATTGGCAAGATTGAGCCTACTGCTTCTAATGGGCATCGCTTCATTCTAGTCGCGATCGATTACTTCACCAAGTGGGTGGAAGCGGCTTCTTACACCAATGTGACGAAACAGGTGGTTGCCAGATTTATCAACAAGGATATAATTTGCAAATACGGTATTCCTGAACGGATCATTACTGACAATGGTTCGAACTTGAACAATAGGATGATGAAAGATCTTTGTCGGGAGTTTAAGATTGAGCACCATAATTCATCTCCGTACAGACCCAAGATGAATGGCGCTGTTGAAGCGACCAACAAGAACATAAAGAAAATTGTTCAGAAGATGGTGGTAACGTATAAGGATTGGCATGAAATGCTGCCATTCGCTTTGCACGGTTATCGTACTACAGTACGTACATCAACCGGGGCGACACCATTCTCACTGGTATATGGCATGGAGGCAGTCCTGCCATTGGAGGTTGAGATACCATCTTTGAGGGTTTTGCTTGATGTTAAGCTGGACGAGGCATAATGGGTGAGAAGTATATTGAATCAGCTGAGCTTGATAGATGAGAAAAGACTGGCATCCATTGCACACGGTAGGCTGTATCAGAGCCGGATGAAGAAAGCGTTCGACAAGAAGATTCGACCTCGAAGCTTTCAAACGGGTGATCTTGTGCTGAAGAAGATTCTCCCACCGCAATCGGATCACAGGGGCAAATGGACTCCCAATTACGAAGGTCCGTACGTCGTGAGAAAGGTCTTCTCCGGAGGAGCCTTATTGTTATCCACCATGGATGGTGAAGACTTTTCGTCCCCTGTGAACTCGGACGCAGTTAAAAAATACTTTGCTTAAAATTGACCCGCTGGACAGTAAAAAGAGAGTCCATGCAAAAATGGGGCATCCTGGCGAACCAAAAACAGAATAAGAAGGTTCGGGCAAAAGTTAGGGATAAAATTGAAAAAATGTACACCCGCGAAGTCGAAAACCTACACTGGGCGGCTTCGGCAAAACAGGGTATCCCGGTGAATCGAAAACCCGCAAAGGGCGATTCACGCAAAAGTTAGGGATTTAAGAAGCAAATGATTGCGGTCCAAGTTTGGTGGTTTAGCGGTTTGGGAGCATCTGGGGGTCAATTATCCAAAGCAATCTCTTCCGAAGACAAAGGTCGGGAAAGTTTCAGAGTCCGACGAGTCATAGGAGGATCGGTTCGTGGTGTTCGTCTGTAACACGTTGCCAACATGTGTACAAATTTTATTCTGTATATTTGTATACTTCTACATTTTGTTTAAGTGTGACTACCTCTTTTCAGGAGTTGCATCCGATGTACAAATCTTGCCTATTCTCAGGCCGTTATCAATAAAGTGCTTTATTTAGTGTAATATGTGACTTTGGTTTTAGTTTTTTACAGTTTTGGTTGTAAAAAGCGCCGACGTTTTTGATAAACTTACATGCGTGTAAACCGGCGGGCCTCGGCCTATGATTGTTGAAGCCAAAAATTACCTGAATGGTTGTCGTGGGTGATTACCAAGATGTTTCTTTCTTGCATAGATTGCCTTGTGTTTGCTTGTTGACTTTTGCAGGTATTCAAAAGCTCACAAAGTTCCCCGTCAGAGTCCATGGCAGGCTGGTACCCTCTCCAGAGGATGAACGTTGTGCCCTTCCCCAGTGAAGTCGCCCCAGGCAAGATTGAATGTTGTCTCCCCAGGAGAGCCGAAATTGCGTCAAAGGAAAAGATCAATGTATCTTCAGTTCAGCATTGGCTGGTCAAGCGGAGCAGAGTCCTCCCCAGTAAGGGTCAAGACAAATGTGATTAACTTCCTAGAGAGTTCTTGTGTAGTGCAAATCAGAATGTGTAGTTCAATCCCCAGCTCAGTGATAGCGGGATGATTTCCCCAGCTCAGTGATAGCGGGATGATTTCCCCAGCTCAGTGATAGCAGGAGAGGTTCCCCACAGAGTGTGGTCAGGTGGTTGGAGCTGCCGAAAGGAGTTTTCCCGAACAGGATTGTCCTTTCTTTCCCTAGCAAGTCGCTCTTCCTCGTCAGGAGGATCGTCCTCAGCAGATTTTGGAGTTTTGAGTTTGTGAGCTACTTTCCTAGCAGGATGGTTATCCCCAGCGGAGTTAGTTCATCTTTCCAACCTTCATTTTGTTGGAAGCGTATCGGTAGTATTCCGGTCATCCCTAGCAGATCCCGTGTGTCTTCAGCATTTTTTTTGCTAAGGCAACTCTCTGCATAAGCATGCATCATGAGCATTTGCATTCTACACAAGTACGTAGCATTTCCATGCTGTGTGGAAGCATTACATCATTATCAAACATGCATTTTTGAAACATAAGCCAGGTGGTTACCTCTTCAGTTTCGGATATGTTTGTTCCCTGCCGATAAGAGAAATCGTGGTTTCAGGAAGACGTGGGTTTTGTGGTCAAAGTGCGCAATGATCGTATTTGTACCATCTATGGGGTTCATGTCGTAGGACACGCAGTGATCATGTTGGTCTTGGTATGTGTATATGTGGTCGAATGGCGCAGTGATCGTATTCGTCCCGATCTGAGAAGATTGTTTTGTAAGGCACGCAGTGATCGTGTTGGTATCATCTCGGGGTTTGTTTGGGCAGGACGCGCAGTAATCGTGTTTACCATATTGGTGATGTTGTTGGTCGATATGCGCAGTGATTGTATTCGTCCGTTGTGCAGTGGTTATAGATTGACACGCAGGGAACGTGTTCATCTGGTTGTTGGTGGCCAAAGTACGCAGTGATCGTATTCGTCCCATGTTTGAAGTGGTGTCACAGCACGCAGTGATCGTGTTTCCTCCAGTCAAGAGGGCCGTGACGTGAAACGTGCAGTGATCACGTTTACCCTATGTATGGTTAGAATATGCAGTGATCGTATTCGTCCAGTTATGTGGGTTAGTTGAGACACGCAGCATGCAGTGATCGTGTTTCCTCCAGTCAAGAGGATCGTGGCTCAGAACGCGCAGTGATCGTGTTCAAACACGCAGTGATCGTGTTCAAGATACGCAGTGATCGTATTCGTATAGCATGCGGTGATCGTGCTGATGATACCCTGGGAACTTGTGACGCGGAGCACGCAGTGATCGTGGCTATCGCATCAGTTGGTTTTGTTGGTCGGCATACGCAGTAATCGTATTCGTCCTATTACATGGGTTGGTTTCATTACACACGCAGTGATCGTGTTGACATCATTCTGGGGATTTGTTGGTCGAGATGCGCAGTGATCGTATTTGTCCTATTGCAGCGCACGCAGTGATCGTGTTCATCATATTGGTGGTTGAAATACGCAGTGAACGTGTTCGCCTCTTCTATATGGATTTATTCCATTTGGCACGCAGTGATCGTGTTTACCTCATCTGGTTGTTGGTGGCCGAAGTACGCAGTGATCGTATTCGTCATGTCAGATGTTCCCCTAGCAGAGTTGCTTGGTCAAGCAATTCTCTTTTCCCCAGCCCAGTCTTTCTCAGAGTGCTGTGGAAATGGCATAATGCAGATTTTGGGTGGTTACCCACAGTTACCCCAGTAGAGACGTAATCCCCAGCGGGGTGGTCTTCAATGAGTTACTTGGTTAAGTTCCTCGTAGTCCCCGGCAGGGTATTCTTCGACAAGTCGCTTGGTTAAGTTACTTGTATTCCCCCAGCTGAGTCTTTCTCAGGATGATGTGGTATAAGTATTAGAAGGTGGTAATACAGATTTTCGGGTGGTTACCCGCAATTCCCCCAACAGAGTTATGTGCTCCAGCAGGGTGTCACTTCAATGAGTTAATTGGTTAAGTCTCTCATGGTCCCCAGCAGGGAGCTTGCTACAGGAGTTGTTTGGTTAAATTCCTCGTATTTTTCAACAAGGTTATTATCGTCAGGGTGTTGGGTTAAGTTCCCAATTTCCCCAGCAGGTGCTTGACGACAGTCGTCAGAATTGGCCTCAGAGTTACTTAGTTAAGTTTCTCATTTCCCCGCAGAGTTGGTTGTTCATGTCTTCGAACATTGCCCCGCTTGGTTAAGTGTTTGCTCGTTTCTCCAAGATACGAAAGGTTGATCAGTGAAGTCAACATGACAAATGAAGTCAATATTCTCCCGCTGGATAGCGTGTGCTCGGTTGATAAGTGAGATCAACAGAGGTTGATAAGTGATATCAACAATTTATCGTTGTGTGGTGTATGCTCATTTCTTCAGAATGGAGTGGTATGCGGACAACATCAGGTTATTTTACAAAAACAGATTGACAAAGGAGTGGTTAGTTGTTGCCGTGACAACAGAAGTCATTTCCCTGAAGGGTTTTCCCCAAGCAGTGGTTGTATGCGCAATTTATTTTGCGGTTGGCAAATTTTCGGGTTCTTTCGTATTCAACCGTATCGTACCTCGAATGTCTGAAGGCTGCGCGCTCTTCATCCAGTCGGGTCCAAGTCGCTTGAATAGGGGCAGCTGTTGCACCCCAAAATTTGCCCAACCTTTTCTAACCTAGGTTTATGTTTCAACTGCATAGTCATTTGCATTGACATCATGTACATAGTGTATTCATCTGCATTGCATAGCATAGGCAAGTTATCTTAATCAGGGGATCAAAGTTCTATTCTTATCTCAAGAGGTATATCCAAGGGTTTCATTCATATTCAAGACTACTCAGGTCATCAGAGAAGAATTTGAGCTTTGAAGAGCTGCCAGGTTGATCAGTGAATTCTCTCCTATCTTGAGGCTAGTTGGGGATCATCAGAGGAAGTGTGAGCTATGAGCCGAGAGCATGAGGTGTGTATGGATGTTATGAAGAGCCTATATGATCATTTTGAAGAAGAACCAAGTCATTGGAATGATTGCAAGAGCCTCAGTTGAAGTCAGTCAACTAGGGTTTTATCTGGGTCAACACTAGGTCAACCCTAGGTCAAAGACTTGTTTTGAAAGGCATCAAGGATCATTTGAAGAATGTGGGATTCATTATTTGCTACATGGATATGGATATGGTGTTGTGCCCAAGAAAAATCAACAGGAGTCAAGGAGAAATGGAGTTACCAAATTAGGGTTTCAGTGTAAAATCCCCTGATTTAGGTCAAACTTCAAAGCAGTGTAACTCAAGATGAAAGCTTCATATGAATTCTTGGTCCACATTAAACTTGTATAATATATTCATAGCTTTAATTTTAGTGGTGGAAGTAATCAAGATGATTTATAGAACTCAAGTTATAGCTCTTGCAAGTTACAGGTCATCTGAGGGCACTGAAATTTGTCTGTGAAAGTTGTCTGTCTTCCAAGAAACTTTTGACCTTCAAGGAGATTTCAAATGGATTCCTTGCCAACATGAGAGTTGTTCCTTATTGTCTTAGATTTCTAGAAAGGTATGGTATGCCTTCATATGATTTGTGGAACTCTACTTATGGTCTTGGAAAGCAAAGGGTATTTTGGTCATCTGAGAATTACAGGTCATTCTTAGCCTATGCCTAAAACGCATACAAGGAAGCTTCAAATGAAAAACTTCACAACATAAAAGTTGCTCAAAATGCCATTTTAAGTCTAGAAAAGAGGTCATGGAAGTTTGGAAATGCATAGAAAAAGATTTGATAAAAGTTGGTGGAAAATGGCTTAAAAAAGGCATATAACTTGGAAAAGTTCATGTTGGAAAATGGTTTGAGAGATCTACAAATCCAAAATGGGTCATCCAATATACCAAATTGAATCCAAACATCATTTTAAAGACATTGGTTCAGCCACTTTTTTGAGTTAGGGTTTCAATTTTGGACTTGCTTTGTATTTTTGTTACTTGCATAATAAGGCAAGCATGGAAAACTTGGCACAAGGTAATTTTCAAGGCAAGGAGCTTGCATATCATTCCAATTTGGCATGTAAGGAGATTTTTAAGGGGTATAAGTGCATTGTAAGGAGATACCATGATATATCAATATGTCATCACATGAGAATTTCCATAACTTTCCACCACATTCTAGAATCATCCTAGAGGGATCCAGAAACTTCTAGATCTGTCCATCATCCTCTATATATTGAGTGTGGATCATTAGTGCAAAAGGTTGGTGAAAAGAGGGAGAGAAGAGAGAGAATTCCATTATTGCTTCCATTGTAAGAAAGTGTGAAAATCTACAATCTACACCAATTATGTTCATTCTTTTTCTTCATCCACAATATATTGAATCTAGTGAGTGCATACAAGCAAGCTCAGAGGCACATCAATGGAGGATTGAAGCTCCAAGGTTGAGATTGCAAAGATCCATAACAGGCTCGAATCTCCTTCTACAAGCACTCATCATCATAATTGTTGCAAATAGAAAGCTCTTCATCAAGCAAGGACCATTCTCAAAGGATTACATGCATTGGATTCGACTGTAACCACCTCTGCCATAGCTACCTAGCAGGTTGGTGATTTCTCTTCTATCTCCCTAATTAGGTGTTGTTAGATTAGATTATTAGTGTAAGTTTGTTAGGTTAGGTTAGATGACCATTTTCAGAGAGATTGAGAAGGTTTCATGGAGTTTGGTAACATGGTGATGAATCTTTCAAGATCAAGAACTCATGGATTAGGGCAAGATAATATTAGCTTTTTAGCTTAGAGTGATCAGCATAATCTCTATATCATTCTAGTATAGTTTGAGCAAAGTTCATAACCATGCATATCAGGTGCAGTCCAGTGGTACCCTAACTTATAGCTATCGGGTTTGGCTACTGAGGAGGTTTTAGAAAAATCTAGGGCTAAGGTTTTATAGAGGGTGAGGAGTAGACCATTTTTGGTCTTTGGATGAGGGGTTTTCATTGAGAGATGAAGGAGTACACATTGGTTGAATATGGCTGCATGAGAGGAAGAATTCTGAAACCCTAGGTGTTGCTTGGAGAAGATGACTAATGACCATTGGATTAGTTCGTTTCAATTGACTTGTTAGGTGAATCGCGCGGTCCAGATTTAAAGAAGAAAACGGAGGGAAATTCCAAAGTGAAACGATGCGTTTCACTAAAGACTCCACCATGGGCCTTGGATCAGAACGCTATCCCCACCCCCCTTTTGAGAAGCCCAACGAATTACACTCACAATCCCGGCTATTCGCACCGCTCGCATTTTATTTTTCCTTTTATTTTTTCATTCATTTTTCTGATGCATAATGGGCCCAGGCTTTTGATATTCGCGCCCCCCACTTCATGGCCCATCTGAATAGATAACTAGGCGCGTCTGCTTATGACACCCCCTCTAAATTTTATTTCTTTTTTGTGTTTTTTTAATTCTTTAATATTTTTTGATCTTTAAAAATCCATATAAAATTGAAAAAAGCTTAGTTTTAATTGGTTCTTTTTGTGGTAGATCAATAATTCTGTTATGAAAAATATCCAATAATAAAAATGGCATTTTATTTTGTTTTAATATTTTTTGTGCATTTTTCTTGTAAATAGCTTTTTAATGAATTTAGTTTAGTACTTAATTTTGTTGATTTTAGTTCTAATAGTTCCCTTTAGATTTAGGGTCCATTCTTTTTAGGGTGATTAGCTTAGGACTTCAACTTGTATATAGGATTTAATTCATAATTTTAGGATTAAGTTTTAGATGACTTGATTAGGTGAGATTAGAGTGATGAAAATTAGGGTTTTAGGTGAGCATAGGTGAGATAGATTAATTCTTTTAGGAATTTTGATTTGATTTTGGGGTATGGGACTATAGGGGTTATGGGTAGATGATATATCCCTTAGAAAATATTAGGATTCCCCTACTGCTATTAGTATATTACTTGTATTTGATTGACTGTGTGGTGTGCCCTCTTTAGGGTTATTTCATTTGTCTGTATGGGGTATTGGGTTTGCTTGGGGATTGGGAGAGCTGAAGACCTTTAATGAGGAAGGCCATTGGAGATCAAAGAGAATGAAGACCAACTTTCAGAGTTGATGAGGAGTATCCTTTGCTGGCAGCTGTTGAGGAAAGTAGGGTTTAGGAGCTAGGCAGAGCTCTAGAGTAGAAAACTTGATTCACAAACATGGAAGGCCTTGTCTGCTTCCATTCTTTCCCTATGATTCAAAGTCTCTTTCAAATATCCACCTCCTTCCCTTGGAAGGATTAGTGAATATATTTGAAAGATAGAACTTTTGAGGGAAAATTGTCTGTATAATGTTAACAGTCAGTGAGCCACCCTTGGTAGGCAATTGACTGTTTAACATCCATTTCATCTTGTTGAATGTTATTCATCTTGGAGATTGAGACTTGAAGAAAAGCCATTGCAGATTGAAGACTGATGATAAAGACTTTGCTTGAAGGCTGTGAAGATGAAGACTGATGCTGATGAAGATTGCTTTGCTGTTTAGTTTTAGCTGTTTTGATTTTTGATGTATTGTGTGAATTTCCCAGACTGTATTGTTTGTTGTTTAACCTGCTGGGTTGAAAGTGAATTCTGTTCACTTTTGCCTATTGTTTTTTTAGGTTCGAGGTTGAGTGGGACTCCCTTGCCTCGCTTGTATTGTTGCATCCATGCATTTTACTGCTTTATTGTATATATCTGCTGTTTCTGTTTCCGTCTATTCCCTTAGGATCTCTGTTACTCTCTGCGCAAGAGAGGAGCATGATAGACATTAGGTCTTAACCCATGTATGATAATATTAGGGTAGATTTTATTCCCCTTTTTCAACCCTAGGATTTTTAGAGTGTCATCTCTTCTTTCTTCAAACAATAGAAAAACATTAATAAAGGTTATAATAGAAGTCAATTCATTTCTTCCGTCAAAAGATTTGAACAAACATCAACCTTTTTTGCAATAAGAAAACCCTTGGTTAAGGTGAGATTTTTCATAAAAGACACTTGAACAGCTTGTGTCGTGCGTAGCCCGAACTACGTTTGCTCTGATCTTCCATGCTGTGTGGAAGTACGTAGGCATAGGATGCGATATCCTAGCGAGCAACCTTCACCCATCCTCTCCCGTAGTTAGGCAAACTACGTTGACTCTGATTTCTCGTTCCAGACGGGAATACGTAGGCATAAAGTGCGATGCTTTACCGAGTCATGTTTTCTTTTCTTTTCAGACCTCATCCTTTAGTTTAGATAGAAGCGAAATCCGTACAAACCAAGCAAGCGTGGATCCCATCGAGTACGATGGATGCGAGGGGTGCTAATACCTTCCCCTTGCGTAACCGACTCCCGAATCCAGGTTTTGGTTGCGATGACCATACCTTTTCCCGTCTTTGCGGTAGGTTTACTTTGAGCGTTTCCTTTCCCTCCTGTGGGATAAATAACGCACGGTGGCGACTCTTTTGTCAGCCGGCGCCGATTTTCGCGGTAGCGACAACCCTGCCCCAGGCCAAAAACGAGGTTTCGGTTTGGGAGAAAAAACAAATCTTTTCTCAAGGCTTTAAAAAGAGGGTTTAACTATGTTGGTGTTTAGATGGTTGAAATAATGCCTTACATCATCAGTAGGGTTCTTATTCGAAGCATACAACAAGAGATCATGTGTTTTACTTCATCATCCTCCTTCCAATTCTTCACCAGAGTGGGGAAAATTGGGTAAAGTCGGTATTATAAATTATTTTGAAAAACAATTTGAGTGAAAACGAATGGATTTCTTCAAGACAAACACTTATTGCATTACTTATTCAAAATAACAAGTTCTTACATGTCAAAGATACTTTTAATCGAAGAAATAAAACACGAAAGTAGATAGGTGATCAGCATAACGGTGTTCCATTCAAGACTGGTCTTTCTCCTTTGAAGGTCAGCATTTTGTTATCAATCATTTTTTGGACTTTCTCTTAAAAAACTTTGCACTCTTCAATCGAATGCCCCAATGCTCCATCATGGAATTCACAGCTGGCGTTTGGGTTGAACCACGGTGGACGAGAGTTCATGATTCTAGTCTTTCTGGGAGTCATCACCGAGTTTCAGATGAAATAAAACCATAGCTGACTATAAGTCATTGGGATAAGATCAAACCAGCGAGTCTCTTCTTTCAAAACACTCAGGGGTATTTTCTGATTCTGAAACCGTCTTCAAACCTGTCGATTCTGATGCTGGTCTAGAGACATCAACCTTCGCTTATGAGGTGGTCGCTGCTCGTGCTGAACAGGCGCTTCATACTGATGTTGAGGATAAGGTATTAGAACCGGATCTGGCAGGATTTGAGAGGAATCCCAAACTGCATTAACATCGATGCTTCTTTCCTCTAGGGAATCATCAACTGAGATCTCTTCACTCGCTCGATCATTCAAGTTATCACGGATTCTTCCAATTTTGAGTGCGTTCTCAATGTTTACTCCGACTTCTATAATTTTGGAGAAATCTGATGGTACAACGCCTACCATCCTGACATAATAAGAGTCTGGCAGTGTTTTTAGAAACATCTTGGTTAAATCTTTCTCTGGAAGTGGTGGACGGACCTGGGCTGCCAACTCTTTCCATCGCTGAGCATATTCTCTGAAAGATTCATCATCATTCTTACTCATTCCTTCTAGTTGATCACTGTCTGGAGCGATATCCAAATTATAATTGTATTGCTTTACGAAAGCATCAGCTAAATCTCTCCAAGACTGAATGTGATTCCTTTGTAGTTTCGTATACCATATTAAGGATGCCCCAGATAAGCTTTCTTGAAAGCAGTGCATCATCGGTTCATTATTGTCAACATAGGCATCCATCTATCGACAAAACATTGTCAAATGGTATCTCGGACAACTAACACCTTTGTAAACCTCAAAGATAGGCATCTTGAACTTCGGAGGAATGATTACACCTGGAACCAGACATAGGTCACGAGCATCAAGGTCAGATGCATTTTCTTCTTTCACTATTTTCAATTGCTCTTTGAGATCACAAAATTCTTTTTCCATTGCTACAAATATGGGATCGTCCATCTTTATCTTAGTACGAACATTCTGAAGATTTGGTACAGGCTGGGAAACTCTTTCATCAACTTGACCAACTAGGTTGTCTTGCACAGGCTGAGGTTATGTAGAAACATCCACTTGTTGAACAAAGTCGTCAGAAGGGAGATCAAATAGCGGATTAGTCACCACTCTGAAACCAGTCATGGGATCCATATCTTACGTTCTCTTTGCTATCCTTCAATAGTACTTCGATCTTGATCAGATGGTCGAGATGTCGGCTGAGAGACAAAGATAGAAGACCGAATGAGCCACGGAAGAGGCGAGACACATGCATATGCAAAATGCTAAATGCAGGGTGCTGATGCAGGAATGCAGAATGCAGAGAAATGAAAGGTTTCATGGAACTCAAGTTCTTATAAACGTTACAGAATACCATAGAAAATTCATTTGCTTATTTTTTATATATTTTTATTATTTTATTATTTTATTATTTATTATTTATTTTATATTGGATTACAAGTGAATATTCTTATAAGAGTCCTAACATAATAGCTAAATAAAAGCTAAATAAAGCCCTAAGGAAGTTCTTCATCATGCTTGTTGATTTGTTCTTCTAGTTGGACTTTCTTGAAGATAAGTTGTCCATGATCAATATTTGAAGATTAATTTGATAGAGGAAAATAAATCCTCCATCTCTCTTTGTCGGAAGTAAGGGGGAATTCCTTGTCCACTTGGATCTTCAATATGGATGAAGGTCTTTTGAACTTCTATTGATCTTCAATAATAAGAGAAGCCTCTTGTATTTGTCCTTTTGAGTTTCTTGATTCTTCAATTAATGTCCTTGACTTCCTTAGGTCATCCAAGTTAGGACTCTTAAAAGAATTTTCAAAATATATATATTTTTTTTAATCCTTATTGGTTTCTATAATGTTTATAAATAAACTAGGAATCCCATGAAACCTAATGTAGTATGATGCTACATGAATGCAACAAACACAAGTAAGCACTCAAGGACACAAAGGTAAACAAACAAGGGGGACCCTAGGTTTGCAACGAGCATGGAGCCAAAGGTATACCCATTCCCAAAGGTTGTGGACTAAAGGTTGATTATACCTGCAGAACAAGGTTCTAGTGAGGTTCCCAAAGTCATTAGCCCATCTTTCAGATATTATGAACTTCCCAAGTACTCGGTGGTTAATAATATTCTCAAGAGAACTTCTTTTGAGTGTAGCATCGCGTAGCACTATTTCGGGGGTACCCCCTCATAGCCCCGCACTACATCCTAATAAAGGCCAAAGTGGGGTTAAGGTAACTACGGTCCTCAATATCATAGGCTCCAACATCGAATATAGTGCATGTTTTCACGATTAAAGACTCGTTCAACAATACATCTTTTGAGAGGGCCTCAATTGAGCGTGATTTTCAAGTCAGCTTGGTCGGGATTCTAACCCCTATAAGCCTCTTTGAATATATCACTATCCTATCTTAAATTCACTCAAGTCCGGGTGTAGGACTTTGTCTCACCACTCAAAAGTATCAACCCAAGGCAAGAAACAAACAAGTATACAAGTAAACAATTAAACAAATATGAGCAAATATATAAAACAAAACAAGTTAGGGAAACCCACTGAGAGGTCCCCAGTGAAGTCGCCATTTCTGTTGCGGTGAAAATCGGATACCAAACTATTGATTAGTTTGAATCTTTAATTCATTTTTGCAACCGAACTTTGATTTATCCAAAGGAAGGGATAAAGATTGAAATTCCCACAATGCAATGCAAATGCAAGGTTTAGAGAGTTATAGGTTCGGGGGTTGGTTAAACTTAGGGAAGGTGCTAGCATCCTAAGTTTCTGTAGTATTCTACAGGAACCTCTTGTTTTTGTGTTGTTTATTGCTAAGTGCTTATCTGCTTAATGGTTGAAAGACCTAGGGGTTTGATTCTAAGTATACTCGACAAGATACCGCATCTTATGCCTACATATCCTTACGGGAGTGAAATCAGAGTATTTGTAGTTCCCCTAAAGGGTTTGAGGAGTTCTTTGACTGTGGTCAAAGTTCCTACGGGTTTAGGGTAGTTGTTTTGATTGGTTTTAGGAGAAGAGATGAGTCTTCATGTTAAGGGAGATATAACCGCCACAAGGTGTAGGAAAATAGTCTTTGCATCGTCTTAAGAAAAGGGCTTAAGTACTCGGATTGTTTAGCGAGTATGCCTTTATTTCTCTTAAGGCAAAGTCCCTATGGCTTGATTGTATTGTTGTGGAGGTGGAGATTCTATCTCACTTAAGATGATTGACATCTTTCTCTAATTGTGTTTGAATATTTGTTTTGAATTGTTGAATGCTTGAATATTGTATGTTGAATTGATTGAGTTTGTTTGTGTTGTGTTTGTTTTGTTTTCCTATGTTGTAAAGATAATAGTCCTTCCTATGGGGTAGGATCTAAACTTAAGAAGATCGACTTGAATGGGATCAAGGATCATGCGGGAGTATGATGCAAATGAGATGCACTACACACAAGCGTTGGATCATGTGTAGGTTTTTCCTTTGGACGGAATGCGATGCGAAAATATAAATACGATAATGTAAATTGCTCGTAAAAGAAATTGCAGAAAAGTAAACCATACATGAACGCATGAGAGCGCTAAGTGTGTGAAGGTGAGTGTGAGTGTGAATCGAAGTGGGGACGTAGGCATGCTCGATTGGATTGATGGAGATGTTGGTTAATTTTAGTTGATTATTGATTAACTTTAGCGAAATTATTTGGGGAAAAGGTAATTTATTAATTTCAATGGGGTTAGATTAGAATATAAATTGGATTTTACTGGTTTCCAATTTAGATTAGACTATAAATTAATTATATTTTTGAAAGACAAGGTTTTAAATAAAAGGTTTGAATATATCTAATAAATGGTTTTTATTTTATTTTATTTTCTTAAAAAATTAATTTAAATATGAAATAGTTATAAAAGTTGTGTTGTATTGATACGAGATTAATTTAACTTAAAAAGTTTTCATTAATATCATTAAAGATCCAAATTTCTTAATCAATTGAAAAATTGTTATTATTTAAAATTAATATAGATTTTTGTGAATAATACAAATTATTAGGACAAAGTTATATTAAATAGAGATGGTTTGTTATTATTAAATAGATTCTAAATATAAATTAATAGGTCTTTGGTGAGCAAATTCTACATATCACTTAATAAAAATTTTCCATTTGTAAGTTAATTAATTAAATGATCAAATTGCTTAATCAAAAGAAGTTAATTAAATAAAAGCTTTTTAATTATTTTAAATAAGAGTTGATTGAAAAAAGAGGTTAATTAAAAGTTAACTAATTAAGTTAATTGGTTAAAATGATTAATGGTAGATTATTAAAGGCCTAATTAGGAATAAATGTTAATTAAAACGCTGGTTAATGACTAATTAGAAGGTTAACTAGAGCGACGAGTTTCGGTGTGACGCGGGTATGCTAATTACGGTGGGTGTAAACATGAGAGTTGCCCAATCTGATCCGTTGGAGATCAGAAGGGCTGTGTCTTGAGGGTGCATGGTACTAATTGTGTGGGTGCATATATCAGATTACAATAACAACAAAAAGAGAAAAAACCTAAAATCATTCTATCTTTCTCTTCTCCGCCGCTACTTCTTCTTTGTTTTCGATCCATACCTTCATCTTCCTTCAACTTCAACCATTTCTCGACCGCTTTCTTTTCTTCCTTCACCGATCTTTCACCTCCGTCTTCTACTTCTGTCTTTTCTTTACCTTCTGCCCTTAAAACCCTAAACAACAAAAAACTCAAACACGCGTTAGATCAAAATGGAGGAAAAAAGCAAGTACGACAGCGAAGGCGATGATGAGATGTGGCGGTGTCTGGCGTCAAAGGCGGTGACGGTGGATTTGCAGTGGCTGAGTCACGACGGTGCAATGAGCGATTCGCTAAAGACGCAAGGACTTCGTGGCGAAAAGGGGTTTTGTCGGTGGAGCTTTATGGAGAAGATAAGTCTCTTTCTTTTTTCGATCTAAAACTTGTAGGGTTTGAGATTGGGATTCTTTGTCGTGGGTTTCTGTATGTTTGAAATTGGGGTTTTGTGAGTTCATTCTCCCTGTTTCTATGTGACTTTCATCCCTTTTTATGGTTGATTGAATGGAAACACCATGTTAATGACAATTACTTCTTTTCCTTTTTTTTTGACAGATTCACGGATAATTTGGAAACGATTTGAACCCTGTCGATTAAATTGGGAAGTTTTCAACAACATATTTCCTTCTTTATCTGAATGTGTCTGGTCTTGCTTTGGAAAGTAACGAAATTGTTTTGATTATGCCACTGATTTCTTTCCTTACGCTTGTTTGTACAGGATTAAAACTTCCCATAAATTCTCCTCCTCAATCCAGTCTGTCGTGTTATGATCCTCTGCAAACCATCTTGGAAGGGAATGAGATTATGATGATGGTTTATTATTCTGAATCGTGTATGAGAGTTACAGGTAGCTTTTAATTCTTGCAGGACCTTTTAATCTTTCCCAGCATGAGTTGCTATGTTCATGTCCCGATAACTTGTTGCTGCTTCTTGCTTCTTCGCAGGTTATTGTCATTGTGAGCTTGGCTGCGGAGAGGATGACAGTTGGTTTAAGCTCTATGTAAATTGCGGCTTTTAGCTTTAGGATGCCTCGGTTGGACGTTGGCGACGATTGGAGCTTAATGTAATTCTCAGTTTATAAGTTCTTATTTGTTTGTATCTCGCGAGTTTAATCATTTGTGGTAGTTTGCTTAATACAGGTCATTGCTTATAAAAAAACTTGGAGAGGTGAAGCCTGGTTGTCAAGGCTGAGATGCGGATTCCCATCAGTTCCACATCCCAATTACATGCGGTAGTTACAACTGCTAGATTCTGCAGGAATTCTCCGACAGTTGGCTTGTCACCGTCAATGATATCAGTCATATGTTTTACAAACATTGCATGAACTTTCGGTAGGTCGGCAACATAAGCAACTGCTACTTCTACTCCAACCGTAAATTAGGTTTCCGTAGTAGCTCGTAAACGGCAGTTGGCTTTGTCGATAAGTGGCTTATTGATTTCTCTTGGTGAGTAGCAAGTATACTTCGTCCGTGTTCTGTTGCAGTCAAAAAAGTCATCATCATCTCAATTACGATTTTGTCATGATAGATAAATTCCTCATTTATTATGATGATGTTGCCTTCTTTTGTGTTTCTGGTGCAGGTTTTTGGTTTTGAATTTGTAAGACTTCAGATTAAGTGTTATAGGTTTAAAAGTATGTGAGGGATTCTGGTGGCTAATTGTTCTCACAATTCATCATCTTCAGTTGGATAACATGTTTTATCTTTTCCTTCCTTAAACTTGGCACGCTTACGAGTTGGTTTAGGAAGTAACTCATCTTGTTCAAAAAAAAGTTTGGGAAAAATGATGACAAGCTTGAATTTCTTTGGTAACAGGTATTCCTCACAGGCTTTAATGATGTGTTCATTCGCTACCGGGCTCCGTTATGCACCGTCGATAAAAGGTTGTTCACAGAGGTCCCACGACGAATCTCAGGTGACGAGCTCGTTTTGATCTGTCGAGGCTAATCAGGACAGAAGGATGAATATATGATTGATAAACTTCTTTCCGGCGAGTGAGTACTACTCATGAGTAGTTGTTATTGACATAAAGCATACTGTCACGAACATCTTTTTTCATATTCTTTAATTTCTTCTATCAGAAACTCTGGTTTAGACTTGTGAGCCCGATGCGACGCCGCTGATATCATTCTGAAATGCGCAGCAAGCTTGATCAAATGGTGCCTTCTCTCAAAGTTGGACGTAACTTGATCGCTTGTGCTTTGACGGAACTCCCAACCTGTTTGGTTAATGATAACAACATTCTAGGACGGTTCGTAATCTTTACAGTTTGTTACTTAAATACCTTCTTCGATCAATTCTTGATCGGCGTACTGTTGCATTTTGCAGGTGACATGATCTGAAGAAAAGTAAGACCTATACATACTGGGTTGCTGGGCAGGAGGCTTGGTTTGAGTCACCCTGAAGTTGTGGCTACAGAGCGCAACTTCTTTTGAGTTTCGGTTTAGGTTTAATTCTATTATAGCTTCTTTGTAATCCATCTTGCAACCGCTTTAAATAACTGATTCACTGGCTTCTTTTATAGGTTAAATAAGACGCCCAGCTAGATAAGCTAACAGTGTGTCAATGGCCATGAACTTATTGGTGCTCCTCTTATCAGGTAATCGAGCTTGCACCCACTTCTCAACCGGATGATAACATAATGAAGCTGCCTTATATTCACGTACCGTAGTTATTCTTAATGCAGGACAAGGATGGCTCTTATGCCTGGAGAAACCATAAGACTGTTGCAGGTTGTGAAAGCTAAGGCACCGTTGTTTTGATAAAATCGGGGGGGAATGCCAAAAGTTAAGCTATTTAGTTGCTCCTTGATTCTTCTTCAGAATTGCTATTTGTTGGAACAATGGCACTAACGGAAACCCGTAATTTGTATTCGAATGGCAGCGTCGGAGTAAGAGTTTGCGAAGTGCCTGGTTGGCGGTTTGAATTGGATGTAAATGTCTGTCATAGTATTACTGGACGAGCCTTCAAACTCAGGTTTAGACCGTCAATTTCGCCAAGTCGCAAACAGGTATATCCGTGGAACTTGTTTTATCTTACACTTAGTAATTATTTTTCGTCCATCTGAGTTAGTGCCGACATCTGTTTTTGTTACAGGTTTAACATTGGTGTCAGCCATCGCTTTGCAATATATCCGTCGTACGGTTTTGATCAGTTCTCATGTTGGCAGCGAGATGGCATTGGAAGAATAAGTTGGAGACATAAGGAAGTCTGAAGAGTTGAAACTTTGCAAGTAGCAATGGGAGGAACAAATATGCTTTTAGTTCTTTTTCTGTCAGGTGAACCTCTTCCTTTTGTTGTTACTGTTACGGCCCTAATGTCATGATTCTGATGATGTTGAATTTGGTTATACGGGTTATGAGTTGGCTGGTACTGCTTGCGAATGATGTTGTCGCTATGCTTGTGAAAGCTTGCCTGCTGTGTTGCCGAGGTTGTTGAGCTGACATTTCTCTTCTTCTTTCAGGACACCGTTAGCAATTTCGAAGCTGCCGGTTCTATGCCACTGTCAGGAAAGGTTTAAAGTGGTGATGATGATCTAACAGTCTGAACCATGGAGGAGATTAGGAACGTTGCTGTTGATGAACGGATGCTTGTAGTTGAGATTATTGTGATCAAGTCAAGTGTATTTGTAAATCTTCTATTGTAGTGTCCAATGAAAAAAAATCTTGGGTAACCAATCTTGTAATGATATCCTATTTAAAACTTGCAATGATTTTTGTCTTTATTTTATTGTCTTTATTGGCTTTTATTGGTTTAAAACGACGATTTAAACTCTTGTACTATAGGGACCGTTCTCACAAAAAAACCAGAATGACTTCCTTGATCGTGGTTCAACCACGATTTTCGTTTAGTTGCAAACTTAATTCAAAACCTGAGTTAGGAGGCCTGGATCATAGTATGAGGTCTTTAACCATAAAAAATGACTTTAAATTAAATTCCATCTTGAAGCTATCGCTAAGGCATAAATTTGAAACTTCTGGAAATGAATCTCACGGGCATTTTACTTCCCCTTGCTTATTAATTCCAATTCAAACTACTTAAATTAAATTAACTAAAATTTTATGACCCTCAGTCTTGATGCCATATGGAACTTCGTAAACCAGATCGTGCCACCTTAATCTTAATGCATTCATAACCTCTTCTTCCGTACCATGACTTGCAATTCCCATCAAACCCAAATCCTTCTTCACTTTCAATTGATGATCTGGTCATGCTTTAAAATGCTCGACTACGGGAACAAATACCATCCCTTCTTGAAATTATTGCATCTGCACAGACTGATTAGCCATAATAAACATACATACAATAATAAAATAAAAAATAATAAAAAATGAAAAAAAGAAAAGAAAATAAGCGCAAGGAGGCAGGATCTTATGGTCAAAAATTAGGGTGCAACAATGGTGGAGCTCAATCAAGTCATCATGCCAGGGGTGGAAAGCCACAATTGAGGGTGTTGCAAGTGGAGTTTTCATCTGAGTAATTCCAAGTCAACTAGGCAATTGAAGGGGATCAAAGCTCGATTCTAGGTCTCTGTAACCATGGATATTTGTGTTGAGACACATGAGATAATATTCCAAGATCTATTCAAGAAGAATTCAAGGTGCGAGGAGTTGCTAAATTAGGGTTCTCAGGGTAAAATCCCCTATTTAGTGCCTAACTTCAAGACCACCTATATCAAGATAAAAGTTTCATCTCCACTTTTGGTTAACATGAAACATGTAGAGCATGCTCTTAGCTTTAATTTTAGTACTAGAAGTCCTCCATTGGATTTATAGAACTCAAGTTATGGTCCATACAAGTTACAGGTCATCTGAGGAATGTGAAATTTGTCTTTGAAAGTTCACCAACATCCAAGGAACTTTCGACCTAGGAGAGTGTTTCTCTTGAACTTTTGGCCAACGTGAAAGTTGTAGGTATTGATCTTAGCTTTCCAAATTGTATTAGAAGTCTTCCATATGACTTGTAGAACTCAAGTTATGAGGTTTACAAGTTAGGGGTATTTTAGGAAAGTAGGATTATAGGTCATTTGGCATCATAGGTCAATTTCACTATCTTGCAAGCTTCAGATGGATTTTTGTTCAACATGAAAGTTGCTCAAAATGATGTTTTTAGCTTAGCAAAGTATCAAGAGTCCATTGATATGGATTGTATCAAGCATTGGTTGAAGAAAATTCCCAAAAAGACCATTTTAATGGATTAAAATGTAAAAATTCAAAACAATTGGAAATGAGATGTTTTCAGGCCAAGTTTGTGATCATTTTGATTGGAATTGGCATTCTAAAGACTTTGGCATCGTAAATTTTTTGAATTGAAGCTCATAACATGGCCATATGGAGTCTTACTTCATTATGAAGAAACATACCAAATGCATCCCTTTGATTGGAATAAAGGAGGGAAAACTATTCCATTGTACTCCACAACTGTCAGGCAAGTGAATTAGACTGAATTTGAAGTAAGAGCAAGGCCAAAACATGCACACCATCATTGAAATTTTGGAAGGAAAGTGAAAATGGAAAATCTCAAATTGGGCTTTGTTTGGGCCTCCAAAGTTGTTTAACTGACTATAAATTGGATGTGGATCATTCTGAGAAGCTTCTAGTGGCAAATTCAGTTGAGAATCCATTGGAGTAATTTGGTGAAAGAGCTGGAAACTTGATTTTTGGTTTTGGAGATTCAGAGAGTTTCAGCAAAAATTGGTTATCAAGAAGCGTTTATCATCATTGACTGAAGCAATCTGCACTTGTTGGAGAAGAATTGAGGCATGAAACCACCTGTAATTGAAGCTCCAACTCAGGTTTCCATTTCTCGAACTTGCACTCAATTTATGCGTTTTTATCATCTTAGATTCATGTGGCTAGGTGGTAATTAGGATATAGATGGATTCTGGATAGTAAATTTGAGGTTTAGTGACAAATTAGGTTTGGATCCATTTTCGGTTTGGACATAGATTTCTCTGGTCTTGAGGTTTCAGCGTGATTGAATAGGATATTCGTAATCCTCGTGGAAAATCCTTCAACTTTCATTCAAATTTTGTGCAAAACCAATGAGAAACGAGTGAGCTATGCTTGGATGAAGCTACCGGAATTTCATCCCGTCCGGCCGAAATAGTACCTACGCGCGGGCTGCTTTTTTTCTGGCCAAAATTTGAAATGAAGAAGATACAATCTCCACCATTCATTCGTGAGAAGAAAGAAGACTCGGTCATGGCATCCAATCGCAACGGACACGCCACCTCACCCGGTCCAAAACGTCGCCGTTTAAATTAGTAAAGATCACCAAGCTTCTTCAGTTCGCCTTGAACCTGTGGAGTGTGGGTTCGATCCTCGCGTGGTCTTTTTTTTTTGTTAATTGTGAAAACTGAGTTGAATTGATTGTGGTTCTGGGCTTTGGCTGCTTGTGCTATCCTCACCCCTCCCTAGCAGGCCCAACGTGAATAACACATGGAAATAGCCACTTAATGCCCCCCCCCCTGGCGTTATTTCATTAGAATAATAAACTGAATTAACACTCAAATGGGCCCAGCGCCCACGCGCTATTAGCACCCCCCTGTCTTGGGCCCAGGCGAATTAACCTTGTTTTTCCTGCTGGTTACACCCTTCCCTGTTCATGCTTTTATTTTCCTTTCTTTATTTCTTTGTTTTAATGCTTCTTAGATTTAATTCATAAAAAAAATAGTAAATGTTGGTAATAAATTCTGGAAACATTTGTGGATATAGATTGAGATGTTCAGAATTTTATCATGCTTTTTATTTTAATTTTCCATGCATTTTCCATTTATTTCATATTTTCTCTTTTAGTGTATTTTTAATAATGGAATAATAGTATGCTGAATTTGTTCATTTTATTTCTCATCTATACTTCTGAGTTTGATCTTGAAATTTTGTGTGCTTGTTGTAGGCATGTTAATGTTTCTATGTGATTTTTGTTGGGATTTTTAGATCATTTTTAATAGGATTTTAGGGTAGCTGTTTATGAGTGTTCTTTAGTGGATCTTTTTAGTGTACCCTTGAAATTTTTGATTTAATTTGGGCATTTTGACTTAGGTTTAACCTCTGATTTTTCTACCATGGAATGTTGATACATATAGGATGATGTAGTATTTTCCTTGGATTTTTTAGGAGTGATTTTCCTTTAGTTCCCCATTTTACACATTGGCCTTAGTATAGGTGATCATTAGGAGATAACATTTGATGTTCTTTAGAGATTCAAGTAGGTAGATGATATTCCTCTTTCAAATATTCCTTGCTTAATTATGATCCTCCCTTATGAGTATAATTCCTCCTGTGGAGGAATTCCCTGCCTTTCACATTGGAGTTGAGCCTAAGCAAGCTCTCTAAAGGAAATGGAGGTGGTTGAGTGTCTGTGGTAGGTTCCTGTGGAACTTACCTTGCATCTCATCTCCATTCTTCTAAAATTCTCTCATTCTTTCCTCTTTAGGAACCTTCTTGAGGTAGCACAGTCCTTCCTGTGGGGGGAATATGGCACACCTCTTGAAGGAGCCAAGCCTTTAGGTTTCCCCAAATTTCTCTTAGTTGGTTGAGTGCCTGGGATAAGTTCCTGTGGACCTTACCCTGGCCTCCCAACACCCAATTTCCTTCCATAGGATAGAAGCTTGTTTGATTACTTGTCATAAATTCCTTTCCTTCTCTTGAAGATGGTGTGGACTTGAAGAACAGTTACCAACTTTGGATTGGATTGCTTTAAGAAGATTGCTCTGCTGTGGAGATTGCTGGCTTGTTTTCCCTGTTGGTCTATTTTCTTCTTGTTCAACTGTATTGATGTGACTTGCTTGGAGTGTTGCATTAGTAGTAGGCTTCACGTAGATGATCATAGGCCTAAGAGCATCCTAAGGGTTGAGCTTCTCGCCTTGCTTGTATTGCATTAGAGGTTGAGTTTCTCCCTCTGCTTGTATTTTTACTGTGTAGCTTTGCTTGCTGGTATTTGGTAGAGCTCAGCTCCCTTGCCTGTGTGGTGTGTGGTCTGTTTGATTGCATTTACTTTCTTCTATTATCTTTGCAATTATTCATATCTGGCTTGAGGTTGAGATGAGCTTGTGGAGGCTTCTGCACCACACATATTTCCTCCCTCACTTGCATTGCATGCATCTTTACAGTAATTTCTTTACAGCTATTTCTTTTACTGTTTGCTTTCCATTGCCATGTTCCCCTAGGAACTCTGACTTCTCTTGTTCAAGAGATGTTATGACAGACGTTAGGATTCTAACCATGCATGATAACATTAGTTAGTTTCCCCTCTAACCTCAACCATAGGATTAATTTTGCATGACAACATTAGGACTGTACAGTTTCCCCTTAGTTGTTCCCTCTCTCTTCTTATCTCAAACAACAGTAAAAAATGTAATAAAGGCAAGTTAGTACAAGCGCGATACGAGCCTTAAGCTACTTGGGAAGTGATGATTGAGCGGTCTCCTCTCAATCATCTAGAGTGTTTAGTATATGTACTTTGGACGATATGCAATGCATTCGCTCCTAAGACATAGTCTCTAGTGCTGTACAAACTACAAATAACTAAAAAACACTTCTTCCGTAAAAAAAACAGAAAACAAAGATCAAACATCTTTTTGTCCTCTTGGACCCTAATCCCTTGGAAACCCTTTTTCAGAAGGAGAGTTTTGTTAACTCTCGGTTCCACCGCAAACGGTAACGCCTAAGTCTCCAATGGTCGAGCTGCATACACCAATTGCTGGAACCGTCTGTTAAACTTACTCGGATAAAAACAGTCGAACAAACCTGTGTTCCATCGTTTCCCGAACTATGTTTGATGTGATCTTTCACGCTGTGTGAAAGTACATAGGCACAAGATGCGATATCTTGGCGAGCAACCTTTCCCCGTAGTTAGGCGAACTACGTTGACTCTGATTTCTCGCTCCAGACGGGAATACGTAGGCATAGAACTGCTGTGTTCTGCCGAGTCATTTTCTTTTCTTTTCAGACCAGACCTTTAGTGTAGATAGATTTAACAAACCCGTCAGATAAACACAACAAGCATGGATCCCATCGAGTACGATGGACGTGAGGGGTGCTAATACCTTCCCCTTGCGTAATCGACTCCCGAATCCAAACAATGGTTGCGACGACCTTGTCTTATACCTTTTGCGTCAGGTTTTTCCGATCGTTTCCTTTCCCGTTCTGAGGGATAAATAACGAAAGGTGACGACTCTTCTGTCTTGCCGGCCTCGTTTTTTTTACAGTAGCGACAGCTGGCGACTCTGCTGGGGAATTTTTTCCAATGGTTCCCTGTGCGAGTCATTCCTAGCGCTTGTGTGTTTACCTGTTGGGTTATGTTTATTTATCGCTTTTTTACTTTCCGCATTTTATTTTCAGTATGATATTATTATTATTGTGCTGTTGTGGGAAGGGGCTCTGATGAGTGATAAGTCAGACCCAGGCTTGAGAATGTACATAGATTTAGAAGAAGATTTGTGGTGAACCTGTATGTTAGGCATGCACTAGTTCCTACGAAATCTGCACTCAGACGAGGTTCTTTGAGATGATTTCCATTTCCAGCCCAGTGGGCCGTTGAAAGGATTTCAGATCTTAGGATTGTCGACTCTGGGGACCGATCATTTGTGATTCAGCTGAGTGAGGCCACTTCAAGAGATGATGATGCCACACCTTCTGGGTATCGTATCATTGTTTCTTGAAAGTCTGTGACGCTGATGAACGCATATGATATCGTACCTTTGTCAGTGATTAGGTCCATACCTATGAGCGGGGTCGGGTTTATTGCAGGAAACCGTAACCTTCAGACAACCTGGTTTTCTTGTCAGTGAATCAGTATTGTGGGTTTCCGTAGGCCTTTATTATCAGAGTGTGGTATTTTCTTGTTGAAGCTAAAATATGACCTGCCACTTCACCGCACAGCACAGCACAGCACAACACTTGATCCCCTGCTGCATTTCGCATTTACATTTACATTTTCATATTGCATTACATCTAACACGTATCTGTGTTGCAGGTGTGCAGTTCCCTCTCGATTCTAGCAATCTTGTCCTTTCTGTGTCCGTCATGGAGCCCAGTGTGAGAAGCATTTTGGCCTACGAATTTCCTACTCCGGATATTACACCTCCGAGGGGTTTGATTTCCTTGCCTGGTAAAGAAGTGATGGGAGATTTCAGAAGAACCTATGGGAAGCTGCTCAGCGTTGTGTGCAAGCCATCGGTGTATGAATTGAACGGACCCCAGACTTTACTTCAGTTTTATGATCCCCCGCTGCGTTGCTTCACATTTCTGAGCTATGTGCTGGCCGCCACTTTGGAAGAGTTTTCTGTCATATTGGAGATACCCATTCTTGCCCAGGTACCCTTTTGGCCTATTGATCAGGAGTCAGATCTGGCTAAGATTGCTACAGCTCTGCATAATGATGTTTCTGAGTTGGAAGGGAAGACTGTCAAGAGAAATGGAGCCTGGGGATTCCCACTACATTTTCTAGCTGAGAAAGCCCGACACTTCGCCAAGAAGGAATGTTGGGTGGCGTTCAAAGCTATTTTGGCCCTATGCATATATCGTATCATGTTATTCCCCAATATTCCAGATTTTGTGGATGTGGATGCTCTTCGTATCTTCGTCTCAAAGAACCCAATCCCAACCTTGCTCGGGGACGTGTACCATTCGGTGCACTACAAGAACGAAAATAGAAGAGGCAAGGCTGTGTCCTGTTGTGCTTCATTGTTCTATAGATGGTTTGTCACTCATCTACCGAAGGATGGTCCTTTCATAAAGACGGCAGAGACGAAGGAATGGTCGGAGCGACTAATGAGCTTGTCTGCCGAAGACATTGATTGGTTTGATAGAGATCGTCTGGGGAGTGAAATTATTTACAGCTGTGGGAGCTTTCCTAATGTCCCTCTTGTGGGTAGGAAGGGCTGTATCAACTACAATCCATCTGTTTCTATCAGACAATTCGGGTATGCTTTGAGGGGCCCTCCTAAAGACGAAGAGGTACATGAATCTCTGTACCTCACTGATGCATTAGAAGGGGATGATCTGGTTAGATTTGAACATGCTTGGAACAACGTTCATCGAAAGGGAAAAACCTCATTAGGGAAAAGCAATAATCAGGCTTATCCTCCTTATGTGGACTGGATTTGTAACAGAGCAGAGAAAGTGTTGATGCCTTTTCCTCCTGTCAAGCAGGACGAACCTTCAGAGCCTACCATGATCGAAATCCAGAAGTATGAGCAGCTTCAGGCCAAGAATGCGAAGCTAGTCAAATCCAATGAAGAACTGGAAAATGAGATCGCTCAGCTCCGAAGAGAAAAGAACGAAGCCGTCCACACCCGCAAGAGGCAGACAGAGATGATCAACCACCTGGGTGCTAACTTGACCAAAGAAACCGATTCTAGAGAGCGTATTGGGTTGGACCTAAAGGCAGTGCACGGGGTATTGACCACCAAGAAGCAGGATCTAGATAAGGCATACCGGAAGTTGACCCAGTACGAGAAGCTGTGGAATAATACCTTGACTAGCCATAAAGAGAGGGAAGAAAAGCTGAAGTAGCAGATAGTCTAGTTGGAAGCCCAGGTTGAGGCCAAAAACAAGAAGATAGAGGCTGAGGCCTCACTCCGACGAGATGTCCAATATAAGATGGTTGAGATCAAAGCTAACTTACTGGATTATCAACTTCGGGCTGACGCTAAGAGGACTAGGGTGGAGAACCGTTCTGAAGAAGGTGTATGTGGGAGCATTGCTGAGAACTTTCCGGATGCCATCAGGCAAATGGATCTGTTGATCCAGGGCCTGCTCACTCAGCCTGACCATCCTGATACGAAGAAGTTACTAGAGGATTTTCGTGCCCGTGGCCGCACCTGATGTCTTTATATTTCTTTGTACCTTTTATGCTGATATGCTGATCACCACCAGGCCTGTTGGTTGGGGTCGTGCTGCTGCCTCAGTTGTATTTTGCTTTTGTTGTATGCTACCCACGCGGGCTTTTCATATATATATGAGGGTTTCTTTTCCATGATTGGACGGTAGATTTTATTTGTCTTGGAGCTAGAATCAAGGGGGACTTCCTCCTAATGCATGGATACGTGTTTGCATTTGCATAAATCATTTGCATGACAGGGACCTTGAACTGTTTCCTAACCCTCTGTTGATGCAGGTTCCAGGATTTCCGATCAACGTATTCATCACTACTCTACCAGAAGCAACTATAAGAAAGCCATGGACCAGGTGCAGAGTGAGATGCAAGAGATGCGCGACCGGATGGCGTAGTTCATGTAGGTGATGGAAACTGTGGCCAAGGGCCAGGAACAACTGCAAAGTCTGGTGCAACCTCTCATTGCTAGGGTTGATAGTCAGGGTGTGCTACACGGCAGGTTGGCTAATAGTACTTCTCAAGTCGAGACTCCTCGAGCAGATGACACTATACCGATGGTTGCCCTTAATACTGCTGAGAACGGTAACAGAGCTGAGAATGTGAATGTGCCTGGGAATGCTGGTTTCCCTATTGGTACTGGGAATGCCGATTTCAATGTTGGAACAAGAGATGCTAGGTTCAATGTTGGCATTGGGAATGCTGGTCTCGGTGCTGGGAATACTGGTATGGGTGTTGGTATTGGCAACGCTAGTTTTGGCGGTAATCAAGGCTATGGTAATCAGGGCTATGGTAATCAAGGCTATGGTAATCAGGGCTATGGTAATCAAGGTTACGGGAATCAGGGTTATGGTAATCAAGGCTTCAGTATTGCTGGCTTCGGCAATGCAAGCCACAATGGTATGGGTACGGGTGCTCAGAATGTCGGCTTTGGGCCGGGTGCTGGAAATCAAGGTTTTGGTAATATGGGGTATGGTCACAGGATCAATCCGGCTGGTTTTAGTCCCAATACTGCTTATGCTGGTTATGGTAATGAGGATTCTCACTAGGGGAAGATCGCCAGGAAGATGCTTTCCCTCCTCCAGGCAGGGATCGTGAGATGCCCGTTGACAGTGATAGAAGGTTCAGGTTGTTGGAAGAACAGATGAGGAATCTTGCTAATCAGAACTCCACGGGGTTAGACGTGACTAACATGGGATTGGTCCCTGGTTTAAGGGTGCCCCTCAAATTTAAAGCACCCACATTTGACAAGTATAAAGGGGATACTTGCCCGAAAGTTCACGTGCGATCTTACTATCGGAGAATGTCCGCCTACTCTGACGACGAAAAGATGCTGATGCATTTTTTCCAAGACAGCTTGTCGGGACCATCATTGGAATGGTACATGGGGTTAGAACCTACTCAAATTGGTAGCTGGAAGGAATTAGCGGAAGCTTTTGTCAAGCACTACCAATATAATAGCGACCTTGCGCCGAACAGGGTCCAGCTCTAAAACCTCTCTTAGAAGAATAGTGAGAGTTTCAAAGAGTACGCCCAGAGGTGGCGTGAGCTAGCTGTTAGGGTGCACCCGCCCATGGTAGAACGCGAACTGGTGGATATGTTTGTGGGCACTTTCTCTGGGTTGTACTATGACAGGCTCATTAATTGTTCGACGGCTAATTTTTCCGAGTTGTTACTCTTGGGGGAACGTATCGAGAATGGTGTTAAGATTGGTAAGATTCAAGCGGGTGAGTCAACCTCAGCTGGAGGTGGTAAGAAAGCCTTTGGGAATAAGAGATAGGGGGATACAAATTCAGTATACAGCTCTCGGGGAAGAGGTAGAGGTCGAAACCAATACCGTCAGCAGCAAATTGCTAGCGTGACAATTCTGGTACCTCAACAGCAACAACAACAGCAACAGGGGCAACGAAATGCTGCTCCACAGAGATATCAAGGTCGGAATAGGGCCGTGAAGAGAGTATTTGAGGCACCTCCGCTGCCATATGCTCAGCTTCTTCCAACTTTGTTACAGTTGCAGTTGGTCGAGAAAAGGACGATGGCTCCGTTAACGGGTACGCCTCCTTTCGGGTATGACGCTAATGCACATTGCGAATTCCATTCCGGGGCACTCGGTCATAGCATTGAAAACTGCCATGCTTTCAAGCACAAGGTGCAAGATTTTTTAGATAGAAAATCTATAAACTTCGGTAACGAAGCGCCCAATATTGAGAAGAATCCGATGCCAACTCACGGGTCTACGCAGGTGGGTGCAATTCTGGAAGATGCTAGTCTGAACCTGGTTATGAATGTGGATAAATTAAAAACGCCTTTGGGTTATGTCAAGAGCAGATTGTTAAAAGGGGGAGTGTTCCCTGGTTGTGATGCTGATTGTATTGATTGTTTGGCCCAGTCTGAGGGTTGTGATAGCTTGAGAAGGGGTATTCAAGGGATGATCGATGAAGGTACGCTGCAATTTGATCGCACTGCTGAAGATAAGCCTGTTGAGGCAAAAGTTGAGAAGCAGGGCGAGGTTGCAACGATTACAATACCGTTCAAAATTGTCACGATATCGACACCTCCCAAGAGGCCGACTATCACAATTACCAAAGTTGGACCTATTCCGTATGAGAGTACTAAAGCCATCCCCTAGAATTATGGGGCGAAAGTGTATTGCAATGGGGAGAAGATTAACTTGCCAAGCCCTCCTGTAGGATCCGTTGATACTCTTGTGGGGGCAGGGGGCATAACCCGCAGTGGCAGAATCTTTATGTCGCCAGAAGTAGAAGCTGAACGAATTGCTAAGGGGAAAGGTAAAGTTTATGAAGAAGGACCTTCTCCAGAGAAGGAAAAAGAGGCTTTGACCAAAGATGTAGAAGAATTCATGAGATTAATTCGGAAGAGCGATTAGAAAATTGTCGATCATCTACAGAAGACGCCTTCCAAAATATCAATCTTGTCATTGCTGCTTTGCTCCGAAGCCCATCGGAATGCTTTGCTGAAGGCTCTGGACGCTGCTTATGTACCCCAGGAGATATCAGTTAATCAACTCGAAGGAGTGATTGTGCACGTGAATGCGGGGCATGGCCTGGGCTTTACTAATTTTGATTTGACACCCAGGGGTCGTAACCATAACAGTGCGTTGTATATTTCTGTTGAGTGTAGGGGCACTGTTATGTCTCATGTCCTTGTTGACACTGGCTCATCCCTAAACGTTTTGCCCAAGAATGCATTGCTGAAGCTAGATACCCGAGGTGTAATCTGCACGCTAAGTGACCTGTTAGTGAGAGCATTTGACGGGACGAGAAGGTCTGTATTCGGAGAATTGACTTTGCCAATCCAGGTTGGTCCAGAAGTATTTGATACTGTGTTTTACATCATGGATATACAGCTAGCTTATAGCTGTTTGCTTGGGCGACCGTGGATTCATTCTGCATGGGCTGTGACGTCTACGTTGCACCAAAAGCTTAAGTATATGATCGGTGGTAGCATTGTCACCGTATGTGGGGAGGAGGACATTTTGGTCAGTCATCTGTCATCGTTCAAATATGTCGAAGTGGACGGTGAGATCCATGAGACATTATGCCAAGCCTTTGAAGGAGTGCAAATCAGAGATAAATCTCCTGTCTTAAGCAGTGGGTCAGAAGTGGCTATGTCGTCATACAAGGAAGCCCAAGCAGTAGTTCAGGACGGGGAGACCAAAGGTTGGGGTCAGGTTCTGGAGATTCCTGTTAAGCAGGACAAGTTCGGCTTAGGGTATCACCTGTCGTCGTCAGCTTCATCGCAAATCAAGCCAAATTTCGCAGGGCCGATTATGTTCACTCAAGGAGGAGTCAGTTTTAAGCACATCAATGCTGTGTCTGACAGTGAAGAGGGTGATAGCGACTGTGACATGGATTCGTGGATCAAGCCCAGCGAGCCAGGACAAAGCCTCTGCAACTGGTCTATCCAGGACTTTATCCAAGTGACGCCGAAAAAGTAATGCCTTGTTTTTCGATTATTGTGCGATCCTATGTCCTACCCGGGGCATAGTGATTTTATTTTAAGGCCTACTTGTTTATGTGTATGCTTTGTTTTAATCATCAAATAAAGGCGTTTTTTCTCATGCAAATTTTGTGATCCCTGTTTTCCTGCCTTTTGTTTTTATTTTTACAATAAAATGGCAATGTGGTTGTATGCTTCGTTTGCACATCATTTGAAGCATTTAACCCTTTGTTTTGTAGGATTCATATTTCAGATGACATAGACCAAGAACTCCCTATGACTCGCTTCAACTTTGAGCACCCGATATTCCAAGCCGAGGAAGAGATTGTTGAGGATGACGACTTATCAGAAGAGCTGACTCGTCTGTTGAAACAAGAAGAGAGAATCATTCTGCCTCATCAGGAGGACATTGAGATCGCTAATCTGGGTTCGGAAGAAATTGTCAGGAATGTCCAGATAGGGGCTGCGCTGCAAAGTGATATCAAGTAGAGACTTGTCGAGATGCTTCGAGAGTATAGTGACATTTTTGCTTGGTCTTATGAAGATATGCCTGGGCTTGACACTGATATCGTGGTCCACCGCTTGCCATTGCGTGAAGACTTTCTGCCGGTCAAGCAAAAGCTCAGAAGAACGAAACCAGATATGGCCGTAAAGATTAAAGAGGATGTGCAGAAACAGTGGGACGCTGGTTTCCTAGCTGTTACAACTTACCCTCCTTGGGTCGCCAATATAGTACTTGTACCAAAGAAAGATGGCAGGGTACGAATGTGCGTTGACTATCGGGATCTGAACAAGGCGAGCCCTAAGGATGACTTCCCACTTCCCCATATTGATGTGTTGGTCGACAGCACTGCTCAATTTTCTGTGTTTTCCTTCATGGACGGCTTTTCGGGCTATAATCAGATTAAAATGGCGCCGAAGGATATGGAGAAAACAACTTTTATTACCCCTTGGGGAACGTTCTGCTACAAAGTGATGCCCTTTGGTTTGAAGAACGCTGGGGTAAGATATCAGCATGCTATGACGACACTCTTTCATGACATGATGCATAAAGAGATTGAGGTCTATGTTGACGATATGATTGCCAAATCCCAGACGGAGGAAGAGCATCTGGTGAATCTTCTGAAATTGTTTGAAAGGCTTAGGAAATTTAGGCTAAGGCTGAATCCTAATAAGTGCACCTTCGGGGTGAGATCCGGTAAGCTAATGGGGTTCATTGTTAGTGAAAAAGGAATAGAGGTTGATCCTGCTAAAATAAAAGCAATACAAGAAATGCCAGCGCTAAAAACAGAGAAAGAGGTTCGTGGTTTTCTGGGGAGGTTGAACTACATTGCCCGGTTCATATCTCACCTTACTGCCACGTGTGAGCCAATGTTTAAACTGTTGACAAAAGATCAGGCAATTGTCTGGAACGAAGATTGTCAAAAGGCGTTTGAAAGAATAAAAGAATACTTGCAGGAACCTCCGGTAATGATGCCGCCAGTAGCCGGAAGACCACTGATCATGTACTTGACGGTTCTTGAGAACAGTATGGGTTGTGTTCTCGGTCAGCACAACGAGACTGGACGGAAAGAGCATGCGATCTATTACTTGAGTAAAAAGTTCACAGACTGTGAATCCCGTTACTCTATGCTCGAAAAGACATGTTGTGCACTTGCTTGGGCTGCCAAACGTCTGAGACAATACATGCTGAATCATACAACCATGCTGATTTCGAAGATGGATCCGATCAAATACGTCTTTTAAAAGCAGGCGCTTTCTAGAAGGATTGCCCGATGGCAGATGGTACTGACCGAGTATGATATACAGTATGTCTCGCAAAAGGCTATCAAAGGTAGCGTACTGTCAGAGTACCTAGCTGAGCAGCCAATCGATGATTACCAGCCGATGAAGTTTGATTTTCCCGACGAGGATATCGTGTACTTAAAGATGAAAGATTGCAAAGAGTCGTTGCATGGTGAAGGTCCTGAGCCGGGTTCCCAATGGCAATTGATTTTTGACGGTGCTGTTAATTCATATGGAAGTGAAATTGGGGCAATCATCACAACTCCCCATGGGACGCACATCCCGTTCATTGCTAGATTGACATTTCCGGTTACCAATAATGAAGCTGAATATGAGGCGTGTATCATGGGTCTCGAGGAGGCTATTGATTTGAGGATTAAAAATCTTGATGTGTATGGAGACTCCGCGCTAGTCGTGAATCAGATCAAGGGAGAATTGGAGACTCGTCAGCCCAATCTGATACCATATATGAATTATGCAAGGAGGTTGTTGCCCTTTTTTGACAGAGTAGAGTTTCACCATGTGCCACGGGCAGAAAATCAGATGGCTGACGCTCTTGCGACATTGTCTTCCATGTACAAAGTTAACTTCTGGAATGAGGCTCCCAGGATAGTTATCTCTCGCCTTGATAGGCCTGCCTTCATATTCGCCATTGAGGAAGCTTCCGATGGCAAGCCGTGGTATTTTGATATCCAGAATTTCCTAAAGAACCAAGAGTATCCGATTGGGGCATCCAGCCTCCATAAGAAGACTCTTAGGAGATTGGCTAGTAATTTCTACTTGAATCCAGATGGTGTTCTGTATAGGAGAAACCATGATTTGGTGCTTTTGCGATGTGTTGATGAGAAAGAGGCTAATTTACTCATGGAAGAGGTCCACGAGGGAACCTTTGGCACGCACGCTGGCGAACATGCTATGTCTCGAAAGTTATTACGGGCAGGGTATTATTGGCTGACGATGGAAAGAGACTGTTTCAAATTTGCAAAGAAGTGCCATAAATGCCAGATTTATGCAGACAAGATTCAGGTGCCGCCGAGCCCTTTGAATGTTATGGCGTCCCCGTGGCCTTTCTCCATGTGGGGCATCAATATGATTGGAAAAATTGAGCCTACCGCATCCAATGGACACTGGTTCATCTTGGTAGCTATCGATTACTTCACCAAATGGGTTGAAGCAACGTCTTACGCTAATGTTACCAAGCAAGTGGTAGCCCGGTTTATCAAAAAGGACATCATTTGTTGCTACGACATTCCTGAAAGAATCATTACTGATAATGGTTCGAACCTGAATAACAAAATGATGAAGGAACTGTGCCAGAATTTCAAGATTGAGCATCATAATTCATCTCCCTATCGGCCCAAGATGAATGGCGTTGTTGAAGCGGCCAATAAGAACATCAAGAAGATAGTTCAGAAGATGGTTGTGAAATACAAAGACTGGCACAAGATGTTGCCCTTCGCATTGCACGATTATCGTACGACGGTACACACATCAATCGGGGCAACACCTTTCTCACTGGTGTATGGTATGGAGGTTGCCCTGCCCTTAGAAGTTGAGTTTACTTCCTTGAGAGTATTGCTCGATGTCCAACTTGATGAGGCTGAGTGGGTAAAGAATAGGTTGAATCAACTCAGTTTGATGGATGAGAAGAGGCTTGCATCTATCCCATATGGTCGGTTATATCAGAGTCGGATGAAGAAAGCTTACAATAAGAAGGTGCGCCCTCGAAGCTTTCAGACGGGCGATCTTGTGCTAAAGAAAATTCTCCCACCACAATCGGATCACAGGGGTGAATGGACTCCCAACTATGAAGGTCCGTATATCGTTCGCAAGGTCTTCTCTGGAGGAGCCTTACTGTTGTTTGTTGCACCCCAAAATTTGACCAACATTTCTTTACCTAGCTTGTGTTTCATTTCATTTACATTAGCATTATCATTTGCATTTCATTGGCATGTTTGCAGGAGATCAAAATGTATGATTACCAATAAAGGGCTATACAAGACTTTGAAGATAGTTAAGAAGGTTATTCAAGTGTTTAAGGGTTGATATCCTCACCAGAGAAGTCTAAGATCCTCAGAGAGAGTGATTGAAGCCAAGTGTGTAGGTCTCCTAACTTGAGAGTTATGGGAATCCATCAGATGATTCTGAGGTCATGGAGATGGACTTTAGGTCTTGAGAGAGCTCATGAGAAGTGTTGAAGATCACTTTGAGGTCTAGATGGGTCATTATGCAAGATTAAGGAGGCTCAGCCATAAGTGGTGCAACTAGGGTTTGACTGGGTCAACCCTAAGTCAACTGAGGATTTGAAGAAGGTTGAGACTTAACCCAAGAGCCATGTGATCATGGATTGATACATTGAGATGTTATAAGGATTATTCCAAGGTTAACTCATCATGATTGAAGAGTTTGAGAAGTTTCAGGCTAGGGTTTCTAAGACTTGACAGTGTAAAATCCCCTAGTTTGACCCCTGACTTCAAGACTATTTAACTCAAGATATGATTGTCATCTCATCTTGACCCTAATATGATTGTTGTAGGGCATGACCTTAGCTTTAATTTGAGTACTAGAAGTGCTTGATAGGGTTTATAGAACTCAATTTATGAGCCAGACAAGTTACAAGTCATCTGAGGCATGTGAATTTGGAGCTTGAAAGTTACCCAACTTGCATGACACCTTTTCCCTAGAAGGATGATACCTATGAACTTTTGGTCCACATGAATGTTGTTCCTTATTCACTTAGCTATCTAGAGAGTACTAGAAGTCCTTGATAGGATTTGTAGAACTCAAGTTATGGCTTTGACAAGTCAAGGGTATTTTGGGAAGTTGTGATTATGGGTCATTTTTGATGATAGGTCATTTTCACCAACTTAGACACCTCAAATGAAATTTTGTTCAACTTGAACGTTGCTCAATATGGGGTATTAACCTTGACCATGTATCAAGGAGGCATTGAAATGACTCAAGGAGAGACTTGGTTCAAAAGGTTGTGAAAAAGGAAGAATTAAAGGCATTAAATGATCAAAAATTCAAATAAATCATTTTGTGTGCAAATGAAGCAAAGTAATATCATTTTTTGAATGATGAAAGCATTTTAGAAACTTTGGCAATATTAGAATTTTGATTTGAGTCCAATATCATGCCCTTTTTCTTTGTTTCTTCATGATGAAGTAACATGACATACATAAGCCATTGGATGAAAACAAGGAGGGAAACATCACCATTCATGTTCAAAATCTCATGAGAAGTTGAATGCAAGCTTGCTAAGGCCAAAACAGAGTGGGAATCATGACTGGTGTAAGTGAGATTTTGGAGAGAATTTGAAAATCCAATTTCTCATTCTGAAGCTTTGAGAGAGTTCTAGATGATTCTAATGAGTTCTATATAAGTTGGTAAGTGTATTTAGTTCATTTTTTGGTGAAGATTGAAGCCTGAAGCAGAGAGTGAAGTTGAAATTTCAGAGATGCAAGTTGAAATCGAGTTCTGAGTTCAAGGCCAATTCAGGGGAAATTGAAGATTGCATTAGCTTTGGAAGGAGTTTTGGAGTGTATCTGCATCATCTTGGAGGCTGAAGTGAGCAAGAACCCCTTCTGTTACACCTCTGAACACAGGTTGGTACATTTCATTTTTGTGCATAATCTAGGAGGAGATAGATAGAAATCTATAGGTGGTTAGGATCTGGATGATGTATAGATGGATTTGAGATGATCAATTTGGGAATTAAAGACAAGTTAGGATGTGGATCATTTTCTGTTGAAGTTGAATTCTTGCAATTCTGGGATAGATAATCAAGATTAGATAGGGGAATTGATCACCATGAGATAAGGATCATTTCTGTGCATTTAATTGATGTTCTGATGAGATTCAAGAATGAGGTGTATTTTGGAATGGCTATCGAGTTTAAAAATCTATAGGGAATTATATGATTCTAAGGTTGGATTCATGATCAGCATGAAAAATGGAGTGAGATGATGTATCATTTTGTAATTTTGGATGACCTGTATATTGGACCTCACCGGAGAAGACGGTGGTGCCACTGCTCAGGCCACCGTCTGGTTTCCCTCCATGCCTGAATGTTTGAATGAAGAAGATGCACCTGGAGCGTTGGATCATCCTTGAGACTTGACCAAGCAACCCAAACAGACGACCACGATTGAGTTTGAAAGGGCTGACTATTGACTGAAGCCAATACGCATCGTTTCACTTAACTGAAGCAAATGGGCCTAGCGCTTGGACTGATATCCACACCCCCCATCTGGCCCAACCCAGGATTTGAACTGACTTTAATTGCTATTTGGCACACAACTTTTGTTATTTCTTTTGTTTTTCTTTTAATTTCATCATTTCATGTTAATTTGAAAATAATTCATGAAAAATAGAAAAATAGGTCAATTAATTCCAAGTTTTTTCCCCTGATTCATGATTAAATCTAGAATTTTACTGAATAAAAATATTAGGAAAATCATGCATTTTCAATTTTTGTGCATTTTTTACATTTTATTTGATAATAAAATTGCCATGGTTGACACCTCTGTTTGATGATTTTAGTTTGAGCATTTGATGATGAGTTTTGGCTTGACTTTTTGTGTGTGATTAGATTAGTCATGTATGCACCCATAGTATTTTTCTCACATTTTTTTGATGAAATTAGATGTGGTTTTTAGATTGGAACTTTAGGTGCTCGTTTTTAGGGCTTAAGTTTAGTACTTTGTAGTGAAGAATTTATTTCTAGGTCTTATTTGAGGATTTGATCTCTGGAATTAACATGGTAGAGTCATGATTGACATAGGTTCCCATAGTTATTTTTTAGGATTTTATAATTGATTTTAGTATTTTAGGTAGAATTAACTTTAATACTAGGTTTTAGGTGATCCTAACTTGCTAACTCAACTAGAATGATTTCATTAGTCCCCTTAGAATAGGGTTTTGATTCTCTTGCTCTTGGATGATGATGAAGACTTGTGCGAGCTGCTGTGGAATGCATGGTGGAGCTTGGAATTGAAGATTTCTCTCCCTTTGGTGTAGTTTGTTTAGGGTTAAGGATTAGGGTTTTAGGGAGATCTCTTAGAATAGATTTTCTTCCTTCATGAAACATGTAAGGTGTTGATCACTTCCATTCCTCCCTATGATGTAAGGTCCCATTGTGAAGGCCCAATCCCTCCTTTAGTAGGATGTGTGGCTCCTCACAAGTTGGTAGAACCTTTGAGGGTTCCCTTCCTTGATGGTGGAGTGCTTAGAGGTGACCTTTGGTCTTCACTTTGCTTCTCCCTATCCCCACCTTTCTCTTGGTATATGAATCCTTCTCCCTTGCTAGAGGATGGAGTTCCTTGCTATAAGATTGAAGATGTTAGAGGTTGCACTTCCCCTATGTTTGAAGACTGCCTTTGGAGCTGAAGCTTGAAGATCAAGAGGAACAAGTAGACACTTGAAGATTAAATTGAGGATGAAGAAAGAGCTGAAGCTTGAAGGAGAAGAACAAGTTAATACTTGTGTTTGATGCATTGAAAGCTTGAAGAAGCAAGTTGACACTTGCTATTGAAGATGAATGCCTTGAAGAACAGTTACAGACTGAGGACTGAGCTGCTGTCAGAGGATTGCTTTGCTGTGAAGTTGTGGAAGCTGTTGATCTGCTTTCTTTCCTGTCTGTTTGCTTTCTGTGCAACTGTATTGATGTGACTTGTGTGATTTGCTTGATGCATTAGGATAATTTCATGTTTAGATTGTGTTAATCTAGGAGCATGATTGCACTAGAGGTTGAGTTGCTCCCTCTGCTTGTATTTTTACTGTACGGCTTTGCTTGCGGGTATTCGGTAGAGCTCTGCTCCCTTGCCTATGTGGTTTGTGATCTGCTTGATGGCATTTTATTTTTTCTTTATGATTGCAGTTATTCATATCTGGCTTGAGGTTGAGATGAGCTTGTGGAGGCTGATGCCCCACACACACTTCCTCCCTCACTTGCATTGCATGCATTTTACAGTCGTTTACTGTTTACTGTTTAAGCTGATGCTTATCTGTTTCTGTTTATCATTGACATGATCCCCTAGGAATCTCACTTCCTTTGATAAGGAAGTGATGATTAGAACTTTAGGTTGAAACCTATGCATGATAACATCTAGGGGATCCCTGTTTCAAACCCTAACTATAGGATGAATCCTTGGCATGACAACATTAGGACTTGGTAGTCTCCCCGTAGTTGTCCCTCTCTCTTCTCATCTTGAAACAACAGTAAAAAAACGTAATAAAGGCAAGTTAGTATAAGCGCGATACGAGCCTTAAGCTACTTGGGTAATGATAATTGAGCGGCCTCCTCTCAATCGTCTAGAATGATTAGTATACATCCTTTGGACGATATGTGACGCATTCGTTCCCAGGTCATAGTCTCTAGTGCTGTACAAACTACAGACAACTAAAAAACAGTTCTTCCGTAAAAGACAGAAAACAAACTTCAAACCTTTTTTGCCCCGTGGGCCCAAAATTCAAAGGAAGATTTTCTGAAGAACAGAGTGTCGTTAACTCCCAGTTCTACCGCAAATGGTAACGCCTAAGTCTCCAAGGGTCGAGTTGCGTACACCAAACTGCTGGAATTGTTTGTTAACCCTACTCGATAAAACAAATGAATCTGAATCCCCGTAATCCGTATTATCCCGAACTACGTAAGCTCTGATCTCTCATATCCGTTGAGAGTACGTAGGCACAATACTGATGTATTGGCGAGCCACCTTCCCCCATCACCCGTAGTCAGCCGAACTACGTTGACTCTGATTTCTCATTCTCTGATGAGAATACGTAGGCATAAAGCGCGACGCTTTGCCGGGTCATTTTCTTTTCTTTTCAAGCCAGCCTTGATAGGTAGATAATAAAACCAACCCGTCGGATAAACACAACAAGAGTGGATCCCATCGAGTACGATGGACGTGAGGGGTGCTAATACCTTCCCCTTGCATAACCGACTCCAGAACCCAGACAATGGTTGCAATGACCTTGTCTTATACCATTTCGTCAGGTTTTTCCGATCGTTTCCTTTCCCGTTCTAAGGGATAAATAACGAAAGGTGGCGACTCTTCTGTTTTCCCGGCACCTTATTTTCGCGGTAGCGACAACTGGCGACTCTGCTAGGGACTTGATAGTTTCCTGTGATCCAACGTCCCTTATGCGAGTCAATTTGGGGATCCAACGTCCCCTGCGAGAGTCAATCCTAGTGCTTGTATGATTACTTGTTGGGTTGTGTTTATTTATCGCATTTTATTTCCCGCACTTTATTTTCAGTATGATATGATTATCTGCATTATTGTGGGAGGGGCATTCTGATGAGTGAGAAGCCAGACCCAGGCTTGAGAGCTACATAGTATTAGAGTGGGTTAGTGGAGGACGTGCTTGCTTTGCTTGCATTTGTTCCCATGTAATCCACACTCAGACGAGGTTCTCTTTGATGGCTTCCTATCGGTCCTTTTGACTCGAGGGGTTGTTGGATCTGAGGATTGTCGACTTTGGGAACCGATCATTTGGAATTCAGCTAAGTAAGGCCGCTTCAAGAGATGATGATGCCACACCTCCTGGGTATCGTATCATCATTTCTTGAAAGTCTGTGACGCTGATGACTACATAGGATGCCGAACTTTTTCCGTGATTAGGTCCATACCTGTGAGCAGGGTCGGGTTTGTTGCAGGAAACCTTAAACTTCAGACTACCTGGTTTTCTTGACAGTGAATCAGTTTTGTTGGTATCAGAGGTCCTCATCATCAGATATGTGTGTTCTTGACAGAGCAGATTTATGGTCTAGTATCAGGGGTTTCTTCTCATCAGAGATATGGTTGTTCTTGACATAGCAGTGGTATGGTTTTGTTGATACAAAGCCTTCATATCCTCAACAGCAAAGTCATCTTGAACTCCTGCTGCATGATTGCATTTTGCATTGCTTGCATCCTCGTTTGCATGTCATTAACGTGTGTCTGTGTTGCAGGTGCATATTTCTCCCCTGGTTCTAGTGATTTTGATCCTCACGGCAGATATGGCCTCTCTGAAGAAGACTGTGGCTTACAAGCTACCAACACCTAACGTCCGAGAATTGCGAGCTTTGATTTCCTTGGCTGATAAGATAGTGATGGAGAGTTTCAGAAAGAGTTATGGGAGACTTCTGGGTATTGTGTATAAGCTTCCTACGTACGAGTTGAATGGCTTCTATGCTCTGCTGCGGTTTTACGACCCACAGCTCAGATGCTTCGTGTTTCCAGACTATGTCCTAGCCCCGACCTTGGAAGAGTACTCTGACCTGTTGGGGGCGCCTTTGATGAATCAAATGCCTTACTACCGTGTTGAGGGTGAACCCAAACTGAGTAAGCTGACTGACGCTCTACATATAGATGAGTCTGAATTGGGAGGCATGGTATCCAGAAAGATCGGAGTTCATGGTTTCCTTTTGCATTTCCTGATGGAAAAAGCCCGAAAGTTTGCCGAGAAGGGTCGCTGGGATGTGTTCAATGCCTTCTTAGCCCTTTATATCTATGGGATCGTGCTATTCCCGAGTCATCCGGACTTCATAAGTATGGATGCTTGCCATATATTTGCCTCCGGGAATCCAGTGCCCACTCTCCTCGGAGATGTCTACCATTCAGTTCACAGCAAGAATGAGAACAGAAAGGGGAAGAACGTGGCATGTTGTGCTCCTTTACTGTATAAGTGGTTTGCTAGCCATCTTCCTAAGTCGGGGCCGTTCATTGATTCTGCTGAGTCTTCACCTTGGTCTGCGCGTTTGATGGGTTTGACTGCTGACAATATTATCTGGTTTGATAGAGATCTGCTGGGCAAAGATATTGTGTATAGCTGCTGTGGCTTTCCGAACGTCCCCCTGGTCGGAAGGAATGGATGTATCAACTACAATCCATCTCTGCTGGTACGACAATTTGGGTATGCACTACGTGGTCCTCCTGAAGAGGAAGAGATACGGGAATCTCTGTATTTCACAGGGTTGCTTGAAGGCGACACTTTGATCAAGGTACAGAATGCTTGGAGCAAAATTCACCGAAAGGGGAAAGTCTTGCTAGGAAAAAGCAACAACAAGGCCTTTGATCCGTACGTGACTTGGGTTCGAGAGAGAGCCGCCAAGTTTCTAATGCCGTTTCCTGCTGTAGAACCATTGTGTGCTTCTGTGTACAAAGAGCCTACTACAGTTGATATTCAGAAATTCAACCAGGTACTCCAAGAGAAGGAAGAGCTACGAAAGGCCAACGAAGAGTTGGAGAAAGAGATCACTCAACTTTGGAAAGAGAAAAGTGAAGCTGTTTATACCTGCAAGAAGCAGACTGAGATGATCAACCATCTAGGCTCTAACCTGACCAAAGAAACTGATGCTAGGGAACGTCTGGGGTTGGATCTGAAGTCAGTGCATGGCGTGTTGACAACCAAGAAATAGGATCTGGACAGAGTGTACCGGAAGCTAACCCAATACGAAAGGGTCTGGGGCAGCACCATAGCTAAGTACAAAGAGCGGGAAGAAAAGCTGAAGCAGCAAGTAGCCGAGCTAGAAGCTCAGATTATGGTGAAAGACGAGAATACAGGGGCTGAAGCCTCACTGCGACGAGACGTCCAGTATAGATTGGCTGAGGTCGAGGCGGATTTGCAAGATTCTCAACTCCGAGCTGATGCTAAAAGGAGAAGAGTCGAGAACCATTCTGAAGAAGGTGTTTCTAGGAGCATTGCCGATAACCTCCCAGAGTCCATCAGGCAGGGGGACCTGTTGGCCCATGGTTTGCCTACTCAGTCAGATCATCCCGCTACAAAGAAGTTGATAGAAGATGCCCGTGCCCGTGGCCGCACCTGATCTTTTTGTATTTTCTTTGTACATTTTATGCATTGATATGCTGACCACCGCCAGGTCTGTTGGTTGGGGTCATGCCTTATTGCTTCAGTTGTATGTGATTATAGTTGTACGCTACCCGAGCGGGCTTTTCAGATGAATATATGAGGATTTCTTTTCCATGATTGGATCATAGACTTTATTTGTCTCGGAAGCAAGGATCGGGGGGGGGGGGGATCTCCCCAAGGCACAAACACACGTTTGCATTTGCATGAAGCATTTGCATGACGAGCACCTTGTCATTTTTTCTTCTAACCCTTTGTGTATGCAGGTTGTTCCAGGATTGATCGAAGACCGATCCATCGCTATCCGACCAGAGAGAATCAAGCTAGAGCAATGGAACAAGTGCAAACTGACATCCAGGAACTCCGAGAGAGGATGGACCGTTTCATGGAGCTCATGCAAGTGGTTGCCAACGGCCAAGACCAGCTCAGAACATTGGTCCAGCCTCTGATCTCAAGGGTTGACAGTAACGGTGTACTCCATGGTGGGAGTGTTCCAACCCCTCCTCCTGTTGAAACTCCCCAGGGTGGCATCCCCGTGACCGGGGGGAATGGAAGTGGTAACGAAAATGTGATCACTAACATCAGGCTCAATGGTAATACGACTGGCGTCGGTAATGGAAACTTTGAGGCTAATGGCAACGCCGGACTAGGCAATGGCAACACAGGTGCTAGAAATCTGTATGGGCCTCAGTCATGGCTAGAAGATCATCAAGAAGATTTGTTCTCACAGAGGAGTGCTGAAGGAGAACTGACTGCTGAAGCACGTCTGAGGTTTAAGGCACTCGAGGAAAAAATGAGGAATTTCGAGAACCTGAACACTATGGGGGTCGACATGACTAAATTGGGATTGATTTCTGATTTCAAGGTGCCTCCTAAATTCAAGGTACCCGACTTTGAGAAATACAAGGGCACCAATTGCCCTCGTGTCCACTTAAGGTCATACTACCGAAAGATGTCCGCTCACTCTGAAGACGAGAAGCTGCTGATGCACTTCTTTCAGGATAGCTTGTCCGGGCCATCCTTGGAATGGTATATGGGTTTGGAACCCGCTAGTATGCGCACATGGAAGGAACTGGCTGAGGCCTTTGTACACCATTATCAGTATAACAGTGACTTGGCTCTGAACCGGGTTCAACTGCAGAATTTGTCACAGAGGAACAACGAGGGGTTCAAAGAATACGCCCAGCGATGGTGTGAATTAGCAGCTAGGGTTCAGCCGCCGATGGTTGAACGGGAGCTTATAAAGATGTTTGTAGCCACTCTCCCGGGGGTCTATTACGAGAAATTGGTCAGCGATATGTCAGGGAGTTTCTCAGATCTCATCATTACTAGCGAGCACGTTGAAAATGGGATCAAATTGGGGAAAATTCAAGGGGGTGATCTATCTTCAGCTGGAGGAGGAAAGAAACCCTATAGTAACAAAAGGCGTGAAGGAGAGACGAACGTCGTGTCTAACGCTCGAAGGAAGGGTAAAAGCCAGTGCCAGCAGGTGGCTAGCATAACCATCCCTGCTGTCCAACAACCCCAGCCACAGCAGCAGCCGCAGCAGCAACCAAATCAGCAAGGATACATAATGTATCAAAACAGGGCACCTCTGTCAAGTCGCCACCTCGAGACACCGCCCATGTCTTATGCTCAGCTATTACAAACTCTGATTCAGTTACAGCTAGTCCAGAAAAGAACCCTGGCTCCCTTGACAGGGGCACCTCCGCAGGGTTATGATGCGAATGCAACATGTGATTTTCACTCAGGGGCACCCGACCACACGATAGAAAACTGCAAAGCCTTTAAGCACAAGGTGCAAGATATGGTGGATGCTAAGATCATCAATTTCTCAGATAATGTGCTGAATGTCACAAAAAACCCTATGCCGAATCATAGGGGAGGTGGGGTGAATGCCATTATTGAAGAAGAGGATTTAGATGTGTTGACTGATGTTAAGGATCTGAAGACACCGCTTAGCTTCGTTAAAGCCAAGCTGATGAAGAGAGGTTTCTTTCCAGGCTGTGGAGAATTGAGTATGGGTTGTGCGACTCGTCCTGATGGATGCGAACAATTGACAATAGGGATTCAGAGTCTGATGACCGAAGGAATCTTGCAGTTTAGCCGAAGGGCCGAATGTGGATCTGGAGAGGTAATGCTGAAGCAAGATGATGAGGTTTCCACCATCACCATCCCTCGCCAGACGATAACCATTTCTGCACTCAGGCCGCCCACAATTACCATCACTAAAGCTGGGCCGATACCTTTTGAAAGCACTAATGCTGTCCCATGACATTATGGGGCAGACGTCTACTGTAACGGACAGAAATTGGAACTAGAACCATCTGGGCAGTCTGTGGATAACCTAGTGGGAATTGGCGGAATCACGCGCAGCGGAAGAGTATTTGCTCCACCTGAGATTGTGGTGGACAAAGCAGACAAAGCTGAGGAAATTGATAAGGGAAAGAGTAAAGTCGTTGAGGAAACCCCTCGTGGGGCAGAGAAGGACTTACTTGTAAAGGACGCTGAAGAGTTCATGAGGTTGATCAAGAAGAGTGATTACAAGATCGTTGACCATCTCCATCAGACACCCTCGAAAATTTCAATCCTGAATTTGTTGCTGTGTTCGGAGTCACATCGCAACGCGCTGCTAAAGGTTTTGAATGCCACGTATGTACTGCAGGAAATCTCGGTCAACCAGTTGGAAGGGGTAGTAGCCCATGTAAATGCTGGAAACGGGTTAGGGTTCACTGACCTGGAGCTGACGCCGAAGGGAAGAAACCACAACAGCTCCCTGCACATCTCGATAGAGTGTAGGGGAACAATTATGGCTCATGTGTTGGTGGACACTGGGTCATCGCTTAATGTTCTTCCGAAGAAGGCATTGATGAAGTTAGATACTCGAGGATTTATATGCACACCTAGTGATCTGGTTGTGAAGGCGTTCGATGGAACCAAGCGTCATGTCTTTGGAGAGGTAACTCTGCCAATCTAAGTTGGGCCGGAAACTTTCGACGCAGTCTTCTACATCATAGACATCATGCCAGCCTACAGTTGTCTCATAGGTCGGCCATGGATCCATTCTGTTGGTGTCGTGACCTCCACGTTGCACCAAAACCTCAAGTATGCTGTAAGGGGCAGCATTGTAACTGTATGTGGCGAGGAAGATATAATGGTGATCCATTTGTCGTCCTTCAAATATGTTGAGATGGATGGGGAAATCCACGAAACCCTATGTCAGGCGTTCGAAGCTGTTAAGGTCAAAGACGAGACTCTTGTAATGATTGAGAAACCAGAGATGACTCTCTCTTCCTTCAAGGAAGCCCGGGCCGTTGTTCAAGCCGGATCTACCCACGTTGGCGGCAGGTTCTAGAAATACCTAACAAACAGGACAAGTTTGGGTTAGGATACTCTCCTACGGCTGAAGCCTCCTCTTCTCACAGCGCGTCGCGAGGTAAAGGGCCGATCCAGTTTACCAGTGGCAGGGTGATATTTGAAAGTGTCAACGCAGTGTCTGAAGACGGCGAAGACAGCGATTGCGACCTGGACTCTTGGATCCAGCCAAGCAAATCAGGCCAGAGCCTCAACAACTGGTCCATCAGGGATACCATCCAAGTGAAAGGCAAAGAGATCCACATAGCAGATGACATCGACTCTGGACCTTCTATGACTCACTTCGACTTCGATTGCCTGATCTATCAAGCTGAAGAAGAGATTGATGAAGACAAAGACCTTCCTGAAGAGTTGGCCCGCTTGTTGAAACAAGAAGAGAAAGTTATTCTGCCTCACGAGGAAGAGATTGAGATTGTGAATTTGGGTTCTGAAGAACTGGTCAGGAACGTTAGGATAGGGGCTGCATTGCAAAGTGATGTCAAGCAGAGATTGGTCGAGATGCTGAGAGAGTATAGTGACATCTTTGCTTGGTCATACGAAGATATGCCCGGACTTGACACTGACATCGTGGTCCATCACTTGTCGCTGCAAGAAAATTGTCCTCCCGTTAAGCAGAAGCTTAGGAGGACACGACCAGATATGGCCGTTAAGATCAAAGAAGAAGTGCAGAAGCAGCTTGATGCTGTCTTTTTAGCGGTCACTACTTACCCTCCATGGGTCGCCAACATAGTGCCTGTACCGAAGAAGGACGGTAAGGTATGAATGTGCGTCTATTATCGGGATTTGAATAAGGCGAGCCCTAAAGATGATTTCCCGCTCCCTCATATTGATGTGTTGGTCGACAATACAACTCAGTTCTCCGTATTTTCGTTCATGGATGGCTTCTCCGGCTACAATCAGATCAAGATGGTGCCAAAAGACATGGAGAAAGCTACGTTTATTACACCTTGGGGAATGTTTTGCTACAAGGTAATGCCTTTCGGTCTGAAGAACGCAGGGGCCACTTACCAACGAGCAATGGTTACTTTGTTTCATGATATGATTCATCATGAGATTGAAGTCTATGTGGATGACATGATTGCGAAGTCCCAAACGAAGGAGGGACATCTGGTCAATTTGCTGAAGCTTTTTGAGAGGCTTAGGAAGTTCAGGTTGAGGCTGAATCTTAACAAGTGTACTTTCGGAGTACGATCGGGAAAATTGCTGGGGTTTATCGTAAGTGAAAGAGGCATTGAGGTTGATCCTGGGAAGATAAAAGTGATACAAGAAATGCCAGCGCCAAAAACCGAAAAAGAAGTCTGTGGTTTCTTGGGTAGAATAAACTACATCGCAAGGTTTATCTCTCAGCTCACGGCCACGTGTGAACCGATGTTCAAACTGCTAAAGAAAGATCATGCGATTATCTGGAACGAGGATTTCCAGAAGGTATTTGATGAGATAAAACAGTATCTACAGGAACCTCCGATCTTGATACCCCCAATGGCCGGAAGACCCTTAATCATGTACTTGACAGTTCTTGAGAATAGTCACTACAAGAAAATTGGCAAATTGCGACGGTTCATTTTGACATATTACGAAGGTTTTAACCATCGCAATTTGTAAGTTACGACAGTTTCAACCCCGTCGTAGAAACGTGCTTCGTGAGGCCATATTGCGACGGTTGTGAAAATTGTCGTACAAATCATCGTTATTTTCACGACGGGTAGCTAACTGTCGTAATCTCCATATTGTGACGGTTTTCAACCGTCGTAATTATATTTACTAATTCTAAATATTATTTATTTTCACGACGGGTAGCTAACTGTCGTAATCTCCATATTGTGACGGTTTTCAACCGTCGTAATTATATTTACTAATTCTAAATATTATTTATGCTAGTTGCGACGGTTTAAACCGTCGTAATTTTATCTATAGAATTTTTTTTATAATATTCTATTCTTATTTAAATTACTTTCATCTCATTTTTTTTGTAATAGTTTTTTTAATTTAAACTATTATTGTTTTTTGGTAATATATCAAATATATAAAACTCGCGTATATCAAATATATAAAGACTCACGTATAACAAATATATAAATTTATATAACTTAAAAACTAATTGATATTTCATTATATCACTTTTTTAAATAACTTATTATATCTAAATGATCAAATGTCATAATCTATAACTTGATATATACAATATAATCAATATAATTGTACAATCTATGATGATCCAAGATATGCTGCCCAATTTTCCACACCAAGTGATGATCCAAGATTTTCTACCGATGGCTGAAGAATTCTTTGGTATGATTTTGCCTTAGAGGATAGACATGAACATCTAAAAAGCTTAAAAATTACTTCCAGCTAGCACCAATAAAGAAAATCACTTGTGGTCTTCTAGTATCATCATGAGCCCTTCATAATGAGCCCTTCATAATCAGTTTTGTAGTCTTCTAGTTGCTGCTAATCTTTTGGCTTCACCAACACGCTCTTCCAAAAGCAAAACTTCCTCAGGTTGTGTATGGTATTCTAGTAGTTTTTTGTCTGAAAAACACTTGTATTTGTTAAGAATAAGAATGTTTTACTCCTTCAAATGTCACATCAAAGACTAACAGTGTCATTAGAAAACAGAACAAAAAGTAAACCATAAAGACTTCATGTCAGTCTTATAGGTAACTATAGAGAGCTTATTGAATAAAACTCTAATAGAACTTACTCAATAAAGAGCTTACTAAAAGAAACTTAAACCAAAAGAAACCCAAATAGCTGTTTAAATTAAAATAGATTCAATTATTAATGAACAGCATAGTACATCATTATTTATCAGCCCATGTAAACCTGGTGAATAAGCTTTTCAGTTTGAGATAAAAATAATGTATTCCACAGTTAAATTACTGATGGCTTGTCTAACTATCTTATTCTTTGCTAAGGCAGTGGTGTGGCACCCTCGTAATTTATGGAAAGAAGCTTAAAGCTAGATGAATAAGCTTTTCAGTTTGAGATAAAAATAATGTATTCCACAGTTAAATTACTGATGGCTTGTCTAGCTATCTTATTCTTTGCTAAGGCAGTGGCGTGGCACCCTCGTAATATATGGAAAGAAGCTTAAAGCTAGATGTTATTTTATACATTAACCAAGAGTAGGGTCATAATATTACCTCCGGTAGTTTTGAATATTTAGTCAGGAAGTACGAGATTACATTTTCTTTCAACTGCTTATCATCCAATTCTACGGCCGAAAGTGACTCAATAGCAGCAACCTCATCTTCATGAGATCCATAGATTATCTTCTCTGATTCTATATTAACAGCCTGCAGCCTGACATCATCGACCAACTCAAGAAAAGGATCTACCTGTGGGTTTTTAACACTGAATAATTTACCTAATTAAAATTTAAAATTATGAAGAAAAAAAAGGCAAACAGACAGAGACAGTAGGTAATGCAAATCAATCTTGAAAAGGAAGCTCAATAGCAAGGGCATGAAATGGGGATTGAAAGAGGTTAGGGGAAGAAACTAACAGTTGAATGTATCAGGGATGCTTTAACTATTGGAATTAGCTCAGGGAAATTGCCTGTCCTGGCAGAGAATATAAGCATGTACGATGCCAAAGTAAAAAGAGACCTCCTGCGAGATGGCTGCAAACCTCCTTTAACAAGCATGCAGAGAATGAACATGTCAGAAACTTGGCATCAGAAAAGTGTTAATCCAACAACTTCACAACATAATGGAAAAAATTATAGCATGCATAGATAGACGTACATACACCGTTCTACAATAACAAACCATGAAGTTTGTAGATCAATAATGTGGATTTGTACTTGTTTTTCTAAAGTAAAACAAAGTCAACAAATTTCCCAAAAGGTTTTTAACTAGGCTAGTTGGAAAGTAGAAAGTTGGTTATATTTGGTTAGAACTTAGAACCACACATTCTACAATAATTTGTTATGCAAGCAGAAGATTTACAGTATTGCTCAGAAACGAATAGGTTAACATTGAAATAAATTATAAAATGTAATGTAGCATGTATAAAAATTTGCAATTGCTCAAAAATGTCGAGAGGTGCTTATCAGGCTCCTAGGACGCAGAAGATTAGATGCAGGGAGTGGTTGGGGCTTACTCAATATTACACCTTAAAATAGGTGTTTGATAACTATTCCAATTCAAGTTGATTTAGAAAAAAAGTGGACAAGAAAGGAAACACATCAAGATGATAAGATAAAATATCACTTATATGTTCAACTTACCTTCTTGGTCCAATGAGATGCTCATGAGGGAGAATGCCAGTTGGAAACATCTTACTAAAGCCATGTAACTGGATGTCTGTTTAAACAATTTAAACCATCATGGACTTAGACAGGTTATCAGGAGTGATAAAAGAAAAATATGAAAATAAGGTTATTTTTTTTAAAGAAAACTGTTAGGAGAATTGAGAGAAACCCATAACATTTGAATCTCATAAGTCAAGTAACAGAACTACAGGTGGTTTAAACTATGCATCCTATGCACTAACATTATTCATTCTTGAAAGGTTAAAGCAGTTAGAATACTATGCAACACTAAATACTAGTGCCAATTTCATACCAAATTGAAATACTCATTTATATTGGGTCTTCTGATACAAGAATGACCTAATTGCCTGATTAAGTTTAAGTTCAACAAAGTAGACTTAAATTGTCTGAATTAAAATCATAATATGTCGAACTGGCACTCATAAAGAATAGGAATTATGCTGCTTTATATCAACATGCATAAGAGTAAGAAATGATAGTACATTTATAAGTGTAAATTGACATGGAGTGATACGGTGGTTTGGGGAGGAGGAACATAACGGTTAGAGAGATAAGGGGTCGTGCAATCTATTCCCCCGCTAACATTTTCCATTCAAAGTAATTAATAAATGTAAGCAGATAATTAAGAATGTATAATTAGCAACTATTAAAAATGAACAGCATTAAAAAACAGTGTTGCATTCTTCCGGGCAAGATCTTGATTACACTCAATGAGTTGGAGAGCCAACTCAACTACGTGATAAATGACATCAGAAGGAAGAGCGCAAACCCGTTCCATTATCCCCTAAAATAATCATCTATAGTCAAAATAATGTAATAGCATTGTAGGAAGATTAATTACAAGGAAAATGTTCATAAAGTTTTGGAGTATAATCGCTATTACACATCTCACATCACGATTATGATAACTTTTGCGATGAATACCTGAAGGGAACCAATAGTAAATAGACAAGAAGAAAGGCCAAAGAATGTTTGAGCCATTCTAGGTGCAGCAAGCAGCTTTTGCAGAACTGATTCTAACTACACATGTTCTACCATCAAAGCTGTTTTGAGACAATTCATTTAGGCTGCAACCTATTTGACCAAGTCCAAATAATTCCATTTCCTTGCTCCATATTAATATAGAATCTGAATCACAAACAAAAAAATTGAGAGTGAGATTATAACAAATTATTACTCCACAATGAAAAAGAAAACAAGGAGTAACTAACCCTGAGTTGTTGAGCATATGCTTGAAGAAGAACATTATCATATTGTTGTGCTGTGAATTGTTTACTGCTAGAATAGATTTGAGGAATGAAATAGTTGTTAAGGTAATCATTACTTCCCAATCCAATTGTCTAAATGCATTTTCTTAGATAATCTGCAATTGTATTCTCATCTCCAAAACTATTTACTAACTCAGACATTGTCCTTTGGTAATTTTGCACTTGACCTCTAAAACTAATTCTTTGTCCCTTCAAATTCGAAACAAATTTGTTAGAAAAAATGATAAAAAATAATCATATAATGTGACATTAGAATCAACTAAGTACTAATTGTTGTCCAGTTTCCTCTCTAATTCTAGCAGCTGCGGAAGCATAGTTGACTCCTCTAAGTATGTCTCGACTTCTAGCGGATGCATACGAAGATATTTAACCGTTGAATCCCAATTGCTCAGCTGTTAGACAAGACAATCTACAAAATTATAGAAACGATTGAGCATAATAAATAAAGCTAAAAAAGTGTTCTTTGTACAACCATACAAAACCAATATCACCAAGAAAAATGGATAATGATAAAACACCATGAGCAATGGTACTTGCGCGAGCATGCCTTCACAAACCAACAAAACTGCATAGGTGGTTCCATCTGAATTCAAGTGGCCACACCTGAACTGTTTTCTTCTAACCAAGAAAACTGTCCACAGCTTGTGCAGGGTTGTGAAAGCAAGGATTCTGCTACTAAGGAAGATACAGAAAAGAAAGAAAGAAAAAAAACAGACATACATATACATACATTGAGATCAAATAATGTAATTCACAAAATTAATATAATCAATCGCATTTGACATTCCATTGGCCAGTTACAAATGGTAGTGGATTCTAATCATCATATATTCTCATGGATAAATAAGACGTTACGAACGATCATACATAACCAGTGAGTCACTTAATATAGAATTAAAATGATGTATGCTTCTAGTGCAACCTAATGATAGACATATAAGACACAACCCATCAAAGTTGCAGCAGGATTGAAACTGGAAAGCTCCAACAAACCTGTCAGGGTGTCTTAATGTAAATATCTTTATATAATAAACATATACCAGATACTCTATCATCTCAGTTCATGCCAACTTCAAGATAACACATTATGTTTAGCATTTTCTTACAAATAATGGTCATAGTGGTAACCATACATCTTTAACTAACTAAATTTAGGCATAATAATGAGATCCCTACTTTATGAGGCTTTATGTTTTACATGAACAAAAGAAAGTATAGCTTGCTACTTTCTGACTCCTCATAAGTTACTAGAATTTAGTTACACAATCATTTCACAGCCATATGTAGAAAGTACCTCATTAGTGGTAGTGTTGCTAAGGCAAAGCTTTGCATGGTAACCAAAGAAACCAGCTAACAGCATCCCAACAATTGCAAGGAACACTATAAGAAGAATCTGTGTGTTGTAGGATCCCAACAACCACTAAAATGGAAAATAGGAAGTCGAACTCAAAAATAGAAATACATGACAATCAAGAAGTATAAAAAAACCTCACCTGTGCAACATGGGGAGCTAAATCCCAAAAAGAATTTTCTATTCCATAATGTTGAGATGACATGCCATCAAAGGAAAAATAATATCAATTTAATTTTCAAAATGATAACATGAACAAAATACTATCAAAGCTAATATGCAAACTCAAATCTCAGACTCAAGACACTTGAATTGATAATTGTGTTGTTCGTATTTGTTGATCTCATAATCTTATACTAAGTTTTACCAAAATGCACTAAGTTAAAGTTATCACTTGTAAATAATAATATCTCTGTGATAATTGTTGCATAAAATAGAAAGTAAAAAGTTTACGTGACAGCACCTGTTGTTGAGATATTGTAAGTGTGGAAGAGCCTTCCTTTCTATGTCTCCTGTAGAAGTTGTTTCCTGTCTGCACAATTCAACATCAGAATGTCACTCATTGCATTCAATAAGGAAAGAAATTCCAAAAAGGAAAGCAATACAAGCCAACAAAAAGAAGAGGAATTCACTAATTGCACAACATTAGTACCTTTCGACAACATTATTATATATTTTTTTAACTCCATTACCTGGTGCTACACCTGCTACTCCTAAGCTTTCTGGGATGGCTACTCCAACTCCTAAGAGACAGAGATCTAGGTGGGATGAAACACCTGCTACTATGGGAAGTGCAACTCCATTACCTGGTGCTACACCTGCTGCTGCTTATACTCCTGGTGTAACTCCTGTTGGTGGTGTTGAATTGGTTACTCCTACTCCTGGTGCTTTACAGGGTTCATTTATGCCGGAGCAGTATAATTTGTTGAGGTGGGAGAGGGATATTGAAGAGAGGAATCGTCCTTTGACTGATGAAGAGCTTGATGCTATGTTTCCGCAAGAAGGGTATAAGGTTTTGGATCCTCTTGCTTCTTATGTGCCCATTAGAACACCTGCAAGGAAGCTTCTTGCTACTCCTACTCCGATGGGGACTCCACTTTATCAAATTCCTGAAGAGAATCGTGGAGAGCAGTTTGATGTTCCCAAAGAAGCTCCTGGTGGTTTGCCTTTCATGAAACCGGAAGATTATCAGTATTTTGGGGCTTTGTTGAATGAAGAAAATGAAGAGGAATTGTCTCCGTATGAGCAGAAAGAGAGGAAGATTATGAAGCTTTTGCTTAAAGTGAAGAATGGCTCGCCTCTATAGAGGAAAACAGTTTTGAGACAGTTAACTGATAAGGCTCGTGAGTTTGGTGCTGGACCTTTGTTTATCCGAATTCTGCCTTTGCTTATGCAGCCTACTCGTTGTTCTTGAATGTGAATTTGGAGGTTTACGGTTAGGGTTTTTCTGAGGGAACGGAGCAAGCGTGACATTGATCAAGACAATTGCAGATTTAAAATTAGATGAAAGGATTTAGGATTTAAGATAAGCAAACGAGAATGAATCTATAGATCTCAAAATTATATTAGACCCAAAACAAAAGAAAATATAATTTGTATTTTTTTTTAAATATGTTTTCTAATTTTATTGTTTAAATAAAAGAGATTAATGTTTTAATATTTACACCCAAATTAAATCCTTTTTAAAATTTATGCATATAAATTCATGTGAATTTTAATCCTATATATATATATATATATATATATATATATATATATATATATATATATATATATATATATATATATATATATATATATATATATATATATATATATATATATATATATATATATATATATATATATATATATATATATATATATATATATATATATATATATATATATATATATATATATATATATATATATATATATATATATATATATATATATATATATATATATATATATATATATTAACATTGTTACCAAAATTAATTTTAATAAAACAGAAAATATTTTACTATTATTTTAGACAAAAATATTAAGCTACATTGTCATAAAAATTATAATAATTATAATAATTATTTATTAAATTAATTAATAAAATTGAAAAAGTTAGAAAATAAAAATGAAAAAAAATGGAAAGTTAAAGGAATAAAAAAAATCATGATTATGATTGGCTAAAGTAATTGCGACAGTTCGCCTTAACTGTCGCGAGTGTGGAAAGAGGGCGGTTCTTTAGTAATTGTCGCATTATTTTATACAACATGCCTACAAAATTTGCGACGGTTGCGACAGTACATACTCAACTACACAACCATGCTAATTTCAAAGATGGATCCGATCAAGTACGTCTTCAAGAAGCAAGCACTTTCGGGCAGGATTGCCAGATGGCAAATGGTGTTGACAGAATATGACATTCAGTACGTTTCCCAGAAGGCCATCAAGGGAAGCGTATTATCTGATTACCTTGCTGAACAGCTGATCAAGGATTATCAGCCGATGATATTTGAATTCCCTGATGAGGATATCATGTTTCTCAAGGTGAAGGATTGTGATGAACCGTTGCCCGACGAGGGTCCAGATAGGAAATCCCAATGGAAATTGATATTTGATGAGGCGGTTAATTCTTACGAAAGTGGCATTGGGGCAATCATCACGACTCCCCATGGATCCCACATCCCATTCACTGCTAGACTGACGTTTCCGGTCACCAATAACGAAGCAGAGTACGAAGCATGCATCATGGGTCTGGAGGAAGCAATTGATTTGAGAATCAAGAACCTAGATGTATATGGTGACTCGGCACTCGTGATTAACCAGATTAAAGGGGAGTGGGAGACTCGTCAATCGAATTTGGTGCCGTACATGAATTATGCCAGAAGGCTGCTTCCGTTCTTTGATCGAGTGGAACTCCATCATGTGCCCAGAGCTGAAAATCAGATGGCTGATGCCTTAGCCACGTTGGCTTCGATGTATAAAGTCAATTTTTGGAATGAAGCTCCAAGAATTGTCCTTTCTCGTCTTGATAGACCTGCATTCGTCTTCGCGATCGAGGAAGCCTCCGACGGCAAGCCATGGTTCCATGACATCCAGACTTTCCTTATGACTAAGGAGTATCCTGCGGGAGCGTCAACCCAGGATAAGAAGACTCTGAGGAGGCTGTCTAGAAATTTCTATCTCAATCCTGATGGAGTTTTGTATAAAAGAAACCACGATCTCGTGCTACTCAGATGTGTAGATGAGAAAGAAGCGAGTATGCTCATGGAAGAAGTCCATGAAGGCACATTTGGTACGCACGCCGGCGGGCATGCTATGACAAGAAAGATCTTGAGAGCAGGATATTACTGGCTGACGATGGAATCAGATTGCTTTAAATTCACGAAGAGATGTCATAAATGCCAGATTTATGCTGATAAGATTCATGTGCCGCCGTGCCCATTAAATGTCATGTCCTCCCCGTGGCCGTTCTCCATGTGGGGCATCGACATGATAGGCAAGATCGAGCCCACTGCATCTAACGGTCATCGCTTCATTCTAGTAGCCATCGACTACTTCACCAAGTGGGTGGAGGCAGCCTCGTATGCTAACGTGACCAAGCAGGTAGTGGGTAAATTCATAAAAAGGAACATCATCTGTCGATACGGAATTCCCGAGCGGATCATTACTGATAATGGTTCGAATTTGAATAACAAGATGATGAAGGAGCTGTGCCAGAGTTTCAAGATTGAACACCACAACTCATCTCCTTACCGACCGAAGATGAATGGCGCTGTTGAAGCGGCCAATAAAAACATTAAGAAGATTGTACAGAAGATGGTTGTGACCTATAAGGATTGGCACGAGATGTTGCCATTTTCATTACACGGTTATCGTACGACAATATGTACATCAACCGGGGCAACTCCTTTCTCACTGGTGTACGGTATGGAAGTTGTCCTACCGTTAGAAGTTGAGATTCCTTCTTTACGAGTTTTGGTTGACGTGAAACTCGATGAGGCAGAATGGATTAAGAACCGACTAAACCAACTCAGCCTGATGGACGAGAAGAGGTTAGCATTGATTGCATATGGTCGTCTGTACCAAAGCCGAATGAAGAAAGCCTATGACAAGAAGGTGCGTCCTAGAAGCTTTCAGACGAGTGATCTCGTCCTGAAGAAGATTCTTCCTCCACACTCCGATCACCAGGGCAAGTGGACTCCCAATTACGAAGGTCCATACATCGTCAGCAAGGTCTTCTCGGGAGGAGCCTTGTTGTTATCCACGGTGGACGGCGAAGATTTTGCATCCGCAATGAACGCGGACGCAGTTAAAAAATACTTTGCTTAAAAAATGACCCGCTGGAAAGAAAAAGAATATCCAAGCAAAAATGGGGCATCCCGGCGAACCATAAAAAAGGAAAAAGGTTCGGGCAAAAATTAGGGATATAAATGGAAAAATGTACACCCGCAAAGTCGAAAACCTGGAAGGGCGACTTTGGCAAAAAAGGGTATCCCGGTGAATCAAAAACCTGAAAGGGCGATTCAGGAAAAAGTTAGGGATTTGAAAAAGCAAATGACTGCATTCCGCGTGTGGACTTTCATTGTTTAGTGGTTTGGAAGACCTGAGGGCCGTTTATCTGAATCAATCTCTTCTGAAGCTGAAGCGTCGGAGAAGTATCGAAGTCGAGTGGGTCATAGAGGGATCAACTCATGGTGTTCGTCTACGCCGCATTGCTGACATTTGTGTATATACTGATGTATATTTATGTTTTTATATTTGCGCAGCTTCCTCATTCCAGGAGCTTGCATCTGTTGTAAAACATTTTTACCCATTCAGGGGTTCATCATCAATAAAATATATACTATTCAGCAATTTTGTTTGTTTGTTTAGCATCTACCTGTTTTGTTTGCGAAAAAGAACACCGATGTTTTTGATAAAATGCGCATACATAAACTTACTGGCCTAGGCCACTGATTGTTGAAACAATGAATTACTTGAACATTGTCACAAGATGATAACCTTGATAGGTCCCTTTGAGAAGGGTATCTTGTCTGTTTGTTTGTGTTGTTGCAGGTAGCATATTCCAGGAAGTACGTCGTATGCGTCCCCAAGCAGGATGATTCCTTCTACCCCAGCGAGTTTAGCAGCATCTCCCTACGGAGCCGGAACGTGGGATGGTGAACGTTGATATGTCTCCCCAAGCAGAGAAGATTCTCCCCAATCAGAGGTATCCTGCAGGATCGTCATCTCCCCAGCTAAGCAATACACTGAAGTGTATGTTCATCCCCAGCACTGGGTCAATATGCAGATTCTCATAGAAAACTATCCGCAAGTATGCAACACTCGATAGTTCAAGACTAAAGTCTCCAGCGGAATTGAGATTCCCCACAGAGTTGTATTCTCCCCAGCAAGCAGGATGATTCCTTCTTCCCCAGCCAAGTTTGCAAATCCCTAAGAGAGCCGAGTCCTTGGGAACCGTGCGGGCCATGATTGGTTTTCCCCAGTAGAATGTTGAACAACTGATGCTGTATTTCCCCATCGGAGTCGTTATCTCCAGGGAAGTTTTGCCGCGAAGGCCTTGCAGTTTATTTCTGCGATTGACATCGTTTTCCTCAGCAGTTGTGGTTTGAACACCCGGATGAGCAGGTTCAGGTTCTCGAAGAACTTTATTCCCCTGCAGTAGTCAACTGAAGATCGTTTCCCCAGGAGGAATCCAATTGAGATTGGCGTGACTTCTTCTCCTCGGCAGGATGATTCCTTCCCCTACCAGAGTGGTTCTTTCTCCTTGACAGGAGGCTTTTCCCTTCAGCATTTATTTTGCTGATGGGGTTGTAGCATTTTGCATGATTGCATAGCATTTACCCTAAAAACGTGTAGCATTTCCACCGTGTGGAGCATTGCGCCATTGTCAAACATATGCATATGAAACATGAGCTAGGTCGTTAGCATTCTTGTTTTGCAGATGTTCCTCCGCAGAATGATTTGCTCAAGATGATTCTTGAAATCCCCAGCGAAGTTGTTTGATTAAGATGATTCTTAAAATCCCCAGTGAAGTCGCCAGAGCGGATTGCTCAAGTTGATGCTTAGAGTCCCCGGCAGAGTGTTTGCTCAGGATGATTCCTGAAATCTCCAGCAGAGTTATTGGTTCAGGGTGATCCTTGGAGTCCCCGACGGAGTTATTTGTCCAAGATGATTCTTGAAGTCCTCAGCAGAGTTGATTCACCCGGAATGATTTCTGGAGCCCCGAAGCAGAGTTACTTGATAGTTCTCCAGAATCCCCAGCGGAGATGTGTCACCCCCAGGAGGTTTTAAACAGAGAAGTTGAAATTTCCTGGAAGACTTGATGATTGATGTCCGGCAGCGGTGCCAAAACCCCTGACTTACTGATGAAGTCTAAATGTCGAAGCAGTTTGCCTAGGTGATGCATAGTGCCTCACGGCAAAAGATTGTGTATCCTTAGTGCTTCCTGATTGATTAAGGATTCCATTGGGAGACTTACTGACGAAGTCCAATTGTGGTGTCGACGCAGTTCTCTCAGCTGATGCGGATTGCCTGATGGCGGAAGTTTGGATATCCCTATTTGGTTCATGATTGACTGAGGATTCTATTCCCGACTTACTGACGAAGTCCGGCTGACGCCCGAAAATTTATTTGAATGCCCGATGGCGCAATTAACTTGATTGTTAAAAAGTCCCTAATGACCTGATGAGTCCCGATGAATTCTTCTGCTATGATGCAGAATGCCTGACGGCATAATCAACCATCCATTACCAGTTACCGTGTAACCGGAGACCCCTTGATGACTTGAGGACGAAGATCTACAGCAAAATCAGATGATCATCCTGACGGAGATTTGAGATTAGACCTTTCACCGGTTACCGTGTGACCAATTCCCCAGCAGAGTTGTCGTGCAACTGGCATGCTCAGTTTTGAAGATGTTCCTACCAATCCAAGTATTGTTTACCTGTGCGGTTGGCAGATCGCCAGTTACCTTGTAACTGGTGACCCCTTGATGATTTGAGGATGCAATGATATCAGATAAATCAGAGAATCATCCTGACGGGGATTCAGATCAGTAATTCTCCAGCTAGTTGTCGTGCAGCTATTGTTTCAGTTTCCGAAGATTTGTCACCATCAGAGTACCGTGTACTTGTGCAGTTGGCAAATTTCTGGGTTCATTGGTATTCAACCGCCTTTTACCGTGATTGTTTGAGAGCCGTTCGCTTCTCACCCAGTCAGGTCCAAGCCGTTTGAATAGGGGCAGCTGTTGCACCCCAAAATTTGACCAACATTTCTTTACCTAGCTTGTGCTTCATTTCATTTACATTAGCATTATCATTTGCATTTCATTGACATGTATGCAGGAGATCAAGAGGTATGATTACCAATCAAGGGCTATACAAGACTTTGAAGCTAGTTAAGAAGGTTATTCAAGTGTTTAAGGGTTGATATCCTCACCAGAGAAGTCTAAGATCCTCAGAGAGAGTGATTGAAGCCAAGTGTGTAGGTCTCCTAACTTGAGAGTTGTGGGAAGCCATCAGATGATTCTGAGGTCATGGAGATGGACTTGAGGTCTTGAGAGAGCTCATGAGAAGTGTTGAAGATCACTTTGAGGCCTAGACAAGTCATTATGCAAGATTAAGGAGGCTCAGCCATGAGTGGCGCAGTTAGGGTTTGACTGGGTCAACCCTAAGTCAACTGAGGATTTGAAGAAGGTTGAGACTTAACCCAAGAGACATGTGATCATGGATTGATACATTGAGATGTTATAAGGATGATTCCAAGGTTAACTCATCATGATTGAAGAGTTTGAGAAGTTTCAGGCTAGGGTTTCTATGACTTGACAGTGTAAAATCCCCTAGTTTGACCCCTGACTTCAAGACTATTTAACTCAAGATATGATTTTCATCTCATCTTGACCCCAACATGATTGTTTTAGGGCACGACCTTAGCTTTAATTTGAGTACTAGAAGTCCTTGATAGGGTTTATATAACTCAAGTTATGAGCCAGACAAGTTACAAGTATTCTGAGGCATGTGAATTTGGAGTTTGAAAGTTACCCAACTTGCATGACACCTTTTCCCTAGAAGGATGATTCCTATGAACTTTTGGTCAACATGAATATTGTTCCTTATTATCTTAGCTTTCTATAGAGTACTAGAAGTCCTTGATAGGATTTATAGAACTCAAGTTATGGCTTTGACAAGTCAAGGGTATTTTGGGAAGTTGTGATTATGGGTCATTTTTAGCTATAGGTCATTTTCACCAACTTAGACACCTCAAATAAAATCTTGTTCTACTTGAAATTTTCTCAAAATGGGGTTTTAACCTTGACTGTGTATCAAGGAGGCATTTAAATGGCTCAAGGAGAGACTTGGTTCAAAAGGTTGTGAAAAAGGAAGAATTAAAGGCATTAAATGATCAAAAATTCAAAATAAATCATTTTGTGTGCAAATGAAGCAAAGTAATATCATTTTTTGAATGGAGAAAGCATTTTAGAAACTTTGGAAATATTATAATTTTGATTTGAGTCCAATATCATGCCCTTTTTCTTTGTTTCTTCATGATGAAGTAACATGACATACATAAGCCATTGGATGAAAACAAGGAGGGAAACATCACCATTCATGTTCAAAATCTCATGAGAAGTTGAATGCAAGCTTGCTAAGGCCAAAACAGAGTGGGAATCGTGACTGGTGTAAGTGAGATTTTGAAGAGAATTTGAAAATCCAATTTCTCATTCTGAAGCTTTGAGAGAGTTCTAGATGATTCTAATGAGTTCTATATAAGTTGGTAAGTGTATTTAGTTCATTTTTTGGTGAAGATTGAAGCCTGAAGCATAGAGTGAAGTTGAAGTTTCAGAGGTGCAAGTTGAAATCGAGTTCTGAGTTCAAGGCCAATTCAGGGGAAATTGAACATTGCATTAGCTTTGGAAGGAGTTTTGGAGTGTATCTGCATCATCTTGGAGGCTGAAGTGAGCAAGAACCCCTTCTATTACACCTCTGAACACAGGTTGGTACATTTCGTTTTTGTGCATAATCTAGGAGGAGATAGATAGAAATCTATAGGTGGTTAGGATCTGGACGATGTATAGATGGATTTGAGATGATCAATTTGGGAATTAGAGAAGAGTTAGGATGTGGATCATTTTCTGTTGTAGCTGAATTCTTGCAATTCTAGGATAGATAATCAAGATTAGATAGGGGAAATTGATCACCATGAGATAAGGATCATTTATGTGCATTTAATTGAAGTTCTGATGAGATTCAAGAATGAGGTGTATTTTGGAATGGCTATCGGGTTTGAAAATCTATAGGGAATTAGATGATTCTAAGGTTGGATTCATGATCAGCATGAAAAATGGAGTGAGATGATGTATCATTTTGTAATTTTGGATGACCTGTATATTGGACCTCACCGGAGAAGACGATGGCGCCACTGCTCAGGCCACCGTCTGGTTTCCCTTCATGCCTGAACGTTTGAATGAAGAAGATGCACCTGGAGCGTTGGATCATCCTTGAGACTTGACCAAGTAACCCAAACAGACGGCCACGATTGAGTTTGAAAGGGCTGACTATTGACTGAAGCCAATACGCACCGTTTCACTTAACTGAAGCAAATGGGCCTAGCGCTTGGACTGATATCCACACCCCTCATCTGGCCCAACCCAGGATTTGAACTGACTTTAATTGCTATTTGGCACGCAACTTTTGTTATTTCTTTTGTTTTTCTTTTAATTTCATCATTTCATGTTAATTTGAAAATAATTCATGAAAAATAGAAAAACAGGTCAATTAATTCCAAGTTTTTTTCCCTGATTCATGATTGAATCTAGAATTTTAATGAATAAAAATATTAGGAAAATCATGCATTTTCAATTTTTGTGCATTTTTTAGATTTTATTTGATAATAAAATTGCCATGGTTGACACCTCTATTTGATGATTTTAGTTTGAGCATTTGGTGGTGAGTTTTGGCTTGATTTTTTGTGTGTGATTAGCTTAGTCATGTATGCACCCATAGTATTTTTATGACATTTTTGTGATGAAATTAGGTGTGGTTTTTAGATTGGAACTTTAGGTGCTCCTTTTTAGGGCTTAAGTTTAGTACCTTGTAGTGAAGAATTTATTTCTAGGTCTTATTTGAGGATTTGATCTCTGGAATTAACATGGTAGAGTCATGATTGACATAGGTTCCCATAGTTATTTTTGTAGGATTTTATAATTGATTTTAGTATTTTAGGTAGAATTAACTTTAATACTAGGTTTTAGGTGATCCTAACTTGCTAACTCAACTAGAATGATTTCATTAGTCCCCTTAGAATAGGTTTTTGCTTCTCTTGCTCTTGGATGATGATGAAGACTTGTGTGAGCTGCTGTGAAATGCATGGTGGAGCTTGTACTTGAAGATTTCTCTCCCTTTGGTGTAGTTTGTTTAGGGTTAAGGATTAGGGTTTTAGGGAGATCTCTTAGAATAGATTTTCTTCCTTCATGAAACATGTAAGGTGTTGATCACTTCCATTCCTCCCTATGATGTAAGGTCCCATTGTGAAGGCCCCATCCCTCCTTTGGTAGGATGTGTGGCTCCTCACAAGTTGTTAGAACCTTTGAGGGTTCCCCTCCTTGATGGTGGAGTGCTTAGAGGTGACCTTTGGTCTTCACTTTGCTTCTCCCTATCCCCACCTTGCTCTTGGTAGATGAATCCTTCTCCCTTGCTAGAGGATGGAGTTCCTTGTTAGAAGATTGAAGATGTTAGAGGTTGCACTTCCCCTGTGTTTGAAGACTGCCTTTGGAGCTGAAGCTTGAAGATCAAGAGGAACAAGTAGACACTTGAAGATTAAATTAAGGATGTAGAAAGAGCTGAAGCTTGAAGGAGAAGAACAAGTTAATACTTGTGTTTGATGCATTGAAAGCTTGAAGAAGCAAGTTGACACATTCTATTGAAGATGAAAGCCTTGAAGAACAGTTACAGACTGAGGACTGAGCTGCTGTCAGAGGATTGCTTTGCTGTGAAGTTGTGGAAGCTGTTGATCTGCTTTCTTTCCTGTCTGTTTGCTTTCTGTGCAACTGTATAGATGTGACTTGTGTGATTTGCTTGATGCATTAGGATAATTTCATGTTTATATTGTGTTAAGCTAGGAGCATGATTGCACTAGAGGTTGAGTTGCTCCCTCTGCTTGTATTTTTACTGTATGGCTTTGCTTGCGGGTATTCGGTAGAGCTCTGCTCCCTTGCCTATGTGGTTTGTGATCTGCTTGATGGCATTTTATATTTTTCTTTATGATTGCAGTTATTCATATCTGGCTTGAGGTTGAGATGAGCTTGTGGAGGCTGATGCCCCACACACACTTCCTCCCTCACTTGCATTGCGTGCATTTTACAGTCGTTTACTGTTTACTGTTTAAGCTGATGCTTATCTGTTTCTGTTTATCATTGACATGATCCCCTAGGAATCTCACTTCCTTTGATAAGGAAGTGATGATTAGAACTTTAGGTTGAAACCTATGCATGATAACATCTAGGGGATCCCTGTTTCAAACCCCAACTATAGGATGAATCCTTGGCATGACAACATTAGGACTTGATAGTCTCCCTGTAGTTGTCCCTCTCTCTTCTCATCTTGAAACAACAGTAAAAAACGTAATAAAGGCAAGTTAGTATAAGCGCGATACGAGCCTTAAGCTACTTTGGTAATGATAATTGAGCGGCCTCCTCTCAATCGTCTAGAATGATTAGTATACGTCCTTTGGACGATATGCGACGCATTCATTTCTAAGTCATAGTCTCTAGTGCTGTACAAACTACAGACAACTAAAAAATAGTTCTTCCGTAAAAGACAGAAAACAAACTTCAAACCTTTTTTGCCCCGTGGGCCCATAATTCAAAGGAAGCTTTTCTGAAGAAAAGAGTGTCGTTAACTCCCAGTTCTACCGCAAACGGTAACGCCTAAGTCTCCAAGGGTCGAGCTGCGTACACCAAATTGTTGGAACTGTTTGTTAACCCTACTCGATAAAACAGATGAATCTGAATCCCCGTAAGCCGTATTATCCCGAACTACGTAAGCTCTGATCTCTCATATCCGTTGAGAGTACGTAGGCACAATATTGATGTATTGGCGAGCCACCTTCCCCCATCACCCATAGTCAGCCGAACTATGTTGACTCTGATTTCTCATTCTCTGATGAGAATACGTAGGCATAAAGCGCGACGTTTTGCCGAGTCATTTTCTTTTCTTTTTAAGCCAGCCTTGATCGGTAGATAATAAAACCAACCCGTCGGATAAACACAACAAGCGTGGATCCCATCGAGTACGATGGACGTGAGGGGTGTTAATACCTTCCCCTTGCGTAACCGACTCCCGAACCCAGACAATGATTGCGATGACCTTGTCTTATACCATTTCGTCAGGTTTTTCCAATCGTTTCCTTTCCCGTTCTGAGGGATAAATAACGAAAGGTGGCGACTTTTCTGTTTTGCCGGCACCTTATTTTCGCGTTAGCGACATTGTACACCATGGACGGCGAAGATTTTTCATCCCCTGTGAACTCGGACGCAGTTAAAAAATACTTTGCTTAAAGAGACCCGTTGGACAGAAAAAAAAGAGTCCCGACAAAAATGGGGCATCCCGACGAACCAAAAAGAAAAGGTTCAGGCAAAAATTAGGGATAAAAATTGGAAAATATGTACACCCACAAAGTCGAAAACCTGAGAAGGCGATTTGGGCAAAAAAGGGTATCCCGGTGAATTGAAAACCCGCAAAGGGCGATTCAAGCAAAAGTTAGGGATTGAAAAAGCAAATGACTGCGGTCCGAGTTTGATACTGCATTGCTTAGTGGTTTGGGAGTACCTGAGGGTCAATCATCCAAGTTAATCTCTTCCGAGGACGGAGTATCGGGAAAGCATCGGAGTCAGGCGAGTCATAGGAGGATCAGCTCATGGTGTTCGTCTGTACCACGTTGCCGACATGTATACAAATTTCTTTGTACCTCTGTACATATTTGCATTTGTCTTGTAGCTTCCTCTTTTCAGGAGTTGCATCCATTGTACAAAACTTTGCCTATTTGCAGGCCCATTATCAATAAAACACATACTATTCAGTACTTGATTATTTGTTCTTGTTTTAACTTTTGTTGTTTTGTTTGTGGAAAACGCTGATGTTTTAATAAACTTGCACATGCATAAACTTGCAGGCCTCGGCCAATAATTGTTAAAAATTTGAATTGACTGAGCGATTGTCACGGCTATTGACCTGGATATTTCCTTTTGTATAGGATACCTTGTTGTTGCTCATGTTTTGCAGGGTCGTTACCTCTGCAGCAAACAACTAGGGGATCGTGTTTCCCCAACCAGAGTCCCTTAATGTAGGAGCAGGCTCTAGGTGATTTTATTCCTCCCTAGCAGATGGAAGTTGCACTTTTATCCCCACAAGAGTCGTATGCGGGTGATGTGCATCCCTAGCAGTGGTCGCATGTACGTGTAATCCATAGTGAAGTCCCACAGGGCACAACCAGGTTGTCCATGGTTCGAAAAGTTCATCCCCGCGCAGGGTGGCTTTTTTTATTTCTCCAGCAGGTTGTCTTTCCTCCAATATTCTGATTATCCTCTGCAGAGTTTGTAACTCCGGATCGTAAAACTATCTCCCAGCAGGATTGTTTCTTCCCCCGGCGGAGTCGGTTCACCTTTCCAGCATTTATTTTGCTGGAATAATTCTGTGATACCCAGTCATCCCCATCGGAGTTGGCTTTATCTCCAGCATTTGTTTTGCTAAAGCGGTTCTGTATCCAGCTTTTCTTCGGTAGCCAGTGTCAGGGCCTGTATTTGCATCATATCTGCATTGCATAGCAATTTACCCAAATGCGTAGCATTTCCATCGTATATGGAGCATTACACCATTTTCAAACATGTGCATTCTGAAACATAAGCCAGGTTGGTTACCTCTTTGTTTTCAGGTGTTCTTCCCTGCAGTTAATTGGAATTCTTGTTCAGGATCGTTTTCAGATATTCAGATTTGTGGCATGAGATATATGATGATAATGTTCGTCCTACCATGTGTTCCCTTATCAGAGGTGCTTGATTAATTTCTCTTCTTCCCCAGCGGAGTGTTCCTTACATGGCTTCATAATTGGACTTTGGAGTTGTTGTCAAAAAATTCCCCAGTGGAGTTTTCCCTTGGGTTGCTGTCACGTCAGCATTTCAAAAGGGAAAGATTTCAGAGACTAGACATCTGAAGTCCTTACTCATCGTCAAGGTGAATGTCTGGCAGTTGACGTCAGAATTTCCCCGGAAGAGTTCTCCTCAGCTTGTTGTCAAGGCTTCATGATTTGACTTTGAAGTTGTTGTCAGTATTTTACGAGAAGATTTCAGCGATTAGACGGCTGAAGTCATTACTTATTGTCAAGGCTTCATGGTTTGAATTTGAAGTTGCTTTCAGCGTTCAACGACTTCATGATTTGACTTTGAAGTTTGTTGTCGGTATTTTGAAAGAAAGATTTCAGCGGTTAGACGGTTGAAGTCATCACTTGCTGTTAGGGCTTCATAATTAGACTTTGAAGTTTGTTATATCAGCATTACACGGCTTCATAATTAGACTTTGAAGTTGTTACCATCATGACATGGCTTCATAATTTGACTTTGGAGTTATTGTCAGCTCTGAAAGGATTCATAATTTGACTTTGAAGTTGTTTTCAGTATTCAATGGCTTCTCAATTTGACCTTGGAGTTGTTGTCAGCATTTTAAAAGGAAGATTTCAGCGATTAGATGGTTGAAATTGTTACTTGTTGTTACGACTTCATAATTTGACGTTGAAGATTCGTCAGCATGGAATGCTTCATAATTAGACGTTGGAGATGTTATCACTATTACAATGGCTTCATAAGTAGACTTTGGAGTTGTTGTTAGGATTTCCTCGGAAGGAGTCTAGAGGGCTTCATAATTTGACTTTGGAGTTCGATAGAGTTTTCTTTGAATTGTTGTTACGTCAGCATTGCACGACTTCATAATTAGACTTTGAAGTTCGTTACATCATCGCTACCAGGCTTCATGATTGGACCTTGAAATTGTTGTTGGCACTTTTAAAGGGCGATTTCAGCGATTAGACTGTTGAAATCGTTGCTCATTGTCACGGCTTCATAATTAGACTTTGAAGTTGTTAGCAGTAGTGGATGGCTTCATAATTAGACCTTGGAGTTGTTATCAGTTTTTACGGCTTCATAATTTGACCTTGGAGTTCGTCAGCGTTAAACGGCTTCATAATTAGACCTTGAAGTTGTTGTCAGAAATTCCTCGGAAAAGTTCAGTGGCTTCATAATTTGACTTTGAAGTTCAGAAGGATTTTCCTTGAATAGTTGTTACGTCAGCATTGCAGACTTCATGATTTGACTTTGGAGATCGGCATAGTTTTCTTCGAGTGGCTGTTACGTCAGCGTTACACGGCTTCATAACTAGACTTTGGAGTCGTCGTTAGCAATTCCCCAACAGAGTTTTCTCTAGTTGTTGTTACGTCAGCATTGAGCAGCTTCATAATTAGACTTTGAAGTTCAGCGAAGTTTACATTAAGCAGCTTCATAATTAGACTTTGGAGTTCGTCGGCATTAAATGGCTTCATGATTTGACTTTGAAGTTGTAGCCACCCTTTACGCGACTTCATAATTAGACCTTGGAGTTGTCGTCAACATCAAACGGCTTCGTAATTAGACTTTGGAGTTCGTCAGCATTGCAGACTTCATAGGTAGACTTTGGAGTTGTTGCCAGATTTTTCCCCGCAGAGTTTCTTCGGAAATAGGAGATCCCGAATAGTACAGGGATACCTCGCTTTACGTAGCGTATGCCCGGAAATGGAGGGTCAAAAGATAGTACATTGACAGTTCCGTGTTGTTATGGAAGATCCCGGATAGTACAGGGATGTCGCACTTTACGTAGTACCCGCTTTTTGTAGCGTATGTTTTGAAGTTGATTGTTTGGATTCAATGCCTGTGGCGCAAGTGGTTGATGTTGAAATCAGTTTCTGTATCCGATGATTGATCAGTTGTTGCCGTGACAACCGGATTCAATTTTCTAGATATCTTTTTCCCCAAGCAGTTTTGCAGTTTTTTCTTCGGTTAGCAAATTTCCGGGTTCTCTGGTATTCAACCGTCTTCTACCTCGATTGTTTGAAAGTCGTTCGCTTTTCACCTAGTCGGGTCCAAGCCGCTTGAATAGGGGCAACTGTTGCACCCCAAAATTTGCCTAACCTTTTCTTACTTGGTTTATGTTTCATTACATTAGCATATCATTGATCCACCATTTGCATAGCATAGCATTGTTCACTTGTGCAGGGGATCAAGTGGTGTTTATATCCAGAGAAGCCTATCTAGAGGTTTTATTCAAGCTTAAGAAGTCACCATAGTCATCAGGAAGGGGGTTGGGTTCTTAAGAAGTTCATTTGCTTGTATGGGGTTAGTCTCCTAATTTGAGGACCAGTTGAAGATCAGCAGTGGATTGTAAGGCCTTGATCAAGGAGAGAGTGTGTTGATAGAGCTCAGGGAGTGCCTTGAGGGTCATGGTGGAGCTCAATCAAGTCATCATGCCAGGTGTGGAAAGCCACAGTTGAGGGTGTTGCAAGTGGAGTTTTCATTTGAGTAATTCCAAGTCAACTAGGCAATTGAAGGGGATCAAAGCTCGATTCTAGGTCTCCGTAACCATGGATATTTGTGTTGAGACACATGAGATAATATTCCAAGATCTATTCAAGAAGAATTCAAGGTGTGAGGAGTTGCTAAATTAGGGTTCTCAAGGTAAAATCCCTTATTTAGTGCCTAACTTCAAGACCACCTATCTCAAGATACAAGTTTCATCTCCACTTTTGGCTAACATTAAACTTGTAAAGCATGCTCTTAGCTTTAATTTGAGTACTAGAAGTCCTCCATTGGATTTATAGAACTCAAGTTATGGTCCAGACAAGTTACAGGTCATCTGAGGAATGTGAAATTTGTCTTTGAAAGTTCACCAACTTCCAAGGAACGTTTGACCTAGATGGGTGTTTCTCTTGAACTTTTGGCCAAAGTGAAAGTTGTAGGCCTTGATCTTAGCTTTCCAAATTGTATTAGAAGTCTTACATCTGATTTGTAGAACTCAAGTTATGAGGTTTACAATTTAGGGGTATTTTGGGAAAGTATGATTATAGGTCATTTGGCATCATAGGTCAATTTCACTATCTTGCAAGCTTCAAATGGGTTTTTGTTCAACATGAAAGTTTCTCAAAATGATGTTTTTAGCTTAACCAAGTATCAAGAGTCCATTGAAATGGATTGTATCAAGCATTGGTTGAAGATAATTCCCAAAAGACCATTTTAATGGATTAAAATGTAAAAATTCAAAACAAATTGGAAATGAGATGTTTTCAGGCCAAGTTTGTGATCATTTTGATTGGAATTGGCACTCTAAAGACTTTGGCATCATCATATTTTTTAATTGAAGCTCATAACATAGCCATATGGAGTCTTACTTCATTATGAAGAAACATACAAAATGCATCCCTTTGATTGGAATCAAGGAGGGAAAACTATTCCATTGTACTCCACAACTGTCAGGCAAGTGAATTGGACTGAATTTGAAGTAAGAGCAAGGCCAAAACGTGCACACCATCATTGAAATTTTGGAAGGAAAGTGAAAATGGAAAATCTCAAATTGGGCTTTGTCTGGGCCTCCAAAGTTGTTTAACTGACTATAAATTGGATGTGGATCATTCTGAGAAGCTTCTAGTGGCAAATTCAGTTGAGAATCCATTGGAGCAATTTGGTGAAAGAGCTTGAAACTTGATTATCGGTTTTGGAGATTTAGAGAGTTTCAGCAAAAATTGGTTATCAAGAAGCGTTTATCATCATTCACTGAAGCAATCTGCACTTGTTGGAGAAGAATTGAGGTCTGAAACCACCTATAATTGAAGCTCCAACTCAGGTTTCCATTTCTCGAACTTGCACTTAATTTATGCGTTTTTATCATCTTAGATTCATGTGGCTAGGTGGTAATTAGGATATAGATGGATTCTGGATAGTAAATTTGAGGTTTAGTGACAAATTAGGTTTGGATCCATTTTCGGTTTGGATGAAGCTACCAGAATTTCATCCTGTCCGGCCGGAATAGTACCTGCGCGCGGGCTGCTTTTTTTTCTGGCCAAAATTTGAAATGAAGAAGATACAATCTCCACCATTCATTCGTGAGAAGAAAGAAGACTCGGTCATGGCATCCAATGGCAACGGACACGCCACCTCACCCGGTCCAAAATGTCGCCGTTTAAATTAGTGAAGATCACCAAGCTTCTTCAGTTCGCCTTGAACCTGTGGAGCGTGGGTTCGATTCTCGCGTGGTCTTTTTTTTTGTTAATTGTGAAAACTGAGTTGAATTGATTGTGGTTATGGGCTTTGGCTGCTTGTGCTATCCTCACCCCTCCCTAGCAGGCCCAGCGTGAATAACACATGGAAATAGCCACTTAATGCCCCCCTGGCGTCATTTCATTAGAATAATAAACTGAATTAACACTCAAATGGGCCCAGCGCCCACACGCTATTAGCACCCCCCTGTCTTGGGCCCAGGCGAATTAACCTTGTTTTTCCTGCTGGTTACACCCCTCCCTGTTCATGCTTTTATTTTCTTTTCTTTATTTCTTTGTTTTAATGCTTGTTAGATTTTATTCATAAAAAAATAGTAAATTTTAGTAATAAATTCTGGAAAAATTTGTGGATATAGATTGAGATGTTTACGATTTTATCATGCTTTTTATTTTAATTTTCCATGCATTTCCACTTATTTCATATTTTCTCTTTTAGTGTATTTTTAATAATGGAATAATGGTATGCTGAATTTGTTCATTTTATTACTCATCTATACTTCTGAGTTTCATCTTGAAATTTTGTGTGCTGGTTGTAGGCATGTTAATGTTGCTATGTTATTTTTTTTGGGATTTTTAGATCATTTTAAATAGGATTTTAGGGTAGTTGTTTAGGAGTGTTCTTTAGTGGATCTTTTTAGTGTACCCTTGATGTTTTGGATTTAATTTGGGCATTTTGACTTAGGTTTAACCTCTGATTTTTCTACCATGGAATGTTGATACATATAGGATGATGTAGTATTTTCCTTAGATTTTTTAGGAGTGATTTTCCCTTAGTTCCCCATTTTACAAATTTGCCTTAGTATAGGTGATCATTAGGAGATAACATTTGATGTTCTTTAGAGATTCAAGTAGGTAGATGATATTTCCCTAGGATTAGTTCCCCTTTCAAATATTCCTTGCTTAATTAGGATCCTCCCTTGTGAGTATAATTCCTCCTGTGGAGGAATTCCCTGCCTTTCACATTGGAGTTGAGCCTAAGCAAGCTCTCTAAAGGAAATGAAGGTGGTTGAGTGTTTGTGGTAGGTTCCTGTGGAACTTGCCTTGCTTCTCATCTCTATTCTCCTAAAATCCTCTCATTCTTTCCTCTTTAGGAACCTTCTTGAGGTAGCACAGTCCCTCCTGTGGGGGGAATATGGCACACCTCTTAAAGGAGCCAAGCCTTTAGGTTTCCCCAAATTTTTCTTAGTTGGTTGAGTGCCTGGGATAAGTTCCTGTGGACCTTACCCTGGCCTCCCAACACCCAATTTCCTTCCATAGGATAGAAGCTTGTTTGATTACTTGTCATAAATTCCTTTCCTTCTCTTGAAGATGGTGTGGACTTGAAGAACAATTACCATCTTTGGATTGGATTGCTTTCAGAAGATTGCTCTGCTGTGGAGATTGCTGGCTTGTTTTCCCCGTTTGTCTGTTTTCTTCTTGTTCAACTGTATTGATGTGACTTGCTTAGAGTGTTGCATTAGTAGTAGGCTTCATGTAGATGATCATAGGCCTAAGAGCATCCTAAGGGTTGAGCTTCTCCCCTTGCCTGTATTGCATTAGAGGTTGAGTTTCTCCCTCTGCTTGTATTTTTACTGTGTGGCTTTGCTTGCTGGTATTTGGTAGAGCTCAGCTCCCTTGCCTGTGTGGTGTGTGGTCTGTTTGATTGCATTTACTTTCTTCTATTATCTTTGCAGTTATTCATATCTGGCTTGAGGTTGAGATGAGCTTGTGGAGGCTTCTGCCCCACACATATTTCCTCCCTCACTTGCATTGCATGCATCTTTACAGTAATTTCTTTACAGCTATTTCTTTTACTGTTTGCTTTCCATTGCCATGTTCCCCTAGGAGCTCTGACTTCTCTTGTTGAAGAGAAGTTATGACAGACGTTAGGATTCTAACCATGCATGATAACATTAGTTAGTTTCCCCTCTAACCTCAACCATAGGATTAATTTTGCATGACAACATTAGGACTGTATAGTTTCCCCTTAGTTTTTCCCTCCCTCTTCTTATCTCAAACAACAGTAAAAAACGTAATAAAGGCAAGTTAGTACAAGCGCGTTACGAGCCTTAAGCTACTTGGGAAGTGATGATTGAGCGGTCTCCTCTCAATCATCTAGAGTGTTTAGTATATGTCCTTTGGACGATATGTGACACATTTGCTCCTAAGTCATAGTCTCTAGTGCTGTACAAACTACAGATAACTAAAAAACACTTCTTCCGTAAAAAAAACAGAAAATAAAGATCAAACATCTTTTTGTCCTCTTGGACCCTAATCCCTTGGAAACCCTTTTTCAGAAGGAGAGTTTTGTTAACTCTCGGTTCCACCGCAAACGGTAACGCCTAAGTCTCCAATGGTCGAGCTGCATACACCAATTGCTGGAACCATCTGTTAACCTTACTCAAATAAAAACAGTCGAACAAACCTGTGTTCCGTCGTTTCCCGAACTACGTTTGCTCTGATCTTTCGCGTTGTGTGAAAGTACGTAGGCACAAGATGCGATATCTTGGCGAGCAACCTTTCCCCGTAGTTAGGCGAACTACGTTGACTCTGATTTCTCGTTCCAGACGGGAATACGTAGGCATAGACCTGTTGTGTTCTGCCGATTCATTTTCTTTTCTTTTCAGACCAGACCTTTACTGTAGATAGATTTAACAAACCCGTCAGATAAACATAACAAGCGTGGATCCCATCGAGTACGATGGACGTGAGGGGTGCTAATACCTTCCCCTTGCGTAACCGACTCCCGAATCCAGACAATGGTTGCGACGACCTTGTCTTATACCTTTTGTGTCAGGTTTTTCCGATCGTTTCCTTTCCCGTTCTGAGGGATAAATAACGAAAGGTGGCGACTCTTCTGTCTTGCCGACCTCATTTTTTTGCAGTAGCGACAGGGTGTTACAACTTCAACTAAGACCCTAAAGTTTAGCTTGATGTCAGAACCTCTGATAAGACAACCCGCTGATGAGTTCAATCTTTTACTATGCCACTTAGAAGAACCTTCTTCAAGCATACTTCTTAAATAACCAAATGCCACTGTTTGGTTTACACAAATTCTTTCTAGACAATCTTCTGATCCACCAAGAAAACTTGATCTTCAAGTTACATCTCCTACTTGCTCCATAGCAAGGCATCTTAGATACATCAATACTTGAACCTGCAACATCTACTCCTTCTTGCAGCTCCTGCAAACTGCATGAGATAGACCTTTTTGAAGCATTAATTCCATTCATACCCGAGAAGATCAACTTATCTTCAAATGATGTACCATTACTTCAACTAAGACCCTGAAGTTTAGCTTGATGTCAGAACTTCAGATAAGACATCCCGCTGATGAGTTCAATCTTTTATTATGCCACTTAGAAGAACCTTATCACTCTATTAGAACAAGAGTTCCATGTTCACAGAGACTAGATTAATGATATCAAGTTTGAGTAGACAACTTGTATTCTACTTTACTATACCACAACAAATCACTTGAAATGCATTTGCTTCAGAAACTCCTCTTTAGAGAACCCAAACATGACAAAGCTTGATTCTTTATAGAGGATTAGTCACAAAAGATATTTATAAAAGGACTCGTGCTTTCCTTAAGTAGAGACTTCTTCAGAAAGTCAAAGATAACTGCCACTTATCCTTGACACCTACTGCACTCCAATACACCTAGATCAGAAATAAACTGATCCAAGGTCAATTCATCAAGATGATGAAATCTTCAACTTTACTTCTTTAGAAAAGTTTCTTGCTAGAAAACTTTCTAGACAAATTGTGTGCCTCTGTAGGTCCAAGCTGAGGAAGAATGTAAACACACATGTAAAAGGTACCAAGATCATCAGCTACATCTCCTTTGCTTCAAAGAATCACTCTTTGAATCAACAAGATTTTGTATAATCTGTACTCAACATTTGGTTGAACATCAGATCTTTGAAGAGGACCAAAAAAAATCAAGGGCCAGATAGTTGAGCAACAACTGATGAGACACCTTGATCATTGACTAAGGATAATCCATTAAATATTTGTGAATACCAAAAATAGCAACGAATCTTAAATCCTTATAAGGAATCCTTCTTGGATCATCTACCTGATGAACCATCTGAACTTCAACAATGTTGAACATAATGGATAACCAATTAAATACTTGTGCATTCTACAAATAGAAACTGATCTTAAATCCATACAACTTGTCGAGAAGACCATCTGACCGATATTTACACTTCAGCAATACCAAAAGTATTCTTTAGTTAAATGATCCTTAACATTGAGACATCAAGGTTGACATCCTTTACTCAACCTTCCTATGACTTCCTCTTGCTAATAGAGCTCTTGCAAATCATGAATGGGGAAAATAAATCACCTCTCATTATAACATTTATCAGCACCAGAGATCCATTTTCAGCATGAGAACCAAATTATCTTCCTGAAGGAGCTCTTATCTTCAAATTGACTTCAAGGTACATGATAAAACCAAACTTCCAAGTACGAAACAAACAACTCTCTTCATTCCATTGCTCCCGACGTTGGAATGACTAGAGCTTTCAGAAACATTGATATCCTCAAGAACAGAAGTTAACAATAACGATCTTTCACCATCTTTCTTTAATCACAACACTGGAAACAGGACTACCAGAGTTCTTCCATCAGAAAACTATGCAGCGGAACCACCAAAAGATATTCTTCAACATGCCCTAAACAAGATGTTAGAACATCTTATAGGACATCATACAGGAGAAGTAGCCACTCCTCCTTGAGTATATCAGAATGAATGATTTGATCTTTCCAAAAAGAACATTCAACAAATCACAGAGGCTCCAATATCAGAGAGCACAGCAGCAAATACACAGAATCCTTCAAAAGCAGGAGTAAACAAAAACACCCCCTTAACTCCATAAGCAACAACTCCTCAAGAACCCATCAGCAGCCCAATCATTTAGCAAGATCAGCAAATCAACTGCAACTTCTCCTTGCTTAAAACACCAGAAAGTATGTCCCAAGACCTCATCAAGAACAGACAGGATGCCTGCTCTGATACCAATTGAAATTCTGGTATGCAGATTTCAGATGTCCTAAGAGATGTTAAGAACATTGATCTCTGCTAAACTAGAACAAGGACAGAACATGAGCATTTTAAATTACTTTAAAATTTAACAGTGTCATGACATCTGTTGTAACATCTGCAGACTGACAGAATAATTTATCTAACCATTTAAATTAAGCAGAATATTAAATGCAGAAAGATAAATAACACAATGAATTGTTAACCCAGTTCAGTGCAACATCACCTACATCTGGGGGCTACCAAGTCAGAAAGGAAATCCACTATCAATAGTATCAATTCAGAGCTAAACTCCCAGTTTACAACCCCTCACTTAATCCCTACCAGTACAATTTCCCCCTAGACCACACCTAGACAAGAGACACCTCTCACTCCCCCTCAATCACAACAGTGATATCAATTCAACAAATGAACAAGAAGACTTTAGAACACACTCTTCAAAGTCACAACTTGATCTTGCTTAAAAGCTTCAATCAAGTAAAATGCACTATTGCTTACAAGCTTTGAGTGAACAATTTACAATTAACAACCTAGTCCAATTCACACATTAAACAATGAGTGAATGGCTCACAAAACTAACATACTAAATATGTCACACACACAAGAGACTCTCAAAATCCTAAACGCTTATTTTTACACTCAAGATCTTCTTGTTGTGAATGCTTTTCTTCACTAGGGTTTTCTCCTCCTTAAATAGCAATGAGAATGGGCTTGGGCTGTGCTAGAAGTAACAGCAGGAAGAGAAGATTTCAATCTTCATAAACTGCAACAAATTTGATTTGATCAATCAAATCTAATCATATCATTCTTCCAATATTAAATCAATCTTCTGATAATAACTCAGTATCAAATCAAATCTGATCCATAATAAGTGTATCAGAAACGCCTTTAGAAAACCACCAAAAACACGCAGGTTCTACACCAGAATAGCGCAACAAGTTGCACAAAAAGATATGGAAGCCACTTGCTGATCCTGACAGACAAATGTCACGACATCCTGTAAGACATCTTGTGATTACACCTAGTTTTACCAAAATGCCTGTCAATCAAATCAAATTCCAAATTTTCTCATTGTAAATCTTCTGCAGAATCTTCTTCATAAAAATAGAAACAAATATTTTATAGTTTCCTAAAAAGTCTCAAAGATCCTTTTTATGAAATCCAATTAAATCTGCACTTTGTTCCTAATAAATATCTTTGACCTACGTATACTAATGAGGTATATCCATGAGGATCTCATCAAACTAAAACACCTCTGTCAAGTGCCTGTTGTACCAAACAAAGATGTCATGACATTTGTCTCGACATCTTGTTTGAAATACATGACAGTAGTATTGTCATAACATTTGATGAAGATGTTAGAACATTTTGATTAACATCAGTGTAGAAACATGTTTTTACCAAAATTTAGCCAATCATAGAACCATGAAACTAACAATCTTCCCCTTTGGAAAATTTTGGCTAAAACAACCAAACCATGATAAATCAACAACAGCAGTAGTTTTATCCAATACATCCAGCCTCACAACCTATCATACTTCCCTTTAATAGTTGCATTCAGCAAGCAATAACAACACACTACTCTTCCCTTAGCAGTAGCAAAGTCCTATCACAATGTTGGTCAGCATGTCAATACATGTGACATAACATCAAGACATCATATAACATTAATACACTTTACTCCCCCTTTTTAGCTAAAAGTTGACAAAAATTGGAGTAAATGTACACACATATAAACTCATATGCACACATATAAAATCATAACACATCAATCAGAGCCAAACCCAAAAACTGAATCATAATCACCGTGCTTCAAAGTAAGACTCAGCTGACAAATTGCACACGGTGTCCGAATATCCTAGTCTGACATTTAACAATCTCCCAAGAGATATACAAATATTCTACAGAGAAAAATAAATTCTCCCAGACAATACACAATGTTGTTTCCTATGTCATTCATCAGAAGCAAACACAGTCCTAGTTCAAACCAACAACTTCACAAAGCCAGACCCACAATCACATTGTCAAGGTAAAAATTACACCAGACAACACAATGTCAGGACATCTTATCTGACATTACGACCTCACCAGTGGTCCAAGAACACAAGCTTGTTTGAGAATCAGCAAACTTTGTACAGGCTACAACAATGTAGCTACATATCAGACAGGTACACAACTCTCCCTGTCATGCATAAACATCACTCCCCCTAAAAGAGAAAACCCAAACACATGAAGACTTACTTCAACATCTTCATATTCACACACTGGAAGCACATGCAACTCTAAACCCCTTGTTACACAAACCATGCTAGAACAAAACCTAATAGCAGAAGTAGTTGCAGGATAGGCATAACTCTCTGCAAGATCACTCAAATCCAACCTTGAAATACTAGAAAAATTTGCAAGATGTCACGGTGAATGTCCTTCCCTATGCACAAAATTAAAGCTGATGGTTGTTGCACCCCAAAATTTGCCTAACCTTTTTCTTTACTTAGTTTGTGTTTCATTGCATTCATTTTAGCATTATCATCTGCATTGCATTGACATATGTGCAGGAGATCAAGAGGTATGACTACCAATCAAGGGCTATACAAGGCTATGAAGCTATCTAAGAATCCTTATTCAAGTATTCAAGGGTTGATATCCTCATCAAAGAAGTTAAACATCCTCAGAGAAGGGGTTGGATATAAGAGTGTATGCCTCCTAACTTGAAGGTTATGCGAAGCTATTCAGATGATTCTGAATCCATGGAGTTGGACTTGAAGCCTTAAGAGGGCTCATGAGAAGTATTGAAACTCATTTTGAAGCCTAGACAGGTCATCATGTGAAGTATATGAAGCTACGGCCAAGATTGGTGCAACTAGGGTTTCATCTGGTCAACCCTAGGTCAACAGATGATTTGAAGAAGGTTGAGACCTAATTTCAAGGCCTTGTGATCATGGATTGATGTATTAAGATACCCAAGGGATGATTCCAAGGTCAACTCATCATGAATCAAGAGTGTGATGAGTTCCTAAGCAAGGGTTGCTATGCTTGACAGTGTAAAATCCCCTGGTTTAGTGCCTAACTTCAAGGCCACATAACTCAAGATGTGATTTTCATATCACCTTGACCCTAACATCATTGTTGTAGAGCATGATCATTGCTTTAATTGGAGTACTAGAAGTCCTTGATAGGGTTTATAGAACTCAAGTTATGAGTCAAACAAGTTACAGGTCATCAGAGGAATGTGAATTTGGAGCTTGAAAGTCAACCAACTTGCATGAAACTTTTTCCCTAGAAGGAAGTTTCACATGAACTTTTGGCCAACATAAATGTTGTTCCTTATATTCTTATCTTTCCAAAAAGTACTAGAAGTCCATGATTTGATTTGTAGAACTCAAGATATGAGCTTTGCAAGACAAGGGTATTTTGGGAATTTGAGATTATAGGCCATTTTTTATTATGGGTCAATTTCATCAACTTCCACACCTCAAATGACATTTTGTTCAACTTGAAAGTTGTTCAAAATGGTGTTATTGTTTCAAACATGACCTAAGAACTCATTAATGTGGATTAAAATGAGAAGTGTGTGAAGAAATTCTCATGAAGGAATAATTAAAGGCATTAAATGAGAAAATTACAAAATAATTCATTTTGGTTCAAGATGTTACAAGTTTGTGCATTTTTTGAAGGTAAATAACATTTGGAGTGGATTGGCATTGGTAGAATTTCAAGATGAAGTTTATGTCATGGCCAAAATCAAGGTTTTTTAAGAATGAAGTAACATAATCAATCCACACCATTGATTGGATTCAAGGAACTAATCTTGACCCTTCATCCTCACCAATACACCAGCAATGAATTTGAGCTAGATTGAAGGCAAAACAGAGGTGAATTCGTGCTCTTCCATGAAGGAAAATTGAAGGAAAGTGTGAAATTGAAATTGGACTTGGAGTCAAGTTTGGGCCCCCATTTCAGCCCAGAACAGTTCTATATAATCCCATGATTGAGTTCAAAGCAAGTTTGGTGATGGAATAAGCATGCAGAGGTAAGAAACAGTTAGAGAAAGTTAGTTACAAGTGAAAATCGAATTTCACGATTTGAGGCATTTCTGAGGAAATTGGAGGTTGAAGAAGCTTCTACCATCATCAAGGAGTGATTCTACACGGTTTTGGATAAAGCTTGGTGGCTGTAGCATCTTCTGTTGAAGCTTAAACCAGGTTTTCTTCTTTTCATGATTACACTCTGTTGATGATGAATTAGTGTAATTATTGCATGTGGTTAGGTAGAACTTATGTCGTAGATGGATTTAGGTTTGATTTGGGAGCCATTCGTGAGGTTTCTTGATGATGGATGAAAATTTGGAAGGATGGGTTTAGGCTTAATCTTGATTGATATCAAGTTTTATTTGTGGATTCTTGATTAGTGTTAGATGTAGAAGAGATTAGTAGAAAGAATTTGGAGTTTGGTGATGATTTGCCTAAGAGTTCCATTTCTGTTCATGATCGCATCTGCCTGAGCTTTGAGAAAATGAAAAAAATAAGAGTATCATGATGATCCTCATGAGGAGACGAGTAGATTTGGGTAGATTTTGTTAAGTTTGGTGTTGCCTGAGTTCTGGCCACCGTGGACTCGCTGGAGAAGACGACCGGAGTCTTCTCCGGCGGCCCTGAGTTTCCCCCTTCAGTTCGCATTTCAAAAGGTTGAAGATGAAGTTTGCACCATTGGATTAGTCTGATTGAGTGGACTTGGTATCAAGATCTAGCGTGTGAGAATCCATCCTGAGAATGTTGACTGTTGACTGCTTAGGTGGCACACTGGTGTATGTTGGATTGTTATACTTTTAGCATGAGCGTGTGAGATTAGAGACTACCGTGTGCTGAAGTCAAACCAACCGCATGTAAGAATCCATGAAGCGATTCGTTTCATTAAAACCTCTCAGCGCTACGTGGCACGCGCTATTCCCCTTGGATGGTTGACTGGTCCATTGATCTGACGGTCACGTTATATTCTCAACATTTTAATTCTTTTAATTCTTTTTCTTATTTTCTTTTAATGCTTTAATTGTTTTTAATTCATTAAAAATAGAAATAATTGATAGAAAAATATTAAAAAAAAATCATGATTGATCTTTGACTTGTCCCTGATATTTGTGTGCAATTTAATTGACTTTTTTTTATAAAATTTCCATTTATTGTCTATTTTTCCATGTTTTATTAGTTGATTAAAAATGTAAAAATGAATGATTCCTTTTCTGATTTTTGTGCTATCTCTTGGATTTGAATTTAGTGCTGATTTTTTTGTATGAGTGGCTTAGACATCTTGATAGTGTTGTATGATTTTTCTTGCATTTTTTAGAAGCTTTTAGGTATAGGTTTGAGATAGATTTCTAGGACCTTCCCCTTGTGGATTCCTTTGAGCATACCTTTAAGTATAGAAATTGTTTAGTACCTTTAGATTTAGGTCTTGGCCCTGGATATTGTATCATGATTCCTTAACACTCTTAGGAAACCTTGGGATTTTTCCTAGCCTTTTAGGATTGATTTTCCTATTTATCCCATAGTTTACAAGTTGATTGTGTCTTAGGTGATCTTAACTTAGCTTACCTCATAGTTTAAGCTTTAAAGTGAACTTTAGCTAGCTCTAGGATTCTAATTCCTTCTTGATAGAACAAAGCTTAGGTAGATACCTCTTTAGAGCATTGATTAAGCCTTGATAGAGCTTCTAGATCCAGTTGTTTAGGTGATCCTTGTAGCTAATCATTAGGGTTTCTTAGAAGTTTCTGTGATGGCTTCTTTCCCCTGTGTGGTTTCTTTCCTGGGCTTTGCCTTGTCCTCTTTCCTCCTAGTCTTGATGAGGATCCCTCTTGGGAGAGCCTAATCCTTCCTTTGGTTGGATTCTGTGCATTCCTCAAGAGGTTGAGCCTTGGATTGACATTCATCAGTATAGTATATTCCTTTGGTTTATACTATCTTCCTCCTTCAAGTCTTGATGAGGAGCCCTCTTGGGAGAGCGTAATCCTTCCTTTGGTTGTATTTTGTGCATTCCTTAAGAGGTTGAGCCTTGGATTGACATTCATGGCATAGTGTATTCCTTTGGTTTATACTAGCTTCTTTATCCAAGTCCCTTTCTCAGGATCCCTCTTGGGAGAGCCTAATCCTTGGGTTAAACCTTCATTCTAGCAGTTAGGTGTATTGCTGCTCGACCATTGGAGACTTAGGTGTTACCTGTTTGCGGTAGAACCAAGACTTAACACTCTCTTTCTGAAAATGATTTGCAAACAATCATGTGGGATAAAAAGATTTGATGTTTTGTTTTATGTTTTTTAAACAAATGAATTGAGTTAAGTTTGTAACTCATATTGCGCTAAAGACTATGACTTGAGAGCGAATGCGTCTCATATCGCCCAAAGGGCATACGCTAGACACTCTAGACAGAATGAGAGGAGGCCCCTCAACTATCATTCCTCAGGTACTTAAGGCTCGTAGCATACAACATTTATTATCCTTTATTAAGTGTCTTAAGATGTTTAGGAGAAGAGAAGAGAAAGACACAAACTCTAAGGGGAACTGATCAACCCTAATGTTCTCATGCAATGTGCTCCTAAAGTTGGGATTAAGAAGGGAAGAAACTATCCTAATGTTATCATGAAAAGGATTGAAAACCGAATGTTTCTCCTACTCCCATCTTAAACAGAGGGACTAGGAATCCTATGGGATCATGGCAAAAGACCAAGTAAACAACAGATAATTCAATCACAGATGAAATGAGAATAAGAAGAAGTTGACTTAAATAAGTCAAAAGTAATGCATACATGAAATGAAAAGATGCAAATATGAAATATGAGAATCAAATGAAGCAACAAAGACAAATGATCAGAAGGACTTAAACAAGTCAAAAAGAGTGAGATGAAATGGGAGAAGTTACAACTTTTACAACCATTCAAACACTAATCACCTACACAAAGGTTAAGCATAAAACAAAAACAACAAGCCATGATCAAAGAGAAGGTTGGAGAAAGAAGATTGGGCAGCAAGCAAATGAAAGTTATCTCAACCAAACAATTCAAATTGATCATGCAAAATGGACAAGCAAACAAGTGCAAGAGAGTGGCCAATTATCGAAGACAAACTCAAAGTGTGAATGTGAACACCAAATCATCTTGAATAAGAGCCAAACAACATGGGGAAGAAGTGGATCATCAAGATAAAAGCCTTAAATCAAGTTGGAAACAAGAAACAAGCATCAACCAAGTCATGGCAAGTAGAGGAAACAAAGTTCCATCACCAAATCAACACTTGAAAACAAGTGGAAATGTCTAACTTCTAAGTGACTTGCAAAACAAGTTACACGAGTGTGTGACCTAAAAATCAAGAACCAGAACCTTAATTATGTTATAAACAAGCATCAAGACTCATAGGGTGCTTATGGGATCCATAAAATTCATTTCCCAAAGGAATTAGGTCAAACTAGTTTGTATGAACCTCTCCTAAGATGGCTTGACTTGCAAGCTTCATCAAAAATAGGAAAAATGTTCAATAAATCTCAAACAAAAAGCACAAACTAACCAAGTCTAAGGGAAAACAGAAGCCAAAGTTTCAAAGTGAAGCTCATCTCAAGGCATCACCAAACAATTTCATTGTTAAGGGTGCTCCACCTTATCGAGCATTAATGAGGGGCATCAAAAGTCAACTCAAAGTCAACATAAAAATGATCAATGACCATTCAAAATCACCCTCAAAGATGCCTAAATAGGTGAGGGAAAAGCCATGATCATAGGGGATAAGGATTTGAAGTCCAAACAATCATGATCAAATGAAGACAACACCAAAAAACACCTTTACTTGTAAAATTAAAATAAAATGGGAAATAAAAATAATATCAGAATTAAAAATTATGGAAAATTAAATAAGACTCCAAAGTATAAGAAAATTCTTTTTTGAGAATTTTCTGATCATTGGAACTATTTTTAATAAAAGGAAATGAAAACAGAAATTAAAAATAAAATAAAATAAATGAACAACCATGGGAGGTACAATAAGAAAAATCAAATTGAACTGAATCTAGTTATAAAGCACGCTGGGCCAGAAAACAAGGGGGTAGGAATATCATTCTGAGCCCAAACGATTCAAGGACTCAGGATTAATGGATCTCTGCGTTTAATTAATCCTATATGGAGTCAACATGCCATGCAGCTTGGTCAAGCGAATCAGCAAGCAACAACATACGAGGTCAAACTTTCAACCGTAGCCAGGTCAGCTTCCACCTGAGAAAGAACCAGACGTCGGAGCTAGGTGTAACACCCATTTTAATTATTTAGTCTTTTTGGTGTGTCCTTGTGTGGGGAGTGTGTCTGAGTGCGTTGGTGGGTGCCCTTAATTGATAGGGATTATTTTAATAAGCCATAGAGTTAATATTAATATAATATAATGAATAATGATAATAATTTAATAGATAATAGTAATATTGTATTTGTATTATTATTATTATTACTATTATTATTATTATTATTATTATTATTATTATTATTATTATTGGAATAAGTATTAAAAGGGGATTTTGGGAGAAGAAGAGGGAGAGAACACGATAAACCAATTTGGGAGAAGGATTGAAGAGAAAGAACATGGAGGAAGAACAAAGGAAGAGAAGAAGGCTAGGGCTTCCAGATTCTTGGGGATTCTTCAACAATCAAAGCAATTCCTCGAGGTAAGGGGGGATAAACGGATTGGAATTGGTAATTGCATGAACTGGGTAGTTAGGGATTCCTTAACCCCGTAGGGATTTTGATGAATATGTTTGTTATGTTGATATGTATTGATTGTTGTTGATTATAATGAAATGGGTGTGCATGTTGATGTGTTTATGATTGTTGCTGCCATTGATGAATGGGTGCACCTGTGGTGTGATTTTGGTGAGGTTCTGAGTAACTTCTGTAGTTCTGATGATGGACATAGATGTGGGTTCTGGAGATAGATTGATAGAATAAGGACTAGAATGGTGTGTACTAGTTTTATCAATAATAGAATGGGAGATGGAAGTATAGTGATAGGCTTGGAATTGAGCAAGAGGACATTGTTGGACAGTGAGGGTTTTGAGAGATTACAGACACTCGCTAGCACCTTCGCTAGGCGAGCTAGTCGCGAGCATTCGCTAGGAAATCGCTAGGCGAATGAGGTAGCAAAAATTTCCAGTAGCTACTATTTTCCTTCTCTAGGGAGTTCGCTAAGCGAGCTAGTAGCGAGCATTCGCTAGGGCTTCGCTAAGCGAATGAGCCAGCGAGCATGACAGCAGATTGTGATTTTTTACGGTGAGGGTGGTTCTATTGTCTTGTAGTATTCCTTGAGTTGTGAACAGCATAGATATGGTGATTATTGGTGAAGAGTGTATACTTGACATTTAAAGGTGAAATTATGTAGTGATTGATGTTAATTGGAATAAGTAGATTGAGTTGTGAGATATGTATGGTGTTTTGGGGTGAAGAATGTATACTTGGTGTTGAAAGGTGAAATTAGGAAATATTGAATTTAATTGATATAATTAATTGGTGGGTAAGACATATATATGTATATATATGATGCATAGTGAGGTGATTGGGAGGATCGTGTGTACTCGGTGTTCAAATGTAGATTCCCCTATTATTTAATTTGATTAACATAATTGATTGGCGTGTAATATATGTACGATGTATAGTGATGGGATCAGGGGGATTATGTGACTTTAGTTAAAATGATTAATTGATGAATAATATGTATGTATGATGTATGGCGATGTGATCAGGGGATCGTGTGCACCTTGTGTGCTTGACTTCATTCATTGTGCATTTGGTGTTATGCATATCATGGTGTTTGGTGGGACGAACCATTGCTCAAGAGGAGTGTATGTGATTCATCCTTACTACATTGCGGAGACTGGTGGGGATAAATCATGGCCAAGGACGGGTGTATATGATCTATCTGGGGTTCGATTGAATGAACCAATGAGTCGATACCGCATGCATGGTGTTGAGTTGCATAATTGCATTATCGTGTGTTATGTTGATGTTGGACAGTAGGTTGTGTTTGATGAATGTTGGGTGATGAATTATATGATTACTACCTTTATTTCATGTACTGTATTACCGATAATTTTGATCATGTTTTCTCACCCCCTTTGTTGTTGTGGTGGTGTGTGCTTCTTCGGAGGTACAGACAATCCAGGTACTTAGCTAGCTTGGATAGTGGTGTGCGAGTCGAGTCGTAGGATGCTCTGATACGTAACACGGGATCTGGGTGTTTAATTGATTTATGTTGAATTGTTTTATTTCTTGTGACGTATCAAGTTTGGTGAACCTTTTAATGAATGTTTTTGTGTAATTTGGAGGACGGCCGTGAATGTTGACTAAGGATAATTTCCGCTGTTTTATTTTGAAAACCATCTAATGATGAGTACATTGAATTATTTGGATGTGATATCCCACTTTTGAAAGGAAACTCTGATGTTTAATTGAAATATTTGTATTTTATTTAATTTTGGGAAGTGGGGTGTTATAATTGGTATCAGAGCAGGTCGGTCCGTCAGGCCAGTGTAGTAGTTGAGTTTGTCCTTAGGATAGAGGTTGTGTACTTTTTAACCTGGTGTTGTATGGCAGGAAGTAATGATGATGCTTTGGCTACTGCTATACAAGCGATGGCGCAGGTGGTTGCTAATCAGAACCAAGCTGCGGGTGTGCAATTTGGGGATTTGGCACAGTTTCGGAGTAACAAGCTGCCGACGTTTGAAGGAGGAATTTTGGATCCTGAAGCTGCGCAGAAGGGCTGAAGGCGATTGAGAAAATTATCAGGACAATGGGTTGTAGTGATGAGAAAAAGGTGAGGTTTGGTACTCACATGCTAGAAGGTGAAGCTGAGGCTTGGTGGGACAACAGTCGCCAGAGACTAGAGACTGCGGGATTGGAATTGAAATAAGTGGGGGAGAAGGTTGTGCTTCTCCAAGATGCTTCAAGTGTGGAGTGATGGCTCAGTGTGTTGTTAGACGCTATTATAGTTTGATGGGATCATGTTGGAGGGAATAAGTGTGTCTTGCGAGCTTAGATGGTGTGTACAGTGATTTGTTTGGAGTTAAGCCAAATGCTTAAGAGTTGTCTTGATGAGTCGGTATGGGAGGATGTTAAGATGATTATTTTGATGGGAACCTTGAGTGTTGATAAAGGTGGAGAAGTTGGTGGTGTGCCAACTAGTTGTGATTATCCGAAAGTTCTTCTAGTGAGATAAGTGATTTATCACCAGAACATGGAGTGGAGTTGTGATCGACGTAGTTACGAAAACTAGTCCGAAATCGAGAGCTCTATATTATATGTCTGTTTGGATGGTCAAGGAATTAAACTGATTGAGAAGTGTTGAGACTGGTGTTTGGTGTGTGTGTTAAGGCAATAGAGTGTGAGCTCGAATATACTAAAGGTGGACAGTAACTCCTGATGATTATTAGAGGAGTCAGATGTGGAATGAGATATTGGTATAATTAGGCCTTTAAATATTTCAAAAATTGTAAATGTGTTGAATGGATTCCTAAGTATGAAATTGTTGTTATACGTTGAATTCCGAGATCGCAGCTTTTTACGAAATCAAAATCGGACACCCGGAAGTCATGTAACGATCGAAAATAGAATTTCGGACTGTCAGGTTCGCTAGGTCCTTCGCCTAGCGAACAACTTCACAAGGCCGCTCGCTTCTGTGTTCGCCTAGCGAAGATGTACTGGACATAAGAATGTTGTTTTGGTATATTTGCCGTAACGGGAGAACCATAACTCGGAATGACGCACGGTTCAAAGCGTTAGAAAGCTATTTCAGTGCTCTATGTGATGGTGAAGTATTGGCATGGAATTAAGCTATTTATTGATGGAATATGTTTGGATGTTGTGGTAAGCGCGGAAGGTGCGGTTCGTGTTTCCGCCATAACTCGCAAATTGAATGTCCGTTTGGCATGGGACTTTCCATACTTAGTTGAGCGAGTCGGTGGTTGTGTTAACCGATGATATTTTGATATATTCGAAGAGTATAGAGGATCATGTTGAGCATCGGGGACTTGAGTTATCAGCGTTGGAGAAGAAGCGGTGATATGCCTCTATGAATAAAGTTCAAAGAGTTCGTGTGTTGGTTTTGCCGTATCCGACAGGACTATTTGTTGTGTTTTGTGATGCTTTGTTGATATGATTGGGAGATATGTTAAGTGCAACATCAGCGAGTGTTAGGTATGCTTTGAGGCAACTTAAAGTACGTAAGAGGAATTATCTGACAGGTGGTTTAGAGTGGGTTGATGTCGTGTGTTGTGCCGGAGTTTGGAGGCCTTAATTGTTTAGTGGATATATGAGATGCTTGGTGAACTTAAGAGCTTAAGGTATTTGTTTTATTTGAAAGAGTTGGATATGAGACAGAGGAAATAATTGGGACTTCTAGAGGAGTATGGTTTTGGGTTGAATTTCCATTCGGGCGAGACAACGTGGTAGCTGATGTATCAATTTTGGGAATTTTTGGGTATATACCGATGATGAGGGTAAAGGAGTTAGCACTGATTAAAAAAATTCGAGATATGAGTTTGGTCTGTGAAGAGACTTCTTATGGAGTTAAGTTGTGTATGTTAAGGATGACTATGGGTAATCTTGATGAGAGTCAAGGAGTTGGAATTCTAATTGGAGCTAGTAGTTTGATTGAATTTAATGAATTGAGTCGAAGAGCTGATTTTCTGATTGATGGAAATGGTGCCATGAGATATCATGATAGAGTTTGTGCTCCAGTATTGTTGGTTGGATAAGAGTAACCTGAAAGAAGGACATTAAGGTGGATTGAGTACCCATCCAGGTGCTATGAAGATGTGGCTGAATGTGGGAGATTGTTTTGGTGGCCATAGGTGGAGAGAGAGAGAGAGAGAGAGAGTTGAGGTTGTGTATGCTGATTAGACTTGTGGAAAGTCGAAGTTGGAACAGCGGGGACTGTTGGGCCTGATACAACTGTTGAATATTTTTGAGTGGAGTAGAATAGTGTGCCCATGGATTTTTGTGTCGGGTTTTCTGGAGAATTTAAAAAGGGATATGATTTGATTTGAGTAGTTGAGAATGGATTGAAAGGATTAACTCATTTTTTCCAATGAGGATGAATCATTCTATGCTGGAGGTAGCTAAGATGTATAGTGAGGAAGTTGTGAAGTAGTGTGCGATACCGTCGAATATTGTGTCAGATGGGAATCTGAGTTTTCGATGGAATTTTGGGAGAGTGGCAGACACTTTGAGTGCCATATTAATGTTGAACTCTGTTTAGAATCCATGGACGGATGGACAGATAGAGAGAACTATCCCGTATGTAGAGGATTTGGTGAGAGCTTGTGTGTTGGATCATGATGGTTCTGGGGGCAGTTAATTGTCGTCGATTGAGTTACCTACAATAACCGCTATCATTCTAGTATCGGAATGACATTGTATGAGGCTTTGTATGGTAGGAGGTGTAGGACTCCTTTGTGCTGATGTGTGTCCGGCAAGAGTGTATTACTCGGACCGGAAATTGTGCAAGAGGCAACTGAAAAGATCCAAAGGATCCAAGAAAAGACGTGTGTTGAGAGTTATGATGGTAACTAGGGTTGTTCGAGCTTTGAAGTCTCGGAAGCACACATTATGTTTTTTTTATCTGTATCAGAGTGGCGAGCGGAAGCATGGGAAAAATAGCATGTTAGACAGTTTTACCGCTATCGTTTGTGAAAATTGCAGGGTGTGTTCATGTGTCTAAGCCGAGGGGGCACTTTGATTAAATTGGATGGGGTGCAAGTGAGAGATAATTTGATTGTTGAGGCACTTCTAGTGCAAATTGGTGAGCGAGAAACAACTTCGAGGGAAGGAGATATCTTTGGTGAAAGTGGCTTGGGGATGGTGCTGCAGGAGGCTGTGTGACATGGGAATTGGAAAGCAGGATGCGGGAAGCATCCGGAATTGTTTGCATCAGGTAATTTTCGAGGACGAAAATAATTAAAGTGGAGGAGACTTGTAACACCCATTTTAATTATTTAGTCTTTTTGGTGTGTCCTTGTGTGGGGAGTGTGTCTGAGCGCGTTGGTGGGTGCCCTTAATTGATAAGGATTATTTTAATAAGCCATAGAGTTAATATTAATATAATATAATGAATAATGATAATAATTTAATAAATAAAAGTAATATTGTATTTGTATTATTATTATTATTACTATTATTATTATTGTTATTATTAATATTATTGGAATAAGTATTAAAAGGGGATTTTGGGAGAAGAAGAGGGAGAGAACACGATAAACCGATTTGGGAGAAAGGTTGAAGAGAAAGAACAAAGGAAGAGAAGAAGGCTAGGGCTGCCAGATTCTTGGGGATTCTTCAACAATCGAAGCAATTAATCGAGGTAAGGGGGGAGAAACTGATTGGGATTGGTAATTGCATGAATTGGGTAGTTGGGGATTCCTTAACCCCGTGGGGATTTTGATGAATACGTTTGTTATGTTAATATGTCTTGATTGTTGTTTATTATGATGAAATTGGTGTGCATGTTGATGTGTTTATGATTGTTGCTGCTATTGATGAATGGGTGCACCTATGGTGTGATTTTGGGGAGGTTCTGAGTAACTTCTGTAGTTCTGATGATGGACATAGATGTGGGTTCTGAAGATAGATTGATAGAATAAGGACTAGAGTGGTGTGTACTAGTTGTAGCAATAATAGAATGGGAGATGGAAGTATAATGATAGGCTTGGAATTGAGCAAGAGGACATTATTGGACAGTGAGGGTTTCGAGAGATCGCAGACGCTCGCTAGCACCTTCGCTAGGCGAGCTAGTTGCGAGCATTCGCTAGGGACTCGCTAGGCGAGTGAGGTAGCGAACACTTTTAGTAGCTACTGTTTGCCTTCCCTAGGGAGTTCACTAAGCGAGCTAGTAGCGAGCGTTCGCTAGGCTTCGCTAAGCGAATGAGCCAGCGAGCATGACAGTAGATTGTGATTTTATAGGGTAAGGGTGGTTCTATTGTCTTGTAGTAATCCTTGAGTTGTAACCATCATAGATATGGTGATTATTGGTGAAGAGTGTATACTTGACATTAAAAGGTGAAATTATGTAGTGATCGAAGTTAATTGGAATAAGTAGATTAAGTTGTGAGATATGTATGGTGTTTAAGGGTGAAGAGCGTATACTTGGTGTTGAAAGGTGAAATTAGGAAATATTTAATTTAATTGATATAATTAATTGGTGGGTAAGACATATATATGTATATATATGATGCATAGTGAGGTGATTGGGAGGATCGTGTGTACTCGGTGTTCAAATGTAGATTCCCCTATTATTTAATTTGATTAACATAATTGATTGGCGTGTAATATATGTATGATGTATGGTGATGGGATCAGGGGGATCGTGTGACTTTAATTAAAATGATTAATTGATGAACAATATGTATGTATGATGTATGGTGATGTGATCAGGGGATCGTGTGCACCTTGTGTGCTTCAGTTCATTCATTGTGCATTTGGTGTAATGCATATCATGGTGTTTGGTGGGACGAATCATTGCTCAAGAGGAGTGTATGTGATTCATCCGTACTCCATTGCGGATAATGGTGGGGATAGATCGTGGCCAAGGACGGGTGTATGTGATCTATCTGGGGTTCGATTGAATGAACCAATGAGTCGATACCGCATGCATGGTGTTGAGTTGCATAATTGCATTATGGTGTGTTGTGTTGATGTTGGCCAGTAGGTCGTGTTTGATGAATGTTGGGTGATGAATTATATGATTACTACCTTTATTTCTTGTACTGTATTACCGATAATTTTGATCATGTTTTCTCACCCCCTTTGTTGTTGTGGTGGTGTGTGCTTCTTCGGAGGTACAGACAATCCAGGTACTTAGCTAGCTTGGATAGTGGTGTGTGAGTCGAGTCGTAGGATGCTCTGATACATAACACGAGATCTGGGCGTTTAATTGAGTTATGTTGAATTGTTTTATTTCCTGTGATGTATCAAGTTTGGTGAACCTTTTAATGAATGTTTTTGTGTAATTTGGCTGATGGCCGTGAATTTTGACTAAGGATAATTTCCACTATTTTATTTTGAAAACCATCTAATGATGAGTACGTTGAATTATTTGGATGTGATATCCCACTTTTGAAAGGAAACTCTGATGTTTAATTGAAATATTTGTATTTTATTTAATTTTGGGAAGTGGGGTGTTACACTAGGGTTCCGGTCGTCTTCTCTGGCCAACTCGCCAGAGTTCAGTCCAAAAATCTCAATAAAAATGATGGAATCTTACACCATTCGAAAGCTCACACTGCAAGGGATCTAAATCCAACACTTAAACATCAAAAAGGTTCCTTAATCAAGAGAATCGAAAGCTTGATGCTTAAGATGCACACTCTGAAACTCCATTAAACAACCACTAAAACATATCAAACATGACCTACTTCACGTAGGGCTTCAGATGCAACTCAAAATGCTCCTAAAAAGTGCCTAGAATGAGAGAAAATAGAAGTACAAGCTTACTGAATGGAGAAGCTCCGTTGGCTCTTCCCATGCACGCAAGCTTCACTTTCTTGCTTCCAATTTGTTCCTTAGCCTTTGATGAAGATGAAACAAGCTCCAATTGAAGTTGATTTGAAGAGAAAAGTCAGATTCAAAAATGGCAAGTGTTAAGAAAAATTTAAGCTCTCTATGCTCTCTCCAGCTGCAAATGCCTACTCTGAGCATTAGGGCAGATCAAAATGCTTTTATATGATGGATATTTGATAACCATGCAGGCCCATAATTCCTCATTAGTGAGATTTGAAAATTTTCCACAAATGATACTTTTTCTCATGCACACGAGTTTGGTACTTTTCACACGATATTAAATCAACAAAGTGACTTGCATGAGGTGTACAAATGAAATGAATTGATATGGGCTTGTAAATATTCCACACATCAAGTTTGAATTCAAAACTTTTCAAGTAAGAAATTTGAAAATGGGGCATATTATGGCTAAAATCATCTACAAGTTACGTAGATTTCAAATCCACAATCCATTTTCATTTTCAGTTCATAAATAAGCCAAATCGAAGCCATGAAGTTTGGAGCTCAAATCACAAATCAGCACAAACAAGAACAAATACTATCCAGAAACGATCTACACATTTCATAGATCATGATTATGCAAAAATGGCATTCAATTACATCATATTCAGGGAGAATTGTTGAATTGAAGCTTACCTAGTGGAGTGCTTCCACTGAGCCTTCAATTCTTGATGAAGCTTGAAGGAAAATGCCCAAAAACGATCCTTGATCTTCACTGAAGCCTTAGATGTGCTTGATTTGGATTGAAATTGGTTGAATATGGAAATTCGTATTTCATCTTTCCTTGAGCTTTAGCAACTGTGTTCTTGAGCAATTCTTCACCAATTTCGCTTCTGAGGATTTGTACACAATGCTGAAGTTATATATAATGGATTTAGAAGGAAATGAGGCCCAATCAAGGTTGGTTTAGGTCCAATTGGAAATCAAAATTTTTGCACATGGAGCCTCCAAAATGCACATGAAAATAGAGCTGCTAGACTTGGAAATTCATTCATTTAGCTTTCTGGTAATGTGAATTGATCAAATGGCCAAGAATTGTCCCTTAATTTGATCTTGTGGTATGATTTGCATTTGTTACTTCATGGTGAAGCAAGCATGAAAATGGCCATGAAAATGAACTCAAATCTCAAATCCAAAATTGGCATTGTGTTTAGAATGACTTTGGCACTCAAAATATGCATAAGGTTGCCTTGAAATGATTAAAAATCAATTAATTGCATTTTTCCCCTTTTAAGGCTTTTCTCATGAAAATTCTTGCACCAATTCTTCAATCCAAGACAAATCAATGACAACTTCATGTTTGATGATGAAATTGGTACCATTTGGAGTAAGTTTCATGTTGGGAAAAGTTGCATTTGAAGTGTGCAAGATAGTGAAATGGACCAATAATGAAAATGATCTGTAATCTTACTTTCCCAAAATACCCTTGTCTTGCAAGCTTCATAACTTGAGTTCTACAAATTAGATGAAAGACTTCAAATAATTTTTGTAAAGCTATTATCATGAGGAACAACTTTCATGTTTGGGTCAAAGTATGGAGAAACATCCTTCTAGTTCAAAAGTGGCTTGGAAGTTGGTTGACTTTTGTTGACCAAAATCACATTCATCTGATGACCTATAACTTGTCAGCATCATAACTTGAGTTCTAGAAATTCGATGAAAGACTTCTAGTACTCAAAAGAAAGCTAGAAACATGCTCTACAAGTTTCATATTAGGTTCGAGATGAAACTTTTATCTTTAGATATGTGGTCTTGAAGTTAGGCACTAAATAAGGGATTTTACACTGAGAACCCTAACTTAGTAACTCCTCACACTCTTGATTCTTCTTGATTTGATCTTGAAATGATATATTATAAATCTCAACACAACATTCCATGATCACAAAGACTTGGAATTGAGTCTTAATCAACACAAACCCCTTGCTTAGGTTCAAAACTATTGGTAACCTCCTTTTTCCATGCGCAACCTCTTGATCCCCTGCTAAATGAACAATGCTATGCAATGCAAATGCTAGAGGAAAATGAAATGAAACATAAACCAGGTTAAGAAAAGGTTGGTCAAATTTTGGGGTGCAACAACTGCCCATATTCAAACGACTTGGACCTGAATGAGTGAAAAGCGAACGAATTTCACACAATCAAGGTAGAAGACGGTTGAATACCAAAGAACCCGAAAATTTGCCAACCGTAGAAAATAAAATTGCAAACAAGAAACTCCGGAGACAACCGCTCTGACCACAAGCATACTCCGCTAGGGAAAAGAGAAACTTAACCGAGTAACTCTACTTGGGGAAAAATAATAAGATGAATTCGTCCATCAAGACTGTGCCATGGTCTAAATACCATACAGGTTAAAGGGGAACCTTTCAAATTGCCAAAATCTGGATATTCAACGAACAAAATGAGTCAATGAAATTTGCCGGAGTCTGAACACTCAACGTAGGGATCGGAGCCTGGATGCTCAACATAATAAACCGAAGCCGGGATGCTTAAAGTAAAAGCTGGAATTCATACTGAATTGGAGATTTGTCGGAGTCTGAAGACTCAACGTAATAAACCAGAGCCTGAATGGTTGACGAAGAATGATCGGAGCCTGGATACTCAACGGACGAAGAAACACTTATTAGGGTCTGGATACCGCTGGAGTTTTAAGCATACCGTTTCAAATTGCCGGAGTCTGGATACTCGACGAACAAAATGGGTCACGTCACGAACTGCCATGGTCTGGATACCATACAGGGCTAAGAAGTACGTCACACATTGGAAATTTTCCGGAGTCTGAACACTCAACGACATTGACCGGAGTCTAAATACTCAACGAATGAAGGGAAAATATCACGAATATACCTATCAAGGTCTGAACACCACACTGTATTCACCAAACTCTGGATACTCGATGGAAAGAAGCACAATAATATCAATTGCCGTGGTCTAGATACCACAACCATCTTTACCGGAGTCTAGATACTCAACGGAAAAAAGAAAATTCTATCAATTGGGAATGGACCGGAGTCTAGATACTCGACGGACTAAGGAATTCATCATAAATACTTATCAAGGTCTGGATACCAAATGAGTTTAAAACAACATGACCCGCTGAAATCCGAAGACGCTGCTGGGGAATGATATAAGCCGGGACCTGGATACTACGCGGGCTACCGGAAATTTCCATGGTCTGGATACCAAGGGAAAAAAGATCCAACCTCTGGAGATACACCTGAAACAAATAGATAACAACCTGGCTTATGTTTCACATGCACATGTTTGAAAATGGCGTAATGCTCCATACGAAATGGAAATGCTACGCGTTTGGGTAGATGCTATGCACGCATGAGATGAAACGGAACTGAATCAGCAAAATAAATGCTAGAGATACAGAAACCACCCTGCTGGTGAAATAACTTACTCATGCCAATAATAATTGGACTTCTGCCGAGGAAACGGGCCTTTGCTGGCTTCCAGCAAAGAAAATGTCGGGGATTACTCAGCTGGGAGCGAATGTACCTAGGTTGTAGATTACTTAGTGGGGAAGAAAATCCAATCACAACTCACTGGGGAGTGCATACGAACATGCACTTTGCGGGGATTAAATGTGCATTAACTGCCGAGGGAAAGCGCATACGCTACCTGCTCACTTAAACTGCATACAAACTCTACTGGGGATAGAGATGCAAACTCCACTTATTGGGGAATAAACTCTGGCCGGAAATAAAATGCACTTCATCCACACATCCTCGCCCCAAGGGTAACGACCCTGCAAAACTGAACAAACAGACAAGATATCCTACGCAAACGGAACTATCTCAGTCATCATTCGTGACGTTGTTCAATTGATTCAAAGTTTTAACAATTATTGGCCAAGGCTGGCAAGTTTATGTATGTGCAAGTTTATCAAAACATTGGGCGTCTTTCACAAACAAAACAGTAAAAGTTAAATCAAAACAAACGAGATACTGAATAGTATATGTTTATTGATAAATGGCCTGTAAATAGGCAAAGTGTCATACCCCAAATTTTTACCCCTTATATCTTCTTCATCATTTTAGGATCATGTTCATATGATTATCTAACCTTAACCTGTTTCAAGCTTGTCTTTGTTAAGATACAGGAATCAGGATTCTGCACAGCCGAAATCGAGGTTTCGAAGGTTAATCGGTCAACATTTTGGATTGGTTCTCCTTGAGATAGGTCTCCACATCATCAAACATATCCCATTGGATCAAACATGAATCCAACTTGAGGTTTTCACCCAGGAATCGAGGACAGTGCAGTGCAGGGTACCCGATTAGGGTTTTCGAGTAGGAAAAGTCAACTGTTGTTTGACTTTTGATTTAAAAGGTGTTACAATGGTGGGATCATGGTCCATAAGGTTATTATGGCTTGGTAAAGTCTATTCAATAAGTTTCAAGGTCTCAAAAGACCCGGAGCATCAACAGTCGACTCGGTAGTCACCGATCGATCGTTCGGTTGACCGAAATGTCAACTCTTCACTCATAAGGAATTGGACCTCAAGATGTGAATCAAGAATGTTCCTAATGACATATTGCACCTACCCATAAAATTTCATGACCATTGGATCAATGATTGAGGAGTAATCGCAAAAGTCGGGAATTAGGGTTTTGAAAGGAGCAAGACCATAACTACTTAACCACACATCCAATTGAGTTGGTTCAAAGCTCATTAGAAAGATCTTGACAAGTCTTACAATAGTCCCAAAGTGGTCCATGATCAGAAAATGCATAGATTTAGAGTTATGACCAAATTCATTACAAGAGGGAGAAGTAACTTAGAAAAATTTCACTTTTAGGGTTGTTTTTCAACAACTTTGAGAGGTTTTTTGGGCAAGTTCCTTTGGGAATCTAAAACTCATGAAAACATGAAAGTTGTAGAGCTACATGAGGGCTTTCCAAAACGTAGTAGAACTCCTCCATAGTCCTTATGAGCTGAGATTTATGAATTTAACAAGATGGTGTTTTAACACTTGAGTCCCACATTGTCAATTTTTCACAAACTCATCCTTTTATCACTTGGGCTATTCTCAGCCCTTGGATCATGTTGGTATCTGATATTTAGAGAGTATGGTGAAGGAAAATGTAGAAGAAGTGAAGGATTTGAAGGAATAGCAAGTTGCAAGCAAGTGGGAATATTTTAATCACAAAAGGAAGGAAAGAGAAACTTTTGCCACACTTGCAGCAAACAGTCCCCTATTTACCTAACCACTCTAATTACCATTATGTCATTCATTCCCACTTGAGCAATGCATCAGTGAGCCAAGGATTTGATATTGCAGCTGTACCAAACCTCAAGCCAAGGGTTACCTTTTCAAAATCCCTCCAAAAGTGCCAAGATTACAAATCTGTCCTCATCCTTCATTTTCCTATAAATAGAGGCTCCCTCTATGTCATTTTCACAACAGAGCACTCTTAGAACCAAGATAAAACCACAACTCTCCTTCCTTTCTCACTTACCTCATTTTCAAAATCTCAAGTTTTATCAAAAATCTGTCTTGGGCAGTTGGCCTTCCAAACTCATTTCCACACATTCCAAACCACCAAAAACCATATGCACAATCCATAAATCTGCCAAACCTCTGCCCAGACTTGTTTTCATCATTCTAACCATCCATACACCTTCAAAATATGACGCTTCAACTGTCCATAACATAAAGCAACCTCATCCTCATATATTTTGAGATTTGTCACAAGTTCTTCTTATTTCCTTCAAGTGCAAGAAAGCAGTTTTCAACAAAATTCTGGTTGGACAACAGCTGAAGTATTTTCAAGGTATTCCATACTACAAAAAGCTTGTGTGAAGGTCTACAAAAGGTTAGTGGTTACTATCCTTTCATTTCTGTCATAAACATGATTGATGTACTTAGTGTGTATTGTGGTTAAATGCAAAATGTAATCTAAGAGCAAATCTGCCAGTTTTGAGCTTGTTTTGATCCTATCATGTCTAAGTTGTTTGTTAACCTTTTCATGATGTATTGGTGCACCTAAATCATGTTTGAACTTTAGGAGTTTATTGGCTCACAACTGTTATGCACGTTTGGTTGGAGTGTCAAGTTTGTTTTCATGGACATTTTGATGTTAGTTGTGTTTGTGCCCAACATGATTCTTGATATTTGATATGTTGCTGCTTGAGTCTAGTATAGGATAGTTTTCCATGACAGATGTATGTGTATGCCTTCTCAAACCTGTTGCCTTGTTGTTGTACCTTTGAAGAAGTTGCATATACCATGAGCAATGTATGTCATTCTGTTTTGAACTTGCTAGACAAACCTCTTTGGATCATTCTGAGTATTTGCATCTTTGTATCATGCATATTTCCGTCTTTAAATCCAACTGCCATGATGATTTGTTAATTTTGCAACTGATGTGCATTAGAAATATCAGGAATGACTTGTTTGTGCTAGCCTTACCTTTATGCAAATTCATACTAACTGCCATGATACATACTTGGAGTTTAATGCTTGCCATGCTAAGTGTATATTTGTTTGAACTTTCTGCTCGAGGTTTTGGCTTATGCTTGTTAACATGGAAATGTAATATCCAATATGCTTTGACATTACGTTGTGTATTTCACATCAATTGCTATCTACGTGAAGTTCTTGTCAGGAGTATGCCTAGAGTCTTGCTTGTAACCTTTTCTGTTTCAAGGCTTGATGTGAGTTTGAGATGTTTAGTATGTTTTACTTTAAAAAACCAAGTGCAGCTGTTATGTATGAGTTTACATATTGGACCAATTTTTTATTTGCTAGCCATGAGCACTTTTTTGCTAAAACTGTCAAGATGAACCATGTTGTTTGAGTTGATGCACTTCCTTAAGTTGGTTGTTTTTAGAGGCATGACAAATTTGTATATGTGTGACCTATGTGAATTTCACTTTTTCTGCTACATGTCTTGCTGTCAGTTCTATTTCCTATTCCAAATTGACATGCCATATATTGTGTTAAAGTTCTGGCATCTTGTTGAAGCTTTGATTGTATGTACATAATTGTAGTTTGCATGATAAAGGCATAGGTGTTGCACCCCAAAATTTGCTCAACATCTTTTACTTGGTTTATGTTTCATTACATTGTTCTAGCATTTGCATTGCATAGCATTTATTCTCGAGGCAGGGGATCAAGGCATTCAGGTGGCTCCAGGTGCAACTTTCAGTGCAAGAGGATAAACAACAAACATCAGAGGCTTTAACACTTGTTTTGCCCAGCGATCGAGCGACCAATTTTATTTTATTTTACAGGGTATTTTTCATGTCAGAAGCAACATTCAGGTTATGTACAGTGTTCCCATGGTCAGGGCAATCAAGAATGGCTTTTATCAGTTAAACAGAGTTTAGAACGGCAGGAAACGGGCAAAGGGGCAGGTTTCCCTCCAAAAGGCGCCAAATTCAAATTTTTGAATGTGTTAATCGATTAACACATAGGGTTAATCGATTAACCATTTGAAAATCAGTCCAGATTTGAATTTTTAACAGTGTTAATCGGTTAACCTATATGGTTAATCGATTAACCACGGCAGGTTTTGCCTTGCACGTGAATTTTCAAGTCCAGCCACTTTTGGGGTCCAATTTTGGTCATTTAAATTGCATTTTCACACTTGGGAAGGATCTAGAACACTATCAAATTTCATTTTCCCTCCAAATGCCCAAACCTCATTCCATACCACATTTTCCAAGCCATTTTCCAATCCTTGCTTTGGATCCAAACCAAGAGTGTATATATTTGATTCACTCCAAACCTCACCATCAAATCCTCATAATTCACTCTCATTTTCAGAATTGTTCTCAATTTTCTCTCAATTTTCTCTCAATTTTCTAATCTCAAAAACCTCACTCAAAGCTCTTCTCCTTAGGATCATTGATTCTTCATTGGAATCATTGATTTCTAAGAGCTAAACCTCCATTAATTCACTCCATCAATTCCATTTCATCATCCAATTTTCGTGCACAAGCAGATCTAAATTTTGAAGTGTTCTTGGAAGTGATTATTTGGCTTATTTTGAGTTGTTCTTGGTGGATCTACATTGCTACTACAAGAATTGGTGTGGATCTTGAAGAATTCTGGTTTTCTTTGCTTAGATCTACTCAGTTACAATTGAATCAACAATTACCGGATCAAGTCTCCGATCCGAAGGTTGGAATTCTGATCCGATTTTGTTTTCGAACTTATTTGCACAATTTGCATGTGGATCTTTGCGTTTGATTGAATATGTTGATTTTGATGCATGATCTTGTTGTGTTATTGTGTTTACATGATGTTTAAATCAATGTTTGCTGGTTTAATTTCATGCATGATCAATCACATGATAATTGGAGTGTTTGCTTAAGTGATAAGCTGCTGAAAAGTGATTTTGAACTGCTGTTTTTCACCTCTGGCACAGTGTTAATCGATTAACCTATATGGTTAATTGATTAACCAACTCAAATATTCAAATTTTCAAGCGTTTTTCAATGGTTAACCGATTAACCCCTGGTGTTAATCGATTAACACTGTAACAGAGGGTCTGTTTTGCTGTTTTGCTTGCTTGTTCGCGTGCCGGTTCGATCCGAATCATCATAGATCATTGTGTTGCATTAGGATTGAATTATTTTGGATGTTTGTTTTTGTTTTTGTCTGTTTAATCATGATTTTGTGTGCATTTTCCACTCGCATGTTTGCATTTGCATGTTGCTTGTTTTCTCTTCTTCTTTCGTAATTCTTCCCTCTTTTTGTTGATTTTTGTTCTAGTGATTGGAATAGAATTAGGAGGAGATCTTTTGCTGGCTGTTAGTAGACATATTCATGTTCCCCTAGGAATTTAATTCGAATTTTACAACTTGGTTTTGTATTTTAGTTGTATTTTGCAAGTTGCTTGTATTTGTAGTTTCCTCTCTTGAGTGCTTTGGTTTGTTTGGTTTGGTTGGCTGCTTTGGAGTGTGTTTAAGCTTGAGTTCTTTTTGGTGGAGCTTCTGTATTCATTGAAGATGCTTGGGATTGAAGATTGGAACTTGGAGTTGAAGGCTTTTCTCCTTGTGGAAGTTTCTTAGGAGCTTAGGAAGTTAGGGTTTTAGGAAGTGCCTTAGACTTAGTTTTGATTCTTTCTTCAAACATAGAGTGCATCGTTTGCCTCTATTCTATCCAATGACATAAAGTCCTCCTTGGGAAGCTCCATCTCTCCTTAGGAGGGATGAGTGGTATGCCCAAGGGAGTAGAACTTTGAGGATACCTTTCATTTGCAATGTTGAGTTCTTAGTGATTTCCTTTGGTTGTCGTTAAGTTTCTTAACATTATAACTTGATCTTGATGTTTAATCCTCCTCTTGGAGTGTGCTTGATAAAGGTTGAAGATAGAAGCTTGATGGAGATGAGGCCCTTGCTGTGAACTTTGTTGTCTTTTCAACTTTGCTATTTAGAGCTTGCTGTTGCTGTTGCTGTAGGAGTCTGGTATTGCTGCCTGAGCTGCCACCCCTGAGTCTTTTGTTTTTCTCTATATTATCTGTTTAATTATGCTGATTACCTCTAGGTTTAAGGTGGAGCTTGTCTCCTCTTGCCTATTGTTTTCTCTCCTGCCTTATTGGTATTGATGCATTGCATGCATTTTACTGTTTACTGTATTTGCTTGCTTTCTTTTGCTGTTTATCCCATAGGATCTCTGATTTCCTCTGTGCAAGAGGAAATTATGACAGACATTAGGTTTTGACCCATGAATGATAAAATTAGGTTAGTTTCCCTTTCAACCGTAGTTTTAGGGTCTTTCTCTTCTCATCTCAAAACAATTCAAAAACACGGTAATAAGGATAACGCGTGTTGTACGCTACGAGCCTTAAGCTATTTGAGAAAAGGTTGCTGGAGGGTTACTCTTCAGTAATCTGGCTGCTTAGTATGGTACCCTTAGGGTGACATACGATGTAGTCACTCTCAGATCACAAGTCTTTAGTGCAGTACAAGTTGCAAACAGACTAAAAAACAGTTCTTTCGTAAAAAAAAGAAAACAAACTTCAAATGTCATTTTTGTCCGCTTGGACCTTTAATCAGGAAAACCCTTTTCTTAAGGAGATAAAAAACTGTCAGACAAGCTTGTGTCTTCCGTAGCCCGAACTACGTTTCCTATGATCTTTCATGCTGTATGAAAGTATGTAGGCAAAGGATGCGATATCCTAGCGAGCAACCTTCCCCTCCTTTCCCGTAGGTAGGCGAACTACGTTGACTCTGATTTCTCATTCCAGACGGGAATACGTAGGCATAAAGTGCGATACTTTGCCAAGTCATTTTCTTTTCTTTTTAACCCAGACCTGTAGAGTAGATAGAATAACACACCCTTAGATAGAAAACAAGCGTGGATCCCGTCAAGTACGACGGACGTGAGGGGTGCTAATACCTTCCCCTTGCGTAACCGACTCCCGAATCCAGGATTTGGTTGCGATGACCATTCCTTTCCCTCTTTGCGTTAGGTTTACTCTGAGCGTTTCCTTTCCCTCTTGTGGGATAAATAACGCACGGTGGCGACTCTTCTGTCATAGCCGGCGCCGATTTTCGCAGTAGCGACAGCTGGCGACTCTGCTGGGGACTCCAACGGTTCCCTATACGAGTCAATCCTAGCGCTTGTTTTCCCATCTGGGGGTGTTGTATGTATTTACCTTTCTGACTTTACTTTCAGTACACTATTATTGTTGTTGTGCTAGGAAGAGGGTTAGCTCGCACCAGCTAGCCGCGAAATCTGCGCTCGGACGAGATTCTCTTTGATGCTTCTTGCCTGGCCCTTAGGGCACGACAAGTTGTCTGACCCGAGGATTGTCGACTCTGGGGACCTATCATTTGGGATTCAACTAAGTGAGGCCGCTTCAAGGGATGATGATGCCACACCTTCTAGGTATCGTATCATCGCTCTTGAAAGTCTGTGACGTTGAACCCGCATAGGATGTCGTACCTCGTCTGCGAGTTAAGTACATACCTGTGAGGGGTAGGTAGGTCTGTTTGCAGGAAACCTTTGACCTCAGAGTACCTGGTTTATCTCTGTCAGTGAGATGTGGTTACAGGGTTCTTTTGAGTGGTTGGTTTGGTTTGAGGCGAAGATTTGATGGTTCTCAGGCTTCAGTACAAAGCAGCACAGTGCATCAGCATTGCACTTGATCTCCTGTTTGCATATGCATGTGCATTTTCATGTTTGCATTTCATTAACGTGTATTTATGTTGCAGGTGTGATCATTCCCCTATGATTCTAGTGTATCTTCTGGCCAGACATGGAGTCCATGAAGAGGACAGTTGCTTACCGGTTGCATTCGCCAGATATCAATTCCTTGGTGAGATTAGTTGCTCTAGTAGATGAGAGAGTGAGGGCTGAGTTCAGAGTATCTTATGGGAGATTGCTTAGTTTGTTGTACAGACCTTCACCATTTGAGACGACTGGGGTGTATACTTTGATGCAGTTTTATGAGCCTCAGCTGAGATGCTTCTTGTTCCCCGACTATATTCTGGCGCCCACTTTAAAGGAGTATTCTGCTATGTTAGGAGTTCCTGTGTTAGACCAGATGCCCTTTATACATGTTGATGATGAGCCTGAGTTGGCTACACTTGCTGAGATTGTCAGTTTAGACTCTTCTGAGTTCCCTGGAGGTTTGGTCAAGCTGAACGGAGCCTATGGTTTTCACCTGTCTGTCCTGGTTGAGAAGGCTACATAGTGTGCGAAGAGTGGATGTTGGGTTGCCTTCAGTGCTATTCTAGCTGTCTGCATCTATGGGATTGTCTTGTTTCCCAATGTGCCAGATTTTGGTGACTCAGATGCTTTCTTGATTCTTGCCTCGAAGAATCAAGTTCCTACTCTCTTGGGCGATGTTTATAATTCTATTCACTATAAGAATGAGAAATGTCGTGGCAAGAACGTTTCCTGCTGTCTTCCTCTTTTGTACAGGTGGTTCCAGGGACATCTTCCGAAGACAGGACCTTTTGTTGATGCTGTTGATACTTTGGATTGGTCTTCCCGGTTGATGGGGCTGTTTGCTGAGAACATCATTTGGTTTGATCGGAGCATGCTTGGCACTGATATTATATATAGTTGCAGTGGCTTTCCGAATGTCCCTTTGATTGGACGGAAAGGCTGTATCAACTACAACCCTTCTTTGCTGGTGAGACAGTTTGGTTATGCCTTGAGAGATGCTCCTATTGAGGTTGAGATATAGGAATCTCTGTATCTCACGGGCTTATTAGATGAGGCTGTTTTGATCAGGTTGAGACATGCATGGGCTAACATCCAAAGGAGAGGGAAAGCTTTGCTTGGTAAGAGCAACAATAAAGCTTATGGTCCTTATTTGGCTTGGATCCACGAGATAGCTAGGGTTTCCTTGATGCCATATCCTGCTGTGGAACCTCTGTATCTTCCAGTGATTGAGGTACCGACTTCGGTAGAGATTGCAAAGTATAACAAATTGTTGGCTGAAAACGAAGAATTGAAGAAAGCCAATGATGAGTTAGAGAAAGAGATCTTCCAGTTGTGCCATGAGAAGAATGAAGCTACCTTTACTGTGAAGGAACATACGAAGTTGATTAATAGGTTGGGTTCAGATTTGACTGAAGAGACCAACAAGAGGGAAAAGGTGGGAGTAGCCTTGAACGGTGTTAGAAAGGTGCTTGCTTCCAAGAAGGAACTCTTAAACAAAGCTTATTCCCGACTCGGCAAGTGGGAAACATTATGGAATAGCACGCTTACCAAGCAGAAGGAGCGTGAAGATGAGCTGAAGCTGCAGATTGCCACGCTAGAGGCACAAATTAGAGCCCAGGATGCGAAGATTGCTGAAGAGACATCACTTAGGAGCGCTGTTGAGCTTAGATTGAGTGACCTTGGCAAGGAGCTGAGAGGTTGTGAATTGAAGGCCGGCTCCAAGAGATGCAGACTCGATGAGTGTTTTGGCGAAGGAACCTGCAAGGACGATGCCAAAAAGTTGAGATCCACGGCTGAGCGACATGCACTACTGATACATGAGCTAATCTCCAGACTAGGTCATTCGGAGACATTGAGGATATTGGAAGATGTCAGAGCGCACCATTTGGCCTGATTTATCTTTGCTTTGCTTTTGTTATCTGTACTTGTATTTTGACCATCGCCAAGATTGTTGGCCGAGGTCTTTTCAGTGGTATTCTTGTATTTTGCCTCTTGGCATTTGTTTATGTATGAGGATTTTCTGATTCCTTGCTTGCTTGATGGGGACTCCATTGTCGTGATGGCCTTCTCACTGAAACTAGAATCGGGGGGGAATATAACCTGTAGCATACTTATACATTTGCATCTGCATACTCATATTGCATGACCGGTGTTTTTTTGAATCTGTATCTTATTTCCTGCATCTCACAGGTTTCAGGATTGACAACCCGAGAACGCACCGTTATTCTACCAGGAACAACTGCAAGAGAATCATGGATCAAGTTCAAGTCGAGATGCAGGAAATTCGTGAGAAGTTGGCACTTTTCATGCAAGCAATTGAAACTGTGGTCAAGGGCCAAGAGAATCTCTAGACTCTGGTGCAACCGCTGCTGGTGCGGGCGAATGGAAATACTGATTATCACTCTGTTGGAACTCCTCACAGGGAAGACGGGATACCTACAGTGGTCGTTCCCACAAGTGGTGGAGTTGGTGCCGGTGATGGCAATGGCAATGGAAATACTGGTGCTGGTGCTGGTAATGGTAACACTGGTAATGGTAACATTGGTACTAGAAACGCTGGAAATGGTGATGGGAATGTTGTTAACAATACTGGAAATGCTAGAGATGCTGATCAAGGGTTAGGTGACAACACTGGTTTTGGGAACAATAACCAAGGGTTTGGCAATGGTAATCGTGATGGTAATTTTGGTTTCAACAATCAAGGCTTTGGCTACGATGGCTATGGTAACAACAATCAAGGGTATAGAAACGGTGATGTTGGCTTTGGTACCATGAACAACAACGGTGCTGGGATGGTTCCTTTCAACACCGGTTATAGACTAGGTGGGATCAACCAAGGATTCGGTAAAAGAGGACGGGGTCCTATTTTCATTCAACAGGGATATGGCCGTAACGCTGGTTACGAGGAATATGGCAATGAGAATCTGAACTAGGGCGAGGATCTCCAGGAAGACGCTTTCTCCGGACAAGGCGTGGGATTTGAAAGGTCTAATGATAACGATAGGAGGTTCAAAATGCTGGAAGAGCATATCAAAGGTATAGCCAATCAGAACTTTGCTGGGTTAGATATGACTACCATGGGACTAGTGCCTGGGATGAGGGTGCCTTTGAAATTCAAAGCTCCAACATTTGACAAGTATAAGGGGGATACATGCCCTAGAGTTCATTTACATTCTTATTACAGAAGAATATCTGCATACTCTGACGATGAGAAGATGCTTATGCATTTCTTTCAAGACAGTTTATCGGGACCATCGCTGGAATGGTATATGGGGTTGGAGCCCACCCAAATTAGAAGCTGGAAAGAATTGGCTGATGCTTTTGTTAAACATTACCAATATAATGGTGACTTGGCGCCGAACAGAGTCCAGCTGCAGAGTTTTTCTCAGAAGAATGGTGAGAGCTTCAAGGAGTATGTGCAGCGCTGATGTGATATTGCGGCTAGGGTTCATCCCCCTTTGGTTGAAAGAGAGTTGATTGATATGTTTATTGGAACGTTCTCTGGAATGTATTACGACAAATTGCTCAATGTCTCGATAGGTAGTTTCTCCGACATGATTCTCATGGGAGAACGGATTGAAAACGGAATTAAGATTGGGAAGATTCAGGCAGGTGAATCCACCTCAGCTGGAGGTGCAAGGAAAGCCTTTGGTGGAAGGAGACAAGGCGATGCCAGTGCGGTATATGGTGGTCGAGGTCGTGGAAGAGGTAGGAATCTGTATCAGCCACAACAAGTCGCTAGTGTTACTATCCCGATACCTCAGCAAAAACAACAACAACAACAACAACAACAACAACAACAACCGCAGCAACAGAGAATGCACCCTGCTCAGCGTAGAATTCAAGAGGGTAGGCCGAAGAGAGTTTTTGAAGCACCTCCTTCAACTTATGTTGAACTTCTTCAAACGCTGTTGGGTTTGAATTTGGTTGAAAAGAGAATGATGGCCCCGTTGACGGGCACTCCTCCATTTGGTTATGACGCTGGTAAACACTGTGATTTTCATTTCGGGGCGCCCGGACATGATATTGAAGGTTGCCATGCTTTCAAACATAAGGTTCAAGATTTGCTTGATAGTAAGGCCATTAACTTTGGTCAGGAGGGTCCCAATATTGTACAACAACCCATGCCGAATCATGGAGTGAATGCTGTCATAACGGAAGAGAATTTGAATTTGGTTATGGATGTGAATGAATTAAAGACACCGTTGAGCTGTGTTAAAAGTAGATTGTTGAAATGGGGTGTATTCCCCGGATGTGACGAATATTGTCTGGATTGCTGGACCCAACCAGAGGGTTGCTCTGATTTGAAAAGAGGTATCCAAGCCATGATGGATGAGGGGATTTTGCAATTTGATCGGACTACTGTTGAGAAGCCTGTTGAGGCATTGTTTGAAAAGCATGATGAGATTGCAATGGTTACCATCCCAAGGAAGACTATTACGATATCGGCGCCCGCCAAGTGACTGACTATCACAATAACAAAAGCAGGACCTGTTCCTTTTGAGAGTACAAAAGCTGTTCCATGGACATATGGGTTAGAAGCGTAATGTAATGGAGAAAAGATTGAGGTGAATAGCCGGCCGGCAGGGGCAGTTGACAGTGTTGTTGGAACGGGAGGCATGACCCGTAGTGGAAGAATCTTCACCGCACCTGAAGTTGAAGCAGAGAGGATTGCTAAAGGCAAGGCCAAGGTGAATGAAAGTGGACCATCCCAGTTGAAAGAGAAAGACACATCGCTCAAGGACGTAGAAGAGTTCATGAGGCTAATTCGCAAGAGCGATTATAAGATTGTTGAGCACTTACAACAGACACCCTCAAAAATTTCAATCCTATCTCTGTTGCTGTGTTCTGAGGCTCATCGAAATGCTTTGTTGAAGATATTGGACACGTCATTTGTACCTCAAGAGGTTTCTGTCAACCAGCTAGAGGGGGTACTGGCGCATGTCAATGCTGGACATAGTTTGGGTTTCACTGATTTTGATCTAACACCCAGAGGCCGAGAGCATAATATGGCTTTGCACATATCGGTGGAATGCCGGGGCACCATAATGTCGCAAGTTCTTGTGGATACCGAATCATCTCTGAATGTATTTCCTAAGAAGGCTATGATGAAGTTAGATATCCGAGGAATTATTTGCACGCCAAGTGACTTGGTTGTGAGGGTGTTTGATGGAACGGGAAGGTCGGTGTTTGGATCGATAAGGTTGTCATTGCAGGTCGGGCCAGAAATATTTGACACTGAATTTTATATCATGGATATTCATCCGGCCTATAGCTGTTTACTTGGGCGTCCGTGAATACACTCTGCAGGGGATGTGACGTCCACGCTGCATCAGAAGCTTAAGTTTGAAGCCGGTGGTGGCATCGTTACTATTTGTGGGGAAGAGGACATCTTGGTCAGTCATCTCTCATCATTCAAGTATGTTGAAGTGGATGGAGAAATCCACGAAACGCCCTGCCAAGCCTTCGAAGGGTTGCAAATCAAAGACAAGTCCAGTGTTCCCAGCAAAGTGCCGAAGGTTGCTGTGGCTTCGTACAAAGACGCTCAAGCGTTGGTTCAGACTGGTGAGACCAAGGGTTGGGGTCAAGTGCTGGAAATTCCCGTCAAGATGGACAAGTTTGGACTAGGGTATCGCCCAACATCAGCACCTTCCGCATCAGGCGCGCCCAAGTTCAAAGGACCGGTGGTGATTACTCCGAAGGGAGTCTGCTTTGAGACGGTTAATGCTGTTTCCGATTCCGAAGACGGAGATAGTGATTGCGACATGGACGCGTGGATCAAGCCTAGCATGCCAGGGCAAAGTCTCTGCAACTGGTCCATCCGGGCAATTGTCCCAGTGACTACAAAATAGTAATGAATTATTTTCTTGATTATTGTGTAATCTTGTGTCCTACCCAGGGCATAGTGATTTTGTTTTAGGGCCATCTGCTTGTGTGTATGCACTGTTTAATCATTGAATAAAGGCGTTTTTCTCATACAAATTTTTTGTTCCCTGTTTTTCCTGTTTTTATTTTAACAATAAATGGCAACGTGGTTATGAGCTTTGTTTGCACTCATTTGAAGCATTTAACCATTTCCTTTGCAGGATTCATATTTCAGATGACACCGAACACGAACTTCCTATGACTCACTTTGACTTCGAGCACCCGGTATTTCAAGCTGAGGAAGAGATTGTTGAGGATAGCGACTTGCCAGAAGAGCTGACTCGACTGTTGAAACAGGAAGAAAGAATCATTCTGCCTCATCAGGAAGAGATTGAGATTATCAACGTGGGGTCCGAGGGAGTTGTCAGGAACATCCGTATAGGGGTTGTGCTGCAAAGCGACATCAAGCAAGGTTTGATTGAGATGCTGCAAGAGTACAGTGATATCTTTGCTTGGTCGTATAAGGATATGCCAGGATTGGATACTGATATGGTTGTTCATCGTCTGCCATTGCGAGAAGAATGTCCGCCTGTTAAGTAGAAACTCAGAAGAACCAGACCAGATATGTCTGTGAAGATTAAGGAGGAAGTTCAAAAACAGTGGGATGCAGGGTTCCTTACTGTTACAACTTATCCATCATGGGTCGCCAATATAGTACCGGTACCAAAGAAAGACGGTAAGGTGCGGATGTGCGTAGACTATCGTGATTTGAATAAGGCGAGCCCAAAGGATGACTTTCCGCTTCCTCATATCGATGTACTGGTCGATAACACTGCTCAATTCTCCGTGTTCTCCTTCATGGATGGCTTCTCGGGTTACAATCAGATAAAGATGGCGCCAGAAGACATGGAGAAAACAACCTTCATTACGCCCTGGGGAACATTTTGCTACAAAGTGATGCCCTTTGGTTTGAAGAACGCTGGGGCAGCATACCAACGTGCTATGACGACGCTCTTTCATGACATGATGCATAAAGAGATCGAGGTTTATGTTGATGATATGATTGCCAAATCCTAGATGGAGGAAGAGCATTTGGTTAATCTGCTTAAATTGTTCAAGAGGCTTAGGAAATTCAGGCTAAGGCTGAATCCTAACAAGTGCACCTTCGGGGTGAGATCCGGTAAACTATTGGGGTTTATTGTGAGCGAAAAAGGAATTGAGGTTGATCCTGCTAAGATAAAAGCAACACAAGAAATGCCAACGCCTAAAAAAGAAAAAGAAGTGCGTGGGTTTTTAGGGAGGTTGAACTACATTGCTCGGTTCATATCTCACCTAACCGCTACATGCGAGCCATTATTCAAATTGTTGAAAAAGAATCAGGCTGTGACCTGGAATGAAGATTGTCAAAAGGCGTTCAATAAAATAAAAGAATATTTGCAGGAACCTCCAATATTGATACCCCCAGTAGTCGGGAGACCATTGATTATGTATTTGGCGGTTCTTGAGGAAAGTATGGGTTGTGCTCTCGGTCAACATGACAAGACTGGACGTAAAGAGCATGCGATTTTTACTACTTGAGTAAAAAGTTCACAGATTGTGAATCCCGTTACTCAATGCTCGAAAAGACGTGTTGTGCGCTAGCCTTGGCTACCAAACGTTTGAGACACTACATGTTAAACCATACAACTATGCTAATTTCAAAGATGGATCCGATCAAATACGTATTTGAAAAGCAAGCACTCTCCGGGAGGATTGCTCGATGGCAGATGGTGGTGACAAAATATGATATTCAATATGTTTCTCAAAAGGCTATCAAAGGTAGTGTTCTGCAGAGTACCTAGCGGAGCAGCCGATTGAAGATTACCAACCAATGAGGTTTGATTTTCCTGACGAGGATATCATGTACTTGAAAATGAAAGATTGTGATGAGCCGTTGTCGGATGAAGGTCCAGAATTGGGTTCCAAATGGCAGTTGATATTTGATGGCGCTGTTAATTCCTACGGTAGTGGAATAGGGGCAATTATTACTACTCCTTAAGGGACGCACATTCCCTTTACTGCCAAATTGACCTTTCCAGTTACCAATAATGAGGCCGAATATGAGGCGTGCATCATGGGTCTTGAGGAGGCTATTAATTTGAGAATCAAATATCTTGATGTATATGGGGACTCTGCTCTAGTGGTCAACAAGATTAAAGGAGAATGGGAGACGTGACAGCCCAATCTGATACCCTATATAAATTATGCAAGGAGATTGTTGCCTTTCTTTGACAAAGTAGAATTGCATCACCTGCCACGAGCAGAAAATTAGATGGCCGACGCTCTTGCGACGTTGTTTTCAATGTATAAAGTTAACTTCTGGAATGAGGCTCCCAGGATTGTTATCTCTCGCCTTGATAGGCCCGCCTTCATATTCGCCATTGAGGAAGTATCCGATGGAAAACCGTGGTATTTTGATATCCAGAATTTCCTGAAGACTCTTAGGAGATTGGCTGGCAATTTCTATTTGAATCCGGATGTCGTCCTATACAAGAGAAATCACAACTTGGTGTTGTTGCAATGTGTGGACGAGAAAGAGGCTAAGCTACTCATGGAAGAGATCCATGAAGGTACATTTGGTACGCATGCTGGTGGACATGCAATGACGAGAACATTGTTGCGGGCAGGTTACTATTGGCTAACGATGGGAACAGATTGTTTCAAGTTTGCGAAGCGGTGCCATAAATGTTAAATTTATGCGGACAAAATTTATGTGCCTCCGAGCCCTCTGAATGTTATGTCATCACCATGGCCTTTCTCGATGTGGGGAATTGATATGATTGGCAAGATTGAGCCCACGGCATCAAACGGACACCGGTTCATTTTGGTAGCTATTGATTACTTCACTAAATGGGTGGAAGCAGCGTTATATGCTAATGTCACCAAACAAGTGGTAGCCAGATTTATCAAAAGAGATATTATCTGCAGATACAGAATCCTGGAGCGGTTTATCACCGACAACGGTTCAAACTTGAATAACAAGATGATGAAAGAACTGTGTCAGAATTTCAAGATCGAGCATCACAACTCTTCTCCTTATCGGCCCAAGATGAATGGCGATGTCGAAGCGGCCAATAAGAACATAAAGAAGATTGTTCAGAAGATGGTGGTGACCTATAAGGACTGACATGAGATGCTTCCTTTTGCTTTGCACGGTTATCGTACGACGGTACACACATCAACCGGGGCACCTCCTTTTTCATTGGTATATGGCATGGAGGCAGTGTTACCATTGGAGGTTGAGATTCCTTCTTTGAGGGTTTTACGCAATGTTCAATTTGATGAGGCAGAATGGGTAAAAGATAGACTGAACCAGCTCAGTTTAATGGATGAGAAGAGACTGGCTTCTCTAGCATATGGTCGGCTGTATCAGAGCTGGATGAAGAAAGATTACGATAAGAAGGTATGTCCTCGAAGCTTTCAGACAGGCGATCTTGTGCTGAAAAAGATTCTCCCACCACAATCAGATCACAGGGGCAAATGGACTCCTAACTACGAGGGTCCATATGTCGTCAGAAAGGTTTTCTCTAGAGGAGCCTTGTTGTTATCCACCATGGATGGTGAGAACTTTACGTCTCCTGTGAATTCGGACGCAGTTAAAAAATACTTTGCTTAAAATAGACCCGCTGGACAGAAAAAAGAGAGTCCAGGAAAAAATGGGGCATCCCGGCGATTCATAAAAAAGGAATAAAAGGTTCGGGAAAAAATTAGGGATAAAATTGAAAAGATGTACACCGGCGAAGTTGAAAACCTGAAAAGGGCGACTTTGGCAAGAAAGGGTATCCCGGTGAATTGAAAACCCGCAAAGGGCGATTCATGCAAAAGTTAGGGATTGAGAAAAGCAAATGACTGCGGTCCGAGTTTGATACTGCATTGCTTAAGTGGTTTGGGAGTACCTGAGGGTCGTATATCTGAAACAATCTCTTCCGAAGATTGAATATCGGGAAAGCGTCAGAGTCAGGCGAGTCATAGGAGAATCAGCTCATGGTGTTTGTCTGTATCACGTTGCCGACATGCATATCAAATTTATTTTGTATCTTTCTTTGTGCTTCTTGTGCATATATTGTATTTTGCTTGTGCGTAACTTCCTCTTTTCAGGAGTTACATACAGTGTACAAAGCTTTGCCTATTTACAGGCCCATTCAATAAAGCATGTTATTCAGTACTTGATGCTTGTTCTTTACTGTTTTGTTTGTGAAAAACACCGATGTTTTGATGAACTTGCACTTGCATAAGCTTGCTGGCCCTTACCAATAATTGCTAAAACTTCAAATTGACTGAATGAACGTCACAGATATTAACTCGGATAGATTTTGTTGTGTAGATTTGTTGTCTCGTTTGTGTTTTGCAGGGTCCTTACCTTTGAAACAAACGGTCAGGAATTGTATTCCCCAGCCAAAGTCTCTTGACGTAGGGCCTGACTTCAGTTGATGTCGTTTCTTAGCAAGTCGTATCTTATCCCCAGAGAGTGGAGACGACGCTTATTCCTAATAGATGTGGAATTGTCCTCCCCGAGAGAGTATTACCAGGAATGTCGCCTGAAGAGTATCATCATGGAAGTTCTCCATAGGATATCCCTAGCAGGTCAAAATCAATATCCCCAGCAGAGGACGCCTCCCCAGAGGATGGTTATTCCCTTTCCCTGCAGGTTGTCATTCTTTCGTCAGGATGATTATCCTCAGCTGAGTTTGTAGCTCTGAATTGGTAGACTATGTCCCGACAATGTAGTTCTTCCCCTAGGAGGGTCTCATTTTTTTCCAGTAGGGTTTGTGTTTTCTTCCTAAATGTCTGATCTCTCCCCAACAGAGTTGGTTGTTGTTTCCGACATTTATTTTGCCGAAATACTTTGTGATACCTGTTCATCCCCAGCGGAGTTGGTTTTGTTCTTAGCCATTTCATACCAGAGTGTCTCTCAGCAGTTTAAGCCTGCATTAGCATGTGCATATATCATCATATTTGCATCTACCCAAACGCGTAGCATTTCCATGTCGAATGGAGCATTACGCCATTGTCAAACATACGCATTTTGGAACATATGCCAGGTTGGTTAACCTCATGTTTCCGAGTGTTGTTTTCCCTGCAGGTGGAGGGAGCTCTTGCTCAGATTAATTACCAGATAAGCAAGGTCTCGGTATGAGACGTGTAATGATAATGTTCGTTTTGTCATTATTCCCCACAGAGTGGCTTGGATTAGTTTCTCTTACCCCTCCATCGGGGTATTTCTTCAACATGGTTGTTATGACAGTATCAAAAGATTTCGTGAATCAATTTTTGGAGGTTGCCGCCTATGTCGAAATAGGTGTCTGGTAGTTTGGGTTCAGAAAATCCCCAGTAGAGTCCTTCTCATATTTGCTTCCATGTCCGCGCTAAAAGTTTGAAGATCGGACCAGTATTTTGTTACACATTTGATTGATGGAGTTAGCTACTGCAAAGATAGGCAGAGAAGCTGTATTCAGAGTTATTTTCCTGTATTTGGCAGAGTTATTTTCCCGTAGTGGTGACGGATTTATTTTCCCGTAGTGATGGCGGAGTTATTTTCCCGTAGTGATGGCGGAGTTATTTTCCTGTAGTGATGACAGAGTATTTCCCGTAGTGATGACGGAGTTATTTTCTTGTAGTGATGACAGAGTATGTCCCGTAGTGATGACGAAGTTATTTTCCAGTATTCGGACAGAGTTATTTTCCCGTAGTGATGACGGAGTTATTTTCCTGTATCGTTGGCAAAGTTATTTCCCGTAGTGGTGACGGAGTTATTTTCCCGTAGTGGTGACGGAGTTATTTTCCTGTATCGTTGGCAGAGTTATTTCCCGTAGTGGTGATGGAGTTAGTTCCTGTGTTGTTGGCAGAGTTATTTCTTATTTGTTGATAAAACTATTTCCTCAGTGGAAGTCGCCAAAGTTATTCCCTGTGTTGTTGGCAGAGTTGTTTCCCCAGTAAAAGCGTCAGAAAAGATTGTTACCTGTAATGGACAAAGATCGCGCCTGTATTGACAAAGATTGTTACCTGTGATTGACAGTGATTTGCACATGTGTTGACAGTGATTGCTACCCGTGTGGACGGAGTCATTATCCGTAATAGATGCATTATCCCCAGTGGATTTGTTGCCTGCGACTGACAGAGGTCATTATTCGAATTATAGACGGAATTGTACCCATGTTGATGGAGTCCTTCCTCGTGTGGACGAAGTTTAGTCCCGTTGTGGACGGAATTGTTTCTCGTAAAGTTAATTCGATGCCTGTGGCGTCACACAGGGAGTTAATGCTGAAATCAAAAGTTTTATTAGAAGATTGATCAGTTGTTGCCGTAACAACTGGGTTCAGCACAACGGATGTTGTTCACCAAATAGTTTGTGCAGTTCATGTCTGCAGTTGGCAAATTTCCGGGTTTCTTGGTATTCAACCGTCTTTTACCTCGATTGTTTGAAGGTTGTTCGCTCTTCACCCAGTCGGGTCCAAGCCGTTTGAATAGGGGCAGCTGTTGCACCCCAAAATTTGCTCAACATCTTTTACTTGGTTTATGTTTCATTACATTGTTCTAGCATTTGCATTGCATAGCATTTATTCTCGAGGCAGGGGATCAAGGCATTCAGGTGGCTCCAGGTGCAACTTTCAGTTCAAGAGGCTAAACAACAAACATCAGAGGCTTTAACACTTGTTTTGCCCAGCGATCGAGCGACCGATTTTATTTTATTTTGCATGGTATTTTTCATGTCAGAAGCATCATTCAGGTTATGTACAGTGTTCCCATGGTCAGAGCAATCAAGAATGGCTTTTAGCAGTTAAACAGAGTTTAGAACGGCAGGAAACGGGCAAAGGGGCAGGTTTCCCTCCAAAAGGCACCAAATTCAAATTTTTGAATGTGTTAATCGATTAACACATAGCGTTAATCGATTAACCATTTGAAAATCAGTCCAGATTTGAATTTTTAACAGTGTTAATCGGTTAACCTATATGGTTAATCGATAAACCACAGTAGGTTTTGCCTTGCATGTGAATTTTCAAGTCCAGCCACTTTTGGGGTCCAATTTTGGTCATTTAAATTGCATTTTCACACTTGGGAAGGATCTAGAACACTATCAAATTTCATTTTCCCTCCAAATGCCCAAACCTCATTCCATATCACATTTTCCAAGCCATTTTCCAATCCTTGCTTTGGATCCAAACCAAGAGTGTATATATTTGATTCACTCCAAACCTCACCATCAAATCCTCATAATTCACTCTCATTTTCAAAATTGCTCTCAATTTTCTCTCAATTCTCTCTCAATTTTCTAATCTCAAAAACCTCACTCAAAGCTCTTCTCCTTAAGATCATTGATTATTCATTGGAATCATTGATTTCTAAGAGCTAAACCTCCATTAATTCACTCCATCAATTCCATTTCATCATCCAATTTTCGTGCACAAGCAGATCTGAATTTTGAAGTGTTCTTGGAAGTGATTATTTGGCTTATTTTTAGTTATTCTTGGTGGATCTACATTGCTACTACAAGAATTGGTGTGGATCTTGAAGAATTCTGGTTTTCTTTGCTTAGATATACTCATTTACAGTTGAATCAACAATTACCGGATCAAGTCTCTGATCCGAAGGTTGGAATTCTGATCCGATTTTGTTTTCGAACTTATTTGCACAATTTGCATGTGGATATTTGCATTTGATTGAATATGTTGATTTTGATCCATGATCTTGTTGTTTTATTGTGTTTACATGATGTTTAAATCAATGTTTGCTGGTTTAATTTCATGCATGATCAATCACATGATAATTGGAGTGTTTGCTTAAGTGATAAGCTGCTGAAAAGTGATTATGAACTGCTGTTTTTCACCTCTAGCACAGTGTTAATTGATTAACCTATATGGTTAATTGATTAACCAACTCAAATATTCAAATTTTCAAGCGTTTTTCAATGGTTAACCAATTAACCCCTAGCGTTAATCGATTAACACTGTAACAAAGGGTTTGTTTTGCTGTTTTGCTTGCTTGTTCGCGTGCCGGTTCGATCCGAATCATCATAGATCATTGTGTTGCATTAGGATTGAATTATTTTGGATGTTTGTTTTTGTTTTTGGCTGTTTAATCATGATTTTGTGTGCATTTTCCACTCGCATGTTTGCATTTGCATGTTGCTTGTTTTCTCTTCTTCTTTCGTAATTCTTCCCTCTTTTTGTTGATTTTTGTTCTAGTGATTGGAATAGAATTAGGAGAAGATCTGTTGCTGGCTGTTAGTAGACATATTCATGTTCCCCTAGGAATTTAATTACAATTTTACAACTTGGTTTTGTATTTTAGTTGTATTTTGCAAGTTGCTTGTATTTGTAGTTTCCTCTCTTGAGTGCTTTGGTTTGTTTGGTTTGGTTGGCTGCTTTGGAGTGTGTTTAAGCTTGAGTTCTTTTTGGTGGAGCTTATGGATTCATTGAAGATGCTTGGGATTGAAGATTGGAACTTGGAGTTGAATGTTTTTCTCCTTGTGGAAGATTCTTAGGAGCTTAGGAAGTTAGGGTTTTAGGAAGTGCCTTAGACTTAGTTTTGATTCTTTCTTCAAACATAGAGTGCATCATTTGCCTCTATTCTATCCAATGACATAAAGTCCTCCTTGGGAAGCTCCATCTCTCCTTAGGAGGGATGAGTGGTATGCCCAAGGGAGTAGAACTTTGAGGATACCTTTCATTTGCAATGTTGAGTTCTTAGTGATTTCCTTTGGTTGTCGTTAAGTTTCTTAACATTATAACTTGATCTGGATGTTTAATCCTCCTCTTGGAGTGTGCTTGATAAAGCTTGAAGATAGAAGCTTGCTTGGAGATGAAGCCCTTGCTGTGAACTTTGATGTCTTTTCAACTTTGCTATTTAGAGCTTGTTGTTGCTGTTGCTGTAGGAGTCTGGTATTGCTGCCTGAGCTGCCTCCCCTGAGTCTTTTGTTTTTCTTTGTATTATCTGTTTAATTGTGCTGATTACCTCTAGGTTTGAGGTGGAGCTTGTCTCCTCTTGCCTATTGTTTTCTCTTCTGCCTTATTGGTATTGATGCATTGCATGCATTTTACTGTTTACTGTATTTGCTTGCTTTCTTTTGCTGTTTATCCCCTAGGATCTCTGATTTCCTCTGTGCAAGAGGAAATTATGACAGACATTAGGTTTTGACCCATGCATGATAACATTAGGTTAGTTTCCCTTTCAACCGTAGTTTTTGGGTCTTTCTCTTCTCATCTCAAAACAATTAAAAAACACAGTAATAAGGATAACGCGTGTTGTACACTACGAGCCTTAAGCTATTTGAGAAAAGGTTGCTGGAGGGTTACTCTTCAGTAATTTGGCTGCTTAGTATGGTACCCTTAGGGTAACATACGACGTAGTCACTCTCAGATCACAAGTCTTTAGTGCAGTACAAGTTGCAAACAGACTAAAAAATAGTTCTTTCGTAAAAACCTGAAAACAAACTTCAAATGTCATTTTTGTCCGCTTGGACCTTTAATCAGGAAAACCCTTTCTTAAGGAGATAAAAAACTGTCAGACAAGCTTGTGTCTTCCGTAGCCCGAACTACGTTTGCTCTGATCTTTCATGTTGTATGAAAGTACGTAGGCATAGGATGCGATATCCTAGCGAGCAACCTTCCCCTGCTTTCCCGTAGGTAGGCAAACTATGTTGACTCTGATTTCTCGTTCCAGACGGGAATACGTAGGCATAAAGTGAGATACTTTGCCAAGTCATTTTATTTTCTTTTTAACCCAGACCTGTAGAGTAGATAGAATAACACACCCTTAGATAGAAAACAAGCGTGGATCCCGTCGAGTACGACAGACGTGAGGGGTGCTAATACCTTCCCCTTGCGTAACCGACTCCCGAATCCAGGATTTGGTTGCGATGACCATTCCTTTCCCTCTTTGCGTTAGGTTTACTCTGAGAGTTTCCTTTCCCTCCTGTGAGATAAATAACGCACGGTGGCGACTCTTCTGTCATAGCCGGCGCCGATTTTCGCAGTAGCGACAATAGGCTGCATCAGTAATTATTTTCAAATTGCCAACAACATTTTTATCATGTTATGCAAACCATGACAGTCACACACCAATTTCTGTTTAGAGGCATCTCTACATGATTTTTGTATCCAAATCCCATGGACATTGTATTTATGACTTGTGCATACTCTCACATACCTTTAAAACTTCTGTCTTAAGCTGAAGCCAACACTTTGCATTTTCAAGGCATTTCTTGCAACTTACATGCCATTTTTTGGTTTGGAACTGTTTCTGTTTGATCTAGGCATTCAGGATCATTAGATAACATGCTTATAACTTGTTCACACTTTCATTTGATCATGATTCCTCTTATGTTGAACTATGGCCATCATCATGCATTTTCAAGGCATTCTTTGCAATTGACATGTCACTTTCTGATTAAACTTGTTTTGGCATAAATTTTTGCATCAGAATCATTGGTTTATACATTTATGATTTGAGCATACCCTCACCTGTCATTAAATCCAACTGTTTTGAGTATAATGCATTTCTTAAGCTTCCAATTGCATGTTCATTTGAATTTCAAAATATATGCATCATCTTGGAAAACTGAAATCACCACTGAATTCCTCATGAAATTTCACTCAAGATAGGCTAAAATTTTGTTGCATTTGGTTGAGTATTGATGAAGTTGTGATGTTGTCGTATCCATTGTTTTTCTTGCTTCTCATGAGTGTTGCCTTGCCCAGATTTCTTGAACCTTGTTAGGTATTTAAATTTTAGGGGTGGCTAAATACATGGATGTATTGCCACCCTAGTGGTTAAACTTTCACTTTCTCATGCGCCTTGTACCTACTTGTCCTGGGTTCGATCCACAGTGGAGATCAACCCATTTTGCTATTTTTTTCCACTTTGCCATGTTTTATTATTTTGTGTTTCATTTCCATTTCATTCACATGCGCGCGCTGCTAGTCCAGTTGGCTTGATGATGAATTGTTATTTAAAGGGTGGTGGGTTCAACACCCACCAAGCGCCCTTTTCTTTTTTTTACCATTATATTTTCCTTGTTGTATTTTTTAATTGTTTTAATCTTGTAAAAATCGTAACTTCTTCGTTTCTTATTATTTTTAATCGGTTCTTTTTGCAACTATATCGTAATTGTATATACTTTCATTAGGTGCATTAATACTCTAGAATTTTTATTTGTGAAAACAATTTTGCATTAAAAACGCTCATATTTCTTTTTAGGGTTTTTCTACCCTCCCGATCATTTCAAGCTTTTGATTTATTTTACTCCAGTTATTATTGTGATGTGAATTCTATGATTACCAAATCTTGATGTAATTGTAATTACTTGTTGCTTTTAAGCATTATGTTTGATTCATTTGATTTCTATTTAATATCCCCATGAAGTTGACTTATTTGCATTGGTCGTTACCTTCATCTTCGTCAAGATATGCTTAAGTCTTTATCTTTCATTGAGTCTTGTAAGAACTCATCTTTGCTTGCCTATTGTCATATGCTTGCATGCCTTGGTTTTAACCATTCCTCCTATTTTGACGTACTTGTTTATTGCAACATGCTTGTATATGTTTGGTTGTAACTGTGTCTCTTGTATTTATCCTGTTTGTTGTTTATGCTTTGTTAAGTTTAGTTTTCCCCAAGTGATGGAACTCTTTAGTTTTCATCCAAGTTTCCTTTTTTATACTTCCAAAGGAAAGTCTCTCCGTTGACCCTTGGATCATAGATAGCTCATCTCCCTCCCTCGACTTCGTTAAGTCATTCATACACTTAGTTAAGTTAGAACCTGTCCTTTAGACTTTGCTTAAGTCTAAAAAGCCTACCCTTGTTAGGAGTGCCCTTTCAAATTAGAACTTAGGATAGAGTTTGTTAACTCTATGTAAGAATCATCGTCATGATTTCTTACTCCCCTTTCTTGAGTGTTCAACTTAGATCTCGAGAGTTTCCTTAAACTCTACACAAGCATTGTAATGCTTGTTCTCCTTTGAACCTTGATCGTAATCAAGTGTTTTTCAAACCTAGTGAGGTGAACTACGATTGCTCTGATTCTATCCTAGTTAGGATACGTAGGCAGAAGACGCGATGTCTTTGCGAGCAAACTTAGAAACTATCTTTAGGTCTTTACCTACGCATATCCCAATCCATATCAAACATTTAGCAAACTTAGCATACAAAAAAAACAAAGGTTCCTGTAGAGTACTACAAATGTTTAGGATGTGAAATACCTACCCTATGCATAACCAACCCCCGATCCCCGAATCTCTTAGCGTTGTTGTACATCGCGCAAAAGGTTCTTTCTCTCTTTAGACCTTTCCTTTGGATAAATTAAAGGCCGATTGTGAATTCAAAGAATGAAAGATTCAAGTTAATTCAATAGCTTGGTATCACGATTCTCACTGCAACAGAAATGGCGACTTCACTGGGGATACTTAAACTTGAGGGTTCAGCCTATTTTGTTTATTTATGTGCTATATTTGTGAATATTTGCTTTACATGTATATGTGTATATATTTGTTTGATTGTTGGATATTGGGATCTTTTGAGTGATGAGACGGTCCTATACCCGGACTTGAGTACAATTGTGATAGGATGGTGGTATATTCAAGTAGGCTTATAGGGAGTTGATTCCCGACCAAGCTAACTTGAGAAACCACCGCTCAGTGTAGGCCCTCTTGAGAGTTTAGTATTGTTGATCGAGTATTTGTGAAAACAATGCTACTTTCGACGAAGGAGCCCATGACACTGTGGACTTTTAGATTACATTCTACCCCACTTTGGCCTTACTAGGACGTAGTGCGATGGCTATAAGGAAGTATTTCCGAAATAGTTGATACGCGATACTAGACGAGACTCTCTTGAGAATATTATCGATTACCAAGTAATTTGGGAAGTTGATAATATCCGAAAGATGGGTTGATAACTCTGAGAACCATTTAGAACCCTGCTCTACAGGTTTGAAAGTCCTTATTACACACCTTTTGGGGATGGGTAGACCTTGGATCCACACTTGTCCTTTAAACCTAGGCTTGTGTTTTTGTGCATATGTGTGATCTTTGCATTTACCTATGGTTGTGCATTCTTGCATACATAAACATCATATCATAAAGTTTCATGGAACTCATACTTTTTGTTTGTAAATATCAGAGGTCGTTATGGATGGTGAAAGAAAGAAAAATTTGAAGTACACTTACAAAGGTTTTAAACTAGATGACCTAAGGAGGTTGGGCACCTTGATGACAGATCCAGAGGGATTCCAGAGTAGGTATGGGAAGTTGTTATTACTATTGAAGATAAAAATGGATGGTGGACTCTTTTCTATGCTTCTCCAGTTTTATGATCCGATCATGGAGAAGGACCCTAAGGAGCAAGATATTGCCAAAGCCACACGTTTGGGATTAATTGATATTCAAAAGAACATGACTACAAAAGGAGGAGTTTTTGGGTTGAGTGCAGAATTTTTGGTTGAAAAGGTGCAGTACTACGCAGATCATTTGAGCATGGATGCATTCGAGGCTACCCTTGCCTTGCTCATTTATGGTATCTTCCTGTTTTCTAGCTTCGAGAACTTTGTAGACCTCAACGCCAATAAGATTTTCTTGAAGAAGAACCCTGTACCTACTCTGCTAGCAGACGCGTATCATTCTGTTCATCTCAGGAATTTCCACAAGGGAGGGATGATCACTTGTTGTGCTCCTTTATTGTACAAGTGGTTTATTTCACACTTGCCTAAAGCTCACGCCTTTTGGGATCCGAAGAAAGGGTGGTGGTCAAAGAAGATTATGGCTCTCACGCACTCTGATATTGATTGGTACAACCATGAATACGATGGGATAATGATCATTGACAGTTATGGGGATTTTGGTAATGTACCTCTTTTTGGTGCTAATGGAGGAATCAGTTACAACTCGGTCCTTGCTCGTCGACAGTTGGGATATCCTTTGAGAGACAAGCCCAACAGTGTTCATGTGGAAAATATTTTCTTTAAGGAAGAGAGTAATAGTCAGGAGCAGAAAGAGAAGATTCTAAAAGCCTGGAGGCATTTGCACAAAAAGGGGAAGAAAGACTTGGGAAAACCTAATTGTGTCTCTTTGGAACCTTATCTCTAATGGGTTCGAAAGAGAGCTATTGAGTTAAAGATGCCCTATTCTTGACAAAAGCCCATGGCTTTAATGGAGGAGCATACCTTGATCTTCATGTCTGAAGAGGAGAAGCTAAGGATCGCCTTGAGCAAGACACGACAATCCGAAGACGCTTGGAAGCACAAGTACCAATTGGTTGTTGAAGAGAACCCAGAGCTCTAGAAGCAATTAGAGTTGAAGAATGAAGAAGTACTCTCCTGCAAGAAGAGAAAGGCGCAAGAAGATTTATTTTCTTCTAGTCCTCAGTCGACTCCGTGGAAGTTGATCATGGATAAGCTCATCCTTGAGAAGGCCCAGATGGAGAGGGAGATTGAGAAGCTCAACTTGAGGCTGTTAGGAGAACCTCCTTAGGACTTTTGTTAGCTTTTATTTAGCTTTATGTTTAAAACTTTTGTAAGATGTACTCAAATTTTGTAATCCAATGAAATTAAATCTACGACATTTTTGATTTTTATAGAATCTGAGTTCCATGGTACTTTGCGCATTTGCATTCACATTTATTAATCATTCAAGGAACTAAAGATTCTTTGTCAGATATTATAGGATTGATTCTGGAAAGAAGGCAGAGATCATGTTCCGAAGCCCAAATTTGGAGAAATTGGGAAGTTTAGTAGAAGACCCTGAGGCGTTCAAAGAGAAGTATGGGAATATGCTGTCTTTGCTAGAAATTCAGGTGGATGAAGAGATATTGGCCGCACTCGTGCAGTTTTATGATTCGACCTATCATTGCTTCACGTTTCTAGATTACTAGTTGCTGCCAACCTTGGAAGAATATTCTGCCCTGATGGGAGTAGGCGTCACTCCTAGACCATTTTCTGGAAGAGAAGGGACTCCTAACGAAAGAATAATTGCAGAGGCTGCACATTTGGAGGTGAATGAAATACGATCTCATATGACTGTTAAGGGAGGGCTATATGGATTTCCGGCTATGTTCCTGTATGAAAAAGCTCAATGTTATGCCGAGTCGAAGAATTCTGAAGCATTTGAGGCCATTCTGGTTTTGCTAATTTACGGACTTTTCCTGTTTCCGACTGCTGATGATTTTGTGGACGCGAATGCAATCAACCTCTGCTTAATCAAGAATCCCGTACCCACTTTGTTGGCTGATGTGTATTTTTCCATCCACCGTAGGAACCGTCATGGAGTTGGACAGTTTGAGTGTTGCACCGTTTTCCTATACAAGTGGTTTATTTCGCACTTGCCAAGGCTTCCAGCACTCTGGGATATGCAGAATGGACTCTCATGGATAGAAAAGTTGTTGTTACTCAAACATTCAGATATTAAGTGGTATGATCCTATGTATGGAGGGATTGCTATAATTCAGAGCTGTGGGGATTTCCCGAATATACCACTTATCAGCATTGATGGTTGCATCAGTTATAATCCCATTTTAGCTCGTCGCCAGTTGGGACACCCAATGGAGAGTGAACCAGACCCAGTTCTTTTGAGAAGTTTCTATATTGAAGAAGGGAAGGACCCAGCCTACAAGGCTCGGATTGTGTATGCTTGGCGCCACATCCACACAAGGGGGATGACTGCTTTGGATTACCCTGACACTGTTGTTTTAGAATCCTACTTATCATGGGTGAAAGAAGCAGCATTGAAGATGTTCTATACCCGCTTTGAGCCTGACTCAACAAAACTTACTCTTGTGGAAGAATTAAAAGCTGCTTTGGCAAAAGCTGAAAAAGAAGGAAAAGATTGGAGAGATAAGTATTTGAAGGTTATGCAAGAGATGGAAGAGCTTCAAGAATTGGTCCATCAAGGTGGAAAGAAGAGTCAACCAGAAGACGAAGGTCCCTCCAGCCAGAAGTTCTAGGATCTTTTTGTTTTTTTGTGTTTTATCATGTATCTGTATTGGAGACTTATGTTTCAGTTTCGAATTGTTGTTGTAAAACTCTCAGTTATTAATCTATGAAGACTTTGAATTTGCTTTATTTCCCCATTGTTATAATTTTTGCAAATAATTCTTTGGATTTCTTGAATAATTAATCTTGCATTTTGCATCTGCACCCATAGCATTTCATGTACATTTCCCGTGATGTGTCTCATCTCGCTGTCTTATCTCCAGAATCATATTGAATCCTCGCCATCAGTATAACACACGAGCCCAAGCTCGTCAAAGAATGGAAGAACACAATTTGGCTCTGGATAGGGTTGACAACGAACTTGAAGACTTACGAGGAAGCGTAGGACGAATCATGGAAGTCTTACAAGTCATCAATGTAAAAATGGACACTCAGGCCACTGTAGTTTCTGAAATCACTAACGTAGTTATGGAGCCGATCCCAACGGCAGTCACTATTGCAAGTATTCCACCGTATGGGTTAATACCAGGTTTTGTACCTCCACCACCAGTCAGTCAACAATCAGTTCCTATTGGGGCAGAGATTCCCCGAGCTGTTCCGACTTATACTCCAGCCTCTGTACAAACTCAAGTGCGCCCTATTTTTCACAGCCATCCATAAGTGTTTGAAGTTCCTGATGGGTCTGAAGAAAGAAGTGGACGACATGATAAATTGAAGGAGAGTGTAGAAACTATAAGGAGGAAGGTTAGAGCAATGAAAGGGAATGATATCTTTGGTACTGATGCCAGAGATATGTGTTTAGTGTCTGGATTGGTAATCCCGCCAAAATTCAAAATCCCCAACTTTGATCAGCACACCGGTGCTACTTGTCCTCGGATGCATTTTATCATGTACTACCGAAGAATGGCTGCACACGTAGAAGATGAGAAGTTGATGATCCATTGTTTCTAGGATAGCTTGAAAGGAGCCCCTGCTAAGTGGTATCTGAGTTTAGATCAGTCTCGCATTCACAGTTTCCAAGACTTGGCCGATGCTTTCATGAAACATTACAAATACAATATGGATTTGGCCCCTGACAGAAGATAGTTGTTGATTATGACACAAAAGAGTTCTGAACCATTCAAAGAGTATGCACAATGATGGAGGGAGACTTCCTCTCAGGTAGAACCTCCTTTGAATGAGAAAGAGTTGACAGATTGGTTTGTGGATACAGTAAGACCTGAATTTTATGAGAAGATGATTAGCAGTGTAACATCAAGTTTTTCCGATATAGTGGTTGTGAGGGTAAGAGTGGAATTGGGATTGAAGAATGGTAAAATGACCAGTAGTTCCAGTGGTTCCAACAGCAACAATGTTAAGAAGTTCAGTGGTAATTTTCATAAAAAGAAGGAGGGAGAAACAAATGCCATAACAGTGGGGAAAAGGAATCAGACTTGGAAGCGGCCGTACCAACGATATCAACGGCCTCCACAAGGTTATATTCAGCAGCCTCCACAAGGCTATGTTCAGCAACCTCAGCAAAATCTGACACAACAACCGATATATCCAGTACAGTATGCTCAACAACCATATGTGGCAGCTATAACGCCTGCTTTCAATCACCCTGTTCCTAGTTATCCGACAGTGCAACCAGCACCCATGTATCAACCATTCCAACAACAAGGGTATCAACGAGCGCCCAAAGCTCCACCCTATCAGCAATATCAGCATCATAGGGCTCAGGCACCAAGGCAGAATTACCAAAATCGAAGACCAGCAACAAGGCCTCCGTTCCCCCAAATACCAATGACTTATACAGAGTTGTACCCGACTTTGGTACAACAAGGGTTAGTAACAAAGCGACCATTGAATACACCTTCAGACACTTCATCACCTTATTACAATCCAAATACTCATCGTGCCTTTAATGAAGGTGCTGCCGGCCATGACTTAAAGGGGTGTCTTGCCTTGAAACATATTGTCAGGGAGTTCATAGAGAAGAAGATTTTTTCTTTTGATGATGTACCGCCTAATGTTAAAAGTAACCCATTGCCGAATCATGGAGGAGTTAATGCAATAGAAGAGGCTTCAGTTGAAAGGGTAGTTTGTGATGTGTCAGAAATCAAGACTCTGTTGAGCTCACTTCATGAGAAACTGTTGAAAGCAGGGATGATTAAAGGTACCCATAATGACCGTGAAAAGTGTTCTGTTAATCTTAAGGGGTGTGGTATGGTACAGAAAGATGTGCAAAGCCTGATCGACCATGAATTATTGCAAGTAGGTATTAAGATAAAGAAGGAGGAAGTTTCGGTGGTTGAGCCTGTTTTCAATCTACCAAGGAAAAGTGAGAAAGTCCATGTGTTCAATATGATCAACAAAAATGTGAAGCCTGTTTTTGACAAATCTGTTGTTGATCAGCCTCGACCGGTTGTTATTCAGAAGCCGAGATCGTTTCCTTTTGAGAATACAAAGGCAGTCCCGTGGAAGTATGATATGGTTGTGATAGAACAGAGATCTGGGAAGGTTATTCAGAATTAGAAGGTAAAGGATGACCAAGTTGATGTGACAAATATTGCAGGAATGAGCAAGATGACCCGTAGTGGTCGAATATATCAACCTAAGATAACAGTGGTTGCTCCAAAAAGGTTACCCCTACTGTGACGGCCAAAGACAAAGAAATGCCCATCACTGAAGGAGATGCTGAAGAGTTCCTAAGGATTATCCGAAAAAGCGATTACAAGGTTGTGGATCAACTTCATCAAACCCCCTCAAAAATATCAATTTTGTCTCTCCTGATGAATTCCCCGGCCCACAGAGAGGATATACAAAAGGTGTTAATGCAAGCACATGTGACGAAGGATATAACCCTTGGCCAGTTTAATTCGGTGATAGCCAATATTACAGCCTGCAATACTCTGAGTTTCAGTGATGAAGAGTTGCCAAGGGGAGAACGTAATCATAATCGTGCTTTGCACGTATCTATCAAATGTCAAGAGGACACGTTGGCGCGAGTTTTGGTTGATACTGGATCTTCGTTGAATGTGTTGCCCAAAAGGTCGCTCGCAAAGTTAGCATATGCAGGGGCAGAGATGAAGCCGACGTCGTTGATTGTGAAGGCTTTTGATGGTTCGAGAAGGACAGTTGTTAGGGAAGTGGAATTACTAATTATGATAGGCCCTCGAGTGTTCGATATCACATTTCAGGTAATGGACATTAATCCGGCTTACAACTACTTGTTGGGACGACCTTGGATTCACGCAGCAGGGGCAATGACTTCCACATTGCATCAAAGGATGAAATTTGTTATAAACGACAAACTGGTAATTGTGCATGGCGAAGAGGACTTGATGGTGAGTAATTTATCGTCATTCAGGTATATTGAGGCAGATGAGGACGCGTTGGAAACTTCTTTCCAAGCGCTTGAAATAGCTAACGCGGTGATGATAGAAGATACAGTGGCAAAGAGTGGTCCATCTTTTGCATCCGCTCAGAGCATCAAGTCTATATTAGAAGAGGGTACTCCTGCTGGTTAGGGAGAGGTTATTGAAGTGAAAGGAAGACTGGGTCGCCAAGGGTTGGGTTACAAACCAACTCATGTTGAAACAACAACACACGCCGAAGGACGTCCGAAGACTATCCAAGAGGTGTTCATCAGTGGAGGATTCCAAGTCAATGCCGTGGGAGAAGATTTTGAAGACGAGGATATTGAACATTTGGTATATCATTGTGAAACTGCTTTAGGCAATTGGGAGGCTGTTGAGATTCCCGTGATCTTTCTGGTGTTGAAGTAATTTGTTTGTTTCTTTACTTGTTGTTGTTTTTATCTTTAAACCTCCATGGCCATGCCCAAGGCTATAGGATGCATTTTGTAAGGTCCCCGTGCTTTCAAGAATATTATGATTAATGAACTATTTTGTTAAATCCTTCGTTGTTTGTTTCCTTAATTGTTTTTGTTTCCATGCTTGAAAGGAGGATGGCATTTTTCTAAAAAACCATCAAAACATTTTTCTTGATTGCTGCATTTCTCCTTGTGTGTTTTAATAAATTAAGCCATTCCAACATGCAGTGATACCCGAAAACCTGTTAAATCCATTGACTTTGCTTTCCCTCCTAACTTTGACTCACCAATATACCAATCCGAAGATGAGGATGAAGATTTTGAGATCCCTGATGAACTGGAAAAAATGGCATGTTACGAGCACCCAGAGTTTCAACCTCACAAGGAGCAGGTATATGTTATTAATCTTGGCACCGAAGAAGACAAGAAAGAGATCAAGATTGGGGCAACACTTGGGGCAGAAGTCAAGCAGCAATTGGTAAAGCTTTTAAAAGAGTATGTGGATGTATTTGCTTGGTCATATCAGGATATGCCAGGTTTAGACACAGACATAGTGGTCAACAATTTACCGCTCCGACCAGAATGCACGCCAGTTAAACAAAAGCTCCGAAGAACTAGACCTGATATGGCTCTTAAGATTCTAGACGAAGTGAAAAAGCAGATTGATGCAGGTTTCTTGGCAGTATCCAAGTACCCCGAATGGGTAGCTAATATTGTACCTGTGCCGAAGAAAGATGGGAAGGTCAGAATGTGTGTGGATTATAGGGATCTGAAGAAGGCCAGTCCAAAGGACGATTTCCCTTTGTCGCATATTGATACATTGGTGGATAATACGACTCGCTTTGCAGTTTTCTCGTTTATGGATGGTTTCTCCGGATACAACCAAATCAAGATGGATCCAGATGATATGGAAAAAACTACTTTCATTACTCCTTGGGGAACTTACTGTTACAAAGTCATGCCTTTCGGTTTGAGGAATGCTGGTGCCACTTATCAAAGAGCCATGATGATGTTGTTTCATGACATGATGCATAAGGAGATAGAAGTGTATGTTGATGATATGATCGCCAAATCTCAGAGTGAAGAAGACCATTTGAACCATTTATTGAAGTTGTTTGAGAGACTCATAAAGTATCAGTTAAGACTAAACCCAGCCAAGTGTACTTTTTGAGTGAGATCTGGGAAATTACTTGGTTTCATTGTTAGCCACCGAGGGATTGAGGTAGACCCAGATAAAGTTTGAACCATTCAAGATATGTCGGCTCCGCAAACTGAGAAACAAGTTAGAGGTTTCCTTGGAAGATTGAACTATATATCCAGATTTATTTCTAATATGACTCTTACTTGTGAACCCATTTTCAAATTGTTACGAAAAGACCAGACAATTGTTTGGAATTTAGATTGCCAACAAGCTTTTGATAAGATTAAAGGCTACCTTCAAGAGCCTTCGATCTTAATACCTCCTGTTCCGGGAAGACCTCTTTTCATGTATTTAACAGTACTCGAGAATTCAATGGGTTGCATATTGGGTCAGTAAGATGAGTCCGGACGAAAGGAACATGCCATCTATTATTTGAGCAAGAAGTTCACCGACTGTGAAAGCCGATATTCACTTTTAGAGAAAACTTGTTGTGCTTTGGCATGGGCTGCCAGACGTTTGAGGCAGTACATGATTTGTCATACTACTTTATTGATTTCAAAAATGGACCCGATAAAGTATATTTTCGAGAAGCCCGCTCAGACAGGAAGGCTCGCCCGTTGGCATATGTTGTTATCAGAATATGACATCCAGTATGTGGCCCAGAAGTCTATCAAAGGCAGTGTCTTATCAGATTATCTCACAGATCAGCCGGTTGAAGATTACGAGTCTCTCAAGTTTGATTTTCCGGGCGAGGATATTATGTTGGTAAAAGATTATGAAGAGCCGGGTCCTGACGAAGGTCCCGAGCCGGGTCTTTGGTGGAAAATGATGTTTGATGGTTCCTCAAATTACAGTGGGCATGGCGTAGGCGCCGTTCTGATGAATCCCGAAGGTGGGTATACCCCATTTACAGAAAGGTTAGACTTTGAAAGTACAAACAATATTGCCGAGTATGAAGCATGCATTCTTGGCCTCGAAGTAGCTATTGACCTAAGAATCAAACTTCTCGAGTAAGTGGAGATTCAACTTTGGTTATTTATCAAGTTACAGGTGAATGGGAAACTAGATATGAGAATTTGATCCCTTACAGAGCCTACATTGTTGAAATGATTGAATACTTTGATGAGATCACTTTCAAGCATGTTCCGAGATCTGAAAATCATATTGCCGATGCTCTAGGCATGTTAGCCTCAATGTGGAAACTCAGGTATCTCAATGATGCCACTCTCATTCGAATTGAACGCAAGACTGAGCCTGCCTACTGGAGATGGTTGAAGAAGAAATTGATAACAAGCCATGGTTCCACGACATAAAGAACTATCTGTTGAAACAAGAGTATCCACTTGATGCTACATCACTTGACAAGAAAACCTTGAGAAGATTGGCCTCTAAGTTCTTTCTCAGTAACAATGTTCTCTATAAGAGAAATCATGATATGGTCCTACTTAGATGTGTCGACAGACGAGAAGCAAATTTTTTAATGCAAGATATTCATGAAGGAACATTTTGCACTCACGCCAATGGATATGCCATGTCCAAGAAGATTTTGAGGGCTGGGTACTATTGGTTGACTTTAGAAACTGACTGTATTCAATATGCCAGGAAATGTCACAAATGCCAGATTTATGCGGATAAGATGCATGTGCCTCCAACGTTGTTAAATGTGTTGACGTCGCCTTGGTCGTTCTCTATGTGGGGCATTGACATGATTGGGGCAATCGAACCAAAGGCTTCTAACAGACACCGATTCATTCTGGTCGCTATTGATTACTTTACCAAGTGGGTTGAAGTTGCATCCTACGCCAATGTCACTCGGCAAGTGGTGGCCCGTTTTATCAAAAAGGAGATTATCTGTCGATACGGAATCCCAAGCCGAATCATAACAGATAACGGTACTAATCTGAATAACAAAACTATGAAAGAGCTGTGTGGTGACTTCAAAATTGAACATCACAATTCTTCTCCTTATCGTCCCAAGATGAATGGAGCTTTCGAAGCTGCGAATAAGAACATCAAGAAGATTTTGCAAAAGATGGTGAAAACATATAAAGATTGGCATGAGATGCTGCCATTTGCCTTGCATGGATATAGAACGTTCGTTCGCACTTCAACAGGGGCAACCCCTTTTTCCTTCGTATATGGGATGGATGCGGTACTTCCTATTGAGGTTGAGATACCTTCCTTAAGAGTTATAATGGAAACCGAACTTGAAGAAGCTGAATGGGTGAGGAAAAGATTTGATCAGTTGAACCTTATTGATGAAAAGCGCATGACTGCGGCATGTCATGGTCAGTTATATCATAAAAGGATCAAGAGAGCTTTTGAAAAGAAGGTTCGTATCCGAGAATTCCGAGAAGGAGAGCTTTTGCTCAAAACGATTTTGCCAGTTCACAAAGATGCACGGGGAAAATGGATGCCCAATTATGATGGCCTGTTTGTTGTAAAAACAGTCTTCTTAGGAGGCTCGTTAATCCTCACAACAATGGATGGGGAACAACTTACACACCCGGTGAATTCTGATGTAGTATAGAAATATTACGCCTAAAAGAACCCGATAAGTCGAAAATCTGCAAGGGCGGTTTATGCAATAAGGGGTATCCCGCTGGATCATAACCTATGAAGGAGGTCCAGGCAAAAGTTAGGGATGAAATAAAAAAAAATATGAGCTCGCTAAGTTGAAAACCCGAAAGGGCGGCTTAGGCAAAAAAGAGCGTCCTGGTGGATTGAAAACCTGAAAGGGCAATCCAGGCAAAATTTAGGGACAAAGGTGTTTCACTGCATCAGATGGTTTGTCACCTCTGCAGAGGATTTTACCAGAAGTCCATTTCAACTGTTCTTGTCAGAAGCAAGGTTTTGGAAAGTTTTAGTCATTAGGGGTAGAATTGTCAGTGGATTCAATGTAACTTTTTTCATATTGCCATTTTCAATTGTAAAAATTCCATGGAGTTCTGTCATTGACAAGCTTCCATTCTTAAATGAAAATAATTTTTTGGGCCATTCTTTTGCAATTTACCATTTTCCTTTTTTCTTTTGTTATACAAAACATCGTTTATTGATCAATGATAATTTTGAAAGCACCAGGTTCAAATTTGAAAATAACTTTTGAAGATTAACAAAACATAAAGTACTTTGGATCACGGAAAGATTCGGTGGAAATCATACCCCTCGAAAGTCTTAACGTGGCAGAAACTTTGATGTGCGATCTCAATACATCTCCCGTCAAAACGTCAGTTGATTTGATTTGTTAGGTTGCTCATTCGGTTGTATGTAGTTACCAAGATTGAAGACCCTCTCCCCAGGTTTCTTTATGGGATACATTCTTATGATAGTGGACTCATCCTCAGTGGAAACATTCAGAGCCTCTATTTTAAGTTACGTTGTCAATCCTGGCGAGCTTCCCTGAAGCTTTATTTCCCAAGCGAAGTGGGTTTATTTCCCAAAAGGATCTACAGACACCTTTGTTTTGTGAATTCAGTGTGATTCATTGCATCCCCAGTGAGATTGAAGTGCTTATCTATCTTCCCCTTGAGTCTCTAGATTTTTCAGTCTCTTGTCAGATTCAGCTCCCACATACCATTAATCATTGGCATCATGGCATTTCATATGCATTTGTTTTGCCTCTGTGGCCTTGGGTTGTTACCTTTTGTCTTGATTGTTTCGTGGTTGTTACCAGCAATTTTGTTTGTTATTCTCTAGGTATCCTCCGTCTTTTTTTTAGGGTGTTGGTCGTCACCAATTTCTCTGCTTCAGTTATTACTGATTTTGTTTACGGTTATAGGTCGTCACCTGTACCCTACTGGATTCTAGTCGTTACTACTATCTTTGGGTGTCCCCATGTTGTTATTGATATTGTTTGCTTTGTCGTCACCAGTTTCTCTCCTTGAAGTCTAGTCGTTACTAGCGATCCCTATTGTTTAAAGTCCAATGTTAATTGGCAGTTCTTTTGAAAGTCCAATGGTAATTGGTGGCTCTTTTGAAAGTCCAATGGTAATTGGCAGTTCTTTTGAAAGTCCAGTAGTAACTGGCACTGTTTAAAATCCAACCTTTATTGGTGTTGTAGCTTTGGTCGTCACCATATCTCTTGAAAGTCTAGTGGCAACTGGCATTGTTTAAAATCCAATCGTTATTGGTATTGTAGCTTTGGTCATCATCATATCTCTTAAAAGTCCAGTGGTAACTGGCGCTGTTTAAAATCCAATCACTATTGGTATTGTTGGTTTGGTCGTCACCATATCTTTTAAAAGTCCAGTGGTTACTGGCTCTGCTTGAAAGCTAATCGTTATTAGTACCGAGAGTTGGTTGTTACCAATTTCCCCAGCCAGAGTCCTGTATTGTATCAATGCAATTCGGAGTTCCCATTTATTTGGTTTGGTGGTCACCATCACCCCCTATAAGTCTAGTAGAAACTAGCACCCTTTGGTTGTTTGTTGTGCTGGTCGTCACCAGTACTCCCAGCAAAGCGTTGCTTTTCCATTCGAGTCTCGGAGATCTAATGGATACTAGTATCCCCCGTGCGTTTGGTCTTGTTTCTGTTCTTTTCCTGAAGATCCTGTCGCTACTGCGAAAATCGGCGTCGGCTATGATAGAAGAGTCGCCACCGTGCGTTATTTATCCCACAAGAGGGAAAGGAAACGCTCAGAGTAAACCTAACACAAAACGGGAAAGGAATGGTCGTTGCAACCAAATTCCTGGATTCGGGAGTCGATTACGCAAGGGGAAGGTATTAGCACCCCTCACGTTCGTCGTACTCGATGGGATCCACGCTTGTTTTCTAGTACGAATTGTTATTCTATCTACACTAAGGGTCAAGGGTTAAAGAGAAAAGAAAATGACTCGGCAAAGTATCGCACTTTATGCCTACGTATTCCCGTCTGAAACGAGAAATCAGAGTCAACGTAGTTCGCCTACCTACGGGAAAGGAGGGGAAGGTTGCTCGCTAGGATACGGCATCCTATGCCTACGTACTTTCATACAGCATGAAAGATCAGAGCAAACGTAGTTCGGGCTACGGAAGACACAAGCTTGTCTGACTGTTTTTTATTACCTTCAAAAAGGGTTTTTCTTGATTAAGAGTCCAAGCAGACAAAAATGACACTTTGATGTTTGTTTTGAATCTTTTACGAAAGAAGTGTTTTTTAGTTTGTTTGCAATCTCTGACGCACTAGAGACTATGATTTGAGAGTGACTACGTCGCGTGTCACCCAAAGGGTACCACACTAAGCAGTCATACTACTGGAAAGAAACTCTCCAGCAACCCTTTCTCAAATAGCTTAAGGCTCGTAACGTACGACATCGATTAACCTTATTACTGTGTTTTTGATTTGTTTTGAGATAGAAGAGAAAGAAGCTCTAAAAAGCCTAGGGTTGAAAGGGAATAAAAACTAACCTAATGTTGTCATGCATGGATAAGAATCCTAATGTCTGTCATAATTCCCTCCTACACAGAGGAAATTAGAGATCCTAGGGGATAAATAGAAAGGAAAGCAAGCAAATACAGTAAATGCATGCAATGCAGCAATACAAGCGAGGCAAGGGAGTCCTGCTCAACCTCGAACCTGGGAAAACAACAGGAAAAGTGAATCAACATTCACCTCAAACCTATGGGGCAAGCCACACAAGCCAACAAACAATGCAGAAAACAAAACCCAAAGGAGGCAGCCCAAGTAGCAGCACCAAACTCCTACAGCAAACAGCAGCTCTGACAGCAACAGGTTGATTGAATAGCAAGAAGTTGACAGCAACAACTTTCATCTTCAATCTTCAATAAACTTCAATCTCCAACTTCCAGGGAAAAGAAAGCACACTTCAAATAAGGCTCCTCAATACCTAAACAGTTAAGCTCCACAGCTACAGAAAACTCCATCTCAAAAGCAACAGTAAACCCTAGCTTCAATCCTCCAGCAAGCTCCTGACAGCAAAGTTGACAGTAACACAACTCCATCTTCAAGCAAACCTTATGAATATCCCAAACAACTTCAATTGGTCCTCCAATTCATCCAAGCAGAGTCCAAGCCAAAAGCCCACCCAAAATAGCCCAAACAAAAAGAATAAACCAAGCCTCCAAGGGAGAAACCCACAAACATCACACCAATTGCAAAATACCAATAATATGCTAAAATAGATCATAAAATCTTAATTAAATTTCTAAGGGAACCTAATCCTATACCCAATACCCCATATAAATCCCAGGACCTAAATAAAACACTAAGTCCCCAAACTATGCCCTAAACTACAACTAGTTGTTTTGAAACCCTAAATCTAACACTCCTTATGTTCACCACTCAAATTGGCCTAAACTATAATCAAAAAAATATGATAAAATTTCTAAGCGTACATGCTTCTCTAAGCTAACTAATCCAACAAGAACCAACTCAAAATCATGCACCAATTGGTCACAATAAAATCAGCAAAAACACATGTCAAACAAATCAAAAATAAAACCAATTAAAATACAAAAAAATGCAAATAAAATAGAAAATGCATGAAAATGGGATTTATTAATTTCAGAAAATCACAATTAAATCCAAGATCATGGAGATATTTTTAAAATATTTTTTGGATCAAAATTGGATTTAATATGGATTTTAGAAATTAAATGGAATAAAAGAAAATACTAAAATGATAAAAGAAATTAAAAAACTAGAAATAACGAGGGCCATCAGATGGAGAGACTGGTAAGCGCATCTGAGAGTCATAAGCATGTCCACGTGAGATATGAGTGGCAGCTGACTCATAAGCTGAGTCACATTAATGAAACGCTGCGCTTTGGATCCAAACTCATATTAAAACACAACCGTTAGATTCTTGGCTTGGTCTTCAGTTAAAGTAAGATCTAATGGCCAAGGACTCGTCTTCCTCACAATTCAGGTGACCTGAGATGATTCTCAGACGGTGGAAACCACCGTCTTCTCCGGTGAAGGTCCACTTGCAGGTGACCAGAAATCACAAAGATTATACCTATCTCACTCAAAATCCCATGCTGATCATGAATCTGGCCTCAAATTTTCTCAAATCCTTCTAGGTTTTCAAACCCGATAGCATTTCTAAAACATGTCACATTCTTGATCTTCACCAAACTCAAATCTAAATCCATAGATCTACTCCTCACGTTACACTGATCATCCTAAGCTATCACAATCATGTTAATTCCTCAAGATCACATGTAACTGAATCCAAACAGAAATTGGTGCACTCCCTTGATCATCACCAAATGATGCCAAACCAAACCTAAATCGTTCTACCAATCATAGGGAGCCTAACCACATATTTCTAAGGCTTTGAATCATCATAATTAAAGAGGAAAGTTAAAGAACAAAAACCTGGTTTCAAGCTTCAATTGAGGATAATTCTGGCTCGAATTAAGCTCCAAGATCTTCCAAAATCCTTCACTGATGATAATAAGAGCTTCTTGCAACCTCAATTTGGTCTGAATTTGCCTTGAACTTCAAAACCGTTTTCAGTTAGAAACCTTGAAAGCTCAACTTCAATCTTCACTCTCTCCACGAAACCTGCACCAACCTTCATCTGGAATCATTGAAATGAATATATAGAAGCTTCTCATGGGCTTCTAAGTCCAAATTAACACCCAAATTAACCAATCCAAAATTCTGTCATACACTTGAAACTCAATGGTGACAGTCACGATTTTGCACTCTCAGCTTGCTCTAGAATGTTCCTTTCAACTGCAAATTGGTTTGTGAGTGTGTTCGGATAGCTAGCTTGGCCTGAATTGCCCTGATTTTTGTTTTGGCATTGTAACTTGTAAATGAAGTAATCACTTTTCAAAGCAACTGATGAAATTGAACCTCAACTCAAAATTGTGACATTGCCAATGTGTTTGAAATGCAATTTCTGGTCAAAATGACTACTCATATGACATGTTTATGACCTATAATTCAAAAAATGATTTTTCCCTCTTTTGAATCATTTGAAAAATCCTTCTTTTTAGGCCATTTTGAAGCACTTTGTGAAATAAGCCAATCAAACTCACCATGACTTCACATATGACCTAAAAACATCATTTTAAGCACATCTCATGTTGAACAATTTTTCATTTGAAGAGTGGAAGATGGAGATTTTGGCACATTCTTGAAAATGACTTGTAATTCAACTTTCCCAAAATACCCCTGGATTGCCAAGATCATAACCTGAATTCCACAAATCTTCTTGAGGACTTCTAGTATTCAAATTAAATCTAAGATCAAGACCTACAACTCTTATGTTGGCCAAGAATCCATTTGAAAACTCCTTGAGGGGCAAAGGTTGCTTGGAAGTCAAGTGACTTTCATAGATAAATTTCAGTGTCCTCTAGTGACTTGTAACTTGCAAGAACCATAACTTGAGTTATACAAATCTTCTTGAAGACTTCTAGTACTCAAATTAAAGGTATTGAAGAGATCTACAAGTTTCATATTGGCCAAAGATCCATTTGAAACTTGTATTTTGACTTATGTGGCTTGGAAGTCCAGTGCTATACATGGGATTTTACCCTAGGAACCCTGTCTCAAACACCTCCAACCACTCTTGATTCTTTTGAACTTGGTCTTGGCTCATCCACACACATGCTTCAACATATCAACCCATGACTTCCATGACCTAGAGCTAGGTCTTGATGCTCTCCAATTACTCAATTGACCTAGGGTTGGCCCAAATGAAACCCTAGTTGACTGCACCTCACCTAGGGCTCTTGCACTTGAATCAATGACTTGAATTAACTCCAATAGGGCCCTTTAGGCATTCCATGAGATCCATACACGCCTCAAATTAACATTCTATGCTTCTCATCTCACTGATGATTCTCAACATTCCTCAAGATAGGAGCAAAACCCACATGTAGGCACTCAAACTTCTCAAGACTTCAAATCTCTTCTTGATGGCTTAGATGACTTCTCATCTTGGATAACACACCTTGCTAGGCTCTTCTCTTGATAGACACCCTGATCCCTTGTTGGATGCATGTTATGCTATGATAGGCAAATGGTTAAGCTAGGTACATGATGTGATTATGCAAATGAAATGCAATGAAACATAAATCAGGCAAGAAAAGGTTGAGCAAATTTTAGGGTGCAACAGCTGCCCCTATTCAAACGGCTTGGACCCGACTGGGTGAAGAGCGAACGACCTTCAAACAATCAACGTACGAGACGGTTTAATACCAAGAAACCCGGAAATTTGCTAACCGCAGAAATAAACTGCACAACTGCTTGGGGAACGACATCCACCAACTGAATCTGATTGTTACGGCAACAACTGATTCAACGTCTGATAATAACTCTGATTTCAACATCAACCACCTGTGCAACACCGCAGGTATCGAACCATTTTCGCAAAACACTTTCGTCCACAACTGGACTAACCTTGTCAACATCAGAAAAGGAACAAATTCACAACACGAATAGAGATTCCGTCGTCACAGGAATAACCTTGTCCACATCTGGACCCAAATTTCGTCAAATCACGAATGTACACCCATTTGTCCACGTTAGGACTCACATTTCGTCAACCCGAAGAAATCTCAATAACACAGGAATAGAACTTTGTCCATGCTGGGATGCTACATTCTGTCAACACGAAGAAAACTCGGCTACTCTGCTGGGGATGAGTTGCCCGCCACTTGCCAACACGAGGAGGTCCTATCAATCATAGGTAATAAATTTGTCGACTTCACTGGTAAATATTTCTATCCAATCACAGGAAACTCCATCCGCCTATCCATACGGGAAAATCATCTGTCTAAACACATGAAACTTCATCCGTCTATCCATACAGGAACATCATCTGTCTAACCACAGGAAACTTTGTCCGCCTATCCATACGGGGAAATAATCTGCCTAAACACAGGAAACATCATCCGCCTATCCATACGGGAAAATCATCTGCCTAAACACAGGAAACTTCATCCGCCTATCCATACAGGAAAATCATCTGCCTAGACACAGGAAACTTCATCCGCCTATCCATACGGGAAAATCATCTGCCTAAACACAGGAAACTTCATCCGCCTATCCACACGGGAACATCATATGCCTAACCATAGGAAACTTCATCCGCCTATCCATACGGGAAAATCATCTGTCTAACAACAGGAAACTTCATCCGCCTATCCATACGGGAACATCATCTGTCTAACCACAGGAAACTTCATTCGCCTATCCATACGGGAAAATCATTTGTCTAACCACAGGAAACTTCATCCGCCTATCCATATGGGAAAATCATCTGTCTAACCACAGGAAACTTCACTCATCTATCCATACGGGAAAATAATTTGTCTACACACGGGAAACTGCTTATCTCTGCAGTAGCTAACTCCGTTGGTCCCAACCCACAAACACTTTGAGGAGGACTCCACTGGGGATAATAATATTTCGTCAACACGAAAAATCATGACGACTTCATTGGGGATAGAATTCTGCCACCCAATAGGAATTCAATTCGGTCAATCATACTGGACAATAACTCCACCTTATCCTTGCAGTAGCCAACCCCACTGGGGATGCTCCGAAATTAACTGCCAGGCACCTATTTCGACCACAGGCGACAACTTCTGAAATTTTGATTCATGAAACCCTTTGACGTTGACGGAACGGCAAACTGGAAAAACACTCCGCTGGCCGGATAAGAGAAACTTCAACAAGCAACTCTGTGGGGAAAAATCTGGCAATAACTCCAAAGTCTACTTATAAAGCTATTCCATGCGGACAAAACTTTCGGACAGCAACTCAAAATTCTAATCATGGAGCTGTCGTAACGCTGAAGAACTCCAAAGTCTAATTACGAATTCGTTTGATGTTGACGACAACTCCAAGGTCTAATTATGAAGCGGCTCAATGCTGACGTAACTGCTGCTATAGAAAACTCTGTTGGGGAATTGCTAACGACGACCCCAAAGCCTAATTATGAAGCTGTGTAACGCTGACGTAACAACCACTCGAAGAAAACTATGCCGATCTCCAAAGTCAAATCATGAAGTCTGCAATGCTGACACAACAGCTACGCGAGGAAAATCCGCTAGGGAACTCCTAACAACAACTCCAAAGTCTAGTCATGAAGTTGTTTAACACTGAAAATAACTCCAAGGTCGAATCATGAAGCCGTATAAACTGATAATAACTCCAAGGTCTAATTATGAAGCCATCCACTACTGTTAACAACTTTAAAGTCTAATTATGAAGCAGTGACACCAAGTAACGATTTCAGCCGTCTAATCACTGAAATCCCCCTTTAAAAATGCCAACAACAAATTCAAAGTCGAATTACGAATCTGTAACAACAAGTAACGACTTCAAACGCCTAATCACTGAAATCTTCCTTTTACAATAACTTTGAAGTCTAATCGTGAAGCCTTATAGAGCTGATGTAACGAACTTCAAAGTCTAATTATGAAGCCATATCATGATGGTAACATCTTCAAAGTCTAATTATGAAGCCATAACAACAAACCAGGGAGAACTCTGCCGGGGAAATTCTGACGTCAACTGCCAAACATTCAACTTGATGACGAGTAATGACTCCAGATGTCTAATTCCTGAAATCTTTTCTGAAAATGCTGACGTGACAGCAACCCGAGGGAACACTCCGCCGGGGGATTTTTGACAACAACCCCGAAGTCCAATTATGAAGCCGTGTAAAGAACACCCCGCTGAGGAGGAAGAGGACTTAATCAAGCACCTCTGATAAAGGAACATATGGCGGGACGAACATTATCATCACATATCTTATGCCGCAAATCTGAATATCTGAAAACGATCCTGAACAAGAATTCCAATTACCTGCAGGGAAGAACACCTGAAAACAAAGAGGTAGCCAATCTGACTTATGCTTCAAAATGCGTATGTTTGAAGAGGGCGTAATGCTCCGTATGACACGGAAATGCTACGCGTTTGAGTAGATGCAAATGTGACGATATATGCAAATGCAAATGCAGGCTCAAGCTGCCAGGAAACTCTGGTAGGGTTGTCTCAACAACATGAATGTTGAGGATAAAGCCAACTCCGCCGGGGGAGATTCAAGTATCATAAGATATTCTGGAAAAATAAATGTCGGAAACACAACCAACTCTGTCGAGGAGCAATTAAACACCAATTTCCACTAGGAGGAAAGAACAAACCCCCCTGTTGGTGAACAAACTTAGTTGGGGAAGAAGCGACACTTCTAGGAAAAGCACACTGTTTGGGCACAGTTTACAAACTTGAAGCCCCGGACTTTGCTGAGGATCAACATTCTGTCAATGGTGTGACGACCTGTGGGGGGAAGGGAAACCATCCTTCACGGATATAACCTTTCGAACCAACAACTTGGTTAACTATTGCGGGAATCTCCCATGCCGGAGATTGAACACGCACACCTTCGATTCGCTAAGGAGCGCAACCTCTGCAGGGAACATTGATTTTGACTTGCTGGGGATATCCTGTGGACAACTTCCCTGAGGACACTCTTCTGGGGAGAATAATCCCTCATTCGGTAAGGGATAACGTCATTCCAACTCTCTGGGAAATAAGCTGCGACTAGCTGGGGAATGACATCGACTGGAGTCAGGTCTTACGTCAAGAGATTTTGGCTGGGGAATACAATCCTTGACTGTTTGCTCCAAAGGTAAGAACCCTGCAAAACACAAACGAGACAAAACAGGCCTATACAACAGAATCTATCCGGGTTAGCGTTTGTGACCTTACTTCAGTCAATTCGATGTTTTAGCAATTATTGGCAAGGGCCAGCAAGGTTATGCAAATGCAAGTTTATCAAAAACATCGGCGTCTTTCACAAACAAAACAGTAAAGAACAAACATCAAGTACTGAATAACATGTTTTATTGATAATGGGCCTCTAAATAGGCAAAGTTCGGTACACTGGATGCAACTCCTGAAAAGAGGAAGTTGCGCACAAACACCCATACATATATGCACAAGAAGCATAAATACAATACAAAACAATATTTGTATACATGTCGGCGACGTAGTACAGACAAACACTATGAGCTGATCCTCCTATGACTCGCCTGACTCTGCGCTTTCTCGATACTCGATCTTCGGAAGAGATTGTTTTTGGATAGACGGCCCCCCAGGTACTCCCAAACCACTAAGCAATGCCGTATCAAATCCGGACCGCAGTCATTTGTTTTTTCAATCCCTAACTTTTGAGTGAACCGCCCTTTGCGGGTTTTCAATTCACCGGGATACCCTTTTTTGCCGAAATCGCCCTTTTCAGGTTTTTGACTTCGCGGGTGTACATTTTTTTCAATTTTATCCCTGATTTTTGCCCGAACCTTTTATTCCTTTTTTATGGTTCGCCGGGATGCCCCATTTTTGCCTGGACTCTCTTTTTACTGTCCAGCGGGTCACTTTCAAGCAAAATATTTTTTAACTGCGTCCGAATTCACAGGAGACGTATAGTCTTCACCATCCATGGTGGATAGTAACAAGGCTCCTCCAGAGAAGACTTTTCTGACAACGTAGGGTCCTTCGTAATTAGGAGTCCACTTGCCCCTGTGATCCGTTTGTGGTGGGAGAATCTTTTTCAAAACAAGATCGCCCGTCTGAAAGCTCCGAGGGCATACCTTCTTGTCGTAAGCTTTCTTCATCCGGCTATGATATAACCGACTGTATGCTAAAGAAGCCAGTCTCTTCTCATCCATTAAACTGAGCTAATTTAGTCTATCTTTCACCCATTCTGCCTCGTCGAGTTGGACATCACGTAAAACCCTCAGGGAAGGAATCTCGACCTCTAACGGTAACACCGCCTCCATCCCGTATACCAATGAAAAAGGGGTTGCCCCGGTTGATGTGCGTACCGTCGTACGATAACCGTGCAAAGCAAAAGGTAGCATCTTGTGCCAGTCCTTATACGTCACAACCATCTTCTGAACAATCTTCTTTATGTTCTTATTGGCCGCTTCGACAGCGCCATTCATCTTGGGCCGGTAAGGAGATGAGTTGTGATGCTCAATCTTGAAATTCTGACACATCTCTTTCATCATTTTGTTATTCAAATTCGAACCGTTGTCAGTGATAATCCGCTCAGGGATTCCATACCTATAGATAATATCTCGTTTGATAAATCTAGCGACCACTTGTTTGGTGACATTAGCATATGATGCTGCTTCCACCCATTTGGTGAAGTAATCGATTGCCACCAAAATGAACCGGTGTCCGTTGGATGTCGTAGGCTCAATCTTGCCAATCATATCAATTCCCCACATCGAGAAAGGCCACGGTGATGACATCACATTCAGAGGACTTGGAGGCACATGGATTTTGTCCGCATAAATCTGGCATTTATGACACCTCTTTGCAAACTTGAAACAGTCTGTTTCCATAGTTAGCCAATAATAACCTTCCCGTAGCAGCTTCCTCGTCATAGCATGCCCACCAGCATGTGTACCAAATGTACCTTCATGTATCTCTTCCATGAGTAACTTCGCCTTTTTCTCATCTACACAGCGTAGCAACACCAAGTCGTGGTTTCTTTTGTATAGGACACCGTCCGGGTTCAAATAGAAATTGCCAGCCAATCTCCTGAGAGTCTTCTGATCTCGACTGGATGCCCCAGCCGGATACTCCTTGTTCTTAAGGAAATTCTGGATGTCAAAGTACCAGGGTTTACCATCGGGAGCCTCGTCAATGGCAAATATGAATGCAGGCCTATCGAGCCGAGAGATAACAATCCGGGGAGCCTCGTTCCAGAAGTTAACTTTATACATTGAAGACAATGTCGCCAGGGCATCAGCCATTTGATTTTCTGCTCGTGGTACGTGATGCAATTCCACCTTGTCAAAGAAAGGCAACAATCTCCTTGCATAATTCATATAGGGTATCAAATTGGGCTGACATGTCTCCCATTCTCCTTTAATCTGATTCACCACTAGAGCTGAGTCTCCGTATACATCCAGATGTTTGATTCGCAAATCAATAGCTTCCTCCAGACCCATGATGCAAGCCTCATATTCAGCCTCATTATTGGTAACAGGAAAGGTCAATCGGGCAGTAAAGGGGATGTGCGACCCCTGAGGAGTGGTGATAATTGCCCCTATTCCGCTACCATAGGAATTTACAGCTCCGTCAAATATCAACTGCCGTTTGGAACCCAATTCTGGTCCTTCTTCCGGCAACGGTTTTTCACAATCTTTCATTTTCAGGTACATGATATCCTCGTCATGAAAATTAAACCTCATCGATTGGTAGTCCTCAACAGGCTGCTCCGCAAGGTACTCTGACAGAACGCTACCTTTAATAGCCTTTTGCGAGACATATTGGATATCGTATTCGGTTAACACCATCTGCCATCGGGCAATTCTTCCGGAGAGTGCTTGCTTCTCAAACACGTATTTGATTGGATCCATCTTTGAAATTAGCATGGTTGTATGATTCAGCATGTATTGCCTCAAACGTTTAGCGGCCCCGGCTAGCGCGCAACACGTCTTCTCGAGCATTGAGTATCTGGACTCACAGTCGGTAAACTTCTTACTCAAATAGTAGATCACATGCTCTTTACGTCCGGTCTCGTCGTGTTGACTGAGAACACAACCCATACTTTCCTCAAGAGTCGTCAAATACATAATCAAAGGTCTCCCGACCACTGGGGGTATCAAAACAGGAGGTTCCTGCAAGTATTCTTTTATCTTGTCGAACGCTTTTTGACAATTTCCATTCCAGGTCAACACCTGATCCTTTTTCAACAAGTTGAATAGCGGCTCGCATGTCGCAGTTAGGTGAGATATGAACCAGGCGATATAGTTCAACCTCCCTAAAAACCCACGCACTTCTTTTTCTGTCTTAGGCGTCGACATTTCTTGTATTGCTTTTATCTTCGCAGGATCAACCTCTATTCCCTTTTCGCTCACAATAAACCCCAGCAGTTTACCCGATCTCACCCCGAAGGTGCACTTGTTAGGGTTCAGTCTCAACTTGAACTTCCTAAGCCTTTTGAACAGTTTCAGCAGATTAACCAAATGCTCATCCTTCGTCTGGGATTTGGCAATCAAATCATCAACATAAACCTTGATCACTTTGTGCATCATATCATGAAAGAGAGTTGTCATAGCATGTTGATATGTTTCCCCAGCGTTCTTCAATCCGAAGGGCATCACTTTGTAGCAAAATGTTCCCCAGGGAGTAATGAAGGAAGTCTTCTCCATGTCTTCTGGCGCCATTTTGATCTGATTATCAACCAGCACATCAATGTGAGGAAGTGGAAAGTCATCTTTCGGGCTCGCCCTATTCAAATCACGGTAGTCTACACACATTCGCACTTTACCGTGTTTCTTCGACATTGGTACTATATTGGCGACCCATGACGGATAAGTGGTAACAGCTAGGAAACCAGCATCCCACTATTTTTGAACTTCCTCCTTGATTTTCACAGCCATGTCTGGTCTGGTTCTTCTGAGTTTCTACTTAACAGGCGGACATTCCTCTCGCAGTGGCAGACGGTGCACAACCATGTCCGTATCTAACCCATGCATATCCTCGTACGACCAAGAAATATATCACCATACTCTCGCAGTATCTCAATCAGCCTTTGCTTGACGTCGCTCTGCAGCGCAGCCCCCATACGGATATTTCTCACAACTTCTTCCGACCCCAAGTTAATGATCTCAATTTCCTCCCGATGAGGCAGAACGATTCTCTCTTCCTGTTTCAACAAACGAGTCAGCTCCTCTGGCAGGTCGCTATCCTCAACAATCTCTTCCTCTGCTTGGAATACCGGGTGCTCGAAGTCGAGACGAGTCATAGGCGGTTCGTAGGAGATGTCATCTGAAACATTAGTCCTGCAAAGGAAATGGTTAAACGCTTCAACACGCAAACAAAGCAAATAACCACGTTGCCATTTATTGTTAAAGTAAAAACAAGAAAAACAGGGATCACAATATTTGAATATGAAAAACGCCTTTATTTCATGATTAAAACAGTGCAATACACATAATCAAGTAGCCCTAATATAACATCACTATGCCCCGGGTAGGACATAGGATTATTCAACAATCGATAAAATAAGTCATTAATGTTTAAAAGTCACTGGGACAGTTTCCCGGATGGACCAATTGCAGAGACTTTGTCCTGGCACGCTTGGCTTTATTCACGCGTCCATATCGCAGTCGCTATCCCCGTCCTCAGCATCGGAAATAGCGTTGATAGTCTCGAAGCACACCCCGCTTGGCGTAATCGTGACTGGTCCCTTGAACCTGGGCGCTCCTGAAGAGGACGCTGACGACGTCGGTCGATACCCTAGCCCAAACTTGTCATTCTTCACGGGAATCTCCAGTACCTGCCCCCAGCCTTTAGTCTCGCCAGCCTGCACTAAAGCCTGAGCCTCTTTGTAAGATGACACTGCCACATCTGATATTTTGCTGGAACCCTGAGCTTTGTCTTTAATCCGCAACCCCTCTAAGGCTTGACAAGGTGTCTCATGTATTTCTCCGTCGACCTCCACATATCTGAATGATGACAGGTGACTGACCAAAATATCCTCCTCCCCGCAAACGGTAACAACACTATCACCCACCATATACTTCAACTTCTGATGCAGTGTGGATGTTACGGCCCCTGCAGCGTGGATCCATGGTTGTCCAAGAAGGCAGCTATAAGCTGGATGGATATCCATGATGTAGAATTCGGTATCAAAAATTTATGGCCCCACCTGCAGCGGTAATGTTATTGACCCAAACACTGATCTTTTCGTCCCATCAAACGCCCTCACAACCAAATCGCTGGGCGTGCAAATAACTCCCCGTATGTCCAATTTCATCATGGCTTTCTTTGGCAATACGTTCAACGACGATCCAGTATCCACCAATACACGCGACATTACGATGCCCCGGCATTCCACCGATATATGCAAAGCCATATTGTGCTCCCGACCCCTGGGCGTTAAGTCAAAATCTGTGAAACCCAGACTATGTCCAGCATTGACATGTGCCATTACCCCCTCTAACTGATTTACAGAAACTTCTTGGGGTACAAATGACGTATCCAGTATCTTCAGCAAAGCATTCCTATGGGCTTCAGAACATAACAACAACGACAAGATAGAAATCTTCGACGACGTCTACTGTAGGTGTTCAACAATTTTGTAGTCGCTTCTACGAATCAGTCTCATGAACTCCTCTACGTCCTTGAGTGACGTATCCTTTTCTTTCAACTGAGAAGGCCCGCTTTCACTTACTTTGGCTTTACCTTTGGCCAACCTCTCTGCTTCTATTTCAGGTGAGGTAAAAATCCTTCCGCTACGGGTCATGCCCCCCGTTCCAACGACATTATCAACAGCCCCAGCTGGCTGGCTATTCACCACAATCTTTTCACCGTTGCAATACGCTTCTAAACCGTACGTCCACGGGACAACTTTCATACTTTCAAAGGGAACAGGCCGTGCTTTGGTGATCGTAATAGTTGGCCGCTGGACGGGTGCCACTATCGTTATAGTCTTCCTCGGGATCGTCACCGTTGCAACATCATTCTGCTCTTCACATAATGCCTCCACAGGCTTCTCAACCGCAGTTCGATCAAATTGCAAGGTCCCTTCGTCGATCATGGCCTGAATGCCCTGCTTCAAATCATTACAACCCTCTGGCTGGGTCCAACACTCTAAACAGTATTCATCACAACCGGGGAATACTCCCCCTCTGAGCAACCAGCTTTTCACTTCGCTCAATGGTGTCTTCAACTCATTAAAATCGAACACCAAGTTCAAATTTTCTTATGTCAAGATGGCATTTGCCCCATGATGAGGCATAGGCTGTTGTACAATATTGGGCCCCACTTAGCCAAAGTTGATGGCTTTACTGTCCAACAAGTCTTGAACTTTATGCTTGAAAGCATGACAAGATTCTACATCATGTCCGGGCGCCCCGAAATGGAATTCGCAATGCTTATTAGCATCATAACCCCTAGGAAGTACCGGTCCTGTAGGTGGTTCCATTGTTCTTTTCTCGACCAAATTAAACCCCAGCAATGTATGAAGAAGCTCTACATATGTCGACGGAGGCTTATCAAATACCCTCTTTGGCCTTACATTCTGAAACTTTCCCTGACCCTGATTCTGCCTTTGCTGCTGCTGCAGTTGTTGTTGCTGTTGTTGTTGTTGCTGGTGTTGTTGTTGAGGAATTGGAATAGTAACACTGGCTATCTGTTAAGGTTGAATGTACTGATTTATGCCTCTGCCCCGGCCTCTGCCACCAAATACAGCACTAGTATCACCTTGTCCTCTTCTGCCGAACGCTTTTCTCGCACCCCCGGCTGAAGTAGATTCGCCTGCCTGAATCTTTCCAATTTTAATTCCATTTTCGATCCTTTCTCCCATAAGGATCATATCGGAGAAGCTACTCATCGAAACATTGAGCAACTTTTCATAGTACATTCCTGTAAACGTCCCCACAAACATGTCATTCATCTCCCTTTCAACCAACGGAGGGTGCACTCGAGCTGCCATATCGCGCCACCGCTGCGCGTACTCTTTGAAACTTTCACCATTTTTCTGCGACAGACTCTGCAACTGAACTCTGTTTGGCGCCAAATCACTCTTATATTTGTAATGCATAACAAAAGCATCAGCCAACTGCTTCCAGCTCCTAATCTGGGTGGGCTCCAATCCCATGTACCAATCCAATGATGGTCCCGATAAGCTGTCTTGAAAGAAATGCATGAGCATCCTTTCATCATTGGAATACGCAGACATCCTTCTATAATAAGAACGTACATGGACCTTTGGACAGGTATCCCCTTTGTATTTGTCGAATGTCGGAGCCTTGAATTTCAATGGCACCCTCAGCCCTGGTACCAACCCCATAGTAGTCATATCTAACCCAGCGGAGTTCTGATCAACCACACCTTTCATCTGCTCTTCTAGCATTCTGATCCTCTGAACATGGTCAATAGGGCCTTCAGGTCCCATACCTCTTCCTGAAAAAGCGTCATCCTGTTGATCCACATTCCAGTCATTGCCATACCCATCGTAACCCATGTTACGGCCAAATCCTTGCTGATTGAACACAAGACCCTGTCCTCGGTTGCCGAACCCCAGATTGACCCCAGCAGGTCCAAGACCATTGTTGAAAGGAAATGCTCCAGTGCCGTTATTATTCACGTTACCGAATCCACCATTACCATAGTCGTACCCCTGAGTGTTGCCGTAATGATCGTTACCGAAGACTTGATTGTTGAACCCGAAGTTCCCGTCCTGATTGACATTGCCATACCCATTGTTTCCAAAGCCAACATTGTCAACGAATCCTTGATCAGCATCCACAGTGTTGCCTTTGTTGTTGACAACATGCCCATCACCACCATTCCCAGTATTGACATTACCAGCGCCAGCACCTGCACCAGTACCCGTGTTTCTGTTGACAGTCACAATAGGTGGAGTAACAATTACCGGTATCTCATCCTCCCGGCGAGGAGTTTCAACAGAAATGTGGTCAGTGTTGCCATTTCCGTTTTCCCGTGTCAGCAGCGGCTGCACCAAGGTCTGAAGATTCTCCTGGCCCTTGGCCATGCTCTCCATAGCTTGCATGAACAAAGTCAACTTCTCACTGATTTCCTACATCTCGACTTGAACTTGATCCATTGCCTTCTTACAGTTGTTTCGGGTTGAATAGCGGTGGATTCTATGGTCGTCAATCCTGAAAAACCTGTGAGATGCAGGAAATAAGATACAGATTCAACAAGTAACTCGCAATGCAAAATGAATATGCAGATGCAATATGTGTTTGTGCGTTAGGGAGATCAACCCCTAATTCTAGTGCCAAAGTGCCAGTGTAGTGACAATGATAATGATAAGAAGCTTGAAATCCAATCATGGAAAAACATCTCATATATTGCTGCGAAGAGCCCATCAAGTCAGACATACAATATCGTCGAGCGTACAACAAGAAGGCATGACCTCAACCAACAATCCTGGTGATGGACAGCATAATGCAAATAAAGCATATACAACAGTACATAAGGTAATCAAGTGCGACCATATGCCTGATACTCCTCTAACAATCTCGTAGTCTTGGGATGATTTGGCTGAGAAAGTAACCCTTCGACGAGCGAGTCTCTTTGCCTGATAACACGCTGGAGATCCCCAATGGATTCCTCCCAAACACCTTCTCCAAAGCAATCTTCTAGCTTCCGCTTCTGTGACGCATACTCTTTCTTGCGCTTGATAACTTTGTTCAAGGCATTCTGAATATCATATCTCCGCATAACCTCTTCTTCAAACTTCTTCTGGCTAGCTTTCAACTGACCTTCTAGCTCAGAGATCTGCAGCTTTAGTTTGTCTTCTCTTTCCTTATTGCCGGACAGCGTGGCATTCTAGGTTTTGTTGAATGCAGAGATCTCCCAGTAGGCTACATCAAGTGCTTTCTTTTTAGACTCCAGCATGTCATGAGAGCTCTTAAAATCTATCCCCAAGCGTTCACGCTTCTTTCGCTGTTCAGTCAGTTATGTGCCTAGTTGATTCACCAGCTCTATTTGCTGCTTGAAGGAGTATACGGCTTCATTCCTTTCGCTCCTGAGTTGCACTAGCTCTTCTTCCAACTTCTCGTTGGCTTTCATTAGCTCTTCTTTCTCCTTCACAACCTGTTCATATCTCTTAATAGACACAGTAGTCGGCTCCTCAATCACGGGGGAAGTAGGAGGTAATACTGCAGGGAACGACATCCGCACCTGCTTTGCCCTATCTTGAATCCAGACTTTGTACGGAGCATAGGATTGACAATCATTCTTACCCAACAACGGCTTACCCCTTTTGTTGATATTATTCCAAGCATGCTGAAGCTTGGACAATAATTCTCCACTCAGATCACATGTGAAGTACAAAGATTCCTGCACTTCCTCCTCTTTTGGCGGGTTTCTTAAAGCATACCCGAATTGTCTGATCAATAATGATGGATTGTAGTTAATGCACCCTTTCCTCCCGATCAAAGGAATGTTAGGATATCCGACTCAGCTATAGATAATCTCAGATCCCAGTAAATCTCTATCAAACCAGACGACATCTTCTGAAGAAAGTCCCATCAGATGCTCAGACCAATCCACCGTATCTGCAGACTCAGCAAAGATACCCTTCTTGGGCAGGTGACTATCAAACCACATATACAAAAAAGGCACACAACAAGAGACGTTCTTGCCCCTCCTATTCCCGTTCTTACAATGCAGTGAGTGATAGACATCTCCAATCAGAGTAGGCACAGGATTGCCTGAAGCAAATATATAGAATGCGTCCAAATCGACGAAGTCAGGCATGTTAGGGAACAATACAATGCCATAGATACACAAAGCAAGGATAGCATTAAACACAACCCAACAGCCACTCTTGGCATACTCTTGTGCTTTCCCAACTAAGAACTTGAGAGAAAAACCAGACACTCCATTCCACGAGGTTAACAGCAACTCCGAGGAGTCTAAGTGCAAAGTAACAACCAAATCCTCCATCTTGGGCTCAGCACCCATATTAATGAAGGGTACCCTGTTCTGAATAGTCAACTCCAAGATCTCAGCATATTCCTCCATGGTCGGAGCCAGAATGAAGTCAGGGAAAGTAAAACACCTCAGCGGGGGATCACAGAACTGCACCAGCGTGTACAATCCGTTCCGTTCATACATGGATGGTTTATAAACCAACCTAAGCAGTTTCCCATAACTCTTCCTGAAGCTTCTCTTCACGTCCTCATCAGCTAGAGATATCAAACCAAGCAGAGAAGAAACATCTGGAGTAGGCAACTTATATGCTACAGTCTTCTTCAAAGTATCCATAATATCAGCAGACAGAAATCCGGGCAACTAGAATCAGAGGTATGAAAATGCACCTGCAACACAGACACACGTTAATGATATGCAACATGAGTATGAAACAATGCAATATGCAAACATGCAACAGGGATCAAGTGATATATTGCTGAAGAGATCCATCCACAATATCTGTCTCAACAGACCCACAATACTGCTCAACCCTGGTCTCAACAGACCCATAACAATGCTCCAACCTGGTCTCAACAGACCTATAACACTTTCCTGATGAAGAACCCCAAGTATCCACACATACTGATCCAATATCAAGAAAACCGGGTCGTCTGGAGGTCAAGTTTCCTGCATGCCCCAATCCCTCTCACAGGTAGGTGTCCTATCAACTGACACAAGGTACGACATCCTATGTGGTCGTCGGCGTCACAGACTTTCAGGACTGATGATACGATACCCAGAAGGTGTGGCATCATCATGTCCTGAAGAGGCCTCACTTAGCCAACTTCCAATTGATCGGTCCCCAGAGTCGACAATCCAACTAACCAACAACCCCCTTAACCCGAAGGGTTGAAAAAGAAGTCAACCAGAAGAACCTCGTCCGAGCGTGGATTTTGCGGGACACTAGTACATGCAAAGCATGCACACGCCCACTACTTTCCACAACTAATTCTAGGTGCACTCAAGCCCAGGTCCGGCTTATCTCTCAATAGATCACCCCCTCCCACAACAGCAATAACAATATAAAGCTGAATAAAAAAGCGGAAAGTAAAGACAGAAACGTAAATCTATACAAAACCCACGACGGGAAAACAAGCGCTAGGATTGACTCGCGTAGGGAACCGTTGGAGTCCCCAGCAGAGTCGCCAGTTGTCGCTACTATGAAAATCGACGCCGGTTATGACAGAAGAGTCACCACCATGCGTTATTTATCCCACAAGAGGGAAAGGAAACGCTCAGAGTAAACCTAATGCAAAACGGGAAAGGAATGGTCGTCGTAACCAAATTCCTGGATTCGGGAGTCGATTACGCAAGGGGAAGGAATTAGCACCCCTCACGTCTGTCGTACTCGACGGGATCCACGCTTGTTTTCTAGTACAAATTGTTATTCTATCTACACTAAGGGTCAAGGGTTAAAAAGAAAAGAAAATGACTCGGCAAAGTATCGCACTTTATGCCTACGTATTCCCGTCTGAAATGAGAAATCAGAGTCAACGTAGTTCGCCTACCTACGGGAAAGGAGGGGAAGGTTGCTCGCTAGGATACGACATCCTATGCCTACATACTTTCAAACAGCATGAAAGATCAGAGCAAACGTAGTTCGGGCTACGGAAGACATAAGCTTGTCTGACTATTTTTTATTACCTTCAAAAAGGGTTTTTCTTGATTAAGAGTCCAAGCGGACAAAAATGACACTTTGATGTTTTATGAAAGAAGTGTTTTTTAGTTTGTTTGCAATCTCTGACGCACTAGAGACTATGATTTGAGAGTGACTACGTCGCGTGTCACCCAAAGGGTACCACACTAAGCAGTCAGACTACTGGAAAGAAACTCTCCAACAACCCTTTCTCAAATAGCTTAAGGCTCGTAACGTACAACATCGATTAACCTTATTACTGTGTTTTTGAGTTGTTTTGAGATAGAAGAGAAAGAAGCTCTAAAAAGCCTAGGGTTGAAAGGGAATAAAAACTAACCTAATGTTGTTATGCATGGATAAGAATCCTAATGTCTGTCATAATTCCCTCCTACACAGAGGAAATCAGAGATCCTAGGGGATAAACAGAAAGGAAAGCAAGCAAATACAGTAAAATGCATGGAATGCAGCAATACAAGCGAGGCAAAGGAGTCCTGCTCAACCTCGAACCTGGGAAAACAACAGGCAAAGTGAATCAACATTCACCTCAAACCTAGGGGACAAGCCACACAAGCCAACAAACAATGCAGAAAACAAAACCCAAAGGAGGCAGCCCAAGCAGCAGCACCAAACTCTACAGCAAACAGCAGCTCTGACAGCAACAGGTTGATTGAACAGCAAGAAGTTGACAGCAACAACTTTCATCTTCAATCTTCAATAAACTTCAATCTCCAACTTCTAGGGAAGAGAAATCACACTTCAAATAAGGCTCCTGAATACCTAAACAGTTAAGCTCCACAGCTACAGAAAACTCCAGCTCAAAAGCAACAGTAAACCCTAGCTTCAATCCTTCAGCAAGCTCCTGACAGCAAAGTTGACATTAACACAACTCCATCTTCAAGCAAACCTCATGAAAGGAATCTTCAACATCTTAGATCTTCATCTCCAAGCTCTAGCAAGCTCCACCAAGAAAGATTTGTTATGGAGACCAAGTTACAATGAATGGAAACCAGTGAAAACCAAAGGAAATCACTAGAAACCATCATCTGCAAAGAAGGGTATCCTCAATAGTTCTACTCTTTAAGGCATACCACTCATCCCTCCAAGGGAGAGATGGGGCTTCCTTAAAGGGACTTTGAATCATAGGATAGGATGGAAGCAAACAAAGCATTCCATGTTTGAGGAAAGATATGAACTAAGTTTAAAAAGCTCTTCCTAAAACCCTAATTTCCCTAGCTCCTGACAAGCATTCCAACAAATGAGAAATCTTCAATTCCAAGATCCTTCAAGCTATCCAAAGCAACTTCAATTGGTCCTCCAATTCATCCAAGCAGAGTCCAAGCCAAAAGCCCACCCAAAATAGCCCAAACAAAAAGAATAAACCAAGCCTCCAAGGGAGAAACCCACAAACATCACACCAATTGCAAAATACCAATAAAATGCTAAAATAGATCATAAAATCCTAATTAAATTTCTAAGGTAACCTAATCCTATACCCAATACCCCATATAAATCCCAGGACCTAAATCAAACACTAAGTCCCTAAACTATGCCCTAAACTACAACTAGTTGTTTTGAAACCCTAAATCTAACACTCCTTATGTTCACCACTCAAATTGGCCTAAACTTTAATCAAAAAAATATGATAAAATTTCTAAGGGTACATGCTTCTCTAATCTAACTAATCCAACAAGAACCAACTTAAAATCATGCACCAATTGGTCACAATAAAATCAGCAAAAACACATGTCAAACAAATCAAAAATAAAACCAATTAAAATACAAAAAAATGCAAATAAAATAGAAAATGCATGAAAATGGGATTTATTAATTTCAGAAAATCACAATTAAATCCAAGATCATGGAGATATTTTTAAAATATTTTTTGGATCAAAATTGGATTTAATATGGATTTTAGAAATTAAATGGAATAAAAGAAAATACTAAAATGATAAAAGAAATTAAAAAACTAGAAATAACGAGGGCCATCAGATGGAGAGACTGGTAAGCGCATCTGAGAGTCATAAGCATGTCCACGGGAGAGATGAGTGGCAGCTGACTCACAAGCTGAGTCACATTAATGAAACGCTGCGCTTTGGATCCAAACTCAGATTAAAACACAACCGTTAGATTCTTGGCTTGGTCTTCAGTCAAAGTAAGATCTAATGGCCAAGGACTCGTCTTCCTCACAATTCAGGTGACCTGAGATGATTCTCAGACGGTGGAAACCACCGTCTTCTCCGGTGAAGGTCCACTTGCAGGTGACCAGAAATCACAAAGATTATACCTATCTCACTCAAAATCCCATGCTGATCATGAATCTGGCCTCAGATTTTCTCAAATCCTTCTAGGTTTTCAAACCCGATAGCATTTCCAAAACATGTCACATTCTTGATCTTCACCAAACTCAAATCTAAATCCATAGATCTACTCCTTACGTTACACTGATCATCCTAAGGTATCACAATCATGTTAATTCCTCAAGATCACATGTAACTGAATCCAAACAGAAATTGGTGCACTCCCTTGATCATCACCAAATGATGCCAAACCAAACCTAAATCGTTCTACCAATCATAGGGAACCTAACAACATATTTCTAAGGCTTTGAATCTTCATAATTAAAGAGTAAAGTTAAAGAACGAAAACCTGGTTTCAAGCTTCAATTGAGGATGATTCTGGCTCGAATTAAGCTCCAAGATCTTCCAGAGTCCTTCACTGATAATAATAAGAGCTTCTTGCAACCTCAATTTGGTCTGAATTTGCCTTGAACTTCAAAACCGTTTTCAGTTAGAAACCTTGAAAGCTCAACTTCAATCTTCACTCTCTCCATGAAATCTGCACCAACCTTCATCTGGAATCATTGAAATGAATATATAGAAGCTTCTCATGGGCTTCTAAGTCCAAATTAAGGCCCAAATTAACCAATCCAAAATTCTGTCATACACTTGAAACTCAATGGTGACAGTCACGATTTTGCACTCTCAGCTTGCTCTAGAATGTTCCTTTCAACTGCAAATTGGTTTGTGAGTGTGTTTGGATAGCTAGCTTGGCCTGAATTGCCCTGATTTTTGTTTTGGCATTGTAACTTGTAAATGAAGTAATCACTTTTCAAAGAAACTCATGAAATTGAACCTCAACTCAAAATTGTGACATTGCCAATGTGTTTGAAATGCAATTTCTAGTTAAAATGACTACTCATATGACATGTTTATGACCTATAATTCAAAAAATGATTTTTCCCTCTTTTGAATCATTTGAAAAATCCTTCTTTTTAAGCCATTTTGAAGCACTTTGTGAAATAAGCCAATCCAACTCACCATGACTTCACATCTGACCTAAAAACATCATTTTAAGCACATCTCATGTTGAACAATTTTTCATTTGAAGAGTGGAAGATGGAGATTTTGGCACATTCTTGAAAATGACCTGTAATTCAACTTTCCCAAAATACCCCTGGATTGCCAAGATCATAACTTGAATTCCACAAATCTTCTTGAGGACTTCTAGTACTCAAATTAAAGCTAATATCAAGACCTACAACTCTTATGTTGGCCAAGAATCCATTTGAGAATTCCTTGAGGGGCAAAGGTTGCTTGGAAGTCACGTGACTTTCACAGATAAATTTCAGTGTCCTCTGGTGACTTGTAACATGCAAGAACCATAACTTGAGTTCTACAAATCTTCTTGAAGACTTCTAGTACTCAAATTAAAATTATTGAAGAGCTCTACAAGTTTCACATTGGCCAAAGATCCATTTGAAACTTGTATTTTGACTTATGTGGCTTGGAAGTCCAATGTTATACAGGGGATTTTACCCTAGGAACCCTGTCTCAAACACCTCCAACCACTCTTGATTATTTTGAACTTGGTCTTGGCTCATCCACACACATGCTTCAACATATCAACCCATGACTTCCATGACCTAGAGCTAGGTATTGATGCTCTCCAATTACTCAATTGACCTAGGGTTGGCCCAAATGAAACCCTAGTTGACTGCACCTCACCTGGGGCTCTTGCACTTGAATCAATGACTTGAATTAACTCCAATAGGGCCCTCTAGGCATTCCATGAGATCCATACACGCCTCAAATTCACATTCTATGCTTCTCATCTCACTGATTATTCTCAATATTCCTCAAGATAGGAGCAAAACCCACATGTAGGCACTCAAACTTCTCAAGACTTCAAATCTCTTTTTGATGGATTGGATGACTTCTCATCTTGGATAACACACCTTGATAGGCTCTTCTCTTGATAGACACCCTGATCCCTTGTTGGATGCATGCTATGCTATGATAGGCAAATGATTAAGCTAGGTACATGATGTGACTATGCAAATGAAATGCAATGAAACATAAATTAGGCAAGAAAAGGTTGAGCAAATTTTGGGGTGCAACAGATCCCGTTCGAACTCTTCGTTATAGGAATTTCCTCATCTGATTATCTCCAGTGAGGTTTGCGTCTCCTTTCTTTTGTTTCCCCGGTAGAGAATTGCCCTCTTCCCCAGCGGAGCGTTGTCTCCTTTTCCCCAATGAAGATTTGTCTTCCCTGTTGGAGTGTTTGCGTCCCCTGTGTGAAAGATTCCCCTGAGCAACATCTTTAGTCACATTTGAACTATTTTGTTTGTTTTGCCTTGGATCTTTCCCCAGTGTGTTGGATCCCCCGTGAGTAGTTACTCGTTGTATTGCCATTCTTTTATCTTTGATCGCGTGTTTGCATCGGTCTTGCATTCAAACATCATAAAGTATCATTTAGATTCATGTCATATTCGCATTTGTCCTTTTTTCATACCATTGGATCTAAGGGACAAAATTTTTGGTTCGCTATATTTAAACACCTTTCACTACGATTCTATGAGGATTGTAATTTCTCATTGTCACTTAGTGAAGATATTTAAATATGGACAACTGTCATACCCCAAATTTTGACCCCTTGGATCTTCTTCATCATTTTAGGAGCATGTTCATATGATTATCTAACCTTAACCTGTTTCAAGCTTGTCTTTGTTAAGATACAGGAATCAGGATTCCGCACAGCCAAAATCGAGGTTTCGAAGGTTAATCGGTCAACATTTTGGATTGGTTCTCCTTGAGATAGGTTTCCCCATCATCAAACATATCCCATTGGATCAAACATGAATCCAATTTGAGGTTGTCACCCAGGAATCAAAGACAGTGCAGTGCAGGGTACCCGATTAGGGTTTTCGAGCCAGAAAAGTCAACTGTGGTTTGACTTTTGATTTAAAAGGTGTTACAATGGTGGGATCATGGTCCATAAGGTTCTTATGGCTTGGTAAAGTCTATTCAAGAAGTTTCAAGGTCTCAAAAGACCCGGAGCATCAACAGTCGACTCGGTAGTCACCGATCGATTGTTCGGTTGATTGAAAAGTCAACTCTTCACTCATAAGGAATTGGACCTCAAGATGTGAATAAAAAATGTTCCTAATGACATATTGCACCTACCCATAAAATTTCATGACCATTCGATCAAGGATTGAGGAGTAATCGCAAAAGTCGGGAATTAGGGTTTTGAAAGGGGCAAGACCATAACTCCTTAACCACACATCCAATTGAGTTGGTTTCAAGCTCATTGGAAAGCTATTGGCAAGTCCTACAAAAGTCCCAAAGTGTTCCATGATCAGAAAATGCATAGATTTGGAGTTATGACCAAATTCATTACAAGAGGGAGAAGTAACTTAGAAAAATTTTACTTTTAGGCTTATTTTTCAACTACTTTGAGAGGTTTTTTGGGAAAGTTCCTTTAGAAATCTGAAACTCATGAAAACATGAAAGTTGTAGAGCTACATGAGGGCTTTTTAAAATGTAGTATAACTTCTCCAGAGTCCTTATGAGCTGAGAGTTATGAATTTAACAAGATGGTGTTTTAACACTTGAGTCCCACATTGTCAATTTTTCACAAACTCATCCTTTGATCACTTGGGCTATTCTAAGCCCTTGGATCATGTTAGTATTTGATATTTAGATATTATGGTGAAGGAAAATGCAGAAGAAGTAAAGTATTTGAAGGAATAGCAAGTTGCAAGCAAGTGGGAATATTTTAATCACAAAAGGAAGGAAAGAGAAACTTTTGCCACACTTGCAGCAAACAGCCCCCTATTTGCCTAGCCACTCTAATCACCATTATGTCATTCATTCCCACTTGAGAAATGCATCAGTGAGCCAAGGATTTGATTTTGCAGCTGTACCAAACCTCAAGCCAAGGGTTACCTTTTCAAAATCCCTCCAAAAGTGCCAAGATTACAAATCTTCCCTCATCCTTCATTTTCCTATAAATAGAGGCTCCCTCTATGTAATTTTCACACCAGAGCACTCTTAGAACCAAGATAAAACCACAACTCTCCTTCCTTTCTCACTTACCTCATTTTCAAAATCTCAAGTTTTATCAAAAATCTGTCTTGGACAGTTGGCCTCCCAAACTCATTTCCACCCATACCAAACCACCAAAAACCATCTGCATAATCCATAAATGTTGTGTAGAAGGTTCATACTCTTAAACCACTCAAGAACACCATTCTCCCAAAAGTCAACCTTCAAACCAAGCAAGTTTGACCTTATACTCAAAATCTGCCAAACCTCTATCCAGACTTGTTTTCATCATTCTAACCATCCATACACCTTCAAAATATGATGCCTCAACTGTCCATAACATAAAGCAACCTCATCCTCATTTATTTTGATATTTGTCACAAGTTCTTCTTATTTCCTTCAAGTGCAAGAAAGCAGTTTTCATCAAAATTCTGGTTGGACAGTAGCTGAAGTATTTTCAAGGTATTCCATACTACAACAAGCTTGTGTGAAGGTCTACAAAAGGTTAGTGGTTGCTATCCTTTAATTTCTGTCATAAACATGATTGATGTACTTAGTGTGTATTGTGGTTAAATGCAAAATGTAATATATGAGCAAATCTGCCAGTTTTGAGCTTGTTTTGATCCTATCATGTCTAAGTTGTTTGTTAACCTTTTCATGATGTATTGGTGCACCTAAGTCATGTTTGAACTTTAGGAGTTTCTTGGCTCACAACTGTTATGCACGTTTGGTTGGAGTGTCAAGTTTGTTTTCATGGACATTTTGATGTTAGTTCTGTTTGTGCCCAACATGATTCTTGATATTTGATCTGTTGCTGCTTGAGTCTAGTATAGGATAGTTTTCCCTGACAGATGTATGTGTATGCCTTCTCAAACCTGTTGCCTTGTTGTTGTACCTTTGAAGAAGTTGCATATACCACGAGCAATGTATGTCATTCTGTTTTGAACTTGCTAGACAAACCTCTTTGGATCATTCTGAGTATTTGCATCTTTGTATCATGCATATTTCTGTCTTTAAATCCAACTGCCATGATGATTTTTTAATTTTGCAACTGATGTGCATTATAAATATCAGGAATGACTTGTTTGTGCTAGCCTTACCTTTCTACAAATTCATACTAACTGCCATGATACATACTTGAAGTTTAATGCTTGCCATGCTAAGTGTATATTTGTTTGAACTTTCTGCTTGAGGTTTTGGCTTATGCTTGTTAACATGGAAATGTAGTATCTAATATGCTTTGACATTACCTTGTGCATTTCACATCACTTGTGTTGCACCCCAAAATTTGACCAACCGGTTCCCATATCTGGTTTATGTTTCGACGCATTTTGCATTCGCATTCGCATACTGCATGCATTGCAATTTTCTCAGTCAGAGTGAGTTTATCAGGATTGCAGCCCTGGCGTTTCAGGCAGTTCAGGCCGGTTTGAATAAGTCTATTTTGAGAATCGGTGCTCGTTCCCTGTTGTTTTCAGGCCATCTCGGTGCCTGAGTTTCGCTATGGTTGTGCGATCATTCTCTAATCGATTTAATCGGCTTCCTGGCATTTTTAGGATTTTCTTTTATTTTCTAGATTTTTAATGCATTTAAAAGATTTTCTAATAGATTTATTTGCTTTTTAGATATTAAATAGGTTAGTATTTTGTTTTATAGAATTTAATAGATTTTCATAAATAGTTTTTTAGATTTTTAAAATAGATATTCCTTTTTTTTATAGATTTAATAGATTTTTTTTAACATTTTAGATATTAGTTTTTTATCCTTAAATAGAATAGATTTTTTTTAAATAGATATTAATGGATATTAGTTTCTTTGTTAGAATAATATAGTTTAATATAGTCATTAGACTTTTTTTATAGATTTTCCTTTTTTAGAATATCAGATTTTATTATAGCTAAATAGATATTAATGTTCTTTTTATAAATAGATTTAATATAGAATTTAGTAGGTTTTTTTAGATTTTATTATATTTTTAATTGATTTTATAGGAATTTTAATTAGATAAATAGATAAATAATCTTTTTCTGTTTTTAGTAGGTTAATTAGGATTAATTTTGTTTTTAGGATTAATTAGGGCTTTTAGTATTAATTTTTGTTTAGTTAATTAGGTTTTTTAATTGATTTTCGTTTAGGTCTTTAATTAGGGTTAAGTCTGTCTTGTTAATCAGGTTTTAATTAGCCCTTAATCAGAGTTTATCCCTTAATAGTGAGCCAGATGTCCAGTTCAGAGGCCCAAGTCAAAGTCCAAATTCGTTGCCACATGTCCTTTAAATAGAGTGCCACGCGTGGGTCCATTTTTCAGCCACTTCACCCACTTGCTGCCAACACACAGACCCACTAACCCTCTCTCCTCACACGTGTCCTTTCTCCCTCTCCCCTTTGTGCCACTTGTCCCCTTCCGACTCCACCACAGCCACACTCACTGCAGGCTAGCCACGTGACTCCTCACCGGTCCCCTTCGCCGCTGGCCATGCAAACGCCGCCGGACCACCTCCCCTCCGCCGCAACCGTCGCCGGAGATTGTTGAGTTCGCCAGAAACTGGATTTTTCAGGAAATCAAGCCACACGCCTTTCAATCTTCATCGCCTAGCTTCATCCATCCTCACCAGATTCACCCTCGCTTGCCAGAAAACCAAGAACACTCATTGTGTTCATCATCATTTTTTCCAGGAATCTTCAAGCGAGCTCAAGAACTTCATCGATACTCATCTGTTTCTTTCCAGATTTGCCAGAACATCTTCCAATCTTCATCAGTGTTCAAGAACTTTTCCAGAACATTCAACCTTCAGTCGATTTCCCAGAAGATCATAGGAGCTTCAAATCGTTGTTCATCATCTTCGTGATCTCCAGATCTTCAAAGACGTCCAAGAACGTCATCAAGTTCTTCAGTTCTTAGGATCTTCGTTGAGCTTCGTTTAAGAACGCAACCGCCGCCGTAGAGCTTTGTTTCAGGTTTCATCCAAGATCCAGAATCTTCAACGTTTGAGTCATCCATCCAGGTTTCTGCTCAAAATCTTTTACTTATTGTAGTTTCTTCTTGTGTTGGTAGCTGAAATTTAGGGTAGTTTAGACGATTAGGTTGCGAAACGAGGTTGATTTAGGGAGTGTCGTCTTGAGCTGGGTAGTAGTCGGAGGAATCGTTTGAGGTTTGATGAGCGTTGTTTCAAGGTTTGAGAGGTGGAGAGAGTTTCAGAGAGAGAGGTGGAAGGAGCGCCGCTAGGGCTTTCTGAGAAGGTGATGAACAGTAGTGGAGAAGGGATTTGGAGGCTTAGGGTTTTCGTTTACTAAGGTTGAGGATGGATTGGGTCAGGGTCTTAGGCCCATTGTGCTTGCTTGCTGATCCTACTCCCCGTTTCCCCAGTGACACCCCCTCTCCCACTTGTTTTGCGTTTTGGGCCCAGACGGATTTGCTATCCACACCCCCCAGTCTGGGGCCCAATAGGATAACGAGGAGAGATTTGCTATTCGCCACCCCCCGTTTGAATTTTTCCTTGTTTTTTTTTTAGTGTTTTTCTGAATAAGTCTGGGCCTAGCACGCTTGCTGTTGGCACCCCCCTCCTGAGCCCAGTGCATTTCTGAACTGCATATAATTACTATTTGCCACGCATTTTTTCAATTTTAATTGATTTTCATTTTACTTTATGTTTACATATAGGTTAGTCAATAAATCATAACAAATTGAAAAATGGTTGTTTTTACATGGGATTTTTTCCCTCATGTTCATAAAAATATCAATAAAGTTATAAAAGAATAAAATTGGCATTTCATTCATTTTTTATTTTCTGGTGCATTTTTACATTTTATGGCATTTATTTCATTTACACTTGGTATACGTTACTTGCTGAATTTAGTATGGTCATTGTATTTCACATTTTGATGTAATTATTTTTCCTATGGTTAGATTAGAGTATTAGGTTCCCCCTGGAACTTTATCACATTTTTGTGATTTAATTTAGGATAGTTTTGAACCATCAACTTTAGGGTGATCAGGATTAGGATTTCACAACAATTAGGTGCAGTTTAGGGCATAGTTTTGGGGTTTTAGAATTGATTTAGGTCTTGAGATTTATATGGGGTATAGGGTACATAGTTAGGGTCCCCTAGAAATTTAATTAGGATTTTATAATGAGTTTTACTGTTTTTACCTGATTTTTGCAATTTGGTTGATATTGGTGTGTTTCCCACTTGGGATGTTGTTTGTTTGTGGGGTTTTGGTCATTTCAATTGGGCTTGGGGCTTGGGTTCTGCTTGCTGAGGCTTATGAAGACCTTGAATGATGATTGAAGACAAAGGATAAAGCATGATGCATGAAGATTCCTTTCCTGGCAGATGGTTTTTGAAGACATAGGAAATAGGAGAAATGGGCAGAGCTTTAGTTTAGACTGATCTCTTTCACAAACATGTAAAGCTTCTTGTGCTTCTACTCCTCCCAATGACTAAAAGTCCTTCTAAGATATTCACATCCCTCCTTTGGAGGGATAAGTGGCTTGTCTTAGAAGTAGAACTTTGAGGGAACCAGTCTCTCATAATGTTAAACACTTATAGGCTTCCTTTGGTTGTCAATAAGCTGTTTATCATTCAACTTATTCTGTTAAGTAATTCTCTTCTGGAGTGCTTGCCTTGAAGATAGAAGCCATTAAGGATGAAGTTCATTGCATTTAAGATTGATAAAGGAGAAGTTGGTTCATGTCAAAGCTGCTCAACTGTTGAATTAGGGTTTGCTGCTTTCTAAAGCTATTGCTGTAGGAGCTGGTTTGCTGTCAGAGCTGGGTTTGGGGTTTTATTTTCTTTGTTGTATTGTTTGTTAATTTTCCCATAGGTTTGAAGTGAATCTGTTTCACTTTGCCTCTTGTTTTCCCAGGTTCGAGGTTGAGTGTGACTCCCTTGCCTCGCTTGTACTGCTGCATTCATGCATTTTACTGCTTTACTGTATATGTTGTTTCTTTTCCGTTTATCCCCTAGGATCTCTGTTTCTCTCTGCGCAAGAGAGAAATATGACAGACATTAGGTGTTAATCCATGCATGACAACATTAGGGTAGTTTTGATTCCCATTTTAACCATAGGGTTTTAGAGTTCTTTCTCTTCCCTCTCAAAATCATTCAAAACACAGTAATAAGATTTCAAACATCAATAAAAGACAGTTCTTGCGTAAAAGACTGGAAACAAATCAAAATATCATTTTTGTCCGCTTGGACGGTTAATTAGGAGAAAACCTTTTTTAGAAGGATAAAAGATAAACAGACAGACTTGTGTTGTACGTGGCCCGAACTACGTTTGCTCTGATCTTTCATGCTGTATGAAAGTAGGTAGGCATAGGATGCGATATCCTAGCGAGCAACCTTCCCCTCCTTTCCCGTAGGTAGGCGAACTACGTTGACTCTGATTTCTCGTTCCAGACGGGAATACGTAGGCATAAAGTGCGATACTTTGCCGAGTCATTTTCTTTTCTTTTAAACTTAGACCCTTAGTGTAGATAGAATAACAATCCGTACCAGAAAACAAGCGTGGATCCCGTCAAGTACGACAGACGTGAGGGGTGCTAATACCTTCCCCTTGCGTAACCGACTCCCGAATCCAAGATTTGGTTGCGATGACCATTCCTTCCCCGTCTTTGCGGTAGGTTTACTTCGAGCGTTTCCTTTCCCTCAGTTAGGATAAATAACGCACGGTGGCGAATCTTCTGTTCAGCCGGCGCCGATTTTCGCAGTAGCGACAGCTGGCGACTCTGCTGGGGAGTCCAATGGTTCCCTACGCGAGTCAATCCTAGCGCTTGTTTTCCCGTCGTGGGTTTTGTATGGATTTACTTTTCTGTATTTTACATTCAACATTATATTATTGTGATTATTGTTGTGGGTATGAGGGGGATCTATGATTGAGAGATAAGCCGGACCTGGGCTTGAGTGCACCTAGAATTAGAGTGGAAATTAGTGGGCGCGTGCATGCTTTGCATGTACTAGTGTCTCATGAAATCCACGCTCAGACGAGGTTCTTCTGGTTGGCTTCTTTTTCAACCCTTTGGGTTGAAGGGGTTGTTGGTTAATTGGATTGTCGACTCTGGGGACCGATCATTTGGAAGTTGGCTAAGTGAGGCCTCTTCAGGACATGATGATGCCGCACCTTCTGGGTATCGTATCATCTGTCTTGAAAGTCTGTGACGCCAACGACCGCATAGGATGCCGTACCTTGTGTCAGTTATTAGGACACCTACCTGTGAGAGGGGTTGGGCATGCAGGTTACTTGACCTTCAGATTACCGGTTTTCTTGATTGAGATTCAGTGGTGTGATATTTGAGGACAGTGTTATTGGGTCTGTCAGAGACCAGGTTGGAGCATCGTGGTTGGTTTTGAGCAGTTTGTGGGTCTATTCAAGGCCAGTATTGTGGATTGGGCTTCTCAGCCAGGGGCACTTGATCCCTTGTTGCATTGTTTGCATATTGCATTGTTTGCATCATCATGTGCATATCATTAACGTGTGTCTGTGCTGCAGGTGCATTTTCATACTTCCCGGTTCTAGTGCTCCGGACTTCTATCTGTTATTATGAGTACTTTGAGGAAGATTGTTGCGTATAAGTTGCCTACTCCTTATGTGACTTCTCTGTTGGGTCTGATTTCCCTAGCTGATGATGATGTGAGGAGAAGCTTTAGGAAGAGCTATGGGAAGCTGCTGAGTTTGGTCTGCAGACCAACTGCATATGAGCTGAATGGGTTATACACATTGATGCAGTTATATGATCCCTCCTTGAGATGTTTTATGTTCCAGGACTTCATTTTGGCTCCGACCATGGAGGAGTACGCTGAGTTTCTAGAGTTGCCAGTTCAGAACAAAGTGCCCTTCATTCACTTTGATGCCAAGCCTCAGCTGGAGGACTTAGCTGTTCCCTTACATATGGATCCTGCAGAGTTGTTGTTGACTTCCTGGCATGGAGTTTTGGGGTTTCCTCTCAAGTTCTTGGTTAGCAAAGCTCAAGAATATGCCAAAAGTGGTTGCTGGATCGTGTTTAACGTTGTTCTTGCCTTGTGCATCTATGGGATTATACTGTTCCCTAATCTGCCTGAGTTCGTTGATTTGGATGCATTTCACTTGTTTGCTGCAGGCAACCCGGTGCCTACCTTGATTGGAGATTTCTATCATTCCTTGCATTATAAGAATGAAAACAGAAGGGGGAAAATGTCCATTGTTGTGTACCTTTGCTGAATATGTGGTTTGAGAGCCATCTGCCCAAGAAGGGTCCTTTTGTTGAATCTGCAGATACAGCTGAATGGTCTGAGCGTCTAATGGGACTTTCTTCAGAAGACATTGTATGGTTTGACAGAGACTTATTGGGGTCAGAGATTATCTTCAATTGTGTCGGGTTTCCCAATGTTCCTTTGATTAGAAGGAAGGGGTGTATTAACTACAACCCATCTTTGTTGGTTCGAGAATTCGGGTATGCTTTGAAGAGTTCACCGAAGAAGGAAGAAGTACAGGACTCTCTGTATTTCACTGGTGACCTGAGTGGGGAATTATTGGCCAAGCTTCAGCACGCTTGGAATCATATCTGCAGAAGAGGGAAACCATTGTTAGGCAAGAATGATTGTCAAGCCTATATGCCTTACAAGGTGTGGATTCAAGAGAGGGTAAGACAGGTGCAGATGCCTTTTCCAGCAGTATCACGTCCTGTTTCCATTCCAATCGAGGAACCGACTATTGTGGCTACTGAGGTCTATGAGCAGGTAGTAAGAGAAAAAGAAGACTTGATAAAGATCAATGAAGAGTTAGAGAAGGAATTGGCTCAAATCCGAAGGGAGAAAAACGAAGCTGTGTATTCCTTCCAACAGCAGACTGAGTTGGTAAGCAGGTTAGGTGCTGAACTGGCAGAAGAGAAAAAGAAGCGTGAACGCCTGGGAAAAGAATTCAGAAGCTCTCATGATATGTTAGAGTCCAAGAAGAAGTCACTCGATACCTCCTACCAGGAGATCTCTGCGTTCAACAAAACCTGGAACGCCACGCTGACCGGCAATAAGGAAAGAGAAGACAAACTGAGGCTGCAGATCTCTGAGCTGGAAGGTCAGTTGAAAGCCAACCAAACGAGGTTAGAAGAAGAGGTTACGCAGAGGTATGATGTCCAGAATTCCTTGAACAAAGTTATCAAGTGCAAGAAGGAGTCTGCATCTCAGAAACGGAAGTTAGATGACTGCTTTAGAGAAGGGGCATGGGAGAAATCTATTGGTGATTTACGGCGTGTTCTCAAGCGAAAAGATCTAGTTATCGAGGGATTGCTTTCTCAGCCAGACCATCAAAAGACCAAAAGGCTGCTGGAAGAGTATCGGGCGTATGGCCGCACGTGATCGTTTTACGTACTATTGTGTATGCTTTATTTGCATCGTGCTGACCATCACCAGGATTGTTGGTTGAGGTCATGCCTTCTTTGTATTGTATATTGTATTCCCGATTCGGTGGGCTCTTCAGCAATATATGAGTTGTTTCTTCTATGAATGTATCTAAGCTTCTTATCACCGCACTGTCACAACACTGCACTACACAAGCACATTGGCACTAGAATTGGGGGAGTGATATTCCCTAATGCACAGACATATATTGCATTTGCATACATATCCATATTGCATTACCAGGTAATTATTGAAACTGTATCTCATTTCTTGCGTCTCGCCAGGTTTTCCAGGATTGAAAGTCAACGTCCTCATCGATACTCTACTCGTACCAACTGCAAAAGAGTCATGGACCAGATGCAAAACGAGATGCAAGAGATGCGTGAAAAGCTGGCACTGTTCATGTAGACGATGGAGGCAGTTGTGAAGGGGCAGGAAATCCTGCAGACTTTGGTGTAGCCATTGCTGGCGAAGACTAATGGGAATGGAAACGAAGACCACAATTTTGTGCGTGTTGAAACCATTCATGGGGATGGTACTCCTACAGCTATGGTTCCACCTGTGGTGACTCCACCTGTAGTAAATGTGAACAATGGGGCTGGCGCTGGGAATGGTAATACAGGAATTGGTAATGAGACTGTCATTAACAATGTTGGATTTGGAGATGCCAATCTGGGCGGTGGTAACAACAATGATGGTAATGGCTTTGGTAACAACGGGTTCGGCTATAATGATCAGGGTTTTGAGTATGTCAATCAAGATGGGAAGTTCGGCTTCAACCCCCAGGGTTTCGGATATGATGGTTTTGGTAATGCTAATCAGGGCTATGGTGGATTCGGTAACGGAAATGGTGCTGGAATGATGCCTTGTGGACCTGCCGGGGTCACTCAAGGGTATGGTAACAGAGAACGGGGTCCTATGATGAATCAGTCTGGATTTGGTCGCCATAATGGGTATGACGGGTACGGAAATGAGAATATTAATTGGAATGAGGACCAACAAGAAGATGCCTTTTCTGGTAGGGGTATGGATGGACCCGTGGATCCTGTTCAGAGGATCAAAATGCTTGAGGAACAAATGAAGGGTGTAGTGAATCAGAATACTTCTGGTTTAGATATGACCACGATGGGATTGGTGCCTGGCCTAAGGGTACCGCTGAAGTTTAAAGCTCCCACCTTTGATAAATATAAGGGAGACACTTGTCCGAAGGTGCATGTTCGCTCTTACTACAGACGGATGTCCGCTTACTCAAATGATGAAAGAATGCTGATGCATTTCTTTCAGGACAGCTTATCTGGACCCTCACTTGAGCGGTATATGGGGTTGGAGCCCACTCAAATTAAGACATGGAAACAACTAGCTGATGCGTTTGTGACCCATTACAAATATATTAGTGGCCTGGCACCGAACAGGGTCCAGCTGCAAGGCTTGTCACAGAAAACTGGGGAGAGTTTCAAAGAATATGCGCAAAGGTGGCGCGACATGGCTGCAAGAGTGCATCCTCCTCTAGTCGAGAAGGAGATGAATGATATGTTCATTGGAACATTCACAGGGATATTCTATGAGAAGTTGTTTCCTGTTGCGTTGGGCAGTTTCTCTGATCTGATTTTGATGGGTGAGATGATTGAGAATAGTATTAAGGTGGGAAGATTCCAGGCTGGGGAGTCTACTTCGTCAGGAGGTAATAGAAAAGCATTTGGGGGTCGACGTCAGGGCGACACTAGTGCTGTTTTTGGTGGCCGAGGCCGAGGCAGGGGCAGAGGACATAACAATATGTGCATCCTCAACAGGTAGCAAGTGTTACCATCCCGTATCATCAACAACCACAACCATTACAACAGATACTACCACAGCAGCAACAATAGCAGCAGGGGCAGAATGCTGGCCAAAGGAGATTCCCGAATACGAAACCGAAAAGAATGTTTGAAGCTCCTCCTTCTACGTACGCAGAATTGCTTCAGACGTTGTTGGGGTTGAATTTAGTGGAAAAGAGGACTCTGGCACCACCTAAAGGGGGAGTACTTCCTTACGGGTATGACGCTAAAAAGCACTGCGAATTTCACTCCGGGGCACCCGGACATGACATAGAAGCTTGCCATGCTTTCAAACATGTAGTGCAGGATCTGTTGGATAGCAAGGCCATAAATTTTGGACAAGCGGGTCCAAATATAGTACAACAACCTATGCCCAACCATGGGGAAAATGCTATTTTGACTGAGGAGGATTTGAATCTGGTCACGAATGTTGATGAACTGAAAACACCGTTGTGTGAAGTAAAGAGCAGGTTCTTGAAAGGAGGCGTGTATCCAGGCTGCGATGAGTTTTGTCTAGAATGTTGGACCCAAGCTGGGGGTTGTGCTGAATTGAAGAAGGGTAGTCAAACCTTGATAGATGAAGGCATGTTGCAATTTGATAGAACGGCAGTTGAGAAGCCTGCAGAGGTGTTAGCTGATGAGCAGAGTGATGTTGCTATGGTGACAATTCCACGGAAAACGATAACTATAACAGCGCCAGCCAGGCGGCCGATGATCACTATTACAAAGGCAGGGCCAGTCCCTTATGAGAGCACCAAGGCAGTACCATGGACTTATGGGCTGGAGGCATATTGTGATGGGGAGAAAATTGATATCAGTAAAAGACCAGCTGGGGTTGTGGACAATGTCGTCGGGACTGGAGGAATGACGAGGAGCGGGAGAATTTTTATATCGCCTGAGGTAGAGGCTGAACGATTGGCAAAAGGTAAAGGTAAAGCGAATGAGAATGTTCCTGTGCAGAGGAATGAAAAAGAAACAACACTGAAAGATGTAGAAGAATTTATGCGTCTTATCCATAAGAGTGACTATAAAATCGTTGAGAACCTTCAACAAACGCCGTCGAAGATCTCCATATTGTCGCTGCTATTGTGTTCCGAGGCCCATCGGAACGCTTTATTGAAAATTCTGGACACGTCGTTTGTACCCCAAGATGTTTCTGTGAATCAGTTGGAGGGGGTGATGGCGCACGTGAACACAGGCCATAGTTTGGGATTCACGGATTTTGATTTGACCCCGAGGGGAAGAGAGCATAATATGGCGCTGCACATCTCAGTTGAATGCAGGGGCACGGTCATGTCCCATATGTTAGTAGATACCGGGTCTTCCTTGAACGTGCTTCCGAAGAAAGCAATGATGAAGTTGGATATCAGGGGGATCATTTGTACACCTAGTGACTTGGTGGTCAGGGCATTTGATGGTACGCGGAGGTCAGTCTTTGGATCTATAACTTTGCCTCTGCAAGTGGGGCCGAAGATTTTTGAAACTGAATTCTATATTATGGACATCCAGCCAGCGTATAGCTGTCTTCTTGGACGACCATGGATCCATGCTGCTGGAGCAGTCACATCCACATTACACCAAAAGCTAAAGTACATGGTGAGGGATAGTGTCGTCACAGTTTGTGGAGAGGAGGATATACTGGTCAGCCATTTGTCGTCATTCAAGTACGTGGAAGTCGACGGCGAGATTCACGAGACACCATGTCAAGCGTTTGAGGGGTTGAGAATTAAAGGCAAAGAACCAGTACCCAGTAAAGCATCAGAGGTGGCTGTGTCATCTTATAAGGAAGCACAGTCTTTGGTACAAGCAGGTGAGACCCAGGGCTGGGGCCAGGTATTGGATATTCCCGTGAAAATGGACAGATTTGGGCTTGGATATCATCCTTCATCATCAACGCCTACTGCAGGGGCACCCCGTTTCAAAGGACCAGTAACAATTACGGCTGGTGGGGTATATTACGAGACCATCAATGTTGTTTTAGATTCTGAAGAAGGAGATAGCGACTGTGACATGGACGCCTGGATTCAGCCGAGCGTGCCAGGACAAGGGCTTTGCAATTGGTCTATTCAGGAGATTGTTCCTGTGACAATGAAACAGTAATGATTTGTTTTCTTAATTGTTGAACAATCAGGTGTCCTACCCGGGACATCGTGATTTTTCTTAGGGCCATTCCGTTATGTACATTGCAATGTTTAAAATCATTAAATAAAAGGCGTTTTTTTCATGTACAAATATTGAGATGTCTGTTTTTCCTGTTTTATTTTTACAATAAAATGACAATGTGGTTATTCGCTTTATACACATTTTGAAGCATTTAACCATTTCCTTGCAGGATTACATTTTCAGATGACATTTATGAACCACCTATGACTCACTTCGACTTCGAGCACCCGGTATTTCAGGCCGAAGAAGAGATTGTCAAAGATGGCGACGTGCCAGAAGAGTTGTCTTGGTTGGTAAAACAAGAAGAAAGAATCATTCTGCCTCATGAGGAAGTCATTGAGATTATTGATTTGGGGTCGGAAGGGGTTGAAAGGAACATTCGTATAGGGGCCGCGCTGCAGAGCGACGTCAAGCGAAGATTGGTCGAAATGCTCAAAGAGTACAGTGATATTTTTGCTTGGTCGTATAAGGATATGCCTGGGCTGGATACGGATATGGTTGTGCACCGTCTGCCGCTAAAAGAGGAATGCCCACCGGTTAAGCAGAAACTCCGAAGAACTAGACCAGACATGGCTGTGAAGATTAAGGAGGAAGTTCAAAAACAGTGGGATGCTGGTTTCCTAGCTGTTACAAAATATCCCTCATGGGTCGCCAATATTGTGCCAGTGCCAAAGAAAGACGGTAAAGTGAGAATGTGTGTAGACTACCGTGATTTGAACAAAGCGAGCCCGAAAGATGATTTTCCACTTCCTCACATCGATGTGCTAGTGGATAACACTGCTCAATTCTCCGTATTCTCCTTCATAGATGGCTTCTCGGGCTATAATTAGATTAAAATGGCGCCAGAAGACATGGAGAAGACTACCTTCATTACGCCCTGGGGAACATTTTGTTACAAAGTGATGCCCTTCGGATTGAAGAATGCTGGGGCAACGTATCAGCGTGCAATGACGACTCTCTTTCATGACATGATGCATAAAGAGATCGAGGTTTATGTGGATGATATGATTGCCAAATCCCAGACGGAGGAAGAACATTTGGTGAATCTGCTGAAATTATTCAAGAGGCTTAGGAAGTTCAGGTTGAGACTGAATCCTAACAAATGCACCAACGGGGTGAGGTCGGGTAAACTACTGGGGTTTATTGTGAGCGAAAAAGGAATAGAGGTTGATCCTGCGAAAATAAAAGCAATACAAGAAATGCCGACTCCTAAAACAGAAAAAGAGGTGCGCAGGTTTTTAGGGAGATTGAACTACATTGCTCGGTTCATCTCTCACCTAACAGCTACGTGTGAGCCATTATTCAAGCTGTTGAAAAAGGACCAGGCTGTAACATGGAATGAAAATTTTCAAAAGGCGTTCGATAAAATAAAACAGTATTTGCAGGAACCTCCTATTTTGATACCTCCAGTGGCAGGGAGACCCTTGATTATGTATTTGACGGTTCTTGAGGGGTGTATGGGTTGTGTTCTCGGTCAACATGACGAGACAGGGCGTAAAGAGCATGCGATATACTATCTGAGTAAGAAGTTTACTGACTGTGAGTCTCGATACTCAATGCTCGAAAAAACTTGTTATGCACTAGCCTGGGCCGCCAAGCGTTTGAGGCAATACATGCTAAATCATACAACCATGCTCATTTCGAAGATGGATCCTATCAAATACATATTTGAAAAGCAGGCACTATCTGGGAGAATTGCCCGTTGGCAGATGGTTTTGACCGAATATGACATCCAGTATGTTTCACAGAAGGCTATAAAGGGGAGTGTGTTATCGGAGTATCTTGCTGAGCAGCCTGTTGAGGACTACCAATCGATGAGGTTTGATTTTCCTGACGAGGATATCATGTACCTAAAGATGAAATATTGCGAAAAATCGTTGCCGGGCGAAGGACCATAATTGGGTTCCAAGTGGCAGATGATATTCGACGGAGCTGTGAATTCCTATGGTAGCGGAATAGGGGAAATCATCACTACTCCACATGGGTCGCACATCCCATTTACTGCTCGATTGACCTTTCCGGTTACCAATAATGAAGCCGAATACGAAGCTTGTATTATGGGGCTTGAAGAAGCCATTAATTTGCGAATCAAAAATCTGGATGTATACGGAGACTCAGCTCTGGTGGTGAATCAAATAAAAGGAGAATGGGAGACACGTCAGCCCAATTTGATACCATACATGAATTATGCAAGGAGATTGTTGCCTTTCTTCGACAAGGTTGAATTGCATCACGTATCGAGGGCAGAAAACCAAATGGCTGACGCACTTGCGACATTATCTTCCATGTATAAGATTAATTTTTGGAATGAGGCTCCCCGAATTATTATATCTCGGCTTGACATACCTGCTTTCATATTTGCTGTTGATGAAGCATCCGATGATAAACCCTAGTATTTTGACATCCAGAATTTCCTGAAAAATAAGGAATATCCGGCTGGGGCATCCAGTCGCGATCAGAAGACTCTCAGGAGATTGGGTGGTAATTTCTATCTAAATCCGGACAGTGTCCTATACAAAAGGAATCACGACCTGGTTTTGCTACGCTGTGTAGACGAGAAGGAGGCGAAGTTGATCATGGAGGAAATACATGAGGGTACATTTGGTACACCTGCTGGTGGGCATGCTATGACCAGAAAGCTGCTGCGGGCAGGTTATTACTGGCTAACTATGGAAACTGATTGTTTCAAGTTTGCAAAGAGGTGTCATAAATGCCAGATTTATGCAGATAAGATCCATGTGCCTCCGAGTCCTCTGAATGTGATGTCATCACCATGACCATTCTCGATGTGGGGAATTGATATGATTGGAAAGATTGAGCCGACGACATCTAACGGACACCGGTTCATTTTGGTAGCAATTGATTATTTTACCAAATGGGTGGAAGCGGCATCATATGCTAATATGACCAAAAAGGTAGTAGCCAGGTTTATCAAACGAGATATTATTTGCAGATATGGAATCCCTGAGCGGATTATTACCGACAACGGTTCGAACTTAAATAACAAGATGATGAAGGAGCTGTGTTAGAATTTCAAGATTGAGCATCACAACTCTTCTCCTTACCGACCCAAGATGAATGGCGCGGTTGAAGCGGCCAATAAGAACATAAAGAAGATTGTTCAAAAGATGGTTGTGACGTATAAGGACTAGCACGAGATGCTACCTTTCGCTTTGCACGGTTACCGTACGATGGTACGCACATCAACCGGGGCAACCCCGTTCTCGTTGGTATACAGAATGGAAGCGCTGTTACCACTGGAAGTTGAGATTCCTTCCCTGAGGGTATTACGAGATGTCCAACTTGACGAGGCAGAATGGGTGAAAGACAGCTTGAATCAGCTGAGTTTAATGGATGAGAAGAGACTAGCTTCTCTAGCATACGGTCAATTGTACCAGAGCCGAATGAAGAAAGCGTACGATAAGAAGGTATGTCCTCGCAGCTTTCAGATGGGTGACCTTGTACTGAAAAGGATTCTCCCGCCACAAACAGATCACAGGGGCAAATGGACACCTAACTATGAAGGTCCTTACATTGTCAGAAAAGTCTTTTCAGGAGGAGCTTTGTTGTTGTCCACCATGGACGGTGAAGACTTCGCGTCGCCTGTGAATTCGGACGCAGTTAAAAAATACTTTGCTTAAAATTGACCCGTTGGACAAAACAAGAGAGTCCAGGCAAAAATGGGGCATCCCGGCGAACCAAAAACAAAATAAAAGGTTCGGGTAAAAGTTAGGGATAAAATTGAAAAGATGTACACTCGCGAAGTCGAAATCCTACACTGGGCGGCTTCGGCAAAAAAGGGTATCCCGGTGAACTGAAAACCCGCAAAGGGCGGTTCACGCAAAAGTTAGGGATTCGAAAAGCAAACGACTGCGGTCCGAATTTGATGATGTATGGCTTGGTGGTTGGGAGGTTACTTTGGGGTTCGTTTATCAGATACAATCTCTTCCGGAAGTTGAATACCGGGAAAGCGCCCGGGTCAGGCGAGTCATAGGAGGATCATCTCATGATGTTTGTCTGCACCATGTTGCCGACATATGCGCAAATTTGATTTGTCATTGTATTTATGCTTCCTGTGCATTCTTGTATATTTGTTGTGCGTAACTTCCTCTTTTCGGGAGTTACATCCAGTGTACAAAAACTCTGCCTATTCAGAGGCCCAATCAATAAAACATGTTATTCAGTATTTGATACTTGTTCTTTACTGTTTTGTATGTGAAAAACGCCGATGTTTTTGATAAAACTAGCATTTGCATAACATTGCTGGCCCTTGCCAATAATTGCTAAAACTTCGAATGGACTGAAAATGATGTCACTGACGCTAACCTGAATAGATTTGATTGTATAGACTTGTTTTGTCTCGTTTGTGGTGTTGTAGGGTTCTTGCCCATTTAAAGTGGACGATCAAAAAATTGTAGTCCTAACCAGAGGCTCTTGACGAAAAGACTTGATCATTATGTGATGTGAATCCCCATGCAGGTCGCACTTCATTCCCCGAAGCTGAGATGACATTGTTCCTTACTGAAGAAGGATCCATTTCCCCAGCTAGTCGCAGTTTATCCCCAAAGGATATTCTCGAGCAGGTCAAGATTAATGCTCCCCACAGGATGTCTATCCTCAGTCCCGAGTTTGTAAACTGTGGCCAGATGGTTTACTTTCCCCAGCAGGGTTGTTTACCCTTAGCAGAGTTTGATAATTTTAAAGTTTGTAAGCTGTACTCAGACAGTGGTGTTTCTCCAAAAGGATTCCTTATCCTCAGCGGAGTCGTTTAGTTTTCAGCGGATTGATAATTCCAGAGTTGTAAACTGTACCAAGACAGTTATTATCCCCAGCAAGGATGCCCTATCCCTAGTAGGGTTGTTTTATTCTCCCCAGCGGAGTCACTTGATAACACGAAATCATATAGATATTTTTATGCGTAATTCAACTAAAGTCTAACCGTTTTCGATCCGATTTCGGGTTATTTCCGTGTATTTGTCTGATGTTTTGCAGGTATTCAACGATCACGTCTAAACAAGGCAACATGAAGAAAAGAAGCAATCTCAGATGAAATATGGACGAAAAAGGAGTGAAAACACAATGAAAAACGCAGGAAGCTGTTTTTGCTGATGTGACGACCGTCACAGCTTCATGACGACCGTCACACGGGTGACGACCGTCACACCTTGTGACGACCGTCATGCAGGCAAAAACGCCCCACTCAAATTACACGTCAAAGAATCAGTTCCAATTCCCACAGAGTGGACCACTACTCCCTAAATTATCTGCCTCAAAGTCCATCATCTTCAGTGATAACCGTTGGGATTCCACTTCTATAAAAAGGGAAGCAGGGGACTTCAGAAAGTGTGCTGCATTCATACCACAAAGTGCTGCCGAATTTATTTCCAGAGCTTATTTTCCAGCAATATTCTTATTTGTTTCTCTTTACCTTTCCTGTATTCCATTTTCCATTCTTCTATAATTTCTACTTGTACTGTACAATCAAATTGGCATTAGAGATCAGAATCCTGCCAACATTTGTGGAGGATCTGCCCAAAGGCCAATTGGCATATTTACAGGTTTCTCATTTCAATCGATTTCAGTTTTATTATAATGCGAATCATTATTTATTATTTATATTTATGTTTTATCTTTCCCAAATCCATGTCTAGCTAAACTTAGGTAATCGATATGTAGTAATAATTCGAATGGGATTTGATAACAACTGGTTGAAAAACTTTCTTTTCAAAAAAATAATTTATGGTCTGAGTGTTTAAAATTGATTCACTGAATAAACTTCGTCGCGAAAGCGAGAACTTATTTAAAAGTAGTTTTGCCACGAAAGTGGGAAATTAATTAAGATACAAACCAACAAGCGAAAGCTGCGGTAAGGTCAGATAGTAAACACTAGTCATTCATTTTAATAACAGCGAAAGCACTTTAAAATGAATTAGAACTTAGAGATTTCCAAAAAGTAATTTTAACCCCGAACGGGATACAAAAGTGTACGTTTGGCCCTTAGGATTATGATTAGCGTCAATAACCATCGTGAGGCGAGAGTCTTCAAATCACCATTTTCTGCTTAAATAAACTTTGAAAACTATTTCATACACCAGTAACTTATCAAATCCCTGAAGAACACTATTACTACGTATCGATTCAATCAATTATAATCTAAATAGTATTCTTAGTTCCCTTTTAGTGACAATCTTATTCCCTTAAACATATTCTACCTAGCTAAACATAGTAACTCCCGAGAACACTAGTTTGATTACGAGTCCCTGTGGGATCGATATTTATTATTACTACGCGATAGACTGTGCACTTGCAGTTAGGTTGTATTAGACATAGAAAGTCGCGATCATCACTCCCTGTTTCCAGCGGAGTCGGTTAATATTCCCCAGCGGAGTGTTCTCTCCCCAGCAGGTGTTTTTCTTTCCTCCCCGTGGAAATTGAAGGTTTGAAGCTCTCCCCGGCAGAGTTGGTTGTATGTCCCAGCATATTTTGAGATACCCGTTCATTCCCCCAGCAGGGTGGTATTTGTCCTCAGCAGCCGTTGTTGATGAAGCAAGTTTATCAGAGCTTTTCCCAGCAGTCTGAACCTGCCTGTGCATTTGCATATATTGTCATATTTGCATATTCAAAAAACGCGTAGCATTTCCATACTGTATGGAGCATTACGCCATTGTCAAACATGCGCATTTTGAAACATAAATCAGGTGGTTAACCTTTTGCTTTCAGGTGTATTTCTCAACAGGAGTATGGAGTTTAGTTCAACAGGAATATGGAGTTCCAGCAGATATATTTTCAGGTATTCGGAGTCTCGCTGTGAGACAGGTGATGATACAAGTTAGTTTATTTTCCCCATAGAGTTACTAATGGAGGTGATCCGATCAGTGGAATGTTTTTTCAAGTTTGTTGCTGCGGCAGCGTTTCAGGGTTTCATAAAATCAAAATTTCAGGAGCGTTCGCTTGTTGATGAGATGAGCGTTCGGTGTTTATTTTTCAATATATCCTCAGTAGAGTTAGCTATTATTGTGAACAGGCAAGGAAGTTATATACAAAGTGTTTTCCTGTAAGAATCAGGCAGGTAGTCCGTATGAAACAGGCGGACAATGATAAAAGAAGTTGCACCGTATGAAGCAGGCAGAAGAACTTCGAAAGATCTGTAGGAATCAGGCAGACGTAAACAGAGTTTCTGTAGTAATCAGGAAGATGGTATATTTCCGTATGAATCAGGCGGATATTGATAATAGAACTCTCCGTAAGTATCAGGCGGATACAAATTTGTGTTTCTGTAAGAATCAGGCAGATGGTGTTTTTTCGTAGGAAACAGGCGGAAGATAAAAGAAACTGTCCCGTATGAAGCAGGCGGAAGAACTTCGAAAGATCTGTAGGAATCAGGCAGATGTAAACAGAGTTCCTGTAGGAATCAGGCAGATGGTATATTTCCGTATGAATCAGGCGGATATTGATAATAGAACTCTCCGTAAGTATCAGGCGAATACAAATTTGTGTTTCTGTAAGAATCAGGCAGATGGCGTACTTTCCGTAGGAAACAGGCGGATGATGACAAGAAACTGTCCCGTATGTAGCAGGCGGATGGCAGATGTTTTTCCGTAAGTAACAGACGGATAACGATAAAAGAAGTTGTACCGTATGAAGCAGGCGGAAGAACTTTGTGTTTTTGTAAGAATCAGGCAGATGTGTTCTCCCGTATGTAGCAGGCTGATGTAAAGAGAACTATTCCGTAAGTAGCAGGCGGATGTGTAGAAAAGAGTTTCTCTGTAAGAATCAGGCAGATATGTTGTTCCGTATGAATCAGGCGGATGTTAATAAATGTTGTTCCCGTATGACGCAGGCGGGTTATAGATGGTCTTTCCGTATGAAACAGGCGGATGATAAATAGAAGTTCCGTATGAAACAGGCGGATGATGAATGGTCTTTCCGTATGAAATAGGCGGACGGTGATAGGTGGTGTTCCCGTAAGTAACAGGCGGGTGATCTTTAAATTCAAATATTGTAGATAAGTTCTTCCGTATGAAGCAGGCGGATATAAAGAATTGTCCCGTATGAAGCAGGCGGGTATAGATGTATTTTCCCGTATGAAACAGGTGGATGAACTTTCCGGTATCCAGATAGATGATTCTCCCTTGATAAACAGAGTATGTGAGTTGTGTTCCGATATTTGGCAAAATCATTTTCGCCAAGGAAGTCGCCGTGATTTCCTCGTGTTACTATCCCCAGCAGATGTCTTCCTTCGAGTTGACGAAAGGTGAATCCTTACATGGACAGATTTGCATTTATTGGTGATTCGACGGAATTTGGGTCTAGAGGTGGATAAGGTTACTCCTGTGACGACAAAATCTCTATTCGTGTTGACGAATTGCTTCCTCCGTGTTGACGGAATGTGCGTCCTGATGAGGACAATTTATGCCTATGTTGATAGGATTTCTCCGTGTTGACGGAATATGGATTCCTGATGAGGACAAGTTTTATTCCTATGATGATAGGATTTCTTCGTGATGACGAATTTATGTCTTTTCGTGTTGACAAAATTTGAGGACCATTGTGGATAAGGTTTTTCCTGTGATGATGGGATCTTTACTCGTGTTGATGAATTTGTTTCTCTTCTTGTGTTGACAAGGTTAGTCCAGTCGTGGACAGAGGTGTTTTTGCAACGATAGTCCAACACCTGTGGCGCAACACAGGTGGTTGAGGTTGAAATCAAAATTGTATCAGATAATTGACCAGTCGTTGCCGTTAACAATCAGATTCAGTGGACGTTGCTTCTCAAGCGGTTTATGCAGTTTATTTCTGCGGTTGGAAAATTTCAGGGTTTCTTTGGTATTCAACCGTCTCGTACCTCGAATGTTTGAAGGCCGTTCGCTCTTCACCCCAATCGGGTCCAAGCCGTTTGAATAGGGGCAGCTGTTGCACCCTAAAATTTGACCAACCGGTTCCCATATCTGGTTTATGTTTCGATGCATTTTGCATTCGCATTCGCATACTGCATGCATTGCAATTTTCTCAGTCAGAGTGAGTTTATCAGGATTGCAGCCCTGGCGTTTCAGGCAGTTCAGGCCGGTTTGAATAAGTGTATTTTGAGAATCGGTGCTCGTTCCTTGTTGTTTTCAGGCCATCTCGGTGCCCGGGTTTCGCTATGGTTGTGCGATCATTCTCTAATCGATTTAATCGGCTTCCTGACATTTTTAGGATTTTTCTTTTATTTTCTAGATTTTTAATGCATTTAATAGATTTTTTAATAGATTTATTTGCTTTTTAGATATCAAATAGGTTAGTATTTTGTTTTATAGAATTTAATAGATTTTCATAAATAGTTTTTAGATTTTTAAAATAGGTATTCCTTTTTTTAATAGATTTAATAGATTTTTTTTAACATTTTAGATATTAGTTTTTTATCCTTAAATAGAATAGATTTTTTTAAATAGATATTAATGGATATTAGTTTCTTTGTTAGAATAATATAGTTTAATATAGTCATTAGACTTTTTTATAGATTTTTCTTTTTTAGAATATCAAATTTTCTTATAGCTAAATAGATATTAATGTTCTTTTAATAAATAGATTTAATATAGGATTTAGTAGGTTTTTTTTAGATTTTATTAGATTTTTAATTGATTTTATAGTAATTTTAATTAGATAAATAGATAAATAATCTTTTTCTGTTTTTAATAAGTCAATTAGGATTAATTTTGTTTTTAGGATTAATTAGGGCTTTTGGTATTAATTTTCGTTTAGTTAATTAGGTTTTTAAATTGATTTTCGTTTAGGTCTTTAATTAGGGTTAAGTGTGGCTTGTTAATCAGGTTTTAATTAGCCCTTAATCAGAGTTTATCCCTTAATAGTAGGCCAGGTGTCCAGTTCAGAGGCCCAAGTCAAAGTCCAAATTCGTTGCCACATGTCCTTTAAATAGAGTGCCACGCGTGGGTCCATTTTTTCAGCCACTTCACCCACTTGCTGCCAACACACAGACCCACTAACCCTCTCTCCTCACACGTGTTCTTTCTCCCTCTCCCCTTTGTGCCACTTGTCCCTTTCCGACTCCACCACAACCACACTCACTGCAGGCTAGCCACGTGACTCCTCACCGGTCCCCTTCGCCTCCGGCCATGCAAACGCCGCCGGACCACCTCCCCTCCGCCGCAACCGTCGCCGGAGATTGTTGAGTTCGCCAGAAACTGGATTTTTCAGGAAATCAAGCCACACGCCTTTCAATCTTCATCGTCTAGCTTCATCCATCCTCACCGGATTCACCCTCGCTTGCCAGAAAATCAAGAACACTCATTGTGTTCATCATCATTTTTTCCAGGAATCTTCAAGCGAGCTCAAGAACTTCATCGATACTCATCCGTTTCTTTCCAGATTCGCCAGAACATCTTCCAATCTTCATCAGTGTTCAAGAACTTTTCCAGAGCATTCAACCTTCAGTCGATTTCCCAGAAGATCATAGGAGCTTCAAATCGTTGTTCATCATCTTCGTGATCTCCAGATCTTCAAAGACGTTCAAGAACGTCATCAAGTTCTTCAGTTCTTAGGATCTTCGTTGAGCTTCGTTTCAAGAACGCAACCGCCGCCATAGAGCTTCGTTTCAGGTTTCATCCAAGATCCAGAATCTTCAATGTTTGAGTCATCCATCCAGGTTTCTGCTCAAAATCTTTTACTTATTGTAGTTTCTTCTTGTGTTGGTAGCTGAAATTTAGGGTAGTTTAGACGATTAGGTTGCGAAACGAGGTTGATTTAGGGAGTGTCGTCTTGAGCTGGGTAGTAGTTGGAGGAATCGTTTGAGGTTTGATGAGCGTTGTTTCAAGGTTTGAGAGGTGGAGAGAGTTTCAGAGAGAGAGATGGAAGGAGCGCCGCTAGGGCTTTCTGAGAAGGTGATGAACAATAGTGGAGAAGGGATTTGGAGGCTTAGGGTTTTCGTTTACTAAGGTTGAGGATGGATTGGGTCAGGGCCTTAGGCCCATTGTGCTTGCTTGCTGATCCTACTCCCCGTTTCCCCAGTGACACCCCCTCTCCCACATGTTTTGCGTTTTGGGCCCAGACGGATTTGCTATCCACACCCCCCAGTCTGGGGCCTAATAGGATAACGAGGAGAGATTTGCTATTCGCCACCCCCCCCCCCCCCCCGTTTGTATTTTTCCTTGGTTTTTTTTTAGTGTTTTTCTGAATAAGTCTGGGCCTAGCACGCTTGCTGTTGGCACCCCCCCTCCTGAGCCCAATGCATTTATGAACTGCATATAATTACTATTTGCCACGCATTTTTTCAATTTTAATTGATTTTCATTTTATTTTATGTTTACATATAGGTTAGTCAATAAATCATAACAAATTGAAAAATGGTTGTTTTTAAATGGGATTTTTTTCCCTCATGTTCATAAAAACATCAAGAAAGTTATAAAAGAATAAAATTGGCATTTCATTCATTTTTTATTTTCTGGTGCATTTTTACATTTTATGGCATTTATTTCATTTACACTTGGTATACGTTACTTTCTGAATTTAGTATGGTCATTGTATTTCACATTTTGATGTAATTATTTTTCCTATGGATATATTAGAGTATTAGGTTCCCCCTGAAATTTTATCACATTTTTGTGATTTAATTTAGGATAGTTTTGAACCATCAACTTTAGGGTGATCAGGATTAGGATTTCACAACAATTAGGTGCAGTTTAGGGCATAGTTTTGGGGTTTTAGAATTGATTTAGGTCTTGGGATTTATATGGGGTATAGGGTACATAGTTAGGGTCCCCTAGAAATTTAATTAGGATTTTATAATGAGTTTTACTATTTTTACCTGATTTTTGCAATTTGGTTGATATTGGTGTGTTTCCCACTTGGGATGTTGTTTGTTTGTGGGGTTTTGGTCATTTCAATTGGGCTTGGGGCTTGGGTTCTGCTTGGTGAGGCTTATGAAGACCTTGAATGATGATTGAAGACAAAGGATAAAGCATGATGCATGAAGATTCCTTTCCTGGCAGATGGTTTTTGAAGACATAGGAAATAGGAGAAATAGGCAGAGCTTTAGTTTAGACTGATCTCTTTCACAAACATGGAAAGCTTCTTGTGCTTCCATTCCTCCCAATGACTAAAAGTCCTTCTAAGATATTCACATCCCTCCTTTGGAGGGATAAGTGGCTTGTCTTAGAAGTAGAACTTTGAGGGAACCAGTCTCTCATAATGTTAAACACTTATAGGCTTCCTTTGGTTGTCAATAAGCTGTTTATCATTCAACTTATTCTGTTAAGTGATTCTCTTCTGGAGTGCTTGCCTTGAAGATAGAAGCCATTGAGGATGAAGTTCATTGCATTGAAGATTGATAAATGAGAAGTTGTTTCATGTCAAAGCTGCTCAACTGTTGAATTAGGGTTTGCTGCTTTCTGAAGCTGTTGCTATAGGAGCTGGTTTGCTGTCAGAGCTTGGTTTGGGGTTTTATTTTCTTTGCTGTATTGTTTGTTAATTTTCCCATAGGTTTGAAGTGAATCTGTTTCACTTTGCCTATTGTTTTCCCAAGTTCGAGGTTGAGTGTGACTCCCTTGCCTCGCTTGTACTGCTGCATTCATGCATTTTACTGCTTTACTGTATATGTTGTTTCTTTTCCGTTTATCCTCTAGGATCTTTGTTTCTCTCTGCGCAAGAGAGAAATATGACAGACATTAGGTGTTAATCCATAAATGACAACATTAGGGTAGTTTTGATTCCCATTTTAACCATAGGGTTTTACAGTTCTTTCTCTTCCCTCTCAAAATCATTCAAAACACAGTAATAAGATTTAAAACATCAATAAAAGACAGTTCTTGCGTAAAAGACTGGAAACAAATCAAAACGTCATTTTTGTCCGCTTGGACGGTTAATTAGGAGAAAACCTTTTTCAGAAGGATAAAAGATAAACAGACAGACTTGTGTTGTACGTGGCCCGAACTACGTTTGCTCTGATCTTTCATGCTGTATGAAAGTACGTAGGCATAGGATGTGATATCCTAGCGAGCAACCTTCCCCTCCTTTCCCGTAGGTAGGCGAACTACATTGACTCTGATTTCTCGTTCCAGACGGGAATACGTAGGCATAAAGTGCGATACTTTGCCGAGTCATTTTCTTTTCTTTTAACCTTAGACCCTTAGTGTAGATAGAATAACAATCCGTACCAGAAAACAAGCGTGGATCCCGTCGAGTACGACGGACGTGAGGGGTGCTAATACCTTCCCCTTGTGTAACCGACTCCCGAATCCAGGATTTGGTTGCGATGACCATTCCTTCCCCGTCTTTGCGGTAGGTTTACTTCGAGCGTTTCCTTTCCCTCTGTTGGGATAAATAACGCACGGTGGCGACTCTTCTGTTCAGCCGGCGCCGATTTTCGCAGTAGCGACAACTTGCTATCAACATGAAGTTCTTGTCAAGAGTATGCCTAGATTCTTTCTTGTAACCTTTTCTGTTTCAAGGCTTGATGTGAGTTTGAGATGTTTGGTATGTTTTACTTTAAAAAACCAAGTGCAGCTGTGATGCATGAGTTTACATATTGGACCAATTTGTTATTTGCTAGCCATGAGCACTTTTTTGCTAAAGCTGCCAAGATGAACCATGTTGTTTGAGTTGATGCACTTCCTTAAGTTGGTTGGTTTTAGAGGCATGACAGATTTATATATGTGTGACCTGTGTGAATTTCATTTTTTTCTGCTACATGTCTTGCCGTCAGTTCTAATTCCTATTCCAAATTAACATGCCATCAATTGTGTTAAAGTTCTGGCATCTTGTTGAAGCTTTGATTGTATGTACATAATTGTAGTTTGCATGATAAAGGCATAGGCTGCATCAATAATTATTTTCAAATTGCCAACAACATTTTAAGCATGTTATGCAAACCATGACAATCACACACCAATTTCTGTTTAGAGGCATCTCTACATGATTTTTGTATCCAAATCCCATGGACATTGTATTTATGACCTGTGCATACTCTCACATACCTTTAAAACTATTGTCTTAATCTAAAGCCAACACTTTGCATTTTCAAGGCATTTCTTGCAACTTACATGCCATTTTTTGGTTTGGAATGGTTTCTGTTTGATCTAGGCATTCAGGATCATTAGATAACATGTTTATAAGATGTTCACACTTTCATTTGATCATGATTCCTCTTATGTTGAATTATGGCCATCATCATGCATTTTCAAGGCATTCTTTGCAATTGACATGTCACTTTTTGATTAAACTTGTTTCGGCATAAATTTTTGCATTAGAATCATGGGTTTATACATTTATCATTTGAGCATACCCTTACCTGTCATTAAATCCAACTGTTTTGAGCTGTGATACCCATAATGCATTTCTTAAGCTTCCAATTGCATGTTCATTCGAATTTCAAAATATATGCATCATCTTGGAAAACTGAAATCACCACTGAATTCCTCATGAAATTTCACTCAAGATAGGCTATAATTTTGTTGCATTTGGTTCAGTATTGATGAAGTTGTGATGTTGTCGTATCCATTGTTTTGCTTGCTTCTCATGAGTGTTGCCTTGCCCAGATTTCTTGAACCTTGTTAGGTATTTAAATTTTAGGGGTGGCAAAATACATGGATGTATCGCCACCCTAGTGGTTAAACTCTCACCTTCTCATACGCCTTGTACCTACTTGTCCTGGGTTCGATCCACAGTGGAGATCAACCCATTTTGCTATTTTTTCCACTTTGCCATGTTTTATTAATTTGTGTTTCATTTCCATTTCATTCACATGCGCGCGCTACTAGCCTAGTTGGCTTGATGTTGAATTTTTATTCAAAGGGTGGTGGGTTCAACACCCACCAGGCGCCCTTTTCTTTTTTTTTACCACTATATTTTCCTTGTTGTATTTTTTAATTGTTTAAATCTTGTAAAAATCGTAACTTCTTCGTTTCCTATTATTTTTAATCGGTTCTTTTTGCAACTATCTCATAATTGTATATAATTTCATGAGGTGCATTAATACTCTAGAATTTTTATTTGTGAAAAATATTTCGCATTAAAAACACTCATATTTCTTTTTAGGGTTTTTCTACCCTCCCGATCATTTCAAGCTTTTGATTTATTTTCCTCCAGTGATTATTGTGATGTGAATTCTATGATTACCAAATCTTGATGTAATTGTAATTACTTGTTGCTTGTAAGCGTGATGTTTGATTCATTTGATTTCTATGTAATATCCCCATGAAGTTGACTTATTTGCATTGGTTGTTACCTTCATCTTCGTCAAGATATGCTTAAGTCTTTATCTTTCATTGAGTCTTGTAAGAACTCATCTTTGCTTGCCTATTGTCATACGCTTGCATGCCTTGGTTGTAACCATTCCTCCTATTTTGACGTATTTTTTTATTGTAACATGCTTGTATATGGTTGGTTGTAACCGTGTCTCTTGTATTTATCCTGTTTGTTGTTTATGCTTTGTTAAGTTTAGTTTTCCCTAAGTGATGGAACTCTTTAGTTCTCATCCAAGTTGCCTTTTTTATCCTTCCAAAGGAAAGTCTCTCCGTTGACCCTTGGGTCATAGATAGCTCATCTCCCTCCCTCGACATCGTTAAGTCATTCATACACTTAGTTAAGTTAGAACCTGTCCTTTAGACTTTGCTTAAGTCTAAAAAGCCTACCCTTGTTAGGAGTGCCCTTTCAAATTAGAACTTAGGATAGAGTTTGTTAACTCTATGTAAGAATCATCATCATGATTTCTTACTCCCCTTTCTTGAGTGTTCAACTTAGATCTAGAGTTTCCTTAAACTCTACACAAGCATTGTAATGCTTGTTCCCCTTTGAACCTTGATCATAATCAAGTGTTCTTCAAACCTAGTGAGGTGAACTACGATTGCTCTGATTCTATCCTAGTTAGGATACGTAGGCAGAAGACCGATGTCTTTGCGAGCAAACTTAGAAACTATCTTTAGGTCTTTACCTACACCTATCCCAATCCATAACAAACATTTAGCAAACTTAGCATACAAACAAACAAAGGTTCCTGTAGAGTACTACAAATGTTTAGGATGTGAAATACCTACCCTATGCATAACCAACCCCCGATCCCCGGATCTCTTAGCGTTGTTGGTACATCGCACAAAAGGTTCTTTCTCTCTTTAGACCTTTCCTTTGGATAAATTAAAGTCCGGTTGTGAATTCAAAGAATTAAAGATTCAAGTTAACTCAATAGCTTGGTATCACGATTCTCACTGCAACACAAAGTTTTACAACAGATGCAACCCCTGAAAAGAGGAAGCTGCGCAAAAACAATACAGATATGCACAGAAATATACAAAAGTGTACAAAAATGTCGGCAATATGGCACAGACAAACACCAAGAGCTGATACCTCTATGACTCGCCTGACCTTGATGGTTTCCCGACGTTTTGTCTTCAGAAGAGATTGACTCGGATAGACGGCCCTCAAGTCCTCCCAATCCATTAAGCAATGAAGTTCCAACACAGACTGCAGTCATTTGCTTTCCAATCCCTAACTTTTGCCTGAACTGCCCTTTCGGGTTTTCGATTCACCGGGATACCCATTTTTGCCAAAGTCGCCTTTTCAGGTTTTTGACTTTGCGAGTTTACATCTTTTCATTTTAATCCCTAATTTTTACCCGAACCCAATTCCATTTTTATGGTTTGCCAGGATGCCCCATTTTTGCCTGGATATTCCTTTTTCTTTCCAGCGGGTCTCTTTAAGCATAGTATTTTTTAACTGTGTATGCGTTCATAGGGGATGTAAAATCCTTACCATTCATGGTGGATAACAACAAGGCTCCTCCAGAGAAGACCTTTTGAATGACATATGTACCTTCATAGTTGGGAGTCCATTTGCCCCTGTGATCTGATTGTGGTGGGAGAGTCTTTTTCAATACAAGATCGCCCGTCTAAAAGCTTCGAGGCTGCACCTTCTTGTCGAAATTTTTCTTCATCCGGCTCTGATACAACCGACCATATGCGATAGACGCTAGCCTCTTCTCATCCATCAGGCTAAGCTGATTCAATTTGTTCTTTACCCAGTTGACGTACGTACCGTAGTACGATAACCGTGAAGAGTAAAGGGCAACATCTCATGCCAATCCTTGTAAGTGACAACCATCTTTTGCACTATCTTCTTGATATTCTTGTTGGCCGCTTCAACAGCGCCATTCATCTTCAGACGATAGGGAGATGAGTTGTGATGCTCGATTTTGAAATTCTGGCACAATTCCTTCATCATCTTGTAATTTAAATTCGAACCATTATCAGTAATGATTCGCTTGGGTACTCCATATCTCCAGATGATGTCCTTTTTTATGAGTCGGGCTACGACTTGCTTTGTGACATTGGCATACGAGGCTGCTTCAACCCATTTGGTGAAGTAATCAATGGCGAACAAGATGAAACAATGACAACTGGATGCGGTTGGCTCAATCTTGCCAATCATGTCAATGCCCCACATGGAGAAAGGCCACGGGGACGCCATAACATTCAATGGGCACGGCAGTACATGAATTTTGTCTGCATAAATTTGGCATTTATGGCATTTCTTCACAAATTTGAAACAATCTGACTCCTTGGTTAGCCAATAATACCCTGCTTGCAATAACTTCCAAGACATGGCATGCCCACCGGCATGTGTACCAAAAGTACCTTCGTGGACTCCTTCCATAAGCAACGTTGCTTCCTTTTCATCCACGCATCTCAACAACACCAAATCATGGTTCCTTCTATAAAGCACACCATCTAGGTTTAGATTAAAGTTACCAGGCAACCTCCTCAGAGTCTTCTTATCCTAAGCCGAAGCCCCTGGTTTCGCTTCCTCGAAAATAAGGTGCCGACAAAACAGAAGAGTCGCCACATTTTGTTATTTATCCCTCGGAGCGGGAAAGGAAACAATCGGAAAAACCTGACGAAAAAGGTATAAGACAAGGCCATCGCAACCGTTGTCTGGGTTCGAGAGTCAGTTACGCAAGGGGAAGGTATTAGCACCCCTCACGTCCGTCGTACTCGACGGGATCCACGCTTGTCGTGTTTACTGGATGAGTTGGTTTATCTATCTACCTATCAAGGCTGGCTTAAAAGAAAACAAATGACTCGGCAAAGCGTCGCGCTTTATGCCTACGTATTCTCATTAGAGAATGAGAAATCAGAGTCAACGTAGTTCGACTTACTACGGGATATGGGGAAGGTGGCTCGCCAATACATCAGTATTGTGCCTACGTACTCTCAACAGGTATGAGAGATCAGAGCTTATGTAGTTCGGGATACTACAAATTACAAGGATTCAGATTCATCTGTTTTATCGAGTAGGGTTAAATAGCAGTTCCAGCAGTTAGGGACAAAGCCTGTTTGCGGTGGCGCTGAAGTTTAACGACACTCTTTTCTTCATAAAAGCTTCCTTTGAATTACGGGCCCACGGGGCAAAAATGTTTGAAGTTTGTTTTCTGTCTTTTACGGAAGAAGTGTTTTTTATTGTGTTTGCAATTTCAATCGCACTAAAGACTATGACCTGAGAGTGAATGCGTCGCATGTCACCCAAAGGGTACCATACTAAACATCCGGATTGTTGAAAAGAGGCTCTTCAACAATCCTTTCTCAGATAGCTTAAGGCTCGTAACGTACGAAAGAAATCATTCATGATTACTGTATTTTAAGCTGTTTTGAGATGAGAAGAGAACAGGCTCAACTACGGGGAAGACTATCAAGTCCTACTGTTGTCATGCCAAGGACTCATCCTATAGTTGAAGTTTGAAACAGGGAACTCCTAGAAGTTATCATGCATAGGTTTCAACCTAAAGTTCTATCATCACTTCCTCATCAAAGGAAATGAGATTCCTAAGGGATCATGTCAATGATACACAGAAACAGATAAAGCACCATCTTGAACAGTAAACAGTAAACGACTGTAAAATGCATGTAATGCAAGTGAGGGAGGAAATGTGTGTGGGGCAGCAGCCTCCACAAGCTCATCTCAACCTCAAGCCAGAATGAATAATAGTAATCATACAGAGGAAATAAAATACTATCAAGCAGAATATAAGAGACTGCAATCATACAGAAGAAAATAAAATGCTATCAAGCAAAATAAACCACATGGGCAAGGGAGCAGGGCTCTACCGAATACCCGCAAGCAAAGTCATACAATAACAATACAAGCAGAGGGAGTAACTCAACCTCTAGTGCAATCATGCTCCTAGATTAAAGTTAGTCTAGATATGAACTTATTCTAATGCATCAAGCAAGTTAAACAATGCACCTCAACAAGATAGAAAAGAAAACAGACAAGAAAGAAACAGATCAACAGCTTCCTACTTCCAATTCCAAGCTTCAGCTCTTCTAACATCAATCCAGTCTTCAGACTTCAATCACCTTTCAAGGCTATCAGCTTCCCTGACAAATATCAATTTGTTCCTTCAAGCTCTCAACCTTTCAAACAGAAGTTTCAACTTAATCTTCTTCTTCAAGCTTCAGCTCTTCAATCAATTCCATCTTCAGGCTTCACTCTTAACTACAAGTATCAATTTGATTCCTTCAGGCTCTCAAGTCTCAGTGCAAGTGTCAACCTCCTTTATTCCTCAAGCCTCAGCTCTCCACTCAATCTCAATTGAATCCTCTTCATAAGTATCAACTTAGTCTTCAAGCTTCAGCTCTCTTTGCTTTATCAGTTTCAACTTGGTCTTCTTCATTTACAAGCCTCAGCTTCTCAGAGTAGTCTTCAATCACTTAGAAGTGTCAACTTCATCCTTCAATTTCCCTTAAGCAAGGAACTCCTCACTCTTCACTCCATCTTCATTGGGTCTTCAAGTATCAACTTGTTCTTCAAGCCCTTCAAGCTTCAACTACAATGGCAATGCTCAAGGAATCATCCTCTACCACACTCTTCAATGAAGTCCTCATCTTCAAACTCAAGCCCAACATCTTTCAAGATACTCAAACCAGAAGATAATTGATTTAACAGAGTGAGAGGAAATGATAAACAGCTTACTGACAACCAAAGGAAGCCTGCAAGGGTTCGTCATTATGAGAGACTAGTTCCCTCAAAGCTCTACTTCCCAGATAAAGCCACTCATCCTTCCAAAGGAGGGATGTGAATCTCTGAGAAGGACTTTTAGTCATTGGGAGGAATGGAAGCACAAGATGCTTTCCATGTTTGTGAAAGAAATCATTCTAACTACAAGGCTCTCCCTATGTCCTATCTCCTAATCTTCATCAGACACCTTCAGGCACCAACAAATCCAAAGCTCCAAGCAACTTCAAGCAACTTTAAGCATCCTCCTCTTGTCTTCAACTTGTCTTCAACCTCAACGACAGGCAAACCAAGCACAAACCCTAATCTAAGGGAACTAGGGAAGTTAAACAGTTGAATTAGTAAATTAGGATCACCTAAAACCTAGTACTAAAGTTAGTCCTAGCTAAAATACTAAAATCAATTGTAAAATGCTACAAAAATTACTATGGGAACCTAGGTCAATCATGACTCTATCACATTAGTTTCAAAGATCAAATCATCAATTTGGACCTAGAAATAAATCCTACACTCTAAGGTATCAACCTAAAACCCTAAAAAGGAAGCATCTAAATATCAATCTAGAAAGCACACCTATTTTCATCACAAAAATGTGAGAAAAATTCTATGGGATCATACATGTCTAACCTAATCACACATAAAAAATTAGGCTTAAATTCATCACCATGAGATCAAACAAAATTCTACAAAAATATGCATCAAACATGAACACTTTAATATCAATTAAAATGCAAAATTCCAATTAAATCAGAAATTACATGAAATGAAAATATTTGTAGGAGTTGCCCCGATCGACGTACCTACCGTTGTACGATAACCGTGCAGTGCGAATGACAACATCGCGTGCCAATCTTTGTAGGTCGCAACCATCTTCTGAACAATCTTCTTGATGTTCTTATTGGCCGCTTCAACGACGCCATTCATCTTCGGCCGGTAAGGAGATGAGTTGTGGTGTTCAATCTTGAAACTCTGGCACAGCTCCTTCATCATCTTGTTATTCAGATTCGAACCATTATCGGTAATGATCCGCTCGGGAATTCCGTAACGACAGATGATATCCCTCTTTATGAATTTAGCCACCAGCTGCTTGGTCACATTAGCATATGAGGCTGCCTCCACCCACTTGGTGAAGTATTCGATAGCTACTAGAATGAAGCGATGACCGTTAGATGCAGTGGGCTCGATCTTGCCTATCATGTCGATGCCCCACATGGAGAACGGCCACGGGGAGGACATGACATTCAACGGGCACGGCGACACATGAACTTTATCAGCATAGATCTGGCATTTATGACATCTCTTCGCGAATTTAAAACAATCCGATTCCATCGTCAGCCAGTAGTATCCTGCTCTCAGGATCTTTCTCTTCATAGCGTGCCCGCCGACGTGCGTACCAAATGTGCCTTCATGGACTTCTTCCATGAGCATACTTGCCTCTTTCTCATCTACACATCTGAGTAGCACGAGATCGTGGTTTCTCTTATACAAAACTCCATCAGGATTGAGATAAAAATTTCCAGACATCCTCCTCAGAGTCTTCTTATCTTGGGTTGACGCTCCCGCAGGATACTCCTTAGTCATAAGGAAGGTCTGGATGTCATGGAACCATGGATTGCCGTCGGCGGCTTCCTCGATCGCAAAGACGAATGCAGGTCTATCAAGACGAAAAAGGACAATTCTTGGAGCTTCATTCCAAAAATTGACTTTATACATCGAAGCCAACGTTGCTAAGGCATCAGCCATCTGATTTTCAGCCCTGGGCACATGATGGAGTTCCACTCGCTCAAAGAACGGAAGCAGCCTTCTGGCATAGTTCATGTACGACACCAAATTCGATTGACGAGTCTCCCACTCCCCTTTGATCTGGTAGATCACAAGCGCCGAGTCACCATATACATCGAGGTTCTTGATTCTCAAATCAATTGCTTCTTCTAGACCCATGATGCATGCTTCGTACTCCGCTTCATTAGTGGTGACTGGAAACGTCAGTCTCGCAGTAAACGGGATGTGGGATCCGTGAAGAGTCGTGATGATCGCCCCAATGCCACTTCCATAAGAATTAACCGCCCCGTCAAATATCAATTTCCATTGGGATTTCCTGTCTGGCCCCTCGTCGGGCAACGGCTCATCACAATCTTTCGCTTTAAGAAACATGATATCCTCATCAGGGAATTCAAATTTCATCGGCTGGTAACCTTCGATCGGCTGCTCGGCCAGGTATTCAGACAATACGCTTCCCTTGATGGCCTTCTGGGAAACATATTGAATGTCATATTTCATCAACACCATTTGCCATCTGGCAATCCTGCCCGAAAGCGCTTGCTTCTCGAAGACGTACTTGATCGGATCCATCTTCGAAATTAGCATGGTAGTGTGATTGAGCATGTACTGTCGTAAACGTTTGGCAGCCCAGGCTAGTGCACAACACGTCTTCTCCAGCATCGAGTAACGAGATTCACAATTTGTGAACTTTTTACTCAAATAGTAAATGGCATGCTCCTTTCTACCCGTCTCGTCATGCTGACCGAGAACACACCCCATACTATTCTCAAGAACTGTCAAGTACATGATTAATGGTCGTCTAGCCACTGGGGGTATCAAGATCGGAGGTTCCTGTAGATACTGCTTTATCTTATCGAATGCCTTCTGGCAATCCTCATTCCAGATAATCGCCTGATCTTTCGTTAGCAGTTTGAACATCGGTTCACATGTGGCCGTGAGCTGAGAGATAAACCTTGCAATGTAGTTTATTCTGCCCAGGAAACCACGAACTTCTTTTTCGGTTTTTGGCACTGGCATTTCTTGTATCGCTTTAATCTTCGCAGGATCAACCTCGATGCCTCTTTCACTCACGATAAACCCCAGTAGCTTTCCGGACCGTACTCCGAAAGTACACTTGTTAGGATTCAGCCTCAACCTGAACTTCCTAAGCCTCTCAAAAAGCTTCAGCAAATTGACCAGATGTCCATCCTCCGTTTGGGACTTCGCAATCATGTCATCAACATAGACTTCAATCTCATGATGAATCATATCATGAAACAAAGTTACCATTGCCCGTTGGTAAGTGGCCCCTACGTTCTTCTGACCGAAAAGCATTACCTTATAGCAAAATGTTCCCCAGGGAGTGATAAACGTAGTTTTCTCCATGTCTTCCGGCGCCATCTTGATTTGATTGTAACCGGAGAAGCCATCCATGAACGAAAACACGGAGAACTGAGTTGTATTTTCGACTAACACATCAATATGAGGCAGCGGGAAATCATCTTTAGGGCTTGCCCTATTCAAATCCCGATAATCGACGCACATTCGTACCTTACCGTCCTTCTTCGGTACAGGCACTATGTTGGCGACCCACGGAGGGTAAGTAGTGACCGCTAAGAAGCCATCATCAAGTTGTTTTTGCACTTCTTCTTTGATCTTAACGGCCATATATGGTCTTGTCCTCCTAAGCTTCTGCTTGACGGGAGGACAATCTTCTCGCAACGGCAACTGGTGGACCACAATGTCAGTGTCAAGTCCGGGAATATCTTCATATGACCAAGCAAAGACGTCACTATACTCTCTTAGCATCTCGACCAATCTCTGCTTGACATCACTCTGCAGTGCAGCCCCTATCCTGACGTTCCTGACAAGTTCTTCAAAACCCAGATTCACGATCTCAATCTCCTCTTCATGAGGCAGAATAACTTTCTCTTCTTGTTTCAACAAGCGGGCCAACTCTTCAGGAAGGTCTTCGTCTTCATCAATCTCTTCTTCGGCTTGATAGATCGGGCAATCGAAGTCGAAGTGAGCCGTAGAAGGTCCAGAGTCGATGTCATCTGTTATGTGGATCCTGCAATAACAAGGGTTAAGTTTAAAACAAGGATGTGAAGGTTAGCAAAACCCCATTGCCATTTTATTGTTTTTCAAAACAAATATAAAACAGGAATAACAGAGATCACAATATTTGAATACGAAGAAAAACGCCTTTTGATTTATTAACAAAATGCATGTACATAATCCAACAAGGCCCTGACAATAAAACCGATATGCCCCGGGTAGGACATAGGGCTGTACAATGATTGGAAAAAGTAAATCATTACTCTTCGCTTGTCATTTGGATGACATCCTTGGCGGACCAGTTGGTAAGGCCCTCGCCTGGCTTGCTTGGCTGGATCCAGGAGTCGAGGTCACAATCGCTATCTCCGCTATCTTCAGACACCGCATTGACGCTTTCAAAAATCACCCCGCCACTGGTAAACTGGATCGGCCCTTTACCTCGAGACGCACTGCTAGAAGAAGAAGAAGCTTCAGCTCCAGGAGAATATCCCAACCCAAACTTATCTTGCTTGTTAGGTATCTCCAAAATTCGCCCCCATCCTGGGGTAGATTCGGCTTCGACAACGGCCCGGGCTTCCTTGAAGGAAGAGAGAGTCATCTCTGGCTTTTCAGTGACTACAGGAGCTACGTCCTTGACTTTAACAGCTTCGAACGCTTGGCATAGGGTTTCGTGGATTTCCCCATCCATCTCAACATACTTGAAGGACGACAAATGGCTCACCATTATGTCTTCCTCGCCACATACAGTCACGATGCTTCCTCCGACAGCATACTTGAGCTTCTGGTGCAACGTGGAGGTCACGGCACCAGCAGCATGGATCCACAGCCGGCCCAAGAGACAGCTGTAGGTAGGCATGATGTCCATAATGTAAAAGACCGCATCGAATGTTTCCGGTCCGACTTGAATTGGCAGGGTCACCTCTCCGAAAACATGGCGTTTAGTTCCATCAAACGCCTTCACAACCAGATCACTGGGTGTGCAAATCACTCCACGAGTATCTAACTTCATTAATGCCTTCTTCGAAAGAACATTGAGTGACGAACCCGTGTCCACCAACACGTGCGACATAATCGTTCCCCTACACTCTATCGAGATGTGCAGGGCGCTATTGTGATTCCTCCCTTTTGGTGTCAGCTCTAGGTCAGTGAACCCTAGCCCATTTCCAGCATTCACGTGGGCTACGACCTCTTCCAACTGGTTTACCGATATTTCCTGCGGTACATACGCGGCGTTCAACACCTTCAGCAGCGCATTGCGGTGTGCTTCAGAATACAACAACAGATTCAAGATGGAAATCTTCGAGGGCGTCTGATGGAGATGATCCACAATCTTGTAGTCACTCTTTTTAATCAACCGCATAAACTCCTAGGCGTCTTTAACAAGTAAGTCTTTTTCTGCCCCACGCGGGATCTCTTCAACGACTTTACTTTTACCTTTATCAGTTGCATCAGCTCTGACCGCCTTGTCCGCCACGACCTATGGCGGTGCAAACACTCTTCCGCTGCGAGTAATACCACTGATTCCCGCGAGGTTCTCCACGGACGACCCAAACGGTTCTAGCTCCAACTTCTGTCCATTGCAGTAGACTTCAGCCCCATAATGCCACGGGACGACATTAGTGCTTTCGAAGGGTATCGGCCCGGCTTTGGTGATGGTAATCATGGGCGGCCTGGGTGCAGAAATAGTTATCGTCTGGCGAGGGATGGTGATGGTGGCAACCTCATCATCTTGCTTCAGCACTACCTCTCCTGATCCGCTTTCGGCCCTCCGGCTAAACTGTAAAATCCCTTCAGTCATCAGACTTTGAATTCCTTCTATCAGCTGTTCACATCCATCAGGACTAGTAGCACAGCCCATACACAGCTCTCTGCATCCTGGAAAGAAACCCCTTTTCATCAACTTAGCTTTAACGAAGCTAAGCGGCGTCTTCAGATCTCTGACGTCAGTCAACAAATCCAAACTCTCGTCTTCGATAATGGCGTTTACTCCACCTCCCCTATGATTCGGCATAGGGTTTTTCGTGACATTTGGCACATTATTGAAGAAGTTGATGATCTTAGCGTCCACCATGTCCTGCACCTTGTGCTTGAAGGCTTTGCAATTCTCTACTGTGTGGCCTGGTGCCCCTGAGTGAAACTCACAAGTTGCATTCGCGTCATAACCTGGCGGAGGTGCCCCTGTCAAGGGAGCCAAGGTTCTCTTCTGGATCAACTGTAGCTGGAGCAAAGTCTGCAATAGTTGCGCGTACGAATGGGCGGTGTCTCGAGGTGACGGCTTGACAGAGGTGCCTGATTCTGATACTTTCTGTACCCTTGTTGATTCGGTTGCTGCTGCTGCTGCTGTAGCAGTTGAACTGCCAGGATAATTATGCTGGCCACCTGTTGGTGAGGGCCTTTACCCTTCCTTCGAGCGTTGGTCACAGCGCTCGTTTCTCCTTCCCGTCTTTTGCCAGCATAAGGTTTCTTTCCTCCTCCAGCTGAGGATGAATCACCTTGAATTTTCCCTAGTTTGATCCCATTTTCAATGTGCTCACCCGTGATAATGAGATCTGAGAATGTTCCAGACATACTGCTGACCAACTTCTCATAGTAAACCCCTGGGAGGGTGGCTACGAACATCTGCACAAGCTCACGTTCAGCCATCAGCGGCTGAACCCTGGCTGCCAACTCACGCCATCGCTGGGCGTATTCCTTAAACCCTTCATTGTTCCTTTGCGACAGATTCTGTAGTTGGACTCGGTTCGGGGCCAAGTCACTGTTGTATTGGTAGTGGTGCACGAATGCTTCAGCAAGGTCCTTCCACGTGCGCACACTGGTAGGCTCCAGACTCATGTACCATTCGAGGGAGGGTCCGGACAAACTGTCTTGAAAGAAGTGCATCAGCAACTTCTCGTCCTCAGAATGAGCTGACATTTTCCGGTAATATGATCTCAGGTGGACGCGAGGGCAAGTGGTGCCCTTATACTTTTCAAAGTCAGGTACCTTGAACTTGGGAGGTACCTTGAAATCAGAAATCAGTCCCAACTTGGACATATCAACGCCCAAGGTGTTATGGTTCTCGATATTCCTCATCTTATCCTCGAGTGCCTTGAACCTTAGATGTGCTTCAGCATTCAGCTCTCCTTCAGCACCTCTCTGAGAGAACACATCGTCCTGGCGATCTTCTAACCACGGCTGAGGCCCAAACAGATTCCCAACACCTGCATTGCTGTTGCCTGACCCAACATTGACATTAGCTTCCAGACTCCCATTACCGACGCCCGTCGTATTACCATTGAGTCCCATGTTGGCCATCACATTGTCGTTGTCACTGCCATTCCCCCCGGTCACGGGGACGCCATTCTGCGGAGTTTCAACTGGTGGAGGAGTAGGCACGGTCCCATCATGGAGTACGCCATTGCTATCGACCCTTGAAATCAGAGGCTGGACCAAGGTTCTGAGCTAATCCTGGCCATTGGCGACCGCTTGCATGAGCTCCATGAAGCGGTCCATTCTTTTGCGGAGTTCCTGAACATTAGTTTGCACTTGCTCCATGATTCTGGTTTGATTTGCTCTGGTCGGATAGCGGTGAATAGGTCTCTGATCAATCCTGAAACAACCTGGAAATTCTGGAAACACAAAAGGGTTAGGAAAAACGACAAAGTGCTCGCTATGCAAATGCTTCATGCAAATGCAAACGCGTGTCTATGCGTTAGGGAGATCTCCCCCGATCCTAGTGCCTGAGTGCCAGTGCTGATAATAAGAAGTCCGAGTCCAGTCATGGAAATAACAAACTCATATATAAAGAAAGAAGCCCATCAAGGCAGTACACAACATCAGCGAGTACAAGATGAATCAACAGCGTGACCCCAGCCAACAAGCCTGGTGATGGTCAGCCTACAACAATGATCAAACAAAAGGAATACAAATAGTCAAGCACGGCCACGGGCGCGAAACTCTTCTAACAACCCCTTCGTTTCTGGATGATCAGGCCGAGTGAGCAACCCCTCGACGAGCAACTCCCTCTGCACAATGGTGTATTGAAGACCTTCGACCGAATCTTCCCATGCTCCTTCGCCGAAACAATCTTCTAACTTTCGCTTCTTGGACTCAAACATCAGTTTGCGCTCCTTCAGGTTAGCGAGAGCCCTGTTGAGCTGGCCTTCGGCGGCGTATCTACGAGCGGTTTCATCATCAAACCTCTTCTCACTAGCCTTCACCTGGACTTCCAACTTGGATATCTGTAGCATCTGCTTGTCCTCCCGCTCTTTCCTGGTGGCTAGGGAGGCCTTCCAGTGCTGGTTGAACTTGGATATCCTCCGATATGCTTCGTCCAAGTGCTGCTTCTTCGTGGCCAGTACATAGTTGACAGCTTTGAAGTCTTGACCCATGCACTCACGCTCAGCTATCTGCTTAGTCAAGTCTGTACCTAGCTGGTTCACCAGCTCTGTCTGCCTCTTGAAGGAATAAACGGCTTCATTTCTCTCGCCTCTGAGTTGAGCCAATTCTTTCTCCAGTTCTTCATTTGCCCTCTTCAATTCATCTCTCTCAGCTAACACCTAATTATGTTGCTGAATGGGCACGGTAGTAGGCTCCCCAATCATTGGAGGGCTTTCTGGCTTGGCAGGAAGAAACGGCATCCCTATAGCCTCTGCTCTGGCTCTGATCCAAGTCATATACGGAGGGTAGGCTTGGTTATTGCTTCTCCCCAGCAATGGTTTTCCCCTCTTACTGATGCCATTCCAGGCGCGCTGAAGCTTAGATAACAGATCCCCCTCTAGAAGACCAGTGAGGTGTAACAGCCCAAATTTCATTAAATAATTAATTGTAGTAATTAATTGATTTAGTGGGATTTTATGTTAATATTGGAATTAATTTTTATTAATTGGAATTAATAGAGAATTGAAAGGAAATTGGGAGGAAAGAAATTAAAAGGAATATATAGGTGAGGAAGAAAAGAAAAGAAAGTTAGAAACATTTGGAGAGAAAGAGGAAAGAAAGAAGAAAGAAGAGAAAGAGAGGAGAAGAAGAGGAAAGTGGAAATCATCAAGAACCAACATCAAAGCTCCGATTAATCGAGGTAAGGGTGAGAAATGTTTCTATTTGATCATTGCATGATGTTATGTATGTTGGGTTGGGGTTTTGGTAGAGTTTTCATCACTTTCCATTTAGGGAAAATGTTGGATAAATCGGTAGATTGATGATTTAATCGGTTGAAACTGAGCAATAATGCCGTAGAATAGTCGGGTAACATGTATTGATGTTATTTGTACTGATTTGGATGTTTGAGGTTTGGTTGATGATGGATTGATGAAGGAGAGGCAGAATAGGGTTCTGTTCTGCGCAGGTTCGCTGGCTCTCGCCAGGCGAGCGAAGGCGAAGCTTCGCCAGGCGAAGCCCAGCGAATGCTGGCGAATAATTAAGTTTAAGTTCCAGTGGACTTCGCTGGCGAGTTCACCAGGCGAAGTTGGATAGCGAAGGTTCGCCCAGCAAAGGTGCTGGCGAATGGTGGCGAATGAAGTCAGTAGCTACTGACTTGGGCTCGCTGGGAAGTCTCGCCAGGCGAAGCCTAGCGAGTGTTCGCTGAGAGAGTTCGCCAGGCGAAGGCCAGGCGAAGGTTCGCTGCGAGGGTTCGCCAGGCGAATGAAGGCGAATGTGACAGCATTTTTCTTTTGCTGTGTTGTTCATGTGGAGATGGTTTGGTTGCTTCTCATAGGGGAATGCCTCTATGATATGATATAGATATGATCTATTGTGATGATGTGTACGGGTAGCCTACGGGCGTGAATCCTAGTTGATGCGCGATGCGTATTAATTGTGATAAATAGAAATACATGTGAATACAATGATGAATGTATGTGTATTGTCTAATGAACTTGCGAATGCTTGATGTGTATACAATTATGTGATGAGTATGCATGAGAACATGGTGGATATGTGTGCATAACTTATAATTGTATGATTGGTATTGTGATGTGTATATCTTGTATGAGATGGCATGAGATAAAGAATAAACATACTATGAAAAATGTGTTGCGGATGCATATTGTTTATATGCGATTGTATGTTAAAATACATGAAGAATGCATGAGAGCATAATGATGGATATGCGTGCATTGCTTGCTAAATATGATGTTGTATTGAATTGTGAATATATATGTGGATAATGCATGAGAACATATCGCGGATATGTGTGCATTGTGTGTTAATGTGGCGATATTATTGAATTGCGAATACATTGGTGATTATTGTGATATGTTGTATGTGCAATCATTGTGTAATTCTTGAAGAGATGAATTATGTAAATGCATGAGATTAAGATGTCGGTCTTAAGTGCATTTGTTGTGGTTGATTGTACATGCATCATTTAGTCAAGAGGCAATGTCTGTTAGTTTCGTGGAAACTAGTGGCTTGTCCCAAACCTAGAAGAGTGGGTTTGAAGGCTTAGAGGACGAGCCTTTGTGGTTATCGGTCTAGAAGAGTGGACCCGGTTTAATGTAAAAACTGAAAAAAAGATAACGGGTTATCGGTCTAGAAGAGTGGACCCGGTTTAATGTAAAAACCGAAAAAAGATAACGAGAGTCGGTACCGCATTGCATGTGTTGCATTGAGTTGTTGAGTCACATTAATATATGACATATGCATGAAGAGATGCTTATGTGTGAATGATGAGATTGTGAAATTGTGAGAGTATGCATGATGTGGAAATGCTTTACAAATATTCGTGTTGACATTATATGTGTGGCAAATATATATGACTAAGTGTTGCACCCTAAAATTTGCTCAACTTTATTCACTTGGTTTATGCTTCAATATCATTAGCATTTGCATATAGAGTCATGCACATAGCCTAACCATCTGCATAACATAGCATAGCAAATCATCCAACAGGGATCAAGCATTATTCTCATCTCTATGAGTCTATCAAGAGGTTATTATTCAAATTCAATCTCATCCAAGTCATCAGAGAAGAAATGGAAGCCAAAGAAGTCAATGGATCAAGCAAGCAATCTATCTCCTATCTGAGGGTGTCTGAGGATCATCAAAGAAGTTGTGAGCTGTGAATTGAGCTGAGCATGGAGAGTATAGAGACATCATAGAGGACTTATAAAGTCATTTGGAGAAGGAGACAAGTCTTTGATATGATCACAAGAGTTAAAGTTGAAGACAGTCAACTAGGGATTCATCTGGGTCAACCCTAGGTCAACTCTAGGTCATTTGATTGATTGAAAGGCATTAAGGGCTATTGGAGAGATGTGGGCTTGATCATTTGACATGTGGAGAAGGATACGGTGATATGCTAAGAAGAAATCAAGAGAAATCAAGGAGAAGAGGAGTTTCTAAATTAGGGTTTCTGTGTAAAATCCCCTAATTTAGGTCAAATTTCCAAGCAAGATAAGTCAAAATTCAAGCTTCAAATGGATCCTTGGACAACATGAAACTTGTAGAGGATCTCAAGACCTTTAATTTGAGTGGTGGGAGACATCAAGGAGATTTATAGAACTCAAGTTATGGTCCTTGCAAGTTACAGGTCATCTGAGGTATCTGAAATTTTGTCTGTGAAAGTTACTTGTCTTCCAAGCAACTTTTACCCCTCAAGGAGATTTCAAATGAATTTCTGGTAAACATAAGAGTTGTTCCTCATTTTCTTATATTTCTAGAATGGTATGGTATGCCTTCATATAATTTGGGGAACTCTACTTATTGTCTTGGCAAGCAAAGGGTATTTTGGTCATCTGAGAATTACAGGTCATTTCAAGCCTATGCCCAAAACTCATACAAGGAAGCTTCAAATGGAAAACTTCACAACATCAAACTTGCTCCAAATGACATTTTGAGTCTAGAAAAGTGACCATGAAAGATTGGAAAGGCTCATATCACAAGGTTTCAAAATTGGTGGATTTAATGAATAAAAAATGACCTAAAAATGAGATTTTTCATAATTTGGCCAAATGGGATGAAATTATAGGTCATTTTGATTGTAAAAAATGTTTTAAGAACACTGGAAAAAGTAGAATTTTGAGTTTGGTTCAAGAATTGAAAGTTATGCATGGTTACTTACAAATGAAGTTACATAATCCAAATCCAAGGGAAAGTGTGCATGGGAAGTTTCTCCAAGATTCTAGGGCTTTCTATTCTCATCTATATATTGAATGAAGTAACTCCATGCCATGGTTGGTGAATCATTGTGATCCAAACACAAGTTATACACAATTCTTCCATTTTTGCAAAACCTCTCAAACTTCATCAAACTTTCATCAATTTCCATTTTTCTTGATTTGATCATCATCAACATCATTCATAGATCACAATCCACACAAGCATTTGGTTGATTTGAGGAGAACTCGTGCCATACAAGTTAATCATCCAAGAAGCAAGAAAGTTTCAATTACAAGATCCAAGAGGTTTGAGCCAGAATTTCTGCATACAAAATCAAGAATTGAGTGTGTGGATCTAGTTCCAATCATTGCAAGCATCAGATCAGAGAATTCCATAGCTGTTTTCTTCATTTTACACCAGGTAGGTTTCCTCTTCGATTTGACTGTTTTAGTTAGAATCATAGTGTTTTGTTAGCATAGAACGGTTAAGATAGGTTAGATGATGGATTGTGCAAAGTTTGGAGAAGTTTCATGAAGGTTGATCATGGTGTACCAAAACTGTTGGAGCTTATAACTCATGGAATATGGCACGATAATCCTCATTAATTAGTTTAGAATAATCAGCATGAAATGTAGATTAGGCTAGGGTAAAGATTGGCATGGATTGGAAGATTTGATCACAGGTGAAAATGGTGGAATCAGTGCTTTGCACCTATCGAGTTCGTTTCTTGGTTGAGTTTTAGAGGATGCTATTGTTATGGTTGTGTAGAGGGGAAGAAATAGAGCAACTTTGCTCTTTGCAGATTTCATTTTCATGGAGAATTGAGGTTGCATGATGAGGTGGAATTCTGGTTGAGGCAAGCTTCGCGCAGGGCTCTAATGGCTGAAACCCTAATCAATTGGGGAAGATGATGGACAACCGTTGGATGACCATTTTGACTTGGACCAAGGACCTGATCGTATGGCCACAATTTAATTGAAATTTGGAGGGAGTGAGTCTGAGTATCAAAACTCAGCGTTTCATTTAAACGCACCAATGGGCTCAGGTTTCCTTTGCTAACCCCACCCCCAAGCGCATGGCCCAATTTGATTTGAACTGAAAAACTTACTTTATGCACCGTTCAGTTTTTTTTTAATTTTTGTCATGTTTGCTGAATGCATTGGGCCCAGACGCGCTTGCTATGCGCGCCCCCCAGTCTGGGCCCATTCCCTTATTTTAACTGATTTTAGTTAATTTCTGCACCCTCATCCATTTAATTTCATTTTAATTTCTTTCAAAAATTTTAATTCTTTGGAAAATCATAAAAAATAGAAAAATGCATGATTTCAATTGGTTCTTTTTACATATTGTTCATAATTTTGTTAAGAAAAATATCACATAAAAAAATTAATATTTCATTTTATTTTCATATTTTTGGCATATTTTTCTTTTAAATAGGATTAAATAATGGTTTGTTTAGTGCATGAAATTGTTGATTTTGGTTTGATTAGATGCTTTAACATTTTTAATCCATTCTTTTTAGGTTGACTAGTATAGATTGTTAGCTTGTGTATAAAATTTAGTTCATATTTTTAGGGCTTAAATTTAGGTGATTTGTTTAGGTGTGAATAATATGATCAAAACTAGGGTTTAGGAGATAACATAGGTGGATTAAGTCACTTCCCTTAGGAGTTGTAGATTGAATTTTTGGGGTATGGGACTATAGGGATTATGGGTAGTTAATAGATCCCTTAGAAAATATTAGGATTCCCCTACTACTATTAGTACTGCTTATATTTGTTTGACTATGTGGTGTGCCCTCTCTAGGGTTATTTCATTTGTCTGTGTGGGGTATTGGGTTTGCTTGGGGATTGGGAGAGCTGAAGATTTGTGATGATGAAGCCATTGGAGATCAAGAGAATGAAGACCAACTTCCAGAGTTGATGAGGAGCATCCTTTGCTGGCAGCTGTTGAGGAGTGTAGGGTTTAGGAGCTAGGCAGAGCTCTAGAGTAGAACACCTGATTCACAAACATGGAAGGCCTTGTATGCCTCCATTCTTTCTCTATGATTCAAAGTCTCTTTCAAATATCCACCTCCTTCCTTTGGAAGGATCAGTGAATGTATTTGAAAGATAGAACTTTTGAGAGAAAATTGTCTGTATAATGTTAACAGTTAATGAGCCACCCTTGGTAGGCATTTGGCTGTTTAACATTCATCTTATCCTGTTGACTAATATTCATCCTGGAGATTTGAGACTTGAAGAAAAGCCATTGCAGATGGAAGACTGATAATCAAAGACCTTGCTTGAAGGCTGTGGAAATGGAGATTGATGCTTGCTGAAGCTTGTAGCTGATTGATGATGACTTGAAGTCAGATGATGCAGAGCTGATGTGGCTGTTTATTTTTGCTGTTTACTTTCTGATGTATTGTTTGGTTTTCCCTGACTGTATTGTTTGCTGTTTAACTTGTTGGGTTGAAAGTGAATTCTGTTCACTTTTGCCTATTGTTTTCTAGGTTCGAGGTTGAGTGGGACTCCCTTGCCTCGCTTGTATTGCTGCATCCATGCATTTTACTGCTTTACTGTATATTTGCTATTGTTTATGTTTCCGTCTATTCCCTTAGGATCTCTGTTTCTCTCTGCGCAAGAGAGGAGCATGATAGACATTAGGTCTTAACCCATGCATGATAACATTAGGTTAGTTTGATTCCCTTCGCAACCGTAGGTTAGAGTTCTGTCTCTTCTTTCTCAAAACAAACAGAAAAATACAATAAAATTTCAAACACAATAAAAGACACTTCTTCCGTAAAAGAATGTGAACTCATCAAGACGTCATTTTTGTCCGCTTGGACTGTTAATCAGAAAAACCCTTTTTCAGAAGGAATAAAAACAATCAAGGCAGACTTGTGTCGTACGTGGCCGGAACTACGTTTGCTCTGATCTTTCATGCTGTATGAAAGTACGTAGGCATAGGATGCGATATCCTAGCGAGCAACCTTCCCCTCCTTTCCCGTAGGTGGGCGAACTACGTTGACTCTGATTTCTCGTTCCAGACGGGAATACGTAGGCATAAAGTGCGATACTTTGCCGAGTCATTTTATTTTCTTTTAACCCCTGACCTGTAGAGTAGATAGAATAACAATCCATACCCGAAAACAAGCGTGGATCCCGTCGAGTACGACGGACGTGAGGGGTGCTAATACCTTCCCCTTGCGTAACCGACTCCCGAATCCAGGATTTGGTTGCGATGACCATTCCTTTCCCTCTTTGCGTTAGGTTTTCCCTGAGCGTTTCCTTTCCCTCCGGTGGGATAAATAACGCACGGTGGCGACTCTTCTGTTCAGCCGGCGCCGATTTTCGCAGTAGCGACAGCTGGCGACTCTGCTGGGGATTCAACGCCCCCTGGCTGCTAAGGACTACGATAGTTCCTTATGCATTTGGGATCCAACGTCCCTTAAGAGAGTCAATCCTAGCGCTTGTTTTCCCGTCGAGGATTTTGTATGGATTTATATTTCTGACCTTTATTTTCAGCATTATATATATTGATTATTATTGCTGTATTGGGGTGTGACGGGTGTTCCATGATTGAGAGATAAGCCGGACCTGGGCTTGAGTGCACCTAGAATTAGAGTAGAAAGTAGTGGGCGTGTGCCGGCTTTGCTTGCATTAGTGTCTCATGAAATCTACGCTCGGACGAGGTTCTTCTGGTTGACTTCTTTTTCTACCCTTTAGGTCGAAGGGGTTGTTGGTTAGCTGAATTGTCGACTCCGGGAACCGATCATTTGGAAGTTGGCTAAGTGAGGCCTCTTCAGGAATTGATGATGCCACTCCTTCTGGGAATCGTATCATCAACCCTGAAAGTCTGTGACGCCGACGACCGCATAGGATGCCATACCTTTGTCAGTTACTAGGACATCCACCTGTGAGAGGGTTTGGGGTTATGCAGGTAACTAGACCTTCAGACTACCGGTTTGTTTCTTGATCTGAGATCCTGGGTATTTATGGAGAGTTTTGAGGTCTGTCAGAGACCAGTTGGATAGTTCTGAGGTCTGTCAGAGACCAGTTAGAGAGTTATGAGGTCTGTCAGAGACTAGTTGGAGATATGATTTGAGGTCTGTCAGAGACCAGTCAGAGTTATGTTATGGGTCTATCAGAGACCAGTATTGGAGATTTGTTCTAGGTCTGTCAGAGACCAGGGTTTGAGAACTTCTGGAGAGTCTATCTGAGACTTGTTGATATGGTTCAGGCTTTTCAGCTATGGCATTTGGTCCCTGTTGCATGTTACTTGCATTGCATTGTTTGCATACCCATTATCATTGCATCCCACTAACGTGTGTCTGTGCTGCAGGTGCATTTGCATATTCCCTGGTTCTAGTGCCCGGACTTCTGAGTATTGATCATGGCTGGTTTGAGGAAGACTGTTGCGTATAAGCTACCTACACCTGATATTACTCCTTTGCTTGGTCTGATGTCTCTTGCTGATGAGGAGGTTAGGAGAAGTTTCAGAATGAGTCATGGAAGATTGCTGAGATTAGTCTGCAAGCCAACTGCTGATGAGATGAATGGGCTGTACACCCTGATGCAATTCTATGACCCTGCATTGAGATGTTTCACGTTTGCTGACTTTATTTTGGGGCCTACCATCGAGGAGTATGTGGAGTTTACTGAGCTACCAGTGCAGAACAAGGTTCCCTTTATTCACTCCGCTGCTGAGCCCAAGTTGGAGGACTTAGCTAAGACCTTGCACATGAACGCTGCTGAACTGTTAGTGACTTCTTGGCTTGGGGTTCCAGGTTTCTCTCTGGATTTTCTGGTTGGCAAAGCTCAAGAGTATGCCAAGAACGGGTGCTGGGTAGTCTTTAATGCTATCTTGGCTTTATGCATCTACGGAATAGTGCTGTTTCCTAATTTGCCCAACTTTGTGGACTTGGACGCTTTCCATCTATTTGCTGCTGGCAACCCAGTGCCCACTCTGATTGGAGACTTCTATCATTCATTGCACTACAAAAATGAAAATAGAAGAGGAAAGACTGTTTACTGTTGTGCGTCGCTGTTGAACATGTGGTTCAAGAGTCATCTTCCCCTGAAGGGACCTTTTGTGGATCGTACAAATACAGCTAGCTGGTCAGAGCGCCTGATGAGGCTGTCTTCCGAAGACATTGAGTGGTTTGATCGAGACTTGCTGGGGTCTGAGCTCATCTTCAGTTGTTCTGGGTATCCTAATGTCCCGTTGATAGGAAGAAAAGGGTGTATCAATTACAACCCTTCTCTGTTCGTTCGCCAGTTCGGATATGCGTTGAAGAACCCACCTCAAGAGGAAGAAGTACAGGAATATCTGTACTTCACCGGTGATTTGAAGGGAGAGTTGCTAGCCAAGCTGTAGCATGCCTGGACGCGTATTAACAGAAAAGGGAAGCTGCTGTTGGGGAAGAATGATTGTCAGGCTTATGCACCCTACAGAGTTTGGATCCAGGAGAGAGCAAGACAGTTACTGATGCCATTTCCAGCTGCACCAGTCCCTGTTCATATTCCGGTGGAAAAGCCAACTACTGTTACTATGGAGGCCTACGAGCAAGTGGTGAAAGAAAAAGAAGCCTTGATGAAGATCAATGAAGGGCTAGAGCAAGAGCTAGCTCAGATACGCAGTGAGAAAAACAAGGTTGTACGTTCTTTCCAGCAGCAGATCGAACTAGTAAACAGACTAGGGGCTGAGTTGACTGAGGAGAAGAAGAAGCGCGAACGTCTGGGGCAAGAGTTCAGAAGCTCCCATGACATGCTGGAGTCCAAAAAGAAAGCACTCGACGCCGCTCACCGGGAGATCTCTTCTTGCAATAAGACTTGGAATGCTACGCTCACCAACAATAAAAAGAGGGAAGATAAGTTGAAACAGCAAATTTCCGACCTCGAAGAGCAGTTGAAGGCTAGCATTAAGAAGTATGAAGAAGAAGTGATGACCCGGTATAGTCTCCAGAATGCATTGAACAAGGCCATCGAGGGCAGGAACGAAGCCGTGTCTCAGAAGCGGAAGCTAGAGGATCGCTTCGGAGAAGGGGCATGGGAGGAAACCACTGGTGACGTGCGACGTGTTCTCAAGAGAAGAAATCAACTTGTTGAAGGGCTGCTTACCCGACCAGGTCATCCAGAGAGCAAGAAGTTAATAGAAGAGTACCAGGCTTATGGGAGTACTTGATCCTTTCATGTATTAACTTGTATGCTTTATTTGCATAGTGCTGACCATCACCAGGATTGTTGGTTGAGGTCATGCCTTCTTATTGTACTCAGTAATATTGTATTCTTGGCTTATTGGACTTCTCTGCAATATATGAGGCTTTCTATGATTCAGCTTCGATCTTCATATTGATAGCACTGTCACTGCACTGGCACCTTCGCACTAGAATCGGGGAATGCCATTCCCCAATGCACAGACACACATTGCATTGCATTCATATTCATATTGCATTACAGGTGATTATTGCACGGTATCTTATTGCTTGCACTGTACCAGGTCTTTTTCAGGATTGCAGATCAGCGTCCACACCGATACTCCACTCGCACCAACTGTCGAAGAATCATGGATCAAATGCAGAACGAGATGCAAGATATGCGCGAGAAGCTAGCGCTCTTTATGCATACCATGGAGACTATTGCAAAAGGTCAGGAGAATTTGCAAGCTATGGTGCAGCCTCTGTTGGTCAGAAATGCGGGGCATGGGAATGAGGATCATCAGTCTGTGCGAGTTGACACTGTTCATGGGGATGGTACTCCCACGCCAGTGGCTCCGCCTGTAGTCAATATACCTGCTGTTAATGTCAACAACGGTACTGTTGCTGGGAACGGTAACGTTGGAATTGGAAACGAGACTGCTGTCCATAACGTTGGGCTTGGAGATGTTAACCTGGGTGATAATATGGGAGGCAACGGCTTCGGTAATGCTGGATTCGGGTTCAATGATCAGGGATTCGATAATGCTGGGAAATATGGTTTCAATGCTCAAGGCTTTGGGCAGGACGGATATGGTATGACCAATCAGGGTTACGGAGGTTTCGGAAACGGAAACGGCGCTGGGTTAATGGCTTTTGGACCTGCTGGAGTTGTTCCAGGATACGGTAACAGGGGGCGAGGCCCAGTGATGAATCAGATCAGAGCTGGCCGTAACAATGGATACGATGGGTATGGAGCTGGGAATGGTAACTGGCAGGAAGACCAGCAAGAGGACGCTTTCTCCGGTGGAGGTTTTGAAGGGCCTATGGGTGACTCCCAGAGGATCAGAATGCTAGGAGAGCAGATGAGGGGGGTCGTGAACAAAAGTGCTGGGGGCTTAGACATGTCAACAATGGGTCTGGTGCCTGGCCTGAGGGTGCCAATCAAATTCAAAGCTCCCACGTTTGATAAGTATAAAGGGGACACCTGTCCAAAAGTGCACGTGCGGTCATATTACAGAAGGATGTCGGCGTATTCTACTGATGAGAGGATGCTAATGCATTTCTTTCAAGATAGCCTGTCTGGTCCGTCCCTAGAGTGGTATATGGGATTGGAGCCAACGCATATAAAGACATGGAAGCAGCTGGCAGAGTCATTCGTAGCTCACTATAAGTATAACAGCGACTTGGCACCCAACCGGGTCCAATTGCAAGGGCTGTCTCAGAAGAAGGGTGAGAGCTTTAAAGAGTATGCGCAAAGATGGCGCGACATGGCTGCTAGGGTCCGTCCTCCTTTAGAAGACAAGGAAATGAATGACATGTTCATTGGAACGTTCACCGGCATGTTTTATGACAAGTTGTTTCACACATCTTTGGCCAGTTTCTCAGACTTAATTCTGATGGGAGAAAAGATTGAAAGCAACATTAAGCAGGGAAGATTCCAAGCTGAGGAATCAACTACATTTGGCAGTAACAGGAAGGCTTTTGGTGGGCGCCGTCAGGGCGATGCTAGCGCAGTGTTTGGGGGCCGAGGCCGAGGCAGAGGTCGAAACCAGTATAATCAGCCGCAGCAGGTGGCGAGTGTTACTATTCCTTTTCAGCAACAACCATTTCAGCAACAACAACAACAACAGCAGCAGCAGCAGCCACAGCAGGGGGCACAACCTGCTCATCGCAGATTCCAGGGGGGAAAACCAAGGAGAGTATTTGAGAAGCCTCCTTCAACGTATGCGGATTTGCTACAGACGTTGTTAGGGTTGAACTTGGTAGAGAATAGAACTCTGGCACCAATAACAGGTACTCCTCCGTATGGTTATGATGCAAGCAGGCACTGCGAATTCCACTCAGGGGCCCCGGGCCACGATGTAGAGGGTTGCCATGCGTTTAAGCATGTTGTGCAGGATTTATTGGATAGCAAGGCTATCAATTTTGGAACAGCGGGTCCGAATATAGTGCAAAAGCCCATGCCCAACCATGGGGCGAACGCCATTTTGACTGAGGAGGGTTTGAATTTGATTGTGAATGTCGATGATCTAAAGACGCCGTTGAGCGAAATAAAGAGTCGATTACTGCAAGGGGGTGTCTATCCAGGGTGCGACGAGTATTGTTTAGAGTGTTGGTCCCTAGCTGGAGGGTGTGTTGACTTAAAGAAGGGCATTCAGGCTTTAATTGATGGCGGCACATTGTAATTTGACCGAGCAGCAATCGAAGAACCTGCAGGGGCAGTAGCAGATAATCAGAGTGATGTGGTCACTGTAACGATTCCTCGAAAAACAATCACTATAACAGCACCGGCTCAGCGACCACCGATCACTATCACTAAGGCCGGACCAACCCCGTACGAGAGCACAAAGGCAGTCCCATGGTCATATGGGTTGGAAGTGTATTGTGACGGAATAAAGATTGATGTTAACAAGCAGCCAGCTGAGACTGTAGACAACGTTGTTGGTTCCTGGGATATGCCAAGGAGTGGTAGGATCTTCATATCGCCTGAGGTAGAGGCCGAGCGACTGGCAAAGGGGAAAGGAAAGATGATTGAGAATGTCCCAGTGCAAGCCAGCGGCAAAGAAGCGGCATCGAAGGATGCGGAAGATTTCATGCGCTTGATTCGTAAAAGCGATTATAAAATTGTTGAGCATCTGCAACAGACGCCTTCAAAGATATCTATACTGTCGTTGCTATTGTGTTCTGAAGCTCACAAAAATGCACTGTTGAAAGTCCTGGATACTTCCTTCGTACCCCAAGATGTGTCCGTAAATCAGCTGGAGGGAGTGTTAGCACATGTAAATGCAGGCCATAGCTTGGGCTTTACAGATTTTGACTTAACCCCGAAAGGGAGAAATCATAATATGGCACTGCACGTCTCTGTGGAATGTAGAGGATCAGTCATGTCGCATGTATTGGTCGATACCGGATCGTCTTTGAATGTGCTTCCCAAGAAAGCGATGATGAAGCTAGATGTCAGAGGAATCCTGTGTACGCCCAGTGACTTGGTGGTCAGGGCATTTGATGGGACGCGAAGAACAGTCTTTGGATCGATAACATTGCCTCTACAGGTAGGGCCAGAGGTTTTCGCGACTGAATTTTATATCATGGACATCCAGCCTGCATATAGCTGCCTGCTCGGACGACCCTGGATTCATGGGGTTGGGGCAGTCACGTCTACCCTGCATCAAAAGTTAAAATATATGGTAGGAGACAGCGTGGTTACAGTCTGGGGAGAAGAAGACATCCTGGTCAGCCATCTGTCGTTATTTAAGTATGTGGAGGTCGACGAAGAGATTCACGAAACACCCTGCCAGGCATTTGAAGGGTTGCGCATCAAGGACAAAGGTCCCGGGCCGAGCAAAGCGTCGGAGATAGCCGTCTCGTCATATAAAGAGGCTCAAGCTCTAGTAGAGACAGGAGAAACCAAGGGCTGGGGCAAAGTGCTGGATATTCCTGTGAAGATGGACCGATTCGGGCTGGGATACCAACCGTCGTCATCAACACCTGCTGTGGGGGCACCCTGTTTCCGAGGACCAATAACCATCACTGCCGGTAGAGTATGTCATGAGACCATCAATGCTGCTTCAGAGTCTGACGAAGGAGACAGCGATTGCGATATGGACGCCTGGATTCAGCCGAGCGCGCCAGGACAGGGATTGTGCAACTGGTCTATTCAGGAGATTGTTCCTGTGACTCTTAAACAATAATGCTTTGTTTTTTTAATTGTTGAATAATCTGGTGTCTTGCCCGGGGCATCATGATTTGCTTAGGGTTGTGCTGTTATGAACATTGCGTGTTTATCATTAAATAAAAGGCGTTTTTCATGTGCAAATATTGTGATCTCTGTTTTTCCTGTTTTGTATTTTTTCAATAAAATGGCAACGTGGTTATTCGCTTTATACGCATTTTGAAGCATTTAACCATTCCTTTTGCAGGATAACATTTTCAGATGACATCCGTGAACCACCTATGACTCGTCCCGACTTTGAACACCCGGTATTTTAGGCCGAAGAAGAGGTTGTTAAAGATGGTGACGTTCCTGAAGAATTGTCTTGGTTGGTGAAGCAAGAAGAAAGAGTCATTCTGCCTCACGAAGAGGTCATCGAAATCATTAACTTGGGGTCGGAAGGGGTTGAAAAGAACATTCGCATAGGAGCCGCGCTGCAGAGCGACATCAACCGAAGACTAGTTGAAATGCTCAGAGAGTATAGTGATGTGTTCGCTTGGTCGTATGAGGACATGCCTGGGCTCGATACAGATATGGTTGTGCACCGTCTGCCGTTGAAAGAAGAATGCCCGCCGGTCAAGCAAAAGCTTCGCAGAACTAGACCCAATATGGTAGTGAAGATTAAAGAGGAGGTTCAAAAACAGTGGGATGCTGGTTTCCTAGCTGTGACAAAATATCCCTCATGGGTCGCTAACATCGTACCAGTGCCAAAGAAAGACGGTAAAGTGAGAATGTGCGTAGATTACCGTGACTTGAACAAAGCGAGCCCAAAAGACGATTTTCCGCTTCCTCATATCGATGTGCTAGTTGATAATACTGCTCAATACTCCGTATTCTCCTTCATGGATGGATTCTCGGGCTATAATCAGATTAAAATGGCGCCAGAAGACATGGAGAAGACCACTTTCATAACGCCTTGGGGAACATTTTGTTACAAAGTGATGCCCTTCGGATTGAAGAATGCTGGGGCAACGTATCAGCGTGCAATGACGACTCTTTTTCATGATATGATGCATAAAGAGATTGAAGTTTATGTTGACGATATGATTGCCAAATCCCAGACGGAGGAAGAGCATTTAGTGAATCTGCTGAAGTTATTCAAGAGGCTTAGGAAGTTCAGGCTGAGACTGAACCCTAACAAATGCACCTTCGGGGTGAGATCGGGTAAACTGCTGGGGTTTATCGTAAGTGAAAGAGGAATAGAGGTCGATCCTGCTAAAATAAAAGCAATACAAGAGATGCTGACTGTCGCTACTGCGAAAATCGGCGCCGGCTGGACAGAAGAGTCGCCACCGTGCGTTATTTATCCCACGGGAGGGAAAGGAAATGCTCAGAGTAAACCTCGCACAACACGGGAAAGGAATGGTCATCACTACCAAATCCTGGATTCGGGAGTCGGTTACGCAAGGGGAAGGTATTAGCACCCCTCACGTCCGTCGTACTCGACGGGATCCACGCTTGTTTTCTGGTACGGATTATTATTTCTATCTACTCTAAAGGTTATGGTTAAAAAGAAAAGAAAATGACTCGGCAAAGTATCGCACTTTATGCCTACGTATTCCCGTCCGGAACGAGAAATCAGAGTCAACGTAGTTCGCCTACCTACGGGAAAGGAGGGGAAGGTTGCTCGCTAGGACGTCGCATCCTATGCCTACGTACTTTCATACAGCATGAAAGATCAGAGCGAACATAGTTCGGGCTACGCATGACACAAGTCTGTCCTGATTGATTTTACTCCTCCTGAAAAAAGGTTTTTCTGATTAGCAGTCCAAGCGGACAAAAAATGACGTTTGATGAGTTCACATTCTTTTACGAAAGAAGTGTCTTTTATTGTGTTTGAAATCTTATTGTATTTTTCTGTTTGTTTTGAGGAAGAAGAGACAGAACTCTAACCTACGGTTGAAAAGGGAATCAAACTAACCTAATGTTATCATGCATGGGTTAAGACCTAGTGTCTATCATGCTCCTCTCTTGCGCAGAGAGAAACAGAGATCCTAAGGGAATAGACGGAAACAGAATCAATAGCATATATATACAGTAAAGCAGTAAAATGCATGGATGCAACAATACAAGCGAGGCAAGGGAGTCCCACTCAACCTCGAACCTAGAAAACAATAGGCAAAAGTGAACAGACTTCACTTTCAACCCAACAGGTTAACAGCAAACAATACAGTCCAGAAAATCAATCAATACATCAGAAATGAATAACAACTAAAATAAACAGCCACAGCAGCTCTGCATCAACACCTATCTTCAAGTCATCTCCAACCAGCTATAAGCTTCAGCAAGCCTCAATCTCCATCTCCACAGTCTTCAAGCAAGGCCTCTGTCATCAATCTTCAGTCTACCATGGCTTTTCTTCAAGTCTCAAACCTCCAGGATGAGGGATCAATCACAAGAGTGAATTGGGTGTTAGGCAATTAGTTGACCACCAAGGGTGGCAAACAGACTGCTAACAACACCTAGGATATTTTCTCTCAAGAGTTCTATCCCTTAGACAGTAGCACCAAGCCTTCCAAAGGAAGGGGGTGAGTGTCTTAGAGAGACTCTGCATCACAGAGAAGAGTGGAGGCAGTCAAGACCTTCCATGTTTGAGAATCAAGTTGACTACTTTAGGGATCTGCCTAACTCCTAGATCCTACAAACTTCAACAGCTGCCAGCACAGAACCTCCTCATCAACTCTGGAAGTTGGTCTTCAGTCTTTAATCTTCACATGGCTTCATCTCCTCAAGTCTTCAGCTCTCCCAATCCCCAAGCAATCCCAATACCCACACAGACAAATTATAACCCCCAGAGAGGGCACACCACACCAGTCAAGCAAATATAAGCAATATACCAATAGCAGTAGGGGAATCCTAATAATTTCTAAGGGATCTAACCTATACCCATAACCCCTATAATCCCATACCCCAAAATCAACTTAAAAATTCCTAGAAGAATCTAATCTATTTCACCCATGTTATCACCTAAAACCCTAATTTTGTTCATGTTATTCACATCTAATCAAATCTCCTAAAATTAATTTCTAAAATTGTGAATTAAATCTTATGTACAAGTTGAAGTCCTAAACTAAACAACCTAAAAAGAATGGATTAAAAATACTAAAGCATCTATTAGAACAAAAATCAACAAATTTAAGTCTCAAACTAAACTTAATAAAATGCTATTTACAAGAAAAATGCATGAAAAATATTAAAACGAAATAAAATGCCATTTTTATTTTTTCATATTTTTCTAGACAGAATTACTGACCTACCACAAAAAGAAGGAATTAAAAATATCAAATTTCCTATTTTTTAGGATTTTTTAAAGATGAGAAAAATATAAAAGAAAATAAAACACAAAATATGAAATAAAAGGGGAGGGGGTCTGAATAGCATACACGCCTAGTTCAAATCTCAGCTGGGCCATAAAATGGGAGGTGCGCCTAGCAATTGGCGCTAGGCCCAGGAAGCGTCAGAAAATGAATTGGAAAATAAAAAGAAAAGAAATAAGTTCATGGTGCGAAAAGCAACAAATCCCAGTATATTCCATTGGGCCTATATAAAAGGGGGTGGGGATATGAATTTGGACTCAGAGCCCATGCGTTTTAATAAGTGAAACGCTGCGTTCCCCTTGGTCTTTTCCCTCCGTTTCAACTTCAAATGCCAGCCATTGGATGAGATGAGAAAGTCAAATAATTGGCATGATCGGACGACCATTGGATCGTCTTCCTCAATCAACTCTAGGGTTTGCAGAATAAACTCTGCACACGAGCTCGACACAGCCATCTTCCAGCCATCATATCTCCCTCGTCTTTTCATGAAAGGCCACGATATAAACACCAAAATTGACCCAAAGTTCACGTAGAAGACAACTGCACCCTTAGTTTTTGCTGAAGCTTAATCAAATGCCAGACCCGATGGTATACAACCTCCATGGACACTCAAAATTCATCCTCACCAAACTTCAAACTCTTGCTAACAGAACCAACTCTATACCTCCATGATCACTCTAAACTAATCCACACTAATTATCACACTCTATCCATCAAATTCTGGATCAAAACCTTTTTTGTGCATGCCTGAAAATCTTCACCAATCAATGCCAAACTTTCCAGGATTCATCCTCTAACTACCTAGGTCTCTAATATACTAACAATCCTATGCCATGATCACTATGCTAGCCAATTCGAAGGAAAACATACCTGGTGCAAATTCTTGAAAACAGATGTAGACTTCTTGAATCAGCAGCCACCAATGCTCTGATCTTGATCAACACTCTTGATCCTTGCTACTGTATGCAATAACCTTTGATCCAATGCTCTGAATATGATACTTGAACTCCTTTTGCACTTTTGATGGTGAAAATCACAGCACACGAAAATGAACTCAACTCATCCAGATCTTGATGAATTTTGGTTCTAGGATGATTGTAGAGTAGATTAGGATCAAAAACTTTGTGAATTGATGGGATTTAGTGAGAGATTGAGAACAATTTGCAAAATTGGAAAGATGGAAGGAAACTATGTATTCTTGCCAAATGAATCACTCTTGTGTTTATATAGATGATGATGGCCTGATCTAGAAGGTGGTAGAATGATCTTAGATGATTCTAGAAAGTGATGGAAGATTATGGAAATTCTCCCTTAATGATACTTTGATCCATCTCCTATCTCATGCATTCCCTTTCATATTTGTATAAAAATCTCCTCTTATGAGTTATTGTCATGGTATGTGTAAAAAAAAACAAGTTCCTTGCCTTGAAAAGTTACTTATGCCAAGTTTTCTCTACTTGCCTTATTATGCAAGCAACAAAAATACAAAGCAAGTCCAATTTTTAACTCCTAACTCAAAAAAGTGGCTGAACCAATGTCTCTAAAATGATGTTTGGAATCAATTTGGTATATTGGATGACCCATTTTGGATTTGTAGATCTCTCAAACCAATTTTTCATTTCAACTTTTTCAACTTATATGCCTTTTTTAGGTCATTTTCCACCAACTTTGGTCAAGTCTCATTCCATGCATTTCCAAACTTCCATGACTTCTTTTCTAGACTTAAAATGGAATTTTGAGCAACTTTTATGCTGTGAAGTTTTTCATTTGAAGCTTCCTTGTATGAGTTTTAGGCATAGGCTAAGAATGACCTGTAATTCTCAGATGACCAAAATACCCTTTGCTTGCCAAGACCATAAATAGAGTTCCACAAATCATATGAAGGCATACTATACCATTATAGAAAGCTAAGACAATGAGGAACAACTCTTATGTTTACCAGAAATTCATTTGAAATCGCCTTGAGGGGTAAAAATTGCTTGGAAGTCAAGTCACTTTTACAGACAAAATTTCAGATACCTCAGATGACCTGTAACTTGCAAGGACCATAACATGAGTTCTATAAATCTCCTTGATGTCTTCCACCACTAAAATTAAAGGTCTTGAGATCCTCTACAAGTTTCATGTTGGCCAAGGATCCATTTGAAGCTTGCATTTTGACTTAGCTTGCTTGGAAATTTGACCTAAACTAGGGGATTTTACACAGAAACCCTAATTTAGAAACTCCTCTTCTCCTTGATTTCTCTTGCTTTCTTCTTAGAACAACAACATATCCTTCTTTACATGTCAAATGATGAACCCCACATCTCTCCAATAGACCTCAATGCCTTTCAATCAATCAATTGACCTAGAGTTGACCTAGAGTTGACCTCAGATGAAACCCTAGTTGACTGTCTTCAACTGCAATACTTGTGATCACACCAAGGACTTGTATCCTTCTTCAAATGACTTTCTAAGTCTCCCATGATGTCCATATACTCTCCATGCTCCATCCACAGCTCACAACTTACTTGTTGATCCTCAAATACCCTCAGTTAGAAGATAGATGCACTGCTTGATCCACTGACTTCCTAGCTTTCAAATTCTTTCTGATGACTTGAATGAGATTGAATTTGAATAATAACCTCTTGATAGGCTCATAGAGATGAGAATAATGCTTGGTTCCCTGCTGGATGACTTGCTATGCTTATGCTATGCAGATGATTAGACTATGTACATGACTCTATATGCAAATGCCAATGATATTGAAACATAAACCAAGTGAATAAGGTTGAGCAAATTTTAGGGTGCAACACCGACGCCTAAAACAGAAAAAGAGGTGCGCGGGTTTTTAGGGAGGTTGAACTACATCGCTCGGTTCATATCTCACCTAACGGCTACGTGTGAACCATTGTTCAAGCTGTTGAAGAAAGATCAAGCTGTAACGTGGAACGAAAATTGTCAAAAGGCGTTCGATAAAATAAAGCAGTATTTGCAGGAACCTCCTATCTTGATACCCCCAGTGGCAGGGAGACCCTTGATTATGTATTTGACAGTTCTTGAGGGAAGCATGGGTTGTGTTCTCGGTCAACACGACGAGACAGGAAGAAAAGAGTATGTGATCTATTACTTGAGTAAAAAGTTTACCGACTGTGAGTCCAGATACTCAATGCTCGAGAAAACTTGTTGCGCGCTAGCCTGGGCCGCCAAGCGTTTGAGGCAATACATGCTGAATCATACAACCATGCTCATCTCGAAGATGGATCCTATCAAATATGTATTCGAAAAGCAGGCGCTATCAGGGAGAATTGCCCGTTGGCAGATGGTCTTGACTGAATACGACATCCAGTATGTCTCGCAAAAGGCTATAAAGGGGAGTGTGCTGTCTGAGTACTTGGCGGAGCAGCCTATTGAGGATTACCAATCGATGAGGTTTGATTTTCCTGACGAGGATATCATGTACCTAAAGATGAAAGATTGCGAAGAGCCGTTGCCAGACGAAGGACCAGAATTGGGTTCCAAATGGAAGATGATATTTGACGGAGCTGTGAACGCTTACGGTAGCGGAATAGGGGCAATCATCACTACTCCACACGGGTCGCACATCCCGTTCACTGCCCGATTGACCTTTGCAGTTACCAATAATGAAGCCGAATACGAAGCTTGTATAATGGGGCTTGAAGAAGCCATTGATTTGCGAATCAAGAATCTGGACGTATACGGAGACTCAGCTCTGGTGGTGAATCAGATAAAAGGGGAATGGGAGACACGTCAGCCCAACTTGATACATTACATGAATTATGCAAGGAGATTGTTGCCTTTCTTTGACAAGGTTGAATTGCATCACGTACCGCGAGCGGAGAATCAAATGGCTGACGCCCTGGCCACTTTGTCTTCCATGTACAAAGTCAACTTTTGGAATGAGGCTCCTAGAATTATTATCTCTCGGCTTGACAGACCGGCCTTCGTATTTGCTATTGACGAAGCATCTGACGACAAACCGTGGTATTTTGATATCCTTAATTTCCTGAAGAACAAAGAGTATCCGGCTGGGGCATCCAGTCAAGATCAGACAACTCTCAGGAGATTGGCGGGTAACTTCTATTTGAATCCGGATGGTGTCTTGTACAGAAGAAATCACGATTTGGTGTTGCTGCGTTGTGTAGATGAAAAAAAGGCAAAGTTGCTCATGGAGGAGATACATGAAGGTACCTTTGGTACGCATGTTGGTGGGCATGCTATGACGAGGAAGCTGTTGCGGGCAGGTTATTTTTGGCTGACTATGGAAACTGATTGTTTCAAGTTTGCGAGGAAGTGCCACAAGTGCCAAATCTATGCTGATAAGATCCATGTTCCTCCAAGTCCTCTGAATGTGATGTCATCGCCATGGCCATTCTCGATATGGGGAATCGATATGATTGGAAAGATCGAGCCGACAGCTTTTAATGGGCACCGGTTCATTCTAGTAGCAATCGATTATTTCACCAAGTGGGTGGAAGCGGCGTCTTATGCAAATGTAATTAAGCAGGTGGTGGCCAGGTTCATCAAGAGAGATATCATTTGCAGATATGGGATCCCCGAGCGGATAATCACTGACAACGGTTCAAACTTGAACAACAAAATGATGAAGGAGCTCTGTCAGAATTTCAAGATCGAACATCACAACTCCTCCCCTTACCGACCCAAGATGAATGGCGCTGTTGAAGCGGCCAATAAGAATATAAAGAAGATCGTTCAAAAGATGGTGGTGACTTATAAGGATTGGCATGAGATGCTACCTTTCGCTTTGCACGGTTATCGTACGACGGTACGCACATCAATCGGGGCAACCCCGTTCTCGTTAGTATACGGAATGGAAGCTGTGCTACCATTGGAAGTTGAGATCCCTTCTTTGAGAGTACTACGAGATGTCCAACTAGAGGAGGCAGAATGGGTGAAAGATAGGTTGAACCAACTGAGTTTAATGGACGAGAAGAGACTAGCTTCTCTAGCATACGGTCGGTTGTACCAGAGCCGAATGAAGAAAGCTTTTGATAAGAAGATACATCCGCGGAGCTTTCAGACGGGCGATCTTGTGCTGAAGAGGATTCTCCCGCCGCAGGCAGATCACAGGGGCAAGTGGGCCCCCAACTACGAAGGGCCATACGTTGTCAGAAAAGTCTTTTCAGGAGGAGCGTTATTGTTGTCCACCATGGACGGTGAAAACTTTGCGTCGCCTGTGAATTCGGACGCAGTTAAAAAATACTTTGCTTGAAATTGACCCGCTGGACAAAAAAAAAAAAAAGAGTCCAGGCAAAAATGGGGCATCCTGGCGAACCAAAAAACAGAATGAAAGGTTCGGGCAAAAATTAGGGATAAAATGAAAAAATGTACACCCGCGAAGTTGAAAACCTACACTGGGCGGCTTCAGCAAAAAAGGGTATCCCGGTGAACTGAAAACCCGTAAAGGGCGGTTCACGCAAAAGTTAGGGATTTGAAAAGCAAATGACTGCGGTCCGAATTTGATACTGCATTTTGAGCATTGGTGCGGGAGAATATACTCGAAGGGTCGATCATCAGATACAATCTCTTCGGAAGAGTGGATACCGGGAAAGCATTAGAGTCGGGCGAGTCATAGGAGGATCAGTTCGTGGTGATCGTCTGCATCCCGTTGCCGACATGTGTACAAATTTAATTTGTCAACATATTTATGCTTCTTGTGCATACTTGTATATTTGTTGTGCGTAGCTTCCTCTTTTCAGGAGTTACATCCCGTGTACAAAACTCTGCCCATTCAGGGGCCCAATCAATAAAATCTGTCATTCAGTATTTGATGCTGGTTCTTTACTGTTTTGTGCATAATAAACGCCTAGGTTTGATGAAACTAGCATGTGTATAACGTCACTGGCCCTTGCCAACAATTGCTAAAACTTTGAATTAACTGAAAATGATGTCACTAACGCTAACCTGAATAGATTTGGTTGCATAGACTTGTCTTGTCTTGTTTGTGTTGTTGCAGGGTTCGTAGCCGTATGAAGTGGACGATCAAAAGATTGCGGTACGGATCAGAAGCTTGTAACGAAAGACTCAATCCCCAGGCAGGTCGTGCTTCCAAGATAACAATGTTCCTCAATGAAGAAGGATCAAATTCCCCAGCTAGTCGTAGCTTATCCAAAGGACATTCTCCATCAAAGTCGTTTATCCTTAGCAGAGTTTGGCGATTCCAAGATTGTAGACTGTATTCATATAGTGCATCGCAAGCAGAGTGGTTTAGCCTCAGAAGATTAATGTTCCCAATTGGTGAGCTGTATTCAGGCAGTTCACTTTTCCCCGCAGGGTCATTTACTCTCCCCCAGCGGAGTCAGTTGATTTTCCCCAAGAGAATCGTCCCATCCCCAATGGAGTTCTCTTTCCAGCAAGTATTTTCATTCCTCCCAGTGGAAATCGAAGATTAAGACTCTCCCCGGCAGAGTTGGCTGTGTGTCATGGCATTTATTTTGTCAGGATACCGTGTGATATCCGTTCACTCTCCGGCAAAAGTTCAATCATACCAGGCTTATCTGCTATTCTCCAGCAGAGTTATCTTTCCCAGCAGGGTATTACTTTAATGAGGTGCTTGGTTTAAGTTCCCAATTTCCCAGCTGAGTCGACTTCACTCTTCCAGCATTTATTTTGCTGGAATAATTCTGTAGCACCTGGCTATCCCCAGTAGGAGTCGGCAGTGTCTTCAGCATTTATTTTGCTGAAGCGGTTTCCTGTATCTCAGCAGTTCGAGTCTGCATTTGCATTGGCATATAGTGTCATACTTGCATCCACCAAATAAAAACGTGTAGCATTTCCATGTCGAATGGAGCATTGCGTCAGTGTCAAACATGTGCATTTTGAAGCATAAGCCAGGATGGCTAACCGTCTGTTTCAAGTATTGTTCTTTTGCAGGCAGAGAGAACTCTTGCTCAAATGAATTACCGAACATTCGAGGTCTCGACGTGAGACATTCAATGAAGTGTCAGTTTTGGCACTATTCCCCCACAGAGTTATCATGATGAAGTTCTCTTTGTCTCCGAGCCGAGTTATTGGTGTAAATGTCTCTTGTTCTCCCCGCCAGAGTTAGCAGGCAAAATCTCTCCTTGTCCCCAAGCAGAGTTATTCGCCATCAAAGGGTTTCAGGAATCGGAATTTCAGAGGCTGCCGCCCGCTATCTGAGCAGGTGTCCGGCAGTTTGGGCTTCTAAGTTGAATCGGAAGTCAACTTAGAAGTGTCAACTTCATCCTTCAATTTCCCTTAAGCAAGGAACTCCTCACTCTTCACTCCATCTTCATTGGGTCTTCAAGTATCAACTTGTTCTTCAAGCCCTTCAAGCTTCAGCTACAATGGAAATGCTCAAGGAATCATCCTCTACCACACTCTTCAATGAAGTCCTCATCTTCAAACTCAAGCCCAACATCTTTCAAGATACTCAAACCAGAAGATAATTGATTTAACAGAGTGAGAGGAAATGATAAACAGCTTACTGACAACCAAAGGAAGTCTGCAAGGGTTCATCATTATGAGAGACTAGTTCCCTCAAAGTTCTACTTCCCAGATAAAGCCACTCATCCTTCCAAAGGAGGGATGTGAATCTATGAGAAGGACTTTTAGTCATTGGGATGAATGGAAGCACAAGATGCTTTCCATGTTTGTGAAAGAAATCATTCTAACTACAAGGCTCTCCCTATGTCATATCTCCTAATCTTCATCAGACACCTTCAGGCACCAACAAATCCAAAGCTCCAAGCAAATTTAAGCATCCTCCTCTTGTCTTCAACTTGTCTTCAACCTCAACCACAGGCAAACCAAGCACAAACCCTAATCTAAGGGAACTAGGGAAGTTAAACTAGTTGAATTAGTAAATTAGGATCACCTAAAACCTAGTACTAAAGTTAGTCCTAGCTAAAATACTAAAATCAATTGTAAAATGCTACAAAAATTACTATGGGAACCTAGGTCAATCATGACTCTATCACATTAGTTTCAAAGATCAAATCATCAATTTGGACCTAGAACTAAATCCTACACTCTAAGGTATCAACCTAAAACCCTAAAAAGGAAGCATCTAAATATCAATCTAGAAAGAACACCTATTTTCATCACAAAAATGTGAGAAACTTTCTATGGGATTATACATGTCTAACCTAAGCACACACAAAAAATTAGGCTTAAATTCATCACCATGAGATCAAACAAAATTCTACAAAAATATGCATCAAACATGAACACTTTAATATCAATTAAAATGCAAAATTCCAATTAAATCAGAAATTACATGAAATGAAAATATTTTTTCTCTAAAAAATAATAGACTCAATCATGATTAATATGCAAAAAGAATGGGTTTGATTGGATTAATATTCAATTAGTTATGATTTTTACAAGAATCATGAATAAAATGAAAAATTAAATGAAAATCCAACAAAAAGATTAAACACACGGTGCAAGAAGTAATCATTTTTAGTTAAAAAACTGGGTTGGGCTCGCTGGGGGGTGTGAATAGCGCTTAGATCACTAAGCCCAAAACATCAAATAAATGAAACGCAGCGTTTCTTGCCTCAGGACCCTTCACAACTCAACTTTAAAACACAACCGTTGGATCAGCTTCTAGTCAATGGTCAGACCATGATCTAATGGTGAAAACTTCATCTTCTCCATTTCAAACGCCTGAGCTTCGCGCCCAGCTCCGGCCACCGCCGATGGAGCTCTGATCATCCCCTTCAACCCTAGTTCTTCCTAGAGGCCTCCAATCCAAGAGGTCAAAACATGAAACTCATTCCAAATCTTGCCACGAATTCAACCATACCATTAGTTTCTTCTGAAACCTCAAGAATCATCATCTCCCAATCTCAACCGAAAATGGCAATTCTCCTAATTTGTCTCTAATTGATCAACTAACCATCTGAAATCCATCCTAGGCCATTCTACAATCAATCTAGCACCCTAATTCAACCTAATTCTACCTAAATCATGCTATAGGAAGAAGGTTACCAACCTGGAAATTCTTGAATAACACATGCACGAATCCTCCAAATCAAGCTCTCAAATCTTCTGGACACGATCACTGAACTTTCTTCTGTATGCAAAAGAATCAATGGAAAGTGCTTCAATCTTGAAACACGATGATGAGTTGCAGGTGCTGAAAACCACTTGCTCCTACACGATCTAGCCACCAATTCTTCTTGAAAATGATCTGAAATCACTCCTTGACACTCATGGAAGAAGAATCAAGCAAGAAAATGAATGGAAATTGAGGAATTTGGTGAAACCGATTTCAATTGCAATCCAAGAAAATTCACTCTCAAGCTAAGCTCAATCCTTCAATGATCACCAACCTCAGCCATGGATCCATTCTACTCAATATATAGATGGAGTTTGGATGATCTAGAACCCTCTAGATCCTTCCAATGAGATTTTACACTTCTCATGTCATGAGATTTTGAATCACTTATCATGACATGTACAACCCTTGCAAACAGCTTGGAATTCATCCCATTCACTCTTAATTTCTCCCCTAGTGAGATATTAGAGGTGTTTAGCTTGCAAAACCCTTGCCCATGCCTTAATTTTGAGTTTTGCAAATGTGGCTTAATATGCAAGTAAGTGCTTTTCAAAGCAAGTCCATAATTTAGACCTCAAATCAAAAATATGGCTAAAACAATGTTTTTAAAATGTCTTCTAGAGTCAAAATGATATATTACATGCCATGGTTTGGATGTGTAGGTCAAAAATATCAATTTCCAACTTTGGCTTATTTAACTTATGTCCTTATTTTAGGTCATTTTTGCAACTTTGAGCTACAAGCCCTTCCCCCATCTCATGACCTCCTTACTAGCCTTAAAACATCATTTTAAGCAAGTTTGATGTTGAAGATTTTTCCATTTGAAGCTTGGAAATAGGAGTTATGGCCTTATGGTTGAAATGACCTGTAATCTCCAAATGACCATAATGCCCTTGACTTGTCAAAGCCATAACTTGAGTTCTAAAAATCCTATCAAGGACTTATAGTACTCTATAGAAAGCTAAGAGGATAAGGAACAATATTCATGTTGACCAAAAGTCCATAGGAATCATCCTTCTTGGGCAAAAGTTTGATGCAAGTTGGGTGACTTTCAAGGCCCCAGATTCACATACCTCAGATGACCTGTAACTTGTCAAAGTCATAACTTGAGCTCTACAAATCCTATAAAGGAATTATAGTACTCAAATTAAATCTAATATCAAGCTCTACAACATTCATGTTGGGGGTAAGATGAGATGACAATTACATCTTGAGCTAAACTGCCTTGAAGATAGGGGTCAAACTAGGGGATTTTACACTGTCAAGCCCTAGAAACCCTAGCTTGAAACTTCTCAAACTCTTCAATCATGATGAGTTGACCTTGGAATCATCCTTATAACATCTCAATGCATCAATCCATGATCACATGGCTCTTGGATTAGGTCTCAACCTTCTCCAAATCATCAGTTGACCTAGGGTTGACTCAGTCAAACCCTAATTATACCACTCATGGCTAGGTCTCTTTAATCTTGTACCATGACCTGTCTAGGCTTCATGATGGCTTTCAAGACATCTCATAAGCTCTCTCAAGGCTTCAAGTCTACATTCATGGCTTCAGAATCATCTGAGGTCTTTCCACAACTCTCAAGTTAGGAGGCACACACTCTTGGTTTCAACCACTCTCTCTGAGGATCTTCTACCTTCTCTGACAAGGATATCAACCCTTGAACACTTGAATAACCTTCTTGGCTAGCTTCATAGTCTTGTATAGCTCTTGATTGGTACTCATACCTCCTGATCTCCTGCATACATGTCAATGAAATGCAAATGATAATGCTAATGTGAATGAAATGAAACATAAGCTAGGTAAAGAAATGTTGGTCAAATTTTGGGGTGCAACACCTGGCAGATACTCTTGCTTCTTGAGGAAGTTTTGTATGTCATAAAACCATGGCTTGCCATCCGCATCTTCCTCAATGGCGAATACGAAAGCAGGCCTATCCAGGCGAGAAATGACAATTCTGGGAGCATCATTCCAAAAATTCACTTTATACATCAAAGATAGAGTTGCCAAAGCGTCTGCCATCTGATTCTCTGCTCTGGGCACATGGTGAAACTCTACCCTGTCAAAGAAGGGTAACAACCTCCTTGCATAATCTTTGTAAGGAATTAGATTTGGCTGACGAGTTTCCCACTCTCCCATGATCTGATTGACCACTAGCGTTGAATCGCCATATACATCCAAATTCTTGATTCTCAAATCAATAGCCTCTTCAATACCCATGATGCAAGCTTCGTACTCGGCTTCATTATTAGTGCAAGGGAACATCAACCTGGCAGTGAACGGGATATGAGTGCCATAATGATTTGTAATGATTGCCCCAATTCCACTACCATAGGAGTTGACAGCGCCGTCGAATATCATCTGCCACTGAGAACCCTTCTATGGGCCTTTGTCGGGTAGTGGCTCTTCACAGTCCTTCATTTTGAGGAACATGATGTCCTCGTCAGGAAATTCAAACTTCATTGATTGATAGTCTTCGATTGGCTGTTCAACAAGGTACTCTGACAGAACACTTCCCTTGATGGCTTTCTGGGAAACATATTGTATATCGTACTCTGTCAGTCCCATCTGGCACCTGGAAATTCTTCCTGAAAGTGTTTGCTTCTCGAAGACATACTTGATTGGATCCATCTTCAAAATCAGCATGGTTGTATGATTAAGCATATATTGTCTCAAACGTTTGGCAGCCCAAGCGAGTGCGCAACACGTTTTCTCGAGCATTGAGTAACGGGATTCACAGTCTGTGAACTTTTTACTCAGATAATAGATTGCATGCTCTTTTCTTCCAGTCTCGTCGAGTTGACCGAGAACACAACCCATACTGTTCTCAAGAACCGTTAAGTACATGATTAAAGGCCTTCCAGCTACTGGGGGTATCAATATCGGTGGCTCCTGCAAGTATTCTTTTATCTTATCAAATGCTTTTTGACAATTTTCATTCCAGACTACCGCCTGATCTTTCTTTAGCAATTTAAACATCGGTTCACACGTGGCTGTGAGATGAGATATGAACCGAGCAATGTAGTTCAATCTCCCCAAGAAGCCACTGACCTCCTTTTCTATTTTCGGCGCTGGCATATCTTGTATAGCTTTTATTTTTGCAGGATCGACCTCGATTCCTTTTTCACTGACAATAAACCCCAATAACTTTCCGGACCGAACTCCAAAAATGCATTTATTTGGATTCAACCTCAATCTGAACTTCCTGAGCCTGTCAAACAACTTCAACAAGTTGACCAGATGTTCTTCCTCTGTTTTCGACTTTGCTATCATGTCATCAACATAGACCTCGATCTCATGATGAATCATATCATGAAACAAAGTGACCATAGCCCGCTGGTAAGTTGCCCTTGCGTTTTTCAACCCAAAAGACATTACCTTGTAACAGAAAGTCCCCCACGGCGTAATGAATTTCATTTTCTCCATATCTTCCGGTGCCATCTTTATCTCATTATAATCGGAAAAACCATCCATGAAAGAAAATACGGAGTATCGAGCAGTATTGTCAACCACTACGTCAATGTGAGGGAGCGGGATGTCATCCTTTAGGATCACCTTATTCAAATCTCTGTAATCTACGCACTTCCGTACCTTACCGTCCTTCTTAGGTACGAGCACGATGTTGGCAACCCACGGAGGGTAATTGTCACGGCTAAAAATCCTGCGTCCAACTGCTTCTGGACTTCTTCTTTGATTTTCACAGCCATATCTGGTCTTGTCCTTCTAAGATTCTACTTGACCGGCGGACATTCTTCACGCATTGGCAAGCGATGAACCACTATATCAGTGTCAAGCCCGGGCATATCTTCGTACGACCAAGAAAATATGTCACTATACTCTCGAAGCATCTCAATCAGTCTTTGCTTGATGTCACTCTGCAGCGCAGCCCCTATCCGAACATTTCTGAAAACTTCTTCAGAACCCAGATTGATAACCTCGATTTCTTCCTGATGAGGCAGAATGATCTTCTCTTCTTGTTTCAAAAGTCTAACTAGCTCTTCAGGCAAGTCTTCATCTTTATCAATCTCTTCTTCAGCTCGATATATCCGTTGATCGAAGTCAAAGCAATTCATAGGAGGTTCTGAATCGGTGTCATCTGCAATAGGAATCCTACAATAAAAAATGGTTAAATGTTTCAAATAATATGCAAACAAGTATAAACTACATTGCCATTTTATTGTGAAAATAAAAATAAGAAAGACAAGGATCACAAAATTTGAATGAGAAAAACACCCTTTGATTAATTGATAAAGGAATATTCAAACATAAACAATAAGGCCCTGAAAACAAAACCACTATGCTCCAGGTAGAACTTAGGGTAGTACAATAATCGGAAAAAATAAAGCATTACTGTTCTGTTGTCACTTGAACGAATTGTTCAATAGACCAGTTATGCATGCTCTATCCTGGAGTGAAAGGCTTGATCCAAGCATCCATATCACTATCACAATCATTATCTCCCTCTTCATCTGACACAACATTGATCTTTTCGAAGATAACTCCTCCTTTAGTGAACTGCACAGGTCCTTTATAGCGCGGCGTGCTCTGCGAGGCTGAAGGAGAAGAAAATAATGGTAGGTACCCTAAACCAAACTTGTCTTGCTTGTGGGGAATCTCCAATACCTGGCCCCAACCTTGCGTTGCCTCAGCCTGTACTACTGCTTGGGCCTCTTTAAAAGAAGACATGGCCACTTTCGGTGCTTTGCTCACAACAGGAGATTTATCTTTAATCTTGACGGTTTCAAAAGCCTGACAAAGGGTTTCATGTATTTCTCCGTCCACCTCGACGTACTTGAAGGATGATATGTGACTGACCATTATATCCTCTTCCTCGCACACTGTAACAACACTACCGCCAACCATATACTTTAGCTTTTGATGCAGCGTAGAGGTCACAGCTCCTGCTGAATGAATCCATGGATGGCCTAATAAACAACTGTAGGCAGGCTGGGTGTCCATAATGTAGAACACTACATCAAATACTTCCGATCCCACCTAAATGGGCAATGTCACTTCTCTGAACACGAATCTTCGGGTACCATCAAAAGCGCACACCACCAAATCACTTGGTGTGCAAATCAATCCCTACATGTCCAACTTCATTGGGGATTTCTTCGGAAGTACCTTCAAGGATGATCCTGTATCCACGAGTACATGAGACATAACAGCCCCTCGGCATTCTAATGATATGTGCAACGCACAATTATGGTTCCTGCCCCTTGGCGTCAAATTCAGGTGTGTAAACCCCAAGCCGTTCCCTGCATTTACGTGTGCAACAACCCCTTCGAGTTGATTAACTGAAATTTCTTGCGGCACGTAAGCAATATTCAGTATTCTCAACAGTGCATTCCTAAGCACTTTAGAACATAGTAACAAAGACATGATTGATATCTTAGAAGGAATTTGCTGCAAATGATCGACTATCTTGTAGTCACTGTTTCGTATCAGCCTCATAAACTCTTCTGCATCCTTTAACAAAGATTCCTTCTCCCCAACCTGAGAAGTTTCCTCTACCACTGGTCTCTTCCCCTTGTCAACCTTGTCAATAACCACTTCAGGTGATGAAAAGACCTGGCCACTACGGGTAATTCCTCCCGCTCCCACAAGATTATCTACTGAATTCGTAGGGGGACTATTCAAATCTAGTTTCTGTCCATTGCAATACACTTCAGCTCCATAATTCCACGGAATAGCCTTGGTGCTTTCAAACGGTATGGTACCTTCTTTAGTTATGGTTATTGTTGGTGGTTTTGGCGCATAAATGGTAACGGTTTTGTACGGAATGGAAATTGTTGCAATCTCATCCCTTTCCTCAACTATCAACTCTTCAGGCTTTCTATCGACAGACCGGTCAAACTGCAAGACTCCCCTATCTATCATATCTTGAATATAGCCCTTCAACTGCCCACATCCCTCAGGATTACTCAGACACTCAGCACAATCTTCAGCACAACCTGGGAAAACACTCCCCTTCAACAATCTATATTTCACAAAGCTCAAAGGTGTCTTTATCTCATTAACATCTGTTACCAAATCTAAAACATCCTCCTCAATAATTGCATTGACCCCAGCTTGCCCATGATTTGGCATGGGATTTTGTACTACATTAGGAACATCATTGGAGAAGTTAATTGCGTTACTATCAATCATGTCCTGCACCTTATGCTTAAAGGCCTTACAATTATCAATGTTGTGCCCCGGGGCACCTGAATGAAACTCACAGCGAGCGTTTGCATCATACCCGGGTGGAGGAGGCCCAGTCAATGGAGCTAAAGTTCTCTTCTGAATAAGTTGCAACTGCAAGAAAGCTTACAATAGCTGAGAATATGGCATGGGAGGTGCGTCAAAATGCCTATTTGTTGCCCGACCTTTGTATTGATTTCTTATATAGCCCTGTTGATTCTATTGTGGTTGTTGTTGTTGTTGTCGACGTTGTTGTTGTTGTGGTTGCTGCTGAACTGCGGGAATTGTAATACTGGCAATCTGCTGTTGCTGACGATTCTGACCTCTACCTCTTCCACGTGAACTGGACACGGAATTGGTATCACCTTCTCGTTTCTTATTGCCGAATACATTCCTACCTCCTCCTCCAACTGAGGGCATTTCACCAGCATTTATCTTCCCTAACTTGATACCATTTTTCACCCTCTCTCCGGTGATGATTAAGTTAGAGAAACTACCCGACATGCTACTAATCAGCTTCTCGTAATAGACGCCAGGCAAAGTGGCGACAAACATATCAATGAGCTCACGTTCCACCATGGGTGGCTGCACCCTGGCTGCTAACTCCCGCCATCTTTAAGCATATTCTTTAAACCACCCATTGTTCCTTTGTGAAAGATTCTGAAGCTAGACCCTGTTAGGAGCAAGGTCGTCATTGTATTGATAATGTTTCACAAAGGCCTCAACCAAATCCCTCCAACTGCAGACATTCACCGATTCCAGACTCATGTACTATTCCAACGAAGGACCAGACAAAATATCCTTGAAGAAATGCATGAGCAATTTCTCATCGTCTGAGTAGGCAGACATCTTACGGTAGTAGGATCTCAAATGAACTCTTGGGTAGGTGGTACCCTTGTATTTATCAAAGTCTGGGACTTTGAACTTTGGCGGTACTCTCAGGTCTGGGATCAGTCCCAGGTTAGCCATATCAAGGCCCATAGAGTTTTAACTTTCAATGGACTTCATTTTTTCTTCAATCATCTTGATCCTCTTATCAGCTTCGAAGGGTAACTCAGCAGCCACAACCCCCGGCGAGAACACATCCTCTTTCCTGTCTTCATTCCAGAGGTGATCCACATTACCATGTATAACACAAGTGGTGTCAGGACCGTAACCGTTCCCATTATCATTACCACCATTACCAACACCGGTGTTGTTGAAACCTGCAGCATTACCGGCACCAGCAGCGTTACCACTCCCTTCTGCAGTAGGGATAACCAAAGTAGGCATGGAGTTATCAGCTCGAGGAGTCTCAACATGTGGAGGGTTAGCAGCGTTCCCACCATGCAATACATTGTTTCCATCAACACGTGCAATCAAGGGCTACACTAGAGTACGAAGTTTCTCTTGTCCATTAGCCACTCCCTGCATTACCTTCATGAACTGGGCCATCCGGTCCCTCATTTCCTGCATCTCTGCTTCCATCTGCTCCATTACTCTCTTCTGATTTCCCCTAGTTGCGTACCGGTGAGTCGTTAGATCGGTAATCCTGAAACACTAGTAAGAACCACAGGAAAATAAGATTAACAGTTCTGATGCACCTACAATGCAAAAATGCAAAATTCAGACATGTATCTATGCAACAGGGAAATTTCCCCTTTGATTCCAGTTTCCAGGAGAAACACAACAATGAAGAGCCCTACAGAAAAGCATATAACAAAACCTCCTCGTATATAATCAATGGGGAGTAAATGTATCTTAAGGACACGCTTACGTGGAGTCCTGAAACTCCTATTTCTATGTTGAAATAATTGATTTGAAATTATGGTTAAATTAGGGTTGACTAAATGTTCCACGGCAGGAAACCCTAAAACAGAGTACGACGACTCTTTGACCTAATGCTAGGGTAAAGGGAACTTTCGTCCACGGCGAGACACCTAGGCTATTAGGGTTTGAAACAGTTCAAAGGTTAGGACTATTGACTCGGCGGTCAAACGGCTAGACCTAATCCTTCGGAGGGAGGAAATTAACGGTAAAAATATGCAAGCAACAAATCTTATCATACGGCAGAATTAAAGTGCTGAAAGTAAAGAAAGCGGTAAAGAAAGCGTCGCGACGATCACTCGCGTAAATTACAAGTTCCCAAAAAATGCGAAACAAAAAATAAACCGCGACCATGGCCTCGCGTAAATTACATCCATGGAAAAAACAAATAAGAATAAACTGCGATAATGGCCTCGCATAACTACAATTGAAATTTGACAAATATGAACAGATGAAATGTTAATGAGCTGCGCCAACAGGATAATGAGGGTTAGACGGAAATTGAAACCACCTCAAGAGTTTTTATTTTTGAATTTTTTTATTTAAGGAAAAAATTAGTTTTGGCCTTTAAAAGAAAAATTGATTTTAATCTTGGAAAAAAGTTTGTTTTGATCTAATTAAAGAAAATGTTTTGATTTGATTAATTGTTTTTAACTTTGTTGTAAAAATGTTTTAATTTTAATGTTTTAAAATGTTTTTAATTTTAATATGAAAACCGTTTGAAAAATAAAGATGTTTGAATGTTAATAGGAAAAAGTTTTAATTTTTGTTAATGTTGAGAAACTGTTAATTAAAAATTAATATGTGAAAGTCAATTGTGAAAAGGGATTTGCAATTAACCTTTTAACTTTCTACATTTAAATTTCACCTTAAACTTGTTAATCAAAATATAATTATTATTAAATCCTAAAAATAAAAAAAATAAATTAATTAATCAAACAATTAAAATTAGAAACGAAAAAAGCAAATGGGAAAAAAAAGAACATATAATGACCCCGCAACAGCCCACGAGACTAGGGTTTAGTATTTCCAATACTTCCTCTTCCTCATGAGACGCCGCCATTAACGGGTGTTTTCGGAGCTTTTTCGCCTCCCGCTTTCGCTAGCATGTAGCGATCCATTCTTTCCTCTTCTCAATACCTGAAAGCAAACTCGGCATAAAAATGTAAAAAAAACAGAGAAACTCACGGTTGATGATCTTTTACGGGGTTCGCCAGCGATTGCGATTTTTCCGGCGACGGTTTGTGGCATTATGTCGATGATGATTGCATGCGTGATTCTGGATGATGATGGAAGAACCTGAGGCCTTTGGGGATTCGTTGCCCGCCGGACAGCGTCGACGGCGACCCCGCGATTTCGAACGTGTGAGCTTCGGTTGTCGTTCGCTCCTTCAATTTTTAGATCTCTTCCTCTTTCACGGATGATGATGAAGCCTTGAGGGGTCCTTCTGAATCCGTCTTCTTCTGGGTGATAATGACAGAATCCCTCGGGATCTCTCTTAGTCCAGTTTGCACCGCCTTCCCCCTTTAGGGTTTCGGATCTGAAACTATTTATGTCCTTTGTTTCGTTGTCTTGTGGGCTTTTTGTTTTGGAGATTTACGATTTTGTTGCCTCGAATTTGGACGGTTTTGCTGTGCTTTGATGTTGCTGGGCTTTAACCTTGAACGTTTTCACCGTTCTTCACGGGATTTTGATCCAAATTTTACTTGGTTTGTTGGACTTAGTTGGATTGTTGTTGAATTCGTGGGCTTACGAATTTGATTTGCTTAAGTTGGCTTGATGAACTCTTTGGGAGTTTTTTCCGTGCTGACTGTTGGCTTGCTATTATTCTGGAAATTCAACGTGATTTATTTGAATGAGTTGGTTGGATATTTCTCAGGGCCCTTTGATCTTCCTTAACCCGGACTTTGGGATTGAAACTGGTTTGAACTGTTTCTGAACTGTTTCAACTAGTTTGATCTTGTTGAACTTGTTTGGTTTGCTGGTTTTCAGGAAGATTGGCGTTAAGGTCCAGTTTGGGCAAACCGTCTTCTTGATAAATCACTTTTTTAAAAAATACTTTTCTCGAACCGGCTTTTCAAATAAGCACTTTTCCTGCATAATCTCTTTCTGGCCAAACAGCTTATTCCAAAAGCATTTTCTCTTCTCTTTCTCGGTTCCCTCCTCTAAAAACAGAAGCTGCCTAATTTTGGCCATTGGCCGAGAATCGATTCGGGAGCCGGCTTCGGAGTAATCTGTTGCCCTCTTGACACCCGATGATGATATCTCTGAGGGTGTCAAAAACTAACTGAAATACTTTTACTTGCTTGTGTTCATTTTGCATGTACGGAAAAAAATCGGAAGCTCGGGGAATCGAAAGTCGGTAATCGAAACACTATAGGGCCTTTTAGGAATTTTTAGAGAAAAAAATCGGAAATCGAAAGTACGGAAAAAAATTGTAATTTATTTTATATATATATATATATATATATATATATATATATATATATATATATATATATATATATATATATATATATATATATATATATATATATATATATATATATATATATATATATATATATATATATATATATATATATATATATATATATATATATATATATATATATATATATATATATATATATATATATATATATATATATATATATATATATATATATATATATATATATATATTTATATTTATATTTTTATAAATAATAAATGTAAATATTTTTGTAAATATTAAATGTAAATATTTTTTATTTATTATAATAATAAAATTATTTCTTTTTATATATTATAGTGAAATAATAATAAAAATGGAATAAGATTACTATTAAATAAAAATCCAATATAATTAACCATCATTAAAAATGAAATTTTGTTTAAATGAAATGAAAACAAGATAAAATGGAATTAATAAAATGAAAATTAACTTTAAAAGCTAGGACATGTTTGACTAAAATGAAATTCGAATGAAATTGAAATCAGGTTTTAAAAAATGGGATGAAATTATTTTTATTATTTTGATTTAGAAAAAATGCAATGCAAAGACTACTAAATGCTATATTTTCATCAATTTCCAATTCATCCGAACTATCCAACACATTTTCGATCAAACCTCAGGCGATTCTCAAATGAACCGCTTTATCCGGATAAATCTCACTGCGTGATTAAACTCAAATGCTTGTAATCTCAACAATCCAAACTCGAATCGATTTAGTTCACCAGCTCAAAATCTCTCACAATCAAACCATTCCAGCCCAAAATCTCTCACATCAACCAAAACAAACGGCCCAAATTCTCTGATTACAGCCCAAAATTCATAATTTGACGGCCGGCTGTTACCAAATGACCATTTTACCCTTCATGAACCGAAGAGCGTGTCACATATTTTCCTGCAAAAATCAAACAACTACACTACCCTTTAGTGGTTAGTCAAACGCAATGCAAGATGAAATGGAATGCGAGATGAAACGACGAATCTTACGGCAAAATTTGGGGTATTACAAACCTCCATTAGGATGACTTGACTTGCAAGGTTCACCAAAAATAGGAAAATGGTTCAATAAATGCCAAATAAAATACACAAAGCTCACAAATAAGTTGGCAACCAGAGGCCAAAGCATCAAAGCTAAAATCTAATCAAAGCATCACCAAAGGAATTGATCCACTAGGGTGCTCCACTTTGAGAGAGATTCATCGAGGGTCAAACAAAAGTAAATAAAAGTCAAACAAAAATAAGTCAAACCTGGACCAAAACCAGCCTCAAAGGCACCTTAACTAATCATTAAAATGAGGAGGAAGCCTAACTCATTGGTGGTTTCAATTGCTCAACAAACTAAGCAAGATCAAATGGAAACAAACACAAAAACACTTCCAGTTGTAAAATCCCAAATTAATTGCAAAATAAAAGAAAAATGGAATTAAAAATTAAAGAAAATTAAATAACACCCTAAGGTGTTGAAAAATATTTTTATGGGATTTTATGACATTTGGAAGTATTTTTAAAAATCAAAAAGGAAAACAGAAATAAAAAAAAAAGAAAATAAAACAATTAAAATGTAAAAAGGTGCAAATAGTAAGGAATCACGTTGGAAATCAATGGGCTAATCAAAATAGGGGTGTGCATAACATAAAAAGCCCAAACCATCTCAGCTTGGATCAAAGCACGCCGTTTCACTAATTGACGTGGAAGTCAATCTCAACGCGTGCAAGGTCAAGGCAATTTGAGCCATCCATCTCACATAGTCAAAGAGTCCAACATACACACGTCAGATCTGAGGTAAAAAGACCAGACGCCAGACCCCTAGCTCCGGTCGTCTTCTCCGGTGGACTGGCCAAAGATCAGATCACTCAAACTAAACCAAACTTAGCAAACCGCATATCAAAATGAAGCTAAGCTTATGTACATCTCAAATCCAAGGTCCATTAGTTTTAAACATGGCTAAATTAGGAGATACGAACAAATTAAATTTGAGGTGCATATCTCCAAACTTCATCAAACACGAACAATGAACAATCAAACTTTGCCTACACGAGGTAGGGCTTCAGATGCAGCCAATATGGACCTAGATCATGCTCTAGAATGAGAGAAAAGTGAAGGAGAAAGTTACCTAACAGAGACACTCCATTGGTGCTTCAACAAGTTGCTTGAAAATATCTAGATCCACTCCACTTAGCTCAAGGAAGAAGAATCTCACTTTAATTTGCTTTGAATTGCTCTGAAAACTTATTCATGATTTTGAATTTCTTTGGAGAATTTTAAAAATGGAAGTTGCTTCTTCTAGCTCCAAAATGCACTTCTGAGCTCTCAACATGAAATGTGAACTCATATATGTTGGATTTGCAATGGAATTGGAGGCCCATGAAGCCTCGTTTGGCTGAATTTGAAAAATGCCCAAAAATATGATTCCTTCATACACACATGAAAACTGATGCTTACACACATGAAAACCATTTGAATTGGCAGCTGGTAAGTGGAATTTTGCAATGGAATGGTAATGGGCTTTTGATTTGGTCCAATTTGAAAGTTTGAATGTGAAACTTCCTTGTGAAGTAAGTATCATTTCCATGTATTTTTGCTAGCATGGACCAAAATGAATTTGTGCATTTTACTTATTGAAGCATTGTGAATAAAATTGAATCAAAACCAACCATGCAAATGGCCCATAATCAATTCAATTGAAATCACCTTTTGAAGTTCAATTTCACTTGAAAATTCTCACCCAATGTCCATAACCAAGCATAATTCACACCAAACTTGAGTTCTAGAGTGTAAATGAGTTCATTTGGAAAAACTTTCATGATGGTTGAAGTTTCATTTGAAGTACTTAAGTGCATGAAGATGACCCATAATCAAAATGGCATGTAATCAAAGTTTTCCAAAATACCCATGCCTTGCAAGATCCATAACTTGAGTTCCACAAATGATATCAATGACTTCTAGGACTTTTTTGAAAGCTAAGATCATGAGGAATAACTTTTATGTTCACTTCAAGTTGAGGAGAAACTTGATTCTAGGTCAAACGTGTCTTGGAAGTGAGTTGACATTTGCTGACTGAAAAATATGTTCATCTGAGACCTATAACTTGATGGCATCATAACTTGAGTTCCACAAACCGAATGGATGAGTTCTAGTACTCCAAAGAAATCTTAGAACATGCCCTACAAGGCTCATGTTTACATGAAAATGAGATTAAACTTGTATCTTGAGGTAAATGGTCCTTGAAGTTGGACACTAAAGAAGGGGATTTTACATTGAAACCCTCTGAAACCCTAATTTAGTAACTTCTTAGACTCTTGATTGTCCTTGATTTGAACTTGATATGACACCCTAGATGTCTCAATATGACTTCCCATGACTCCAATGACTTAGAACCAAATCTCAAACTCCTTCAAGTCCATAGTTGACCTTGAACTAAGCAGACGAAACCTTAGGTGCACACCTTTTGACTGTGCCCTCTTGCAAGTGAAATGAATGCATAGAGAAGCTCCACATCTTATCAATCTTCTCTATCATAGAGCTTTGACCATATCTTGATGATTGTAAGCATTAGATAACTTGAATAAGCACTCTTGGTTGAGCTTGATATCCTTGATAACCTTCTCTTGAATGGCACACCTCCCTTGATCCCCTGCAAAAGACAATGCTATGCAAATGCAAATGCTAAAGAATGAAATGAAACATAAGCCAAGTAAAGAAAAAGGTTGGGCAAAATTTGGGGTACAACAACTGCCCCTATTCAAGCGACTTGGACCTGACTGGGTGAAAAGAGAACGACTTTCAAACAATCAAGGTAAAAGACGGTTGAATACCAAAGAACCCGAAAATTTGCCAACCGCGGAAATAGAACTGCAAACTGTTACTGGAACAAAAATCTCTGGAAATAACTGAAGCTAATAGTTGCAACGGAAACAAACTAACTGATTACCAATCAGAAAGCTTCGACATGTAGTCGGAAGAAACATCTGCCAACATACAAGCAACAACACTAAGTTGGAAAGATCATCTGATTTCACCATCAGGCGTCTGTAAAACAAACACAGGCATCGAACCCGAAGGCCGGCTCAACACGCAGCTGAGAAGAAACATCTGACCTCGTCGTCAAGCATCAGTTAGATAAGAACAAGCATCGAACCCGAAGGGCGGATCAACACACAGCTGATAAACTTCTTCTAACCAGCAAGCATTCGCTAAATAAAAGCGAGCATCGAACCCGAAGGCCGGATCAACACGTAGTTGATAAACTTCTTCTAACCATCAGGCATTCGATAAATAAAAGCGAGCATCGAACCCTAAGGCCGGATCAACACGCAGTTATAAACTTCTACTAACCAGCAGACATTCGCTAAATAAAAGCGAGTATCGAACCCGAAGGCCGGATTAACAAACAATTGATTAACATCTAACGATAATTCATAAGAGAACTCCGATGGGGAGAAAGAGAAACTTAACCAAGCAACTCTGTTGGGAAGCACCTGATAAGATGAAACACATCCGTCAAAGATTTCTCCATGGTCTGGATACCATACAGGCAAAGCAAATCACATCACAAGCTGCCAGGGTCTGGATACCATGTAGGCAAAGGACGTCATCACAAATTGCCATGGTCTGAACACCACACGGGTAAAAGTAAATCAACCATATGTTAGTGATACTCCTGAAAACAAAGAGGTAACAACCTGGCTAATGTTTCACATACATATGTTTGAATATGGTGTAATGCTCCATACGAAATGGAAATGCTACGCGTTTCTGAGAATGCTATGCACAAGTGTAAATGCACCGGAGCCGAATCAGCAAAATAAATGCTGAAAAGACAAAGCCAACTCCGTCAGGGGGAGAAATGGAACATGCCAATTATGATTGGACTTAAGCTGGGAAAATAAACCCTGGATGGCCTCCTGGAAAAGAACTATCCTGTCTAACTTCGTTCTGACAAGAACGAGAATCCACTCCGCTAGGGATTAAGATCAACACCTGTTGAGGAAAATGCCTTGGACGGCCTTCCAGGATACAACTCTCTTGGGGAATAGACTACCCGAATGGGGAAAGACAACCAAACACTGGAGATAAGTCTAACCTACTGGGGAAATCAACGACTCTGCAGGGGATAACAATCAACCACTGAGATTCATTTCGCTTTACCGAGAAAAACAGCCTTGAACGACCTCCTAGAACACCAAAGTCCTTGTAGGGTACAAAATACACCTCTGGGAACAACCCTGCTCTGCTGAAGATCAAAAATCTGACCTATCAGGGATTACTCAGCTGGGGAATCAACTTCTGCTATAGATTACATCCAACTACTAGGGATTACTTAGTGGGGATAACCGAATAAGATTTACTGGGAAACCGATCCTAAACTCTTTCTGTTGAGGATAAAGAGTAGCAACTTCCGAATAAAACCTGATTTGTGGGGGAGAATAACCACTCTTCTTACTTCTCTGGGGATTAGGAGTCAATGGGAAAATATTCCAAAACTCGCTTTGAGTCTACCGGGGAATCAACCTCTGCTTAGAGAATGAATCACCACTTTAAACCCAGAGGGGATACCAAGTCATATGCCTAGACTCTGCAAGGAAACAAAATCCTAAACTTGCTCCACTGCTAGTAAATAGTTCCAAACCTGCCTGGTGGAGAGAAATCTAATCTCGACTCACTGAGGAGTAAGTACGTACCTACACTCTGCTGGGGATACGGGCACATATCTGACCTGCACGAGGGATATCAATCTCGACCCTCTGGGATGATTCTACCCTGCTGGAGAATCCAGTCTTGAACTGCCAAGGAATGAGTATATACAAACAATCTGCTGGGGAGAAGTGTACACCCTCTACCTGCACATCCTTTTCTGGTAGAAACAAGCCTCTGCTGGAGAGAAAAATGCGTCTCAACTACACGCCTCTTTTATATGGGAATGGTGATCCTACCGGGGATACACCTCTGGAAATTTGCCCCAATGGTAACGACCCTTCAAATGAACAAACAACAAGATATCCTGCACAAAGGGAACTATCTCGGTCATCATCCGCGACGTTGTTCAAATAAATCAAAGTTTTAATGATTATCGGCCGAAGCCTGCAAGTTTACATATGCGCAGTTTTATCAAAACATCGGGCATTTTTCACAAACAAAAAAAAAGGTTAAAGCAAGAACAACAAGTTACTGAATAGTATATGTTTTATTGACAAAATGCCTGTAAATAGGCAGATTTTTCAACAGATGCAACCCCTGAAAAGAGGAAGCTGTGCAAAAAAATTATAGAAATATACAAAATGTCGGCAATGTGGCACAGACAAACACCATGAACTTGATCCATCTATGACTCGCCTGTCTTCAATGATTCTCCGACGCTTCGTCCTCTGAAGAGATTGATTCGGATAAACAGCCCTTAGGTCCTCCCTAAATCCACTATACTTTGAAGATCACTACGCATACCGCAGTCATTTGCTTTTAAAATCCCTAACTTTTGCCTGAATCGCCCTTGCGGGTTTTTGATTCACCGGGATACCCGTTTTTGCCAAAGTCGCCTTTCCATGTTTTCAACTTTGCGGGTTTACATCTTTTCTTTTTTATCCCTAACTTTTTTCTGAACCCATTCTTTTTATGGTTCGCCGGGATGCCCCAGTTTGCCTAGATATTCTTTTTCTTTCGAGCGGGTCTCTTTAAGAAAAGTATTTTTTAACTGCGTCTGCATTCACAGGGGATGTGAAGTCTTCACCATCCATGGTTGACAGTAGCAAGGCTCCTCAAGAGAAAACCTTTTGCACGACATATAGCCCTTCGTAATTGGGAGTCCATTTTCCCCGGTGATCCGTTTGTGGAGGGAGAATCTTCTTCAACACTAGATCTTCTATCTGAAAGCTTTGAGGGCACACCTTCTTATCAAAAGCTTTCTTCATTTGGCTCTGATACAACCGACCATATGCAATGGATGCCAGCCTCTTCTCATCCATCAGGCTGAGCTGATTCAATCTATTCTTTACCAATTCTGCCTCATCAAGCTTGACGTCCACCAGAACTCTCAGAGAAGGAATCTCGACTTCTAATGGTAGGACAATTTCCATACCATACACCAGCGAGAAAGGGGTTTCCCTAATTGAAGTACGTACCGTGGTACGATATCCGTGCAAAGAAAAGGGCAACATCGCATGCCAATCTTTATAGGTTACGACCATCTTCTGCACTGCCTTCTTGATATTCTTGTTGGATGCTTCCACAATGCCATTCATCTTCGGGCGATAGGGAGATGAGTTGTGATGCTCAATTTTGAGATTCTGGCACAATTCCTTCATCATCTTGTTATTCAAATTCGAACCATTATCAGTAATGATTCTCTCAGGCACTCCGTAACGACAGATGATGTCCTTCTTGATGAATCTAGCTATAACTTGCTTAGTGACATTAGCATACGAAGATGCTTCAACTCACTTGGTGAAATAATCAATGGCTACCAAGATGAAACAATGTCCATTGGATGCGGTGGGCTCAATCTTTCCAATCATATCAATGCCCCACATGGACAAGGGCCAAGGAGATGCCATAACATTTAGCGGACTTAGCGGCACATGAATCTTATCAGCATAAATCTGGGATTTATGGCACTTCTTTGCATATTTGAAACAATCAGATCCATAGTCAACCAATAATACCCTGCTCGTAACAGCTTCCGAGACATGGCATGCCCGCCGGCATGTGTACCAAAGGCACCTTCGTGGACCTCTTCCATAAGCAGACTCGCTTCTTTTTCGTCCACGCATCTTAAAAGCACTAAGTCATAATTCCTCCTGTAGAGTACACCATCCTGGTTCAGATAAAAGTTCCAAGACAACCTCCCTATAGTCTTCTTATCATGGGTCGACGCCTCTGGCGGATACTCTTGGTTCTTAAAGAAATTCTGGATATCGTAAAACCATGGCTTGCCATCAGAAGCTTCCTGTTGCACCCCAAAATTTGGCCAACAATTATTTATTCATTGAGTATTTGAAAATGGATACCTTCATCAGAAAGTTCAAGAGATCCTCAGAGAAGTGGTTTGAAACCAGGGTTGTGTGCTTCACAGTTTGAAAGTTGTGGGTGCCCCTCAGATGATTCTGAGGCTTTGAGAATGAACTTGATGTTTTGAGAAAGCCTATGGGATGTCTTGATAGCCTTCATGAACACCAGAGAAGTCATTATGTAAGAGTTCAGAAGATTCAACCAGGAAAGGTAGAATTAGGGTTTTGACTGGGTCAACCCTAGACCAGCTGAAGATTGGGAGAAGGTTGAGACTTAATCCAAGGGCCATGAGATCATGGAATGATGCATAGAGATTATATAAAGATGATTCCTAGACCAACTCATCATGATTGAGGAGTTTGAGAAGTTTTGAGTTAGGGTTTCTGAGGATTGTCAGTGAAGAAACCCTAATTTGATCCCTATCTTCCAGGCAGTTTTAGCACTAGATGTGTTTGATATATCATTTTCCCCACAACATGAATGTTGTAGAGCTTGTTCTAAGCTTTAATTTGAGTGGTGGAAGTCCTTGATAGGAGTTACAGAGCTCAAGTTATGGTTTTGACAAATTACAGGTCAGTTGATGTGTGTGAATCTGGGTCCTTGAAAGTCACCCAACTTCCAGACAACTTTTGCCCTAGTAGGTTGATTCCTATGGTTTCTTGGTCAACATGAATGTTGAAGAGGATCTTTTTAGCTTTAATTTGAGTGGTAGAAGTCCTTGATTGGATTTGTGGAACTCAAGTTATGGTTTGAACAAGGCAGGGGTATTTTGGTCATTTGTCAGTTATAGGTCATTTTAGCCAATGCCTAAAACTCCTATTTCCAAGCCTCAAATGGAAAAACTCAAAACATGAAAGTTGCTCAAAATGTGATTTTAAGTCTAGAAAGAAGGTCACAAATTGATGAAAAAGCTCATAGCACAAGATTCCATGATTGGTCAAAAATGAACTAAAAATGACTTATAACTTTGAAAAGTTGAAATTGAAAAGTGATTTGGGAGATCTACAAATCCAAAATAGGTCATCCAATATATCATTTTGATTGGAAAAAACATTTTGAGAAGATTGGTTTAAGTAGAATTTTCATTTGAGGCTTAAAAGATGAGGTTCCTTTGGAAATTTGTTACTTAAGAAAGAAGGCAATGTTGAAAAACCCTACATAAGCAACAAATGGACTTGTTTTTCACTCATCCTCATTCAATAACTCATGTAAGGAGAATTTGAGACCAAAATAACAAGGCATGGCATATGAGATGAGATAACCATCTTGGAATATCATGGAACTTTCATGAACTTTCCACATCATTCTAGATGATTCTAGAAACTTCCATTGATTGTTATATAAGGAATGCATCAAGGAGTGTTAGAGGTTGGTGAAAGTGAAGCCAAGTCAGAGGAGAGAGAGAGATACATAGCCATTGGAGAGATTTCTTCAAGTTGAAGCAAGTTGAGATATCTTGCACTACCAGCCATCTCCTTCATCACCATTGCAAACAGAATACTGAGAATCATTCAAGGACCATCTGCAAGCAATTCCAAGGCTGGGAACCACCTCTACACCACTGCACCATAACCCTTTGACAGGTTTCTTCTTCACTTTATACCTCCTTAATTATGCAGCTTCAATTAGTTTCTTAGGCATAGACATGATGTACTAGGCTAGATGATTCTTCCCTATGAGTTACAGCCTGTTCCATGAGGTTCCATGGCAGGTGTTTGAAACTTTGATTTTCAAGAACTATTAGTTTAGGGCATTTCAATCATCAAGAATTAGTGTGCATTAGTTAGGGCAATGTGTAGTGTATCTGTAAATCATTAGGTTGAAGTTTGGCGAAAGTTTGATAGCAGTTGAATGTGGTTGTACCCGGATCTTCAATCCTTCTGTTAGAACAATTTAGGGCGAGATGTGGAAAACTGCACGTAGGGTTGTGTAGGGCTTGAGAAGTAGGCCATTTTTCATTTTGGAATCAAGTCCAACCGTGGCCTGAGCGAGGGGGAAGAGGAGCTCGAATTCGGTTGCATGGTGGAGAGGGTTCTGCAAACCCTAGGTCCCCTTTGGGACGATGAAGGAGAACCGCTAGATTGGTCTCTCATTTTGACCAATTCTTTAGATCCAACGGCGTTGATTGAATCTGAAAGGAGAGGGAAATTCTAAACTTCTATGAAACGCGGTCGTTTCATTAAAGAGCCATTCTGGGCTCAGTTCCTATTCGCCCCTCCCCTTTTTATGTGGCCCAATGATTTGAACTGGCACGCTTGCTTAATGCACCCCCCCTCCTTTTAATTAATTCATTTCTTTTTTAATTTTCTTTTAATTTTGTCTGTTTTGAATAATTCATTAAAAATAGTTAAAAAATGATTTTTTAATTCTTCTTTTTTTCCTGAGTAGATTAAAATGAGTAGAGAATTATAAAAATAAAATTGAGATTTTATTTTTAGGTTTAATATTTTTAGTAGATTTTCCAATTAAATAGCTTTTTAATTGTTTCATTTTGATATTTGATTTTGTAGGAATTGTTTTAGTACTTTCCATTAATCTTTTTTACCCATTCTTTTTTGTGCAATTAGATGATTAGTCATACTTCCCCATAGGATTTTTTCTAGATTTTTTAGAATTGATTTTGATTAGTTTAATTAGGGTAGACTTAGGATGGTCTAATTAGGGTTTAGAATTGTGCATAGGTGATGATTCCTTTCTTTGATTGAGTTTTATCTGGATTTTTAGGTAGAAACCTTTGTAGATGTTATGAGTAGGTGCTGAGGACCCTTATGAATATTTGTTAGATTTTTTCCCCATTAGTTTAGTATTTTTAGGCATTTTCTGAAGTTGCCTGATGATTTGGTTTGTTCAGTGGGTTATCTGTTCATCTGTGGGGATCTTTCTGAGGAATTTGCTGAAGGGCTTGTGTTGCCTTGAGGATATTGATGGAGAGCATCATGAAGAGGAGCTTGTAGATCAAGATTCAGGGACCCAGAGCTTGTCTCATCTCCTGTCTGTGAGGTTTGAGAGCCTGAAGTTTGAAGGAAGTTCATGGTACTTTCCTGAGGAAGGCACTATGAATGACTTTCATCCTTCCTTCTCACCTCTTTCTTAAGTATCCAATGATGTTGGAGCCAACTTGTGAGTTTAATTTCTCCTGAGGAGGAATGTAAACTGATCACATGTTGTTGAGCCACATGGGATACAACTCCTAAGTGAAAGCCTCCTAGTACTTTCCTGAGGAAGGTCCTATGGGTCTATTCACTTAGTTCCATTAGCTTGTCTAGGATTTCTCAAGTATCCAATGATGTTGGAGCCAACTTGTGAGTTTAATTTCTCCTGAGGAGGAATGTAAACTGATCACATGTTGTTGAGCCACATAGGATACAATTCCTAAGTGGAAGCCTCCTAGTACTTTCCTGAGGAAAGTCCTATGAGTCTGTTCACTTAGCTCCACTAGTTCAGATAGGATTTCCTAAATATCCAGTGATGTTGGAGCCCGCTTGTGAGTTTAATTTCTCCTGAGGAGGAATATAAACTGATCACAGTGGTTGAGCCACATAGGATATGACTCCTGAGTATACACCTCCTAGTGTTCTCCTGAGGAAGACACTATGAGTCTGCTTGCTTAGCTCCCTTTCTTTGGTAAGCTTGTTCTGAAGCTTAAAGGCTGGGATTGAATTCTCTTGTTTAGGGTTTTGCTTGAGGGCTTTGCTTAGATTTGATTCAGATTCTGTGATTAGGGTTAGGATTAGAGAGTAGATTCTTTCTTTCTCAAGCATGTGTTTTGTTTGCCTGAGGGCACTTCATTCCTTTTATTTGTTCTTTGCTTGATAGTATGTTGTTTATTTTCAGTATGATTACTGTTATTTCATGACTGGCTTGAGGTCGAGACGAGCTTGTGGAGGCTGAAACCCCACACACATTTCCTCCCTCACTTGCATTGCATGCATTTTACTGTTAAAGCTGATGTTTTTGTCTGTTTTGGTGCATCATTGACATGATCCCTTAGGACTCTCATTTCTTCTGATGAGGATTTGATGATAGACTTTTAGGTTGAAACCTATGCATGATAATATCTAGGAGTTCCCTGTTCAAACCTCAACCATAGGATGAGTCCATGGCATGATAACAGTAGGACTTGATAGTCTCCCTCCTAGTTGAACCATTCTTCCTGTAGTTTCCCGAACTACGTTTGCTCTGATCTTTCATACCAGATGAAAGTACGTAGGCATAGGATGCGATGTCCTAGCGAGCAACCTTTCCACCTTCACCCGTAGTTAGCCGAACTACGTTGACTCTGATTTCTCATTCTCTGATGAGAATACGTAGGCATAAAGCGCGACGCTTTGCCGAGTCATTTTTCTTTTCTTTTTTCAGCCAGCCTTGATAGGTAGATAGATTATAACCAACCCGTCCAAGTAAACAAACAAGCGAGGATCCCGTCGAGTACGACGGACGTGAGGGGTGCTAATACCTTCCCCTTGCGTAACCGACTCCCGAACCCAGACAATGGTTGCGATGACCTTGTCTTACCCTTATTCGTCAGGTTTTTCCGATCGTTTCCTTTCCCGCTCTGAGGGATAAATAACGAAAGGTGGCGACTCTTCTGTCATGCCGGCACCTTATTTTCGCGCAAGCGACAGCTGGCGACTCTGCTGGGGACGCAAGCATCTAGGGACTTTTCCCATCCCTTATGCTGGGACCGTTTCCCATCCCCTACGCGAGTCAATCCTATCGTTTGTGTGTTTGCTTGTTGGGTTGCGTTTGTTTATCGCATCTTTGCTTCTCGCATTTTACTTCCCGCATTTCATTTCCCGCATTTTATTTCCAGTTTGATATGATTATCTGTGCTGCTGTGGGAGAGGGATGTTACTGTGAGTGAAAAGCCGGACCTGGGCTTGAGTACACACCTAGATATAGTTGCGGAGAAGTAGTAGACGAACCTGTCTGTTGAACAGGCACAGTTCCCTACGAAAATCTGCGCTCAGACGAGATTCTTGCAGAGGTGCTCCTTTCCGGTCCTGAGGATCTGAGGGGAGTCCAGACGTGAGGATTGTCGACTCTGGGGACCGATCACTTGGAAGTCAGCTAAGAGAGGCCTCTTCATGACTTGACGATGCCACTCCTTCTGGGAATCGTATTGTCACTCATGAATGTCTGTGACGCTGACAACCGCATAGGATGCCGTACCTTTGTCCGTGGATTAGGTCCATCATACCTGTGAGTGGGGTTGGGATATTGCAGGAAACTTTGACCTCCAGACTACCTGGTTTTCTTGACAGTGGATCAGTATGTTGAGTTCTCAGTTGCAGATATGTTCTTGATAGAGCAACGGTTTGATCAGAGGATCTTATCATCGGATGTTAGTCTGTTCTTGATAGAGCAGGCTTTGACCAGTGTATTATTATCAGAGGTTTGTTCTGGATGGAGCAGATTTTTGAGTGAGGTCTGAAGATCTCATCAGCAGTTGTTATTTGTTCTGGATGGAGCAGATTTTTGAGTGAGGTCTGAAGATCTCATCAGCGATTGTTATTTGTTCTTGATGGAACAGATTTTGAGGGGGGTCTGAAGATCTCGCCAGCAGTTGTTATTTGTTCTTGATGGAGCAGATTTTTGAGTGGGGTCTGAGGATCTCGTCAGCAGTTGTCATTTTGTTCTTGATAGGGCAGGCTTTGAGTGAGGTTTGAAGATCTCATCAGCAGCCGTGCAGTTGTTCTTGAGAGGGCAGATTTTTGATTTGGGGTCTGAAGACTTCTCCAACAGATATTCCTTGATCTTGCATCCAGGGTTTTTCATTATCAGGCCTTCGTTCTTGTCAGAGCAGAATCTTGATCTTGATCCTACCAGATGGTTATTCACAACAGATCAGATCAGGGGGTTTACACCGGGGTTTCCTTCTCAGCAGTGACTGTTGACATCGAATCTCCACAGCAGCCTTGGATATATTGTTGCATGCCTGCATTTTGCATTAGCTTGCATAATCATTCCATTAGCGTGCGTCTGTGAGGTTGCTGTCTCCATGATTGGGCCTAGATTCCTCTCTTCATTATTGTCAGCAGATGCCAGGATCGGGGGAAATCTCTCAAGCACACAGACTCACGCATGCATTTGCATGAAGCATTCTTGCATGACATACATTCTGTTGCTTTTCCTAACCTTTGATCTTGACAGGTTTTTCAGGTACTCAGGTCCCTTGCTGCTTTCAATTTTCAGGATTGATCAAAGATTCATCCACCGCTACTCGACTCGCGCCAATCAAACGAGAATCATGGACCAGGTACAATCAGATGTTCAGGAGCTTCGTGAAAGGATGGATCGTTTTATGGAGTTGATGCAAGTAGTTGCGAACGGGCAAGAGCAACTTCGTACTTTGGTTCAACCTCTCATCTCCAGGGTTGACAGCAATGGAATTCTTCACGGCGGGGCCGTACCCACTCCTCCTCCTCAAGTGGATACTCCTCAGAACGTTGTTCCTGCTGCCGGGGGCAACGGTAGTGCTAACGGCAATCTTATGAATAATCTCGGACTTAACGCGGCGGGCGCCGTCAATGGTGGTTTGGGAGCCAATGTTAATGTTGGTGCAGGAAATATGGTGGTGCCTCAACCGTGGCTGGAGGACCATCAGGACGACATTTTCTCTCAGAGGGGTGTAGAGGCTGAGTTAACTGCTGAAGCTAGACTCAGGTTCAAGGCACTGGAAGATAAAATGAGAGATATAGAAAGTCAGAATACATTGGGCGTTGACATGTCCAAACTTGGGCTGATTGCTGACTTTAAAGTACCTCACAAGTTTAAGGTGCCTATCTTTGAGAAGTATAGAGGCACTACTTGTCCCCGTGTTCATCTCCGATCGTATTACAGAAAGATGTCCGCTTACTCTGATGATGAGAAGTTGCTGATGCACTTCTTTCAGGATAGTCTTTCTGGCCCATCGCTTGAATGGTATATGGGTTTGGAACCCGCTGCTGTGCGAACGTGGAAAGATCTCGCTGAAGCGTTTGTTCTCCACTATCAGTATAATAGCGACTTGGCTCCCAACCGAGTTCAGCTCCAGAATCTCTCGCAGCGGAGCAATGAAAGCTTCAAGGAGTACGCCCAGCGGTGGCGTGAATTGGCTGCTCGGGTTCAACCGCCGATGGTTGAGCGTGAGTTGGTACAGATGTTCGTGGCCACTCTTCCCGGAGTCTATTATGAGAAGTTGGTTAGTGGCATGTCCGGGACATTCTCGGCCCTCATCACTTTGGGCGAGCATGTTGAAAATGGTATAAAGATCGGCAAGATTCAAGGCGAATCATCCTCATCTGGAGGAGCCAGCAAGAAACCTTATACTGGCAAACGCCGAGAGGGCGATGCCAGTGCTGTCTCTAATACTAGGAGAAAGGGCAAGGGCCCTCAGTCTCAGATCGCTAGCATAAACATCCCAGTTGCTCCCCCACAGCCGCAGCAGCAGCCTCAGCAACAGAATAATCCGGGATATAAGAAATATCAGCATCGGGGTCCCCTGGCAAACCGTCATTTGGAAACTCCTCCTATGTCGTATGCCCAGCTTCTGCAGACGTTGCTTCAGCTCCAATTGGTTCACAAGAGGACAATGGCTCCCTTAACAGGGGCACCACCACCCGGGTACGATGCTAATGCTACATGTGAATTTCATTCTGGGGCACCTGGCCATACAGTTGAGAACTGCAAAGCTTTTAAGCATAAGGTCCAGGACATGATTGACGCCAAGATAATAAATTTTTCTGACAACGTGCCCAACGTCACCAAGAATCCGATGCCTCATCACAGGGGGGGCGGAGTAAATGCTATTATCTCTGAAGAGAATTCAGACCTGCTGACTGATGTCAGAGAGTTGAAGACGCCGTTGGTTTTTGTTAAAGCTAAGCTGCTGAAGAAAGGTTTCTTTCCCGGATGTGGGGAATTTTGTATGGCATGTGCTACGCTTCCTGACGGGTGTGAGCAGTTGAGTGAAGGTATCCAGAGTCTGATGACCGAGGGTATTTTGCAGTTTAGTCGAAGCGTTGAGAATGCGTCAGGGGAAGTCGTGCTGAAGCAGGCGGACGAGGTTGCTACCATCACCATTCCTCGCCACCCTATCACCATTTCTGCACCTCGTCCACCTACTATTACCATCACCAGGGCTGGACCAATCCCATTTGAGAGTACCAATGCCGTTCCATGGCATTATGGTGCTGAAGTGTATCGTAATGGCCAGAAGGTAGAGATTGAGCCGCCCAGATCGACTGCGCAGAATCTTGCTGAGGCCAGTGGTATCACCAGAAGTGGCAGAGTGTTCGCACCGGCAGAGGGTGCGGCAGAAAAGGCAGTCAGGGCTGATGCTGCTGATAAGGGCAAAGGTAAAGCTGTTGAGGAGGTTCCTGCAGGGGCAGAAAAAGACTTGTTGGTTAAAGACGCAGAAGAGTTCATGCGACTGATCAGGAAAAGTGACTACAAGATTGTAGATCATCTTCACCAGACTCCGTCAAAGATCTCAATTCTCAACCTGTTGCTGTGTTCTGAAGCACACCGCAACGCATTGCTGAAAGTATTGAATGCTGCATACGTGCCGCAGGAGATATCCGTTAATCAACTTGAGGAAGTAGTAGCCCATGTCAACGCTGGTAATGGGCTGGGTTTTACAGATTTGGAGCTGACGCCCAAGGGAAGAGACCACAACCATGCCTTGCACATCTCGATAGAGTGCAGGGGCACGATTATGTCACATGTCCTAGTAGATACGGGCTCCTCGCTGAATGTGCTTCCGAAGAAAGCACTAATGAAGTTGGATACCCGGGGACTGCTGTGCACGCCCAGTGATCTGGTCGTAAAGGCTTTTGACGGAACCAAACGCCACGTCTTTGGAGAATTGACCCTGCCAATTCAAGTCGGCCCAGAGACGTTTAATGCAGTGTTCTATATTATGGATATCATGCCCGCCTACAGTTGCCTCTTAGGTCGGCCGTGGATTCATTCTGCTGGTGCCGTAACGTCTACGTTGCATCAGAAGCTTAAATATGCTGTTGGGGGCAGCATAGTGACAGTTTGCGGAGAGGAGGACATCATGGTAAGCCACCTGTCATCCTTCAAGTATGTCGAAATGGATGGCGAGATCCATGAGACTCTTTGCCAGGCGTTTGAGACCGTCAAGGTGAAGGAGGTAGCTCCCGTTGTTGCAGAGAAGCAGGAGGTGAACCTCTCTTCGTTTAAGGAAGCTAGAGCCGTTGTCGAAGCTGGTTCTACCCCAGGCTGGGGGCATGTCTTGGATATACCATTCAAACAAGATAAGTTTGGATTGGGATATTCTCCGGAAGCTGAAGCTTCAACTTCTTCTGGTAGCTCATCTCGTGGAAAGGGGCCGATCCTATTCACCAAGGGAGGAGTAATATTCGAAAGTGTCAACGCAGCGTCAGAGGACAGCGGGGACAGTGACTGTGATCTCGATGCCTGGATTCAACCGAGCAAGCCAGGCGAGCGCCTTCACAACTGGACCATCAAGGAGATTATCGAGCTGACAAGTGAAGAGTAATGATTTGCTTTTTACAATCTTTTGTACAACCCTATGTCCTGCCCGGGGCATAGTGGTTTTACTGTCAGGGCCTTGTTGGATTATGTGTATACATTTTATCGATAAATAAAAGGCGTTTTCTTCGTAATCAAATATTGTGTTCTCTGTTATTCATATTTTATGCTTGTTTTGAAAAACAGCAAAATGGCAACGAGGCTCGTGCTAACCTGCATATTCCTGCTTTAAACTTAACCCTTGTTATTGCAGGATCCACGTAACAGACGACATCGACTCTGGACCCTCTACGGCTCACTACGACTTTGATTGCCCGATCTATCAAGCCGAGGATGAGATTGATGAAGACGAAGACCTTCCGGAGGAATTGGCCCGCTTGTTGAAACAAGAGGAGAAGGTTATTCTGCCTCATGAGGAGGAGATTGAGGTCATAAATCTGGGTTCTGAGGAGCTTATCAGGAATGTCAGAGTCGGGGCTGCGCTGCAGAACGATGTCAAGCATAGACTGGTCGAGATGCTTCGAGAGTATAGTGACGTCTTTGCTTGGTCATATGAGGATATGCCTGGACTTGACACAGATATCGTGGTTCATCGCTTGCCGTTGCGAGAGGATTGCCCTCCAGTCAAGCAGAAGCTTAGGAGGACGAGACCAGACATGGCTGTAAAAATCAAAGAAGAGGTCCAGAAGCAGTTGGATGCAGGATTTTTAGCCGTTACCACCTACCCTCCGTGGGTCGCCAACATAGTGCCTGTACCGAAGAAGGACGGTAAGGTACGTATGTGCGTCGATTATCGGGACTTGAATAGGGCGAGCCCTAAGGATGATTTCCCGTTGCCTCATATCGATGTGTTGGTCGACAATACAGCCCAGTTTTCCGTGTTTTCATTCATGGATGGCTTCTCCGGTTACAATCAGATTAAGATGGCGCCGGAGGACATGGAGAAAACAACGTTTATCACCCCCTGGGGCACGTTTTGCTACAAGGTAATGCCCTTCGGTCTGAAGAACGCAGGGGCCACTTACCAGCGAGCAATGGTAACTTTGTTTCATGATATGATTCATCACGAGATTGAAGTCTATGTTGATGACATGATTGCAAAGTCCCAAACGGAGGAGGAGCATCTGGTCAATTTGCTGAAGCTGTTTGAAAGGCTTAGGAAGTTCAAGCTGAGGCTGAATCCTAACAAGTGCACTTTCGGAGTGCGGTCCGGAAAGTTATTGGGGTTTATCGTTAGTGAACGAGGTATTGAAGTTGATCCTGCGAAGATAAAAGCTATCCAAGAAATGCCAACGCCGAAAACAGAAAAAGAAGTTCGTGGTTTCTTGGGCCGAATAAACTACATTGCAAGGTTTATCTCTCAGCTCACGGCCACTTGTGAACCGATGTTCAAATTGTTAAAGAAAAATCAGGCGATTACTTGGAATGAGGATTGCCAGAAGGCATTCGATAAGATAAAGCAGTATCTTCAAGAACCTCCGATCTTGATACCCCCAGTGGCTGGACGGCCATTAATCATGTACTTGACAGTTCTGGAGAATAGCATGGGGTGTGTTCTCGGTCAGCACGACGAGACGGGCAGAAAGGAGCATGCCATTTATTATTTGAGTAAAAAGTTCACTGAGTGTGAATCTCGATACTCGATGCTGGAGAAGACGTGTTGTGCACTAGCTTGGGCCGCCAAACGTCTACGACAGTATATGCTCAATCACACCACTATGCTGATTTCGAAGATGGATCCGATCGAGTACGTCTTCGAGAAGCAGGCTCTTTCGGGCAGGATTGCCAGATGGCAAATGGTGTTAACAGAATATGATATTCAGTACGTCTCTCAGAAAGCCATCAAAGGGAGCGTATTGTCTGATTACCTTGCCGAACAGCCAATCGAAGACTATCAGCCGATGAAGTTCGAGTTCCCTGATGAGGACATTATGTTTCTCAAAGCAAAGGATTGCGAAGAGCCATTGCCCGACGAGGGGCCAGATAGGAAGTCTCAGTGGAAGTTGATATTCGACGGAGCGGTTAATTCCTATGGAAGTGGTATCGGGGCTATCATCACGACTCCTCACGGATCCCACATCCCGTTTACTGCGAGACTGACGTTTCCAGTTACCAACAACGAAGCCGAGTACGAAGCATGTATTATGGGTCTAGAAGAGGCAATTGATTTGAGAATCAAGAATCTAGACATATATGGTGACTCAGCGCTTGTAATCAATCAGATCAAAGGGGAGTGGGAAACTCGTCAACCGAATCTAGTGCCGTACATGAATTACGCCAGAAGGCTGCTTCCGTTCTTCGACCGAGTAGAACTTCATCATGTACCCCGGGCTGAAAATCAAATGGCTGATGCTTTAGCCACGTTGGCTTCAATGTATAAGGTCAATCTTTGGAATGAAGCTCCAAGCATTATGCTTTCGCGTCTTGACAGACCAGCATATGTGTTCGCAATCGAGGATGCCACTGACGGCAAGCCATGGTTCCACGACATCCAGACCTTCCTTATGACTAAGGAGTATCCCGCGGGTGCGTCAACCCAGGATAAGAAGACTCTGAGGAGGCTATCTGGAAACTTTTATCTCAACCCTGATGGAGTGCTGTATAGAAGAAACCACGATCTCGTGCTACTCAGATGTGTAGATGAGAAAGAGGCCAGTATGCTCATGGAGGAAGTCCATGAGGGCACATTTGGTACGCACGCCGGCGGGCATGCCATGACGAGGAAGATCCTGAGAGCAGGATATTACTGGTTGACTATGGAGTCGGATTGCTTCAGATTCGCGAGGAAATGTCATAAATGCCAGATTTATGCTGATAAAGTTCATGTGCCGCCGTGCCCCTTGAATGTCATTTCCTCCCCTTGGCCGTTCTCCATGTGGGGCATTGACATGATAGGCAAGATCGAGCCCACCGCATCCAATGGTCATCGTTTTATTCTGGTAGCTATCGACTACTTCACCAAGTGGGTGGAGGCAGCCTCGTACGCTAATGTGACCAAGCAGGTGGTTGCTAAATTCATTAAGAGGGACATCATCTGTCGCTATGGAATTCCCGAGCGGATCATTACTGATAATGGTTCGAATTTGAATAACAAGATGATGAAGGAGCTGTGCCAGAGCTTCAAGATTGAACACCACAACTCATCCCCTTATCGGCCAAAGATGAATGGCGCCGTTGAAGCGGCCAACAAGAACATCAAGAGGATTGTTCAGAAGATGGTTGTGACGTATAAGGATTGGCACGAGATGCTGCCGTTTGCCTTGCACGGTTATCGTACGACGGTGCGTACGTCAACCGGGGCAACTCCTTTCTCCTTGGTGTACGGTATGGAAGCTGTCCTACCGCTAGAAGTGGAGATTCCCTCTTTGCGAGTTTTGGTTGATGTGAAACTTGATGAGGCAGAATGGGTGACGAATCGCCTGAACCAGCTCAGCCTGATGGACGAGAAGAGGCTAGCATCGATTGCATTTGGTCGCCTGTACCAAAGCCGAATGAAGAAAGCTTATGATAAGAAGGTGCGTCCTCGAAGCTTTCAGACGGGCGATCTCGTCCTGAAGAAGATTCTTCCGCCACACTCCGATCACCGGGGCAAGTGGACTCCGAATTACGAAGGGCCGTATGTCGTCAGCAAGGTCTTCTCGGGAGGAGCTTTGTTGTTATCCACGATGGATGGTGAAGATTTTGCATCCCCGGTGAACGCGGACGCAGTTAAAAAATACTTTGCTTGAAAGCGACCCGCTGGACAAAAAAAAAAAAAGAAAGAGTCCAGGCAAAAAAGGGGCATCCCGGCGAACCAAAAACAGAATAAAAGGTTCGGGCAAAAATTAGGGATATAGTGAAAAAATGTACACCCGCGAAGTCGAAAACCTACACTGGGCGGCTTCGGCAAAAAAGGGTATCCCGGTGAACTGAAAACCCGAAAGGGCGGTTCACGCAAAAGTTAGGGATTTGAATAAGCAAATGACTGCGTTCCGCGTATGGACTTTCATTGTTTAGTGGTTCGGAAGACCTGAGGGCCGTTTATCTGAATCAATCTCTTCCAAAGCTGAAGCATCGGAGAAGTATCGAAGTCGAGTGGGTCTTAGAGGGATCAACTCATGGTGTTCGTCTACGCCTCGATTGCCGACATTTGTATATACTGATGTATATTTATGTTTTCTTTTTTGCGCGGCTTCCTCATTTCAGGAGCTTGCCTCTGTTGTAAAACATTTTTGCCCATTCAGGGGTTCACCATCAATAAAATGCACATTATTCAGCAATTCTACTTGTCTGTTTTGCGTTTATCTGTTTTGTTTGCGAATGATAACGCCGATGTGTTTTTTTTGATAAAATGCGCATACATAAACCTGCGGGCCTAAGCCCATTGATTGTTGAAACAATTAACTAACTGAACATTGTCACGAGATAATAACCCTGATAGGCCCCTTTGAGGAGGGTATCTTGTCTGTTTGTTTGTGTCGTTGCAGGTATAGCACCCGTCAGAAGATGTGTCGTGCGTATCCCCGAAGCAGGATGAGTCCTCCTTCTTCAGCAGAGTTCAGTGATCTCTCCTCCGCGGAATCAGAATCAGATAGTGAGCATTGATATGTCTTCCCCAGGTAGAGGTGATTCTCTTCCCCAAGCAGACGCGTCCTGAAGGAATGCCATCTCATCAGATGAATCGAGCACCGAAGAATGATGATTATCCCCAGCACCGGGTCACAAGTGCAGATTTCGAAGAAGTGTTCGGGTGCCGAAACTCGTGTTTTCCCCAGTAAAGTCGCTGAAGCAGGATTTCCCCCCCGCACCGGGTCACAAGTGTAGGTTTCGCAGGAAGCTAGTCGTATACCGAAGGGTGCAGTAACTGATGATGCCAGACTGAAGTCTCCAGTGGAATTGAGATTCCTCACCAGAATCAGGCTCTCTCCTGAAGACGGACGATTCCTTCTTCCCCAGTAGAGTGTTGGAACAGCTGATGTTGTATTCCCCGGCAGAGTTGTACTCTCCCCCGAAGTCAGATGATCCTTTCTTCCCCGGCGGAATTGAAATTCCCCATCAGGGTCGTACTCTTCAGTGAAGTAGAATGATTTCTCTCCCCGGCTGAGTCCGCAGAAAAGCAGAATCCTGGGAGGTTGATCAGATCATGATCAATTCTCCCCAGCAGAGCATGGAGCAGCCGATGCTGTATTTCCCCAGAGTCGTACTCTATCCAGTAAAGCAGAATGATTTCTCCCTCCTCAGCCGAGTCTGCAGATGTCCAAGGGATCCGAATCCTTGGAAGTGGATCAGATCATGATTGGTTTTTCCCCAGTGGGGTGTTGAACAGCTGAAGTTGGTTCCCCACGGAAGGGTTATCCCCAGAAGAGTAGCCGAGACGGCCACGCAGTTCATTCTAGCGATTGATATCAGCAGATCCAGGTTCTCGTAGAGCTTCATCCCCTGCAGCAGTCAGCTGAAGTTGTTCCCCTGCAGCGGTTCGCGGAAGATTGATTCCCCAGACAGAGCCTAATTGATATTGGCGTGTTCACATTCTCCTCAGCAGGACGATTCCTCCATCTGAGCGACTCTTTCTCCTTGACAGGAGGATTCCCCCTTCGGCATTTATTTTGCTGACGGGATCGCATTATTGTGCATGATTGCACGTCATTGTGCACGATTGCATAACATTGAGCACGATTGCATAGCATTAAGCATGAGTGCATGGCATTGAGCATGATTGCATAGCAGAAGCATATGCATCATAAGCATGATCTAGGTCATTATTATTCTTGTTGTACAGGTGTACTACCGAAAGACCGGTTGCTCAGGACGATTCTTGAAGTTCTCCCCAGCAAGGTTATTTTCTTAGATGATTCTGAAGACCCCGGTGATCCCCGCAGTCGCTCGCTCAAGATGATTTTTGAGATCCCCAGCAAAGACTTCGGTTCGAGATGATTCTCAAACCCCTCAGCAGGGTCATTTGCTTAAGACGATTCTTAAGACCTCAGTACAGCTTCCCGAGTTGTTCGCCTAGTATGATGCTTGAGTTCCCCAATAGCATCTCCAGCAAGAGTTGCCCAGGAAGATTCCTGGAATTCCCAACAGAATGTTTGCTCCAGAAAGGTTATTAGTTCAGGACGATTCTTGAAGATGCCCGATGGATCTGTTTGTTCAAGATGATTCTTGAAGTCCAGAGTAGCATGATATGTATGCTCCAACAACGATGTCTAATCTGAAGATGGATTTCGTAAGCACCCGAAGGCGATACCAGAAGGTTCCTGTGAAGCCAGATTTCCGTGTGGATGAAGCAACGGGTGGCTGAAGATAAGGTTCCAAAGGTTGTAGATACAACAAAGTGATTCGTGTGAGTCTGAAGACCAAGTCAGTTGTCCTGAGGTGATGATTGAGCGCGATCAAGTGAATGATACGTCTTCTGATTGAAGTCGAAGATGTTTCTCCAGCGGTGATGCGGGGTACTTTGATTTTCCGACGGTGATGTCAGAAGATGTTTCTCCAGCGGTGATGCGGGGTACTTTGATTTTCCGACGGTGATGTCAGAAGATGTTTCTCCAGCGGTGATGCGGGGTACTTTGATTTTCCGACGGTGATGTCAGAAGATGTTTCTCCAGCGGTGATGCGGGGTATTTTGATTTTCCGACGGTGATGTCAGATTTAGTTCTCCAGCGGTGATGCGGGGTATTTTGATTTTCCGACGGTGATGTCAGATTTAGTTCTCCAGCGGTGATGCGGGGTATTTTGATTGTCCGACGACGATGTCAGATTTAGTTCCCCAGCGGTGAGGTTGGGTATTTTGGTTGATCGACGGCGATGTCAGAGTTAGTTCTCCGGCGGTGATGTTGGATGTTTGTTTCCCCGAGTTATGGTTGTTTCTGACGGTGATGTCAGGTGGTTTAGTCTTCCAGCGACGATGTTGGGTGTTTTGGTTGTTTGATGACAATGTCAGAAGAATTTGATGTGTATGACTGACGGTGATGTCAGATCAGTATCTCTCCAGCTAGTTGCCGTGCAGCTAGCATTGCAATATTCGAAGATTTGTCCCCCGCAGAGTGCCGTGTGCTCGTGCAGTTGGCAAATTTTCGGATTTACCGGTATTCAATCGTCTCGCACCTTGATTGGGTGAGAGCCGTTCGCTTCTCACCCAGTCAGGTTCAAGCCGTTTGAATAGGGGCAGCTGTTGCACCCCAAAATTTGGCCAACAATTATTTATTCATTGAGTATTTGAAAATGGATACCTTCATCAGAAAGTTCAAGAGATCCTCAGAGAAGTGGTTTGAAACCAGGGTTGTGTGCTTCACAGTTTGAAAGTTGTGGGTGCCCCTCAGATGATTCTGAGGCTTTGAGAATGAACTTGATGTTTTGAGAAAGCCTATGGGATGTCTTGATAGCCTTCATGAACACCAGAGAAGTCATTATGTAAGAGTTCAGAAGATTCAACCAGGAAAGGTAGAATTAGGGTTTTGACTGGGTCAACCCTAGACCAGCTGAAGATTGGGAGAAGGTTGAGACTTAATCCAAGGGCCATGAGATCATGGAATGATGCATAGAGATTATATAAAGATGATTCCTAGACCAACTCATCATGATTGAGGAGTTTGAGAAGTTTTGAGTTAGGGTTTCTGAGGATTGTCAGTGAAGAAACCCTAATTTGATCCCTATCTTCCAGGCAGTTTTAGCACTAGATGTGTTTGATATATCATTTTCCCCACAACATGAATGTTGTAGAGCTTGTTCTAAGCTTTAATTTGAGTGGTGGAAGTCCTTGATAGGAGTTACAGAGCTCAAGTTATGGTTTTGACAAATTACAGGTCAGTTGATGTGTGTGAATCTGGGTCCTTGAAAGTCACCCAACTTCCAGACAACTTTTGCCCTAGTAGGTTGATTCCTATGGTTTCTTGGTCAACATGAATGTTGAAGAGGATCTTTTTAGCTTTAATTTGAGTGGTAGAAGTCCTTGATTGGATTTGTGGAACTCAAGTTATGGTTTGAACAAGGCAGGGGTATTTTGGTCATTTGTCAGTTATAGGTCATTTTAGCCAATGCCTAAAACTCCTATTTCCAAGCCTCAAATGGAAAAACTCAAAACATGAAAGTTGCTCAAAATGTGATTTTAAGTCTAGAAAGAAGGTCACAAATTGATGAAAAAGCTCATAGCACAAGATTCCATGATTGGTCAAAAATGAACTAAAAATGACTTATAACTTTGAAAAGTTGAAATTGAAAAGTGATTTGGGAGATCTACAAATCCAAAATAGGTCATCCAATATATCATTTTGATTGGAAAAAACATTTTGAGAAGATTGGTTTAAGTAGAATTTTCATTTGAGGCTTAAAAGATGAGGTTCCTTTGGAAATTTGTTACTTAAGAAAGAAGGCAATGTTGAAAAACCCTACATAAGCAACAAATGGACTTGTTTTTCACTCATCCTCATTCAATAACTCATGTAAGGAGAATTTGAGACCAAAATAACAAGGCATGGCATATGAGATGAGATAACCATCTTGGAATATCATGGAACTTTCATGAACTTTCCACATCATTCTAGATGATTCTAGAAACTTCCATTGATTGTTATATAAGGAATGCATCAAGGAGTGTTAGAGGTTGGTGAAAGTGAAGCCAAGTCAGAGGAGAGAGAGAGATACATAGCCATTGGAGAGATTTCTTCAAGTTGAAGCAAGTTGAGATATCTTGCACTACCAGCCATCTCCTTCATCACCATTGCAAACAGAATACTGAGAATCATTCAAGGACCATCTGCAAGCAATTCCAAGGCTGGGAACCACCTCTACACCACTGCACCATAACCCTTTGACAGGTTTCTTCTTCACTTTATACCTCCTTAATTATGCAGCTTCAATTAGTTTCTTAGGCATAGACATGATGTACTAGGCTAGATGATTCTTCCCTATGAGTTACAGCCTGTTCCATGAGGTTCCATGGCAGGTGTTTGAAACTTTGATTTTCAAGAACTATTAGTTTAGGGCATTTCAATCATCAAGAATTAGTGTGCATTAGTTAGGGCAATGTGTAGTGTATCTGTAAATCATTAGGTTGAAGTTTGGCGAAAGTTTGATAGCAGTTGAATGTGGTTGTACCCGGATCTTCAATCCTTCTGTTAGAACAATTTAGGGCGAGATGTGGAAAACTGCACGTAGGGTTGTGTAGGGCTTGAGAAGTAGGCCATTTTTCATTTTGGAATCAAGTCCAACCGTGGCCTGAGCGAGGGGGAAGAGGAGCTCGAATTCGGTTGCATGGTGGAGAGGGTTCTGCAAACCCTAGGTCCCCTTTGGGACGATGAAGGAGAACCGCTAGATTGGTCTCTCATTTTGACCAATTCTTTAGATCCAACGGCGTTGATTGAATCTGAAAGGAGAGGGAAATTCTAAACTTCTATGAAACGCGGTCGTTTCATTAAAGAGCCATTCTGGGCTCAGTTCCTATTCGCCCCTCCCCTTTTTATGTGGCCCAATGATTTGAACTGGCACGCTTGCTTAATGCACCCCCCCTCCTTTTAATTAATTCATTTCTTTTTTAATTTTCTTTTAATTTTGTCTGTTTTGAATAATTCATTAAAAATAGTTAAAAAATGATTTTTTAATTCTTCTTTTTTTCCTGAGTAGATTAAAATGAGTAGAGAATTATAAAAATAAAATTGAGATTTTATTTTTAGGTTTAATATTTTTAGTAGATTTTCCAATTAAATAGCTTTTTAATTGTTTCATTTTGATATTTGATTTTGTAGGAATTGTTTTAGTACTTTCCATTAATCTTTTTTACCCATTCTTTTTTGTGCAATTAGATGATTAGTCATACTTCCCCATAGGATTTTTTCTAGATTTTTTAGAATTGATTTTGATTAGTTTAATTAGGGTAGACTTAGGATGGTCTAATTAGGGTTTAGAATTGTGCATAGGTGATGATTCCTTTCTTTGATTGAGTTTTATCTGGATTTTTAGGTAGAAACCTTTGTAGATGTTATGAGTAGGTGCTGAGGACCCTTATGAATATTTGTTAGATTTTTTCCCCATTAGTTTAGTATTTTTAGGCATTTTCTGAAGTTGCCTGATGATTTGGTTTGTTCAGTGGGTTATCTGTTCATCTGTGGGGATCTTTCTGAGGAATTTGCTGAAGGGCTTGTGTTGCCTTGAGGATATTGATGGAGAGCATCATGAAGAGGAGCTTGTAGATCAAGATTCAGGGACCCAGAGCTTGTCTCATCTCCTGTCTGTGAGGTTTGAGAGCCTGAAGTTTGAAGGAAGTTCATGGTACTTTCCTGAGGAAGGCACTATGAATGACTTTCATCCTTCCTTCTCACCTCTTTCTTAAGTATCCAATGATGTTGGAGCCAACTTGTGAGTTTAATTTCTCCTGAGGAGGAATGTAAACTGATCACATGTTGTTGAGCCACATGGGATACAACTCCTAAGTGAAAGCCTCCTAGTACTTTCCTGAGGAAGGTCCTATGGGTCTATTCACTTAGTTCCATTAGCTTGTCTAGGATTTCTCAAGTATCCAATGATGTTGGAGCCAACTTGTGAGTTTAATTTCTCCTGAGGAGGAATGTAAACTGATCACATGTTGTTGAGCCACATAGGATACAATTCCTAAGTGGAAGCCTCCTAGTACTTTCCTGAGGAAAGTCCTATGAGTCTGTTCACTTAGCTCCACTAGTTCAGATAGGATTTCCTAAATATCCAGTGATGTTGGAGCCCGCTTGTGAGTTTAATTTCTCCTGAGGAGGAATATAAACTGATCACAGTGGTTGAGCCACATAGGATATGACTCCTGAGTATACACCTCCTAGTGTTCTCCTGAGGAAGACACTATGAGTCTGCTTGCTTAGCTCCCTTTCTTTGGTAAGCTTGTTCTGAAGCTTAAAGGCTGGGATTGAATTCTCTTGTTTAGGGTTTTGCTTGAGGGCTTTGCTTAGATTTGATTCAGATTCTGTGATTAGGGTTAGGATTAGAGAGTAGATTCTTTCTTTCTCAAGCATGTGTTTTGTTTGCCTGAGGGCACTTCATTCCTTTTATTTGTTCTTTGCTTGATAGTATGTTGTTTATTTTCAGTATGATTACTGTTATTTCATGACTGGCTTGAGGTCGAGACGAGCTTGTGGAGGCTGAAACCCCACACACATTTCCTCCCTCACTTGCATTGCATGCATTTTACTGTTAAAGCTGATGTTTTTGTCTGTTTTGGTGCATCATTGACATGATCCCTTAGGACTCTCATTTCTTCTGATGAGGATTTGATGATAGACTTTTAGGTTGAAACCTATGCATGATAATATCTAGGAGTTCCCTGTTCAAACCTCAACCATAGGATGAGTCCATGGCATGATAACAGTAGGACTTGATAGTCTCCCTCCTAGTTGAACCATTCTTCCTGTAGTTTCCCGAACTACGTTTGCTCTGATCTTTCATACCAGATGAAAGTACGTAGGCATAGGATGCGATGTCCTAGCGAGCAACCTTTCCACCTTCACCCGTAGTTAGCCGAACTACGTTGACTCTGATTTCTCATTCTCTGATGAGAATACGTAGGCATAAAGCGCGACGCTTTGCCGAGTCATTTTTCTTTTCTTTTTTCAGCCAGCCTTGATAGGTAGATAGATTATAACCAACCCGTCCAAGTAAACAAACAAGCGAGGATCCCGTCGAGTACGACGGACGTGAGGGGTGCTAATACCTTCCCCTTGCGTAACCGACTCCCGAACCCAGACAATGGTTGCGATGACCTTGTCTTACCCTTATTCGTCAGGTTTTTCCGATCGTTTCCTTTCCCGCTCTGAGGGATAAATAACGAAAGGTGGCGACTCTTCTGTCATGCCGGCACCTTATTTTCGCGCAAGCGACACTTCCTCAATGGTGAATATGAATGTCGTCCTATCAAGGCGAAAGATGACTATTCTTGAAGCATCATTCCAATAGTTCACCTTGTACATTAAGGACAATGTTGCCAGAGCGTCTACCATCTGGTTCTCCGCTCTCGGCACGTGGTGAAATTCTACCCGATCAAAGAAAGGTAACAACCTCCTTGTCATACCCCAAATTTTGACCCCTTAGATCTTTATCATCATTTTAGGAGCATGTTCACATGTTTATCTAACCTTAACCCATTTCAAGTGGTCTTTTTCAAGTTACAGGAAGATCAGGGTTTTGTACAGCCGAAATCGAGATTTCGAGGGTTGACCAGTCAATGTTTTGGATTGGTTCTCTTTGAGATTGGGTCTCCACATCATCAAGAATATTCCATTGGATCAAGCATGAATCCAATTTGAGGTTGTCACCCAGGAATCAAAAGCAGTGAAGTTCAGGATACCCGATTAGGGTTTTCCAACAGGAAAAGTCAACTGTGTTTTGACTTTTGATTTAAAAGGTGTTACAATGGTGGGATCATGGTCCATAAAGTTCATATATCTTGGTAAAGTCTATTAAAAGAGTTTTAAAGCCTCAAAAGGTCCAGAGCATCAACAGTCGACTCGGTAGCCACCGATCGATCGTTCGGTTGACCGAAAAGTCAACTCTTCACTCATAAGGAATATGACCTTAAGATGTGAATCAAAAATTTTCCTAATGACATATTGCATCTACCCATAAAATTTCATGACTATTGGATCAAGGGTTGAGGAGTAATCACAAAAGTCGGGAATTAGGGTTTTGAAAGGGGAAAGACCGTAACTCCTTAACCACATATCCAATTGAGTTGGTTCAAAGCTCATTGGAAAGCTCTTGACAAGTCCTACAAAAGTCCCCAAGTGGTCCATGATCAGAAAATGCATAGATTTGGAGTTATGATCAAATTCATTTAAAGAAGGGAAAATAACTTAGAGAAATTTCACTTTTAAGCTTGTTTTTCAGCAACTTTGAGAGGCTTTTTGGCCAAGCTCCTTTGAGAATCTGAAACTCATGAAACATGAAAGTTATAGAGCTACATGAGGGCTTTCCAAATTGTGGTAGAAATCCTCCATAGCCCTTATGAGCGGAGAGTTATGAATTTGGCAAGATGGGCTTTTAACACTTGAGTCCCACATTGACAATTCTTCATAAACTCAAATTTTAACAACTTGGGCCATCCCCAACCATTGGATCATGTTTTACTCTGATAACTTGAGGCCTAGATGAAGAGAAAACCAGAAGAAAGAAGGAATTGATGGACTTGGCAACTTGGAGGCAAGTTGACAATATAATATTCATAAAATTGGAAAGAGAAACTTTTGCCACTTGCACTTGCGGCTGCAGTTCCCTATTTGCCTAGCCACTCTAATCATATCATTTCATTAATTTTCACTTGACTAATTCATCAGTTGATGCAAGGCTTTGAAGCTTGCAGTTGTACCAAACCCCAAGCCAAGGGTTTCCTTTTCAAAATCCCTCCAAAATGCCAAGTTTACAAATCTGCCCTCACCTTGCATTCTCCTATAAATAGGGGATACCTCTATGTCATTTAGACACCAGAGCAATCTCCAAAACTAGAGAAACAACAACTCTCAATTCCCTCTCATTTCCTTAAGAATCTCAAAATTCCAAAACCTCCATTTTTCACCAAAAAAGTTGTCTTGAGAAAAACTCTGCTCAAGATCAGTTCTACCATCTCCAAGTCCCTCAACACCATCCACACAATCCCTAAAGATTGTGTAGAAGGTGTCCATACACTCAAACCTCTCAAAAATCTCATTTTCACAAAAGTCAACCTCCACACCCTAATAGTTTGACTTTCTTTCACTTTGAAAGCCAAAATCTCACTTGAACCACTTCCTACCATTCTAACACTCCTAACACCTCCTATAAATCATATCTCAAGTGTCTAAGCCATAAAAAACCAGCTGGAAATCACACAACTCCAACTGTCTTGAAAATTGGTTTGTTGCATCAAGAGGAAGCAAGCTTTATCTCTTTGCAAAGAAAGCCGGATCTCTGGGCTTCTAAGCTTCTTAGCTTGCTCAAGGCTTGTCTATATGAGGTATGTGACATTCCAACTCTCTAATAATCATACATTATCATGTTTTTTCATTTTGAGGTGATTTTGTGAAAATATACCATTGCTGCCCCATTATGGTTCTTTGTCAAGAACCTTTTTTCATGATCATGATACTTGCTTTCATTAATATATTGTCATTTGTAAATGATATGTGGATTTTATGTCACCAAGTTTTTACTTTGATGTCATGCTTAACTTGTTTGTGAGATTTTGGTCATGTGGTAGTTTTAGGAGCCAATATTGAAATATTGATTATGCTTGCCCTAGGCTTGTTAGACCTAGTTCATTAGTGATGATTGGATTTAACTTGTAAGTTACTCATAGACTCCCCCTGCCCTTGGTCATGCTTGAATCAATGTGGCTCTTGTCTTGGCTCTTTTGTTATTTTGGTGTCATCTTGCTTATCACTACCATGAGTTATGTATTGGCTTGTTTGTGCTTGCTATTTTTGTATCTCAAATCATTGGTTAATGTTTATGAAAGCTTACCTGCCTATTTGAATTGGTTGATTGTGAGAAACCTGAGGTTTGCCATTAGGGCTTGTCATGAAATCTTGTATTGTTGCTGTCAAATATGGTTTTACATACCATTTCTGTTTGGATCAGTTTGTTGCTTGATTTTAAAATTGTGGACTCATTTGTTTACCTATTTTGAGGGTATGTGTGGTGTTTATGTGCTCAAAAACTTCTTAAGTGTTCAAACTGACTTGTCATTGCTTCACTTACATTTCAAACATCATTGATACCACCAACACATCACATTCTGTTTCAATCCATGCCTACTTGATTTATGTGCATTGAATCATTGTCCTATCTATTTGAAATTGGTGTGTGATATCATTTGCCTCAAACTGTCATGAAACTACCTGCTGTTACATGTCATTCACCAAAACTGTTTCACATTTCAACAACATACCAAAATTCTGCTCCAACTGCTATGATTTTGATTTCAATGCATGATCATTTTACTTGTCATATTTATGATGCGTATGTTATTATCTTGGCTTAAACTTCACAATTTGAAAAAAGACACCACCTGCTGCCACAACAGTCTTGCCAAGACAGATTTTTCCATTTTTCACCATAACATACCAATTTTTATTCTAACTGTCATATGATTGTTGTATGAGTTGAAACTCATTCATTGTCATGATAATGGTGTGTGCACTTGGTTTATTGGATCTATTCTTGCTTGTTTTCACAATTCCTCAAACTTCACTCACGATTGCATTTTACACCAAATATGCCACAACATACCAGATGGCTATTCTGTTTGTATATGTCCATGTTTTGAGTTATAACTCACTTATATTTATGAGTCTAAGGTGTATGGATGATTGGTTTGATCAATGTGTACCTGTTTTCCTATTTCACCTTCCAACTGCTCCTTTTAAGCCAAAACTACCATGAATATGCCAATTTTTTATTGCTTGCAATATGTTTAGTTTTTTTAGTTGTAACTCATTCTTCCTTGCATATATGATGTGTGTGTACTTTTGTTTTGGTTTGAAACCTCATTGCTTGAAAACTCACTTGCTGCATCATCAATCCAAAACTGTTTATATTTCCACTAACATGCCATTTGTTGATGTGATTAAAGTATGCATGATTTCTGCATTCAAAATCATCTGTTATTGCATATATGAGATGTGCATTTTGCTGTCATGAGCATGTTTAGATTGTTTTTTATTGAAGAGTGTTCTTGGAGAAAAGCAATTTTTATGGAATTTGGTTGTTGATGTTAGGACTGTCATGTTTAGGACTGGTTTTTCTTGATGCTAACTATCATATGCATTTCCACTGTTGTGTTTAATTTATGCTTGTTGTGAGAACTTAGTATCATTTGAATCATGTTTTTTTGGTAGAATATTGACATTATCACCCTTGTATCAATGACTATCAACAAGTGAACTTTAGGTTAGAGGCCTTGATCTTGAAGTGTTTGACATGTTACTGGTGAAGTTTGATTTGGGATTTGTATGGCTTATATGGTTTACACCATGAACTGTCATTTGGTTTGTCATGTTTTTTGCTACCAAATCTGTTTTACTTGTAGCTGTCATGTATGCCAAAACCATGCCTTCCTTTGCTTTACTTGATGTTTGCAAAACTTTAAAGCCTTGCTCAAGGCTGCAGCCAAACTGTTGTGACTGAATTGTTTAAATACATTGTTGTGTTTGATTTGTCCAAACCAAGGAATATTGGTGATTTTGTTGTTAGGGTTGAACCTTTTGAAAGAGATGTGTCCCTACTGTTTTTGAAAAGCTTCTTTTGGCAAATCCTTTCAAACTCATATATGTCATGATTTAGGTTGTCCCTGCTGTCTTTTTGCTAAAAACCTACATGTTCATCATGTTGCCTTTGTTTGCTTCTCTTAAAATTTCATGCTTCATTACTGCAATTTATGTATAGGCATGACTCATTGACTATTATGAATTGATAAACCTGATGTTGCAATGTTGTTTTGAACTTTTGGTTAGATACAAGGCTGTTTTGAACCATTTCTTTAGAAATTGCAGTTGGTTGGTCACTTCTTGATGCAGTAGATTTTGAACTTTTTCTGTTTGAGCACAACCACAAGTGGCATGTTTGAAATATGTGAATGACTGTTTGTTGAGTTTGCTCATATCAAATTTGTACATAGCTTCAAAAATGCATTTTTCAAAAGCACGCTTGCAACTCATGCATCAGTTTTTGTTTTAGTTCAAGCGTGAGCCTCATTTTTGTTGAGACTTCTTGTATGTGGTGTCGCTACTGCGAAAATCGGCTCCGGCTATGACAGAAGAGTCACCACCGTGCGTTATTTATCCCAACGGAGCGAAAGGAAACGCTCAGAGTAAACCTAACGCATAACGGGAAAGGAATGGTCATCGCAACCAAATCCTGGATTCGGGAGTGGATTACGCAAGGGGAAGGTATTAGCACCCCTCACGTCTGTCGTACTCGACGGGATCCACGCTTGTTTTCTATTATGGATTGTTATTATTACTCTATAGGTCTGGGTTAAAAAGAAAAGAAAATGACTCGGCAAAGTATCGCACTTTATGCCTACGTATTCCCGTCTGTATCGAGAAATCAGAGTCAACGTAGTTCGCCTAACTACGGCAAGGAGGGGAAGGTTGCTCGCTAGGATATGGCATCCTATGCCTACGTACTTTCATACAGCATGAAAGATCAGAGCAAACGTAGTTCGGGCTACGGAAGACACAAGCTTGTCTGACTGGGTTTTTTATTACCTTATGAAAGGGTTTTTCTTGATTAAGAGTCCAAGCGGACAAAAATGACACTTTGATGTTTGTTTTGAATCTTTTACTAAAGAAGTGTTTTTTTTGTTTGTTTGCAATCTCTGGAGCACTAGAGACTATGATTTGAGAGTGACTACGTCGCATGTCATCCTAAGGGTACCATACTAAGCAGTCAAATTACTGAAGAGTGACCTTCTAACAACCTTTTCTCAAATAGCTTAAGGCTCGTATCGTACGATGTTGATTAACCTTATTACTGTATTTTTGAATTGTTTGGAGATGAGAAGAGAAAGAAGCTCTAAAAAGCCTAGGGTTGAAAGGGAATAAAACTAACCTAATGTTGTCATACATGGATAAGAATCTTAATGTCTGTCATAATTCCCTCCTGCACAGAGGAAATCAGAGATCCTAGGGGATAAACAAAAAAGAAAGCAAGCAGATACAGTAAAATGCATGCAATGTAGCAATACAAGCGAGGCAAGGGAGTCCCACTCAACCTCGAACCTGGGAAAACAACAGGCAAAGTGAATCAACATTCACCTCAAACCTAGGGGGCAATCTACACAAGCCAGCAAACAATACAGAAAACAAAACCCCAAAGCAGAGGAGGTAGCCCAAGCAGCAGCACCAATCTCCTACAGCAAACAGCAGCTCTGACAGCAACAGATGATTAACCAGCAAAAAGTTGATAGTAACAACCTTCATCTTCATGAATAACTCCCATCTTCAAGCTTCAATAAACTTTCAATCTTCAACAGGCACCCAGCTTCAACAAGCTCCCAGCTTAAGCAAGCTCAAACCCCAACCAGTAACCAGCTTCAACAAGCTCCTGACCTCACCCAGCTCCTAGCTTCAACAAGCAAACAAAACCCTAGCTCCAACAAGCTATCTCATATTTTCATTTTCCAAGCTTCAACAAGCACCTCCAAGGGAGAATCATTCAATCAAGATCAAGTTGGAATGTTAAGAAGCTCAATGACAACCAAGGGAAGTCACTGAGAACTTAGCATTATGAGAGACTGGCATCCTCAAAGTTCTACTCACTTGGGCATACCCCTCATCCCTCCTAAGGAGAGATGGAGCTTCCCAAGGAGGACTTTATGTCATTGGATAGAATGGAGATGAACAAGATATTCCATGTTTGAAGAAACAAGTAGAACTACTATGATGCTCTTCCTAAAAACCCTAGTTTTCCCTATGCTCCTGACAAGCATCCACAAGATGAGAGAATCTTCACATCCAAGCTCCTTCAAGCTATCCAAATCACCTTCAATTGCTCTTCATGATTACCCAAGCTCAAAAGAAACACCACCCTAGTCTAAGGGAAACTATTGAATCAAACTAGCCAAATTAGTTCATCAGAAACACCTAGAAGTTAATCTTAAAACTAATTCTAATTAAAATACCAAACATGATTGTAAAATCCTACAAAAATTACTAAGGGTTCCTAAACCTCTTATGAATCTCTCACACAAAAACCAGGGGGTTAACCATTCATTTGGACCCTAAACTATGCCCTAAACTTAAAGGTATCAACTTAAAACCCTAATTCTAAACCACCTAATGTTTAATGTTCAAACTAGCCTAAATTTATCTCATAAAAATATGAGAAAATTACTATGGGTACATGCATATCTAAGCTAACTATCCCAGAAAGAATCAACTCAAAATTCATCACCAATTATTCACAATAAAATCAGCAAAATGGCATACCAAACAAATTAAAAATAAAACCAATTAAAATGCAAAAAATGCAAATAAAATATAAAATGCATGAATTAACTATTTTTCAATCCTATTAAATTCTACATTTTTTTAAGGAGTTAGGGAAAAACATCTAGCTTAAAAATGATTATTTTCCTATTTATTATGAATTTTAGAATCAAAATGCATTAAAAATAAAAGAAAATCAAATAAAAGAAATTAAAATGCTAAATTAAATGGGAGCCATTAGATCGATTGACTGGTAAACAAATTCAAAGCCTCAGAGTGTGTCCATGCATGCATCCCAGTCACACACTGACTGGGATTAGTGAAACGGTGCGTTTTGCTCAAGGGGAGGCAATCTCAGTTTGAATCCTAGCCACACGATCAGCATAACAAGTCTCAAATTCAGGATGATCCAAAGGTGAAGACCTCATCTTCTCCAAACGAACTCAGGTGAAGGTCAATCTTTCAGACGGTGGTACGGTGGTCCAACCACCGTCTTCTCCGACGAAACAAACCCTAAACCTCACCAAACAAGCCAATAAAACCCTAATCCACTCCAAATTTCACCCTGGTCACGAATACGATCCCCATTCTTATTGATTCTCACTTAAACTCCAAACCCGATGGTAGTTGCAGAAAAAATCACAAATCTTGAATCACCTCAAACCCTAAAATTAATGATCCCATTGTGTACTACACTTCTCCCTGATCAATTCTCAACCTTCAAACACCATTAAAGCTTCAAGAACAAGGAGATACAAGCTTCAACAGAAAATGGCAACACCCTAATTTTGTCTCTAAACCTCCATTTTTCCAACCAGAATCCATCTAGGCACGATCTACAACCTATCTACACCTCAAATTATGATCAATTTCATCTAACCTGAGCTATAGAGTGAAAGTTGCATACCTGGTAAAAGTGGATGAACAGAGTGAGAATTCCTTCGAATCAAGCTTCAATTCCTTCCAAATTCCTTCAAGAACTCATTATGAAGCTTTTACAATTAACATTTTGCTTTGAAATCACTCCTACTTCAGAATTCGAATCTTGATGCAATGAAGAAAATTTCAATGGCTCTTTCTCGTTTCTCTTCAATTCTTGGCCAAAAAACCAACTGAGTCAGTTACAATGTATATATAGAACATGTTAGAAAGATCTAGAAAGATCTGGAACAGTTAGAATGATATTTTGAAAATCTCTTGCACCATGAGAAGTTTGAACATGACAGTCGGGTTTTTACTAGTTCAGCAGCTTGATTTTGCTTCAATTTCTCACCAGATGATAATTAGGAATGAAGGAGATGTGTATTTGCCTTGTAGCTGATCTCATGAGGTGTTTTGCATATGTTACTTCAAACATAAGTCACCAAATGTAAGTCTTGGTAAATGACCTCAAATGCCAAAAGTAACAATGTCATCATCTTTAAAATGTTGGTTCTGATCAAAATGATATGCCATATGACTTGTTTTGGCCATAAATCATGAAATTGCAATTTTGCCTTTTAAATGACTTTAAATTCTTCATTAAAAAGCCATTTCAAACCAACATCTCATATGAGCCAATTCAAACCTTCCTTGATGCATGGTCAAGGTTAAAACCCTATTTTGAGCAACTTTCTAGTTGGACAATTTTCCATTTGAGGAGTGGAAGATGGAGATTTTGGCACATGCTTGGAAATGACCTATAATCACAAATGCCCAAAATACCCCTGGATTGCTAAGATCATAACATGAGTTCCACGAATCCCCTTGAGGACTTGTAGTACTCTATGGAAAGCTAAGATCAAGATCTACAACTCTTATGTTGGCCAATAATCCATTTGAAAACTCCTTGAGGGGAAAAAGTTGCTTGGAAGTCAAGTGACTTTCACAGATGAATTTCAGTATCCTCTGGTGACCTGTAATTTGCAAAGACCATAACTTGAGTTCTACAAATCTTCTTGAAGACTTCTAGTACTAAAATTAAAGTTATTGAGATGCTCTAAAAGTTTCATGTTTGCCAAAGATCCATTTGAAACTTTTATTTTGACTTATGTGGCTTTGTAATTAGGCACTAAATAGGGGATTTTACACTGCAACCCTAATTTAGCAACTTCCCACATTCTTGATCTTTCTTTGCTTAACCTTGGCACAAAACCACACATGTATCAACATACCAATTCATGAATCCCATTACCTCAAGGTAGGTTTTGATACTCTCCAATTGCTCAATTGACCTAGGGTTGACCCAGATGAAACCCTAGTGGACTGCACCTCAACTGTGGCTCTCATACTTGAATCAATGACTTGCCTCAGCTTCACTAAGGCCCTCTAGACATCCCATGAGATCCATACACACCTCACATTCATATTCCATGCTTCTCATCCCACTGATGATTTTCAACACTCCTCGAGATAGGAGCACAACCCACATGTAGGCACTCAAGCTTCTCAAGACTTCAAATCCTTTCTTGATGGCTTGGATGATTTCTCATCTTGGATAACACACCTTGCTAGGCTTTTCTCTTGATAGACACCCTTGATCCCTTGTTGGATGCATTCTATGCTATGATATGCAAATGATTGAACTATGTACATGATGTAACTATGCAAATGAAATGCAATGAAACACAAATCAGGCAAGAAAAGGTTGAGCAAATTTTGGGGTGCAACAGCTGCCCCTATTCAAACGGCTTGGACCCGACTGGGTGAAGAGCGAACGACCTTCGAACAATCGAGGTACGAGACGGTTGAATACCAAGAAACCCAGAAATTTGCCAACCGCAGAAATAAACTGCCCTGCTTGGGGAACGACATCCACCAACTAAATCTGGTTGTTACGGCAACAACTGACCCAACGTCTGATAATAATTCTGATTTCAACTTCAACCACCTATGTAACGCCACAGGTGCTGAACAATTTCCGCAAAACACCTTCGTCCACAACCTTGTCAACACAAGAAGAGAAACAAATTCGTCAACACGAATAGAGATTTTGTCGTCACAGGAGTAACCTTGTCCACATCTGGACCCCAGATTTCGTCAAATCACGAATAAGTACAAATCTGTCCCCGTCAGGACTCACATCCCAACAACACAGGAATAGAACTTTGTCCACGTTAGGACACTTGGGTCGTCAACACAAAGAAATCTCATCATAAACTCGTCCACGTCAGGACTCCACCTGCCGTCAACACGGAAACATCTTGGCGACTTCGCTGGGGATGACTCGTCTGTATTTCATCAGCACGAGGGGATCCTATCAACATAGGAATGAACTGTCCATGTCCGGAATAAATCGTCCATGTTAGTAATAAACTTTTCCCTGTTAGGAATAAACTTTTCCTCGTTAGGAATAAACTCTTCCCCGTTAGGAAATAAACCTTTCCCCGTTAGGAAATAAACCTTTCCTCGTTAGGAAATAAACCTTTCCCTGTTAGGAAATAAACCTTTCCCTGTTAGGAAATAAACCTTTCCCCATTAGGAAATAAACCTTTCCCCGTTAGGAAATACGCCTCGCTAACACGAAGAAAGATAAATTTGTCCACGTTAGGACTCGTGCATCTTGTCAACACGAAGAACTATAACCTTGTCCCCGTCAGGACACACATTTCACCATTACAAAGAAAGATATCTGCTGGGAATAAATGGTCCACGAAGAATAATCAATTTTATCCATGTCAGGACTCCACATTCCGTCAACACAGAGAAATTGAATCTGTCCACGTTAGGACTACCACATCTCGCCAACCCGAGGAAATCAATCTGTCCATGTTAGGACACCCACTTCACTAGCATGAAGACACCCCGTCAATATAGGAATACATTATCCACGTTAAGACTCGTATCTCGTCAACACGAGGAACTCCTATCAGCATAGGCAATAAAATTTTGACGACTTCCGGGGAAATCCTTCTGTCAGCCAGTAAGAAAATACATTCGTTTATCCATACGGGAAGATACTCTAAATACAGTTTCTCTGCTTATCTCTGCAGTAGCTAACTCCATTGGTCCCAACCTACAAACCTTTTAGCGATGACGTGACAGCGACTTTGAGGAGGACTCTATTGGGAATATTTGGAAACCAAACTGTCGGACGCCCGTTTCGATAACCGGCGGCAGCTTCTGAAATTTTGATTCATGAAACCCTCTGACGCTGACGTAACAGCAAATTCGAAGAAAATAATCCGCTGGCCGGATAAGAGGAACTTCAACAAGCCACTCTGGCGGGGAAACAAGAGAAATTTAAACAAATAACCCTGCTCGGGGACAAAGAGGAACTTGACCCAGTAACTCCGTGGGGAAAATAGTAAGATGAACTGTATCATCACATGTCTCATGGTGAGACCTCGAATACCTGGTAATAGATCTGAGCTAGAACTCCATACTCCTGCTGAGCAAATACACCTGTGTTGTACCCCAAAATTTGACCAACCGGTTCCCATATCTGGTTTATGTTTCGACGCATTTTGCATTCGCATTCGCATACTGCATGCATTGCATTTTTCTCAGTCAGATTGATTTTATCGGGATTACAGCCCCTGGTGTTTCAGGCAGTTCAGGCCGGTTTGAATAAGTTTATTTTGAGAATTGGTGCTCGTTCCCTGTGTTTTTAGGCAATCTCGGTGCCCGGTTTTCGCTATGGTTGCGCAATTGTTCTCTATTCGATTTAATCGGCCTCCTAGGATTTTTTGTTTTTTCTCTTTTATTTTCTAGATTTTTAATGCATTTTAATAGATTTTTAATAGATTTACTTGTTTTTTAGATATTAGATAGGTTAGTATTTTTTTTAATAGAATTTAATAGATTTTTATATAACATTTTTTTTAATAGAAGTAAATAGACTTTTTTTAGATTTTTTAAATAGATATTCTCTTTTTTTTTAAATAGTTTTAATAGAGTTTTAGCATTTTAGATATTAGTTTTTTTATCATTAAATAGAATAGTTTTTTAATATAGATTTTAAATAGTCTTTTTAGATTTTTTTTTAATAGTTTTTTTATATAGTTTTAAAAAAAGGGAGTATAATAATGTTAGATTTTGGTTTTAATAAATAGTGATAAAAGATTTTTTTTATTGAGTTTTAATAGATTTATTATTTTTCTAGGTTTTAATTGGAATTTTAAATAGGTTTTAATAGGATTAATAAATCTTTTTCTGTTTTTTTAATAGGTTAATTAGAGTTTATTTTTGTTTTGTTAATTAGGATTAATTAGAGGTTTTGATTAGGGTTTTTTTAATTAATTTTGTTTTGCTTTAATCAGGTTTTAATTAGGCAGTTCATTAATAGAGTCTTTAGTTTTAATTCATAGTTAATCCAATCATTAGCATTTAATCCTTAGGTTAATTTGAGTTTTTGTCTTAATCATCTTCATTAAATTAGTATTAATCAGAGTCTGCATAGTGGCCATTATCCAGTAATTAAGGCCCAGTCAAGGTCCATATTGTGCCAAGTGTCCTATAAAGGTTAGTGTCACGCGTGTGTTCTTTTCTTCAGCCACTTCATCACTCGTGTCAGCACATAACTCCACTATCCCTCTCTCCTTCCACGTGTTTCTTCCTCACTCTCCCTCAGTGCCACTTGTCCCGTTCTGACGCAACCACCACCACTTTCCTTGCATGATCGCCACCTGGAATCCACTATAGCCTCCTCGCCGGATCACAAGCAAACACCGCCGGACCACCGCCTCTCCGCCGCAACTGTCGCCGGAGTCTCTTAAGCTCGCCGGAAACTGTATTTTCCCAGAAAATCCAAGAAATCATCATCAACCTTCTTCGTCCACCTTCATCCATCCCTCGTCGGAAAATCTACTTTCGCTGGAATCTTCATTCTCGCCAGCGATTCACACAGATCGTCACCCCTTCTTGTTTATCATCCATCAACATTCAAGCTTTTTGCCAAGAACTTCACCGGTACTCATCATATTTTCCAGAATTGTCAGATCGTCATAACGCATCTTCATCTTCATCGCCAAATTGCCAGAAATACAACGCCTTCATCCTTTTCTTCAAGACTCGATCAAAGATCTTCAGAAGCGCGTTCTAGATTCAAGAACGTCATCGTGTGTTCTTCAGCGAGCTCTTTCCAGATTTCGTCAAGAGCCTCACAAATCTTCATAGAGCTTCAATAACGACCTTCTTCAAGATCGTCAAGTCACCTTCAGCAACATTCTCCAGGTTTTTGTTCTTCCTCTACAACTTGTTGCATATTTTGTTGATTAGCTGGAGATTTAGGGTTTTATGGCTTTTAGGTTAGAATTTGTTGATTAGGTTGAACATCAGAATTTTGTGAGGCGAGTAGGTTAGGGATTGGCATTTTGAACTGAGTGTTTGATTATTAATTGGAGATAGCGGTGGATTGTTGAGGAACGATTCTAGTGATTGGACTTAGAATGAAGCTTAGTGATTGATTTAGGGTGATCATGTGGTTTCAAAGATTGAGAGTGAGAGAGAGGTTGGAGAGAATAGTGTGCGACGCTTAGGGTTTGGGGGAGGATGATGAACAGTGGAGAAGAGTGTAGTGACTTAGGGTTTTGTTGCTGAAGTTGAGTGGGTTGGATTCGGGCCTTAGGCCCATGATGTTGGTTTTGCTGATCATCCCCCCCCGTTTTCCCCATGACACCCCCCTTTCTGTTGAATTGTGTTTTGGGCCTAGACCAGATTGCTAATCACACCCCAAATTGGAGGCCCATTGAGAAAACAGGGCAAAATAATTGCTATTCGCCCCCAGTTTTTTCCATTTTCCTTGTGTTTTTTCAATTATTTTCTGACTGGGTGGGCCTAATGTGCGTCGTGATATTTGCACCCCGTCCTGAGCCCAACATCATTTCTGAACTATATAAAATTACTATTTACCACGCCTATTTCTCTTTCTTAGCTGAATTTAGTATGAGAGTTTGGTGTATGATTTTTGATTGATTCTTGTGAGGTTGATTAGATTAGGGAAGCATGTACCCTTAGGAATTTTGTCATATTTTTGTGACTAAAACTTAGATTAATTTGAGAGGTAGATAGGAGAGGTATCAGAATTAGGGTTTAACAACACTTAGGTGTAGTTTAGGGCGTAGTTTTGGGGTTTTAAAATTGATTTAGGCCTTGGGGTTTATATGGGGTATAGGGTATATAGTTAGGTTCCCTTAGAAATTAATCTAGGATTTTATAATGAATATTACTATTTCAGTTGATTTTTGCAATTTGATTGATATTGGTGTGTTTCCCACTTGGGATGTTGCTTTGTTTGTTGGGTTTTGGGCATTTCAATCGGGCTTGGGGCTTGGGTTTTGCTTGTTGAGGCTTATGAATACCTTGGATGATGATTGAAGACAAGGGATAGAGCTTGATACATGAAGATTCCTCTTCTGGAGGATGGTCTGTGAAGACTTAGGAGATAGGAGAAATAGGGAGAGCCTTAGATTAGAATGATTTCTTCTTACAAACATAGAAAGCATCTTGTGCTTCTATTCCTCCCTATGAGAAAAAGTCCTTCTAAGATATCTATATCCCTCCTTTGGAGGGATAAGTGGCTTATTCTGGAAGTAGAATTTTAAGGGAACCTTTCCCTTATAATGTTAAACACTTATAGGCTTCCTTTGGTTGTCAATAAGCTGTTTAGCATTTCAACTTAATCTGTTAAGTGATTCTCTCCTGTGAATGCTTGACTTGAAGATATAAATCCATTGAGGATAAGAAGTGCATTGAAGATTGGTGAAGATGAAGCTTGTGCCTGTCAAAGCTGGATCTCTGCTAAAATTAGGGTTTTGTTGCTGTTTGAAGCTGTTTATTTGTTGGGATTCATTGCTTGCCAGAGCTGGGGTACTTTTGAAGACAGGAGCTTATCTAAAGCTTGGGGACCATTGAAGAGTGAAGATGGGGTCTTGCTTGAAGTTTTTACTGTCAATTTTTTTGCTGTTAATCAACTGTAGATGCCAAGGCTGTTGCTGTTTGAGCTGCTGCTGTAGTAACTGGTGTTGCTGTCAGAGCTGGTGTTGGATTTTATTTCTTTTTTTGTATTGATTGTTGGCTTGTTCAGTTTGCCCTTTAGGTTTGAAGTGAAGTTGTTTCACTTTGCCTATTGTTTTCCCAGATTCGAGGTTGAGTGAGACTCCCTTGCCTCGCTTGTATTGCTGCATCTCATGCATTTTACTATGTTACTGTAGATATGCTGTTTCTTTTCCGTTTATCCCCTAGGACCTCTGATTTCCTCTGTGCAGGAGGGAATTATGACAGACGTTAGGTGTTAACCCATGCATGACAACATTATGGTAGTTTGGTTCCCATTTCAAACCATAGGTTTTTAGAGCGTCGTTTCTCTTCTTATCTCAAAACAACTCAAAAAAACACAGTAATAAGGTTAATCGATGTCGTACGCTACGAGCCTTAAGCTATTTGAGAAAGGGTTGCTGGAGAGTTTCTTTCCAATAGTCTGGCTGCTTAGTGTGGTACCCTTTGGGTGACACGCGACGTAGTCACTCTCAAGTCATAGTCTCTAGTGCGTCAGAGATTGCAAACATCATAAAAACAGTTCTTGCGTAAAAGACTGAAAACAAACGTCAAAGTGTCATTTTTGTCCGCTTGGACCCGTAATCAGGAGAAAACCTTTTCAGAAGGATCTAAAAAACAGTCAGACAAATCTGTGTCTTCCGTAGCCCGAACTACGTTTGCTCTGATCTTTCATGCTGTATGAAAGTACGTAGGCATAGGATGCCGTATCCTAGCGAGCAACCTTCCCCTCCTTTCCAGTAGGTAGGCGAACTACGTTGACTCTGATTTCTCGTTCCAGACGGGAATAAGTAGGCATAAAGTGCGATACTTTGCCGAGTCATTTTATTTTCTTTTTAACCCTTGACCCTTAGCGTAGATAGAATAACAATCCGTACTAGAAAACAAGCGTGGATCCCGTCGAGTACGACGGACGTGAGGGGTGCTAATACCTTCCCCTCGCGTAACCGACTCCCGAATCCAGGATTTGGTTGCGATGACCATTCCTTTCCCGTCTTTGCCTTAGGTTTACTTCGAGCGTTTCCTTTCCCTCCTTTGGGATAAATAACGCCCGGTGGCGACTCTTCTGTTCAGCCGGCGCCGATTTTCGCAGTAGCGACAGCTGGTGACTCTGCTGGGGACTCCAACGGTTCCCTACGCGAGTTAATCCTAGCGCTTGTTTTCCCGTCGTGGGTTTTGTATGGATTTACATTTCTGTCTTTACTTTCCGCATTTTATTGTCAGCTTTATATTGTTATTGCTGTTGTGGGGATGGGGTGACCTATTGATTGATAAGCCAGACCTGGGCTTGAGTGCACCTAGAATTAGTTGTGGAAAGTAGTGGGCGTGTGCATGCTTTGCATGTACCAATGTCCCGCAAAATCCACGCTCGGACGAGGTTCTTCTGGTTGACTTCTTTTTCAACCCTTTGGGTTGACGGGGTTGTTGGTTAGTTGGATTGTCGACTCCGGGGACCGATCATTTGGAAGTTGGCTAAGTGAGGCCTCTTCAGGACATGATGGTACCACACCTTCTAGGTATCGTATCATCAGTCTTGAAAGTATGTGACGCCGACGACCGCATAGGATGTCGTACCTTGTGTCAGTTATTAGGACACCTACCTGTAAGAGGGGTTGGGGCATGCAGGTAACTTGATCACCAGATTACCGGTTTTCTCGATTGAGGTTCAGTGGTGTTTGAGGACAGTGTTATGGGTCTGTTGAGACCAGGTTTTGAGCAGTTTGTGGGTCTATTTGAGACCAGCATGGTGGATTGGGCTTCTCAGCCATGTGCACTTCATCCCTGTTGCATACTGTATTGTTGCATACTGCATTGTTGCATACTGCATTGTTGAATACTCATTCTGCATATCATTAACATGTGTCTGTGCTGCAGGTGCATTTTCATACCTCTGATTCTAGTTGCCTGGATTTCTGTCTACTGATATTATGGATACCCTGAAGAAGACTGTTGCGTACAAGTTGCCTACTCCAGATATTTCTTCTTTGCTTGGTTTGATATCTTTAGCTGATGAGGATGTGAGGAGAAGCTTCCGGAAGAGCTATGGGAAGTTACTCAAATTGGTTTATAAACCATCCATGTATGAGCGTAACGGATTGTACGCGCTGATGCAGTTCTATGATCCCCCGCTGAGGTGTTTTACTTTCCCTGACTTCATTCGGGCTCCGACTATGGAGGAATATGCTGAGATCTTAGAGTTGACCATCCAGAACAGGGTACCTTTCGTTCACATGGACGCTGAGCCCAAACTGGAGGATTTGGCTTCTGCCTTGCATCTAGACTCTTCAGAGCTGCTGCTGAACTCGTGGAATGGAGTGTCTGGTTTTTCTCTCAAGTTCTTGATTGGGAAAGCACAAGAGTATGCCAAGAGTGGATGTTGGACTGTGTTTAATGCTATTCTTGCTCTGTGTATCTACGACATTGTACTATTCCCGAACCTGTCCGACTTCGTTGATTTGGATGCGTTCTATATATTTGCTTCAGGCAATCCTGTGCCTACTTTGGTTGGATATTTCTATCACTCGCTGCATTATAAGAATGAGAACAGGAGGGGCAAGAACGTCTCTTGTTGTGGGCCTTTACTGTATATGTGGTTTGAGAGTCATCTGCCCAAGAGGGGTATATTTGCTGAGTCTGCAGATACGGTGGATTGGTCTGAGCATCTGATGGGGCTTTCTTCCGAAGACATTGTCTGGTTTAATAAAGATTTCATGGGATCTGTGATCATCTATAGCTGCGCTGGATATCCTAACGTTCCTCTGATCGGGAGAAAAGGGTGTATTAACTACAATCCTTCATTGTTGGTCAGGCAATTCGGGTATGCTTTGAAAAACCCGCCGAAGGAAGAGGAAGTACAGGAATCTCTGTACTTCACAGGTGATTTGAAAGGAGAACTACTGTCCAATCTTCAGCATGCTTGGAGAAACATCAACCGAAGGGGTAGGACATTGTTGGGTAAGAATTATTGTCAAGCCTATTCCCCGTACAGAGTCTGGATCTAAGATCGAGCAAAGCAAGTGCGGATGCCGTTTCCTGCAGTGTTACCTCCTGCTCCTCCCGTGACCGAAGAGCCGACTACTGTGCCTATTGAGAGGTATGAACAGGTTGTAAAGGAGAAAGAAGAGCTGATGAAAGCCAACGAGAAGTTGGAAGAAGAGCTAATGCAACTCAGGAGCGAAAGGAATGAGGCCGTATATTCCTTCGAGCGGCAAACGAAGCTGGTGAATCAACTGGGTACAGAATTGACTGAGCAACAAAAGAAGCGTGAGCGATTGGGGATAGATTTCAAGAGCTCTCATGATATGCTGGAGTCTAAGAAGAAAGCACTTGATATAGCCTACCGGGAGATCTCTGCGTTCAACAAAACCTGGAACGCCACGCTGACCGGCAATAAGGAAAGAGAAGGTAAACTGAAGCTGCGGATCTCTGAGCTGGAAGGTCAGTTGAAAGCTAGCCAGAAGAGGTTACGTGGAGGTATGATGTCCAGAATTCCTTTGAACAGAGTTATCAAGCGCAAGAAAGAGTCTGCATCCCAGAAACGGAAGCTAGAAGATTGCTTTGGGGAAGGTGTTTGGGAGGAATCCATTGGTGATCTCCAGCGTGTTGTCAGGCAAAGGGACTCGCTCGTCGAAGGGTTTCTTACTCAGCCAAATCATACCAAGACTAAGAGATTATTAGAGGAGTACCAGGCATATGGTCGCACTTGACTATCTCATGTATTGATGTGTATGCTTTATTTGCATTGTGCTGGCCATCACCAGGATTGTTGGTTGAGGTCATGCCTTCCTATTGTATGTTCAGTAAGATTGTATCCTTGACTTGATGGGCTTTTCTGCAATATATGAGATGTTTTCTATGATTGGGTTTCAAGCTTCTTATTGCTATCACTGTCACGGCACTGGCACTTTTGCACTAGAATCAGGGGTTGATCTCCCTAACGCACAGACACATATTGCATTTGCATATCCATTTTGCATTACCAGTTACTTGTTGAACTTGTATCTCATTTCCTGCATCTACAGGTTGTCCAGGATTGACGAACAAAGAGTCCACCGCTACTCAACCTGAAACAACTGCAAGAGAATTATGGATCAAGTCCAAGTGGAGATGCAGGAAATCCGCGAGAAGTTGAATCTGTTCATGCAGGCAATGGAGAACATTGCTAAGGGCTAGGAGAGCCTCCAGACTTTGGTGCAGCCGCTGCTGACGCGGGCTAATGGGAACGGCAACAATGACCACAACTCTGCGCACATTGAGACTATTCCGGAAGATGGGCCCCCTACGCCCGTGGTCCCACCTGTAGTGACCCCACCTGTGGTGGTTGTGAACAATGACGCTGGCGCTGGCAACGGCAACGCATGGAATGGAAATGAGACTGTTATTAACCATGTTGGATTTGGGGACGCCAACCAGGGCGGTGGTAACAACAATGGCGGTAATGGCTTCGGCAACGATGGTTTCGGCTACAATGATCAGGGATTTGATTACGTCAATCAGGACGGGAAATTCGGTTTCAACACTCAGGGTTTCGGTTATGACGGTTTCGGTAACGCTAACCAAGGGTATGGTGGATTTGGTAATATGAATGGTGCTGGGGTGATTCCTGTCAACACTGGGTTTGGACCTGTTAGAGTCAACCAGGGTTTCGGTAACGGGGGACGGGGTCCCATGATCAATCAGCAAGGGTTTGGTCGCAACACTGGTTACGACGGATACGGAAATGGAAATGTGAATTGGGGCGAAGATTGCCAGGAGGACGCCTTTTCTGGAAGAGGCATGGGATCTGAAGGACCTGTTGATCCTGGCAGAGGATCAAGATGCTTGAAGAACAGATGAAGGGGGTAGTGAATCAGAACTCCACCGGTTTGGATATGACTACCATGAGCTTGGTACCCGGGCTGAGGGTGCCGTTGAAATTCAAGGCTCCCACGTTTGACAAGTACAAGAGGGACACCTGCCCTAAGGTCCATGTCCGCTCTTACTACAGGAGGATGTCCGCGTATTCAGACGACGAAAGGATGCTCATGCATTTCTTTCAGGACAGCTTGTCAGGACCTTCGCTTGAATGGTATATGGGGCTGGAGCCCACACAGATTAAAACCTGGAAGCAACTGGCTGATGCTTTCGTGACCCATTACAAATACAACAGCGATCTGGCGCCAAACCGGGTCCAATTGCAGGGTTTGTCACAGAAGAACGGTGAAAGCTTTAAAGAATACGCGCAAAGGTGGCGCGATATGGCAGCGAGGGTGCATCCTCCTTAATTGAAAGGGAGATGAATGATATGTTCATTGGGACATTTACAGGGGTGTTTTATGAAAAATTGTTTAGTGTGTCATTGAGCAGTTTCTCAGATTTGATTCTTATGAGGGAGATGATTGAAAATGGGATTAAAGTTGGAAGGTTCCAAGCAGGTGAGTCTACTTCAGCAGGAGGTGCCAGAAAGGCATTTGGTGGTAGACGACAAGGTGATTCTAGTGCCGTGTTTGGTGGCAGGGGCAGGGGCAGAGGAAGACACCAGTATGTTCAGCCGCAGCAGATAGCTAGCGTCACTATCCCGCTTCCTCAACAAAGACACCCACAACAACAACAACCGCAGCAACAGCAAGGACAGAATCCTGGTCAGAGAAGGGTACAGAATGCGAGACCGAAAAGAGTGTTCGACGCACCTCCTTCCACGTATGCAGAACTCCTCCAGACCCTGCTAGGGTTGAACTTGGTTGAAAAGAGGACTTTGGCACCGCCTACAGGGGCAGTACTCCCTTACGGATATGATGCCAACAAGCATTGCGAGTTTCATTCCGGGGCACCCGGGCATGATATAGAAGCTTGTCAGGAATTTAAACACAAAGTTCAGGATTTATTGGATAGCAAAGCTATTAACTTTGGACAGGCAGGTCCAAATATCGTACAACAGCCTATGCCCAACCATGGGGCAAACGCCATCCTGACGGAAGAGAATCTGAATTTAGTAATGGATGTCAATGAGCTGAAGACGCCGTTGGGTGAGATTAAGAGCAGGTTGTTAAAAGGGGGTGTATTCCCGGGTTGTGATGAATTTTGCTTGGATTGTTGGATACAGCCAGAGAGTTGTAAGGGGTTGAAATAGGGTATTCAAGCTATGATGGATGAAGGTACTTTGCAGTTTGATAGAACCGCGACTGAAGAGCCTGTAGAGGCGTTGTGTGACAAGCAGAACGATGTTGCTACGGTGATAATTCCAAGGAAAACAATAACGATAATGGCGCCAGCCAAGCGGCAGACGATCAAAATTACTAAAGCATGACCTGTTCCTTTTGAGAGTACTAAAGCAGTGCTGTGGACTTACGGGTTGGAGGTATATTGCGATGGTGAGAAAATTGAAGTCAATAGACAACCAGCTGGGGTTGTAGATAATGTTGTCGGAACAGGGGGTATGACCAGAAGCGGAAGAATCTTCACATCACCCGAGGTAGAGGCTGAAAGATTAGCCAAGGGTAAAGCCAAGGTCGTTGGGGATGGTCCTTCGCAGTCGAATGAAAAGGAAACGTCACTGAAGGATGTGGAGGAGTTTATGAGGCTCATTCGTAAAAGTGATTACAAAATCGTTGAGCACCTCCAGCAAACGCCGTCAAAAATTTCCATCCTATCCTTGCTGTTATGTTCCGAGGCCCATCGGAACGCTTTGCTGAAGATTCTAGACACGTCGTTCGTTCCTCAAGAAGTTTCTGTTAACCAGTTAGAAGGGGTGATGGCGCATGTCAATGCAGGGCACAGTTTGGGTTTCACAGACTTCGATTTAACTCCGAGAGGGCGAGAGCACAATATGGCATTGCATGTGTCAGTAGAATGCCGGGGCACGGTCATGTCCCATGTTTTAGTAGACACTGGATCTTCCCTGAATGTGATACCGAAGAAATCCATGATGAAGTTGGATATCAGGGGGATTATCTGCACGCCCAGTGACTTAGTGGTTAGGGCGTTCGATGGAACGGGGAGGTCGATTTTCGGATCAATAACATTGTCGTTGCAGGTGGGGCCTGAAATATTTGAAACTGAGTTCTATATAATGGACATCCAGCCACCGTATAGTTGTCTTCTTGGGCTCCCATGGATTCATGTTGCCGGGGCAGTCACATCCACGTTACACCAAAAGCTGAAGTATATGGTGGGGGATAGTGTCGTCACTGTTTGTGGAGAGGAAGATATTATGGTTAGCCATTTGTCTTCATTCAAATATGTGGAAGTCGACGGCGAAATACATGAGACACCCTGTCAAGCCTTTAAGGGGTTGCGAATTAAGGACAAAGCTCTGGTGCCAAGTAAAGTATCAGATGTGGCGGTGTCATCCTACAAAGAGGCTCAGGCTCTAGTGCAGGCAGGCAAAACCAAGGGTTGAGGTCAGGTATTTGAGATTCCCGTGAAGAATGACATGTTCGGGCTTGGGTATCATCCTTCGTCATCAGCATCCTCTTGAGGAGCGCCCAGATTCAGAGGGCCAATAACCATCACACCAAGCAGGGTGAGATTCGAGACTATCAATGCTATTTCCGATTCTGAAGAAGGAGATATCGACTGTGACATGGACGCGTGGATCAAGCCAAGCGTGCCAGGACAAAGTCTCTGCAATTGGTCTATCCGGGGAACTGTTCATGTGACAACTAAACAGTAATGATTTGTTTTCTTAATTGTTGAATAATCCTGTGTCCTACCCGGGGCATAGTGATTTTGCTTAGGGCCATTTGGTTATGTACATTACATTGTTTAATCATAAAATAAAGGCGTTTTTCATATACAAATGTTGCGATCCCTGTTTTTCCTGTTTTTATTTTTTCCAATAAAATGGCAACGTGGTTATTTGCTTTGTCTGCGTTTTGAAGCATGTAACCATTTCCTTTGCAGGATTACTATTTCAGATGGCATATATGAACCGCCTATGACTCACTTCGACTTCGAGAACCCGGTATTTCAGGCTGAGGAAGAGATTGTTGAAGATGGCGACGTACCAGAGGAGTTGACCTGGTTATTGAAACAAGAAGAAAGAATCATTCTACCACATGAGGAGGTCATCAAGATTATCAATTTGGGGTCGGAAGGGGTTGAGAAAAACATCCATATAGGGGCTGCGCTGCAGAGCGACATCAAGCAAAGGTTGGTTGAGATGATCAAAGAGTACAGTGATATATTTGCTTGGTCGTATGAGGATATGCCTGGGTTAGATACGAATATGGTTGTTCACCGTCTGCCGCTGCGAGAGGAATGTCCTCTTATTAAGCAGAAACTACGAAGAACTAGACCGGACATGGCTGTAAAGATCAAGGAGGAAGTTCAAAAACAATGGGATGTTGGGTTCCTGGCTATTACAAAATATCCCTCATGGGTCGCTAATATTGTGCCAGTGCCAAAGAAAGATGGTAAAGTGCGAATGTGTGTAGACTACCGTGATTTGAATAGGGCGAGCCCGAAAGTTGACTTTCCACTTCCTCACATCGATGTGCTGGTTGATAACACTGCTCAATTCTCTGTATTCTCCTTCATGGATGGCTTCTCAGGCTATAATCAGATCAAAATGGCGCCAGAAGACATGGAGAAGACTACCTTCATTACTCCCTGGGGAACATTTTACTATAAAGTGATGCCCTTCGGATTGAAGAATGTCAGGGCAACATATCAACGTGCTATGACGACTCTCTTTCATGACATGATGCATAAAGAGATCGAGGTTTATGTTGATGATATGATTGCCAAATCCCAAACGGAGGAGGAGCATTTGGTTAATCTGCTGAAACTGTTTAAGAGGCTTAGGAAGTTCAGGTTGAGACTGAACCCTAACAAGTGCACCTTCGGGGTGAGATCGGGTAAACTGCTGGGGTTTATCATGAGCGAAAAAGGAATAGAGGTTGATCCTGCGAAAATAAAAGTAATACAAGAAATGCCGACGCCTAAAACAGAAAAAGAAGTGTATGGATTCTTAGGGAGATTGAACTACATCGCTCGGTTCATATCTCACTTAACTGCGACGTGCGAGCAGTTATTCAAGTTGTTGAAAAAAGACCAGGTTGTGACCTGGAATGAAAATTGTCAAAAGGCGTTCGACAAGATAAAAGAATACTTGCAGGAACCTCCTGTTTTGATACCCCCGGTGGCCGGGAGACCGTTGATTATGTATTTGACGGTTTTGAAGGAAAGTATGGGTTGTGTTCTCGGTCAACACGACGAGACAGGACGTAAAGAGCATGCGATCTACTATTTGAGTAAGAACTTTACCGACTGTGAGTCTCGATACTCGATGCTCGAGAAGACGTGTTGCGCGCTAGCCTGGGCCGCCAAACGTTTGAGGCAATACATGCTGAATCATACAACACTGCTCATTTCAAAGATGGATCCAATCAAATACGTGTTTGAGAAGCAAACACTCTCCGGAAGAATTTCCCGATGGCAGATGGTGTTAACCGAATATGATATTCAATATGTCTCGCAAAAGGCTATTAAAGGTAGCGTTTTGTCAGAGTACCTTGCGGAGCAGCCTGTTGAGGACTACCAGTCAATGAGGTTTGATTTTCCTGACGAGGATATCATGTACCTGAAAATGAAGGATTGTGAAGAACCGTTGCCGGACGAAGGACCAGAGTTGGGTTCCAAATGGCAGTTGATATTTGACGGAGCTGTGAATTCCTATGGTAGCGGAATAGGTGCAATTATCACCACTCCACAGGGGTCGCACATCCCCTTTACTGCCCGATTGACCTTTCCTGTTACCAATAATGAGGCTGAATATGAGGCTTGCATCATGGGTCTGGAAGAGGCCATTGATTTGCGAATCAAACATCTGGATGTATACGGAGACTCAGCTCTGGTGGTGAATCAGATTAAAGGAGAATGGGAGACACGTCAGCCCAATTTGATACCATATATGAATTATGCGAGGAGATTGTTGCCTTTCTTTGACAAGGTGGAATTGCATCATGTGCCGCGAGCAGAAAATTAAATGGCTGACGCCCTGGCGACATTGTCTTCCATGTATAAAGTTAACTTCTGGAACGAGGCTCCCCGGATCGTTATCTCTCGGCTCGACAGGCCTGCATTCATATTTGCCATCGACGAGGCTCCCGATGGTCAGCCCTGGTACTTTGACATCCAGAATTTCCTGAAGAACAAGGAGTATCTGGTTGGGGCATCTAGTCGAGATCAGAAGACTCTCAGGAGATTGGCTGGCAGTTTCTATTTGAATCCTGAAGATGTCCTATACAAAAGAAACCACGACTTGGTACTGCTACGCTGTGTAGATGAGAAAGAGGTGAAGTTGCTAATGGAAGAGATATATGAGGGCACATTTGGTACAAATGCTGGTGGGCATGCTATGACGAAAAAACTGCTGCGGGCAGGTTATTTCTGGATAACTATGGAAACAGACTGTTTCAAGTTAGCAAAGAGGTGTCATAAATGCCAAATTTATGCGGACAAGGTCCATGTACCCCCGAGTCCTCTGAATGTGATGTCATCACCGTGGCCGTTCTGGATGTGGGGAATTGATATGATTGGCAAGATCGAGCCTACGACATCAAACGGACACCGGTTCATCTTGGTGGCAATTGATTACTTCACCAAATGGGTGGAAGCAGCGTCATATGCCAATGTCACCAAGCAAGTGGTCACCAGATTTATCAAATGAGATATTATCTGCAGATATGGAATCCCTGAGAGGATAATCACAGACAACGGTTCGAATTCGAATAACAAGATGATGAAAGAGTTGTGCCAGAATTTTAAGATTGAGCATCACAACTCTTCTCCTTACCGACCCAAGATGAATGGCGCTGTTGAGGCGGCCAATAAGAACATAAAGAAGATTGTTTAGAAGATGGTTGTGACGTACAAGGACTGGCACGAAATGCTACCTTTCGCTTTGCATGGTTATCGTACGACGGTACACATATCAACCGGGGCAACCCCTTTCTCGTTAGTATACGGAATGGAGGCAGTGTTACCGTTGGAGGTTGAGATTCCTTCCTTGAGGGTTTTACGAGATGTCCAACTTGACGAGGCAAAATGGGTTAAAGATAGACTGAATCAGCTCAGCTTAATGGATGATAAGAGGCTAGCTTCTCAAGCATACGGTCGGCTGTATCAGAGTCGGATGAAGAAAGCATATGATAAGAAGATATGTCCACGAAGCTTTCAGACGGGCGACCTTGTGCTGAAGAGGATTCTCCCGCCACAAACAGACCACAGGGGCAAGTGGACCCCTAATTACGAAGGGTCATACGTTGTCAGAAAAGTCTTCTCTGGAGGAGCCTTGCTACTATCTACCATGGATGGTGAAGACTTTACGTCTCCTGTGAATTCGGACGTAGTTAAAAAATACTTTGCTTGAAAGTGACCCGCTGGACAGTAAAAAGAGAGTCCAGGCAAAAATGGGGCATCCTGGCGAACCGTAAAAAATGAATAAAAGGTTCGGGAAAAAGTTAGGGATAAAATTGAAAAGATGTACACCCGCGAAGTCGAAAACCTACATTGGGCGACTTCGGCAAAAAAGGGTATCCCGGTGAATTGAAAACCCGCAAAGGGCGGTTCACGCAAAAGTTAGGGATTGAAAAAGCAAATGACTGCGGTCCGGATATGATACTACATTGCTTAGTGGTTTGGGAATACCTGAGGGTTCGTTTATCCAACACAATCTCTTCCGAAAAATTGAACACCGAGAAAGCGCCAGAGTCAGGCGAGTCATAGGAGGATCAGCTCATGATGTTTGTCTGCACCACGTCGCCGATATGTATACAAATATTCAAGTTGTATTTCTATGCTTTTGTGCGTATAAGCATGTGTGTGTGCGTAACTTCCTCTTTTCAGGAGTTGCATCCGATGTACAAAACTTTGCCTATTCAGAGGCCTGTTATTAATAAAACATGTTATTCAGTATTTGATGTTTGTGCTTTACTATTTTGTATGTGGAAAACGCCGATGTTTCGATAAATTCACATGTGCATAACTTTGTTGGCCCTTGCCAATAATTGCTAAAACTTCGAATTGACTGAAGTAATGTCACAGACACTAACCCGAATAGATTTGGTTGTATAGATTTGTGTTGTCTCGTTTGTGTTTTGCAGGGTTCTCACCTTTGAAGCGAACGATCAGAAAATTGTGGCCCCAGCCGGAGGTTCGTGATGAAAGACTTGACTTTGTATGACGCTAATCCCCATGCAGGTCGCATTTCATCCCCAGAGGGTGAAATGATGTTATCCCTTACCGGAGAGGGATCACTCTCCCCAGCTAGTCGCAGCTTACCCCCCACAGGGTATCCCCAGCAAGACAAGATCGGTGTCCCATGCAGAGGTTATACTCCCCAGAGAGTCGAAGATTTGCGTGTTCAATCCCCAGCTGGGAGGATTTCCGTGGCGCGTAACCAAGATAGTAAGTTCAGAAAGGAGTATCCCCACCGAGGATGGTTTTCTTTTTCCCCGCAGGTCGTCATGCCTTTGTCAGGATGATTATCCCCAGTGGAGTGGTAGTTCCGAGTTCATAAACTGTACCCAGACAGTTGTCTCCCAGAAGGGTCGCTTCTTCCCCAGCTGAGTTAATCTTCCCAGCAGGTGTTATTCTTTCCTCTAGTGGAAATTGATGTGTAATCTCCCCAGCAGAGTTGGTTGTATTTCTGGCATTTATTTTTCCAGAATACTTCGCGATATCCGTTCGTCCCCAACAGGGTGGTATTTGTCCTCAACAGCCGTGTTGATGAAGCAAGCTTATCAGAGCTCCCCAGCAGCCTGAACTCGCATTTACATTTGCATACATTATCATGATTGCATCTACCAAAAAATGCGTAGCATTTCCATACCGCATGGAGCATTGTGCCATTATCAAACATACGCATTATGAAACATAAATCAGGTTGGTTAACCTTTGGCTTTTCAGGTGTGTTTCTCAACAGGAGTATGGGGTTCTATCTCAGATCTATTTTCAGATATTCGAAGTCTCGCTGTGAGACATATGATGACATAGGTTTTGTTGTCATTCCCCACAGACTTACTGGCTGAAGTTTCCCTTATCCGACCAGCGGAGTGTTTTCTTCAGGTTTGCTGTCGCGGCAGCATTTCAGGGTTTCATGAATCAAAATTCAGAAGTGGTCACTTGGTGTCGGGTAGTTATTTTCAGAATATCCCCAGTGGAGTTAGCTACTACCGCGAACAGGTTAGGAAGTTATATCCAAGGTTATATTTTCCCGTAGGAATCAGGCGAAAGAACTTTCCTATAAGTATTAGACAAATGTGTTATATTTTCCCGTAGGAATCATGCGGAAGAACTTTCCTGTAAGTATCAGACAGATGTGTTATGTTTTCCCGTATGAAACAGGCGGACGAACTTTCCTGTAAGTATCAGGCAGATGTGTTATGGTTTTCCCGTATGAATCAGGCGGAAGAACTTTCCTGTAAGTATCAGGCAGATGTGTTATGTTTTCCCGTATGAAACAGGAGGATGAACTTTCCTGTATGTATCAAGCAGATGTGTTGTATTTTCCCGTATGAAGCAGACGGAAGAACTTTCCTGTAAGTATCAGGCAGATGAGTTGTCTTTTCCCGTATGAATCAGGCGGAAGAACTTTCCTGTATGAATCAGGCAAATGTGTTTTCCCGTATGAAGCAGGCGGATGAATGTTCAGACATAATTGTTTCCCCCAGCGAAGCCGTCAAGATTTTTCTGTGTTGGCGGAACGTGGACAAAGTCCTATCCCCGTGATGATAGAATCTTTTCTCGGGCTGATAAAAATAATCCCAGGCACGATCGCTTATTGATCAGTTTGTTGCCGTAACAACTAGATCCAGTCAGCAGATGTTGTTTCCAAGTAGTTTGTGCAGTTTATTTCTGCGGTTGGCAAATTTCTGGGTTTCTTTGGTATTCAACTGTCTCGTACCTCGAATGTTTTGAAGACCGTTCGCTCTTCACCCAATCGGGTCCAAGGCGTTTGAATAGGGGCAGCTGTTGCACCCCAAAATTTGACCAACCGGTTCCCATATCTGGTTTATGTTTCGACGCATTTTGTATTCGCATTCGCATACTGCATGCATTGCATTTTTCTCAGTCAGATTGATTTTATCGGGATTACAGCCTCTGGTGTTTAAGGCAGTTCAGGCCGGTTTGAATAAGTTTATTTTGAGAATTGGTGCTTGTTCCCTGTGTTTTTAGGCAATCTCGGTGCCCGGTTTTCGCTATGGTTGCGCAATTGTTCTCTAATCGATTTAATCGGCCTCCTGGCATTTTTAGTTTTTTTCGCTTTTATTTTCTAGATTTTTAATGCATTTTAATAGATTTTTAATAGATTTACTTGTTTTTTAGATATTAGATAGGTTAGTATTTTTTTTAATAGAATTTAATAGATTTTTATATAACATTTTTTTTAATAGAAGTAAATAGATTTTTTTTAGATTTTTTAAATAGATTTTTTTAAATAGATTTTTTAAATAGATTTTTTAATAGATTTTTTTTTAAATAGTTTTATTAGAGTTTTAACATTTTAGATATTAGTTTTTTTATCATTAAATAGAATAGTTTTTTAATATAGATTTTAAATAGTCTTTTTAGATTTTTTTTAATAGTTTTTTTTGATATAGTTTTAAAAAAAGGGAGTATAATAATGTTAGATTTTGGTTTTAATAAATAGTGATAAAATATTTTTTTTATAGAGTTTTAATAGATTTATTATTTTTCTAGGTTTTAATTGGAATTTTAAATAGGTTTTAATAGGATTAATAAATCTTTTTCTGTTTTTTAATAGGTTAATTAGAGTTTATTTTTGTTTTGTTAATTAGGATTAATTAGAGGTTTTGATTAGGGTTTTTTTAATTAATTTTGTTTTGCTTTAATCAGGTTTTAATTTGGCAGTTCATTAATAGAGTCTTTAGTTTTAATTCATAGTTAATCCAATCATTAGCATTTAATCCTTAGGTTAATTTGAGTTTTTGTCTTAATCATCTTCATTAAGTTAGTATTAATCAGAGTCTGCATAGTGGGCCATTATCCAGTAATCAAGGCCCAGTCAAGGTCCATATTGTGCCAAGTGTCCTATAAAGGTTAGTGTCACGCGTGTGTTCTTTTCTTCAGCCACTTCATCACTCGTGCCAGCACATAACTCCACTATCCCTCTCTCCTTCCACGTGCTTCTTCCTCACTCTCCCTCAGTGCCACTTGTCCCGTTCTGACGCAACCAACACCACTTGCCTTGCATGATCGCCACCTGGAATCCACTATAGCCTCCTCGCCGGATCACATGCAAACACTGCCGGACCACCGCCTCTCCGCCGCAACTGTCGCCGGAGTCTGTTAAGCTCGCCGGAAACTGTATTTTCCCAGAAAATCCACGAAATCATCATCAACCTTCTTCGTCCACCTTCATCCATCCCTCGCCGGAAAATCTACTTTCGCCGGAATCTTCATTCTCGCCAGCGATTCACACAGATCGTCACCCCTTCTTGTTTATCATCCATCAACATTCAAGCTTTTTGCCAAGAACTTCACCGGTACTCATCATATTTTCCATAATTGCCAGATCGTCATAACGCATCTTCATCTTCATCGCCAAATTGCCAGAAATACAACGCCTTCATCCTTTTCTTCAAGACTCGATCAAAGATCTTCAGAAGCGCATTCTAGATTCAAGAACGTCATCGTGTGTTCTTCAGCGAGCTCTTTCCAGATTTCGTCAAGAGCCTCACAAATCTTCATAGAGCTTCAATAACGACCTTCTTCAAGATCGTCAAGTCACCTTCAACAACATTCTCCAGGTTTTTGTTCTTCCTCTACAACTTGTTGCGTATTTTGTTGATTAGCTGGAGATTTAGGGTTTTATGGCTTTTAGGCTAGAATTTGTTGATTAGGTTGAACATCAGAATTTTGTGAGGCGAGTATGTTAGGGATTGGCATTTTGAACTGAGTGTTTGATTGTTAATTGGTGATAGTGGTGGATTGTTGAGGAACGATGCTAGTGATTGGACTTAGAACGAAGCTTAGTGTTTGATTTAGGGTGATCATGTGGTTTCGGAGATTGAGAGTGAGAGAGAGGTTGGAGAGAATAGCGAGCGGCGCTTAGGGTTTGGGGGAGGATGATGAACAATGGAGAAGAGTGTAGTGACTTAGGGTTTTGTTGCTGAAGTTGAGTGGGTTGGATTCGGGCCTTAGGCCCATGGTGTTGGTTTTGCTGATCATCCCCCCTGTTTTCCCCATGACACCCCCCTCTCTGTTGAATTGTGTTTTGGGCCTAGACCAGATTGCTAATCACACCCCAAATTGGAGGCCCATTGAGAAAACAGGGCAAAATAATTGCTATTCGCCCCCAGTTTTTTCCATTTTCCTTGTGTTTTTTTAATTATTTTCTGACTGGGTGGGCCTAATGTGCGTCGTGATATTTGCACCCCCTCCTGAGCCCAACATCATTTCTGAACTATATAAAATTACTATTTACCACACCTATTTCTCTTTCTTAGCTGATTTTCATTTTATTTCATGTTTGCATATAGGTTAGTAAATAATTCACAATAAATTGAAAATGATCATTTTAGGATAGGATTTTTTCCCCTAGTTTCCTTAGGACCTCTAGAAAATTTTGAAATAATAAAAATATTAATTTCGTGCATTTTATTGTTTTTGGCATATTTTACAATATTATTGCTTTTATTTTACATTTGTTTAGTACTTAATTTTTCTGAATTTAGTATGAGAGTTTGGTGTATAATTTTTGATCGATTCTTGTGAGGTTGATTAGATTAGGGAAGCATGTACCCTTAGGAATTTTGTCATATTTTTGTGACTAAAACTTAGATTAATTTGAGAGGTAGATAGGAGAGGTATCAGAATTAGGGTTTCACAACACTTAGGTGTAGTTTAGGGCGTAGTTTTGGGGTTTTAAAATTGATTTAGGCCTTGGGGTTTATATGGGGTATAGGGTATATAGTTAAGTTCCCTTAGAAATTAATCTAGGAGTTTATAATGAATATTACTATTTCAGATGATTTTTGCAATTTGGTTGATAGTGGTGTGTTTCCCACTTGGGATGTTGCTTTGTTTGTTGGGTTTTGGGCATTTCAATCGGGCTTGGGGCTTGGGTTTTGCTTGTTGAGGCTTATTAAGACCTTGGATGATGATTGAAGACAAGGGATAGAGCTTGATGCATGAAGATTCCTCTTCTGGAGGATGGTCTGTGAAGACTTAGGAGATATGAGAAATAGGGAGAGCCTTAGATTAGAATGATTACTTCTTACAAACATAGAAAGCATCTTGTGCTTCTATTCCTCCCTATGACAAAAAGTCCTTCTAAGATATCCCTATCCCTCCTTTGGAGGGATAAGTGGCTTATTCTGGAAGTAGAATTTTGAGGGAACCTTTCCCTTATAATGTTAAACACTTATAGGCTTCCTTTGGTTGTCAATAAGCTGTTTAGCATTTCAACTTAATCTGTTAAGTGATTCTCTCCTGTGAATGCTTGCCTTGAAGATATAAATCCATTGAGGATAAGAAGTGCATTGAAGATTGGTGAAGATGAAGCTTGTGCCTGTCAAAGCTGGATTTCTGCTGAAATTAGGGTTTTGCTGCTGTTTGAAGTTGTTTATTTGTTGGGATTCATTGCTTGCCAGAACTGGGGTACTTTTGAAGACAGGAGCTTATCTAAAGCTTGGGGACCATTGAAGAGTGAAGATGGGGTCTTGCTTGAAGTTGTTACTGTCAATTTTTTTGCTGTTAATCAACTGTAGATGCCAAGGCTGTTGCTGTTTGAGCTGCTGCTGTAGTAGCTGGTGTTGCTGTCAGAGCTGGTGTTGGATTTTATTTCTTTTTCTGTATTGATTGTTGGCTTGTTCAGTTTGCCTTTAGGTTTGATGTGAAGCTGTTTCACTTTGCCTATTTTTTTCCCAGGTTCGAGGTTGAGTGGGACTCCCTTGCCTCGCTTGTATTGCTGCATCTCATGCATTTTACTATTTTACTGTAGATATGTTGTTTCTTTTCCGTTTATCCCCTAGGACCTCTGATTTCCTCTGTGCAGGAGGGAATTATGACAGACGTTAGGTGTTAACCCATGCATGACAACATTAGGGTAGTTTAGTTCCCATTTCAAACCATAGGTTTTTAGAGCGTCGTTTCTCTTCTTATCTCAAAATAACTCAAAAAAACATAGTAATAAGGTTAATCAATGTCGTACGCTACGAGCCTTAAGCTATTTGAGAAAGGGTTGCTGGAGAGTTTCTTTCCAGTAGTCTGGCTGCTTAGTGTGGTACCCTTTGGGTGACACGCAACGTAGTCACTCTCAAGTCATAGTCTCTAGTGCGTCAGAGATTGCAAACATCATAAAAACAGTTCTTGCGTAAAAGACTGAAAACAAACGTCAAAGTGTCATTTTTGTCCGCTTGGACCCGTAATCAGGAGAAAACCTTTTCAGAAGGATCTAAAAAACAGTCAGACAAATCTGTGTCTTCCGTAGCCCGAACTACGTTTGCTCTGATCTTTCATGCTTTGAAAGTACGTAGGCATAGGATGTCGTATCCTAGCGAGCAACCTTCCCCTCCTTTCCAGTAGGTAGGCGAACTACGTTGACTCTGATTTCTCGTTCCAGACGGGAATACGTAGGCATAAAGTGCGATACTTTGCCGAGTCATTTTATTTTCTTTTTAACCCTTGACCCTTAGCGTAGATAGAATAACAATCCGTACTAGAAAACAAGCGCGGATCCCGTCGAGTACGACGGACGTGAGGGGTGCTAATACCTTCCCCTCGCGTAACCGACCCCCGAATCCAGGATTTGGTTGCGATGACCATTCCTTTCCCGTCTTTGCGTTAGGTTTACTGCGAACGTTTCCTTTCCCTCCTTTGGGATAAATAACGCCCGGTGGCGACTCTTCTGTTCATCCGGCCCGATTTTCGCAGTAGCGAAAACCTGAAAGAAAAAGGTTAACCAACCCGATTTATGTTTCAAAATGCGTATGTCTGAGAATGGTGTAATGCTCCGTACGGCACGGAAATGCTACGCGTTTGAGTAGATGCAACTATGACGATATATGCAAATGCAAATGCAGGCTCAAGCTGCTGGGAAACTCTGGTAGTGTTGTCTCAACAACATGAATGCTGAGGATAAAGCCAACTCCGTTGGGGAGAACAAGTATCACAAAATATTCTGGCGAAATAAACGCCAGAAACACAACCATCTCTGTCGGGGAGAGATTAAACACCAATTTCCACTGGGAGGAAAGAACAAACCACCCTGCTGGTGAACCAACTCATCTGGGGAAAGAAGCGACACTTCTAGGAAAAACACGATGTCTAGGCACAGTTTACAAACTCGGAGCCTCGGACTCTGCTGAGGATCAACATCCTGTCAATGTCATGACGACTTGTGGGGAGCAATAAAACCATCCTTCGCGGATATAAACCCTTCGAACCAACAGCTCGGTTAGCTATTGCGGGAATCTCACATGCTGGAGACTGAATGTGCACATCTTCGATTTGCTGAGGAGCGCAACCTCTGCAGGGGGCGTTGATTTTGACTTGCTGGGATTAATCCTATGGACAGCTTTCCATGAAGACACTCTCCTGGGGGATATAATTCCCTCCTCCGGGATGTCATTTCAAATCTCGGGGATAAGCTACGACTAGCTGAGGAATGACATCAACTGGAATCAGGTCTTATGCCAAGCGACCTTGGCTGGGGAATACAATTCCTGATCATTTGCTCCAAAGGTAAGAACCCTGCCAAACACAAACGAGACAAAACAGGCCTATACAACAGAATCTATCCGGGTTAGTGTTTGTGACATTACTTCAGTCAATTCGAAGTTTTAACAATTATTGGCGAGGGCCAGCAAGATTCTGTAATTGCAAGTTGATCAAAAACATCGGCGTCTTTCACAAACAAAACAGTAAAGAACAAGCATCAAGTACTGAATAACATGTTTTATTGATAATGGGCCTCTGAATAGGCAAAGTTTTGTACACCGGATGCAACTCCTGAAAAGAGGAAGTTACGCACACACACACACATACATATATGCACAAGAAGCATAAATAAAATACTAAACAATATTTGTATACATGTCGGCAACGTGGCACAGACAAACACCATGAGCTGATCCTCTTATGACTCGCCTGACTCTGCGCTTTCCCGGTACTCGATCTTCAGAAGAGATTGTTTTTGGATAGACGGCCCCAGGTACTCCCAAACCACTAAGCAATGCTGTATCAAATCCGGACCGCAGTCATTTGCTTTTTTAATCCCTAACTTTTGCGTGAACCGCCCTTTGCGGGTTTTCAATTCACCGGGATACCCTTTTTTGCCGAAGTCGCCCTTTTTAGGTTTTCGACTTCGCAGGTGTACATTTTTTCAATTTTATCCCTAATTTTTTCCCAAACCTTTTATTCATTTTTTATGGTTTGCCGGGATGCCCCATTTTTGCCCGGACTCTCTTTTTACTGTCCAGCGGGTCACTTTCAAGCAAAGTATTTTTTAACTGCGTCCGAATTCACAGGAGACGTAAAGTCTTCACCATCCATGGTGGATAGTAACAAGGCTCCTCCAGAGAAGAATTTTCTGACAACGTAGGGACCTTCGTAATTGGGAGTCCACTTGCCCCTGTGATCTGTTTGTGGTGGGAGAATCTTTTTCAAAACAAGATCGCCCATCTGAAAGTTTCGAGGGCATACCTTTTTGTCGTAAGCTTTCTTCATCCGGCTCTGATATAACCGACCGTAGGCTAAAGAAGCCAATCTCTTCTCGTCCATTAAACTGAGTTGATTCAGTCTATCTTTAATCCATTCTGCCTCGTCAAGTTGGACATCACGTAAAACCCTCAGGGTAGGAATCTCGACCTCCAACGGTAACATTGCCTTCATCCCGTATACCGATGAAAAGGGGGTTGCCCCGATTGATGTGCGTACCATCGTACGATAACCGTGCAAAGCGAAAGGTAACATCTCGTGCCAGTCCTTATACGTCACAACCATCTTCTGAACAATCTTCTTTATGTTCTTATTGGCCGCTTCAACAGCGTCATTCATCTTGGGCCGATAAGGAGAAGAGTTGTGATGCTCAATCTTAAAATTCTGACACAGCTCTTTCATCATTTTGTTATTCAAATTTGAACCGTTGTCGGTGATAATCCGCTCAGGGATTCCATATCTGCAGATAATATCTCGTTTGATAAATCTGGCCACCACTTGTTTGGTCACATTGGCATATGACACTGCTTCCACCCACTTGGTGAAGTAATCGATTGCCACCAAAATGAACCGGTGTCCGTTTGATGTCGTAGGCTCAATCTTGCCAATCATATCAATCCCCCACATCGAGAAAGGCCACGGTGATGACATCACATTCAGAGGACTTGGAGGTACATGGATCTTATCCGCATAAATGTGGCATTTATGACACCTCTTTGCAAACTTGAAACAGTCTGTCTCCATAGTCAGCCAATAATAACCTGCTCGCAGCAGTTTTCTTGTCATAGCATGCCCGCCAGCATGTGTACCAAATGTACCCTCATGTATCTCTTCCATGAGAAATTTCGCCTCTTTCTCATCGACACAACGTAGCAACACCAAGTCGTGGTTTCTTTTGTATAGGACACCGTCAGGATTCAGATAGAAATTGCCAGCCAATCTCCTGAGAGTCTTCTGATCTCGACTGGATGCCCCAGCCGGATACTCCTTGTTCTTCAGGAAATTCTGGATGTCAAAATACCAGGGTTTACCATCGAGAGCCTCGTCAATGGAGAATATGAATGCAGGCCTATCGAGCCAAGAGATAACAATCCGGGGAGCCTCATTCCAGAAGTTAACTTTATACATCAAAGACAATGTCGCCAGGGCATCAGCCATTTGATTTTCTGCTCGTGGCACGTGATGCAATTCCACCTTGTCAAAGAAAGGCAACAATCTCCTTGCATAGTTCATGTATGGTATCAAATTGGGCTGACGTGTCTCCCATTCTCCTTTAATCTGATTCACCACTAGAGCTGAGTCTCCGTATACATCCAGGTTCTTGATTCGCAAATCAATAGCTTCTTCCAGACCCATGATGCAAGCCTCATATTCAGCCTCATTATTGGTAACAGGAAAGGTCAATCGGGCAGTAAAGGGGATGTGCGACCCCTGAGGAGTGGTGATAATTGCGCCTATTCCGCTACCATAGGAATTCACAGCTCCGTCAAATATCAATTGCCATTTGGAACCCAACTCTGGTCCTTCGTCCGGCAACGGTTCTTCACAATCCTTCATTTTCAGGTACATGATATCCTCGTCAGGAAAATCAAACCTCATTGACTGGTAGTCCTCCACCGGCTGCTCTGCAAGGTACTCTGACAGTACGCTACCTTTAATAGCCTTTTGCAAGACATATTGGATATCATATTCCGTTAACACCATCTGCCATCGAGCAATTCTTCCGGAGAGTGCTTGCTTCTCAAACACGTATTTGATTGGATCCATCTTTGAAATAAGCAGGGTTGTATGATTCAGCATGTATTGCCTCAAACGTTTGGCGGCCCAGGCTAGCGCGCAACATGTCTTTTCGAGCATTGAGTATCTGGACTCACAGTCGGTAAACTTCTTACTCAAATAGTAGATCACATGCTCTTTACGTCCGGTCTCGTCATGTTGACCGAGAACACAACCCATACTTTCCTCAAGAACCGTCAAATACATAATCAAAGGTCTTCCGGCCACTGGGGGTATCAAAACAGGAGGTTCCTGCAAGTATTCTTTTATCTTGTCGAACACCTTTTGACAATTTTCATTCCAAGTCAACACCTGATCCTTTTTCAACAACTTGAATAACAGCTCGCATGTCGCAGTTAGGTGAGATATGAACCGAGCGATGTAGTTTAACCTCCCTAAAAACCCATGCACCTCTTTTTCTGCTTTAGGCGTCGGCATTTCATGTATCGCTTTTATCTTCGCAGGATCAACCTCTATTCCCTTTTCGCTCACAATAAACCCCAACAGTTTACCCGATCTCACCCCAAAGGTGCACTTGTTAGGGTTCAGTCTCAACCTAAACTTCCTAAGTCTTTTGAACATTTTCAGCAGATTAACCAAATGCGTCCTCCGTCTGGGATTTGGCAATCATATCATCAACATAAATCTCGATCTCTTTGTGCATCATGTCATGAAAGAGAGTCGTCATAGCACGTTGATATGTTGCCCCAGCGTTCTTCTGGTGCCATTTTGATCTGATTATAGCCTAAGAAGCCGTCCATGAAGGAGAATACGAAGAACTGAGCAGTGTTATCAACCAGCACATCAATGTGAGAAAGTGGAAAGTCGTCTTTCGGGCTCGCCCTATTCAAATCACGGTAGTCTACACACATTCGCACTTTATCGTCTTTCTTCGGCACTGGTACTATATTAGAGACCCACGACGGATAAGTTGTAACGGCTAGGAAACCAGCATCCCATTGTTTTTGCACTTCCTCCTTGATTTTCACAGCCATATCTGGTCTGGTTCTTCTGAGTTTCTTCTTAACGGGCGGACATTCTTCTCGCAACGGCAGACGGTGCACAACCATGTCCGTATCCAACCCAGGCATATCCTCGTACGACCAAGCAAATATATCACCATACTCTCGCAGTATCTCAATCAGCCTTTGCTTGACATCGCTCTGCAGCGCGGCCCCTATACGGATATTTCTCACAACTTCTTCCGACCCCAAGTTGATAATCTCAATTTCCTCCTGATAAGGCAGAATGATTCTCTCTTCCTGTTTCAACAAACGAGTCAGCTCCTCTGGCAGGTCGCTATCCTCAACAATCTCTTCCTCTGCCTGGAATACCGGGTGCTCGAAGTCGAAACGAGTCATAGGAGGTTCGTAGAAGATGTCATCTGAAATATTAGTCCTGCAAAGGAATGGTTAAATGCTTCAACACGCAAACAAAGCAAATAACCACGTTGCCATTTATTGTTAAAGTAAAAACAAGAAAAACAGGGATCACAACATTTGAATATGAAAAACGCCTTTATTTCATGATTAAAATAGTGCAATACACATAATCAAGCAGCCCTAATGTAACATCATTATGCCCCGGGTAGGACATAGGACTATTCAACAATTGATAAAACAAATCATTACTGTTTAAAAGTCACTGGGACAGTTTCCCGGATGGACCAGTTGCGGAGACTTTGTCCTGGCACGCTTGGCTTGATCCACGCGTCCATATCGCAGTCGCTATCTCCGTCTTCAGCATCAGAAATAGCGTTGATAGTCTCAAAGCACACCCCACTTGGCGTAATCGTGACCGGTCCCTTGAACCTGGGCGCTCCTGAAGATGACGCTGACGACGTTGGTCGATACCCTAGCCCAAACTTGTCATTCTTCACGGGAATCTCCAGTACCTACCCCCAACCTTTAGTCTCACCAGTCTGCACTAAAGCCTGAGCCTCTTTGTAAGATGACACTGCCACCTCTGATACTTTGCTAGAACCCTGAGCTTTGTCTTTAATTCGTAACCCTTCGAAGGCTTGACAAGGTGTCTCGTGTATTTCTCCGTCGACCTCCACATATCTGAATGATGACAGGTGACTGACTAAAATATCCTCCTCCCCGCAAACGGTAACAACATTATCACCCACCGTATACTTCAACTTCTGGTGCAGCGTGGATGTCACGGCCCCTGCAGCATGGATCCGTGGGCGCCCAAGAAGATATCTATAAGCTGGATGGATATCCATGATGTAGAACTCGGTATCGAAAATTTCCGGCCCCACCTGAAGCGGTAAAGTTATTGACCCAAACACTGATCTTTTCGTCCCGTCAAACGCCCTCACAACCAAATCGCTGGGCGTGCAAATAATTCCCCGTATGTCCAATTTCATCATGGCTTTCTTTGGAAATACGTTCAACGACGATCCAGTATCTACCAATACACGCGACATTACGGTGCCCTGGCATTCCACCGATATATGCAAAGCCATGTTGTGCTCTCGCCCCCTAGGTGTTGGGTCAAATTCTGGGAAACCCAGGCTATGTCCAGCATTGACATGTGCCATTACCCCCTCTAACTGATTTACAGAAACTTCTTGAGGCACAAATGACATATCTAGAATTTTTAGCAAGGCGTTCCGGTGGGCCTCGGAACATAACAACAACGACAAGATAGAAATCTTCGACGGCGTCTGCTGTAGGTATTCGACAATTTTGTAGTCGCTTTTGCGAATCAGTATCATGAACTCCTCTACGTCCTTGAGTGGCGTATCCTTTTCTTTCGACTGAGTAGGCCCGCTTTCACTTACTTTGGCTTTACCTTTGGCCAACCTCTCTGCTTTTATTTCAGGTGAGGTAAAGATCCTTCCGCTACGGGTCATGCCCCCCGTTCCAACGACATTATCAACAGTCCCAGCTGGCTGGCTATTCACCACAATCTTTTCACCGTTGCAATACGCTTCTAATCCATAGGTCCACGGGACAGCTTTCGTACTCTCAAAGGGAACAGACCCTGCCTTGGTGATTGTAATAGTTGGCCGCTGGGCGGGCTCCGTTATCGTTATAGTCTTCCTCGGGATCGTCACCGTTGCAATATCATTCTGCTTATCACATAATGCCTCCACAGGCTTCTCAACCGCAGTTCTATCAAATTGCAAGGTCCCTTCATCAATCATGGCATGAATGCCTTGCTTCAAATCAGTACAACCCTCAGGTTGGGTCCAACACTCTAAATAGTATTCATCACAACTCGGGAATACTTCCCCTCTGAGCAACCTGCTTTTCACCTCATTCAATGGTGTCTTCAGTTTGTTAACATCCATCACCAAGTTCAAATTTTCTTCTGTCAAGATAGCATTTTCCCCATGATTAGGCATAGGCTGTTGTACAATATTAGGCCCAGTTTGACCAAAATTGATGGCTTTACTATTCAACAAATCCTGAACTTTATGTTTGAAAGCATGACAAGATTCTACATCATGTCCGGGCGCCCTTGAATGGAATTCGCAGTGCTTATTAGCGTCATATCCATAAGGAAGTGTCGGTCCTGGAGGCGGTTCCAAAGTTCTCTTCTCAACCAAATTCAACCCTAGCAATGTCTGAAGAAGCTCTGCATAAGTCGACGGAGGCTTATCAAATACCCTCTTCGGCTTTGCATTCTGAAACCTTCTCTGACCCTGATTCTGCCTTTGCTGCTGCTGCGGCGGTTGCTGCTGCTGTTGTTGTTGAGGAATCGGAATAGTAACACTGGCTATTTGTTGAGGTTGACTGTACTGATTTGTACCTCTGCCCCGGCCTCTGCCACCAAATACAGCGCTTGTATCACCTTGTCGTCTTCCGCCGAACGCTTTTCTCGCACCCCCGGCTGAAGTAGATTCGCCTGCCTGAATTTTCCCAATTTTAATTCCATTTTCGATCCTTTCTCCCATAAGGTGATCAGAGAAGCTACCCATCGACACATTGAGTAACTTGTCATAGTACATTCCGGTAAATGTCCCCACAAACATGTCATTCATCTCCCTTTCAACTAGAGGAGGGTGCACCCGAGCTACCATATCGCGCCACCGCTGCGCGTACTCTTTGAAACTTTCACCGCTTTTCTGCGACAGACTCTGCAATTGAACTCTGTTTGGCGCTAAATCGCTATTATATTTGTAATGCATAACAAAAGCATCAGCCAACTGCTTCCAGCTCCTAATCTGGGTGGGCTCCAGCCCCATGTACCATTCCAATGATGGTCCAGATAAGCTATCCTGAAAGAAATGCATGAGCATCCTTTCATCATTGGAATATGCAGACATCCTTCTGTAATAATAACGTACATGGACCTTTGGGCAGGTATCTCCTTTGTATTTGTCGAATGTTGGCGCCTTGAATTTTAATGGCACCCTTAGCCCTGGTACCAACCCTATAGTAGTCATGTCTAACCCGGCGGAGTTCTGATCAACCATACCTTTCATCTGCTCTTCTAGCATTTTGATCCTCTGAACAGGGTCAATAGGGCCTTCAGGTCCCATACCTCTTCCTGAAAAAGCGTCCTCCTGTTGATCCACATTCCAGTCATTGCCATACCCATCGTAACCCATGTTACGGCCAAATCCTTGCTGATTAAACACAGGACCCTGTCCTCGGTTGCCGAACCCTAGATTGACCCTAGCTGGTCCAAAACCATTGTTGAAAGGAAATGCTCCAGCGCCGGTGTTATTCACATTACCGAACCCACCATTACCATAGCCATACCCCTGATTGTTTCCGTAACCGTCATTACTGAAGCCTTGATTGTTGAACCCGAAGTTCCCGTCCTAATTGACATTGCCATACCCATTGTTTCTAAAGCCACCATTGTCAACGAATCTTTGATCAACATCCACAGTGTTGCCCTTGTTGTTAGCAACATGCCCATCACCACCATTCCCCATATTGCCATTACCAGCGCCAACACCTGCACCATTACCCGTGTTTCCGTTGACAGTCACAACAGGTGGAGTAACAACTGCCGGTATCTCATCCTCCCGGCGAGGAGTTTCAACAGAAATGTGGTCAGTATTGCCATTTCCGTTTGCCTGCGTCAGCAGCGGATGCACCAAGGTCTGAAGATTCTCCTGGCCCTTGGCCATGCTCTCCATAGCTTGCATGAACAGAGTCAACTTCTCGCGGATTTCCTGCATCTCGACCTGAACTTGATCCATTACCTTCTTGCAGTTGTTTCTGGTTGAATAGCGGTGGACTCTTTGGTCGTCAATCCTGAAAAACCTGTGAGATGCAGGAAATAAGATACAGATTCAACAAGTAACTGACAATGCAAAAAATGAATATGCAGATGCAATATGTGTCTGTGCGTTAGGGAGATTAGCCCCTGATCCTAGTGCCAAAGTGCCAGTGCAGTGATAGTGATAAGAAGCTTGGATTCATGTACGAAGAAAAACATCTCATATATTACTGAAAAGCCCGACAAGGCAGAAATACAATATCACTGAGTGTAAAATAACAAGAAGGCATGACCTCAACCAATAATCCTGGTGATGGCTAGCACAATGCACATAAAGCATATACAACAGTGCATAAGTTGATCAAAAGCAACCATAGGCCCGATACTCTTCTAACAATCTCTTAGTCTTGGGATGATCCGACTGGGAAAGCAACCCTTCAACGAGCGAGTCTCTCTGCCTGATAACACGCTGGAGATCCCCAATGGATTCCTCCCAAACACCTTCTCCAAAGCACTCCTCCAGCTTTCGCTTCTGGGATGCAGAATCTTTCTTGCGCTTGATAACTTTGTTTAACAAATTCTGAACGTCATATCTCCGTATAACCTCTTCTTCAAACTTTTTCTGGCTAGCTTTCAACTGATCTTCCAGTTCAGAGATCTGCAGCTTCAGTTTGTCTTCTCTTTCTTTATTACCGGTCAGTGTGGCATTCCAGGTTTTGTTGAATGTGGAGATCTCCCGGTAGGCTACATCAAGCGCTTTCTTCTTGGACTCTAGCATGTCGTGAGAGCTCTTGAAATCTATCCCCAAACGTTCACGCTTCTTTCGTTGTTCAGTCAGTTCTGCACCTAACTGGTTCACCAGCTTTGTTTGCTGCTTGAAGGAATATACGGATTCATTCCTTTCGTTCCTGAGTTGCACTAGCTCTTCTTCCAACTTCTCATTGGCTTTGATCAGCTCTTCTTTCTCCTTCACAACCTGCTCATATCTCTTAATAGGCACAGTATTTGGCTCCTCAACCATGAGGGGAGCAGGAGGTAATACTGCAGGAAATGGCATCAGCGCCTGCTTTGCCCTATCTTGGATCCAGACCTTGTACGGAGCGTAGGCTTGACAATCATTCTTACCCAACAACGGCTTCCCTTTCTTGCGGATGTTATTCCAAGCATGCTGAAGCTTGGATAACAATTCTCCACTCAGTACACCCGTGAAGTACAGAGATTCCTGCACTTCCTCCTCTTTTGGCGGGCATCTCAAAGCATAACCGAATTGCCTGATCAACAATGACAGATTGTAGTTAATGCACCCTTTCCTCCCGATCAAAGGAACGTTAGGATATCCTGTGCAGCTGTAGATAATCTCAGATCCCAATAAATCCCTATCAAACCAGACAACCTCTTCTGAAGAAAGCCCCATCAGACGCTCAGACCATTCCACCGTAGATGCAGACTCAGCAAAGATACCCTTCTTGTGCAGGTGACTATCAAACCACATATACAACAAAGGCACACAACAAGAGACGTTTTTGCCCCTCCTATTCTCGTTCTTATAATGCAGCGAGTGATAGAAATCTCCAATCAGTGTAGGCGCAGGATTGCCTGAAGCAAATATATGGAATGCATCCAAATCAACGAAGTCAGGCATGCTAGGGAACAGTACAATGCCATATATACACAAGGCAAGGATAGCATTAAACACAATCCAACAACCACTCTTGGCATACTCTTGTACTTTCCCAACCAAGAACTTAAGAGAGAAACCGGAAACTCCATTCCATGAGGTTAACAGCAACTCTGAGGAGTCTAAATGCAAAGCAACAGCCAAATCCTCCAACTTGGGCTCAACGCCCATATGAATGAAGGGTATCCTGTTCTGAATGGTCAACTCCAAGATCTCAGCATATTCCTCCATGGTCGGAGCTAGAATGAAGTCAGGGAAAGTAAAACACCTCAGCGGGGGATCATAAAACTGCATAAGCGTGTACACTTCGCTCAGCTCATACGTGGATGGTTTGCAAACCAACCTAAGCAGTTTCCCATAACTCTTCCTGAAGCTTCTCTTCACATCATCATCAGCCAAAGACATCAACCCAAGCAAAGAAGTAACATATGGAGTAGGCAACTTGTATGCCACAGTCTTCTTCAAAGTATCCATAATAGCAACAGACAGAAATCTGGGCCACTAGAATCAGAGGGTATGAAATGCACCTGCAGCACAGACACACGTTAATGATACGCGAAATGAGTATACAACAATGCAATATGCAAACATGCAACAGGGATCAAGTGATATATTGCTGAAGAGATCCATCCACAATATCTGTCTCAACAGACCCACAATACTGCTCAACCCTGGTCTCAACAGACCCATAACAACGCTCCACTTTGATCTCAACAGACCTATAACACAGCTCCAACCTGGTCTCAATAGACCTATAATACTGTCCTGATGAAGAACCCCAAGTAACCGCACATACTGATCCAATATTAAGAAAACCGGGTAGTCTGGAGGTCAAGTTTCCTGCATGCCCCAATCCCTCTCACAGGTAGGTGTCCTATCGACTGACACAAGGTACGGCATCCTATGCGGTCGTCGGCGTCACAGACTTTCAAGACCAATGATACGATACCCAGACGGTTTGGCATCATCATGTCCTGAAGAGGCCTCACTTAGCCAATTTCCAATTGATCGGTCCCCGGAGTCGACAATCCAACTAACCAACAACCCCCTCAACCCAAAGGGTTGAAAAAGAAGTCAACCAGAAGAACCTCGTCCGAGCGTGGATTTTGCGGGACACTAGTACATGCAAAGCATGCACGCGCCCACTACTTTCCACAACTAATTCTAGGTGCACTCAAGCCTAGGTCCGGCTTATCTCTCAATCTGACCCCCTACCCAGCATAACAACAATAATATAATGCTGAAAGTAAATACAGAAAGGTAAATCCATACAAAACCCACGACGGGAAAACAAGCGCTAGGATTGACTCGCGTAGGGAACCGTTGGAGTCCCCAACAGAGTCGCCAGCTGTCGCTACTGCGAAAATCGGTACCGGCTATGACAGAAGAGTCGCCACCGTGCGTTATTTATCCCAACGGAGGGAAAGGAAACGCTCAGAGTAAACCTAACGCAAAACGGGAAAGGAATGGTCATCGCAACCAAATCCTGGATTCGGGAGTCGATTACGCAAGGGGAAGGTATTAGCACCCCTCACGTCCGTCGTACTCGACGGGATCCACGCTTGTTTTCTAGTACGGATTGTTATTCTATCTACTCTATAGGTCTGGGTTAAAAAGAAAAGAAAATGACTCGGCAAAGTATTGCACTTTATTCCTACGTATTCCTGTCTGGAACGAGAAATCAGAGTCAACGTAGTTCGCCTAACTACGGGAAAGGAGGGGAAGGTTGCTCTCTAGGATACGGCATTCTATGCCTACGTACTTTCATACAGCATGAAAGATCAGAGCAAACGTAGTTCGGGCTACGGAAGACACAAGCTTGTCTGACTGGGTTTTTTATTACCTTATGAAAGGATTTTTCTTGATTAAGAGTCCAAGCGGACAAAAATGACATTTTGATGTTTGTTTTGAATCTTTTACTAAAGAAGTGTTTTTTTTGTTTGTTTGCAATCTCTGACGCACTAGAGACTATAATTTGAGAGTGACTACGTCGCATGTCATCCCAAGGGTACCATACTAAGCAGTCAAATTACTGAAGAGTGACCCTCCAACAACCTTTTCTCAAATAGCTTAAGGCTCGTATCGTACAACGTTGATTAACCTTATTACTATATTTTTGAATTGTTTGGAGATGAGAAGAGAAAGAAGCTCTAAAAAGCCTAGGGTTGAAAGGGAATAAAACTAACCTAATGTTGTCATACATGGATAAGTATCTTAATGTCTGTCATAATTCCCTCCTGCACAGAGGAAATCAGAGATCCTAGGGGATAAACAGAAAAGAAAGCAAGCAGATACAGTAAAATGCATGCAATGCAGCAATACAAGCGAGGCAAGGGAGTCCCACTCAACCTCGAACCTGGGAAAACAACAGACAAAGTGAATCAACATTCACCTCAAACCCAGGGGGCAAGCTACACAAGCCAACAAACAATACAGAAAACAAAACCCCAAAGCAGAGGAGGCAGCCCAAGCAGCAGCACCAATCTCCTACAGCAAACAACAGCTCTGACAGCAACAGATGATTAACCAGCAAAAAGTTGATAGCAACAACCTTCATCTTCATGAATAACTCCCATCTTCAAGCTTCAATAAACTTTCAATCTTCAACAAGCACCCAGCTTCAACAAGCTCCCAGCTTAAGCTAGCTCAAACCCCAACCAGTAACCAGCTTCAACAAGCTCCTGACCTCACCCACCTCCTAGCTTCAACAAGCAAACAAAACCCTAGCTCCAACAAGCTACCTCATCTTTTCATTTTCCAAGCTTCAACAAGCACCTCCAAGGGAGAATCATTCAATCAAGATCAAGTTGGAATGTTAAGAAGCTTAATGACAACCAAGGGAAGTCACTGAGAACTTAGCATTATGAGAGACTGGCATCCTCAAAGTTCTACTCACTTGGGCATATCCCTCATCCCTCCTAAGGAGAGATGGAGCTTCTCAAGGAGGACTTTATGTCATTAGATAGAATGGAGATGGACAAGATATTCCATGTTTGAAGAAACAAGTAGAACTACTCTGATGCTCTTCCTAAAAACCCTAGTGTCCCTAAGCTCCTGACAAGCATCCACAAGATGAGAGAATCTTCACATCCAAGCTCCTTCAAGCTCTCCAAAGCACCTTCAATTGGTCTTCATGATTACCCAAGCTCAAAAGCAACACCACCCTAGTCTAAGGGGAACTATTGAATCAAACTAGCCAACTTAGTTCATCAGAAACACCTAGAAGTTAATCTTAAAACTAATTCTACTTAAAATACCAAAGATGATTGTAAAATCCTACAAAACTTACTAAGGGTTCCTAAACCTCTTATGAATCTCTCACACAAAAACCAGGGGGTTAACCATTCATTTGGACCCTAAACTATGCCCTAAACTTAAAGGTATCAACTTAAAACCCTAATTCTAAACCACCTAATGTTTAATGTTCAAACTAGCCTAAATTTATCTCACAAAAATATGAGATAATTACTATGGGTACATGCATATCTAAGCTAACTAGCCCAAAAAGAATCAACTCAAAATTCATCACCAATTATTCACAATAAAATCAGCAAAATGGCATACCAAACAAATTAAAAATAAAACCAATTCAAATGCAAAAAATGGAAATAAAATATAAAATGCATGAATTAACTATTTTTAAATCCTATTAAATTCTAAATTTTTTTAAGGAGTTAGGGAAAAAAATCTAGCTTAAAAATGATTATTTTCCTATTTATTATGAATTTTAGAATCAAAATGCATTAAAAATAAAAGAAATTAAAATGTTGAATTAAATGGGAGCCATTAGATCGATTGACTGGTAAACGAATCCAAAGCCTCAGAGCGTGTCCACGCATGCATCCCAATCACACGCTGACTGGGATTAGTGAAACGGTGCATTTTGCTCAAGGGGAGGCAATCTCAGTTTGAATCCTAGCCACACGATCAACATAACAAGCCTCAAATTCAGGATGATCCAAAGGTGAAGACCACATCTTCTCCAAACGAACTCAGGTGAAGGTCAATCTTTCAGACGGTGGTCCGGTGGTCTAACCACCGTCTTCTTCAGCGAAACAAACCCTAAACCTCACCAAACAAGCCAATTAAAAACCCTAATCCACTCCAAATTTCACCCTGGTCACGAATACGATCCCCATTCTTATTGATTCTCACTTAAACTCCAAACCCGATGGTAGTTGCAGAAAAAATCACAAATCCTGAATCACCTTAAACCCTAAAATTAATGATCCCATTGTATACTACACTTCTCCCTGATCAATTCTCAACCTTCAAACACCATTAAAGCTTCAAGAACAAGGAGATACAAGCTTCAACAGAAAATGACAACACCCTAATTTTGTCTCTAAACCTCCATTTTTCCTACCAGAATCCATCTAGGCACGATCTACAACCTATCTACACCTCAAATTATGATCAATTTCATCTAACCTAAGCTATAGAGTGAAAGTTGCATACCTGGTAAAAGTGGATGAACAGAGTGAGAATTCCTTCGAATCAAGCTTCAATTCCTTCCAAATTCCTTCAAGAACTCATTATGAAGCTTTTACAATCAATATTTTGCTTTGAAATCACTCCTACTTCAGAATTCGAATCTTGATGCAATGAAGAAAATTCAATGGCTCTTTCTCGTTTCTCTTCAATTCTTGGCCAAAAATCCAACTGAATCAGTTACAATGTATATATAGAACATGTTAGAAAGATCTAGAAAGATCTGGAACAGTTAGAATGATATTTTGAAAATCTCTTACACCATGAGAAGTTTGAACATGACAGTCGGGTTTTTGCTAGTTCAGCAGCTTGATTTTGCTTCAATTTCTCACCAGATGATAATTAGGAATGAAGGAGATGTGTATTTGCCTTGTAGCTGATCTCATGAGGTGTTTTGCATATGTTACTTCAAACATAAGTCACCAAATGTAAGTCTTGGAAAATGACCTCAAATGCCAAAAGTAACAATTCCATCATCTTTAAAATGTTGATTCTGATCAAAATGATATGCCACATGACTTGTTTTGGCCATAAATCATGAAATTGTAATTTTGCCTTTTAAATGACTTTAAATTCTTCATTAAAAAGCCATTTCAAACCAACTTCTCATATGAGCCAATTCAAACCTTCCTTGATACATGGTCAAGGTTAAAACCCTATTTTGAGAAACTTTCTAGTTGGACAATTTTCCATTTGAGGAGTGGAAGATGGAGATTTTGGCACATGCTTGGAAATGACCTATAATCACAAATGCCCAAAATACCCCTGGATTGCTAAGATCATAACTTGAGTTCCACAAATCCCCTTGAGGACTTCTAGTACTCTATGGAAAGCTAAGATCAAGATCTACAACTCCTATGTTGGCCAAGAATCCATTTGAAAACTCCTTGAGGGGAAACGTTTGCTTGGAAGTCAAGTGACTTTCACAGATGAATTTCAGTGTCCTCTGGTGACCTGTAATTTGCAAAGACCATAACTTGAGTTCTAAAAATCTTCTTAAAGACTTCTAGTACTCATATTAAAGGTATTGAGATTCTATACATGTTTCATGTTGGCCAAAGATCCATTTGAAACTTGTATTTTTACTTATGTGGCTTAGAAGTTAGGCACTAAACAGGGGATTTTACACTACAACCCTAATTTAGCAACTTCCCACATTCTTGATGTTTCTTTGCTTAACCTTGGCACAACACCACACATGTATCAACATACCAATTCATTAATCCCATGACCTTAAGGTAGGCTTTGATACTCTCCAATTGCTCAATTGACCTAGGGTTGACCCAGATGAAACCCTAGTTGACTGCACCTCAACTGTGGCTCTCATACTTGAATCAATGACTTGCCTCAGCTTCACTAAGGCCCTCTAGACATCCCATGAGATCCATACACACCTCACATTCACATTCCATGCTTCTCATCCCACTGATGATTTTCAACATTCCTCAAGATAGGAGCACAACCCACATGTAGGCACTCAAGCTTCTCAAGACTTAAAATCCTTTCTTGATGGCTTGGATGATTTCTCATCTTGGATAACACACCTTTCTAGGCTATTCTCTTGATAGACACCCTTGATCCCTTGTTGGATGCATGCTATGCTATGATATGCAAATGATTGAACTATGTACATGATGTAACTATGCAAATGAAATGCAATGAAACACAAATCAGGCAAGAAAAGGTTGAGCAAATTTTGGGGTGCAACATGTGGTATTTGGAGTATGTGCTTACCTTCAGTTTGATCTAAACATGTTTGATTTGAGTCTTAACATTGGAATTGCATCTCAAACCCTCATTCTTACAACTACCATCAAATTTTTAGATGCAAACTTTTTTGAAGAAAACTAAGATTGCCATCATCATCCTTGTAAAAAAATACATGAGATAGACCCAAGATTTGTGAAATCTAATGTTGTTTTGACATAGTTTGAATGTTCACGCTTTGTGGCATTTTGCATTTTGATCAACTTGCATTTACTATTGAATTTCTAGATGCAGACATTTTCAGAGAAAACTAATATCACCACTGCATTCCTCATTTAAAATACTCAAGATTGACTAAAGTTTCACTAAATTCCATAGAGTTTTGAAAGAGTTATGGACCTTCACGCGTTTGACCATCTTGCTTGTTTTGCTTTGCCCAGAAATACATGATTTTCAAGCCTTATGTATTTATGGGGTGGCTTTACATAACGGATGTATCGCCACCCCAGTGGTAATCAACTTACTCTTAAACACGCCTTTCACTGCCTAGACCTGGGTTCGATCCCTGAGGAGGATCAACCCTTTTGTTCTTTTTCATTTTTATGCGCGCGCGTGTGTAAGCTGAGGGGCGTGGGTTCAACTCCCACCCCTTGCTTTTTTAATTTTTATTTTTTCTTGTTGTGTTTTATTAGTATGATTTTTACATGAAACTTCAAAAATTCATATCTTTGTCATTTTTTTATCCTTTTGAACCCATTCTTTTTGCAACATGCTTGTCTTAAGGTCTGTTTTCATGTGGTGTAAAAAATATTACATGTTGTTATTAATTGTGATGTCTTTTGTATGTGGAAATCTGTTCATTTGTTGAGATCGTTATCTTACTTGCTGTTGGTTTCCCTTTGAATATGCTTGAATTTTCTTGTGAGATTTTTGCATCCCATGTTAGTTAACATGCTAGGGTTTGTCCTCCTTTGGTCGTCACCATAATCCCATGATTATTTTCTTCCTAAATTATGAGGTTAAACTGATTTACCTGTGTTTGATTGTCATCAATGCATATTGTTGTTACATTTGTTATACCTTGAACCTATAACGTGTTTACTTTCAAATTGTGATTTGTTTATATGGTTGTTACCTTCATCATGTTTTAATCTTTGTTAAGATATGCTTCCATCTTTTTTAAGATATTTGATTACCGGTTGTAACCATTGGTGTTTGTTTGAAGTATCTGCTTATTGTAATATGCATGCTTACTTCATTGTAATCTTATTTATCTTGCTTTATTCACTTGCTTTGTCAAGTATTTTTTCCCCAAGTGATGGAACTTTTTAGTTCTCATCCAAGTTGTCTCTTTCCCTCTCCTTCCAAAGGAAAAGTCTTTTCGTTGACCCCTGGGTCATAAATAACTCATCTCTCCCTCGACTTCATTAAGTCATTCATACACTTAGTTAAGTGGAACTTGTCCTTTAGACTTTTCTTAAGTCTACAAAGTCCACCCTTGTTAGGAGTGCTCTTTCAACTAGAACTTAGGATAGAGTTTGTTAACTCTATGTAAGAATCATCGTCATGATAACTTACTTCCCTTTCTTGAGTGTTCAACTTAGATCTAGAGAGTTTCCTTAAACTCTACACAAACCTTGTCATGTTTGCTCCCCTTTGAACTTTGATCGTAATCAAGTGTTCTTCAAATTTAGTGAGGTGAACTACGATTGCTCTAATTCTATCCTAGTTAGGATACGTAGGCAAAGGACACGATGTTTTTGCGAGCAAACTTAGTGTACATATCTTTAGGTTTTAACCTACACCTTTTTCCCAATCCATAGCAAACATTGAACAAACTTAGCATACAAACAAACGAAAGGTTCCTGTAGAGTACTACAGATGTTTAGGATGTGAAATACCTACCCTATGCATAACCAACCCCTGATCCTCGAATCTCTTAGCGTTGTTGTTACATCGCGCAAAAGGGTTTTTCTTTCTTTAGACCTTTCCTTTGGATAAATTAAAGTCCGATTGTGAATTCTAAGAATTAAAGATCCAAGTTAATCAATAGCTTGGTATCACGATTCTCACTGCAACACTCCTTGCATAGTTCATGTAAGGAATCAGATTAGGCTGTCGTGTTTCCCATTCTCCCTTGATCTGATTGACAACTAGCACTGAATCGCCGTACACATCTAGATTATTGATCCTCAGATCAATAGCTTCTTCCAACCTAATAATGCACACTTTGTATTCAGCTTCGTTGTTGGTGCAGGGAAATGTCAACCTGGCAGTGAATGGTATATGAGACCCATGGGGAGTCGTGATGATTGCCCTAATTCCGCTGCCATAAGAGTTAACAGCACCATCAAAAATCATTTACCACTAGGAGCTTTTCTCGGGACCTTCATCAGGGAGTGGCTCATCACAATATTTCATCTTTAAGAACATGATGTCTTCATCAGGAAATTCAAACTTCATTGGTTGGTAATCGTCAATTGGTTGTTTAGCAAGATATTCTGACAGAACACTCCCCTTGATAGCCTTCTGGGAGACGTACTGAATGTCGTATTCCGTCAAAACCATATGCCACCTGGAATTTCTCCCCGAAAGTGCTTGCTTTTCAAAGACGTACTTAATCGGATCCATCTTCAAAATCAGCATGGTTGTATGATTTAGCATGTACTGTCTCAGGCGCTTGGCAGCCGAAGCGAGTGCTTAACACGTTTTTTCCAACATTTAGTACCTGGAATCACAATCTGTGAACTTTTTACTCAAGTGATATATGGTATGCTCTTTTCTTCCAGTCTCGTCATGTTGGCCAAGAACACAACCCATGTTGTTCTCAAGAACTGTTAAATACATTATCAATGGTCTTCCAGCTACTAGAGGTATCAATATCGGAGGTTCCTGCAAACACTCTTTTATTTTATCAAATTCCCTTTGGCAATTTTTGTTCCAGACGACCGCCTGATCTTTCTTTAATAATTTGAACATGGGTTCACGCGTGGTTGTGAGATGAGACATGAACCTAGCAATGTAGTTCAATCTACCCAAGAAACCACGAAACTCCTTCTCCGTTTTTGGCGCTGGCATATCTTGTATTGCTTTTATCTTTGCAGGATCGACCTCGATTCCTTTTTAACTGAAAATGAACCTCATCAACTTTCCCGACCGTACGCCAAAAGTGCACTTATTCGGACTCAACCTCAGTATGAATTTCCTGTGCCTTTCAAACAGCTTCAACAGATTCACCAGATGTTCCTCCTTCGTCTGTGACTTCGCAATCATGTCATCAACATATACTTCAATCTCATGATGAATCATATCATGAAAGAGAGTCACCATAGCCCGCTGATAGGTTGCCCCTGCATTTTTCAACCCAAAAGGCATTACCTTATAACAGAAAGTCCCCCACGGTGTAATAAAAGTTGTTATCTCCATATCCTCCGGCGCCATTTTGTTCTGATTGTAACCGAAAAAACCGTCCATGAAGGAAAACATGGAATACTGAGCAGTATTATCAACTAATACATCCATGTGGGGGAGCGGGAAATCCTCTTTCGGGCTCGCTTTATTCAAGTCTCTATAATCAACACACATCCTTACCTTACCATCTTTCTTTGGTACATGTACGATGTTAGCGACCCACGGAGGGTAAGTTGTTATGGCGAGAAATCCTGCGTCCAACTGCTTCTGGACTTCCTCTTTGATTTTCGTAGCCATGTCTAGTCTAGTCCTTTTAAGCTTCTGCTTGACAGGCAGACACTCTTCACGCAAAGGCAAACGATGAACCATAATATCTGTGTCAAGATCGGGCATATCTTCGTATGACCAAGTGTTGCAGCCCAAAATTTTCCCAACCTATTTTTATTTATCTAGCTCATGTTTCATTGCATTTCATGGAATCTACATTTTGCATAGCATTAGTTCTCGAGGCAGGGGATCAAGGTTCCCGTGGCTCAAGTTTCATTCCTGTGCAAGCAACTGAATAACAAGCATCAGAGACGACATTTATTTTGCCCAGTGGTCGAGCGACCAATTTTATTTTGCAGGTTATGCTCGGATCAGGAGACAATGTTCAGTCTATATCCAGCATTATCACAGTCACAGTATTCAAGAGCAAGTGTCGGAAGCTTACCAGAGCTCAAAACAGAGAGAAACAGGCAAACAGGCAGGTTTCTCTCCAAAAGGCGCCAAATTCAAAATTTTGAAGGTGTTAATCGGTTAAAACATATGGTTAACCGATTAACCATTGGAGAATCAGCCCAGAATTCAAATTTTAACAGTGTTAACCGGTTAACACATATGGTTAACCGGTTAACCATAGCAGATTTTGCCCTGTACGTGATTTTGCAAGCCATTTGCACTTGGGGTCCGAATTTGATCACATTGAAACTCATTTTTACCAAAAAGAAGGATCTAGAATGTTCTTGAAAGTTGGTTATTTCAATTTTCCCTCCAAATTCCAGTGCCTAGCTCCAAACCAACTTTCCAATCCAAAGTCCAAACCCCACCTTTGGGACCCAAACCTAGATGGTATTTAAATGATCTACTCCAAACCAAAAGGAGCCAATTCTCATTTCTCACAATCATTTTTCAGAATTGATCAAGAATTATCTCAAGTTCTCTCAACTTCTCCATTTTCCAAAAACCACACTCAAAGCTCTTTTCCTTAGGATTCATTGATTTTTCATTGAAATCAATGGATTCTTGAGCATAAACCTTCATCCATCCTCATCTTTGGATCAATTTTCATTACCAATTTTCGTGCAAATTGAGATCTGATCTTGGAGCGTGAGTTGGAAGTGATTATTCGAAGCGTTTCGACTCGAATTCAGTGGATCTTCGTTCGTACAACCACAATTGGCTTGGATCTTGAAGTTTTCCAAGTTTCTATTGTTTGAACTACTCAAATTCTGTTGATCAACACTAAACGGAGCAAATCTCCACTTTGAAAGTTGGCGATTCTAGATCCATAAGTGTTTTTGAGCTTATTTGCATTTACATGATGATTTTCATATTCGATTGAATTTTGTGAATTCTGATCCGTGTGAATTGCGATTGTGTTGTATAGACATGTTTGCATGTCTATTTGGTTTTCTATTTGCATATGTAATTTCGTGCTTATTTGATAAGCTGATCTGTTGGATCACTTGATTAAGTGATTATGTGCATTAAGTGCTTTTTTCTGTTGCTGTTTTTCACTTCTTGTACAGTGTTAACCGGTTAACGTATGGGGTTAACCGGTTAACCAATTCAAATATTCAAAGATTTCAAAGGTTTCAGGGTGTTAACCGGTTAACGCCTGGTGTTAACCGATTAACACCTATGAATTTCCAAATTTTCACTTGTTTTACACAGGTTAACCGATTAACCGTATGTGTTAACCGATTAACACTGCACCAGAATGCCATGTTTGCTGTTCTGTTTGCATGTTCGTATACCGGTTCAATCCGAATCATCATAGATCAGTGTGATGCACCATGATTGAATTGTTTTGGTTGTTTGCCACTGTTTATGGTTGATTAATCATGATGTTGTTGATATGTATGATCATTTTTCATTTTATTTGCATGTTTGTATGTGGTTCGAATCGATCACTCGTTCGCATGTTTAATTGCTTGCATGTCTCGCTTTTCTCCATATGTTTGCATCATTCTTGCATCGCTGTTGAGGTCGAGACGCCCTTGTGGCGGCTGCTGCCCCACACTTTTTTCCTCCCTCCCACCATTCTAATTGTGCATTTTCGTGATTGCATTTTTCTACTTGTGATTGATTCTTCCTTTGTTCTTATTGTGCTTTCTTGCCATGATCCCCATAGGATTCCTAGTCGCTCCGTTTAGGATGGGAGTAGGAGAGACATTAGGAGTTCAATCCAAGTATGATAACATTAGGGTAGATGTTTCGCTTTTCAATCCAAACTCTAGGATCACTTTACATGACAACGTTAGGGCCGAGTTTCCCTTAGACCTTCCGTGCGTCTTCTCTTCTCATCTTCATACAATCCTAACGCACTTAATAACAATAATGGATATTGGGCCAGGAGCCTTATACTTTGGAAATGGTGATTGAGGGGCTTCTCCTCAATTACCTAGAGTGTTTAGTATACGTCCTTAGGACGATATGTGACGCATTCGATCCTAGGTTCTAGACTTTAGTACAACATGCATTATAAACACTCGAATTCAAAACACTTCTTCTGATAAAAAACACGAAACAAATCCAAACCTTTTTCCTTTGGGATTAATCAAACTTCCTTTTTCAGAAAAGAGTGTTGTTAAACTTCGGTTCTACCGCAAACAGGCTTTGTCCCTAACTGCCGGAACGAATGTTTAACCTTACTCGGATAAAACACTTAATCAACCTGTGGTTTCGTGTCCGCCCGAACTACGTCTGCTCTGATCTTTCATACTAGATGAAAGTACATAGGCACAAGACGTGATGTATTGGTGAGAAACCTCCCCCTTTCTCTCCCGTAGTGTTGTACCCTAAAATTTGCCCAACTTTTCTTTACCTAGCTTATGGTTCATTTCATTCACATTAGCATTATCATTTGCATTTCATTGACATGTGTGCAGGAGATCAAGAGGTATGATTACCAATCAAGAGCTATGCAAGACTATGAAGCTATCTAAGAAGGTTATTCAAGTGTTCAAGGGTTGATATCCTTGTCAGAGAAGCTAAAGGATCCTCAGAGAGAGTGGTTGAAACCAAGTGTGTGTGTCTCCTTACTTGAGAGTTGTGGGAAGTCCTCAGATGATTCTGAAGCCATGAAGATGGACTTGAGGTCTTGAGAGAGCTCATGAGAAGTGTTGAGGATCACTTTGAGGCCTAGACAGGTCATTGTGCAAGATTGAGAAGCCTCAGCCATGAGTGGTGCAGCTAGGGTTTGACTGGGTCAACCCTAGGTCAACTGATGATTTGAAGGAGGTTGAGACCTAACTCAAAGGCCATGTGATCATGGATTGATGCATTAAGATGCTATAAGGATGATTCCAAGGTCAACTCATCATGATTTAAGAGTTTGAGAAGTTTCAAGCTAGGGTTTCTAAGGCTTGACAGTGTAAAATCCCCTAGTTTGACCCCTATCTTCAAGGCAGTTTAGCTCAAGATGGGAGTGTCATCTCATCTTGCCCCCAACATGAATGTCGTAGATCACGGTCTTAGCTTTAATTTGAGTGCTAGAAGTCCTTGATAGTATTTGTAGAACTCATGTTATGACTTTGACAAGTTACAGGTCATCTGAGGTATGTGAATTTGGGAGCTTGAAAGTTGTCCAACTTGCATGAAACTTTTACCCTAGAAGGATGATTCCTATGAACTTTTGGTCAACATGAATGTTGTTTCTTATCCTCTTATATTTCTAGAGAGTACTAGAAGTCCTTGATAGGATTTGTAGAACTCAAGTTATGGCTTTGACAAGTCAAGGGCATTTTGGTCATTTGGAGATTATAGGTCATTTCAACCATAAGGCCATAACTCCTATTTCCAAGCTTCAAATGGGAAAATGTTCAACATAAAACTTGTTAAAAATGATGTTTTAAGGCTAGTCAATAGGTCATGAGATGTTGGAATTGCTTGTAGCTCAAAGTTGGAAAAATGACCTAAGATAAGGGTATAAGTTAAATGAACCAAAGTTGGAAATTGGTATTTTTGATATACATGTCCAAACCAAGGCATGTAATATATCATTTTGACTCTAAAACACCTTTTAAGAACATTGGTTTAGCCATATTTTGAATTGAAGTTCAATTTGTGGACTTGCTTTGAAAAGTAGTTACTTACATCTTAAGTAACCATTGCCAAACCCAAATTCAAGGCATGATCAAGGTCCCTTGCAAGCCAAACACTTCCAAAATGTCATGAGGGGAGAAATTGGAAGGAATTGAGAATGATTTCAAGCTGTTAGCAGAGTTGTGCATACGATGGCATATCATGAGAATTCAAGTGACATGAGAAATTGAATTTCTCATTAGAAGGATCTAGAGCTTTCTAGATCATCCCTACACACTCTATATATTGAATAGAAGTGGTTCAGATCATTTTTTGGTGAGAATTGAGAGGAAAAAGAGAGAGTGAGTTTTGAAACTTCCATTTTGCAACTGAATTCGGTTACTCCAATTGAGTTCATTTCAATCCATTCTCTTGATCCCAATAGCTTCCATTTGCATTGTTGAATGACCCCAGAGTGAAATCATAGCAAAAGCATTGAGGATTTGAGTGTTAGCATTTGGATTTTTCAACCTGCAACTCACTATCGGGTTCCAAGTTCCAGGAGGTTTCAACCAGTTCTTGTGCATACAGAAGCAAGGAAATGATCCATTGATCGTGTCTAGAAGGTTTGAGAGCTTGATTTGAAGATTTTGTACATCTGTTCATCAAGAATTGACAGGTATGTAAACTTCTTCCTCCAGCATAAATTAAGTAGAATTAGCACGGTTTGTTAAGTTAGAATGATTGTAGGTGGTTAGTAGAAGCTTTTAGATAGCAATTGATGAGGTTTAGTGACAATTATTGGAGTGACCAAATTTCTGTTCTTGAGTGTATCTTGCTGAATCTTGAGTTAGAACATGAGTGTGATAGCTAGAATTGCTCAGGGTGAGATGGAGAGTATCTTAGACCAGATAATTTGGAGAATGATGATGGTTGAGCTTTGACCAGATTTTGAATCCTTGATCATGTTTTGAGTTAGATGATGTTTCAATAAGTTTAGAGCTCATGGTTAGATTCAGGGAGAGACTCTGAGTGGATTTGGGTTTTAGAGTTTGATTTTTAGTGAAGATTTGATGGAACCTGAGTTGGAGAGGATGAGTGTTCTTCACCCTGCATCCATGGTGTTTCTCCCTCCACTTTTGGTTCAAACGAAGAAGATGATTGGGACACCATTGGATCAACATGAAGACTTTAACTAAACAATGTATTCCACGGCCAGGATCAATTTGGATTCATGAGAGAGTCTGAGTAAGTGAAACGATGCGTTTCACTTACTAGGTTGTGTTGGGCTTAGGTTGAAAGTTGTTATCCCCACCCCCTTTATGGCCCAGTCTGTTAAAATGAACTGATTTCTCTTGCTATTTGCACCGTGTGCTTGTTCATTTTATTTTGATTTTCTTTATTTTTTCATTATATTCATGGTTCTTGATAAAATCATAAAAAATGGAAAAATAATTCAATTGATCCCATTCTTTTTGCATTGGATTCATGATAGGGTCTAGTATTTTTTAGATAAAAAATATTTTTATTTCATGCATTTTATGATTTTATGGGAATTTTTACATTTTAATTGATATTAAAATAGTCATGCTTGATACTTGATTTTATGGAATTTGGTTTGATCATGTGATGAGGATTTTGATCTTGATTTTTTATGAGTAGTTAGCATAGATATGCATGCTCCCCATAGAGTTTTCTCACATTTTTGTGATGAACATAGGTGGTAGTTTAGGTTGAAACCTTTTGAAGCTCCATTTTTAGGGTTTATGGTTGATACCTTGTGGTTTAGATTGTATTTTTAGTACTAGGTGGATGATTCAACCTTTGATTTTTGTAGGATAGATTCATGATTGAATTAAGGTCCCTTAGGAATTTTTGTAGGATTTTTCAAGGTAGTTTACTATTTTTGATGGATTTTAGTTTAAGTGCTAGTTTTAGATGACTCTAATGCACTAACTCAACTAGATTAACTTCCTTAGTTCCCTCAGATTAGGGTTTTGCTTTGCTTGTTCTTGGATGATGTTGGAGGCAACTTAAAGATGCATTGGATTGCTTGAAGAGGCTTGGATTTGAAGATCTTCCCTTCTTTTGGTGTAGTTTTGATTAGGTATTAAGATTAGGGTTTTGTAGGCAGAGCTTCTAGATAGATTCTCTTCCTTCATAAACATGGAAGATGTTGATCACTTCCATTCTTCCCTATGATGTAAGGTCCCCTTGTAAAGGCCTCATCCCTCCTTTGGTGGGATGTGTGGCTCTTTGAAAATTAGTAGAACCTTTGAGGGTCCCTTTCTCTGATGATAGGATGCTTAGTGGTGACCTTTGGTCTTCACTCTGCTACCAATCATCCAAACTTTGCTCTTGATAGATGAATCTTTCTCCCTTGCTATAGGATGGAGTTCCTTGCTTGAAGAAGATTGAAGGATGAGGTTGATACTTCTTTGTGTTTGAAGATTACTCTGAGAAGCTGAAGCTTGTAGATGAGGAAGAGCAAGTTGATGCTTGTAAGGAGGGGAGAGCTGAAGCTTGAAGGTCAAGAAGAACAAGTTGACACTTGTGAAGAGGATCCAATTTGAGATTGAGTGAAGAGCTGAGGCTTGAGGAAAAGGATGAGTTGATACTTATGTTGATGCATTGAGAGCCTGAAGGAGTCAAGTTGATACTTGCAGTTAGGAGTGAAGCCTGAAGGTGGAATTTACTGAATAGCTGAAGCTTGGAGAAGCAAGTTGATACTAGCTATTGAAGATGATAGCTTTGAAGAGCAATTGAAGTCTGAAGATTGAACTGCTGTCAATGGAGAGCATAGTTGTAGGAGCTGTTGATCTGTTTTCTTTTCTGTATTGATGTGACTTGTTTGATTTGCTTGATGCATTAGAATAAGTCCATATCTAGATTGATGTAAGCTAGGAGCATGATTGTACTAGAGGTTGAGTTGCTCCCTCTGCTTGTATTTTTACTATATGGCTTTGCTTGTGGGTATTCGGTAGAGCCCTGCTCCCTTGCCTGTGTGGTTTGTGTTGCTTGATAGCATTTCATTTCTTCTGTATGATTGCAGTTGCTCATATTTTGCTTGATAGCATGTTATTTCTTCTGTATGACGGCAGTTATTCATATCTGGATTGAGGTTGAGACGAGCTTGTGGAGGCTGAGGCCCCACACACATTTCCTCCCTCACTTGCATTGCATGCATTTTACAGTCGTTTACTGTTTACTGTTTAAGCTGATGCTTTATCTGTTTCTGTTTATCATTGACATGATCCCCTAGGAATCTCACTTCCTTTGATAAGGAAGTGATGATTAGAACTTTAGGTTGATACCTATGCATGATACCTTCTAGGAGTTCCCTGTTTCAAACCTCAACCATATGATGAATCCTTGGCATGACAACAGTAGGACTTGATAGTCTCCCCTTAGTTGAACTTGTTCTCTCTTCTCATCTCAAAACAAATTAAAATACAGTAATAAAGGTTAATTGACGTCGTACATTACGAGCCTCAAGCTATCTGAGAAAGGGTTGTTGGAGAGTTCTTTTCAACAGCTTGGATGTTTAGTATGGCACCCTTTGGGTGACATGCGACACATTCACTCTCAGGTCATAGTCTCTAGTGCGATGTTAGTTACAAACATCCATAAAAAACAGTTCTTCCGTAAAAGACAGAAAACAAACTTCAAACCTTTTTGCCCCGTGGGCCCGTAATTCAAAAGAAGCTTTTCTGAAGAAAAGAGTGTCGTTAACTCTCAGTTCTACCGCAAACGGTAACGCTTAAGTCTCCAAGGGTCGAGCTGCGTACATCCAACTACTGGAACTGCTTGTTAACCCTACTCGATAAAACAGATGAATCTGAATTCCCGTAATCCGTATTATCCCGAACTACGTAAGCTCTGATCTCTCATATCTGTTGAGAGTACGTAGGCACAATACTGACGTATTGGCGAGCCACCTTCCCCGTAACCCGTACTTGGTCGAACTACGTTGACTCTGATTTCTCATTCTCTGATGAGAATACGTAGGCATAAAGTGCGACGCTTTGCCGAGTCATTTTCTTTTATTTTCAGACCGGCCTTGATAGGTAGATAGTTAAATAAACCCGTCAGATAAACACAAAAAGCGTGGATCCCATCGAGTACGATGGACGTGAGGGGTGATAATACCTTCCCCTTGCGTAACCGACTCCCGAACCCAGACAACGGTTGCGATGACCTTGTCTTATACCTTTTCGTCAGGTTTTTCCGATCGTTTCCTTTCCCGCTCCGAGGGATAAATAATGAAAGGTGGCGACTCTTCTGTTTTACCGGCATCTTATTTTCGCGGTAGCGACAGCTGGCGACTCTGCTGGGGACTTCATGGTTTCCTGGGATCCAACGTCCCGTATGCGAGTCAGTTTGGGGATCCAACGCCCCTGCGAGAGTCAATCCTAGCGCTTGTATGATTACTTGTTGGGTTGCGTTTATTTATCGCATTTTATTTCCCATGTTTTATTTTCAGTATGATATGATTATCTGTGCTGTTGTGGGAGGGGCATTCTGATGAGTGAGAAGCCAGACCCAGGCTTGAGTGAACCTAGCATTAGTTGTGGAAATTAGTGGGCGCGTGCTTGCTTGGCAGGCACTAGTGTCTCATGAAATCCACGCTCAGACGAGGTTCTCCCGGTTGACTTCTTTTTCAACCCTTTGGGTTGAGGGGGTTGTTGGTTTGGAGGATTGTCGACTCTAGGGACTGATCATTTGGGATTCAGCCGAGTGAGGCCGCTTCAGGAGCTAGTGATGCCACACCTTCTGGGTATCGTATCACCCCTCTTGAATGTCTGTGACGCTGATGACAGCGTAGGATGCCGAAATTGAGTCAGTTTAGGTCCATACCTGTGAGCAGGGTCGGGTTTGTTGCAGGAAACCTTAACCTTCAGACTACCTGGTTTTCTTGATAGTGAATCAGTTTTGTTGGTACCAGAGGTTCTCATCATCAGATATATGATTGTTCTTGACAGAGCAGATATATGGTCCTATATCAGAGGTCCTTATTATCAGATGTGTGTTTGTTCTTGACAGAGCAGATTTATGGTCCGATATCAGGGTTTCCTTCTTATCAGAGATAGTGGTTGTTCTTGACAGAGCAGTATCGTGGTTTTGTTGATACATAACCTTTACCTTCATCACTGCAATAGCATAGTTGTCTTGATCTCCTACTGCATGACTGCATTTTACATTGCTTTGCATACTCATTTGCATTTCATTAACGTGTGTCTGTGTTGCAGGTACCGTTTCCCCCGATTCAGGTTTTCTTGCCTTCTATTGTGCTATCATGGGTTCTATGAGGAAGACAGTGGCTTACAAGCTCCCTGCTCCTGATGTTGTTCAGCTGACTGGTTTGATTGCTTTAGTAGATGATTCTGTGAGAGATGAATTCAGAAAGTCTTACGGTAAATTGCTCAATTTGGTTCGTAAACCCTCTGTGTTTGAGTTGAATGGGTTGCACGCCCTGCTGCAGTTCTATGACCCTCCTTTGAGATGCTTTACTTTCCAGGACTTTGTTCTTGCACCCACACTAGAGGAGTATGTTGATTTGTTAGGTGTGCCTATCAAGAGTCAGATGCCCTTTGTCCATAGGGATGCTGAGCCTAATCTGGCTAGTCTAGCTCCGTCACTTCATCTGGATGCCTCCGAGTTGGTGTTGTCTAGTTGGAACAAGGTTCCCGGTTTCTCCTTGCAGTTCTTAGTGGGAAAAGCTCAGAAGTGCGCTAAAGACGGATGCTGGGTCGTGTTCAATGCCATCCTCGCTCTATGCATATATGGCATCATTCTGTTCCCCAACATGCCACACTTTGTAGACTTCGACGCCTTCCACATCTTTGCTTCAGGCAATCCAGTCCCTACCTTGATTGGAGATGTTTACCATTCCGTCCACTACAAAAACGAGAACAGAAGGGGTAAGAACATCTCGTGTTGTGTGCCCTTGCTCTATAGATGGCTTGATAGTCACCTACCCAAGAAGGGTTCCTTTGCTTCGTCTGCAGCCACAGCTGAGTGGCCCGAGCGTCTGATGAGTCTATCTGTAGAGGATGTTGCCTGGTTTGATAGAGATAGGTTGGGTACCGAGATTATCTTCAGCTGCAGCGGATTTCCGAATGTGCCTTTGATAGGCAGGAAGGGCTGTATAAACTATAACCCATCTTTGCTGGTCCGACAGTTTGCTTATGCTTTGAGAGCTCCGCCGAAGGATGAAGAGGTGCAGGAATCTCTGTACCTCACTGGTCTTCTAGAGGTGGATATGTTATCTAAGCTTCAGCGCGCTTGGAATGGTATCAGTAAGCGAGGAAAACCATCACTGAGGAAAAGCAATAGCCAAGCCTACGCTCCGTATGTGGCTTGGACCAGAGCCAGGGCAGAGATCATAGGGATGTCGTTTCCTCCTGCCAAGCCAGAAAGCCATCTAGTGATTGAAGAGCCTACCACCGTGCCTATTCAGCAGCATAATCAGGTGTTAGCTGAGAGAGATGAGCTGAAGAAGGCCAATGAAGAACTGGAGAAAGAATTGGCTCAACTCAGAAGCGAGAGAAACGAAGTCGTTCATTCCTTCAAGAGGCAGACAGAGTTGGTGAACCAGCTGGGGACAGATTTGACTAAGCAGATAGCCGAGCGCGAGCGCATGGGTCGAGACTTCAAAGCTGTCAATGATGTACTGGCCACTAAGAAGCAGCACTTGGATGAAGCGGATCGGAGGATATCCAAGTTTAATCAGCATTGGAAGGCCACCCTGGCCAACGACAAAGAACGGGAGGATAAGTTGAAGCAACAGATCTCCAAGCTGAAAGCCCAAGTGAAGGCTAGTGAGAAGAGGTTTGATAAAGAAACCGCTCGCAGATATGCCGCTGAAAGCCAGCTCAACAAGGCTCTCACTAACCTGAAGGAGCGCAAACTGATGTTTGAGTCCAAGAAGCGGAAGCTAGAAGATTGTTTCGGCGAAGGAGCATGGGAAGATTCGGTCGAAGGTCTTCAGTACACTATTATGCAGAGGGAGTTAGTCGTCGAAGGGTTGCTCACTCGGCCTGATCATCCAGAAATGAAGGGGTCGTTAGAAGAGTTTCGCGCCCGTGGCCGTGCTTGACTATTTGTATTCCTTTTGTTTAGATCATTGTTGTATGCTGACCATCACCAGGCTTGTTGGTTGAGGTCATGCTATTGATTCAGCTTGTAATTAGTGACATTGTGTACCGCCTTGATGGGCTTTCTTTATATATGAGATGTTATTTCCATGATTGGACTCGGACTTCTTATTATCGGCACTGGCACTCAGGCACTAGGATCGGGGGATACCTCCCTAACGCACAGACACACGTTTGCATCTGCATGAAGCATCTGCATAACGAGCACTTTGTCGTTTTTCCTAACCCTTTTGTGTTTTCAGGTTGTTTCAGGTTGTTCCAGGATTGATCAGAGACCTGTCCACCGCTATCTGACCAGAGCAAATCAAACCAAAATTATGGAGCAAATGCAAACTGACGTTCAAGAACTCCGAGAAAGGATGGACCGCTTCATGGAGCTCATGCAAGCGGTCGCCAATGGCCATGATCAGCTCAGAACCTTGGTTCAGCCTCTGATTTCAAGGGTCGATAGCAATGGCGTACTCCATGGTGGGAATGTGCCAACCCCTCCACCTGTTGAAACTCCTCAGAATGGCGTCCCCGTGACCGGGGGGAATGGCAGCGCCAACGGAAATGTGATAGCTAACATGGGACTCAATGGTAATACGACGGGCGTCGGTAATGGGAATTTTGAAGCTAACGTCAATGTTGGGCTGGGAAACGGCAATGCGGGTGTTGGAAATCTGTTCGGGCCTCAGCCGTGGTTAGAAGACCGTCAAGACGATGTGTTCTCACAGAGAGGTGCTGAAGGGGAGCTGACTGCTGAAGCACGGCTAAGGTTCAAGGCACTCGAGGACAAGATGAGGAATATCGAGAACCATAACACCATGGGTGTTGATATTTCCAAGTTGGGACTGATTGCTGATTTCAAGGTGCCTCCCAAGTTCAAGGTACTTGACTTTGAAAAGTACAAGGACACCACTTGCCCTCGCATCCACCTGAGATCATATTACCGGAAAATGTCCGCTCATTCTGAGGACGAGAAGTTGCTGATGCACTTCTTTCAGGACAGTCTGTCCGGACCCTCCCTCGAATGGTACATGAGTCTGGAACCTACCAGTGTGCGCACGTGGAAGGAACTTGCTGAAGCATTTGTGCACCACTACCAATATAACAGTGACTTGGCTCCGAACCGAGTCCAACTGCAGAATCTGTCGCAAAGGAACAATGAAGGGTTCAAGGAATACGCCCAGCGGTGGCGTAAATTGGCATCCAGGGTTCAGCCGCCGATGGTTGAACGGGAGCTTGTTGAAATGTTCGTAGCCACCCTCCCAGGGGTTTATTATGAGAAATTGGTCAGCATTATGTCTGGAAGCTTCTCAGATCTCATTATTACGGGTGAGCACGTGGAAAATGGGATCAAACTGGGGAAAATTCAAGGTGATTCATCCTCAGCTGGAGGAGGAAAGAAACCTTATGGTGGCAAAAGGAGGGAAGGAGAGACGAGCGCCGTGTCCAACACTCGAAGGAAGGGTAAAGGCCCTCGCCAACAGGTGGCCAGCATAACTATCCCGGCAGTTCAACAGCCACAGCAGCAGCAACAACCAAATCAACAAGGGTACAAAAAGTATCAGAAAAGGACACCTCTATCGAGCCGTCACCTCAAGACACCGCCCATGTTCTATGCTCAGCTATTACAGACTCTGCTCCAGTTACAGCTGACTCATAAGAGAACCCTGGCTCCCCTGACAGGGGCACCTCCGCCAGGTTATGATGCGAATGCGACTTGCGAATTTCACTCAGGGGCACCAGGCCACACAATAGAGAATTGCAAAGCCTTCAAGCACAAGGTGCAGGACACGGTGGACGCCAAGATCATCAACTTCTCAGATAATGTGCCAAACGTCACGAAGAACCCTATGCCGAATCATAGGGGAGGTGGAGTAAATGCCATTATTGAAGACGAGAGCTTGGATTTGTTGACTGACGTCAGAGATCTGAAGACACCGCTTAGCTTCGTTAAAGCTAAGCTGATGAAAAGGGGTTTCTTTCCAGGTTGTGGAGAGCTATGTATGGGCTGCGCGACTAGTCCTGATGGATGTGAACAGCTGATAGAGGGGATTCAAAGTCTGATGACCGAAGGAATCCTGCAATTTAGCCGAAGGGCCGAAAGCGGATCAGGAGAGGTAATGCTGAAGCAAGATGATGAGGTTGCCACCATCACCATCCCTCGTCGGGCGATAACTATTTCTGCACCCAGGCCGCCCACGATTACCATCACCAAAGCTGGGCCGATACCGTTCGAAAGCACTAATGCTGTCCCATGGCATTATGGGGCAGAGGTCTACTGCAACGGACAAAAGTTGGAATTGGAACCATCAGGGTCATGTGCGGAGAACCTAGCGGGCGTTAGCGGAATTACTCGCAGCGAAAGAGTATTTGCTCCACCTGAGATCGTGGCGGACAAGGCGGACAAAGCTTACGCAACCGATAAAGGGAAGAGTAAAGTCGTTGAAGAAACCCCTCGTGGGGTAGAAAAAGACTTACTTGTTAAAGACGCTGAGGAATTTATGAGGTTGATTAAAAAGAGTGACTACAAGATCGTGGATCATCTCCATCAAACACCCTCGAAAATTTCCATCCTAAATTTGTTGTTGTGTTCTGAGGCACACCGCAACGCGCTGCTGAAGGTGTTGAACGCCACATATGTACCGCAAGAAATATCGGTAAACCAGTTGGAAGGGGTCGTAGCCCACGTGAATGCTGGAAATGGGTTAGGGTTCACTGACCTAGACCTGACGCCGAAGGGGAGGAACCACAACAACGCCCTGCACATCTCGATAGAGTGTAGGGGAACGATTATGTCTCACGTGTTGGTGGACACGAGGTCGTCACTCAATGTTCTTCCGAAGAAAGCATTGATGAAGTTAGATACCCGCGGAGTGATCTGCACACCCAGTGATCTGTATGTGAAAGCGTTCGATGGAACCAAACGCCATGTTTTCGGGGAGGTGACGTTGCCAATCCAAGTCGGGCCGGAAACATTCGACGCGGTCTTTTACATTATGGATATCATGCCTGCCTACAGCTGTCTCTTGGGTCGGCCATGGATCCATTTTGCGGGTGCCGTAACCTCCACGTTGCACCAGAAGCTCAAGTATGCTGTCGGAGGCAGCATCGTGACTGTTTATGGCGAAGAAGACATAATGGTGAGCCATTTGTCGTCCTTCAAGTATGTTGAGATGGATGGGGAAATCCACGAAACCCTATGTCAAGCGTTCGAAGCTGATAAAGTCAAGAACGTAGCTCCTGCAGTCACTGAAAAGACAGAGATGACTCTCTCTTCCTTCAAGGAAGCCCGGGCCGTTGTCCAAGCTGGATCTACCCCAGGCTGGGGGCGAATTTTGGAGATACCCAACAAACAAGACAAGTTCGGGTTAGGGTATTCTCCTGCGGCTGAAGCCTCCTCTTCTTCTAGCAGTGCATCGCGAGGTAAAGGGTCGATCCAGTTTACCAGTGGCGGGGTGATATTTGAAAGCGTCAACGCAGTGTCTGAAGACAGCGGAGATAGCGACTGTGACTTAGACTCTTGGATCCAGCCAAGAAAACCAGGCGAGAGCCTCAACAACTGGTCCGTCAGGGATATCGTCCAAGCGGCAGGCGAAGAGTAATGATTTACTTTTTCCAATCATTGTACAACCCTATGTCCTACTCGGGGCATAGTGGTTTTATTGTCAGGGCCTCGTTTGATTATGTACTTGCATTTTACCAATAAATCAAAAGGCATTTTTCTTCGTATTCAAATATTGTGATCTCTGTTATTCCTGTTTTATATTTGTTTTGAAAAATAATAAAATGGCAATGGGGTTTGTGCTAACCTGCATATTCTTGTCTTAAGCTTAACCCTTGTTATTGCAGGATCCGCATAGCAAATGACATTGAATCTGGACCTTCTATGGCTCACTTCGACTTCGATTGCCCGATCTATCAAGCCGAAGAAGAGATTGATGAAGACGAAGACCTTCCCGAAGAGTTGGCCCGCTTGTTGAAACAAGAAGAGAAAGTTATTCTGCCTCACAAGGAAGAGATTGAGATTGTGAATTTGGGTTCTGAGGAACTAGTCAGGAACGTCAGGATAGGGGCTACGTTGCAGAGTGATGTCAAGCAGAGATTGGTCGAGATGCTAAGAGAGTATAGTGACGTCTTTGCTTGTTCATACGAAGATATGCCCGGACTTGATACTGACATTATGGTCCATCACTTGCCGCTACGAGAAGATTGTTGTTGCGGTGGAAATAGGATCACAAACTATTAATGAGTTTGAATCGTAATTCAATTCACAACCGCTCTTTGATTTATCCGAAGGAAGAGGTCAAAAGAGGGAAAACCTATTTTGCATCGTAAACACAATGCGGGGAAAGATCTAGGGTTCGGGGGTTGGTTAAATTTAGGGAAGGTATTAGCACCCTAAACTTCTGTAGTACTCTACAGGAACCTTTTGTTCAAATGTTTACTATTTTGCTTTATTCATTTGCTTAAGGTATATGTACATAAGGATTTAAAAGTGAGAAAGGAGACCTAAGGGGGTTAATTCTAAGTTTACTCGGCAAGACATCGCATCTTGTGCCTACGTATCCTTACGGGAGTGGAATCAGAGTAATCGTAGTTCCCCTCAATAGGGAGGTTAGAAACTTCTTGACTGTGGTCAAGGTCTCAAGGGGAATAAACGCATCTTAAGGACACGCTTACGTGGAGTGTAGAAACTCCAAATCTCTACGTTGAAATGTTAAGTTGTAATGGGTTAAATTAGGTTAGGGATTCCGCGGCGGGAAACCCTAAAATAAGCGCGGCGGCTCTTTGACCTAATGCTAGGGGTAAAATTGTAATTTTGCCTGCGGCGAGGCATTTATGAAAAATTAGGGTTTGTAAGGGTGAAAGGGTTTGAAGTTGTTTTGAGGACTATTGGCGCGGCGGCCAAACGGTTAGACCTAACCCTCGGGTGTGTGTAGTATGACAGAAACAGTGGTAAATGCGTGAGATAATTGAATCATGCAAACAGAGAAATAATGTCACAATTTAACCATGTAAGCAGAAATTTAAGGCAGAAATTAAAGCGCGATTATTAGGATTCGCGAGATTACATGATAGGAGCAGATACAATAGGTTAATGAAAAATTGAATTAAAAATACACAAAAATAACTACTGGCAGCGTATCAAGCTACAGAACGAGGAAACACTGTTAATAAACCGAATCAGACAGTCACCGAATGAATTATGAGACAAAAGTGCAAGATCGGAGATTTTTTTTATTGCTTATGCGTAATAAGTTAAAAAAATGTTAAAATAAAAAAAAGATTAAGTTTAATTTTTAAAACAAAATAGTTTATTTTAACTATCTAAAAAGTTTTTTTATTTTTTTTATGTTATCATTTTTAAAAAGAGTCTAAGCTAGATTTTAAAAAAAAAAAAATTAAATCATATTATTATTATTTTTTTTAAAAAAACAAATGTTTAATTTTTAGACAAGGTTTTAATAAAAATTTAAAGATAATAAACAAATAAACAAATAAAATATAAAACAAATAAAATAAAAGAGGGTTGGGCCGGGTATCACTTCCGGACCCAACCCAAACGGATCACAAATTGGAAGGGGATTAGGATTCCCCCCCCAGAACCCTAACGGCGCACATCTTTTTCTCTTCTTCTCATATCATCGTTCCTCTTCTCTTTCTTCTTCCTCGATGCTCTCTTCTTCTTCGATGCTCTCTTCTTCCTCACGCCGTGACCTTCTCTGTTCCTGAAACGAACCACGAAATTATGTGAGATAATACGTTTACCTTTGATTTGGCCGATGATGCTGAAGCTGAGGCCGTAGAGTTGATTGCCCGTCGTTCTTTGTGAACGATGAAGGTGATCTCTCTGATGTTATGGATTCGCGTTCAGTGATGGTGATCTCTGAGCGATGACGACGATTGTTTCGTCTGAGCTCACGCTGTTTAGGGTTTTCTGCGTAATCTCTTCGCTAGGGCTTCTCCTCTATTTATAATTTCTTTCAAACTCGTGGGCTTGGACCTCCTTCTGATTTTATGTTAATGATTGATTGCTTTCTGGATTGATTGGAGATTTATTTCAATCTGATTGTGATTTCCTTTCCTTTTCAGGTTCTCTTGATTGGATTTGTTGATTTGATCTGAGATAACTTCCGTTCTGTTTGATTTGTTGGATGCTCATTGAATGACAAATTCAATCTCTGATTTGTTGTGTTAAATGCTGGTCTATCCATGCTCAAAGTTTTTGAGGATCTGAATAAGATCTTTTTTTGAATATTCTTCTTTCGCAATGGGTATACTTTGATCGATTTGCTAACTCTGAATTATTGTTTGGCAGGGAACGAATAGCAGTGAACTTGGGCCAAAATGAAATTAGCAGCCCAGAGTTTGGTTTATGGGGAATTCACCGAATTTGAGGATTAGGGTGATGTTCTTTGGAGACTTGCACTCGTTCCTGCTCTGAGACTAAACTCTTCCCTTCTGACGACTCAAAATTGTCCATACCGACTGGGGTTTTGTGAATACCACTCGTGGATTTAGGAGTCTGTAGGTTCCTGCATCGACCTGTATGTCCTGGGTGTGAATAACTAACGTTGGGCTAGTTAATTTTGTTTGGTAAGAAAAGACAACACCCTGCTTCACTCCTTGGATTTCCTTGAGTATATCTGATGATGATGTATTGGTTATGCAGGTTATAGGCTGGTGTAAGGTGCCACCTCCTCATTTGTCCTTGTTGCTGATATTGCTACTCGTATTGTTGATTCTGCAGCATCTGATGTTCCTGGCGTTCCAGTTGGGGCTAAAGCGTAGTGGATCCTGACTGATGGGTTTTTCAGGTTTGTCTAGATCACACTCACCCTACTTTGTGAGGATAATGAATTGATGATGATTTGCTGATGAGTGTTAGTATTATTCTTGCAGGGAGCTCAAAAGGGGACCTGTTGCAGGGAGTTTGCAGAATTTCCTTGCTTAGCATCTACACTTTTATTTGGTTGAATTTTACTCAATGTGATTTATTGTGTTGTTGCTAAACCAGACATAGAACTATGTTGCAAGCCTGCAGCATTGTTCTGCTGTATAGTTGTCGCAGAACCTTGTAAGTTTGATGGCTGCATTTGAGAGATCATTTGATTTTCATGAGACTGTACTGAAGTAACTTGAGATTGTGACTGTGCTGTTGAAAACATATGAGTTGGGGAAGCTGTCCAGGTTGCAAGGACAAGATGGGTTTCCTGAACTTATGAGGTTTACACTCTGCTTTTCTATGCTCTCAATTTTTCTTTGAGACTAGGCGTAATGATGTGCTTAGGAATCTGTAGGAATGTTATCATGCGTTCTGGAATTATTCTGTATTGCTTCGACCTTTCCACCTGATCTGACTTGGGTTGTTGAGGGGGTAGAATCATACTGCTGCTAATTCCCCATTAGGTGAGCCTGTCCTAATGTTTTCTTGAAAGAGACTGATAGAAGTTACTTGTCTGGTTGTGTTTTCACTTTATGTATATCTTATGCTTCCTGAACATTTCCTTATGTGTGATTCACTCTCTATAGTCTGAGATTGGACTAATTGATTATTGTGAGGGTGGCAAAGTTCTGGGACTAATCAGGGCCTATGCAGAGACCTTGATTTGATGGGGCTTTTCCAAGCAAATTATGTGCCGAAGGTTGTTTTAGTGAGTAATGTTATCGACATTCTCGTCAAGTTCATCACTTATTGCTATACTCCTGGCTTCTGAACTAGACTCGAATGGTAACAGCAGAGTTCTATTCCCAATGGCATGTCGTTGTTCATGTTGTTATTGCAGGTTGTAACTCGTATTGCTTGGTTTGTGGTAGCTGATATTGGTTCTACGGTTTTGCTTATTTCTTGAGCTATACTGTTTTAACTCTGTTATGAAATTGGGGTTGCAGAACCTTCTGATGCCTTGTCCTATGTTATTTTGCCGCAGCTTGTTGTGTGTCTTATTCTTCTGCACATGGTTCAGAACTGATGCTGCTCATGAACTATTTAGGCTTCGAGTTCCAAATTCTGAATCTGACATTGATGCGTGTGTGGCTTTTCAGGTGTTGGAAACTTCGGAACCATAGCGACTCAGACCTGCCGGCATCCGGGTCCGAGTCCATACTTGCCCATGTTGCCTTATTCTCGTATCAGTTCGGAAATCCAATCACGGCAAAACGAATCAGCCCCACTTCTTTTATTTTTTCTATCTCTCGGATGTCCCGTATAGATAAGAACAAGCATTGCCTGATCTGACGCCCATGGCGCGGATCGGTAACGGGGGTAGGACGCAGCTTCGGTTGTGCCACTCCCGGCACTCGATGATGACAATCGTTCTGAGAGTGTCGAATAACCTCTAACACTTTCCTTTTTCTTCTGTTTTGTTTTCTTTGGCTCTTTTCAGGTAATCGGAGCTTCATGAAGGACTCAAAGGAGGAAGATTACTTAGAAGCTTAGGACTTAGAATTTTTTGTAGAATAGATAGCCAATGTAATGAATCTTTTTGTAAACCAGTGGGTATAAAGTTCAAAATTATTTATCCATTTCCATTGTAAACTAAATATTTATGAAATAAAGTTCAAGAATATTTATTCACTTCTTATTTGTAAATAATAATTCGAAAATTATTTAAATTCACTCCTTAGATGTAAATTGCAAATACTTATGAATAAAGCTTCAAAAATATTTAAACTCACCTCTTAGTTGTAAATTATAAATATTCACGAATGATATTCACAAATATCTAAACTCATTCCCCTTTTTGTATTGGACAATATTATGAATGAGATCCACTCTCTTTATATTAATTGACTGCTTACCGTAACCGGATTAAATCTGACCAAAACTCAAACTGAGTTCCTTCTTTCCAAATAACCTTAGCAGTATCTGCTTCCTCTCAGGAATACTGTGCCATTTGTCTCAAAATTACAGACTCCACGTGAAATGACCAAAATGCCCCTGTGGTAATTCCTGAAATAAAACGCACTCATATGATTGGTTAGTGGTTAATGGATGCAAAATGAAATGCTATGTGAAATGAACTGACTAAATGTAAGGGTAAAATTTGGGGTATTACAGTTGCCCCTATTTAAATAGCTACACCGGACGATTTGAGTGACAGAGACATCGAGGAATCGTGGTGGAGAGATTTAAATATAGATAACCGAAAATTTTGCCCTTATATGCGACGATATGCAATGCTATGGACAAAACTGGAACGACTTAATGCAGATGATGCCATGACTATGATATGATGCGTATGCTGGAATAATGAATGCGAAAATGCTGACGAAACATGACGGCACCGAGACAGACGCCACGAGAAGAAACACACTGGGGAAAATGACGCGCTGAGACGCAGTACATCACTGGGGAATTCTAAAAATGATAGTCAACTGGTGCGAACGACCAATTGTCACTTTTAGAAAAGGAACGAGATCCTCGAATGGAGATGGTACCTATGAGACGGCCTCCACTGGGGAACCTAAAAATACAACTGGATCACGTACGATTGTAAGATCGATTACAGAATGCTGGAGCATTGAGCAAAGAATAACCTCCAAGCTTCTGTGAACTATCTCTCGTGACAGGATCAAACGGACTTTTCGGGAATCCGTAGCAAATATACAGGGTAAAGACCGACTGTATGCCAAAATAAATGGACTTTGATGGGAAATGCCCTGATAAGCTTCTCGAGGGAGAACTGTCACTCATCGTTGGAAGGGACTTACATGCCAAAACGGATAAGCACTCAAATAAAGAGGCTGCTGCTTATCTGATAAATAAATCTTCTCGCATTCTAAGGTCGGCGCCTGGAATGCGATTCTGATTTTTCTCTTACTGAAGGATAAATAAACTGCTTCAAGATCGTGCTCTCTTGAATATGAAACGGGTAAACTGAACTTCCTCATACTTTCAGAATGAGACTGGCTGACTGAATTTACTCATACTTCAGAATCGTGCTCTTCTGAATATGAAACTGAATGACTGAAGATATTCATATTTCAGAATCGTGCTCTCCTGAATATGAAACTGGATGACTGAAGATACTCATATTTCAGAATCGTGCTCTCCTGAATATGAAACTCGATAATCGAACTTCCTCATAACTCAGAATCGTGCTCTCCTGAATATGATTCGGTTCCTGAAATTTCTTCATTCTTCAGAATCGTGCTCTCCTGAAAAACGGCCAACTGAACTTCCTCATAACTCAGAATCGTGCCCTCCTGAATATGATTCCGTTCCTTCTTTTACTAAAGGATAAATGAACTTCTTCATAACTCAGAATCGTGCTCTCCTGAATATGAAACTGCTCAAACCTCCCCGTAACTCAAGATCGTTCTCTCCTGAATACGATTTGGTTCAAACCTCAAGACGGCAGGTAAATGGAAGCCCAACTGCTCCATGGAGATGGCCATTTGCTGCGAGTCATACAGAGGATATGATCGACTTCTTAGGTGAGAAATGTCGTATGTTGATGCTGTAAAATGTAAAGTGTAAAAGGTTGTAACATGTAGGATTGTAAAGTGTTGTACTGATATATTTTCCAGGCGTGAACTGGCGTGTATCTGTAAAGGATTGTAGTTGATTTTCTTGAAAGTTAGTGCAAAATAAATGCACGTCCGAGTACAGTGATAACCTTCTCAAGCGAGATAGTCGCATATCCGTTATGGTATGGTGAAAATCTTTAGATGGTGCAAAATAAATGCACGTCCGGTTGGGCTTGACGACCGACAAGACTGAGATTCAATCTAAGATCGAGCTAGAAAGAAGACTGGAAATCAAAACTCCATCGAGGGAATGATCTCGAAGGCTAAATATCTAATCCTGGCGAGGAAAGATAGCTGAAGTAACCGTCGTCCACGAGGATCAAGCTCTATGGGGAAACTGGAAACGCATATGTATTTTATGCTTAGGGCTGACAATCTATTTGGAGAGAATGGACGAACCCAGTTACTCGGCGGTAACAACCAATGATGGTGAAACATAATGAACCTGTGAATGCTAACGCATATGCTAATGCGAATGTACGTTAATGTCTATGTATGCAAGATGTTATGAAATGAGTATGTAATGAGTATGTAATGAATATGAAATGAAATAGGCATGTGATGCTTATGCCCTTGCGTATACTGACGAAACAAGACTAGAGACGGGACGAGAGATGAAATAAACATCTCGACGGAAATATCCTGCGTTCTCTGCAACCAATACGTCAATCATGGGTAAGAAAGATCAATGGTAGAACCGGATCTGGTTTTAAAGTTCTGAATTCTCTGGGGAGAAGGTAATCTGCTTGGGTGCATAGTATTACGTCTTCACATGGGGAGAAGAAAACCTGAGGGACACTTTTGAGTTACCCAAGAAAAGGTTGTCAGCTTGTAGTCTCTCTGGGGACTATCACTGGGCAATGGTTTGAAAGTGTTTCTGCAATAATGATATTTCCGGGGGATGAAGAGATCCTGTCGGAATTTCCACTAGTCAAAGTAATTTATTACATTTCAAATTTGTTTGTTTTTTGAAAAACAGTTTTGAAAAATCTACAATACACCTTTCATTTTCAAATTTTAAGAATAAACGCATTTTGCATAACAATAGAAAATAAAGAGCAATGCACCAAGGAATGTAAGTAACGAGATGGTATCTTTTATTAAAGGGTGGCTGCTTGCTGAAGGCATAGCTCCACAGATGATTACATTTTGAAATTGGCAACATGGGAAAAAGGTTACATTGAATCCAATAACACCTACTGACACTACTAACTAAGACTAATCCAGAATCCTGCTTTGGGCCCGGATGAAAGAACTGAAACATGGCTCTTCATGCGGAAAGTGTGTTCGAGATAATCAGTGTCTTCTGATGCAATGAAACGCCTTTGTCCCTAACTTTTGCCTGGACCGCCCTTTCGGGTTTTCAATCCACCGGGACGCTCTTTTTTGCCTAAGCCGCCCTTTCGGGTTTTCAACATAGCGAGCTTTTTATTATTTCTTTTTTTTGTCAACCCTTACTTTTGCCTAAGTCGCCTTTTGCAGGTTTTCGACTTAGCGGGTCTTTAGGCATAATATTTTCGGACTGCATCAGAATTCACGGGATGTGCTAGTTCTTCACCGTCCATTGTCGTAAGTATTAGAGACCCTCCGGAGAAGACAGTCTTTACAACGAATGGTCCTTCATAATTGGGCATCCACTTTCCACGCATATCTTTGTGTACTGGCAAGATCTTTTTGAGTACGAGCTCTCCTTGTCGGAACTCACGGATACGAATCTTCCTATCAAATGCTCTTTTCATCCGTTTCTGATATAATTGCCCATGGCACATGGCTGTCAAGCGCTTCTCGTCAATGAGATTCAACTGATCCAATCTGTCCTGAACCCACTCAGCTTCCTCAAGTTCAGCCTCCATTAACACTCTTAAAGAAGGTATCTCTACTTCGATGGGGAGCACGGCGTCCATTCCATACACCAATGAGAAAGGTGTTGCCCCTGTTGAAGTTCTCACTGATGTTCTGTATCCATGCAAAGCAAACGGTAACATCTCATGCCAATCTTTGTAAGTCACAACCATCTTTTGCAGGATCTTCTTGATATTCTTATTCGCAGCTTCAACGGCCCCATTCATCTTAGGACGGTACGGAGAAGAATTGTGGTGAGTGATCTTGAAATTGTCACACAGCTCTTTCATAGTCTTATTATTCAGATTGGTGCCATTGTCAGTTATTATCCGGCTTGGGATTCCATAACGGCAGATGATTTCTTTCCTGATGAAGCGGGCAACCACTTGCTTGGTCACGTTGGCGTAGGAGACAGCCTCTACCCATTTGGTGAAATAATCAATGGCAACAAGGATAAAACGATGACCGTTAGAGGCCTTCGGCTCGATTGCCCCAATCATGTCAATGCCCCACATAGAGAACGGCCATGGTGAAGACAACACATTCAACGGTGACGGAGGTACATGCATTTTATCAGCATAAATTTGGCACTTATGGCATTTTCTAGCGTATTGGATGCAGTCGGCTTCCATGGTTAACCAGTAATACCCGGCCCTTAACATCTTCTTGGACATAGCATAACCATTGGCATGGGTTCCGAAGGTCCCCTCATGAATTTCCTGTAGTAACATGTCCGCTTCCCGTTTATCAACACATCTGAGCAGGACCATGTCGTGATTTCTCTTGTACAACACACCATTACTGATAAAGAATTTGGACGCCAGTCTTCTCAATGTCTTTTTGTCCAGACCAGTAGCACCATCGGGATATTCCTGCTTGACGAGATAGTTCTTGATATCGTGAAACCAAGGCTTTTCATCCACCTCAACTTCTTCGACCAACTGACAATAAGCGGGCTCAACCTTGCGCTCAATATGGATAAGAGGTGCTTCATTAACGAATTTAACTTTCCACATAGATGCTAACATGGCTAATGCATCAGCTACGTGATTCTCGGATCTAGGAACATGCTCGAACTCTATCTCGTCGAAATACTTGATCAACTCAATAATATAGTCTTTATAAGGGATCAGCTTCTCATTCTTCGTTTCCCATTTGCCTTGTACCTGGTAGATAACCAAGGCTGAGTCACCACTTACTTTAAGAAGTTTGATTCGGAGGTGAATCGCTGCTTCGAGGCCGAGGATACATGCTTCATATTCTGCGACGTTGTTAGTGCACTCAAAGTCCAATCTTGCTGTAAATGGTGTGAATCCACCCTTCGGGTTCATCAAAACGGCGCCTATACCGTGCCCATTGAAATTTGAGGAACCATCAAACATCATCTTCCACCAAAGACCTGGTTCTGGGCCTTCGCTCGGATCTGGCTCTTCGCAATCTCTTTTAATCAACAAAATATCCTCATCAGGAAAATCGAGCTTAAGAGGTTCATAATCTTCAACTGGCTGGTCTGCAAGATAATCGGATAAAATACTACCCTTAATCGCTTTCTGGGGTACATACTGGATGTCATATTCGGATAACAACATGTGCCAACGGGCTAGCCTCCCGGTTTGAGCAGGTTTTTCGAAAATATACTTGATCGGATCCATTTTAGAAATCAATAGAGTGGTATGACAGACCATATACTGCCGAAGGCTCTTAGCGGCCCATGCCAATGCACAACAAGTTTTCTCTAATGGTGAATACCTGTTTTCGCAATCGGTAAACTTCTTGCTCAGGTAATAAATCGCATGTTCCTTTTTCCCAGTCTCATCATGTTGTCCAAGCACACAACCCATAGACTTCTCGAGAACAGTAAGGTACATAAACAACGGTCTTCCAGGTACGGGCGGGATCAGAATAGGGGGATCTTGCAAATAACCCTTAATCTTCTCAAACGCTTTCTGACAATCAGGGTTCCACTCAACTGTCTGCCCCTTGCAAAGCAACTTGAATATCGGCTCACAAGTAGCGGTCATATTAAAGATAAACCTGGAAATGTAATTCAGACGTCCCAGAAAACCCCTAACTTGCGTCTCGGTTCGCGGAGCCGGCATATCTTGAATGGCTCGGACTTTGTCAGGATCTACCTCAATCCCTCGCTGGCTAACAATGAAACCAAGCAATTTTCCGGATCTGACACCGAAGGTACATTTTGCAGGATTCAATTTCAACTGATATTTCCTGAGTCGTTCAAACAATTTCACCAAATGGCCTAGATGCTCCTCTTCACTTTGAGATTTGGCTATCATATCGTCCACATACACCTCAATTTCTTTGTGCATCATATCATGAAAAAGAGTGGTCATAGCACGTTGGTAAGTTGCCCCTGCATTCTTTAAACCGAAGGGCATGACTTTGTAGCAGAAGGTTCCCCAAGGAGTAATGAAAGTAGTCTTCTCTCGATCATCGGGATCCATCTTGATCTGATTATAGCCAGAGAAACCATCCATAAATGAGAACAACGCAAAACTGGTTGTATTGTCTACCAGTGTATCAATATGTGGCAGAGGGAAATCGTCTTTCGGACTTGCTTTGTTCAGGTCCCTGTAATCCACACACATCCTAACTTTACCGTCCTTCTTAGGTACTGGCATAATGTTGGCAACCCAATCTGGATATTTTGCGACTGCCAAGAAACCTGCATCCAACTGCTTTTTAACCTCATCTCGAATCTTCAAAGCCATGTCGGGTCTCGTTCTTCGAAGCTTTTGTTTGATAGGCGGACAATCTGGCTTAAGCGGCAACTTGTGAACAACAATATCCGTGTCTAGGCCCGGCATATCTTGATACGACCACGCAAACACATCAATATACTCTTTTAACAACTCAACCAACCTCGGCCTAATCTCCGTCCCAAGCATTGCACCTATCTTGACATCTTTCTTGCTCTCATCTGTACCGAGATTAATTAGGTCCACCTGCTCTTTATGCGGTTGAAGCTCTGTGTACTCGTACTCAATCAATCTTGTTAGTTCAGCGGGTACTTCAAAATCTTCTTCACCCTCGTCCTCAGCTTGATTGATGGGTGCATCCCAGTCAGGAGTGTCAGCAAAGTCATTGGATCCAACAAGGTTTATGATGTCTCTGCATGATGGAAGGCTTACTTAATTAAAATGCTCGAAGACATGTAAGAATGAAATGCTGTTTTTTTTTATTTTTTTTGGAAGAAAGGTTGCCGATTTCATTTTTAAAGGTGAAAACGAAAAACGCAAATGAACCAACGTGGAATTGAACAAAATGCTTTTATTAATATCTTTTTAGAACTGAAAGGTGGCCCGACAAAACAACCCTATAGCCTTGGGCAGAGCTACAGATTTTTATTTGAAAATGTAAATGAAACTTAAAAAAACAATTACTTTGACAAGGGAAAAATAACAGGGATCTCTACGGCCTCCCAGTTGTTCAAAACTGCATCACCCTTAAACACCAGGTTACTCAGCTCTTCATTTTTTTCACAGTTGCTGATGGCATTGATTTGGAAACCTCCGCTGACAAATACTTCTTGGATAACCTTCGGACGCCCTTCGACAGTGGTGGCAGCTCCATTCTGAGTTGGTTTGTAACCCAACCCAGAGCGATCAGTCTTGGTCTTGACATCAATTACCTCTCCCCAACCTTCAGGAATGCCCCTGTCAATTGTTGATTTGGTACTCTTCAGAGATGCAAAAGATGGATTACCCTGACCCACTGTCTCTTCGACTTCCAGCAGAACAGCATTGGCGATCTCAAGTGCTTGAAAGGAGATGTCTAAAGCATTCTCATCGGCCTCGATGTAACGGAAAGAAGACAGGTTACTGACCATCAGATCTTCCTCACCGTGTATAATAACCAACTTTCCATCGATCACGAACTTCATCTTCTGATGTAAAGTTGAGGTCACTGCCCCAGCGGCATGGATCCACGGCCTTCCAAGTAAACAACTGTAGTTGGGATTAATGTCCATGACTTGAAACGTGATATTAAAAATTTGCGGACCAATCAGGATAGGAAGCTCAACCTCCCCCATTACCGACCGGCGAGAACCATCGAAAGCCTTGACGACCAAAGGAGTAGGTTTCAACACAGTCTCTTTACAAGCCAACTTATCAAGAACCCTCTTGGGTAGAACATTCAGAGAAGAGCCGGTGTCCACTAGCACTCTCGCTAAATTGTCCTCCTGACATTTCACCGATATATGTAAAGCACGATTATGGTTCGGACCCTCCTTAGGTAACTCTTCATTGCTGAAACTGAGAGTGTTACAGGCGGTCAAATTGGCAATCACACTATCAAACCGACTGGTGCTAATATCTTGATCCACATGCGCTTGAGTCAAAACCTTCTGCAAGGCCATCCTATGAGCGGGTGAATTCATTAACAGAGATAGAATTGAGATCTTGGAAGGAGTCTGATGAAGTTGATCAATAACTTTATAGTCACTTCTCTTGATGATCCTCAAAAATTCGGCATCTTCATCATTCGTGATGGCTCCCTTACCTTTGTCTTTGGCAGGCACAGGGATATTAGTGGTCTCCTTAGGTGGATCCTTATTAGAATGGGGAGTGTACACACGGCCACTGCGAGTCATCCTGCTTGCCTCCGCGATATTGGTCACCGTGCCCTTAACCTCTTCATTTGGAATAACCTTCCCAGACTCCTTGTCAATCATAGTCACGTCATATTTCCAAGGCACAGCTTTAGGATCACTGAAAGGAAACGGACTCGGTCTTCGAATAACTATAGGCTTAGGCTGATTCACTTCAGGGACATACGACCTTGGTATATCGAACACGAGGTTGGCGGAGCCTGCCCCTGATAAATTAAACACGGGTACCTTACCCTTTGATTCAGGCTGATGGAAAACAGGCTCAACCACAGCGACTACATCCTTCTTGCCTTGGCTTGTCACTTGTAAAACACCCTCATTAATTAATCTCTGAACATCATTCTGAACCACCACACAACCCTTAGTACTGGCTTCACAACTTACACATGCAACGTGGGAAGTATCTACTAAACCAGCTTCAAACAGTTTTGAATGGAACAATTTGAGAGGAGTCTTAATCTGTTCAACGTCAAGGGCATAACCATCCCCCGAATCAACACTAACGGCATTGACACTCTCATGGTTAGGAAAAGGGTTCTTCTTAACATTTGGTTGAGGATCTTCAAATGACAAAATCTTCTTTTCCAATAGGTCCCTGACAATATTTTTGAGAGCATAACAATTCTCCAGATCATGGCCAGGCGCACCCTCATGAAATAAACAATGAGCAGCGGCGTTGTAATTGGCGGGTAGAGGATTAGGAGGCGGACCCAAAGCCCGAGTGGTGATGAGACCTTGCTTGACCAAAGAGGGGTACAACTCGGTAAAAGTCATTGGGATCGGCGGACAAGGTTTATACGTTCTTCTGTTTGGCATATTCTGGAGAGGAGCCGGACTCTTTGGCTGTTGAGGAGCAGGAGTATTGGGTGCCTGTAGGTAGTTGACAGGAGGCGGATAAACAGGAGGTTGTTGCATAGGTTGATACATGGGAACCTGGTGATTGAAAGAAGGTGTAATAGCTGCCACATAGGGTTGTTGAGCATACTGGACTGGGTACCCTTGAGGTTGAGCATAACCTTGCGGATGCCGATAAGAGCGTTCCCTTGGTCTACCAGAGGATATAGCATTAGTCTCACTCTCCTTCTTTTTCTGGGAGCTATACGGAGGTTTCTTCGGCTGATCCTTAGAAGTACCATGGTTATTTGTCATTTTACCATTCTTCATACCCAATTCAATCTTGACACCCACAGCAACGATGTCGGAGAAATTTGAAGTCACACTACCCACCATTCTCTCGTAAAATTCTGGACGAACCGTGTCGACAAACCAATCAGCTAACTCTTTCTCGGTCAAAGGAGGTTCTACCTGTGAAGCAGTCTCTCTCCACCTTTGAGCATACTCTTTGAATGACTCAGAATTCTTTTGTGACATACTCAGCAATTGTCTTCTGTCAGGAGCCAGATCCATATTGTACTTGTAGTGTTTGATGAAAGCGTCAGATAAATCTTGAAAGCTCTTAACGCGGGATTGGTCCAAAGTTAAATACCACTTGGAAGAAGCACCCTTCAAACTGTCTTGGAAGCAATGAATCATCAGTTTATCATTCTCAACATGGGCAGCCATTTTGCGATAATACATGATCAGATGACTCTTAGGACAGGTGGCACCTTCATAACGATCGAAGTTCGGAGTTTTGAACTTCGGGGGAATAACCAAACCCGAAACCAAACAAACATCCCTTGCAGCGGTCCCAAAAATTTGATCACCCTCTACCTTTTTCAATCTCTGGACGATAGTGTTTACTTCCTCATGAAGCTTATCATGTTTCTCATAACCCTCAACATTCTCATCAAGATTATCAAAAACTGTCTCATTGAAGTACGGTTGCGCACGAGTGTGTACAACAGGTGGTGCAAAGATAGGAGCCCCCCTAGAAACTTCAGAAAACAAGGGCACGGCTTGCTGAACAGGTTGATTAATCGGAACAGTGGCTTGAGGAGGCACAAAACCTGGAGCAAGACCATAAGGTGGGTCCCTTGCTACGGTCACACTTGGTGGAGGGTCCACAGTAACGCCGGTAATCTCAGAAACAACAGTGGGCTAGGTATCCATCTTAGCATTCATGACATGTAACAATTCCATCATACGCCCCATACCCCCTCGAAGGTCTTCAAGTTCATTGCTAAGGCGATCAATCTCTTTTGCCTGATCCTCCATTCTTTTCCGAGTTTGAGCTCTGGTGTTGTATTGGTGCCGAGAACTCAGGGTGACGAAACTGGAAGGTGAGAGAACCGAGTGTGAGAAATCGGGAGACACATGCAATGCAAAAAAATAAATGATGCTAAAATGTGAATGTAAATGAAGATTTCATGGAATTCAAAACATTTACTAAGGTCGTGGGGTACCAAAGAAATCTTTTTCTTGTTTTTTCATTCTATTTTTTTTTATTTATGGTATCCCGCAATATCCATAAATGATGTTTGAACTTCATGAAATACAATGCGATGAGATGCTTTATGGATGCAATGCATGAAAACACACAAAGTCTTAGGTTAAAGGCTTGCATGAGGTTCAAAGGCAAGTACCCTCCCCTGAAGTTAGATGGTTCATCCTGTCCTACAAAAGTAACCAGGTTCTAAGGGATCTCAATATCATTGATCCTTCACAAGGGTGGTTGTTCAGAAGGCAACTTACCTGCCAACCAAAACCCTCCAAGTTTAAGATCTCAATGAGCGTAGTATCGAGTGTCAACCAACTTCAGTCTGCACCAAAGCCGGCTACCTCACTACCTTCTAAAGGCCAAGATGAGTTAACTAGGGTTCTAAAAGTCAGTTAGTGCGTTGACAACATATGGCAGCCTCAATATTATCCTCAACTTGACTTAAGGAATATAAGCACCAACCAAGAAGTCGCACTAACTATGGCCACCAGATCAACCGCATCGATATACGTTGACAGTTTCCTTGGTCTATTGCCATTTACCTAAGGTACACTAGATCCGGGTTAGGACCTATCTCACAGCACAAGGAACAGTCCCACAATCAAAGCACAAATATATACATGCAAATGAATAATATCACAGATAGTAATAAATATGAACAAGTTAGGGATAACCCTCAAAAGTTAAAGTTAGTCCCCAGTGAAGTCGCCATTTTCTGTTGCGGTGGAAATAGGATCACAAACTATTAATGAGTTTGAATCGTAATTCAATTCACAACCGCTCTTTGATTTATCCGAAGGAAGAGGTCAAAAGAGGGAAAACCTATTTTGCATCGTAAGCACAATGCGGGGAAAGATCTAGGGTTCGGGGGTTGGTTAAATTTAGGGAAGGTATTAGCACCCTAAACTTCTGTAGTACTCTACAGGAACCTTTTGTTCAAATGTTTACTATTTTGCTTTATTCATTTGCTTAAGGTATATGTACATAAGGATTTAAAAGTGAGAAAGGAGACCTAAGGGGGTTAATTCTAAGTTTACTCGGCAAGACATCGCATCTTGTGCCTACGTATCCTTACGGGAGTGGAATCAGAGTAATCGTAGTTCCCCTCAATAGGGAGGTTAGAAACTTCTTGACTGTGGTCAAGGTCTCAAGGGGAATAAACGCATCTTAAGGACACGCTTATGTGGAGTGTAGAAACTCCAAATCTCTACGTTGAAATGTTAAGTTGTAATTAGGGTTAAATTAGGTTAGGGATTCCGCGGCGGGAAACCCTAAAATAAGCGCGGCGGCTCTTTGACCTAATGCTAGGGGTAAAATTGTAATTTTGCCTGCGGCGAGGCATTTATGAAAAATTAGGGTTTGTAAGGGTGAAAGGGTTTGAAGTTGTTTTGAGGACTATTGGCGCGGCGGCCAAACGGTTAGACCTAACCCTCGGGTGTGTGTAGTATGACAGAAACAGTGGTAAATGCGTGAGATAATTGAATCATGCAAACAGAGAAATAATGTCACAATTTAACCATGTAAGCAGAAATTTAAGGCAGAAATTAAAGCGCGATTATTAGGATTCGCGAGATTACATGATAGGAGCAGATACAATAGGTTAATGAAAAATTGAATTAAAAATACACAAAAATAACTACTGGCAGCGTATCAAGCTACAGAACGAGGAAACACTGTTAATAAACCGAATCAGACAGTCACCGAATGAATTATGAGACAAAAGTGCAAGATCGGAGATTTTTTTTATTGCTTATGCGTAATAAGTTAAAAAAATGTTAAAATAAAAAAAAGATTAAGTTTAATTTTTAAAACAAAATAGTTTATTTTAACTATCTAAAAAGTTTTTTTATTTTTTTTATGTTATCATTTTTAAAAAGAGTCTAAGCTAGATTTTTTTTTAAAAAAAAATTAAATCATATTATTATTATTTTTTTTAAAAAAACAAATGTTTAATTTTTAGACAAGGTTTTAATAAAAATTTAAAGATAATAAACAAATAAACAAATAAAATATAAAACAAATAAAATAAAAGAGGGTTGGGCCGGGTATCACTTCCGGACCCAACCCAAACGGATCACAAATTGGAAGGGGATTAGGATTCCCCCCCCAGAACCCTAACGGCGCACATCTTTTTCTCTTCTTCTCATATCATCGTTCCTCTTCTCTTTCTTCTTCCTCGATGCTCTCTTCTTCTTCGATGCTCTCTTCTTCCTCACGCCGTGACCTTCTCTGTTCCTGAAACGAACCACGAAATTATGTGAGATAATACGTTTACCTTTGATTTGGCCGATGATGCTGAAGCTGAGGCCGTAGAGTTGATTGCCCGTCGTTCTTTGTGAACGATGAAGGTGATCTCTCTGATGTTATGGATTCGCGTTCAGTGATGGTGATCTCTGAGCGATGACGACGATTGTTTCGTCTGAGCTCACGCTGTTTAGGGTTTTCTGCGTAATCTCTTCGCTAGGGCTTCTCCTCTATTTATAATTTCTTTCAAACTCGTGGGCTTGGACCTCCTTCTGATTTTATGTTAATGATTGATTGCTTTCTGGATTGATTGGAGATTTATTTCAATCTGATTGTGATTTCCTTTCCTTTTCAGGTTCTCTTGATTGGATTTTGTTGATTTGATCTGAGATAACTTCCGTTCTGTTTGATTTGTTGGATGCTCATTGAATGACAAATTCAATCTCTGATTTGTTGTGTTAAATGCTGGTCTATCCATGCTCAAAGTTTTTGAGGATCTGAATAAGATCTTTTTTTGAATATTCTTCTTTCGCAATGGGTATACTTTGATCGATTTGCTAACTCTGAATTATTGTTTGGCAGGGAACGAATAGCAGTGAACTTGGGCCAAAATGAAATTAGCAGCCCAGAGTTTGGTTTATGGGGAATTCACCGAATTTGAGGATTAGGGTGATGTTCTTTGGAGACTTGCACTCGTTCCTGCTCTGAGACTAAACTCTTCCCTTCTGACGACTCAAAATTGTCCATACCGACTGGGGTTTTGTGAATACCACTCGTGGATTTAGGAGTCTGTAGGTTCCTGCATCGACCTGTATGTCCTGGGTGTGAATAACTAACGTTGGGCTAGTTAATTTTGTTTGGTAAGAAAAGACAACACCCTGCTTCACTCCTTGGATTTCCTTGAGTATATCTGATGATGATGTATTGGTTATGCAGGTTATAGGCTGGTGTAAGGTGCCTCCTCCTCATTTGTCCTTGTTGCTGATATTGCTACTCGTATTGTTGATTCTGCAGCATCTGATGTTCCTGGCGTTCCAGTTGGGGCTAAAGCGTAGTGGATCCTGACTGATGGGTTTTTCAGGTTTGTCTAGATCACACTCACCCTACTTTGTGAGGATAATGAATTGATGATGATTTGCTGATGAGTGTTAGTATTATTCTTGCAGGGAGCTCAAAAGGGGACCTGTTGCAGGGAGTTTGCAGAATTTCCTTGCTTAGCATCTACACTTTTATTTGGTTGAATTTTACTCAATGTGATTTATTGTGTTGTTGCTAAACCAGACATAGAACTATGTTGCAAGCCTGCAGCATTGTTCTGCTGTATAGTTGTCGCAGAACCTTGTAAGTTTGATGGCTGCATTTGAGAGATCATTTGATTTTCATGAGACTGTACTGAAGTAACTTGAGATTGTGACTGTGCTGTTGAAAACATATGAGTTGGGGAAGCTGTCCAGGTTGCAAGGACAAGATGGGTTTCCTGAACTTATGAGGTTTACACTCTGCTTTTCTATGCTCTCAATTTTTCTTTGAGACTAGGCGTAATGATGTGCTTAGGAATCTGTAGGAATGTTATCATGCGTTCTGGAATTATTCTGTATTGCTTCGACCTTTCCACCTGATCTGACTTGGGTTGTTGAGGGGGTAGAATCATACTGCTGCTAATTCCCCATTAGGTGAGCCTGTCCTAATGTTTTCTTGAAAGAGACTGATAGAAGTTACTTGTCTGGTTGTGTTTTCACTTTATGTATATCTTATGCTTCCTGAACATTTCCTTATGTGTGATTCACTCTCTATAGTCTGAGATTGGACTAATTGATTATTGTGAGGGTGGCAAAGTTCTGGGACTAATCAGGGCCTATGCAGAGACCTTGATTTGATGGGGCTTTTCCAAGCAAATTATGTGCCGAAGGTTGTTTTAGTGAGTAATGTTATCGACATTCTCGTCAAGTTCATCACTTATTGCTATACTCCTGGCTTCTGAACTAGACTCGAATGGTAACAGCAGAGTTCTATTCCCAATGGCCTGTCGTTGTTCATGTTGTTATTGCAGGTTGTAACTCGTATTGCTTGGTTTGTGGTAGCTGATATTGGTTCTACGGTTTTGCTTATTTCTTGAGCTATACTGTTTTAACTCTGTTATGAAATTGGGGTTGCAGAACCTTCTGATGCCTTGTCCTATGTTATTTTGCCGCAGCTTGTTGTGTGTCTTATTCTTCTGCACATGGTTCAGAACTGATGCTGCTCATGAACTATTTAGGCTTCGAGTTCCAAATTCTGAATCTGACATTGATGCGTGTGTGGCTTTTCAGGTGTTGGAAACTTCGGAACCATAGCGACTCAGACCTGCCGGCATCCGGGTCCGAGTCCATACTTGCCCATGTTGCCTTATTCTCGTATCAGTTCGGAAATCCAATCACGGCAAAACGAATCAGCCCCACTTCTTTTATTTTTTCTATCTCTCGGATGTCCCGTATCGATAAGAACAAGCATTGCCTGATCTGACGCCCATGGCGCGGATCGGTAACGGGGGTAGGACGCAGCTTCGGTTGTGCCACTCCCGGCACTCGATGATGACAATCGTTCTGAGAGTGTCGAATAACCTCTAACACTTTCCTTTTTCTTCTGTTTTGTTTTCTTTGGCTCTTTTCAGGTAATCGGAGCTTCATGAAGGACTCAAAGGAGGAAGATTACTTAGAAGCTTAGGACTTAGAATTTTTTGTAGAATAGATAGCCAATGTAATGAATCTTTTTGTAAACCAGTGGGTATAAAGTTCAAAATTATTTATCCATTTCCATTGTAAACTAAATATTTATGAAATAAAGTTCAAGAATATTTATTCACTTCTTATTTGTAAATAATAATTCGAAAATTATTTAAATTCACTCCTTAGATGTAAATTGCAAATACTTATGAATAAAGCTTCAAAAATATTTAAACTCACCTCTTAGTTGTAAATTATAAATATTCACGAATGATATTCACAAATATCTAAACTCATTCCCCTTTTTGTATTGGACAATATTATGAATGAGATCCACTCTCTTTATATTAATTGACTGCTTACCGTAACCGGATTAAATCTGACCAAAACTCAAACTGAGTTCCTGCTTTCCAAATAACCTTAGCAGTATCTGCTTCCTCTCAGGAATACTGTGCCATTTGTCTCAAAATTACAGACTCCACGTGAAATGACCAAAATGCCCCTGTGGTAATTCCTGAAATAAAACGCACTCATATGATTGGTTAGTGGTTAATGGATGCAAAATGAAATGCTATGTGAAATGAACTGACTAAATGTAAGGGTAAAATTTGGGGTATTACAATTGTCCTCCCATTAAGCAGAAGCTTAGGAGGACACGACCAAATATGGCCGTTAAGATCAAAGAAGAAGTGCAGAAGCAACATGATGCTGGCTTCTTAGGGGTCACTACTTACCCTCCGTGGGTTGCCAACATAGTGCCTGTACCGAAGAAGGACGGTAAGGTGCGAATGTGCGTCGATTATCGGGATTTGAATAGGGCGAGCCCTAAAGATGATTTCCCGCTGCCTCATATTGATGTGTTGGTCGACAATACAACTCAGTTCTCCGTATTTTCGTTCATGGATGGCTTCTCCGGCTACAATCAGATCAAGATGGCGCCGGAGGACATGGAGAAAACTACGTTTATTACACCTTGGGGAACGTTTTGCTACAAGGTAATGCCTTTCGGTCTGAAGAACGCAGGGGCCACTTACCAATGAGCAATGGTCACTTTATTTCATGATATGATTCATCATGAGATTGAAGTCTATGTTGATGACATGATTGCGAAGTCCCAAACGGAGGAGGGACATCTGGTCAATTTGCTGAAGCTTTTTGAGAGGCTTAGGAAGTTCAGGTTGAGGCTGAATCCTAACAAGTGTACTTTCAGAATTTGCTGATGCTTTTTGAGAGGCTTAGGAAGTTCAGGTTGAGGCTGAATCCTAACAAGTGTACTTTTAGAGTACGGTCCGGAAAGCTACTGGGGTTTATCGTGAGTGAAAGAGGCATCGAGGTTGATCCTGCGAAGATAAAAGCCATACAAGAGATGCCAGCGCCAAAAACAGAAAAAGAAGTTCGTGGTTTCCTAGGCAGAATAAACTACATTGCAAGGTTTATTTCCCAGCTCACGACCACGTGTGAACCGATGTTCAAACTGCTAAAGAAAGATCAGGCGATTATCTGGAACGAGGATTGCTAGAAGGCATTCGATAAAATAAAGCAGTACCTGCAGGAACCTCCGATCTTGATACCCCTAGTGGCCGGACGACCGTTAATCATGTACTTGACAGTTCTTGAGAATAGTATGGGGTGTGTTCTCGGTCAACACGACGAGACGGGCAGAAAAGAGCATGCCATTTACTACTTGAGTAAAAAGTTCACAGACTGTGAATCTCGTTACTCAATGCTGGAGAAGACGTGTTGTGCACTAGCCTGGGCTGCCAAACGTTTACAACAGTACATGCTCAATCACACCACCATGCTAATTTCGAAGATGGATCCGATCAAGTACGTCTTCGAGAAGCAAGCGCTTTCGGGCAGGATTGCCAGATGGCAAATGGTGTTGACGGAATATGACATTCAGTACGTTTCCCAAAAGTCCATCAAGGGAAGCGTATTGTCTGAGTACCTGGCCGAACAGCCAATCGAAGATTATCAGCCGATGAAATTTGAATTCCCTGATGAGGATATCGTGTTTCTTAAAGCGAACGATTGTGATGAACCATTGCCCGACGAGGGTCCAGACCGGAAATCCCAATGGAAATTGATATTTGACGGGGCGGTTAATTCTTACGGAAGTGGCATTGGAGCGATCATCACGGCTCCCCACGGATCCCACATCCCGTTCACCGCGAGACTGACGTTTCCGGTCACCAATAGTGAAGCGGAGTACGAAGCATGCATCATGGGTCTGGAAGAAGAAATTGATTTGAGAATCAAGAACCTAGATGTATATGGTGACTCGGCGCTTGTGATCAACCAGATTAAAGGGGAGTGGGAGACTCGTCAATCGAATTTGGTGTCGTACATGAACTATGCCAGAAGGCTGCTTCCGTTCTTTGATCGAGTGGAACTCCATCATGTGCCCAGAGCTGAAAACCAGATGGCTGATGCCTTAGCCACGTTGGCTTCGATGTATAAAGTCAATTTTTGGAATGAAGCTCCAAGAATTGTCCTTTCTCGTCTTGATAGACCTGCATTTGTCTTTGCGATCGAGGAAGCCTCCAATGGCAAGCCATGGTTCCATGACATCCAAACCTTCCTTATGACTAAGGAGTATCCTGCGGGAGCGTCAACCCAGGATAAGAAGACTCTGAGGAGACTGTCTGGAAATTTTTATCTCAATCCTGATGGAGTTTTGTATAAAAGAAACCACGATCTCGTGCTACTCAGATGTGTAGATGAGAAAGAAGCGAGTATGCTCATGGAAGAAGTACATGAAGGCACATTTGGTACGCACACCGGCGGGCACGCTATGACAAGAAAGATCCTGAGAGCAGGATACTACTGGCTGACAATGGAGTTAGATTGCTTTAAATTCGCGAAGAAATGTCACAAGTGCCAGATTTATGCTGATAAGATTCATGTGCCGCTGTGCCCGTTGAATGTCATGTCCTCCCCGTGGCCGTTCTCCTTGTGGGGCATCGACATGATAGGCAAGATCGAGCCCACTGCATCTAACGGTCATCGCTTCATTCTAGTAGCTATCGACTACTTCACCAAGTGGGTGGAGGCAGCCTCATATGCTAATGTGACCAAGCAGGTGGTGGCTAAATTCATAAAGAGGGACATCATCTGTCGTTACGGAATTCCCGAGCAGATCATTACTGATAATGGTTTGAATCTGAATAACAAGATGATGAAAGAGTTGTGCCAGAGTTTCAAGATTGAACACCACAACTCATCTCCTTACCGGCCGAAGATGAATGGCACCGTTGAAGCGGCCAATAAAAACATTAAGAAGATTGTGCAGAAGATGGTTGTGACCTATAAAGATTGGCACGGGATGTTGCCATTTGCACTGCACGGTTATCGTACAACGGTACGTACGTCGACCGGGGCAACTCCTTTCTCACTGGTGTACGGTATGGAAGTTGTCCTACCGTTAGAAGTTGAGATCCCCTCGTTACGAGTTTTGGTTGACGTGAAACTCGATGAGGCAGAATGGATTAAGAGCCGACTAAACCAACTCAGCCTGATGGATGAGAAGAGGTTAGCATCGATTGCATATGATCGTCTGTACCAAAGTCGAATGAAGAAAGCTTATGATAAGAAGGTGTGTCCTAGAAGCTTTCAGACGGGTGATCTCGTCCTGAAGAAGATTCTTCCTCCACACTCCGATCACCGGGGCAAGTGGACTCCTAATTACGAAGGTCCATACGTCGTCAGCAAGGTCTTTTTGGGAGGAGCCTTGTTGTTATCCATGATGGATGGCGAAGATTTTGCATCCCCGGTGAACGTGGACGCAGTTAAAAAATACTTTGCTTAAAGAATGACCCGCTGGAAAAAAAGAATATCCAGGCAAAAATGAGGCATCCCGGCGAACCATAAAAAAGGAAAAAGGTTCGAGCAAAAATTAGGGATATAAAGAAAAGAATGTACACCTGCAAAGTTGAAAACCTGGAAGGGCGACTTTGGCAAAAAAGGGTATCCTAGTGAATCGAAAACCCGAAAGGGCGATTCAGGCAAAAGTTAGGGATTTGAAAAAGCAAATGACTGTGTTCCGCGTGTGGACTTTCATCGTTTAGTGGTTTGGAAGACCTGAGGGCCGTTTATCTGAATCAATCTCTTCTGAAGCTGAAGCGTCGGAGAAGTATCGAAGTCGAGTGGGTCATAGAGGGATCAACTCATGGTGTTCGTCTACGCCTCGTTGCTGACATGTGTATATACTGATGTATATTTATGTTTTATATTTGCGCGGTTTCCTCATTCCAGGAGCTTGCCTCTGTTGTAAAACATTTTGGCCCATTCAGGGGTTCGTTATCAATAAAATGTATACTATTCAGCAATTATGTTTGTCTGTTTAGCATTTATCTGTTTTGTTTGCGAAAAAGAACGCCGATGTTTTTGATAAAATGCGCATACATAAACTTACTGGCCTAGGCCACTGATTGTTGAAACAATGAATTACTTGAACATTGTCACAAGATGATAACCTTGATAGGTCCCTTTGAGAAGGGTATCTTGTCTGTTTGTTTGTATTGTTGCAGGTATAGCCTATTCCGGGCAGTACGCCGTATGTTTCCCAAGCAGGATGATTCCTTCTCCTCTAGCAAAGTTCAGCAGCCTATCCCCATAGAGCCTGAACATGAGATCGTCAAGCATTGATATGTCTCCCCAGGCAGAGAAGATTCTCTCCCTAATCAGATGTATCCTGAAGGATCACCATTTCCCCAACTGAGTCATATACTGAAGTGTGCAGCAATTGATAGTTCAGACTGAAGTCTCCAGCGGAATTGAAATTCCCTACAGAGTTGTATTCCCCCGGCATGCAGGACGATTCCTACGTCCCCAGCCGAGTCTGCAGTTCCCCAAGAGAGCCGAGCCCTTGGAAACTGTTCGGGCCATGATTGGTTTTCCCCAGTAGAGTGTTGAATAGCTGATGATGTATCTCCCCACCGGAGTCGTTATCTCCAGGAAAGTTTTGCGGCGAATGTCGTGCAGTTTATTTCTGCGATTGATATCGTTCCCTCGACAGTTTGTGGTTTGAATACCTAGACAAGCAGGTCCAGGTTCTCGTAGAGCTTTATTCCCCTGCAGCCGTCGACTGAAGATCATTTCCCCAGGCGGAGTCCGATTGAGATTTGTGTGACTTTTTCTCCTTGGCAGGATGATTCCTCATCTCCACCAGAGTGGTCCTTTCTCCTTGACAGGAGGATTCTCCCTTCAGCATTTATTTTGCTAATGGGGCCATAGCATTTTGCATGATTGCATAGCATTTATCCTAAACGCGTAGCATTTCCACCGTGTGGAGCGTTGCGCCATTGTCAAACATATGCATATGAAGCATGAGCTAGGTCATTACCGTTCTTGTTTTGCAGGTATTCCCCGACAGGGTGTCTGCTCAGGATGATTCCTGAAATCTCAGAAGAGTGGTGTGGTTCAAGATGATTCTTGAATTCCCCCAGCAAAGTCATTTGCCCAAGATGATTCTTGAATTCCTCAGCGAAATGGTTGGCTTAAGATGATTTTTGAATTCCCCAGTGAAGTCGCAAGAGTTGGTTGCTCAAGTGAATGCTTAGAGTCCCCGGTAGAGTGTTTGCTCAGGATGATTCCTGAAATCTCCAGTAGAGTTATTGGTTCAGGATGATTCTTGAAGTCCCCGGCGGAATTATTTGTCCAAGATGATTCTTGAATTCCTCAGCAGAGTTGACTCACCCAGAATCATTTCTGGATCCCCGAAGCAGAGTTACTTGATAGTTCTCCAGAACCCCCAGCGGAGATGCGGCATCCCCAGCAGGTTGCTGAACAGAGAAGTTGAAACTTCCCTTGAAAGACTTGATGATTGAAGTCCTTCCCTTAGCTGATGCGGAGTGCCTGATGGCATAAATTTGGATATCCCCAATTGGTTCATGATTGACTGAGAAGTTTATTCCCGACATAGTGATGAAGTTCGGCTGACGCCCAAAAATTTCTTGGAATGCCCGATGGCATGATTAACTTGATTGTTGACCTGATGAGTCCCAAGGAACCTTGATGCCTGACGGAATGATCGACCATGTATCACCGGTTACCGTGTGACCAATTCCCCAGCTAGTTGTCGTGCAGCTAATATTTCAGTTTCCAAAGATCTGTTCCCATCAGAGTACCGTGTACTGGTACAGTTGGCAAATTTCCGGGTTTGTTGGTATTCAACCGTCTTTTACCTTGATTGGTTGAGAGCCGTTCGCTTCTCACCAAGTCAGGTTCAAGCCGTTTGAATAGGGGCAGCTGTTGTACCCCAAAATTTGCCCAACTTTTCTTTACCTAGCTTATGGTTCATTTCATTCACATTAGCATTATCATTTGCATTTCATTGACATGTGTGCAGGAGATCAAGAGGTATGATTACCAATCAAGAGCTATGCAAGACTATGAAGCTATCTAAGAAGGTTATTCAAGTGTTCAAGGGTTGATATCCTTGTCAGAGAAGCTAAAGGATCCTCAGAGAGAGTGGTTGAAACCAAGTGTGTGTGTCTCCTTACTTGAGAGTTGTGGGAAGTCCTCAGATGATTCTGAAGCCATGAAGATGGACTTGAGGTCTTGAGAGAGCTCATGAGAAGTGTTGAGGATCACTTTGAGGCCTAGACAGGTCATTGTGCAAGATTGAGAAGCCTCAGCCATGAGTGGTGCAGCTAGGGTTTGACTGGGTCAACCCTAGGTCAACTGATGATTTGAAGGAGGTTGAGACCTAACTCAAAGGCCATGTGATCATGGATTGATGCATTAAGATGCTATAAGGATGATTCCAAGGTCAACTCATCATGATTTAAGAGTTTGAGAAGTTTCAAGCTAGGGTTTCTAAGGCTTGACAGTGTAAAATCCCCTAGTTTGACCCCTATCTTCAAGGCAGTTTAGCTCAAGATGGGAGTGTCATCTCATCTTGCCCCCAACATGAATGTCGTAGATCACGGTCTTAGCTTTAATTTGAGTGCTAGAAGTCCTTGATAGTATTTGTAGAACTCATGTTATGACTTTGACAAGTTACAGGTCATCTGAGGTATGTGAATTTGGGAGCTTGAAAGTTGTCCAACTTGCATGAAACTTTTACCCTAGAAGGATGATTCCTATGAACTTTTGGTCAACATGAATGTTGTTTCTTATCCTCTTATATTTCTAGAGAGTACTAGAAGTCCTTGATAGGATTTGTAGAACTCAAGTTATGGCTTTGACAAGTCAAGGGCATTTTGGTCATTTGGAGATTATAGGTCATTTCAACCATAAGGCCATAACTCCTATTTCCAAGCTTCAAATGGGAAAATGTTCAACATAAAACTTGTTAAAAATGATGTTTTAAGGCTAGTCAAGAGGTCATGAGATGTTGGAATTGCTTGTAGCTCAAAGTTGGGAAAATGACCTAAGATAAGGGTATAAGTTAAATGAACCAAAGTTGGAAATTGGTATTTTTGATATACATGTCCAAACCAAGGCATGTAATATATCATTTTGACTCTAAAACACCTTTTAAGAACATTGGTTTAGCCACATTTTTGAATTGAAGTTCAATTTATGGACTTGCTTTGAAAAGTAGTTACTTACATCTTAAGTAACCATTGCCAAACCCAAATTCAAGGCATGATCAAGGTCCCTTGCAAGCCAAACACTTCCAAAATGTCATGAGGGGAGAAATTGGAAGGAATTGAGAATGATTTCAAGCTGTTAGCAGAGTTGTGCATACGATGGCATATCATGAGAATTCAAGTGACATGAGAAATTGAATTTCTCATTAGAAGGATCTAGAGCTTTCTAGATCATCCCTACACACTCTATATATTGAATAGAAGTGGTTCAGATCATTTTTTGGTGAGAATTAAGAGGAAAAATAGAGAGTGAGTTTTGAAACTTCCATTTTGCAACTAAATTCGGTTACTCCAATTGAGTTCATTTCAATTCATTCTCTTGATCCCAATAGCTTCCATTTGCATTGTTGAATGATCCCAGAGTGAAATCATAGCAAAAGCATTGAGGATTTGAGTGTTAGCATTTGGATTTTTCAACCTGCAACTCACTATCGGGTTCCAAGTTCCAGGAGGTTTCAACCAGTTCTTGTGCATACAGAAGCAAGGAAATGATCCATAGATCGTGTCTGGAAGGTTTGAGAGCTTGATTTGAAGATTTTGTACATCTGTTCATCAAGAATTGACAGGTGTGTAAACTTCTTCCTCCAGCATAAATTAAGTAGAATTAGCATGGTTTGTTAGGTTAGAATGATTGTAGGTGGTTAGTAGAAGCTTTTAGATAGAAATTGATGAGGTTTAGTGACAATTATTGGAGTGACCAAATTTCTGTTCTTGAGTGTATCTTGCTGAATCTTGAGTTAGAACATGAGTGTGATAGCTAGAATTGCTCAGGGTGAGATGGAGAGTATCTTAGACCAGATAATTTGGAGAATGGTGATGGTTGAGGTTTGAGCAGATTTTGAATCCTTGATCGTGTTTTGAGTTAGATGATGTTTCAATAAGTTTAGAGCTCAGGGTTAGATTCAGGGAGAGACTCTGAGTGGATTAGGGTTTTAGAGTTTTCTTTTTAGTGAAGATTTGACGGAACCCGAGTTGGAGAGGATGAGTGTTCTTCACCCTGCATCCATGGTGTTTCTCCCTCCACTTTTGGTTCAAACGAAGAAGATGATTGGGACACCATTGGATCAACATGAAGACTTTGACTAAACAATGTATTCCACGGCCAGGATCAATTTGGATTCATGAAAGAGTCTGAGTAAGTGAAACGATGCGTTTCACTTACTAGGTTGTGTTGGGCTTAGGTTGAAAGTTGTTATCCCCGCCCCCTTTATGGCCCAGTCTGTTAAAATGAACTGATTTCTCTTGCTATCTGCACCGTGTGCTTGTTCATTTTATTTTGATTTTCTTTATTTTTTCATTTTATTCATGGTTCTTGATAAAATCATAAAAAATGGAAAAATAATTCAATTGATCCCATTCTTTTTGCATTGGATTCATGATAGGGTCTAGTATTTTTTAGATAAAAAATATTTTTATTTCATGCATTTTCGGATTTTATGGGAATTTTTACATTTTAATTGATATTAAAATAGTCATGCTTGATACTTGATTTTGTAGAATTTGGTTTGATCATGTGATGATGATTTTGATCTTGATTTTTCATGAGTAGTTAGCATAGATATGCATGCTCCCCATAGATTTTTCTCACATTTTTGTGATGAACATAGGTGGTAGTTTAGGTTGAAACCTTTAGAAGCTCCATTTTTAGGGTTTATGGTTGATACCTTGTGGTTTAGATTGTATTTTTAGTACTAGGTGGATGATTCAACCTTTGATTTTTGTAGGATAGATTCATGATTGAATTAAGGTCCCTTAAGATTTTTTGTAGGATTTTTAAAGGTAGCTTACTATTTTTGATGGATTTTAGTTTAAGTTCTAGTTTTAGATGATTCTAATGCACTAACTCAACTAGATTAACTTCATTAGTTCCCTCAGATTAGGGTTTTTCTTTGCTTGTTCTTGGATGATGTTGGAGGCAAGTTGAAGATGCATTGGATTGCTTGAAGAGGCTTGGATTTGAAGATCTTCCCTTCTTTTGGTGTAGTTGTGATTAGGTATTAAGATTAGGGTTTTGTAGGCAGAGCTTCTAGATAGATTCTCTTCCTTCATAAACATGGAAGATGTTGATTTTTGCACCCCAAAATTTGCCCAACATTTCTTTACCTAGCTTATGTTTCATTTCATTCACATTAGCATTATCATTTGCATTTCATTGACATGTATGCAGGAGATCAAGATGTATGATTACCAATCAATAGCTAGGCAAGACTTTGAGGCTAGCTAAGAAACTTATTCAAGAGTTCAAGGGTTGATATCCTTGTCAGAGAAGTTAAAAGATCCTCAGAAAAAGTGGTTGAAACCAAGAAGGTGTGCCTCCTAACTTGAGAGTTGTGGAAAGCCATCAGATGATTCTGAAGCCAAGAATGTGGACTTGAATCCTTGAGAGAGCTTATGAGATGTCTTGAATTCCATCATGAAGCCTAGACAGGTCATTATGCAAGATTAAGAAGCCTCAGCCATGAGTGGTACAGCTAGGGTTTGACTGGGTCAACCCTAGGGCAACTGATGATTTGAACAAGGTTGAGACCTAATTCAATGGCCATGTGATCATGGATTGATGCATTGAGATGTTATAAGGACGATTCCAAGGTCAACTCATCATGATTGAAGAGTTTGAGAAGTTTCAATCTAGGGTTTCCAAGGCTTGACAGTGTAAAATCCCCTAGTTTGACCCCTATCTTCAAGGCAGTTTAGCTCAAGATGTGGTTGTCATCTCATCTTGCCCCCAACATGAATGTTGTAGAGCTTGCTCTTAGCTTTAATTTGAGTACTAGAAGTCCTTGATAGGATTTGTAGAACACATGTTATGACTTTGACAAGTTACAGGTCATCTGAGGCATGTGAATCTGGGGGCTTGAAAGTTACCCAACTTGCATCACACTTTTTCCCAAGAAGGATGATTCCTATGAACTTTTGGTCAACATGAATGTTGTTCCTTATTCTCGTAGCTTTCTATAGAGTACTAGAAGTCCTTGATAGGATTTGTAGAACTCAAGTTATGGCTTTGACAAGTCAAGGGCATTTTGGTCATTTAGAGATTACAGGTCATTTCAAGCATAAGGCCATAACTCCTATTTCCAAGCTTCAAATGGAAAAATGTTCAACATCAAACTTGTTCAAAATGATGCTTTAAGGCTAGTAAGGATGTCATGAGATGTTGGAAATGCTTGTAGCTCAAAGTTGCAAAAATGACCTAAAATAAGGGTATAAGTTAAATGAATCAAAGTTGGAAATTGATATTTTCAACCTACACATCCAAACCATGGCATGTAATATATCATTTTGACTCTAGAAAACATTCTAAGAACATTGGTTTATCCACAGTTTTGAGTTGAGGTCTAAATTGTGGACTTGCTTTGAAAAGTGATTACTTGCATATTAAGTAACATGTGCAAAACTCAAAATCAAGGCATGAGCAAGGTCCCTTGCAAGCCAAACACTTCCAAAATGTCACTAGGGGAGAAATTGGAAGAGAATGGGATGGATTCCAAGCTGCAAACAGAACTTTGCATATCATGATATGTGATTGAAAATCTCATGGCATGAGAGATTAAAACTCTCATTAGAAGGGTCTAGAGGGTTCTAGATCACTCATACATCATCTATATATTGAGTAGAGGTGATCCAATGCAGAGGTTGGTGAGAATTGATTGAGAGAAGAGATTTTGCAACTTCACTTTGTTCATTGCAAATTGAAATCGGTTTCTGCATTCCACACCATCTTCTTCCTTTCTTTTGATTTCAACAACTTCTATGGAGGATACTGAATGATTCCAGATCAATTCCATAGCCAAAGCCTTGAAGGATCGTGTTCTTGCAATTGAATTTCAGCACCTGCAAGTCATCATCGGGTTTGGAGTTCCAGGCATTTTCCATCAAGTTTATTGCATACAGAAGCAAGAACTTGGTACACTAAACGATTTTGGAAAGTTTGAGAGCTTGAAGTGAAGATTTGGTGAATCTGTTATTCAAGAATTCACAGGTTGGTAGCTTTCATTCCTCACCTTAATTTAAGAAGAATTAGGTCAATTTGTTAGGTTAGATTGATAGTATGTGGTTAGGAGATCGTTTCTGGAAACTTAGAGAAGATTTCATGATGATCAATGAGGTGACACATTTTCTGTTTGGATCAAGAACTTGTTGAATATGGAGAGATAATATGAGTACTATAGCAAGAATTGATCAGTGTAACATGGTGAACATTTTAGACCAAACAATTTGAAGAATGGTGATAATTGAGGTCTGAGCATATTTCTGATTCTTGATCGTGTTTTAGGTTAGAGGTTGATTCAATAAATTTTGAGGCTAGGGTTAGAATCAGTGTGAAAAATGGAGTGGATTAGGGTTTCCAACTTTGATTTTTAGTGAAGATTTGATGGGATACGAATTTGGGGAAGATGAAGTTCTTGGAGGTTCATCCATGGAGGTTCTTCCCTCCAGATTTTCAAAATTTAGGGAAGATGACCCCAGGACCATCAGATTATAGATGGACCTTTGACTGAGGAAGCAATCCAACGGCCACGCACGTCTCTCATTTTGTGAAGGAGCTCTGATAATGAAACGCGGCGTTTCATTTAAGTAGTGTTCTGGGCTTAGTGAAATAATTGTTATCCACACCCCCCAGCGAGCCCAATCCATTATTTGAACTGATTCTGGTTACTATCCACACCACGCATTTATCTTTTTAATTGGATTTTCTTTTATTTTTTCATTTTATTCATGGTTCTTGGAAAAATCATATAAAATTGAAAATTAATCCAATTAATCCCATTCTTTTTGCATTTTACTCATGATTGAGTCTAATAAGTTTTAGATAAAAAATATTTTTATTTCATGCATTTTCTGATTTTATGGGAGTTTTACATTTTTAATTGATATTAAAATAGTTATGTTTGATGCCTAATTTTGTGGAATTTTGTTTGAGCATGTGGTGATGACTTTGATCCTAATTTTTTGTGTGTGATTAGGTTAGACACGTATGCTCCCATAGCATTTTTATCACATTTTTGTGATGAACCTAGGTGGTAGTTTAGGTTGAAACCTTTAGAAGTTCCATTTTTAGGGTTTATGGTTGATACCTTTGGATTTAGGATTTAATTTTAGGACTTAATAGATGATTTAGTCCCTGGTGTTTGTAGGAGGCATTCTTAATTGAATTAGGATCCCTTAGGAATTTTTGTAGAAATTTATAGGATAGTTTCCTATTTTTGTTTGATTTTAGTTTAGGTGCTAGTTTTAGATGATTCTAAGGCACTAATTCAACTAGCTTAACTTCTTTAGTTCCCTTAGATTAGGGTTTTTGTTTTGTTTGCCTTTGGTTGAGATTGAAGACAAGTTGAAGACAAGGTGAGGATGCTTGAAGTTGCTTGGAGCTAGGACTTTCTTGTGCCTGAAGGTGTATGATGAAGATTTAGAAGGTAGGAGACATAGGGAGAGCCTTAGAGCTAGAATGATTTCTTTCACAAATATGGAAAGCATCTTGTGCTTCCATTCCTCCCAATGAATAAAAGTCCTTCTAAGATATTCACATCCCTCCTTTGGAGGGATGAGTGGCTTTATCTGGGAAGTAGAACTTTGAGGGAACCAGTCTCTCATAATGATGAATCCTTACAGGCTTCCTTTGGTTGTCAATAAGTTGTTTATCATTTCCACTTATCCTGTTCAGTCAATGGTCTTCTGGTTGAGTATCTTGAAAGATATTGGGCTTGAGTTTGAAGATGATAACTTCATTGAAGAGTGTGGAAGAGGAGGATTCCTTGAGCATTGCCATTGCAGCTGAAGCAAGAAGAACAAGTTGATACTTGAAGACCCAATTGAGATTGAGTGGAGAGCTGAGGCTTGAAAAAGACTTGAAGGATGAAGTTGACACTTCCATGTGATTGAAGATTACTCTGAGAAGCTGAAGCTTGTAGGAGAAGAAGACCAAGTTGATAATGGTAAAGCAAAGAAAGCTGAAGCTTGAAGACTAAGTTGATACTTATGAAGAGGATTCAATTGAGATTGAGTATAGAGCTGAGGCTTGAGGAATAAAGGATAAGTTGACACTTGCATTGATGCTTGGAGAGCCTGAAGGAATCAAGTTGATACTTGTAGTTAAGAGTAAAGCCTGAGGGTGGAATTGACTGAGGAGCTGAAGCTTGGAGGAGAGAGAATAAGTTAAAACTTATGTTTGGTGGATTGAAACCTGGAGAAGCAAGTTTATACTTGTCATGGAGGATGATAGCCTTGAAGGGTGATTGAAGTCTGAAGACTGGATTGATGTTAGAAGAGCTGAAGCTTGGAATTGAAAGAGCGAGTTGTTGATCTGCTTTCTTGTCTGTTTTCTTTTCTGTGCTGATGTGCCTTGTTTGACTTGCTTGATGCATTAGAATAAGTCCATATCTAGACTGATGTAAGCTAGGAACATGATTGCACTAGAGGTTGAGTTGCTCCCTCTGCTTGTATTTTTACTGTATGGCTTTGCTTGCGGGTATTCGGTAGAGCCCAGCTCCCTTGACCATGTGGTTTGTTCTGCTTGATAGCATGTTACTTCTTCTGTATGATTGCAGTTGTTATTCTGTTCTGCTTGATAGCATGTTACTTCTTCTGTATGATTGCATTTGTTATTCTGTTCTGCTTGATAGCATGTTACTTCTTCTGTATGATTGCAGCAGTTATTATATTTTGCTTGATAGCATGTTATTTCCTCTGTACGATTACAGTTATTCATATCTGGCTTGAGGTTGAGATGAGCTTGTGGAGGCTGCTGCCCCACACACATTTCCTCCCTCACTTGCATTGCATGCATTTTACAGTCGTTTATCTGTTTATTGTTAAGCTGATGCTTTATCTGTTTCTGTTTATCATTGACATGATCCCCTAGAACTCTCACTTCCTTTTATAAGGAAGTGATGATAGAAATTTAGGTTGAAACCTATGCATGATAACTTCAAGGAGTTCCCTGTCTCAAACTTCAACCATAGGATGAATCCTTGACATGACAACATTAGGACTTGATAGTCTCCCCGTAGTTGAGCCTGTTCTCTCTTCTCATCTCAAACAGCCTAAGATACAGTAATCATGAATGATTTCTTTCGTACGTTACGAGCCTTAAGCTATCTGAGAAAGGATTGTTGGAGAGCCTTTTTCCAATAGTTTGGATGTTTAGTATGGCACCCTTTGGGTGACATGCGACGCATTCACTCTCAGGTCATAGTCTTTAGTGCAAGTGAAATTGCAAACAATAATAAAAAACACTTCTTCCGTAAAAGACAGAAAACAAACTTCAAACCTTTTTGCCCCGTGGGCCCATAATTCAAAGGAAAGCTTTTCTGAAGAAAAGAGTGTCGTTAAACTTCAGCGCCAACGCAAACAGGCTTTGTCCCTAACTGCTGGAACTGCTGCTTAACCCTACTCGATAAAACAGATGAATCTGAATCCCCGTAATCCGTATTATCTCGAACTACGTAAGCTCTAATCTCTCATACCTGTTGAGAGTACGTGGGCACAATACTGATGTATTGGCGAGCCACCTTCCCCATATCCCGTAGTTAGTCAAACTACGTTGACTCTGATTTCTCATTCTTTGATGAGAATATGTAGGCATAAAGCGCAACGCTTTGCCGAGTCATTTTCTTTTCTTTTAAGCCAGCCTTGATAGGTAGATAGATAAAACCAACCCGTCCAGTAAACACAACAAGCGTGGATCCCATCGAGTACGATGGACGTGAGGGGTGCTAATACCTTCCCCTTGCGTAACCGACTCCCGAACTCAGACAACGGTTGCGACGACCTTGTCTTATTCCTCTTCGTCAGGTTTTTCCGATCGTTTCCTTTCCCGTTCCGAGGGATAAATAACGAAAGGTGGAGACTCTTCTATTTTGCCGGCACCTTATTTTCGCGGAAGCGACAGCTGGCGACTCTGCTGGGGACTTGATAGTTTCTTGGGATCCAACGTCCCGTATGCGAGTCAGTTTGGGGATCCGACGTCCCCTGCGAGAGTCAATCCTAGCGCTTGTATGATTACTTGTTGGGTTGTGTTTATTTATCGCATCTTTATTTCCCGCATTTTATTTTCAGTATGATATGATTAACTATGTTGTTGTGGGAGGGGCATTCTGATGAGTGAGAAGCCAGACCCAGGCTTGAGTGAACATAGCATTATTTGTGGAAATTAGTGGGCGCGTGCATGCTTGGCAGGCACTAGTGTCTCATGAAATCCACGCTCCGACGAGGTTCTCTCGGTTGACTTCTTTTTCAACCCTTTGGGTTGAAGGGGTTGTTGGTTTGGAGGATTGTCGACTCTAGGGACCGATCATTTGGGATTCGGCCGAGTGAGGCCGCTTCATGAGCTGGTGATGCCACACCTTCTGGGTATCGTATCACCCCTCTTGAATGTCTGTGACGCTGATGATCGCATAGGATGCCGAACTTTAGTCAGTTTAGGTCCATACCTGTGAGCAGGGGTTGGTTTGTTGCAGGAAACTTTAACCTTCAAACTACCTGGTTTTCTTGATATTGAATCAGTCTTATTGGGATCAGAGGGTCTCATCAGCAGATGTATGGTTGTTCTTGACAGAGCAGAGTTTTGGTCCTGTATCAGAGGTCCTTATCATCAGATGTTTGTTCTTGACAGAGCAGAGTTTTGGTCCTGTATCAGAGGTCCTGTATCAGATGGTTGTTCTTGACAGAGCAGATTTATGGTCCTATGTGTGTGTGTTCTTGGCAGAGCAGATTTATGGTCCTATGTGTGTGTGTTCTTGGCAGAGCAGATTTGTGGTCCGATACCAGATATTTCTTATTATCAGAGATAGTGGTTGTTCTTGATAAAGCAGGATTATGGTTTTGTTGATACAGAATCTCCACAGCACAGTTGCCTTGATCTCCTGCTGCATGATTGCATTTTACATTGCTTTGCATACCCATTTGCATTTCATTAACGTGTGTCTGTGTTGCAGGTACCGTTTCCCCCGATCCAGGATTTCTGGCCTTCTTTTCTATTGTTATGGGTTCTCTGAGGAAGACCGTGGCTTATAAGCTCCCCACTCCCGTTGTTGTTCAGCTGACTGGTTTGATTGCTTTAAAAGATGATTCTGTGAGGGATGAGTTCAGAAAGTCTTACAGCAAATTGCTCAGTTTGGTTCGTAAACCTTCTGCGTTTGAGTTGAATGGGTTGCACGCTCTGCTGCAGTTCTACGATCCTCCGCTGAGATGCTTTACTTTCCAGGACTTCGTTCTTGCACCCACGCTAGAGGAGTATGTTGATTTGTTAGGTGTGCATATCAAGAGTCAGATGCCTTTTGTTCATATGGATGTTGAGCCTAATCTGGCTGGTCTAGCTCCGTCACTTCATCTGGATGCCTCCGAGTTGGTGTTGTCTAGTTGGAACAAGGTTCCCGGTTTCTCCTTGTAGTTCTTAGTTGGAAAGGCTCAGTAGTGCGCCAAAGACGGATGTTGGGTCGTATTAACGCCATTCTCGCTCTGTGCATATATGGCATCCTTCTGTTCCCCAATATGCCCGACTTTGTGGACTTCGACGCCTTCCGCATCTTTGCATCAGGGAATCCAATACCTACCTTGATAGGAGATGTATACCATTCTATCCACTACAAAAACGAGAACAGAAGAGGCAAGAATGTCTCGTGTTGTGTGCCCTTGCTTTATAAATGGCTTGATAGTCATCTACCCAAGAGGGGTCCCTTTGTTTCGTCTGCAACCACAGCTGAGTGGTCCGAGCGTTTGATGAGTCTATCAGCGGAGGATATTGACTGGTTTGACAGAGATAGGTTGGGTACCGAGATTATCTTTAGCTGCAGCGGGTTTCCGAACGTGCCTCTGATAGGCAGGAAGGGCTGCATAAACTATAATCCGTCTTTGCTGGTCCGACAGTTTGCTTACGCTTTGAGAGCTCCGCCGAAGGATGAAGAGGTGCAGGAATCTCTGTACCTCACTGGTCTTCTAGAGGGGGATATGTTATCTAAGCTTCAGCGCGCTTGGAATGGTATCAGTAAGAGGGGAAAACCATCGCTGGGAAAAAGCAATAGTCAAGCCTACCCTCCGTACGTGGCATGGATCAGAGCCAGAGCAAATGCTATAGGGATGTCGTTTCTTCCTGCCAAGCCAGAAAGCCCTCTAGTGATTGAAGAGCCTACTACCGTGCCCATTCAGCAGCATAATCAGGTGTTAGCTGAGCGAGATGAATTGAAGAGGGCAAATGAAGAACTGGAGAAAGAATTGGCTCAACTCAGAAGCGAGAGAAACGAAGTTGTTCATTCCTTCAAAAAGAAAACTGAGCTGGTGAACCAGCTGGGGATAGATTTGACTAAGCAGATAGCTGAGCGTGAGCGCATGGGTCGAGACTTCAAAGCTGTCAACGATGTACTGGCCACGAAGAAGCAACACTTGGATGAAGCGTATCAGAGGATATCCAAGTTTAACCAACACTGGAAGGCCTCCCTAGCCAACAGGAAAGAGCGGGAGGATAAGCTGATGCAACAGATCTCCAAGCTGAAAGCCCAGGTGAAGGCTAGTGAGAAGAGGTTTGATGAAGAAACCGCTCGCCGATATGCCGCCGAAGGCCAGCTCAACAAAGCTCTTGCTAACCTGAAGGAGCGTAAACTGACGTTTGAGTCTAAGAAGCGGAAGCTAGAAGATTGCTTCGGCGAGGGAGCATGGGAAGATTCGGTCGAAGGTCTTCAATACACCATTATGCAGAGAGAGTTACTCGTCGAAAGATTACTCACTCGGCCTGATTATCCAGAAACGAGGAATTTGTTAGAAGAGTTTCGCGCCCGTCGCCGTGCTTGACTATTTGTATTCCTTTCGTTTTGATCGTTGTTGTATGCTGACCATCATCAGGCTTGTTGGCTGAGGTCATGCTATTGATTCTGCTTGTACTCACTGACGTTGTGTACTGCCTTGAGGGGCTTTCTTCACATATATGAGATGTTATTTCCATGACTGGACTCAGACTTCTTATTATCAGCACTGGCACTCAGGCACTAGGATCGGGAGAAATCTCCCTAACGCACAGACACACGTTTGCATTTGCATGAAGCATTTGCATAACGAGCACTTTGTCGTTTTTCCTAACCCTTTTGTGTTTTCAAGGTTGTTTCAGGTTGTTCCAGGATTGATCAGAGACCTATCCATCGCTATCCGACCAGAGCAAATCAAACCAGAATCATGGAGCAAGTGCAAACTGATGTTCAAGAACTCCGCGAAAGAATGGACCGCTTCATGGAGCTCATGCAAGCGGTCGCCAATGGCCAGGATCAGCTCAGAACCTTAGTTCAACCTCTGATTTCAAGGGTCGATAGCAATGGTGTACTCCATGGTGGGACTGTTCCTACCCCTCCACCAGTTGAAACTCCTCAGAATGGCGTCCCCGTGACTGGGGGGAATGGCAGTGCCAACGGCAATGTGATAGCTAACATGGGACTCAACGGCAATACGACGGGCGTCGGTAATGGGAATTTCGAAGCTAATGTCAATGTTGGGTCGGGCAACGCCAATGCAGGTGTTGGGAATCTGTTCGGGCCTCAGCCGTGACGATGTATTCTCTCAGAGAGGTGCTGAAGGGGAGCTGACTGCTGAAGCACGGCTAAGGTTCAAGGCACTCGAGGATAAGATGAGAGATATCGAGAACTAGAACACCCTGGGTGTTGATATGTCCAAGTTGGGACTGATTGCTGATTTCAAGGTGCCTCCCAAGTTCAAGGTACCTGACTTTGAAAAGTACTAGGGCACCACTTGCCCTCGCGTCCATCTGAGATCATACTACCGGAAAATGTCAGCTCATTCTGATGACGAGAAGTTGCTGATGCACTTATTTCAGGACAGTCTGTCCAGACCCTCCCTCGAATGGTACATGAGTCTGGAACCTACCAGTGTGCGCACGTGGAAGGAACTTGCTGAAGCATTCGTGCACCACTACCAATACAACAGCGACTTGGCCCCGAACCGAGTCCAACTGCAGAATCTGTCACAAAGGAACAACGAAGGGTTCAAGGAATACGCCTAGCGGTGGCGTGAGTTGGCAGCTAGGGTTCAGCCGCCGATGGTTGAACGTGAGCTTGTGCAGATGTTCGTAGCCACCCTCCCAGGGGTTTATTATGAGAAATTGGTCAGCGGTATGTTTGGAACCTTCTCAGATCTCATTATCACGGATGAGCACATCGAAAATGGGATCAAACTGGGGAAATTTCAAGGTGATTAGTCCTCAGCTGGAGGAGGCGGAAAGAAACCTTATGGTGGCAAAAGACGGGAAGGAGAAACGAGCGTCGTGACCAACGCTCGAAGGAAGGGTAAAGGCCCTCACCAACAGGTGGCCAGCATAACTATCTCGGCAGTCCAACAACCACAGCAGCAGCAACAACAAAATCAACAGGGGTACAGAAAGTATCAGAATCGGGCACCTTTGTCGAGCCGTCACCTCGAGACACCGCCCATGTCGTACGCGCAACTATTGCAGACTTTGCTTCAGCTACAATTGATCCAGAAAAGAACCTTAGCTCCCTTGACAGGGGCACCTCCGCCAGGTTATGACGCGAACGCAACTTGTGAGTTTCACTCAGGGGCACCAGGCCACACAATAGAGAATTGCAAAGCCTTCAGACACAAGGTGCAAGACATGGTGGACGCTAAGATCATCAACTTCTCATATAATGTGCCAAACGTCACGAAGAACCCAATGCCGAACCATAGGGGAGGTGGAGTAAACGCCATTATTGAAGACGAGAACTTGGATGTGTTGACTAACGTCAGAGATCTGAAGACGCCGCTTAGCTTCGTTAAAGCTAAGTTGATGAAAAGAGGTTTCTTTCCAGGTTGCGGAGAGCTGTGTATGGGTTGTGCGACAAGTCCTGATGGATGTGAACCGCTGATAGAGGGAATTCAAAGTCTGATGACTGAAGGGATTTTATAGTTTAGCTAGAGGGCCGAAAGTGGATCAGGAGAGGTAATGCTGAAGCAAGATGATAAGGTTGCCACCATCACCATCCCTCGCCAGACGATAACTATTTCTGCACCCAGACCGCCCACGATTACCATCACCAAAGTTGGGCCAATACCGTTCGAAAGCACTAATGCTGTCCCATGGCATTACGAGGCTGAAGTCTACTGCAACGGACAGAAGTTGGAACTAGAACCGTTTGGGTCGTCTGTGGAGAACCTTGCGGGAATCAGCGGAATTACCCGCAGCGGGAGAGTATTTGCACCACCTGAGGTCGTGGCGGATAAAGCGGACAGAGCTGATGCAACTGATAAAGGTAAAAGTAAAGTCGTTGAAGAGATCCCTTGTGGGGTAGAAAAAGACTTACTTGTTAAAGACGCCAAGGAATTTATGAGGTTGATTAAAAAGAGTGACTACAAGATCGTGGATCATCTCCATCAATCACCCTCGAAGATTTCCATCCTGAATTTGTTGCTATGCTCTGAGGCACACCGCAACGCACTGCTGAAGGTGTTGAATGCCGCATATGTACCACAGGAAATATCGGTAAACCAGCTGGAAGAGGTCGTAGCCCACGTGAATGCTGGAAATGGGTTAGGGTTCACTGACCTAGAGCTGACGCCGAAAGGGAGGAACCACAATAGCGCCCTGCACATCTCGATAGAGTGTAGGAGAACAATTATGTCTCACGTGTTGGTCGACACGGGGTCGTCACTCAATGTTGTTTCGAAGAAGGCATTAATGAAGTTGGATACCCGTGGAGTGATTTGCACACCCAGTGATCTGGTTGTGAAAGCGTTCGACGGAACCAAACGCCATGTTTTCGGGGAGGTGACGTTGCCAATCCAAGTCGGGCCGGAAACATTCGACGCGATCTTTTACATTATGGACATCATGCCTACCTACAGCTGTCTCTTGGGCAGGAAATGGATCCATGTTGCGGGCGTCGTGACCTCCACGTAGCACCAGAAGCTCAAGTACGCTGTCGGAGGCAGCATTGTGACTGTATGTGGCGAGGAAGACATAATGGTGAGCCATTTGTCGTCCTTCAAGTATGTTGAGATGGATGGGGAAATCCACGAAACCCTATCCCAAGCGTTTGAAGCTGTTAAAGTCAAGGACGTAGCGCCTGTAATAACTGAAAAGCCAGAGATGACTCTCTCTTCCTTCAAGGAAGCCCGGGCCGTTGTCCAAGCCGGATCTACCCTAGGCTGGGGGCGAATTTTGGAGATACCTAACAATTAAGACAAGCTCGGGTTGGGATACTCTCCTGGAGCTGAAGCCTCCTCTTCTAGCAGTGCGTCACGAGGTAAAGGGCCGATCCAGTTTACCAGTGGCGGGGTGATATTTGAAAGCGTCAACGTAGTGTCTGAAGACAGCGGAGATAGCGACTGTGACTTAGACTCTTGGATCCAGCCAAGCAAGCCAGGCGAGATCCTCAACAACTGGTCCGTCAAGGATATCATCCAGATGAAAAGCGAAGAGTAATGATTTACTTTTTCCAATCATTGTACAACCCTATTGTCACTTCCGCGAAAATAAGGTGCCGGAAAAACAGAAGAGTCGCCACCTTTCATTATTTATCCCTCGGAGCGGGAAAGGAAACGATCGGAAAAACCTAACGAAAAAGGGTAAGACAAGGTCGTCGCAACCGTTGTATGGGTTCGGGAGTCGGTTACGCAAGGGGAAGGTATTAGCACCCCTCACGTCCGTCGTACTCGACGGGATCCACGCTTGTTGTGTTTACTGGACGAGTTGGTTTATCTATCTACCTATCAAGGCTGGTCTAAACCGAAAAGAAAATGACTCGGCAAAGCGTCGCACTTTATGCCTACGTATTCTCATCAGAGAACGAGAAATCAGAGTCAACGTAGTTCGACTAACTACGGGTTACGGGGAAGGTGGCTCGCCAATACGTCAGTATTGTTCCTACGTACTCTCAATAGGTATGAGAGATCAGAGCTTATGTAGTTTGGGATACTACGGATTACGGGAATTCAGATTCATCTGTTTTATCGAGTAGGGTTAAACAACAGTTCCAGCAGTTAGGGACAAAGCCTGTTTGTGTTGGCGTTGAAGTTTAACGACACTCTTTTCTTCAGAAAAGCTTCCTTTGAATTATGGGCCCACGGGGCAAAAAGGTTTGAAGTTTGTTTTTTGTCTTTTACGAAAGAAGTGTTTTTTATTGTGTTTGCAATTTCAATCGCACTAGAGACTATGACCTGAGAGTGAATGCGTCGCATGTCACCCAAAGGGTACCATACTAAACACCCAGACTGTTGGAAAGAAGCTCTCCAACAATCCTTTCTCAGATAGCTTAAGGCTCGTAACGTACGAAAGAAATCATTCATGATTACTGTATCTTAAGCTGTTTTGAGATGAGAAGAGAACAAGCTCAACTAAAGGGAGACTATCAAGTCCTACTGTTGTCATGCCAAGGATTCATCCTATGGTTGAAGTTGAAACAGGGATCTCCTAGATGTTATCATGCGTAGGTTTCAACCTAAAGTTCTATCATCACTTCCTTATCAAAGGAAATGAGATTCCTAAGGGATCATGTCAATGATAGACAGAAACAGATAAAGCGTCAGCTTAAACAGTAAACAGTAAACGACTGCAAAATGCATGCAATGCAAGTGAGGGAGGAAATGTGTGTGGGGCAGCAGCCTCCACAAGCTCATCTCAACCTCAAGCCAGATATGAATAACCGTAATCATACAGAGGAAATAACAACATGCTATCAAGCAAAATACAGTAAACTGCAATCATACAGTAAAAATAAAATAAAATTCTATCAAGCAAAATAAACCACATGGGCAAGGGAGCAGGGCTCTACCGAATACCCGCAAGCAAAGCCATACAGTAACAATACAAGCAGAGGGAGCAACTCAACCTCTAGTGCAATCATGCTCCTAGATTAAAGTCAGTCTAATCATGGACTTATTCTAATGCATCAAGCAAGTTAAACAAGGCATATCAGCAATACAGAAAAGAAAACAGACAAGAAAGCAGATCAACCCCTCTCTTCCCATTCCAAGCTTCAGCTCTTCTAACAACAAATCAGTCTTCATACTTCAATTACCCTTCATGACAAATATCAATTTGCTTCTCCAGGTTTCAACTCATCAACATAAGTTTCAACTTATCTTCACTTCTCCAAGCTTCAGCTTTTCAGTCAATTCCACCCTCAGGCTTCACTCTTAACTGCAAGTATCAACTTGCTTCCTTCAGGCTCTCCAAGCTTCAATCTAAGTATCAACTTATCCTTTAGTCCTCAAGCCTCAGCTCTACACTCAATCTCAATTGAATCCTCAAGTAAGTATCAACTCAGTCCTCAAGCTTCAGCTCTCTTTGCTTTACTAGTCTCAACTTGGTCTTCTCCTCTACAAGCTTCAGCTTCTCAGAGTAGTCTTCAATCACTTAGAAGTGTCAACTTCATCCTTCAATTTCCCTTAAGCAAGGAACTCCTAACTCTTCACTCCATATTCATTGGGTCTTCAAGTGTCAACTTGTTCTTCAAGCCCTTCAAGCTTCAGCTACAATGGCAATGCTCAAGGAATCATCCTCTACCACACTCTTCAATGAAGTCCTCATCTTCAAACTCAAGCCCAACATCTTTCAAGATACTCAAACCAGAAGATAATTGATTTAACAGAGTGAGAGGAAATGATAAACAACTTACTGACAACCAAAGGAAGCCTGCAAGGGTTCATCATTATGAGAGACTGGTTCCCTCAAGTTCTACTTCCCAGATAAAGCCACTCATCCTTCCAAAGGAGGGATGTTCTAAGAAGGACTTTTAGTCATTGGGAGGAATGGGAGCACAATATGCTTTCCATGTTTGAGAAAGAAATCATTCTAACTACAAAGCTCTCCCTATGTCCTATCTCCTAATCTTCATCAGACACCTTCAGGCACCAACAAATCCAAAGCTCCAAGCAACTTCAAGCAACTTCAAGCATCCTCCTCTTGTCTTCAATTTGTCTTCAACCTCAAACAAAGGCAAACCAAGCACAAACCCTAATCTAGGGGAACTAGTTGAATTAGTAAATTAGGATCACCTAAAACCTAGTACTAAAGTTAGTCCTAACTAAAATACTAAAATCAATTGTAAAATCCTACAAAAATTACTATGGGGACCTAAGTCAATCATGACTCTATCACATTATCTTCAAAGGTCAAACCATAAAATTAGACCTAGAACTAAATTCTACATTCTAAGGTATCAACCTAAAACCCTAAAAAGGAAGCATCTAAACATCAATCTAGAAAGCATATCTATTTTCATCAAAAAAATGTGAGAAAAATTCTATGGGATCATACATGTCTAACTTAATCACACACAAAAAATTAGGCTTAAAATCATCACCATGAGATCAAACAAAATTCTACACAACTATGCACCAAACATGAACATTTTAATAACAATTAAAAATGAAAAATTCCAATTAAATCAGAAATTACATGAAATGAAAATATTTTTTCTCTAAAAAATAATAGACTCAATCATGAGTAAAATGCAAAAAGAATGGATTTGATTGGATTAATATTCAATTAGTTATGATTTTTACAAAAACCATGAATTAAATGGAAAATTAAATGAAAATCAAATAAAAATAATGAAGCGCGCGGTGCAAGAAGTAATCATATTCAGTTAAAAACATGGGTTGGGCTTGCTGGGGGGTGTGGATAACACTTAAATCATTAAGCCTAGATCCTTGGATTAAAACGTGGCCCTTGGATCTTCTCCCAGTCAATGGTCAGACCATGATCTGATGGTGAGAACTTCATCTTCTCCATTTCAAACGCCTGAGCTTCGCGCCCAGCTCCGGCCACCGCCGATGGAGCTCCGATCATCCCCTTCAACCCTAGTTCTTCCTAGAGGCCTCCAATCCAAGCGGTCAAAACATGAAACTCATTCCAAATCTTCCCACAAATTCAACCGTACCATTAGTTTCTTCTGAAACCCCAAGAATCATCATCTCCCAATCTCAACCGAAAATGGTGATCTTCCTATTTTGTCTCTAATTGATCAATTAACCATCTGAAATCCATCCTAGGCCATTCTACAACTAATCTAGCACCTAAATTCAACCTACTTCTACCTAAATCATGCTAGGGGAAGAGAGTTACCAACCTGGAAATTCTTGAATAACAGATGCACGAAATCTTCACTTCAAGCTCTAAAATCTTCTGGACACGATCACTGAACTTCCTCCTTGCTTCTGTATGCAAAAGATTCGATGCAAAGTGCTTCAATCTTGAAACACGATGAAGAGTTGCAGGTGCTGAAAACCGCTTGCTCCCACACCATCTAGCCACCAATTCTTCTTGGAAATGATCTGAAATCAATCCTTGATACTCATGGAAGAAGAATCAATCAAGAAAATGGAAGGAAATGGAGGAATTTGGTGAAACCGATTGCACTTGCAAGCTATGAAAACTCAATCTCAAACTAAGCTCAATCCTTAAATGATCACCAATCTCTGCCATGGATCCACTCTACTCAATATATAGATGAAGTTTGGATGATCTAGAACCCTCTAGATCCTTCCAATGAGATTTTACACTTCTCATGTCATGAGATTTTGAATCACTTATCATGACATGTACAACCCTTGCAATCAGCTTGTAATTCATACCATTCACTCTTAATTTCTCCCCTAGTGAGATATTAGAGGTGTTTAGCTTGCCAAGTTCCTTGTTCATGCCTTGATTTTGAGTTATGCATATGTTACTTAATATGCAAGCAAGTGTTTTTCAAAGCAAGTCCATGAATTGAATCTCAACTCAAAAATGTGGCTAAACCATTGTTTTTAAAATGTCTTCTAGAGTCAAATTGATATATTACATGCCATGGTTTGGATGTGTAGGTTGAAAATATCAATTTCCAACTTTGGTTTATTTAACTTATGTCCTTATTTTAGGTCATTTTTGCAACGTTAAGCTACAAGCATTTCCACCATCTCATGACCTCCTTACTAGCCTTAAAACATCATTTTGAACAAGTTTTATGTTGAATATTTTTCCATTTGAAGCTTGGAAATAGGAGTTATGGCCTTATGCTTAAAATGACCTGTAATCTCCAAATGACCAAAATGCCCTTGACTTGTCAAAGCCATAACTTGAGTTCTACAAATCCTATCAAGGACTTCTAGTACTCTATAGAATTCTAAGAAGATAAGGAACAACATTCTTGTTGAACAAAAATTCCTAGGAATCATGCTTCTTGGGCAAAAGTTGGATGCAAGTTGGGTGACTTTCAAGGCCCCAGATTCACATACCTCAGATGGCCTGTAACTTGTCAAAGTCATAACTTGAGTTCTATAAATCCTATCAAGGACTTCTAGCACTCAAATTAAAGCTAAGATCAATATCTACAACATTCATGTTGGGGGAAAGATGATATGACAATCACATCTTGAGCTAAACTGCCTTGAAGATAGGGGTCAAACTAGGGGATTTTACACTGTCAAGCCTTAGAAACCCTAGCCTGAAAACTTCTCAAACTCTTCAATCATGATGAGTTAACCTTGGAATCATCCTTATAATATCTCAATGTATCAATCCATGATCACATGGCTCTTGGATTAGGTCTCAACCTTGTCCAAATCATCAGTTGACTTAGGGTTGACCCAGTCAAACCCTAATCACACCAATCATGGTTGAGTCTTCTTAAACTTGCACCATGACCTATCTAGGCCTCATGATGGCTTTCAAGACATCTCATAAGCTCTCTCAAGGCTTCAAGTCCATCCTCATGGCTTCAGAATCATCTTAGGAGCTCCCACAACTCTCAAGTTAGGAGGCACACAACCTTGGTTTCAACCACTCTCTCTGAGGATCTTCTGACTTCTCTGACAAAGACATCCACCCTTGAACACATGAATAACCTTCATAGTTAGTTTCATAGTCTTGTGTGGCTCTTAATTGGTAATCATACCTCTTGATCTCCTGCATACATGTCAATGAAATGCAAATGATGATGCTAATGTGAATGAAATGAAACACATGTTAGGTAAAGAGAAGTTGGTCAAATTTTGGGGTGCAACAGCTATGTCCTACCCGGGGAATAGTGGTTTTATTGTCAGGGCCTTGTTTGGTTATGTACATGCATTTTATCAATAAATCAAAAGGCGTTTTTCTTCGTATTCAAATGTTGGGATCTCTGTTATTCCTGTTTTATATTTGTTTTGAAAAACAATAAAATGGCAATGGGGTTTGTGCTAACCTGCATATCCTTGTTTTAAGCTTAACCCTTGTTATTGCAGGATCCACATAACAGATGACATCGAATCTGGACCTTCTACGACTCACTTCGACTTCGATTGCCCGATCTATCAAGCCGAAGAAGAGATTGATGAAGACGAAGACCTTCCCGAAGAGTTGGCCCGCTTGTTGAAACAAGAAGAGAAAGTTATTCTGCCTCATAAGGAGGAGATCAAGATTGTGAATCTGGGTTCTGAAGAACTTGTTAGGAACGTCAGGATAGGGGCTGCATTGCAGAGTGATGTCAATCAGAGATTGGTCGAGATGCTAAGAGAGTATAATGACGTGTTTGCTTGGTCATACGAAGATATGCCCGGACTTGATACTGACATCGTGGTCCACCACTTGCCGCTGCGAGAAGATTGTCCTCCCGTTTAGCAGAAGCTTAGGAGGATGCGACCAGATATGGCCGTTAAGATCAAAGAAGAAGTGCAGAAGCAGCTTGATGCTAGCTTCTTAGCGGTCACTACGTACCCTCCGTGGGTCGCCAACATAGTGCCTGTATCGAAGAAGGACGGTAAGGTGCGAATGTGCGTCGATTATCGGGATTTGAATAGGGCGAGCCCTAAAGATGATTTCCCGTTGCCTCATATTGATGTGTTGGTCGACAATACAGCTCAGTTCTCCGTGTTTTCGTTCATGGATGGCTTCTCTGGCTACAACCAGATCAAGATGGCGCCGGAGGACATGGAGAAAACTACGTTTATCACTCCCTGGGGAACATTTTGCTACAAGGTAATGCCTTTTGGTCTGAAGAACGCAGGGGCCACTTACCAACGAGCAATGGTTACTTTGTTTCATGACATGATTCATCATGAGACTGAAGTCTATGTTGATGACATGATTGCGAAGTCCCAAACGGAGGAAGGACATCTGGTCAATTTGCTGAAGCTTTTTGAGAGGCTTAGGAATTTCAGGTTGAGGCTGAATCCTAACAAGTGTACTTTCGGAGTACGGTCCGGAAAACTACTCGAGTTTATCGTGAGTGAAAGAGGCATCGAGGTTGATCCTGCGAAGAATAAAGCGATACAAGAAATGCCAGTGCCAAAAACAGAAAAAGAAGTTCGTGGTTTCCTGGGCAGAATAAACTACATTGCAAGGTTTATCTCTCAGCTCACGGCCACGTGTGAACCGATGTTCAAACTGTTAAAGAAAGATCAGGCGATTATCTGGAACGAGGATTACCAGAAGGCATTCGATAAGATAAAACAGTATTTGCAGGAAACTCCAATCTTGATACCCCTAGTGGCTGGACGACCCTTAATCATGTACTTGACAGTTCTTGAGAATAGTATGGGGTGTGTTCTCGGTCAGCACGACGAGACGGGAAGAAAGGAGCATGCCATTTACTACTTGAGTAAAAAGTTCACAGATTGTGAATCTCGTTACTCGATGCTGGAGAAGACGTGTTGTGCACTAGCCTGGGCTGCCAAACGTTTACGACAATACATGCTCAATCACACCACCATGCTAATTTCGAAGATGGATCCGATCAAGTATGTCTTCGAGAAGCAAGCGCTTTCGGGCAGGATTGCCAGATGGCAAATGGTGTTGACGGAATATGATATTCAGTACGTTTCCCAGAAGGCCATCAAGGGAAGCGTATTGTCTGATTACCTTGCCGAACAGCCGATCGAGGACTACCAGCCGATGAAATTTGAATTCCCTGATGAGGAAATCATGTTTCTCAAAGCGAAAGATTGCGACGAGTCATTGCCCGACGAGGGGCCAGATAGGAAATCCCAATGGAAATTGATATTTGACGGGGCGGTTAATTCTTACGGAAGTGGCATTGGGGCAATCATCACAACTCCCCACAGATCCCACATCCCGTTCACTGCGAGACTGACGTTTCCAGTTACCAATAATGAAGCGGAGTACGAAGCATGCATCTTGGGTCTAGAAGAGGCAGTTTATTTGAGAATCAAGAACCTAGACGTATATGGTGACTCGGCGCTTGTGATCAACCAGATTAAAGGGGAGTGGGTGACTCGGCGCTTGTGAACTATGCCAGAAGGTTGCTTCCGTTCTTTGATCGAGTGGAACTCCATCATGTGCCCAGAGCAGAAAATCAGATGGATGATGCCTTAGCCACGTTGGCTTCGATGTATAAAGTCAATTTGTGGAACGAAGCCCCAAGAATTGTCCTTTCTCGTCTTGATAGACCTGCATTCGTCTTTGCGATCGAGGAAGCCTCCGTCGGTAAGCCATGGTTCCATGATATCCAGACCTTCCATATGACTAAGGAATATCCTGTGGGAGCGTCAACCCAGGATAAGAAGACTCTGAGGAGGCTGTCTGGAAATTTTTATCTCAATCCTGATGGAGTTTTGTATAAAATAAACCACGATCTCGTGCTACTCAGATGTGTAGATGAGAAAGAGGCGAGTATGCTCATGGAAGAAGTCCATGAAGGCACATTTGGTACGCACGCCGGCGGGCATGCTATGACGAGAAAGATCCTGAGAGCAGGATATTACTGGCTGACGATGGAATCAGATTGCTTTAAATTCGCGAAGAGATGTCATAAATGCCAGATTTATGCTGATAAGATTCATGTGTCGCCGTGCCCGTTGAATGTCATGTCCTCCCCGTGGCCGTTCTCCATGTGGGGCATCGACATGATAGGCAAGATCGAGCCCACTGCATCTAACGGTCATCGCTTCATTCTAGTAGCTATCGACTACTTCACCAAGTGGGTGGAGGCAGCCTCTTATGCTAATGTGACTAAGCAGGTGGTGGCTAAATTCATAAAGATGGATATCATCTGTCGTTACGGAATTCCTGAGCGGATCATTACTGATAATGGTTCGAATCTGAATAACAAGATGATGAAGGAGCTGTGCCAGAGTTTCAAGATTGAACACCACAACTCATCTCCTTACCGGCCGAAGATGAAAGGCACCGTTGAAGCGGCCAATAAGAACATCAAGAAGATTGTTCAGAAGATGGTAGTGACCTACAAGGATTGGCACGAGATGCTGCCATTTGCACTGCACGGTTATCGTACGGCGATACGTACGTCAACCGGGGAAACTCCTTTCTCACTGGTGTACGGTATGGAAGCTGTCCTACTGTTAGAAGTTGAGATTCCTTCTTTGCGAGTTTTGGTTGACGTGACACTCGACGAGGCAGAATGGATTAAGAACCGACTAAACCAACTCAGCCTGATGGACGAGAAGAGGTTAGCATCGATTGCACATGGTCGTTTGTACCAAAGCCGAATGAAGAAATCTTATGATAAGAAGGTGCGTCCTAGAAGCTTTCAGACGGGTGATCTCATCTTGAAGAAGATTCTTCCTCCACACTCCGATCACCGGGGCAAGTGGACTCCTAATTACGAAGGTCCGTACATCGTCAGCAAGGTCTTCTCGGGAGGAGCTTTGTTGTTATCCACGATGGATGGCGAAGATTTTGCATCCCCGGTGAACGCGGACGCAGTTAAAAAATACTTTACTTAAAAAATGACCCGCTGGAAAGAAAAAGAATATCCAGGCAAAAATGGGGCATCCCGGCGAACCATAAAAAAGGAAAAAGGTTCGGGCAAAAATTAGGGATATAAATTGAAAAAATGTACACCCGCAAAGTCGAAAACCCGGATGGGCGACTTTGGCAAAAAAGGGTATCCCGGTGAATCGAAAACCCGGAAGGGCGATTCAGGCAAAAGTTAGGGATTTAAAAAAAGGCAAATGACTGCGTTCCGCGTATGGACTGTATTTTTTTAGTGGTTTGGAAGACCTGAGGGCCGTTTATCTAAATCAATCTCTTCTGAAGCTGAAGCGTCAGAGAAGTATCGAAGTCGAGTGGGTCCTAGAGGGATCAACTCATGGTGTTCGTCTACGCCTCGTTGCCGACATATGTATATACTGATGTATATTTATGTTTTTACTTTTTTGCGCAGCTTCCTCATTCCAGGGGCTTGCATCTGTTGTAAAACATTTTTACCCATTCAGGGGTTCGTTATCAATAAAACGTATACTATTCAGCAATTCTGTTTGTCTGTTTAGCATCTATCTGTTTTGTTTGCGAAAAAAGAACACCGATGTTTTTGTTAAAATGCGCATACATAAACTTACTGGCCTAGGTGTTGCACCCCAAAATTTGCCCAACCTTTTCTAACCTAGGTTTATGTTTCAACTGCATAGTCATTTGCATTGTCATCATGTATATAGTGTATTCATCTGCATTGCATAGCATAAGCAAGCTATCTTAGCCAGAGGATCAAGTGCTATTTTTATCTCAAGAGGTATATTCAAGAGTTTCATGCATATTCAAGACTACTCAGGTCATCAGGGAAGAATTTGAGCTTTGGAGAGTTGACAGATTACTCAGTGAGTTCTCTCCTATCTTGAGGTTGTTTGGGGATCATCAGAGGAAGGGTGAGCTATGAGCCAAGAGCATGAGGTGTGTATGGATGTTATGAAAAGCCTATGTGATCATTTTGAAGAAGAACCAAGTCATTGGAATGATTGCAAGAGCCTCAGTTGGAGTCAGTCAACCAGGATTTTATCTGGGTCAACACTAGGTCAATCCTAGGTCAAAGACTTGTTTTGAAAGGCATCAAGGGCCATTTGAAGAATGTGGGATTCATTATTTGCTATATGTATATGGATATGGTGTTGTGCTAAAGAAAAATCAGAAGGAATCAAGGAGAAATGGAGTTACCAAATTATGGTTTCAGTGTAAAATCCCCTGATTTGGGTCCAACTTCAAAGCAGTGTAACTCAAGATGCAAGCTTCATATGAATTTCTGGTCCACATGAAACTTGTAGAGTATCTTCATATCTTTAATTTGAGTGGTGGAAGTCATCAAGATGATTTATATAACTCAAGTTATAGCTCTTGCAAGTTACAGGTCATCTGAGGGCACTGAAATTTGTCTGTGAAAGTTGTCTGTCTTCCAAGCAACGTTTGTCCTTCAAGGAGATTTCAAATGGATTCCTGGCCAACATGAGAGTTGTTCCTTATTGTCTTAGCTTTCTATAAAGGTATGGTATGCCTTCATATTATTTGTGGAACTCTACTTATGGTCTTGGCAAGCAAAGGCTATTTTGGTCATTTGGGAATTACAAGTCATTCTTAGCCTATGCCTAAAACTCATACAAGAAAGCTTCAAATGGAAAACTTCACAACATCAAAGTTGCTCAAAATTTCATTTTAAGTCTAGAAAAGAGGTCATGGAAGTTTGGAAATGCAAAGAACAAGACTTGATAAAAGTTGGTGAAAAATGACTTAAAAAAGGCATATAACTTGAAAAAGTTCAAGTTGGAAAATGGTTTGAGAGATCTACAAATCCAAAATGGGTCATCCAATATACCAAATTGAATCCCAACAACATTTTTAAGACATTGGTTCAGCCACTTTTTTTGAGTTAGGGTTTAAATTTTGGACTTACTTTGTAAAGTTCTTTCTTGCATAATAAGGCAACCTTGCAAAACTCAACATAATGAAGGGATCAGCTTGTTTTTTCACACATACACTCCCAATATCTCATGAAAGGAGATTTTAACACAAGTTTGAAGGGATGCAAGCATGATATGAGATGGTTCATTATGTCATTACATGAGAATTTCCACATTCTTCCACCACATTCTAGAATCCCCTAAGATCAATCCAGAAACTTCTAGATCTGTCCATCATCATCTATATAATGAGTGTGGATCATTAGTGCAAAAGGTTGGTGAAAAGAGGGAGAGAAGAGAGAGAATTCCATTATTGCTTCCATTGTAAGAAAGAGTGAAAATTTACAATCAACACCAATTCTGTTCATCTTTCTTCTTCATCCACAATCCATTCAAACTCTTGAGTGCATACATGGTGAATTAGAGAGCCATCCATGGAAGATTGAAGCTCTAGGGTTTGAAATTGCAAGAAGCATATCAGATTCGAATCTCATGTTAGAGGCATTATTCTTCCAACTTTTTGCAAACAGAAACCATAACATCATCTGAGGACCATTGGTGAGGGATTGCAAGTGCTGAATCAAGCTATTTCCCATCTGTTCCAACAAGAATTGCAGGTATGCATTTTCTCTTCTATCTCCATAATTATGCGTTGTTAGCTTAGTTTGTTAGGTTAGAATTGTTAGGTTAGGTTAGAGGATTGAATTCAGAAAGTTTGAGTGCCATCCATGGAGTTTGAGAATATGGTGTTGAAACTTTAGGGATCAAGAAATCTTAGGTTAGTGAGTTTTAATCCAAAGCTGTTAGCATGTTAGGATCAGTATAACATAAGGATCATCCTATGGCCAAGATTTGCAAGAATGGTGAAGTTCCCTCATGAGTGCAGCTGGTGGATCATGGAGCTTATGGTTATCGGGTTTCATTCTAGGGTTGGTTTCAATCCAAACTTGTGGCACCATCGTGTTCATGGGAGAGAGTAGAGCATTTTTGCTCTTTATAGTTTAGGGTTTCATGGCCAATCGAGTGAGAACAGAAGGGATGAAAGTGTGTGCATGGTGGAGGGTTTTTCCTGAAACTAGGGTTTCGTTTGGGGACGATGAAGGAGGGCCGTAGATGCATGCTTGGACTTTTGACTGAAGCACCAATCCAATGGCTGGGATTTAAAGAAGAAAAACGGAGGGAATTGACCATAGTGAAACGATGCGTTTCACTAAAACCTCAACCATGGGCCCTGAGTCAGATTCCTATCCCCACCCCCCATATGGAAGCCCAATGGATTTTAACTAAAATTTGTTGCTAAATACACCGGTCGCGTTTTATTTTTTTAATTCAATTTCTGATGCATGCTGGGCCTAGCGCCTTTTGTTATTCGCGCCCCCACTTCCCTAGCCCATCAATATTTTAACTGGGCGCGTCTGCTTGTGACACCCCCTCCCCATTTTATTTCATGTTTGTGATTTTAAATTCTTTAATATTTTCTTTGATCTTAGAAAATCCATATAAAATTGAAAAAAACTTGTTTTTAATTGGTTCTTTTTGTGGTAGATTCATAATTCTGTTAAGAAAAATATCCAATAATAAAAATAGCATTTTATTTTGTTTTCATATTTTTTGTGTATTTTTCTTGTAAGTAGCTTTTTAATGAGTTTAGTTTAGTACATAAATTTGTTGATTTTAGTTCTATTAGTTCCCTTTAGATTTAGGACCCATTCTTTTTAGGGTGATTAGCTTAGGACCTCAACTTGTATATAGGATTTAATTTGTAATTTTAGGATTAATTTTTAGGTGTTTTGATTAGGTGAGATTAGAGTGGTTAAAATTAGGGTTTTAAGTGAACATAGGTGAGATAGATTAATTCTTTTAGGAATTTTGATTTGATTTTGGGGTATGGGACTATAAGGGTTATGGGTAGATAATAGATCCCTTAGAAAATATTAGGATTCCCCTGTTACTACTAGTATATTGCTTATATTTGATTGATTGTGTGGTGTGCCCTCTTTAGGGTTATTATTTGTCTGTGTGGGGTATTGGGTTTGTTTGGGACTTGGGGTTTGAGCTGAAGACTGTGATGATGAAGCCCATTTGAAGATCAGAGACTGAAGACCAACTTCCAGAGGTGATGAGGAGTATCTCTTGCTGGCAGCTGTTGAAGGCCATAGGATCTAGGATCTAGGCAGAGCTCTAGAGTAGAAAACTTGGTTCACAAACATGGAAGGTCTTGATTGCCTCCATCCTTCTCTGTGATGCAGAGTCTCTCTAAAACACTCACTCCCTTCCTTTGGAAGGCTTGGCGATAGTGTCTAAGAGATAAAACTCTTGAGAGAAAATATCCTATGTGTTGATAGCAGTATGTTTGCCACCTTTGGTGGTCAACTAATTGCTTAACACCCAGTTTATTCTTGTGATTGTTTCCTCAGCTTGGAGAGTAGGACTTGAAGAAAAGCCATTGGGAGATTGAAAATAAAAGACTGATGCTTGCTTGAAGCCTGTGGATAGTTGATGCTTTGCTTGAAGATAGATGCTGATGAAGATTGCTTTGCTGTTTAGCTTTTGATGTTTATAATTTTGATGTATTGTGTGAATTTTCCGGACTGTATTGTTTGTTGTTTAACTTGCTGGGTTGAAAGTGAATTCTGTTCACTTTTGCCTATTGTTTTCTAGGTTCGAGGTTGAGTGGGACTCCCTTGCCTCGCTTGTATCGTTGCATCCATGCATTTTACTGTTTTATTGTATATATCTGCTGTTTCTGTTTCCGTCTATTCCCTTAGGATCTCTGTTTCTCTCTGTGCAAGAGAGGAGCATGATAGACATTAGGTCTTAACCCATGCATGATAACATTAGGGTAGATTTTATTCCCCTTTTTTTAACCCTAGGATTTGTAGAGTGTCATCTCTTCTTTCTTCAAAACAACAGAAAAACATTAATAAAGGTTATAACAGAAATCAATTCATTTCTTCCGTCAAAAGATTTGAACAAACATCAACCTTTTCGCAATAAGAAAACCCTTGTTTAAGGTGAGATTTTTTCATAAAAGACACTTGAACAGCTTGTGTCGTGCGTAGCCCGAACTACGTTTGCTCTGATCTTCCATGCTGTGTGGAAGTACGTAGGCATAGGATGCGATATCCTAGCGAGCAACCTTCAGCCATATTCCCCCGTAGTTAGGCGAACTACGTTGACTCTGATTTCTCGTTCCAGACGGGAATACGTAGGCATAAAGTGCGATGCTTTGCCGAGTCATGTTTTCTTTTCTTTTCAGACCTCATCCTTTAGTTTAGATAGAAATGTAATCCATACAAACCAAGCAAGCGTGGATCCCATCGAGTACGATGAACGTGAGGGGTGCTAATACCTTCCCCTTGCGTAACCTACTCCTGAATCCAAGTTTTGGTTGCGATGACCATACCTTTTCCCATTTTTTGCGAGGTTTACTTCGAGAGTTTCCTTTCCCTCCTTTGGGATAAATAACGCACGGTGGCGACTCTTCTGTCAGCCGGCGCCGATTTTCGCAGTAGCGACAGCTGGCGACTCTGCTGGGGATCGAACCCAGAATCTCTGGTTGCTAAGGATTGCGATAGTTCCTTATGCATTCGGGATCCAACGTCCCTTTAGAGAGTCAATCCTAGCGCTTGTTTTCCCGTTGAGGATTTTGTATGGATTTACATTTCTATATTTACATTTCAGCACTTTATTATCATTATTATTGTTGTATTGTGGGGTGTGACGGGTGTTCTATGATTGAGAGATAAGCCGGACCTGGGCTTGAGTGCACCTAGATTTAGAGTGGAGATTAGTGGGCGCGCACGTGCTTTGCATGTCCTAGTGTCCCGCGAAATCCACACTCAGACGAGGTTCTTCTGGTTGGCCTCCTGTCCTGCCCTTTGGGTGGCTCGGGTTGCTGGTTAGTTGGATTGTCGACTCTGGGGACCGATCATTTGGAAGTTGGCTAAGTGGGGCCTCTTCAGGATTTGATGATGCCACTCCTTCTGGGAATCGTATCATCACTCCTGAAAGTATGTGATGCCGACGACCGCATAGGATGCCATACCTTTGTCAGTTGCTAGGACACCTACCTGTGAGAGGGTTTGGGGTTATGCAGGTAACTAGACCTTCAGATACCGGTTATTTCTTGATCAGAGATCCTGGGTATTTATGGATAGTTGTGAGGTCTATCAGAGACCAGTCAGAGTCATGGTTTGAGGTCTATCAGGGACCAGTCAGAGTTATAGTATGAGGTCTATCAGAGACCGGTTGGAATCATGTTATGAGGTCTATCCGAGACCAGTGTTGGAGCTTTGTAGTGGGTCTATCTGAGACCAGGGTTTGAGGAATTCTAGAGGGTCTATATGAGACTTTTGATATGGTCCAGGCTTCTCAGCTATAGCACTTGGTCCCTGTTGCATGTTGCTTGCATTGCATTGTTTGCATAATCATTATCATTGCATCCCATTAACGTGTGTCTGTGCTGCAGGTGCATTTGTATATTCCCTGGTTCTAGTGTCTGGACTTCTGAGTATTGATCATGACTGGTTTGAGGATGACAGTTGCGTACAAGCTACCTATCCCTGATATTGCTCCCCTCATGGGTCTGATTTCTCTTGCAGATGAAGATGTTCGTAGAAGCTTCAGACAGAGTTACAGACGGTTGTTGAGTTTGGTTCGCAAATCCACGGATGATGAATTGAATGGGCTGTACACCTTGATGCAATTCTATGATCCTGCTTTGAGGTGTTTCACATTTGCTGACTTCATTTTGGGGCCTACCATGGAGGAGTATGTGGAGTTTACTGAGCTGCCGGTACAGAATGCAGTTCCTTTTATTCACTCTGCTGCTGAGCCTAAGTTGGAGGATTTAGCTAAGGCCTTGCATATGAATGCTTCTGAGCTGTTGATGACTTCTTGGTGAGGGGTTCCGGGTTTCTCTCTCCAGTTTCTGGTTGGTAAGGCTCAAGAGTACGCCAAGAATGGGTGTTGGGTGGTCTTTAACGCTATTTTGGCCCTATGCATTTATGGGATAGTGCTGTTTCCCAATTTCCCAAACTTCGTGGATATGGATGCATTTCATCTGTTTGCTGCTGGTAACCCGGTACCAACGCTGATCGGGGACTTTTACCATTCGATGCACTACAGAAATGAGAACAGGAGAGGCAAGAACGTCTCTTGTTGCGTGCCTTTGCTGTACATGTGGTTCAAGAGCCATCTTCCCCTGAAGGGACCTTTTGTGGATAGTGCAACTGCAGCTGACTGGCCAGAGCGTATGATGAGGTTGTCTTCTGAAGACATTGAGTGGTTTGACCAAGACTTGTTGGGGTCTGAGCTTATTTTCAGTTGTTCTGGGTATCCTAATGTTCCGTTGATAGGGAGAAAAGGGTGCATCAACTATAACCTATCCCTGTTCGTCCGCAAGTTTGGATATGCGTTGAAGAACCCACCTCAGGAGGAAGAAGTACAGGAATCTCTGTACTTCACAGGTGATTTGAATGGAGAGTTGCTAGCCAAGCTTTGGCATGCCTGGATGCGTATTAACAGAAAGGGGAAACCGCTGTTGGGGAAGAATGATTGTCAGGCCTATGCACCCTACAAAGTTTGGATCCAGGAGAGGGTAAGACAGTTACTGATGCCATTTCCAGCTGCGCCGGTCCCTGTTCATATTCCGGTGGAAGAGCCGACCACTGTCACTATGGAGGTCTATGAGCAAGTTGTGGAAGAAAAGGAAGCCTTGATGAAGATTAATGAAGAGTTAGAAAAGGAGCTAGCTCAGATGCGGAGTGAGAAGAATAAGGCTGTACGTTCTTTCCAACAGCAGATCGAACTAGTAAACAGGCTAGGTGCCGAGTTGGCTGAGGAGAAGAAGAAACGCGAACGTCTGGGTCAAGAGTTCAGAAGCTCTCACGACATGTTGGAGTCCAAGAAGAAAGCACTCGACGCCACTCACCGAGAAATTTCTTCTTGTAATAAGACATGGAATGCTACGCTAACCAACAACAAAAAGAGGGAAGATAAATTGAAGCAGCAAATTTCTGACCTCGAAGAGCAGTTGAAGGCTAGCATTGAGAAGCATGAAGAAGAGGTAATGGCTAGATATAGTCTCCAGAATGCATTAAACAAGGCCATCGAAGGCAGGAATGAAGTTGTGTCTCAGAAGCGGAAGCTAGAGGATCGCTTCGGAGAAGGGGCATGGGAGGAAACTGCTGGAGACGTGCGACGTGTTCTCAAGAAAAGGAATCAACTTGTTGAAGGGCTTCTTACCCGACCAAGTCATCCGGAGACCAAGAAGTTAATAGAAGAGTACCAGGCTTATGGGAGTACTTGATCATTTCATGTATTAACTTGTATGCTTTATTCGCATTTGTGCTGACCATCACCAGGATTGTTGGTTGAGGTCATGCCTTCTTATTTGTACTCAGTGATATTGTATTCTTGGATTTCTCTGCAATATACGAGGTTTTCTATGATTCGGCTCCAATCACCGTATTGCTAGCACTGTCACTGCACTGGCACACTCACACTAGAATCGGGGAATGATAATCCCTAATGCACAAACACCTATTGCATTTTGCATACATACTCATATTCGCATTACAGGTTTGTAATTCGTGTATCTTATCTCCTGCATCCGTTTCAGGTATTTTCAGGATTGCAGAAAAGCGGGTCCACCGTTACTCTACAAGGATTAACCAGAAGAAGATCATGGACAACGTGCAGAGTGAAATGCAAGAGATGCGTGACAGGATGGCCCTGCTCATGCAAACCATGGAGACTATCGTCAAGGGACAAGAGCAGCTGTAGAATCTGGTTTAACCGATAGTCGCACGGGCTGAAAACAACGGGACACCGCATGGTGAAAACATTGCTGCTTCTCCCCGAGTTGAGAATCGTCAAAGTGATGATGCTATTCCCGTCACCGGTTTGAATGCTGGAGAAACTGGTCCTGTAGGTGGAGGTGGGAACGCCGGTAATATGAATGCCAATACAGATACTGCTGGGGTATTTGTGGGTAATGTTAACCAGGGTTTCAATGGGGGCATTGAGAATGTCGGAATGAATGGTATCAATGGTAACCAGGGCTTCAATGGTGTGAATATGGGGTATGGCAGCATGGCTGGCGCCAAAGCTGGGTTTGGTGGCTATGGTAATCTTGGATATGGAACTGGCGCATACAACGCTCAAGAGATGGGTAATCTGAGGTATGACCCCAGGTACGTCCAAACGGGTCCGGGCCGTGATGCAGATTATGTTGGATATGATGCAGTACCTCGCTGGGAGGATCGTCAGGAGGATGTGTTCTCTGGTCAGAACGAGGGTCATGAAAGAGTCAGGGATGACAACCATCGGATGAGATTGCTGGAAGAGAAAGTGAACGGGTTGGCCAGCCAGAATGCTCTCGGGCTGGATATGTCAAATATGGGGTTAGTCCCAGGGTTGAGGGTACCTCTGAAATTCAAAGCGCCGTCGTTTGATAAGTACAAAGGGGATACATGCCCTAGGGTGCATGTGCGCGCGTTCTACAGGCGTATGTCTACGTATTCTGAGGATGAAAAGATGCTAATGCACTTCTTCCAGGATAGCCTGTCAGGGCCATCGCTGGAGTGGTACATGAGCTTGGAGCCTACTCAGATCAAGAGTTGGAAAGAGCTGGAAGAGGCTTTTGTTCGGCATTATCAATATAATAGTGATCTCGCCCCTAACCGAGTCCAGTTGCAGAGCATGTCTCAGAAGTCTAGCGAGAGCTTTAAGGAATACGCCCAGAGATGGCGAGATTTGGCTGCTAGGGTACACCCTCCGATGGTGGAGCGCGAAATGATGGATATGTTCATAGGAACTTTCTCTGGAATGTACTATGACCATCTGCTCAACTTTTCGATGAGTACTTTCTCTGAGTTGATTTTGATGGGGGAGCGCATTGAAAACGGGGTGAAGATTGGTAAAATTCAGGCAGGTGAGTCCAGTTCCGCGGGAGGTAATAAGAATACGTTTGGTGGTAAAAGGCAGGGTGATACCAACGCCGTATACAGTGCTCGACGAAAGAATAAAGGTCAGAACTGGCGTCAGCAGTCGCAAGTTGCAAGTGTAACCATTCCAGGGCCTTCTCAGCAGCAGAGACAACAACCACAGCAGCAGGCTCAGCAGCAGCCTAATAATAATCAGCGCAGGCTTCAGAACCCACGACCGAGGAGAGTATTCGAAGTACCGCCGGTATCATATGCAGAACTCCTTCAAACTTTGTTGAAATTACATCTAGTCGAGAAGAGGACCTTGGCACCACCAACCGGCCAGCCACCAGTCGGATACGATGTTAATGAGCACTGTGACTTCCATTCTGGTGCACCAGGGCACAATATTGAAAATTGCCTAGCTTTCAAGCATAAAGTACAGGATTTGCTTGATAGTACGACTATTAACTTTGGGAAAGAAGGTCCCAACATCATGCAGCAGCCAATGCCCAAGCATGGTGGGGCTGGCGCCAATGCAATCTCGGTAGATGATGAGTTGGACTCAGTTTCAGAAGTAAGCGAGCTAAAAACCCCTTTGAGTTACGTAAAGCAGCGTTTATTGAAAGGAGGTGTCTATCCCGGTTGCAGTGAAGAGTGTGTTGACTGTTTGATTCAACCTGAGGGCTGTGAGAAGTTGAAGAGGGGAGTTCAAAGTTTGATTGATGAAGGAACTTTGCAGTTTGATAGGGTTGTGGGGCGAGAGGAGTCTGTTGAGACAGAATCTGAGAAAAAGCGCAGGGAGGTTGCTACGATCACCATTCCGTTCAAATTGGTGACGATTTTGGCATCATAGAAAAGGCCGACCATTACTATTACCAAGGCTAAGCCAGTCCCTTTTGAAAGTACAAAGGCAGTCCCATGGTGTTATGGTGCTGAGGTGTATTGTAATGGGGAAAAGATTGACTTGAATGATCCGCCAGCGGGATCCGTAGATAACATAGTGGGAGCGGGTGGTATAACCCGGAGTGGGAGAATTTTCACTTCACCTGAGGTTGAAGCAGAGAGGCTCGCCAGGGGTAAGAACAAAATTGTTGAGGGGGAATCTTCGGGGAGTAAGGAGAAAGAGCCGATAACCAAAGATGTGGAAGAATTCATGAGGTTAATTCGCAAAAGTGATTACAAGATTGTAGATCACTTGCAGCAGACCCCGTCAAAGATCTCCATATTATCGCTGCTATTGTGTTCTGAGGCGCATAGAAACGCCCTGTTGAAGGTACTTGAGACATCTTTCGTGCCGCAAGAGATTTCAGTTAATCAGCTGGAGGGAGTTATGGCACATGTTAACGCTGGGCATGGTCTGGGATTCACGGATTTTGACTTAACGCCTAGAGGGCGTGATCATAACAATGCTTTGCACATCTCTATCGAATGTCGGGGCACTGTTCTATCCCATGTGCTGGTTGACACTGGGTCCTCGTTGAATGTGTTACCAAAGAAAGCTCTGTTGAAATTAGATACCCGTGGGTTGTTGTGCACCCCTAGTGATTTGGTGGTGCGGGCCTTTGACGGAACCAGGAGGTCAGTATTCGGGTCAATAACGTTACCCATTCAGGTAGGTCCGGAGGTGTTTGATACAGTGTTTTACATCATGGACATCCAGCCTGCATATAGCTGTTTGATCGGGAGACCTTGGATTCATGCCGCTGGGCAGTAACTTCTACGCTCCATCAGAAGCTGAAATATATGGTCGAGGGGAGTATTGTGACGGTGTGTGGCGAAGAGGATATCTTAGTCAGTCATTTGTCTTCTTTCAAGTACATGGAGGTAGATGGAGAGATCCATGAAACACTGTGTCAAGCGTTCGAAGGGGTGAAGGTTACAGAAGAAGCTCCATTAAAGAGTGAAGGGCTAGAGGTGGCAGTCTCCTCATATAAAGAAGCCAAGGCGTTGGTACAAGCAGGAGAGACTCAGAAGTGGGGGCAAGTTCTGGACATCCCAGTGAAGCAAGATAAGTATGGTTTGGGGTACCGCCCATCTCCTTCGCAGAGTGCGCCTAAGTACAAGGTAACTGTCGTGTTCACGCCTGGAGGAGTTAGCTTCGAAAGGATTAATGCCGTGTCTGATACGGAGGAAGTGGGCGACATGGACGCATGGATTCGACCCAGCACGCCGGGGCAAAGCCTATGCAACTGGTCCATCCAGGACGTCATCCAAGTCACCAAACAGTAATGCATTGTTTTTTCAAATCATTGTATGATCACATGCCTCGCCCGAGGCATCGTTGATCTTGTCTTAGGGCCTAACTGTTTACCTGTATGTTTGCATGATTAATAAATGACGGCGTTTTTTACATTCAAATGTTGTGATCCTTTTCTTTCTGTTTTTATTTTATTTTTCAATAAAATGGCAGCGCGGTTATGCATTTTGCTTGAACATCATTTTTGAAGCACTTAACCGTTTCCCTCGCAGGATTCATGAATTTTCAGATGACACCGACCAAAAACTTCCTATGACTCGTTTAGACTTCGAACATCCGATCTTCCAAGCTGAGGAGGAGATTGTGGAGGATAGTGACTTACCAGAAGAGCTTAGTCGGTTATTGAAGCAAGAGGAGAGAGTCATTCTGCCTCACCAGGAAGAGATTGATATTGTCAATTTGGGGTCTGAAGAATGCGTCAGGAACATCCGTATAGGGGCCGCGTTGTAAGCAGGCATCAAGCGAGAGCTTATTGAGATGCTGCGTGAATACAGTGATATATTCGCTTGGTCGTACGAGGACATGCCAGGATTGGATACTGATATGGTTGTTCATCGTCTGCCGTTGAAGGAAGATTGCCCGCCTGTGAAACAGAAACTTAGAAGGACTCGTCCTGACATGGCCGTAAAGATAAAGGAAGAAGTGCAGAAGCAATGGGATGCTGGGTTCCTGGCTGTTACCAATTATCCCACTTGGGTCGCTAATATCGTGCCTGTGCCAAAGAAAGATGGCAAGGTTCGAATGTGTGTTGATTATAGGGATCTAAACAAAGCGAGCCCGAAGGATGATTTCCCGCTGCCGCATATTGATGTGTTAGTTGACAACACGGCTCAGTTTTCGGTATTCTCCTTCATGGATGGATTTTCGGGGTACAACCAGATCAAAATGGCTCCGGAGGATATGGAAAAAACGACCTTTATCACCCCGTGGGGAACCTTCTGTTATAAGGTGATGCCCTTTGGTTTGAAAAATGCTGGGGCAACGTATCAGCGGGCTATGACGACGCTTTTTCACGACATGATGCACAGGGAGATTGAGGTGTATGTCGATGACATGATTGCCAAGTCTCAAACAGAGGAAGAACATCTGGTTAATCTGCTAAAGTTGTTCAAGAGGCTGAGGAAGTTCAGGATGAGGTTGAATCCTAATAAATGTACCTTTGGAGTGAGATCCGGGAAGATACTGGGGTTCATTGTGAGCAAGAAAGGAATCGAGGTCGATCCTGCAAAAATAAAAGCAATACAAGAGATGCCAGCACCGAGAACAGAAAAAGAAGTCCGTGGATTCTTAGGGAGGTTGAATTACATTGCTAGGTTCATCTCTCACCTAACGACCACGTGTGAACCATTATTCAAACTGTTAAAGAAAGATCAAGCGGTGGTCTGGAACGACAATTGCCAAAGGCCATTTGAGAAGATAAAAGAATACTTGCAGGAACCTCCGGTGTTGATACCCCCAGTAGCGGGACGACCACTGATTATGTATCTGACGGTTCTTGAGAACAGTATGGGTTGTGTTCTCGGTCAACATGACGAGACAGGACAGAAAGAGCATGCAATTTACTACTTGAGTAAAAAGTTCACGGACTGTGAATCTCAATACTCTATGCTCGAAAAGACGTGTTGTGCATTGGCGTGGGCTGCCAAACGTCTAAGACAGTACATGCTGAATCATACGACCATGCTGATATCGAAGATGGATCCGATCAAATATGTGTTTGAGAAACAAGCGCTCTCTGGAAGGATTGCTAGATGGCAGATGGTATTGACAGAATACGATATCCAGTATGTTTCCCAGAAGGCCATTAAGGGAAGTGTTCTGTCCGAATATCTCGCCGAGTAGCCGATTGAGGATTATCAGCCTATGAAGTTTGAGTTTCCTGATGAGGACATAATGTACTTGAAAGCTAAGGATTGTGATGAGCCGTTGCCTGGTGAAGGTCCTGAGCGGAGTTCCCAGTGGCAATTGATTTTTGATGGGGCTGTCAATTCGTACGGTAGCGGGATCGGGGCAATCATTACAACTCCCCACGGGTCGCACATCCCATTCACTGCCAGATTGACTTTTTTAGTGACGAATAATGAAGCCGAGTATGAAGCTTGCATTATGGGGTTAGAAGAGGCTATTGATCTGAGGATCAAGAATCTGGATGTATATGGGGATTCAGCGTTGGTTGTGAATCAGATTAAGGGAGAGTAGGAGACGCGCCAACCTAATCTGGTACCGTACATGAATTATGCGAGAAGGTTGCTACCTTTCTTTGATAGGGTGGAGTTCCATCATGTACCTCGGGCGGAGAATCAAATGGCAGACGCCCTTGCAACATTATCCTCGATGTATAAAGTCAACCGCTGGAATGAGGCTCCCAGCATTGTCATCTCTCGCCTTGATAGGCCGGCCTTTGTGTTTGCAATTGATGAAGCATCTGACGGTAAACCCTGGTACTTCGACATACAGAACTTCCTGAAGAATAAGGAATATCCGGCTGGGGCATCCAGTCGTGATCAGAAGACTCTAAGGAGATTAGCAGGCAACTTTTATCTGAATCCCGACGGCGTTCTGTATAGAAGGAACCACGATTTGGTACTCCTCCGGTGTGTAGACGAGAAGGAAGCCAATTTACTCATGAAAGAGGTCCATGAAGGAACTTTTGGTACACATGTAGGCGGGCATGCTATGACCCGAAAGTTGTTGCGAGCGGGGTATTACTGGTTGACGATGGAAACAGACTGTTTCAGATTTGCCAAGCGGTGTCACAAGTGCCAGATCTATGCGGATAAGATCCATGTGCCATCCAGTCCACTGAATGTTATGGCTTCTCCGTGGCCTTTCTCCATGTGGGGAATTGATATGATTGGCAAGATTGAGCCTACTGCTTCTAATGGGCATCGCTTCATTCTGGTTGCGATCGATTACTTCACTAAGTGGGTGGAAGCGGCTTCTTACGCCAATGTGACGAAGCAGGTGGTGGCCAGATTTATCAAGAAGGATATAATTTGCAGATACGGTATTCCTGAACGGATCATTACTGATAATGGTTCGAATTTGAACAACAAGATGATGAAAGATCTGTGTCGGGATTTCAAGATCGAGCATCATAATTCATCTCCCTACAGACCCAAGATGAATGGCGCTGTTGAAGCGGCCAACAAGAACATAAAGAAAATTGTTCAGAAGATGGTGGTAACGTATAAGGATTGGCATGAGATGCTGCCATTCGCTTTGCACGGTTATCGTACTACAGTGCGTACATCAACCGGGGCAACACCGTTCTCACTAGTATATGGCATGGAGGTTGTCCTGCCATTGGAGGTTGAGATACCATCTTTGAGGGTTTTGCTTGATGTTAAGTTGGACGAGGCAGAATGGGTGAGAAGTAGATTGAATCAGCTAAGCTTGATAGATGAGAAAAGACTGGCATCCATTGCACATGGTAGGATGTATCAGAGCCGGATGAAGAAAGCGTTCGACAAGAAGATTCTACCTCGAAGCTTTCAGACGTGTGATCTTGTGCTGAAGAAGATTCTCCCGCCGCAATCGGATCACAGGGGCAAATGGACTCCCAATTATGAAGGTCCATACGTCGTGAGAAAGGTCTTCTCCGGAGGAGCCTTATTGTTATCCACCATGGATGGTGAAGACTTTTCATCCCCTGTGAACTCGGACGCAGTTAAAAAATACTTTGCTTAAAATTGACCCGCTGGACAGTAAAAAGAGAGTCCAGGCAAAAATGGGGCATCCTGGCGAACCAAAAACAGAATAAAAAGGTTCGGGCAAAAGTTAGGGATATAACGGAAAAAATGTACACCCGCGAAGTCGAAAACCTACACTGGGCGGCTTCGGCAAAAAAGGGTATCCCGGTGAATCGAAAACCCGCAAAGGGCGATTCACGCAAAAGTTAGGGATTTGAGAAGCAAATGACTGCGGTCCAAGTTTGATTGTTAGTGGTTTGGGAGCATCTGGGGGTCAATTATCCAAAGCAATTTCTTCCGAAGACAGAGATCGAGAAAGCGTCAGAGTCCAACGAGTCATAGGAGGATCGGTTCATGGTGTTCGTCTGTAACACGTTGCCGACATGTGTACAAATTTTATTCTGTATATTTGTATACTTCTGCATTTTGTTCATGCGTGACTACCTCTTTTCAGGAGTTGCATCTGATGTACAAATCTTGCCTATTCTCAGGCCGATATCAATAAAGTGCTTTATTCAGTATAGCGTATGACTTTGGTTTTATTTTTTTCAGTTTTGTTTGTAAAAAGCGCCGATGTTTTGATAAACTTACATGTGTGTAAACAGGCGGGCCTCGGCCGATGATTGTTAAAACCAAAAATTACCTGAATGGTTGTCGTGGGTGATTACCAAGATGTTTCTTTTTGCATAGATTGTCTTGTGTTTGCTTGTTGACTTTTGCAGGTATTCAAAAGCTCGCGAAGTGCCCCACCAGAGTCCATGGCAGGCTGGTATCCTCTCCAAAGGATGAATGTTGTGTCTTTCCCCAGAGAAGTCGCCCCAGGCAAAATTGAATGTTGTCTCCTCAGGAGAGCGGAGATTGTGTCAAAGGAAAAGATTGATGTATCTTCAGTAGTTCTGAATTAGCTTGTCAAGCATAGCAGAGTCCTCCCCAGCGAAGGTCGAGATGAATGTGATTAACTCCCCAGAGAGTTCTTGTGCAGTGCAAATCAGAATGTGTAGTTCAATCGCCAGCTCAATGATAGCGGGGTGATTTCCCTAGCTCAGTGATAGCAGGAAAGGTTCCCCACAGAGTGTGATCAGGTGGTTGGAGCTGCTGAAAGGAGTTTTCCCGAGCACGATTGTCCTTTCTTTCCCCAGCAAGTCGCTCGTCCCCGTCAGGAGGATCGTCCTCAGCAGATTTTGGAGTTTCGAGTTTGTGAGTTATCTTCTCAGCAGGATGGTCATCCCCAGCGGAGTTAGTTCATCTTTCCAACATTTATTTTGTTGGAGGCGTATCGGTAGCAGTCCGGTCATCCCCAGCGGATCCAGTGTGTCTTCAGCATTTATTTTGCTGAAGTAACTCTTTGCATAAACATGCATCATGAGCATTTGCATTTCACACGAGTACGTAGCATTTCCATGCGGCGTGGAAGCATTACATGCATTTTTGAAACATAGGCCAGGTGGTTACCTCTCCAGTTTCAGATGTGTTTGTTCCTTGCCGATAAGAGAAATCGTGGTTTCAGGAAGATGTGGATTTTGTGGTCAAGTGCGCAGTGATCGTATTTGCACCATATATGGGGTTCATATTGTAAGGCACGCAGTGATCGTGTTGATTTTGAGATGTTGATTTGTGGCCCAAGTACGCAGTAATCGTATTTGTACCATTTACGGGGTTCATATGGTAAGGCACGCAGTGATCGTGTTGGTATCATCTCGGGGTCTTATTGGGCAGGGCACGCAGTAATCGTGTTTACCATATTGGTGATGTTGTTGGTCGATATGCGCAGTGATCGTATTCGTCCGTTATACAGTGGTTACAGATTGACACGCAGTGATCGTGTTCATCCAGTTTTGTTGGTCGATATGCGCAGTGATCGTATTCGTCCGGTATACGGTTTGGTTATAGGGTGAGGCACGCAGTGAACGTGTTCATCTGGTTGTTGGTGGCAGAAGTACGCAGTGATCGTATTCGTCCCATGTTTGAAGTTGTGTCACAGCATGCAGTGATCGTGTTTCCTCCAGTCAAGAGGGCCGTGACATGAAGCGCGCAGTGATCGCGTTTACCCTATGTATGGGTAGAATATGCAGTGATCGTATTCGTCCAGTTATGTGGGTTTGATTGAGACGCACAACACGCAGTGATCGTGTTTTCCTCCAGTCAGGAGGGTCGTGGCTCGGAATACGCAGTGATCGTGTTCGAACGCGCAGTGATCGTGTTCATCTTGTCGGTTTGTTGGTCAATACACGCAGTGATCGTGTTTGTCCCATTACAGCACACGCAGTGATTGTGTTCATCATGTTGGTGGTTGAAGTACGCAGTGAACGTATTCGCCTCTTCTATGTGGATTAATTATGTCTGGCACGCAGTGATCGTGTTTACCTCATCCGGTTGGATTTATGGTCGAAGTAATTCTGGTTGTAACGCAACATGCAGTGATCGTGTTTGTCACATTATGTGATTTTGTTTGTGGCATCAAGACGCGCAGTGATCGTGTTTTCTTCTGGCAAGAGGGTTGTGGTATAGAATACGCAGTGATCGTGTTCATCTTGTTACAGAGGGTTGTTGTGCCAGACATGCAGTGATCGTGTTCGTCATGGCATATTCCCCTAGCAGAGTTGCTTGGTCAAGCATTTCTCTTTCTCCCCAGCCGAGTCCTTCTCAGAGTGCTGTGGAAATAGCATGATACATATTTTTGGGTGGTTACCCACAGTTACCCCAGTAGAGACGTAATCCCCAGCGGAGTGGTCTTCAACGAGATACTTGGTTAAGTTCCTCGTAGTCCCCGGCAGGGTATTTTTTGACAAGTCGCTTGGTTAAGGTACTTGTATTCCCCAGCTGGGTACTTCTCAGGATGCTGTAGAGACAGCATTAGAAGACGGTAATGCAGAATTTTGGGGTGGTTACCCGTAATTCCTCCAGCAGAGTTATGTGCTCCAGCAGGGTGTTACTTCAATGAGTTAATTGTTCAAGTCCCTCATAGTCCCCAGCAGGGTGCTTGCTACAGGAGTTGTTTGGTTAAATGCCTCATATTTTTTCAACATCAGGGTACTTGGTTAAGTTCCCATTTTCCCCAGCAGGTGTTTGACGGCAGTCGTCAGAATTGTCCTCAGAGGTTTAGTCAAGTTTCTCATTTCCCCGCAAAGTCGGTTGTTCATGTCTTCAAACATTTCCCCGCTTGGTTAAGCGTTTGCTCGTTTCTTCAAGATACGAAAGGTTGATCAGTGAAGTCAACATGAAAAGTGAGGTCAATATTCTCCCGCTGGTTAGCGTGTGCTTGGTTGATAAGTGAGATCAACAGAGGTTGATAAGTGAGATCAACAGAGGCCGAAGAGTGATATCAACAATTTCTCGTTGTGTGGTGTATGCTCATTTCTTCGGAATGGAGTGGTCTGCGGACAATGTCAGATTATTTTACAAAAGCAGATTGACAGATGGATGGCTAGTTGTTGCTGTGACAACAGAAGTCATTTCCCTGAAGGGTTTTCCCAAGCAGTAGTCGTATTCGCAATTTATTTTTGCGGTTGGCAAATTTTCGGGTTCTTTCGTATTCAACCGTCTCGTACCTCGAATGTCTGAAGGCTGCGCGCTCTTCATCCAGTCGGGTCCAAGCCGCTTGAATAGGGGCAGCTGTTGCACCCTAAAATTTGCCCAACCTTCTCTAACCTAGGTTTATGTTTCAACTGCATAGTCATTTGCATTGTCATCATGTATATAATGTATTCATCTGCATTGCATAGCATAAGCAAGCTATCTTAGTCAGGGGATCAAGTGCTATTTTTATCTCAAGAGGTATATTCAAGAGTTTCATGCATATTCAAGACTACTCAGGTCATCGGGGAAGAATTTGAGCTTTGGAGAGTTGACAGATCACTCAGTGAGTTCTCTCCTATCTTGAGGTTGTTTGGGGATCATCGGAGGAAGGGTGAGCTATGAGACAAGAGCATGAGGTGTGTATGGATGTTATGAAAAGCCTATGTGATCATTTTGAAGAAGAACCAAGTCATTGGAATGATTGCAAGAGCCTCAGTTGGAGTCAGTCAACTAGGATTTTATCTGGGTCAACACTAGGTCAATCCTAGGTCAAAGACTTGTTTTGAAAGGCATCAAGGGCCATTTGAAGAATGTGGGATTCATTATTTGCTATATGGATATGGATATGGTGTTGTGCTAAAGAAAAATCAGAAGGAATTAAGGAGAAATGGAGTTACCAAATTAGGGTTTCAGTGTAAAATCCCCTAATTTGGGTCCAACTTCAAAGCAGTGTAACTCAAGATGCAAGCTTTATATGAATTTCTGGTCCACATGAAACTTGTAGAGTATCTTCATAGATTTAATTTGAGTTGTGGAAGTCATCAAGATGATTTATAGAACTCAAGTTATAGCTCTTGCAAGTTACAGGTCATCTGAGGGCACTGAAATTTGTCTGTGAAAGTTGTCTGTCTTCCAAGCAACTTTTGACCTTCAAGGAGATTTCAAATGGATTCCTGGCCAACATGAGAGTTGTTCCTTATTGTATTAGCTTTCTATAAAGGTATGGTATGCCTTCATATGATTTGTGGAACTCTACTTATGGTCTTGGCAAGCAAAGGGTATTTTGGTCATTTGGGAATTATAGGTCATTCTTAGCCTATGCCTAAAACTCATACAAGGAAGCTTCAAATGGAAAACTTCACAACATATAAGTTGCTCAAAATGTCATTTTAAGTCTAGAAAAGAGGTCATGGAAGTTTGTAAATGCATAGAACAAGAATTGATAAAAGTTGGTGAAAAATGACTTAAAAAAGGCATATAACTTGAAAAAGTTCAAGTTGGAAAATGGTTTGAGAGATCTACAAATCCAAAATGGATCATCCAATATACCAAATTGAATCCCAACAACATTTTGAAGACATTGGTTCAGCCACTGTTTTGAGTTAGGGTTTAAATTTTGGACTTGCTTTGTAAAGTTCTTTCTTGCATAATAAGGCAACCTTGCAAAACTCAACATAATGAAGGGATCAACTTGTTTTTTCACACATACACTCCCAATATCTCATGAAAGGAGATTTTAACACAAGTTTGAAGGGATGCAAGCATGATATGAGATGGTTCATTATGTCATTACATGAGAATTTCCACATTCTTCCACCACATTCTAGAATCCCCTAAGATCAATCCAGAAACTTCTAGATCTGTCCATCATCATCTATATAATGAGTGTGGATCATTAGTGCAAAAGGTTGGTGAAAAGAGGGAGAGAAGAGAGAGAATTCCATTGTTGCTTCCATTGTAAGAAAGAGTGAAAATTTACAATCAACACCAATTATGTTCATCTTTCTTCTTCATCCACAATCCATTGAAACTCTTGAGTGCATACATGCTGAATTAGAGAGCCATCCATGGAAGATTGAAGCTCTAGGGTTTGAAATTTCAAGAAGCATATCAGATTCGAATCTCATGTTAGAGGCATTATTCTTCCAACTTTTTGCAAACAGAAACCATAGCATCATCTGAGGACCATTGGTGAGGGATTGCAAGTGCTGAATCAAGCTATTTCCCATCTGTTCCAACAAGAATTGCAGGTATTCATTTTCTCTTCTATCTCCATAATTATGCGTTGTTAGCTTAGTTTGTTAGGTTAGAATTGTTAGGTTAGGTTAGAGGATTGAATTCAGAAAGTCTGAGTGCCATCCATGGAGTTTGAGAATATGGTGTTGAAACTTTAGGGATCAAGAAATCTTAGGTTAGTGAGTTTTAATCCAAAGCTGTTAGCATGTTAGGATCAGTATAACATAAGGATCATCATATGGCCAAGATTTGCAAGAATGGTGATGTTCCCTCATGAGTGCAGCTGGTGGATCATGAAGCTTATGGTTATCGGGTTTCATTCTAGGGTTGGTTTCAATCCAAACTTGTGGCACCATCGTGTTCATGGGAGAGAGTAGAGCATTTTTGCTCTTTATAGTTTAGGGTTTCATGGCCAATCAAGTGAGAACAGAAGGGATGAAAGTGTGTGCATGGTGGAGGGTTTTTCCTGAAACTAGGGTTTCGTTTGGGGACGATGAAGGAGGGTCGTAGATGCATGCTTGGACTTTTGACTGAAGCACCAATCCAATGGCTGGGATTTAAAGAAGAAAAATGGAGGGAATTGACCATAGTGAAACGATGCGTTTCACTAAAACCTCAACCATGGGCCCTGAATCAGATTCCTATCCCCACCCCCCATATGGAAGCCCAATGGATTTTAACTGAAATTTGTTGCTAAATACACCGTTCGCGTTTTATTTTTTTAATTCAATTTCTGATGCATGCTGGGCCTAGCTCCTTTTGTTATTCGCGCCCCCACTTCCCTGGCCCATCAATATTTTAACTGGGCGCGTCTGTTTGTGACACCCCCTCCCCATTTTATTTCATGTTTGTGATTTTAAATTCTTTAATATTTTCTTTGATCTTAGAAAATCCATATAAAATTGAAAAAAGCTTGTTTTTAATTGGTTCTTTTTGTGGTAGATTCATAATTCTGTTAAGAAAAATATCCAATAATAAAAATAGCATTTTATTTTGTTTTAATATTTTTTGTGTATTTTTCTTGTAAGTAGCTTTTTAATGAGTTTAGTTTAGTACATAAATTTGTTGATTTTAGTTCTATTAGTTCCCTTTAGATTTAGGACCCATTCTTTTTAGGGTGATTAGCTTAGGACCTCAACTTGTATATAGGATTTAATTTGTAATTTTAGGATTAATTTTTAGGTGTTTTGATTAGGTGAGATTAGAGTGGTTAAAATTAGGGTTTTAAGTGTGCATAGGTGAGATAGATTAATTCTTTTAGGAATTTTGATTTGATTTTGGGGTATGGGACTATAAGGGTTATGGGTAGATAATAGATCCCTTAGAAAATATTAGGATTCCCCTATTACTAATAGTATATTGCTTATATTTGATTGATTGTGTGGTGTGCCCTCTTTAGGGTTATTATTTGTCTGTGTGGGGTATTGGGTTTGTTTGGGACTTGGGGTTTGAGCTGAAGACTGTGATGATGAAGCCCATTTGAAGATCAGAGACTGAAGACCAACTTCCAGAGGTGATGAGGAGTATCTCTTGCTGGCAGCTGTTGAAGGCCATAAGATCTAGGATCTAGGCAGAGCTCTAGAGTAGAAAACTTGGTTCACAAACATGGAAGGTCTTGATTGCCTCCATCCTTCTCTGTGATGCAGAGTCTCTCTAAGACAGTCACTCCCTTCCTTTGGAAGGCTTGGTGATAGTGTCTAAGAGATAGAACTCTTGAGAGAAAATATCCTATGTGTTGATAGCAGTATGTTTGCCACCTTTGGTGGTCAACTAATTGCTTAACACCCAGTTTATTCTTGTGATTGTTTCCTCAGCTTGGAGAGTAGGAATTGAAGAAAAGCCATTGGGAGATTGAAAATAAAAGACTGATGCTTGCTTGAAGCCTGTGGATAGTTGATGCTTTGCTTGAAGATAGATGCTGATGAAGATTGCTTTGCTGTTTAGCTTTTGCTGTTTATAATTTTGATGTATTGTGTGAATTTCCCGGACTGTATTGTTTGTTGTTTAACTTGCTGGGTTGAAAGTGAATTTTGTTCACTTTTTCCTATTGTTTTCTAGGTTCAAGGTTGAGTGGGACTCCCTTGCCTCGCTTGTATTGTTGCATCCATGCATTTTACTGTTTTATTGTATATATCTGCTGTTTCTGTTTCCGTCTATTCCCTTAGGATCTCTGTTTCTCTCTGTGCAAGAGAGGAGCATGATAGACATTAGGTCTTAACCCATGCATGATAACATTAGGGTAGATTTTATTCCCCTTTTTTTAACCCTAGGATTTGTAGAGTGTCATCTCTTCTTTCTTCAAAACAACAGAAAAACATTAATAAAGGTTATAACAGAAATCAATTCATTTCTTCCGTCAAAAGATTTGAACAAACATCAACCTTTTCGCAATAAGAAAACCCTTGTTTAAGGTGAGATTTTTTCATAAAAGACACTTGAACAGCTTGTGTCGTGCGTAGCCCGAACTACGTTTGCTCTGATCTTCCATGCTGTGTGGAAGTACGTAGGCATAGGATGCGATATCCTAGCGAGCAACCTTCAGCCATATTCCCCCGTAGTTAGGCGAACTACGTTGACTCTGATTTCTCGTTCCAGACGGGAATACGTAGGCATAAAGTGCGATGCTTTGCCGAGTCATGTTTTCTTTTCTTTTCAGACCTCATCCTTTAGTTTAGATAGAAATGTAATCCGTACAAACCAAGCAAGCGTGGATCCCATCGAGTACGATGGACGTGAGGGGTGCTAATACCTTCCCCTTGCGTAACCTACTCCTGAATCCAAGTTTTGGTTGCGATGACCATACCTTTTCCCATTTTTTGCGAGGTTTACTTCGAGAGTTTCCTTTCCCTCCTTTGGGATAAATAACGCACGGTGGCGACTCTTCTGTCAGCCGACGCCGATTTTCGCAGTAGCGACACTAGGCCGCTGATTGTTGAAACAATGAATTACTTGAACATTGTCACAAGATGATAACCTTGATAGGCCCCTTTGAGAAGGGTATCTTGTATGTTTGTTTGTGTTGTTACAGGTGTAGCATGTACCAGGTAGTACGCCGCATGCGTCCCCAAGCAGGATGATTCCTCCTTCTCCAGCAAAGTTCAACAGTCTCCCCCCGCAGAATCTGAACGCGAGATCGTGAGCATTGATATGTGTCTCCCCAGGCAGAGAAGATTCTCTCCCCAGTCAAGTACATCCTGAAGGAATGTCGTCTCCCCAGCTGAGTCGTACACTGAAGTGTGCAGCAATTGATAGTTCCAGACTGAAGTCTTCAGCAGAATTGAAATTCCCCGCAGAGTCGTACTCTCCCCCGAAGTAGGACGATTCCTTCTTCCCCAGCCGAGTTTGCAAACCCCCAAGAGAGTCGAGTCCTTGGAACACAGTTCAGGCCACAATTGGTTTTCCCCAGTAGAATGTTGAATAGCTGATGCTGCACAGTTCATTCCCGCGATTGACATCGCTTTTCGCAGTAGGTCCAGGTTCTCGTAGAGCTTCATTCCCCTGCAGCAGTCAACTGAAGTTTGTTTCCCCGAGCGGAGTCCAATTGAGATTGGTGTGGTTCTTTCTCCTCGGTAGGATGATTCCTCCCCTCCACCAGAGTGTTTCTTTCTCCTTGACGGGAGGATTCTCCCTTCGGCATTTATTTTGCTGATGGGATCATAGCATTTTGTATGATTGCATAACATTTTGCATGATTGCATAGCATTTCCACCGTGTGGTACATTGCGCCATTGCCAAAGCATATGCATACTAAACATGAGCTAGGTCGTTACCGTTCTTGTTTTGCAGGTGTTCCTCCGTAGAGTCGCTTGCTCAAGATGATTCTTAAATTCTCCTCAGCAAAGTCGTTTGCCCAAGATGATTCTTGAAATCTCCAGTGAAGATGCTTGTTTAAGATGATTCTTAAAATCCCCTGTGAAGTCGCCAGAGAGGGTTGCTCAAGTTGATTCTTGAAGTCCCCGGCAGAGTGTGCTCAGGATGATTCCTGAAATCTCCAGCAGAGTTGTTGGTTCAGGATGATTCTTGAAGTCCCCCGCGGAGTTGATTGTCCAAGATGATTCTTGAAGTCCTCAGCAGAGATGATTCACCTAGAACGATTTCTGGATCCCCGAAGCAGAGTTACTTGATAGTTCTCCAGAATTCCCAGTGGAGATGTGTCATCCCCAGCAGGTTTCTGAACAGCGAAGTTGAAACTTCCCCTTGAAGACTTGATGATTGAAGTCCGACCGTATTAACAAAGCAGTTCTCTCAGCTGAAGCAGAGTGCCTGATGGCAGAAGTTTGGATATCCCCAATCGGTTCATGATTGACTGAGAATTCCATTCCCGACTTACTGACGGAGTCCGGCTGATGCCCGAGAAATTTCTTTGAATGCCCGACGGCATGATTAACTTGATTGTTGGCCTGATGAGTCCCGAGGAATCTTGACGCCTAACGGCATGATCGACCATGTATCACCGGTTACCGTGTGACCAATTCCCCAGCTAGTTGCCGTGCAGCTAGTATTTCAGTTTTCGAATATTTGTTCCCATCAGAGTACCGTGTACTTGTGCAGTTGGCAAATTTCCGGGTTTGTCGGTATTCAACCGTCTCGCACCTTGATTGGCTGAGAGTCGTTCGCTTCTCACCCAGTCAGGTCCAAGCCGCTTGAATAGGGGCAGCTGTTGCACCCCAAAATTTGCCCAACATTTCTTTACCTAGCTTATGTTTCATTTCATTCACATTAGCATTATCATTTGCATTTCATTGACATGTATGCAGGAGATCAAGAGGTATGATTACCAATCAAGAGCTAGGCAAGACTTTGAGGCTAGCTAAGAAACTTATTCAAGAGTTCAAGGGTTGATATCCTTGTCAGAGAAGTTAAAAGATCCTTAGAAAGAGTGGTTGAAACCAAGAAGGTGTGCCTCCTAACTTGAGAGTTGTCGAAAGCCATCAGATGATTCTGAAGCCAAGAATGTGGACTTGAAGCCTTGAGAGAGCTTATGAGATGTCTTGAAAGCCATCATGAAGCCTAGACAGGTCATTGTGCAAGATTAAGAAGCCTCAGCCATGAGTGGTACAGCTAGGGTTTGACTGGGTCAACCCTAGGGCAACTGATGATTTGAACAAGGTTGAGACCTAATTCAAAGGCCATGTGATCATGGATTGATGCATTGATATGTTATAAGGATGATTCCAAGGTCAACTCATCATGATTGAAGAGTTTGAGAAGTTTCAAGCTAGGGTTTCCAAGGCTTGACAGTGTAAAATCCCCTAGTTTGACCCCTATCTTCAAGGCAGTTTAGCTCAAGAAGTGGTTGTCATCTCATCTTTCCCCCAACATGAATGTTGTAGAGCTTGTTCTTAGCTTTAATTTGAGTACTAGAAGTCCTTGATAGGATTTGTAGAACTCAAGTTATGACTTTGACAAGTTACAGGTCATCTGAGGCATGTGAATCTGGGGGCTTGAAAGTTACCCAACTTGCCTCAAACTTTTGCCCAAGAAGGATGATTCCTATGAACTTTTGGTCAAAATGAATGTTGTTCCTTATTCTCTTATCTTTCTATATAGTACTAGAAGTCCTTGATAGGATTTGTAGAACTCAAGTTATGGCTTTGACAAGTCAAGGGCATTTTGGTCATTTGGAGATTACAGGTCATTTCAAGCATAAGGCCATAACTCCTATTTCCAAGCTTCAAATGGAAAAATGTTCAATATCAAACTTGTTCAAAATGATGTTTTAAGGCTATTAATAAGGTCATGAGATGTTGGAAATGCTTGTAGCTCAAAGTTGCAAAAATGACCTAAAATAAGGGTATAAGTTAAATGAATCAAAGTTGGAAATTGATATTTTCAACCTACACATCCAAACCATGGCATGTAATATATCATTTTGACTCTAGAAAACATTCTAAGAACATTGGTTTAGCCACATTTTTGAGTTGAGGTCTAAATTGTGGACTTGCTTTGAAAAGTGATTACTTGCATGTTAAGTAACATGTGCAAAACTCAAAATCAAGGCATGAGCAAGGTCCCTTGCAAGCCAAACACTTCCAAAATGTCACTAGGGGAGAAATTGGAAGAGAATGGGATGGATTCCAAGCTGCAAACAGAACTTTGCATATCATGATATGTGATTGAAAATCTCATGGCATGAGAGATTGAAACTCTCATTATAAGGGTCTAGAGGGTTCTAGATCACTCATACATCATCTATATATTGAGTAGAGGTGATCCAATGCAGAGGTTGGTGAGAATTGATTGAGAGAAGAGATTTTGCAACTTCACTTTGTTTATTGCAAATTGAAATCAGTTTCTGCATTCCACACCATCTTCTTCCTTTCTTTTGATTTCAACAACTTCTATGGAGGATACTGAATGATTCCAGATCAATTCCATAGCCAAAGCCTTGAAGGATCGTGTTCTTGCAATTGAATTTCAGCACCTGTAAGTCATCATCGGGTTTGGAGTTCCAGGCATTTTCCATCAAGTTTATTGCATACAGAAGCAAGAACTTGGTACACTAAACGATTTTGGAAAGTTTGAGAGCTTGAAGTGAAGATTTGGTGCATCTGTTATTCAAGAATTCACAGGTTGGTAGCTTTCATTCCTCACCTTAATTTAAGAAGAATTAGGTCAATTTGTTAGGTTAGATTGATAGTATGTGGTTAGGAGATCGTTTCTGGAAACTTAGAGAAGATTTCATGATGATCAATGAGGTGACACATTTTCTGTTTGGATCAAGAACTTGTTGAATATGGAGAGATAATATGAGTATTATAGCAAGAATTGATCAGTGTAACATGGTGAACATTTTAGACCAAACAATTTGAAGAATGGTGATAATTGAGGTCTGAGCATATTTCTGATTCTTGATCGTGTTTTAGGTTAGAGGTTGATTCAATAAATTCTGAGGCTAGGGTTAGAATCAGTGTGAAAAATGGAGTGGATTAGGGTTTCCAACTTTGATTTTTAGTGAAGATTTGATGGGATACGAATTTGGGGAAGATGAAGTTCTTGGAGGTTCATCCATGGAGGTTCTTCCCTCCAGATTTTCGAATTTGGGGAAGATGACCCCAGGACCATCAGATTTTGTGAAGGAGCTCTGATAATGAAATGCGGCGTTTCATTTAAGTAGTGTTCTGGGCTTAGTGAAATAATTGTTATCCACACTGTAAGAGCACAGATTGTGTCTTAGTAATATCTCTATGTTTTGATGATAACATTAATGATAATTTGTATACAAGAATTATACTCTCTAAATTTGTTCTAAACTGTTTTCTACAGGCACAAAAGATTTTAATCTTAAAGAGCAAATTTGATGTGAACAATGAATTCTGAATGGCTCAAGAGCATCTGAAGATTAGAAGAATCTGAAGTATAAGAGCTTAGTTATCAAGATTCTGAAGATACAACACGCTGCATGTATTATCAAGAATCTGAATAAGAGAAGACTCTGAGTGAAGAGACTCTGAATGAGAGAAGACTCTGATCTGAGTGAAGACTCTGATCTAAGAGCATGTTACGCTTCAAGCACACAGCTGCACCAGACTCTGATTCATCAACATCTGAAGAACATATTAGGCTCTGAAGTTTCCAGAAGGTTCTGAAGACTGAAGACTCTGATATTGATTGTTGATCTGAATTATTTGAAGAAGAATATTTTAATATATCCGTTGGAATATGCCAGCAAATCTTTCCTTAATTGGGATAGACAAAATTCTCTGCAAGAATATTATTCCTCTGGTACATTCCTTATATGGTATAATCACAGCTCAGCAGACAATTGCTACACCCACTATTTGTGCGCCGTCTCTCTGCTGTAATAGTACATAGGACAGTACTATTTTGATATTGGAAATATTTTCTCTAACGGTAAAATATTCTCTCCAATATTCAAGTGGCTATATAAAGGACATCATAGCTCATTCTTCAAGTGCTGAATTACAACAATATTGACAAGAACTCTCTCACGCTAAAAGCTTTCATATTCTTCACTGTTCATACATTGTTCTAAACTTAGAGAAATAACACAGTTGTGTTTATAGCTTTCATAGAAGCAATTCTTACTCTTTCATTGTATTACATTAATTTGTAAAGAAAGTTTTCCTTAAGAGGATCTAGGTTAGATCAGTAGCTCTTAAGAAGACTAAGAACAGTTGTTCTTAGGTGTGCTATTTGTAATCAGTTGATTTGAATAGTGGATTAAGTCCTTGTTGAGAAAGGCAAATCACTCTTGAAAAGGGTGGACTGGAGTAGTTGAGTTCAACGAACCAGGATAAAAATACTTGTGTTTTTATCTTTGATTATTTTCTGTCATACTTATTCAACCCCCCCCTTCTAAGTATTTTCTCACCTTCAGTTGGCATCAGAGCTCCGGTTCTGAGTGTGCATTCGCTTAACCGTGACAGATAAAGATCCAGTGAGAAAAATACTCTGTTATTTATTTGGTTGCTAATATGGGTGATATTCCTACATCAAGCAACAAATATGAAGGAGACAGAATCAGCACCAAACCTCCAATGTTTGATGGAGAAAAATTTGATTATTGGAAGGATAGACTTGAAAGTTTTTTCTTGGGGTATGATGCTGATCTCTGGGATTTAGTCATTGATGGGTATGAACATCCTACTAAGGATGGCAAAAAGATTGATAGAAAATCAATGACTGAGGAGCAGAAGAAAGAATTCAAGAATCATCACAAAGCCAGAACCATACTTCTGAATGCAATCTCGCATACAGAGTATGAGAAAATTACCAACAGAGAAACTGCTCATGATATGTTTGAGTCTCTCAAAATGACTCATGAGGGAAATTCTCAGGTGAAAGAAACAAAGGCTCTGGCGCTGATACAGAAGTATGAAGCGTTCAAAATGGAAGAATCTGAGAACATTGAGACTATGTTTTCCAGATTTCAGATTCTAACAGCTGGGTTGAAAGTTCTGGACAAGGGCTACTCAACATCTGATCATGTCAAGAAGATCATCAGAAGTCTTCCTACCAAATGGAGACCTATGGTGACTGCATTGAAGCTGGCCAAGGATCTGAACAAAATCTCATTAGAAGAACTCATCAGTTCTTTGAGAAGTCATGAGATTGAGCTGGAGGAAGATGAACCCCAGAAGAAAGATAAAGGTAAATCCTTAGCTTTTAAATCTAACAAATCTGTTAAAGCCTTGCAGGTTAATGAAGAAAGCTCTGAGGAATCTTCTTCTGAAGAAGAAGATGAACTATCAATGCTGTCCAGAAGGATCAACAAACTCTGGAAGCACAAAGGGAAGAAGTTCAACAACTTCAGAAGATCTGATCAAAAGAAAGAATCTTCTGGACACAGAAGATCTGGCAAGAAAGAGATCACTTGTTTTGAATGTAAAGAACCTGGACACTACAAGAGTGAATGTCCCAAACTTCAAAAGGAAAAACCCAAAAGGAAGTTTGACAAAAAGAAAAAGGTTTTGATGGCTACATGGGATGACTCAGATGAATCTGAATCATCTTCTGAATCTGAGGAAGAATGTGCAAATGTTGCGCTAATGGCCAACACAGATGATCAAGATGAAGGAACGTCATCATCTGAATCTGAGTCAGAATCAGACTCTGACTCTGAAGAGGTATTTTCTGAACTCTCCAGAGCTGAACTTGTTGAAAGTTTATCTGACATGATGGAAAGCTACAGCAAGATTAAACTCAAATACAAGAAGCTGAAAAGCAATCTTGAATCTGAGATTAATCTTCTGAGAACAGAACTTGTTGAGCAGAAAGAAATAAATTTAAAACTCAAAAATGATTTAGAAACAACTCAACAAGAATCTGATACTGAAACAGAGTCTAGTGAAAATATTTTAGAAAAATATGACTCCAGTTTTAGAAGATTTCTCACTAAAAGCATAGACAGAAGCAAAATGGCTTCTATGATCTATGGTGTTAGTGGGAACAACAGAAGAGGCATTGGATGTGAATCCTCCTCTGGAAGCAATCCAAAGTCTGTTGATAAACTCTTCATCAAGAAGACTCCTCTGTATTCTCATTTCAAGTTTGGTCATCTGAATGATATTAAACATACAAGCTCTGAAAAGAGTACTTATGTGTTTAAGCCAAGGGTTAGCCAGAATAAACACTATGTTGAAAAACAGAAGTTTAGGCAAAACCGCAGAACATCTAACCCCAAAGGACCCAAAAAGATCTGGGTACCTAAAAGCAAAATAATACCTGTTGCAGATATCCTTAGCAGCAAAATCCAGACACCAATCATGGTACCTGGACTCTGGATGCTCACGACATATGACGGGCGAAAGGTCTATGTTCCAAAGCCTGGAACTTAGATCTGGAGGAGACGTGAAATTTGGAGGGAACCAGAGGGGCAAGATCATTGGCTCTGGTACGATAGGTAATGGTAACCTACCCTCTATTTCTAATGTTCTGTTAGTTGAAGGATTGAAACATAATCTATTGTCCATAAGCCAATTAAGTGACAATGGTTATGATATCATCTTTAATCAAAAATGTTGCAAAGCTGTTTGTCAAAAGAATGGCTCAACCTTATTCAGTGGAAAGAGGAAAAACAACATTTACAAAATTAACCTTTCAGAACTTAAAGTTCAAAATGTAAAATGCCTTTTATCTGTGAATGATGAGCAATGGGTCTGGCATAGAAGATTGGGACATATTAATATGAGACGTATATCTCAGATTAATAAACTCAATCTGGTCAGAGGACTCCCTAATCTGAAGTTCAATTCAGATGCTCTGTGTGGCGCATGTCAAAAGGGTAAATTTTCAAAATCCCATTTTAAACCAAAAAATGTTGTTTCCACCTCTAGACCATTGGAATTACTTCACATTGATCTGTTTGGACCAGTGAAAACTGCATCCATCAGAGGCAAGAAGTATGGGTTAGTCATTGTAGATGACTACAGCAGATGGACATGGGTAAAGTTTCTAAAACACAAGGATGAGTCTCATTCTGTGTTCATTGACTTCTGCAATCAAGTCCAGACTGAAAAAGAATGCAAAATTATTAAAGTCAGAAGTGATCATGGTGGCGAATTTGAAAACAAATATTTTGAAAAATATTTTTCTGAAAAGGGAATTGCACATGATTTCTCCTGTCCTAGAACTCCACAACAAAATGGAGTTGTAGAGAGGAAAAATAGAACATTGCAAGAAATGGCCAGAACCATGATCAACGAGACAAATCTGGCAAAACATTTTTGGGCAGAAGCAATAAATACAGCATGTTATATTCAGAACAGAGTGTCTGTAAGACCTCTTCTGGAAAAGACTCCCTATGAATTGTGGAGAAACAGAAAGCCCAACATTGCTTATTTTCATCCATTTGGATGTATTTGTTATATGCTTAACACTAAAGATCATCTAAACAAGTTTGATTCCAAAGCACAGAAGTGTTTCATGCTTGGTTATTCTGAACGCTCTAAAGGCTACAGAGTATTCAATACTGAAACACAGATTGTGGAAGAATCTATTCATGTTAGATTTGATGATAAGCTTGGCTCTGAAAAGCCAAAGCAAGTTGAAAGTTTTGCAGATAGAGAAGTTATTCTCACAGACTCTGAAGGCTCAGAGGCAAACAAGACTAAAGACAAAGACTCTGAAGAAAATCCAGATGCTACACCTTTAACTTCCCAACTTGACAATCTGCATATTTCTGAAAGACCAACAGTCAGAGGATCTTCTTCCAGAATGAAAGCTTCTCATCCAGAGGATGTGATAATTGGAAAGAAAGATGATCCAATAAGGACAAGAGCATTTCTCAGAACTTCTGAATCTTCCTTCTGTGGCTTAGTGTCAATTATAGAACCTTCATCTGTTGATGAGGCTCTGGAAGATAATGAATGGATTTTAGCTATGCAAGAGGAGCTGAATCAATTCACAAGGAATGAAGTCTGGGATCTGGTTCCAAGACCTAAAGGTTTCAATGTCATTGGAACAAAATGGGTTTTCAGAAATAAACTAAATGAAAAAGGAGAAGTTGAAAGGAACAAAGCAAGACTGGTTGCTCAAGGCTACAGTCAACAAGAAGGCATAGACTACACAGAAACATATGCTCCTGTTGCAAGGTTAGAGTCTATACGCTTGCTTATTTCATTTGCTGCACAACATAACATCACTCTTTATCAGATGGATGTTAAAAGTGCTTTTCTTAATGGAATTATAGAAGAGGAAGTGTATGTCCACCAACCTCCTGGTTTTGAAAATGAAAATTTTCCAGATCATGTTTACAAACTAAAAAAATCTCTTTATGGACTAAAACAAGCTCCCAGAGCTTGGTATGAGAGGTTGAGTAATTTTCTTCTGAAGAAAAATTTCATCAGAGGAAAGGTGGATACCACACTATTTTGTAAAACCATTAAGAAAGATTTGTTGATTTGTCAAATTTATGTAGATGATATTATTTTTGGATCAACAAATATTATGCTTGGAAAGGAGTTTGCTAAATGTATGCAGGAAGAATTTGAGATGAGCATGATGGGAGAACTGAAATTCTTTCTGGGAATCCAAGTAAATCAGACTCCAGAGTGCACCTACATACATCAGACGAAGTATGTTAAAGAGCTTCTGAAGAAGTTTAACATGCTGGATAGCAAAATGGCAAAGACTCCAATGCATCCTACAAGCACTCTAGGTAAGGAAGAGGTAAGTAAGAAGGTAGATCAGAAACTCTACAGAGGTATGATAGGATCTCTTCTTTATTTGACTGCTTCTAGACCAGACATTCTGTTTAGTGTTTGTTTATGTGCTAGATTCCAATCAGATCCTAGAGAATCACACTTAACTACTGTTAAGAGGATTCTAAGGTATCTGAAAGGTACTGCTAATGTTGGTTTGTGTTACAGAAGATCTGACAAATATTCACTAGTTGGATTCTGTGATGCTGACTATGCTGGAGATAGAGTTGAGCGCAAAAGTACTTCTGGAAGCTGTCAGTTTCTTGGAAGTCATCTGATCTCATGGTACAGCAAGAAGCAACCAACAATTGCACTATCAACCACAGAGGCAGAATACATTGCTGCTGCTGGGTGTTCCACTCAGATGCTCTGGATGAAGAGTCAACTAGAAGATTATCAAATCTATGAGAGTAATCTTTCTATCTTCTGTGACAATACTTCAGCTATATGTTTATCCAAAAATCCAATTTTACACTCTAAGGCTAAACATATAGAGATTAAACATCACTTCATCAGAGACTATGTTCAGAAGGGTGTAATAAATTTAGCCTTTGTTGATACAGATCATCAATGGGCAGATATTTTCACAAAACCCCTTGCTGAAGATAGGTTTAAGTTTATTCTGAAAAATATTTGTATGGATTTTTGTCCAGAGTAATATTTCTCAGAGTCTACTTCTCAGATGCTAAGTGTTTAACACTCTGAAGTATTTCATCTGTTTTGCTTGTTTAATTTATCTGTGATTTATTTTTGTGTGAAACTCTGTACTGACCATCTCAGAGGATCTGAAAGTTGAAAACGTTTCATTTCTTAAGAGTTACAGAATCACATGCAAAGCAAACACGTGTCACTCAGAATCTGAAAAGATGGAGTACACCTACTGACTATGACGTTTAAGGTATTGCTTTGAAAATCTCAATCTGTCTTGATTTTCCCCCCAAATGTCATATCATAATTAAAAATGATTACTTTTCATTAAATGCAAACGTGCGTATGTGTCCTATGTATGTCTGTTGTGTTTCCCATGCGTGTTTTATTTTTCTATATAAACCACTCTCACAACACATTCACACTTTTCACATTCTCAACACATATGCGCTTTTGTCTGTTGTTCTCTCTCTTCTCAAACCCTAAAAGAACCCAGAAACCGTCATCTCCTTCTTCATCATCAACAATGGCATCTACATCAAAAGCAGTTACTACCAAAGATTCTACCACTATCATTGAACCAGTACGCACTCTCCTGACTCCTGTTGATTCTCTAGAAGTGTTATGTGAAAGTTTCGTGGATTTGGAAGACCTTGCTGAAAATGGGTTTGATCTGGTTCCTTCAATCAAAGCACAAGGCTGGGACGGTTACTTTGATAGGCTGATGGGTCCTGTGTATCCAAAGTTAGTGAAGGAGTTTTGGATCCATGCATTCGCTACTCCAAAGTTCGTTCATTCTTCTGTGCTGGGTAAGAAGATTGTTATCACTGAAAATCTGATCAGAAAACTCATAGGTTTCACAGCAACTGATGGAGTAACCTCTCTGTCTTCTGCGCGTGAAGACCTGAAGGATGTTTGTCAAGAAATCTGCACTACTGGTGAACCTTGTAAGAAGGTTAAGTTTTTGAAACCCACTTACAAGATTTGGGCTAAGATTTTCTTGAACACCATTTTTCACAGACCCTCCTCAAACTCATCTGACTATGTTAATGCTGAACAACTTTACTTCATGTACTGTTTGCATCAAAACATTCAGATTGATCTTCCTTATCTGTTGTTCAATCATCTGGTATCTCATGTCAAGGAAACAAGGGAAACAGCAAGAGATAAAACTGGAAAAGTCAGATCATGGATTCCTATGGGAAGACTGATTTCAGATATTCTGGTAGAAAACCAACTTGTGGCGCATCTGCAAGAGGCTGGGCTGACAGAAGATCTGAACTTTATCATTGGCTCTGAGATAAATGGCTTAACTCTGAGAAGGATGAAATTGGTTGAAGATTTATCTGAGAAACCAAGGAAAACTAACTCTGAAGAAGTTAGGGGGAGAAGGATTCCTGTTGAGGACTTTCCTCTATTTACCTCAGATGAACCCAGAGAGCTAATAGCTGAGTATGTTGCTTGCTGCATCAGAGATGGTGTTGAGATCCCTGCAAATCTTGTGCAGAAGGAAGGCCAAGTTCTTCCTGATCAGACAAGGGAAAGAAGACGCAAGAGAAAAGCTGATAAAGAAGGTCATCAGAAGAAAAGAAAGCATTCAGATGCTGAGAAGAAGAAGAAAAGAAAGAAGCTGAAGAAGGTTCAACAAAATCCTCCTGCAGCAACTTTTGAAGAGATAAGAGATACTCTGAAACAGGTATTTAACACTGATTCTAATCCTGTTCATCATTCTGCTACCACACCATCTGACTCACCCCTCATATTTAAAAGATCTAGACCATCTGAGACTCATACACCACAACCAACAAACATTCAAACACCACAATCCAAACAAACTCAACAAACAACACCACAACCTCAAAACCCCATCCCAGAATCTACCATTCCAGAGGATGTTCACCCTGAACACTCTGACCCACCTGAAAATCCCATTGATCCTAATGAGATATTGGATATCACACCCTTAAACCGTTCTATCATTTTATCTTCAACTTCTGAAAAATCTAACCAATCTGATACATCATCTGATGATGAATCATCTGGTTTCATTAATGAATGTTTGAATGATCTCAAACAACCTCGTACTGAGAGTGTTTGGAAACAACTTTTTAAATCTCCCACCTCTGATCATCCACCTTCTCCACAAAATTCCCCCACTCAAACTCTCAATCCACAACATCTTGAAATCCAATCCACTCCACAACCAACATCTGAACCACAACCAACATCTGAACCACAACCATCATCTGAACCAACCAACCAACAAACTTCTGAACCACAAATTAACCAACAAACATATGAACCTCAAACATCTGAACATCCATCTCCACAACCTCAACCTTCTAAACAAACACCACAAACACAACCAACCCAACCCAGAATCCCTGATGAAGCAGAATTGGGATCAAGTGTTTATACTATGTTAAGAAATTTTGACAAGGATAATGTCTCAGACTTTGCTGACATTATGGATGTGTGCATGACTACTATGGATAAAGAGGCTGCTAATGCTGTCTGGAAGAAATATCTTTACAGACTGAATAGGGAGGCTTTGAAAATCAGGACTCAATGTCTTAGATTGTCAAAAGTAAGGTTTGCTGCTTATCAGAAACGGATTAAGAAAAACCCTCCTCCTATTCTTCTTCTAGAAGCTCCTCCACCTCCAGAAATTCCTGCACCCAATGTCACTCAGATTGTTTCAGAATCCACTGTTCCAGAATCTTCTATTTCAGTATCTACAGATCTTCGGAAGGATGTCAAGGAACTAAAGGATTTCATGGTTGATCAAAAGAAGACAAATGAAGAAATGAAAACTTGGATGGCTAAGCAAGATGAGAATTCAGAGAGGATTACAGCACTGCTGCAACTCATCGCTTCTCAACAAGCCTCATCTGCCAAACCTTCTTAATGTTTTTGCACAAGTTTTTCATGCTTTGTTTTGTTTTTGATTGTCTTCTGATATGTTTTGTTTGCTTCTATCTGAATCTGGATGTTATCTTAATGAAAATGATCTTTTGCTTATCTGGATATGTGTTTCTTCTGCATCTTTACTGTCTTTTAAAAATCTTTTTGATTATGACAAAAAGGGGGAGAAACAAAATAGAATCTGATTGTTCAAATCTATAAGCAATTATCTGAACTAAGTCAGACATGTTACTAACATTCTTTGAATCTAATCAGAATCTGACAAATTTATCTAACCAGACTCTGACAAATTTCATTGAAGTTTTTCCTGAGATCTATCTTTTCAGAACCTGATCAAAAATAGCTAAATCTGAGTAAACCAGACTCTGATATCTAAAGACCAGACTCTGATATCTAACCTTGAGTACTATGATCTGAAAGATAACTCAAGACAGGAAATGGCAAGATGAACAACCAAGTGTTCTGAAGTTGTTCATCTGGCATCAAGCTTTAATATGACATCAAGCTTTGGCATCAAGCTTTGACTCTAGAAGTCAAACATATATCAACCAGGATTTATCAACCAGGCTTCAATCAGGATGTTAATCAGGCTCTGAACCCAAAATGCAATCAGGCTCTGAATCTGAAATGAAATCAGGCTCTGAATCTGAAATATACTCAACCAGAAAGGGAAGTATCTAATTCCATTAGAGTATTCATTTCAGGGGGAGATTGTTAATCTCAGGGGGAGTAATTTTAATTCATTTTTATTGAACAAATTGCTCATGTTTTGTCATCATCAAAAAGGGGGAGATTGTAAGAGCACAGATTGTGTCTTAGTAATATCTCTATGTTTTGATGATAACATTAATGATAATTTGTATACAAGAATTATACTCTCTAAATTTGTTCTAAACTGTTTTCTACAGGCACAAAAGATTTTAATCTTAAAGAGCAAATTTGATGTGAACAATGAATTCTGAATGGCTCAAGAGCATCTGAAGATTAGAAGAATCTGAAGTATAAGAGCTTAGTTATCAAGATTCTGAAGATACAACACGCTGCATGTATTATCAAGAATCTGAATAAGAGAAGACTCTGAGTGAAGAGACTCTGAATGAGAGAAGACTCTGATCTGAGTGAAGACTCTGATCTAAGAGCATGTTACGCTTCAAGCACACAGCTGCACCAGACTCTGATTCATCAACATCTGAAGAACATATTAGGCTCTGAAGTTTCCAGAAGGTTCTGAAGACTGAAGACTCTGATATTGATTGTTGATCTGAATTATTTGAAGAAGAATATTTTAATATATCCGTTGGAATATGCCAGCAAATCTTTCCTTAATTGGGATAGACAAAATTCTCTGCAAGAATATTATTCCTCTGGTACATTCCTTATATGGTATAATCACAGCTCAGCAGACAATTGCTACACCCACTATTTGTGCGCCGTCTCTCTGCTGTAATAGTACATAGGACAGTACTATTTTGATATTGGAAATATTTTCTCTAACGGTAAAATATTCTCTCCAATATTCAAGTGGCTATATAAAGGACATCATAGCTCATTCTTCAAGTGCTGAATTACAACAATATTGACAAGAACTCTCTCACGCTAAAAGCTTTCATATTCTTCACTGTTCATACATTGTTCTAAACTTAGAGAAATAACACAGTTGTGTTTATAGCTTTCATAGAAGCAATTCTTACTCTTTCATTGTATTACATTAATTTGTAAAGAAAGTTTTCCTTAAGAGGATCTAGGTTAGATCAGTAGCTCTTAAGAAGACTAAGAACAGTTGTTCTTAGGTGTGCTATTTGTAATCAGTTGATTTGAATAGTGGATTAAGTCCTTGTTGAGAAAGGCAAATCACTCTTGAAAAGGGTGGACTGGAGTAGTTGAGTTCAACGAACCAGGATAAAAATACTTGTGTTTTTATCTTTGATTATTTTCTGTCATACTTATTCAACCCCCCCCTTCTAAGTATTTTCTCACCTTCACACACCCCCCAGCAGGCCCAATCCATTATTTGAACTGATTATGGTTACTATCCACACCACGCATTTATCTTTTTAATTGGATTTTCTTTTATTTTTTCATTTTATTCATGGTTCTTGGAAATATCATATAAAATTGAAAATTAATCCAATTAATCCCATTCTTTTTGAATTTTACTCATGATTGAGTATAATATTGTTTAGAGAAAAAATATTTTTATTTCATGCATTTTCTGAATTTATGGGAATTTTACATTTTTAATTGATATTAAAATGGTTATGTTTGATGCCTAATTTTGTGGAATTTTGTTTGAGCATGTGGTGATGACTTTGATCCTAATTTTTTGTGTGTGATTAAGTTAGACATGTATGCTCCCATAGCATTTTTCTCACATTTTTTTGATGAGCCTAGGTGGTAGTTTAGGTTGAAACCTTTAGAAGTTCAATTTTTAGGGTTTATGGTTGATACCTTTGGATTTAGGATTTAATTTTAGGACTTAATAGATGATTTAGTCCCTGGTTTTTGTAGGAGGAATTCTTAATTGAATTAGGATCCCTTAGGAATTTTTGTAGAAATTTATAGGATAGTTTCCTATTTTTGTTTGATTTTAGTTTAGGTGCTAGTTTTAGATGATTCTAAGGCACTAATTCAACTAGTTTAACTTCTTTAGTTCCCTTAGATTAGGGTTTTTGTTTTGTTTGCCTTTGGTTGAGATTGAAGACAAGTTGAAGACAAGGTGAGGATGCTTGAAGTTGCTTGGAGCTAGGACTTGCTTGTGCCTGTAGGTGTATGATGAAGATTTAGAAGGTAGGAGACATAGGGAGAGCCTTAGAGCTAGAATGATTTCTTTCACAAATATGGAAAGCATTTTGTGCTTCCATTCCTCCCAATGACTAAAAGTCCTTCTAAGATATTCACATCCCTCCTTTGGAGGGATGAGTGGCTTTATCTGGGAAGAAGAACTTTGAGGGAACCAGTCTCTCATAATGATGAACCCTTACAAGCTTCCTTTGGTTGTCAGTAAGCTGTTTATCATTTCCACTTATCCTGTTCAGTCAATGGTCTTCTGGTTGAGTATCTTGAAAGATATTGGGCTTGAGTTTGAAGATGAGAACTTCATTGAAGAGTGTGGAAGAGGAGGATTCCTTTAGCATTGCCATTGCAGCTGAAGCAAGAAGAACAAGTTGATACTTGAAGACCCAATTGAGATTGAGTGGAAAGCTGAGGCTTGAAAAAGACTTGAAGGATGAAGTTGACACTTCCATGTGATTGAAGATTACTCTGAGAAGCTGAAGCTTGTAGGAGAAGAAGACCAAGTTGATACTGGTAAAGCAAAGAGAGCTGAAGCTTGAAGACTAAGTTGATACTTATGAAGAGGATTCAATTGAGATTGAGTGTAGAGCTGAGGCTTGAGGAATAAAGGATAAGTTGACACTTGCATTGATGCTTGGAGAGCTTGAAGGAATCAAGTTGATACTTGTAGTTAAGAGTAAAGCCTGAGGGTGGAATTGACTGAGGAGCTGAAGCTTGGAGGAGAGAGAATAAGTTGAAACTTATGTTTGGTGGATTGAAACCTGGAGAAGCAAGTTGATACTTGTCATGAAGGATGATAGCCTTGAAGGGTGATTGAAGTCTGAAGACTGGATTGATGTTAGAAGAGTTGAAGCTTGGAATTGAAAGAGGGAGTTGTTGATTTGCTTTCTTGTCTGTTTTCTTTTCTGTGCTGATGTGCCTTGTTTGACTTGCTTGATGCATTAGAATAAGTCCATATCTAGACTGATGTAAGCTAGGAACATGATTGCACTAGAGGTTGAGTTGCTCCCTCTGCTTGTATTTTTACTGTATGGCTTTGCTTGCGGGTATTCGGTAGAGTCCAACTCCCTTGCCCATGTGGTTTCTTCTGCTTGATAGGATGTTACTTCTTCTGTATGATTGCAGTTGTTATTCTGTTCTGCTTGATATCATGTTACTTCTTCTGTATGATTGCAGTTGTTATTCTGTTCTGCTTGATAGCATGTTACTTCTTCTGTATGATTGCAGCAGTTATTATATTTTGCTTGATAGCATGTTATTTCCTCTGTACGATTACAGTTATTCATATCTGGCTTGAGGTTGAGATGAGCTTGTGGAGGCTGCTGCCCCACACACATTTCCTCCCTCACTTGCATTGCATGCATTTTACAGTCGTTTATCTGTTTATTGTTAAGCTGATGCTTTATCTGTTTCTGTTTATCATTGACATGATCCCCTAGAACTCTCACTTCCTTTGATAAGGAAGTGATGATAGAAATTTAGGTTGAAACCTATGCATGATAACTTCTAGGAGTTCCCTTGTCTCAAACTTCAACCATAGGATGAATCCTTGACATGACAACATTAGGACTTGATAGTCTCCCCGTAGTTGAGCCTGTTCTCTCTTCTCATCTCAAACAACCTAAGATACAGTAATCATGAATGATTTCTTTCGTACGTTACGAGCCTTAAGCTATCTGAGAAAGGATTGTTGGAGAGCTTCTTTCCAATAGTCTGGATGTTTAGTATGGCACCCTTTGGGTGACATGCGACGCATTCACTCTCAGGTCATAGTCTTTAGTGCGATTGAAATTGCAAACAACAATAAAAAACACTTCTTCCATAAATGACAGAAAACAAACTTCAAACCTTTTTGCCCTGTGGGCCCATAATTCAAAGGGAAGCTTTTCTGAAGAAAAGAGTATTGTTAAACTTCAGCACCAACACAAACAGGCTTTGTCCCTAACTGCTGGAACTGCTATTTAACCCTACTCGATAAAACAGATGAATCTGAATCCCCGTAATCCGTATTATCCCGAACTACGTAAGCTCTGATCTCTCATACCTGTTGAGAGTACGTAGCCACAATACTGATGTATTGGCGAGCCAACTTCCCCATATCCCGTAGTTAGTCGAACTACGTTGACTTTGATTTCTCATTCTCTGATGAGAATACGTAGGCATAAAACGTGACGCTTTGCCGAGTCATTTTCTTTTCTTTTAAGCCAGCCTTGATAGGTAGATAGATAAAACCAACCCGTCCAGTAAACACAACAAGCGTGGATCCCATCGAGTACGATGGACGTGAGGGGTGCTAATACCTTCCCCTTGCGTAACCGACTCCCGAACCCAGACAACGGTTGCGACGACCTTGTCTTATTCCTCTTCGTCAGGTTTTTCCGATCGTTTCCTTTCCCGTTCCGAGGGATAAATAACGAAAGGTGGTGACTCTTCTGTTTTGCCGGCACCTTATTTTCGCGGAAGCGACATTGATCACTTCCATTCTTCCCTATGATGTAAGGTCCCCTTGTAAAGGCCTCATCCCTCCTTTGGTAGGATGTGTGGCTCTTTGAAAATTGGTATAACCTTTGAGGGTCCCTTTCTCTGATGATAGGATGCTTAGTGGTTACCTTTGGTCTTCACTCTGATACTAATCATCCAAACTTTGCTCTTGATAGATGAATCTTTCTCCCTTGCTAGAGGATGGAGTTCCTTGCTTGAAGAATATTGAAGGATGAGGTTGATACTTCTTTGTGTTTTAAGATTACTCTGAGAAGCTGAAGCTTGTAGATGAGGAAGAGCAAGTTGATGCTTGTAAGGAGGGGAGAGTTGAAGCTTGAAGGTAAAGAAGAACAAGTTGACACTTGTGAAGAGGATCCAATTTGAGATTGAGTGAAGAGCTGAGGCTTGAGGAAAAGGATGAGTTGATACTTATGTTGATGCATTGAGAGCCTGAAGGAGTTAAGTTGATACTTGCAGTTAGGAGTGAAGCCTGAAGGTGGAATTTACTGAATAGCTGAAGCTTGGAGAAGCAAGTTGATACTAGCTATTGAAGATGATAGCTTTGAAGAGCAATTGAAGTTTGAAGATTGAACTGCTGTCAGAGGAGAGCATAGTTGTAGGAGCTGTTGATCTGTTTTCTTTTCTGTATTGATGTGACTTGTTTGATTTGCTTGATGCATTAGAATAAGTCCATATCTAGATTGATGTAAGCTAGGAGCATGATTGCACTAGAGGTTGAGTTGCTCCCTCTGCTTGTATTTTTACTGTATGGCTTTGCTTGCGGGTATTCGGTAGAGCCCTGCTCCCTTGCCTATGTGGTTTGTGTTGCTTGATAGCATTTAATTTCTTCTGTATGATTGTAGTTGCTCATATTTTGCTTGATAGCATGTTATTTATTCTGTATGACGGCAGTTATTCATATCTGGCTTGAGGTTGAGACGAGCTTGTGGAGGCTGAGGCCCCACACACATTTCCTCCCTCACTTGCATTGCATGCATTTTACAGTCGTTTACTGTTTACTGTTTAAACTGATGCTTTATCTGTTTCTGTTTATCATTGACATGATCCCCTAGGAATCTCACTTCCTTTGATAAGGAAGTGATGATTAGAACTTTAGGTTGAAACCTAAGCATGATAACTTCTAGGAGTTCCCTGTTTCAAACCTCAACCATAGGATGAATCCTTGGCATGACAACAGTAGGACTTGATAGTCTCCCCTTAGTTGAACCTGTTCTCTCTTCTCATCTCAAAACAAATTAAAATACAGTAATAAAGGTTAACTGACGTCGTACGTTACGAGCCTTAAGCTATCTGAGAAAGGGTTGTTGGTGAGTTCTTTTCAACAGCTTGGATGTTTAGTATGGCACCCTTTGGGTGACATGCGACACATTCACTCTCAGGTCATAGTCTCTAGTGCGATGTTAGTTACAAACATCCATAAAAAACAGTTCTTCCATAAAAGACAGAAAACAAACTTCAAACCTTTTTGCCCCGTGGGCCCGTAATTCAAAAGAAGCTTTTCTGAAGAAAAGAGTGTCGTTAACTCTCAGTTCTACCGCAAACGGTAACTCTTAAGTCTCCAAGGGTCGAGCTACGTACATCCAACTGCTGGAACTGCTTGTTAACCCTACTCGATAAAACAAATGAATCTGAATTCCCGTAATCCGTATTATCCCGAACTACGTAAGCTCTGATCTCTCATATTTGTTGAGAGTACGTAGGCACAATACTGACGTATTGGCGAGCCACCTTCCCCGTAACCCGTAGTTGGTCGAACTACATTGACTCTGATTTCTCATTCTCTGATGAGAATACGTAGGCATAAAGTGCGACGCTTTTCCGAGTCATTTTCTTTTATCTTCAGACCGGCCTTGATAGGTAGATAGTTAAATAAACCCGTCAGATAAAGACAACAAGCATGGATCCCATCGAGTACGATGGACGTGAGGGGTGCTAATACCTTCCCCTTGCATAACCGACTCCTGAACCCAGACAACGGTTGCGATGACCTTGTCTTATACCTTTTCGTCAGGTTTTTCCGATCGTTTCCTTTCCCGCTCCGAGGGATAAATAACGAAAGGTGGCGACTCTTCTGTTTTGCCGGCACCTTATTTTCGCGGTAGTGACACGTAGTTAGCCGAACTACGTTGACTCTGACTTTCCCATTGCATGAGGGAATACGTAGGCACAGAGCAGCGACGCTCTGCCGAGTCTCTCTTTTCTTTTTCTTCCGTCCCGCAAGCCTATAGTGTAGATAGATAAACAACCCTTTTAGATAGCAAACAAGCATGGATCCCGTCGAGTACGACAGGTGTGAGGGGTGCTAATACCTTCCCCTTGCTTAACCGAATCCCGAACCCAAGACTTGGTTGCGATGACCTCGTCTTTTCCCTTTCGTCAGGTTTTTCCGAATTTTTCCTTTCCCTCTCTTTGGGATAAATAACGAAAGGTGGCGACTCTTCTATTTTTCGCCGATTGTTTTTCGCAGTTGCGACAGCTGGCGACTCTGTTGGGGATCGAACCTTGAATCTCTGGTTCCTGTCGCTTGCGCGAAAATAAGGTGCCGGCATGACAGAAGAGTCGCCACCTTTCGTTATTTATCCCTCAGAGCGGGAAAGGAAACGATCGGAGAAACCTGACGAATAAGGGTAAGACAAGGTCATCGCAACCATTGTCTGGGTTCGGGAGTCGGTTACGCAAGGGGAAGGTATTAGCACTCCTCACGTCCGTCGTACTCGACGGGATCCTCGCTTGTGTGTTTACTTGGACGGGTTGGTTATAATCTATCTACCTATCAAGGCTGGCTGAAAAAGAAAAGAAAAATGACTCGGCAAAGCGTCGCACTTTATGCCTACGTATTCTCATCAGAGAATGAGAAATCAGAGTCAACGTAGTTCGGCTTAACTACGGGGGATTACGGGGGAAAGGTTGCTCGCTAGGATGTCGCATCCTATGCCTACGTACTTTCATCTGGTATGAAAGATCAGAGCAAACGTAGTTCGGGAAACTACGGGTTAAAGGCTCAACTAGGAGGGAGACTATCAAGTCCTATTGTTATCATGCCATGGATTCATCCTATGGTTGAGGTTTGAACAGGGAACTCCTAGATGTTGTCATGCATAGGTTTCAACCTAAAAGTCTATCATCAAATCCTCATCAGAGGAAATGAGAGTCCTAAGGGATCATGTCAATGATACACCAAAACAGACAAAAGCATCAGCTTTAACAGTAAAATGCATGCAATGCAAGTGAGGGAGGAAATGTGTGTGGGGTTTCAGCCTCCACAAGCTCATCTCAACCTCAAGCCAGTCATGAAATAACAGCAATCATACTGAAAATTAACAACATGCTATCAAGCAATGAATAGGTAAAGGGAATGAAGTGCCATCAGGCAAACAAAACTCACATGAGAAAGAATCATCTATTCTCTAACCCTAACCCTAATCACAGGATCCTAATCAAACCAAAGCAAAGCCCTCAAGCACAACCCTAAACAGGAGAAATCATTCCCAGTCTTCAAGCTTCAGAATAAGCTTACCAAAGAAAGGGAGCTAAGAAAGCAAGCTCATAGTGTCTTCCTCAGGAGAACACTAGGAGGTGTATACTCAGGAATCATACCCTACGTGGCTCAACCACTGTGATCAGTTTACATCCCTCCTCGGGAGAGATTAAACTCACAAGCAGGCTCCAACATCACTGGATATTTAAGAAATCCTATTTAAGCTAGTGGAGCTAAATGAATAGACTCATAGGACCTTCCTCAGGAAAGTACTAGGAGGCTTCCACTTAGGAGTTGTATCCCATGTGGCTCAACAACATGTGATCAGTTTATATTCCTCCTCAGGAGGAATTAAACTCACAAGTTGGCTCCTACATCATTGGATACTTGAGAAATCCTAGATCAACTAGTGGAACTAAGTGAATAGACTCATAGGACCTTCCTCAGGAAAGTACTAGGAGGCCTCCACTTAGGAGTTGTATCCCATGTGGCTCAACAACATGTGATCAGTTTACATTCCTCCTCAGGAGAAATTAAACTCACAAGTTGGCTCCAACATCATTGGATACTTAAGAAAGAGGTGAGAAGGAAGAATGAAAGTCATTCATAGTGCCTTCCTCAGGAAAGCACCATGAACTTCCTTCAAACTTCAGGCTCTCAAACCTCACCAACAGGAAATGAGACAAGCTCTGGGTCTCTGCATCTTGATCTACAAGCTTCTCCTTATGATGCTCTCCATCAATATCCCCAAGGCAACACAAGCCCTTCATCAAATTCCTCAGAAAGAACCCCACAGATGAACAGATAACCCACTGAACAGGCCAAATCATCAGGCAATCTCAGAAAATGCCTAAAAATACTAAACTAATGGGGAAAAAAAATTCTAACAAATATTCATAAGGGTTCTCAACACCTACTCATGACATCTACAAAGGTTTCTACCTAAAAATCAAGATAAAACTCAATCAAAGAAAGGGAATCATCACCTATGCACAATTCTAAACCCTAATTAGACTATCCTAAGTCAACCCTAATTAAACTAATCAAGATTAATTCTAAAAAATCTAGAAAAAATCCTATGGGGAAACATGACTAATTATCTAATTGCACAAAAAAGAATGGGTAAAAAAGATTAATGGAAAGTACTAAAACAATTCCTACAAAATCAAATATCAAAATGAAACAATTAAAAAGCTATTTAATTGGAAAATCTAATAAAAATATTAAACATAAAAATAAAATCTCAATTATATTTTTATAATTTTCTACTCATTTTAATCTACTCCTGAAAAAAAAGAAGAAATTAAAAAACATTTTTTATCTATTTTTAATGCATTATTCAAATCAGAAAAATATTAAAAGGAAATTAAAAAGAAATAAAAGAATTAAAGGGGTGGGGGTGTATTAAGTAAGCGCGCCAGTTAGAAATGAATGGGCCAAACAAAGGGGGGGTGCAAGAAGAAAAGGCACTAAGCCCATTCAATGGTCAGAAAAAGAAAAAGAGAAGAAAAAGAGAGAGGGGGTGAGTTTAGAAAAGAAAACACGTTGAAAGTGGGATTGGGCTTGTTGGAGGTGGTGTGGATAGCATCTGAATTGAAGCCCAAGTTCCATATTTTAATGAAACGCAGCGTTGCGTGCATTGCACTTCCCTCCGTTTCTCAATTCGAATCCTGGCCGTGGATCAAGTCAATAGGTCAATGCGCTTCAACGGTGGAGATTATCTCTTCAACCTCCCATCAGTTAGGGTTTCTAGAATGACAGAATTCATGCATACCTTCGAGCTCTCTTTTCTCCCTACTCAGGCCACCATAGGTCACGATCCAAACATGAAAATCAATCTACTCAACAAGAGGAAGACAATGGTACGTGTAGTTTCCTTTGGTTTGCCCTAAATTGTTCAAACAGAAGCCACGAAGGTGGCACTTCACCATTGTTGCACTGAACTCAAACTTCATGATTCTTCAAATTAAAGCCAGGAACTTGAACTACATGTTATCCTCATTAACCTAAGCTATTCTACATTGATTATAACCCTAAAACACGCGTGTAATCAACAATTCAAGAATTATGGTTCTGTTAAAAATCCTCTCCAATGGTGCTCAAACTCTCAGGAACTATTCTATAATCCTACCTCATGCATTCTATGGTATCAAAACTACTTATAACTCAATAAATAAGGAGTATCGAAGAGAAAAAGTGACCTGTGCAAATTCAATGGTGATGCTTGTGATCAATGCTTGCAAGCTTTGTAATGAAGGGAGAATGATCCTTTGATAGTGATTGAAGTTCTGTTTGCAAAGATCCTGGTGGAGAAGCTTTGGTTATGGCAGAATTCTTGATCTCTTGAACTTTGAACCAACACCTTCAATGGAAGCTCTCTCTCTCTCTCTCTCTCTCTCTCTCTCTCTCTCCTTCTCTCCTTGCCTCTCTCAATCACCAACCTTCTCTTCTATGAAGAATACTCTTTTTATAGCAATTCATGGAATGTTCTAGAGCTCTTTAGAACTTCCTAGAAACTCATGGAAAGTTCCATGCATGAACATGTTTCTACATGCCATAATCCATGCATATCTCCTTATTTTTCGTGCCATGCATCCATTATGTGACATATTAACACTCCTTGAACCAAAATGTGAAGGAAAATAGGCCTGTGTAAGATTTTCCAATGGTACCTTCCTTTTCAAGTAATCTTTTTTCAAACAAACTTCATTTTTTAAGGCCCAAATCAAAATTCTATTAAAACCATTCTTCTCAAAATGTGTTTTTCAATGAAAATGGACTATTGGATGACCCCATTTGGATTTCTAGATCTTCCAAACCACTTTTCAAATCCACTTGAATTAACTTATAAGGCATATTTAGTTCATTTTTGCAACTTTTTACAAAACCATCTTCTAGCCATTTCCAAACTCTCAAGACCCCTTACTTGACCTTAAAATCCCATTTTGAACAACTTTCATGTTGGACATTTTTCCATTTGAAGCTTGGAAGTATGAGTTTTAGGCATTGGCTAAAATGACCTATAACTGACAAATGACCAAAATACCCCTGCCTTGTTCAAACCATAACTTGAGTTCTGTAACTCCTATCAAGGACTTCCACCACTCAAATTAAAGCTTAGAACAAGCTCTACAACATTCATGTTGTGGGGAAAATGAGATATCAAACACATCTAGTGCTAAAGCTGCCTGGAAGATAGGGGTCAAATTAGGGTTTTTCCACTGACAATCCTCATAAACCCTAACTTGAAACTTCTCAAACTCCTCAATCATGATGAGTTGGTCTAGGAATCATCTTTATAACATCTCTATGCATCATTCCATGATCTCATGGCCCTTGGATTGAGTCTCAACCTTCTCCAAATCTTCAGCTGATCTAGGGTTGACCCAGTCAAAACCCTAATTCTACCATTCATGGTTGAATCCTCTGAACTCTTGCATAATGACCTCTCTGGCATTCATGAGGGCTATCAAGACATCTCATAGGCTTTCTCAAAACATCTAGTCCATTCTCAAAGTCTCAGAATCATCTGAGGGGCACCCACAACTTTCAAACTGTGAAGCACATAACCCTGGTTTCAAACCACTTCTCTGGGGATCTCTTGGACTTTCTGATGAAGATATCAACTTTCAAACACTCAATGAATGAATAATTGTTGGTCAAATTTTGGGGTGCAACAGCTGCCCCTATTCAAACGGCTTGAACCTGACTGGGTGAGAAGCGAACGGCTCTCAACCAATCAAGGTACGAGACGGTTGAATATCGGTAAACCCGAAAATTTGCCAACTGCACAAGCACACGGTACTCTGCGGAGAACAAATCTTTGAACACTGCAACACTAGTTGCTCAACAACTAGCTGGAGAAATACTGATCTGACATCGCCGCCGGAAACAAACATAATCTGAGAGGCACTCGACATCGCCGTCGTTCAAACATCATCTCTGTTGGGGATCTAAAGGAATCTGACATTGCCGTCAAACAAACATCCAACCTCGCTGCCTGAAACAAACATAATCTGACCTCGCTGAAGCTACTCCGCTGGGGATGAGAGACTTAACCGAGCACACTCTGATCTGGGGTTCACCCTCAGGACCATGACGAACATCGGAATAATGCTGCACACTGCCTGTCGTAGAACTTCAACATTAGAACTATATGAAACTGTGGCCCCTGGCCACTTCCAGCTTCAGCTAGAAAAGGTCTTCAAGTATTTCTGAAGATAGATGGAACCCTGGCCCCTGGCCACTTCCAGCTTCAGCTAGAAAAGATCTTCAAGTACTTCTGAAGATTAAGCATCCTTGGCCTCCAAGGATGGCAACTCTGCAGGAGGTATCTTCGACCTCAGTCTGAAGAAAGTGATCCTTGCCCTTCAAGGATACATGAATCTGCCTTCAGGCAACTCCACCTCTGCTATAGAGCATCCGAGACTTCAGTCAGGGATATACTTCGGCCTTCAGCCCGAATAATGAATCCTAGGTCCTTCACGACCTTGGGGGATAACCTTGCCTTCAGGCACCTTTGCTTCAGCATAAGAAATCTGTGACTTTAGTCAGAGAAATGGTATCCTGAGCCATTCATGACTCCACGGGGATTCAAACACTTTGCCTACAGGCAAAACTCCGCTTCAGCTGGAGAAACATCTTTGACTTCAGTCAGAAGAAACTATCCACTTGATCGCAATCAATCATCACCTCAGGATAACTGACTTGGTCTTCAGACTCACACGAATCACTCTGTTGTATCTACAACCCTGGAACCTTGTCTTCAGCCACCCGTTGCTTCATCCACACGGAAATCTGGCTTCACAGGAACCTTCTGGTATCGCCCTCTGGCGCTTACGAAATCCACCTTCAGATTAGACATCGTTGTTGGAGCATACATATCATGCTACTCTGGACTTCAAGAATCATCTTGAACAAACAGATCCGTCGGGCATCTTCAAGAATCGTCCTGAACTAATAACCTTTCTGGAGCAAACATTCTGTTGGGAATTCCAGGAATCTTCCTAGGCAACTCCTGCTGGAGGCGCTATTGGGGAACTCAAGTATCATACTAGGCGAACAACTCGGGAAGCTGTACTGAGGTCTTAAGAATCGTCTTAAGCAAATGACCCTGCTGAGGGGTTTGAGAATCATCTCGAACCGAAGTCTTTGCTGGGGATCTCAAAAATCATCTTGGGCGAGCGACTACGGGGATCACACCGGGGTCTTTTAGAGTCATCTAAGAAAATAACCTTGCTGGGGAGAACTTCAAGAATCGTCCTGAGCAACTGGCCTTTTGGGGATACACCTGTTCAACAAGGATGATGATGACCTAGATCATGTTTATGATGTGTATGCTTCTGCACTATGCCCCACACGGTGGGAATGATATGCTAAATGCCATGCAATCATGCTCAGTGCTATGCAATCATGCATAATGCCATGCAGTGTTGAATGCTATGCAGTCATGCACAATGATACGATCCCGTCAGCAAAATGAATGCCGAGGGGGAAATCCTCCTGTCAAGGAGAAAGAACCACTCAGGTAGAGGAATCATCCTGCTGAGGAGAATGTGAACACGCCAATATCAATTAGGCTCTGTCTGGGGAATCAATCTTCCGCGAACTGCTGCAGGGGAACAACTTCAGCTGACTGCTGCAGGGGATGAAGCTCTACGAGAACTTGGATCTGCTGATATCAATCGCTAGAATGAACTGCGTGGCCGTCTCGGCTACTCTTCTGGGGATAACCATTCCGTGGGGAACCAACTTCAGCTGCTCAACACTCCACCGGGGAGAAACCAATCATGATCCGATCAACTTCCAAGGACTCGGCTCTCTTGGGCATCTGCAAACTCGGCTGAGGAAGGAAAAATCGCTCTGCTTCGCTGGATAGAGTACGACTCTGGGGGAAAACAACATCAGCTGCTCTACGCTCTGCTGAGGAAAATTGATCATGACCTGATCAACTTCCGAGGATTCAGCTTTTCTGCGGACTCGGCCGGGGATAGAAATCATTCTACTTCGCTGGAGAGGGCAACTCTGATGGGGAATTCGATTCCACCGGGGAAGAAAGAATCATCCGACTTCGGGGGAGAGTATAACTCTGCCGGGGAATACAACATCAGCTGTTCCAACACTCTACTGGGGAAGAGGGAGTCATCGGCCTCCAGGAGAGAGCCTGGCTCTGGCGGGGAATCTCAATTCCGCTGGAGACTTCAGTCTGGCACCATCAGCTGCTGCATCCTTCGGCATACGAACAACCTCCTGCGAAACCTGCACTTGTGACCCGGTGCTGGGGAAGAGTCCTGCTTCAGCGACTTTACTGGGGGAAACACGAGTTTCGGCACCCGAACACTTCTATGAACTCTGCACTTGTGACCCGGTGCTGGGGAAAGACGAGCTACGGTACTCAATCATTCTTCGGTGCTTAACTCAGCTGATGAGGTGACGTTCCTTCAGGATGCGTCTGCTTGGGGGAAGAGAATCATCTCTACCTGGGGAAGACATATCAATGCTCACTATCTGATTCTGATTCCGCGGAGGAGAGATCACTGAACTCTGCTGAAAAAGGAGGACTCATCCTGCTTCGGGGATACGCACGACACATCTTCTGACGGGTGCTATACCTGCAACGACACAAACAAACAGACAAGATACCCTCCTCAAAGGGGCCTATCAGGGTTATTATCTCGCGACAACGTTCAATTAATTAATTGTTTCGACAATCAATGGGCTTAGGCCCGCAGGTTTATGTATGCGCATTTTATCAAAAAACACATCGGCGTTATCATTCGCAAACAAAACAGATAAATGCAAAACAGACAAGTAGAATTGCTGAATAATGTGCATTTTATTGATGGTGAACCCCTGAATGGGCAAAAATGTTTTACAACAGAGGCAAGCTCCTGAAATGAGGAAGCCGCGCAAAAAAGAAAACATAAATATACATCAGTATATACAAATGTCGGCAATCGAGGCGTAGACGAACACCATGAGTTGATCCCTCTAAGACCCACTCGACTTCGATACTTCTCCGATGCTTCAGCTTTGGAAGAGATTGATTCAGATAAACGGCCCTCAGGTCTTCCGAACCACTAAACAATGAAAGTCCATACGCGGAACGCAGTCATTTGCTTATTTAAATCCCTAACTTTTGCGTGAACCGCCCTTTCGGGTTTTCAGTTCACCGGGATACCCTTTTTTGCCGAAGCCGCCCAGTGTAGGTTTTCGACTTCGCGGGTGTACATCTTTTCAATATATCCCTAATTTTTGCCCGAACCTTTTATTCTGTTTTTGGTTCGCCGGGATGCCCCTTTTTTGCCTGGACTCTCTTTTTTTGTCCAGCGGGTCGCTTTCAAGCAAAGTATTTTTTAACTGCGTCCGCGTTCACCGGGGATGCAAAATCTTCACCGTCCATCGTGGATAACAACAAAGCTCCTCCCGAGAAGACCTTGCTGACGACATACGGCCCTTCGTAATTCGGAGTCCACTTGCCCCGGTGATCGGAGTGTGGCGGAAGAATCTTCTTCAGGACGAGATCACCCGTCTGAAAGCTTCTGGGACGCACCTTCTTATCATAAGCTTTCTTCATTCGGCTTTGGTACAGGCGACCAAATGCAATCGATGCTAACCTCTTCTCGTCCATCAGGCTGAGCTGGTTCAGGCGATTCGTCACCCATTCTGCCTCATCAAGTTTCACATCAACCAAAACTCGCAAAGAGGGAATCTCCACTTCTAGCGGTAGGACAGCTTCCATACCGTATACCAAGGAGAAAGGAGTTGCCCCGGTCGACGTACGCACCGTGGTACGATAACCGTGCAAGGCAAACGGCAGCATCTCGTGCCAATCTTTATACGTCACAACCATCTTCTGAACAATCTTCTTGATGTTCTTGTTGGCCGCTTCAACAGCGCCATTCATCTTCGGCCGATAAGGAGATGAGTTGTGGTGTTCAATCTTGAAGCTCTGGCACAGCTCCTTCATCATCTTGTTATTCAAATTCGAACCATTATCAGTAATGATCCGCTCGGGAATTCCATAGCGACAGATGATGTCCCTCTTAATGAATTTAGCAACCACCTGCTTGGTCACATTAGCGTACGAGGCTGCCTCCACCCACTTGGTGAAGTAGTCGATAGCTACCAGAATAAAACGATGACCATTGGATGCGGTGGGCTCGATCTTGCCTATCATGTCAATGCCCCACATGGAGAACGGCCAAGGGGAGGACATGACATTCAAGGGGCACGGCGGCACATGAACTCTATCAGCATAAATCTGGCATTTATGACATTTCCTCGCGAATCTGAAGCAATCCGACTCCATAGTCAACCAGTAATATCCTGCTCTCAGGATCTTTCTCGTCATGGCATGCCCGCCGGCGTGCGTACCAAATGTGCCCTCATGGACTTCCTCCATGAGCATACTGGCCTCTTTCTCATCTACACATCTGAGTAGCACGAGATCGTGGTTTCTTCTATACAGCACTCCATCAGGGTTGAGATAAAAGTTTCCAGATAGCCTCCTCAGAGTCTTCTTATCCTGGGTTGACGCCCCCGCCGGATACTCCTTAGTCATAAGGAAGGTCTGGATGTCGTGGAACCATGGCTTGCCGTCAGTGGCATCCTCGATTGCGAACACATATGCTGGTCTGTCAAGACGCGAAAGAACAATGCTTGGAGCCTCGTTCCAAAGATTGACCTTATACATAGAAGCCAACGTGGCTAAAGCATCAGCCATTTGATTTTCAGCCCGGGGTACATGATGAAGTTCTACTCGGTCGAAGAACGGAAGCAGCCTTCTGGCGTAATTCATGTACGGCACTAGATTCGGTTGACGAGTTTCCCACTCCCCTTTAATCTGATTGATCACAAGCGCTGAGTCACCATATATGTCTAGATTCTTGATTCTCAAATCAATTGCCTCTTCTAGACCCATAATACATGCTTCGTACTCGGCTTCGTTGTTGGTAACTGGAAACGTCAGTCTCGCAGTAAACGGGATGTGGGATCCGTGAGGAGTCGTGATGATAGCCCCGATACCACTTCCATAGGAATTAACTGCTCCGTCGAATATCAACTTCCACTGAGACTTCCTATCCGGCCCCTCGTCGGGCAATGGCTCTTCGCAATCCTTTGCTTTGAGAAACATAATGTCCTCATCAGGGAACTCGAACTTCATCGGCTGATAGTCTTCGATTGGCTGTTCGGCAAGGTAATCAGACAATACGCTTCCCTTGATGGCTTTCTGAGAGACGTACTGAATATCATATTCTGTTAACACCATCTGCCATCTGGCAATCCTGCCCGAAAGAGCCTGCTTCTCGAAGACATACTTGATCGGATCCATCTTCGAAATCAGCATAGTGGTGTGGTTGAGCATATACTGTCGTAGACGTTTGGCAGCCCAAGCTAATGCACAACACGTCTTCTCCAGCATCGAGTATCGAGATTCACACTCAGTGAACTTTTTACTCAAATAATAAATGGCATGCTCTTTTCTGCCCGTCTCGTCGTGCTGACCGAGAACACACCCCATACTATTCTCCAGAACTGTCAAGTACATGATTAATGGCCGTCCAGCCACTGGGGGTATCAAGATTGGAGGTTCTTGAAGATACTGCTTTATCTTATCGAATGCCTTCTGGCAATCTTCATTCCAAGTAATCGCCTGATTTTTCTTTAACAACTTGAACATCGGTTCACAAGTGGCCGTGAGCTGGGAGATAAACCTCGCAATGTAGTTTATTCGGCCCAAGAAACCACGAACTTCTTTTTCTGTTCTCGGCGCTGGCATTTCTTGGATAGCTTTTATTTTTGCAGGATCAACTTCGATACCTCGTTCACTAACGATAAACCCCAATAACTTTCCGGACCGCACTCCGAAAGTGCACTTGTTAGGATTCAGCCTCAGCCTGAACTTCCTAAGCCTTTCAAACAGCTTCAGCAAATTGACCAGATGCTCATCCTCCGTTTGGGACTTTGCAATCATGTCATCAACATAGACCTCGATCTCATGATGAATCATGTCATGAAACAAAGTTACCATTGCTCGCTGGTAAGTGGCCCCTGCGTTCTTCAGACCGAAGGGCATTACCTTGTAGCAAAACGTGCCCCAGGGGGTAATAAACGTTGTTTTCTCCATGTCCTCCGGCGCCATCTTAATCTGATTGTAACCGGAGAAGCCATCCATGAACGAAAACACGGAAAACTGGGCTGTATTGTCGACCAACACATCGATATGAGGCAACGGGAAATCATCCTTAGGGCTCGCCCTATTCAAGTCCCGATAATCGACGCACATACGTACCTTACCGTCCTTCTTCGGTACAGGCACTATGTTGGCGACCCACGGAGGGTAGGTGGTAACGGCTAAAAATCCTGCGTCCAACTGCTTCTGGACTTCTTCTTTGATCTTCACAGCCATGTCTGGTCTCGTCCTCCTGAGCTTCTGCTTGACTGGAGGGCAATCTTCTCGCAACGGCAAGCGATGAACCACGATATCGGTGTCAAGTCCAGGCATATCCTCATATGACCAAGCAAAGACGTCACTATACTCTCGAAGCATCTCGACCAGTCTATGCTTGACATCACTCTGCAGCGCAGCCCCGACTCTGACATTCCTGATAAGCTCCTCAGAACCCAGATTTATGATCTCAATCTCCTCTTCATGAGGCAGAATAACCTTCTCCTCTTGTTTCAACAAGCGGGCCAATTCCTCCGGAAGGTCTTCGTCTTCATCAATCTCATCCTCGGCTTGATAGATCGGGCAATCAAAGTCGTAGTGAGCCGTAGAGGGTCCAGAGTCGATGTCGTCTGTTACGTGGATCCTGCAATAACAAGGGTTAAGTTTAAAGCAGGAATATGCAGGTTTGCACGAACCTCGTTGCCATTTTGCTGTTTTTCAAAACAAACATAAAATATGAATAACAGAGAACACAATATTTGATTACGAAGAAAACGCCTTTTTATTTATTGATAAAATGTATACACATAATCCAACAAGGCCCTGACAGTAAAACCACTATGCCCCGGGCAGGACATAGGGTTGTACAAAAGATTGTAAAAAGCAAATCATTACTCTTCACTTGTCAGCTCGATAATCTCCTTGATGGTCCAGTTGTGAAGGCGCTCGCCTGGTTTGCTCGGTTGAATCCAGGCATCGAGATCACAGTCACTGTCTCCGCTGTCCTCCGACGCTGCGTTGACACTTTCGAATATTACTCCTCCTTTGGTGAATAGGATCGGCCCCTTTCCACGAGATGAGCTACCAGAAGAAGTTGAAGCTTCAGCTTCAGGAGAATATCCCAATCCAAACTTATCCTGTTTGAATGGTATATCCAAGACGTGCCCCCAGCCTGGGGTAGAACCAGCTTCGACAACGGCTCTAGCTTCCTTAAACGAAGAGAGGTTCACCTCCTGCTTCTCTGCAACAATGGGAGCTACTTCCTTCACCTTGACGGTCTCAAACGCCTGGCAAAGAGTCTCATGGATCTCGCCATCCATTTCGACATACTTGAAGGACGACAGGTGGCTTACCATGATGTCCTCCTCTCCGCAAACTGTCACTATGCTGCCCCCAACAGCATATTTAAGCTTCTGATGCAACGTAGACGTTACGGCACCAGCGGAATGAATCCACGGCCGACCTAAGAGGCAACTGTAGGCGGGCATGATATCCATAATATAGAACACTGCATTAAACGTCTCTGGTCCGACTTGAATTGGCAGGGTCAATTCTCCAAAGACGTGGCGTTTGGTTCCGTCAAAAGCCTTTACGACCAGATCACTGGGCGTGCACAGCAGTCCCCGGGTATCCAACTTCATTAGTGCTTTCTTCGGAAGCACGTTCAGCGAGGAGCCCGTATCTACTAGGACATGTGACATAATCGTGCCCCTGCACTCTATCGAGATGTGCAAGGCATGGTTGTGATCTCTTCCCTTGGGCGTCAGCTCCAAATCTGTAAAACCCAGCCCATTACCAGCGTTGACATGAGCTACTACTTCCTCAAGTTGATTAACCGATATCTCCTGCGGCACGTATGCAGCATTCAATACTTTCAGCAAGGCGTTGCGGTGTGCTTCAGAACACAGCAACAGGTTGAGAATTGAGATCTTTGACGGAGTTTGGTGAAGATGATCTACAATCTTGTAGTCACTTTTCCTGATCAGCCGCATGAACTCTTCGGCGTCTTTAACCAACAAGTCTTTTGCTGCCCCCGCAGGAACCTCCTCAACGGCTTTACCTTTGCCCTTATCAGCAGCATCAGCCCTGACTACCTTCTCTGCCGCACCCTCTGTCGGTGCGAACACTCTGCCACTTCTGGTGATACCACTGGCCTCAGCAAGATTCTGCGCAGTCGATCTGGGCGGCTCAATCTCCACCTTCTGGCCATTACAATATACTTCAGCACCGTAATGCCATGGAACGGCATTGGTACTCTCAAATGGGATTGGTCCAGCCCTGGTGATGGTAATAGTAGGAGGACGAGGTGCAGAAATGGTGATAGGGTGGCGAGGAATGGTGATAGTAGCAACTTCGTCCGCCTGCTTCAGCACGACTTCTCCCGACGCATTCTCAACGCTTCGACTAAACTGCAAAATACCCTCGGTCATCAGACTCTGGATACCTTCATTCAACTGCTCACACCCGTCAGGAAGTGCAGCACATTCCATACAAAATTCCCCACATCCGGGAAAGAAACCTTTCTTCAGCAGCTTAGCTTTAACAAAAACCAACGGCGTCTTCAACTCTCTGACATCAGTCAGCAGGTCTGAATTCTCTTCAGAGATAATAGCATTTACTCCGCCCCCCCTATGATGAGGCATCGGATTCTTGGTGACGTTGGGCACGTTGTCAGAAAAATTTATTATCTTGGCGTCAATCATGTCCTGGACCTTATGCTTAAAAGCTTTGCAGTTCTCAACTGTATGGCCAGGTGCCCCAGAATGAAATTCACATGTAGCATTAGCATCGTACCCGGGTGGTGGTGCCCCTGTCAAGGGAGCTAGCGTCCTTTTCTGAACCAGTTGGAGCTGAAGCAATGTCTGCAGAAGCTGGGCATACGACATAGGAGGAGTTTCCAAATGACGGTTTGCGAGGGGACCCCGATGCTGATATTTCTTATATCCCGGATTATTCTGTTGCTGAGGCTGCTGCTGCGGCTGCGGGGGAGCAGCTGGGATGTTTATGCTAGCGATCTGAGACTGAGGGCCCTTGCCCTTTCTCCTAGCATTAGAGACTGCACTGGCATCGCCCTCCCGACGCTTGCCAGTATAAGGTTTCTTGCTGGCTCCTCCAGATGAGGATGATTCGCCTTGAATCTTGCCGATCTTTATTCCATTTTCAACATGCTCGCCCAAAGTGATGAGGGCCGAGAATGTCCCGGACATGCCACTAACCAACTTCTCATAATAGACTCCGGGAAGAGTGGCCACGAACATCTGTACCAACTCACGCTCAACCATCGGCGGTTGAACCCGAGCAGCCAAATCACGCCACCGCTGGGCGTACTCCTTGAAGCTTTCATTGCTCCGCTGCGAGAGGTTCTGAAGCTGAACTCGGTTGGGAGCCAAGTCGCTATTATACTGATAGTGGAGAACAAATGCTTCAGCGAGATCTTTCCACGTTCGCACAGCAGCGGGTTCCAAACCCATATACCATTCAAGCGATGGGCCAGAAAGGCTATCCTGAAAGAAGTGCATCAGCAACTTCTCATCATCAGAGTAAGCAGACATCTTCCTGTAATACGATCGGAGATGAACACGGGGACAAGTAGTGCCTCTATACTTCTCAAAGATAGGCACCTTAAACTTGTGAGGTACTTTAAAGTCAGCAATCAGCCCAAGTTTGGACATGTCAACGCCCAATGTATTCTGATTTTCTATATCTCTCATTTTATCTTCCAGTGCCTTGAACCTGAGTCTAGCTTCAGCAGTTAACTCAGCCTCTACACCCCTCTGAGAGAAAATGTCGTCTTGATGGTCCTCCAGCCACGGTTGAGGCACCACCATATTTCCTGCACCAACATTAACATTGGCTCCCAAACCACCATTGACGGCGCCCACCGCATTAAGTCCGAGATTATTCATAAGATTGCCGTTAGCACTACCGTTGCCCCCGGCAGCAGGAACAACGTTCTGAGGAGTATCCACTTGAGGAGGAGGAGTGGGTACGACCCCGCCGTGAAGAATTCCATTGCTGTCAACCCTGGAGATGAGAGGTTGAACCAAAGTACGAAGTTGCTCTTGCCCGTTCGCAACCACTTGCATCAACTCCATAAAACGATCCATCCTTTCACGAAGCTCCTGAACATCTGATTGTACTTGGTCCATGATTCTCGTTTGATTGGCGCGAGTCGAGTAGCGGTGGATGAATCTTTGATCAATCCTGAAAGCAGCTCGGAACCTGAGTACCTGAAAAACCTGTCAAGATTAAAGGTTAGGAAAAGCAACAGAATGTATGTCATGCAAGAATGCTTCATGCAAATGCATGCGTGTGTCCGTGTGCTTGAGAGATTTCCCCGGTCCTAGCATCTGCTGATAATAATAAGGAGAAGAATCTAGGCCCAATCATGGAGACAACAACCTCACAGACACACGCTAATGGAATGATTATGCAAGCTAATGCAAAATGCAGGCATGCAACAGTATATCCAAGGCTGCTGTAGAGATTCGACGTCAACAGTCACTGCTGAGAAGGAAACCCCGGTGTAAACCCACTGATCTGATCTGTTGTGAATAACCATCTGGTAGGATCGAGATCAAAATTCTGCTCGGACAAGAACGAAGGCCTGATGATGAAAACCCTGGATGCAAGATCAAGGAATATCTGTTGGAGAAGTCTTCAGACCCCAAATCACGAATCTGCCCTCTCAAGAACAAATACACAGCTGCTGATGAGATCTTCAAACCTCACTCAAAACCTGCCCTGTCAAGAACAAAATAACAACTGCTGACGAGATCCTCAGACCTCACTCAAAAATCTGCTCCATCCAGGACAAACTTCTGATAATAATACACTGATCAAAGCCTGCTCTATCAAGAACAGACAAATACCCGATGATAAGATCCTCTGATCAAACCCTTGCTCTATCAAGAACATATCTGCAACTGAGAACTCAACACACTGATTCGCTGTCAAGAAAACCAGGTGGTCTGGAGGTCAAAGTTTCCTGCAATATCCCAACCCCACTCACAGGTATGATGGACCTAATCCACGGACAAAGGTACGGCATCCTATGCGGTCGTCAGCGTCACAGACATTCATGAGTGACAATACGATTCCCAGAAGGAGTGGCATTGTCAAGTCATGAAGAGGCCTCTCTTAGCTGACTTCCAAATGATCGGTCCCCAGAGTCGACAATCCTCACGTCTGGACTCCCCTCAGATCCTCAGGACCGGAAAGGAGCACCTCTGCAAGAATCTCGTCTGAGCGCAGATTTTCGTAGGGAACTGTGCCTGCTCAACAGACAGGTTCGTCTACTACTTCTCCACAACTATATCTAGGTGTGTACTCAAGCCCAGGTCCGGCTTTTCACTCACAGTAACATCCCTCTCCCACAGCAGCACAGATAATCATATCGAACTGGAAATAAAATGCGGGAAATAAAATGCGGGAAGTAAAGTGCGGGAAGTAAAAATGCGATAAATAAACGCAACCCAACAAGCAAACACACAAACGATAGGATTGACTCGCGTAGGGGATGGGAAACGGTCCCAGCATAAGGGATGGGAAAAGTCCCTAGATGCTTTCGTCCCCAGCAGAGTCGCCAGCTGTCGCTTGCGCGAAAATAAGGTGCCGGCATGACAGAAGAGTCGCCACCTTTCGTTATTTATCCCTCAGAGCGGGAAAGGAAACGATCGGAGAAACCTGACGAATAAGGGTAAGACAAGGTCATCGCAACCATTGTCTGGGTTCGGGAGTCGGTTACGCAAGGGGAAGGTATTAGCACTCCTCACGTCCGTCGTACTCGACGGGATCCTCGCTTGTGTGTTTACTTGGACGGGTTGGTTATAATCTATCTACCTATCAAGGCTGGCTGAAAAAGAAAAGAAAAATGACTCGGCAAAGCGTCGCACTTTATGCCTACGTATTCTCATCAGAGAATGAGAAATCAGAGTCAACGTAGTTCGGCTTAACTACGGGGGATTACGGGGGAAAGGTTGCTCGCTAGGATGTCGCATCCTATGCCTACGTACTTTCATCTGGTATGAAAGATCAGAGCAAACGTAGTTCGGGAAACTACGGGTTAAAGGCTCAACTAGGAGGGAGACTATCAAGTCCTATTGTTATCATGCCATGGATTCATCCTATGGTTGAGGTTTGAACAGGGAACTCCTAGATGTTGTCATGCATAGGTTTCAACCTAAAAGTCTATCATCAAATCCTCATCAGAGGAAATGAGAGTCCTAAGGGATCATGTCAATGATACACCAAAACAGACAAAAGCATCAGCTTTAACAGTAAAATGCATGCAATGCAAGTGAGGGAGGAAATGTGTGTGGGGTTTCAGCCTCCACAAGCTCATCTCAACCTCAAGCCAGTCATGAAATAACAGCAATCATACTGAAAATTAACAACATGCTATCAAGCAATGAATAGGTAAAGGGAATGAAGTGCCATCAGGCAAACAAAACTCACATGAGAAAGAATCATCTATTCTCTAACCCTAACCCTAATCACAGGATCCTAATCAAACCAAAGCAAAGCCCTCAAGCACAACCCTAAACAGGAGAAATCATTCCCAGTCTTCAAGCTTCAGAATAAGCTTACCAAAGAAAGGGAGCTAAGAAAGCAAGCTCATAGTGTCTTCCTCAGGAGAACACTAGGAGGTGTATACTCAGGAATCATACCCTACGTGGCTCAACCACTGTGATCAGTTTACATCCCTCCTCGGGAGAGATTAAACTCACAAGCAGGCTCCAACATCACTGGATATTTAAGAAATCCTATTTAAGCTAGTGGAGCTAAATGAATAGACTCATAGGACCTTCCTCAGGAAAGTACTAGGAGGCTTCCACTTAGGAGTTGTATCCCATGTGGCTCAACAACATGTGATCAGTTTATATTCCTCCTCAGGAGGAATTAAACTCACAAGTTGGCTCCTACATCATTGGATACTTGAGAAATCCTAGATCAACTAGTGGAACTAAGTGAATAGACTCATAGGACCTTCCTCAGGAAAGTACTAGGAGGCCTCCACTTAGGAGTTGTATCCCATGTGGCTCAACAACATGTGATCAGTTTACATTCCTCCTCAGGAGAAATTAAACTCACAAGTTGGCTCCAACATCATTGGATACTTAAGAAAGAGGTGAGAAGGAAGAATGAAAGTCATTCATAGTGCCTTCCTCAGGAAAGCACCATGAACTTCCTTCAAACTTCAGGCTCTCAAACCTCACCAACAGGAAATGAGACAAGCTCTGGGTCTCTGCATCTTGATCTACAAGCTTCTCCTTATGATGCTCTCCATCAATATCCCCAAGGCAACACAAGCCCTTCATCAAATTCCTCAGAAAGAACCCCACAGATGAACAGATAACCCACTGAACAGGCCAAATCATCAGGCAATCTCAGAAAATGCCTAAAAATACTAAACTAATGGGGAAAAAAAATTCTAACAAATATTCATAAGGGTTCTCAACACCTACTCATGACATCTACAAAGGTTTCTACCTAAAAATCAAGATAAAACTCAATCAAAGAAAGGGAATCATCACCTATGCACAATTCTAAACCCTAATTAGACTATCCTAAGTCAACCCTAATTAAACTAATCAAGATTAATTCTAAAAAATCTAGAAAAAATCCTATGGGGAAACATGACTAATTATCTAATTGCACAAAAAAGAATGGGTAAAAAAGATTAATGGAAAGTACTAAAACAATTCCTACAAAATCAAATATCAAAATGAAACAATTAAAAAGCTATTTAATTGGAAAATCTAATAAAAATATTAAACATAAAAATAAAATCTCAATTATATTTTTATAATTTTCTACTCATTTTAATCTACTCCTGAAAAAAAAGAAGAAATTAAAAAACATTTTTTATCTATTTTTAATGCATTATTCAAATCAGAAAAATATTAAAAGGAAATTAAAAAGAAATAAAAGAATTAAAGGGGTGGGGGTGTATTAAGTAAGCGCGCCAGTTAGAAATGAATGGGCCAAACAAAGGGGGGGTGCAAGAAGAAAAGGCACTAAGCCCATTCAATGGTCAGAAAAAGAAAAAGAGAAGAAAAAGAGAGAGGGGGTGAGTTTAGAAAAGAAAACACGTTGAAAGTGGGATTGGGCTTGTTGGAGGTGGTGTGGATAGCATCTGAATTGAAGCCCAAGTTCCATATTTTAATGAAACGCAGCGTTGCGTGCATTGCACTTCCCTCCGTTTCTCAATTCGAATCCTGGCCGTGGATCAAGTCAATAGGTCAATGCGCTTCAACGGTGGAGATTATCTCTTCAACCTCCCATCAGTTAGGGTTTCTAGAATGACAGAATTCATGCATACCTTCGAGCTCTCTTTTCTCCCTACTCAGGCCACCATAGGTCACGATCCAAACATGAAAATCAATCTACTCAACAAGAGGAAGACAATGGTACGTGTAGTTTCCTTTGGTTTGCCCTAAATTGTTCAAACAGAAGCCACGAAGGTGGCACTTCACCATTGTTGCACTGAACTCAAACTTCATGATTCTTCAAATTAAAGCCAGGAACTTGAACTACATGTTATCCTCATTAACCTAAGCTATTCTACATTGATTATAACCCTAAAACACGCGTGTAATCAACAATTCAAGAATTATGGTTCTGTTAAAAATCCTCTCCAATGGTGCTCAAACTCTCAGGAACTATTCTATAATCCTACCTCATGCATTCTATGGTATCAAAACTACTTATAACTCAATAAATAAGGAGTATCGAAGAGAAAAAGTGACCTGTGCAAATTCAATGGTGATGCTTGTGATCAATGCTTGCAAGCTTTGTAATGAAGGGAGAATGATCCTTTGATAGTGATTGAAGTTCTGTTTGCAAAGATCCTGGTGGAGAAGCTTTGGTTATGGCAGAATTCTTGATCTCTTGAACTTTGAACCAACACCTTCAATGGAAGCTCTCTCTCTCTCTCTCTCTCTCTCTCTCTCTCTCCTTCTCTCCTTGCCTCTCTCAATCACCAACCTTCTCTTCTATGAAGAATACTCTTTTTATAGCAATTCATGGAATGTTCTAGAGCTCTTTAGAACTTCCTAGAAACTCATGGAAAGTTCCATGCATGAACATGTTTCTACATGCCATAATCCATGCATATCTCCTTATTTTTCGTGCCATGCATCCATTATGTGACATATTAACACTCCTTGAACCAAAATGTGAAGGAAAATAGGCCTGTGTAAGATTTTCCAATGGTACCTTCCTTTTCAAGTAATCTTTTTTCAAACAAACTTCATTTTTTAAGGCCCAAATCAAAATTCTATTAAAACCATTCTTCTCAAAATGTGTTTTTCAATGAAAATGGACTATTGGATGACCCCATTTGGATTTCTAGATCTTCCAAACCACTTTTCAAATCCACTTGAATTAACTTATAAGGCATATTTAGTTCATTTTTGCAACTTTTTACAAAACCATCTTCTAGCCATTTCCAAACTCTCAAGACCCCTTACTTGACCTTAAAATCCCATTTTGAACAACTTTCATGTTGGACATTTTTCCATTTGAAGCTTGGAAGTATGAGTTTTAGGCATTGGCTAAAATGACCTATAACTGACAAATGACCAAAATACCCCTGCCTTGTTCAAACCATAACTTGAGTTCTGTAACTCCTATCAAGGACTTCCACCACTCAAATTAAAGCTTAGAACAAGCTCTACAACATTCATGTTGTGGGGAAAATGAGATATCAAACACATCTAGTGCTAAAGCTGCCTGGAAGATAGGGGTCAAATTAGGGTTTTTCCACTGACAATCCTCATAAACCCTAACTTGAAACTTCTCAAACTCCTCAATCATGATGAGTTGGTCTAGGAATCATCTTTATAACATCTCTATGCATCATTCCATGATCTCATGGCCCTTGGATTGAGTCTCAACCTTCTCCAAATCTTCAGCTGATCTAGGGTTGACCCAGTCAAAACCCTAATTCTACCATTCATGGTTGAATCCTCTGAACTCTTGCATAATGACCTCTCTGGCATTCATGAGGGCTATCAAGACATCTCATAGGCTTTCTCAAAACATCTAGTCCATTCTCAAAGTCTCAGAATCATCTGAGGGGCACCCACAACTTTCAAACTGTGAAGCACATAACCCTGGTTTCAAACCACTTCTCTGGGGATCTCTTGGACTTTCTGATGAAGATATCAACTTTCAAACACTCAATGAATGAATAATTGTTGGTCAAATTTTGGGGTGCAACAGTTCCCTATGCGAGTCGATCCTAGAGCTTGTTTGGTTTATCTCTTTGGGTTTTGTACATGCGTGTTGTACTTTATTTACTTCCGCACTTTATTTTCCCGCATTTTATTTTCAGCATATATTATCTTTATTGTGCTGTTGAGGGGAGGGAAGTTTTGATGAGTGAAAAGCCAAACCCAAGCTTGAGAGAAAACATAGTATTAAAGTGGAGATTAGTGGAGGACCTGTTTGCTTAGCAAACACCAGTTCCCATGAAATTCACACTCAGACGAGATTCTCTTTGATGATTTCTTTTCTGGTCCTTAGGATTAGAATTGATTTTGGATCTGAGAATTGTCGACTCTGGGGACCGATCATTTGTGACTCAGCTAAGTGAGGCCTCTTCAGGGGATGATGATGCCAAACCAAAAATGGTGAACGTATCATCATTTATTGAAAGTCTGTGAAACTGAGAAACGCATAGGATGTCGTACCTTTATCAGTGGATTAGGTCCATACCTGTGAGTGGGACTGAGGTTATGTAGGAAACCTTTACCTTCAGACTACCCAATTTTCTCTATAGTTTGAATCCGATGTATTGGTACTAGTTGGGATCTTATCAGTGCAGTGTTATGTTCTTGTTAAGGTAGAACTTTGGTTATTCTCAATCAACCAGCACAACAACCTTGATCCCTTGTTGCATCTTTGCATTTGCATTTGCATCATCATAACATGCTTGCATTTTGACGTACATGTTTCGGTATTCCCAAGGATCTTAACTTTGAGACTCGTTGTTGAGCATTAAATCTTTTCCTTGAGGTTCGTCTGTGTAAAGCATGAATCGAAGCAGACAGGTTCCTTGGAAATACTCGAACATGGCATTCGCATTTCATTTGCATCACAGGTGTTCGAGGCCGGGATTTATTGTCCTGATCCGGGTTTTCTTAAGAATTTCATACACCAACTTGTGGGGAAGATAAAAGATGGCTATAGAACAGACGAAAGCATAGCTGAGGGAAGTTCAGGGCCAGATAGGGCAGTTCATGAAGGACATGCAAGCGGTGCGCTTGGATCAGAATGCGCTCATAGGGGAGAACAATCAGTTAAAGACCCAGATGGGCTTGATCATGGAAGTAATAAGGAATATGCTCAGAATAGAAAGTGATCAAGTGCCCGAAGCTGCAGCAAAGATGTTTGCTCCACTTGTGGCTGTGGAACCTATACCCCAGAGTGATAGGCCTCCGAGACCTTCAGCACGGGCTGAGGCTCAGGACTTTTCCCGTCAGCAGCTACCTCTTGTTCCTCAAGGCGATCCCAGGATCAGGAAATACGGGAAAAAGACGAGACACAGCAAAAGAATCCTCGATCTGATACCTATGGATTATGCTTAGTTGGTGCAACTCTTGCTCCGAATTCAGTTGGTTAAACCCCGGCTTATGGCTCCATTGACTGAGGAAGTACCACCCGACTGTGATGAAAATGCCCATTGCGACTTCCACTCTGGCTTACCGGGGCATGACATCATGAACTGTAATGCTTTTAAGCATAAGGTTCAAGACTTGATTGATTCGAAAGCAATTGAATTTGTGCTGGGCGGCATGAATGTATTAGGAAAATTTGTTCCTACTCCCCCTGAAGCTGCAGTAAGTCAAGAGTATATGCTACAATCTTTGGTTTCGGAATCCCCCTGCCCGCAACAGCTGCCTTTGCCTAGGACAAGTTTTAGAATGAAAGAGCCCGAACATGAGCGTCTTAATCAATACAACCATGATCTCGCACCCGATAGGTCACAACTGCAAGGTCTGTCACAAAAGAATACTGAGAGCTTCAAAGAGTACGCCCAAAGGTGGCGAGACTTAGCGGCGAGAGTAAAACCTCCCATGGCGGAGACAGAAATGACTGACATGTTCATAGCTACGCTACCCGAATTGTATTATGAGAAGCTGTTAGGTTGCATGTCCACAGAATTTTCAGATCTGGTAGTAGCAGGAAAAAGAGTCGAAAGGGGTATCAGAATGGGAAAGTTCCAAAGTACTTTTGATTCTTCTAAAGCTGCAAAGAAGCCTCATGTCGGGAAGGAGAAAGAAACCAATTATATTCTGCATTCAACCCGGTACCAACAACCTCGTGCTCCTCAGCAGCAAGATTACTGTCACCAGAATCAGAATAGGCCTCACAACAATCTGAAAAGAAGGAATGCTCCTCTCCATCCAGTGCATGTGCCGTACAGTCAGTTGCTGCCACATCTGATTCGGAACTCTTTGGTGGAGCCCAACACCCTCAAGCCGTTTCTAGAGCCGTACCCTCCCGGGTATGATTCAAGTGCTCGATGTGGATATCATGGAGGATCCATGGGGAACTTGACTGAAGATTGCAAAGCCTTTTAAGCGAAAGTGCAGCAGTTGATGGAAAAGAGGTACATTTCCTTTTCGAAAGGGAAGCTGGTCGTACATGTCAATCGCTCATTCGTTTGAGTTTGAAGACTTCAAGGGGTGCATCTCCCTCAGCAGCAGACACAAGAAGCTCAGTTCCCAAAAGCTGGCAATCTGCATCTTATCATGTCATTTCTTTACATTTGTAGTTTCTTTCCTGTTAGATTGCAAATTTCGTTTGTAAACTTGTTGTTTTCAATTGATATGGATAATGAAATAAATATGCATGTTTTGAATTAATCCATTCGTGTTCACTCTATTGCTTTTCATTTATTTCAAACGCTGGTTTAAGCGGAGTCCGGGGAGGATGACGAAATCGAAAGAAGTGAGCTTCCGAATGTATGCTTTTGAATAAAAACCTGTTGATGATGTACAGGCATTGTTTTGAATACCACAAACACCGGAGATATAAGGAAGGTAATCCCTTGTCAACCCCTTTGAGCCGAGTAGTAGGAGTTTCTTTCTGAAAAAGAAAAACCCTCAATCTTAACCTGGGGCAGGGTAGGTGTCAGCAAATTTGACCAAGCGTTCAAATCGTAAAAGGAGTGTTCCTGTTCGAGGATAAATCACACCTGTATAGGTCGTACCTAAAAAAACACAATGGTTAAACCTTGCCGATAAGGAGTGAAACAGTCACAATAGCTCTTAACAAGTCAGGCAAGCCAGTGTCACACGATTTGTTCAAAAAAAATGAAGAAAGAGAAGAAAAAAGAAAAGAATCAAAAGGAAAAGCTCGCTAAGTCGAGTCTTAGAAACAAGCGACTTAGGCAAAAATTAGGGCACCCCGCTGGACTTCAAAATCGAAAAAGAAACTCAAAAGAGTTAGTCCAGGCAAAAGTTAGGGGAAAGACGAAGGAACGAAAAGCGAAAAAGATTACAAAAGAAAAATCCTCGAAAAGAAATTGTGTGACTCCAGGCACCAAAGATGAAAAGCGAGTGACTGTCACTCCGAAAATATGTGGTTTCCCGAACTGTCATTCCTGTCGTTCAACCCTTGAAAGGTAAACACTAAGGTCGAATTAGCTGAACATAGGATTGGAGAATATCAAGGAGAATGGGCAGGTTAAAATGAATTTGAGCCTTATATCCTTCCTTGTTAACCGTGAACCTGACCATGTTACAACCTGAAAAAGTCCTAATTGAAACAGGTTTGTTTCGAAAGTATACTTTGGTAAAGACCGCATCGAAACTGACTCCTAGAAAGGATTCCCCTTACAATATTGTATTAATGCTGACATGTTGATGAAGGATTCATACGTTGTATGTCACAAAATATTTTGTCCAATGAACAGAATTGGATTTCAAAACTGTCATATGCATTGCATTTAATATATCTTTTATGCAGAACAATTTGTTTTACTGGCGAGTAAGCGCTTGACAGCGGGAAAGTTTCCACAATGGAAGTTTGATCAGGATAAAATGCAGAACGCCTGAATATTCTGGTGAACCTGGGCAAGCTATATCAGATGATCACATCATGGGAGTCAGTAATCCAAAGGTCAGTAATCTGGGGCAATCAAGTCGAGATTCAGTGAATCTCTCGCAGCCAAGGGTACTGCTCCCTAAATTTTCCAATGAGGTGCAAAATCTGCCAATGAGGGGCAAAGCCATGACAAGGTTGGGGCAGGCTACCCTGAGAGCACCGAAGCTATCCTTATCCTGAAGACGATTAACATGGAGCACCTCTTTGAGGTTCAAAATGCTGAGACCGTTCATGTCAAATCACCAGAGTACAGAGATTTCAGAGTTCCTTTCGAGGATAGGTGACAGAGATCCCGCAGGCTGGGGCAAAAGTTGAAAGCGAAGGAATCGTTCCTCTTCATATCTGCAGGTTTTTATCAAAAGTTGTTACAGAAACTGGGGAAAGCTATCTAGAGTTTGTTTCAAAGCAAAGTTATCCTCAGTATAGGTATATACAAAGTATGGGGCCCACTCCACAACAAGTCAAGATCGAATTTCTTTCCGAGCAAAAGTGGGCTCTCCTCAGCGAATTTAGTTGTGTTCCCCCACAGAGTCTGAGCGTTGGACTGTGAGCACTGACTTGTCTCCCCAAGCAGAGATAGATTCTCTCCAACCAGGGTTCGTTCCTCAGCAAGGGGAGTTTACATCTCGTACCCCCAGTAGGAGTTATGTACAAGATAACGAGAGCAGTGAAGTCTGCATCCGTAGTCCCCAGCAGTTGGTTGGTGTACAACCAATCCCCACAGATTGCAGGCATATACTTACTCCTCAGCAAGTCGAGATCAAGGTTCCGTCCACCAGGCAGGTGTGGCATTTCCCCTAGAAGTGAGTTAGCACGTGGCTTTCTCCAGCAAGATTGTCTGTAGTATAGACCAAGGTCTCCCACAGAGTTATCCTTCCCGGCAGGTAAGATCAATTTCAATGTCTGGTTGTCTAGCCTCAGCCGAAGTTGTAACTCCCCAAGAGAGCCGTATCCTAGAAGGCCAATCATGGCATTGTTTCTCTTCAGTAGATGAGAGTGGCGGTGTGGCAAGTTGTTTTGTCTCCCCCATTGGATTCGTTTATGTTCCCAGGAGGGTTCGTATTCCGGAAATTCGCTCATGGAATGTTCCCCAAGTGAGTTAGCCATTCAGATTTCGATCCTCAACATAAGTCCAATTGTCATTGGCGCGTATAAGCTATTCCCAGTAGGATTGTTTTTCCCCAGCTGAATTGGCTTCGTCTCTCCAGCATTTATTTTGCTGGAGCGGTTCTTTTGCATTTTGCATCGTGTATAGCATCTACCCAAATGCGTAGCATTTTCATTTCGTATGGAGCATTACGCCATTTTCAAACATCTGCATTCTGAAACATGAGCTAGGTTGATTGCAGGTAATCGTTATCTCCTACAGGTGATCTTCAGGTTCCGACTTCGCCGTTGAACATCCAGATTCCGGTGAATTTTCAATCTGAGGCATTTTTCATTACCCATGAAGTGTCCAGACTCCGTTTGGTTATTCTAATCCTGATGAACTTTGTGATGGTACTTCTGCTCCATTGAATGGTTAGATTCCGGTGAGTGTTCAGCTCATGACATACCTCTGTATCCGTTGATTTGCAGGCTCCGGTAAAACCCCAGTAAGGATTTTCTTTTATTGAGTGTTCCGACTCTGATTTGGTTCATTAAGGATCCCGCCTCTGATTTTGTTTCATTGAGTGTTCCAGCTCTGATTTTGTTTCATTGAGTGTTCTGGCTCTGATTTGTTTCATTGAGGATTCCAACTCTGATTTTGTTTCATTGAGGGTTCCGCCTCTGATTTTGTTTCATTGAGGGTTTCGCCTCAGATTTGGTTCATTGAGGATTCCGCCTCGGATTTGTTTCATTGAGGGTTTCGCCTCTGATTTTGTTTCATTGAGTGTCCAGCCTCTGATTTGGTTCATTGAGGATTCTGCCTTTGATTTTGTTTCATTGTGTGTTCCGGCTCTGATTTGTTTCATTGAGGATTCTGCCTCTGAATTTGTTTCATTGAGTGTTCCGGCTCTAATTTGTTTCATTGAGGGTTCCGACTCTGATTTGTTTCATTGAGGGTTTCGCCTCTGATTTGGTTCATTGGGGATTCTGCCTCTGATTTTGTTTCATTGAGTGTTCCGGCTCTGATTTATTTCATTGAGGATTCCGCCTCTGATTTGTTTCATTGAGGATTCCGCCTCTTATTTGTTTCATTGAGGATTCCGCTTCTAATTTGTTTCATTGAGGGTTCCGCCTCTGATTTGTTTCATTGAGTGTTCCGGCTCTGATTTTGTTTCATTGAGTGTTCCGGCTCTGATTTGTTTCATTGAGGATTCTGCCTCTGATTTGTTTCATTGTGGATTCCGCCTCTCATTTATTTCATTGAGGGTTCCGCCTCTGGTGTGGTTCATTGAGTTTTCCAGCTCTGATTTGTTTCGTTGAGGATTCCGCCTTTGATTTTTTTCATTGAGGATTCCGCCTCTGATTTGGTTCATTGAGGATTCCGCATCTGATTTTGTTTCATCGAGTGTTCCGGCTCTGATTTGTTTCATTGAGGATTCCGCCTCTGATTTTTTTCATTGAGGATTCGCCTCTGATTTGTTTCATTGAGGGTTCCGCCTCTGATTTGGTTCATTGAGGATTCCGCCTCTGAGTTTGTTTCATTGAGGGTTCCGCCTCTAATTTTTTTCATTGAGGGTTCTGCCTCTGACTTTGGTCTCATTGAGGATGCCGCCTCTGATTTGTTTCATTGAGTGTTCCGCCTCTGATTTGCTTCATTGAGTACCCCGACTCTGGTTCCTCGCATGAGCGTCTTGACTCCGGTTTGTTCGTTGGTGTTCTCTTGTTGAGCGTCTTGGCTCCGGTTTGTTCGTTGGTATTCTCTCGTTGAGCGTCTTGGCTCCGTTTTGTTCGTTGGTGTTCTCTTATTGAGCGTCTTGGCTCCGGTTTGTTCGTTGGTGTTCTCTCGTTGAGCGTCTTGGCTCCGGTTTGTTCGTTGGTGTTTTCTCGCGTGAGCGTCTTGGCTCCGGTTTGTTCATTCGTTTCTCTTGTTAAGTATTTTGGCTCCGGTTCTTTTGTTCGTTTCTCGTGTTGAGCGTCCTGGCTCCAGTTTGTTCTCCAGTTTCTCTCGTTGAGTGGCTTGGCTCCGTTTCTTTCGTTCGTTTCTCTTGTTGAGCATCTTGGCTCCGGTTCTTTCGTTCGTTTCTCTCGTTGAGTGTCTTGGCTCCGGTTCTTTCATCTGTTTCTCTCGTTGATCTTCTTGACTCCGGTTCTTTCGTTTGGTTCTCTCGTGTGTGTCTTTGCTCCGGTTCTTTCGTTTGTTTCTCGCATGAGTGTCTTAGCCCTGGTTTGTTCCAGTTTATCACGTTGAGTGTTCAGACTCCGGCAAGTACCAAGTGATGATATATTCCTCGTTTCGTTGAGTATCTAGGCTCCGACAGGTTTCGCTGATTCGTTTTGTTCATCGAGTATCCAAATTCTGACCATTTTGACATGCCACCCTTCAACCCACGTGGTATTCAGACCATAACACTAGTTTTATTACGGAGTGCCTCAGCAGAGTTACATGATTAGGTCTCTCTTCCCTAACGGATTGTTCGAGCCGTTCATCATGTTCAATTCTGTGGTTGGCAAATTTCCGGGTTTCTTTGGTATTCAACCGTCTGTTACCTTGATTGGTTAAGTGCAAATTCGCTTCTCACCCAGTCAGGTCCAAGCCATTTGAATAGGGGCAGCTGTTGCACCCCAAAATTTTCCAAACCTATTTTTCTTTATCTAGCTCATGTTTCATTGTATTTCATGGCATCCGCATTTTGCATAGCATTAGTTCTCGAGGTAGGGGATCAAGGTTCCCGTGGCTCAAGTTTCATTCTCATGCAAGCAACGGAACATCAAGCATCAGAGATGACATTTATTTTTCCTAGCGGTCGAGCGGCCGATTTTATTTTGCAGGTTATGCTCAGATCAGGAGACAACATTCAGTCTATATCCAGCATTATCACGGTCACAGTATTCAAGAGCATGTTTCAGAAGCTTACCAGAGCTCAAAACGGCGAGAAACAGGGAAACAGACAGGTTTCCCTCCAAAAGGCTCCAAATTCAAATTTTTGAAGGTGTTAATCGGTTAACACATATGGTTAACTGATTAACCATTGGAGAATCAGCCCAGAATTTAAATTTTAACAGTGTTAACCGATTAACACATATGGCTAACCGGTTAACCATAGCAGATTTTGCCCTGTACGTGATTTTGCAAGCCATTTGCACTTGGGGTCCGAATTTGATCATATTGAAACTCACTTTTACCAAAAAGAAGGATCTAGAATGTTCTTGAAAGTTGGTTATTTCAATTTTCCCTCCAAATTCCCATGCCTAGCTCCAAACCAACTTTCCAATCCAAAGTCCAAACCCCACCTTTGGGACCCAAACCTAGATGGTATTTAAATGATCTACTCCAAACCAAAAAGGAGCCAATTTTCATTTCTCACAATCATTTTTCAGAATTGATCAAGAATTCTCTCAAATTCTCTCAACTTCTCAATTTTCCAAAAACCACACTCAAAGCTCTTTTCCTTAGGATTCATTGATTTTTCATTGAAATCAATGGATTCTTGAGCATAAACCTTCATCCATCCTTATCTTTGGATAATTTTTCATTATCAATTTTCGTGCAAATTGAGATCTGATCTTGGAGCTTGAGTTGGAAGTAATTATTTGAAGCGTTTTGACTCGAATTTCGCGGATCTTCGTTCGTACAACCACAATTGGCTTGGATCTTAAAGTTTTCCGGGATTCTATTGTTTGAACAACTCAAATTCTGTTGATCAACACTAACTGGAGCAAATCTTCGCTTCGAAGGTTGGAGATTCTAGATCCATAACTGTTTTTGAGCTTATTTGCATTTACATGATGATTTTCATATTCATTTGAATTTTGTGAATTCCGATCTGTGTGAATTTCGATTGTGTTGTATAGACATGTTTACATGTCTATTGGTTTTCTGTTTGCAGGTGTAATTACGTGCTTATTTGATAAGCTGATTTGTTGGATCACTTGATTAAGTGATTCTGTGCATTAAGTGCTTTTTTCTGTTGCTGTTTTTCACTTCTGGTACAGTGTTAACCGGTTAACGTATGGGGTTAACCGGTTAACCAATTCAAATATTCAAAATTTTCAAAGGTTTCAGGGTGTCAACCGGTTAACGCCTGGTGTTAACCGATTCATACCTACGAATTTCCAGATTTTCACTTGTTTTACACAGGTTAACCGATTACCCGTATGTGTTAACCGATTAACACTGCACCAGGATGCCATGTTTGCTGTTTTGTTTGCATGTTCGCATATCGGTTCAATCCGAATCATCATAGATTAGTGTGATGCATCATGATTGAATTGTTTTGGTTGTTTGCCACTGTTTGTGGTTGATTAATCATGATATTGTTGATATGTATGATCATTTTTCATTTTATTTGCATGCTTGTATGTGGTTCGAATCGATCATTCATTTGCATGTTTAATTGCTTGCATGTCTCACTTTTCTCCATATGTTTGCGTCATTCTTGCATCGCTGTTGAGGTCGAGACGCGCTTGTGGCGGCTACTGCCCCACACTTTTTTCCTCCTTCCCACCATTCTAATTGTGCATTTTCGTGTTTGCATTTTTCTACTTGTGATTGATTCTTCCTTTGTTCTTCTTGTGCTTTCTTGCCATGATCCCCGTAAGATTCCTAATCCCTCCATTTAGGATGGGAGTAGGAGAGACATTAGGCGTTCAATCCAAGTTTGATAACATTAGGGTAGATGTTTCCCTTTTCAATCCAAACTCTACGATCACTTTGCATGACAACGTTAGGGCCGAGTTTCCCTTAGATCTTTCGTGCGTCTTCTCTTCTCATCTTCGTAAAATCCTAACGCACTTAATAACGATAATGGATATTGTGCCATGAGCCTTATACTTGGGAAATGGTGATTGAGGGGCTTGTCCTCAATTACCTAGAGTGTTTAGTATACGTCCTTAGCACGACATGCGACACACTCAATCCTAGGTTCTAGACTTTAGTACAACATGCATTATAAACACTCAAATTCAAAACACTTCTTCCGATAAAAAACACGAAACAAATCCAAACCTTTTTCCTTCGGGATTAATCAAACTTCCTTTTTTAGAAAAGAGTGTTGTTAAACTTCGGTTCTACCACAAACAGGCTTTGTCCCTAACTGCTGGAACGAATGTTTAACCCTACTCGGATAAAACACTTAATCAGCCTGTGGTTTCGTGTCTGCCCGAACTACGTCTACTCTGACTTTCCCATTGCACGAGGGAATATGTAGGCACAAGATGCGATGTCTTGGCGAGCAACCTTCCCTCTTTCTCTCCCGTAGTTAGCAGAACTACGTTTACTCTGACTTTCCCATTGCATGAGGGAATACGTAGGCACAGAGGTTCGACGCTTTGCCGAGTCTCTCTTTTCTTTTTCTTTCATCCTGCAAGCCTTTAGTGTAGATAGATAAACAACCCTTTTAGATAGAAAACAAGCGTGGATCCCGTCGAGTACGACGGACGTGAGGGGTGTTAATACCTTCCCCTTGCGTAACCAACTCCCGAACCCAGGACTTGGTTGCGATGACCTCGTCTTTTCCCTTTCGTCAGGTTTTTCTGATCGTTTCCTTTCCCTCTCTCTGGGATAAATAACGAAAGGTGGCGACTCTTCTGTTTTCCGCCACTATACTCACGGAGCATTTCAACCAATCTTTGCTTGACATCACTCTGCAATCCGACCCCTATCCTGACATCTCTTCTGACTTCCTCAGTACCCAAGTTGACGACCTCAATTTCCTCCTGATGAAGCAAAATGATTTTCTCATCTCGCTTCAGTATCCGGGCTAGCTCTTCTAGTAGGTCTTCATCTTTATCAATCTCTTCTTCGACTTGAAATATCGGATTTTCAAAGTCAAAGCGAGTCATAGACAATTCTGGAGCTGTGTCATCTACAATGTGAAACTTGCAATGATGATGATTTAATGCTTAAAATGATATGCAAACAAGCACAAACTACATTTCCATTTTATTGTTAAAAATAAAAACAGGAAAGACAAAGATCACAATATTTGAATGCCGAAAAATACCCTTTGATTGATTGATAAAATGATTGTTCAAACATAAACAATTAGGCCCTGAAGACAAAGACCGCTATGCTCCGGGTAGAACATAGGGCTACAGATAATCAAGAAAACAAATCATTACTCTTATTTCGTCACTTGGATGACTTCTTTGATGGTCCAGTTGTTTAGGCTCTAACCAGGAGTACACGGCTGGATCCATGTTGCAATCGCTGTCACCTTCTTCATCTGATTCGGCATTGATCTGCTCAAAGATCACCCCACCGTTGGTGAACTGGATGAGTCCCTTATAACGCGGCGTGCTCTGTGAGGAAGAAGATGGGTTATACCTCAGTCCGAATTTGTCTTGTTTGTTGGGGATGTTCAACACTTGGCCCCAACCTTCACCATAACCTGTGCTTCTTTAAAAGATGACATGGCAACCTCAGGTGCTTTGGCCACAACTGGTGCTTTACCCTTGATCTAGTCAGTCTCGAAAGCCTGACATAACGTCTCGTAGATCTCACCGTCAACTTAGACATATTTGAATGAAGACAAATGACTTAACATAATATCTTCTTCTCCACAGATAGTAACAACACTGCCACCCACCATATATTTCAACTTTTGGTGCAGCGTGGACATTACGGCGCCTGCCGAATGGATCCAAGGTCGCCCTAATAGACAGCTATAAGCTGGTTTAATATCCATGATATAAAGCACAACATCAAATACTTCAGTACCAACCTGGATTGGCAAAGTCAATTCCCCAAACACGGACCTTCTAGTCCCATCAAAAGCACGTACCACCAAGTCACTTGGGGTACACGTTGTACCTTGGGTATCCAGCTTCATCAGCGCTTTCTTGGGAAGTACATTCAGCGACGACCCAATATCCACTAACACGTGCGACATTATAGATACCCTACATTCAATAGAGATGTGTAGCGCCAGATTATGATTTTGTCCCTTGGGCGTCAAATCCAAATCAATAAAGCCTAGTCCGTTACCAGCATTAACGTGGGCCACCACACCTTCCAGTTGGTTCACAGATATCTCCTATGGCACGTAAGCTGTATTCAGGATTCTTAAAAGAGAATTTATGTGTCCCCCAGAACACAACAATAATGACACAATGGAGATCTTGGACGGAGTCTGCTATAAGTGATCTACAATTTTGTAATCACTCTTTCGGATCAAGCGCAATAACTCTTCCGCCTCCTTCAACAAGGACTCTTTCTCACCAGCTTGAGAAGTCTCTTCAACCACTGCTTTACCTTTACCCTTATCAGATTTTTCAGTACCCACTTCGGGAGATGAAAACACTCTTCCACTCCGGGTAATCCCACCAGGACCTACTAAGTTATCCACAGAATCCAACTGTGAACTTTTTAGTTCCTGCTTCTTCCCATTACAGTAGACTTCGGCTCCGTAATTCCAAGGAATCGCTTTAGTACTCTCGTATGGTATAAGACCAGCTTTGGTGATAATGATGGTTGGCGGCCTAGGCGGTGCAGAAATAGTGATAGTCTTGTACGGAATCGAAATTGTCGCAACTTCATTCCTTTCTTCATCACCTATTTTCTCTTCTTTCTTCTCTGACACTCTATCAAATTGTAAGATACCCACATTCATCAGCTTCTGAATATGATTCTTCAGCTTCTCACACCCCTCAAGATGGACCAAACACTCTGCACAAGCTTTATTACACCCAGGAAATACCCCTCCACTCAATAGTTTATCCTTTACAAAGCTTAATGGAGTCTTCAACTCCTCAACATCAGCTACCAGAGTCAAACTCTCATCTTCAATAATGGCACTAACCCCAGTTGCCCCATGATTGGGCCTGGGATTCTGCACTACATTGGGCGCATCGTGAGAAAAGTGAATGGCTTTGCTGTCTATAAGGTCCTGAACCTTATGCTTGAACGCTTTACAGTTATCGATGTTGTGACCCGGGGCACCAGAATGAAATTCACACCTAGCTTTAGCATCGTAACTAGGAGGTGGTGCACTTGTCAAAGGAGCCAGAGTCCTTTTCTGTATCAACTGTAATTGCAACAAGTGTTGAAGCAACTGCGAGTATGGCACTGGTGGCATATCAAACTGCCTGTTTACTGCCCTGCCCCGATCCTGAAATCTGCGAGGAGCATAATTTTGTTGATTCTGTTGTGGTTGTTGTTGTTGTGGTTGAGGAACCGCAGGTATGGTAATACTTGCAACCTGAGGTTGCTGTTGACGGTATTGTTGATGTTGATTTCTGTTTCTTCCCCAGGAACTTGATACTGCATTAGTTTCTCCCTCTTTCTTTTTATTCCCAAAAATCTTTCTCCCTCCACCAGATGTGGATCCTTCACCGGCTTGAATCTTACCCAGCTTAATTTCGTTCTCAACTCTTTCACCCGTAATAATTAGATCAAAAAAACTTCCCGACATATTGCTAATTAGCTTCTCGTAGTACACACCTGGTAATGTGGCAACAAACATATCTATTAGCTCCCGCTCCACCATAGGAGGTTGCACTCTAGCTGCGAATTCACGCCACCTCTGGGCGTATTCCTTGAAACCTTCATTATTCCTCTAAGATAGGTTCTGCAATTGGACCCTGTTAGGTGCCAGGTCACTGTTATATTGGTAATGCTTAACAAACGCCTCATCCAAATCCCTCCAGCTTCGGATGTTGACCGGTTCTAAGCTCATGTACCATTCAAGAGACGGAAGAAAGGATGTCCTGTGTCACTACTGCGAAAAAAGGTGCCGCCAAAAATAGAAGAGTCGCCACCTATCGTTATTTATCCCAAAAGAGGGAAAGGAAACGATCAGGAAAAACCTAGAAAGAAGGGATAAGATCGGTCATCACAACTAAATCTCGGATTCGGGAATCAGTTACGCAAGGGGAAGGTATTAGCACCCCTCACATCCGTCGTACTCGACGGGATCCACGCTTAGTTGTCTATCTAGAAGGGTGACTGAAACTATCGAACTAAAGGTCTGGGACAAAAGAAAAGAAAAGTGACTCGACAGAGCATCGTCACTCTGGGCCTACGTATTCCCGTTTGGTACAAGAAATCAGAGTCAACATAGTTCGGTTAACTACGGGTGAAAAGGGGGAAAGGTTGCTCGCTAAGACATCACGTCTTGTCCCTACGTATTTTCATCTGGTATGAGAAATCAAGGAAAATGTAGTTTGTGTAAGTAAGAACACCGGTTTGTTCATTTGTTTTTACCCGAGTAGGGTTAACAATCAGTTCCAGCAGTTAGGTGTGTGCAACTCGACCCTTGGAGACTTAGGCGTTACCTGTTTGCGGTAGAACTGAGAGTTAACGAAACTCTTTTTCATGAAAATGTTTTCCATTGTTAAAGGTCCCAAAGGACAAAATAAGTTTGATGATTTGTTTTTGTGTCTTTTAAGGAGAAGTGTTTTTGAATTGTTTGTAATTCATATCGCACTAGAGACTATGACTTAGGAGCGAATGCGTCGCATATCGTCCTAAGGACGTACACAAACACTCTAAGCAATTGAGAGGTAGCCCCCAATCACTATTTCCCTAGTACTTAAGGCTCGTAACGCACAATATTCATTGGCATTTATTATGTATATTGAGGTTGTTTTGAGATTAGAAAGAGAGAGAGGACAAACTAAAGGGAAACTAGTTCAAAAACTAGTAGTTGTCATGCAAAATGGTCCTAAGGTTAGGATTGAGAAGGGAATTCTATCCTATTTGTTATCATGTAAAGGATTCAACCTAATCTCTATCATCAATATCCTTAATCAAGGAAGTGAGAATTCCTTAGGGAACATGTTAAGAAAAGAAGAAAAGGAATAAAGCATTAAGTAAATGAAATATGAATATGAATGAATACATATGAAATGCAACACACAAGAAAAGGGAGGAAATTGTATGGGGTGAAAACCTCCACAAGCTCATCTCAACCTTTAATGCAAACAAGAGAACAAAAGGGAAAACAACACACAAGAAAAGGGAGGAAATTATGTGGGGTGAAAACCTCCACAAGCTCATCTCAACCTTTAATGCAAGTAAAGTGCAAAACAAAACCCTACAACTTGAACATGGAATCAATCATGAACCACGAGAGAGTTGGGAGAAGAAGAGAAAACAACCATGGTATCCCTAATGTCACTCAACCAAATTCCCAATATGACTTGTGCAAAAGATGCACAAAATGTGTCCTCATGGTTCACCATTAAAGTCAAGCTTCAAATACCTCCTAAGGAAGGATTAAGCAACTTTAAATGGTGCTCCAAGGTCCTTGGACAAAAAGGGAGATGAAAGAAGAGTGCACAAACTCAATCACAAGATCCACAAAAGAAAATGCAAGTTCATGTACAAGATAAAGCAAAACATGTATCATGAAAACCCTAATTGAAATGCCTAAAAGAAAGCCAAACTTGAACAAGTTAGGAACACAATTATAACCCAAAATTGAGCATTAAAAAACTTTGATATGCATATAACAATGGATACACAACAATTGGATGCTCAAACAATGCACAAAATCCAAATAAGAACCAAACTAGCTCAAGTGTTAGGATGGAAATCATACAAGGGTGACCTAAAATGTAAAATACACTAAAAATAATAAACTGCACCTAAAAATTCTAAATAAAATCCTATGAGACCCCTCTGGTGTTAAGAACCAGGGGTCAAAGTTTTAGGGAAAAATTCTAAACCTAACTAGGCACACAGAATGGAAAGTTCTAGGGATGTCCTAAGAACTAGTGAAGGGGGGGGGGGGGGGGTTCTAAAGGTTCAACCAAAACCCTAATCAAATGGTACTAAAACCAGAGAGAAGAATATCATAAAAATCACCCAATGTGTCATGAATATGTACAAGAAAAATCAAACATTTATATGAAGTTTTCATCTAAAAATAAAATCAAGAATGAAAGGTATGCAACTTTAATTCAACTACAACCCTTCCAAATGAACATTTATTTTTTAATTGGAAATTATCCATAAAAATGAAACTAAAAATGTCTAAATTCAATTTACATCTTGAAATGATTAAAAACTATTTTTTGTGGAATTTATTGGCATTTGGAAGTATTTTAATTTGATTAAAATAAATTAGATAGCAAAATAAGAAAATAATGAAAAAGAAAAGGAAATTGGAAAAAGAAATGGTACAGATAGCAATCAATATACGTTGAAAACTATGGGCTTCAGGTAGAAGGGGGTTCAATTAGCAACTAAGCCCAATCCAAATCAAACAATTAGTGAAACGGTGAGTTTGGTATATCCTAGTTAGAGGTCAAAGTTCAACGCTCGTGAGGTGAGATCTTGGCCCTTGGGTCGTCCTCAGTCAATAGGTCTCAGGTTACATGGCAAACACACGTGGATTTGGAGTTTAAACACTCACCGGTGGAGGGAAATCTCAGATGTCGGAGCACGGTGGCTTCGGTCATCTTCTCCGGCAGCATCAAAGTTGCAGGTTGAGCAAGACCTCACCAAAACTCTCAAACGAATAGTCTAATCTCATCTACTCTCTCCACTGATCAATAATCTATGGTCATCTATCCCTAACACCTCATAAATCAGTAAAACCGAAGCAAAATGAAATCAAGCATTCTCCAAAAATTGTCACGAATCTTAACTAAACCTAACCATAATCCATCTAAGATGATAAGTGAGCATGAATATGCAAGAATGGCATGGAATTTCTACCTATACAGAGTGTAATTTGGAAAAGTAGGTTACCTAACGGAATAGCTCCGTTGGACCTTGAAAGCTTGATGAATCTTGAAGCAAACAATCCAGAAACACTTCACAATCCTCAAGGAAGCTTTAGGTGTGTGCAATTTTGCCTGAAATTGGATGTATCAGAGAGTTTGAATTCCACTTTCTCTTGAGGTTTTGCAACTGTTTTCTTGATCAATTTGGCTCCAAATCCAATTTTGAGAGTTTGTGCATGATGCTGAGTTTATATGGAATGGATCTAGATGAAAAGAAAGCCCATTTCAGTCTAATTGAAATCCAATTTTTTTGGTTTTTGTAAGCTTCAAAATGCGCATGAAACAGAGTTGCAATGGCTTGGTTCTTCATTCAATTATCTTGCTAGCAATGTCAATTGATCCAATGGCTGGAGATTGTTCCTCAATTTGATCCTATGGTGTGATTTGAATGTGTTACTTTCATATGAAGCAAGCTTGAAATTAGCCATGAAAAAGACCTCAATTTGCAATTCTGAAATTAGCATCTTGTTTGGTATGTTTTGTGGACACAAAAAATGCACCCACTTGATTGAAATTGGTTCAGAATGAATTTATTTGGTTTTATGGCTTTTAAGGCTTTTTCATGAAAATTCCTTCACCAATTTTTCAATCCAAGTCAATCCAATGATAACTTGATGTTCGATGATGAAATTGACCTCATTTGGAACAACTTTGATGCTGGACAAAGTTTCATTTGAGGTGTGCAAAGTTGTGAAATTGACCTATAACCAAAATGACTTATAATAAATGTTTCCCAAAATACCCCTTCCTTGCAAGCTTCATATCTTGAGCTTCACAAATCAGATGAAGTACTTATAGTACTTTTTGGAAAGCTAAGATCATAAGGAAAAACTTTCATGTTTGGGTCAAAGTAAGGAGAAACATACTTCTAGGTCAAAAATGTCTTGGAATTTGGTTGACTTTTATGGACCAAAATCACATTCATCTGATGACCTGTAACTTGTCTGCTTCATATCTTGAGTACTAGAAATCATATGGAAGCTTCTAGTACTCAGAAGAAATCTAAGAACATGTTCTACAAGGCTCGTGTTGGTGTCAAGATGAGCTAAAACTTGTATCTTGAGTTATGTGGTATTGAAGTTAGGCACTAAATAGGGGATTTTACACTGACAAGCTTAGAAACCCTAGCTTAGAAACCCTAGCTTAGAAACATCTCACACTCTTGATTCTTGATGAATTGATCTAGAAATGATATATTAGAAATCTCAACACAACATTCCATGATCATAAAGACTTGGAATTGAGTCTTAATCTCCTTTAATCTCACAGTTGACTTAGGGTTGGCCAGATGAAAACCCTAACTGCACCACCTTTGATTGTGGCCTCATACACTTGATACAATAACTTGAACAAGCTCCTAGATGATCCTCAAGAGATCCAATGAGCTTATACAGTGCTCTCCATCCATAACCATGGACTCAATATCATCTGATAATCTTCACATGGCCTCCAAGATAGGAGGTAAACCACAACTATTCATCTGCCTTTTCAAAGAACTTTTAACTTTCTTCTGACGATGATAAACTCTTGATAGCTTGAATAAGACCCCTTGCTTGGATTTGGAAACTTTGGTAATCTTCTCTTTCCAGGCACACTTCTCTCAATCCCCTGTACATGGATAATGGTATGCAAATGCTAATTCTATATGAATGCAATGAAACATAAACCAAGTAAAGAAAAGGTTGGGCAAATTTTGGGGTGCAACAGCTGCCCCTATTCAAACGAATTCGACCTTACTGGGTGAAAAGCGAACAAATTACAAGAAATCAAGGTAAAAGGCAGTTAAATACCAACAAACCCGAAAATTTTCCAACTGCAGAAATAAACTGCAAACTCTGAAAAGGAATAACAATCTCCGAAGATATCTGAATAATCACAACAATACTCCGTTGGGGAAGAGAAGCTTAAACCAAGAAATTCTGGCAGGGAGAAAAGAGAAACTTAACCAAGTAACTCTGCTTGGGTAAAACAGTAATAGGATGAACGCATTCATCAACAACTGCGTCATGGTCTGGATACCATATAGGCTGAAGGGTAACCTTTCAAATTGTCGGAGTCTGGATACTCAACATAATGATCGGAGCCTGGATACTCGACGAGAAACTAACCGGAGCCCGAATACTCAACGAAAATAAACCGGAGCCTAGATGCTCGACGTAACAAACCGGAACCTGGATTCTTAATGTAACAAACCGGAGCCTGGATGCTCAATGTAACAATCCGAAGCCCGGACGCTCAACGTAACAACTAGAGTCTGGACGCTCAACGTAACAACCGGAGCCTGGACGCTCAACGTAACAACCAGAGCCTGGACGCTCAATGTAACAAGCTGGAGCCTGGATGCTCAATGTAACAACCAGAGCCTGGACGCTCAATGTAACAAACCAGAGCCTGGACGCTTAACGTAACAAACCGAAGCCTGGAAGCTTAACGTAACAACCGAAGCCTAGACGCTCAACGTAAAAGACTGGAGCCTAGACGTTCAACATAACTAACCGAAGCCTGGACGCTCAATGTAACAAACCGGAGCCTGGACGTTCGGCGTAATAAAGGAACACCACAAACATACTTTTCAGAATCTCAATACCATATGAGTTAAGAATACAATTTCAAAGTGTCGGAGTCTGGATACTCTACAAACAAAATTACCCACTGAGATTTGTCGGAGCCTGAATGCTCAACGAAATAAGCTGGAGCCTGAACATTCAACGAAATAACCGGAGCCTGAAAGCTCAACGCAATAACCAGAGCCTGAACGCTCAACGCAACAACCGGAGCCTGGATGCTCAACGTAGCAAACCCAACATACATTGGAACTTTTTCGGAGCCCGAATGCTCAACATAACTGGCCGGAGTCTGAACACTCAACGTAATAACTGGGATAAACCAGAGCCTTGACGCTCAACGAAATAAACCAAACAGGATCGGAGCCTGAATGCTCAACAGAATTGACCGGAGCCAAGATACTCAACGGAAAAAGAAACTCATGTCAGAAATTGGTAATTTGCCGGAGCCTGAATGCTCAACGTAAACCTGGAGTTTGAGTATTCAATGAAGCGACCGGAGTCTGGATACTCAACGGGTGAAAGAACGCCCATCTGGACTTGCCATAATCTAGCTACCACACGAATTAAAAAATCACATTTAAACCTGTCATGACTTAGATACCGTACATCGAAATACCGGAGTCTGAATACTCAACGAAGTTGACCGAAGTCTGGATACTCAACGGGCGGACCGGAGCCTGGACGCTCAACGTAATAGTCGGGATAAACCGGAGCCTGAACGCTCAACAAAATAAAGAAGTCGGAGCCTGAATGCTCAACAAAGACGGCAACTTCACTAGGGATTTACCGGAGTCTGGATACTCAACGGGCCATGTAATACCTCATAAATGAGACATTTACCATAATCTGGATATTCAACGGAGAAGAAATATAACCACAGAACTTATCAAGATCTCAGATCCAACTGACCTTTACCGGAGTCTGGATACTCAATGGAGAGAACGATACCTCACGTATTGAAAATTCACCGGAATCTAGATATTCAACGGAGAAACCGTAGCCTGGACGCTCAACGTAATTGACTGGAGCCTGGATACTCAACGGACAGAGCAATAATGCCAACTGGGAAATCACCAGAGCCTGGACGCTCGACGCAATAATCGGAGCCTGAACGCTCAACGGAGATTGATCGAAGTTTGGATACTCAACGAACGAAGAAATAGTCATTAGAGTCTAGATACCACAGGGTTTTTGAGACACTGTTTCACATTGCCGGAGTCCGGATACTCTACAAACGAAATGAATCGCATCAGAAATTACCATAGTATGACTACCATACAAGGCCAAGAAATGCATCACAAGTTGAAAATTCACTGAAGTCTGGATACTCAACGACATAGACCGGATCCTGTATGCTCAACAGACAAAGAGGACATATCACCAGTCTTAACAAGGTCTGAATACCAAGTGAGCTTTCTACAGTATGACTAGCTTAAGTTTATGGACACAACTGGGGAATAATATGAGTCAGGGTCTGGATACCACCGGGCTGAAAGAACACTTTTCAAATCATCGGGAACTGAATATTCAACGAAAAAATGAGTCAACGACTCTTCTGTAGCCTGGATGCTCGATGCAATAAGGGATTCATCACGAATGGGGAATTTACCAGAGTTTGGATACTCAACGGAACTGACCGTAAATTTATTCATCAGGGTCTGGGTACACAACTAAATAAACCGAAGCCTGGATGCTCGACATACTTGATCGGAGTCTAGATACTCAACGGACAAAAGAACCGGAGCCTGAATGCTCGACGAAATAAGCTGGAGCCTGGATGCTCAACGAAATTTGATCGGAGTCTGGAGAGTCAGTGGACGAGGCAATAACAACACCTATTGTCGAGGTCTGCACGACCTACGGGCCAAGATATCAGTCATCTATCAGAGATACACCTGCAAACAAAGAGGTAACAACCTGGCTTATGTATCAAATGCACATGTTTGAATATGGTGTAATGCTCCATACAAAATGGAAATGCTACACGTTTGGGTAGATGCTATGCACGCATGCAAATGCAACATAACCGAATCAGCAAAATAAATGCTGGAGATACAGAAACCACCCTGCTGGGAAAAGAGAATGACCCTGCTGAGGATAGCTTACACGTGCCAATAACCATTGGGCTTACGCTGAGGAAGCAAGCCTCGAGTAGCTTCCTGAAAGAAACTTCCTGAATAACAAATGAACCTGCCGTGAAGATAGAACCGATCTGCCAGTTAGTAGTTCTACTCTGCTGGGGATTATATCAAATCCTGCTGAGGAAAATTCCATGAATGACCTTCTAGAATACAAACCTTCTAGAGAATAGGCGACCCTACCTAGGAAAAAGCACCACACGCGGGAACCCCTCCGCCTGCTAGGGAATCAACGACTTTGCGGGGAATAACGATACACCTCCCGAGCATAACCACGTTCCACTAGGGACATCAACCCAGAATAGCCTGCCAGAATATAACATTCTGGGGAACAAGCACCTCTGTTGGAGAAACGACGCAAACTGCGAAGACCTAACTCCAATATACCGGGAGTACTCAGCTGTCGAAGAGACGTTTCCCCGCCGACTCCACTGGGGATAACGCAATGAGGGAATCAACCTCAACCTCTTCTTGGGGAGATGAGGAATGGAAACTTGACCTCCGAGGGGATAAAAAATCATCTGCTCATACTCGGTGGGGGTTACTTACTCTGCTGAATAAGCCAATCTTGCACCGCCGAGGAATGAGTGCATACAGACAATCTGCCAGAGCTAAATGTGTATTGACCAACTTCTGGGTATAAGCATATACACTACCTGCTCACAACTCTACTGAGGATAGAGATACAAACTCCAATCGCTGATGATGGACTCTGGTTGGGGAGAATAACCTTACTTGAGTAACTGCCCCAATGTAGTTCAATTTGCCCCAGTCTAATCTCCATGACGAAAAGGAAAGCTTGCCATGAAACGACCTCGAGATGGCTTGACCCTAAATTTGTACCATGAAAGGATTCGTACCCAATTTTGCCCCAGCCCGTGGGATCTCTGCAATATCTTCCTCGAAAGGAAACCTGAACTTTCTGTACTCTGCCGGTTTGGTATGAATTGCCTCAACATTTTGGACCTCGAAGAGGTGTTTCATATTAACTGCATTCTAAAATAGCTTATGTGCTTTTTAGGGTAATCTGCCCCAACGTCATAATAATTCTGCCCCTGATTGGCTGATAGGTGAAACATTAACCACCGGCTGTGAGAGATTTACCAAATCTCGACATGATTGCCCCAAATTAACAGTATTTTGGATGCCTGACTCCCAGGATATGATCGTTTGATAGATTACCCCAGTTCTCCAGTGTACCAGGCGTTCTGCATTCTATCATGATCCAACTTTACACTATAGAAACTTTCCTGATGTCAACCGCTTAATCGCAACTAAAAAAAATTGTTCTGCACAAAAGATATGTTAATGCAATGCATATGGCAGTTTTGAAATCCAAGTCTGTTCACTGGAAATTTTTTTGTGACATATAGTGAATAAAACACTTATCAGAATGTTAACATTAATACAATGTTGTAAGAGGAATCCTTTTTAGGAGTCAGTTTTGATGCGATCTTTACCGAAGTATGCTTTCAAAACAAACCTGCTTCAATTAAGACTTTTGAAGGTTGTAACGTGGTCAGGTTCACGGTTTACAAGGAAGGATAAAGGCTCAAAATTGATTTTAACCCACCCATTCTCCCTCATGTTCTCAACTCCTATGTTCCGCTAATACGACACAAGCGCTCACCTCTCAAAGGTTGAAGGACAGGAATGATTGTTCAGGAAACCACAAGTTTTTGGAGTGACAGTCACTCGCTTTTCGTCTTTTGGGTGCCTGGAGTCCACGACTTATTTGTTCGAGGATTTTTCTTTTGTAATCCTGTCCGCTTTTTGCTTTTTTCGCTTTTTTCCCTAACTTTTGCCTGGACTGGCTCTTTTGAGCTTCTTTTGATTTCAGAGTCCAGCGGGATGCCCTAATTTTGCCTAAGTCACTCGTTTTCGAGATTCGACTTAGCGGGCTTCTTTCTTTGATTCTCTTTTATTTTAACAAATCGTGCGACACTGGCTTGTCTGACTTGTTAAAGGGATCGTGACTATTTCACTCCTTGGTCGGTGATGGATACCTTGTGGGTTTTTTAGGCACGACCACCTTGCCCCTCGAACGGGAACACTCCTTTCGAAATTTGGACGCTCGGCCAAATTAACTAACACCTACCTTTCCCCAGGCTAAGATTAAGGGTTTTTTCGTTTTTCAGAAAGAAACTCCTACTATTAGGCTCAAAGGGGTTAACAAGGGATTGTTTTCCTTATATCTCCGGTGTTTGTGGATTTGAAACAATTCATGTACATCATCAACAGGTTTTATTCAAAAGTATACAATCGAAAGTTTTCGTCTTTCAATTTCGTCATCCTCCCCAGATTCTGCTTAAACAAGCGTTAGACATCAATTAAAAAGATAAGTGAACACAAATGGATTTAATCAAAACATGCATATTTATTTCATTATTTATATCAATTTGAAAACAATACAATTTTACGAAGGAGATTTGCATTTAATCAGGAAAGAAACTACAGATGCAAAGAAAATGACATGATAAAAACAAAGATTGCCGGCTTCGGGAAACCGGGCTTTCAAATCTTGCTTGCTGCTGAGTCAGCCATCTTCAAATTCAATAAGATGAGAGGTCGACATGCATCCTCAATCTTCATTTCGGAAAGGAAATGTACCTCTTGTCAATCAACTGTTGCACTCTGGCTTGAAAGGCCTGGCAATCTTCAGTTGAATGCCCCATGGATCCTCCATGATATTCGCATGGAACACTAGGATCATATCCGGGAGGGTACGACTCTAGCACCGGCTTGAGAGTCTTGGGCTCCACCAATGAGTTATGGATCAAACGTGGCAGAAGCTCACTGTACGGCATAGGATCTGGATGAAGATGAGCCTTCCTCCTTTCCAAATTGTTGTGAGGCCCATTCTGATTCGGGCGCTGAGGGTTTTGCTGACGAGGAGCATGAGGTTGTTGGCGCTGATTAGGGAATTCTTTATGCTCAGGTGCTTTCATTCTCAGATTTAGCCCGGGAATCGGCAGTCGCTGTGGGCGCGGAGATTCTGCAGTTATAAATTGCACGACATGCTCTTGACCTAATACTGCTTTAGGAGAAATAAGAGGAACAAACCCCTCTTTTGCACTGAGTGGACCAAAACCACCTGGTACCGTTACGTCGCCCGACGCAAGCTTAACTATCTTTGATTCGATTAAATCCAGAACTACGTGCTTAAACGCTTTGCAGTTTTTGACGTTATGCCCCGGTTCCCCAGAATGGAAATCACAGTGAACGCTTACATCATAGCCCAGTGGTAACTCACCCGTAAGCGGAGACGTAGTCCGAAGTTTAACAAATTGAAGTTGAAGCAAGAGTTGCAACAACTGCGCATACGTCATAGGGATCTGATCAAAGATTCTCTCGAGCTGCTTCGTCCTTTAACCATACCTCCTATTCTTAAGATTGTCTCGGGAAGTAGGAGGTATCTGCTGATGTGGAAAATTTTGGGATCTCAGGTTGGACAGCAAATCTTCGAGGCATATCACGCCCTGGGATAGGTTCCACGGACAAAAGTGGAACAAGCATATCTACTGCAGCTTTAGGCACCTGATCACCCTCCTTCCTTAGCACATTTCTTATCACCTCTTTGACCACGACCATCTGGGTCTTCAGCTGATGAAATTCTTCCCTTAGCGCTTTCTGATCCAGACACAACGCCTGCATTTCCACCCTAAACTGCCCCATTTGGCCTTGGACTTCCCTCAACTCTGCCTGAACTTGCTCCATTACATCAAGTTGATTCCCTGGTGAATGGTCTAATTGTTTACCCTGAAACCAACTAACGGAGCAAACAGGGGTAAGATAAACGGTTCTGCTATTCTTGAAATGCAAAAATGCTATGTAAACATGTATGTATGTGTCGCTTTTGCGAAAATAAGGTGCCGACACAACAGAAGAGTCACCACCTTTCGTTATTTATCCCTCGGAGCGGGAAAGGAAACGATCGGAAAAACCTAACGAAAAAGAGTAAAACAAGGTCGTCGCAACCATTGTCTGGGTTCGGGAGTCGGTTACGCAAGGGGAAGGTATTAACACCCCTCACGTCCATCGTACTCGACGGGATCCACGCTTGTTGTGTTTACTGGACGAGTTGGTTTATCTATCTACCTATCAAGGCTGGCTTAAAAAGAAAAGAAAAATGACTCGGCAAAGCGTCGCACTTTATGCCTATGTATTCTCATCAGAGAACGAGAAATCAGAGTCAACGTAGTTCGACCTACGACGGGTTACGGGGAAGGTGGCTCGCCAATACATCAGTATTGTGCCTACGTACTCTCAATAGGTATGAGAGATCAGAGCTTACGTAGTTCGGGACACTACGGATTATTTTCTGTCTTTTACGGAAGAAGTGTTTTTTTTATTGTGTTTGCAATTTCAATCGCACTAAAGACTATGACCTGAGAGTGAATGCGTCGCATGTCACCCAAAGGGTACCATACTATACATCCGGACTATGGAAAAGAAACTCTCCCACAATCCTTTCTCAGATAGCTTAAGGCTCCTGACGTACGAAAGAAATCATTCATGATTACTGTATCTTAAACTGTTTTGAGATGAGAAGAGAACAGGCTCAACTAGGAGGGAGACTATCAAGTCCTACTGTTGTCATGCCAAGGATTCATCCTATGGTTGAGGTTTGAAACAGGGAACTCCTAGAAGTTGTCATGCATAGGTTTCAACCTAAAGTTCTATCATCACTTCCTTATCAAAGGAAATGAGAGTCCTAAGGGATCATGTCAATGATGCACAGAAACAGATAAAGCATCAGCTTAAACAGTAAATAGTAAACGACTGTAAAATGCATGCAATGCAAGTGAGGGAGGAAATGTGTGTGGGGCATCAGCCTCCACAAGCTCATCTCAACCTCAAGCCAGATATGAATAACAGTAATCATACTGAAAAAATAACATGATATCAAGCAAAATACAGTAAACTGCAATCATACAGAAGAAGATAAAACATGCTATCAAGCAAAATAAACCACATGGGCAAGGGAGCAGGGCTTTACCGAATACCCGCAAGCAAAGCCATACAGTAACAGTACAAGCAGAGGGAGCAACTCAACCTCTAGTGCAATCATGCTCCTAGATTAAAGCTATTCTAGATATGGACTTATTCTAATGCATCAAGCAAGTCAAACAAGGCACATCAATACAGAAAAGAAACACAGAAGAAAGCAGATCAACTCCTCTCTCAACTCCAAGCTTCAGCTCTTCTAACAGCAACTCAGTCTTCAGACCTCCATCACTCTTGACAGATATCCATTTGCTTCTCTAGGTTTCAACCCTTCAACATAAGTTTCAACTTATCCTCCTTCTCCCCAAGCTTCAGCTCTTCAGTCAGTTCCACCTTTAGGCTTCACTCTTAACCACAAGTATCAACTTGATTCCTTCAGGATCTCCAAGCTTCAAAGTAAGTATCAACTCATCCTTTGCTCTTCAAGCTTCAGCTCTTCAGTTAATCTCAATTGCTTAGAAGTGTCAACTTCATCCTTCAATCTTTCCCAAGCCTCAGCTCTTCATTCAATTTTTACTAGATCTTCAAGTATCAACTTGATCTTCTGGCTCTTCAAGCTTCAACTGAAATGGCAATGCTCAAGGAATCATCCTCTTCCATACTCTTCAATGAACTCTTCATCTTCACACTCAAGCCCAACATCTCTCAAGATACTCAAAACAGGAGAAATCACTTAACTGGATAAGCTAGGATGTTAAATTGCTTACTGACCACCAAAGGTGACCTATAAGGGTTTAACATCAAAGGAATGGTCCCCTCAAAGGTTCTACCTCCTAGGCACCATCACTTATCCCTCCAAAGGAGGTAGGTGAATACCATGGAAGGACCTTGGATCATAGGGAAGAATGGAGGTGAAAGATACCATCCATGTTTAAGAAAGGAATCAACTAAGTCTAAGCTCTGCCTAATCCCTAACCCTAAAACAACAACAAAAAAAACAAGACTTCAAGATCTCAAGCTCCTTCTTCAATCTCCAAGTCTTCTACTATGCTCCTCAAAGCAAGACCAAGCCCACCAAGCAAAGCAAAAACCCACAAAGCAAGGCAAACAAAAATACAAGCCCACAAGGGCAACACAAACAACAATCAACTACAAAAATCAATTAAAAATAGCATTCTATTATATTAAAATCTAATATAATTTCTAGGGGATCCTATATACCTACCCTTAATACCCTATATGTCCCAATGTCTATCTTGACCTAGAAACAAAAAATTCTAGTGTTTTTGTGGACCTATGTTAAGGATTGACCTAATTCTATACAACCTAAAGTCATCTGATCAAAACTACTCAAAAATTAATCACAAAATTATGGAATAAATCTAGAGGGGAGATAAAGTCCTAATATAACTATCCTAAAACGAATGGCCTAAAAATTCAAAGGGACTTAGTTAAACAAAATTCTACAAGTCTATGCATCAACATACAAGGAATTAAAAAGCTATTAAAAGAGAAAATACACAAAAAATATTAAAAATGCATGAAATGCAAATATTTTGATTTTATAATTTTCTAGACATTATCATGAAAATGGAGAAAAAATCCCCATGCAAAAATCATCATTTTTCTATTTATTATGATTTTTCAAAGATCAAAGTAAAATGGAGAAAAAGAAATTAAAAGGATAAAACCTTGGTGCAGATAGCAACTATATTCAGTACAAATTCCAGATGGGCTTAAAATGGGGGGTGGGGGTATCAATGCGCGCCAGGCCCAGTTTTCATCAGAAAATCAATTAACAAAATATAAAGAAAAAGAAAAATGAACGGTGCAAAGAGTAAAGAAATATAGTTCAAAATCCAATGGGCCATGAGAGTGGGGTGTGAATATCAATTGAGCCCAATATCTCATTTAAATGAAACGCTTCGTTTTGGTCATCCTCAGAATTCCCTCTCCAAGCGAAATTAAATCTCAGCCGTGGGATCTCCACTCAGTCAATGAGTCTTCGCCTCATCCAACGGCCATCTCATCATCTTCTTCCTCCAGCTAGGGTTCAAAGGAGGAAGCCATGGAAACAGAGCTTCAGCTCAAGCTTCTCCACAACTCGTATCACCTCAATTCTCCATGAAAAACTAAAGTTCAAAACCCTAATCCACTCTAAATTCAACCCTGAATCCAACCATAGCCTTAAAATCCATTGAATCATCCTAAATCTTCAAACCCGATCCAAGATCAAAGATATGCTCAAACTTCAGTTCTAACAATTCTTGAAATTACTTACCTCAGAATGATCACCACCTCACACTGGTTAATTCTTGATATCAAACTCATGATATATCTCAATATAACTCGTGTTCTTGGTCCAAACAAAAATGGTGTCACTAACTGAAACCTCACCAATTGATCTCAAACTTCCCAGAATCCATCACCTAATTGTCTTTAACCATTCTAACCTAACAATTCTACCTAATCATGCATAAATTATGGTGTAGAAGAAAAGTTACTAACCTGTCAAATCTTGATTATCAGATAGGGTAATCCTCCACTTCAAGCTCTCAAACTCTTCAGAATCAATCCTTGAATGATGATAAAGCTTCTGTTTGCAAAAGATTTGACCAAGAAAGCCTGAATCTCCAATCTCGATTGTGACTTGCAACCTTCAAAATCCAAAAGCTATCTCCTCAATTCTCCATGGTTTTTCTCTCAATTTGGTATGCACAGCTTCAGTGTGATCAATGGAATGTGTTTGGATTGAAAGAAGCAATGGAAATGGATCAGAATGTGGAATTTGATTTCAACTTGCAATGGAAGCAATTGAAATGGATATCTCACTCTTCTCTCTAATCTCTCACCAACCTTGCATCTGAGCAAGTTCTAATCCATATATAGAATGCATTGGACCTCTCTAGATCCTTCTGGAATCATCCAATGAGAAATTGGGATTCTCATGCCATGAGTTTATGATTTCACTCCATCTCATGTATCATCTCATGCCATGCCCCTTGCAAGCTTGTACATTACCTTTCCTTGTGTTTTGCATTTGTTCCTTAATATGCAAGTAACCATTTTCCAAAGCAAGTCCATGATATAGGCCTCAATTCAAAAAAGTGGCTGAACCATTGTTTCTAAAATATTCTTTGGAGTCAAAATGACCTATTATATGCCATGGTTTGGATTTGTAACTTGGAAATCTCAATTTCCAACTTGGACTTATTTAACTTATGCCTCCATTTTAGGTCATTTTTATCACTTTTTGCTACAAGCCTTTTCAACATCTCATGACTTCCTTACTAGCCTTAAAACATCATTCTAAGCAAGTGTTATGTTGAATATTTTTCCATTTGAAGCTTGGAAATAGGAGTTATGGCCTTATGCTTGAAATGACCTATAATCTCCAAATGACCAAAATGCCCTTGACTTGTCAAAGCCATAACTTGAGTTCTACAAATCCTATCAAGGACTTCTAGTACTCTCTAGAAAGATAAGAAGATGAGGAACAACATTCATGTTGACCAAAAGTTCATAGGAATCATCCTTCTTGGGCAAAAGTTGGATGCAAGTTGGGTGACTTTCAAGGCCCCAGATTCACATACCTCAGATGACCTGTAACTTGTCAAAGTCATAACTTGAGCTATACAAATCCTATAAAGGACTTCTAGTACTCAAATTAAAGATAAGAGCAAGCTCTACACCATTAATGTTAGGGGTAAGATGAGATTACAATCACATCTTGAGCTAAATTGCCTTGAAGATAGGGATCAAACTAGGGGATTTTACACTGTCAAGCCTTAGAAACCCTAGCTTGAAACTTCTCAAACTCTTCAATCATGATGAGTTGATCTTGGAATCATCCTTATAGCATCTCAATGCATCAATCCATGATCACATGGCTCTTGGATTAGGTCTCAACCCTCTCCAAATCATCAGTTGACCTAGGGTTGACCCAGTCAAACCCTAACTGCACCACTCATGGCTGAGTCTTCTTATTCTTGTACAATGGCCTCTCTAGGCTTCATGATGGCTTTCAAGACATCTCATAAGCTCTCTCAAAGCTTCAAGTCCATCCTCATAGCTTCAGAATCATCTGAGGAGCTCCCACAACTCTCAAGTTAGGAGACACACAACCTTGGTTTCAACCAATCTCTCTGAGGATCTTCTCACTTCTCTGACAAGGATATCAACCCTTGAACACTTGAATAAACTTCTTGGCTAGCTTCAAACTCTTGATTGGTACTCTTGATTGGTACTCATACCTCTTGATGAACACAAGCTAGGTAAATAAATGTTGGTCAAATTTTGGGGTGCAACAGCTGCCCCTATTCAAACGGCTTGAACCTGACTGGGTGAGGAGCGAACGACTCTCAACCAATCAAGGTAAAAGACGGTTGAATACCGACAAACCCAGAAATTTGCCAACTGCAGAAGTACACAGTACTCTGATGGGAACAAATCTTGAAAACGGAAATATTAGCTGCACGGCAACTGGCTGGAGAATCGGTCACACGGTAACCGGTAATACATGGTCGATCATGCCATCAGGCATCCGAGGAAAACTTTCGGGCATCAGCCGGACTTCATCAGTAAGTCGGGAATAGAATTCTCGGTCAATCATGAACCAATTGGGGATACCCAAACTTCTGCCATCAGGCACTCAGCATCAGCTGAGAGAACTGCTTCGTTAAACACGGTCGAACTTCAATCATCAAGTCTTCAAGGGACGTTTGAACTTCGCTGTTCAGAAACCTGCTGGGGATGACACATCTCCGCTGGGGATTCTAGAGAACTATCAAGTAACTCTGCTTCGGGGATCCAGAAATCATTCTGGATGAATCAACTCTGCTGAGTACTTCAAGAATCATCTTGGACAAATAACTCCGCCGGGGGGCTTCAAGAATCATCCTGAACCGGGGACTATGCTGGAGTTTTCAGGAATCATCCTGAGCAAGCACTCTGCCGGGGACTCTAAGCATCAGCTTGAGCAACCAACTCAGGCGACTGCACTGGGGATTTTAAGAATCATCTTAAGCAAGCGACCTCGCTGGGGAATTCAAGAATCATCTTGAGCCGAAGACTTCGCTGGGGACTTCAAGAATCATCTTGAGCAAGCGACTTCGTTGGGGAAAATTTCAGGAATCATCCTGAGCAATCAATTCTGCGGCGGAACACCTGCAAAACAAGAACGGTAAAAACCTAGATCATGTTTATTATGCATATGCTTTGGCAATGGCATAATGCTCCACACGGTGGAAATGTTATACGTTTATGATAAATGCTATGCAGTCATGCACAATGATGCGATCCCGTCAGCAAAATAAATGCTGAAGGGAGAATCCTCCTGTCAAGGAGAAAGAACCACTCAGATAGGGGGAGAAATAATCCTGCCGAGGAGAACAAGGTCACACCAATCTCAATTGGACTCCGCAGGGGACACAACTTCAGTTGACTGCTGCGGGGGAACGAAGCTCTACGAGAACCTGGACCTGCTGAGGGAAAGCGATATCAATCGTGAGAATAAACTGCACGGCCTTCACGACTACTTCCTTGGGAATAACGACTCCGGTGGGGAAATGTGGCATCAGCTATTCAACACTCCACTGTGGGAAAACCATTCATGGCCCGAGCGGCTTCCAAGGATTCGGCTCTCTTGGGGATCTGCAAACTTGGCTGAGGAAGAAGAAATCATTCTACTTGCTGGGGAGAGTACGACTCTATGGGGAATCTCAATTCCGCTGGAGACTTCAGTCTGGGACCATCAGTTGCTGCACACTTCGGTATGACTCAGCTGAGGAGATGACGTTCCTTCAGGATGCATCTGATTGGGGAGAGAATCTTCTCTGCCTGGGGAGACATATCAATGCTCATGATCTCGTTTTCAGACTCTGCAGGGAGAGGCTGCTGAACTTTGTGGGAGAAGGAGGAATCATCCTGCTTGGGGATACGCACGACGCACTGTTTGGAATATGCTACACCTGTAACAACACAAACAAACAAACAAACAAGACACCCTTCTCAAAGGGACCTATCAAGGTTATAATCTTGTGGCAATGTTTAAGCAATTCATTGTTTCAACAATCAGTGGCCTAGGCCAGTAAGTTTATGTATGCGCATTTTATCAAAAACATCGGCGTTCTTTTCCGCAAACAAAACAGATAAATGCTAGACAGGCAAACAGAATTGCTGAATAGTATACATTTTATTGATAACGAACCCCTGAATGGGTAAAAATGTTTAACAACAGATGCAAGCTCCTGGAATGAGGAAGTCGCGCAAAAAATAAAACATAAATATACATCAGTATATACAAATGTAGGCAACGAGGCGTAGACGAACACCATGAGTTGATCCCTCTATGACCCACTCGACTTCGATACTTCTTCGACGCTTCAGCTTCCGAAGAGATTGATTCAGATAAACGGCCCTCACGTCTTCCAAACCACTAAACAAAGAAAGTCCACACGCGGAACGCAGTCATTTGCTTTTTCAAATCTCTAACTTTCGCGTGAACCGTCCTTTGCGGGTTTTCAGTTCACCGGGATACCCTTTTTTGCCAAAGTCGCCCATCCGGGTTTTCGACTTTGCGGGTGTACATTTTTTCAATTTATATCCCTAATTTTTGCCCGAACCTTTTTCCTTTTTTATGGTTCACCGGGATGCCCCATTTTTGCCTGGACTCTCTTTTTACTGTCCAGCGGGTCGCTTTCAAGCAAAGTATTTTTTAACTGCGTCCACGTTCACCGGGGATGCAAAATCTTCACCATCCATCGTGGATAACAACAAAGCTCCTCCCGAGAAGACCTTGCTGATGATGTACGGACCTTCGTAATTGGGAGTCCACTTGCCCCGGTGATCGGAGTGTGGAGGAAGAATCTTCTTCAGGACGAGATCACCCGTCTGAAAGCTTCTAGGACGCACCTTCTTATCATAAGCTTTCTTCATTCGGCTTTGGTAAAGACAACCATGCGCAATCGATGCCAACCTCTTCTCGTCCATCAGGCTGAGTTGGTTCAGTCGGTTCGTAATCCATTCTGCCTCGTCGAGTTTCACATCAACCAAAACTCGTAAAGAAGGGATCTCCACTTCTAACGGTAGGACAACCCCCATACCGTACACCAAGGAGAAAGGAGTTGCCCCGATTGACGTACGTACCGTCGTACGATAACCGTGCAATGCAAACGGCAACATCTCGTGCCAATCTTTGTAGGTCACAACCATCTTCTGAACAATCTTCTTTATGTTCTTATTGGCCGCTTCAACGACGCCATTCTTCTTCGGCCGGTAAGGAGATGAGTTGTGGTGTTCAATCTTGAAACTCTGGCACAACTCCTTCATCATCTTGTTATTCAGATTCGAACCATTATGTAATGATCCGCTCGGGAATTCCGTAACGACAGATGATATCCCTCTTTATGAATTTAGCCACCACCTGCTTGGTCATATTAGCATATGAGGCTACCTCCACCCACTTGGTGAAGTAGTCGATAGCTACTAGAATGAAGCGATGACCGTTAGACGCAGTGGGCTCGATCTTGCCTATCATGTTGATGCCCCACATGGAGAACGGCCACGGGGAGGACATGACATTTAACGGGCACGGCGGCACATGAACTTTATCAGCATAAATCTGGCATTTATGACATCTCTTCGCGAATTTAAAACAATCCGACTCCATCGTCAGCCAGTAGTATCCTGCTCTCAGGATCTTTCTCGTCATAGCATGCCCGCCGGCGTGCGTACCAAATGTGCCTTCATGGACTTCTTCCATGAGCATACTCGCCTCTTTCTCATCTACACATCTGAGTAGCACGAGATCGTGGTTTCTTTTATACAACACTCCATCAGGATTGAGATAAAAATTTCCAGACAGCCTCCTCAGAGTCTTCTTATCCTGGGTTGACGCACCCGCAGGATACTCCTTAGTCATAAGGAAAGTCTGGATGTCATGGAACCATGGCTTGCCGTCGGCGGCTTCCTCGATCGCAAAGACAAATGCAGGTCTATCAAGACGAGAAAGGACAATTCTTGGAGCCTCATTCCAAAAATTGACTTTATACATTGAAGCCAACGTGGCTAAGGCATCAGCCATCTGATTTTCTGCTCTGGGCACATGATGGAGTTCCACTCGATCAAAGAACGGAAGTAGCCTCATGGCATAATTCATGTACGACACCAAATTCGATTGACGAGTCTCCCACTCCCCTTTAATCTGGTTGATCACAAGCGCCGAATCACCATATACGTCTAGATTCTTAATTCTCAAATCAATTGCCTCTTCTAGACCCATGATGCATGCTTCGTACTCCGCTTCATTATTGGTGACTGGAAACGTCAGTCTCGCAGTGAACGGGATATGGGATCCGTGGGGAGTCGTGATGACCACCCCTATGCCACTTCCGTAGGAATTAACCGCCCCGTCAAATATCAATTTCCACTGGGACTTCCTATCTGGCCCCTCGTCGGGCAACGGCTCATCGCAATCCTTCGCTTTGAGAAACATAATATCCTCATCAGGGAATTCAAATTTCATCGGCTGGTAATCCTCGATCGGCTGTTCGGCAAGGTAATCAGACAATACGCTTCCCTTGATGGCCTTCTGGGAAACGTACTGAATATCATATTCTGTCAACACCATTTGCCATCTGGCAATCCTGCCCGAAAGCGCTTGCTTCTCGAAGACGTACTTGATCGGATCCATCTTCGAAATTAGCATGGTGGTGTGGTTGAGCATGTACTGTCGTAAACATTTGGCAGTCCAGGCGAGTGCACAACACGTCTTCTCCAGCATCGAGTAACGAGATTCACAGTCTGTGAACTTTTTACTCAAGTAGTAAATGGCATGCTCATTTCTGCCCGTCTCGTCGTGCTGACCGAGAACACACCCCATACTATTCTCAAGAACTGTCAAGTACATGATTAATGGCCGTCCAGCCACTGGGGGTATCAATATTGGAGGTTCTTGAAGATACTGCTTTATCTTATCAAATGCCTTCTGGCAATCCTCATTCCAGGTAATTGCCTGATCTTTCTTTAAAAGCTTGAACATCGGTTCACACGTGGCCGTGAGCTGAGAAATAAACCTTGCAATATAGTTTATTCTGCCCAAGAAACCACAAACTTCTTTTTCTGTTTTTGGCACTGGCATTTCTTGTATGGCTTTTATTTTTGCAGGATCAACCTCGATGCCTCGTTCGCTCACGATAAACCCCAGTAACTTTCCGGACCGTACTCCGAAAGTACATTTGTTAGGATTCAGCCTCAACCTGAACTTCCTAAGCCTCTCAAAAAGCTTCAGCAAATTGACCAGATGCCCCTCCTTCGTTTGGGACTTTGCAATCATGTCATCAACATAGACTTCAATATCATGATGAATCATGTCATGAAACAAAGTTACCATTGCTCGTTGGTAAGTGGCCCCTGCGTTCTTCAGACCGAAGGGCATTACCTTATAGCAAAATGTTCCCCATGGAGTGATAAACGTTGTTTTCTCCACGTCCTCCGGCGCCATCTTGATCTGGTTGTAACCGGAGAAGCCATCCATGAACGAAAACACAGAGAACTAGGTTGTGTTGTCGACCAACACATCGATATGAGGCAGCGGGAAATCATTTTTAGGGCTCTCCCTATTCAAATCCCGATAATCGACGCACATGCGTACCTTACCGTCCTTCTTCGGTACAGGCACTATGTTGGCGACCCACGGAAGGTAAGTGGTGACCGCTAAGAAGCCAGCATCAAGCTGCTTTTGCACTTCTTCTTTGATCTTAACGGCCATATCTGGTCGTGTCCTCCTAAGCTTCTGCCTAACGGGAGGACAATCTTCTTGCAGTGGCAAGTGGTGGACCACGATGTCCGTATCAAGTCCGGGCATATCTTCGTATGACCAAGCAAAGACGTCACTATACTCTCTTAGCATCTCGACTAATCTCTGCTTGACATCATTCTGCAATGCAGCCCCTATCCTGATGCTTCTGACGAGCTCTTCAGAACCCAGATTCACGATCTCAATCTCCTCTTCATGAGGCAGAATAACTTTCTCCTCTTGTTTCAACAAGCGGGCCAACTCTTCAGGAAGGTCTTCGTCTTCATCAATCTCTTCTTCGGCTTGATAGATCGGGCAATCGAAGTCGAAGTGAGCCGTAGAAGGTCCAGAGTCGATGTCATCTGTTATGTGGATCTCTTCGCTTGTCATCTGGATGATATCCTTGATGGACCAATTGTTGAGGCCCTCGCCTGGCTTGCTTGGCTGGATCCAAGAGTCGAGGTCACAGTCGCTATCTCCGCTGCCTTCAGACACCGCGTTGATGCTTTCGAAAATCATTCCGCCACTGGTAAACTGGATCGGCCCTTTACCTCGAGACGCACTGCTAGACGAAGAAGAAGCTTCATCTCCAGGAGAATATCCCAACCCAAACTTATCTTGCTTGTTAGGTATCTCTAAAATTCGCCCCCAACCTGGGGTAGATCCGGCTTGGACAACGGCCCGAGCTTCCTTGAAGGAGGAGAGAGTCATCTCTGGCTTTTCTGTGACTACAGGAGCTACTTCCTTCACTTTGACAGCTTCGAACGCTTGGGAAAGAGTTTCATGGATTTCGCCATCCATCTCCACATACTTGAAGGACGACAAATGGCTCACCATTATGTCTTCCTCGCCACACACGGTTACGATGCTTCCCCCGACAGCATACTTGAGCTTCTAGTGCAACGTGGAGGTCACGACACCAGCAACATGGATCCACGGCCGGCCCAAGAGACAACTGTAGGCAGGCATGATGTCCATAATATAAAAGACCGCGTCGAACGTTTCCGGCCCGACTTGGATCGGCAGGGTCACCTCCCCGAAAACATGTCGTTTAGTCCCGTCGAACGCCTTCACAACCAGATCACTGGGTGTGCAAATCACTCCACGAGTATCCAACTTCATTAATGCCTTCTTCGGAAGAACATTAAGCGACGAACCCGTGTCCACCAGCACGTGCGACATGATTGTGCCCCTACACTCTATCGAGATGTGCAGGGCGCTGTTGTGATTCCTCCCCTTCGGCGTCAGCTCCAGGTCCGTGAAACCTAGCCCGTTTCCAGCATTTACGTGGGCTACGACTTCTTCTAGCTGATTTACCGATATTTCTTGCGGCACATAGGCGGCGTTCAACACCTTCAGCAGCGCGTTGCGGTGTGCTTCAGAACACAGCAACAAGTTCAGAATGGAAATCTTTGAGGGCGTCTGATGGAGATGATCCACAATCTTGTAGTCACTCTTTTTAATCAACCGCATAAACTCCTCGGCATCTTTAACAAGCAAGTCTTTTTCTACCCCTCACGGGGCCTCTTCAACGACTTTACTTTTACCCTTATCGGCCGCATCAGCTCTGACCGCTTTATCCGCCACGACCTCTGGTGGTGCAAACACTCTTCCGCTGCGAGTGTTACCACTGACTCCCGCAAGGTTCTCCACAGACGAGCCAAACGGTTCTAGCTCCAACTTATGTCCGTTGCAATAGACTTCAGCCCCATAATGCCATGGGAAAGCATTAGTGCTTTCGAAGGGTATCGACCCGGCCTTGGTGATGGTAATTATGGGCGGTCTGGGCGCAGAAATAGTTATCGTCTGGCGAGGGATGGTGATGGTGGCGACTTCATCGGCCTGCTTCAGCACTACCTTTCCTGACCCACTTTCGGCCCTCCGGCTAAATTGCAGAATCCCTTCAGTCATCAGACTTTGAATTCCTTCTACCAACTGCTCACATCCATCAGAACGTGTGGCACAGTCCATGCATAATTCTCCGCAACCTGGAAAGAACCCTCTTTTCAGCAACTTAGCTTTAACGAAGCTAAGCAGCATCTTCAGATCTCTGACATCAGTCAACAAATCCGCACTCTCATCTTCGATAATGGCGTTCACTCCGCCTCCCCTATGATTCAGCATAGGATTCTTCGTGACATTTGGCACATTATCGGAGAAGTTGATGATCTTGGCATCCATCATGTCCTGCACCTTATGCTTGAAGGCTTTGCAGTTCTCTATTGTGTGGCCTGGTGCCCCTGAATGAAACTCACAAGTGGCATTCGCGTCGTACCCTTGCGGAGGTGCCCCTGTCAAGGGAGCCAGCATCCTTTTCTGGATCAACTGTAGTTGAAGCAAAGTCTGCAAGAGTTGCGCGTACGAAATGGGCGGTGTCTCGAAGTGACGGTTCGCCAAAGGTGCCCGATTCTGATACTTCATGTATCCCTGTTGATTCGGTTATTGCTGCTGCTGCGGAGCTACCGGGATATTTATACTGGCCACCTGCTGATGAGGACCTTTACCCTTTCTTCGAGCGTTGGTCACAGCGCTCACTTCTCCTTCCCGTCTTTTGCCAGCATAAGGTTTCTTCCCGCCTCCCCCAGCTGAGGATGGCTCACCTTGAATTTTCCCGATCTTGATCCCGTTTTCGACGTGCTCACCCGTGATAATGAGATCTGAGAACGTCCCAGACATACCGCTGACTAACTTCTCATAGTAAACCCCTGGGAGGATGGCCACAAACATCTGCACGAGCTCGCGTTCAACCATCGGCGGCTGAACCCTAGCTGCCAACTCACGCCACCGCTGGGCGTACTCCTTAAACCCTTCATTATTCCTCTGCGACAGATTCTGCAACTGAACTCGGTTCGGGGCCAAGTCGCTATTGTATTGGTAGTGGTGCACAAATGCTTCAGCAAGATCCTTCCATGTGCGCACACTAGTGTGCTCCAGACCCATGTACCACTCGAGGGATGGCCCGGAAAGGCTGTCTTGGAAGAAGTGCATCAGCAACTTCTCGTCTTCGGAATGAGCAGACATCTTCCTGTAGTACGATCTCAGGTGGACACGAGGGCAAGTGGTGCCCTTATATTTTTCGAAGTCAGGTACCTTGAACTTGGGAGGCACCTTGAAATCAGCAATTAGCCCCAACTTGGACATATCAACGCCCAAAGTATTCTGATTCTCGATATCTCTCATCTTGTCTTCAAGTGCCTTGAATCTAAGCCGTGCTTCAGCATTCAGCTCCCCTTCAACACCTTTCTGAGAGAACACATCATCCTGACGATCCTCTAGCCATGGCCGAGGCACAAACAGATTCCTGACGCCTGCATTGCCGTTTCCCGGCCCGACATTGACATTAGCTCCCAGACTTCCATTATCGACGCCCGTCGTATTGAGTCCGATGTTGGCCATCACATTGCCGTTGGCACTGTCGTTTCCTCCGGTCACAGGAACACCATTCTGTGGAGTTTCAACTGGTGGAGGAGTAGGCACGGTCCCACCGTGGAGTACGTCGTTGCTATCAACCCTTGAAATCAAAGGCTGAACCAAAGTTCTGAGCTGCTCCTGGCCATTGGCGACCCCTTGCATGAGCTCCATGAAGCGATCCATCCTTTCGTGGAGTTCCTGAACATCAGTTTGCACTTGCTCCATGATCCGGGTTTGATTAGCTCTGGTCGGATAGCGGTGAATAGGTCTCTGATCAATCCTGGAACCACCTGAGACAACCTGCGACCACCTGTCAAAACAAAAGGGTTAGGAAAAACAACAAAATACTCGTCATGCAAATGCATGCGTGTGTCTGTGTGTTAGGGAGATTTCCCCCAATCCTAGTGCCTGAGTGCCAGTGCTGATAATAATAAGAAGTCTGAGTCCAATCATAGAAATAACAATCTCATATATAAAGCAAGCCTATCAAGGCAGTACACAACATCAGCGAGTACAAGATGAATCAACAGCGTGACCTCAGCCAACAAGCCTGGTGATGGTCAGCATACAGCAATGATCAAAACAAAAGGAGTACAAAAAGTCAAGTACGACCACGGGCGCGATACTCTTCTAACAACTCCTTCGTTTCTGGATGATCAGGAAGACTGAGCAACCCTTCGACGAGTAATTCCCTCTGCACAATGGTATACTGAAGTCCTTCAACCAAACCTTCCCATGCTCCTTCGCCGAAGCAATTTTCTAACTTCCGCTTCTTGGACTCAAACGTCAGTTTGCGCTCCTTCAGGTTGGCGAGAGCTCTGTTAAGCTGGCCTTCGGCGGCGTATCTGCGAGCGGTTTCTTCATCAAACCTCTTCTCACTGTCCTTCACCTGGGCTTCCAGCTTGGGGATCTATAGCATCAGCTTATCCTCCCTCTCTTTCCTAGTGGCCAAGGAAGCCTGCCAGTGTTGGTTGAACTTGGATATCCTCCGATATGCTTCGTCCAAGTGCTGCTTCTTCGTAGCCAGTACGTCGTTGACAGCTTTGAAGTCTTGACCCATGTGTTCACGCTCGACTATCTTCTTAGTCAAGTCTGTACCTAACTGGTTCACCAGCTCTGTTTGCCTTTTGAAAGAATGGACGGCTTCGTTCCTCTCGCTTCGGAGCTGAGCCAATTCTTTCTCCAGTTCTTCATTCGCCCGCTTCAATTCATCTCTCTCAGCTAACACCTGATTATGCTACTGAATGGGCACAGTAGTAGGCTCTTCAATCATTGGAGGGATTTCTGGCTTGGCATAAGGAAACGGCATTCCTATAGCATCTGCTCTGGCTCTGATCCAAGTCACATACGGAGGGTAGACTTGATTGTTGCTTCTCCCCAGCAATGGTCTTCCCCTCTTACTGATACCATTCCAGGCGTGCTGAAGCTTGGATAACAGATCCCCCTCTAGAAGACCAGTGAGGTACAGAGATTCCTGCACCTCTTCATCCTTCGGCGGAGCTCTCAAAGCATACGCGAACTGTCGGACCAGCAAAGACGGATTGTAGTTTATGCAGCCCTTCCTGCCTATCAAAGGCACATTTGGAAACCCGCTGCAGCTGAAGATCACCTCAGTACCCAGCCTATCTCTGTCAAACCAGTCGATATCCTCTGCAGATAAGCTCATCAGACGCTCGGACCATTCAGTTGTGGCTGCAGACGAAACAAAAGGACCCCTCTTGGGCAAATGACTATCAAGCCACTTAGAAAGCAAGGGTACACAACATGAGACATTCTTTCCCCTCCTGTTTTCGTTTTTGTAGTGGATAGAATGGTAGACATCTCCTATCAAGTTAGGGACTGGATTCCCTGAAGCAAAGATATGAAATGCATCGAAGTCTACAAAATCGGGCATATTGGGGAACAAAATGATGCCATATATGCACAAAGCGATGATGGCATTGAACGCGACCCAACATCCGTCTTTGGCGCACTACTGAGCCTTTCCCACTAAAAACTGCAAGGAGAAACCAGGAACCTTGTTCCAACTAGTCAATACCAACTCGGAGGCGTCCAGGTGAAGTGAAGGGGCTAAACCAGCCAGATCAGGCTCAGCGTCCATATGAACAAAAGGCATCTGCCTCTTGATAGGCACACCTAACAAATCAGCATATTCTTCCAGCGGGGGTGCGAGAACAAAATCCTGGAAAGTGAAACATCTCAACGGAGGGTCGTAGAACTGCAGCAGAGTGTGCAACCCATTCAACTCGAACACAGAAGGTTTACGAACCAAACCGAGCAATTTGCCGTAAGATTTTCTGAACTCATGCCTCACAGAATCATCTGCTAAAGCTATCAAACCAGTCAACTTAACCACATCAGGGGCAGGGAACTTGTAAGCCACGGTCTTCCTCAAAGAACCCATAACAATACAATAGGAGGCAAGAAATCCTGGATCGGGGAAAACGGTACCTGCAACACAGACACACGTTAATGAAATGCAAATGAGTATGCAAAATAATGTAAGATGCAATCATGCAGCAGGAGATCAAGGCAACTGTGCTGTGGAGATTTTGTATCAACAAAACCATAACGCTGCTCTATCAAGAACAACCACTGATAAGAAGAAAACCCCGGTGCTGGACCACAAATCTGCTCTGTCAAGAACCATCTGATAGGGCCATATACATAAGATCATAATTCTGCTCTATCAAGAACAAATGTCTGATAATAAGGACCTCTGATATAGGACCAAGAAACTGCTCTATCAAGAACAAACATACATCTGCTGATGAGGTCTTTAGACCCCAATCATAAATCTGCTCTGTCAAGAACAAACAACTGATGACCAAAACTCTGCTCTATCAAGAACAAACATCTGGTAATAAAACTCTGCTCTATCAAGAACAAACATCTGATAATAAAACTCTGCTCTATCAAGAACAAAACATCTGATAATGGGATCTTCAGACCCCAGTCATAAACCTGCTCTGTCAAGAACAAATACACATCCGCTGATGAGATGCTCTGATCGAAACTTGCTCTATCAAGAACAAATACACATCTGATAATAAGATCCTCTAATCAAAACCTGCTCTATCAAGAACAAATACACATCTGATGATAAGATCCTCTGATCAAAACCTGCTCTATCAAGAACAATCATATATGCAGATGAGATCCTCAGATCCCAATAAAACTGATCCGCTGTCAAGAAAACCAGGTGGTCTGAAGGTCAAAGTTTCGTGCAATAAACCCCACCCTGCTCACAGGTATGGACCTAAACTGACTCAAGTTCGGAATCCTATGCGTTCATCAGCGTCACAGACATTCAAGAGGGGTGAAATGATACCCAGAAGGTGTGGCATCACCAGCTCCTGAAGCGGCCTCACTCGGCTGAATCACAAATGATCGGTCCCCAGAGTCGACAATCCTCCAAACCAGCAACCGTCTCAACCCAAAGGGTTGAATGAGAAGCCAACCGGGAGAACCTCGTCTGAGCGTAGATTTCATGAGACACTAGTGCCTGCAAAACAAGCACGCGCCCACTAATTTCCACAACTAATGCTATGTTCACTCAAGCCTGGGTCTGGCTTCTCACTCATCAGAATGCCCCTCCCACAACAACACAGATAATCATATCATACTGAAAATAAAATGCGGGAAATAAAATGCGAGAGATAAAATGCGATAAATAAACACAACCCAACAAGTAATCATACAAGCGCTAGGATTGACTCACGTAGGGAACCGGAGAACCAGAGATTCTGGGTTCGATCCCTAGCAGAGTCGCCAGCTGTCGCTTTCGCGAAAATAAGGTGCCGGCACAACAGAAGAGTCTCCACCTTTCGTTATTTATCCCTCGGAGCGGGAAAGGAAACGATCGGAAAAACCTAACGAAAAAGGGTAAGACAAGGTCGTCGCAACCATTGTCTGGGTTCGAGAGTCGGTTACGCAAGGGGAAGGTATTAGCACCCCTCACGTCCGTCGTACTCGACGGGATCCACGCTTGTTGTGTTTACTGGACGAGTTGGTTTATCTATCTACCTATCAAGGCTGGCTTAAAAAGAAAAGAAAAATGACTCGGCAAAGCGTCGCACTTTATGCCTACGTATTCTCATCAGAGAACGAGAAATCAGAGTCAACGTAGTTCGACCTACGACGGGTTACGGGGAAGGTGGCTCGCCAATACATCAGTATTGTGCCTACGTACTCTCAACAGGTATGAGAGATCAAAGCTGACGTAGTTCGGGACACTACGGATTATTTTCTGTCTTTTACGGAAGAAGTGTTTTTTTTTTATTGTGTTTGCAATTTCAATCGCACTAAAGACTATGACCTGAGAGTGAATGCGTCGCATGTCACCCATAGGGTACCATACTAGACATCCGGACTGTGGAAAAGAAACTCTCCCACAATCCTTTCTCAGATAGCTGAAGGCTCGTGACTTACGAAAGAAATCATTCATGATTACTGTATCTTAAATTGTTTTGAGATGAGAAGAGAACAAGCTCAACTAGGAGGGAGACTATCAAGTCCTACTGTTGTCATGCCAAGGATTCATCCTATGGTTGAGGTTTGAAACAGGGAACTCCTAGAAGTTGTCATGCATAGGTTTCAACCTAAAGTTCTATCATCACTTCCTTATCAAAGGAAATAAGAGTCCTAAGGGATCATGTCAATGATGCACAGAAACAGATAAAGCATCAGCTTAAACAATAAACAGTAAACGACTGTAAAATGCATGTAATGCAAGTGAGGGAGGAAATGTGTGTGGGGCATCAGCCTCCACAAGCTCATCTCAACCTCAAGCCAGATATGAATAACAGTAATCATACTGAAAAAATAACATGCTATCAAGCAAAATACAGTAAACTGCAATCATACATAAGAAGATAAAACATGCGATCAAGAAAAATAAACCACATGGGCAAGGGAGCAGGGCTCTACCGAATACCCCCAAGCAAAGCCATACAGTAACAGTACAAGCAGAGGGAGCAACTCAACCTCTAGTGCAATCATGCTCCTAGATTAAAGCTATTCTAGATATGGACTTATTCTAATGCATCAAGCAAGTCAAACAAGGCACATCAATAAAGAAAAGAAACAAAGAAGAAAGCAGATCAACTCCTCTCTCAACTCCAAGCTTCAGCTCTTCTAACAGCAACTCAGTCTTCAGACCTCCATCACTCTTGACAGATATCCATTTGCTTCTCCAGGTTTTAACCCTTCAACATAAGTTTCAACTTATCCTCCTTCTCCCCAAGCTTCAGCTCTTCAGTCAGTTCCACCTCCAGGCTTCACTCTTAACCACAAGTATCAACTTGATTCCTTCAGGATCTCCAAGCTTCAAAGCAAGTATCAACTCATCCTTTGCTCTTCAAGCTTCAGCTCTTCAGTTAATCTCAATTGCTTAGAAGTGTCAACTTCATCCTTCAATCTTTCCCAAGCCTCAGCTCTTCATTCAATTTTTACAAGATCTTCAAGTATCAACTTGATCTTCTGGCTCTTCAAGCTTCAACTAAAATGGCAATGCTCAAGGAATCATCCTCTTCCATACTCTTCAATGAACTCTTCATCTTCACACTCAAGCCCAACATCTCTCAAGATACTCAAAACAGGAGAAATCACTTAACTGGATAAGCTAGGATGTTAAATTGCTTACTGACCACCAAAGGTGACCTATAAGGGTTTAACATCAAAGGAATGGTCCCCTAAAAGGTTCTACCTCCTAGGCACCATCACTTATCCCTCCAAAGGAGGGAGGTGAATACCATGGAAGGACCTTGGATCATAGGGAAGAATGGAGGTGAAAGATACCATCCATGTTTAAGAAAGGAATCAACTAAGTCTAAGCTCTTCCTAATCCCTAACCCTAAAACAACAACAAAACAAACAAGACTTCAAGCTCTCAAGCTCCTTATTCAATATCCAAGTCTTCTACTATGCTCCTCCATGCTCCTCAAAGCAAGACCAAGCCGACCAAGCCAAGCAAAAACCCACAAAGCAAGGCAAACAAAAATACAAGCCCACAAGGGCAACACAAACAACAATCAACTACAAAAATCAATTAAAAATAGCATGCTATTATATTAAAATCTAATATAATTTCTAGGGGATCCTATATACCTACCCTTAATACCCTATATGTCCCAATGTCTATCTTGACCTAGAAACCCAAAATTCTAGTGTTTTTGTGGACCTATGTTAAGGATTGACCTAATTCTATACAACCTAAAGTCATCTGATCAAAACTACTCAAAAATTAATCACAAAATTATAGAATAAATCCAGAGGGGAGCTAAAGTCCTAATCTAACTATCCTAAAAAGAATGGCCTAAAAAATCAAAGGGACCTAGTTAAAAAAAATTCTACAAGTCTATGCATCAACATAAAAGGAATTAAAAAGCTATTAAAACAGAAAATACACAAAAAATATTAAAAATTCATGAAATGCAAATATTTTGATTTTATAATTTTCTAGACATTATCATGAAATGGGAGAAAAAATCCCCATGCAAAAATCATCATTTTTCTATTTATTATGATTTTTCAAAGATCAAAGTAAAATGGAGAAAAAGAAATTAAAATGATAAAACCTTGGTGCAGATAGCAACTATATTCAGTACAAATTCCAGATGGGCTTAAAATGGGGGGTGGGGGTATCAATGCGCGCCAGGCCCAGTTTTCATCAGAAAATCAATTAACAAAATATAAAGAAAAAGAAAAATGAACGGTGCAAAGAGTAAAGAAATATAGTTCAAAATCCAATGGGCCATGAGAGTGGGGTGTGAATATCAATTGAGCCCAATATCTCATTTAAATGAAACACTTCGTTTTGGTCATCCTCAGAATTCCCTCTCCAAGCGAAATTAAATCTCAGCCGTGGGATCTCCACTCAGTCAATGAGTCTTCGCCTTATCCAACGGCCATCTCATCATCTTCTTCCTCCAGCTAGGGTTCAAAGGAGGAAGCCATGGAAACAGAGCTTCAGCTCAAGCTTCTCCACAACTCGTATCACCTCAATTCTCCATGAAAAACTAAAGTTCAAAACCCTAATCCACTCTAAATTCAACCCTGAATCCAACCATATCCTTAAAATCCATTGAATCATCCTAAATCTTCAAACCCGATCCAAGATCAAAAATATGTTCAAACTTCAGTTCTAACAATTCTTGAAATTACTTACCTCAGAATGATCACCACCTCACACTGGTTAATTCTTGATATCAAACTCATGATATATCTCAATATAACTCGTGTTCTTGGTCCAAACAAAAATGGTGTCACTAACTGAAACCTCACCAATTGATCTCAAACTTCCCAGAATCCATCACCTAATTGTCTTTAACCATTCTAACCTAACAATTCTACCTAATCATGCATAAATTATGGTGTAGAAGAAAAGTTACTAACCTGTCAAATCTTGATTATCAGATAGGGTAATGTTCCACTTCAAGCTTTCAAACTCTTCAGAATCAATCCTTGAATGATGATAAAGCTTCTGTTTGCAAAAGATTTGACCAAGAAAGCCTGAATATCCAATCTCGATTGTGACTTGCAACCTTCAAAATCCAAAATCTATCTCCTCAATTCTCCATGGTTTTGCTCTCAATTTGGTATGCACAGCTTCAGTGTGATCAATGGAATGTGTTTGGATTGAAAGAAGCAATGGAAATGGATCAGAATGTGGAATTTGATTTCAACTTGCTATGGAAGCAATTGAAATGGCTATCTCACTCTTCTCTCTAATCTCTCACCAACCTTGCATCTGAGCAAGTTCTAATCCATATATAGAATGCATTGGACCTCTCTAGATCCTTCTGGAATCATCCAATGAGAAATTGGGATTCTCATGCCATGAGTTTATGATTTCACTCCATCTCATGTATCATCTCATGCCATGCCCCTTCCAGCAACTAATTCTGACCTGAAATTCTCCTTAGATGAGATATGGGATGTGTTAAGATACTTAGCAAGCTTGTACATTACCTTTCCTTGTGTTTTGCATTTGTTCCTTAATATGCAAGTAACCATTTTCCAAAGTAAGTCCATGATCTAGGCCTCAATTCAATAAAGTGGCTGAACCATTGTTTCTAAAATGTTCTTTGGAGTCAAAATGACCTATTATATGCCATGGTTTGGATTTGTAACTTGGAAATCTCAATTTCCAACTTGGACTTATTTAACTTATGCCTCCATTTTAGGTCATTTTTATCATTTTTTGCTACAAGCCTTTTCAACATCTCATGACTTCCTTACTAGCCTTAAAACATCATTCTAAGCAAGTTTGATGTTGAAGATTTTTCCATTTGAAGCTTGGAAATAGGAGTTATGGCCTTATGCTTGAAATGACCTATAATCTCCAAATGACCAAAATGCCCTTGACTTGTCATAGCCATACCTTTAGTTCTACAAATCCTATCAAGGACTTCTAGTACTATCTAGAAAGCTAAGAAGATTAGGAACAACATTCATGTTGACCAAAAGTTCATAGGAATCATCCTTCTTGGGAAAAAGTTGGATGCAAGTTGGGTGACTTTCAAGGCCCCAGATTCACATACCTCAGATGACCTGTAACTTGTCAAAGTCATAACTTGAACTCTACAAATCCTATCAAGGACTTCTAGTACTCAAATTAAATCTAAGAGCAAGCTCTACAACATTCATGTTGGGGGTAAGATGAGATGACAATCACATCTTGAGCTAAACTGCCTTGAAGATAGGGATCAAACTAGGGGATTTTACACTGTCAAGCCTTAGAAACCCTAGCTTGAAACTTCTCAAACTCTTCAATCATGATGAGTTTATATTGGAATCATCCTTATAGAATCTCAATGCACCAATCCATGATCACATGGCTCTTGGATTAGGTCTCAACCCTCTCCAAATCATCAGTTGACCTAGGGTTAACCCAGTCAAACCCTAACTGCACCACTCATGGCTGAGTCTTCTTATTCTTGTACAATGGCCTCTCTAGGCTTCATGATGGCTTTCAAGACATATCATAAGCTCTCTCAAAGCTTCAAGTCCATCCTCATAGCTTCAGAATCATCTGAGGAGCTCCCACAACTCTCAAGTTAGGAGACACACAACCTTGGTTTCAACCAATCTCTCTGAGGATCTTCTCACTTCTCTGACAAGGATATCAACCCTTGAACACTTGAATAACCTTCTTTGCTAGCTTCAAACTCTTGATTGGTACTCTTGATTGGTACTTATACCTCTTGATGAACACAAGCTAGGTAAATAAATGTTGGTCAAATTTTGGGGTGCAACAGTATGCAACAGGGATATTTCCCCCCAATTTTAGTTCCGGGAGAAAGCACGACAACCGAAAACCCCTTAAGACCAGCAATAATAGAAAACTCCTCATATATGTATGGAAAGCCACGCAGGCAGCGTACAAGCATATCAGCGGAGTACAATCTGAAAGGTCCTCAACCAACAAGCCTGGTGATGGTCAGTACAACAAGCATAAGCAACAACTACAGAGAGAAAACGAGGTAATCAAGCTGGATGACGAGACCGAAACTCCTCTAGCTACTCCTGCGTCTCGGGGTGATCTGTTCTGGTGAGTAGCCCTTGAATAAGAAACTCTCTCTGGCTAATGGTGCGCTGTAGGTCCTCAGCGTAGTCCACCCAGGCTCTTTCACCAAAACAATCTTCAAGCTTGCATCTTTTGGAATTAGCTCCCAGCCTACAATCCTCCAGGTTTGCAATAGCTTCATTCAGTCTATACTCGGTGTCACGCCTGAGTAAGGCCTCTGCTGAAATCTTCTCGTATTTGGCTCTCAACTGAGTCTTCAATTTATTGATCTGTTGCTTCAACTTATCTTCACGATCTTTATTGTTGGCCAAGGTGGCGTTCCACTGGGCGTTGAACTTGGAGATCTCTAAATAAGCTTTATCCATGTCTTGCTTCTTGGAAACGAGCACACTATTAACAGCTTTCAGATCTAGACCCAATTGTTCCCGAGATTTAATCTGCTTGGTCAAGTCCATGCCCAACTTGTTTACCAACTCATTCTGTTTCTTCAAAGAATAGGTTGCTTCGATCTTCTCACTTCGGAGCTAAGCAATCTCTTTCTCCAACTCCTCATTAGCTTTCCGTAGCTCCTCTTTCTCTGCCCATAACAGGTTGTACTTATGAATGTCCACCACGGTTGGCTCTTCAATCATGGAGGGATACAAAGGTGCCACTGAAGGAAACGACATCAGCAACCTCTTCACTCTATCCTGAATCCAGTTCAAGTAAGGATCATAGGCTCGACTGTTACTCTTCCCTAACAATGCTTTTCCTCTTCTATGAATATTGTTCCAAGGGCTCAAGTTTGGATAACATATCATCTCCCAACAGCCCGGTGAGGTACAAAGATTCCTGTACCTATTCTTCTTTGGGAGGATCCTTCAATGCATAGCCAAACTGCCTAACCAACAATGACGAATTATAGTTGATGCACCCCTTCCTTCCGACCAAGGGGACGTTAGGAAATCCGCTGTTGTTATAGGTGATTTATGTACCCAGTATATTCCTATCAAACCAAGTGATGTTCTTAGTTGACAAATCCATCAGACGCTCTGACCACTCTGACGTTCCTGCCAAAGTAACAAAAGGACCGGTCTTGGGAATATGACTGGAAAAACACCTATACAGTAACAGGACACAACATAACACATTTTTCCCTCTTTGGTTCTCATTCTTGTAGTGAACCGAATGATAAACGTCACCGAGCAGTGTAGGTACTGGGTTCCCTGAAGCCAGTATGTAAAAAGCATCTGTATCTACGAAGTCTAGAAGATTAGGGAACAATATAATGCCATAGATGCAAAGAGCTAGGATGACGCTAAATACGATCCAACAACCGTCCTTGGCACACTACTGAGTTTTCTCCACCAAAAAGGATAAAGGAAAACAAAACATCCCAAGCCTTTTGATCATCTTCCCATCTAACTCTAAAGCGTCTAGATGCAGAATAGTAGCGAGCTTATCCAGATTAGGCTCAGCGTCAGTATGGAAGAACGACATCTAATCCAGAATAGGCACATCTAACAATGCAGAATACTCCTCTAGAGTACGAGCCAGAACATAATCGGGGAAGACAAAACATCTCAGTTGGGCGACATAGAATTGTAGAAGGGTGTAAATACCACTGATCTCATGTGCAGAAGGCTTACAGACACATCTCAACAACCTCCCAAAAGATTTCCTGAAGTCTTCCATCACCTTCCTATCGGCCATGGCAATCAAACTCAACAAAGGACTGATATCTAGAGCCGAAAACTTGCAAGGCAATGTCCTCTTCAGGGGTTCCATGTAGGGAATAATGAGCAAGATCACTAGAATCAGGGGGAAATATGCACCTGCAATATAAACACATGTTAATGATGCAGCTGAAAAATGCAAAATGCAATCAGGGGATCAAAATTGTTATGCTGTCGACTGAGAAGAACCGGCGCTTCGCTTTGGCAAGAATACTAGCATAGATCTGATGATAGGAACCACTGGTATCAATAACTCGGATTCACATTATAAAGAAAATCGGGTAATCTGAAGGTCAAAGTTTCCTGCATAACCCAATCCCTCTCACAGGTATGGACCTATCCACTAAAAAGGTTCGGCATCCTATGTGTTCATCAGCGTCACAGACTTTCAAGAAATGATGATATGTTCACCATTTCTGATTTGGCATCATCCTCTCCTGAAGAGGCCTCACTTAGCTGAATCACAAATGATCGGTCCCCAGAGTTGACAACTCTCAAATCCAAAATCCCGTCAGATCCTCAAGATCGGAAAGGAAATCATCAAATAGAATCTCGTATGAGCACGAATTTCATGGGTAACTATGTATGCTCAACAAATAGGCCCCCCATTAGTCTCCACAACTAATGCTAGGTTCGTACTCAAGCTTGGGTCTGCCTTATCACTCAACATAACCTCCCTCCCCACAGCACGGCAATAATGATACATAATGCTAAAAATAAATGCGGGAAAGTAAAAATAAAAGTACAACACGTATGTACATACACCCCAAAGATAAATAGACAAGCGCTAGGATTGACTCGCATACGGAATCGTTGGAGTCCCCAGCAGAGTCGCCAGCTGTCGCTAATGCGAAAAAAGGAGCCGGCAAAAACAGAAGAGTCGCCACCTATCGTTATTTATCCCAAAAGAGGGAAACGAAACGATCAGGAAAAACCTAGCGAGAAGGGATAAGATCGGTCATCGCAACCAAATCTCGGGTTCGGGAGTCGGTTACGCAAGGGGAAGGTATTAGCACCCCTCACGCCTGTCGTACTCGACGGGATCCATGTAACACCCATTTTAATTATCTCGTTTTTCTGTGATTATTTTTTATTCGCGGTGCTTTTTGTGGGGGTGTGGTTGAGTGTGATCGTGTGTAGCTCTTAAGTGTGGATATTAATTGATGACCTTGAACATTAATATTAATAATATAATTATTATTGATAATAATATAAAAGTAATGATAATATTATTATTAGTAATATTATTGTTATTATTATTATTATTAATATTATTATTAATAATAAAAATGGAATAAAAGAATTGGGTAAGGGGTATTAGGGGCATTGTTGGAATATTGGAGGAAGAAGAGTGAGAGAACACGTTGGAAGAAGAGGAACGAAGAACACGGTAGAAAAAGGAGGAGCACGATCAAGAGGAGAATCAAGTAGGAAGAAGGAGCTTGAATTTTAGAGTTTCATCAGTTGTTCGAGCATTTCGAGGTAAGGGGGGGGGGGGAGAATCGGGTCGAAATTTGGTAGAGTGCATGAATTCTAGGTAGAAGGGGATTTCCCTAACCCCATAGGTTTTGATGAATCTGTTGTTATGTTGTGATGATTCTGAATGTGTGATTATCTTGTTGATTCTGTTGCATGCATTTGATGAATAATCGTTTGGTGATTTGGGGATTTCAGGTAATTGTCGTGTTTATGCCGAGATTGAGTTAATTGAGTGGAGCAGAAGTTTTATCGGGTAAAATCGAGAATGGATTCTGTAGTTAAGTTGTAGATTATTGGCCTGATGTTGTGGGAACTGATCTGGGTGGAATCGGTTGAGTTCGGAGAGTTTTGCCGACTCTGAGCAGTGGAATTTCTCTGAAATCGCAGACGCTCGCCAGCTGCTTCACTAAGCGAACCAGTAGCGAACCTTCGCTAGGGATTCGCTGGGCGAATTGGGTAGCGAGTGCTACCAGTAGCCACTGTATGGCTTTGCTAGGGAGTTCGCTGAGCGAACATGTAGCGAATGTTTGATGATGCTTCGCCTAGCGAGTGAGCCAGCGAGCATGACAGTATGTTGTGTTTTTGATGTTGTTTTGTTCTTTGCTATAATGTTATTTGACCCTTGTTGATCATGATTGATTATGGGAATGATGTTGACTTGTGGAAAGAGTATGTATGGGATTGGAAGATGATTTCCTTGATTATTCGTGTGATTATAATATTTACATTGAGGTGTATCATGTATGTATGATGAATGAATATGGTGATGTGTGATATATATATATATATATATATATATATATATATATATATATATATATATATATATATATATATATATATATATATATATATATATATATATATATATATATATATATATATATATATACATATATATATATATACATATATATATATATATATATATATATATATATATATATATATATATATATATATATATATATATATATATATATATATATATATATATACATATATATATACATATATATATATATATATATATATATATATATATATATATATATATATATATATACATATATATATATATATATATATATATATATACATATATATATATATATATATATATACATATATATATATATATATATATATATATATATATATATATATATATATATATATATATATATATATATATATATATATATATATATATATATATATATATATATATATATATATATATATATATATATATATATATGAGGTATGATGAAATACGATCGGATGGATTGTGGGCACTTTGGGTGCGTGGATTATTGTTGTGTATTGATGTATGCATATTCATGATGCATGATTATATGTGCTCAGGGGGAGCATGGTAGGGATAGATCGTTGCTCGGATGGAGTGTATGCAATCTATCCTGAGTTTGATTATATGTGCTCAGGGGGAGCATGGTAGGGATAGATCGTGGCTCGGATGAAGTGTATGCGATCTATCATGAGTTTTATTATATGTGTGCTCAGGGGGAGCATGGTAGGGATAGATCGTTGCTCGGATGGAGTGTATGCGATCTATCCTAAGATTGGTTGACGAACCATTGAGTTGGTACCGCATATCATGGGTTGAGTTGCATGCGTTGCATTGCCATATTGTGTGCTATGTGTGATGTTGGATAGTATTTCCTAATTGATGTGTGTTGAATGATATTTGTAGGTTTACTGCCTTTTATTCATGTACATTATTACCGTTATTTTTTTTTATTGTGATTTCGCACCCCTTTGCTGTTGTTGTGGTATGTGCTTCTTCAGAAGTACAGATAATCCAGGTGCGTAGCTAGCTTGGATTGTGGCGAGTCGAGTCGTAGGGATACCCTGATGCGTAACACCGGGGCTTTTGGGAGTTTATTGTTTATCTGGTGATTTTGTGTGCCCCTGTGGCGTATCATGTTTGATGAATCTTTTGGGTGAATATATCTAGTATATTTTGGGTGTTGGCCGTACATGGTGTATATGACGTTTATGTATATGATGTGAATATATATACACGTGTCTATATGACAAACTTCTGCTGTTTAATTATTGAAAATCGTTTAATGAAAATGTTTGGAGAAGTTTCTTTTGTGACATCCCGTTGTGTTTGTGATGACTTCGATATTTGTTTATTTTAGTTGCATTTATTTTGAATTTGGGGAGCGGGGTGTTACAATCCACGCTTAGTTGTCTATCTAAAAGGGTGATTGAAACTATCTAATTAATGGTCTGGGACAAAAGAAAAGAAAAGTGACTCGACAGAGCATAGCCGCTCTGGGCGTACGTATTCCCGTCTGGTACGAGAAATCAGAGTCAACGTAGTTCGGCTAACTACGGGTGAAAAGAGGGGAAAGGTTGCTCACCAAGACATGACATCTTGTGCCTACGTATTCTCATCTGGTATGAAAAATCAGATAAAACGTAGTTTGGATAAGTAAGAACACCGGTTTGTTCATTTGTTTTTACCCGAGTAGGGTTAACAATCAGTTCCAACAGTTAAGTGTATGCAGCTCGACCCTTGGAGACTTAGGCGTTACCTGTTTGCAGTAGAACTGAGAGTTAACGACACTCTTTTTCATGAAAATTTTTTCCATTGTTAAAGGTCCCAAAGGACAAAAGAAGTTTAATGATTTGTTTTTGTGTCTTTTAAGGAGAAGTGTTTTTGAATTGTTTGTAATTCATATCGCACTAGAGACTATGACTTAGGAGCGAATGCGTCGCATATCGTCCTAAGGACGTACAATAAACAATCTAAGCAATTGAGAGGTAGCCCCCCAATCACTATTTCCCAAGTACTTAAGGCTCATAACGCACAATATTCATTAGCCTTTATTATGTATTTTGAAGTTGTTTTGAGATGAGAGAGAGAGAGAGAGAGAGAGAGAGAGAGAGAGAGAGAGAGAGAGAGAGAGAGAGAGAGAGAGAGAGAGAGAGAGAGAGAGAGAGAGAGAACAAACTAAAGGGAAACTAGTTCAAAACCTAGTAGTTGTCATGAAAAATGGCCATAAGGTTAGGATTGAGAAGGGAATTCTATCCAATTTGTTATTATGCAAAGGATTCAACCTAATGTCTATCATCACTATCCTTAATCAAGGAAATGAGAATTCCTAAGGGAACATGTTAAGAAAAGAAGAAAAGGAATAAAGCATTAAGTAAATGAAATATGAATATGAATGAATGCATATGCAATGCAACACACAAGAAAAGGGAGGAAATTGTATGGGGTGAAAACCTCCACAAGCTCATCTCAACCTTTAATGCAAACAAGAGAACAAAAGGGAAAACAACGCACAAGCAAATGGAGGAAATTGTGTGGGGTGAAAACCTCCACAAGCTCATCTCAACCTTTAATGCAAGTAAAGTGCAAAACAAAACCCTACAACTTGAACATGGAATCAATCATAAACCAAGAGAGAGTTGGGAGAAGAAGAGAAAACAACCATGGTATCCCTAATGTCATTCAACCAGAGTCTCAATATGACTTGTGCAAAAGATGCACAAAATGTGTCCTCATGGTTCACCATTCTAGTCAAGCTTCAAATACCTCCTAAGGAGGGATTAAGCAACTTTAAATGGTGCTCCAAGGTCCTTGGATAGAAAGGGAGATGAAAGAAGAGTGCACAAACTCAATCACAGGATCCACAAAAGAAAATGCTAGTTCATGTATAAGATAAAGCAAAACATGTATCATGAAAACCCTAATTGAAATGCCTAAAAGAAAGCCAAACTTGAACAAGTTAGGAACACAATTATAACCCAAAATTGAGCATACAAACACCTTGATATGCATATAATAATGGATAAACAACAATTGGCTTGGTTCTTCATTCAATTAGCTTGCCAGCAATGTCAATTGATCCAATGGCTGGAAATTGTTCCTCAATTTGATCCCATGGTGTGATTTGAATGTGTTACTTTCATATTAAGCAAGCTTGAAATTGGCCATGAAAAAGACCTCAATTTGCACTTTTGAAATGAGCATCTTGTTTGGTATGTTTTGTGGACTAAAAAAATGCACCCACTTAATTGAAATTGGTTCAAAATGAATTTATTTGTGTCATACCCCAAATTTTGACCCCTTAGATCTTCATCATCATTTTAAGAGCATGTTCACATGTTTATCTAACCTTAACCCTTTTTAAGTGGTCTTTGTCAAGTTACAGGAGGATCAGGGTTTTGTACAGCCGAAATCGAGATTTCGAGAGTTGACCAGTCAATGTTTTGGATTGGTTTTCTTTGAGATTGGGTCTCCAAATCATCAAGAATATTCTATTGGATCAAGCATGAATCCAATTTGAGGTTGTTACCCAGGAATCAAAAGCAGTGAAGTTCAGGATACCCGATTAGGGTTTTCGAGCAGAAAAAGTCAACTATGGTTTGACTTTTGCTTTAAAAGGTGTTACAATGGTGGGATCATGGTCCATAATGTTCATATGGCTTGGTAAAGTCCATTCAAGAAGTTTCAAAGCCTCAAAAGGTCCAGAGCATCAACAGTCGACTCGGTAGCCACCGATCAATCGTTCGGTTGACCGAAAAGTCAACTCTTCAACAATAGGGAATCTGACCTCAAGATGTGAATAAAACATGTTCCTAATGACATATTGCATCTACCCATAAAATTTTCATGACAATTGGATGAAGGGTTGAGGAGTAACCGCAAAAGTCGGGAATTAGGGTTTTGAAAGGGGCAAAACCATAACTCCTTAACCACACATCCAAATGAAGTGGTTCAAAGCTCATTGGAAAGCTCTTGACAAATCCTACAAAAGCCTCAAAGTGGTCCATGATCAGAAAAGACATAGATTTAGAGTTATGATCAAATTCATTTCAAGAAGGGAAAATGACTTAGAAAGATTTCACTTTTAAGCTCATTTTTTAACAACTTTGGGAGGCTTTTTGGCCAAGTTTCTTTGAGAATTTGAAACTCATGAAAACATGAATGTTTTAGAGCTATTTGAGGGATTTCTAAAAAGTACTAGAAAATCTCAATAGCATTTATGAGCTGAGTGTTATGGATTAGGCAAGATGGTGTTTTCACACTTGAGTCCCACATTGGTAATTTTTCATAAATTCATTCTTTGATCACTTGGACCATTTCTCAGCCCTTGGATCTTATTGTTTCTGATATTTAGATGTTTTGAAGCATTGAATTGTGAGAGTTATGCAGAGGAAGTGGACATTTGAAGTTTGGCAAGTTGGCTTGCAAGTTGTAAATACAACTTGCATTAAAATAATGAAAAATGAAAAAGGTGGAAAAGGAAGCTCTGCACCAGCCATGTTCATACTCTCTCTAGCCTCACTTTAGCCACTCTAAATTCATCATTTCACTTGACTTTCAGCTTATCTCCAAGCCAAGAAAGCCCTTTTTGGAGATTTGATTCAAAAAATGCAAAACCTTTCCCTCTTAGGAAGGAAACCTCAAATCTGCCCACTACCTCTCATTTGCCTATAAATAGAGGCACTCTCCACTTCATAATACACAAGCACTCTTCTAAAAAACCATAGAAAGTTCAAGCATTCAATCCTTCCCACTTTGCTTCATTTTCACCAAAATTGCAAAGTTACAAAAACCTCAAAAATCTGTCTTGCTACAACAGCTGCCATACCCATTTCTCTACACTCAAACTCACCCACAATCATCCACACAACCTCTAAATATGGTATAGAAGGTGTCCAAGACCTTAGACCACTTAAAAACCTCACCATTCCAAAAGTCAACTTCCATACCAAGAAACTTTGACCATAATGCATAAAATCTGCCAAATCATGTTCTAGACATTTGCTTGATGTTCTAATCACTCAAACACCTCATATATATCATATCTTAACTGTCCAAAGCATTAAGGATCATTGGTAGAGTTTATTTCTCCAACTGTCACAACATTTGCATATTGCTTCAAAAGAAGGAAAGTCTCAAAGCAAGGAGGTGATTGAAGTTCTCTGGGTTTCTTAGTTTATTTTGCTTATTCAAGTCTGTCTACAAGAGGTATGCATCATTGAATCTCATCTCATTCATTGCAATATCATGAAAATTGCATTAAGGTGCTTGTCATAAAGTTTGTTTCCCACTGTTTTTGTGTATATGCTAATTTTCATGTTATTGTAAGTATGGTTGCTTTGTGGCTCTAAACACAATTAATATCATGCATATAATGAGTATGCCCCATAATTAATCATGAAATTACATCATATCCAAGAGAGCACCCCTGCTGTGCCCTATCTTCCAAATGCCTTTTACACCAAAATGCCACATTGCAGCTGGCACATCACTTTGCATTTCAAGATGTTTTGACTTGGTTTCTTTGATTGAGTTCATTCTATATCATATTTGTGATGTGTACATATGGTTTACATGATCAAATTATGCCTCAAACTTGAACTGGACACCATGATGCATTTTACTTGGAAATTTTTGCAGCTGGCTGTCACTTTGCATTTCAAACTGTTTTGGTTTGTTTCTTGTGTTTGAATTCATTCATAAGCATATAGTTGGAGTGTATGTGTGATCCATTTGGTTTAAATTTGCATTAAAACTGTTTTGAACATTTTCATGAATGCCTCAAAGCATCAAAACTGCAGCTCACTTGTCATTTTTCATACTAGCTATTTCAGACCAATTTGTGTGTTCAAAATCACTTGTTGATATGTATGTAACTTGTGTGTATGTTTAACTTGACTTGTATGTGTATAGAACTAAACTAATCACCCTTCATGCATCAAAAAATGCCAAATTTGCAACTCAGTCTTCACTCTTTGTAGCAGTATGTTGTCTGCTTCAAATTGTGTTTTAATTCATTCCATTTCATGTATGTGTGGTGTATGGATGTTTAATTTGATCTGAAAATGCATAGAACTGAAATTGAGCACCTTCATGCACTTAACACACACAAGCTTGCACTTTCAACACTACATTTCACACCAACCAGTTTGAAGCCACTTTTCTTGCTTGAACTTATTTGTTTACATATATGTGAGATGTGTATGTGATGTATATGATCAAAATGTGCAATAAACTTAATTTGAACTTTTTCATGCTTCATCAAAGACACCATAGAGCAGCTGGAACCCCATTTTTCACTGCAGCCTATCTTGAACCTATTTTTGTACCTGAACCTACTCTATGACATAGTTGCAATATGTGTATGTGAGCCAATTGGTCTGATTATGCTTTGAACATGAAATGAACATCTTTGTGCATCATACGTGTCAAATTTGCAACTAGAAAGCCATTTTCTATCACAAACCACTTTGAACTATTTTTGGTGCCTAAACTCATTCAATAGCATATATGTGACTTGTATGTATGATTCATTTGATTGGTATGTGCCTAGAATCAGAACTGAACATCATGATGCATTGCATATGTCAAAGTTACCACTTGATGACCACTTTTCAATACAGACTATTTTAGACCTAATTTTTTGCCTAAATTCACTCAATGACATGTATATAGTGTGTGTATATGACTTGTTTGATATGAAAATGTTTGGAATTGAAATTGGACATCATCATGCATTTTCACAAAAACAAATTGCAACTTGACAGTCAGTTTTCATTACAATATGATTTGAACTCCATCTTGTGTTTGAGATCATTCATTGGCATATTTATAGTGTGTGTGTGTGATTGGTTTGAATTAAAAGTAGTTAGAACAAGTTTTGAGATTCAAAATGCATTCCAAACATTATCATGGCATGTACCATCGGGTTTTGAAATGGGGACCTAATCTTGAAAAAACTAATGTCACCATCATGTTCCTCATTTAAAAACACACAATTTAGACCTAAATTTTGTGAAAAACCATTGAGAATTGACTGAGATACACTTGAAAATGCAAATTGTAATGCCCCATATTGCTTTTTAGGATTACCAACTGACCCCACAAACCAACACGGGTCTTTTCAGCATGCTTTGTCCTCAATCACACGCTTTCCAGGAAACTTCCCAGAAGGTCACCCATCCCAGAATTGCTCCAAGTCAAGCATGCTTAACTGTGGAGTTCTTTTGAACGGGCTACCAAAAAGAAGATGCATCTTGTTGGTAAAGGTAGTACCAATTAATCCTTATAAGCCTTCATTCAACCATGCAGTCCCATACCTGCATAGCCTCAGGATCCCTCTCATTCGGATGTGAATTCGGTTTTCCCCTAGAAGCTGCTAGGAGTGTCTCATTGTCATGCCTCATGACACCGACAACCACTCCCTCGCCCACGGGTGTTACATGTAACCACCGTCCTCTTTCACCTCAGGTGTTACATACAACCTTGAAGCGAGGGGAGGTTTACTTTACCCTTTTCAAGTGGAATACTTGATCGAAGAAGAAACTGAGACCCGTTCATGGCATGCAACCTTGAAGCGAAGGGAAGTTTATTTTACCCTTTTCAAGTGGAATACTTGATTAAAGAAGAAACTGAGACCCGTTCACAGAATACAACCTTGAAGTTAGGGGAGGTTTATTTTACCCTTTTCAAGTGGAATACTGTATTAAAGAAGAATCTGAGACCCGTTTACGGCATACAATCTTGAAACGAGGGGAGGTTTAATTTACCCTATTCAAGTGGAATTCTTGATTAAAGAAGAAACTCAGACCCGTTCACGGCATACAACCTTGTAGTGAGGGGCGGTTTATTTTACCCTTTTCAAGTGGAATACTTGATTAAAGAATAAACTGAGACCCATTCATGGCATACAACTTTGAAGCGAAGGGAGGTTTATTTTACCCTTTTCAATTGGAATACTTATTAAAGAAGAAACTGAGACCCGTTCATGGCATACATCCTTGAAGCGAAGGGAGGTTTCTTTTACCATTTTCAAGTGGAATACTTGATTAAAGAAGAAACTAAGACCCGTTCACAGCATACAACCTTGAAGCAAGGGGAGGTTTATTTTACCCTTTTCAAGTGGAATACTTGACTAAAGAAGAAACCGAGACCCGTTCATGGCATGCAACCTTGAAGCGAAGGGAGGTTTACTTTACCCTTTTCAAGTGGAATACTTGACTAAAGAAGAAACTGAGACCCGTTTATGGTATACAACCTTGTAGCAAGGGGAGGTTTATTTTACCCTTTTCAAGTGGAATACTTAATTAAAGAAGAAACTGAGACCCGTTCATGGCATGCAAACTTAAAGCGAAGGGAAGTTTATTTTACCCTTTTCAAGTGGAATACTTGATTAAAGAAGAAACTGAGACCCGTTCACATCATACAACCTAGAAGTGAGGGGTGGTTTATTTTACCCTTTTCAAGTGGAATACTTGATTAAAGAAGAATCTGAGACACGATTACGGCATACAACCTTGAAGCGAGAGGACGTTTACTTTACCCTTTTCAAGTGGAATACTTTATCGAAGAAGAAACTGAGACCCGTTCATGGCATGCAACCTTGAAGCGAAGGGAAGTTTATTTTACCCTTTTCAAGTGGAATACTTGATTAAAGAAGAAACTGAGACCCGTTCAAAGAATACAACCTTGAAGTTAGGGGAGGTTTATTTTACCTTTTTCAAGTGGAATACTGTATTAAAGAAGAATCTGAGACCCGTTTACGGCATACAATCTTGAAACGAGGGGAGGTTTAATTTACCCTATTCAAGTGGAATACTTGATTAAAGAAGAAACTGAGACCCGTTCACAGAATACAACCTTGAAGTTAGGGGAGGTTTATTTTACCATTTTCAAGTGGAATACTGTATTAAAGAAGAATCTGAGACCCGTTTACGGCATACAATCTTGAAACAAGGGGAGTTTTAATTTACCCTATTCAAGTGCAATTCTTGATTAAAGAAGAAACTCAGACCCGTTCACGGCATACAACCTTGTAGTGAGGGGAGGTTTATTTTACCCTTTTCAAGTGGAATACTTGATTAAAGAATAAACTGAGACCCATTCATGGCCTACAACCTTGAAGCGAAGGGAGGTTTTTTTACCCTTTTCAATTGGAATACTTATTAAAGAAGAAACAGAGACCCGTTCATGGCATACATCCTTGAAGCGGAGGGAGGTTTCTTTAACCATTTTCAAGTGGAATACTTGATTAAAGAAGAAACTAAGACCCGTTCACAGCATACAACCTTGAAGCAAGGGGAGGTTTATTTTACCCTTTTCAAGTGGAATACTTGACTAAAGAAGAAATCGAGACCCGTTCATGGCATGCAACCTTGAAGCGAAGGGAGGTTTACTTTACCCTTTTCAAGTGGAATAATTGACTAAAGAAGAAACTGAGACCTGTTTATGGTATACAACCTTCTAGCGAGGGGAGGTTTATTTTACCTTTTTCAAGTGGAATACTTAATTAAAGAAGAAACTGAGACCCGTTCATGGCATGCAAACTTGAAGCGAAGGGAAGTTTATTTTACCCTTTTCAAGTGGAATACTTGATTAAAGAAGAAACTGAGACCCGTTCACATCATACAACCTAGAAGTGAGGGGTGGTTTATTTTACCCTTTTCAAGTGGAATACTTGATTAAAGAAGAATCTGAGACACGATTACGGCATACAACCTTGAAGCGAGGGGAGGTTTACTTTACCCTTTTCAAGTGGAATACTTGATCGAAGAAGAAACTGAGACCCGTTCATGGCATGCAACCTTGAAGCGAAGGGAAGTTTATTTTACCCTTTTCAAGTGGAATACTTGATTAAAGAAGAAACTGAGACTCGTTCAAAGAATACAACCTTGAAGTTAGGGGAGGTTTATTTTACCCTTTTCAATTGGAATACTGTATTAAAGAAGAATCTGAGACCCGTTTACGGCATACAATCTTGAAACGAGGGGAGGTTTAATTTACCCTATTCAAGTGGAATTCTTGATTAAAGAAGAAACTCAGACTCGTTCACGGCATACAACCTTGTAGCGAGGGGAGGTTTATTTTACCCTTTTCAAGTGGAATACTTGATTAAAGAATAAACTGAGACCGGTTCATGGCATGCAACCTTGAAGCGAAGGGGAGTTTATTTTACCCTTTTCAAGTGGAATACTTGATTAAAGAAGAAACTGAAACCCGTTCACAGCAAACGACCTTGAAGTGACGGGAGGTTTATTTTACCCTTTTCAAGTGGAATACTTGATTAAAGAAGAATCTGAGACCCGTTTACGACATACAATCTTGAAACGAGGGAAGGTTTATTTTACCATTTTCAAGTGGAATACTTGATACAAGAAGAAACTGAGATCTGTTCATGGCATACAACCTTGAAGCGAGGGAAGGTTTATTTTACCCTTTTCAAGTGGAATACTTGATGAACAAGAAACTGAGACCCGTTCACAGCATACAACCTTGAAACCAGGGGAGGTTTATTTTACCCTTTTCAAGTGGGATACTTGATTAAAGAAGAAACTAAGACCCGTTCAAGGCATAACACCTTGAAGCGAGGGAAGGTTTATTTTACCCTTTTCAAGTGAAATACTTGATTAAAGAAGAAACTGAGACCCGTTCACGGCATATAACCTTGAAGCGAGGGGAGGTTTATTTTACCCTTTTCAAGTTGAATACTTGATTAAAGAAGAAACTGAGACTCGTTCAAGGCATAACACCTTGAAGCGAGGGGAGGTTTATCTTACCATTTTCAAGTGAAATACTTGATTAAAGAAGAAACTGAGACCCGTTCACGGCATACAACCTTGAAGAGAAGGGAGGTTTATTTTACCCTTTTCAAGTGGAATACTTGATTAAAGAAGAAACTGAGACCCGTTCATGGCATGCAACCTTGAAGCGAAGGGAAGTTTATTTTACCCTTTTCAAGTGGAATACTTGATTAAAGAAGAAACTGAGACCCGTTCACATCATACAACCTAGAAATGAGGGGAGGTTTATTTTACCCTTTTCAAGAGGAATACTTGATTAAAGAAGAAACTGAGACCCGTTCACGGCATACAACCTTGAAGCGAGGGGAGGTTTATTTTACCCTTTTCAAGTGGGATACTTGATTAAAGAAGAATCAGACACCCGTTCACGACATACAACCTTGAAGAGAGGGGTGGTTTACTTTACCCTTTTCAAGTGGAATAATTTATCAAAGAAGAAACTGAGACCCATTCATGGCATGCAACCTTGAAGCAAAGGGAAGTTTATTTTACCCTTTTCAAGTGGAATACTTGATTAAAGAAGAAACTGAGACCCGTTCACATCATACAACCTAGAAGTGAGGGGATGTTTGCTTTACCCTTTTCAAGTGGAATAATTGATTAAAGAAGAATCTGAGACACGTTTACGGCATACAACCTTGAAGCGAGGGGAGGTTTACTTTACCCTTTTCAAGTCGAATACTTGATCGAAGAAGAAACTGAGACCCGTTCATGGCATGCAACCTTGAAGCGAAGGGAAGTTTATTTTACCTTTTTCAAGTGGAATACTTGATTAAAGAAGAAACTGAGACCCGTTCACACCATACAACCTTGAAGTTAGGGGAGGTTTATTTTACCCTTTTCAAGTGGAATACTTGATTAAAGAAGAATATGAGACCCGTTTACGGCATACATTCTTGAAACGAGGGGAGGTTTAATTTACCCTATTCAAGTGGAATTCTTGATTAAAGAAGAAACTCAGACCCGTTCATGACATACAACCTTGGAGCGATGAAAGGTTTATTTTACCCTTTTCAAGAGGAATACTTGATTAAAGAAGAAACAGAGACCCGTTCACAGCATACAACCTTGAAGCGAGGGGAGGTTTATTTTACCCTTTTCAAGTGGAATACTTGATTAAAGAAGAAACTGAGACCCATTCATGGCATACAACCTTGAAGCGAAGGGAGGTTCATTTTACCCTTTTCAATTGGAATACTTATTAAAAAAGAAACTGAGACCCGTTGATGGCATACAACCTTGAAGCGAAGGGAGGTTTATTTTACCATTTTCAAGTGGAATACTTGATTAAAGAAGAAACTGAGACCCGTTCACAGCATACAACCTTGAAGCAAGGGGAGGTTTATTTTACCCTTTTCAAGAGGAATACTTGATAAAAGAAGAAACTGAGACCCGTTCGTGGCATACAACCTTGTAGTGAGGGGAGGTTTATTTTACCCTTTTCAAGTGGAATACTTGATTAAAGAAGAAACTGAGACCCATTCATGGCATACAACCTTGAAGTGAAGGAAGCTTTATTTTACCCTTTTTAATTGGAATTCTTATTAAAGAAGAAACTAAGACCGTTCATGGCATACAGCCTTAAAGCGAAGGGAGGTTAATTTTACAATTTTCAAGTGGAATACTTGATTAAAGAAGAAATTGAGACCCGTTCACAACATACAACCTTGAAGCAAGAGGATGTTTAATTTACCCTTTTCAAGTGGAATACTTGACTAAAGAAGATACTGAGACCCGTTCATGGCATACAACCTTGTAGCGATGGGAGGTTTATTTTACCCTTTTCAAGTGGAATACTTGATTAAAGAATAAACTGAGACCCATTCATGGCGTACAACCTTGAAGCCAGGGGAGGTTTATTTTACCCTTTTCAAGTGGAATACTTGATTAAAGAAGAAACTAAGACCCGTTGAAGGCATAACACCTTGAAGCGAGGGGAGGTTTATTTTACCCTTTTCAAGTGCAATACTTGATTAAAGAAGAAACTGAGACCCGTTCACGGCATACAACCTTGAAGCGAGGGGAGGTTTATTTTACCCTTTTCAAGTGGAATACTTGATTAAAGAAGAAACTGAGACCCGTTCATGGCATGCAACCTTGAAGCGATGGGAGGTTTATTTTACCCTTTTCAAGTGGAATACTTGATAAAAGAAGAAACTGAGACCCGTTCATAACTTACAACCTTGAAGCCAGGGGAGGTTTATTTCACCGTTTTCAAGTGGAATACTTGATTAAAGAAGAAACTAAGACCCGTTCAAGGCATAAAACCTTGAAGCGAGGTGAGGTTTATTTTACACTTTTCAAGTGCAATACTCAATTAAAGAAGAAACTGAGACCCGTTCACGGCATACAACCTTGAAGCGAGGGGAGGTTTACTTTACCCTTTTCAAGTGGAATACTTGATCGAAGAAGAAACTGAGACCCGTTCATGGAATGCAACCTTGAAGAGAAGGGAAGTTTATTTTACCCTTTTCAAGTGGAATACTTGATTAAAGAAGAAACTGAGAACCGTTCACTGCATTCAACCTTGAAGTGATGGGAGGTTTATTTTACCCTTTTCAAGTGGAATACTTAATTAAAGAAGAAACTGAAACCCGTTTACGACATACAATCTTAAAACGAGGGGAGGTTTAATTTACCCTATGTAAGTGGAATTCTTGATTCAGAAGAAACTCAGACCCGTTCATGGCATACAACCTTGGAGCGACGGGAGGTTTATTTTACCCTTTTCAAGAGGAATACTTGAATAAAGAAGAAACTGAGACCCGTTCACGGCATACAACCTTGAAGCGAGGGGAGGTTTATTTTACCCTTTTCAAGTGGAATACTTGACTAAAGAAGAAACTGAGACCCGTTTATGGCATACAACCTTGTAGCGAGGGGAGGTTTATTTTACACTTTTCAAGTGGAATACTTGATTAAGGAAGAAACTGAGACCCGTTCATGGCATGCAACCTTGAAGCGAAGGGAGGTTTATTTTACCCTTTTCAAGTGGAATACTTGATTAAAGAAGAAACTGAGACCCGTTCATGGCAAACAAACTTGAAGCGAAGGGAGGTTTATTTTACCATTTTCAAGTGGAATACTTAATACAAGAAGACACTGAGATCCGTTCATGGCATACAACCTTGAAGTGAGGGGAGGTTTATTTTACCCTTTTCAAGTGGAATACTTGATTAAAGAAGAAACTGAGACCTGTTCACAGCATACAACCTTGAAGCAAGGGGAGGTTTATTTTACCCTTTTCAAGAGGAATACTTGATAAAAGAAGAAACTGAGACCCGTTCGTGGCATACAACCTTGTAGTGAGGGGAGGTTTATTTTACCCTTGTCAAGTGGAATACTTGATTAAAGAATAAACTGAGACCCATTCATGGCATACAACCTTGAAGTGAAGGGAGCTTTATTTTACCCTTTTTAATTGGAATACTTGATTAAAGAAGAAACTGAGACTTGTTCATGGCATACAACCTTGAAGCGAAGGGAGGTTTATTTTACCATTTTCATGTGGAATACTTGATACAAGAAGAAACTGAGACCCGTTCATGGCATACTACCTTGAAGTGAGGGGAGGTTAATTTTACCCTTTTCAAGTGGAATACTTGATTAAAGAAGAAACTGAGCCCCGTTCACATCATACAACCTAGAAGTGAGGGGAGGTTTGCTTTACCCTTTTCAAGTGGAATAATTGATTAAAGAAGAATCTGAGTCACGTTTACGGCATACAACCTTGAAGCGAGGGGAGGTTTACTTTACCCTTTTCAAGTCGAATACTTGATCGAAGAAGAAACTGAGACCCGTTCATGGCATGCAACCTTGAAGCAAAGGGAAGTTTATTTTACCTTTTTCAAGTTGAATACTTGATTAAAGAAGAAACTGAGACCCGTTCACACCATACAACCTTGAAGTTAAGGGAGGTTTATTTTACCCTTTTCAAGTGGAATACTTGATTAAAGAAGAATATGAGACCCGTTTTCGGCATACATTCTTGAAACGAGGGGAGGTTTAATTTACCCTATTCAAGTGGAATTCTTGATTAAAGAAGAAACTCAGACCCGTTCATGGCATACAACCTTGGAGCGATGGGAGGTTTATTTTACCCCTTTCAAGAGGAATACTTGATTAAAGAAGAAACAGAGACCCGTTCACGGCATACAACCTTGAAGCGAGGGGAGGTTTGTTTTACCCTTTTCAAGTGGAATACTTGATTAAAGAAGAAACTGAGACCCATTCATGGCATACAACCTTGAACCGAAGGGAGGTTGATTTTACCCTTTTCAATTGGAATACTTATTAAAGAAGAAACTGAGACCCGTTGATGGCATACAGCCTTGAAGCGAAGGGAGGTTTATTTTACCATTTTCAAGTGGAATACTTGATTAAAGAAGAAACTGAGACCCGTTCACAACATACAACCTTGAAGCAAGGGGAGGTTTATTTTACCCTTTTCAAGAGGAATACTTGATAAAAGAAGAAACTGAGACCCGTTCGTGGCATACAACCTTGTAGTGAGGGGAGGTTTATTTTACCCTTTTCAAGTGGAATACTTGATTAAAGAAGAAACTGAGACCCATTCATGGCATACAACCTTGAAGTGAAGGGAGCTTTATTTTACCCTTTTCAATTGGAATACTTATTAAAGAAGAAACTAAGACCGTTCATGGCATATAGCCTTAAAGCGAAGGGAGGTCAATTTTACCATTTTCAAGTGGAATACTTGATTAAAGAAGAAACTGAGACCCGTTCACAACATACAACCTTGAAGCAAGAGGAGGTTTAATTTACCCTTTTCAAGTGGAATACTTGACTAAAGAAGATACTGAGACCCCTTCATGGCATACAACCTTGTAGCGATGGGAGGTTTATTTTAACCTTTTCAAGTGGAATACTTGATTAAAGAATAAACTGAGACCCATTCATGGCATACAATCTTGAAGCCAGGGGAGGTTTATTTTACCCTTTTCAAGTGGAATACTTGATTAAAGAAGAAACTAAGACCCGTTGAAGGCATAACACCTTGAAGCGAGGGGAGGTTTATTTTACCCTTTTCAAGTGCAATACTTGATTAAAGAAGAAACTGAGACCCGTTCACGGTATACAACCTTGAAGCGAGGGGAGGTTTATTTTACCCTTTTCAAGTGGAATACTTAATTAAAGAAGAAACTGTGACCCGTTCATGGCATGCAACCTTGAAGCGATGGGAGGTTTATTTTACCCTTTTCAAGTGGAATACTTGATAAAAGAAGAAACTGATACCCGTTCATAGCTTACAACCTTGAAGCCAGGGGAGGTTTATTTTACCGTTTTCAAGTGGAATACTTGATTAAAGAAGAAACCAAGACCCGTTCAAGGCATAACACCTTGAAGCGATGAGAGGTTTATTTTACCCTTTTCAAGAGGAATACTTGATTAAAGAAGAAACAGAGACCCGTTCACGACATACAACCTTGAAGCGAGGGGAGGTTTATTTTACCCTTTTCAAGTGGAATACTTGATTAAAGAAGAAACTGAGACCCATTCATGGCATACAACCTTGAACCGAAGGGAGGTTGATTTTACCCTTTTCAATTGGAATACTTATTAAAGAAGAAACTGAGACCCGTTGATGGCATACAGCCTTGAAGCGAAGGGAGGTTTATTTTACCATTTTCAAGTGGAATACTTGATTAAAGAAGAAACTGAGACCCGTTGACAACATACACCCTTGAAGCAAGGGGAGGTTTATTTTACCCTTTTCAAGAGGAATACTTAATAAAAGAAGAAACTGAGACTCGTTCGTGGCATACAACCTTGTAGTGAGGGGAGGTTTGTTTTACCCTTTTCAAGTGGAATACTTGATTAAAGAAGAAACTGAGTCCCATTCATGGCATACAACCTTGAAGTGAAGGGAGCTTTATTTTACCCTTTTCAATTGGAATACTTATTAAAGAAGAAACTAAGACCGTTCATGGCATATAGCCTTAAAGCGAAGGGAGGTTAATTTTACCATTTTCAAGTGGAATACTTGATTAAAGAAGAAACTGAGACCCGTTCACAACATACAACCTTGAAGCAAGAGGAGGTTTAATTTACCCTTTTCAAGTGGAATACTTGACTAAAGAAGATACTGAGACCCGTTCATGGCATACAACCTTGTAGCGATGGGAGGTTTATTTTACCCTTTTCAAGTGGAATACTTGATTAAAGAATAAACTGAGACCCATTCATGGCATACAACCTTGAAGCCAGGGGAGGTTTATTTTACCCTTTTCAAGTGGAATACTTGATTAAAGAAGAAACTAAGACCCGTTGAAGGCATAACACCTTGAAGCGAGGGGAGGTTTATTTTACCCTTTTCAAGTGCAATACTTGATTAAAGAAGAAACTGAGACCCGTTCACGGTATACAACCTTGAAGCGAGGGGAGGTTTATTTTACCCTTTTCAAGTGGAATACTTGATTAAAGAAGAAACTGAGACCCGTTCATGGCATGCAACCTTGAAGCGATGGGAGGTTTATTTTACCCTTTTCAAGTGGAATACTTGATAAAAGAAGAAACTGAGACCCGTTCATAGCTTACAACCTTGAAGCTAGGGGAGGTTTATTTTATCGTTTTCAAGTGGAATACTTGATTAAAGAAGATACTAAGACCCGTTCAAGGCATAACGCCTTGAAGCGAGGGGAGGTTTATTTTACACTTTTCAAATGCAATACTCGATTAAAGAAGAAACTGAGACCCGTTCACGGCATACAACCTTGCAGCGATGGGAGGTTTACTTTACCCTTTTCAAGTGGAATACTTGATCGAAGAAGAAACTGAGACCCATTCATGGAATGCAACCTTGAAGAGAAGGGAAGTTTATTTTACCCTTTTCAAGTGGAATACTTGATTAAAGAAGAAACTGAGACCCGTTCACTGCATTCAACCTTGAAGTGAGGGGAGGTTTATTTTACCCTTTTCAAGTGGAATACTTGATTAAAGAAGAAACTGAGACCCGTTTACGGCATACAATCTTAAAACGAGGGAAGGTTTAATTTACCCTATTCAAGTGGAATTCTTGATTAAGAAGAATTTCAGACCCGTTCATGGCATACAACCTTGGAGCGAGGGGAGGTTTATTTTACCCTTTTCAAGAGGAATACTTGAATAAAGAAGAAACTGAGACCCGTTCACGGCATACAACCTTGAAGCGAGGGGAGGTTTATTTTACCTTTTTCAAGTGTAATACTTGACTAAAGAAGAAACTGAGAACCGTTTATGGCATACAACCTTGTAGTGAGGGGAGGTTTATTTTACACTTTTCAAGTGGAATACTTGATTAAGTAAGAAACTGAGACCCGTTCATGGCATGCATCCTTGAAGCGAAGGGAGGTTTATTTTACCCTTTTCAAGTGGAATACTTGATTAAAGAAGAAACTGAGACCCGTTCATGGCAAACAAACTTGAAGCGAAGGGAGGTTTATTTTACCATTTTCAAGTGGAATACTTAATACAAGAAGACACTGAGATCCGTTCATGGCATACAACCTTGAAGTGAGGGGAGGTTTATTTTACCCTTTTCAAGTGGAATACTTTATTAAAGAAGAAACTGAGACCCGTTCACAGCATACAACCTTGAAGCAAGGGGAGGTTTATTTTACCCTTTTCAAGAGGAATACTTGATAAAAGAAGAAACTGAGACTCGTTCGTGGCATACAACCTTGTAGTGAGGGGAGGTTTGTTTTACCCTTTTCAAGTGGAATACTTGATTAAAGAAGAAACTGAGACCCATTCATGGCATACAACCTTGAAGTGAAGGGAGCTTTATTTTACCCTTTTCAATTGGAATACTTATTAAAGAAGAAACTAAGACCGTTCATGGCATATAGCCTTAAAGCGAAGGGAGGTCAATTTTACCATTTTCAAGTGGAATACTTGATTAAAGAAGAAACTGAGACCCGTTCAAAACATACAACCTTGAAGCAAGAGGAGGTTTAATTTACCCTTTTCAAGTGGAATACTTGACTAAAGAAGATACTGAGACCCGTTCATGGCATACAACCTTGTAGCGATGGGAGGTTTATTTTACCCTTTTCAAGTGGAATACTTGATTAAAGAATAAACTGAGACCCATTCATGGCATACAACCTTGAAGCCAGGGGAGGTTTATTTTACCCTTTTCAAGTGGAATACTTGATTAAAGAAGAAACTAAGACTCGTTGAAGGCATAACACCTTGAAGCGAGGGGAGGTTTATTTTACCCTTTTCAAGTGCAATACTTGATTAAAGAAGAAACTGAGACCCGTTCACGGTATACAACCTTGAAGCGAGGGGAGGTTTATTTTACCCTTTTCAAGTGGAATACTTGATTAAAGAAGAAACTGAGACCCGTTCATGGCATGCAACCTTGAAGCGATGGGAGGTTTATTTTACCCTTTTCAAGTGGAATACTTGATAAAAGAAGAAACTGAGACCCGTTCATAGCTTACAACCTTGAAGCCAGGGGAGGTTTATTTTATCGTTTTCAAGTGGAATACTTGATTAAAGAAGATACTAAGACCCGTTCAAGGCATAACACCTTGAAGCGAGGGGAGGTTTATTTTACACTTTTCAAATGCAATACTCGATTAAAGAAGAAACTGAGACCCGTTCACGGCATACAACCTTGCAGCGATGGGAGGTTTACTTTACCCTTTTCAAGTGGAATACTTGATCGACGAAGAAACTGAGACCCATTCATGGAATGCAACCTTGAAGAGAAGGGAAGTTTATTTTACCCTTTTCAAGTGGAATACTTGATTAAAGAAGAAACTGAGACCCGTTCACTGCATTCAACCTTGAAGTGAGGGGAGGTTTATTTTACCCTTTTCAAGTGGAATACTTGATTAAAGAAGAAACTGAGACCCGTTTACGGCATACAATCTTAAAACGAGGGAAGGTTTAATTTACCCTATTCAAGTGGAATTCTTGATTAAGAAGAATTTCAGACCCGTTCATGGCATACAACCTTGGAGCGAGGGGAGGTTTATTTTACCCTTTTCAAGAGGAATACTTGAATAAAGAAGAAACTGAGACCCGTTCACGGCATACAACCTTGAAGCGAGGGGAGGTTTATTTTACCTTTTTCAAGTGGAATACTTGACTAAATAAGAAACTGAGAACCGTTTATGGCATACAACCTTGTAGTGAGGGGAGGTTTATTTTACACTTTTCAAGTGGAATACTTGATTAAGGAAGAAACTGAGACCCGTTCATGGCATGCAACCTTGAAGCGAAGGGAGGTTTATTTTACCCTTTTCAAGTGGAATACTTGATTAAAGAAGAAACTGAGACCCGTTCATGGCAAACAAACTTGAAGCAAAGGGAGGTTTATTTTACCATTTTCAAGTGGAATACTTAATACAAGAAGACACTGAGATCCGTTCATGGCATACAACCTTGAAGTGAGGGGAGGTTTATTTTACCCTTTTCAAGTGGAATACTTTATTAAAGAAGAAACTGAGACCCGTTCACAGCATACAACCTTGAAGCAAGGGGAGGTTTATTTTACCCTTTTCAAGAGGAATAGTTGATAAAAGAAGAAACTGAGACCCGTTCGTGGCATACAACCTTGTAGTGATGGGAGGTTTATTTTACCCTTTTCAAGTGGAATACTTGATTAAAGAAGAAACTGAGACCCATTCATGGCATACAACCTTGAAGTGAAGGGAGCTTTATTTTACCCTTTTTAATTGGAATACTTGATTAAAGAAGAAACTGAGACCTGTTCATGGCATACAACCTTGAAGCGAAGGGAGGTTTATTTTACCATTTTCAAGTGGAATACTTGATACAAGAAGAAACTGAGACCCGTTCATGGCATACTACCTTGAAGCGAGGGGAGGTTTATTTTACCCTTTTCAAGTGGAATACTTGATTAAAGAAGAAACTGAGACCCGTTCACATCATACAACCTTGAAGCCAGGGGAGGTTTATTTTACCCTTTTCAAGTGGAATACTTGATTAAAGAAGAAACTAAGACTCGTTGAAGGCATAACACCTTGAAGCGAGGGGAGGTTTATCTTACCCTTTTCAAGTGAAATACTTGATTAAAGAAGAAACTGAGACCCGTTCACGGGATACAACCTTGAAGAGAGGGGAGGTTTATTTTACCCTTTTCAAGTGGAATACTTTATTAAAGAAGAAACTGAGACCCATTCATGGCATGCAACCTTGAAGCGAAGGGAAGTTTATTTTACCCTTTTCAAGTGGAATACTTGATTAAAGAAGAAACTGAGACCCGTTCACATCATACAACCTAGAAGTGAGGGGAGGTTTGCTTTACCCTTTTCAAGTGGAATAATTGATTAAAGAAGAATCTGAGACACGTTTACGGCATACAACCTTGAAGCGAGGGGAGGTTTACTTTACCCTTTTCAAGTGGAATACTTGATCGAAGAAGAAACTGAGACCCGTTCATGGCATGCAACCTTGAAGCGAAGGGAAGTTTATTTTACCTTTTTCAAGTGGAATACTTGATTAAAGAAGAAATTAAGACCCGTTCACACCATACAACCTTGAAGTTAGGGGAGGTTTATTTTACCCTTTTCAAGTGGAATACTTGATTAAAGAAGAATATGAGACCCGTTTACGACATACAATCTTGAAACGAGGGGAGGTTTATTTTACCCTATTCAAGTGGAATTCTTGATTAAAGAAGAAACTCAGACGCGTTCATGGCATACAACCTTGGAGCTTTGGGAGGTTTATTTTACCCTTTTCAAGAGGAATACTTGATTAAAGAAGAAACTGAGACCCGTTCACGGCATACAACCTTGAAGCGAGGGGAGGTTTATTTTACCCTTTTCAAGTGGAATACTTGATTAAAGAAGAAACTGAGACCCATTCATGGCATACAACCTTGAAGCGAAGGGAGGTTTATTTTACCCTTTTCAATTGGAATACTTATTAAAGAAGAAACTGAGACCCGTTGATGGCATACAGCCTTGAAGCGAAGGGAGGTTTATTTTAAAATTTTCAAGTGGAATACTTGATTAAAGAAGAAACTGAGACCCGTTCATAGAATACAACCTTGAAGCAATGGGAGGTTTATTTTACCCTTTTCAAGAGGAATACTTGATTAAAGAAGAAACTGAGACCCGTTCATGGCATACAACCTTGTAGCGAGGGGAGGTTTGTTTTACCCTTTTCAAGTGGAATACTTGATTAAAGAAGAAACTGAGACCCGTTCATGGCATGCAACCTTGAAGCGAAGGGAGGTTTATTTTTTACCCTTTTCAATTGAAATACTTGATTAAAGAAGAAACTGAGACCCGTTCATGGCATACAACCTTGAAGCGAAGGGAAGTTTATTTTACCATTTTTAAGTGGAATACTTGATACAAGAAGAAACTGAAATCCATTCATGGTATACATCCTTGAAGCGAGGGGAGGTTTATTTTAAACTTTTCAAGTGGAATACTTGATTAAAGAAGAAACTGAGACCTGTTCACAGCATACAACCTTGAAGCCAGGGGAGGTTTATTTTACCCTTTTCAAGTGGAATACTTGATTAAAGAAGAATCTGAGACCCGTTCAAGGCATAACACCTTGAAGCGAGGGGAGGTTTATCTTACCCTTTTCAAGTGAAATACTATATTAAAGACGAAACTGAGACCCGTTCACGGCATACAACCTTGAAGAGAGGGGGGGTTTATTTTACCCTTTTCAAGTGGAATACTTGATTAAAGAAGAAACTGAGACTCGTTCATGGCATGCAACCTTGAAGCGAAGCGAAGTTTATTTTACCCTTTTCAAGTGGAATACTTGATTAAAGAAGAAACTGAGACCCTTTCACATCATACAACCTAGAAGTGAGGGGAGGTTTATTTTACCCTTTTCAAGTCGAATACTGGATTAAAGAAGAATCTGAGACACGTTTATGGCATACAACCTTGAAGCGAGGGGAGGTTTACTTTACCCTTTTCAAGTGGAATACTTGATCGAAGAAGAAATTGAGACCCGTTCATGGCATGCAACCTTGAGGCGAAGGGAAGTTTATTTTACCCTTTTCAAGTGGAATACTTGATTAAAGAAGAAACTGAGACACGTTCGCACCATACAACCTTGTAGTTAGGGGAGGTTTATTTTACCCTTTTCAAGTGGAATACTTGATTAAAGAAGAATCTGAGACCCGTTTACGGCATACAATCTTGAAACAAGGGGAGGTTTAATTTACCCTATTCAAGTGGAATTCTTGATTAAAGAAGAAACTCAGACCCGTTCATGGCATACAACCTTGGAGCGATCGGAGGTTTATTTTACCCTTTTCAAGATGAATACTTGATTAAAGAAGAAACTGAGACCCGTTCATGGCATACAACCTTGAAGCGAGGGGAGGTTTATTTTACCCTTTTCAAGTGGAATACTTGATTAAAGAAGAAACTGAGACCCATTCATGGCATACAACCTTGAAGCGAAGGGAGGTTTATTTTACCCTTTTCAATTGGAATACTTATTAAAGAAGAAACTGAGACCCGTTAATGGCATACAGCCTTGAAGCGAAGGGAGGTTTATTTTACCATTTTCAAGTGGAATACTTTATTAAAGAAGAAACTGAGACCCGTTCACAGCATACAACCTTGAAGCAAGGGGAGGTTTATTTTACCCTTTTCAAGAGGAATACTTGATTAAAGAAGAAACTGAGACCCGCTCATGGCATACAACCTTGTAGCGAGGGGAGGTTTATTTTACCCTTTTCAAGTGGAATACTTGATTAAAGACGAAACTGAGATCCGTTCATGGCATACAACCTTGAAGCGAAGGGAGGTTTATTTTACCATTTTCAAGTGGAATACTTGATACAAGAAGAAACTGAGATCCGTTCATGGTGTCGCTTGCGCGAAAATAAGGTGTCGGCAAAACAGAAGAGTCGCCACCTTATTTTCGCGCAAGCGACAGCTGGCGACTTTGCTGGGGAAAACCAATCATGGTTTGAGCAGCTTCCAAGGATTCGGCTCTGATGAGGAATTTCAATTCCGCCGGGGAAGAAGGAATCATCCGACTTCGGGAGAGTACAACTCTGGTGGGGAACTTCAATTCCGCTGGAGACTTCAGTCTGGCACCGTCAGTTGCTGCATACTTTGGCGTACGAGTAGTTTTCTACGAAACCTGCACTTGTGACCCGGTGCTGGGGGATGAACACGCGCTTCAGCGCCTGACTCAGCTGAGAAGACGACGTTCCTTCAGGACACATCTGATTGGGGAAGAGAATCATCTCCGCCTGGGGAGACATATCAATGCTCATTATCTTGCGTTCAGACTCTGCGGGGAGCTGCTACTGAACTTTGCTGGAGAAAGAGGAATCATCCTGCTTCAGGGATGCACACGGCGCACTGTTTGGAATATGCTACACCTGTAACAACACAAATAAACAGACAAGATACCCTTCTCAAAGGGACCTATCAAGGTTATTATCTCGTGACAATGTTCAAGTAATTAATTGTTTCAACAATCAGTGGCCTAGGCCAACAGGTTTATGTATGCGCATTTTATCAAAAACATCGGCGTTCTTTTTCGCAAACAAAACAGATAAATGCTAAACAGGCAAACAGAATTGCTGAATAGTATACATTTTATTGATAACGAACCCCTGAATGGGTAAAAATGTTTTAAAACAGAGGCAAGCTCCTGGAATGAGGAAGCCGCGCAAAAAATAAAACATAAATATACATCAGTATATACAAATGTCGGCAACGAGGAGTAGACGAACACCATGAGTTGATCCCTCTATGACCCACTCGACTTTGATACTTCTCCGACGCTTCAGCTTCGGAAGAGATTGATTCAGGTGAACGACCCTCAGGTCCTCCAAACCACTAAACAATGAAAGTCCACACGCGGAACGCAGTCATTTGCTTTTTTCAAATCCCTAACTTTTGCGTGTACCGCCCTTTACGGGTTTTCAGTTCACCGGGATACCCTTTTTTGCCGAAGCCGCCCAGTGTAGGTTTTCAACTTCGCGGGTGTACCTTTTTTCAATTTATATCCCTAATTTTTGCCCGAACCTTTTATTCTGTTTTTGGTTCGCCGGGATGCCCCTTTTTTGCTTGGACTCTCTTTTTTGTCCAGCGGGTCGCTTTCAAGCAAAGTATTTTTTAACTGCGTCCGCGTTCACCGGGGATGCAAAATCTTCACCATCCATCGTGGATAACAACAAAGCTCCTCCCGAGAAGACCTTGCTGACGACATACGGACCTTCGTAATTCAGAGTCCACTTGCCCCGGTGATCGGAGTGTGGAGGAAGAATCTTCTTCAGGACGAGATCACCCGTCTGAAAGCTTCTAGGACGCACCTTCTTATCATAAGCTTTCTTCATTCGGCTTTGGTACAGACGACCAAATGCAATCGATGCTAACCTCTTCTCGTCCATCAGGCTGAGTTGGTTCAGTCGGTTCGTAATCCATTCTGCCTCGTCGAGTTTCACATCAACCAAAACTCGCAAAGAAGGGATCTCCACTTCTAACGGTAGGACAGCTTCCATACCATACACTAAGGAGAAAGGAGTTTCCCCGGTTGACGTACGTACCGTCGTACGATAACCGTGCAATGCAAACGATAGCATCTCGTGCCAATCTTTGTATGTCACAACCATCTTCTGAACAATCTTCTTTATGTTCTTATTGGCTGCTTCAACGGCGCCATTCATCTTCGGCCGGTAAGGAGATGAGTTGTGGTGTTCAATCTTGAAACTCTGGCACAACTCCTTCATCATCTTGTTATTCAAGTTCGAACCATTATCAGTAATGATCCGCTCGGGAATTCCGTAGCGATAGATGATGTCCCTCTTTATGAATTTAGCCACTACCTGCTTGGTCACATTAGCATACGAGGCTGCCTCCACCCACTTGGTGAAGTAGTCGATAGCTACCAGAATGAAGCGATGACCGTTAGATGCAGTAGGCTCGATCTTGCCTATCATGTCGATGCCCCACATGGAGAACGGCCATGGGGAGGAAATGACATTCAACGGGCACGGCGGCACATGAACTTTATCAGCATAAATCTAGCATTTATGACATCTCTTCGCGAATCTAAAGCAATCCGACTCCATCGTCAGCCAGTAGTATCCTGCTCTCAGGATCTTTCTCGTCATGGCATGCCCGCCGGCGTGCATACCGAATGTGCCTTCATGAACTTCTTCCATGAGCATACTCGCCTCTTTCTCATCAACACATCTGAGTAGCACGAGATCGTGGTTTCTCTTATATAACACTCCATTAGGATTGAGATAAAAGTTGCTGGACAGCCTCCTCAGAGTCTTCTTATCCTGGGTTGACGCACCCGCAGGATATTCCTTAGTCATAAGGAAAGTCTGGATGTCATGGAACCATGGCTTGCCGTCGGCGGCTTCCTCGATTGCAAAGACAAATGCCGGTCTATCAAGACGAGACAGTACAATTCTTGGAGCCTCATTCCAAAAATTGACTTTATACATTGAAGCCAACGTGGCTAAGGCATCAGCCATCTGATTTTCAGCCCTGGGCACATGATGGAGTTCCACTCGATCAAAGAACGGAAGTAGCCTCCTGGCATAATTCATGTACGGCACCAAATTCGATTGACGAGTCTCCCACTCCCCTTTAATTTGGTGTCGGCACAACAGAAGAGTCGCCACCTTTCGTTATTTATCCCTCAGAGCGGGAAAGGAAACGATCGGAAAAACCTAACGAAAAAGGGTAAGACAAGGTCATCGCAACCGTTGTCTGGATTCGGGAGTCGGTTACGCAAGGGGAAGGTATTAGCACCCCTCACGTCCGTCGTACTCGACGGGATCCTCGCTTGTTGTGTTTACTTGGACGGGTTGGTTTTATTCTATCTACCTATCAAGGCTGGTTGAAAAAGAAAAGAAGAATGACTCGGCAAAGCGTCGCGCTTTATGCCTACGCATTCTCATCAGAGAATGAGAAATCAGAGTCAACGTAGTTCGGCCTACGAAGGGTTATGGGGGAAGGTAGCTCGCCAAGACATCGCCATCTTGTGCCTACGTACTCTCAACAGGCATGAGAGATCAGAGCTCACGTAGTTCGAGAAACTACGGTTTATTTCCTGTCTTTTACGAAAGAAGTGTTTTTTATTGTGTTTGCGATTTCAATCGCACTAGAGACTATGACCTGAGAGTGAATGCGTCGCATGTCACCCAAAGGGTACCATACTAAACATCCAGACTGCAGAAAAGAAACTCTCCCACAGTCCTTTCTCAGATAGCTTAAGGCTCGTAACGTACGAAAGAAATCATTCATGATTACTGTATCTTAAACTGTTTTGAGATGAGAAGAGAACAGGCCCAACTAGGAGGGAGACTATCAAGTCCTTCTGTTGTCATGCCATGGATTCATCCTATGGTTGAGGTTTGAACAGGGAACTCCTACAAGTTGTCATGCATAGGTTTCAACCTAAAGTTCTATCATCAAATCCTTATCGAAGGAAATGAGAGTCCTAAGGGATCATGTCAATGATACACCAAAACAGACAAAGCGTCAGCTTAACAGTAAAATGCATGCAATGCAAGTGAGGGAGGAAATGTGTGTGGGGCTTCAGTCTCCACAAGCTCATCTCAACCTCAAGCCAGAATGGATAACAGTAATCATACTGATAGATAAAACAACATGCTATCAAGCAATAACAGTAAACTGCAATCATACAGAAAGAATGAAATGAAATGCCATCAGGCAAACAAACCACATGGGCAAGGGAGCTGGGCTCTACCAAATACCCGCAAGCAAAGCCACATAGTAACAATACAAGTAGAGGGAGCAACTCAACCTCTAGTGCAATCATGCTCCTAGATTCTACCTATTCTAGATATGGACTTATTCTAATGCATCAAACAAGTCAAACAAAACACATCAATACAGAAAAGAAAAACAGAAGAAAGCAGATCAACTCCTCTCTCAACTCCAAGCTTCAGCTCTTCCAACAGCAACTCAGTCTTCAGACTTCAATCACTCTTGACAAATATCAATTTGCTTTTCCAGGGTTTCAATCCATCAAACATAACTATCAACTTAATCTTCTCCTTTAAGCTTCAGCTTCTTGATCAGCTCCACCTTCAGGCTTCACCTAATCTTCAGGGATCTTCAAGTATCAACTTGCTCTTGTTGCTCTTCAAGGTTCAGCTGGAATGGCAATACTCAAGGATTCATCCTCTTCTACACTCTTCATTGAAGTCTTCATATTCAAACTCAAGCTCAAAATCTCTCAAGATAATCAAACCAGAGAAAATCACTTACTGGATAATGTCGCTACTGCGAAAATCGGCGCCGGCTGAACAGAAGAGTCGCCACCGTGCGCTATTTATCCCAACGGAGGGAAAGGAAACGCTCGAAGTAAACCTCGCGAAAAATGGGAAAGGTATGGTCATCGCAACCAAAACCTGGGTTCGGGAGTCGGTTACGCAAGGGGAAGGTATTAGCACCCCTCACGTCCGTCGTACTCGACGGGATCCACGCTTGTTTTCGGGTATGGATTGTTATTTCTATCTAAACTAAAGGTCTGGGGTTAAAAGAAAAGAAAATGACTCGGCAAAGTATCGCACTTTATGCCTACATATTCCCGTCTGGCACGAGAAATCAGAGTCAGCGTAGTTCGCCTACCTACGGGAAAGGAGGGGAAGGTTGCTCGCTAGGATATCGCATCCTATGCCTACGTACTTTCATACAGCATGAAAGATCAGAGAAAACGTAGTTCGGGCCACGGAAGACACAGGCTTGTCTGTTTTGATTGATTTTATTCCTTCTGAAAAAGGTTTTTCTGATTAACAGTCCAAGCGGACAAAAATGACGTTTTGATGAGTTCACATTCTTTTACGGAAGAAGTGTCTTTTATTGTGTTTGAAATCTTATTGTGTTTTTCTGTTTGTTTTTTTGAGAAAGAAGAGACAGAACTCTATCCTACGGTTGCGAAGGGAATAAAACTAACCTAATGTTATCATGCATGGGTTAAGACCTAGTGTCTATCATGCTCCTCTCTTGCACAGAGAGAAACAGAGATCCTAAGGGAATAGACGGAAACAGAAACAATATCAAATATATAGTAAAGCAGTAAAATGCATGGATGCAACAATACAAGCGAGGCAAGGGAGTCCCACTCAACCTCGAACCTAGAAAACAATAGGCAAAAGTGAACAGGATTCACTTTCAACCCAACAGGTTAAACAGCAAACAGTACAGTCAAGAAAACCAATCAATACATCAGAAATGGATAACAGCTAAAATAAACAGCCACAGCAGCTCTGCATCAACACCTATCTTCAAGTCCTCATCAATAAGCTTCAGCAAGCATCAATCTCCATCTCCACAGCCTTCAAGCAAGGTCTTTGTCATCAATCTTCAGTCTACACTGGCTTTTCTTCAAGTCTCCATCTCCCAGCTGAGGAATCAGTCACAAGAGTGAATTGGGTGTTAAGCAATTAGTTGACCACCAAAGGTGGCAAACAGACTGCTAAAAACACATAGGATATTTTCTCTCAAGAGTTCTATCCCTTAGACAGTAGCACCAAGCCTTCTAAAGGAAGGGGGTGAGTGTCTCAGAGAGACTCTGCATCACAGAGAAGAATGGAGGCAGTCAAGACCTTCCATGTTTGAGAATCAAGTTGACTACTCTAGGGCTCTGCCTAACTCCTAGATCCTACAAACTTCAACAGCTGCCAGCAAGAGATACTCCTCATCAACTCTGGAAGTTGGTCTTCAGTCTCTTGATCTCCAATGGCTTCATCATCACCAGGTCTTCAGCTCTCCCAATCCCCAAGGCAATCCCAACACCCACACAGACAAATCATAATCCCCAGAGAGGGCACACCACACCAATCAAGCAAATATAGCCAGTATACTAATAGCAGTAGGGGAATCCTAATATTCTCTAAGGGATCTATCCTATACCCATAACCCCTATAGTCCCATACCCCAAAATCAACTCAAAAATTCCTAGAAGAATTAATCTATCTCACATATGCTCACCTAAAACCCTAATTTTGATCATGTTATTCACACCTAATCAAACCACCTAAGATTAAATTCTAAAAATATGAATTAAATCCTATGCACAAGTTGAAGTTCTAAACTAAACAACCTAAAAAGAATGGATTAAAAATACTAAAGCATCTATTCAAACTAAAATCACCAAATTTGAGTATCAAGCAAAACTCATTAAAATGCTATTTACAAGAAAAATGCATGAAAAATATTAAAACAAAATAAAATGCCAATTTTATTATTTAATATTTTTCTAGACAGAATTATAAACCTGGAGAAAAAAGAACCAATTAAAACTAAGCTATTTTCATTTTTTTATGATTTTTAAAAGATGAGAAAAATATTAAAGAAAATAAAATCACAAAATAGGAATAAAATGGGGAGGGGGTGTTGTCAGCAATGGCGCCCAGTTATTATTCACCATTGGGCCACGAAAGGGGGAGGTGCGCATAGCAATTGGCGCTAGGCCCAGTTGGCTTCAGAAAACAATTGAAAAATAAAAGGAAAAACATTAAATTCACGGTGCAAATAGCAGCGAAATCAAGTTCATTTGGTTGGGCTTCTCAAAAAGGGGGTGGGGATAACAAGGACTGGATCAGGCCCATTGGTGCGTTTAGTGAAACGCTGCGTTTCGCTTTGAGTCTCTCCCTCCGTTTTCAACTTCAAATCTGGGCCATACGATGAGCTTAAAAGGTCAAACCTTGAAACCAATCCAACGTCCCTGGGTCATCGTCCCCAACGAGGAGCTAGGGTTTTCAGAATTTCTTCTCCCATGCACAACTTCCATAGCTCAGTTCTCCCTCCTCACTTAACCAAATCCTTCGATCTCAAAACCAAAATTGGCCTACTCAAAGCCCACTACAAGATCCTATACTTGGATTTTGCTGAAACTCAACACATAATCAAGCTCGATAGCTGGAAGTCTTGGACACCACTGAATTACACCTGATGTGCATGATCATCAAACCTGCTCAAACTACCCTAGAACGATCCATGGACTATGCTGAGTATCCTGAGCCAAAAATCTAACATTATCTTGCAATATTCCAAAAGTTACAAGCTCCAACAGTTTTGGTGCATCATGATCAACATCCATGAAACTTGCTCAAACTTGGTGAAATCCATCATCTAACTTAACTTAACCATTCTATGCTAACAAATCACTAACATGCTGGCTAAATCATGCAATTCGAAGGAAGATACCAACCTGGTGTGATGGTGAAAACAGGTGCTGAATCCTCTTGATCCAATGCTTGCAATGATTGGAACTTGATCCACACTACCAATTCTTGATTCTGTATGCAGAAAATCTGACTCAAACCTCTTGGATCTTGTGATTGGAAAGTTCTTGCTTCTTGGATGATTCACTTGTATGGCACGAGTTCTCCTTTAATCAACCAAATGCTTGTGTGAATTATGATCTATGAATGATGGTGATGAAGATCCAATCAAGAATTGTGAAAATTGGTGAAGATTTGAGGTAGTATGAATTGATTTTGCAAATTGGAAGAAAGGTATGAAAGTTGGTGTTATGAACAATGTGATTCACCAACCATGGCATGAAGCCACTCAATGCAATATATACATGAACTTAGAAAGCCCTAGAAGTTTGTAGAACCTTCCCATGCACAATTTCCCTTGGATTTGGATTATGTAACTTTCATTGTAAGTAACCATACATAACTTCTAATTCTTGAACCAAACTCAAAATTCTACTTTTGCCAATGTTCTCAAAATGATTTTTCCAATCAAAATGACCTATAATTTCATCTCATTTGGCCAAAGTATGAAAAATCTCATTTTTTAGGTTATTTTTATTCATTAAATCCACCAATTTTGAAACCTTGTGCTATGAATCTTACCAATCTTCCATGGTCACCTTTCTAGACTCAAAATGTCATTTGGAGCAAGTTTGATGTTGTGAAGTTTTTCATTTGAAGCTTCCTTGTATGAGTTTTGGGCATAGGCTTGAAATGACCTGTAATTCTCAGATGACCAAAATACCCTTTTCTTGCCAAGACCATAAGTAGAGTTCCACAAATCATATGAAGGCATACCATACAATTATAGAAAGATAAGACAATAAGGAACAACTCTTATGTTGACCAGAAATTCATTTGAAATCTCCTTGAGGGGTAAACGTTGCTTGGAAGTCAAGTCACTTTCACAGACAAATTTTCAGATACCTCAGATGACCTGTAACTTGGAAGGACCATAACTTGAGTTCTATAAACCTCCTTAATGTCTTCCACAACTCAAATTAAAGGTATTTAGATCCTCTACAAGTTTCATGTTGACCAAGAATCCATTTGAAGCTTGAATTTTGACTTATCTTGCTTGGAAATATGACCTAAACTAGGGGATTTTACACAGAAACCCTAATTTAGAAAATCCTCTTATCCTTGATTTCTCTTGATTTCTTCTTAGAACAACACCATATCCTTCTCTATATGTCAAATGATGAACCCCACATCTCTCCAATAGCCCTTAAAGCCTTTCAATCAATCAATTGACCTAGAGTTGACCCAGGGTTGACCCAGATGAAACCCTAGTTGACTGTCTTCAACTGCCATTCTTGTGACTACACAAATGACTTGCCTCCTTCTCCAAATGACTTTATAAGTCTTCCATGATGCCCACATACTCTCCATGCTCAGCCCACAACTCACAATTTCTTTGATGATCCCCAGATACCCTCAGATAGGAGATAGATGCACTGATTGATCCATTGACTTCCTAGCTTTCAAATTCTTTCTGATGACTTGAATGAGATTGAATTAGAATAATAACCTCTTGATAGGCTTATAGAGATGAGAATAATGACGGGTCCCTGTTGGATGATTTGCTATGCTATGCTATGCAAATGGTTAGACTATGTACATGACTCTATATGCAAATGCTAATGATATTGAAACATAAACCAAGTGAATAAAGGTGAAGCAAATTTTAGGGTGCAACAGCTGCCCCTATTCAAGCGACTTGGACCCGATTGGGTGAAGAGCGAATGGCCTTCAAACATTCGAGGTACGATACGGTTGAATACTAAGAACCCGGAAATTTTCCAACCGCAGAAATAAACTGCGCCACTGCTTGGAGAACGATATTCATCAACTGAATCTAGCTGTTTACAGCAACCCACTGATCTCGTGCTGGGGATTATTTTCATCAGCCTGAAAAAGATTTTATCATTGCAGAGATAGAATTTTGTCCACGTTAGGACTCCTCCTGCCGTCAACTCGGAAAAACTTCAACAATTTTGCTGGGGATGGCTCGTTTGCCTTCTCGTCAGAAATAAATCGTCCACGTTAGGAATAAACTCTTTCACGTTAGGAATAACACCTCTCCTCTTTCCACGTAAGGAATACTATCTTTCCACGTAAGGAATCACATTTTGATTCGTCCACGTAAGGACTCCAACTTGTTCCACGTAAGGAATCATATCTTTCCACGTAAGGAAACCACAATCTTTCCACGTAAGGAAACCACTCTTTCTGATTTGTCCACGTAAGGACTCCTATCTTTCCCCATAAGGAACACCTCTTTCCACGTAAGGAACTAAAACTTCTCTTTCCACGTAAGGAATAAACTTCTTTCCACGTAAGGGACAAACTTGTCCATGTCAGGACTCACGTTTCGTCTTGATTCGTCCACGTAAGGACTCGCCTCTTGACTTGCTGAGGAAATAAAACCTTGTCCGCGTCAGGACTCATGCACCTTCGACCCACTGGGGAAGTGAGACTTGTCCACGTCAGGACTCACATGTCAACCTGCTGAAGTAGTAGAACTTGTCCACGTCAGGACTTGCGCGTCTTCGACTTGCTGGGGAAATAAGACTCGTCCACGTCAGGACTCCCACTTTGCCAATAACACGAAGAAGGATAAATTTGTCCACGTCAGGACTCTCGCATCTTATCATCACGAAGAACTATAAACTTGTCCACGTCAGGACGCACATTTCACCATTACGAATAAAGATATCTGCTGGAAATAAATGGTCCACATCAGGACACCAACATGAAGAGTAACCAACTTTGTCCACGTCAAGACTTCACATTCGATCAATACCAAGAAATCAAATTTGTCCACGCTAGGACTGGCGCCTATCGTCACCTGGAAGAAATGTCCACGTCAGGAATCCACATTCCCACAATTCTGAAAAATCGAACCTGTCCACGTTAGGACTAGCACCTCTTATCAACCATGAGGAAATAAATCTGTCCATGTTAGGACCCCCACTTTTCTAGCACAAAGAAAACCTGTCAATAAAATTGTCCACGTCAGGACTCATCCTTCCATTGGTCCCGAACCACAAACTTCTTAGCACTGACGTGACAGCGACTTTGAAGCGGACTCTCCTGGGGATATTTGGAAACCCAAACTACTGGATGCCCGTTGATGACAACTAACTCTGCTTGGGAATGAGGAGAAATTTATCCCGGTAACTCTGGCGGGGAAAACAAGAGAAATTCACACAAACAACTCCGCTCAGAGGCAAAGAGAACTTCATCATGATAACCCTGTGGGGAATAATGCCAAAGCTGACACTTCATTGAATGTCTCACATCGAGAGATCTTGAATGTCTAAGTAATTCGTTTGAGCAAGAGCTCTCTCTACCTGCAAGAGAAATAATACTTGAAACAAATGGTTAGCCAACCCGGTTTATGCTTCAAAATGCATGTTTGACAATGACGCAATGCTCCATACGCCATGGAAATGCTACGTGCTTTATTTGGTAGATGCAAGCATGACACTATATGCCCATGCACATGCAGACTTGAACTGCTAGGATACAGAAACCTCTTCAGGAAAATAAATGCTGAAGACAATGCCAACTCCGTTGAGGATAGCCGGGTGCTACAGAATTATTCCAGCAAAATAAATGCTGGAAGAGTGAAGTCGACTCAGCTAGGAAATTGGGAACTTAAACCAAGCACCTCATTGAAGTAACGCCCTGCTGGGGAATATAACTCTGCGGGAGAATAGCAGATGCGCTTGGTATGATTGGATTTCTGCTGGAGAGTGAACGGATATCACACGGTATAAATGCCGGGACACACAACCAACTCTGCCGGGGAGAGTCTTAATCTTCGAGTTCCACTGGGAGGAATAAAAATACTGGCTGAAAAGAGAACTCCGCTGAGGACGGACTGATTCTCTTGGGGAAAATCGACTGACTCCGCTGGGGGAGCGCAAATGACCCTGCGGGGAAAGGGGAACTGCCTGAATACAGCTTACCAATTGGAAATATTAATCTTCTGAGGCTAAACCACTCTGCTTGATACAAACTGTCCGGATACAGCTTTCGATCTAGGAATCGTCCAAACGTTGCTGAGGGTAGACGACTTTGTTGGAGAATGCCCTCTGAATAAGCTACGGCTAGCTGGGGAATTTGATCCTTCTTCAGGAAGAACATGCATGCCCTGCGTGGGGAGCGAGTTTTTCGTTACTGCAGTCTTTTGACCGTCCTCTTCACACGACTATGAACCCTGCAACAACACAAACAAGACAAGACAAGTCTATGCAACCAAATCTATTCGGGTTGGCATTATTTTCAGTTAATTCAAAGTTTTAGCAATTGTTGGCAAGGGCCAGTGACGTTATACACATGCTAGTTTCATTAACCCTAGGCGTTTTATCATGCACAAAACAGTAAAGAGCCAGCATCGAATACTGAATAACATATTTTTATTGATTGAGCCCCTGAATGGGCGGAGTTTTTGTACACGGGATGTAACTCCTGAAAAGAGGAAGCTACGCAAAGCAAATATACAAGTATGCACAAGAAGCATAAATATGTTGACAAATTAAATTTGTACACATGTCGGCAACGGGATGCAGACGAACATCACGAACTGATCCTCCTATGACTCGCCCGACTCTAATGCTTTCCCAGTATCCACACTTCCGAAGAGATTGCATCCGATAATCGACCTCTCGAGTATATTCTCCCGCACCAATGCTCAATGCAGTACTAAATTCGGACCGCAATCATTTGCCTTTCAAATCCCTAACTTTTGCGTGAACCGCCCTTTACGGGTTTTCAGTTCACCGGGATACCCCTTTTTGCCGAAGCCGCCCAGTGTAGGTTTTCAACTTCGCGGGTGTACATTTTTTCAATTTTACCCCTAATTTTTGCTCGAACCTTTCATTCTTTTTTTGGTTCGCCAGGATGCCCCATTTTTGCCTGGACTCTCTTTTTTCTGTCCAGCGGGTCAATTTCAAGCAAAGTATTTTTTAACTGCGTCCGAATTCACAGGTGACGTAAAGTCTTCGCCGTCCATGGTGGACAACAACAGCGCTCCTCCTGAAAAGACTTTTCTGACAACGTATGGCCCTTCGTAGTTGGGGGTCCACTTGCCCCTGTGATCTGCCTGCGGCGGGAGAATCCTTTTCAGCACGAGGTCGCCCGTCTGAAAGCTCCGCGGATGTATCTTCTTATCATACGCTTTCTTCATTCGGCTCTGGTACAAACGACCGTATGCTAGAGAAGCTAACCTCTTCTCATCCATTAAACTCAATTAGTTCAACCTGTCTTTCACCCATTCAGCCTCATCTAGTTCAACATCTCGTAATACTCTCAGAGAAGGAATCTCAACTTCTAATGGTATCACCACTTCCATTCCATATACCAACGAGAATGGGGTTGCCCCAGTTGATGCGCGTACCGTCGTACGATAACCGTGCAAAGCAAAAGGTAGCATCTCATGCCAATCCTTATAGGTCACCACCATCTTCTGAACGATCTTCTTTATATTCTTGTTGGCCGCTTCAACAACGCCATTCATCTTGGGTCGGTAAAGGGAGGAGTTGTGATGTTCGATCTTGAAATTCTGACAGAGCTCCTTCATCATTTTGTTATTCAGGTTTGAACCGTTGTCAGTGATTATCCGCTCGGGGATCCCATATCTGCAAATGATATCTCTCTTGATGAATCTGGCCACCACCTGCTTCGTTACATTTGCGTAAGACGCCGCTTCTACCCATTTGGTGAAATAATCGATTGCTACTAGAATGAACCGGTGCCCATTAGAAGTTGTCGGCTCGATCTTTCCAATCATATCGATTCCCCACATCGAGAATGGCCATGGCGATGACATCACATTCAGAGGACTCGGAGGCACATGGGTTTTATTAGCATAGATTTGGCACTTGTGGCACTTTCTCGCAAACTTAAAACAATCAGTTTCCATAGTCAGCCAAAAATAACCTGCCCGCAGCAGCTTTCTCGTCATAGCATGTCCACCAGCATGCGTACCAAATGTACCTTCATGTATTTCCTCCATGAGCAGCTTTGCCTCTCTCTCGTCTACGCAACGCAACAGCACCAAATCGTGGTTTCTTCTGTACAAGACACCATCCGGATTCAAATAGAAGTTACCCGCCAATCTCCTGAGAGTCTTCTGATCTTGACTGGATGCTCCAGCCGGATACTCTTTATTCTTCAAGAAATTAAGGATATCAAAATACCACGGTTTGTCGTCAGATGCTTCATCAATAGCAAATACGAAGGCAGGTCTGTCAAGCCGAGAGATAATGATTTTGGGAGCCTCGTTCCAGAAGTTGACTTTGTACATGGAAGACAAAGTGGCCAGGGCGTCAGCCATCTGATTTTCTGCCCGCGGTACATGATGCAATTCAACCTTGTCAAAGAAAGGCAACAATCTCCTTGCATAATTCATGTAATGTATCAAGTTGGGCTGACGTGTCTCCCATTCCCCTTTGATTTGATTCACCACCAGAGCTGAGTCTCCGTATACGTCTAGATGTTTGATTCGCAAATCAATGGCTTCTTCAAGCCCCATTATACAAGCTTCGTATTCGGCCTCATTATTGGTAACTGCAAAGGTCAATCGAGCAGTAAACGGGATGTGCGACCCGTGTGGGGTGGTGATAATTGCCCCTATTCCGCTACCGTAAGCATTCACAGCTCCGTCAAATATCATCTTCCATTTGGAACCCAACTCTGGTCCTTCGTCTGGCAACGGCTCTTCGCAATCTTTCATCTTTAGGTACATGATATCCTCGTCAGGAAAATCAAACCTCATCGATTGGTAATCTTCAATAGGCTGCTCTGCCAAGTACTCAGACAGTACACTCCCCTTTATAGCCTTTTGCGAGACGTATTGGATGTCGTATTCAGTCAAGACCATCTGCCAACGGGCAATTCTCCCTGATAATGCCTGCTTTTCAAATACATATTTGATAGGATCCATCTTCGAGATGAGCATGGTTGTATGATTCAGCATGTATTGCCTCAAACGCTTGGCGGCCCAGGCTAGCGCGCAACAAGTTTTTTCAAGCATTGAATATCGAGATTCACATTCAGTAAATTTCTTACTCAAGTAATAGATCGCATGCTCTTTTCTTCCTGTCTCGTCGTGTTGACCGAGAACACAACCCATGCTTCCCTCAAGAACTGTCAAATACATAATTAAGGGTCTCCCTGCCACTGGAGGTATCAAAATAGGAGGCTCCTGCAAATACTGCTTTATTTTATCGAACGCCTTTTGACAATTTTCGTTCCACGCTACAACTTGATCTTTCTTTAACAGCTTGAATAATGGTTCACACGTAGCAGTTAGGTGAGATATGAACCGAGCGATGTAGTTCAACCTCCCTAAAAACCCGCACACCTCTTTCTCTGTTTTAGGCGTCGGCATCTCTTGAATTGCTTTTATTTTTGCAGGATCGACCTCTATTCCCTTTTCACTCACGATAAACCCCAGCAGTTTACCCGATCTCACCCCGAAGGTGCATTTGTTAGGGTTCAGTCTCAGCCTGAACTTCCTAAGCCTTTTAAATAACTTCAGCAGATTCACCAGATGCTCTTCCTCCGTCTGGGATTTGGCAATCATATCGTCAACATAAACTTCGATCTCTTTATGCATCATGTCATGAAAAAGAGTCGTCATCGCACGCTGATACGTTTCCCCAGCATTCTTCAGTCCGAAGGGCATCACTTTATAGCAAAATGTTCCCCAAGGCATTATGAAAGTAGTCTTCTCCATATCCTCTGGCGCCATTTTAATCTGATTATAGCCTGAGAAGCCACCCATGAAGGAGAATACGGAGTATTGAGAGGTACTATCAACTAGCACATCGATATGAGGAAGTAGAAAATCGTCTTTTGGGCTCGCTTTATTCAAATCCCTATAATCCACACACATTCGAACCTTGCCGTCTTTCTTTGGCACCGGTACGATGTTAGCGACCCATGAGGGATATTTTGTCACAGCCAAGAAACCAGCATCCCACTGTTTTTGAACCTCCTATTTGATCTTCACTGCCATATCTGGTCTAGTTCTGCGAAGCTTTTGTTTGACCGGCGGGCACTCTTCTTTCAACGGCAGACGGTGCACAACCATATCTGTATCGAGCCCTGGCATATCTTCATACGACCAAGCGAACACATCACTATACTCTCGGAGCATTTCAACCAGTCTTCGCTTGATGTCACTCTGCAGCGCGACTCCGATACGAATATTCTTCTCAACCCCTTCCGACCCCAAGTTGATAATTTCGATGACCTCTTCGTGAGGCAGAATGACTCTTTCCTCTTGCTTCACCAACCAAGACAGTTCTTCAGGGACGTCACTATCTTCGACAACCTCTTCTTCGGCCTGAAATACCGGGTGTTCAAAGTCGGGACGAGTCATAGGTGGCTCAAGGATGTCATCTGAAAATGTTATCCTGCAGAAAGAACGGTTAAATGCTTCAAAACGCGTATAAAGCGAATAACCACGTTGCCATTTTATTGAAAAATACAAAACAAGAAAAACAGAGATCGCAATATTTGCACATGAAAAACGCCTTTTATTTAATGATAAACACGCCATGTTCATAACAGCACAGCCCTAAGCAAATCCTGATGCCCCGGGCAAGACACCAGATTGTTCAACAATTAATAAAACAAAGCATTACTGTTTAAGAGTCACAGGAACAAGCTCCTGAATAGACCAGTTGCACAGTCCTTGTCCTGGCGTGCTTGGCTAAATCCAAGCATCCATATCACAGTCGCTGTCTCCTTCGTCAGACTCTGAAGCAGCGTTGATGGTTTCATGGCATACTCCACTGGCAGAGATGGTTATTGGCCCTTTGAAACGAGGTGCCCCCACAGCAGGTGCTGACGATGACGGTTGATATCCCAACCCGAATCGGTCTATCTTCACAGGAATATCCAGCACTTTGCCCCAGCCCTTTGCTTCTCGTGCCTCCACCAGAGCTTGGGCCTCTTTATACGACGAGACGGCTATCTCCGACGCTTTGCTCGGCCCGGGACCTTTGTCCTTGATACGCAACCCTTCAAATGCCTGGCAGGGTGTTTCGTGAATCTCTCCATCGACCTCCACGTATTTAAACGACGACAGATGGCTGACCAGGATGTCTTCTTCTCCGCACACGATGACCACGCTGTCTCCGACCATATATTTCAATTTTTGATGCAGGGTAGACGTGACTGCCCCAGCCCCATGGATCCAAGGTCTTCCGAGCAGGCAGCTATATGCAGGCTGGATGTCCATGATATAAAATTCAGTCGCGAAAACCTCCGGCCCCACCTGTAGAGGCAATGTTATCGATCCAAAAACTGTTCTCCGCGTGCCATCGAATGCCCTGACTATCAAGTCACTGGGCATGCACAGGATTCCTCTGACATCTAGCTTCATCATCGCTTTCTTGGGCAGCACATTTAAAGACGATCCGGTATCGACCCGTACATGCGACATGACTGATCCTCTACACTCGACAGATACGTGCAGCGCCATATTATGATCTCTCCCCTTAGGGGTCAAATCGAAGTCGGTAAAGCCCAAGCTGTGGCCTGCATTTACATGTGCTAATACTCCCTCCAGCTGATTTACGGAAACATCTTGGGGTACGAAGGAAGTGTCCAGGACTTTCAACAAAGCATTTCTGTGAGCCTCCGAACATAGTAGTAATGACAGGATGGATATCTTTGAAGGCGTCTGTTGCAGATGCTCCACAATCTTATAATCACTTTTACGGATCAAGCGCATGAATTCTTCCACATCTTTCGATGCCGATGCTTTTTCGCTTGCCTGCACTGGGACATTTTCAACCATCTTCCCTTTTCCTTTTGCCAGTCTTTTGGCCTCCACCTCAGGCGATATGAAGATCCTACCACTCCTCGTCATACCTCCTGAACCGACAACGTTCTCCACAGTCTCGTCTGGCTGCTTATCAACATCAATCTTTATTCCGTCACAATACACCTCCAACCCATATGACCATGGGACTGCCTTTGTGCTCTCGTACGGGATCGGTCCGGCCTTAGTGATAGTAATTGGCGGTCGCTGAACCGGTGTTGTTATAGTGATTGTCTTTCGAGGAATCGTCACAGTGGCCACATCACTCTGATTATCTGCTAATGCCCCTGCAGGCTCTTCAGTTGCTGCTCGGTCAAACTGCAACGTGCCTCCATCTATTAAAGCCTGGATACCTTTCTTCAAATCATCACACCCCCCAACTAGGGTCCAACATTCCAAGCAGTACTCGTCACAACCTGGATAGACACCCCCATGCAATAGTCGACTCTTTATCTCGCTCAGCGGCGTCTTTAAATCATCGACATTCATAATCAGATTCAACCCTTCCTCAGTTAGAATGGCGTTTGCCCCATGATTAGGCATGGGCTTTTGCACTATATTCGGGCCCGCCGTTCCGAAATTGATAGCCTTATTGTCCAAAAGATCCTGCACAACATGCTTAAAAGCATGGCAACCCTCTACATCGTGGCCCGGAGCCCCAGAGTGGAACTCACAGTGCCTGCTTGCATCATAGCCATACGGAGGAGTTCCCGTTATAGGTGCCAGAGTTCTCTTCTCTACCAAGTTCAACCCTAATAACGTCTGTAACAAATCCGCATACGTTGAGGGAGGCTTCTCAAATACTCTCCTTGGTTTACCCCCCTGGAATCTTCGCTGAGCAGGTTGTGCCCCCTGCTGTGGCTGCTGCTGCTGCTGTTGTTGTTGTTGCATTAGTTGTTGCTGTTGGAACGGTTGTTGTTGGAACGGAATAGTAACACTCGCCACCTGCTGCGGCTGATTATATTGGTTTCGACCTCTGCCCCGGCCTCTGCCTCGGCCTCCAAACACTGCGCTTGCATCGCCCTGACGGCGCCCACCAAAAGCCTTTCTATTACTGCCAGATGCAGTAGATTCCTCAGCTGGGAACCGGCCCTGTTTAATGTTGTTTTCAATCTTTTCTCCCATCAGAATTAGGTCTGAGAAACTGGCCAGAGATGTGTGAAACAACTTGTCATAAAACATGCCTGTGAATGTTCCAATGAACATGTCATTCATTTCCTTATCTTCTAAAGTAGGACGGACCCTAACAGCCATGTCACGCCATCTTTGCGCATACTCTTTAAAGCTCTCACCCTTCTTCTGAGATAACCCTTGCAATTGGACCCGATTGGGTGCCAAGTCGCTGTTATGCTTATAGTGAGCTACAAATACCTCTGCTAGCTGTTTCCATGTCTTTATATTAGTTGGCTCCAACCCCATGTACCACTCTAGGGAAGGGCCTGACAAGCTATCCTGAAAGAAATGCATTAGCATCCTCTCATCGGTTGAATATGCAGACATCTTTCTGTAATAAGCCCACACATGCACTTTCGGACAGGTGTCCCCTTTATACTTATCAAACGTAGGAGCTTTGAATTTGATTGGCACCCTCAAGCCAGGTACCAAACCCATTGTTGACATGTCTAAGCCCACAGCACTTTGGTTCAGGACCCCCCTCATCTGCTCTTCTAGCATTCTGATCTTCTGGGAGTCATCCATCGGTCCCTCGAAACCTCCACCGGAGAAGGCATCCTCTTGCTGATCCTCTTGCCACATACCATTCCTAGCTCCATACCCATCATATCCATTATTACGGCCAGCTCTGGTCTGATTCATCACCGGGCCTCGCCCTCTGTTGCCGTACCCCTGAGCAACTCCAGCAGGTCCAAAAGCCATTAACCCAACGCCGTTTCCATTTCCGAAACCTCCGTAACCCTGATTGGTCATACCGTATCCGTCTTGCCCAAAGCCTTGAGCATTGAAACCATATTTTCCAGCATTATCGAAACCCTGATCATTGAACCCGAATCCAGCATTACCGAAGCCGTTGCCTCCCATATTATCACCCAAGTTGATATCACCAAGCCCAACGTTATGGACAGCAGTCTCGTTCCCAACTCCGACGTTACCATTCCCAGCAGCGGTAGCGTTGTTGACATTAGCAGCAGGTATATTGACTACAGGTGGAGCCACTGGCGTGGGAGTGCCATCCCCATGAACAGTGTCGACTCGCACAGACTGATGATCCTCATTCCCATGACCAGCATTTCTGACCAACAGAGGCTGTACCATAGCTTGCAAATTCTCCTGACCTTTTGCAATAGTCTCCATGGTCTGCATAAAGAGAGCTAGCTTCTCGCGCATATCCTACATCTCGTTCTGCATTTGATCCATGATTCTTCGACAGTTGGTGCGAGTGGAATATCTGTGCGGGCGCTGATCTGCAATCCTGAAAATACCTGGTGCAGAGCAGGAAATAAGATATCGTGCAATAATTACCTGTAATGCAATGTGAATATGAATGCAATGCGAGGTGTGTCTGTGCATTAGGGAAATTCATTCCCCGATTCTAGTGCGAAGGTGCCAGTGCAATGACAGTGCTAGCAATATAAAGATCGGAGCTGAATCACAGAAAGCCTCATATATTGTAGAGAAAACCAATAAGCCAAGAGTACAATATCGGAGAGTACAATAAGAAGGCATGACCTCAACCAACAATCCTGGTGATGGTCAGCACTATGCAAATAAAGCATACAAGTTAATACATGAAATGATCAAGCACTCCCATAAGCCCGGTACTCTTCTATCAACTTCTTGGTCTCTGGATGACCTGGTCGGGTAAGCAGACCCTCGACAAGTTGGTTTCTTCTCTTGAGAACATGTCGCACATCTCCAGCAGTTTCCTCCCATGCCCCTTCACCGAAGCGATCCTCTAGCTTCCGCTTCTGAGACACGGCTCCATCCCTGCCTTTGATGGTGTTATTCAATGCATTCTGGAGACTATACCGGGTCATAACTTCTTCATACTTCTTGATGCTAGCTTTCAACTGCTCTTCGAGGTCGGAAATTTGCTGCTTCAACTTATCTTCCCTCTTCTTATTGTTGGTGAGCGTAGCATTCCAAGTCTTATTGCAAGAAGAGATTTCTCGGTGTCCTCAGAACTCTCCAACTGGTCTTGACAGACCTGAGAACTCTCCATAAATACCCAAGATCTCTGATCAAGAAATAAATGGTATCTGAAGGTCTAGTTACCTGCATAACCCCAAACCCTCTCACAGGTGGATGTCCTAGTAACTGACAAAGGTATGGCATCCTATGCGGTCGTCGGCGTCACAGACTTTCAGGGTTGATGATACGATTCCCAGAAGGAGTGGCATCATCAAATCCTGAAGAGGCCTCACTTAGCCAACTTCCAAATGATCGGTCCCCAGAGTCGACAATCCAACTAACCAGCAACCCGAGCTACCCAAAGGGCAGGACAGGAGGCCAACCAGAAGAACCTCGTCTGAGTGTAGATTTCGCGGGACACTAGGACATGCAAAGCACGTGCGCGCCCACTAATCTCTACTCTAAGTCTAGGTGCACTCAAGCCCAGGTCCGGCTTATCTCTCAATCAAAGAACACCCGTCACACCCCACAATACAGCAATAATAACCAATATATATAATGCTGAAAATAAAGGTCCGAAATATAAATCCATACAAAATCCTCGACGGGAAAACAAGCGTTAGGATTGACTCTCTTAAGGGACGTTGGATCCCAAATGCATAAGAACTATCGCAGTCCTCAGCAGCCAGGGGGCGTTGAATCCCCAGCAGAGTCGCCAGCTGTCGCTACTGCAAAAATCGGCGCCGGCTCCCCAGCAGAGTCGCCAGCTGTCGCTACTGCGAAAATTGGCGCCGGCTCCCCAGCAGAGTCGCCAGCTGTCGCTACTGCGAAAATCGGCGCCGACTCCCCAGCAGAGTCGCCAGCTGTCGCTACTGCGAAAATCGGCGCCGGCTTATCTCTCAATCAAAGAACACCCGTCACACCCCACAATACAACAATAATAACCAATATATATAATGCTGAAAATAAAGGTCCGAAATATAAATCCATACAAAATCCTCGACGGGAAAACAAGCGTTAGGATTGACTCTCTTAAGGGACGTTGGATCCCAAATGCATAAGAACTATCGCAGTCCTCAGCAGCCAGGGGACGTTGAATCCCCAGCAGAGTCGCCAGCTGGAGACATTGCTGGGGAGCCGACGCCGATTTTCGCAGTAGCGACAGCTGGTGACTCTGCTGGGGAGCCGGCGCCGATTTTCACAGTAGCGACAGCTGGCGACTCTGCTGGGGATTCAACGTCCCCTGGCTGCTGAGGACTGCGATAGTTCTTATGCATTTGGGATCCAACGTCCCTTAAGAGAGTCAATCCTAACGCTTGTTTTCCCGTCGAGGATTTTGTATGGATTTATATTTCGGACCTTTATTTTCAGCATTATATATATTGGTTATTATTACTGTATTGTGGGGTGTGACGGGTGTTCTTTGATTGAGAGATAAGCCGGACCTGGGCTTGAGTGCACCTAGACTTAGAGTAGAGATTAGTGGGCGCGCACATGCTTTGCATGTCCTAGTGTCCCGCGAAATCTACACTCAGACGAGCTACCCAAAGGGCAGGACAGGAGGCCAACCAGAAGAACCTCGTCTGAGTGTAGATTTCGCGGGACACTAGGACATGCAAAGCACGTGCGCGCCCACTAATCTCTACTCTAAGTCTAGGTGCACTCAAGCCCAGGTCCGGCTTATCTCTCAATCAAAGAACACCCGTCACACCCCACAATACAGCAATAATAACCAATATATACAATGCTGAAAATAAAGGTCCGAAATATAAATCCATACAAAATCCTCGACGGGAAAACAAGCGTTAGGATTGACTCTCTTAAGGGACGTTGGATCCCAAATGCATAAGAACTATCGCAGTCCTCTGCAGCCAGGGGACGTTGAATCCCCAGCAGAGTCGCCAGCTGTCGCTACTGCGAAAATCGGCCCCGGCTCCCCAGCAGAGTCGCCAGCTGTCGCTACTGCGAAAATCGGCGCCGGCTCCCCAGCAGAGTCGCCAGCTGGCGACTCTGCTCGGGATTCAACGTCCCCTGGATGCTGAGGACTGCGATAGTTCTTATGCATTTGGGATCCAATGTCCCTTAAGAGAGTCAATCCTAACGCTTGTTTTCCTGTCGAGGATTTTGTATGGATTTATATTTCGGACCTTTATTTTCAGCATTATATATATTGGTTATTATTGCTGTATTGTGGGGTGTGACGGGTGTTCTTTGATTGAGAAATAAGCCGGCGCCGATTTTCGCAGTAGCGACAGCTGGCGACTCTGCTGGGGAGCCGGCGCCGATTTTCGCAGTAGCGACAGCTGGCGACTCTGCTGGGGATCCAACGTCCCCTGGCTGCTAAGGACTGCGATAGTTCTTATGCATTTGGGATCCAACGTCCCTTAAGAGAGTCAATCCTAACGCTTGTTTTCCCGTCGAGGATTTTGTATGGATTTATATTTCTGACCTTTATTTTCAGCATTATATATTATCATTATTATTGCTGTATTGTGGGGTGTGACGGGTGTTCTTTGATTGTGAGATAAGCCGGACCTGGGCTTGAGTGCACCTAGACTTAGAGTAGAGATTAGTGGGCGCGCACGTGCTTTGCATGTCCTAGTGTCCCGCGAAATCTACACTCAGAAGAGGTTCTTCTGGTTGGCCTCCTGTCATGCCCTTTGGGTGGCTCGGGTTGTTGGTTAGTTGGATTGTCGACTCTGGTGACCGATCATTTGGAAGTTGGCTAAGTGAGGCCTCTTCAGGATTTGATGATGCCACTCCTTCTGGGAATCGTATCATCAACCCTGAAAGTCTGTGACGCCGACGACCGCATAGGATGCCATACCTTTGTCAGTTACTAGGACATCCACCTGTGAGAGGGTTTGGGGTTATGCAGGTAACTAGACCTTCAGATACCGGTTATTTCTTGATCAGAGATCTTGGGTATTTATGGAGAGTTCTGAGGTCTGTCAAGACCAGTTGGAGAGTTTTGAGGTCTGTCAAGACCAGTTGGAGAGTTCTGAGGTCTGTCAGAGACCAGTTGGAGATATGTTCTGAGGTCTGTCAGAGACCATTTGGAGAGTTCTGAGGTCTGTCAGAGACCAGTTGGAGATATGATTTGAGGTCTGCCAGAGACCATTCAAAGTTATGATTATGGGGTCTATCAGAGACCAGTATTGGAGCTGTGTATGAGGTCTATCTGAGACCAATGTTTGAGGACTTCTGGAGGGTCTATCTGAGACTTCTTGATATGGTTCAGGCTTCTCAGCCACGACATTTGGTCCCTGTTGCATGTTACTTGCATTGCATCGTTTGCATACCCATTATCATTGCATCCCATTAACGTGTGTCTGTGCTGCAGGTGCATTTGCATATTCCCCGGTTGTAGTGTCTGAACTTCTTAGTTTTGATCATGGCCGGTTTGAGGATGACAGTTGCTTATAAGCTACCTATCCCTGATATTGCTCCCCTCCTGGGTCTGATTTCTCTTGCTAGTGAGGATGTCCGTAGAAGCTTCAGACAGAGTTACGGACGGCTGTTGAGTTTGGTTCGCAAATACACTGATGATGAATTGAATGGGCTGTACACGCTGATGCAATTCTATGATCCGGCTTTGAGATGTTTCACGTTTGCTGATTTTATCTTGGGGCCTACCATGGAGGAGTATGTAGAGTTTACTGAGCTGCCTGTTCAGAATGCAGTTCCTTTTATTCACTCTGCCGCTGAGCCCAAGTTGGAGGATTTGGCTAAGGCCTTGCATATGAATGCTTCTGAGCTGTTGATGACTTCTTGGCGATGGGTTCCGGGTTTCTCTCTTCAGTTTCTGGTTGGTAAGGCTCAAGAGTACGCCAAGAATGGGTGTTGGGTGGTCTTTAACGCTATTTTGGCCCTATGCATTTATGGGATAGTGTTGTTCCCTAACTTCCCAAACTTCGTGGACATGGATGCATTTCATCTATTTGCTGCTGGTAACCCGGTACCAACACTGATCGGAGACTTTTACCATTTGATGCACTACAGGAATGAGAACTGGAGAGGCAAGAACGTCTCTTGTTGCGTGCCTTTGATGTATATGTGGTTCAAGAGCCATCTTCCCTTGAAGGGACCATTTGTGGATAGTGAAACCACGTCTGACTGGCCAGAGCGTATGATGGGGCTGTCTTCTGCAGATATAAAGTGGTTTGATCAAGACTTGCTGGGGTCTGAGCTTATCTTCAGTTGTTCTGGGTACCCTAATGTTCCGTTGATAGGAAGAAAGGGGTGTATCAACTATAACCCATCTCTGCTTGTCCGTCAGTTCGGATATGCGCTGAAGAACCCACCAAAGGAGGAAGAAGTACAGGAATCTCTGTACTTCACCGGGGATTTGAAGGGAGAGTTATTAGCCAAGCTGCAGCATGCCTGGACGCGTATTAACCGAAGAGGGAAGCCGTTGTTAGGGAAAAATGACTGTCAGGCTTATGCACCATACAGAGTTTGGATCCAGGAGAGAGCAAGTCAGTTGCGGATGCCATTTCCAGATGTACCAGTCCTTGTTCCTATTCCGGTAGCAGAGCCAGCTACTGTTTCTAGGGAAGCCTACGAGCAAGTTGTGAAAGAAAAAGAAGCCTTGATGAAGATCAACGAAGGGTTAGAGCAAGAGCTAGCTCAGATACACAGTGAGAAAAACAAGGTCGTGCATGCTTTCCAACAGCAGATCGAGCTGGTAAACAGACTAGGGGCTGAGTTGACTGAGGAGAAAAAGAAGCGCGAACGTCTGGGTAAGAGTTCAGAAGCTCCCATGACATGCTTGAATCCAAAAAGAAAGCGCTCGACGCAGCACACCGAGAAATCTCTTCTTGCAATAAGACTTGGAATGCTACGCTCATCAACAATAAGAAGAGGGAAGATAAGTTGAAGCAGCAAATTTCCGACCTCGAAGAGCAGTTGAAAGCTAGCATCAAGAAGTATAAAGAAGAAGTTATGACCCGGTATAGTCTCCAGAATGCATTGAATAACGCCATCAAAGGCAGGGATGAAGACGTGTCTCAGAAGCGGAAGCTAGAGGATCGCTTCGGTGAAGGGGCATGGGAGGAAACTGTTGGAGATGTGCGACATGTTCTCAAGAGAAGAAACCAACTTGTCGAGGGTCTGCTTACCCGACCAGGTCATCCAGAGACCAAGAAGTTGATAGAAGAGTACCGGGCTTATGGGAGTGCTTGATCATTTCATGTATTAACTTGTATGCTTTATTTGCATAGTGCTGACCATCACCAGGATTGTTGGTTGAGGTCATGCCTTCTTATTGTACTCTCCGATATTGTACTCTTGGCTTATTGGTTTTCTCTACAATATATGAGGCTTCCTGTGATTCAGCTCCGATCTTTATATTGCTAGCACTGTCATCGCACTGGCACCTTCGCACTAGAATTGGGGAATGAATTTCCCCAATGCACAAACACACCTTGCATAGCATTCATATTCACATTGCATTACAGGTAATTATTGCACGATATCTTATTTCCTGCTCTGCACCTGGTATTTTCAGGATTGCAGATCAGCGCCCGCACAGATATTCCACTCGCACCAACTGTCGAAGAATCATGGATCAAATGCAGAACGAGATGCAGGATATGCGCGAGAAGCTAGCTCTCTTTATGCAGACCATGGAGACTATTGCAAAAGGTCAGGAGAATTTGCAAGCTATGGTACAGCCTCTGTTGGTCAGAAATGCTGGTCATGGGAATGAGGATCATCAGTCTGTGCGAGTCGACACTGTTCACGGGGATGGCACTCCCACGCCAGTGGCTCCACCTGTAGTCAATATACCTGCTGCTAATGTCAACAACGCTACCGCTGCTGGGAATGGTAACGTCGGAGTTGGGAACAAGACTGCTGTCCATAACCTTGGGCTTGGTGATATCAACTTGGGTGATAATATGGGAGGCAACGGCTTCGGTAATGCTGGATTCGGGTTCAATGATCAGGGTTTCGATAATGCTGGAAAATATGGTTTCAATGCTCAAGGCTTTGGGCAAGGCGGATACGGTATGACCAATCAGGGTTACGGAGGTTTCGGAAATGGAAACGGCGCTGGGTTAATGGCTTTTGGACCTGCTGGAGTTGCTCAGGGGTACGGCAACAGAGGGTGAGGCCCGGTGATGAATCAGACCAGAGCTGACCGTAATAATGGATATGATGGGTATGGAGCTGGGAATGGTATGTGGCAAGAGGATCAGCAAGAGGATGCCTTCTCCGGTGGAGGTTTCGAGGGACCGATGGATGACTCCCAGAAGATCAGAATGCTAGAAGAGCAGATGAGGGGGGTCCTGAACCAAAGTGCTGTGGGCTTAGACATGTCAACAATGGGTCTGGTACCTGGCTTGAGGGTGCCAATAAAATTCAAAGCTCCTACGTTTGATAAGTATAAAGGGGACACCTGTCCGAAAGTGCACGTGTGGGCTTATTACAGAAAGATGTCTGCATATTCAACCGATGAGAGGATGCTAATGCATTTCTTTCAGGATAGCTTGTCAGGCCCTTCCCTAGAGTGGTACATGGGGTTGGAGCCAACTAATATAAAGACATGAAAACAGCTAGCAGAGGCATTTGTAGCTCACTATAAGTATAACAGCGACTTGGCACCCAATCGGGTCTAATTGCAAGGGTTATCTCAGAAGAAGGGTGAGAGCTTTAAAGAGTATGCACAAAGATGGCGCGACATGGCTGCTAGGGTCCGTCCTACTTTAGAAGATAAGGAAATGAATGACATGTTCATTGGAACATTCACAGGCATGTTTTATGACAAGTTGTTTCACACATCTCTGGCCAGTTTCTCAAACCTAATTCTGATGGGAGAAAAGATTGAAAACAACATTAAACAGGGCCGGTTCCCAGCTGAGGAATCTACTGCATCTGGCAGTAATAGAAAGGCTTTTGGTGGGCGCCGTCAGGGCGATGCAAGCGCAGTGTTTGGAGGCCGAGGAAGAGGCCGGGGCAGAGGTCGAAACCAATATAATCAGCTGCAGCAGGTGGCGAGTGTTACTATTCCGTTCCAACAACAACCGTTCCAACAGCAACAACCAATGCAACAACAACAGCAGCAGCAGCAGCAGCCACAGCAGGGGGCACAACCTGATCAGCGAAGATTCCAGGGGGGTAAACCAAGGAGAGTATTTGAGAAGCCTCCCTCAACGTATGCGGATTTGTTACAGACGTTATTAGGGTTGAACTTGGTAGAGAAGAGAACTCTGGCACCTATAACGGGAACTCCTTCGTATGGCTATGATGCAAGCAGGCACTGTGAGTTCCACTATGGGGCTCCGGGCCATGATGTAGAGGGTTACCATGCTTTTAAGCATGTTGTGCAGGATCTTTTGGACAATAAGGCTATCAATTTCGGAACGGCGGGCCCGAATATAGTGCAGAAGCCCATGCCTAATCATGGGGCAAACACCATTCTAACTGAGGAAGGGTTGAATCTGATTATGAATGTCGATGATTTAAAGACGCCGCTGAGCGAGATAAAGAGTCGACTATTGCAAGGGGGTGTCTATCCAGGTTGTGACGAGTACTGCTTGGAATGTTGGACCCTAGCTGGGGGGTGTGATGATTTGAAGAAAGGTATCCAGGCTTTAATAGATGGAGGCACGTTGCAGTTTGACCGAGCAGCAACTGAAGAGCCTGCAGGGGCATTAGCAGATAATCAGAGTGATGTGGCCACTGTGACGATTCCTCGAAAGACAATCACTATAACAGCACCGGTTCAGAGACCGCCAATTACTATCACTAAGGCCAGACCGATCCCGTACGAGAGCACAAAGGCAGTCCCATGGTCATATGGGTTGGAGGTGTATTGTGACGGAATAAAGATTGATGTTGATAAGCAGCCAGACGAGACTGTGGAGAACGTTGTCGGTTCAGGAGGTATGACGAGGAGTGGTAGGATCTTCATATCGCCTGAGGTGGAGGCCGAAAGACTGGCAAAAGGAAAAGGGAAGATGGTTGAAAATGTCCCAGTGCAGGCAAGCGAAAAAGCATCGGCATCGAAAGATGTGGAAGAATTCATGCGCTTGATCCGTAAAAGTGATTATAAGATTGTGGAGCATCTGCAACAGACGCCTTCAAAGATATCCATCCTGTCATTACTACTATGTTCGGAGGCTCACAGAAATGCTTTGTTGAAAGTCCTGGACACTTCCTTCGTACCCCAAGATGTTTCCGTAAATCAGCTGGAGGGAGTATTAGCACATGTAAATGCAGGCCACAACTTGGGCTTTACCGACTTCAATTTGACCCCTAAGGGGAGAGATCATAATATGGCGCTGCACGTATCTGTCGAGTGTAGAGGATCAGTCATGTCGCATGTACTGGTCGATACCGGATCGTCTTTAAATATGCTGCCCAAGAAAGCGATGATGAAGCTAGATGTCAGAGGAATCCTGTGCACGCCCAGTGACTTGATAGTCAGGGCATTCGATGGCACGCGGAGAACAGTTTTTGGATCGATAACATTGCCTCTACAGGTGGGGCCGAAGGTTTTCGCGACTGAATTTTATATCATAGACATCCAGCCTGCATATAGCTGCCTGCTCGGAAGACCTTGGATCCATGGGGCTGGGGCAGTCACGTCTTCCCTGCATCAAAAATTGAAATATATGGTCGGAGACAGCGTGGTCACCGTGTGCGGAGAAGAAGACATCCTGGTCAGCCATCTGCCGTCGTTTAAATACGTGGAGGTCGATGGAGAGATTCATGAAACACCCTGCCAGGCATTTGAAGGGTTGCGTATCAAGGACAAAGGTCCCGGGCCGAGCAAAGCGTCGGAGATAGCCGTCTCGTCGTATAAAGAGGCCCAAGCTCTGGTGGAGGCACGAGAAGCAAAGGGGTGGGGCAAAGTGCTGGATATTCCTGTGAAGATGGACCGATTCGGGTTGGGATATCAACCGTCGTCGTCAGCACCTGCTGTGGGGGCACCTCGTTTCAAAGGGCCAATAACCATCTCTGCCAGTGGAGTATGCCATGAAACCATCAACGCTGCTTCGGAGTCTGACGAAGGAGACAGCGACTGTGATATGGATGCCTGGATTCAGCCAAGCACGCCAGGACAAGGACTGTGCAACTGGTCTATTCAGGAGCTTGTTCCTGTGACTCTTAAACAGTAATGCTTTGTTTTATTAATTGTTGAACAATCTGGTGTCTTGCCCGGGGCATCAGGATTTGCTTAGGGCTGTGCTGTTATGAACATGGCGTGTTTATCATTAAATAAAAGGCATTTTTCATGTTCAAATATTGCGATCTCTGTTTTTCTTGTTTTGTATTTTTCAATAAAATGGCAACGTGGTTATTCGCTTTATACGCGTTTTGAAGCATTTAACCATTCTTTCTGCAGGATAACATTTTCAGATGACATCCTTGAGCCACCTATGACTCGTCCCGACTTTGAACACTCGGTATTTCAGGCCGAAGAAGAGGTTGTCAGAGATAGTGACGTCCCTGAAGAACTGTCTTGGTTGGTGAAGCAAGAGGAAAGAGTCATTCTGCCTCACGAAGAGGTCATCGAAATTATCAACTTGGGGTCGGAAGGGGTTGAGAAGAATATTCGTATCGGAGTCGCGCTGCAGAGTGACATCAAGCGAAGACTGGTTGAAATGCTCCGAGAGTATAGTGATGTGTTCGCTTGGTCGTATGAAGATATGCCAGGGCTCGATACAGATATGGTTGTGCACCGTCTGCCGTTGAAAGAAGAGTGCCCGCCGGTCAAACAAAAGCTTCGCAGAACTAGACCAGATATGGCAGTGAAGATCAAATAGGAGGTTCAAAAACAGTGGGATGCTGGTTTCCTGGCTGTGACAAAATATCCCTCATGGGTCGCTAACATCGTACCGGTGCCAAAGAAAGACGGCAAGGTTCGAATGTGTGTGGATTATAGGGATTTGAATAAAGCGAGCCCAAAAGACGATTTTCCACTTCCTCATATCGATGTGCTAGTTGATAGTACCTCTCAATACTCCGTATTCTCCTTCATGGATGGCTTCTCAGGCTATAATCAGATTAAAATGGCGCCAGAGGATATGGAGAAGACTACTTTCATAACGCCTTGGGGAACATTTTGCTATAAAGTGATGCCCTTCGGACTGAAGAATGTTGGGGCAACGTATCAGCGTGCGATGACGACTCTTTTTCATGACATGATGCATAAAGAGATCGAAGTTTATGTTGACGATATGATTGCCAAATCCCAGACGGAGGAAGAGCATCTGGTGAATCTGCTGAAGTTATTTAAAAGGCTTAGGAAGTTCAGGCTGAGACTGAACCCTAACAAATGCACCTTCTGGGTGAGATCGGGTAAACTGCTGGGGTTTATCGTGAGTGAAAAGGGAATAGAGGTCGATCCTGCAAAAATAAAAGCAATTCAAGAGATGCCGACGCCTAAAACAGAGAAAGAGGTGCGCGGGTTTTTAGGGAGGTTGAACTACATCGCTCGGTTCATATCTCACCTAACTGCTACGTGTGAACCATTATTCAAGTTGTTAAAGAAAGATCAAGCTGTAGCGTGGAACGAAAATTGTCAAAAGGCGTTCGATAAAATAAAGCAGTATTTGCAGGAGCCTCCTATTTTGATACCTCCAATGGCAGGGAGACCCTTAATTATGTATTTGACAGTTCTTGAGGGAAGCATGGGTTGTGTTCTCGGTCAACACGACGAGACAGGAAGAAAAGAGCATGTGATCTATTACTTGAGTAAGAAATTTACTGAATGTGAATCTCGATATTCAAGGCTTGAAAAAACTTGTTGCGCGCTAGCCTGGGCCGCCAAGCGTTTGAGGCAATACATGCTGAATCATACAACCATGCTCATCTCGAAGATGGATCCTATCAAATATGTATTCGAAAAGCAGGCATTATCAGGGAGAATTGCCCGTTGGCAGATGGTCTTGACTGAATACGACATCCAATACGTCTCGCAAAAGGCTATAAAGGGGAGTGTACTGTCTGAGTACTTGGTAGAGCAGCCTATTGAAGATTACCAATTGATGAGGTTTGATTTTCCTGACGAGGATATCATGTACCTAAAGATGAAAGATTACGAAGAGCCGTTGCCAGACGAAGGACCGGAGTTGGGTTCCAAATGGAAGATGATATTTGATGGAGCTGTGAACGCTTACGGTAGCGGAATAGGGGCAATCATCACTACTCCACATGGGTCGCACATCTCGTTTACTGCTCGATTGACCTTTGCAGTTACCAATAATGAGGCCGAATACAAAGCTTGTATAATGGGGCTCGAAGAAGCCATTGATTTGCGAATCAAACATCTGGACGTATACGGAGACTCAGCTCTGGTGGTGAATCAGATAAAAGGGGAATGGGAGACACGTCAACCCAATTTAATACATTACATGAATTATGCAAGGAGATTGTTGCCTTTCTTCGACAAGGTTGAATTGCATCATGTACCGCGGGCAGAGAATCAAATGGCTGACGCCCTCGCCACTTTGTCTTCCATGTACAAAGTCAACTTCTGGAACGAGGCTCCCAGAATCATTATCTCTCGGCTTGACAGACCAGCCTTTGTGTTTGCTATTGACGAGGCATCCGATGACAAACCGTGGTATTTTGATATCCTTAATTTCCTGAAAAACAAAGAGTATCCGGCTGGGGCATCCAGTCAAGATCAGAAGACTCTCAGGAGATTAGCGGGTAATTTCTATTTGAACCCGGATGGTGTCTTATACAGAAGAAACCACGATTTCATGCTGCTGCGTTGTGTAGATGAAAAAGAGGCAAAACTGCTCATGGAGGAAATACATGAAGGTACATTTGGTACGCATGCTGGTGGACATGCTATGACGAGGAAGCTGCTACGGGCAGGTTATTTTTGGCTGACTATGGAAACTGATTGTTTCAAGTTTGCGAGGAAATGCCACAAGTGCCAAATCTATGCTGATAAGATCCATGTGCCTCCGAGTCCTCTGAATGTGATGTCATCGCCATGGCCATTCTCGATGTGGGGAATCGATATGATTGGAAAGATCGAGCCGACAGCTTCTAATGGGCACCGGTTCATTCTAGTAGCAATCGATTATTTCACCAAGTGGGTGGAGGCGGCGTCCTACGCAAATGTAACTAAGCAGGTGGTGGCCAGATTCATCAAGAGAGATATCATTTGCCGATATGGGATCCCCAAACGGATAATCACTGACAACGGTTCAAACCTGAACAACAAAATGATGAAGGAGCTCTGTCAGAATTTCAAGATTGAACATCACAACTCCTCCCCTTACCGACCCAAGATGAATGGCGCTGTTGAAGCGGCCAACAAGAATATAAAGAAGATCGTTCAGAAGATGGTGGTGACCTATAAGGATTGGCATGAGATGCTACCTTTTGCTTTGCACGGTTATCATACGACGGTACGTACATCAACCAGGGCAACCCCATTCTCGTTGGTATACGGAATGGAAGCGGTGCTACAATTAGAAGTTGAGATTCCTTCTCTGAGAGAATTGCGAGATGTTCAGCTAGATGAGGCAGAATGGGTGAAAGACAGGTTGAATCAACTGAGTTTAATGGATGAGAAGAGGCTAGCTTATCTAGCATACGGTCGTTTGTACCAGAGCCGAATGAAGAAAGCGTATGATAAGAAGATACATCCTCGGAGCTTTCAGACGGGCGACCTTGTGTTGAAAAGGATTCTCCCGCCGCAGGCAGATCACAGGGGCAAGTGGACCCCAACTACGAAGGGCCATACGTTGTCAGAAATGTCTTTTCAGGAGGAGCTTTATTGTTGTCCACCATGGACGGTGAAGACTTTACGTCGCCTGTGAATTCAGACGCGGTTAAAAAATACTTTGCTTAAAATTGACCCGCTGAAAAAAAAAAAAAAAGAGTCCAGGCAAAAATGGGGCATCCTGGCGAACCAAAAACAGAATGAAAGGTTCGGGCAAAAATTAGGGATAAAATTGAAAAAATGTACACCCGCGAAGTTGAAAACCTACACTGGGCGGCTTCGGCAAAAAGGGGTATCCCGGTGAACTGAAAACCTGTAAAGGGCGGTTCACGCAAAAGTTAGGGATTTGAAAAGAAAATGACTGCGGTCCGGATTTGATACTGCACTGAGCATTGGTGCGGGAGAATATACCTGAGGGGTCAATTCTCAGATACAATCTCTTCGGAAGTGTGGATACCGGGAAAGCATTAGAGTCGGACGAGTCATAGGAGGATCAGTTCGTGATGTTCGTCTGCATCCCGTTGCCGACATGTGTACAAATTTAATTTGTCAATATATTTATGCTTCCTGTGCATACTTGTATATTTGCTTTGCGTAGCTTCCTCTTTTCAGGAGTTACATCCCGTGTACAAAAACTCCGCCCATTCAGGGGCCCAATCAATAAAATATGTTATTCAGTATTTGATGCTGGTTCTTTACTATTTTGTGCATGATAAAACGCCTAGGTTTGATGAAACTAGCATGGGCATAACGCCGCTGGCCCTTGCCAACAATTGCTAAAACGTTGAATTAACTGGAAATAATGTCACTAACGCTAACCTGAATAGATTTGGTTGCATAGGCTTGTCTTGTCCTGCTTGCGTTGTTGCAGGGTTCATAGCCGCATGAAGGGGATGATCAAAAGATTGTAGTGACAAAAGACTTGATCCCCACGCAGGTCGTGCTTCCAAGATCACAATGTTCCTTACTGAAGAAGGATCAAATTCCCCAGCTAGTCGTAGCTTATCCAAAGGACATGCTCCAACAAAGTCAGTTATTCTCAGCAGAATTGGCAATTCCAAGATCGAAGGATGTATTCAGACAGTGCATCTCAAGCAGAGTGGTTTAGCCTCAGAAGATTAATATTTTCAAGTGGTGAGCTGTATTCAGATAGTTTACCCTTCCCCGCAAGGTCATTTACTCTCCCCCAGCGGAGTCAGCCGATTTTCCCTAAGAGAATCAGTCCGTCCTCAGCGGAGTTCTCTTTTTCAGCCAGTATTTTCATTCCTCCCAGTGGAACTCGAAGATTAAGACTCTCCCCGGCAGAGTTGGATGTGCGCCCTAGCGTTTATTTTGTCGGAACACCGTGTGATATCAGTTCACTCTCCAGCAGAAGTTCAATCATACCAGGCGCATCTGCTATTCCCCAGCAGAATTATTTTCCCCAGCAGGGTGTTACTTCAGTGAGGTGTTTGGTTTAAGTTCCCAATTTACCAGCTGAGTCGACTTCACTCTTCCAGCATTTATGTTGCTAGAATAATTCCGCAGCACATGGCTATCCCCAACGGAGTTGGCATTGTCTTCAGCATTTATTTTGCTGAAGAGGTTTCTGTATCCCAACAGTTCGAGTCTGCATTTGCATTGGCATATAGTGTCATGCTTGCATCTACCGAATAAAGCACAGAGCATTTCCATGTCGAATGGAGCATTGCGTCATTGTCAAACATGCATTTTGAAGCATAAACCGGGTTGGCTAACCGTTTGTTTCAAGTATTATTTCTCTTGCAGGTTGAAGGAGCTCTTGCTCAAATGAATTACTAAACATTCGAGGTCTCGACGTGAGACATTCAATGAAGTGTCAGCTTTGGCATTATTCCCCACAGGGTTATCATGATGAAGTTCTCTTTGTCTCCGAGCGGAGTTGTTTGTGTGAATTTCTCTTGTTTTCCCCGCCAGAGTTACCAGGATAAATTTCTCCCAAGCAGAGTTATTTGTCATCAACGGGCATCTAGTAGTTTGGTTTCCAAATATCCCCAGTAAAGTCCGCCTCAAGGTTGCTGTAACGTCAGTACTAAGAAGTTTGTGGGTTGGGACCCGTGGAGAAATGAGTCCTGACGTGGACGAATTTTAGTGACAAGTTTTCTTCGTGCTAGAGAAGTGAAGTCCTGGCGTGGACATTTCTTCCAGGTGACGATATGTGCTAGTCCTAACGTGGACAGATTTGATTTTTCAGAATTGATTGAACGTGGAGTCCTGACGTGGACAAAGTGGGTTACTCTCCGTGGTGGTGTCCTGACGTAGACCATTTATTTCCAGCGGATATCTTTATTCGTAATGGTGAAAGGGGTGTCCTGACATGGACGAGTTTATAGTTCTTCGTGATGACAAGATGCGAGAGTCCTGACGTGGACAAATTTATCCATCTTCGTGTTGTTGGCAAATTGGGTGTCCTGACGTGGACAAGTCTTATTTCCCCAGCAAGTCGAAGACGCGCAAGTCCTGACGCGGACAAGTTTATTGCTTCAGCAGGTTGAGATATGAGTCCTGACGTGGACAAGTTTTATGTCCTCAGCGAGTCAAGAGGCGAGTCCTGACATGGACAAATCAAGACGAAATGTGAGTCCTGACGTGGACAGGTTTATTCCTTACGTGGAAAGAGAAGTTTTAGTTCCTTACGTGGAAAAACAAGTTTATTCCTTACGTGGGAAGATGAGTTTATTCCTCACGTGGAAAGAGTGATTCCTTACGTGGAAAGATTGAGTCCTTACGTGGACATATCAAGTTGGAGTCCTTACTTGGACAGATCGAGATTGTGATTCCTTACGTGGAACGAAGGCGGTTTCCTAACGTGGAAAAAGATTGTTTCCTTACGTGGAAAGATTGGAGTCCTTACGTGGACAGATTAAGAAAGATTGTTTCCTTACGTGGAAAGATTGGAGTCCTTACGTGGACAGATTAAGAAAGATTGTTTCCTTACGTGGAAAGATTGGAGTCCTTACGTGGACAGATTAAGAAAGATTGTTTCCTTACGTGGAAAGATTGGAGTCCTTACGTGGACAGATTAAGAAATATTGTTTCCTTACGTGGAAAGATTGGAGTCCTTACGTGGACAGATTAAGAAAGATTGTTTCCTTACGTGGAAAGATTGGAGTCCTTACGTGGACAGATTAAGATAGATTGTTTCCTTACGTGGAAAGATGGGAGTCCTTACGTGGACAAATCAGAAAGAGAGGTACTCCTAACGTGGAAAGATTTTATTCCTGACGTGGAAAGTTTAGTCCTGACATGGACAGATTTAGAAGGGAAGTTGGTTTCCTTACGTGGAAAGAGGTGATTCCTTACGTGGAAAAGAAGAGGTACTCCTAACGTGGAAAGATTTTATTCCTGACGTGGAAGAATTTAGTCCTGGCGTGGACAGATACAAAAGAGTTTATTCCTAATGTGGAAAGGTGAGTCCTAACATGGAAGAGTTTAGTCCTGACGTGGACAGATGCAGAAGAGATGATTCCTGACGTGGACAGATCTAGACGAGGTTTATTCCTGACGTGGAAGAGTTTAGTCCTGACGTGGACAGATGCAGAAGAGATGATTCCTTACGTGGACGGTGTTATTCCTAACGTGGAAGAGTTTATTCCTAACGTGGACGATTTATTTTTGATGAGAGGCAGACGAGTCATCCCCAGTGAAGTTGCCGAAGTTTTTCCGAGGTGACAGCAGATATAGTCCTGATGTGGACAAGCAAAGGACAAAGTTTTATTCTTGCAATGATAGAAGCTTTTCAGGCTGATGAAAATAATCCCCAAGCAGTGGTGTAGTTCGTTTCTGCGGTTGGCAAATTTCCGGGTTCTTAGTATTCAACCGTCTCGTACCTCGAATGTTTGAAGGTCGTTCGCTCTTCACCCAATCGGGTCCAAGTCGCTTGAATAGGGGCAGCTGTTGCACCCTAAAATTTGCTCAACCTTATTCACTTGGTTTATGTTTCAATATCATTGGCATTTGCATATAGAGTCATGTATATAGTCTAATCATCTGCATAACATAGAATAGCAAGTCATCCAACAGGGGACCAAGCATTATTCTCATCTCTATGATCCTATCAAGAGGTTAATATTCAAATTCAATCTCATTCAAGTCATCAGAGAAGATTTGAAAGCTGGAAAGTCAGTGGATCAAGCAGTGCATCTAGCTCCTATCTGAGGGTGTCTGAGGATCATTAAAGAAGATGTGAGATGAGGATTGAGCATGGAGAGTATGTGGACTTCATAGGAGACTTAGAAAGTCATTTGGAGAAGGAGACAAGTCATTGGTGTAGTCACAAGAATTGCAGTTGAAGACAGTCAACTAGGGTTTCATCTGGGGTCAACTCTAGGTCAACTCTAGGACAACTGACTGATTGAAAGGCATTAAGGGCTATTGGAGAGATGTGGGGTTCATCATTTGATATGTAGAGAAGGATATGGTGATATGTCAAGAAGAAATCAAGAGAAATCAAGGAGAAGAGGAGTTTCTAAATTAGGGTTTCTGTGTAAAATCCCCTAATTTAGGTCAAATTTTCAAGCAAGATAAGTCAAAATTCAAGCTTCAAATGGATCCTTGTCCAACATGAAACTTGTAAAGGATCTCAAGACCTTTAATTTGAGTGGTGGAAGACATTAAGGAGATTTTAGAACTCAAGTTATGGTCCTTGCAAGTTACAGGTCATCTGAGGTATCTGAAAATTTGTCTGTGAAAGTGACTTGACTTCCAAACAACTTTTACCCCTCAAGGAGATTTCAAATGAATTTCTGGTCAACATAAGAGTTGTTCCTTATTGTCTTATATTTCTAGAATGGTATGGTATGCCTTCATATGATTTGTGGAACTCTACTTATGGTCTTGGCAAGCAAAGGGTATTTTGGTCATCTGAGAATTACAGGTCATTTCAAGCCTATGCCCAAAACTCATACAAGGAAGCTTCAAATGAAAAACTTCACAACATAAAACTTGCTCCAAATGACATTTTGAGTCTAGAAAGGTGACCATGGAAGATTGGAAAGATTCATAGCACAAGGTTTCAAAATTGGTGGATTTAATGAATAAAAATAACCTAAAAAATGAGATTTTTCATACTTTGGCCAAATGAGATGAAATTATAGGTCATTTTGATTGGAAAAATCATTTAGAGAACATTGGAAAAAGTAGAATTTTGAGTTTGGTTCAAGAATTAGAAGTTATGGATGGTTACTTACAATGAAAGTTACATAATCCAAATCCAAGGGAAATTGTGCATGGGAAGGTTCTACAAACTTCTAGGGCTTTCTAAGTTCATGTATATATTGCATTGAGTGGATTCATGCCATGGTTGGTGAATCACATTGCTCATAACACCAAGTTTCATACCTTTCTTCCAATTTGCAAAATCAATTCAAACTACCTCAAATCTTCACCAATTTTCACAATTCTTGATTGGATCTTCATCACCATCATTCATAGATCATAATTCACACAAGCATTTGGTTGATTAAAGGAGAACTCGTGCCATACAAGTGAATCATCCAAGAAGAAAGAACTTTCCAATCACAAGATCCAAGAGGTTTGAGTCAGATTTTCTGCATACAGAATCAAGAATTGGTAGTGTGGATCAAGTTCCAATCATTGCAAGCATTGGATCAAGAGGATTCAACACCTGTTTTCACCATCACACTAGGTTGGTATCTTCCTTCGAATTGCATGATTTAGCCAGCATGTTAGTGATTTGTTAGCATAGAATGGTTAAGTTAAGTTAGATGATGGATTTCACCAAGTTTGAGCAAGTTTCATGGATGTTGATCATGATGCACCAAAACTGTTGGAGCTTGTAACTTTTGGAATATTGCAAGATAATGTTAGATTTTTGGCTCAGGATACTCAGCATAGTCCATGGATCGTTCTAGGGTAGTTTGAGCAGGTTTGATGATCATGCACATCAGGTGTAATTCAGTGGTGTCCAAGACTTCCAGCTATCGAGCTTGATTATGTGTTGAGTTTCAGCAAAATCCAAGTATAGGATCTTGTAGAGGGCTTTGAGTAGGCCAATTTTGGTTTTGAGATCGAAGGATTTGGTTGAGTGAGGAGGGAGAACTGAGCTATGGAAGTTGTGCATGGGAGAAGAAATTCTGAAAACCCTAGCTCCTCGTTGGGGACGATGACCCAGGGACGTTGGATTGGTTTCAAGGTTTGACCTTTTAAGCTCATCGTATGGCCCAGATTTGAAGTTGAAAACGGAGGGAGAGACTCAAAGCGAAACGCAGCGTTTCATTAAACGCACCAATGGGCCTGATCCAGTCCTTGTTATCCCCACCCCCTTTTTGAGAAGCCCAACCAAATGAACTTGATTTCGCTGCTATTTGCACCGTGAATTTAATGTTTTTCCTTTTATTTTTCAATTGTTTTCTGAAGCCAACTGGGCCTAGTGCCAATTGCTATGCACACCTCCCCCTTGTGGCCCATCTGGAGATAATAACTGGGCGAAGATGCTATTCAGACCCCCTCCCCTTTTAATTCATATTTTGTGTTTTTATTTTCTTTAATATTTTTCTCATCTTAAAAAAATCATAAAAAATGGAAAATTTGATATTTTTAATTCCTTCTTTTTGTGGTAGGTCAATAATTCTGTCTAGAAAAATATTAAATAATAAAATTGGCATTTTATTTTGTTTTAATATTTTTCATGCATTTTTCTTGTAAATAGCATTTTAATGAGTTTTGCTTGATACTCAAATTTGGTGATTTTAGTTTGAATAGATGCTTTAGTATTTTTAATCCATTCTTTTTAGGTTGTTTAGTTTAGAACTTCAACTTGTGCATAGGATTTAATTCATATTTTTAGAATTTAATCTTAGGTGGTTTGATTAGGTGTGAATAACATGATCAAAATTAGGGTTTCAGGTGAGCATATGTGAGATAGATTAATTCTTCTAGGAATTTTTGAGTTGATTTTGGGGTATGGGACTATAGGGGTTATGGGTATAGGATAGATCCCTTAGAGAATATTAGGATTCCCCTACTGCTATTAGTATACTGGCTATATTTGCTTGATTGGTGTGGTGTGCCCTCTCTGGGGATTATGATTTGTCTGTGTGGGTGTTGGGATTGCCTTGGGGATTGGGAGAGCTGAAGACCTGGTGATGATGAAGCCATTGGAGACCAAGAGACTGAAGACTAACTTCCAGAGTTGATGAGGAGTATCTCTTGCTGGCAGCTGTTGAAGTTTGTAGGATCTAGGAGTTAGGCAGAGCCCTAGAGTAGTCAACTTGATTCTCAAACATGGAAGGTCTTGACTGCCTCCATTCTTCTCTGTGATGCAGAGTCTCTCTGAGACACTCACCCCCTTCCTTTGGAAGGCTTGGTGCTACTGTCTAAGGGATAGAACTCTTGAGAGAAAATATCCTATGTGTTTTTAGCAGTCTGTTTGCCACCTTTGGTGGTCAACTAATTGCTTAACACCCAATTCACTCTTGTGATTGATTCCTCAGCTGGGAGATGGAGACTTGAAGAAAAGCCAGTGTAGACTGAAGATTGATGACAAAGACCTTGCTTGAAGGCTGTGGAGATGGAGATTGATGCTTGCTGAAGCTTATTGATGAGGACTTGAAGATAGGTGTTGATGCAGAGCTGCTGTGGCTGTTTATTTTAGCTGTTATCCATTTCTGATGTATTGATTGGTTTTCTTGACTGTATTGTTTGCTGTTTAACCTGTTGGGTTGAAAGTGAATCCTGTTCACTTTTGCCTATTGTTTTCTAGGTTCGAGGTTGAGTGGGACTCCCTTGCCTCGCTTGTATTGTTGCATCCATGCATTTTACTGCTTTACTGTATATTTGATATTGTTTCTGTTTCCGTCTATTCCCTTAGGATCTCTGTTTCTCTCTGTGCAAGAGAGGAGCATGATAGACACTAGGTCTTAACCCATGCATGATAACATTAGGTTAGTTTGATTCCCTTCGCAACCGTAGATTAGAGTTCTGTCTCTTCCTTCTCAAAACAAACAGAAAAACACAATAAAGATTTCAAACACAATAAAAGACACTTCTTCCGTAAAAGAATGTGAACTCATCAAGACGTTATTTTTGTCCGCTTGGACCGTTAATCAGAAAAACCCTTTTTTAGAAGGTATAAAAACAATCAAGACTCTGCGGGGAGAGGCTACTGAACTCTGCTGGAGAAGGAGGAATCATCCTGCTTTGGGATACGCCTGGCGCTTTGTCTGGAACATGCTACACCTGTAACAACACAAACAAACAGACAAGATACCCTTCTCAAAGGGGCCTATCAAGGTTATTATCTCGTGACAATGTTCAAGTATTTAATTGTTTCAACAATCAGTGGCCTAGGCCCATAAGTTTATGTATGCGCATTTTATCAAAAACATCGGCGTTCTTTTTCGCAAACAAAACAGGTAAATGCTAAACAGGCAAACAGAATTGCTGAATAATATGCATTTTATTGATAACGAACCCCTGAATGGGTAAAAATGTTTTACAACAGATGCAAGCTCCTGGAATGAGGAAGCCGCACAAAAATAAAGCATAAATATACATCAGTATATACAAATGTCGGCAACGAGGCGTAGACGAACACCATGAGTTGATCCCTCTATGACCCACTCGACTTCGATACTTCTCCGACGCTTCAGCTTCGGAAGAGATTGATTCAGATGAACGGCCCTTAGGTCCTCCAAACCACTAAATAATGAAAGTCCACACGCGGAACGCAGTCATTTGCTTTTTCAAATCCCTAACTTTTGTGTGAACCGCCCTTTGCGGGTTTTCAGTTCACCGGGATACCCTTTTTTGCCGAAGCCGCCCAGTGTAGGTTTTCGACTTCGCGGGTGTACATTTTTTCAATATATCCCTAATTTTTGCCCGAACCTTTTATTCTGTTTTTGGTTCGCCGGGATGCCCCTTTTTTGCCTGGACTCTCTTTTTTTGTCCAGCGGGTCACTTTCACGCAAAGTATTTTTTAACTGCGTCCGCGTTCACCGGGGATGCAAAATCTTCACCATCCATCGTGGATAACAACAAAGCTCCTCCCGAGAAGACCTTGCTGACGACGTACGGACCTTCGTAATTCGGAGTCCACTTGCCCCGGTGATCGGAGTGTGGAGGAAGAATCTTCTTCAGGACGAGATCACCCGTCTGAAAGCTTCTAGGACTCACCTTCTTATCATAAGCTTTCTTCATTCGGCTTTGGTACAGATGACCAAATGCAATCGATGCTAACCTCTTCTCGTCCATCAGGCCGAGTTGGTTCAGTCGGTTCGTAATCCATTCTGCCTCGTCGAGTTTCACATCAACCAAAACTCGCACAGAAGGGATCTCCACTTCTAACGGTAGGACAACTTCCATACCATACACTAAGGAGAAAGGAGTTGCCCCGGTTGATGACGTACCGTCGTACGATAACCGAGCAATGCAAACGGCAGCATCTCGTGCCAATCTTTGTATGTCACAACCATCTTCTGAACAATCTTCTTTATGTTCTTATTGGCTGCTTCAACGGCGCCATTCATCTTCGGTCGGTAAGGAGATGAGTTGTGGTGTTCAATCTTGAAACTCTGGCACAGCTCCTTCATCATCTTGTTATTCAGGTTCGAACCATCGTCAGTAATGATCCTCTCGAGAATTCCGTAACGACAGATGATATCCCTCTTTATGAATTTAGCCACCACTTGCTTGGTCACATTAGAATACGAGGCTGCTTCCACCCACTTGGTGAAGTAGTCGATAGCTACCAGAATGAAGCGATGACCGTTAGACGCAGTGGGCTCGATCTTGCCTATCATGTCGATGCCCCACATGGAGAACGGCCACGGGGAGGACATGACATTCAACGGGCACGACGGCACATGAACTTTATCAGCATAAATCTGGCATTTATGACATCTCTTCGCGAATCTGAAGCAATCCGACTCCATCGTCAGCCAGTAGTATCCTGCTCTCAGGATCTTTCTCGTCATGACATGCCCGCCGGCGTGCGTACCAAATGTGCCTTCATGGACTTCTTCCATGAGCATACTCGCCTCTTTCTCATCTACACATCTGAGTAGCACGAGATCGTGGTTTCTCTTATACAGAACTCCATCAGGATTGAGATAAAAGTTGCCAGACAGCCTCCTCAGAGTCTTCTTGTCCTGGGTTGACGCACCCGCAGGATATTCCTTAGTCATATGGAAAGTGTGGATGTCATGGAACCATGGCTTGCCGTCGGCGGCATCCTCGATTGCAAATACAAATGCCGGTCTATCAAGACGAGACAGTACAATTCTTAGAGCCTCATTCCAAAAATTGACTTTATACATTGAAGCCAACGTGGCTAAGGCATCAGCCATCTGATTTTCAGCCCTGGGCACATGATGGAGTTCCACTCGATCAAAGAACGAAGTAGCCTCCTGGCATAATTCATGTACGGCACCAAATTCGGTTGACGAGTCTCCCACTCCCCTTTAATTTGGTTGATTACAAGCGCTGAGTCACCATATACGTCTAGGTTCTTGATTCTCAAATCAATTGCCTCATCTAGACCCATGATGCATGCTTCGTACTCCGCCTCATTGTTGGTGACTGGAAACGTCAGTCTCGCATTGAACGGGATGTGGGATCCGTGGGGAGTCGTGATGATAGCCCCGATGCCACTTCCATAGGAATTAACCGCCCCATCGAATATCAATTTCCACTGGGATTTCCTATCTGGCCCTTCGTCGGGCAACGGCTCATCGCAATCTTTCGCTTTGAGAAACATAATATGCTCGTCAGGGAATTCAAATTTCATCGGCTGGTAGTCCTCGATCGGCTGTTCGGCAAGGTAATCAGACAATACGCTTCCCTTGATGGCCTTCTGGGACACGTACTGAGTATCATATTCCGTTAACACCATTTGCCATCTGGCAATCCTGCCCGAAAGAGCCTGCTTCTCGAAGACGTACTTGATCGGATCCATCTTCGAAATTAGCATGGTGGTGTGATTGAGCATGTACTGTCGTAGACGTTTGGCAGCCCAAGCTAGTGCACAACACGTTTTCTCCAGCATCGAGTATCGAGATTCACACTCAGTGAACTTTTTACTCAGGTAGTAAATGGCATGCTCCTTTCTGCCCGTCTTGTCGTGCTGACCGAGAACACACCCCATACTATTCTCCAGAACTGTCAAGTACATGATTAATGGCCGTCCAGCCACTGGGGGTATCAAGATTGGAGGTTCTTGAAGATACTGCTTTATCTTGTCGAATGCCTTCTGGCAATCCTCATTCCAAGTAATCGCCTGATCTTTCTTTAAAAGCTTGAACATCGGTTCACAAGTGGCCGTGAGCTGAGAGATAAACCTCGCAATGTAGTTTATTCGGCCCAAGAAACCACGAACTTATTTTTCTGTTTTCGGCGCTGGCATTTCTTGAATGGCTTTTATTTTCGCAGGATCAACCTCGATACCTCGTTCGCTTACGATAAACCCCAGTAACTTTCCGGACCGCACTCCGAAAGTGCATTTGTTAGGATTCAGCCTCAACCTAAACTTCCTAAGCCTCTCAAAAAGCTTCAATAAGTTGACCAGATGCTCTTCCTCCGTTTGGGACTTCGCAATCATGTCATCAACATAGACCTCGATCTCATGATGAATCATATCATGAAACAAAGTTACCATCGCTCGCTGGTAAGTGGCCCCTGCGTTCTTCAGACCGAAGGGCATTACCTTGTAGCAAAATGTTCCCCAGGGGTGATAAATGTCGTTTTCTCCTTGTCCTCCGGCGCCATCTTGATCTGATTGTAACCAAAGAAGCCATCCATGAACGAAAACACGGAGAACTGGGTTGTGTTGTCGACCAACACATCGATATGAGGCAAAGGGAAATCGTCTTTAGGGATCACCCTATTCAAATCCCGATAATCGACGCACATGCGTACCTTACCGTCCTTCTTCGGTATAGGCACTATGTTGGCGACCCACGGAGGGTAAGTGGTGACCGCTAAGAAGCCAGCATCGAGCTGTTTCTGCACTTCTTCTTTGATCTTAACGGCCATGTCTGGTCTCGTCCTCCTAAGCTTCTGCTTAACTGGAGGGCAATCTTCTCGTAGCGGCAAGTGGTGGACCACGATTTCCGTGTCAAGTCCGGGCATATCTTCGTATGACCAAGCAAAGACGTCACTATACTCTCGAAGCATCTCGACTAGTCTCTGCTTGACATTACTCTGCAGCACAGCCCCTATCCTGACATTTCTGACGAGCTCTTCAGAACCTAGATTTACGATCTCAATCTCCTCCTCGTGAGGCAGAATAACCTTTTCCTCTTGTTTCAACAAGCGGGCCAACTCTTCAGGAAGGTCTTCGTCTTCATCAATCTCTTCTTCGACTTGATAGATCGGGCAATCGAAGTCGAAGTGAGCCGTAGAAGGTCCAGAGTCAATGTCATCTGTTATGTGGATCCTGCAATAACAAGGGTTAAGTTTAAAACAAGAATATGCAGGTTAGCACAAACCCCATTGCCATTTTACTGTTTTTCAAAACAAATATAAAACGGGAATAACAGAGATCACAATATTTGAATACGAAGAAAACGCCTTTGATTTATTAACAAAATGCATGTACATAATCCAACAAGGCCCTCACAATAAAACCGTTATGCCCCGGGTAGGACATAGGGTTGTACAATGATTGGAAAAAGTAAATCATTACTCTTCACTTGTCATCGGGATGATATCCTTGATGGTCCAATTGTTGAGTCTCTCGCCCGGCTTGCTTGGCTGAATCCAAGAGTCGAGATCACAATCGCTATCCCCGTTGTCTTCAGACGCCGCGTTGATGCTTTCGAAGATCACTCCGCCACTGGTAAATAGGATCGGCTCCTTACCCCGTGACGCACTACTAGACGAAGAAGAAGAAGCTTCAGCTTCAGAAGAATACCTCAACCCAAACTTATCCTGCTTGTTTGGTATCTCCAAAATATGCCCCCAGCCTGGGGTAGATCCAGCTTGGACGACGGCCCGAGCTTCTTTGAATGAGGAGAGATTCATCTCTGGCTTTTCTGTGACTATAGGAGCTACTTCCTTCACCTTGACGGCTTCAAATGCTTGGCAAAGAGTTTCATGGATTTCGCCATCCATTTCCACATACTTAAAGGATGACAAATGGCTCACCATTATGTCCTCCTCGCCGCACACGGTCACTATGATTCCCCCGACAACATATTTGAGCTTTTGGTGCAACGTGGAGGTCACGGCACCAGCATCATGGATCCATGGCCGGCCCAAGAGGCAACTGTAGGCAGGCATGATGTCCATGATATAAAAGACCGTGTCGAACGTTTCCGGACCGACTTGGATCGGCAGGGTCACCTCTCCGAAAACGTGGCGCTTAGTTCCGTCAAACGCTTTCACAACCAGATCACTGGGTGTGCAAAGCAATCCACGAGTGTCCAACTTCATTAATGCCTTCTTCGGAAGCACATTAAGCGACGAACCCGTGTCCACCAGGACGTGCGACATGATTGTTCCCCTACACTCTATCGAGATGTGCAAGACGCTGTTGTGATCTCTCCCTTTTGGTGTCAGCTCCAAGTCTGTGAAACCTAGCCCATTTCCAGCATTAACGTGGGCTACCACCTCTTCTAGCTGATTCACCGATATCTCTTGCGGTACGTAGGCAGCGTTCAATACCTTCAGTAGCGCGTTGTGGTGCGCTTCAGAACACAGCAACAGGTTGAGAATAGAAATCTTCGAAGGCGTCTGATGGAGATGGTCTACAATCTTGTAGTCGCTCTTCTTGATTAACCGCATAAACTCCTCGGCATCTCTGACCAGCAAATCTTTCTCTACCCCGCACGGGGCCTCTTCGACGACTTTGCTTTTACCCTTATCAGCCGCATCAGCTCTGACCACTCTATCTGCCACGACCTCTGGCGGTGCAAACACTCTTCCGCTACGGGTAATACCACTGATTCCTGCGAGATTCTCCACAGTCGACCCATACGGCTCCAGCTCCACTTTTGACCGTTGCAATAGACTTCAGCCCCATAATGCCACGGAACGGTGTTGGTGCTCTCGAATGGTATCGACCCAACTTTGGTAATAGTGATTGTAGGTGGTCTGGGCGCAGAGATGGTTATTGGTTGGCGAGGGATGGTGATGGTGGCGACTTCATCGGCCTGCTTCAACACTACCTCTCCTGATACACCTTCAGCCTTCCGGCTGAACTGCAGAATCCCCTCAGTCATCAGACTTTGGATTCCTTCTACCAGTTGCTCACACCCATCAGAATGTGTAGCACAGTCCATGCATAACTCTCCGCATCCTGGAAAGAACCCTCTTTTCAGCAACTTAGCTTTGACGAAGCTAAGCGGCGTCTTTAGGTCTTTGACATCAGTCAACAGATCTGCGCTCTCTTCTTCGATAATGGCGTTCACTCCGCCCCCCCTATGATTCGGCATAGGGTTTTTCGTGACATTGGGCACATTATCGGAAAAGTTGATGATCTTGGCATCTACCAGGTCCTGCACCTTGTGCATAAAGGCTTTGCAGTTCTCGATTGTGTGGCCTGGTGCCCCTGTGTGGAAGTCGCAAGTGGAATTTGCGTCGTACCCCGGTGGAGGAGCCCCTGTCAAGGGAGCCATCGTCCTCTTCTAGACCAACTGAAGCTGAAGCAAGGTCTGCAAGAGTTACGCGTACGACATGGGCGGTGCCTCGAAGTCACGGTTTGTCAAAGGTGCCCGATTCTGGTACTTTCTATATCCCTGTTGATTCGGTTGCTGCGGAGCTGCTGGAATATTTATACTGGCTATCTGCTGCTGAGGGCCCTTGCCCTTTCTCCGAGCGTTGGTCATAGCGCTCGCATCTCCTTCTCGTTGTTTACCAGCATAAGGTTTCTTTCCACCTCCTCCAACTGAGGATGACTCACCTTGAATTTTCCCGATCTTGATACCATTCTCGACGTGATCGCCCATGGTAATGAGAGCTGAGAACGTCCCAGACATACCGCTGACTAACTTTTCATAGTAAACCCCCGGGAGGGTAGCCACAAACATCTGCACGAGCTCACGCTCAACCATCGGTGGTTGAACCCGAGCAGCCAACTCATGCCACCGCTGGGCGTACTCCTTAAATCCTTCATTATTCCTCTGCGAAAGGTTCTGGAGCTGGACTCAGTTCGGGGCCAAGTTGCTATTGTACTGGTAATGGTGGACAAACGCTTCAGCAAGATCTTTCCATGTGCGCACGCTAGTGGGCTCTAGACCCATATACCACTCGAGGGATGGCCCAGAAAGACTATCTTGAAAGAAGTGCATCAACAACTTCTCGTCTTCGGAATAGGCAGACATCTTCCTGTAGTACGATCGCAGGTGGACACGAGGGCAAGTGGTGCCCATATATTTCTCAAAGTCAGGCACCCTGAACTTAGGAGGTACCTTGAAATCAACAATTAACCCCAGCTTGGACATATCAACGCCCAAAGTATTCTGATTCTCAATATCTCTCATTTTATCTTCAAGTGCTTTGAATCTGAGCCGCGCTTCAGCATTCAGCTCCCTCTCAGCACCCCTTTGAGAGAACACATCATTCTGATGATCCTCAAGCCAAGGTTGAGGCACCAACAGATTCCCGACGCCAGCATTGCCGTTGACCGGCCCGATATTGACATTAGCTCCCAGACTCCCATTACCGACACCCATCGTATTGAGTCCGATGTTGGCCATCACATTGCCATTAGCACTGCCGTTGCCCCCGGCCACAGGGACACCATTCTGCGGAGTATCAACTGGTGGAGGAGTAGGCACGGCCCCGCCGTGAAGTATTCCGTTGCTATCAACCCGGGAGATCAAAGGTTGAACCAAAGTCTTGAGCTGGTCCTGACCATTGGCGACCACCTGCATAAGTTCCATAAAGCGATCCATCCTTTCGCGGAGCTCCTGGACATCTGTCTGCACTTGATCCATAATCCAGGTCTGATTAGCTCGAGTTGGATAACGGTGAATTAGTCTCTGATCAATCCTGGAGTCACCGGAAACAGCCTGGGACACCTGTAAACCTGAAAAACCTGCAAACATTAAAGGTTAGGAAAAACAACAAAATGTGCGTCATGCAAATGCTTCATGCAAATGCATGCGTGTGTCTGTGTGTGTGGGAGATTTCCCTCGATCCTAGTGCCTTAGTGCCAGTGATGATAATAATAGGAAGAAGAAGTCCGAGCCCAATCATGGAAACATCAATCTCATATATAAAGGAAGCCTATCAAGGCAGTACATAGCATCAGCGAGTACAGGACAAATCAACAGCGTGACCTCTGCCAACAAGCCTGGTGATGGTCAGCATACAACAAAGATCAAAACAAAAGGAATACAACTAGTCAAGTACGACCACGGGCGCGATACTCTGCTAATAACTCCTTCGTCTTTGGATGATCTGGCAGAGTGAGCAACCCCTCGATGAGCAATTCCCTCTGCACAATGGTATACTGAAGTCCTTCGATCAAACCTTCCCATGCTCCTTCGCCGAAGCAATCTTCTAATTTCCGCTTTTTGGACTCAAACGTCAGCTTGCGTTCCTTCCGGTTAGCGAGAGCTTTGTTGAGCTGGCCTTCGGCGGCGTATCTGCGGGCGGTTTCTTCATCAAACCTTTTTTCACTGTCCTTCACCTCGGCTTCCAGCTTGGAGATCTGCAGCATCAGCTTATCCTCCCGCTCTTTCCTGGTGGCCAGGGAAGCCTTCCAGTGCTGGTTGAACTTAGATTTCCTCCGATATGCCTCGTCCAAGTGCTGCTTCTTCGTAGCCAGTACGTCGTTGACAGCCTTGAAGTCTCGACCCATGCGTTCACGTTCGGCCATCTGCTTAGTCAGGTCCGTACCTAGCTAGTTCACCAACTCTGTCTGCCATTTGAAAGAATGAACAGCATCGTTCCTCTCGCTTCGGAGCTGAGCTAATTCTTTCTCCAGTTCTTCGTTCGCCCGCTTCAATTCATCCCGCTCAGCTAATACCTGGTTATGCTGATGAATGGGCACAGTAGTAGGCTCTTCGATCATTGGAGGACTTTCTGGCTTGGCCTGAGGAAACGGCATCCCTATAGCATTGGCCCTGGCTCTGATCCAAGTTAAATACGGAGGGTAGGCTTGACTGTTGCTTTTTCCCAGCAATGGCTTCCCTCGCTTACTGATACTATTCCACGCACGCTGAAGCTTGGACAACAAATCCCCCTCTAGAATACCAGTGAGGTACAGAGATTCCTGTACCTCTTCCTCCTTCGGCGGAGTTCTCAAAGCATATGCGAACTGGCGGACCAACAACGACGGATTGTAGTTTATGCAGCCCTTTCTGCCTATCAGAGGCACATTAGGAAACCCGCTGCAACTGAGGATCACCTCAGTATCCAACCTATCTCTGTCAAACCAGTCAATATCTTCTGCAGATAAACTCATCAGACGCTCAGGCCACTCAGCTGTGGCTGCAGACAAGACAAAAGGACCCCTCTTAGGCAGATGGCTATCAAGCCATTTGTACAGCAAGGGTACGCAGCATGAGACATTCTTCCCTCTCCGGTTCTCATTTTTGTAGTGAACTGAGTGATAGACATCTCCTATCAAGGTAGGGACTGGATTCCCTGAAGCGAAGATGTGAAACGCATCAAAGTCTACAAAATCGGGCATGTTAGGGAACAGGATAATGCCATATATGTATAGAGCGAGGATGGCATTGAACGCGTCCCAACATCCGTCCTTGGCACACTGCTGAGCCTTAACCACCAGAAACTGCAAGGAGAACCCAGGAACCTTGTTCCAACTAGTCAATACTAACTCGGAGGCGTCCAAATGAAGTGACGGAGCTAAACCAGCCAGATCAGGCTCAGCATCCATGTGAACAAAAGGCATCTGCCTCTTGATAGGTACACCTAGCAAATTAGCATATTCTTCAAGCGTAGGTGCGAGAACAAAGTCCTGAAAAGTGAAACATCTCAGCGGAGGATCGTAGAACTGCAACAGAGCATGCAACCCATTCAACTCAAACACAGAAGGCTTGCAAACCAAACTGAGCAACCTACCATAAGATTTTCTGAACTCATCCTTCACAAAATCACCTGCTAGAGCTATCAAACCAGTCAACTTAACCAAATCAGGGGTAGGGAACTTGTAAGCCACGGTCTTCCTCAGAGAGCCCATAACAATACAATAGGAGGCAAGAAATCCTGGATCGGGGAAAACGGTACCTGCAACACAGATACACGTTAATGAAATGCAAATGAATATGCAAACTAATGCAAAATGCAATCATGCAATAAGAGGCCAAGGTAGCTGGTGCTGTGGAGATTCTGTATCAACAAAACCATAATCTTGCTCTATCAAGAACAACCACTGCATCTGATGATAAGAGAACCCCGGTGTAGGACCACAGATTTGATATGCCAAGAACAACCATCTGATAGGACCATATACATAGGATCATAATTCTGCTCTGTCAAGAACAAATGTCTGATAATAAGGACCTCTGGTGTAGGATCAAGAAATATCTGCTAATGAGGTCTTCAGACCTGAATCAAAATCTTCTCTATCAAGAACAAACATACAACTGCTAATGAGATCTTCAGACCCCACTCAGAATCTGCTCTATCAAGAACAAACAATATCTGCTGATGAGACCTTCAGACCCCAAAAATCTGCTCTATCAAGAACAAACAACTGATAACAAAACCTCTGCTCTGTCAAGAGCAGACACACATCTGATAATAAGGTCCTCTGATCAAAACCTGCTCTATCAAGAACAGACAAATCTGCAACTGAGATCTTTGGTACCAACAAAACTGATCCACTGTCAAGAAAACCAGGTAGTCTGAAGGTCAAGGTTTCCTGCAATGAACCCAATCCCACTCATAGGTATGGACCTAAACTGACTCAAGGTACGGCATCCTATGCGTTCATCAGCGTCACAGACTTTCAAGAGGGGTGATACGATACCCAGAAGGTGTGGCATCACCAGCTCATGAAGCGGCCTCACTTAGCTGAATCACAAATGATCGGTCCCTAGAGTCGACAATCCACCAAACCAGCAACCGTCTCAACCTAAAGGGTTGAAAGTGAAGCCAACCGGATGAACCTCGTCTGAGCGTGGATTTCATGAGACACTAGTGCCTGCAAAGCAAGCACACGCCCACTAATTTCCACTCTAAGTCTATGGTGCACTCAAGCCTGGGTCTGGCTTCTCACTCATCAGAACTCCCATCCCACAATAGCACAAATAATCATATTATACTGAAAACAAAATGCGGGAAATAAAGTGCGAGAAGTAAAATGCGATAAATAAACGCAACCCAACAAGTAAACATACAAGCGTTAGGATTTACTCTCGCAGGGAACCGTTGAATTCCCCAGCAGAGTCGCCAGCTGTCGCTTGCGCAAAAATAAGGTGCCGGCACAACAGAAGAGTCGCCACCTTTCGTTATTTATCCCTCAGAGCGGGAAAGGAAACGATCGGAAAAACCTGACGAGAAAGGGTAAGACAAGGTCATCGCAACCGTTGTCTGGATTCGGGAGTCGGTTACGCAAGGGGAAGGTATTAGCACCCCTCACGTCCGTCGTACTCGACGGGATCCTCGCTTGTTGTGTTTACTTGGACGGGTTGGTTTTATTCTATCTACCTATCAAGGCTGGTTGAAAAATAAAAGAAGAATGACTCGGCAAAGCGTCACGCTTTATGCCTACGTATTCTCATCAGAGAATGAGAAATCAGAGTCAATGTAGTTCGGCCTACAAAGGGTTATGGGGGAAGGTAGCTCGCCAAGACATCGCCATCTTGTGCCTACGTACTCTCAACAGGCATGAGAGATCAGAGCTCATGTAGTTCGGGAAACTACGGTTTATTTCCTGTCTTTTACGAAAGAAGTGTTTTTTATTGTGTTTGCGATTTCAATCGCACTAGAGACTATGACCTGAGAGTGAATGCGTCGTATGTCACCCAAAGGGTACCATACTAAACATCCAGACTGTGGAAAAGAAACTCTCCCACAATCCTTTCTCAGATAGCTTAAGGCTCGTAACGTACGAAAGAAATCATTCATGATTACTGTATCTTAAACTGTTTTGAGATGAGAAGAGAACAGGCCCAACTAGGAGGGAGACTATCAAGTCCTACTGTTGTCATGCCATGGATTCATCCTATGGTTGAGGTTTGAACAGGGAACTCCTAGAAGTTGTCATGCATAGGTTTCAACCTAAAGTTCTATCATCAAATCCTTATCGAAGGAAATGAGAGTCCTAAGGGATCATGTCAATGATACACCAAAACAGACAAAGCGTCAGCTTAACAGTAAAATGCATGCAATGCAAGTGAGGGAGGAAATGTGTGTGGGGCTTCAGCCTCCACAAGCTCATCTCAACCTCAAGCTAGAATGGATAACAGTAATCATACTGAAAGATAAAACAACATGCTATCAAGCAATAACAGTAAACTGCAATCATACAGAAAGAATGAAATGAAATGCCATCAGGCAAACAAACCACATGGGCAAGGGAGCTGGGCTCTACCGAATACCCGCAAGCAAAGCCACATAGTAACAATACAAGCAGAGGGAGCAACTCAACCTCTAGTGCAATCATGCTCCTAGATTCTACCTATTCTAGATATGGACTTATTCTAATGCATCAAATAAGTCAAACAAAACACATCAATACAGAAAAGAAAAACAAAAGAAAGCAGATCAACTCCTCTCTCAACTCCAAGCTTCAGCTCTTCCAACAGCAACTCAGTCTTCAGACTTCAATCACTCTTGACAAATATCAATTTGCTTTTCCAGGGTTTCAATCCATCAAACATAAGTATCAACTTAATCTTCTCCTTTAAGCTTCAGCTTCTTGATCAGCTCCACCTTCAGGCTTCACCTAATCTTCAGGGATCTTCAAGTATCAACTTGCTCTTGTTGCTCTTCAAGCTTCAGCTGGAATGGCAATACTCAAGGATTCATCCTCTTCTACACTCTTCATTGAAGTCTTCATCTTCAAACTCAAGCTCAAAATCTCTCAAGATAATCAAACCAGAGAAAATCACTTACTGGATAAGCTGGGGGATATTGAACTGCTTATTGACCACCAAAGGTGACCTTTAAGGGTTCAACATCAGAGGAATGGTTCCCTCAAAAGTTCTACTTCCTAGGTACCTCACTTATCCCTCCAAAGTAGATAGGTGTATACCATGGAAGGACTTTGAATCATAGGGAGGAATGGAGGTGACAGATACCATCCATGTTTAAGAAAGAAGTTATCTAAGTCTAAACTCTTCCTGATCCTTAACCCTAAAACAACAAAAAAAGAAATAAGATCAAGCTCTCAAGCTCCTCAATGCATCTTCAAGTCTTCTACTATGCTCCTCAATGCTCCTTAGAACAATACCAAGCTCTCCAAGCCCACAAAGCAAAGCAAACAAAAACAAAAATGCCCTAAAGGCAACACAAACAATCAACCAATACAAAAATCAACTAAAAATAGCATACCACTATATTAAATCCTAATATAATTTCTAAGGGATCCTACATACCTACCCTTAATGCCCTATATGTCCCATAGTCTAATTTTTCCTAAAAACCCAAAATTCTAATGTTATTATGGACCTATGTTGAAGTTTAACCTAATTCTACACAACCTAATAGCATCTAATCAAAACTATCCTAAAAATCATCACAAATATATGGAATAAATCCAGGGGGAAGCTAAAACATATATCTAACTACCCTAATAAGAATGACCTAAAAATATTAAGGGAACAACCTAAACTAAATTATACAAAATCATATATCAATATAGAAGAATTAAAATGCAATAAAAGAAGAAAATATACCAAAAAAATACTAAAATGCATGAAATGAAAAATGTTTTTATTTTATATTTTTCTTGACAAAAATATGAAGTAGGAGAAAAAACTCCCATTAAAAAATCTTGAATTTTCCATTTAATATGAATTTTCTAACATTGAAAGAAAAATGGAGAAAAATAAAATGGATATTATGAGATGGAGTGCAAGAAGTAAACAAATATAGTGCAATCCACGCTTGGGCCCAGACTGGGGGGTTTGAATAGCAAAGCGCTAGGCCCAAAACTTAAATAGAAAAACAATTAAGAAAATCATAAGGAAAAATAAAAACGAGTGGTGAGAATAGCAACAAAATGCAGTTCAAAATGCAATGGGCCTCATGAAGGGGGTGGGGATAGCAATGATCATTTAGGCCCAGAAACCACCGTTTAATGAAACGGTGCGTTTCACACTTCTGGCTTCCCTCCCAAAACGAAATCAAATCGTGGCCCTCCGATCCAGTCCTCAGTCAAGGGTCAGCTTCCTCATCCAACGGTCGTGGGATCGTCTTCAACCTCCCACCTAGGGTTTTGCTGAAACCCCATGAAAACACAGCTCCATACTCAGATTTCCATCCCTTTGTGCTACCTCAAATCAGCACCAAATTCAACAGTTCAAAGCATCAAATTACTCAGTTTCTCTCCCTGATCACGATCCTAGTCTTAGAATGCATTGAAATGGGCTCCACCACAAAACCCGATGGTGCAACTCCATATGATCTCAAACCTCAACTTCACCAATTCTTGGATTTCTTTACATCAAAATGATCACCACATTGCCCTAATCAAAACCAGCTATTAACCTTGCATTATCACTCACTATATCACAAGTTCTTGCTCATCAAAGTAATGGTGCCACACTCTCAAACTCCACCAAATGATCCTAAACTCTTCAGAATTATCACCTATTGGTCTCTAGCCATTCTACACTAATGATTCAACCTAACCATGCCTAAATAATGAGGTGAAAGAGATTTTTCAAACTTGGCTTCTTGATATGGCAAATGATGAAATCCTTGCCTTCAAGGCTTGAAACTCTTCAAGAATGATCCTTGGATGATGAAACTTCTACTCTTTGCAAAAAATGGAGGGAGAGTGCTTGCACTTCAAGATTCGATGATGATTGGCTTCTTGCAAATTCAATTGGAACACCTTCAATCCTCCATCAATGGAGTTTCAATTCAGTATGCACACACTCAGAGGGATCTATGGAAAGTGTTTGTGAAGAAAAAAGGGATGGGAATGAAGAAGAATGAAGAAATTTCACTTGACTTGCAATGGAAGATTTTGGATTTCACTCTCTCTTTCATGCACCAATTCACACCAACCTTGCATCTGAGCAAGTTAGACTTGTTGTATAGAGTGGTTTAGAATCATCTAGAACCCTCTAGGATCATCCAATGAGAAATTGAACTTTTCATGTCATGGTATTTTGATTTCTCATTTTCCTTACATGCTATCTCATGCCATAGCCCTTGTAATCTTTGTAAATAACTTGAATTTATCCCCACATGAGATTTAGGGTGAGTTACAATGCATAACCAATGTGTTTATTGAGTTCTTTTGAGTTTTGCCTTGGTACCTTAATATGCAAGTAAGCCAATTCCAAAGCAGCCCTATGATCCAAGCCTCAAATCAAAATTGTGGCTGAACCATTGTTCTTAGAATGTCATTTGGAGTCAAAATGACCTATTACATGACATGGTTTGGACTTATAACTTGGGATTTCCATTTTTCAAATTCAACTTAATTAACTTATGCCTCATTTTTAGGCCATTTTATCACTTTTTGATATGAGCCTTTTCAACATCTCATGACCTCCCTACTAGCCTTAAAACATCATTCTAAGCAAATTTTATGTTGAAGATTTTTCCATTTGAAGCTTGGAAGTAGGAGATATGGCCTTATGCTTGAAATGACCTATAACCTCCAAATGACCAAAATGCCCTTGACTTGTCAAAGCCATAAGTTGAGTTCTACAAATCCTATCAAGGACTTCTAGTACTCTCTAGAAATCTAAGAAGATTCTCTTCAACATTCATGTTGACCAAGAATCCATAGGAATCCTCCTACTAGGGCAAACGTTGTCTGCAAGTTGGGTGACTTTCAAGGACCCAGATTCACATACCTCAGGTGACATGTAATTTGTCAAAGCCATAACTTGAGCTCTATAAATCCTATCAAGGACTTCTACTACTCAAATTAAATCTAAGAACATGCTCTACAACATTCATGTTGTGGGGAAGATGAGATGACAATCAAATCTTGAGCTAAACTGCCTTGAAGATAGGGATCAAACTAGGGGATTTTACACTGTCAATCCTTAGAAACCCTAACTTAAAACTTCTCAAACTCCTCAATCATGATGAGTTGGTCTAGGAATAATCCTTATAGCATCTCAATGCATCATTACATGATCAAATGGCTCTTGGATTAGGTCTCAACCCTCTCCAAATCTTCAGTTGACCTAGGGTTGACCCAGTCAAACCCTAATTCTACCACTCATGGCTGAATCTTTTGAGTTCTTGTACAATGACCTCTCTAGGCTTCATGATGGCTTTCAAGACATCTCATAAGCTTTCTCAAAGCTTCAATTCCATCCTCCTAGTCTCAGAATCATCTGAGGAGCTCCCACAACTCTCAAGTTATGAGACACACAACCTTGGTTTCAACCAATTCCTCTGAGGATCTCTTGAGTTCTCTAACAAAGATATCAATCTTTGAACACTTGAACAACTCTCTTGGCTAGCTTCAAAGCCTCATATAACTCTTGCTAGGTAATCATACCTCTTAACCTACTGCCCACATATCAATGAGTGCAGATGATGAATGCAATGGACCACAAACTTGGTAAATAAATGTTGGTCAAATTTTGGGGTGCAACACATGGCATACAACCTTGAAGCGAGGAGAGGTTTTCTTTACCCTTTTCAAGTGGAATACTTGATTAAAGAAGAAACTGAGACCCGTTCATAGCATACAACCTTGAAGTTCGAGGAGGTTTATTTTACCCTTTTCAAGTGGAATACTTGATTAAAGAAGAATCTGAGACCCGTTTATGGCATACAATCTTGAAACAAGGGGAGGTTTAATTTACCCTATTCAAGTGGAATTCTTGATTAAAGAAGAAACTCAGACCCGTTCATGGCATACAACCTAGGAGCGAGGCGAGGTTTATTTTACCGTTTTAAAGAGGAATACTTGATTACAGAAGAAACTGAGACCCGTTCACGACATACAACCTTGAAGCTTGCGGAGGTTTATTTTACCCTTTTCAAGTGGAATACTTGATTAAAGAAGAAACTGAGACCCATTCATGGCATACAACCTTGAAGCGAAGGGGGGTTTATTTAACCCTTTTCAATTGGAATACTTATTAAAGAAGAAACTGAGATCCGTTCATGGCATATAGCCTTGAAGCGAAGGGAGGTTTATTTTACCATTTTCAAGTGGAATACTTGATTAAAGAAGAAACTGAGACCCGTTCGCAGCATACAACCTTGAAGCAAGGGGAGGTTTATTTTACCCTTTTCAAGTGGAATACTTGATTAAAGAAGAAACTGAGACCCGTTCATGGCATACAACCTTGTAGCGAGGGGAGGTTTATTTTACCCTTTTCAAGTGGAATACTTGATTAAAGAAGAAACTGAGACCCGTTCATGGCATGCAACCTTGAAGCGAAGGGAGGTTTATTTTACCCTTTTCAAGTGGAATACTTGATTAAAGAAGAAACTGAGACCCGTTCATAGCATACAACCTTGAAGCAAAGGGAGGTTTATTTTACCATTTTCATGTGGAATACTTGATACAAGAAGAAACTGAGATCCGTTCATGGCATACAACCTTGAAGCGAGGAGAGGTTCATTTTACCCTTTTCAAGTGGAATACTTGATTAAAGAAGAAACTGAGACCCGTTCACAGCATACAACCTTGAAGCTAGGGGAGGTTTATCTTACCCTTTTCAAGTGAAATACTTGATTAAAGAAAAACTGAGACCCGTTCACAGCATACAACCTCGAAGAGAGGGGAGGTTTATTTTACCCTTTTCAAGTTGAATACTTGATTAAAGAAGAAACTGAGACCCATTCATGGCATGCAACCTTGAAGCGAAGGGAAATTTATTTTACCCTTTTCAAGTGGAATACTTTATTAAAGAAGAAACTGAGACCCGTTCACATCATACAACCTAGAAGTGAGGGGAGGTTTATTTTACCTTTTTCAAGTGGAATACTTTATTAAAGAAGAATCTGAGACACGTTTACGGCATACAACCTTGAAGCGAGGGGAGGTTTATTTTACCCTATTCAAGTGGAATTCTTGATTAAAGAAGAAACTCAGACCCGTTCATGGCAAACAACCTTGGAGCGAGGGGAGGTTTATTTTACCCTTTTCAAGAGGAATACTTGATTAAAGAAGAAACTAAGACCCGTTTACGGCATACAACCTTGAAGAGAGGGGAGGTTTATTTTACCCTTTTCAAGTGGAATACTTGATTAAAGAAGAAACTAAGACCCATTCATGGCATACAACCTTGAAGCGAAGGGAGGTTTATTTTACTCTTTTCAATTGGAATACTTATTAAAGAAGAAACTGAGACCCGTTCATGGCATACTTCCTTGAAGCGAAGGGAGGTTTATATTACCATTTTCAAGTGGAATGCTTGATTAAAGAAGAAACTGAGACCCGTTCATGGCATACAACCTTGAAGGAAGGGGAGTTTATTTTACCCTTTTCAAGTGGAATACTTGATTAAAGAAGAAACTAAGACCCGTTCAAGGCATGCAACCTTCTAACCATGGATGATAACGTTATATAGATCCCTCCTAACCTCAATCATATGATGAACTTTGCATGACAAATTTAGGATTAGATCAGTTCCCCTTTAGTGCGTCCTTTCTCTTCTCGTCTTCAAACATCTTTAAAACACTTAATAAAGATAAACACACGTTGTACGCCACGAGCCTTAAGCACTTGAGAAAGGGTTGTTGGAGAGTTTCTTTTCAACAGCTCAGGTGTTTAGCATGGTTCCCTTTTGGGTGACATGCGACACATTCACTCTGATGTCCAAGTCTTTAGTGCAACATGAGTTACAAACAAAACTCAAAACACTTCTTCTTTAAAATACTTCAAAAACAAAGATCAAACTTTTTTTTGTCCTCTGGGACCTTTAACCCTTGGAAACCATTTTCATAAGGAGAATTTTTTAACTCTCGGTTCTACTGCAAATGGTAAACGCCTAAGTCTCCAACGAGCGAGCTGCATACACCAACTGCTCGAACTGTTTGTTAACCGTACTCAGATAAAAAAGACAAACCTATGTTCCCCTTTAGCCCGAACTAGTTTGCTCTGATCTTTCGGAGAGCAACCTTCCCCCTTTCTCACCCGTAGTTAGGCGAACTACGTTGAATTTGATTTCTTGTTCCAGACGGGAATACGTAGGCATAAAACTGCTGTGATTTGCCGAGTCATTTTCTTTTCTTTTCAGAACAGCCTTTTAGCGTAGATAGATAAACCAACCCGTCATATAAACACAACAAGCGTGGATCCCATCGAGTACGATGGACGTGAGGGGTGTTAATACCTCCCCCTTGCGTAACCGACTCCCGAACCCAGACATGGTTACGATGACCTTGTCTTATACCTTTTCGTCAGGTTTTTCCGATCGTTTCCTTTCCCTTTCTGTGGGATAAATAATGAAAGGTGGCGACTCTTCTTATTTGCCGGCACCTTGTTTTCGCGGTAGCGACACCGTTCACTGCATACAACCTTGAAGCGAAGGGAAGTTTATTTTACCCTTTTCAAGTGGAATACTTGATTAAAGAAGAAACTGAGACCCGTTCACAGCATACAACCTTGAAGCGAGGGGAGGTTTATTTTACCCTTTTCAAGTGGAATGCTTGATTAAAGAAAAAACTGAGACCCGTTCATGGCATACAACCTTAAAGCGAGGGGAGGTTTGTTTTACCCTTTTCAAATGGAATACCTGATTAAAGAAGAAACTGAGACCCGTTCATGGCATACAACCTTGAAGAGAAAGGAGGTTTATTTTACCATTTTCAAGTGGAATACTTGATTAAAGAATAAACTGAGACCTGTTCATGGCATACAACCTTGAAGCGAAGGGAGGTTTATTTTACCATTTTCAAGTGGAATACTTGATACAAGAAGCAACTGAGATCCGTTCATGGCATACAACCTTGAAGCGAGAGGAGGTTTATTTTACCCTTTTCAAGTGGAATACTTGATTAAAGAAGAAACTAAGACCCGTTCACGGCATACAACCTTGAAGCGAGGGGAGGTTTATTTTACCCTTTTCAAGTGGAATACTTGATTAAAGAAGAAACTAAGACCCGTTCAAGGCATACCAACTTGAGGCGAGGGGAGGTTTATCTTACCCTTTTCAACTGATATACTTGATTAAAGAAGAAACTGAGACCCGTTCACAACATACAATCTTGAAGAGAGGGGAGGTTTATTTTACCCTTTTCAAGTGGAATACTAGATTAAAGAAGAAACTGAGACCCATTCATGGTATGCAACCTTGAAGCGAAGGCAAGTTTATTTTACCCTTTTCAAGTGGAATACTTTATTAAAGAAGAAACTGAGACCCGCTCACATCATACAACCTAGAAGTGAGGGGAGGTTTATTTTACAATTTTCAAGTGGAATACTTGATTAAAGAAGAATCTGAGACACGTTTACGGCATACGACCTTGAAGCGAGGGGAGGTTTATTTTACCCTATTCAAGTAGAATTCTTGATTAAAGAAGAAAGTCAGACCCGTTCATGGCAAACAATCTTGGAGCGAGGCGAGGTTTATTTTACCCTTTTCAAGAGGAATACTTGATTAAAGAAGAAACTAAGACCCGTTCACGGCATACAACCTTGAAGCGAGGGGAGATTTATTTTACCCTTTTCAAGTGGAATACTTGATTAAAGAAGAAACTAAGACCCATTCATGGCATACAACCTTGAAGTGAAGGGAGGTTTATTTTACTCTTTTCAATTAGAATACTTATTAAAGAAGAAACTGAGACCTGTTAATGGCATACTTCCTTGAAGCGGAGGGAGGTTTATATTAGCATTTTCAAGTGGAATGCTTGATTAAAGAAGAAACTGAGACCCGTTCATGGCATACAACCTTGAAGCAAGGGGAGGTTTATTTTACCCTTTTCAAGTGGAATACTTGATTAAAGAAGAAACTGAGACCCGTTCACAACATACAACCTTGAAGCGAGGGGTGGTTTATTTTACCCTTTTCAAGTGGAATACTTGATTAAAGAAGAAACTAAGACCCGTTCAAGGAATACAACCTTCTAACCATGGATTATAACGTTAGATAGCTCCCTCCTAACCTCAATCATAGGATGAACTTTACATGACAAATTTAGGATTAGATCAGTTCCCCTTTAGTTCGTCCTTTCTCTTGTCATCTTCAAACATCTTTAAAACACTTAATAAAGATTAACACACGTTGTACACCACGAGCCTTAAGCACTTGAGAAAGGGTTGTTGGAGAGTTTCTTTTCAACATCTCGGGTGTTTAGCATGGTTCCCTTTTGGGTGACATGCGACGCATTCACTTTTAAGTCCAAGTCTTTAGTGCAACATGAGTTACAAACAAAACTCAAAACACTTCTTTGTTAAAAGACTTCAAAAACAAAGATCAAACTTCTTTTTGTCCTCTGGGACCTTTAACCCTTGGAAACCATTTTCATAAGGTGAGTTTTTTAACTCTCGGTTCTACCGCAAATGGTAAACGCCTAAGTCTCCAACGAGCGAGGTGCATACACCAACTGCTGGAACTATTTGTTAACCGTACTCGGATAAAAAAGACAAACCTATGTTCCCCTTTAGCCCGAACTACGTTTGCTCTGATCTTTCGGCGAGCAACCTTCCCCCTTTCTCACCCGTAGTTATGCGAACTATGTTGAATCTGATTTCTCGTTCCAGACGGGAATACGTAGGCATAGAACTGTTGTGATCTGCCTAGTCATTTTCTTTTCTTTTCAGACCAGCCTTTTAGCGTAGATAGATAAACCAGCCCGTCAAATAAACACAACAAGTGTGGAGCCCATCGAGTACGATGGACGTGAGGGGTGTTAATACCTTCCCCTTATGTAACCGACTCCCGAACCCAGACATGGTTGCGATTACCTTGTCTTATACCTTTTCGTCAGGTTTTTCCGATCGTTTCCTTTCCCTTTCTGTGGGATAAATAATGAAAGATGGTGACTCTTCTGTTTTGCTGGTACCTTATTTTCGCGGTAGCGACACCTTTCACAGCATATAGTCTTGAAGCGAGGGGAGGTTTATTTTACCCTTTTCAAGTGGAATACTTGATTAAAGAAGAAACTGAGACCCGTTCACAGCATACAACCTTGAAGCGAGGGGAGGTTTATTTTACCCTTTTCAATTGTAATGCTTGATTAAAGAAGAAACTGAGACCCGTTCATGGCATACAACCTTGAAGCGAGGGGAGGTTTGTTTTACCCTTTTCAAATGGAATACCTGATTAAAGAAGAAACTGAGACCCGTTCACGGCATACAACCTTGAAGAGAAAGGAGGTTTATTTTACCATTTTCAAGTGGAATACTTGATTAAAGAAGAAATTGAGACCCGTTCACATCATACAACCTTAAAGCGAAGGGAGGTTTATTTTACCCTTTTCAAGTGGAATACTTGATTAAAGAAAAAACTGAGACCCGTTCATGGCATACAACCTTGTAGCGATGGGAGGTTTATTTTACCCTTTTCAAGTGGAATACTTGATTAAAGAAGAAACTAAGACCCGTTCATGGCATGCAACCTTGAAGCGAAGGGAGGTTTATTTTACCCTTTTCAAGTGGAATACTTGATTAAAGAAGAAACTGAGACCCGTTCATGGCATACAACCTTGAAGCGAAGGGAGGTTTATTTTACCATTTTCAAGTGGAATACTTGATTAAAGAAGAAACTAAGACCCGTTCATGGCATGCAACCTTGAAGCGAAGGGAGGTTTATTTTACCCTTTTCAAGTGGAATACTTGATTAAAGAAGAAACTAAGACATGTTCATGGCATGCAACCTTGAAGCGAAGGGAGGTTTATTTTACCCTTTTCAAGTGGAATACTTGATTAAAGAAGAAACTGAGACCCGTTTATGGCATACAACCTTGAAGCGAAGGGAGGTTTATTTTACCATTTTCAAGTGGAATACTTGATACAAGAAGCAACTGAGACCCGTTCATGGCATATAACCTTGAAGCGAAGGGAGGTTTATTTTACCCTTTTCAAGTGGAATACTTGACTAAGAAAAAACTGAGACTCGTTAAATGCATACAACCTTTAAGCCAGGGGAGGTTTTTTTACCCTTTTCAAGTGGAATACTTAATTAAACAAGAAACTAAGACCCGTTTAAGGCATAACACCTTGAAGAAAGGGGAGGTTTGTCTTACCCTTTTCAAGTGAAATACTTGATTAAGGAAGAAACTGAGACCCGTTCACGGCATTCAACCTTAAAGCGAGGGGAGGTTTATTTTACCCTTTTCAAGTGGAATACATGATTAAAGAAGAATCTGAGACACGTTTACGACATACAACCTTGAGGCGATTGGAGATTTATTTTACCCTATTCAAGTGGAATTCTTGATTAAAGAAGAAACTCAAACCCGTTCATGGCATACAAGCTTGGAGCGATGGGAGGTTTATTTTACCCATTTCAAGAGGAATACTTGATTAAAGAAGAAACTAAGACCCATTCACGGCATACAACCTTGAAGCAAGGGGAGGTTTATTTTACCCTTTTCAAGTGGAATACTTGTTTAAAGAAGAAACTGAGACCCATTCATGGCATACAACCTTGAAGCGAAGGGAGGTTTATTTTACTCTTTTCAATTGGAATATTTATTAAAGAAGAAACTCAGACCCGTTCATGGAATACAAGCTTGGAGCGAAGGGAGGTTTATTTTACCCATTTCAAGAGGAATGCTTGATTAAAGAAGAAACTAAGACCCGTTCACGGCATACAACCTTGAAGCGAGGAGAGGTTTATTTTACCCTTTTCAAGTGGAATACTTGACTAAAGAAGAAACTGAGACCCATTCATGGTATACAACCTTGAAGCGAAGGGTGGTTTATTTTACTCTTTTCAATTGGAATACTTATTAAAGAAGAAACTGAGACCCGTTCATGGCATTCTGCCTTGAAGCGAAGGGAGGTTTATATTACCATTTTCAAGTGGAATGCTTGATTAAAGAAGAAACTGAGACCCGTTCATGACATACAACCTTGAAGCGAGGGGAGGTTTATTTTACCCTTTTCAAGTGGAATACTTGATTCAAGAAGAAACTCAGACCCGTTCACAGCATACAAGCTTGAAGCCAAAGGAGGTTTATTTTACCCTTTTCATGTGGAATACTTCATTAAAGAAGAAACTAAGACCCGTTCAAGGCATACAACATTGAAGCGAGGGGAGGTTTATTTTACACTTTTCAAGTGGAATACATGATTAAAAAAGAAACTAAGACCCGTTCAAGGCATACAACCTTGGAGCGAGGGGAGGTTTATTTTACCCTTTTTAAGTGGAATACTTGATTATAGAAGAAACTGAGACTCGTTCACGACATACAACCTTGAAGCGAGGGGAGGTTTATATTACCATTTTTAAGTGGAATGCTTGATTAAAGAAGAAACTGAGACCCGTTCATGGAATACAACCTTGAAGCGAGGGGTGGTTTATTTTACCCTTTTCAAGTGGAATACTTGATTAAAGAAGAAACTGAGACACGTTCACAGCATACAACCTTGAAGCCAGGTGAGGTTTATTTTACCCTTTTCAAGTGGAATACTTGATTAAAGAAGAAACTAAGACCCGTTCAAGGCATACAACCTTGAAGCGAAGGAAGGTTTATTTTACCATTTTCAAGTGGAATACTTGATTAAAGAACAAACTGAGATCCGTCTGCGGAATACAACGTTGAAGCGAGGGGAGGCTTATCTTACCCTTTTCAAGTGGAATACTTGATTAAAGAAGAAACTGAGACCCGTTCATGGAATACAACCTTGAAGCGAGGGGAGGTTTATTTTACCCTTTTCGGTCGAATACCTGATTCAAGAAGAAACTGAGACCCGTTCACGGCATACAACCTTGATACGAGGGGAGATTTATTTTACCCTTTTCAAGTAGAATACCTGATTAAAGAAGAAACTGAGACCCGTTCATGGCATACAACCTTGAACCGAGGGGATGTTTATTTTACCCTTTTTATGTGGAATACTTGATTAAAGAAGAAACTGAGACACGTTCACAGCATACAACCTTGAAGCCAGGTGAGGTTTATTTTACCCTTTTCAAGTGGAATACTTGATTAAAGAAGAAACTAAGACCCGTTTAAGGCATACAACCTTGAAGCGAGGGGAGGTTTATTTTACCCTTTTCAAGTGGAATACGTGATTAAAGATGAAACTAAGACCCGTTCACGGCATATAACCTTGGAGCGAGGGGAGGTTTATTTTACCCTTTTAAAGTGGAATACTTGATTAAAGAAGAAACTGAGACCCGTTCATGGCATACAACCTTGAAGCGAGGGGAGGTTTATTTTACCCTTTTCAAGTGGAATACTTGATTAAAGAAGAAACTGAGACCGTTCACATCATACAACCTTGAAGCGAGGGAAGGTTTATTTTACCCTTTTCAAGTGGAATACCTGATTAAAGAAGAAACTGAGACTCGTTCACAGCATACAACCTTGAAGCGAAGGGAGGTTTATTTTACCCTTTTCAAGTGGAATACTTGATTAAAGAAGAAACTGAGACTCGTTCACGAAATACAACCTTGAAGTGAAGGGAGGTTTATTCTACGATTTTCAAGTGGAATACTTGATTAAAGAAGAAATTGAGAACCGTTCATGGCATACAACGTTGAAGCGAGGGGAGGTTTATTTTACCCTTTTCAAGTGGAGTACTTGATTAAAGAAGAAACTGAGACCCGTTCACAGCATACAACCTTGAAGCCAAGGGAGGTTTATTTTACCCTTTTCAAGTGGAATACTTGATTAAAGAAAAAACTAAGACCCGTTCAAGGCATACAACCTTGTAGCGAAGGGAGGTTTATTTTACCATTTTCAAGTGGAATACTTGATTAAAGAAGAAACTAAGACCCGTTCATGGCATGCAACCTTGAAGCGAAGGGAGGTTTATTTTACCCTTTTCAAGTGGAATACTTGATTAAAGAAGAAACTAAGACATGTTCATGGCATGCAACCTTGAAGCGAAGGGAGGTTTATTTTACCCTTTTCAAGTGGAATACTTGATTAAAGAAGAAACTGAGACCCGTTTATGGCATACAACCTTGAAGCGAAGGGAGGTTTATTTTACCATTTTCAAGTGGAATACTTGATACAAGAAGCAACTGAGACCCGTTCATGGCATATAACCTTGAAGCGAAGGGAGGTTTATTTTACCCTTTTCAAGTGGAATACTTGACTAAGAAAAAACTGAGACTCGTTAAATGCATACAACCTTTAAGCCAGGGGAGGTTTTTTTACCCTTTTCAAGTGGAATACTTAATTAAACAAGAAACTAAGACCCGTTTAAGGCATAACACCTTGAAGAAAGGGGAGGTTTATCTTACCCTTTTCAAGTGAAATACTTGATTAAGGAAGAAACTGAGACCCGTTCACGGCATTCAACCTTGAAGCGAGGGGAGGTTTATTTTACCCTTTTCAAGTGGAATACATGATTAAAGAAGAATCTGAGACACGTTTACGACATACAACCTTGAGGCGAGGGGAGATTTATTTTACCCTATTCAAGTGGAATTCTTGATTAAAGAAGAAACTCAAACCCGTTCATGGCATACAAGCTTGGAGCGATGGGAGGTTTATTTTACCCATTTCAAGAGGAATACTTGATTAAAGAAGAAAATAAGACCCGTTCACGGCATACAACCTTGAAGCAAGGGGAGGTTTATTTTACCCTTTTCAAGTGGAATACTTGTTTAAAGAAGAAACTGAGACCCATTCATGGCATACAACCTTGAAGCGAAGGGAGGTTTATTTTACTCTTTTCAATTGGAATATTTATTAAAGAAGAAACTCAGACCCGTTCATGGCATACAAGCTTGGAGCGAAGGGAGGTTTATTTTACCCATTTCAAGAGGAATGCTTGATTAAAGAAGAAACTAAGACCCGTTCACGGCATACAACCTTGAAGCGAGGAGAGGTTTATTTTACCCTTTTCAAGTGGAATACTTGACTAAAGAAGAAACTGAGACCCATTCATGGTATACAACCTTGAAGCGAAGGGTGGTTTATTTTACTCTTTTCAATTGGAATACTTATTAAAGAAGAAACTGAGACCCGTTCATGGCATTCTGCCTTGAAGCGAAGGGAGGTTTATATTACCATTTTCAAGTGGAATGCTTGATTAAAGAAGAAACTGAGACCCGTTCATGGCATACAACCTTGAAGCGAGGGGAGGTTTATTTTACCCTTTTCAAGTGGAATACTTGATTCAAGAAGAAACTGAGACCCGTTCACAGCATACAACCTTGAAGCCAAAGGAGGTTTATTTTACCCTTTTCATGTGGAATACTTCATTAAAGAAGAAACTAAGACCCGTTCAAGGCATACAACATTGAAGCGAGGGGAGGTTTATTTTACACTTTTCAAGTGGAATACATGATTAAAAAATAAACTAAGACCCGTTCAAGGCATACAACCTTGGAGCGAGGGGAGGTTTATTTTACCCTTTTTAAGTGGAATACTTGATTATAGAAGAAACTGAGACTCGTTTACGACATACAACCTTGAAGCGAGGGGAGGTTTATATTACCATTTTTAAGTGGAATGCTTGATTAAAGAAGAAACTGAGACCCGTTCATGGAATACAACCTTGAAGCGAGGGGTGGTTTATTTTACCCTTTTCAAGTGGAATACTTGATTAAAGAAGAAACTGAGACACGTTCACAGCATACAACCTTGAAGCCAGGCGAGGTTTATTTTACCCTTTTCAAGTGGAATACTTGATTAAAGAAGAAACTAAGACCCGTTCAAGGCATACAACCTTGAAGCGAAGGGAGGTTTATTTTACCATTTTCAAGTGGAATACTTGATTAAAGAACAAACTGAGATCCGTCCGCGGCATACAACGTTGAAGCGAGGGGAGGCTTATCTTACCCTTTTCAAGTGGAATACTTGATTAAAGAAGAAACTGAGACCCGTTCATGGAATACAACCTTGAAGCGAGGTGATGTTTATTTTACCCTTTTCGGTCGAATACCTGATTCAAGAAGAAACTGAGAGTCGTTCACGGCATACAACCTTGATACGAGGGGAGATTTATTTTACCCTTTTCAAGTAGAATACCTGATTAAAGAAGAAACTGAGACCCGTTCATGGCATACAACCTTGAACCGAGGGGATGTTTATTTTACCCTTTTTAAGTGGAATACTTGATTAAAGAAGAAACTGAGACACGTTCACAGCATACAACCTTGAAGCCAGGTGAGGTTTATTTTACCCTTTTCAAGTGGAATACTTGATTAAAGAAGAAACTAAGACCCGTTCAAGGCATACAACCTTGAAGCGAGGGGAGGTTTATTTTACCCTTTTCAAGTGGAATACGTGATTAAAGATGAAACTAAGACCCGTTCACGGCATATAACCTTGGAGCGAGGGGAGGTTTATTTTACCCTTTTCAAGTGGAATACTTGATTAAAGAAGAAACTGAGACCCGTTCATGGCATACAACCTTGAAGCGAGGGGAGGTTTATTTTACCCTTTTCAAGTGGAATACTTGATTAAAGAAGAAACTGAGACCGTTCACATCATACAACCTTGAAGCGAGGGAAGGTTTATTTTACCCTTTTCAAGTGGAATACTTGATTAAAGAAGAAACTGAGACTCGTTCACAGCATACAACCTTGAAGCGAAGGGAGGTTTATTTTACCCTTTTCAAGTGGAATACTTGATTAAAGAAGAAACTGAGACTCGTTCACGAAATACAACCTTGAAGTGAAGGGAGGTTTATTCTACCATTTTCAAGTGGAATACTTGATTAAAGAAGAAACTGAGAACCGTTCATGGCATACAACGTTGAAGCGAGGGGAGGTTTATTTTACCCTTTTCAAGTGGAGTACTTGATTAAAGAAGAAACTGAGACCCGTTCACAGCATACAACCTTGAAGCCAAGGGAGGTTTATTTTACCCTTTTCAAGTGGAATACTTGATTAAAGAAAAAACTAAGACCCGTTCAAGGCATACAAACTTGTAGCGAAGGGAGGTTTATTTTACCATTTTCAAGTGGAATACTTGGTTAAAGAACAAACTGAGATCCGTTCGCGGCATACAACCTTGAAGCGAGGGGAGGTTTATTTTACCATATCTCTGAACAAACATATCTCTGAAAATAAGGCCCTCTGATACAGGACCATAATTCTGCTCTGTCAAGAACAATCATATAGCTGATGATGAGAACCTATGGTACCAACAAAACTGATTCACTATCAAGAAAACCAGGTAGTCTGAAGGTTAAGGTTTCCTGCAACAAACCCGACCCTGCTCACAGGTATGGACCTAAACTAACTCAAGTTCGGCATCCTATGCAGTCATCAGCGTCACAGACATCAAGAGGAGTGATACGATACCCATAAGGTGTGGCATCACCAGCTCCTGAAGCGGCCTCACTCTGCTGAATCCCAAATGATCGGTCCCCAGAGTCGACAATCCTCCAAACCAACAACCCCCTCAACCCAAAGGGTTGAAAAAGAAGTCAACCGGGAGAACCTCGTCTGAGCGTGGATTTCATGAGACACTAGTGTCTGCAAAGGAAGCACACGCCCACTAATTTCCACAACTAATGCTAGGTACACTCAAGCCTAGGTCTGGCTTCTCACTCATAAGAATGCCCCTCCTACGACAACACAAATAATCATATCATACTGGAAATAAAATGCGATAAATAAACACAACCCAACAAGTAATCATACAAGTGCTAGGATTGACTCTCGCAGGGGACGTTGGATCCCCAAACTGACTCGCATAAGGGACGTTGGATCCCAGGAAACTGTCAAGTCCCCAGCAGAGTCGCCAGCCGTCGCTTCCGCGAAAATAAGGTGCCGGCAAAACAGAAGAGTCGCCACCTTTCGTTATTTTTCCCACAGAAAGGGAAAGGAAACGATCGGAAAAACCTGACGAAAAGGTATAAGACAAGGTCATCGCAACCATTGTATAGGTTCGGGAGTCGGTTACGCAAGGGGAAGGTATTAGCACCCCTCACGTCCATCATACTCGATGGGATCCACGCTCGTTGTGTTTACTGTACGGGTTGGTTTTATCTATCTACCTATCAAGGCCGGCTTAAAAAGAAAAGAAAATGACTCGGCAAAGTGTCGCACTTTATGCCTACGTATTCTCATCAGAGAATGAGAAATCAGAGTTAACGTAGTTCTCCTAACTACGGGTTACGGGGAAGGTGGCTCGCCAATACATCAGTATTGTGCCTACGTACTCTCAACAGGTATGAGAGATCAGAACTTACGTAGTTCAGGCTAACACGGCTTACGGGGATTCAGATTCATCTATTTTTTCGAGTAGGGTTAACAAACAGTTCCAGCAGTTGGATGTACGCAGCTCGACCCTTGGAAACTTAAGTGTTACCATTTGCGGTAGAACTGGGAGTTAACGACACTCTTTTCTTCAAAAAAGCTTTCCTTTGAATTATGGGCCCGCGGGGCAAAAAGATTGGAAGTTTGTTTTCTGTCTTTTACTGAAGAACTGTTTTTTATGGTTGTTGGCAACTAGTATCGCACTAGAGACTATGACCTGAGAGTGAATGCGTCATATGTCACCCAAAGGGTGCCATACTAAACATCCAGACTGTTGAAAAGAAACTCTCCGATAATCCTTTCTCAGATAGCTTAAGGCTCGTAACGTACGACGTCAGTTAACCTTTATTACTGTATTTTAATTTGTTTTGAGATGAGAAGAGAGAGGGACAACTATGGGGAGACTATCAAGTCCTAATGTTGTCATGCCAAGGATTCATCCTATGGTTGAGGTTTGAAACAGGGAACTCCTAGAAGTTATCATGCATATGTTTCAACCTAAAGTTCTAATCATCGCTTCCTTATCAAAGGAAGTGAGATTCCTAGGGGATCATGTCAATGATAAACAGAAACAGATAAAGCATCACCTTAACAGTAAACAGTAAACGACTGTAAAATGCATGCAATGCAAGTGAGGGAGGAAATGTGTGTGGGGCATCAGCCTCCACAAGCTCATCTCAACCTCAAGCCAGATATGAATAACTGCAATCATACAGAGGAAATGAAATGCTATCAAGCAAACACAAACCACATAGGCAAGGGAGCTGAGCTCTACCGAATACCCGCAAGCAAAGCCACACAGTAAAAATACAAGCAGAGGGAGCAACTCAACCTCTAGTGCAATCATGCTCCTAGATTAAATCAATCTAAATATGAACTTATTCTAATGCATCAAGCAAATCAAACAAGTCACGTCAATATAGTTGCACAGAAGGACAACAGACAGGAAAGGAAACAGATCAACAGCTCCCACAGTAAAGCTCTCCTCTGACAACAGTTCAATCTTCATACTTCAAATGCTCTTCAAAGCCATCATCTTCAATAGCAAGTATCAACTTGCTTCTTCAAGCTTCTAACACATCAAACATAAGTATCAACTTATTCTTTCTTCTTCAAGCCTCAGCTCTCCATTCAATTCCACCTTCAGGCTTCACTCCTAACTACAAGTATCAACTGGACTCCTTCAGGCTCTCAATGCATCAACCTAAGTATCCACTTATCCTTTATTCTTCAAGGCTCATCCCTTCACTCAATCTCAATTTGATCTTCTTCACCAGTGTCAACTTGGTCTTCTTGACCTTCAGGCTTCAGTCTTTTCCTTCTTACAAGTACCTACTTGTCTTTCTTCATCTACAAGCTTTAGCTTCTCAGAGTAATCTTCAAACACAAAGAAGTATAAACCTCATCCTTCAATCTTATTCAAGCAAGGAACTCCATCCTCTAACAAGGGGGAAAGATTCATCTATCAAGAGCAAAGTTTGGATGATTGGTAGCAGAGTGAAGACCAAAGGTCACCACTGAGCATCCTGTCATTAGAGAAAGGGACCCTCAAAGGTTCTACCAATTTGCAAAGAGCCACACATCCTACCAAAGGAGGGATGAGGCCTTTACAAGGGGACCTTACATCATAGGGAAGAATGGAAGTGATCAACATCATCCATGTTTATGAAGGAAGAGAACTATCTAGAAGCTCTGCCTACAAAGCCCTAATCTTAACCTAATCAAAACTACACCACAAGAAGGGAAGATCTTCACATCCAAGCCTCTTCAAGCAATCCAATGCATCTTCAACTTGCCTTCATCATCACCCAAGAGCAAGCAAAACAAAACCCTAATCTAAGGGAACTAAAGAAGTTAATCTAGTGGAATTAGTGCATTAGAATCATCCAAAGTTAGCACCTAAACTAAAATCAATCAAAAATAGTAAACTATATTATAAATTTCTACAAAAATTCCTAAGGGATCCTAATTCAATTAAGAATGCCTCATACAAAAACCAGGGACTAAATCATCTATTAAGTCCTTAAATTAAGTCCTAAATCCAAAGGTATCAACCATAAACCCTAAAAATGGAGCTTCTAAGGTTTCAACCTAGAACTACCACTTACATTCATCACAAAAATGTGAGAAAAATCTATGGTGATCATGCATATCTATGCTAGCCACATACAAAAAATCAGGGCAAGAATCATCACCAATTAATCACACAAAATTCCACAACATCAAGCATCAAGCATGACTATTTTAATATCAATTAAAATGTGAAAATTCCCATAAAATCAGAAAATTCATGAAATAAAAATATTTTTTATCTAAAAAATACTAGATTCAATCATGAATCCAATGCAAAAAGAATGGGGTTAATTGAATTATTTTTCCATTTTATATGATTTAATCATGAACCATGAATATAATGAAAAAAATAAAGAAAATCAAACTAAAATGATAAACACACGGTGCAGATAGTAATGAAAAGCAGTTCATTAAAGCAATTGGGCCATCAGGGGGGTGTGAGTAGCGCTTGGATCCTTAAGCCCAAAAACCACTGATTAATGAAACGCATCGTTTCAATTAGTTCAGACCTCTTCACAAAATGAGACGCACGTGTGGCCGTTGGATGAGGTTCCCAGTCAAAGTCCAACCTTGATCTGATGGCTATCAAGTCATCTTCCTCGTTTCAAATCTCTGCAACTCAGGTCACCTGCGCGCCCAAAACCACCGCTGGTGACTTTCTCCGGTCATCTTCTCACAAACCTAGTTTGCCATAGAGTCCGCCATAGGCCACAATCCCTTAATGAAACATGTCCCAAATTTCCTCACGAATTCATTCATACCATTAATTCAACCTAAATCCTCAAGATTCGCAAGAACCAACTCTCAACCGAAAATGGCAACATCCCTAATTGGTCACTAATTCTCAAATCAATGATCTGAAATCCTTCCTACACCATTCTACAATGCATCTAACATCCAAATTCCTCTTAATTCTAACTAAAACAAGCCAGAGATTGAAGGTTACCAACCTGAAAATTTCGCGTGCACAGAAGTGGTAAGACCTCAAATCAAGCCCTCAAATGCTCCAGACTCCTTCAGCGAATCACTTCCAAGCTTCTTTGTGCAATAGAATTGATTGAAATGGCTTCAATTCTTGGATTCGAATCTGAGTTGCAGGTGGAGAAATCTGAGCTCAAGAACATCAATCAGCCACGAATTTCCCTTGATTATGATCTGGAATCAATCCCTAGCCTTCATGGAAGAGATTGCAATCAAGAAAATGGATGGAAAGTGAGTGAAATGATGTAACCGAATTCAGTTGCAAGCAAGAATTTTCCAAACTCAATCTCTGCTCTCTCCTTCAATCATCACCAACCTTGGCCTTGGATCACCTCTACTCAATATATAGAACATGTGTGGATGATCTAGAAACCTCTAGATCCTTCTAATGAGAAGTTCAATCTCTCATGTCATGAGAATTTCAATCACATGCCATGGTGTGCTCCATTCTGCTAACAGCTTGAAATCAATCCCATTCCCTTCCAATTTCTCCCCTAGTGACATTTTGGATGTGTTTGGCTTCCAAGGAACCTTGGTTATGCCTTGATTCTAGGTTTTGCAAATGTTACTTAAGATGTAAGTAACTACTTTTCAAAGCAAGTCCACAAATTACACTTCAATTCAAAAATGTGGCTAAACCAATGTTCTTAAAATGTGTCTTAGAATCAAAATGAAATATTACATGCCTTGGTTTGGACATGTAGATAAAAAATATCAATTTCCAACTTTGGTTCATTTAACTTATACCCTTATTTTAGGTCATTTTTGCAACTTTGAGCTACAAGCAATTCCAACATCTCATGACCTTTTTACTAGCCTTAAAACATCATTTTGAACAAGTTTGATGTTGAACATTTTCCCATTTGAAGCTTGGAAATGGGAGTTATGGCCTTATGCTTGAAATGACATATAATCTCCAAATGACCAAAATGCCCTTGACTTGTCAAAGCCATAACTTGAGTTCTACAAATCCTATCAAGGACTTCTAGTTTCATAAGAAAGCTAAGAGGATAAGGAACAACATTAATGTTGACCAAAAGTTCATAGGAATCATCCTTCTAGGGCAAACGTTTCATGCAAGTTGGATAACGTTTAAGCCCCCAAATTCACATACCTCAGATCACCTGTAACTTGTCAAAGTCATAACTTGAGTTCTACAAATCCTATCATGGACTTATAGCACTCAAATTAAAGCTAAGATCATGCTCTACAACATTCATGTTTGGGGTAAGATGAGATGACAATCACATCTTGAGCTAAACTACCTTGAAGATAGGGGTCAAACTAGGGGATTTTACACTGTCAAGCCTTAGAAACCCTAGCTTGAAACTTCTCAAACTCTTCAATCATGATGAGTTGACCTTGGAATCTTCCTTATAACACCTCAATGTATCAATCCATGATCACATGGCCTTTGAATTAGGTCTCAACCTTGTTCAAATTATCAGTTGACTTAGGGTTGACCCAGTCAAACCCTAATTGCACCACTCATGGCTGAGCCTTCTTAATCTTGCACAGTAACCTGTCTAGGCTTCAAAGTGACCTTCAACACTTCTCATGAGCTCTCTCAAATCTAACTTCATGGCTTCAGAATCATCTGATGGTCTTCCCCATAACTCTCAAGTTAGGAAACACCCACTCCTGGTTTCAACCACTCTCTCTGAGGATCTTTTAACTTCTCTGACAAGGATATCAACCCTTGAGCATTTGAATAAGCTTCTTAGCTAGCTTCAAGGTCTTGTGTAGCTCTTGACCGGTAATCATACCTCTTGATCTGCTGCATACATGTCAATGAAATGCAAATGATAATGCTAATGTGCATGAAATGAAACATAAGCTAGGTAAAGAAAAGTTGGGCAAATTTTGGGGTGCAACAACTGCCCCTATTCAACCGGCTTGAACCTGACTGGGTGAGAAGTGAACGGCTCTCAAACAATCAAGGTGAAATACGGTTGAATACCAACAAACCCGGAAATTTGCCCACTGCACAAGTACACGGTACTCTGACGGGACCAAATATTCGAAAACTGAAATATTAGCTGCACGGCAACTAGCTGGGGAGTTGGTCACACGATAACCGGTGATACATGGTCGATCATGCCATCAGGAATCAAGACTCCTCGGGACTCGTCAGGTCAACAATCACGTTAATCATGCCATCGGGCATTCAAAGAAATTTTTGGGCATCGGCCGGACTTCATTACCAAGTCGGGAATAGAGTTCTCAGTCAATCATGAACCAATTGGGGATATCCAAACTTCTGCCATCAGGCACTTCGCATCGGCTGAGAGGACTGCTTCGTCAATACGGTTGGACTTCAAGCATCAAGTCTTCAAGGGAAGTTTCAACTTCGCTTCTCAGAAACCTGCTGGGGATGACGCATCTCTGTTGGGGATTCTGGAGAACTATCAAGTAACTCTTCTTCGGGGTCCAGAAATCATTCTGGGTGAATCATCTCTGCTGAGGAAATCAAGAATCATCTTAAACAAATAACTCCGTGGGGACTTCAAGAATCATCCTGAACCAATAACTTTGCTGGAGATTTCAGGAATCATCCTGAGCAAACACTCTGCCTGGGACTCTAAGCATCCACTTGAGCAACCAACTCTTGCAACTTCACTGGGGATTTTAAGAATCATCTTAAACGAGCGCCTTCGCTGGAGAATTCAAGAATCATCTTGGGCAAACGAATTTTGCTGGGGGATTCAAGAATCATCTTGAGCAAGCGACTCTTGCTGGGGGATTCAAGAATCATCTTGAGCAAGCGACTCTGCGGATGAACACCTGCAAAACAAGCACAGTAACGACCTAGCCCATGTTTAGTATGCATATGCTTTGACAATGGCGCCATGCTCCACATGGTGGAAATGCTACGCGTTTAAGTTAAATGTTATGCAATCATGCAAGATGCTATGACCCCATCAGCAAAATAAATGCCGAAGGGAAAATCCTCCTGTCAAGGAGAAATAACCACTCTGGTAGAGGAAGGACTCATCCTGCCAGGGAGAAGACGTCACGCCAATCTCAATTGGATTCCGCCTGGGAAGACGAACTTCGGTCGACTGCTGCAGGGGAATAAAGCTCTACGAAACCTTGAACCCGCTTGACTGGGTATTCAAACCACAACGGCTGAGGACGCGATATCAATCGCAGAAATAAACTGCGCGGCCTTCGCGACTACTTTTCAGGAGATAACGACTCCGGCGGGGAAATACAGCATCAGCTATTCGACATTCCACTGGGGAAAACCAATCATGGCCCGAGCGCTCTCCAAGGACTTGGCTCTCTTGGGGACCTGCATACTCGGCTGGGGAAGAAGGAATCGTCCTGCTTGCTAGGGAGAGTACGACTCTGTGGGGAATCTCAATTCTCCTGGAGACTTCAGTCCTGAGCTACCGGACGCTGCACGCTTCGGTATATGACCCAGCTGGGGAGATGGCGATCCTTCAGGATACATCTGCTTGGGGAGAGAATCTTCTCTACTTGGGCGGACACACATCAATGCTTACGATCTCGTGTTCAGACTCCACGGGGAGGTGCTGCTGAACTTGCTGGAGAGGAAGGAATCATCCTATTTGGGAACGCATGCGGCGTACTGCCTGGTATAGGCTATACCTGCAACAACACAAACAAACAGACAAGACACCCTTCTCAAAGGGACCTGTCAAGGTTATCATCTTGTGACCATGTTCAAGTAATTCATTGTTTCAACAATCAGTGGCCCAGGCCAGTAAGTTTATGTATGCGCATTTTATCAAAAACATCGGCGTTCTTTTTCGCAAACAAAACAGGTAAATGCTAAACAGACAAACATAATTGCTGAATAGTAGACATTTTATTGATAGCGAACCCCTGAATGGGCAAAAATGTTTTACAACAGATGCAAGCTCCTGGAATGAGGAAGCTGCGCAAATATAAAACATAAATATACATCAGTATATACACAAATGTCGGCAATGAGGCGTAGACGAACACCATGAGTTGATCCCTCTATGACCCACTCGACTTGGATACCTCTCTGACGCTTCAGCTTCCGAAGAGATTGATTCAGATAAACGGCCCTCAGATCCTCCAAACCACTAAACAAATACAGTCCACACGCGGAACGCAGTCATTTGCTTTTTCAAATCCCTAACTTTTGCGTGAATCGCCCTTTCGGGTTTTCGATTCACCGGGATACCCTTTTTTGCCAAAGTCGTCGTTCCGTGTTTTCGACTTTGCGGGTGTGCATTCTTTTCTTTTATATTCCTAATTTTTGCCCGAACCTTTTTCCTTTTTTATAGTTCGCCTGGATGTCGTATTTTTTAACTGCGTCTGCGTTCACCGGGGATGCAAAATCTTCGCCATCCATCGTGGATAACAACAAAGCTCCTCCCAAGAAGACCTTGCTGACGACGTACGGACCTTCGTAATTGGGAGTCCACTTGCTCCGGTGATCGGAGTGTGGAGGAAGAATCTTCTTCAGGACGAGATCACCCGTCCGAAAGCTTCTAGGACGCACCTTCTTATCATAAGCTTTCTTCATTCGACTTTGGTACAGACGACCAAATGCAATCGATGCTAACCTCTTCTCGTCCATCAGGCTGAGTTGGTTTAGTCAGTTCTTAATCCATTCTTCCTCGTCGAGTTTTGCGTCAACCAAAACTCGCAAAGAAGGAATCTCAACTTCTAACAGTAGGACAACTTCCATACCGTACACTAAGGAGAAAGGAGTTGCCCCAGTCGACGTACGTACCGTCGTATGATAACCGTGCAATGCGAATGGCAACATCTCGTGCCAGTCCTTGTAGGTCACAACCATCTTCTGTACAATCTTCTTAATGTTCTTGTTGGCCGCTTCAACGGCGCCATTCATCTTCGGCCGGTAAGGAGATGAGTTGTGGTGTTCAATCTTGAAACTCTGGCACAGCTCCTTCATCATCTTGTTATTCAGATTCGAACCATTATTAGTAATGATCCGCTCGGGAATTCCGTAACGACAGATGATGTCCCTCTTTATGAATTTAGCCACCACCTGCTTGGTCACATTAGCATATGAGGCTGCCTCCACCCACTTGGTGAAGTAGTCGATAGCTACTAGAATGAAGCGATGACCGTTAGATGCAGTGGGCTCGATCTTGCCTATCATGTTGATGCCCCACATGGAGAACGGCCACGGGGAGGACATGACGTTCAACGGGCACGGCGGCACATGAATTTTATCAGCATAAATCTGGCATTTATGACATCTCTTCGTGAATTTAAAGCAATCCGATTCCATCGTCAGCCAGTAGTATCCTGCTCTCAGGATCTTTCTCGTCATAGCATGCCCGCCGACATGCGTACCAAATGTGCCTTCATGGACTTCTTCCATGAGCATACTCGCCTCTTTCTCATCTACATATCTGAGTAGCACGAGATCGTGGTTTCTTTTATACAAAACTCCATCAGGATTGAGATAGAAATTTCCAGACAGCCTCCTCAGAGTCTTCTTATCCTGGGTCGACGCTCCCGCAGGATACTCCTTAGTCATAAGGAAAGTCTGGATTTCATGGAACCATGGAGCTTCATGATGGAGTTCATTCCAAAGACGAATGCAGGTCTATTAAGACGAGAAAGGACAATCCTTGGAGCTTCATTCCAAAAATTGACTTTATACATTGAAACCAACATGGCTAAGGCGCCAGCCATCTGATTCTCCGCTCTGGGCACATGATGGAGTTCCACTCGATCAAAGAACGGAAGCAGCCTTCTGGCATAGTTCATGTATGGCACCAAATTTGATTGACGAGTCTCCCACTCCCCTTTAATTTGGTTAATCACAAGTGCCGAGTCACCATATACATCTAGGTTCTTGATTCTCAAATCAATTGCTTCCTCTAGACCCATGATGCATGCTTCGTACTCTGCTTCGTTATTGGTGACCGGAAACGTCAGTCTCGCAGTGAACGGAATGTGGGGTCCGTGGGGAGTCGTGATGATTGCCCCAATGCCACTTCCGTAAGAATTAACCGCCCCGTCAAATATCAATTTCCACTGGGATTCCCTGTCTGGACCCTCATCGGGCAACGGTTCATCGCAATCCTTCGCTTTGAGAAACATGATATCCTCATCAGGGAATTCAAATTTCATCGGCTGATAATCCTCGATTGGCTGTTCGGCAAGGTAATCAGACAATACGCTTCCCTTGATGGCCTTCTGGGAAACATATTGAATGTCATATTCCGTCAACACCATTTGCCATCTGGCAATCCTGCCCGAAAGCGCTTGCTTCTCGAAGACGTACTTGATCGGATCCATCTTCGAAATTAGCATGGTGGTGTGATTGAGCATGTACTGTCGTAAACGTTTGGCAGCCCAGGCTAGTGCACAACACGTTTTCTCCAGCATCGAGTAACGAGATTCACAGTCTGTGAACTTTTTACTCAGGTAGTAAATGACATGCTCCTTTCCGCGCGTCTCGTCGTGCTGACCGAGTACACACCCCATACTATTCTCAAGAACTGTCAAGTACATGATTAAGGGCCTTCCGGCCACTGGGGGTATCAAGATTGGAGGTTCCTGTAGATACTATTTTATCTTATCAAATGCCCTCTGGCAATCCTCGTTCCAGGTAATCGCCTGATCTTTCTTTAACAGTTTGAACATCGGTTCACACGTGGCCGTGAGCTGAGAAATAAACCTTGCAATGTAGTTTATCCTGCCCAGGAAACTACGAACTTCTTTTTCTATTTTTGGCGCTGGCATTTCTTGTATCGCTTTTATCTTCGCAGGATCAACCTCAATGCCTCTTTCACTCACGATAAACCCCAGTAGTTTTCCGGATCGTACTCCGAAAGTACACTTGTTAAGGTTCAGCCTCAACCTGAACTTCCTAAGCCTCTCAAAAAGCTTCAGCAAATTGACCATATGTCCCTCCTCCGTTTGGGACTTCGCAATCATGTCATCAACATAGACTTCAATCTCATGATGAATCATGTCATGAAACAAAGTAACCATTGCTCGTTGGTAAGTGGCCCATGCGTTCTTTAGACCGAAAGGCATTACCTTGTAGCAAAATGTTCCCCAAGGTGTAATAAACATAGTTTTCTCCATGTCCTCTGGCGCCATCTTGATCTGATTGTAGGCGGAGAAGCCATGCATGAACAAAAATACGGAGAACTGGGTTGTATTGTCGACCAACACATCGATATGAGGGAGCGGGAAATCATCTTTAGGGCTCTCCCTATTCAAATCCCGATAATCGACGCACATTCGCACCTTACCGTCCTTCTTCGGTACAGGCACTATGTTGGCGACCCACGGAGGGTAAGTAGTGACCGTTAAGAAGCCAACATCAAGCTGCTTTTGCACTTCTTCTTTGATCTTAACGGACATATCTGGTCGCGTCCTCCTAAGCTTCTGCTTAACGGGAGGACAATCTTCTCGCAGCGGCAAGTGATGGACCACGATGTCAGTGTCAAGTCCGGGCATATCTTCGTATGGCCGAGCAATGACATCACTATACTCTCTTAGCATCTCAACCAATCCCTGCTTGACATCACTCTGCAACGCAGCCCCTATCCTGACGTTCATAACAAGTTCTTCAGAACCTAGATTCACGATCTCTATCTCTTCTTCGTGAGGCAGAATAACTTTCTCTTCTTGATTCAACAAGCGGGTCAACTCTTCGGGAAGGTCTTCGGCTTCATCAATCTCTTCTTCGGCTTGATAGATCGGGCAATCGAAGTCGAAGTGAGTCGTAGAAGGTCCAGAGTCGATGTCATCTGCTATGTGGATCCTGCAATAACAAGGGTTAAGCTTAAAACAAGGATATGCAGGTTAGCACAAACCCCATTGCCATTTTATTGTTTTTCAAAACAAATATAAAACAGGAATAACAGAGATCACAATATTTGAATACGAAGAAAAACGCCTTTTGATTTATTGATAAAATGCATGTACATAATCAAACAATGCCCTGATAATAAAACCACTATGCCCCGGGTAGGACATATGGTTGTACAATGATTGAAAAAAAAAGTAAATCATTACTCTTTGCTTGTCATTTGGATGATATCCATGACGGACCAGTTGTTGAGGCCCTCGCTAGGTTTGCTTGGCTGGATCCAAGAGTCCTGATCGCAGTCGCTGTCTTTGCCGCCTTCAGACACCGCGTTGACACTTTAAAATATCACCCCGCCACTGGTAAACTGGATCGGCCCTTTACCTCGCGACGCACTGCTAGAAGAGGAGGCTTCAGCCGCAGGAGAATATCCCAACCCAAACTTGTCTTGCTTGTTAGGTATCTCCAAAATTTGCCCCCAGCCTGGGGTAGATCTGGCCTGAACAACAGCCCGGGCTTCCTTGAAGGAGGAGAGAGTCATCTCTGGCTTCTCAGTGACTACATGAGCTACGTTCTTGACTTTAACAGCTTCGAACGCTTGACATAGGGTTTCGTGGATTTCCCCATCCATCTCAACATACTTGAAGGACGACAAATGGCTCACCATTATGTCTTCCTCGCCACAAACAGTCACGATGCTACCTCCGATAGCATACTTGAGCTTCTGGTGCAACGTGGAGGTCACAACTCCAGCAGAATGGATCCATGGCCGGCCCAAGAGACAGCTGTAGGCAGGCATGATGTCCATAATGTAAAAGACCGCGTCGAATGTTTCCGGCCCAACCTGGATTGGCAATGTCACCTCCCCAAAAACATGGCGTTTGGTTCCATCGAATGCTTTCACAACCAGATCACTGGGTGTGCAAATCACTCCGCAAGTATCTAACTTCATCAATGCTTTCTTCGGAAGAACATTCAGTGATGACCCCGTGTCCACCAACATGTGGGACATAATCGTTCCCCTACACTCTATCGAGATGTGCAGGGCGCTATTGTGGTTCCGCCCCTTCGGTGTTAGCTCTAGGTCAGTGAACCCTAACCCATTTCCAGCATTCACGTGGGCTACGACCCCTTCCAACTGGTTGACCGATATTTCCTGCGGTACATACGCGGCATTTAACACCAACAGCATCGTGTTGCGGTGTGCCTCAGAACACAACAACAAATTCAGGATGAAAATTTTCGAGGGTGTCTGATGGAGATGATCCACGATCTTGTAGTCGCTCTTTTTAATCAACCTCATAAATTCCTCGGCGTCTTTAACAAGTAAGTCTTTTTCTGCCCCACAGGGGATCTCTTCAATGACTTTACTTTTCCCTTTATCAGTTGCCTCAGCTTTGTCCGCTTTGTCCGCCACGATCTCAGGTGGTGCAAATACTCTTCCGCTGCGAGTAATTCCGCTGACGCCCGCTAGGTTCTCCGCACACGACCCAGATGGTTCTAGTTCAAACTTCTGTTTGTTGCAGTAGACCTCTGCCCCATAATGCCATGGGACAACATTAGTGCTTTCGAACAGTATCGGCCCAACTTTGGTGATAGTAATTGTGGGCGGCCTGGGTGCAGAAATAGTTATCGTCCGACGAGGGATGGTGATGGTGGCAACCTCATCATCTTGCTTCAGCATTACCTCTCCCGATCCGCTTTCGGCCCTTCGGCTAAATTGCAGGATTCCTTCGGTCATCAGACTTTGAATCCCCTCTCTCAGCTGTTCATATCCATCAGGACTTGTCGCACAACCCATACACAGCTCTCCACAACCTGGAAAGAAACTCCTTTTCATCAGCTTAGCTTTAACGAAGCTAAGCGGTGTCTTTAGATCTCTGACGTTAGTCAACAACTCCAAGCTCTCGTCTTTAATAATGGCATTTACTCCACCTCCCCTATGATTCGGCATAGGGTTCTTCGTGACGTTTGGCACATTATCTGAGAAGTTGATGATCTTAGCGTCCACCATGTCATGCACCTTGTGCTTTAAGGCTTTGCAATTTTCTATTGTGTGGCCTGGTCCCCCTGAGTGAAACTCACAAGTTGCATTCGCATCATAACCTGGCGGAGGTGCCCCTGTCAAGGGAGCCAGGGTTCTCTTCTGGATCAACTGTAGCTGAAGCAAAGTCTGTAATAGCTGAGCATAGGACATGGGCAGTGTCTCGAGGTGACGGCTCGACAGAGGTGCCCTGTTCTGATACTTTCTGTACCCTTGTTGGTTCAGCTACTGCTGCTGCTGTGGCTGGGGTTGTTGGACAGCGGGGATAGTTATGCTGGCCACCTGCTGGTGAGGGCCTTTACCCTTCCTTCGAGCGTTGGACACGACGCTCGTCTCTCCTTCCCGTCTTTTGCCGCCATAAGGTTTCTTGCCTCCTCAAGCTGAGGATGAATCACCTTGAATTTTCCCCAGTTTGATCCCATTTTCGATGTGCTCACCCATGATAATGAGATCTGAGAAGGTTCCAGACATACTGCTGACCAATTTCTCATAATAAACCCCTGGGAGGGTGGCTACGAACATTTCCACAAGCTCACGTTCAACCATCGGCGGTTGAACCCTGGCTGCCAATTCACGCCACCGCTGGGCGTATTCCTTGAACCCTTCATTGTTCCTTTGCGACAGATTCTGCAGTTGGACTCGGTTCGGAGCCAAGTCACTGTTATATTGGTAGTGGTGCATAAATGCTTCAGCAAGTTCCTTCCATGTGCGTACACTAGTAGGTTCCAGACTCATGTACCATTCGAGGGAGGGCCCGGACAAACTGTCCTGAAAGAAGTGCATCAGCAACTTCTCGTCCTCAGAATGAGCTGACATTTTCCGGTAGTATGATCTCAGGTGGACGCGAGGGCAAGTGGTGCCCTTGTACTTTTCAAAGTCAGGTACCTTGAACTTGGGAGGCACCTTGAAATCAGCAATCAGTCCCAACTTGGACATGTCAACACCCATGGTGTTCTGGTTCTCGATATTCCTCATCTTATCCTCGAGTGCCTTGAACCTAAGCCGTGCTTCAGCAGTTAGCTACCCTTCAGCACCTCTCTGTGAGAACACATCGTCTTGACGGTCTTCTAACCACGGCTGAGGCCCAAGCAGATTTCCAACACCCGCAGTGCCGTTGCCCAGCCCAACATTGACGTTAGCTTCAAAATTCCCATTACCGACGCCCGTCGTATTGCCGTTGAGTCCCATGCTAGCTATCACATTGCCGTTGGCACTGCCATTCCCCCCGGTCACGGGGACGCCATTCTGAGGGGTTTCAACAGGTGGAGGGGTAGTCACGGTCCCACCATGGAGTACGCCATTGCTATCAACCCTTGAAATCAGAGGCTGAACCAAGGTTCTGAGTTGATCCTGGCCATTGGCGACCGCTTGCATGAGCTCCATGAAGCGGTCCATTCGTTCTCGGAGTTCTTGAATGTCAGTTTGCACTTGCTCCATAATTCTGGTTTGGTTTGCTCTGGTCGGATAGCGGTGGATATGTCTCTGATCAATCCTGGAACAACCTGAAACAACCTGAAAACACAAAAGGGTTAGGAAAAATGACAAAGTGCTCGTTATGTAGATGCTTCATGCAAATGCAAACGTGTGTTTATGCGTTAGGGAGGTATCCCTCGATCCTAGTGCCTGAGTGCCAGTGCTGATAATAAGAAGTCCGAGTTCAGTCATGGAAATGACATCTCATATATAAAGAAAGCCCATCAAGGCAGTACACAAAGTCACTGAGTACAAGCGGAATCAACAGCATGACCTCAACCAACAAGCCTGGTGATGGTCAGCATACAACAACGACCAAAACAAAAGGAATACAAATAGTCAAGCACGGCCACGGGTACGAAACTCTTCTAACAACCCCTTCATTTCTGGATGATCAGGCCGAGTGAGCAACCCTTCGACGAGTAACTCCCTATGCATAATAGTGTACTGAAGACCTTCGACCGAATCTTCCCATGCTCCTTCGCCGAAACAATCTTCTAGCTTCCGCTTCTTGGACTCAAACGTCAGTTTGTGCTCCTTTAGGTTAGCAAGAGCCTTGTTGAGCTGGCCTTCGGCGGCATATCTGCGAGCGGTTTCTTCATCAAACCTCTTCTCACTAGCCTTCGCTAGGGCTTTCAACCTGGAGATCTGTTGCTTCAGCTTATCCTCCCGTTCTTTCCCGTTGGCTAGGGTGGCCTTCCAATGCTGGTTAAACTTGGATATCCTCCGATACGCTTCATCCAAGTGCTGCTTCTTAGTGGCCAGTACATCATTGACAACTTTGAAGTCTCGACCCATGCGCTCAAGCTCAGCTATCTGCTTAATCAAATATGTCCCTAACTAGTTCACCAGCTCGGTCTGCCTCTTGAAGGAATGAACGGCTTCGCTTCTCTCGCTTCTGAGTTGAGCCAATTCTTTCTCCAGTTCTTCATTGACCTTCTTCATCTCATCTCTCTCAGCTAATGATTGCGACTTTCTATGTCTAACAAATCTAACTGCAAGTGCACAGTCTATCGCGTAGTAATAATAGATATCGATCCCACAGGGACTCGTAATCAATCTAGTGTTATCGGGTGTTACGGTGTTTAGCTAGGTCGGTTTGGTTTCAAGTTGAATAATGGCATAATAAATGTGTAAACTAAAGGGAACTAAGGTTTTACTTAAGTTATGAATTTATGAATGGATATGCAATAATTTTGTTCTTCGGCGATTTAACAACTTATTGGCGTATTAAATGTTTTCAAACTTAGTTTAAGAAGAAAATAGTGATTTAAAGACTTTTGTCTCACGATGGTTGTTGACGCTAGTCGCAACTCTAAGGCGGAACGTATGCTGTCGCTATCCCGTTCGGGGTTAAAGTTACCTTTTGAAAATCTCTGAGTTCTAATCCTTTTTAAAGCGCTTTCGCTGTTTTTAAATCGAATGCCTAGTTTTTACTATCTGGTCTTACCTCAGCTGTCGCTTGTTGGTTTGTACCTTAATATGGTTTCCCACTGTCGTGGCAAAACCACCGTAAATAGCTTCTCACTGTCGTGACAAAGATTTATTTAGAATTTTGATAAAAACTAAAACCATAACAGAGTTTTTGAAAAGGGAAAAACTACGCCAATTATTATCAAATTTCGTCTGAATTATTATTACATATCGATTACAGTAATTTAGCTAGACATGGAAATAGAAATGGCAATACATAAATAAAAACAGTAATTAATAACATGCATCATAATGGAAACTGAAATTACGATTAAAATTTAAAACCTGTGAAATATTCCAATTGGCCTTTGGGCACATCCTCCACAAATGTTGGCAGGATTCTGGTCTTGGTGCCAATTGATCGTACAAGGGAAATAGAAATTACAAAGTATCAAAGAATTCAGAGAAAGGAAAGAGAAACAAATAAGAATAGAATAATGGAAAGGTTGCTCTGAAGACGAATTGGCAGCACTTCGTTGTCTTGAATTCGGCTCCCTTTTTCAGGTCCCAACCTCTTCCTTTTATAGAGGGAGAGTATCTAACGGTTATTCCCTCAGGAAGTGGGTTTGAGGCATAAAAAATAGGAGTTAGTGGCCACACTTTTGGTCTTTAAGGGGAGAAATTGCACGTGATTTCATTCTGCCATGTTTTGGCTGCATGACGGTCGTCATGGCTGTGTGACGGTCGTCACACGCATGACGGTCGTAATAGCTGTGTGACGGTCGTCACATCAGTCAGGCTCGTTTCTGCTGGTTTTTACTTGGTTTTTCATGCATTTTCCACTTGTTTTTGCTCCTTTTCTTCATATTGCTTTGCTTGGACATGTTCTTCGAATACCTGCATAATACTTAGACAAATAGCATGGAATGCCCCGAATTCGGAGTGAAATCAGTCAGACATTAGTTAAAACATACGTCATTTTATAGATATATTTTCGCGTTATCAGCTAACACCTGATTATGCTGCTGAATAGGCACGGTGGTAGGCTCTTCGATCACTGGAGGGCTTTCTGGCTTGGCAGGAGGAAACGACATCCCTATAGCATCTGCTCTGGCTCTGATCCAAGTCACATACGGAGCGTAGGCTTGGCTATTACTTTTCCCCAACAATGGTTTTCCCCGCTTACTGATACCATTCCAAGCGTGCTGAAGCTTAGATGACATATCCCCCTCTAGAAGACCAGTGAGGTACAGAGATTCCTGCACCTCATCATCCTTCGGCGGAGCTCTCAAAGCATAAGCAAATTGTCGGACCAGCAGAGATGGATTATAGCTTATACAGCCTTCCTGCCTATCAAAGGCACATTCGGAAACCCGTTGCAGCTGAAGATAATCTCGGTACCCAACCTATCTCTATCAAACTAGTCAATATCCTCAGCTGATAGACTCATCAAACGCTCAGACCACTCAGCTGTGGCTACAGACGAAGCAAAGGGACCCCTCTTGGGTAGACGACTATCAATCCATCTATAAAGCAAGGGCACACAGCACGAGACATTCTTACCCCTTTTGTTCTCATTTTTGTAGTGGACGGAATGGTAGACATCTCCTATCAAGGTAGGGACTGGATTCCCTGAAGCAAAGATGTGGAAGGCGTCGAAGTCCACAAAGTCGGGCATATTGGGGAACAAAATGATGCCATATATGCACAGAGCGAGGATGGCATTGAACACGACCCAACATCCGTCTTTGGCGCACTGCTGAGCCTTTCCCACTAAGAACTGCAAGGAGAAACCGGGAACCTTGTTCCTACTAGACAATACCAACTCGGAGGCATCCAGATGAAGAGAGGGAGCTAGACTAGCCAGGTCAGGCTCGGCATCCATATGAACAAAGGGAATCCGACTCTTGATAGGCACACCTAACAGATCAACATACTCCTCTAGCGTGGGCGCGAGAACAAAATCCTGGAAAGTAAAGCATCTCAACGGAGGATCGTAGAACTGCAGCAGGGCGTGCAACCCATTCAACTCAAATGCAGAAGGTTTACGAACCAAACTGAGCAGTTTACCGTAAGACTTTCTGAATTCGTCTCTCACAGAATCATCTGCTAAAGCAATCAAACCAGTCAGCTGAACAACATCAGGAGTGGGGAGTTTGTAAGCCACGATCTTCCTCAGAGAACCCATGATAGCACAATAGAAGGCAAGAAAACCTGAATCGGGGGAAACGGTACCTGCAACACAGACACACGTTAATGAAATGCAAATGAGTATGCAAAGCAATGTAAAATGCAATCATGCAGCAGGAGATAAAGGCAACTGAGCTGTTGAGGAGATGAAGGTGAAGATTCTGTATCAACAAAATCATAATACTGCTCTGTCAAGAACAACCCTATCTCTGATAATAAGAAAACCCTGGCATCAAACCACAAATCTGCTCTGTCAAGAACATACATATCTGATAATAAGGACCTCTGATACAGGACCATAAATCTACTCTGTCAAGAACAAACATATTTCTGAAAATAAGGACCTCTGATATAGGACCATAACTCTGCTCTGTCAAGAACAAACATACACCTGCTGATGAGATCCTCTGATCCCAATCAACAACCTGCTCTGTCAAGAACAAACGTACATCTCTGAAGATAAGGTCCTCTGATACAGGACCATGACTTTACTCTGTCAAGAACAAACATATTTCTGAAAATAAGGACCTCTAATATAGGAACATAACTCTGCTCTGTCAAGAACAAACATACACCTGCTGATGAGATCCTCTGATCCCAATCAACAACCTGCTCTGTCAAGAACAAACGTACATCTCTGAAGATAAGGTCCTCTGATACAGGACCCTAACTCTGCTCTATCAAGAACAAACATATCTCTGAAAATAAGGCCCTCTGATACAGGACCATAACTCTGCTCTGTCAAGAACAATCATATATCTGATGATGAGAACCTCTGGTACCAACAAAACTGATTCACTATGAAGAGAACCAGGTAGTCTGAAGGTTAAGGTTTCCTGCAACAACCCCGACCCTGCTCACAGGTATGGACTTAAACTGACTCAAGTTCGGCATCCTATGCGGTCATCAGCGTCACAGACATCAAGAGGGGTGATACGATACCCAGAAGGTGTGGCATCACCAGCTCCTGAAGCGGCCTCACTCTGCTGAATCCCAAATGATCGATCCCCGGAGTCGACAATCCTCCAAACCAACAACCCCCTTAACCCAAAGGGTTGAAAAAGAAGTCAACCGGGAGAACCTCGTCTGAGCGTGGATTTCATGAGACACTAGTGCCTGCAAAGCAAGCACGCGCCCGCTAATTTCCACAACTAATGCTAGGTACACTCAAGCCTGGGTCTGGCTTCTCACTCATCAGAATGCCCCTCCCACAACAGCACAGATAATCATATCATACTGGAAATAAAATGCAGGAAATAAAATGCGATAAATAAACACAACCCAACAAGTAATCATACAAGCGCTAGGATTGACTCTCGCAGGGGACGTTGGATCCCCAAACTCACTCGCATAAGGGACGTTGGATCCCAGGAAACTGTCATGTCCCCAGCAGAGTCGCCAGCCGTCGCTTCCGTGAAAATAAGGTGCCGGCAAAACAGAAGAGTCGCCACCTTTCGTTATTTATCCCACAGAAAGGGAAAGGAAACGATCGGAAAAACCTGACGAAAAGGTATAAGACAAGGTCATCGCAACCGTTGTATGGGTTCGGGAGTCGGTTATGCAAGGGGAAGGTATTAGCACCCCTCAAGTCCATCGTACTCGATGGGATCCATGCTCATTGTGTTTACTGGACGGGTTGGTTTTATCTATTTACCTATCAAGGCCGGCTTAAAAAGAAAAGAAAATGACTCGGCAAAGCGTCGCACTTTATGCCTACGTATTCTCATCAGAGAATGAGAAATCAGAGTCAACGTAGTTCGCCTAACTACGGGTTACGGGGAAGGTGGCTCGCCAATACATCAGTATTGTGCCTACGTACTCTCAACAGGTATGAGAGATCAGAACTTACGTAGTTCGGGCTAACACGGCTTACGGGGATTCAGATTCATCTGTTTTTTCGAGTAGGGTTAACAAACAGTTCTAGCAGTTGGATGTACGCAGCTCGACCCTTGGAGACTTAAGCGTTACCGTTTGCGGTAGAACTGGGAGTTAACGACACTCTTTTCTTCAGAAAAGCTTTCCTTTGAATTATGGGCCCGCGGGGAAAAAAGATTGGAAGTTTGTTTTCTGTCTTTTACGGAAGAACTGTTTTTTATGGTTGTTGGCAACTAGTATCGCACTAGAGACTATGACCTGAGAGTGAATGCATCGTATGTCACCGAAAGGGTGCCATACTAAACATCTAGACTGTTGAAAAGAAACTCTCCAACAATCCTTTCTCAGATAGCTTAAGGCTCGTAACGTACGACGTCAGTTAACCTTTATTACTGTATTTTAATTTGTTTTGAGATGAGAAGAGAGAGGGACAACTATGGAGAGACTATCAAGTCCTAATGTTGTCATGCCAAGGATTCATCCTATGGTTGAGGTTTGAAACAGGGAACTCCTAGAAGTTATCATGCATAGGTTTCAACCTAAAGTTCTAATCATCACTTCCTTATCAAAGGAAGTGAGATTCCTAGGGGATCATGTCAATGATAAACAGAAACAGATAAAGCATCAGCTTAACAGTAAACAGTAAACGAATGTAAAGTGCATGCAATGCAAGTGAGGGAGGAAATGTGTGTGGGGCATCATCCTCCACAAGCTTATCTCAACCTCAAGCCAGATATGAATAACTACAATCATACAGAGGAAATGAAATGCTATCAAGCAAACACAAACCACATAGGCAAGGTGTTGCACCCTAAAATTTGACCAACCGATTCTCCTATCTGACTCATGGTTTAATTTCATATTCACAGCTCAGATGTATGATTTTCGTGCACAAGCAGAGGATATCAGGGTTTACAGCTTGATTTTTGTCTATCAGATATGGCAGATCCAGTCCAGATTATCGGGGTTTTATTTTCAGGAAATTGTGCGCTCCTCGGTGATTTTTCGGTGATTTTGAGGATATTCTGATGCCCGGGGGATCTTTGTTCGATTCGATCTGGTCTCGTGCGCTTTTATGGGAGTCATTTGCATTCATCTGCATTTTTAGGGTTTTAATAGGCTTTTGTGAATTTTTAACAGGTTTTATAGATTTTTCTGGAATTTAGATAGGGTTCTTTGAATATTTTAACAATTTAATTCTTTTTTTAGGATTTTATAGATTTTTTAAATAGAATTTTAGAATATAAATAAGATTTTAAATAGTTTTATCATTTTAGAATAATATAGTTTTCTTTTATTAATAATAGGTTTAATTGTTTTTAAATCATTTTTAGAATTTTAATAGAAAATTAGGATAATATAGAATTAATTAGATTTTTAATCATTTTTTAGAGTTTAATTAGGATTAATTGAATTTTTCAGAATTAAATAGGTTAATGACTTTTTAGAGTTTTAATTAGGTTAATCATGTTTTAGATTTAATTAGATGATTTAGAGTTAATTAGACTTTTAATAATTGATTAGAGTTAATTAGGTTTAGTTAATGGTTTTTTTATCATTCAGTTTTTACAGTTTTTTGTTATTCAGTTCGTTGGGCCCAATTGGGGAGGCCCAGTATGGCTTTTTTGTCCAGGAATTACTCAGCATGTCTAAAAAATGATGGTTCAGATGTGTTCAAGAGTCCAGCGCAGCCTGGAATGTTCTAGAGAGTTCCAGCAAACTCCAAGGGTATAAAGGCGCCACGTGTTGGCCATGCAGGGTCCCACGTTTTCTGCGCTGATCACGCCACGCCACACTGAGAACGACCCCACACGTGTCCCCCACTCACTCTCTCTCTCAGTGCATGCACGCCACTTGGCGCCCCCACATCATTGCCTGAGTTCCCCACCGGCGGCCATGCATCAGCCGTAGCCCCCACCGCCGGCCACCGCCAACAAACTCCGGCCACCACCAACCGTCGCCGGAAAACCATTTTTCCCCAGAATCCTCAGATCTTCATCCCCTTCCTCCGATCCCCTCCCTTCCACCTTCATCCACCTTCAACCAAAATTTCCAGCATACTTCGCACCACCTTCATCCTCCATCAATTCTTTTCCAGAAATCGTCCTCAACCTTCATACCTTCATCCAAGATTTCTCCAGAAAATCGCCATAAACATTCATCCTTCAAGCAAGAAAAACGCGGAAACTTCAAACTGCATCAAGCTTCATCAAAATCTCCAGAACGCTATCATCTTTTCCCCAGATTTCCAGAATCATCCTCAGATATTCGTTCATCTTCAAGCGATATTCCCAGAAAACGTCATCTGCGTTCAAATCCTCAAGGAACGTCTCCAGAACTTTCCAGCAAGATCTCAACGCGAATCCCAAACCGAACGTCTTCAAGGATTACTTCAGCGAACGTCAATAGTTCACGGTGTCGTTCATACATCAAGCCAGGTATGGCGTTCTTCCACTCATCGCTGCTAATTGTTGAATGTAGGTTCGTATTAAGATTCACGGTTGGAGCGTGGTTTAAGACTAGATCTTGAGTAGTGATTTCGTGTGAGGGATTGAGGGGTTTGGGTGAGGATTTGTTCGTTTAGGGTTTTGTTAGAGTTGGTTGAGATCAGATAGGTTGCAGAGAATGAGGGAGAGGAAGAAGATGATGGAACGGCGCTAGGTATTTGGATGAACAGTACCAGAGTATTTTGAGGGGAAGATGGTTTTGATTAGGTTGTTTGGATTAGGGTTTGACGTTGGGCTTAGGCCCAAACGCGTCTTCTGATCACGCACACCCCAAATTGTTCAATTACCCCCCCTAGCGTATGGAGTCTTAGTGGATTGAATTGGGCCTTAAGCCCCAATCTGCTAATGACACCCCCCTGGTGTAGCCCATAGTGAGAATTAACTGGAATAAATCACTCACAGCACCCCCCTGGCGTTTTTCTTTTTCTGAGTCACTAATGGTTTTTTGACAAAATCTGGGCCCTGCGCCTCATGCTGTTGGCACCCCCCCAATCAGGGCCCAATGTGAATAATAACCTGAAACCATTGCTGTTTAAACCCCCCCTCCATTTTATTTTCTTTTGTTTTGATTTTTTCTTTTATATTTTTCTTGGCATGTAAATAAATCATAATAAATGGAAATAATTGTGGTTTTTTAATAATTCTTTTTCCATCCATCTCATGAAAATGTTAGGAAAATTAAATAAAAATAAAAAGGTCATTTTATTTTTGTTTCATATTTTGTGCATATTTTCCATTTTAATTGATGTGTTTTTTTAATATTTTCAATGCATGCATATCATTAGAAAATTCATAAAAAATGGTAGAATTAGTCAAATAATTCCGTTCTTTTTTCTGTAGACTCGTAAGTCAGTGTAGAATTTTATAGTATAAAAACATTAGCTCAATCATGCATTTTCATTCTAATTGCATTTTTTCACTATTATTGATGTTGAATAATTGGTCTGTTGATATATCTGTGTTGCTGAGTTTAATTCTTTCATCTGATGTGGAATTTTATTCTGATTTTTTAGTATGTTATCCTAGAGCCATGTAGGTCTCCCATTAGATTTTTGTTAGATTTTTGTAGGATATTCTGATAGGATTTGTCTGAGCCTGAAGACAGGAGAAGTCTTGATGACTTCTGACTTTGAAGTTCAACTGTGGTTGAACTTCAGAGATAGTCTTCTGTGGTTTGTTGGCCTGTGGGTTTCTTCTCAAGGTGGGAGCTGATGGAAGTCCTGTTGGAGCTTGCAAGGTTGCATTGGATTGAGGCTTAGTCTAGGAGCTTGTTGTCTGTTTGTGAGGTTCGAGATCCTGAAGTTTGAAGGGAGTTTATGGTACTTTCCTGAGGAAGGCACTATGAATGACTTTCATTCTTTCTTCTCACCTCCTTCGTAAGTATCCAATGATGTAGGAGCCGACTTGTGAGTTTAATTCCTCCTGAGGAGGAATGTAAACTGATCACATGTTGTTGAGCCACATGGGATACGATTCCTAAGTGGAAGTCTCCTAGTACTTTCCCGAGGAAGGTCCTAGGGGTCTATTCACTTAGTTCCAGTAGTTTGTCTAGGACTTCTTAAGTGTCCAGTGATGTTGGAGCCGACTTGTGAGTTTAATTCCTCCTGAGGAGGAATATAAACTGATCACAGTTGTTGAGCCACGTAGGATACGATTCCTAAGTGTCAGCCTCCTAGTACTTTCCTGAGGAAGGTCCTATGAGCCTGTTCACTTAGTTCCCCTAGTGCATATAGGTTTTTTCTCAAGTATCCCGTGATGCCGGAGCCTTCATGTGAGTTTAATTTCTCCTGAGGAGGAATGTAAACTGATCACAGTTGTCGAGCCGCATAGGATATGACTCCTGAGTAGTAACCTCCTGGTACTTTCCTGAGGAAAGCACTATGAGCTTGTCTGCTTAGCTTCCTTTCTCTGGTAAGCTTGTTCTGAAGCTTGGAGACTGGGATTGATTCCTCTTGCCTAGGAGTTTGTTTAGATCCTTGCTTAGGGTTTTGATTAGAGTTGTTGCTTAGATCCCTGCTTAGGGTGTTGTATAGAGTTTTGTTTAGAGATAGATTAGGAGATTGTTTCAGGTTTGTTTGAGGCCCTGCTCAGGGTTAGTCTCTTTGTGTTGTTTGACTTGTGTGATGTTATGTTGCATTAGACTTAGGTTCATCTAGATAGTTTCTGAGTAGGTGCATCTTAGAAGTAGACTTTGTGTGCATGAGAAGTTGGGGTGGTCCTCCTTCTGCTTGCTTGTTATTGCGTGGCTTTGCTTGTTGGTATTTGGTAGAGCTGAGCTCCCTTGCCTCTGTGCCTTGTTCGTCTAGTTGTTGCATTCATGCATATTTTCAGTATTCCTTTGCGTTGCAGTTTCTTGTTTGTAGTTTAGTCCTGTTGCCATGATCCCTTAGGAGCTCTGACTTCTCCGCTGCGGAGTTGTTATGATAGACATTAGGATGGTCAGCCAGGTGTGATAGCAATAGGTAGATTCCCCTTTCCAGGTATAGTTCTAGGGTTTCCCTTTCCTTTCCGTAGGAGCTTTTGAGTAGCTTGATCCGTAGTTAGCTGAACTACAGCTGCTCTGATTCTTCGTTCCAGACGAAGATATGTAGGCATAGGATGCGATGTCCTAGCGAGCACACTAACGACTAACCTTTGTTCTCTCGCGGCTGTGCGATCGAGACTTTCCCGCTAACGACTAATTGTTATCCCTTTCTCTTGCCCGAGTGCAGTTGAGACCAGATCGTATTTGTAGGTTCCCGAGCCTTAGAGGACCAGTTTGTTTTCTCACTGCTGTGTGAGAACCCCTGTGTACCCGTAGTTAGCCGAACTACGTTTGCTCTGATCTTTCATTCCCCGATGAAAGTACGTAGGCACAGGACGCGATGTCCTGGCGAGCAACCTTTCCCCCGTTAGACGTAGGAAGTCGAACTACGTTGACTCTGACTTTCCCATTGCACGAGGGAATACGTAGGCCCAGAACACCGTATGTTCTGTCGAGTCCTGTCCTTTTATTTTCTTTTCAGACCAGCCATTAGCGTAGATAGATAACACACCTTTTTTACCTATAAACACCAAGCGTGGATCCCATCGAGTACGATGGACGTGAGGGGTGCTAATACCTTCCCCTCGCGTAACCGACTCCCGAATCCAGGTTTTGGTTGCGATGACCATACCTTTTCCCGTCTTTGCGAGGTTTACTTCGAGCGTTTCCTTTCCCGCTCTGAGGGATAAATAACGCACGGTGGCGACTCTCCTGTCAAGCCGGCGCCGATTTTCGCAGTAGCGACAGCTGGCGACTCTGCTGGGGACCTATAGCATCTAGGGACTTTTCCCATCCCTTATGCTGGGACCGTTTCCCATCCCCTACGCGAGTCAATCCTAGCGCTTGGATGTTTATTGGTTGGGTGTTGTGCATATTGTGTTTTACTTTTCTGCACTTTACTTTTCTGTACCTTTACCTTTCCGCATTTATTTTCCAGCATTATATTATCATGATTATTGCTGTGGGCAAAGGGAGGTTACTGTGAGTGAAAGCCGGACCTGGGCTTGAGTACACACCTAGATATAGTTGTGGAGAAGTAGTAGACGAACCTGTCTGCTGAGCAGGCACAGTTCCCTACGAAAATCTGCGCTCAGACGAGATTCTTGCAGAGGTGCTCCTTTCCGGTCCTGAGGATCTGAGGGGAGTCCAGACGTAAGGATTGTCGACTCTGGGGACCGATCATTTGGAAGTCAGCTAAGTGAGGCCTCTTCATGACTTGATGATGCCACTCCTTCTGGGAATCGTATTGTCATTCATGAAAGTCTGTGATGCTGACGACCGCATAGGATGCCGTACCTTTGTCCGTGGATTAGGTTTATCCTACCTGTGAGAGGGACTGGGTTATTGCAGGAAAACTGGCCTTCAGAAACCAGGATTCAGTATCTTTGTCAGATGGTGTTCTTGATTCATCTCCGGGTGTGTTGTCTAGGTCAGATGGGTTTCTTATCTGAGGTTGAGGCTATTATCAGATGGTATTTTCGTCAGATACAGAGGGTCAGATGGTTTTCTTACCAGGGGATTGATATTTTGAGTATCAGATGGTAGTTATTGGCATGAGATTCTGATGACCGTGTTGGTTTTCTGTTCTTGATCACAGAGATATTCCCCTTCAGGCTACAGCATAGCCCCTGTGTTCGCAGATTGCATTATTTATCATATTGCCTCATTGCATTACCATCTGTATTCAACTAACGTGTGTGTATTGCAGGTACATATTTTCCCTTCCAGTTCTGGTGTTCGTTCCTAGCAAGACATGGAAAACCTGAAGAGAGTATTGCCCTATAAGTTTCCGTCGCCGAATATCAGTCTATTGTTAGAGTTGATTGCTATTGCTAAGAAGAGGGGAATGGGTGACTTCAGAAAGAGATATGGGAGGATTCTGACCTACGTTTATCAGCCATCTGCCTACGAGACCAGCGGCATCTACACTCTGTTACAGTTCTACGACGCGGAGCTCAGGTGTTTTGTATTTCCCGACTTTGTTTTGGCTCCTACCCTGGAGGAGTACTCTGCACTTCTGGATATACCGATCCGTGATCAGATGCCTTTTTATCGTCCGGACGCTGAGCCTAAGCTGGCTGAGCTTTCTGCCATCCTGTGTTTGAAAGAGTCTGAGTTGTCTGGGAAGATGATCAGAAGAGGAGACGTATGGGGATTTCCGTTGGATGTCTTAGTGGATAAGGCTCGAGAATATGCCCAGAAGGGTAAATGGGATGTTTTTGACGTTATCCTTGCTGTATGTGTGTATGGCATCGTGTTGTTCCCGAATATTCCTGATTTCGTTGATTCAGATGCCTTCTATATTTTGGCTGCGGGAAACCCAGTTCCTACTTTGCTGGGAGATATCCACCATTCAACTCATTACCAGAATGAAAAGCGACGAGGAAGGAATGTGTCTTGCTGTGTACCTCTCCTATGCAGGTGGTTCACCGGTCATTTGCCTAAGTCAGGCCCTTTTGTCACCTCTATCAATTCTCTAGGATGGCCCGAGCGCTTAATGGGATTAACTGCTAAGAACGTGGTATGGACCAATAAAGAGGTATTTGGAGCTGAAGTCATACTCAAAGGCGAAGGATTCCCGAATGTTCCGTTAATCGGAAGGAAAGGTTGTGTCAACTATAACCCGTCCTTATTGATCAAGCAATTTGGGTACATACCTCAAGGAGCGCCAAAGCCCGAGGAGATACAGGAATCTCTGTATCTCACTGGGGCAATAGGGAAAGAGATGCTGACCAAACTTGAGAAAGCCTGGAAAAACTTGCACAAGAGAGGGAAGCTTTCAGGTAGCAGAGGGGATACTCGAGGTCCTAGCCCATATGAAGAATGGATTCGTGAGCGAGCTGTGAAGTTCCTTATGCCGTATCCAGCAGTTCAGCCATTGCATCCTCCTCCGGTAGAGGAGCCTACCACTGTGGACATTCAGGTTTACAAGCAGCTGATGGCGGAGAAGGAAGAGCTAGCCAGGGCTAAAGAGGCTTTAGAGCAGGAGAATGCCCAGCTTCGGCATGAAAATATTGAAACAGGATATATTTCTAAGCAACAGGCTGAAACCCTGAAGCATCTGAAGACTACGCTATTGGAATTGACTGAAACCAAGAAGCGTTTAGAGTTAGATGTCGACTCAGTTAGTAGTGTGTTGGCCACCAAGAAGCAAGAGCTGGAAAGAGCCTACACAAAGCTAGCCAGGTTCAGAGAACACTGGGATCTCACTATGACCAAGCGCAAGGAGCGAGAAGGAGAGCTGAAGACACAGATTGCTCAGTTAGAAGAACAGGTCAAAGTGAAGAACGAAGAGCTTGAAGAAGAAGCCTGTCGCCGATACGAGGCCGAGCGCAAGTTGACAGATGCCATGAAGAACTTGGAAGATTTCCAGCATAGAGCAGATGCCAAGAGACCCAAACCTGGGGATGGTGCTAATGATAAAGCTTGGGAAGACTTTGTCAGAGACATCCAGGGGACAGTCAGGAAGAGGGATCGACTGATAGAAGGTTTGATTTATCAACCAGATCACGCAGAGACAAAGAAGATGGTCGAGGACTTCCGCAACCGTACCCGTATTTGATTTCTCTTGTATTCTGTATGTTGAGATCACCACCAGGCATGTTGGCTGGGATCTTCTTTGTCATATCAGCTGTATGGAGCATAGTTGTGTAACTTCTGAACAAGACTGTTATTCTATTCAATATATGAGGGTTTTTCCAAATATTGCCTCTATGGTTTATCTCGTCTTGCTACCACTGACACTGGAATTGGAGGGAAAATGTCTCCAATGCACACATGCACGTTAGCATTTTTGTATTTCTGTTTGCATAAATCATACTGCATAGCATTTCTCTAGCAGGTCAGAGCACTTATCCAGCCTTTGTTTTCACCAGAAAGTGATTCTCGGGGAATTGTTTGAGACAAGAGTAGAGTGTTGAAGACAACCAAGGGGCTGAAGCAGATTTGAGCAGAATCAAGCAGCATAGTCGGTTACAGGTAATTGATGGCTATGTCTGAAGGCAATTTCCAGTTTCCTGACACCCAGGCAGGGTTTGCTGTGGCGTCCAATCATCAGTATGATTCTATGGAAGGCTTCCCGCAAGCAAACAATTTTACTGCAGACCAAGTTGTGCAACCTGCTGTTGAGAACCGAGACCGGCATGAGCAGTTTCTTGCCCGAAATGAATATTATCCTCCTGTTAACAATCAATGTGTTGCTTTCCCTGTGATGAATTACCGGAGAGATATTCCAATGACCGGGGTGGTGGATCCAAGAAGACTCCGAGTGTTGGAAGAGCAAATGAAAGCCTTGGAAGCAAAAGATGCCGTTAACCTGGATGCTGTAGCCATGTGCTTGGTCCCCGACCTCGTGTTGCCGTACAAGTTCAAAGTGCCGGAATTTGAAAAATACACAGGAGATAGCTGTCCGAAGTTGCATTTGATGATGTTCTGTCGAAGGATGACTTCGTTTGTGCGAAATGACAAATTGATGATCCATTGCTTCCAGTATAGCCTGACTGGGGCCTCCCTGAGATGGTATGTGCAATTAGAGAGTAATCAGATTCGATCATGGGTGGATTTAGCCAGAGCTTTCATAAAGCAATATGATTACAACTTGGATTTGACTCCTAGTCTCGTAGATCTGCAAGAATTGTCTCAAGCGGAGAATGAATCATTCAGAGCGTATTTGCGAAGGTGGAAAGAACTGTCTGCTAGTGTTCGACCACCGCTTCCGGAAAGGGAACTGGTTGACATCTTCTTGGGTACTCTGAAAGGCCATTATTTTGACAAATTGTTCAGTTGCACAAACTTTGTGGGCCTGATGAGGCTGGGAGAGATTGTTGAGAGAGGACTCAGGAGTGGAAAGTTTCGAGGTGTTCCTTACGTCCCAGTTAATAAGATTGAGCCAGTTGTCAGTTCTCAAGAAAAGTGGGAAGGAGATGATGCCACCTCAGAATCTCTAGCATCTCAGGATCAGTTTTCAGACACTTCAAGTCAACGATCATCCTATCGCCGATCGCGTCAGCATGCTCCACGAAGACCAAGGAAGCCTGAAAGGCAGTTTACTCAGCTACCGGTGTCATACAGTCAGTTGTTGCCAGATCTGGTCAGAAGCGGATTGATAGTGCCGAAAGAGACTAAGCCGGTGATTCCACCGTATCCTCCGGGCTTTGATGCCAGCGCCCGCTGTGAGTACCACGCTGGGGCACAGGGGCATTCAACAAATGATTGTAAAGTGCTTAGAAGTCAGGTTCAAGATCTGTTAGACTCTAGCCGTATTTGCATCACTTCTCAGGGTTTTGTTCAGATTAATGATTTTCCATCTTCCAGTTGTGCGGGTTCGTCAGTTAATGTCATGGAAGACTCCACAGGAAGTGTGTGCTCTGAAGATTGTCAATCAGAGAGTTCAGTTGAATATGGGTGAAGTTTCTAGAGGTTTCTATGCCGGGTGTCGCATCTGTTTCTCTGCCTAACCCGTTTAGCTTTTGTGCATCAGTATTTGTCGATCACCACCAGGATTGTTGGATGGGGTCGTTATATTCAGACTCATTTGTGCTTACCTGCTGATTTTGTTGGTTGTACATGTGTTGGAGATGTTCGTCTGTTTGCTTATAGCTTGAGTTTCTCTTTGTCTCGTTATGAATGTGTGCTTGTTTGCTTTCTGCGCTGCATTATCATTTGACAGGTATATCAGAACCGTGGGCCTTATTTCCTCATTCCTCCAGTTTATTGCAGGAATTCCTTCAGAGATATGGAACAGAATCAGTCTGAATTGATCGAAGTCCGAAGCCAGCTGGGGCAGATGATGAGAGACATGCAAGAGATGCGTTCAGAGCAGAGGATTCTCAAGGAGGAGAACAGCCAGCTGAAGACCCAAATGAGTTTGATCATGAAGGTAGTCAAGAATGTGCTTAGGAAAGAAGGCGATCAGCTATTCGAAGCCGCAATGAAGAAGCTCGCGCCACCTGTGCATGTGGAACCTGAGCAGCAGCAACGGAAGATACATCCGGTTCAGCGGAAGATCCAAGAAGGAAAGCCAAGGAGAATATTTGAGGCACCGCCTATGACATATGCGGAGCTCTTGCAGATCTTATTGAGGTTTAATCTGGTTGAGAAAAGAACGTTGTCACCACCAACAAAAGCGTTTCCTCAGGGATACGATGCCAATAAGCAATGTGATTTTCATTCCGGGGCATTCGGACATGACATCGAGGGTTGTCATGCTTTCAAGCACAATGTTCAAGACCTGATTGACTCGCACGATATTGAATTCACGCCGGGCGGCGTAGCTGTGCACATTGTTCCTGACTCAATCGATGCTAAAATGACAGATGTTTCCAAAGCTGCAGTGGGTCAGAAACGTATCCTGGACTCCATGGTGTCAGAATCTCCAGGCCCACAACTGTTGCCTATTCCTGGGGCAGATCTGAGAAAGAAAATGGTTAAGCATAAGGAGAGCGTTCAGTACATTGAAGGTCAAGAAGCTGATGGTGCATTTGATGCAAAGGGTGTTCAAGGGTCAACCCGGTACCAGCAGCAGCAGCCTCAGCAGGGGGCACAGCAAGCTCAGCGAAGATTCCAGGGTGGCAAGCCGAGAAGAGTGTTTGAGAGGCCTCCCTCAACATATGCCGAGTTGTTGCGGACATTGTTGGGATTGAATCTGGTAGAGACAAGAACTCTGGCACCAATAACGGGAACTCCCCCGTTTGGTTATGACGCAAGCAAGCACTGTGAGTTTCATTCTGGAGCCCCGGGTCACGATATAGAAGGCTGCCATGCTTTTAAGCACAAAGTGCAGGATTTGCTTGACAGTGCAGCAATCAGCTTCGGGCAGAGAGGTCCCCAAATCATCTGAATGAAGGAGAAAGGGCTCTATAATTTGTTTGAGTCGATTGAAAGCAGATCAGGACCGCATCGAATTGCCTCTAATAAAGATAGCTGGTTCAGCAGCAGGGTAGATGCAAAAGCCCAGTTCTCGGGAGCTAGCATATTTTCTTTGTTTTAGCTTGTCATTTCTTTGCATTTGTAGTTGCTTTCCTGTTTGAATTTGTAAACTTGTTTGTAAAACTTGGTTGTTTTCATTCAAATTGATGATAATGAAATAAATGTGCATGTTTTGATTGAATCCATTCGTGTTCACTAACTGTTTTGCAAATATCCACTGCTTGGTTAAGTAGAATTTGGGGAGGATGACGAAAATGACCGACATGCAAATTCCGATATTGTATGCTTTTGAAATAAAACCTGCTGATGATGTACAGGCATTGTTTCAAATCCTTAAACACCGGAGATATAAGGAAGATAATCCCTTGTCAACCCCTTTGAGCCTTGTAGTAGGAGTTTCTTTCTGTGAACGAAAAACCCTCAATCTTAACCTGGGGCAGGGTAGGTGTTAGCTAATTTGACCGAGCGTCCAAATTGCAAAAGGAGTGTCCGTTCGAGGATCAATCACACCCCTAGAGGTCGTGCCTAAAAGACCACAATGGTTCAATCAGGAGTGGGACAGCCACATCATTTCCCAAAGAGTCAGACAACCAGTGTCACACGACTTGTTCAAAAGCAAAGAAGAATGAAAAAAATCAAAAGCCCGCTAAGTCAAGAAAAATTCAAAACAAATGACTTAGGCAAAAATGAGGGCATCCCGCTGGACTTAAAAAATCAAAAGAAACTCAAAAGGAGTCAGTCCAGGCAAAAGTTAGGGATATGCAGAGAAAAAGATGAAAAGGATCAAAAGAAAAATCCTCAAATGAAATACGAGTCGTGTGACCTCAAGTGTCCAAGACGAAGAGTGAGTGGCTGTCACTCCCAACGATCATAGCTTCTCGAACTATCATTCCTATTTTCTTTCAGCCTCTGAGAGGTGAGCGCTAAGGTCGAATTAGCTGAACATAGGATCGGAGAACATCAAGGAGAATGGGTGGGGTTAAAGTAAACTTTGAGCCTTTATCCTTTCCTTTCAAAACCATGAACCTGACCACGTTACAACCTTCAAAAGACCTAATTGAAGCAGGGTGTTTCGAAAGCATACTCCGGTAAAGGTCGTGTCGATTCTGACTCCTAAAAAAGGTTCCTCTTACCATGTTGATACTGATGTTGATAAATGTTTTGTGCATCATATGCCATAAACTGTTTTTCCTTTTTCCCAGTGAACAGATTGGATGTCAAAGCTGTCATATGTGTTGCATTAATACATCTTTTATGCAGAACAACTTGTTTTACTTGCGAGTGAGCGTTTGACAGCAGAAAAGCTTCCTACAATGGAAAGTATGGTCAAGATAGAATGAAGAGCGCCCGAATGTTCCGAGAGCAGGGGCAAGCTTTATTGTGATTCCCAGTCAGGTCAGCTTTTCGAAGTCAGTTATTCTGGGGCAATCAGGTTGAGATTCAGGTGAGTGCGCCGCAGTCAGGAGGTACTACTCTGAATCAGACAATCGGGGCAAGGTCATTGCAGTCAGGGGCAGACCATCTTAAGCGCGCAGAAGTTACTCGGGAAGCATTCGAGGTGAGGTATCTCTCAGGAGTTCAGAATGCTGAGGCATGTTGTATCAGGCCATCGGGGCAACAGATTTGCAGATTTCCTTTCAAGGACCATCCCCACGGAGATCCCGTAGGCTGAGGCATATCAGAAGCGAAAGGATTGTTGTTCTCTGTATCAGCAAGGCCATTCAGGGTTATTCGAGCAGATGCAGTCGATTTTCGAGAGCGAGATGAATGCGGGAGGTCGTGTCACCATCCCTTGACTCTTCAAGGCTATGTATTCAGGAAGAATATTTTCCAGCGTCAGGTGTACCTGACCCAGTAAGATGGCCTAAGAGTTCAAATCCATGTTTGCGGTTACTATGAGGCCCATCCGTGTTGGCACGTCGATTTCCAGATCCGAGCTTCATCAGAGCGCAGGAGGATTCCCTCCATTTTCTCCAGCAAAGTCAAATTGGTCATTGGTATGGGTAAGCTATTCCCAGAGGAGTCTAATCATATTCAGCACGTCTGCTATTTTACAACGGAGTTATATTCCCCAGCAGGGTATTACTTCGTCAAGGCGTTCGGTTAAGTTCCCGGTAGCCCCAGCAGGGTTGATTTCACTCTCCCAGCATTTATTTTGCTAGGACGATTCAGTGATATCCGGGTTATCCCCAGCAAAGTTGGCTTCGCCTCCAGCATTTATTTTGCTGAAATGGTTTTCTATACCCAGCCCTCTCCAACAGCTCGAGCCTGCTAGCATATTGCATGCCTCATACTTGCATCATACCTGCATGACATTTCCAGAATGCGTAGCATTTCCATCCCAAATGGAGCATTACGCTGTAGAAAGATTAAAGCATTTGCATATGCATACGAAGCATGAGTCAGATTTTCTATCAGCCTCATATGGCGCGTGAATTACTCTGTGATCAGTTCAGGGACATTTATCCAGCAGCAGTATTCAGACAGTTCAGCAGATTATTTGTATCTCAGATCATACAACGATTATGCTTTAATCAAGCAGTCATCTGATGTCGACAGACTCTTCTTCCTGTCAATTCATATTGACGATGTGTTCCTCCAATAAGTGGATTTCTCCGTCTAGACGTCTTGAGTACGAATGTGGTTTTCTTTCCGTCTATCCATAGACGATGTGAAGTTGCGGGTGATCGCAGTAAGATTTCAAGAAGGGGTTCCCCCAGGATGTGCTTTTCTTACCGTCTATCAGTAGACGACGTGAAGCTTTGGTTGATTTTCAATGGAGTTCAAAATAGGGTTTCTCCGACAAGTGGCTTTCCTTTCCGTCTGTCAGCAGACGATGTGAAGTTTCGAGCTATTGTTCAGCGGGTTTCTTATTGCCAGATCATACATATGATGAGGTGTTTCCCCAGCGAGTCTTCTCCGGCTATCCTTAGTTGTTGAGGGGTTTCAAAGTGATTTTGAATATCGGTTCTCTTTCTGGTTATTGGATGAGATGACGTTTAAGAGGGACTTTTCTGACCATCAATCCCTATTGATGACGAGGCTCTTCGAAGAATGTTCAGTTTGCGTGACCGTTGATTCTTATTGACGACATGATTCTTTAAAAGGTGGTTTTCTTCCCGTCGGTCCATACTGACGATGTGGCCCCTTCAAGGATATTGACTTTTCCATCAATTCCCGTAGACAGAAGGATTCTGAAATTCAAAGGATGGTGTTGAATTGCGTAATGGTGTCTTTCCGTCTATCAGTAGACGATGTGAATTTGGAGAGTATTTCTTTCCGTCTATCCTTAGACGATGTGAGTAGGCGTTCAGGCTTTGTTTCCGTCTACCCTTAGACGATGAGAATTGATTTGTCATCGATCAGGATGTTCCCGTCTACCCTTAGACGATGAGAATGTTGATTTGTTTTATCAATCAGGATAATGCCGTCTACCCTTAGACGACGTGAATATGGAGATTATGGTGACTTTCCGTCTACCCTTAGACGATGTGAAGATGGAGATTATGGTGATGCCGTCTACCCTTAGACGAGGAGAATATTGATTTGTTTCATCAATCAGGATGATTCCGTCTATCAGTAGACGATGTGAATTTGGAGATTATTTCTTCCCGTCTATCTTTAGACGATGTGAGTATGGAGATTCAGGCTTTGTATCCGTCTATCCTTAGACGATGTGAATTTGGAGATTAATGTCGGCTTTCCGTCTATCCTTAGACGAGGTGAGTATTCAATCAGGGTGTCTTCCCGTCCATCTTTGGACGATGTGAGTATATTTCTCTTCCTGCCTATCAGTAGGCAATGTGAAAGGATTAGGTATTTTGGTGCAACCCTCGGAGTTTTGTTATATAGGGTATCACAAGCAACGGGTATTCAAATCAGGAGTTCTTTATCAGATGATTAATCAGTTTGGTGCCGTAATGACTGGACTCGGTTTTCTGGACTCTATTCTCCAAGCAGTTGACAGTATATGCTCGCGGTTGGCAAATTTTCGGGTTTTATTTTGTATTCAACCGTCTCGTACCTTTGAATATTTGAAGGCTGAGCGCTCTTCAAACCCTTCAGGTCCAAGTCGCTTGAATAGGGGCAGCTGTTGCACCCTAAAATTTGACCAACCGATTCTCCTATCTGACTCATGGTTTAATTTCATATTCACAGCTCAGATGTATGATTTTCGTGCACAAGCAGAGGATATCAGGGTTTACAGCTTGATTTTTGTCTATCAGATATGGCAGATCCAGTCCAGATTATCGGGGTTTTATTTTCAGGAAATTGTGCGCTCCTCGGTGATTTTTCGGTGATTTTGAGGATATTCTGATGCCCGGGGGATCTTTGTTCGATTCGATCTGGTCTCGTGCGCTTTTATGGGAGTCATTTGCATTCATCTGCATTTTTAGGGTTTTAATAGGCTTTTGTGAATTTTTAACAGGTTTTATAGATTTTTCTGGAATTTAGATAGGGTTCTTTGAATATTTTAACAATTTAATTCTTTTTTTAGGATTTTATAGATTTTTTAAATAGAATTTTAGAATATAAATAAGATTTTAAATAGTTTTATCATTTTAGAATAATATAGTTTTCTTTTATTAATAATAGGTTTAATTGTTTTTAAATCATTTTTAGAATTTTAATAGAAAATTAGGATAATATAGAATTAATTAGATTTTTAATCATTTTTTAGAGTTTAATTAGGATTAATTGAATTTTTCAGAATTAAATAGGTTAATGACTTTTTAGAGTTTTAATTAGGTTAATCATGTTTTAGATTTAATTAGATGATTTAGAGTTAATTAGACTTTTAATAATTGATTAGAGTTAATTAGGTTTAGTTAATGGTTTTTTTATCATTCAGTTTTTACAGTTTTTTGTTATTCAGTTCGTTGGGCCCAATTGGGGAGGCCCAGTATGGCTTTTTTGTCCAGGAATTACTCAGCATGTCCAAAAAATGATGGTTCAGATGTGTTCAAGAGTCCAGCGCAGCCTGGAATGTTCTAGAGAGTTCCAGCAAACTCCAAGGGTATAAAGGCGCCACGTGTTGGCCATGCAGGGTCCCACGTTTTCTGCGCTGATCACGCCACGCCACACTGAGAACGACCCCACACGTGTCCCCCACTCACTCTCTCTCTCAGTGCATGCACGCCACTTGGCGCCCCCACATCATTGCCTGAGTTCCCCACCGGCGGCCATGCATCAGCCGTAGCCCCCACCGCCGGCCACCGCCAACAAACTCCGGCCACCACCAACCGTCGCCGGAAAACCATTTTTCCCCAGAATCCTCAGATCTTCATCCCCTTCCTCCGATCCCCTCCCTTCCACCTTCATCCACCTTCAACCAAAATTTCCAGCATACTTCGCACCACCTTCATCCTCCATCAATTCTTTTCCAGAAATCGTCCTCAACCTTCATACCTTCATCCAAGATTTCTCCAGAAAATCGCCATAAACATTCATCCTTCAAGCAAGAAAAACGCGGAAACTTCAAACTGCATCAAGCTTCATCAAAATCTCCAGAACGCTATCATCTTTTCCCCAGATTTCCAGAATCATCCTCAGATATTCGTTCATCTTCAAGCGATATTCCCAGAAAACGTCATCTGCGTTCAAATCCTCAAGGAACGTCTCCAGAACTTTCCAGCAAGATCTCAACGCGAATCCCAAACCGAACGTCTTCAAGGATTACTTCAGCGAACGTCAATAGTTCACGGTGTCGTTCATACATCAAGCCAGGTATGGCGTTCTTCCACTCATCGCTGCTAATTGTTGAATGTAGGTTCGTATTAAGATTCACGGTTGGAGCGTGGTTTAAGACTAGATCTTGAGTAGTGATTTCGTGTGAGGGATTGAGGGGTTTGGGTGAGGATTTGTTCGTTTAGGGTTTTGTTAGAGTTGGTTGAGATCAGATAGGTTGCAGAGAATGAGGGAGAGGAAGAAGATGATGGAACGGCGCTAGGTATTTGGATGAACAGTACCAGAGTATTTTGAGGGGAAGATGGTTTTGATTAGGTTGTTTGGATTAGGGTTTGACGTTGGGCTTAGGCCCAAACGCGTCTTCTGATCACGCACACCCCAAATTGTTCAATTACCCCCCCTAGCGTATGGAGTCTTAGTGGATTGAATTGGGCCTTAAGCCCCAATCTGCTAATGACACCCCCCTGGTGTAGCCCATAGTGAGAATTAACTGGAATAAATCACTCACAGCACCCCCCTGGCGTTTTTCTTTTTCTGAGTCACTAATGGTTTTTTGACAAAATCTGGGCCCTGCGCCTCATGCTGTTGGCACCCCCCCAATCAGGGCCCAATGTGAATAATAACCTGAAACCATTGCTGTTTAAACCCCCCCTCCATTTTATTTTCTTTTGTTTTGATTTTTTCTTTTATATTTTTCTTGGCATGTAAATAAATCATAATAAATGGAAATAATTGTGGTTTTTTAATAATTCTTTTTCCATCCATCTCATGAAAATGTTAGGAAAATTAAATAAAAATAAAAAGGTCATTTTATTTTTGTTTCATATTTTGTGCATATTTTCCATTTTAATTGATGTGTTTTTTTAATATTTTCAATGCATGCATATCATTAGAAAATTCATAAAAAATGGTAGAATTAGTCAAATAATTCCGTTCTTTTTTCTGTAGACTCGTAAGTCAGTGTAGAATTTTATAGTATAAAAACATTAGCTCAATCATGCATTTTCATTCTAATTGCATTTTTTCACTATTATTGATGTTGAATAATTGGTCTGTTGATATATCTGTGTTGCTGAGTTTAATTCTTTCATCTGATGTGGAATTTTATTCTGATTTTTTAGTATGTTATCCTAGAGCCATGTAGGTCTCCCATTAGATTTTTGTTAGATTTTTGTAGGATATTCTGATAGGATTTGTCTGAGCCTGAAGACAGGAGAAGTCTTGATGACTTCTGACTTTGAAGTTCAACTGTGGTTGAACTTCAGAGATAGTCTTCTGTGGTTTGTTGGCCTGTGGGTTTCTTCTCAAGGTGGGAGCTGATGGAAGTCCTGTTGGAGCTTGCAAGGTTGCATTGGATTGAGGCTTAGTCTAGGAGCTTGTTGTCTGTTTGTGAGGTTCGAGATCCTGAAGTTTGAAGGGAGTTTATGGTACTTTCCTGAGGAAGGCACTATGAATGACTTTCATTCTTTCTTCTCACCTCCTTCGTAAGTATCCAATGATGTAGGAGCCGACTTGTGAGTTTAATTCCTCCTGAGGAGGAATGTAAACTGATCACATGTTGTTGAGCCACATGGGATACGATTCCTAAGTGGAAGTCTCCTAGTACTTTCCCGAGGAAGGTCCTAGGGGTCTATTCACTTAGTTCCAGTAGTTTGTCTAGGACTTCTTAAGTGTCCAGTGATGTTGGAGCCGACTTGTGAGTTTAATTCCTCCTGAGGAGGAATATAAACTGATCACAGTTGTTGAGCCACGTAGGATACGATTCCTAAGTGTCAGCCTCCTAGTACTTTCCTGAGGAAGGTCCTATGAGCCTGTTCACTTAGTTCCCCTAGTGCATATAGGTTTTTTCTCAAGTATCCCGTGATGCCGGAGCCTTCATGTGAGTTTAATTTCTCCTGAGGAGGAATGTAAACTGATCACAGTTGTCGAGCCGCATAGGATATGACTCCTGAGTAGTAACCTCCTGGTACTTTCCTGAGGAAAGCACTATGAGCTTGTCTGCTTAGCTTCCTTTCTCTGGTAAGCTTGTTCTGAAGCTTGGAGACTGGGATTGATTCCTCTTGCCTAGGAGTTTGTTTAGATCCTTGCTTAGGGTTTTGATTAGAGTTGTTGCTTAGATCCCTGCTTAGGGTGTTGTATAGAGTTTTGTTTAGAGATAGATTAGGAGATTGTTTCAGGTTTGTTTGAGGCCCTGCTCAGGGTTAGTCTCTTTGTGTTGTTTGACTTGTGTGATGTTATGTTGCATTAGACTTAGGTTCATCTAGATAGTTTCTGAGTAGGTGCATCTTAGAAGTAGACTTTGTGTGCATGAGAAGTTGGGGTGGTCCTCCTTCTGCTTGCTTGTTATTGCGTGGCTTTGCTTGTTGGTATTTGGTAGAGCTGAGCTCCCTTGCCTCTGTGCCTTGTTCGTCTAGTTGTTGCATTCATGCATATTTTCAGTATTCCTTTGCGTTGCAGTTTCTTGTTTGTAGTTTAGTCCTGTTGCCATGATCCCTTAGGAGCTCTGACTTCTCCGCTGCGGAGTTGTTATGATAGACATTAGGATGGTCAGCCAGGTGTGATAGCAATAGGTAGATTCCCCTTTCCAGGTATAGTTCTAGGGTTTCCCTTTCCTTTCCGTAGGAGCTTTTGAGTAGCTTGATCCGTAGTTAGCTGAACTACAGCTGCTCTGATTCTTCGTTCCAGACGAAGATATGTAGGCATAGGATGCGATGTCCTAGCGAGCACACTAACGACTAACCTTTGTTCTCTCGCGGCTGTGCGATCGAGACTTTCCCGCTAACGACTAATTGTTATCCCTTTCTCTTGCCCGAGTGCAGTTGAGACCAGATCGTATTTGTAGGTTCCCGAGCCTTAGAGGACCAGTTTGTTTTCTCACTGCTGTGTGAGAACCCCTGTGTACCCGTAGTTAGCCGAACTACGTTTGCTCTGATCTTTCATTCCCCGATGAAAGTACGTAGGCACAGGACGCGATGTCCTGGCGAGCAACCTTTCCCCCGTTAGACGTAGGAAGTCGAACTACGTTGACTCTGACTTTCCCATTGCACGAGGGAATACGTAGGCCCAGAACACCGTATGTTCTGTCGAGTCCTGTCCTTTTATTTTCTTTTCAGACCAGCCATTAGCGTAGATAGATAACACACCTTTTTTACCTATAAACACCAAGCGTGGATCCCATCGAGTACGATGGACGTGAGGGGTGCTAATACCTTCCCCTCGCGTAACCGACTCCCGAATCCAGGTTTTGGTTGCGATGACCATACCTTTTCCCGTCTTTGCGAGGTTTACTTCGAGCGTTTCCTTTCCCGCTCTGAGGGATAAATAACGCACGGTGGCGACTCTCCTGTCAAGCCGGCGCCGATTTTCGCAGTAGCGACACAAGGGAGTTGGGCTCTACCGAATTCCCACAAGCAAAGCCAAGCAGTAAAAATACAAGCAGAGGGAGCAACTCAACTTCTAGTGCAATCATGCTCCTAGATTAAATCAATCTAAATATGAACTTATTCTAATGCATCAAGCAAATCAAACAAGTCACGTTAATACAGTTGCACAGAAGGACAACAAACAGGAAAGGAAACAGATCAACAACTCCCACAGTAAAGCTCTCCTCTGACAGCAGTTCAATCTTCAGACTTCAACTGCTCTTCAAAGCCATCATCTTCAATAGCAATTATCAACTTGCTTCTTCAAGCTTCTAACACATCAAACATAAGTATCAACTTATTCTTTCTTCTTCAAGCCTCAGCTCTCCAGTCAATTCCACCTTCAGGCTTCACTCCTAACTACAAGTATCAACTGGACTCCTTCAGGCTCTCAATGCATCAACCTAAGTATCCACTTATCCTTTATTCTTCAAGGCTCATCCCTTCACTCAATCTCAATTTGATCTTCTTCACCAGTGTCATCTTGGTCTTCTTGACCTTCAGGCTTCAGTCTTCTCCTTCTTACAAGTACCTACTTGTCTTTCTTCATCTACAAGCTTTAGCTTCTCAGAGTAATCTTCAAACACAAAGAAGTATCAACCTCATCCTTCAATCTTCTTCAAGCAAGGAACTCCATCCTCGAACAAGGGGTAAAGATTCATCTATCAAGAGCAAAGTTTGGATGATTGGTAGCAGAGTGAAGACCAAAGGTCACCACTGAGCTTCCTGTCATCAGAGAAAGGGACCCTCAATAGTTCTACCAATTTGAAAAGAGCCACACATCCTACCAAAGGAGGGATGAGGCCTTTACAAGGGGACCTTACATCATAGGGAAGAATGGAAGTGATCAACATCATCCATGTTTATGAAGGAATAGAACTATCTAGAAGCTCTGCCTACAAAGCCCTAATCTTAACCTAATCAAAACTACACCACAAGAAGGGAAGATCTTCACATCTAAGCCTCTTCAAGCAATCCAATGCATCTTCAACTTGCCTTCATCATCACCCAAGAGCAAGCAAAACAAAACCCTAATATAAGGGAACTAAAGAAGTTAATCTAGTGGAATTAGTGCATTAGAATCATCCAAAGTTAGCACCTAAACTAAAATCAATCAAAAATAGTAAACTATATTATAAATTTCTACAAAAATTCCTAAGGGATCCTAATTCAATTAAGAATGCCTCATACAAAAACCAGGGACTAAATCATCTATTAAGTCCTAAAATTAAGTCCTAAATCCAAAGGTATCAACCATAAACCCTAAAAATGGAGCTTCCAAGGTTTCAACCTAGAACTACCACTTACATTCATCACAAAAATGTGAGAAAAATCTATGGGGATCATGCATGTCTATGATAGCCACATACAAAATATCAGGGCAAGAATCATCACCAATTAATCACACAAAATTCCACAACATCAAGCATCAAGCATGACTATTTTAATATCAATTAAAATGTGAAAATTCCCATAAAATCAGAAAATGCATGAAATAAAAATATTTTTTATCTATAAAATACTAGATTCAGTCATGAATCCAATGCAAAAAGAATGGGGTTAATTGAATTATTTTTCCATTTTTTATGATTTAATCATGAACCATGAATATAATGAAAAAAATAAAGAAAATCAAACTAAAATGATAAACACACGGTGCAGATAGTAATGAAAAGCAGTTCATTAGAGCAATTGGGCCATCAGGGGGGTGTGAGTAGTGCTTGGATCCTTAAGCCCAAAAACCACTGATTAATGAAACGCATCGTTTCAATTAGTTCAGACCTCTTCACAAAATGAGACGCACGTGTGGCCGTTGGATGAGGTTCCCAGTCAAAGTCCAACCTTGATCTGATGGCTATCAAGTCATCTTCCTCGTTTCAAATCTCTGCAACTTAGGTCACCTGCGCGCCCAAAACCACCGCCGGTGACTTTCTATGGTCATCTTCTCACAACCCTAGTTTGCCATAGAGTCCGCCATAGGCCACAATCCCTTAATGAAACATGTCCCAAATTTCCTCACGAATTCATTCATACCATTAATTCAACCTAAATCCTCAAGATTCGCAAGAACCAACTCTCAACCGAAAATGGCAACATCCCTAATTGGTCACTAATTCTCAAATCAATGATCTGAAATCCTTCCTACACCATTCTATAATGCATCTAACATCCTAATTCCTCTTAATTCTAACTAAAACAAGCCAGAGATTGAAGGTTACCAACCTGAAAATTTCGCGTGCACAGAAGTGGCAAGACCTCAAATCAAGCCCTCAAATGCTCCAGACTCCTTCAGCGAATCACTTCCAAGCTTCTGTATGCAATATAATTGATTGAAATGGCTTCAATTCTTGGATTCGAATCTGAGTTGCAGGTGGAGAAATCTGAACTCAATAACACCAATCAGCCACGAATTTCCCTTGATTATGATCTGGAATTAATCCCTAGCCTTCATGGAAGAGATTGCAATCAAGAAAATGGATGGAAAGTGAGTGAAATGATGTAACCGAATTCAGTTGCAAGCAAGAATTTTCCAAACTCAATCTCTTCTCTCTCCTTCAATCATCACCAACCTTGGCCTTGGATCACCTCTACTCAATATATAGAACATGTGTGGATGATCTAGAAACCTCTAGATCCTTCTAATGAGAAGTTCAATCTCTCATGTCATGAGAATTTCAATCACATGCCATGGTGTGCTCCATTCTGCCAACAGCTTTAAATCAATCCCATTCCCTTCCAATTTCTCCCCTAGTTACATTTTGGATGTGTTTGGCTTGCAAGGGACCTTGGTTATGCCTTGATTCTAGGTTTTGCAAATGTTACTTAAGATGTAAGTAACTACTTTTCAAAGCAAGTCCACAAATTACACTTCAATTAAAAAATGTGGATAAACCAATGTTCTTAAAATGTGTTTTAGAATCAAAATGATATATTACATGCCTTGGTTTGGACATGTAGATCAAAAATATCAATTTCCAACTTTGGTTCATTTAACTTATACCCTTATTTTAGGTCATTTTTGCAACTTTGAGCTACAAGCAATTCCAACATATCATGACCTATTGACTAGCCTTAAAACATCATTTTGAACAAGTTTGATGTTGAACATTTTCCAATTTGAAGCTTGGAAATGGGAGTTATGGCCTTATGCTTGAAATGACCTATAATCTCCAAATGACCAAAATGCCCTTGACTTGTCAAAGCCATAACTTGAGTTCTACAAATCCTATCAAGGACTTCTAGTTTCATAAGCTTGGATAAGGAACAACATTCATGTTGATCAAAAGTTCATAGGAATCATCCTTCTAGGGCAAAAGTTTCATACAAGTTGGACAACTTTTAAGCCCCCAAATTCACATACCTCAGATGACCTGTAACTTGTCAAAGTCATAACTTGAGTTCTACAAATCCTATCAAGGACTTCTAGCACTCAAATTAAGGCTAAGATCATGCTCTACAACATTCATTTTGGGGGTAAGATGAGATGACAATCACATCTTGAGCTAAACTACCTTGAAGATAGGGGTCAAACTAGGGGATTTTACACTGTCAAGCCTTAGAAACCCTAGCTTGAAACTTCTCAAACTCTTCAATCATGACGAGTTGACCTTGGAATCATCCTTATAACACCTCAATGTATCAATCCATGATCACATGGCCTTTGAATTAGGTCTCAACCTTGTTCAAATCATCAGTTGACTTAGGGTTGACCCAGTCAAACCCTAATTGCACCACTCATGGCTGAGCCTTCTTAATCTTGCACAGTGACCTGTCTAGGCTTCAAAGTGACCTTCAACACTTCTCATGAGCTCTCTCAAATCTAACTTCACGGCTTCAGAATCATCTGATGGCCTTCCCCATAACTCTCAAGTTAGGAAACACCCACTCCTGGTTTCAACCACTCTCTCTGAGGATCTTTTAACTTCTTTGACAAGGATATCAACCATTGAGCATTTGAATAAGCTTCTTAGCTAGCTTCAAGGTCTTGTGTAGCTCTTGAACGGTGATCATACCTCTTGATCTCCTGCATACATGTCAATGAAATGTAAATGATAATGCTAATGTACATGAAATGAAACATAAGCTAGGTAAAGAAAAGTTGGGCAAATTTTGGGGTGCAACACGAGGGGATGTTTATTTTGCCCTTATTGATCGAATACCAGATTAAAGAAGAAATTGAGACCCGTTCACGGCATACAACCTTGAAGCGAGGGGAGGTTTATTTTACCCTTTTCAAGTAGAATACCTGATTAAAGAAGAAACTGAGACCTGTTCATGGCATACAACCTTGAACCGAGGGGAGGTTTATTTTACCCTTTTCAAGTGGAATACTTGATTAAAGAAGAAACTGAGACCCGTTCACAGCATACAACCTTGAAGCCAGGTGAGGGTTATTTTACCCTTTTCAAGTGGAATACTTGATTAAAGAAGAAACTAAGACTCGTTCATGGCATACAACCTTGAAGCGAGGGGAGGTTTATTTTACCCTTTTCAAGTGGAATACTTGATTAAAGAAGAAACTAAGACCCGTTCACGACATACAACCTTGGAGCGAGGGGAGATTTATTTGACCCTTTTCAAGTGGAATACTTGATTAAAGAAGAAACTGAGACCCGTTCATGGCATACAACCTTGAAGCGCAGGGAGGTTTAATTTACCCTTTTCAAGTGGAATACCTGATTAAAGAATAAACTGAGACCGTTCACATCATACAACCTTGAAGCGAGGGGAGGTTTATTTTGCCCTTTTCGGTCGAATACCTGATTAAAGAAGAAACTAAGACCCGTTCAAGCATACAACCTTCGAGCGAGGGGAGGTTTATTTTACCCTTTTCAAGTGGAATACTTGATTAAAGAAGAAACTGAAACCCATTCATGGCATACAACCTTGAAGCGAAGGGAGGTTTATTTTACCCTTTTCAAGTGGAATACTTGATTAAAGAAGAAACTGAGACCCGTTCATGGCATACAACCTTGAAGCGAAGGGAGGTTTATTTTACCCTTTTCAAGTGGAATACTTATTTAAAAAAGAAACTGAGACCGTTCACATCATACAACCTTGAAGCAAGCGGAGGTTTATTTTACCCTTTTCAAGTGGAATACTTGATTAAAGAAGAAACTGAGACCCGTTCGTAGCATACAAACTTGGAGCGAGGGGAGGTTTATTTTACCCTTTTCAAGTGGAATACTTGATTAAAGAAGAAACTGAGACTCGTTCACGACATACAACTTTGAAGTGAAGGGAGGTTTATTCTACCATTTTCAAGTGGAATACTTGATTAAAGAAGAAACTGAGAAGCGTTCATGGCATACAACCTTGAAGCGAGGGGAGGTTTATTTTACCTTTTTCAAGTGGAATACTTGATTAAAGAAGAAACTGAGACCCGTTCACAGCATACAACCTTGAAGCCAAGGGAGGTTTATTTTACCCTTTTCAAGTGGAATACTTGATTAAAGAAGAAACTAAAACCCGTTCAAGGCATACAACCTTGAAGCGAAGGGAGGTTTATTTTATCATTTTCAAGTGGAATACTTGATTAAAGAACAAACTGAGTTCCGTTCGCGGCATACAACCTTGAAGCGAGGGGCGGTTTATTTTACCCTTTTCAAGTGGAGTACTTGATTAAAGAAGAAACTGAGACCCGTTCAAGGCATACAACCTTGAAGCGAGGGGAGGTTTATTTTGCCCTTTTCAAGTGGAATACTTGATTAAAGAAGAAACTAAGACCCGTTCAAGGCATACAACCTTGAAGCGAGGGGAGGTTTATTTTACCCTTTTCAAGTGGAATACTAGATTAAAGAAGAAACTAAGACCCGTTCACGACATACAACCTTTGAGCGAGGGGAGGTTTAGTTTACCCTTTTCAAGTGGAATACTTGATAAATAAGAAACTAAGACCCGTTCATGGAATACAACCTTGAAGCGAAGGGAAGTTTATTTTACCCTTTTCAAATGGAATACTTAATTAAAGAAGAAACTGAGACCATTCACATCATACAACCTTGAAGCGAGGGGAGGTTTATTTTACCCTTTTCAAGTGGAATACTTGATTAAAGAAGAAATTGATACCCGTTCACAGCATACAACCTTGAAGCGATGGGAGGTTTATTTTACCCTTTTCAAGTGGAATACTTGATTAAAGAAGAAACTGAGACTCGTTCACGACATACAACCTTGTAGTGAAGGGAGGTTTATTCTACCATTTTCAAGTGGAATACTTGATTAAAGAAGAAACTGAGAACCGTTCATGGCATACAACCTTGAAGCGAGTGGAGGTTTATTTTACCATTTTCAAATGGAATACTTGATTAAAGAACAAACTGAGATCCGTTCGCGCCATACAACCTTGAAGCGAGGGGAGGTTTATTTAACCCTTTTCAAGTGGAATACTTGATTAAAGAAGAAACTGAGACCCGTTCATGGCATACAACCTTGAAGCGGGGGGAGGTTTATTTTGCCCTTTTCGGTCGAATACCTGATTAAAGAAGAAATTGAGACCCGTTCACGGCATACAACCTTGAAGCGAGGGGAGGTTTATTTTACCCTTTTCAAGTAAAATACCTGATTAAAGAAGAAACTGAGACATGTTCATGGCATACAACCTTAAACCGAGGGGAGGTTTATTTTACCCTTTTCAAGTGGAATACTTGATTAAAGAAGAAACGGAGACCCGTTCACAGCATACAAACTTGAAGCCAGGTGAGGTTTATTTTACCCTTTTCAAGTGGAATACTTGATTAAAGAAGAAACTAAGACCCGTTCAAGGCATACAACCTTGAAGCGAGGGGAGGTTTATTTTACCCTTTTCAAGTGGAATACTTGATTAAAGAAGAAACTGAGACCCGTTCATGGCATACAACCTTGAAGCGAGGGGAGGTTTATTTTACCCTTTTCAAGTGGAATACTTGATTAAAGAAGAAACTGATACCTTTCACATCATACAACCTTGAAGCGAGGGGAGGTTTATTTTACCCTTTTCAAGTGGAATACTTGATTAAAGAAGAAACTGAGACCCGTTCACAGCATACAACCTTGAAGCGAGGGGAGGTTTATTTTACCCTTTTCAAGTGGAATACTTGATTAAAGAAGAAACTGAGACTCGTTCACGACATATAACCTTGAAGTAAAGGGAGGTTTATTCTACCATTTTCAAGTGGAATACTTGATTAAAGAAGAAGCTGAGAACTGTTCATGGCATACAACCTTGAAGCGAGGGGAGGTTTATTTACCCTTTTCAAGTGGAATACTTGATTAAAAAAGAAACTTAGACCCGTTCACAGCATACAACCTTGAAGCCAAGGGAGGTTTATTTTACCCTTTTCAAGTGGAATACTTGATTAAAGAAGAAACTATAACCCGTTCAAGGCATACAACCTTGAAGCGAAAGGGAGGTTTATGTTACCATTTTCAAGTGGAATACTTGATTAAAGAACATACTGAGATCCGTTCGCGGCATACAACCTTGAAGCGAGGGGAGGTTTATTTTACCCTTTTCAAGTGGAATACTTGATTAAAGAAAAAACTGAGACCCGTTCATGGCATACAACCTTGAAGCGGGGGGAGGTTTATTTTGCCCTTTTCGGTCGAATACCTGATTAAAGAAGAAATTGAGACCCGTTCACGGCATACAACCTTGAAGCGAGGGGAGGTTTATTTTACCCTTTTCAAGTAGAATACCTGATTAAAGAAGAAACTGAGACATGTTCATGGCATACAACCTTAAACCGAGGGGAGGTTTATTTTACCCTTTTCAAGTGGAATACTTGATTAAAGAAGAAACTGAGACCCGTTCATAGCATACAAACTTGAAGCCAGGTGAGGTTTATTTTACCCTTTTCAAGTGGAATACTTGATTAAAGAAGAAACTAAGACCTGTTCAAGGCATACAACCTTGAAGCGAGGGGAGGTTTATTTTACCCTTTTCAAGTGGAATACTTGATTGAAGAAGAAACTGAGACCCGTTCATGGCATACAACCTTGAAGCGATGGGAGGTTTATTTTACCCTTTTCAAGTGGAATACTTGATTAAAGAAGAAACTGATACCTTTCACATCATACAACCTTGAAGCGAGGGCAGGTTTATTTTACCGTTTTCAAGTGGAATACTTGATTAAAGAAGAAACTGAGACCCGTTCACATCATACAACCTTGAAGCGAGGGGAGGTTTATTTTACCCTTTTCAAATGGAATACTTGATTAAAGAAGAAACTGAGACTCGTTCACGACATATAACCTTGAAGTGAAGGGAGGTTTATTCTACCATTTTCAAGTGGAATACTTGATTAAAGAAGAAACTGAGAACTGTTCATGGCATACAACCTTGAAGCGAGGGGAGGTTTAATTACCCTTTTCAAGTGGAATACTTGATTAAAAAAGAAACTGAGACCCGTTCACAGCATACAACCTTGAATCCAAGGGAGGTTTATTTTACCCTTTTCAAGTGGAATACTTGATTAAAGAAGAAACTAAAACCCGTTCAAGGCATACAACCTTGAAGCGAAGGGAGGTTTATTTTACCATTTTCAAGTGGAATACTTGATTAAAGAACAAACTGAGATCCGTTCGCGGCATACAACCTTGAAGCGAGGGGAGGTTTATTTTACCCTTTTCAAGTGGAATACTTGATTAAAGAAGAAACTGAGACTCGTTCACGACATATAACCTTGAAGTAAAGGGAGGTTTATTCTACCATTTTCAAGTGGAATACTTGATTAAAGAAGAAGCTGAGAACTGTTCATGGCATACAACCTTGAAGCGAGGGGAGGTTTATTTACCCTTTTCAAGTGGAATACTTGATTAAAAAAGAAACTGAGACCCGTTCACAGCATACAACCTTGAAGCCAAGGGAGGTTTATTTTACCCTTTTCAAGTGGAATACTTGATTAAAGAAGAAACTATAACCCGTTCAAGGCATACAACCTTGAAGCGAAAGGGAGGTTTATTTTACCATTTTCAAGTGGAATACTTGATTAAAGAACATACTGAGATCCGTTCACGGCATACAACCTTGAAGCGAGGGGAGGTTTATTTTACCCTTTTCAAGTGGAATACTTGATTAAAGAAAAAACTGAGACCCGTTCATGGCATACAACCTTGAAGCGGGGGGAGGTTTATTTTGCCCTTTTCGGTCGAATACCTGATTAAAGAAGAAATTGAGACCCGTTCACGGCATACAACCTTGAAGCGAGGGGAGGTTTATTTTACCCATTTCAAGTAGAATACCTGATTAAAGAAGAAACTGAGACATGTTCATGGCATACAACCTTAAACCGACGGGAGGTTTATTTTACCCTTTTCAAGTGGAATACTTGATTAAAGAAGAAACTGAGACCCGTTCATAGCATACAAACTTGAAGCCAGGTGAGGTTTATTTTACCCTTTTCAAGTGGAATACTTGATTAAAGAAGAAACTAAGACCTGTTCAAGGCATACAACCTTGAAGCGAGGGGAGGTTTATTTTACCCTTTTCAAGTGGAATACTTGATTGAAGAAGAAACTGAGACCCGTTCATGGCATACAACCTTGAAGCGATGGGAGGTTTATTTTACCCTTTTCAAGTGGAATACTTGATTAAAGAAGAAACTGATACCTTTCACATCATACAACCTTGAAGCGAGGGTAGGTTTATTTTACCGTTTTCAAGTGGAATACTTGATTAAAGAAGAAACTGAGACCCGTTCACATCATACAACCTTGAAGCGAGGGGAGGTTTATTTTACCCTTTTCAAGTGGAATACTTGATTAAAGAAGAAACTGAGACTCGTTCACGACATATAACCTTGAAGTAAAGGGAGGTTTATTCTACCATTTTCAAGTGGAATACTTGATTAAAGAAGAAGCTGAGAACTGTTCATGGCATACAACCTTGAAGCGAGGGGAGGTTTATTTACCCTTTTCAAGTGGAATACTTGATTAAAAAAGAAACTGAGACCCGTTCACAGCATACAACCTTGAAGCCAAGGGAGGTTTATTTTACCCTTTTCAAGTGGAATACTTGATTAAAGAAGAAACTATAACCCGTTCAAGGCATACAACCTTGAAGCGAAAGGGAGGTTTATTTTACCATTTTCAAGTGGAATACTTGATTAAAGAACATACTGAGATCCGTTCGCGGCATACAACCTTGAAGCGAGGGGAGGTTTATTTTACCCTTTTCAAGTGGAATACTTGATTAAAGAAAAAACTGAGACCCGTTCATGGCATACAACCTTGAAGCGGGGGGAGGTTTATTTTGCCCTTTTCGGTCGAATACCTGATTAATGAAGAAATTGAGACCCGTTCACGGCATACAACCTTGAAGCGAGGGGAGGTTTATTTTACCCTTTTCAAGTAGAATACCTGATTAAAGAAGAAACTGAGACATGTTCATGGCATACAACCTTAAACCGAGGGGAGGTTTATTTTACCCTTTTCAAGTGGAATACTTGATTAAAGAAGAAACTGAGACCCGTTCATAGCATACAAACTTGAAGCCAGGTGAGGTTTATTTTACCCTTTTCAAGTGGAATACTTGATTAAAGAAGAAACTAAGACCTGTTCAAGGCATACAACCTTGAAGCGAGGGGAGGTTTATTTTACCCTTTTCAAGTGGAATACTTTATTGAAGAAGAAACTGAGACCCGTTCATGGCATACAACCTTGAAGCGATGGGAGGTTTATTTTACCCTTTTCAAGTGGAATACTTGATTAAAGAAGAAACTGATACCTTTCACATCATACAACCTTGAAGCGAGGGTAGGTTTATTTTACCGTTTTCAAGTGGAATACTTGATTAAAGAAGAAACTGAGACCCGTTCACATCATACAACCTTGAAGCGAGGGGAGGTTTATTTTACCCTTTTCAAGTGGAATACTTGATTAAAGAAGAAACTGAGACTCGTTCACGACATATAACCTTGAAGTGAAGGGAGGTTTATTCTACCATTTTCAAGTGGAATACTTGATTAAAGAAGAAACTGAGAACTGTTCATGGCATACAACCTTGAAGCGAGGGGAGGTTTAATTACCCTTTTCAAGTGGAATACTTGATTAAAAAAGAAACTGAGACCCGTTCACAGCATACAACCTTGAATCCAAGGGAGGTTTATTTTACCCTTTTCAAGTGGAATACTTGATTAAAGAAGAAACTAAAACCCGTTCAAGGCATACAACCTTGAAGCGAAGGGAGGTTTATTTTACCATTTTCAAGTGGAATACTTGATTAAAGAACAAACTGAGATCCGTTCGCGGCATACAACCTTGAAGCGAGGGGAGGTTTATTTTACCCTTTTCAAGTGGAATAATTGATTAAAGAAGAAACTGAGACCCGCTCATGGCATACAACCTTGAAGCGATGGGAGGTTTATTTTGCCCTTTTCGGTCGAATACCTGATTAAAGAAGAAATTGAGACCCGTTCACGGCATACAACCTTGAAGCGAGGGGAAGTTTATTTTACCCTTTTTAAGTCGAATACCTGATTAAAGAAGAAACTGAGACATGTTCATGGCATACAACCTTAAACCGAGGGGAGGTTTATTTTACCCTTTTCAAGTGGAACACTTGATTAAAGAAGAAACTGAGACCCGTTCACAGCATACAAACTTGAAGCCAGGTGAGATTTATTTTACCCTTTTCAAGTCGAATACTTGATTAAAGAAGAAACTAACACCCGTTCAAGGCATACAACCTTGAAGCGAGGGGAGATTTATTTTACCCTTTTCAAGTGGAATACTTGATTAAAGAAGAAACTAAGACCCGTTCATAGCATACAACCATGGAGCGAGGGGAGGTTTATTTTACCCTTTTCAAGTGGAATACTTGATTAAAGAAGAAACTGAGACCCGTTCATAGCATACAACCTTGAAGCCAGGGGAGGTGTATTTTACCCTTTTCAAGTGGAATACTTGATTAAAGAAGAAACTGATACCTTTCACATCATACAACCTTGAAGCGAGGGGAGGTTTATTTTACCCTTTTCAAGTGGAATACTTGATTAAAGAAGAAATTGAGACCCGTTCACAGCATACAACCTTGAAGCGAGGGGAGGTTTATTTTACCATTTTCAAGTGGAATACTTGATTAAAGAACAAACTGAGATCCGTTCGCGGCATACAACCTTGAAGCGAGGGGAGGTTTATTTTACCCTTTTCAAGTGGAATAATTGATTAAAGAAGAAACTAAGACCCGCTCATGGCATACAACCTTGAAGCGAGGGGAGGTTTATTTTGCCCTTTTTCGGTCGAATACCTGATTAAAGAAGAAATTGAGACCCATTCATGGCATACATCCTTGAAGCGAGGGAAGGTTTATTTTACCCTTTTCAAGTAGAATACCTGATTAAAGAAGAAACTGAGACCTATTCATGGCATACAACCTTAAACCGAGGGGAGGTTTATTTTACCCTTTTCAAGTGGAATACTTTGTTAAAGAAGAAACTGAGACCCGTTCACAGCATACAACCTTGAAACCAGGTGAGGTTTATTTTACCCTTTTCAAGTGGAATACTTGATTAAAGAAGAAACTCAGACTCGTTCATGGCATACAACCTTGAAGCGAGGGCAGGTTTATTTTACCCTTTTCAAGTGGAATACTTGATTAAAGAAGAAATTGAGACCCGTTTATGGCATAAAACCTTGAAGCGCAGGGAGGTTTATTTTACCCTTTTCAAGTGGAATACTTGATTAAAGAAGAAACTGTGACCGTTCACATCATACAACCTTGAAGCGAGGGGAGGTTTATTTTGCCCTTTTCGGTCGAATACCTGATTAAAGAAGAAACTAAGACCCGTTCACGGCATACAACCTTGGAGCGAGGGGAGGTTTATTTCACCCTTTTCAGGTGGAATACTTGATTAATGAAGAAACTGAGACCCGTTCATGGCATACAACCTTGAAGCGAAGGGAGGTTTATTTTATCCTTTTCAAGTGGAATACTTGATTAAAGAAGAAACTGAGACCGTTCACATCATACAACCTTGAAGCGAGGGGAGGTTTATTTTACCCTTTTCAAGTGGAATACTTGATTAAAGAAGAAACTGAGACCCGTTCACAGCATACAACCTTGAAGCGATGGGAGGTTTATTTTACCCTTTTCAAGTGGAATACTTGATTAAAGAAGAAACTGAGACTCGTTCAGGACATACAACCTTGAAGCGAGGGGAGGTTTATATTACCATTTTCAAGTGGAATGCTTGATTAAAGAAGAAACTGAGACCCGTTCATGGCATACAACCTTGAAGCCAGGGGAGGTTTATTTTACTCTTTTCAAGTGGAATACTTGATTAAAGAAGAAACTGTGACCCGTTTACAGCATACAACCTTGAAGCCAAGGGAGGTTTATTTTACCCTTTTGAAGTGGAATACTTTATTAAAGAAGAAACTCAGACCCGTTCGAGGCATACAACCTTGAAGCGAAGGGAGGTTTATTTTACCATTTTCAAGTGGAATACTTTATTAAAGAACAAACTGAGGTCCGTTCGCGGCATACAACCTTGAGCCAGTGGAGGTTTATTTTACCCTTTTCAAGTGAAATACTTGATTAAAGAAGAAACGGAGACCCGTTCATGGCATACAACCTTGAAGCGAGGGGAGGTTAATTTTACCCTTTTCGGTCGAATACCTGATTAAAGAAGAAATTAAGACCCGTTCACGGCATACAACCTTGATGCGAGGGGAGGTTTATTTTACTCTTTTCAAGTAGAATACCTGACTAAAGAAGAAACTGAGACCCGTTCATGGCATACAACCTTGAACCGAGGGGAGGTTTATTTTACCCTTTTCAAGTGGAATACTTGATTAAAGAAGAAACTAAAACCCGTTCAAGGCATACAACCTTGAAGCGAAGGGAGGTTTATTTTACCATTTTCAAGTGGAATACTTGATTAAAGAACAAACTGAGATCCGTTCGCAGCATACAACCTTGAACCGAGGGTAGGTTTATTTTACCCTTTTCAAGTGGAATCATTGATTAAAGAAGAAACTGAGACCCGCTCATGGAATACAACCTTGAAGCGAGGGCAGGTTTATTTTGCCCTTTTCGGTCGAATACCTGATTAAAGAAGAAATTGAGACCCGTTCACGGCATACAACCTTGAAGCGAGGGGAGGTTTATTTTACCCTTTTCAAGTAGGATACCTGATTAAAGAAGAAACTGAGACCTGTTCATGGCATACAACCTTAAACCGAGGGGAGGTTTATTTTACCCATTTCAAGTGGAATACTTGATTAAAGAAGAAACTGAGACCCGTTCACAGCATACAACCTTGAAGCCAGGTGAGGTTTATTTTACCCTTTTCAAGTGGAATACTTGATTAAAGAAGAAACTAAGACCCGTTCATGGCATACAACCTTGAAGCGAGGGGAGGTTTATTTTACCCTTTTCAAGTGGAATACTTGATTAAATAAGAACCTAAGACCCGTTCACGACATAGAACCTTGGAGCGAGGGGAGGTTTATTTTAACCTTTTCAAGTTGAATACTTGATTAAAGAAGAAATTGAGACCCATTCATGGCATACAACCTTGAAGCGCAAGGGGGTTTATTTTACCCTTTTCAAGTGGAATACTTGATTAAAGAAGAAACTGAGACCGTTCACATCATACAACCTTGAAGCGAGGGGAGGTTTATTTTGCCCTTTTCGGTCGAATACCTGATTAAAGAAGAAACTAAGACCCGTTCACGGCATACAACCTTGGAGCGAGGGGAGGTTTATTTTACCCTTTTCAAGTGGAATACTTTATTAAACAAGAAACTGAGACCCATTCATGGCATACAAACTTGAAGCGAGGGGAGGTTTAATTTACCCTTTTCAAGTGGAATACTTGATTAAAGAAGAAACTGATACCTTTCACATCATACAACCTTGAAGCAAGGGGAGGTTTATTTTACCCTTTTCAAGTGGAATACTTGATTAAAGAAGAAACTGAGACTCGTTGACGACATATAACCTTGAAGCGAAGGGAGGTTTATTCTACCATTTTTAAGTGGAATACTTGATTAAAGAAGAAACTGAGAACCGTTCATGGCATACAACCTTGAAGCGAGGGGTGGTTTATTTACCCTTTTCAAGTGGAATACTTGATTAAAGAACAAACTGAGATCCGTTCGCGGCATACAACCTTGAAGCGAGGGGAGGTTTATTTTACCCTTTTCAAGTGGAATAATTGATTAAAGAAGAAACTGAGACCCGCTCATGGCATACAACCTTGAAGCGAGGGGAGGTTTATTTTGCCCTTTTTCGGTCGAATACCTGATTAAAGAAGAAATTGAGACCCGTTCACGGCATACATCCTTGAAGCGAGGGAAGGTTTATTTTACCCTTTTCAAGTAGAATACCTGATTAAAGAAGAAACTGAGACCCGTTCATAGCATACAACCTTGAAGCGAGGGGAGGTTTATTTTACCCTTTTCAAGTGGAATACTTGATTAAAGAAGAAACTGATACCTTTCACATCATACAACCTTGAAGCGAGGGGAGGTTTATTTTACCCTTTTCAAGTGGAATACTTGATTAAAGAAGAAACTGAGGCCCGTTCACAGCATACAACCTTGAAGCGAGGGGAGGTTTATTTTACCATTTTCAAGTGGAATACTTGATTAAAGAACAAACTGAGATCCGTTCGCGGCATACAACCTTGAAGCGAGGGGAGGTTTATTTTACCCTTTTCAAGTGGAATAATTAATTAAAGAAGAAACTGAGACCCGCTCATGGCATACAACGTTGAAGCGAGGGGAGGTTTATTTTGCCCTTTTTCGGTCGAATACCTGATTAAAGAAGAAATTGAGACCCGTTCACGGCATACATCCCTGAAGCGAGGGAAGGTTTATTTTATCCTTTTCAAGTAGAATACCTGATTAAAAAAGAAACTGAGACCTATTCATGGCATACAACCTTAAACCGAGGGGAGGTTTATTTTACCCTTTTCAAGTGGTATACTTTATTAAAGAAGAAACTGAGACCCGTTCACAGCATACAACCTTGAAGCCAGGTGAGGTTTATTTTACCCTTTTCAAGTGGAAAACTTGATTAAAGAAGAAACTCAGACTCGTTCATGGCATATAACCTTGAAGCGAGGGGAGGTTTGTTTTACCCTTTTCAAGTGGAATACTTGATTAAAGTAGAACTTAAGACCCGTTCACGACATACAACCTTGGAGCGAGGGGAGGTTTATTTTACCCTTTTCAAGTGGAATACTTGATTAAAGAAGAAATTGAGACCCGTTCATGGCATAAAACCTTGAAGCGCAGGGAGGTTTATTTTACCCTTTTCAAGTGGAATACTTGATTAAAGAAGAAACTGGGACCGTTCACTTCATACAGCCTTGAAGCGAGGGGAGGTTTATTTTGCCCTTTTCGGTCGAATACCTGATTAAAGAAGAAACTAAGACCCGTTCACGGCATACAACCTTGGAGCGAGGGGAGGTTTATTTCACCCTTTTCAGGTGGAATACTTGATTAAAGAAGAAACTGAGACCCGTTCATGGCATACAACCTTGAAGCGAAGGGAGGTTTATTTTATCCTTTTCAAGTGGAATACTTGATTAAAGAAGAAACTGAGACCGTTCACATCATACAACCTTGAAGCAAGGGGAGGTTTATTTTACCCTTTTCAAGTGGAATACTTGATTAAAGAAGAAACTGAGACCCGTTCACAGCATACAACCTTGAAGCGATGGGAGGTTTATTTTACCCTTTTCAAGTGGAATACTTGATTAAAGAAGAAACTGAGACTCGTTCAGGACATACAACCTTGAAGCGAGGTGAGGTTTATATTACCATTTTCAAGTGGAATGCTTGATTAAAGAAGAAACTGAGACCCGTTCATGGCATACAACCTTGAAGCGAGGGGAGGTTTATTTTACTCTTTTCAAGTGGAATACTTGATTAAAGAAGAAACTGTGACCCGTTTACAGCATACAACCTTGAAGCCAAGGGAGGTTTATTTTACCCTTTTGAAGTGGAATACTTGATTAAAGAAGAAACTCAGACCCGTTCGAGGCATACAACCTTGAAGCGAAGGGAGGTTTATTTTACCATTTTCAAGTGGAATACTTGATTAAAGAACAAACTGAGGTCCGTTCGCGGCATACAACCTTGAGCCAGTGGAGGTTTATTTTACCCTTTTCAAGTGAAATACTTGATTAAAGAAGAAACGGAGACCCGTTCATGGCATACAACCTTGAAGCGAGGGGAGGTTAATTTTACCCTTTTCGGTCGAATACCTGATTAAAGAAGAAATTAAGACCCGTTCACGGCATACAACCTTGATGCGAGGGGAGGTTTATTTTACTCTTTTCAAGTAGAATACCTGACTAAAGAAGAAACTGAGACCCGTTCATGGCATACAACCTTGAACCGAGGGGAGGTTTATTTTACCCTTTTCAAGTGGAATACTGGATTAAAGAAGAAACTGAGACCCGTTCACAGCATACAACCTTGAAGGCAAGGGAGGTTTATTTTACCCTTTTCAAGTGGAATACTTGATTAAAGAAGAAACTAAAACCCGTTCAAGGCATACAACCTTGAAGCGAAGGGAGGTTTATTTTACCATTTTCAAGTGGAATACTTGATTAAAGAACAAACTGAGATCCGTTCGCAGCATACAACCTTGAACCGAGGGGAGGTTTATTTTACCCTTTTCAAGTGGAATCATTGATTAAAGAAGAAACTGAGACCCGCTCATGGCATACAACCTTGAAGCGAGGGCAGGTTTATTTTGCCCTTTTCGGTCGAATACCTGATTAAAGAAGAAATTGAGACCCGTTCACGGCATACAACCTTGAAGCGAGGGGAGGTTTATTTTACCCTTTTCAAGTAGGATACCTGATTAAAGAAGAAACTGAGACCTGTTCATGGCATACAACCATAAACCGAGGGGAGGTTTATTTTACCCATTTCAAGTGGAATACTTGATTAAAGAAGAAACTGAGACCCGTTCACAGCATACAACCTTGAAGCCAGGTGAGGTTTATTTTACCCTTTTCAAGTGGAATACTTGATTAAAGAAGAAACTAAGACCCGTTCATGGCATACAACCTTGAAGCGAGGGGAGGTTTATTTTACCCTTTTCAAGTTGAATACTTGATTAAAGAAGAACCTAAGACCCGTTCACGACATACAACCTTGGAGCGAGGGGAGGTTTATTTTAACCTTTTCAAGTTGAATACTTGATTAAAGAAGAAATTGAGACCCATTCATGGCATACAACCTTGAAGCGCAAGGGGGTTTATTTTACCCTTTTCAAGTGGAATACTTGATTAAAGAAGAAACTGAGACCGTTCACATCATACAACCTTGAAGCGAGGGGAGGTTTATTTTGCCCTTTTCGGTCGAATACCTGATTAAAGAAGAAACTAAGACCCGTTCACGGCATACAACCTTGGAGCGAGGGGAGGTTTATTTTACCCTTTTCAAGTGGAATACTTGATTAAACAAGAAACTGAGACCCATTCATGGCATACAATCTTGAAGCGAGGGGAGGTTTATTTTACCCTTTTCAAGTGGAATACTTGATTAAAGAAGAAACTGATACCTTTCACATCATACAACCTTGAAGCAAGGGGAGGTTTCTTTTACCCTTTTCAAGTGGAATACTTGATTAAAGAAGAAACTGAGACTCGTTCACGACATATAACCTTGAAGCGAAGGGAGGTTTATTCTACCATTTTTAAGTGGAATACTTGATTAAAGAAGAAACTGAGAACCGTTCATGGCATACAACCTTGAAGCGAGGGGTGGTTTATTTACCCTTTTCAAGTGGAATACTTGATTAAAGAACAAACTGAGATCCGTTCGCGGCATACAACCTTGAAGCGAGGGGAGGTTTATTTTACCCTTTTCAAGTGGAATAATTGATTAAAGAAGAAACTGAGACCCGCTCATGGCATACAACCTTGAAGCGAGGGGAGGTTTATTTTGCCCTTTTTCGGTCGAATACCTGATTAAAGAAGAAATTGAGACCCGTTCACGGCATACATCCTTGAAGCGAGGGAAGGTTTATTTTACCCTTTTCAAGTAGAATACCTGATTAAAGAAGAAACTGAGACCCGTTCATAGCATACAACCTTGAAGCGAGGGGAGGTTTATTTTACCCTTTTCAAGTGGAATACTTGATTAAAGAAGAAACTGATACCTTTCACATCATACAACCTTGAAGCGAGGGGAGGTTTATTTTACCCTTTTCAAGTGGAATACATGATTAAAGAAGAAACTGAGGCCCGTTCACAGCATACAACCTTGAAGCGAGGGGAGGTTTATTTTACCATTTTCAAGTGGAATACTTGATTAAAGAACAAACTGAGATCCGTTCGCGGCATACAACCTTGAAGTGAGGGGAGGTTTATTTTACCCTTTTCAAGTGGAATAATTAATTAAAGAAGAAACTGAGACCCGCTCATGGCATACAACGTTGAAGCGAGGGGAGGTTTATTTTGCCCTTTTTCGGTCGAATACCTGATTAAAGAAGAAATTGAGACCCGTTCACGGCATACATCCTTGAAGCGAGGGAAGGTTTATTTTATCCTTTTCAAGTAGAATACCTGATTAAAGAAGAAACTGAGACCTATTCATGGCATACAACCTTAAACCGAGGGGAGGTTTATTTTACCCTTTTCAAGTGGTATACTTTATTAAAGAAGAAATTGAGACCCGTTCACAGCATACAACCTTGAAGCCAGGTGAGGTTTATTTTACCCTTTTCAAGTGGAATACTTGATTAAAGAAGAAACTCAGACTCGTTCATGGCATATAACCTTGAAGCGAGGGGAGGTTTGTTTTACCCTTTTCAAGTGGAATACTTGATTAAAGTAGAACTTAAGACCCGTTCACGACATACAACCTTGGAGCGAGGGGAGGTTTATTTTACCCTTTTCAAGTGGAATACTTGATTAAAGAAGAAATTGAGACCCGTTCATGGCATAAAACCTTGAAGCGCAGGGAGGTTTATTTAACCCTTTTCAAGTGGAATACTTGATTAAAGAAGAAACTGGGACCGTTCACATCATACAGCCTTGAAGCGAGGGGAGGTTTATTTTGCCCTTTTCGGTCGAATACCTGATTAAAGAAGAAACTAAGACCCGTTCACGGCATACAACCTTGGAGCGAGGGGAGGTTTATTTCACCCTTTTCAGGTGGAATACTTGATTAAAGAAGAAACTGAGACCCGTTCATGGCATACAACCTTGAAGCGAAGGGAGGTTTATTTTACCCTTTTCAAGTGGAATACTTGATTAAAGAAGAAACTGAGACCGTTCACATCATACAACCTTGAAGCGAGGGGAGGTTTATTTTACCCTTTTCAAGTGGAATACTTGATTAAAGAAGAAACTGAGACCCGTTCACAGCATACAACCTTGAAGTGACGGGAGGTTTATTTTACCCTTTTCAAGTGGAATACTTGATTAAAGAAGAAACTGAGACTCGTTCAGGACATACAACCTTGAAGCGAGGGGAGGTTTATATTACCATTTTCAAGTGGAATGCTTGATTAAAGAAGAAACTGAGACCGTTCATGGCATACAACCTTGAAGCGAGGGGAGGTTTATTTTACCCTTTTCAAGTGGAATACTTGATTAAAGAAGAAACTGAGACCCGTTCACAGCATACAACCTTGAAGCCAGGTGAGGTTTATTTTACCCTTTTCAAGTGGAATACTTGATTAAAGAAGAAACTAAGACCCTTTCATGGCATACAACCTTGAAGCGAGGGGAGGTTTATTTTACCCTTTTCAAGTGGAATACTTGATTAAAGAAGAACCTAAGACCCGTTCACGACATACAACCTTGGAGCGAGGGGAGGTTTATTTTAACCTTTTCAAGTTGAATACTTGATTAAAGAAGAAATTGAGACCCATTCATGGCATACAACCTTGAAGCGCAGGGGGGTTTATTTTACCCTTTTCAAGTGGAATACTTGATTAAAGAAGAAACTGAGACCGTTCACATCATACAACCTTAAAGCGAGGCGAGGTTTATTTTGCCCTTTTCGGTCGAATACCTGATTAAAGAAGAAACTAAGACCCGTTCACGGCATACAACCTTGGAGCAAGGGGAGGTTTATTTTACCCTTTTCAAGTGGAATACTTGATTAAACAAGAAACTGAGACCCGTTCATGGCATACAATCTTGAAGCGAGGGGAGGTTTATTTTACCCTTTTCAAGTGGAATACTTGATTAAAGAAGAAACTGATACCTTTCACATCATACAACCTTGAAGCAAGGGGAGGTTTATTTTACCCTTTTCAAGTGGAATACTTGATTAAAGAAGAAACTGAGACCCGTTCACAGCATACAACCTTGAAGCGAGGGGAGGTTTATTTTACCCTTTTCAAGTGGAATACTTGATTAAAGAAGAAACTGAGACTCGTTCACGACATATAACCTTGAAGTGAAGGGAGGTTTATTCTACCATTTTTAAGTGGAATACTTGATTAAAGAAGAAACTGAGAACCGTTCATGGCATACAACCTTGAAGCGAGGGGTGGTTTATTTACCCTTTTCAAGTGGAATACTTGATTAAAGAAGAAACTGAGACCCGTTCACAGCATACAACCTTGAAGCGAGGGGAGGTTTATTTTACCATTTTCAAGTGGAATACTTGATTAAAGAACAAACTGAGATCCGTTCGCGGCATACAACCTTGAAGCGAGGGGAGGTTTATTTTACCCTTTTCAAGTGGAATAATTGATTAAAGAAGAAACTGAGACCCGCTCATGGCATACAACCTTGAAGCGAGGGGAGGTTTATTTTGCCCTTTTTCGGTCGAATACCTGATTAAAGAAGAAATTGAGACCCGTTCACGGCATACATCCTTGAAGCGAGGGAAGGTTTATTTTACCCTTTTCAAGTAGAATACCTGATTAAAGAAGAAACTGAGACCTATTCATGGCATACAACCTTAAACCGAGGGGAGGTTTATTTTACCCTTTTCAAGTGGAATACTTTATTAAAGAAGAAACTGAGACCCGTTCATGGCATACATCCTTGAAGCCAGGTGAGGTTTATTTTACCCTTTTCAAGTGGAATAATTGATTAAAGAAGAAACTCAGACTCCTTCATGGCATACAACCTTGAAGCGAGGGGAGGTTTATTTTACCCTTTTCAAGTGGAATACTTGATTAAAGAAGAAACTGAGACCGTTCACATCATACAACCTTGAAGCGAGGGGAGGTTTATTTTTCCCTTTTCATTCGAATACCTGATTAAAGAAGAAACTAAGAACCGTTCACGGCATACAACCTTGGAGCGAGGGGAGGTTTATTTCACCCTTTTCAGGTGGAATACTTGATTAAAGAAGAAACTGAGACCCGTTCATGGCATACAACCTTGAAGCAAAGGGAGGTTTATTTTAACCTTTTCAAGTGGAATACTTGATTAAAGAAGAAACTGAGACCGTTCACATCATACAACCTTAGAGCGAGGGGAGGTTTATTTTACCCTTTTCAAGTGGAATACTTGATTAAAGAAGAAACTGAGACCCGTTCACAGCATACAACCTTGAAGCGATGGGAGGTTTATTTTACCCTTTTCAAGTGGAATACTTGATTAAATAAGAAACTGAGACTCGTTCAGGACATACAACCTTGAAGCGAGGGGAGGTTTATATTACCATTTTCAAGTGGTTTGATTAAAGAAGAAACTGAGACCCGTTCATGACATACAACCTTGAAGCGAGGGGAGGTTTATTTTACCCTTTTCAAGTGGAATACTTGATTAAAGAAGAAACTGTGACCCGTTTACAGCATACAACCTTGAAGCCAAGGGAGGTTTATTTTACCCTTTTCAAGTGGAATACTTGATTAAAGAAGAAACTAAGACCCGTTCGAGGCATACAACCTTGAAGCGAAGGGAGGTTTATTTTACCATTTTCAAGTGGAATACTTGATTAAAGAACAAACTGAGGTCCGTTCGCGGCATACAACCTTGAGCCAGTGGAGGTTTATTTTACCCTTTTCAAGTGGAATAATTGATTAAAGAAGAAACTGAGACCCGCTCATGGCATACAACCTTGAAGCGAGGGGAGGTTTATTTTGCCCTTTTCGGTCGAATACCTGATTAAAGAAGAAATTGAGACCCGTTCACGGCATACAACCTTGAAGCGAGGGGAGGTTTATTATACCCTTTTCAAGTCGAATACCTGATTAAAGAAGAAACTGAGACATGTTCATGGCATACAACCTTAAACCGAGGGGAGGTTTATTTTACCCTTTTCAAGTGGAACACTTGATTAAAGAAGAAACTGAGACCCGTTCACAACATACAAACTTGAAGCCAGGTGAGGTTTATTTTACCCTTTTCAAGTCGAATACTTGATTAAAGAAGAAACTAACACCCGTTCAAGACATACAACCTTGAAGCGAGTGGAGATTTATTTTACCCTTTTCAAGTGGAATACTTGATTAAAGAAGAAACTAAGACCCGTTCATAGCATACAACCTTGGAGCGAGGGGAGGTTTATTTTACCCTTTTCAAGTGGAATACTTGATTAAAGAAGAAACTGAGACCCGTTCATAGCATACAACCTTGAAGCGAGGGGAGGTTTATTTTACCTTTTTCAAGTGGAATACTTGATTAAAGAAGAAACTGATACCTTTCACATCATACAACCTTGAAGCGAGGGGAGGTTTATTTTACCCTTTTCAAGTGGAATACTTGATTAAAGAAGAAACTGAGGCCCGTTCACAGCATACAACCTTGAAGCGAGGGGAGGTTTATTTTACCATTTTCAAGTGGAATACTTGATTAAAGAACAAACTGAGATCCGTTCGCGGCATACAACCTTGAAGCGAGGGGAGGTTTATTTTACCCTTTTCAAGTGGAATAATTGATTAAAGAAGAAACTGAGACCCGCTCATGGCATACAACCTTGAAGCGAGGGGAGGTTTATTTTGCCCTTTTTCGGTCGAATACCTGATTAAAGAAGAAATTGAGACCCGTTCATGGCATACATCCTTGAAGCGAGGGAAGGTTTATTTTACCCTTTTCAAGTATTATACTTGATTAAAGAAGAAACTGAGACCTATTCATGGCATACAACCTTAAACCGAGGGGAGGTTTATTTTACCCTTTTCAAGTGGAATACTTTGTTAAAGAAGAAACTGAGACCCGTTCACAGCATACAACCTTGAAACCAGGTGAGGTTCATTTTACCCTTTTCAAGTGGAATACTTGATTAAAGAAGAAACTCAGACTCGTTCATGGCATACAACCTTGAAGCGAGGGCAGGTTTATTTTACCCTTTTCAAGTGGAATACTTGATTAAAGAAGAAACTGAGACCGTTCACATCATACAACCTTGAAGCGAGGGGAGGTTTATTTTTCCCTTTTCATTCGAATACCTGATTAAAGAAGAAACTAAGACCCGTTCACGGCATACAACCTTGGAGCGAGGGGAGGTTTATTTCACCCTTTTCAGGTGGAATACTTGATTAAAGAAGAAACTGAGACCCGTTCATGGCATACAACCTTGAAGCGAAGGGAGGTTTATTTTAACCTTTTCAAGTGGAATACTTGATTAAAGAAGAAACTGAGACCGTTCACATCATACAACCTTAGAGCGAGGGGAGGTTTATTTTACCCTTTTCAAGTGGAATACTTGATTAAAGAAGAAACTGAGACCCGTTCACAGCATACAACCTTGAAGCGATGGGAGGTTTATTTTACCCTTTTCAAGTGGAATACTTGATTAAATAAGAAACTGAGACTCGTTCAGGACATACAACCTTGAAGCGAGGGGAGGTTTATATTACCATTTTCAAGTGGTTTGATTAAAGAAGAAACTGAGACCCGTTCATGACATACAACCTTGAAGCGAGGGGAGGTTTATTTTACCCTTTTCAAGTGGAATACTTGATTAAAGAAGAAACTGTGACCCGTTTACAGCATACAACCTTGAAGCCAAGGGAGGTTTATTTTACCCTTTTCAAGTGGAATACTTGATTAAAGAAGAAACTAAGACCCGTTCGAGGCATACAACCTTGAAGCGAAGGGAGGTTTATTTTACCATTTTCAAGTGGAATACTTGATTAAAGAACAAACTGAGGTCCGTTCGCGGCATACAACCTTGAGCCAGTGGAGGTTTATTTTACCCTTTTCAAGTGGAATAATTGATTAAAGAAGAAACTGAGACCCGCTCATGGCATACAACCTTGAAGCGAGGGGAGGTTTATTTTGCCCTTTTCGGTCGAATACCTGATTAAAGAAGAAATTGAGACCCGTTCACGGCATACAACCTTGAAGCGAGGGGAGGTTTATTATACCCTTTTCAAGTCGAATACCTGATTAAAGAAGAAACTGAGACATGTTCATGGCATACAACCTTAAACCGAGGGGAGGTTTATTTTACCCTTTTCAAGTGGAACACTTGATTAAAGAAGAAACTGAGACCCGTTCACAACATACAAACTTGAAGCCAGGTGAGGTTTATTTTACCCTTTTCAAGTCGAATACTTGATTAAAGAAGAAACTAACACCCGTTCAAGACATACAACCTTGAAGCGAGTGGAGATTTATTTTACCCTTTTCAAGTGGAATACTTGATTAAAGAAGAAACTAAGACCCGTTCATAGCATACAACCTTGGAGCGAGGGGAGGTTTATTTTACCCTTTTCAAGTGGAATACTTGATTAAAGAAGAAACTGAGACCCGTTCATAGCATACAACCTTGAAGCGAGGGGAGGTTTATTTTACCTTTTTCAAGTGGAATACTTGATTAAAGAAGAAACTGATACCTTTCACATCATACAACCTTGAAGCGAGGGGAGGTTTATTTTACCCTTTTCAAGTGGAATACTTGATTAAAGAAGAATCTGAGGCCCGTTCACAGCATACAACCTTGAAGCGAGGGGAGGTTTATTTTACCATTTTCAAGTGGAATACTTGATTAAAGAACAAACTGAGATCCGTTCGCGGCATACAACCTTGAAGCGAGGGGAGGTTTATTTTACCCTTTTCAAGTGGAATAATTGATTAAAGAAGAAACTGAGACCCGCTCATGGCATACAACCTTGAAGCGAGGGGAGGTTTATTTTGCCCTTTTTCGGTCGAATACCTGATTAAAGAAGAAATTGAGACCCGTTCATGGCATACATCCTTGAAGCGAGGGAAGGTTTATTTTACCCTTTTCAAGTAGAATACCTGATTAAAGAAGAAACTGAGACCTATTCATGGCATACAACCTTAAACCGAGGGGAGGTTTATTTTACCCTTTTCAAGTGGAATACTTTGTTAAAGAAGAAACTGAGACCCGTTCACAGCATACAACCTTGAAACCAGGTGAGGTTCATTTTACCCTTTTCAAGTGGAATACTTGATTAAAGAAGAAACTCAGACTCGTTCATGGCATACAACCTTGAAGCGAGGGCAGGTTTATTTTACCCTTTTCAAGTGGAATACTTGATTAAAGAAGAAATTGAGACCCGTTTATGGCATAAAACCTTGAAGCGCAGGGAGGTTTATTTTACCCTTTTCAAGTGGAATACTTGATTAAAGAAGAAACTGAGACCGTTCACATCATACAACCTTGAAGCGAGGGGAGGTTTATTTTGCCCTTTTCGGTCGAATACCTGATTAAAGAAGAAACTAAGACCCGTTCACGGCATACAACCTTGGAGCGAGGGGAGGTTTATTTCACCATTTTCAGGTGGAATACTTGATTAATGAAGAAACTGAGACCCGTTCATGGCATACAACCTTGAAGCGAAGGGAGGTTTATTTTACCCTTTTCAAGTGGAATACTTGATTAAAGAAGAAACTGAGACCGTTCACATCATACAACCTTGAAGCGAGGGGAGGTTTATTTTACCCTTTTCAAGTGGAATACTTGATTAAAGAAGAAACTGAGACCCGTTCACAGCATACAACCTTGACGCGATGGGAGGTTTATTTTACCCTTTTCAAGTGGAATACTTGATTAAAGAAGAAACTGAGACTCGTTCAGGACATACAACCTTGAAGCGAGGGGAGGTTTATATTACCATTTTCAAGTGGAATGCTTGATTAAAGAAGAAACTGAGACCCGTTCATGGCATACAACCTTGAAGTGAGGGGAGGTTTATTTTACTCTTTTCAAGTGGAATACTTGATTAAAGAAGAAACTGTGACCCGTTTACAGCATACAACCTTGAAGCCAAGGGAGGTTTATTTTACCCTTTTGAAGTGGAATACTTGATTAAAGAAGAAACTCAGACCCGTTCGAGGCATACAACCTTGAAGCGAAGGGAGGTTTATTTTACCATTTTCAAGTGGAATACTTGATTAAAGAACAAACTGAGGTCCGTTCGCGGCATACAACCTTGAGCCAGTGGAGGTTTATTTTACCCTTTTCAAGTGAAATACTTGATTAAAGAAGAAACGGAGACCCGTTCATGGCATACAACCTTGAAGCGAGGGGAGGTTAATTTTACCCTTTTCGGTCGAATACCTGATTAAAGAAGAAATTGAGACCCGTTCACGGCATACAACCTTAATGCGAGGGGAGGTTTATTTTACTCTTTTCAAGTAGAATACCTGACTAAAGAAGAAACTGAGACCCGTTCATGGCATACAACCTTGAAGCGAGGGGAGGTTTATTTTACCCTTTTCAAGTGGAATACTTGATTAAAGAAGAAACTGAGACCCGTTCACAGCATACAACCTTGAAGGCAAGGGAGGTTTATTTTACCCTATTCAAGTGGAATACTTGATTAAAGTAGAAACTAAAACCCGTTCAAGGCATACAACCTTGAAGCGATGGGAGGTTTATTTTACCATTTTCAAGTGGAATACTTGATTAAAGAACAAACTGAGATCCGTTCGCAGCATACAACCTTGAACCGAGGGGAGGTTTATTTTACCCTTTTCAAGTGGAATCATTGATTAAAGAAGAAACTGAGACCCGCTCATGGCATACAACCTTGAAGCGAGGGCAGGTTTATTTTGCCCTTTTCGGTCGAATACCTGATTAAAGAAGAAACTGAGACCGCTCATGGCATACAACCTTGAAGCGAGGGGAGGTTTATTTTACCCTTTTCAAGTGGAATACTTGATTAAAGAAGAAACTGAGACCCGTTCACAGCATACAACCTTGAAGGCAAGGGAGGTTTATTTTACCCTATTCAAGTGGAATACTTGATTAAAGAAGAAACTCAGACCCGTTCGAGGCATACAACCTTGAAGCGAAGGGAGGTTTATTTTACCATTTTCAAGTGGAATACTTGATTAAAGAACAAACTGAGGTCCGTTTGCGGCAAACATCCTTGAGCCAGTGGAGGTTTATTTTACCCTTTTCAAGTGAAATACTTGATTAAAGAAGAAACGGAGACCCGTTCATGGCATACAACCTTGAAGCGAGGGGAGGTTAATTTTACCCTTTTCGGTCGAATACCTGATTAAAGAAGAAATTGAGACCCGTTCACGGCATACAACCTTAATGCGAGGGGAGGTTTATTTTACTCTTTTCAAGTAGAATACCTGACTAAAGAAGAAACTGAGACCCGTTCATGGCATACAACCTTGAAGCGCAGGGGGGTTTATTTTACCCTTTTCAAGTGGAATACTTGATTAAAGAAGAAACTGAGACCGTTCACATCATACAACCTTGAAGCGAGGGGAGGTTTATTTTGCCCTTTTCGGTCGAATACCTGATTAAAGAAGAAACTAAGACCCGTTCACGGCATACAACCTTGGAGCGAGGGGAGGTTTATTTTACCCTTTTCAAGTGGAATACTTGATTAAACAAGAAACTGAGACCCGTTCATGGCATACAATCTTGAAGCGAGGGGAGGTTTATTTTACCCTTTTCAAGTGGAATACTTGATTAAAGAAGAAACTGATACCTTTCACATCATACAACCTTGAAGCAAGGGGAGGTTTATTTTACCCTTTTCAAGTGGAATACTTGATTAAAGAAGAAACTGAGACCCGTTCACAGCATACAACCTTGAAGCGAGGGGAGGTTTATTTTACCCTTTTCAAGTGGAATACTTGATTAAAGAAGAAACTGAGACTCGTTCACGACATATAACCTTGAAGCGAAGGGAGGTTTATTCTACCATTTTTAAGTGGAATACTTGATTAAAGAAGAAACTGAGAACCGTTCATGGCATACAACCTTGAAGCGAGGGGTGGTTTATTTACCCTTTTCAAGTGGAATACTTGATTAAAGAACAAACTGAGATCCGTTCGCGGCATACAACCTTGAAGCGAGGGGAGGTTTATTTTACCCTTTTCAAGTGGAATAATTGATTAATGAAGAAACTGAGACCCGCTCAAGGCATACAACCTTGAAGCGAGGGGAGGTTTATTTTGCCCTTTTTCGGTCGAATACCTGATTAAAGAAGAAATTGAGACCCGTTCACGGCATACATCCTTGAAGCGAGGGAAGGTTTATTTTACCCTTTTCAAGTAGAATACCTGATTAAAGAAGAAACTGAGACCCGTTCATAGCATACAACCTTGAAGCGAGGGGAGGTTTATTTTACCCTTTTCAAGTGGAATACTTGATTAAAGAAGAAACTGATACCTTTCACATCATACAACCTTGAAGCGAGGGGAGGTTTATTTTACCCTTTTCAAGTGGAATACTTGATTAAAGAAGAAACTGAGGCCCGTTCACAGCATACAACCTTGAAGCGAGGGGAGGTTTATTTTACCATTTTCAAGTGGAATACTTGATTAAAGAACAAACTGAGATCTGTTCGCGGCATACAACCTTGAAGCGAGGGGAGGTTTATTTTACCCTTTTCAAGTGGAATAATTAATTAAAGAAGAAACTGAGACCCGCTCATGGCATACAACGTTGAAGCGAGGGGAGGTTTATTTTGCCCTTTTTCGGTCGAATACCTGATTAAAGAAGAAATTGAGACCCGTTCACGGCATACATCCTTGAAGCGAGGGAAGGTTTATTTTATCCTTTTCAAGTAGAATACCTGATTAAAGAAGAAACTGAGACCTATTCATGGCATACAACCTTAAACCGAGGGGAGGTTTATTTTACCCTTTTCATGTGGTATACTTTATTAAAGAAGAAACTGAGACCCGTTCACAGCATACAACCTTGAAGCCAGGTGAGGTTTATTTTACCCTTTTCAAGTGGAATACTTGATTAAAGAAGAAACTCAGACTCGTTCATGGCATATAACCTTGAAGCGAGGGGAGGTTTGTTTTACCCTTTTCAAGTGGAATACTTGATTAAAGTAGAACTTAAGACCCGTTCACGACATACAACCTTGGAGCGAGGGGAGGTTTATTTTACCCTTTTCAAGTGGAATACTTGATTAAAGAACAAACTGAGGTCCGTTCGCGGCATACAACCTTGAGCCAGTGGAGGTTTATTTTACCCTTTTCAAGTGAAATACTTGATTAAAGAAGAAACGGAGACCCGTTCATGGCATACAACCTTGAAGCGAGGGGAGGTTAATTTTACCCTTTTCGGTCGAATACCTGATTAAAGAAGAAATTGAGACCCGTTCACGGCATACAACCTTAATGCGAGGGGAGGTTTATTTTACTCTTTTCAAGTAGAATACCTGACTAAAGAAGAAACTGAGACCCGTTCATGGCATACAACCTTGAAGCGAGGGGAGGTTTATTTTACCCTTTTCAAGTGGAATACTTGATTAAAGAAGAAACTGAGACCCGTTCACAGCATACAACCTTGAAGGCAAGGGAGGTTTATTTTACCCTATTCAAGTGGAATACTTGATTAAAGTAGAAACTAAAACCCGTTCAAGGCATACAACCTTGAAGCGATGGGAGGTTTATTTTACCATTTTCAAGTGGAATACTTGATTAAAGAACAAACTGAGATCCGTTCGCAGCATACAACCTTGAACCGAGGGGAGGTTTATTTTACCCTTTTCAAGTGGAATCATTGATTAAAGAAGAAACTGAGACCCGCTCATGGCATACAACCTTGAAGCGAGGGCAGGTTTATTTTGCCCTTTTCGGTCGAATACCTGATTAAAGAAGAAACTGAGACCGCTCATGGCATACAACCTTGAAGCGAGGGGAGGTTTATTTTACCCTTTTCAAGTGGAATACTTGATTAAAGAAGAAACTGAGACCCGTTCACAGCATACAACCTTGAAGGCAAGGGAGGTTTATTTTACCCTATTCAAGTGGAATACTTGATTAAAGAAGAAACTCAGACCCGTTCGAGGCATACAACCTTGAAGCGAAGGGAGGTTTATTTTACCATTTTCAAGTGGAATACTTGATTAAAGAACAAACTGAGGTCCGTTTGCGGCAAACATCCTTGAGCCAGTGGAGGTTTATTTTACCCTTTTCAAGTGAAATACTTGATTAAAGAAGAAACGGAGACCCGTTCATGGCATACAACCTTGAAGCGAGGGGAGGTTAATTTTACCCTTTTCGGTCGAATACCTGATTAAAGAAGAAATTGAGACCCGTTCACGGCATACAACCTTAATGCGAGGGGAGGTTTATTTTACTCTTTTCAAGTAGAATACCTGACTAAAGAAGAAACTGAGACCCGTTCATGGCATACAACCTTGAAGCGCAGGGGGGTTTATTTTACCCTTTTCAAGTGGAATACTTGATTAAAGAAGAAACTGAGACCGTTCACATCATACAACCTTGAAGCGAGGGGAGGTTTATTTTGCCCTTTTCGGTCGAATACCTGATTAAAGAAGAAACTAAGACCCGTTCACGGCATACAACCTTGGAGCGAGGGGAGGTTTATTTTACCCTTTTCAAGTGGAATACTTGATTAAACAAGAAACTGAGACCCGTTCATGGCATACAATCTTGAAGCGAGGGGAGGTTTATTTTACCCTTTTCAAGTGGAATACTTGATTAAAGAAGAAACTGATACCTTTCACATCATACAACCTTGAAGCAAGGGGAGGTTTATTTTACCCTTTTCAAGTGGAATACTTGATTAAAGAAGAAACTGAGACCCGTTCACAGCATACAACCTTGAAGCGAGGGGAGGTTTATTTTACCCTTTTCAAGTGGAATACTTGATTAAAGAAGAAACTGAGACTCGTTCACGACATATAACCTTGAAGCGAAGGGAGGTTTATTCTACCATTTTTAAGTGGAATACTTGATTAAAGAAGAAACTGAGAACCGTTCATGGCATACAACCTTGAAGCGAGGGGTGGTTTATTTACCCTTTTCAAGTGGAATACTTGATTAAAGAACAAACTGAGATCCGTTCGCGGCATACAACCTTGAAGCGAGGGGAGGTTTATTTTACCCTTTTCAAGTGGAATAATTGATTAATGAAGAAACTGAGACCCGCTCAAGGCATACAACCTTGAAGCGAGGGGAGGTTTATTTTGCCCTTTTTCGGTCGAATACCTGATTAAAGAAGAAATTGAGACCCGTTCACGGCATACATCCTTGAAGCGAGGGAAGGTTTATTTTACCCTTTTCAAGTAGAATACCTGATTAAAGAAGAAACTGAGACCCGTTCATAGCATACAACCTTGAAGCGAGGGGAGGTTTATTTTACCCTTTTCAAGTGGAATACTTGATTAAAGAAGAAACTGATACCTTTCACATCATACAACCTTGAAGCGAGGGGAGGTTTATTTTACCCTTTTCAAGTGGAATACTTGATTAAAGAAGAAACTGAGGCCCGTTCACAGCATACAACCTTGAAGCGAGGGGAGGTTTATTTTACCATTTTCAAGTGGAATACTTGATTAAAGAACAAACTGAGATCTGTTCGCGGCATACAACCTTGAAGCGAGGGGAGGTTTATTTTACCCTTTTCAAGTGGAATAATTAATTAAAGAAGAAACTGAGACCCGCTCATGGCATACAACGTTGAAGCGAGGGGAGGTTTATTTTGCCCTTTTTCGGTCGAATACCTGATTAAAGAAGAAATTGAGACCCGTTCACGGCATACATCCTTGAAGCGAGGGAAGGTTTATTTTATCCTTTTCAAGTAGAATACCTGATTAAAGAAGAAACTGAGACCTATTCATGGCATACAACCTTAAACCGAGGGGAGGTTTATTTTACCCTTTTCATGTGGTATACTTTATTAAAGAAGAAACTGAGACCCGTTCACAGCATACAACCTTGAAGCCAGGTGAGGTTTATTTTACCCTTTTCAAGTGGAATACTTGATTAAAGAAGAAACTCAGACTCGTTCATGGCATATAACCTTGAAGCGAGGGGAGGTTTGTTTTACCCTTTTCAAGTGGAATACTTGATTAAAGTAGAACTTAAGACCCGTTCACGACATACAACCTTGGAGCGAGGGGAGGTTTATTTTACCCTTTTCAAGTGGAATACTTGATTAAAGAAGAAATTGAGACCCGTTCATGGCATAAAACCTTGAAGCGCAAGGAGGTTTATTTTACCCTTTTCAAGTGGAATACTTGATTAAAGAAGAAACTGGGACCGTTCACATCATACAGCCTTGAAGCGAGGGGAGGTTTATTTTGCCCTTTTCGGTCGAATACCTGATTAAAGAAGAAACTAAGACCCGTTCACGGCATACAACCTTGGAGCGAGGGGAGGTTTATTTCACCCTTTTCAGGTGGAATACTTGATTAAAGAAGAAACTGAGACCCGTTCATGGCATACAACCTTGAAGCGAAGGGAGGTTTATTTTACCCTTTTCAAGTGGAATACTTGATTAAAGAAGAAACTGAGACCGTTCACATCATACAACCTTGAAGCGAGGGGAGGTTTATTTTACCCTTTTCAAGTGGAATACTTGATTAAAGAAGAAATTGAGACCCGTTCACAGCATACAACCTTGAAGCGATGGGAGGTTTATTTTACCCTTTTCAAGTGGAATACTTGATTAAAGAACAAACTGAGATCCGTTCGCGGCATACAACCTTGAAGCGAGGGGAGGTTTATTTTACCCTTTTCAAGTGGAATAATTGATTAAAGAAGAAACTGAGACCCGCTCATGGCATACAACCTTGAAGCGAGGGGAGGTTTATTTTGCCCTTTTCCGGTCGAATACCTGATTAAAGAAGAAATTGAGACCCGTTCACGGCATACATCCTTGAAGCGAGGGAAGGTTTATTTTACCCTTTTCAAGTAGAATACCTGATTAAAGAAGAAACTGAGACCCGTTCATAGCATACAACCTTGAAGCGAGGGGAGGTTTATTTTACCCTTTTCAAGTGGAATACTTGATTAAAGAAGAAACTGATACCTTTCACATCATACAACCTTAAAGCGAAGGGAGGTTTATTTTACCCTTTTCAAGTGGAATACTTGATTAAAGAAGAAACTGAGGCCCGTTCACAGCATACAACCTTGAAGCGAGGGGAGGTTTATTTTACCATTTTCAAGTGGAATACTTGATTAAAGAACAAATTGAGATCCGTTCGCGGCATACAACCTTGAAGCGAGGGGAGGTTTATTTTACCCTTTTCAAGTGGAATAATTAATTAAAGAAGAAACTGAGACCCGCTCATGGCATACAACGTTGAAGCGAGGGGAGGTTTATTTTGCCCTTTTTCGGTCGAATACCTGATTAAAGAAGAAATTGAGACCCGTTCACGGCATACATCCTTGAAGCGAGGGAAGGTTTATTTTATCCTTTTCAAGTAGAATACCTGATTAAAGAAGAAACTGAGACCTATTCATGGCATACAACCTTAAACCGAGGGGAGGTTTATTTTACCCTTTTCAAGTGGTATACTTTATTAAAGAAGAAACTGAGACCCGTTCACAGCATACAACCTTGAAGCCAGGTGAGGTTTATTTTACCCTTTTCAAGTGGAATACTTGATTAAAGAAGAAACTCAGACTCGTTCATGGCATATAACCTTGAAGCGAGGGGAGGTTTGTTTTACCCTTTTCAAGTGGAATACTTGATTAAAGTAGAACTTAAGACCCGTTCACGACATACAACCTTGGAGCGAGGGGAGGTTTATTTTACCCTTTTCAAGTGGAATACTTGATTAAAGAAGAAATTGAGACCCGTTCATGGCATAAAACCTTGAAGCGCAGGGAGGTTTATTTTACCCTTTTCAAGTGGAATACTTGATTAAAGAAGAAACTGGGACCGTTCACATCATACAGCCTTGAAGCGAGGGGAGGTTTATTATACCCTTTTCGGTCGAATACCTGATTAAAGAAGAAACTAAGACCCATTCACGACATACAACCTTGGAGCGAGGGGAGGTTTATTTCACCCTTTTCAGGTGGAATACTTGATTAAAGAAGAAACTGAGACCCGTTCATGGCATACAACCTTGAAGCGAAGGGAGGTTTATTTTACCCTTTTCAAGTGGAATACTTGATTAAAGAAGAAACTGAGACCGTTCACATCATACAACCTTGAAGCGAGGGGAGGTTTATTTTACCCTTTTCAAGTGGAATACTTGATTAAAGAAGAAACTGAGGCCCGTTCACAGCATACAACCTTGAAGCGAGGGGAGGTTTGTTTTACCCTTTTCAAGTGGAATACTTGATTAAAGTAGAACCTAAGACCCGTTCACGACATACAACCTTGGAGCGAGGGGAGGTTTATTTTACCCTTTTCAAGTGGAATACTTGATTAAACAAGAAATTGAGACCCGTTCATGGCATAAAACCTTGAAGCGCAGGGAGGTTTATTTTACCCTTTTCAAGTGGAATACTTGATTAAAGAAGAAACTGGGACCGTTCACATCATACAACCTTGAAGCGAGGGGAGGTTTATTTTGCCCTTTTCGGTCGAATACCTGATTAAAGAAGAAACTAAGACCCGTTCACGGCATACAACCTTGGAGCGAGGGGAGGTTTATTTCACCCTTTTCAGGTGGAATACTTGATTAAAGAAGAAACTGAGACCCGTTCATGGCATACAACCTTGAAACGAAGCGAGGTTTATTTTACCCTTTTCAAGTGGAATACTTGATTAAAGAAGAAACTGAGACCGTTCACATCATACAACCTTGAAGCGAGGGGAGGTTTATTTTACCCTTTTCAAGTGGAATACTTGATTAAAGAAGAAACTGAGACCCGTTCACAGCATACAACCTTGAAGCGATGGGAGGTTTATTTTACCCTTTTCAAGTGGAATACTTGATTAAAGAAGAAACTGAGACTCGTTCAGGACATACAACCTTGTTATATTACCATTTTCAAGTGGAATGCTTGATTAAAGAAGAAACTGAGACCCGTTCATGGCATACATCCTTGAAGCGAGGGGAGGTTTATTTTACCCTTTTCAAGTGGAATACTTGATTAAAGAAGAAACTGTGACCCGTTTACAGCATACAACCTTGAAGCCAAGGGAGGTTTATTTTACCCTTTTCAAGTGGAATACTTGATTAAAGAAGAAACTAAGACCCGTTCGAGGCATACAACCTTGAAGCGAAGGGAGGTTTATTTTGCCATTTTCAAGTGGAATACTTGATTAAAGAACAAACTGAGGTCCGTTCGCGGCATACAACCTTGAGCCAGTGGAGGTTTATTTTACCCTTTTCAAGTGGAATACTTGATTAAAGAAGAAACGGAGACCCGTTCATGGCATACAACCTTGAAGCGAGGGGAGGTTAATTTTACCCTTTTCGGTCGAATACCTGATTAAAGAAGAAATTAAGACCCGTTCACGGAATACAACCTTGATGCGAGGGGAGGTTTATTTTACCCTTTTCAAGTAGAATACCTGACTAAAGAAGAAACTGAGACCCGTTCATGGCATACAACCTTGAACCGAGGGGAGGTTTATTTTACCATTTTCAAGTGGAATACTTGATTAAAGAAGAAACTGAGACCCGTTCACAGCATACAACCTTGAAGCCAAGGGAGGTTTATTTTACCCTTTTCAAGTGGAATACTTGATTAAAGAAGAAACTAAAACCCGTTCAAGGCATACAACCTTGAAGCGAAGGGAGGTTTATTTTACCATTTTCAAGTGGAATACTTGATTAAAGAACAAACTGAGATCCGTTCGCGGCATACAACCTTGAACCGAGGGGAGGTTTATTTTACCCTTTTCAAGTGGAATCATTGATTAAAGAAGAAACTGAGACCCGCTCATGGCATACAACCTTGAAGCGAGGGGAGGTTTATTTTTCCATTTTCGGTCGAATACCTGATTAAAGAAGAAATTAAGACCCGTTCACGGCATACATCCTTGAAGCGAGGGAAGGTTTATTTTACCTTTTTCAAGTAGGATACCTGATTAAAGAAGAAACTGAGACCTGTTCATGGCGTACAACCTTAAACCGAGGGAAGGTTTATTTTACCCTTTTCAAGTGGAATACATGATTAAAGAAGAAACTGAGACCCGTTCACAGCATACAACCTTGAAGCCAGGTGAGGTTTATTTTACCCTTTTCAAGTGGAATACTTGATTAAAGAAGAAACTAAGACCCGTTCATGGCATACAACCTTGAAGCGAGGGGAGGTTTATTTTACCCTTTTCAAGTGGAATACTTGATTAAAGAAGAACCTAAGACCCGTTCACGACATACAACCTTGGAGCGAGGGGAGGTTTATTTTAACCTTTTCAAGTGGAATACTTGATTAAAGAAGAAATTGAGACCCGTTCATGGCATACAACCTTGAAGCGCAGGGAGGTTTATTTTACCCTTTTCAAGTGGAATACTTGATTAAAGAAGAAACTGAGACCGTTCACATCATACAACCTTGAAGCGAGGGGAGGTTTATTTTGCCCTTTTCGGTCGAATACCTGATTAAAGAAGAAACTAAGACCCGTTCACGGCATACAACCTTGGAGCGAGGGGAGGTTTATTTTACCCTTTTCAAGTGGAATACTTGATTAAACAAGAAACTGAGACCCGTTCATGGCATACAATCTTGAAGCGAGGGGAGGTTTATTTTACCCTTTTCAAGTGGAATACTTGATTAAAGAAGAAACTGATACCTTTCACATCATACAACCTTGAAGCGAGGGGAGGTTTATTTTACCCTTTTCAAGTGGAATACTTGATTAAAGAAGAAACTGAGACCCGTTCACAGCATACAACCTTGAAGCGAGGGGAGGTTTATTTTACCCTTTTCAAGTGGAATACTTGATTAAAGAAGAAACTGAGACTCGTTCACGACATATAACCTTGAAGTGAAGGGAGGTTTATTTTACCCTTTTCAAGTGGAATACTTGATTAAAGAAGAAACTGAGAACCGTTCATGGCATACAACCTTGAAGCGAGGGGAGGTTTATTTACCCTTTTCAAGTGGAATACTTGATTAAAGAAGAATCTGAGACCCGTTCACAGCATATAACCTTGAAACCAAGGGAGGTTTATTTTACCCTTTTCAACTGGAATACTTGATTAAAGAAGAAACTAAAACCCGTTCAAGGCATACAACCTTGACGCGAAGGGAGGTTTATTTTACCATTTTCAAGTGGAATACTTGATTAAATAACAAACTGAGATCCGTTCGCGGCATACAACCTTGAAGCGAGGGGAGGTTTATTTTACCCTTTTCAAGTGGAATAATTGATTAAAGAAGGAACTGAGACCCGCTCATGGCATACAACCTTGAAGCGAGGGGAGGTTTATTTTGCCCTTTTCGGTCGAATACCTGATTAAAGAAGAAATTGAGACCCGTTCACGGCATACATCCTTGAAGCAAGGGAAGGTTTATTTTACCCTTTTCAAGTAGAATACCTGATTAAAGAAGAAACTGAGACCTGTTCATGGCATACAACCTTAAACCAAGGGGAGGTTTATTTTACCCTTTTCAAGTGGAATACTTGATTAAAGAAGAAACTGAGACCCGTTTACAGCATACAACCTTGAAGCCAGGTGAGGTTTATTTAACCCTTTCAAGTGGAATACTTGATTAAAGAAGAAACTCAGACCCGTTCTTGGCATACAAGCTTGAAGCGAGGGGAGGTTTATTTTACCCTTTTCAAGTGGAATACTTGATTAAAGAAGAACCTAAGACCCGTTCACGACATACAACCTTGGAGCGAGGGGATGTTTATTTTACCCTTTTCAAGTGGAATACTTGATTAAAGAAGAAACTGGGACCCGTTCATGGCATACAACCTTGAAGCGAAGGGAGGTTTATTTTACCCTTTTCAAGTGGAATACTTGATTAAAGAAGAAACTGAGACAATTCACATCATACAACCTTGAAACGAGGGGAGGTTTATTTTACCATTTTCAAGTGGAATACTTGATTAAAGAAGAAACTGAGACCCGCTCATGGCATACAACCTTGAAGCAAGGGGAGGTTTATTTTGCCCTTTTCGGTCGAATACCTGATTAAAGAAGAAATTGAGACCCGTTCACGGCATACAACCTTGAAGCGAGGGGAGGTTTATTTTACCCTTTTCAAGTGGAATACCTAATTAAAGAAGAAACTGAGACCTGTTCGAGGCATACAACCTTGAAGCGAAGGGAGGTTTATTTTACCCTTTTCAAGTGGAATACTTGATTAAAGAAGAAACTGAGATCCGTTCGCGGCATACAACCTTGAAGCTAGGGGAGGTTTATTTTACCCTTTTCAAGTGGAATAATTGATTAAAGAAGAAACTCAGACCCGTTCATGGCATACAACCTTGAAGCGAGGGGAGGTTAATTTTACCTCTTCCAAGTGGAATACTTGATTAAAGAGGAACCTAAGACCCGTTCACGACATACAACCTTGGAGCGAGGGGATGTTTATTTTACCCTTTTCAAGTGGAATACTTGATTAAAGAAGAAATTGATACCCGTTCATGGCATACAACCTTGAAGCGCAGGGAGGTTTATTTTACCCTTTTCAAGTGCAATACTTGATTAAAGAAGAAACTGAGACCGTTCACATCATACAACCTTGAAGCGAGGGGAGGTTTATTTTGCCCTTTTCGGTCGAACACCTGATTAAAGAAGAAACTAAGACCCGTTCACGGCATACAACCTTGGAGCGAGGGGAGGTTTATTTTACCCTTTTTAAGTGGAATACTTGATTAAAGAAGAAACTGAGACTCGTTCACGACATATAACCTTGAAGTGAAGGGAGGTTTATTTTACCCTTTTCAAGTGGAATACTTGATTAAAGAAGAAACTGAGAACCGTTCATGGCATACAACCTTGAAGCGAGGGGAGGTTTATTTACCCTTTTCAAGTGGAATACTTGATTAAAGAAGAATCTGAGACCCGTTCACAGCATATAACCTTGAAACCAAGGGAGGTTTATTTTACCCTTTTCAACTGGAATACTTGATTAAAGAAGAAACTAAAACCCGTTCAAGGCATACAACCTTGACGCGAAGGGAGGTTAATTTTACCATTTTCAAGTGGAATACTTGATTAAATAACAAACTGAGATCCGTTCGCGGCATACAACCTTGAAGCGAGGGGAGGTTTATTTTACCCTTTTCAAGTGGAATAATTGATTAAAGAAGAAACTGAGACCCGCTCATGGCATACAACCTTGAAGCGAGGGGAGGTTTATTTTGCCCTTTTCGGTCGAATACCTGATTAAAGAAGAAATTGAGACCCGTTCACGGCATACATCCTTGAAGCAAGGGAAGGTTTATTTTACCCTTTTCAAGTAGAATACCTGATTAAAGAAGAAACTGAGACCTGTTCATGGCATACAACCTTAAACCAAGGGGAGGTTTATTTTACCCTTTTCAAGTGGAATACTTGATTAAAGAAGAAACTGAGACCCGTTCACAGCATACAACCTTGAAGCCAGGTGAGGTTTATTTAACCCTTTCAAGTGGAATACTTGATTAAAGAAGAAACTCAGACCCGTTCTTGGCATACAAGCTTGAAGCGAGGGGAGGTTTATTTTACCCTTTTCAAGTGGAATACTTGATTAAAGAAGAACCTAAGACCCGTTCACGACATACAACCTTGGAGCGAGGGGATGTTTATTTTACCCTTTTCAAGTGGAATACTTGATTAAAGAAGAAACTGAGACCCGTTCATGGCATAAAACCTTGAAGCGAAGGGAGGTTTATTTTACCCTTTTCAAGTGGAATACTTGATTAAAGAAGAAACTGAGACAATTCACATCATACAACCTTGAAACGAGGGGAGGTTTATTTTACCATTTTCAAGTGGAATACTTGATTAAAGAAGAAACTGAGACCCGCTCATGGCATACAACCTTGAAGCAAGGGGAGGTTTTTTTTGCCCTTTTCGGTCGAATACCTGATTAAAGAAGAAATTGAGACCCGTTCACGACATACAACCTTGAAGCGAGGGGAGGTTTATTTTACCCTTTTCAAGTGGAATACCTGATTAAAGAAGAAACTGAGACCTGTTCGAGGCATATAACCTTGAAGCGAAGGGAGGTTTATTTTACCCTTTTCAAGTGGAATACTTGATTAAAGAAGAAACTGAGATCCGTTCGCGGCATACAACCTTGAAGCTAGGGGAGGTTTATTTTACCCTTTTCAAGTGGAATAATTGATTAAAGAAGAAACTCAGACCCGTTCATGGCATACAACCTTGAAGCGAGGGGAGGTTAATTTTACCTCTTCCAAGTGGAATACTTGATTAAAGAGGAACCTAAGACCCGTTCACGACATACAACCTTGGAGCGAGGGGATGTCTATTTTACCCTTTTCAAGTGGAATACTTGATTAAAGAAGAAATTGATACCCGTTCATGGCATACAACCTTGAAGCGCAGGGAGGTTTATTTTACCCTTTTCAAGTGCAATACTTGATTAAAGAAGAAACTGAGACCGTTCACATCATACAACCTTGAAGCGATGGGAGGTTTATTTTGCCCTTTTCGGTCGAACACCTGATTAAAGAAGAAACTAAGACCCGTTCACGGCATACAACCTTGGAGCGAGGGGAGGTTTATTTTACCCTTTTCAAGTGGAATACTTGATTAAAGAAGAAACTGAGACTCGTTCACGACATACAACCTTGAAGCAAGGGGAGGTTTATATTACCATTTTCAAGTGGAATGCTTGATTAAAGAAGAAACTGAGACCCGTTCATGGCATACAACCTTGAAGCGAGGGGAGGTTTATTTTACCCTTTTCAAGTGGAATACTTGATTAAAGAAGAAACTAAGACCCGTTCGAGGCATACAACCTTGAAGCGAAGGGAGGTTTATTTTACCATTTTCAAGTGGAATACTTGATTAAAGAAAAAAACTGAGATCCGTTCGCGGCATACAACCTTGAAGCGAGGGGAGGTTTATTTTACCCTTTTCAAGTGGAATAATTGATTAAAGAAGAAACTGAGACCCGTTCATGGCATAAACCCTTGAAGCGATGGGAGGTTAATTTTACCCTTTTCAAGTGGAATACTTGATTAAAGAAGAACCTTAGACCCGTTCACGACATACAACCTTGGAGCGAGGGGAGGTTTATTTTACCCTTTTCAAGTGGAATACTTGATTAAAGAAGAAATTGAGACCCGTTCATGGCATACAACCTTGAAGCGCAGGGAGGTTTATTTTACCCTTTTCAAGTGGAATACCTGATTAAAGAAGAAACTGAGACCGTTCACATCATACAACCTTGAAGCGAGGGGAGGTTTATTTTGCCCTTTTTGGTCGAACACCTGATTAAAGAAGAAACTAAGACCCGTTCACGGCATACAACCTTGGAGCGAGGGGAGGTTTATTTTACCCTTTTCAAGTGGAATACTTGATTAAAGAAGAAACTGAGAACCGTTCATGGCATACAACCTTGAAGCGAGGGGAGGTTTATTTACCCTTTTCAAGTGGAATACTTGATTAAAGAAGAATCTGAGACCCGTTCACAGCATATAACCTTGAAACCAAGGGAGGTTTATTTTACCCTTTTCAACTGGAATACTTGATTAAAGAAGAAACTAAAACCCGTTCAAGGCATACAACCTTGACGCGAAGGGAGGTTTATTTTACCATTTTCAAGTGGAATACTTGATTAAATAACAAACTGAGATCCGTTCGCGGCATACAACCTTGAAGCGAGGGGAGGTTTATTTTACCCTTTTCAAGTGGAATAATTGATTAAAGAAGAAACTGAGACCCGCTCATGGCATACAACCTTGAAGCGAGGGGAGGTTTATTTTGCCCTTTTCGGTCGAATACCTGATTAAAGAAGAAATTGAGACCCGTTCACGGCATACATCCTTGAAGCAAGGGAAGGTTTATTTTACCCTTTTCAAGTAGAATACCTGATTAAAGAAGAAACTGAGACCTGTTCATGGCATACAACCTTAAACCAAAGGGAGGTTTATTTTACCCTTTTCAAGTGGAATACTTGATTAAAGAAGAAACTGAGACCCGTTCACAGCATACAACCTTGAAGCCAGGTGAGGTTTATTTAACCCTTTCAAGTGGAATACTTGATTAAAGAAGAAACTCAGACCCGTTCTTGGCATACAAGCTTGAAGCGAGGGGAGGTTTATTTTACCCTTTTCAAGTGGAATACTTGATTAAAGAAGAATCTAAGACCCGTTCACGACATACAACCTTGGAGCGAGGGGATGTTTATTTTACCCTTTTCAAGTGGAATACTTGATTAAATAAGAAACTGAGACCCGTTCATGGCATACAACCTTGAAGCGAAGGGAGGTTTATTTTACCCTTTTCAAGTGGAATACTTGATTAAAGAAGAAACTGAGACAATTCACATCATACAACCTTGAAATGAGGGGAGGTTTATTTTACCATTTTCAAGTGGAATACTTGATTAAAGAACAAACTGAGACCCGCTCATGGCATACAACCTTGAAGCAAGGGGAGGTTTATTTTGCCCTTTTCGGTCGAATACCTGATTAAAGAAGAAATTGAGACCCGTTCACGGCATACAACCTTGAAGCGAGGGGAGGTTTATTTTACCCTTTTCAAGTGGAATACCTGATTAAAAAAGAAACTGAGACCTGTTCGAGGCATACAACCTTGAAGCGAAGGGAGGTTTATTTTACCCTTTTCAAGTGGAATACTTGATTAAAGAAGAAACTGAGATCCGTTCGCGGCATACAACCTTGAAGCTAGGGGAGGTTTATTTTACCCTTTTCAAGTGGAATAATTGATTAAAGAAGAAACTCAGACCCGTTCATGGCATACAACCTTGAAGCGAGGGGAGGTTAATTTTACCTCTTCCAAGTGGAATACTTGATTAAAGAGGAACCTAAGACCCGTTCACGACATATAACCTTGGAGCGAGGGGATGTTTATTTTACCCTTTTCAAGTGGAATACTTGATTAAAGAAGAAATTGATACCCGTTCATGGCATACAACCTTGAAGCGCAGGGAGGTTTATTTTACCCTTTTCAAGTGCAATACTTGATTAAAGAAGAAACTGAGACCGTTCACATCATACAACCTTGAAGCGAGGGGAGGTTTATTTTGCCCTTTTCGGTCGAACACCTGATTAAAGAAGAAACTAAGACCCGTTCACGACATACAACCTTGGAGCGAGGGGAGGTTTATTTTACCCTTTTCAAGTGGAATACTTGATTAAAGAAGAAACTGAGACTCGTTCACGACATACAACCTTGAAGCAAGGGGAGGTTTATATTACCATTTTCAAGTGGAATGCTTGATTAAAGAAGAAACTTAGACCCGTTCATGGCATACAACCTTGAAGCGAGGGGAGGTTTATTTTACCCTTTTCAAGTGGAATACTTGATTAAAGAAGAAACTAAGACCCGTTCGAGGCATACAACCTTGAAGCGAAGGGAGGTTTATTTTACCATTTTCAAGTGGAATACTTGATTAAAGAAAAAAACTGAGATCCGTTCGCGGCATACAACCTTGAAGCGAGGGGAGGTTTATTTTACCTTTTTCAAGTGGAATAATTGATTAAAGAAGAAACTGAGACCCGTTCATGGCATACAACCTTGAAGCGATGGGAGGTTAATTTTACCCTTTTCAAGTGGAATACTTGATTAAATAAGAACCTTAGACCCGTTCACGACATACAACCTTGGAGCGAGGGGAGGTTTATTTTACCCTTTTCAAGTGGAATACTTGATTAAAGAAGAAATTGAGACCCGTTCATGGCATACAACCTTGAAGCGCAGGGAGGTTTATTTTACCCTTTTCAAGTGGAATACCTGATTAAAGAAGAAACTGAGACCGTTCACATCATACAACCTTGAAGCGAGGGGAGGTTTATTTTGCCCTTTTCGATTGAACACCTGATTAAAGAAGAAACTAAGACCCGTTCACGGCATACAACCTTGGAGCGAGGGGAGGTTTATTTTACCCTTTTCAAGTGGAATACTTGATTAAACAAGAAACTGAGACCCGTTCATGGCATACAATCTTGAAGCGAGGGGAGGTTTATTTTACCCTTTTCAAGTGGAATACTTGATTAAAGAAGAAACTGATACCTTTCACATCATACAACCTTGAAGCGAGGGGAGGATTATTTTACCCTTTTCAAGTGGAATACTTGATTAAAGAAGAAACTAAGACCCGTTCACAGCATACAACCTTGAAGCGAGGGGAGGTTTATTTTACCCTTTTCAAGTGGAATACTTGATTAAAGAAGAAACTGAGACTCGTTCACGACATATAACCTTGAAGTGAAAGGAGGTTTATTCTACCATTTTCAAGTGGAATACTTGATTAAAGAAGAAATTGAGAACCGTTCATGGCATACAACCTTGAAGCGAGGGGAGGTTTATTTACCCTTTTCAAGTGGAATACTTGATTAAAGAAGAAACTGAGACCCGTTCACAGCATACAACCTTGAAGCCAAGGGAGGTTTATTTTACCCTTTTCAAGTGGAATACTTGATTAAAGAAGAAACTAAAACCCGTTCAAGGCATACAACCTTGACGCGAAGGGAGGTTTATTTTACCATTTTCAAGTGGAATACTTGATTAAAGAACAAACTGAGATCCGTTCGCGGCATACAACCTTGAAGCGAGGGGAGGTTTATTTTAGCCTTTTCAAGTGGAATAATTGATTAAAGAAGAAACTGAGACCCGCTCATGGCATACAACCTTGAAGCGAGGGGAGGTTTATTTTGCCCTCTTCGGTCGAATACCTGATTAAAGAAGAAATTGTGACCCGTTCACGGCATACATCCTTGAAGCGAGGGAAGGTTTATTTTACCCTTTTAAAGTAGAATACCTGATTAAAGAAGAAACTGAGACCTGTTCATGGCATACAACCTTAAACCAAGGGGAGGTTTATTTTACCCTTTTCAAGTGGAATACTTGATTAAAGAAGAAACTGAGACCCGTTCACAGCATACAACCTTGAAGCCAGGTGAGGTTTATTTAACCCTTTCAAGTGGAATACTTGATTAAAGAAGAAACTGAGACCCGTTCATGGCATACAACCTTGAAGCGAGGGGAGGTTTATTTTACCCTTTTCAAGTGGAATACTTGATTAAAGAAGAACCTAAGACCCTTCACGACATACAACCTTGGAGCGAGGGGAGGTTTATTTTACCCTTTTCAAGTGGAATACTTGATTAAAGAAGAAATTGAGACCCGTTCATGGCATACAACCTTGAAGCACAGGGAGGTTTATTTTACCCTTTTCAAGTGGAATACTTGATTAAAGAAGAAACTGAGACCGTTCACATCATACAACCTTGAAGCGAGGGGAGGTTTATTTTGCCCATTTCGGTCGAACACCTGATTAAAGAAGAAACTAAGACCCGTTCACGGAATACAACCTTGGAGCGGGGGGAGGTTTATTTTACCCTTTTCAAGTGGAATACTTGATTAAACAAGAAACTGAGACCCGTTCATGGCATACAATCTTGAAGCGAGGGGAGGTTTATTTTACCCTTTTCAAGTGGAATACTTGATTAAAGAAGAAACTGATACCTTTCACATCATACAACCTTGAAGCGAGGGGAGGTTTATTTTACCCTTTTCAAGTGGAATACTTGATTAAAGAAGAAACTAAGACCCGTTCACAGCATACAACCTTGAAGCGAGGGGAGGTTTATTTTACCCTTTTCAAGTGGAATACTTGATTAAAGAAGAAACTGAGACTCGTTCACGACATATAACCTTGAAGTGAAGGGAAGTTTATTCTACCATTTTCAAGTGGAATACTTGATTAAAGAAGAAACTGAGAACCGTTCATGGCATACAACCTTGAAGCGAGGGGAGGTTTATTTACCCTTTTCAAGTGGAATACTTGATTAAAGAAGAAACTGAGACCCGTTCACAGCATACAACCTTGAAGCCAAGGGAGGTTTATTTTACCCTTTTCAAGTGGAATACTTGATTAAAGAAGAAACTAAAACCCGTTCAAGGCATACAACTTTGACGCGAAGGGAGGTTTATTTTACCATTTTCAAGTGGAATACTTGATTAAAGAACAAACTGAGATCCGTTCGCGGCATACAACCTTGAAGCAAGGGGAGGTTTATTTTACCCTTTTCAAGTGGAATAATTGATTAAAGAAGAAACTGAGACCCGCTCATGGCATACAACCTTGAAGCGAGGGGAGGTTTATTTTGCCCTTTTCGGTCGAATACATGATTAAAGAAGAAATTGAGACCCGTTCACAGCATACATCCTTGAAGCGAGGGAAGGTTTATTTTACCCTTTTCAAGTTGAATACCTGATTAAAGAAGAAACTGAGACCTGTTCATGGCATACAACCTTAAACCAAGGGGAGGTTTATTTTACCCTTTTCAAGTGGAATACTTGATTAAAGAAGAAACTGAGACCCGTTCACAGCATACAACCTTGAAGCCAGGTGAGGTTTACTTAACCCTTTCAAGTGGAATACTTGATTAAAGAAGAAACTCAGACCCGTTCATGGCATACAACCTTGAAGCGAGGGGAGGTTTATTTTACCCTTTTCAAGTGGAATACTTGATTAAAGAATAACCTAAGACCCGTTCACGACATACAACCTTGGAGCGAGGCGATGTTTATTTTACCCTTTTCAAGTGGAATACTTGATTAATGAAGAAATTGAGACCCGTTCATGGCATACAACCTTGAAGTGCAGGGAGGTTTATTTTACCCTTTTCAAGTGCAATACTTGATTAAAGAAGAAACTGAGACCGTTCACATCATACAACCTTGAAGCGAGGGGAGGTTTATTTTGCCCTTTTCGGTCGAACACTTGATTAAAGAAGAAACTAAGACCCGTTCACGACATACAACCTTGGAGCGAGGGGAGGTTTATTTTACCCTTTTCAAGTGGAATACTTGATTAAAGAAGAAACTGAGACTCGTTCACGACATACAACCTTGAAGCGAGGGGAGGTTTATTTTACCCTTTTCAAGTGGAATACTTGATTTAAGAAGAAACTAAGACCCGTTCGAGGCATACAACCTTGAAGCGAAGGGAGGTTTATTTTACCATTTTCTAGTGGAATACTTGATTAAAGAAAAAAAATGAGATCCGTTCGCGGCATACAACCTTGAAGCGAGGGGAGGTTTATTTTACCCTTTTCAAGTGGAATAATTGATTAAAGAAGAAACTGAGACCCCTTCATGGCATACAACCTTGAAGCGAGGGGAGGTTAATTTTACCCTTTTCAAGTGGAATACTTGATTAAAGAAGAACCTAAGACGCGTTCACGACATACAACCTTGGAGCGAGGGGAGGTTTATTTTACCCTTTTCAAGTGGAATACTTGATTAAAGAAGAAATTGAGACCCATTCATGGCATATAACCTTGAAGCGCAGGGAGGTTTATTTTTCCCTTTTCAAGTGGAATACTTGATTAAAGAAGAAACTGAGACCGTTCACATCATACAACCTTGAAGCGAGGGGAGGTTTATTTTGCCCTTTTCGGTCGAACACCTGATTAATGAAGAAACTAAGACCCGTTCACGGCATACAACCTTGGAGCGAGGGGAGGTTTATTTTACCCTTTTCAAGTGGAATACTTGATTAAACAAGAAACTGAGACTCGTTCATGGCATACAATCTTGAAGCGAGGGGAGGTTTACTTTAGCCTTTTCAAGTGGAATACTTGATTAAAGAAGAAACTGATACCTTTCACATCATACAACCTTGAAGCGAGGGGAGGTTTATTTTACCCTTTAAAGTGGAATACTTGATTAAAGAAGAAACTAAGACCCGTTCACAGCATACAACCTTGAAGCGAGGGGAGGTTTATTTTACCCTTTTCAAGTGGAATACTTGATTAAAGAAGAAACTGAGACTCGTTCACGACATATAACCTTGAAGTGAAGGGAGGTTTATTCTACCATTTTCAAGTGGAATACTTAATTAAAGAAGAAACTGAGAACCGTTCATGGCATACAACCTTGAAGCGAGGGGAGGTTTATTTACCCTTTTCAAGTGGAATACTTGATTAAAGAAGAAACTAAGACCCGTTCACAGCATACAACCTTGAAGCCAAGGGAGGTTTATTTTACCCTTTTCAAGTGGAATACTTGATTAAAGAAGAAACTAAAACCCGTTCAAGGCATACAACCTTGACGCGAAGGGAGGTTTATTTTACCATTTTCAAGTGGAATACTTGATTAAAGAACAAACTGAGATCCGTTCGCGGCATACAACCTTGAAGCGAGGGGAGGTTTATTTTACCCTTTTCAAGTGGAATAATTGATTAAAGAAGAAACTGAGACCCGCTCATGGCATACAACCTTGAAGCGAGGGGAGGTTTATTTTGCCCTTTTCGGTTGAATACCTGATTAAAGAAGAAATTGAGACCCGTTCACGGCATACATCCTTGAAGCGAGGGAAGGTTTATTTTACCCTTTTCAAGTAGAATACCTGATTAAAGAAGAAACTGAGACCTGTTCATGGCATACAACCTTAAACCAAGGGGAGGTTTATTTCACCCTTTTCAAGTGGAATACTTGATTAAAGAAGAAACTGAGACCCGTTCACAGCATACAACCTTGAATCCAGGTGAGGTTTATTTAACCCTTTCAAGTGGAATACTTGATTAAAGAAGAAACTCAGACCCGTTCATGGCATACAACATTGAAGCGAGGGGAGGTTTATTTTACCCTTTTCAAGTGGAATACTTGATTAAAGAAGAACCTAAGACCCGTTCACGACATACAACCTTGGAGCGAGGGGATGTTTGTTTTACCCTTTTCAAGTGGAATACTTGATTAAAGAAGAAATTGAGACCCGTTCATGGCATACAACCTTGAAACGCAGGGAGGTTTATTTTACCCTTTTCAAGTGGAATACTTGATTAAAGAAGAAACTGAGACCGTTCACATCATACAACCTTGAAGCAAGGGGAGGTTTATTTTGCCCTTTTCGGTCGAATACCTGATTAAAGAAGAAACTAAGACCCATTCACGGCATAAAACCTTGGAGCGAGGGGAGGTTTATTTTACCCTTTTCAAGTGGAATACTTGATTAAAGAAGAAACAGAGACCCGTTCATGGCATACAACCTTGAAGCGAAGGGAGGTTTATTTTACCCTTTTCAAGTGGAATACTTGATTAAAGAAGAAACTGAGACAATTCACATCATACAACCTTGAAACGAGGGGAGGTTTATTTTACCCTTTTCAAGTGGAATACTTGATTAAAGAAGAAACTGAGACCCGTTCACACCATACAACCTTGAAGCGATGGGAGGTTTATATTACCCTTTTCAAATGGAATACTTGATTAAAGAAGAAACTGAGACTCGTTCACGACATACAACCTTGAAGCAAGGGGAGGTTTATATTACAATTTTCAAGTGGAATGCTTGATTAAAGAAGAAACTGAGACCCGTTCATGGCATACAACCTTGAAGCAAGGGGAGGTTTATTTTACCATTTTCAAGTGGAATACTTGATTAAAGAACAAACTGAGATCCGTTCGCGGCATACAACCTTGAAGCGAGGGGAGGTTTATTTTACCCTTTTCAAGTGGAATAATTGATTAAAGAAGAAACTGAGACCCGCTCATGGCATATAACCTTGAAGCGAGGGGATGTTTATTTTTCCCTTTTCGATCGAATACCTGATTAAAGAAGAAATTGAGACCCGTTCACGGCATACATCCTTGAAGCGAGGGAAGGTTTATTTTACCCTTTTCAAGTAGAATACCTGATTAAAGAAGAAACTGAGACCTGTTCATGGCATACAAACTTAAACCGAGGGGAGGTTTATTTTACCCTTTTCAAGTGGAATACTTGATTAAAGAAGAAACTGAGACCCGTTCACAGCATACAACCTTGAAGCCAGGTGAGGTTTATTTTACCCTTTTGAAGTGGAATACTTGATTAAAGAAGAAACTAAGACCCGCTCATGGCATACAACCTTGAAGCGAGGGGAGGTTTATTTTACCCTTTTAGAGTGGAATACTTGATTAAAGAAGAACCTAAGACCCGTTCACGACATACAACCTTGGAGCGAGGGGAGGTTTATTTTACCCTTTTCAAGTGGAATACTTGATTAAAGAAGAAATTGAGACCCGTTCATGGCATACAACCTTGAAGCGCAGGGAGGTTTATTTTACCCTTTTCAAGTGGAATACTTGATTAAAGAAGAAATTGAGACCCATTCATGGCATATAACCTTGAAGCGCAGGGAGGTTTATTTTTCCCTTTTCAAGTGGAATACTTGATTAAAGAAGAAACTGAGACCGTTCACATCATACAACCTTGAAGCGAGGGGAGGTTTATTTTGCCCTTTTCGGTCGAACACCTGATTAATGAAGAAACTAAGACCCGTTCACGGCATACAACCTTGGAGCGAGGGGAGGTTTATTTTACCCTTTTCAAGTGGAATACTTGATTAAACAAGAAACTGAGACTCGTTCATGGCATACAATCTTGAAGCGAGGGGAGGTTTACTTTAGCCTTTTCAAGTGGAATACTTGATTAAAGAAGAAACTGATACCTTTCACATCATACAACCTTGAAGCGAGGGGAGGTTTATTTTACCCTTTTCAAGTGGAATACTTGATTAAAGAAGAAACTAAGACCCGTTCACAGCATACAACCTTGAAGCGAGGGGAGGTTTATTTTACCCTTTTCAAGTGGAATACTTGATTAAAGAAGAAACTGAGACTCGTTCACGACATATAACCTTGAAGTGAAGGGAGGTTTATTCTACCATTTTCAAGTGGAATACTTAATTAAAGAAGAAACTGAGAACCGTTCATGGCATACAACCTTGAAGCGAGGGGAGGTTTATTTACCCTTTTCAAGTGGAATACTTGATTAAAGAAGAAACTAAGACCCGTTCACAGCACACAACCTTGAAGCCAAGGGAGGTTTATTTTACCCTTTTCAAGTGGAATACTTGATTAAAGAAGAAACTAAAACCCGTTCAAGGCATACAACCTTGACGCGAAGGGAGGTTTATTTTACCATTTTCAAGTGGAATACTTGATTAAAGAACAAACTGAGATCCGTTCGCGGCATACAACCTTGAAGCGAGGGGAGGTTTATTTTACCCTTTTCAAGTGGAATAATTGATTAAAGAAGAAACTGAGACCCGCTCATGGCATACAACCTTGAAGCGAGGGGAGGTTTATTTTGCCCTTTTCGGTTGAATACCTGATTAAAGAAGAAATTGAGACCCGTTCACGGCATACATCCTTGAAGCGAGGGAAGGTTTATTTTACCCTTTTCAAGTAGAATACCTGATTAAAGAAGAAACTGAGACCTGTTCATGGCATACAACCTTAAACCAAGGGGAGGTTTATTTCACCCTTTTCAAGTGGAATACTTGATTAAAGAAGAAACTGAGACCCGTTCACAGCATACAACCTTGAAGCCAGGTGAGGTTTATTTAACCCTTTCAAGTGGAATACTTGATTAAAGAAGAAACTCAGACCCGTTCATGGCATACAACATTGAAGCGAGGGGAGGTTTATTTTACCCTTTTCAAGTGGAATACTTGATTAAAGAAGAACCTAAGACCCGTTCACGACATACAACCTTGGAGCGAGGGGATGTTTATTTTACCCTTTTCAAGTGGAATACTTGATTAAAGAAGAAATTGAGACCCGTTCATGGCATACAACCTTGAAACGCAGGGAGGTTTATTTTACCCTTTTCAAGTGGAATACTTGATTAAAGAAGAAACTGAGACCGTTCACATCATACAACCTTGAAGCAAGGGGAGGTTTATTTTGCCCTTTTCGGTCGAATACCTGATTAAAGAAGAAACTAAGACCCATTCACGGCATAAAACCTTGGAGCGAGGGGAGGTTTATTTTACCCTTTTCAAGTGGAATACTTGATTAAAGAAGAAACAGAGACCCGTTCATGGCATACAACCTTGAAGCGAAGGGAGGTTTATTTTACCCTTTTCAAGTGGAATACTTGATTAAAGAAGAAACTGAGACCCGTTCACACCATACAACCTTGAAGCGATGGGAGGTTTATATTACCCTTTTCAAATGGAATACTTGATTAAAGAAGAAACTGAGACTCGTTCACGACATACAACCTTGAAGCAAGGGGAGGTTTATATTACCATTTTCAAGTGGAATGCTTGATTAAAGAAGAAACTGAGACCCGTTCATGGCATACAACCTTGAAGCGAGGGGAGGTTTATTTTACCATTTTCAAGTGGAATACTTGATTAAAGAACAAACTGAGATCCGTTCGCGGCATACAACCTTGAAGCGAGGGGAGGTTTATTTTACCCTTTTCAAGTGGAATAATTGATTAAAGAAGAAACTGAGACCCGCTCATGGCATATAACCTTGAAGCGAGGGGATGTTTATTTTGCCCTTTTCGGTCGAATACCTGATTAAAGAAGAAATTGAGACCCGTTCACGGCATACATCCCTGAAGCGAGGGAAGGTTTATTTTACCCTTTTCAAGTAGAATACCTGATTAAAGAAGAAACTGAGACCTGTTCATGGCATACAAACTTAAACCGAGGGGAGGTTTATTTTACCCTTTTCAAGTGGAATACTTGATTAAAGAAGAAACTGAGACCCGTTCACAGCATACAACCTTGAAGCCAGGTGAGGTTTATTTTACACTTTTGAAGTGGAATACTTGATTAAAGAAGAAACTAAGACCCGCTCATGGCATACAACCTTGAAGCGAGGGGAGGTTTATTTTACCCTTTTAGAGTGGAATACTTGATTAAAGAAGAACCTAAGACCCGTTCACGACATACAACCTTGGAGCGAGGGGAGGTTTATTTTACCCTTTTCAAGTGGAATACTTGATTAAAGAAGAAATTGAGACCCGTTCATGGCATACAACCTTGAAGCGCAGGGAGGTTTATTTTACCCTTTTCAAGTGGAATACTTGATTAAAGAAGAAACTGAGACCGTTCACATCATACAACCTTGAAGCGGGGGGAGGTTTATTTTGCCGTTTTCGGTCGAACACCTGATTAAAGAAGAAACTAAGACCCGTTCACGGCATACAACCTTGGAGGGAGGGGAGGTTTATTTTACCCTTTTCAAGTGGAATACTTGATTAAAGAAGAAAAAAAGATCGTTCACATCATACAACCTTGAAGCGAGGGGAGGTTTATTTTACCCTTTTCAAGTGGAATACTTGATTAAAGAAGAAACTGAGACCCGTTCACAGCATACAACCTTGAAGCGATGGGAGGTTTATTTTACCCTTTTCAAGTGGAATACTTGATTAAAGAAGAAACTGAGACTCGTTCACGACATACAACCTTGAAGCGAGGGGAGGTTTATATTACCATTTTCAAGTGGAATGCTTGATTAAAGAAGAAACTGAGACCCGTTCATGGCATACAACCTTGAAGCGAGGGGAGGTTTATTTTACCTTTTTCAAGTGGAATACTTGATTAAAGAAGAAACTGAGACCCGTTCACAGCATACAACCTTGAAGCCAAGGGAGGTTTATTTTACCCTTTTCAAGTGGAATACTTGATTAAAGAAGAAACTAAGACCCGTTCGAGGCATACAACCTTGAAGCGAAGGGAGGTTTATTTTACCATTTTCAAGTTGAATACTTGATTAAAGAACAAACTGAGATCCGTTCGCGGCATACAACCTTGAAGAGAGGGGAGGTTTATTTTACCTTTTTCAAGAGGAATACTTGATTAAAGAAGAAACTGAGACCCGCTCATGGCATACAACCTTGAAGCGAGGGGAGGTTAATTTTACCCTTTTCGGTCGAATACCTAATTAAAGCAGAAATTGAGACCCGTTCACGGCGTACAACCTTGATGCGAGGGGAGGTTTATTTTACCCTTTTCAAGTAGAATACCTGATTAAAGAAGAAACTGAGACCCGTCCATGGCATACAATCTTGAACCGAGGGCAGGTTTATTTTACCCTTTTCAAGTGGAATACTTGATTAAAGAAGAAACTGAGACACGTTCACAGCATACAACCTTGAAGCCAGGTGAGGTTTATTTTACCCTTTTTAAGTGGAATACTTGAATAAGGAAGAAACTAAGACCCGTTCAAGGCATACAACCTTGAAGCGATGGGAGGTTTATATTACCATTTTCAATTGGAATGCTTGACTAAAGAAGAAACTGAGACCCGTTCATGGCATACAACCTTGAAGCAAGGGGAGGTTTATTTTACCCTTTTCAAGTGGAATACTTGATTAAAGAAGAAACTGAGACCCGTTCACAGTATACAACCTTGAAGCCAATGAAGGTTTATTTTAACCTTTTCAAGTGGAATACTTGATTAAAGAAGAAACTAAGACCCGTTCGAGGCATACAACCTTGAAGCGAAGGGAGGTTTATTTTACCATTTTCAAGTGGAATACTTGATTAGAGAACAAACTGAGATCCGTTCGCGGCATACAACCTTGAAGCGAGGGGAGGTTTATTTTACCCTTTTCTAGTGGAATACTTGATTAAAGAAGAAACTGAGACCCGTTCATGGCATACAACCTTGAAGCGAGGGGAGGTTAATTTTACCCTTTTCGGTCGAATACCTAATTAAAGCAGAAATTGAGACCCGTTCACGGTATACAACCTTGCTGCGAGGGGAGGTTGATTTTACCCTTTTCAAGTAGAATACCTGATTAAAGAAGAAACTGAGACCCGTCCATGGCATACAATCTTGAACCGAGGGCAGGTTTATTTTACCCTTTTCAAGTGGAATACTTGATTAAAGAAGAAACTGAGACACGTTCACAGCATACAACCTTGAAGCCAGGTGAGGTTTATTTTACCCTTTTTAAGTGGAATACTTGAATAAAGAAGAAACTAAGACCCGTTCAAGGCATACAACCTTGAAGCGAGGGGAGGTTTATTTTACCCTTTTCAAGTGGAATACTTGATTAAAGAAGAAACTAAGACCCGTTCACGGCATACAACCTTGTAACGAGGGGAGGTTTATTTTACCCTTTTCAAGTGGAATACTTGATTAAAGAAGAAACTGAGACCCGTTCATGGCATACAACCTTGAAGCGAAGGGAGGTTTATTTTACCCTTTTCAAGTGGAATACTTGATTAAAGAAGAAACTGAGACCCGTTCACAGCATACAACCTTGAAGTGAGGGGAGGTTTATTTTACCCTTTTCAAGTGGAATACTTTATTAAAGAAGAATCTGAGACCCGTTTACGGCATACAACCTTGAAACGAGGGGAGATGTAATTTACCCTTTTCAAGCGGAATACTTGACTAAAGAAGAAACTGAGACTCGTTCACAGCATACAACCTTGAAGCCAAGGGAGGTTTATTTTACCCTTTTCAAGTGGAATACTTGATTAAAGAAAAAACTAAGACCCGTTCAAGGCATAAAACCTTGAAGCGAAGGGAGGTTTATTTTACCCTTTTCAAGTGGAATACTTGATTAAAGAAGAAACTGAGACCGTTCACATCATACAACCTTGAAGCGAGGGGAGGTTGATTTTACCCTTTTCAAGTGGAATACTTGATTAAAGAAGAAACTGAGACCCGTTCACACCATACAACCTTGAAGCGATGGGAGGTTTTATTTTACCCTTTTCAAGTGGAATACTTGATTAAAGAAGAAACTGAGACTCGTTCACGACATGCAACCTTGAAGCGAGGGGAGGTTTATATTACCATTTTCAAGTGGAATGCTTGATTAAAGAAGAAACTGAGACCCGTTCATGGCATACAACCTTGAAGCGAGGGGAGGTTTATTCACTACGCCAAAATTGGTTTTTTGTATCGCCTACTTTAATAGAGCTTTTTAAATAAGCGCTATTAAAAAAGAAACAAACATATTTATAATAGCGCTTTATAGTAAAGCGCTATTAAAGAGTACAGAGAATATGATTTTGATAGCACTTTGTAAAAAAGCGCTATTATAGGTATTCACTAAGATAGCGCTTTTCTAAAAAGCGCTATTAAAATGTTGTATTACAATAGCACTTTTATAAAAGCGCTATTATTAAAAGCACTACGATAGCGCTTTTTAAAAATCGCTATTAAAATATGTAACTACAATAGCGCTTTTTATGGAACCGCTATCGTTTCTATAATTGTGTTTTAAGATAGCGCTTTTTTAAAAAGCGCTATTAAAATATTCCACTAAATTAAATTAATTAAAATATTCCACTAAATTAACTAAATTAATTAAATTAATTAAAATTTGTTCTCAAAAGTATCTCATCAAGATAAGAACATCGTGTTATCTCCACTTTCGCTACAACTCGTTCTTAGCATCATCGTTGCTGGCTCTAAAGGTCCCATACAACAACATCTTCTTGAATTCCTCCAACCCAAATCCATGGATCATCTCAACTCCTTTGCCTCTCAGCTCTTTTATGTTGTCCTCTCCAACGCTGCTCCCGCCGGCGGACCTCTTCTCTCTTTCGTCGACGGTGTGTGGATTGAACAAACCCTATCTCTTCAACCTTCCTTCAAACAAATCGTCTCTACTGAATTCAAAGCCAGTTTGTCTTCCGTCGATTTCCAGAACAAGGTATTTATATCTATTATCTCCCTCTTATTGCTGGAATTAACCTATGCCCTGTTTCTATTTTCTGTTAATGTATTAATATAACTTTTCGAACAATTTTGTGTTAGGGTTTCATAGTTCACATCTTTTGGTCATTACCAATTTTAAATTGATTGTGTGTTTGGTTTTTAGGTGACAATATTTGATTGGGAATGGATTTTGGAGAATTGATTTTGATTAAAAGAAACTACAAATTCTAGCTTCAACCGGAAGCAATTTTGCTTTTGAAAAAACTAACATTGCAAAATCAATTTTACACCTGAATTGCTTTATCATTGTTCAAATGCATTTAGCTTTAGCCTATAGACCTGTTATATGTCAAGCATGTTCTAGTTCTAGTACTATGGAGAAACTCTTCTTGGCTTCTAGCACAATAATACTAAGGAAATTGTGTAAGGCATACTGTATAATTGCACAAAAACTCTTCTTGGCTTCTTGTACAGGTTGTTGTCTTAGAAAATATTATGTTGTATAGGACTTTAATTGGCAACTTTGTTGATGCAGGCAATGGTGCAACTTGTTATTCAGAGATATACGAGGGAAGCTGGTGTTCGAAGTTTGGAAAGGAATCTAGCTGCCCTTGCTCGTGCTGCTGCAGTGAGAGTAGCAGAGCAAGAAGTAGTTCCACTTAGCAAAGGAGTAGAGGGACTTACAACACCACTTCTGGAAAACAGACTTGTCGATAGCGCTGAAGTGGAAATGGAAGTGATACCAATGGGAAGGGTGAATTGCATCTTACTGGACAACTTGGTGATGTGATCAAAGAATCAGCTCAAATTGCACTAACATGGGTAACCAACTACATCTAAATAAGTTTCAACCGGCTTCTATTTCTTTTATGCTCACTAGAATGATATGTTTCATCTTATACCTGTCCAAAAAATTTGTTTCATGTTACTTGTATTGGGCTAATAACCATGTATATGTGCATGGACAACCGTACACATGTAAGTGTGCAGTTGCAGATGTTAACTTGATAATCTCAAACATGTGTTGATGAATAATTTATCTAAGAATTCCATATGCTAATATTGAAAAATTGTTAATTCTCTTATTTTTGTGATGACTAAAATCACTGGTATCTGTGATTCTTAGGATGAAATGAAGCAACTAGCAAAAAGTGAAAGACTAGCAGTTAGTGTGTCGAATGCAGTTAATGTGTCGAATCCAGTTAACAAAATGAAGCTTGCATTGGGGAGACTCTTAAGCAGCGGGAAGCTGGTACTACTATTGCTGTTGAGTTTCAAGACAACGGCAGAAACATCTCAATTCATTTCGTTTCTCATAAACTCGGCTGTGGTCCTCATTATTCAATAACACAGACAAATCTTCGGTCTCTGCGGCAGCTCGGTTTGAAGCCATTAACTTGGAATGTATAGTAGCAATGTTAAGCCACAGCAGAGGCTTTAGATTTCAGCTCATAACAACTTAGGACAACTGCAGTCGACAACCAACTCGATGCAAACTGCAAACGTATGCTGTTGTGTGAAGGTTCTCTATCAGATGATGAAACGTATGCTGTTGGAGGTTCCAGTGAAACATATGCTGGGTTGGAGGTTCCAGTGAAACGTATGCTGTTGTGTGAAGGTTCTCTATCAGATGATGAAAAGCAGACCAAGGTCGGATATCTATATAAACCTCCCGGTACTGCAGAAGCTGGAAATATTGGAATCTTTTAAGGATATTGAGTTTTGGTATGCAGAGAATATATCAGCAACTTCACCTCGTTTGCGCGCAACCTCTTTTCGAAAGATTGTTCCAAGGAAAGACGAGAAATGGTGGTTGCCAGTTCCTTGTGTTCTCCCTGGTGGCCTCTCGGAGAAGTCAAGGAAGCATCTAACTGAGAAACGGGACTGTGCTAATCGAATTCATAAAGCCGCAATGGCAATAAATAGCAACATTCTCACAGAAATAGATATTCCAGAAACATATATAGACGATCTTTCAAAGGTTAGTTAGTCCTCATTGTGAAAACTATATTATTGTCCTATTTCTACTAGGTTTTGTTAAATAGAAGGTCTAACGGTGCTATTGTGTGGCAGAGTTTGAACAATTTGCTATTGTTCTATGATACACTAATTAGTACAAAATGTTGTTAATTGGTGGCTATACCGCGTTATAACACTGTTGTGTAGCAACATATGAACAGGCGGCTTTTCCGTTTTCCGCAATTGGCCAAACTGTCTCTTCTATAGTTGTCTGGGAATTTATCTTTTCTTTTCTGTTTTGCCAATCAAATTGTGTTGCCTTTTTTAAATAAACAAGCTTACATGCTTTTTCTCTATTTATTTTTTCAGGAATGCCCATCTGTCATCAGTTCAGGTATGCCTTTAGCTACGGAGACTGGAAAAATTAGAATAGTTTAATTTGATATGATTGTTCCAGGATAATTGTTCTCTAACTTCCAAATGATATATTTATTCATATTGGTTACAAGGTTATATTACTTATCCTTTTACTTATCCTTCCATTTCATTGCCTCCAACAATCCATACAATTTTAGAACAGTTTCCAGATACCGCTGGTACCATTGTTTCCATTCATGTTGATTCTGATGTGATGTCCTTGGATGGAAGACAGTGTTTGGAAACAGAAGCTGAAGTTAAAGAAGATGGGAAGCTTCATGTTACAGTGAGAAAATCAAACGCTTCAAGATCGGATATATATTCAAGAAGATCTCATAATTCTCATTCTCATGCAAATACCACACCCTGTGCTTCAAATCTGACAAATGCAGAGATATACTCTTTGCAATCTTCTTGGAATCCAACTCCAAGAGGGTCAAGTTTCAACCACACAGATTTTTATTTAATGATGGGTCGTAATTCTAACTTCGGTGCTTCGGATTTGAAGGGAACAACGTCGAGAAGTTCTAACTATGACCTTCCAACAACAGGGAATTATCCTGCACCGAATCCTGGAATGTTCTCTCCCAAGAATGTTGCTGCTAAGAAGGCTAATAATAATAATAACAGTAATAGTAATGGTCAAGTTGCTGTGAAAACAAATCAGCTTCATATGTTTGTTTGGAGCTCAAGTGGTTCACCGGTTTCTGATGTGTTTGGTTCTCATCTTGAATATGGAGGTACAGCAACTGGAACTGGTAATGCAGTTCAAGTTCATCAAGATCAGAAACAAGTCAAGCTGAATCTCTCTCCCAGAAAAGGTTTTTGATTTTTGTTCTTCCATTAGTTTAATGACCATAATTTCAAATAAATAAGATGTCAAGGGTTCGAATCTGCGACTATGCATTCAGGCTTATCAGATAATGGTTTGGAGAAAAGGCTAATATTAATAATGCTTTGGAGAAAACTTATCAGAAATCCAAACACATATTCCAGCATTATGGGCTTAACTTGATCACTAGTTTCATTCAGGTACTACTATACTAATTTTCCACCATTTATTTACAACAATTTTTATGAGTTAGTTAATTGATAAGAACAATAGTAATAATGTTTGGTGTTTTGTTTTCCATTGCAATATTGCAGGTGGAATATTGAAATGCCTCTTATCATAGGAAAGTCTATTTCTATATTATCAGATGCAGGACTTGGCACAAGTTGTTGCTTTCATCACCGTTCAAGTCGTATATACTCACATCTTCGTGTCAAATTTCTGATGGAATGTCTCGTCGGTGCATAGGTTGTTGCTTTCTTGGGGGTGCTTATTTACAAATTCTATGGGGATGAACTTAGAGAAATGTTTGGTTATGAACAACATCCGTATGGATTTTATACAATGGCTGGTATTCCACTGTCAATTTCTTTGCAGCTATGGAAACTTAATAATACTGCTATGTTTTAACCGAATGGAAACTTGATAGTACTGCTATGTTTTGCAGTTCTAGCCATTATTTTGGTGGGTTTGCTCTATGGCTTCTTTATAGCAATAATATGTGGCCAACGAATCAATGAACGCCACTACCATGTTCTTGCCAAACAAGAATTGACAAAGGTCTGCTGCTTTCAAATCTTTTGACATAGAATCCATACAAAACCAGTAATATGCTTTTCTCATAAAATATGGTTTAAGGATTATAGTTGATTTATATCATATAAGCATACGAATTATACTAATTTAAGGTACTAAACTTTTCACTCTGTTCTTTACTTTTTTTAATGACAGGAATATGTGGTAGAAGATCTAGAACATGTAAAGAATGTGCCCGAACTCGACCCCAGCCATGTGACAGAACTAAGGATGTTGGGCCTTTACTAGCCGGTATACAGAACTAGTTCTGTGTATGGCCCTCTTATATCTGCTATATCAGTCGAATCATCTGGTGAATAAAACTCTTGCACAGCTACAAGAGCAGTAGTTGAGATTATGATTGATGAATGTCAAAGGTGGTGTGACTTAGTATAGGTAGAATGTATCGTAATTCAATATAATTCTTGGAGTTTTCGGAATCAATGTTTTAAATAGAAGGCTTGTCAAGGTCAATTTCTGGATTTTATTTGAGACGGATAATGCTTTACAAATTGCGGTGTTCATGATGTGACTTAATCACATTATTGAACAAAGCTTTTTAAAACTAGTATACATTCAAGATCATCTCGGTTGGTTCTACCATTAATTAAATACTTTTTCAAATTTATTGTTCTAGCATTGTGTGTTATTAAGTTTTACTTCATGGAAAAGCTTGGACATTCATCATCTGTATTTGTGATCCTATCTTGATTCAGAGATTTGAGGCATATGTTGGATTTGAGGGATTTGAGTTATAAAATTTCATTTTTTTAAAAGAATAAATAAAGGGAATTAATAGCGCTTTTTTAGAAAGTGCTATTAAAGATAGTGTATTATAATAGCGCTTTGTTAGAAACTGCTATCAAAATTAAAGCAATTTACCGGTATTTTAATAGCGCTTTGTTTGAAAGTGCTATCGAATATGTGGATTATAATAGCGCTTTGTTTGAAAGTGCTATTAAATATGTGACTTATAATAGCGCTTTATTGGAAAGCGCTATTAAATATGTGTACTATAATAGCGCTTTTTTGAAAGTGCTATCAAAATTAAAGCAAATTACCGGTGCTATTATAGCGCTTTGTTTGAAAGCGCTATCAAATATGTGACTTATAATAGCGGTTTTGTGAAAGCGCTATTAAATACAGGTTCTAGAATAGCGCTTTTGAAAAAGCGCTATTAATTACCAGAACTATAATAGCGCTTTTAAAGCGCTATTAAAAATTTTGTTTTACAATGGCGCCTTGATTAATAGCGCTTTAAAGCGCTATTAAAAAGCAAAAAAAGCGCTATTATAAAACTTTTTTGTAGTAGTGATTTTACCCTTTTCAAGGGGAATACTTGATTAAAGAAGAAACTGAGACCCGTTCACAGCATACAACCTTGAAGTGAGGGGAGGTTTATTTTACCCTTTTCAAGTGGAATACTTGATTAAAGAAGAATATGAGAACCGTTTACGGCATACAACCTTGAAACGAGGGGAGATTTAATTTACCCTTTTCAAGTGGAATACTTGAATAAAGAAGAAACTAAGACCCGTTCAAGGCATACAACCTTGAAGCGAGGGGAGGTTTATTTTACCCTTTTCAAGTGGAATACTTGATTAAAGAAACTAAGACCCGTTCACGACATACAACCTTGTAGCGAGGGGAGGTTTATTTTACCCTTTTCAAGTGGAATACTTGATTAAAGAAGAAACTGAGACCCGTTCATGGCATACAACCTTGAAGCGAAGGGAGGTTTATTTTACCCTTTTCAAGTGGAATACTTGACTAAAGAAGAAACTAGGACCCGTTCACAGCATACAACCTTGAAGTGAGGGGAGGTTTATTTTACCCTTTTCAAGTGGAATACTTGATTAAAGAAGAATCTGAGACCCGTTTACGACATACAACCTTGAAACGAGGGGAGATTTAATTTACCCTTTTCAAGTGGAAACCTTGATTAAAGAAGAAACTGAGACCCGTTCATAGCATACAACCTTGAAGCCAAGGGAGGTTTTGTTGCGGTGGAAATAGGATCACAAACTATTAATGAGTTTGAATCGCAATTCAATTCACAACCGCTCTTTGATTTATCCGAAGGAAAAGGTCAAAAGAGGGAAAACCTATTTTGCATCGTAAACACAATGCGGGGAAAGATCTAGGGTTCGGGGGTTGGTTAAATTTAGGGAAGGTATTAGCACCCTAAACTTCTATAGTACTCTACAGGAACCTTTTGTTCAGATGTTTACTATTTGCTTTATTTATTTGCTTAAGATATATGTACAAAGGGATTAAAAGTGAGAAAAGAGACCTAAGGGGTTAATTCTAAGTTTACTCGGCAAGACATCGCATCTTGTGCCTACGTATCCTTACGGGAGTGGAATCAGAGTAATCGTAGTTCCCCTCAAAAGGGAGGTTAGAGACTTCTTGACTGTGGTCAAGGTCTCAAGGGGAATAAACGCATCTTAAGGACACGCTTACGTGGAGTGTAGAAACTCCAAATCTCTACGTTGAAATGTTAAGTTGTAATTAGGGTTAAATTAGGTTAGGGATTCCGCGGCGGGAAACCCTAAAATAAGCGCGGCGGCTCTTTGACCTAATGCTAGGGGTAAAATTGTAATCTTGCCTGCGGCGAGGCATTTGTGAAAATTAGGGTTTGTGAGGTCGCAAGGGTTTGAAGTTGAGGACTACTGACACGGCGGTCAAACGGCTAGACCTAATTCCTTCGGAGGAGTGAAATTAATTATAAAGATGCGATGAAATTGAATATACATACAACGGCAGAAAATAAAGTGCGGAAAGATAAATGCGACAATTGTCTCGCACAATTACATCCCATAAGCAGTTACAATTATAATAGCTAAATATAAAACCGAAAATAAGTTTCAAATTGAACATAATAGCTGCAAGAAACAAAACAAACAAAAATGTCAGTATGTGGGGTTAGACGAAAACGAAATCAAAATTGAACGAGAAACAAACCGTATGAATTTTGGAGGACTTTTATGGTCTTTTTAACCAAGGATTTAAATTTGTGAAAAGAGAGATTAATTTTAATTAAAAGAGTTTTGAGTTTTTTTAAAAAAAAATTATTAATAAAAAAGTGAAAGTTTGGTTAATTATTCTAAAAAAGGAGTTTGAGTGATAATATTTTGAAAAAAAGATTTAATCATTAAAAAAAACAATTGGTTTAATTTAAAAAATCTTAATGTTAGTTAAAAACACGTTTTACTTTAAAGTTATAAAAAAGTTTTATTATTTGAAAAAACATTTGATTATTTTATTTAAAAAGAGTTTTAATTAATTTGAAAAAGGTTTTTGATTATAAAAAGAAAGGGTCTTCTTGATTTTTTTAAAAAAGATAAACAAAATAAAATAACAAATGGAAAAACAATAATAAAAAAAAAGAGGGTTGGGCCGGTCATCACTCTTCTTCTCTCTGCTCTCTGAGTTTGCGTGTGTTCCTCTCCTTCTTGTTTGCCTCTCACGGATGTTATCTTCTTCTTTTGCATGGCCGCCGATTTGTCTTCTTCATCTCTTTTTCCTGAAAAACATGAAAAGCAACACAAAAATTGTAATTATATTTTTTGATCCTTACGGAATGATGATGGCCGATGATGCTTTGTCCTGAGGCTAGAGGATTTTTGACGGAGTTTGCTTGGATTTTACGAAAAAAAGTTCTCCCCTTCTTGTTATGATTTTCGTCCCTTTTATACTTGATTTTTAAATCTTTTTTTTAATCTCAGATTTAATTTGAATATCTCAATCTTTTTTAATCTCTGATTTGATTTGAATGAATTTTTATGATGATTTCAGATTTGATTCAATGATGGTGATGTTGATATTTAGATCTGATTTTCTTATGATGATGATTGATCTGATTGATTTGATTTAACTCTATCTGGAATTCATTAAGATTGGATTAGATTAAAAAAGTGTTGAGATTTAAATTTAAAAAGTTAGCAAAGAAGATTAGAGTTTCAAGTTAAATAAAAAATTAGAGTTTTAAAAAAAAATGAGTTAGAATAAAAAAAAATATTTGAATGTTGGTTTTAAAAAATGTTAGAATTATTTTAAAAACTGTTAGAATTTAATTTTAAAAGGAATTTAAAATTTAAAAAAAAAAAAAAAAAAAAAAAAGAAAAAGAAAAAGAAAAGGGCGTTAGAATTTAATTTTAAAAAGAATTTAGAATTTTAATTTGAAAAATAAAGGTGTCAAAAAAAGATTTAGATTTAATTTTTAAAAAAAAAAAGGATAGATTTAATTTATAAAAAAAAGGTTAGATTTAATTTTTAAAATAGTTAGAAAAAAAAGATTTAATTTTAAAAAGAAATTAGAGAAAAAAAGATATAATTTTATAAAAGTTAGAAAAAAGATTTAATTTTTTTAAAAAAGTTAGAAAAAAAGATTTAACTTTATAAAAGTTAGAAAAAAGATTTAATTTTTTTTAAAAAAGTTAGAAAAAAAGATTTAACTTTATAAAAGTTAGAAAAAAAAGATTTAGTTTTAAAAAAAGTTAGAAAAAAATATTTAACTTTAAAAAAAGTTAGAAAAAAGATTTAATTTTAAAAAGAAGTTAGAAAAAAATATTTAACTTTAAAAAGTTAGAAAAAAAAGATTTAGTTTTAAAAAAAGTTAGAAAAAAATATTTAACTTTAAAAAAGTTAGAAAAAAGATTTAATTTTAAAAAGAAGTTAGAAAAAAATATTTAATTTTAAAAAGGAGTTAGAAAAAAGATTTAATTTTAAAAGGAAGTTAGAAAAAAATATTTAGCTTTAAAAGGGTTAGAAAAAAAAGATTTAGCTTTGAAAAGATTAGAAAAAAAGATTTAGCTTTAAAAAGGAGTTAGAAAAAAGATTTAATTTTAAAAAGTTAGAAAAAAAGATTTAATTTTAAAAAAAAGTATTAGATTTTTATTTAAAAAAAAGTATTAGAATTTGATTAAAAAAAAGTGTTAGAAATTAATTTAAAAAAGGTTATAAAAAATTTACTCTTTAAAGAAAAGAAAAAAAAGTTAAATTTTAATCTAAATCCTAAAAGTTAGTAAGAAGAGCTTAAAATGACTTAAATAAATAAACTAAATAGAAAAAAAAAAAGTTAATAAAAAAACATTAGTAAAGTTATAAAAAAGGTTAATTAAATTATTATTAGTTAAAAAAAACAAGATTTAAAAAAAAGGTTAATTTATTAAGTTAATAAGAATTTAAAATAAAAATAAAAAAGAAAGGGTAAAATTTGGGGTATTACAGTTGCCCCTATTTAAATGGCTACACCGGACGATTTGAGTGACAGAGACTCGTGGAATCGTGGTGGAGAGATTTAAATATAGATAACCGAAAATTTTGCCCTTATATGCGACGATATGCAATGCTATGGACAAAACTGGAACGACTTAATGCAGATGATGCCATGAATATGATATGATGCGTATGCTGGGATGATGAATGCGAAAATGCTGACGAAACATGACGTCACCGAGACAGACGCCACGAGAAGAAACACACTGGGGAAAATGACGCGCTGAGACACAGTACATCACTGGGGAATTCTAAAAATGATAGTCAACTGGTGCGAACGACCAATTGTCACTTTTAGAAAAGGAACGAGATCCTCGAATGGAGATGGTACCTATGAGACGGCCTCCACTGGGGAATCTAAAAATAAAACTGGGTCACGTACGATTGTAAGATCGATTACAGAATGCTGGAGCATTGAGCAAGGAATAACATCCAAGCTTCTGTAAACTACCCCTCGTGACAGGATCAAACGGACTTTTCGGAACTCCGTAGCAAATATACAGGGTAAAGACCGACTGTATGCCAAAATAAATGGACTTTGATGGGAATTGCCCTGATAAGCTTCTCGAGGGAGAACTGTCACTTATCGTTGGAAGGGACTTACATGCCAAAATGGATAAGCACTCAAATAAAGAGGCTGCTGCTTATCTGATAAATAAATCTTCTCGCATTCTAAGGTCGGCGCCTGGAATGCGATTCTGATTTTTCTCTTACTGAAGGATAAATAATCTGCTTCAAGATCGTGCCCTCTTGAATATGAAACGGGTAAACTGAACTTCCTCATACTTTCAGAATGAGACTGGCTGACTGAATTTACTCATACTCCAGAATCGTGCTCTTCTGAATATGAAACTGAATGACTGAAGATATTCATATTTCAGAATCGTGCTCTCCTGAATATGAAACTGGATGACTGAATATACTCATACTTCAGAATCGTGCTCTCCTGAATATGAAACTGGATGACTGAATATACTCATATTTCAGAATCGTGCTCTCCTGAATATGAAACTGGATGACTGAATTTCTTCATATTTCAGAATCGTGCTCTCCTGAATATGAAAAGGCTAACTGAACATCCTCATACTTCAGAATCGTGCTCTCCTGAATATGAAAATGGCTAATTGAACTTCCTCATAACTCAGAATCGTGCTCTCCTGAATATGATTCGGCTCTTGAAATTTCTTCATACTTCAGAATCGTGCTCTCCTGAATATGAAAATGGCTAATTGAACTTCCTCATAACTCAGAATCGTGCTCTCCTGAATATGATTCGGTTCAAACCTCCCCGTACTTCAAGATCGTGCTCTCCTGAATACGATTTGGTTTCTTCTTTTACTAAAGGATAAATGAACTTCTTCATAATTCAGAATCGTGCTCTCCTGAATATGATTCCGCTCAAACCTCCCCGTATTTCAAGATCGTGCTCTCCTGAATACGATTTGGTTCATACCTCCTATACTTCAAGACGACAGGTAAATGGAAGCCCAACTGCTCCATGGAGATGGCCATTTGCTGCAAGTCATAACGAAGATAGGATCGGTTTCTTAGGTGAGAAATGTTGTATACCGATGTCGTAAGATGTAAAGTGTTGTACCGATAGATTTACCAGGCGTGAACTTTCGTATATTTGTAAATGATTGTAGTTGATTTTCTTGAAAGATAGTGCAAAATAAATGCACGTCCGGGTACAGTGATAACCTTCTCGGGCGAGAACAGTCGCGTATCCGTCATGGTATGGTGAAAATCTTTAGATGGTGCAAAATAAATGCACGTCCGGTTGGGCTTGACGACCGACAAGACTGAGATTCAATCTAGGATCGAGCTAGAAAGAAGACTGGTAATCAAGACTCCATCGAGGGAATGATCTCGAAGGGTAAATATCTTATCCTGGCGAGGAAAGATAGCTGAAATAACCGTCATCCACGAGGATCGAGCTCTGTGGGGAAACTGGAAACAAGTAAGTATTTTATGCTTAGGGCTGACAATCTATTTGAAGAGAATGGACGAACCCAGTTACTCGGCGGTAACGACCAATGATGGAGACACAATGAACCTGTGCATGCTAACGCGTATGTTAATGAATATGTTAATGTGAATGTATGTTAATGTCTATGTATGTAACTATGCAAAATGTTATGAAATGAGTATGTTGAGTATGTAATGAATATGTAATGAATATGTAATGAATATGTAATGAATATGTAATGAAATAGGCATGTGATGCTTATGCCCTTGCGTATGCTGACGAAACTGACTAGAGACGGGACGAGAGATGAAATAAACATCTCGACGGAGGTACCCTGTGTTCTCTGCAACCAAATACGTCAATCATGGGTAAGAAGGATCAATGGTGGAACCAACTCTGGTTTTAAAGTTCTGAATTTTCTGGGGAGAAGGTAATTTGCTTGGGTGCACAGTATCACGTCTTCACATGGGGAGAAGAAAACCTGAGGGACACTTTCGAGTTACCCAAGAAAAAGTTGTCAGCTTATAGTCTCTCTGGGGACTATCACTGGGAGCATGTCGGTGAAATCTTTGATGTCTTAGGGACCACCGGCTCCATCCAAAGTATTGTCAGCTTAAAGTCTCGCTGGGGACTATGATGAGGCAATAGTTTGAGAGCCTGTTGCAACACTGAGATTTACTGGGGTATGAAGGCCGCTGTGAGTAAAATCCATCGGGTGCATGAAAAAATTGCGAAATCCCATGGTTTTGATCTTGCAGGACCTTATAGTAGCCGCCATTTGTTTCTTCAAAACCATGGTGCCCCAGGATACTTGCGTTGCGAGGTAGGGTCATCTCAAGAGGATTTTATAGAGAACACCGAGTCCGGTTGCCCCATTGTTCTCAAACTCTTTGAGAGATTTGTCAGGTCTCGACGTAACTGGCACAAATTAATCGTGTTACGACGAAATGTTTGGGAAATAGCTCTTAAGAATGTCAGACTCGCGTTGGTAAGCGAATTGGGAAACTGCCTTCCCCTGTTCAGCAGGATCTTCAAGTTCCACGGGTTATGTTCATATGTAAATCTCTAAGATATCAAGCAAAGTTGTCATGCCTGAAATGCCTATCCTGAGCTTGTCAATGTACACATATATTTGTCTTGAATTTTTGTTTTGAAAAAAAGATATCGCAACAACTTGTGACCGAAATCACTAGTCAGGATATAAGTTTTAATTATAATGCCATCATGAATTTTTTTCTGAGCATAGCTCGTAGGAGTCAGGAAACGTGATCTTGTCAAGTATGCTTTCAACCGAAGTCCTACTTCAATTAGGTCTTTTAAAGGTTGTATCGTGGCTCAGTTCACGGTTTAAGAAACAAAAGGATAAAGGCTCAAAGTTATATTTGTACCCACCCATTCTTCGTGATGTTCTCCAATCCTAATTCAGTTAACCGGATACGAACGCTCATATCTCAAGCGGATTTGCTATGGTCGAGAACTTATCAAGGCTTTGGACATGGCAGTCGCTCACCTATTACACGATCTTGTTCTTTACTAGGGACTATTTATTGTACCCTCTTGTTTTGCTTTTATTCCCTAACTTTTGCCTGGACAACGTCTTTTGATCTGACTTTGGAGTCCAGCGGGATGCCCCAGTTTTGCCTAAGTCTCCTTCATAGGTTTTTGACTTAGCGGGCTCTTATTTTTTTGAATATTCCTTTATGCACAAGTTGTGTAAATCTTTTGAAAGGCTCGTGACTGCCCCACTCCTTAGGTAACCGAGGAATAGTCATTGTATTGGACTTCTTATGATGCTAAGGATAAATTCTCGAAGGTTTGCTCTTCCTTTTTGAGGATCTAAGCGCTCGATCGGTTTAACTGAAACCTACCCTGCCCCAGGTTAGGATGAAGGTTCTTAAAAAGAAAGAAAAACTCCTACTTCAAGGTTCAAAGGGTTGACTAGGGATTAACATCCTTATATCTCCAGTGTTTGGGATTTGAAACAATGCCTTACATCATCAGCGGGTTTCAATCGAAAGCATACGACAAGAAATCTGACGTTTTGGGTTCGTCATCCTCCCCCCAATTCTCCATCAGAACAAGAGATCGGGTAAAGTTGGCATTATAATTTATGAAAACGTTTTTGAATGAGTGAAGCGAATGGATTTATTCAAGACAAACATATGTGTTGCATCAAAGATAAACAAGTTCGTGCATGCTAAATATGCTTAATCAAAGAGAAATGCATATAAATAAACAAATGAACTGTCGGAAAAATCCTTCTAAATGTTTATGAAATCTTGCATTCAAGAGTAACAGTTTCCTTTGGCGGAGCCTTAATGGAAAGGACGTCTGGTTCATGATCACTGTGAGTCGTCATGGCTTACCCCAGTTATGCTGGTCACATCTTCAACAGTTTTCAGTCGTTGCTTCAAAATAAATTTCCCAGATCCTTTGTTGATCCCGGTCATATCACCTTGAGGGTTACTGAAATGAAGCGGGCTAGGCCTTTGAATAATGACTGGATTCGGCTGATAGGCGTAGCATGCTTTGCAGAATTTGCACTTGACGAGTGAGGAACCCCGAAAGGAGTCTCGATCTTCAGCTGAGCATCGCCAAAAGACAACTTCTTCGTTTCTAGCAAATTTCTGACAACTTTCTTAAGAGCATAGCAATTCTCTAGATCATGGCCGGGCGCACCCTCATGAAATAAACAATGAGCGGTAGCGTTGTAACTTGCAGGTAATGGATTAGGTGGAGGATTAGGAGGCGGACCCAAAGCCCGAGTAGTGATGAGACCTTGCTTGACCAAAGAGGGACACAACTCGGTAAAAGTCATCGGGATCGGCGGACAAGGTTTATACGTTCTTCTGTTTGGCATATTCTGGCGAGGAGCCGGACTCTTTGGCTGTTGAGGAGCAGGAGTATTGGGTGCCTGTAGGTAGTTGACAGGAGGCGGCTAAACAGGAGGTTGTTGCATAGGTTGATACATGGGAACCTGTTGATTGAAAGAAGGTGTAATAGCTGCCACATAGGGTTGTTGAGCATATTGGACCGGGTACCCTTGAGGTTGAGCATAACCTTGCAGATGCCGATAAAAGCGTTCCCTTGGTTTACCAGAGGATATAGCATTAGTCTCACTCTCCTTCTTTTTCTGGGAGCTATAAGGAGGTTTCTTCGGCTGATCCTTAGAAGCACCATGATTATTTGTCATTTTACCACTCTTCATACCCAATTCAATCTTGACACCCACAGCAACGATGTCGGAGAAATTTGAAGTCACACTACCCACCATTCTCTCGTAAAATTCTGGACGGACTGTGTCGACAAACCAATCAGCTAACTCTTTCTCGGTCAAAGGAGGTTCTACCTGCGAAGCAGTTTCTCTCCACCTTTGAGCATACTCTTTGAATGACTCAGAATTCTTTTGTGACATACTCAGCAACTGTCTTCTGTCAGGAGCCAGATCCATATTGTACTTGTAGTGTTTGATGAAAGCGTCAGATAAATCCTGGAAACTCTTAATGCGAGACTGGTCTAAAGTTAATACCACTTGGAGGAAGCACCCTTCAAACTATCTTGGAAGCAATGAATCATCAGTTTATCATTCTCAACATGGGCAGCCATTTTGCGATAATACATGATCAGATGACTCTTAGGACAGGTGGCACCTTCATAACGATCGAAGTTCGGAGTTTTGAACTTCGGGGGAATAACCAAACCTGAGACCAAACAAACATCCCTTGCATCAGTCCCAAAAATTTGATCACCCTCTACCTTTTTCAATCTCTGGACGATAGTGTTTACTTCCTCACGAAGCTTATCATGTTTCTCATAACCCTCAACATTCTCATCAAGATTATCAAAAACTGTCTCATTGAAGTACGGTTGCGCACGAGTGTGTACAACAGGTGGTGCAAAGATAGGAGCCCCCTAGAAACTTCAGAAAACAAGGGCACGGCTTGCTGAACAGGTTGATTAATCGGAACAGTGGCTTGAGGAGGCACAAAACCGGGAGCAAGACCATAAGGTGGGTCCCCTGCTACGGTCACACTTGGTGGAGGGTCCACAGTAACGCCGGTAATCTCAGAAACAACAGTGGGCTGGGTATCCATCTTAGCATTCATGACATGTAACAATTCCATCATACGCCCCATACCCCCTCGAAGGTCTTCAAGTTCATTGCTAAGGCGATCAATCTCTTTTGCCTGATCCTCCATTCTTTTCCGAGTTTGAGCTCTGGTGTTGTATTGGTGCCGAGAACTCAGGGTGACGAAACTGGAAGGTGAGAGAACCGAGTGTGAGAAATCGGGAGACACATGTAATGCAAAAGTATGATGCTAAAATGTGAATGTAAATGAAGATTTCATGGAATTCAAAACATTTACTAATGCCGTGGGGTACCAAGGAAATCTTTCCCTTGTTTTTTCATTTTATATTTTTTTATTTTATTTATGGTATCCCGCGATATCCATAAATGATGTTTGAGCTCCATGAAATACAATGCAATGAGATGCTTTATGGATGCAATGCATGAAAACACACAAAGTCCTAGGTTAAAGGCTTGCATGAGGTTCAAAGGCAAGTACCCTCCCCTGAAGTTAGATGGTTCATCCTGTCCTACAAAAGTAACCAGGTTCTAAGGGATCTCAATATCATTGATCTTTCACAAGGATGGTTGTTCAGAAGGCAACTCACTTGCCAACCAAAACCCTCCAAGTTTAAGATCTCAATGAGCGTAGTATCGAGTGTCAACCAACTTCGGTCTGCACCAAAGCCGGTTACCTCACTACTTTCTAAAGGCTAAGATGAGTTAACTAGGGTTCTAAAAGTCAGTTAGTGCATTGACAACATATGGCAGCCTCAATATTATCCTCAACTTGACTTAAGGAATATAAGCACCAACCAAGAAGTCGCACTAACTATGGCCATCAGATCAACCGTATCGATATACGTCGTACAGTTTCCTTGGTCTATTGCCATTTACCTAAGGTACACTAGATCCGGGTGTAGGACCTATCTCACAGCACAAGGAACAGTCCCACAATCGAAGCACAAATATATACATGCAAATGAATAATGACACAGATAGTAATAAATATGAACAAGTTAGGGATAACCCTCAAAAGTTAGGAGTTCCCCAGTGAAGTCGCCATTTTCTGTTGCGGTGGAAATAGGATCACAAACTATTAATGAGTTTGAATCGCAATTCAATTCACAACCGCTCTTTGATTTATCCGAAGGAAAAGGTCAAAAGAGGGAAAACCTATTTTGCATCGTAAACACAATGCGGGGAAAGATCTAGGGTTCGGGGGTTGGTTAAATTTAGGGAAGGTATTAGCACCCTAAACTTCTATAGTACTCTACAGAAACCTTTTGTTCAGATGTTTACTATTTGCTTTATTTATTTGCTTAAGATATATGTACAAAGGGATTAAAAGTGAGAAAAGAGACCTAAGGGGTTAATTCTAAGTTTACTCGGCAAGACATCGCATCTTGTGCCTACGTATCCTTACGGAAGTGGAATCAGAGTAATCGTAGTTCCCCTCAAAAGGGAGGTTAGAGACTTCTTGACTGTGGTCAAGGTCTCAAGGGGAATAAACGCATCTTAAGGACACGCTTACGTGGAGTGTAGAAACTCCAAATCTCTACGTTGAAATGTTAAGTTGTAATTAGGGTTAAATTAGGTTAGGGATTCCGCGGCGGGAAACCCTAAAATAAGCGCGGCGGCTCTTTGACCTAATGCTAGGGGTAAAATTGTAATCTTGCCTGCGGCGAGGCATTTGTGAAAATTAGGGTTTGTGAGGTCGCAAGGGTTTGAAGTTGAGGACTACTGACACGGCGGTCAAACGGCTAGACCTAATTCCTTCGGAGGAGTGAAATTAATTATAAAGATGCGATGAAATTGAATATACATACAACGGCAGAAAATAAAGTGCGGAAAGATAAATGCGACAATTGTCTCGCACAATTACATCCCATAAGCAGTTACAATTATAATAGCTAAATATAAAACCGAAAATAAGTTTCAAATTGAACATAATAGCTGCAAGAAACAAAACAAACAAAAATGTCAGTATGTGGGGTTAGACGAAAACGAAATCAAAATTGAACGAGAAACAAACCGTATGAATTTTGGAGGACTTTTATGGTCTTTTTAACCAAGGATTTAAATTTGTGAAAAGAGAGATTAATTTTAATTAAAAGAGTTTTGAGTTTTTTTAAAAAAAATTTATTAATAAAAAAGTGAAAGTTTGGTTAATTATTCTAAAAAAGGAGTTTGAGTGATAATATTTTGAAAAAAAGATTTAATCATTAAAAAAAACAATTGGTTTAATTTAAAAAATCTTAATGTTAGTTAAAAACACGTTTTACTTTAAAGTTATAAAAAAGTTTTATTATTTGAAAAAACATTTGATTATTTTATTTAAAAAGAGTTTTAATTAATTTGAAAAAGGTTTTTGATTATAAAAAGAAAGGGTCTTCTTGATTTTTTTAAAAAAGATAAACAAAATAAAATAACAAATGGAAAAACAATAATAAAAAAAAAGAGGGTTGGGCCGGTCATCACTCTTCTTCTCTCTGCTCTCTGAGTTTGCGTGTGTTCCTCTCCTTCTTGTTTGCCTCTCACGGATGTTATCTTCTTCTTTTGCATGGCCGCCGATTTGTCTTCTTCATCTCTTTTTCCTGAAAAACATGAAAAGCAACACAAAAATTGTAATTATATTTTTTGATCCTTACGGAATGATGATGGCCGATGATGCTTTGTCCTGAGGCTAGAGGATTTTTGACGGAGTTTGCTTGGATTTTACGAAAAAAAGTTCTCCCCTTCTTGTTATGATTTTCGTCCCTTTTATACTTGATTTTTAAATCTTTTTTTTAATCTCAGATTTAATTTGAATATCTCAATCTTTTTCAATCTCTGATTTGATTTGAATGAATTTTTATGATGATTTCAGATTTGATTCAATGATGGTGATGTTGATATTTAGATCTGATTTTCTTATGATGATGATTGATCTGATTGATTTGATTTAACTCTATCTGGAATTCATTAAGATTGGATTAGATTAAAAAAGTGTTGAGATTTAAATTTAAAAAGTTAGCAAAGAAGATTAGAGTTTCAAGTTAAATAAAAAATTAGAGTTTTAAAAAAAAATGAGTTAGAATAAAAAAAAATATTTGAATGTTGGTTTTAAAAAATGTTAGAATTATTTTAAAAACTGTTAGAATTTAATTTTAAAAGGAATTTAAAATTTAAAAAAAAAAAAAAAAAAAAAAAAAAAAAAGAAAAAGAAAAGGGCGTTAGAATTTAATTTTAAAAAGAATTTAGAATTTTAATTTGAAAAATAAAGGTGTCAAAAAAAGATTTAGATTTAATTTTAAAAAAAAAAAAGGATAGATTTAATTTATAAAAAAAAGGTTAGATTTAATTTTTAAAATAGTTAGAAAAAAAAGATTTAATTTTAAAAAGAAATTAGAGAAAAAAAGATATAATTTTATAAAAGTTAGAAAAAAGATTTAATTTTTTTAAAAAAGTTAGAAAAAAAGATTTAACTTTATAAAAGTTAGAAAAAAGATTTAATTTTTTTTAAAAAAGTTAGAAAAAAAGATTTAACTTTATAAAAGTTAGAAAAAAAAGATTTAGTTTTAAAAAAAGTTAGAAAAAAATATTTAACTTTAAAAAAAGTTAGAAAAAAGATTTAATTTTAAAAAGAAGTTAGAAAAAAATATTTAACTTTAAAAAGTTAGAAAAAAAAGATTTAGTTTTAAAAAAAGTTAGAAAAAAATATTTAACTTTAAAAAAGTTAGAAAAAAGATTTAATTTTAAAAAGAAGTTAGAAAAAAATATTTAATTTTAAAAAGGAGTTAGAAAAAAGATTTAATTTTAAAAGGAAGTTAGAAAAAAATATTTAGCTTTAAAAGGGTTAGAAAAAAAAGATTTAGCTTTGAAAAGATTAGAAAAAAAGATTTAGCTTTAAAAAGGAGTTAGAAAAAAGATTTAATTTTAAAAAGTTAGAAAAAAAGATTTAATTTTAAAAAAAAGTATTAGATTTTTATTTAAAAAAAAGTATTAGAATTTGATTAAAAAAAAGTGTTAGAAATTAATTTAAAAAAGGTTATAAAAAATTTACTCTTTAAAGAAAAGAAAAAAAAGTTAAATTTTAATCTAAATCCTAAAAGTTAGTAAGAAGAGCTTAAAATGACTTAAATAAATAAACTAAATAGAAAAAAAAAAGTTAATAAAAAAACAATAGTAAAGTTATAAAAAAGGTTAATTAAATTATTATTAGTTAAAAAAAACAAGATTTAAAAAAAAGGTTAATTTATTAAGTTAATAAGAATTTAAAATAAAAATAAAAAAGAAAGGGTAAAATTTGGGGTATTACAGGTTTATTTTACCCTTTTCAAGTGGAATATTGATTAAAGAAAAAACTAAGACCCGTTCAAGGCATACAACCTTGAAGCGAAGGGAGGTTTATTTTACCATTTTAAAGTGGAATACTTGATTATAAAATAAACTGAGATCCGTTTGCGGCATACAATCTTGAAGCGAGGGGAGGTTTATTTTACCCTTTACAAGTGGAATACTTGATTAAAGAAGAAACTGAGACCCGTCCATGGCATGCAACCTTGAAGCGAATGGAGGTTTATTTTACCCTTTTCAAGTGGAATACTTGATTAAAGAAGAAACTGAGACCGTTCACATCATACAACCTTGAAGCGAGGGGAGGTATATTTATCCTTTTCAAGTGGAATACTTGATTAAAGAAGAAACTGAGACCCGTTCACAACATACAACCTTGAAGCGATGGGAGGTTTATTTTACCCTTTTCAAGTGGAATACTTGATTAAAGAAGAAACTGAGACTCGTTCACGACATACAACCTTGAAGCGAGGGGAGGTCTATATTACCATTTTCAAGTGGAATGCTTGATTAAAGAAGAAACTGAGACCTGTTCATGGCATACAACCTTGAAGCGAGGGGAGGTTTATTTTACCCTTTTCAAGTTGAATACTTGATTAAAGAAGAAACTGAGACCCGTTCACAGCATACAACCTTGAAGTGAGGGGAGGTTTATTTTACCCTTTTCAAGTGGAATACTTGATTAAAGAAAAATCTGAGACCCGTTTACGGCATACAACTTTGAAACGAGGGGAGATTTAATTTACCCTTTTCAAGTGGAATACTTAAATAAAGAAGAAACTAAGACCCGTTCAAGGCATACAACCTTGAAGCGACGGGAGGTTTATTTTACCCTTTTCAAGTGGAATACTTGATTAAAGAAGAAACTAAGACCCGTTCACGGCATACAATCTTTTAGCGAGGGGAGGTTTATTTTACCCTTTTCAAGTGGAATACTTGATTAAAAAAGAAACTGAGACCCGTTCATGGCATACAACCTTGAAGCGAAGGGAGGTTTATTTTACCCATTTCAAGTGGAATATTTGATTAAAGAAGAAACTGAGACCCGTTCACAGCATACAACCTTGAAGTGAGGGGAGGTTTATTTTACCCTTTTCAAGTGGAATACTTGATTAAAGAAGAATATGAGAACCGTTTACGGCATACAACCTTGAAACGAGGGGAGATTTAATTTACCCTTTTCAAGTGGAATACTTGAATAAAGAAGAAACTAAGACCCGTTCAAGGCATACAACCTTGAAGCGAGGGGAGGTTTATTTTACCCTTTTCAAGTGGAATACTTGATTAAAGAAGAAATTAAGACCCGTTCACGACATACAACCTTGTAGCGAGGGGAGGTTTATTTTACCCTTTTCAAGTGGAATACTTGATTAAAGAAGAAACTGAGACCCGTTCATGGCATACAACCTTAAAGCGAAGGGAGGTTTATTTTACCCTTTTCAAGTGGAATACATGATTAAAGAAGAAACTAGGACCCGTTCACAGCATACAACCTTGAAGTGAGGGGAGGTTTATTTTACCCTTTTCAAGTGGAATACTTGATTAAAGAAGAATCTGAGACCCGTTTACGACATACAACCTTGAAACGAGGGGAGATTTAATTTACCCTTTTCAAGTGGAATACTTGATTAAAGAAGAAATTGAGACCCGTTCATAGCATACAACCTTGAAGCCAAGGGAGGTTTATTTTACCCTTTTCAAGTGGAATATTGATTAAAGAAAAAACTAAGACCCGTTCAAGGCATACAACCTTGAAGCGAAGGGAGGTTTATTTTACCATTTTAAAGTGGAATACTTGATAATAAAACAAACTGAGATCCGTTTGCGGCATACAATCTTGAAGCGAGGGGAGGTTTATTTTACCCTTTACAAGTGGAATACTTGATTAAAGAAGAAACTGAGACCCGTTCATGGCATGCAACCTTGAAGCGAATGGAGGTTTATTTTACCCTTTTCAAGTGGAATACTTGATTAAAGAAGAAACTGAGACCGTTCACATCATACAACCTTGAAGCGAGGGGAGGTTTATTTTACCCTTTTCAAGTGAAATACTTGATTAAAGAAGAAACTGAGATCCGTTCACAACATACAACCTTGAAGCGATGGGAGGTTTATTTTACCCTTTTAAGGTGGAATACTTGATTAAAGAAGAAACTGAGACTCGTTCACGACATACAACCTTGAAGCGAGGGGAGGTCTATATTACCATTTTCAAGTGGAATGCTTGATTAAAGAAGAAACTGAGACCTGTTCATGGCATACAACCTTGAAGCGAGGGGAGGTTTATTTTACCCTTTTCAAGTTGAATACTTGATTAAAGAAGAAACTGAGACCCGTTCACAGCATACAACCTTGAAGTGAGGGGAGGTTTATTTTACCCTTTTCAAGTGGAATACTTGATTAAAGAAGAATCTGAGACCCGTTTACGACATACAACTTTGAAACGAGGGGAGATTTAATTTACCCTTTTCAAGTGGAATACTTAAATAAAGAAGAAACTAAGACTCGTTCAAGGCATACAACCTTGAAGCGACGGGAGGTTTATTTTACCCTTTTCAAGTGGAATACTTGATTAAAGAAGAAACTAAGACCCGTTCACGGCATACAACCTTTTAGCGAGGGGAGGTTTATTTTACCCTTTTCAAGTGGAATACTTGATTAAAAAAGAAACTGAGACCCGTTCATGGCATACAACCTTGAAGCGAAGGGAGGTTTATTTTACCCATTTCAAGTGGAATACTTGATTAAAGAAGAAACTGAGACCCGTTCACAGCATACAACCTTGAAGTGAGGGGAGGTTTATTTTACCCTTTTCAAGTGGAATACTTGATTAAAGAAGAATCTGAAACCAGTTTACGGCATACAACCTTTAAACGAGGGGAGATTTAATTTACCCTTTTCAATTCGAATACTTGATTAAAGAAGAAACTGAGACTCGTTCACAGCATACAACCTTGAAGCCAAGGGAGGTTTATTTTACCCTTTTCAAGTTGAATACTTGATTAAAGAAAAATCTAAGACCCGTTCAAGGCATACAACCTTGAAGCGACAGGAGGTTTATTTTACCATTTTAAAGTGGAATACTTGATTAAAGAACAAACTGAGATCCGTTCGCGGCATACAACCTTGAAGCGAGGGGAGGTTTATTTTACCCCTTTCAAGTGGAATACTTGATTAAAGAAGAAACTGAGACCCGTTAACGGCATACAACCTTGAAGCGAGGGGAGGTTTATTTTACCCATTTCAAGTGGAATACTTGATTAAAAAAGAAACTGAGACCCATTCACAGCATACAACCTTGAAGCCAGGGGAGGTTTATTTTACCCTTTTCAAGTGGAATACTTGATTAAAGAAGAAACTAAGACCCGTTCAAGGCATACAACCTTGAAGCGAGGGGAGGTTTATTTTACCCATTTTCAAGTGGAATACTTGATTAAAGAAGAAACTGAGACCCGTTCACAGCATACAACCTTGAAGCCAGGTGAGGTTTATTTTACCCTATTCAAGTGGAATACTTGATTAAAGAAGAAACTAAGACCCGTTCAACGCATACAACCTTGAAGCGAGGGGAGGTTTATTTTACCCTTTTCAAGTGGAATACTTGATTAAAGAAGAAACTAAGACCCGTTCACGACATACAACCTTGTAGCGAGGGGAGGTTTATTTTACCCTTTCCAAGTGGAATACTTGATTAAAGAAGAAACTGAGACCCGTTCATGGCATACAACCTTGAAGCGAAGGGAGGTTTATTTTACCCTTTTCAAGTGGAATACTTGATTAAAGAAGAAACTAGGACCCGTTCACAGCATACAACCTTGAAGTGAGGGGAGGTTTATTTTACCCTTTTCAAGTGGAATACTTGATTAAAGAAGAATCTGAGACCCGTTTACGACATACAACCTTGAAACGAGGGGAGATTTAATTTACCCTTTTCAAGTGGAATACTTGATTAAAGAAGAAACTGAGACCCGTTCATAGCATACAACCTTGACGCCAAGGGAGGTTTATTTTACCCTTTTCAAGTGGAATACTTGATTAAAGAAAAAACTAAGACCCGTTCAAGGCATACAACCTTGAAGCGAAGGGAGGTTTATTTTACCATTTTAAAGTGGAATACTTGATTATAAAACAAACTGAGATCCGTTTGCGGCATACAATCTTGAACCGAGGGGAGGTTTATTTTACCCTTTACAAGTGGAATACTTGATTAAAGAAGAAACTGAGACCGTTCACATCATACAACCTTGAAGCGAGGGGAGGTTTATTTTACCCTTTTCAAGTGGAATACTTGATTAAAGAAGAAACTGAGACCGTTCACATCATACAACCTTGAAGCGAGGGGAGGTTTATTTTACCCTTTTCAAGTGAAATACTTGATTAAAGAAGAAACTGAGATCCGTTCACAACATACAACCTTGAAGCGATGGGAGGTTTATTTTACCCTTTTAAGGTGGAATACTTGATTAAAGAAGAAACTGAGACTCGTTCACGACATACAACCTTGAAGCGAGGGGAGGTCTATATTACCATTTTCAAGTGGAATGCTTGATTAAAGAAGAAACTGAGACCTGTTCATGGCATACAACCTTGAAGCGAGGGGAGGTTTATTTTACCCTTTTCAAGTTGAATACTTGATTAAAGAAGAAACTGAGACCCGTTCACAGCATACAACCTTGAAGTGAGGGGAGGTTTATTTTACCCTTTTCAAGTGGAATACTTGATTAAAGAAGAATCTGAGACCCGTTTACGACATACAACTTTGAAACGAGGGGAGATTTAATTTACCCTTTTCAAGTGGAATACTTAAATAAAGAAGAAACTAAGACTCGTTCAAGGCATACAACCTTGAAGCGACGGGAGGTTTATTTTACCCTTTTCAAGTGGAATACTTGATTAAAGAAGAAACTAAGACCCGTTCACGGCATACAACCTTTTAGCGAGGGGAGGTTTATTTTACCCTTTTCAAGTGGAATACTTGATTAAAAAAGAAACTGAGACCCGTTCATGGCATACAACCTTGAAGCGAAGGGAGGTTTATTTTACCCATTTCAAGTGGAATACTTGATTAAAGAAGAAACTGAGACCCGTTCACAGCATACAACCTTGAAGTGAGGGGAGGTTTATTTTACCCTTTTCAAGTGGAATACTTGATTAAAGAAGAATCTGAAACCAGTTTACGGCATACAACCTTTAAACGAGGGGAGATTTAATTTACCCTTTTCAATTCGAATACTTGATTAAAGAAGAAACTGAGACTCGTTCACAGCATACAACCTTGAAGCCAAGGGAGGTTTATTTTACCCTTTTCAAGTTGAATACTTGATTAAAGAAAAATCTAAGACCCGTTCAAGGCATACAACCTTGAAGCGACGGGAGGTTTATTTTACCATTTTAAAGTGGAATACTTGATTAAAGAACAAACTGAGATCCGTTCGCGGCATACAACCTTGAAGCGAGGGGAGGTTTATTTTACCCCTTTCAAGTGGAATACTTGATTAAAGAAGAAACTGAGACCCGTTAACGGCATACAACCTTGAAGCGAGGGGAGGTTTATTTTACCCATTTCAAGTGGAATACTTGATTAAAAAAGAAACTGAGACCCATTCACAGCATACAACCTTGAAGCCAGGGGAGGTTTATTTTACCCTTTTCAAGTGGAATACTTGATTAAAGAAGAAACTAAGACCCGTTCAAGGCATACAACCTTGAAGCGAGGGGAGGTTTATTTTACCCATTTTCAAGTGGAATACTTGATTAAAGAAGAAACTGAGACCCGTTCACAGCATACAACCTTGAAGCCAGGTGAGGTTTATTTTACCCTATTCAAGTGGAATACTTGATTAAAGAAGAAACTAAGACCCGTTCAACGCATACAACCTTGAAGCGAGGGGAGGTTTATTTTACCCTTTTCAAGTGGAATACTTGATTAAAGAAGAAACTAAGACCCGTTCACGACATACAACCTTGTAGCGAGGGGAGGTTTATTTTACCCTTTCCAAGTGGAATACTTGATTAAAGAAGAAACTGAGACCCGTTCATGGCATACAACCTTGAAGCGAAGGGAGGTTTATTTTACCCTTTTCAAGTGGAATACTTGATTAAAGAAGAAACTAGGACCCGTTCACAGCATACAACCTTGAAGTGAGGGGAGGTTTATTTTACCCTTTTCAAGTGGAATACTTGATTAAAGAAGAATCTGAGACCCGTTTACGACATACAACCTTGAAACGAGGGGAGATTTAATTTACCCTTTTCAAGTGGAATACTTGATTAAAGAAGAAACTGAGACCCGTTCATAGCATACAACCTTGACGCCAAGGGAGGTTTATTTTACCCTTTTCAAGTGGAATACTTGATTAAAGAAAAAACTAAGACCCGTTCAAGGCATACAACCTTGAAGCGAAGGGAGGTTTATTTTACCATTTTAAAGTGGAATACTTGATTATAAAACAAACTGAGATCCGTTTGCGGCATACAATCTTGAACCGAGGGGAGGTTTATTTTACCCTTTACAAGTGGAATACTTGATTAAAGAAGAAACTGAGACCGTTCACATCATACAACCTTGAAGCGAGGGGAGGTTTATTTTACCCTTTTCAAGTGGAATACTTGATTAAAGAAGAAACTGAGACCGTTCACATCATACAACCTTGAAGCGAGGGGAGGTTTATTTTACCCTTTTCAAGTGGAATACTTGATTAAAGAAGAAACTGAGACCCGTTCACAACATACAACCTTGAAGCGATGGGAGGTTTATTTTACCCTTTTCAAGTGGAATACTTGATTAAAGAAGAAACTTAGACTCGTTCACGACATACAACCTTGAAGCGAGGGGAGGTTTATATTACCATTTTCAAGTGGAATGCTTGATTAAAGAAGAAACTGAGACCCGTTCATGGCATACAACCTTGAAGCGAGGGGAGGTTTATTTTACCCTTTTCAAGTTGAATACTTGATTAAAGAAGAAACTGAGACCCGTTCACAGCATACAACCTTGAAGTGAGGGGAGGTTTATTTTACCCTTTTCAAGTGGAATACTTGATTAAAGAAGAATCTGAGACCCGTTTACGGCATACAACCTTGAAACGAGGGGAGATTTAATTTACCCTTTTCAAGTGGAATACTTAAATAAAGAAGAAACTAAGACCCGTTCAAGGCATACAACCTTGAAGCGAGGGGAGGTTTATTTTACCCTTTTCAAGTGGAATACTTGATTAAAGAAGAAACTAAGACCCGTTCAACGCATACAACCTTGAAGCGAGGGGAGGTTTATTTTACCCTTTTCAAGTGGAATACTTGATTAAAGAAGAAACTAAGACCCGTTCACGACATACAACCTTGTAGCGAGGGGAGGTTTATTTTACCCTTTCCAAGTGGAATACTTGATTAAAGAAGAAACTGAGACCCGTTCATGGCATACAACCTTGAAGCGAAGGGAGGTTTATTTTACCCTTTTCAAGTGGAATACTTTATTAAAGAAGAAACTAGGACCCGTTCACAGCATACAACCTTGAAGTGAGGGGAGGTTTATTTTACCCTTTTCAAGTGGAATACTTGATTAAAGAAGAATCTGAGACCCGTTTACGACATACAACCTTGAAACGAGGGGAGATTTAATTTACCCTTTTCAAGTGGAATACTTGATTAAAGAAGAAACTGAGACCCGTTCATAGCCTACAACCTTGAAGCCAAGGGAGGTTTATTTTACCCTTTTCAAGTGGAATACTTGATTAAAGAAAAAACTAAGACCTGTTCAAGGCATACAACCTTGAAGCGAAGGGAGGTTTATTTTACCATTTTAAAGTGGAATACTTGATTATAAAACAAACTGAGATCCGTTTGCGGCATACAATCTTGAAGCGAGGGGAGGTTTATTTTACCCTTTACAAGTGGAATACTTGATTAAAGAAGAAACTGAGACCGTTCACATCATACAACCTTGAAGCGAGGGGAGGTTTATTTTACCCTTTTCAAGTGGAATACTTGATTAAAGAAGAAACTGAGACCGTTCACATCATACAACCTTGAAGCGAGGGGAGGTTTATTTTACCCTTTTCAAGTGGAATACTTGATTAAAGAAGAAACTGAGACCCGTTCACAACATACAACCTTGAAGCGATGGGAGGTTTATTTTACCCTTTTCAAGTGGAATACTTGATTAAAGAAGAAACTTAGACTCGTTCACGACATACAACCTTGAAGCGAGGGGAGGTTTATATTACCATTTTCAAGTGGAATGCTTGATTAAAGAAGAAACTGAGACCCGTTCATGGCATACAACCTTGAAGCGAGGGGAGGTTTATTTTACCCTTTTCAAGTTGAATACTTGATTAAAGAAGAAACTGAGACCCGTTCACAGCATACAACCTTGAAGTGAGGGGAGGTTTATTTTACCCTTTTCAAGTGGAATACTTGATTAAAGAAGAATCTGAGACCCTTTTACGGCATACAACCTTGAAACGAGGGGAGATTTAATTTACCCTTTTCAAGTGGAATACTTAAATAAAGAAGAAACTAAGACCCGTTCAAGGCATACAACCTTGAAGCGAGGGGAGGTTTATTTTACCCTTTTCAAGTGGAATACTTGATTAAAGAAGAAACTAAGACCCGCTCACGGCATACAACCTTTTAGCGAGGGGAGGTTTATTTTACCCTTTTCAAGTGGAATACTTGATTAAAGAAGAAACTGAGACCCGTTCATGGCATACAACCTTGAAGCGAAGGGAGGTTTATTTTACCCATTTCAAGTGGAATACTTGATTAAAGAAGAAACTGAGACCCGTTCACAGCATACAACCTTGAAGTGAGGGGAGGTTTATTTTACCCTTTTCAAGTGGAATACTTGATTAAAGAAGAATCTGAAACCAGTTTACGACATACAACCTTGAAACGAGGGGAGATTTAATTTACCCTTTTCAAGTGGAATACTTGATTAAAGAAGAAACTGAGACCCGTTCACAGCATACAACCTTGAAGCCAAGGGAGGTTTATTTTACCCTTTTCAAGTTGAATACTTGATTAAAGAAAAAACAAAGACCCGTTCAAGGCATACAACCTTGAAGCGACGGGAGGTTTATTTTACCATTTAAAAGTGGAATACTTGATTAAAGAACAAACTGAGATCCGTTCGCCGCATACAACCTTGAAGCGAGGGGAGGTTTATTTTACCCCTTTCAAGTGGAATACTTGATTAAAGAAGAAACTGAGACCCGTTAACGGCATACAACCTTGAAGCGAGGGGAGGTTTATTTTACCCTTTTCAAGTGGAATACTTGATTAAAAAAGAAACTGAGACCCATTCACAGCATACAACCTTGAAGCCAAGGGAGGTTTATTTTACCCTTTTCAAGTGGAATACTTGATTAAAGAAGAAACTAAGACCCGTTCAAGGCATACAACCTTGAAGCGAAGGGAGGTTTATTTTACCCATTTTCAAGTGGAATACTTGATTAAAGAAGAAACTGAGACCCGTTCACAGCATACAACCTTGAAGCCATGTGAGGTTTATTTTACCCTTTTCAAGTGGAATACTTGATTAAAGAAGAAACTAAGACCCGTTCAAGGCATACAACCTTGAAGCGAGGGGAGGTTTATTTTACCCTTTTCAAGTGGAATACTTGATTAAAGAAGAAACTAAGACCCGCTCACGGCATACAACCTTTTAGCGAGGGGAGGTTTATTTTACCCTTTTCAAGTGGAATACTTGATTAAAGAAGAAACTGAGACCCGTTCATGGCATACAACCTTGAAGCGAAGGGAGGTTTATTTTACCCATTTCAAGTGGAATACTTGATTAAAGAAGAAACTGAGACCCGTTCACAGCATACAACCTTGAAGTGAGGGGAGGTTTATTTTACCCTTTTCAAGTGGAATACTTGATTAAAGAAGAATCTGAAACCAGTTTACGGCATACAACCTTGAAACGAGGGGAGATTTAATTTACCCTTTTCAAGTGGAGTACTTGATTAAAGAAGAAACTGAGACCCGTTCACAGCATACAACCTTGAAGCCAAGGGAGGTTTATTTTACCCTTTTCAAGTTGAATACTTGATTAAAGAAAAAACTAAGACTCGTTCAAGGCATACAACCTTGATGCGACGGGAGGTTTATTTTACCATTTTAAAGTGGAATACTTGATTAAAGAACAAACTGAGATCCGTTCGCCGCATACAACCTTGAAGCGAGGGGAGGTTTATTTTACCCCTTTCAAGTGGAATACTTGATTAAAGAAGAAACTGAGACCCGTTAACGGCATACAACCTTGAAGCGAGGGGAGGTTTATTTTACCCATTTCAAGTGGAATACTTGATTAAAAAAGAAACTGAGACCCATTCACAGCATACAACCTTGAGGCCAAGGGAGGTTTATTTTACCCTTTTCAAGTGGAATACTTGATTAAAGAAGAAACTAAGACCCGTTCAAGGCATACAACCTTGAAGCGAAGGGAGGTTTATTTTACCCATTTTCAAGTGGAATACTTGATTAAAGAAGAAACTGAGACCCGTTCACAGCATACAACCTTGAAGCCAGGTGAGGTTTATTTTACCCTTTTCAAGTGGAATACTTGATTAAAGAAGAAACTAAGACCCGTTCAACGCATACAACCTTGAAGCGAGGGGAGGTTTATTTTACCCTTTTCAAGTGGAATACTTGATTAAAGAAGAAACTAAGACCCGTTCACGACATACAACCTTGGAGCGAGGGGAGGTTTATTTTACCCTTTCCAAGTGGAATACTTGATTAAAGAAGAAACTGAGACTCGTTCATGGCATACAACCTTGAAGAGAAGGGAGGTTTATTTTACCCTTTTCAAGTGGAATACTTGATTAAAGAAGAAACTGAGACCGTTCAAATCATACAACCTTGAAGCAAGGGGAGGTTTATTTTACCCTTTTCAAGTGGAATAGTTGATTAAAGAAGAAACTGAGACCCGTTCATAGCATACAACCTTGAAGCGAGGGGAGGTTTATTTTACCCTTTTCAAGTGGAATACTTGATTAAAGAAGAAACTGAGACTCGTTCACGACATACAACCTTGAAATGAAGGGAGGTGTATTCTACCATTTTCAAGTCGAATAGTTGATTAAAGAAGAAACTGAGAAACGTTCATGGCATACAACCATGAAGCGAGGGGAGGTTTATTTTACCCTTTTCAGGTGGAATACTTGATTAAAGAAGAAACTGAGACCCGTTCACAGCATACAACCTTGAAGCCAAGGGAGGTTTATTTTACCCTTTTCAAGTGGAATACTTGATTAAAGAAGAAACTATGACCCGTTCAAGGCATACAACCTTGAAGCGAAGGGAGGTTTATTTTACCATTTTCAAGTGGAATACTTTATTAAAGAACAAACTGAGATTCGTTCGCAGCATACAACATTGAAGCGAGGGGAGGGTTATTTTACCCTTTTCAAGTGGAATACTTGATTAAAGAAGAAACTGAGACCCGTTCAAGGCATACAACCTTGAAGCGAGGGGAGGTTTATTTTACCCTTTTCAAGTGGAATACTTGATTAAAGAAGAAACTTAGACCCATTCACAGCATACAACCTTGAAGCCAGGTGAGGGTTATTTTACCCTTTTCAAGTGGAATACTTGATTAAAGAAGAAACTAAGACCCGTTCATGGCATACAACCTTGAAGCGAGGGGAGGTTTATTTTACCCTTTTCAAGTGGAATACTTGATTAAAGAAGAAACTAAGACCCGTTCACGACACACAACCTTGGAGCGAGGGAAGGTTTATTTTACCCTTTTCAAGTGGAATACTTGATTAAAGAAGAAATTAAGACCCATTCATGGCATACAACCTTGAAGCGCATGGAGGTTTATTTTACCCTTTTCAAGTGGAATACTTGATTAAAGAATAAACTGAGACCATTCACATCATACAACCTTGAAGCGAGGGGAGGTTTATTTTGCCCTTTTCGGTCGAATACCTGATTAAAGAAGAAGCTAAGACCCGTTCACGGCATATAACCTTGGAGCGTGGGTGTCGCTACTGCGAAAATCGGCGCCGGCTGAACAGAAGAGTCGCCACCGTGCGTTATTTATCCCACGGGAGGGAAAGGAAACGCTCAGAGTAAACCTCGCATAACACGGGAAAGGTATGGTCGTCGCAACCAAAACCTGGATTCGGGAGTCGGTTACGCAAGGGGAAGGTATTAGCACCCCTCATGTCCGTCGTACTCGACGGGATCCACGCTTGTTTTCGGGTATGGATTGTTGTTCTATCTAAACTATAGGTCAAGGGTTAAAAAGAAAATAAAACTGAAGATAAAAATGACTCGGCAAAGTATCGCACTTTATGCCTACGTATTCTCGTCTGGAACGAGAAATCAGAGTCAACGTAGTTCGCCTACCTACGGGAAAGGAGGGGAAGGTTGCTCGCTAGGATATCGCATCCTATGCCTACGTACTTTCATACAGCATGAAAGATCAGAGCAAACGTAGTTCGGGCCACGTACGACACAGGCTTGTCTTGGTTGATTTTATTCCTTCTGAAAAAGATTTTCTTGATTAGCAGTCCCGGCGGACAAAAATGACGTTTTGATGAGTCCACATTCCTTTACGAAAGAAGTGTATTTTATTGTGTTTGAAATCTTATTGTGTTTTTCTGTTTGTTTTGAGGAAGAAAGAGACAGAATTCTAACCTACGGTTGCGAAGGGAATCAAACTAACTTAATGTTATCATGCATGGGTTAAGACCTAGTGTCTATCATGCTCCTCTCTTGCGCAGAGAGAAACAGAGATCCTAAGGGAATAGACGGGAACATAAACAATATCAAATATACAGTAAAACAGTAAAATGCATGAATGCAACAACACCAGCGAGGCAAGGGAGTCCCACTCAACCTCGAACCTGGAAAACAAATAGGCAAAAGTGAACAGGCTTCACTTTCAACCCAGCAGGGTAAACAGCAAACAATACAGTCAGGAAAACCAATCAATACATCAAGAAATGAAATACAGCAAAAATAAACAGCCACAGCAGCTCTACACCAATATCTATCTTCAAGTCATCTCCAATCAGCTACAAGCCTCAGTCAGCAGCAGTCTCTATCTTCACAGTCTTCAAGCAAAGATCTTGAGCACCAGTCCTCAGTCTACAATGGCTTTTCTTCAAGTCTCAGGCTCCAGGATGAACGTCAGCCAACCAGATGAAGTAAATGAATGTTAGACAGTTAATTACCTACCAAGGGTGGTTCATCAACTGTTAACATTAAACAGAAAGTTTTCTCTCAAAAGTTCTATCTTTCAAATACATTCACTGATCCTTCCAAAGGAAGGAGGTGGATATTTGAAAGAGACTTTGAATCATAGAGAAAGGATAGAGGCAAACAAAGCCATCTATGTTTGTGAATCAAATTGCTAGACTAGGCTCTTCCTAACCCTAAATCCTATAGTCTTCAACAGTCTTCTAGCAAACACAGCATCTTCAATGAAGTTGAACTTGTTCTTCCATCTTGAGTCTTCAATGTGCTTCATCCACAAGGTCTTCACAAGGTCCTCAATTCAATCTTCAAAGGTCCACACCCAAAGGAGAAGAAAAGGAAGCAAAACAATACAAACTATGCCCTAAAGGCCACACAAATGATCAATCAATTCAAAAATCAACCAAAAATAGCATATGGTAATATAAATTCCTAATATAAATTCTAGGGGATCCTATTTAACTACCCTTAAGTCCCATATATTCCCCATAGGCTAACTTGTCCTAAAAATCCCAAAAATAAAATGTTGAAGTTCAAGTATACTACTTAAAAACCCTAATTAAACTATCCTAAGTTCAATTATCTAAACTAATCAAATTTCATTCTAAAAAAAACTAGTAATAAATTCTGGGAATACTACAATTCAATATTAATCACCACAAAAAAGAATGGGCAAAAAATCTATTTCTAAGTGTAAGAACTAAAATCTACAAGATCATGTATGAAATAAAACCTTCAAAATATGCACTTATTTGTAAAATATGGAAAAAATGCGAAAAAATATAAAATGCAATTTTTATATTTTTTTAATTTTCTAGACATGATAAGGAAAATATTAAAAAAAGAATGAGTTAAAAATATGCATTTTCCATTTAGTTATGAATTTTTGAAGATGAATGAAACAAAAAGGAAAATGAATACGAAATAGAAAGAAATAAGTGGAAGGGGTGCAAATAGAAAGAAATGATAGTTGAAATCATTGGGCCTGGAAATGAGGGGGGTGGCGTTAGCGAATCTGACCCAAGTCTTCATTAAAATTCAGATTAAACTGTGGCCACAGGATCTTTGGTCAAGTCAAATTTTTCCTCTTCATCCAACGACTCTCCTCTTTCTTCTTCCTCTAGAAACCCTAACCCATGCAACTTCCATATCCATACGTGAATCTTCTAGCCACCATATCTCACTCGTTAAGCCATGAAAATGCACGAAATAAAAACCAAAAACGATCCTCTTCTTGCCCTCTATCCAACCATGTCCATAGTTTCACTTGAAACCCTCTACAATGCACAAACCGAAAACACCAACCCATGGTTCCACCATGAAAGCTTGTTATTCAACCTCAACAAACCATGAAAATAACTATAGCCACGTGTTCTATAGGTTGCACTGAGTACACTATACCATTCCACATGCATTAAAACCTCATATTCCAAGTTCTTTTGGTCTTGCAAGAATGAACACCATATCTTGAAACTTCATGAAATGGTCTTAAACTACTCATGGATGATCCCTAGATTGTCTCTATCGCATATAACTTAACATTACACCCTAACAATGGCTAATCATGGTGATTGGAATCAAAACGTATTCTTACCAAATGGATATGGTGATGGTTGCTATGCCCTGTTTCAGCCCTTGTCAATGGTGCCAAATGATCTTTATATGATGGTGATGATGCTGGTGAAGAGAATTCGTGTTTATACCTCTTGAAAATGCCAATTCGAAGCTTCACGCCTCTTGGAGTGATGGAGAAGAACTCACAATCCCGCCACGATTTGATGTGCCTTCTTCGTGCTTTTTACTCTACAACAATGGAGGATGATGATGATGATGATAGCTAGCACAAACAATGGAGTTTGGGAGAGATGGGAATCAAAATGCAATTTTGGAGTTATGAGATGAAAGTATGGTTTGCAAGCAAATAGAATCACCAACCATGGCATGATCTCACCTTTGGGTATTTATGGAAGTGAAAGGAAAGATCTAGAACATATGAGAAGCTTCCAAGGAAGTTCTAGAACTTCTCACGTAATGAGAAATTCAAAAATACTATTTTTAGTAAATCTCATAAAACTCATGATAAGTCTTCAAAATACCCTTATATGAGATATACATGTGAGAACAAGGCATTTTATGCAAAATTAAGGCTTTGGCAAACAATTTCTCATGGTACCTTAAAGTGCAAGAAACAAAATTACAAAGGAAGTCCAATTTTTAAGCCTAAACTCAAAAATGTGGATAAACCATTGTTTCCAAAATATTGATTCCAATCAAAATCATCTATCATATGCCCCATTTTGGATTTGTAGATCTCTCAAACCAAAATCCAATTTCAACTTTTTTAACTTATAAGCCTTTTTCAAGTCATTTTGACCATTTTAAAATATCCATGCTCCATGCATTTTCAAACTCCCACAACATCTTATCTAGCCTTAAAATGCCATTTTGAGCAACTTTGATGTTGGGAAGTTTTCCATTTGAAGCTTCCTTGTATGAGTTTTTAGGCATTGGCTAAAAATGACCTGTAATTCCAAATGACCAAAATACCCCTGTCTTGCACAAGCCATAAGTAGAGTTCCCTAAATCATATGAAGGCATACCATACCTTTTTGGAAAGGGGAGACAATGAGGAACAACTCTCATGCTTGTCCAAAGTCCATTTGAATTATCCTTGAGGGCCAAAAGTTTGTCAGAAGACAACCAACTTTCACAGACAAATTTCAGTGTCATCTGGTGACCCCTAACTTGCAAGAGCCATAACTTGAGTTCTAGAAATCTTCTCAATGACTTCCACCACTAAAATTAAAGCTAATAACATCCTCTACAAGTCTCATGACCATCATTAGGTGAGATGAGGCTTGTATTTCAACTTATCTTCTTTGACAAATCAGTGAAAAACAAGGGATTTTACCCTAGGAACCTTGACTTTTCACCCTCTATTCTTCTTGATTTTTCTTGATTTCTTCTTAGCATAACAACATATCTTTATTCTCCATGTCAAATGATGAACCCCACATCTCTCCAATAGCCCTTAATGCCTTTCAATCAGTCAATTGACCTAGAGTTGACCCAGGGTTGACCCAGATGAAACCCTAGTTGACTGTCTTCAACTGTAATTCTTGTGACTTCACCAATGACTTGTCTCCTTCTCCAAATGACTTTCTAAGTCCTCCAAGATGTCTAGATACTCCCCATGCTCAGCCCACAGCTCACCATTTCTTTGTTGATCCTCAGACACCCTCAGTTAGGAGATAGATGAACTGCTTGATCCATTGACTTGATAGCTTCCAAATTCTTTTCTGATGACTTGAATGAGGTTGAATCAGGATAATAACCTCTTGATAGGCCTCTAGAGATGAGAATAATGATTGGTCCCCTGTTAGCTGACTTGCTATGCTTATGCTATGCAGATGAGTAACCTATGTACATGGCCCTATATGCAAATGCTAATGCAATTGAAACATAAACCAAGCGAATAAGGTTGGGCAAATTTTTAGGGTGCAACAGCTGCCCCTATTCAAGCGGCTTGGACCCGATTGGGTGAAGATCCCGGAGCCTTCAGACATTCGCGGTACGAGACGGTTGAATACTAGGAACCAGAAATTTGCCAACCGCAAAAATAAACTGCGCCACTGCTTGGGGAACGACATTCATCAGCTGAATCTGACTGTTACGGCAACCCACTGATCTCGTGCGACCGTGCTGGGGATTCTTCTCATCATCCTGAAAAATATTGAATCATCGGAAACTTCGTCCTTTGCTTGTCCACGTCAGGACTCTATCTGCTGTCAACTCGGAAAAAACTTCAACAACTTTGCTGGGGACGGCTCGTCTGCCTTCTCGTCAGAGATAAATCGTCCACGTTAGGAATAAACTCTTCCACGTTAGGAATACCACCGTCCACGTTAGGACTCACCTTTCCACGTAAGGAATAATCGTTCCACGTTAGGAATCATACTGTCCACGTTAGGACTCACCTTTCCACGTAAGGAATACATCGCTTTTCCCCGTCAGGGGTGACTTTTCTCTGCTTTGTCAAACTCTTCCACGTAAGGAATACGTCTTCTTTTGCTTTGTCCACGTAAGGACACTTTCTTTTTCCACGTTAGGAATCACAAATTTTCCACGTAAGGAGCCCCAATCTTTCCACGTGAGGAATACTATATCAATCTTTCTTTCCACGTAAGGAATACCGTTTCTTCTTTCCGTCCACGTCAGGACTAAACTTTCCACGTAAGGAATCTATCTTCTTCTTCCATGTTAGGAACAACTTCTTTGATCTGTCTGCGTCAGGACTAAACTCTTCCACGTCAGGAATAATATCTTTCTTTCCACGTCAGGAATCAATCTTGATATGTCCGCGTGAGGACTCAATCTTTCCACGTAAGGAATAAACTCGTCTTTCCACATAAGGAAACCATTTTTCTTCCACGTAAGGAATGCTCTTGATATGTCCACGTAAGGACTCTGATCTTTCCACGTTAGGAATCAAACCTTGATCTGTCCACGTCAGGACTAAACTTTTCCACGTAAGGAAACACCTTCTCTTTCCACGTCAGGGATCAACTTCTTTTCCATCTGTCCGCGTCAGGACTAAACTTTCCACGTAAGGAGTCAATCTATTTTCCACGTAAGGAATCACCATTTTTCCACGTAAGGAATAAGACTTCGTCTGGATCTGTCCGCGTCAGGACTAAACTCTTCCACGTTAGGAATGCCCTTGTCTCCCCGTAAGGAATCCATCTCGATATGTCCGCGTAAGGACTCAATCTTTCCACGTAAGGAATACCAATTTCTTTCCACGTAAGGAATAAATTCGTCTTTCCACGTAAGGAAACCATCTTCTTTCCACGTAAGGAAACATTGTCTTTCCACGTAAGGAGAACATCGTCTTTCCACGTAAGGAAACATTGTCTTTCCACGTAAGGAGAACATCGTCCACGTTAGGACCCACCTTTCCACGTCAGGAACACCATCTTAATCTGTCCACGTAAGGACTCCAATCTTTCCACGTAAGGAATGATCTTGATTTGAATCTGTCCACGTCAGGACTAAACTTTCCACGTAAGGAATCTACCTTCTTTCCACGTTAGGAATCTCCTCTTGATATGTCCGCGTAAGGACTCTAATCTTTCCACGTAAGGAATCAATCTTGATATGTCCGCGTGAGGACTCAAATCTTTCCACGTAAGGAATCTCCATCTTTCCACGTTAGGAACACAATCTTAATCTGTCCACGTAAGGACTCCAATCTTTCCACGTAAGGAATGTAATCTTTCCACGTAATGAATACGTTATCAATCTGTCCATGTAAGGACTCTGGCTTGATATGTCCACGTAAGGACTCAATCTTTCCACGTAAGGAAACAACTTCGTTCCACGTCAGGACCCATGTTTCGTCCTGATTTGTCCACGTCAGGACTCAGGCATCTTCGACCCGCTGGGGAAATACAACTTGTCCACGTCAGGACTCACATCTCCTCTGCTGAGAAAATAAAACTTGTCCACGTCAGGACTCATATCTTCGTCTGATTTGTCCACGTCAGGACCCCTGCTTCACCAACATGAAGAAAGATAACTGCTGAGAATAAATGGTCCACGTCAGGACACCAACACAAAGAGTAATCAGCTTTGTCAACGTCATGACTTCACATTCCACCAATACCGAGAACCCGAATCTGTCCACGTTAGGACTAACACATCTCATCGACCCGAGGAAATAAATCTGTCCACGTTAGGACACCCACTTCTCTAACACGAAGAAATCCCGTCAATAAAAATGTCCACGTCAGGACTCATTTCTTCATTGATCCTAACCCACAAACTTCTTAGCACTGACGTGACAGCGACTTTGAGGCGGACTCTACTGGGGATATCTGGAAACCAAACTACTGGATGCCTGTTCTGATAACCGGCGGCGGCTTCTGAAAATCTGATTTCATGAAACCCTTTGATGACAAATAACTCTGCTTGGGAATAAAGAGAGACTTATCCTGGTAACTCTGTGGGGAATACTGCCGAAACTGACATTATCATTGAATATCTCATGCCGAGATCTTGAGTGTTTGGTAGTTCATTTGAGCAAGTGCTCTCCCCACCTTCTGGGATACAGGAACCGCTTCAGCAAAATAAATGCTGAAGATAATGCCAACTCCGCTGGGGATAGCCAGGTGCTACAGAATTATTCCAGCAAAATAAATGTTGTAAGAGTGAAGTCGACTCAGCTGGGAAATTAGGAACTTAAACCAAACACCTTGTTGAAGTAGCATCCTGCTGGGGAATATAACTCTGCTGGGGAATAACAGATGTGCACAGTACGATTGGATTTCTGCTGGAGAGTGAACTGATATTACACAGTATCCCTGACAAAATAAATGCCAGGACCCACAACCAACTCTGCTGGGGAGAGTCTTAATCTTCGAGTTTTGCTGGGAGGAAAGAACACTTGCTGAAAGGAGAGAACTCCGCTTCGGGGATACTAACATGCCCAGCTTGCCCCTGAATCTGCAACAGTTTTGGAATGGACCCTACAGTCTTTGTATCCTGACGACCAGACATGGACGGCTTCTACATTTCGGACCTCGAAGGGGTGTTTCAAGAACATAACTTTCGTGCTTCTAGGGTGACATGCCCCGGTCTCGCAAAAATCTTTTGTCTCTGATCGACTATGTCGTGGAGCACTGCCCATAGCTATGAGAGATTTGCCAAATCTTGACCTGACTGCCCCGGATTTACTGCTTCTAGGATGACCGACTCTACCTGAATTAATCAGTATAGCTTGCCCCAGTTCACGAAATATTTGGGCATTCTGCATTTTATCCTGATCATACCTTCCACTGTAGGAATCTTTCCTGTCGGCATGCGCTTACTCGCAGGTAACACAAGTTGTTCTGCATAAAAGATATATTAAACGCAATGCATATGACAGTTTCGAAATCCAAGTCTGTTCACTAAAAAATTTTGTGACATGTAATGAATCAATTATCAAAATGTCAATATGAAAGCTGGTAAGAGGAACCCTTTTAGGAGTCAGAATCGACGAGATCTTTACTGACGTATGCCCTCGGACAAAACCTGTTTCAATTAGGACTTTTGCGGGTTGTAACGTGGTCAGGTTCACGGTTAACAAGGAAAGATATAGGCTCAAAATTTATTTCGACCCACCCATTCTTCGTGATGTTCTCCAATCCTATGTTCAGCTAATCTGACTTCAGCGTTCACCTATTAGAGGTGGAATGATAGGAGTGATGGTTCAGGATACCACGCGTTTTTCTTTTTTGAGTGACGGTCATTTGCTTTTCGTCTTTGGGTGCCTAGAATCACACGACTTTTGTCCTTTTCGAGGATTTGTTCTTTTCTTTGACAATCCTTTTCGTCTTTCGTTTTTTTTTTCGTTCCCTAACTTTTGCCTGGACTGAGTATCTTTTGAGATTCTTTTGATTTTCCAGTCCAGCGGGATGCCCCTGTTTTTGCCTAAGTCATTTGTTTTCGAGTTTTGACTTAGCGGGCTTTTGGTTCTTTTCGCTTTTTTGGTGTTTGTTTTTTTTTTCTTTTCCGAACAAGTCGCGTGACACTAGTTTGTCTGACTTTTTTGTGGAATAATGTGACTGTTTCACTCTTTGTCGGCAAGGTTTAACCATTGCGGTTCTTTAGGCACGACTTATACAAGTGTGATTTATCCTCAACCGGACACTCCTTTCGTAATTCGAACGCTTGGTCAAACTAGCTGACACCTACCCTGCCCCGGGTTAAGATTTGGGGTTTTTTCATTTTCGAAAAGAACCTCCTACTACTGGCTCGAAAGGGGTTATCAAGGGATTACCTTCCTTATATCTCCAGTGTTTATGGATTGAAACAATGCCTATATTTCATCAACAAGTTTTTTATCCAAAAGCATACGATCGGAATATTATTCGTCATCTGTTTTCGTCATCCTCCCCAGATTCCTGCTAAAACAAGCATTAAGCATTAAAGCAAAACAAAGAGTGAACACGACTGGATTAATTCAAAACATGCATATTCATTTCGTTTATTAATATCAATTGAAAAACAACAAGTTTTAAGAGCGAAATTTGCAATTACACAGAAAAGAAACTACGAATGCGCGGACATGAACAAGATAACATGAAAAATGTCGGTGTCTCAGAACTGGACTTCCTACACTTTGACTTATTGGCGAGTCAACCATTCTCAGAAGCTATCATCAGGGGTAGTCTACTGCTGTCTCGATCTTCTTTCACCGGCCCGATCAAATCTGGGAAACCTTTTCATCACCCGGCTTTTGCTTGTCTATGGCTTTGCACCACCTTGGGGACCCTATAGGAGAAGTTAATGACCCTGCTGTCGATTAAATCTTGGACGTTATGCTTGAACGCGTGGCAACCTTCAATATCATGTCCGGGAGCCCCGGAGTGGAATTCACAGTGTCTGCTCGCATCATAGCCATCCGGCAGAGTGCTGGTTATTGGCGCCAGAGTTCTTTTCTCCACCAAGTTCAATCTTAGTAGTGTCTGTAACAAATCTGCGTACGTTGAGGGAGGCTTCTCAAACACCCTCCTTGGCCCCTTTCCCCGAATTCGTTGTTGAGTCGGATACTGGCATCTTGTATGCTGCTGGCTTTGCTCAGACGATTCCTTAGGCTCAAGCGCTATCATCCTTAAATTCAAACCTGGCATCGGCAACTGTTGTGGACATGGGGACTTATCTTCCAGCGGCTCTGGGATATATCTCGATTCGTCTGCAACCTCTGGCGGAGAAAGGGGAATATCAGTCCCTGAAACTTTTATGCCCCCTGGTACAAACTCAATTATTTTCTCATCCAGCAAATCTTGAATCTTATGCTTAAAAGCTTTGCAGGTTGCAATGCTATGCCCCGGTGCTCCGGAGTGGAAGGCACAATGGGCGTTCAGGTCATAGTCTGGTGGCGGCTGCCCTGTCAGTGGAACCAAAATGCGGGGCTCAACCAGTTGAAGTTGGAACAAGAGTTGCACCAGCTGATCATAATCCACAGGGATCTCATCAAATACTCTGTTAGAAAACCTCATTCTCTTACCCCACCTCCTTGAGTTATCCTGCAAAATCAATTGCGACTGCTGACGAGGAGACTCCTGAGCTTCGAACCGTGGAGAGGGTCTCTTAAGCCTATCCTGCGTGGGTAATGGTTCTTCAGACCCCTGAGGAACAGATAAGCCAGCCGCGTCTTCCAACATTTGCCCTCCTTCTCTCCTGAGTACGTTCCTTAATACTTCAGCCATCAACCCTATCTGTGCCTTCAGTCGGCAGTTCTCTTCTTCTAGCGTCTCTTGATTCGAGCGCAACGCTTGCATATCTTTTGTGAACTGCCCCAGCTGGCCTCGAACATCCGTTAATTCTGCTTGAACCTACTTGATGTCTATCCCCACAAGTTGGCGTATGCGGCCTGGGAGAAAATCTTGATTCTCTAGCTGGGCAAAATCGGCAGCTCTATCATTAGCCCGTGCAATCAGAGGCTGCACCATATTCTGCAACTATTTCTGACTCTCGGCCATGGCTTCCATTACCTGTATGAGCCTCATTATATTGTCGTGCACCTCTTGCATCTCAGTCGGATCCTGACTCATGACTTCCTTACTGCTGCTTCTTGTTGAAAGCCAGAGAATTCTTTGGTCTCTAATCTTGGAAGACCTGGAAGATACAGGAGATGAGATACAGTTTAATAATTACCTGTAATGCAATATGAATATGAATGCAATGCAATGTGTGTGTCTGTGCATTAGGGAATGGCATTCCCCGGTTCTAGTGTGAAGGTGCCAGTGCAGTGACAGTGCTAGCAATACGAAGATCGGAGTTGAATCACAGAAAGCCTCATATATTGCAGAGAAAACCAATAAGCCACGAATACAATGTCACTGAGTACAGAGAAAGGCATGACCTCAACCAACAATCCTGGTGATGGTCAGCACTATGCAAATAAAGCATACAAGTTAATACAAGAAATGATCAAGTACTCCCATAAGCCTGATACTCTTCTATCAACTTCTTGGTCTCTGGATGACCTGGTCGAGTAAGCAGCCCTTCAACAAGTTGGTTTCTTTTCTTAAGAACATGTCGCACGTCTCCAGCAGTTTCTTCCCATGCCCCGTCTCCGAAGCGATCCTCTAGTTTACGCTTCTGAGACACGGCTTCATCTCTGCCTTTGATGGCCTTGTTCAGTGCGTTCTGGAGACTGTACCGGGTCATCACTTCTTCTTCGCACTTATCGATGCTGGACTTCAACTGCTCTTCGAGGTCGGAAATTTGCTGCTTCAACTTATCTTCCCTCTTCTTATTGTTGGTGAGCGTAGCATTCCAAGTCTTATTGCAAGAAGAGATCTCTCGGTGAGTGATGTCAAGCGCTTTCTTCTTGGATTCAAGCATGTCATGGGAGCTTCTGAACTCTTGCCCCAGACGTTCGCGCTTCTTCCTCTCCTCAGTCAACTCATCCCCTAATCTGTTCATTAGCTCAATCTGCTGTTGGAAAGCATACACGGCCTTGTTTTTCTCACTGCGTACCTGGGCTAACTCTTGCTCTAACCCTTCATTGATCTTCATCAAGGCTTCTTTTTCTTTCACAACTTGCTCGTAGGCTTCCCGAGAAATAGTAGTTGGCTCTGCTACCGGAATAGGAACAAGGACTGGCGCATCTGGAAATGGCATCCTCAACTGACTGGCTCTCTCCCGGATCCAAACCTTGTAAGAGTCATAGGCCTGACAGTCATTCTTCCCTAGCAACGGCTTCCCCCTTCGGATAATACGCGTCCAGGCATGCTGTAACTTGGCTAGTAACTCCCCCTTCACGTCTCCGGTGAAGTACAGAGATTCCTGTACTTCCTCCTCCTTTGGAGGGTTCTTCAGGGCGTATCCGAACTGACGGACGAACAGAGATGGGTTGTAGTTGATACACCTTTTCCTTCCAATTAATGGGACATTAGAGTACCCCGGACAACTGAAGATAAGTTCAGACCCCAGTAGGTCTCTGTCAAACCATCTAATGTCTTCGGAAGATAGCCTCATCAGGCGTTCAGACCAGCTAGCAGTGGTTGCACTTTCCACAAAGGACCCCTTCACTGGAAGATGACTTTTGAACCACATATTCAATAGAGGAGCACAGCAGTAAACAACTTTTCCCCTTCGGTTTTCGTTCTTGTAGTGCAATGAGTGGTAGAAGTCTCCGATCAACGTTGGCACTGGATTGCCGGCAGCGAATAGATGGAAAGCGTCCAGGTCTACGAAGTTGGGCAAGTTAGGGAACAACACAATCCCATAAATGCATAAAGCCAAAATAGCATTGAAAACCACCCAGCATCCGTTCTTGGCATACTCCTGAGCTTTGCCAACTAAGAAATCAAGAGAAAAACCTGAAACCCCAAGCCAAGAAGTCAATAACAGTTCTGCAGCGTCCATATGCAAGGCTTTGGCTAAGTCCTCCAACTTGGGCTCAGCAGCAGAGTGAATAAAGGGAACCTTGTTCTGCACCGGTAACTCAGTAAACTCCACATACTCTTCAATGGTAGGCCCTAGAATGAAGTCAGCAAACGTAAAACATCTCAATGCGGGATCATAGAACTGCATCAAGGTGTATAGCCCGTTCATCTCATCAGCAGTGGGCTTGCAGACTAATCTCAGTAATCTCCCATGACTCATTCTGAAGCTTCTCCTAACCTCCTCATCGGCAAGAGATATCAGACCAAGCAAAGAAGTAATATCAGGTGAAGGCAGCTTATACGCAACTGTCTTCCTCAAACTAGCCATAGTCAATACTCAGAAGTCTGGGCACTAGAATCGGAGGGTATGCAAATGCACCTGCAGCACAGACACACGTTAATGGGATGCAATGATAATGGGTATGTAAACAATGCAATGCAAGTAACATGCAACAGGGACCAAATGTCGTAGCTGAATAGCCTGAACCATATCAAGAAGTCTCGGATAGACTCCATAGAAGTCCTCAAACCCTGGTCTCAGATAGACCTAAAGCAAAGCTCCAACAATGGTCTCTGACAGACCTCACACCATAACTCCAACTGGTCTCTGGCGGACCTCAGATCATACCTCCAACTGGTCTCTGACAGACCTCAGAACTCTCCAACTGGTCTCTAACAGACCTCAGAACACATCTCCAAATGGTCTCTGACAGACCCCCTAACTCTCCATAAATACCCAGGATCTCTGATCAAGAAATAACCGGTAGTCTGAAGGTCTAGTTACCTGCATAACCCCAAACCCTCTCACAGGTGGATGTCCTAGTAACTGACAAAGGTATGGCATCCTATGCGGTCGTCGGCGTCACAGACTTTCAGGGTTGATGATATGATTCCCAGAAGGAGTGGCATCATCAAATCCTGAAGAGGCCTCACTTAGCCAACTTCCAAATGATCGGTTCCCAGAGTCGACAATTCAGCTGACCAACAACCCCTTCGACCCAAAGGGTAGAAAAAGAAGCCAACCAGAAGAACCTCGTCCGAGTGTAGATTTCGTGAGACACTAATGCAAGCAAAGCCGGCACGCGCCCACTACTTTCTACTCTAATTCTAGGTGCACTCAAGCCCAGGTCCGGCTTCTCACTCAATATCAGAACACCCGTCACACCCCAATACAACAATAATAACAATATATATAATGCTAAAAATAAAGGTCAGAAATATAAATCCATACAAAATCCTCGACGGGAAAACAAGCGTTAGGATTGACTCTCTTAAGGGACGTTGGATCCCAAATGCATAAGAACTATCGCAGTCCTTAGCAGCCAGGGGACGTTGGATCCCCAGAAGAGTCGCCAGCTGTCGCTACTGCAAAAATCGGCGCCGGCTGAACAGAAGAGTCGCCACCGTGCGTTATTTATCCCACGGGAGGGAAAGGAAACGCTCAGAGTAAACCTCGCACAACACGGGAAAGGTATGGTCGTCGCAACCAAAACCTGGATTCGGGAGTCGGTTACGCAAGGGGAAGGTATTAGCACCCCTCACGTCCGTCGTACTCGACGGGATCCACGCTTGTTTTCGGGTATGGATTGTTATTCTATCTAAACTATAGGTCAAGGGTTAAAAAGAAAATAAAACTGAAGATAAAAATGACTCCGCAAAGTATCGCACTTTATGCCTACGTATTCTCGTCTGGAACGAGAAATCAGAGTCAACGTAGTTCGCCTACCTACGGGAAAGGAGGGGAAGGTTGCTCGCTAGGATATCGCATCCTATGCCTACGTACTTTCATACAGCATGAAAGATCAGAGCAAACGTAGTTCGGGCCACGTACGACACAGGCTTGTCTTGGTTGATTTTATTCCTTCTGAAAAAGATTTTCTTGATTAGCAGTCCCGGCGGACAAAAATGACGTTTTGATGAGTCCACATTCCTTTACGAAAGAAGTGTCTTTTATTGTGTTTGAAATCTTATTGTGTTTTTCTGTTTGTTTTGAGGAAGAAAGAGACAGAATTCTAACCTACGGTTGCGAAGGGAATCAAACTAACTTAATGTTATCATGCATGGGTTAAGACCTAGTGTCTATCATGCTCCTCTCTTGCGCAGAGAGAAACAGAGATCCTAAGGGAATAGACGGGAACAGAAACAATATCAAATATACAGTAAAACAGTAAAATGCATGAATGCAACAACACCAGCGAGGCAAGGGAGTCCCACTCAACCTCGAACCTGGAAAACAAATAGGCAAAAGTGAACAGGCTTCACTTTCAACCCAGCAGGGTAAACAGCAAACAATACAGTCAGGAAAACCAATCAATACATCAAGAAATGAAATACAGCAAAAATAAACAGCCACAGCAGCTCTACACCAATATCTATCTTCAAGTCATCTCCAATCAGCTACAAGCTTCAGTCAGCAGCAATCTCTATCTTCACAGTCTTCAAGCAAAGATCTTGAGCACCAATCCTCAGTCTACAATGGCTTTTCTTCAAGTCTCAGGCTCCAGGATGAACGTCAGCCAACCAGATGAAGTAAATGAATGTTAGACAGTTAATTACCTACCAAGGGTGGTTCATCAACTGTTAACATTAAACAGAAAGTTTTCTCTCAAAAGTTCTATCTTTCAAATACATTCACTGATCCTTCCAAAGGAAGGAGGTGGATATTTGAAAGAGACTTTGAATCATAGAGAAAGGATAGAGGCAAACAAAGCCATCTATGTTTGTGAATCAAGTTGCTAGACTAGGCTCTTCCTAACCCTAAATCCTATAGTCTTCAACAGTCTTCTAGCAAACACAACATCTTCAATGAAGTTGAACTTGTTCTTCCATCTTGAGTCTTCAATGTGCTTCATCCACAAGGTCTTCACAAGGTCCTCAATTCAATCTTCAAAGGTCCACACCCAAAGGAGAAGAAAAGGAAGCAAAACAATACAAACTATGCCCTAAAGGCCACACAAATGATCAATCAATTCAAAAATCAACCAAAAATAGCATATGGTAATATAAATTCCTAATATAAATTCTAGGGGATCCTATTTAACTACCCTTAAGTCCCATATATTCCCCATAGGCTAACTTGTCCTAAAAATCCCAAAAATAAAATGTTGAAGTTCAAGTATACTACTTAAAAACCCTAATTAAACTATCCTAAGTTCAATTATCTAAACTAATCAAATTTCATTCTAAAAAAAACTAGTAATAAATTCTGGGAATACTACAATTCAATATTAATCACCACAAAAAAGAATGGGCAAAAAATCTATTTCTAAGTGTAAGAACAAAAATCTACAAGATCATGTATGAAATAAAACCTTCAAAATATGCACTTATTTGTAAAATATGGAAAAAATGCGAAAAAAATATAAAATGCAATTTTTATATTTTTTTAATTTTCTAGACATGTTAAGGAAAATATTAAAAAAAGAATGAGTTAAAAATATGCATTTTCCATTTAGTTATGAATTTTTGAAGATGAATGAAACAAAAAGGAAAATGAATACGAAATAGAAAGAAATAAGTGGAAGGGGTGCAAATAGAAAGAAATGATAGTTGAAATCATTGGGCCTGGAAATGAGGGGGGTGGCGTTAGCGAATCTGACCCAAGTCTTCATTAAAATTCAGATTAAACTGTGGCCACAGGATCTTTGGTCAAGTCAAATTTTTCCTCTTCATCCAACGGCTCTCCTCTTTCTTCTTCCTCTAGAAACCCTAACCCATGCAACTTCCATATCCATACGTGAATCTTCTAGCCACCATATCTCACTCGTTAAGCCATGAAAATGCACGAAATAAAAACCAAAAACGATCCTCTTCTTGCCCTCTATCCAACCATGTCCATAGTTTCACTTGAAACCCTCTACAATGCACAAACCGAAAACACCAACCCATGGTTCCACCATGAAAGCTTGTTATTCAACCTCAACAAACCATGAAAATAACTATAGCCACGTGTTCTATAGGTTGCACTGAGTACACTATACCATTCCACATGCATTAAAATCTCATATTCCAAGTTCTTTTGGTCTTGCAAGAATGAACACCATATCTTGAAACTTCATGAAATGGTCTTAAACTACTCATGGATGATCCCTAGATTGTCTCTATCGCATATAACTTAACATTACACCCTAACAATGGCTAATCATGGTGATTGGAATCAAAACGTATTCTTACCAAATGGATATGGTGATGGTTGCTATGCCCTGTTTCAGCCCTTGCCAATGGTGCCAAATGATCTTTATATGATGGTGATGATGCTGGTGAAGAGAATTCGTGTTTATACCTCTTGAAAATGCCAATTCGAAGCTTCACGCCTCTTGGAGTGATGGAGAAGAACTCACAATCCAGCCACGATTTGATGTGCCTTCTTCGTGCTTTTTACTCTACAACAATGGAGGATGATGATGATGATGATAACTAGCACAAACAATGGAGTTTGGGAGAGATGGGAATCAAAATGCAATTTTGGAGTTATGAGATGAAAGTATGGTTTGCAAGCAAATAGAATCACCAACCATGGCATGATCTCACCTTTGGGTATTTATGGAAGTGAAAGGAAAGATCTAGAACATATGAGAAGCTTCCAAGGAAGTTCTAGAACTTCTCACGTAATGAGAAATTCAAAAATACTATTTTTAGTAAATCTCATAAAACTCATGATAAGTCTTCAAAATACCCTTATATGAGATATACATGTGAGAACAAGGCATTTTATGCAAAATTAAGGCTTTGGCAAACAATTTCTCATGGTACCTTAAAGTGCAAGAAACAAAATTACAAAGGAAGTCCAATTTTTAAGCCTAAACTCAAAAATGTGGATAAACCATTGTTTCCAAAATATTGATTCCAATCAAAATCATCTATCATATGCCCCATTTTGGATTTGTATATCTCTCAAACCAAAATCCAATTTCAACTTTTTTAACTTATAAGCCTTTTTCAAGTCATTTTGACCATTTTAAAATATCCATGCTCCATGCATTTTCAAACTCTCACAACATCTTATCTAGCCTTAAAATGCCATTTTGAGCAACTTTTATGTTGGGAAGTTTTCCATTTGAAGCTTCCTTGTATGAGTTTTTAGGCATTGGCTAAAAATGACCTGTAATTCCAAATGACCAAAATACCCCTGTCTTGCACAAGCCATAAGTAGAGTTCCCTAAATCATATGAAGGCATACCATACCTTTTTGGAAAGGGGAGACAATGAGGAACAACTCTCATGCTTGTCCAAAGTCCATTTGAATTATCCTTGAGGGCCAAAAGTTTGTCAGAAGACAGTCAACTTTCACAGACAAATTTCAGTGTCATCTGGTGACCCCTAACTTGCAAGAGCCATAACTTGAGTTCTAGAAATCTTCTCAATGACTTCCACAACTAAAATTAAATCTAATAACATCCTCTACAAGTATCATGACCATCATTAGGTGAGATGAGGCTTGTATTTCAACTTATCTTTGACAAATCAGTGAAAAACAAGGGATTTTACCCTAGGAACCTTGACTTTTCACCCTCTATTCTTCTTGATTTTTCTTGATTTCTTCTTAGCATAACAACATATCTTTATTCTCCATGTCAAATGATGAACCCAACATCTCTCCAATAGCCCTTAATGCCTTTCAATCAGTCAATTGACCTAGAGTTGACCCAGGGTTGACCCAGATGAAACCCTAGTTGACTGTCTTCAACTGTAATTCTTGTGACTTCACCAATGACTTGTCTCCTTCTCCAAATGACTTTCTAAGTCCTCCAAGATGTCTAGATACTCCCCATGCTCAGCCCACAGCTCACCATTTCTTTGTTGATCCTCAGACACCCTCAGTTAGGAGATAGATGAACTGCTTGATCCATTGACTTGATAGCTTCCAAATTCTTTTCTGATGACTTGAATGAGGTTGAATCAGGATAATAACCTCTTGATAGGCCTCTAGAGATGAGAATAATGATTGGTCCCCTGTTAGCTGACTTGCTATGCTTATGCTATGCAGATGAGTAACCTATGTACATGGCCCTATATGCAAATGCTAATGCAATTGAAACATAAACCAAGCGAATAAGGTTGGGCAAATTTTTAGGGTGCAACAGTGGGGAGGTTTATTTTACCATTTTCAAGTGGAATACTTGATTAAAGAAGAAACTGAGACCTGTTCATGGCATACAACCTTGAAACGAAGGGAGGTTTATTTTTCCCTTTTCAAGTGGAATACTTGATTACAGAAGAAACTGAGACCCGTTCATGGCATACAACCTTGAAGAGAAGGGAGGTTTATTTTACCCTTTTCAAGTGGAATACTTGATTAAAGAAGAAACTGAGACCGTTCACATCATACAACCTTGAAGCGAGGGGAGGTTTATTTTACCCTTTTTAAGTGGAATACTTGATTAAAGAAGAAACTGAGACCCATTCACAACATACAACCTTGAAGCGATGGGAGGTTTATTTTACCCTTTTCAAGTGGAATACTTGATTAAAGAAGAAACTGAGACTCGTTCACGACATACAACCTTGAAGCGAGGGGAGTTTTATTCTACCATTTTCAAGTGGAATACTTGATTAAAGAAGAAACTGAGAACCGTTCATGGCATACAACCTTGAAGCGAAGGGAGGTTTATTTTATCCTTTTCAAGTGGAATACTTGATTAAAGAAGAAACTGAGACCCGTTCACAGCATACAACCTTGAAGCCAAGAGAGGTTTATTTTACCCTTTTCAAGTGGAATACTTGATTAAAGAAGAAACTAAAACCCGTTCAAGGCATACAACCTTGAAGCGAAGGGAGGTTTATTTTACCATTTTCAAGTGGAATACTTGATTAAAGAACAAACTGAGATCCGTTCACGGCATACAACCTTGAAGCGAGGGGAGGTTTATTTTACCCTTTTCGAGTGGAATACTTGATTAAAGAAGAAATTGAGACCCGTTCAAGGCATACAACCTTGAAGCGAAGGGAGGTTTATTTTACCATTTTCAAGTGGAATACTTGATTAAAGAACAACTTGAGATCCGTTCGCGGCATACAACCATGAAGCGAGGGGAGGTTTATTTTACCCTTTTCAAGTGGAATACTTGATTAAAGAAGAAACTGAGACTCGTTCATGGCATACAACCTTGAAGCGAGGGGAGGTTTATTTTACTCTTTTCGGGCAAATACCTGATTAAAGAAGAAATTGAGACCCGTTCACGGCATACAATCTTGAAGCGAGGGGAGGTTTATTTTACCCTTTTCAAGTAGAATACCTGATTAAAGAAGAAACTGAGACCTGTTCATGGCATACAACCTTAAACCAAGGGGAGGTTTATTTTACCCTTTTCAAGTGGAATACTTGATTAAAGAAGAAACTGAGACCCGTTCACAACATACAACCTTGAAGCCAGGTGAGGTTTATTTTACCCTTTTCAAGTGGAATACTTGATTAAAGAAGAAACTAAGACCCGTTCATGGCATACAACCTTGAAGCGAGGGGAGGTTTATTTTACCCTTTTCAATTGGAATACTTGATTAAAGAAGAAACTAAGACCCGTTCACGACATACAACCTTGGAGCGAGGGGAGGTTTATTTTACCCTTTTCAAGTGGAATACTAGATTATAGAAGAAACTGAGACCCGTTCATGGCAAACAACCTTGAAGCGCAGGGAGGTTTATTTTACCCTTTTCAAGTGGAATACTTGATTAAAGAAGAAACTGAGACTCGTTCACGACATACAACCTTGAAGTGAGGGGAGTTTTATTCTACCATTTTCAAGTGGAATACTTGATTAAAGAAGAAACTGAGAACCGTTCATGGCATACAACCTTGAAGCGAAGGGAGATTTATTTTATCCTTTTCAAGTGGAATACTTGATTAAAGAAGAAACTGAGACCCGTTCACAGCATACAACCTTGAAGCCAAGAGAGGTTTATTTTACCCTTTTCAAGTGGAATACTTGATTAAAGAAGAAACTAAAACCCGTTCAAGGCATACAACCTTGAAGTGAAAGGAGGTTTATTTTACCATTTTCAAGTGGAATACTTTATTAAATAACAAACTGAGATCCGTTCCCAGCATACAACATTGAAGCGAGGGGAGGGTTATTTTACCCTTTTCAAGTGGAATACTTGATTAAAGAAGAAACTGAGACCCATTCAAGGCATACAACCTTGAAGCGAGGGGAGGTTTATTTTTCCCTTTTCGGTCGAATACCTTATTAAAGAAGAAATTGAGACCCGTTCACGACAGACAACCTTGAAGCGAGGGGAGGTTTATTTTACCCTTTTCAAGTAGAATACCTGATTAAAGAAGAAACTGAGACCTGTTCATGACATACAACCTTGAACCGAGGGGAGGTTTATTTTACCCTTTTCAAGTGGAATACTTGATTAAAGAAGAAAATGAGACCCGTTCACAACATACAACCTTGAAGCCAGGTGAGGGTTATTTTACCCTTTTCAAGTGGAATACTTGATTAAAGAAGAAACTAAGACCCGTTCATGGCATACAACCTTGAAGCGAGGGGAGGCTTATTTTACCCTTTTCAAGTGGAATACTTGATTAAAGAAGAAACTAAAACCCGTTCACGACACACAACCTTGGAGCGAGGGAAGGTTTATTTTACCCTTTTCAAGTAGAATACTTGATTAAAGAAGAAATTGAGACCCATTCATGGCATACAACCTTGAAGCGCATGGAGGTTTATTTTACCCTTTTCAAGTGGAATACTTGATTAAAGAAGAAACTGAGACCATTCACATCATACAGCCTTGAAGCGAGGGGAGGTTTATTTTGCCCTTTTCGGTCGAATACCTGATTAAAGAAGAAACTAAGACCCGTTCACGGCATACAACCTTGGAGCGTGGGGAGGTTTATTTTACCATTTTCAAGTGGAATACTTGATTAAAGAAGAAACTGAGACCTGTTCATGGCATACAACCTTGAAACTAAGGGAGGTTTATTTTTCCCTTTTCAAGTGGAATACTTGATTAAAGAAGAAACTGAGACCCGTTCATGGCATACAACCTTGAAGCGAAGGGAGGTTTATTTTACCCTTTTCAAGTGGAATACTTGATTAAAGAAGAAACTGAGACCGTTCACATCATACAACCTTGAAGCGAGGGGAGGTTTATTTTACCCTTTTTAAGTGGAATACTTGATTAAAGAAGAAACTGAGACCCGTTCACAGCATAAAACCTTGAAGCGAGGGGAAGTTTATTTTACCCTTTTCAAGTGGAATACTTGATTAAAGAAGAAACTAAAACCCGTTCAAGGCATACAACCTTGAAGCGAAGGGAGGTTTATTTTACCATTTTCAAGTGGAATACTTGATTAAAGAACAAACTGAGATCCGTTCGCGGCATACAACCTTGAAGCGAGGGGAGCTTTATTTTACCCTTTTCAAGTGGAATACTTGATTAAAGAAGAAACTAAGACCCGTTTATGGCATACAACCTTGAAGCGAGGGGAGGTTTATTTTACGCTTTTCAATTGAAATACTTGATTAAAGAAGAAATTGAGACCCGTTCAAGGCATACAACCTTGAAGCGAAGGGAGGTTTATTTTACCATTTTCAAGTGGAATACTTGATTAAAGAACAAACTGAGATCCGATCGCGACATACAACCTTGAAGCGAGGGGAGGTTTATTTTACCCTTTTCAAGTGGAATACTTGATTAAAGAAGAAACTAAGACCCGTTCATGGCATACAACCTTGAAGCGAGGGGAGGTTTATTTTACTCTTTTCGGGCGAATACCTGATTAAAGAAGAAATTGAGACCCGTTCACGGCATACAATCTTGAAGCGAGGGGAGGTTTATTTTACCCTTTTCAAGTAGAATACCTGATTAAAGAAGAAACTGAGACTTGTTCATGGCATACAACCTTAAACCAAGGGGAGGTTTATTTTACCCTTTTCAAGTGGAATACTTGATTAAAGAAGAAACTGAGACCCGTTCACAACATACAACCTTGAAGCCAGGTGAGGTTTATTTTACCCTTTTCAAGTGGAATACTTGATTAAAGAAGAAACTAAGACCCGTTCATGGCATACAACCTTGAAGCGAGGGGAGGTTTATTTTACCCTTTTCAATTGGAATACTTGATTAAAGAAGAAACTAAGACCCGTTCACGACATACAACCTTGGAGCGAGGGGAGGTTTATTTTACCCTTTTCAAGTGGAATACTAGATTAAAGAAGAAACTGAGACCTGTTCATGGCAAACAACTTTGAAGCGCAGGGAGGTTTATTTTACCCTTTTCAAGTGGAATACTTGATTAAAGAAGAAACTGAGACCGTTCACATCATACAACCTTGAAGCGAGGGGAGGTTTATTTTGTCCTTTTAGGTCGAATACTTGAATAAAGAAGAAACTAAGACCCGTTCACGGCATACAACCTTGTTGCGAGGGCAGGTTTATTTTACCCTTTTCAAGTGGAATACTTGATTAAAGAAGAAACTGAGACCCGTTCATGGCATACAACCTTGAAGCGAAGGGAGGTTTATTTTACCCTTTTCAAGTGGAATACTTGATTAAAGAAGAAACTGAGACCGTTCGCATCTTACAACCTTGAAGCGAGGGGAGGTTTATTTTACCCTTTTCAAGTGGAATACTTGATTAAAGAAGAAACTGAGACCCGTTCACAACATACAACCTTGAAGCAAGGGGAAGTTTATTTTACCCTTTTCAACTGGAGTACTTAATTAAAGAAGAAACCGAGACTCGTTCACGACATACAACCTTGAAGCGAGGGGAGGTTTATATTACCATTTTCAAGTGGAATGCTTGATTAAAGAAGAAACTGAGACCCGTTCATGGCATACAACCTTGAAGCGAGGGGAGGTTTATTTTACCCTTTTCAAGTGGAATACTTGATTAAAGAAGAAACTGAGACCCGTACACAGCATACAACCTTAAAGCCAAGAGAGGTTTATTTTACCCTTTTCAAGTGGAATACTTGATTAAAGAAGAAACTAAAACCCGTTCATGGCATACAACCTTGAAGCGAAGGGAGGTTTATTTTACCATTTTCATTTGGAATACTTGATTAAAGAACAAACTGAGATCCGTTCGCGGCATACAACCTTGAAGCGTGGGGAGGTTTATTTTACCCTTTTCAAGTGGAATACTTGATCAAAGAATAAACTGAGACCCATTCACAGCATACAACTTTGAAGCCAAGGGAGGTTTATTTTACCCTTTTCAAGTGGAATACTTGATTAAAGAAGACATTGAGACCCGTTCAAGGCATACAACCTTGATGCGAACGGAGGTTTATTTTGCCCTTTTCGGTCGAATACCTGATTAAAGAAGAAACTAAGACCCGTTCACGGCATACAACCTTGGAGCGTGGGGAGGTTTATTTTACCATTTTCAAGTGGAATACTTGATTAAAGAAGAAACTGAGACCTGTTCATGGCATACAACCTTGAAATTAAGGGAGGTTTATTTTTCCCTTTTCAAGTGGAATACTTGATTAAAGAAGAAACTGAGACCCGTTCATGGCATACAACCTTGAAGCGAAGGGAGGTTTATTTTACCCTTTTCAAGTGGAATACTTGATTAAAGAAGAAACTGAGACCGTTCACATCATACAACCTTGAAGCGAGGGGAGGTTTATTTTACCCTTTTTAAGTGGAATACTTGATTAAAGAAGAAACTGAGACCCGTTCACAGCATAAAACCTTGAAGCGAGGGGAAGTTTATTTTACCCTTTTCAAGTGGAATACTTGATTAAAGAAGAAACTAAAACCCGTTCAAGGCATACAACCTTGAAGCGAAGGGAGGTTTATTTTACCATTTTCAAGTGGAATACTTGATTAAAGAACAAACTGAGATCCGTTCGCGGCATACAACCTTGAAGCGAGGGGAGCTTTATTTTACCCTTTTCAAGTGGAATACTTGATTAAAGAAGAAACTAAGACCCGTTTATGGCATACAACCTTGAAGCGAGGGGAGGTTTATTTTACGCTTTTCAATTGAAATACTTGATTAAAGAAGAAATTGAGACCCGTTCAAGGCATACAACCTTGAAGCGAAGGGAGGTTTATTTTACCATTTTCAAGTGGAATACTTGATTAAAGAACAAACTGAGATCCGATCGCGGCATACAACCTTGAAGCGAGGGGAGGTTTATTTTACCCTTTTCAAGTGGAATACTTGATTAAAGAAGAAACTAAGACCCGTTCATGGCATACAACCTTGAAGCGAGGGGAGGTTTATTTTACTCTTTTCGGGCGAATACCTGATTAAAGAAGAAATTGAGACCCGTTCACGGCATACAATCTTGAAGCGAGGGGAGGTTTATTTTACCCTTTTCAAGTAGAATACCTGATTAAAGAAGAAACTGAGACTTGTTCATGGCATACAACCTTAAACCAAGGGGAGGTTTATTTTACCCTTTTCAAGTGGAATACTTGATTAAAGAAGAAACTGAGACCCGTTCACAACATACAACCTTGAAGCCAGGTGAGGTTTATTTTACCCTTTTCAAGTGGAATACTTGATTAAAGAAGAAACTAAGACCCGTTCATGGCATACAACCTTGAAGCGAGGGGAGGTTTATTTTACCCTTTTCAATTGGAATACTTGATTAAAGAAGAAACTAAGACCCGTTCACGACATACAACCTTAGAGCGAGGGGAGGTTTATTTTACCCTTTTCAAGTGGAATACTAGATTAAAGAAGAAACTGAGACCCGTTCATGGCAAACAACTTTGAAGCGCAGGGAGGTTTATTTTACCCTTTTCAAGTGGAATACTTGATTAAAGAAGAAACTGAGACCGTTCACATCATACAACCTTGAAGCGAGGGGAGGTTTATTTTGTCCTTTTAGGTCGAATACTTGAATAAAGAAGAAACTAAGACCCGTTCACGGCATACAACCTTGTTGCGAGGGCAGGTTTATTTTACCCTTTTCAAGTGGAATACTTGATTAAAGAAGAAACTGAGACCCGTTCATGGCATACAACCTTGAAGCGAAGGGAGGTTTATTTTACCCTTTTCAAGTGGAATACTTGATTAAAGAAGAAACTGAGACCGTTCGCATCATACAACCTTGAAGCGAGGGGAGGTTTATTTTACCCTTTTCAAGTGGAATACTTGATTAAAGAAGAAACTGAGACCCGTTCACAACATACAACCTTGAAGCAAGGGGAAGTTTATTTTACCCTTTTCAACTGGAGTACTTAATTAAATAAGAAACCGAGACTCGTTCACGACATACAACCTTGAAGCGAGGGGAGGTTTATATTACCATTTTCAAGTGGAATGCTTGATTAAAGAAGAAACTGAGACCCGTTCATGGCATACAACCTTGAAGCGAGGGGAGGTTTATTTTACCCTTTTCAAGTGGAATACTTGATTAAAGAAGAAACTGAGACCCGTTCACAGCATACAACCTTAAAGCCAGGAGAGGTTTATTTTACCCTTTTCAAGTGGAATACTTGATTAAAGAAGAAACTAAAACCCGTTCATGGCATACAACCTTGAAGCGAAGGGAGGTTTATTTTACCATTTTCATTTGGAATACTTGATTAAAGAACAAACTGAGATCCGTTCGCGGCATACAACCTTGAAGAGTGGGGAGGTTTATTTTACCCTTTTCAAGTGGAATACTTGATCAAAGAATAAACTGAGACCCATTCACAGCATACAACTTTGAAGCCAAGGGAGGTTTATTTTACCCTTTTCAAGTGGAATACTTGATTAAAGAAGACATTGAGACCCGTTCAAGGCATACAACCTTGATGCGAACGGAGGTTTATTTTGCCATTTTCAAGTGGAATACTTGATTAAAGAACAAACTGAGATCCGTTCGCGGCATACAACCTTGAAGCGAGGGGAGGTTTATTTTATCCTTTTCAAGTGATATACTTGATTAAAGAAGAAACTGAGACCCGTTCATGGCATACAACCTTGAAGCGAGGGGAGGTTTATTTTTCCCTTTTCGGTCGAATACTGATTAAAGAAGAAATTGAGACCCGTTCACGGCATACAATCTTGAAGCGAGGGGAGGTTTATTTTACCCTTTTCAAGTAGAATACCTGATTAAGGAAGAAACTAAGACATGTTCATGGCATACAACCTTAAACCAAGGGGAGGTTTATTTTACCCTTTTCAAGTGGAATACTTGATTAAAGAAGAAACTGAGACCCGTTCACAGCATACAACCTTGAAGCCAGGTGAGGTTTATTTTACCCTTTTCAAGTGGAATACCTAATTAAAGAAGAAACTAAGACCCTTTCATGGCATACAACCTTGAAGCGAGGGGAGGTTTATTTTACCCTTTTCAATTGGAATACTTGATTAAAGAAGAAACTAAGACCCGTTCACGACATACAACCTTGGAGCGAGGGGAGGTTTATTTTACCCTTTTCAAGTGGAATACTAGATTAAAGAAGAAACTGAGACCCGTTCATGGCATACAACCTTGAAGCGCAGGGAGGTTTATTTTACCCTTTTCAAGTGGAATACTTGATTAAAGAAGAAACTGAGACCGTTCACGTCATACAACCTTGAAGCGAGGGGAGGTTTATTTTGCCCTTTTCGGTCGAATACTTGATTAAAGAAGAAACTAAGACCCGTTCACGGCATACAACCTTGTTGCGAGGGGAGGTTTATTTTACCCTTTTCAAGTGGAATACTTGATTAAAGAAGAAACTGAGACCCGTTCATGGCATACAAACTTGAAGCGAAGGGAGGTTTATTTTACCCTTTTCAAGTGGAATACTTGATTAAAGAAGAAACTGAGACCGTTCGCATCATACAACCTTGAAGCGAGGGGAGGTTTATTTTACCCTTTTCAAGTGGAATACTTGATTAAAGAAGAAACTGAGACCCGTTCACAACATACAACCTTGAAGCAAGGGGAGGTTTATTTTACCCTTTTCAAGTGGAGTACTTAATTAAAGAAGAAACTGAGACTCGTTCACGACATACAACCTTGAAGCGAGGGGAGGTTTATATTACCATTTTCAAGTGGAATGCTTGATTAAAGAAGAAACTGAGACCCGTTCATGGCATACAACCTTGAAGCGAGGGGAGGTTTATTTTACCCTTTTCAAGTGGAATACTTGATTAAAGAAGAAACTGAGACCCGTTCACAGCATACAACCTTGAAGCCAAGAGAGGTTTATTTTACCCTTTTCAAGTGGAATACTTGATTAAAGAAGAAACTAAAACCCGTTCAAGGCATACAACCTTGAAGCGAAGGGAGGTTTATTTTACCATTTTCATTTGGAATACTTGATTAAAGAACAAACTTAGATCCGTTCGCGGCATACAACCTGTCGCTTGCGCGAAAATAAGGTGCCGGCACAACAGAAGAGTCGCCACCTTTCGTTATTTATCCCTCAGAGCGGGAAAGGAAACGATCGGAAAAAACCTGACGAAAAAAGGGTAAGACAAGGTCATCGCAACCATTGTCTGGGTTCGGGAGTCGGTTACGCAAGGGGAAGGTATTAGCACCCCTCACGTCCGTCGTACTCGACGGGATCCACGCTTGTTGTGTTTACTGGACGGGTTGGTTATAATCTATCTACCTATCAAGGCTGGCTGAAAAAGAAAAGAAAAATGACTCGGCAAAGCATCGCACTTTATGCCTACGTATTCTCATCAGAGAATGAGAAATCAGAGTCAACGTAGTTCGGCCTACGAGGGGTTGCGGGGAAAGGTTGCTCGCTAGGACGTCGCATCCTATGCCTACGTACTTCCACACTGTATGGAAGATCAGAGCAAACGTAGTTCGAGAAACTACGGGTTATTTCCTGAAAGAAGTGTTTTTTATGGTGTTGGCGATTTCAACTGCACTAGAGACTATGACCTGAGAGTGAATGCATCGCATGTCACCCAAACGGTACCATACTAAACATCCAATCTCAGATAGCTTAAGGCTCGTAACGTACGAAAAAAATCATTCATGATTACTGTATCTTAAACTGTTTTGAGATGAAAAGAGAACAGGCCCGACTAGGAGGGAGACTATCAAGTCCTATTGTTATCATGCCATGGATTCATCCTATGGTTGAGGTTTGAACAGGGAACTCTAGCCGTTGTCATGCATAGGTTTCAACCTAAAAGTCTATCATCAAATCCTTATCAAAGGAAATGAGAGTCCTAAGGGATCATATCAATGATACACCACAACAGACAAAGCATCAGCTTAACAGTAAAATGCATGCAATGCAAGTGAGGGAGGAAATGTGTGTGGGGCTTCAGCCTCCACAAGCTCATCTCGACCTCAAGCCAGTCATGAAATAACAGTAATCATACTGAAAATAAACAACCTGCTATCAAGCAATAAACAGAAAAGAGAGATGAAGTGCCATCAGGCAAACAAACCACATGCTTGAGAAAGAAATCATCTAATCTAATCTCTACTCCTAACCCAAACCAGAATCCTGATCAAATCTAAGCAAATCCCTAAAGCAAAAGCCTAAACAAAAGAAATCAATCCCAGTCTTCAAGCTTCAAAACAAGCTTACCAAAGAAAGGGAGCTAAGTAGGCAGACTCATAGTGTCTTCCTCAGGAAAGCACTTGGAGGCTTATACTCAGGAGTCATATCCTATGTGGCTCAACAACCGTGATCAGTTTACATTCCTCCTCAGGAGAAATTAAACTCACATGAAGGCTCCAACATCACTGTATACTTAAGAAATCCTATATGAACTAATGGAACTAAGTGAATAGACCCATAGGACATTCCTCAAGAAAGTATTAGGAGGCTTCCACTTAGGAGTTGTATCCCATGTGGCTCTACAACTGTGATCAGTTTACATTCCTCCTCAGGAGAAATTAAACTCACATGTTGGCTCCAACATCATTGGATACTTAAGAAACCCTACCTGAACTAGTGGAACTAAGTGAATAGACCCATAGGACCTTCCTCAGGAAAGTACTAGGAGGCTTCCACTTAGGAATCGTATCCCATGTGGCTCAACAACTGTGATCAGTTTACGTTCCTCCTCAGGAGAAACTAAACTCACATGAAGGCTCCAACATCATTGGATACTTGAGAAAGAGGTGAGAAGAAAGAATGAAAGACATCCATAGTGCCTTCCTCAGGAAAGTACCATGAATTTCCCTCAAACTTCAGGATCTCAAACCTCACAAACAGGGAACAAGCTCCAACCTCTGGATCTCTGAGTCTTGATCTACAATCTTCTCCTTCATCATGCTCCTTCAACAAGCTCTTAAAAACAAACCAAGCCCCACAACCATCTCCCAAAAATAAACCCCAAAGGACAGGCAAACAATCACAGAACAGTCAATACAATCAGTCAACTTCAGAAAATACCTAAAAATACTAAAGCAAGGGGGAAAATTCTAACAATTATTCACAAGGGTCTATAACATCTACCCATAACATCCATATATGCCCATCCCCAAAAATCAAGACAAAACTCTCTAAAGAAAATGAATTACTTCACTTATGCATTCTTAAACCCTAATTTTGATTCCCTAATGCTAACCTAATTAAACTAATCAAATTTTAATCTAAAAATCAAGAATTAAATCCTATGGGAAACTATGATTTAATATCTAATCACACCAACAAGAATGAATTAAAAATCATAAGGGAAGGTCCTAAAAGAAATTCTACAAAATTGAGTATCAAACTAAACATATTTAAAAGCTATTTAAATGAAAAATATACTAAAAATATTAAAAGAAGATAAAATGCTAATTTTATTTATTTATAATTTTCTAGACAGAATTATGAGCATGTGAAAAAAACAAGCATTAAAAAATACTAATTTTCCATTTTTATATGATTTTTATAATATGCAAGAAATATAAAGGAAACCAAAAATTAAAAGAAAATGAATTAAAGGGGAGGGGGTGAGAAAAGAAAAGGCGCCCAGTTCAATTGCTGTTGGGCTGAGAATATGGGGGTGCGCGTATCAAGTTGGTAGGCCCAAGCGCTATCAGAAAAAATCAAAAGAAAAAATAAAAAGAAAAATGGAAAAACAACGGTATGAATAGCAACTTAATTCAGTTTAAAAGTTGGGTTGGGCCGCGCGAGGGGTGCGAATAGCATTCATTTGCTGAGCCCAGAATCCACCTTTAAGTAAAACGGCGCGTTTTACTTCTAAGCTCTCCCTCCGTTTCTGAATTTGAACAAGGACCGTTGGATGCGTTTAACAAGTCAAGATCTAGATACGATCGGACGACTGGGAGGTTGTCTTCAACCTCCAGCTAGGGTTTCCTCCCCAAACCAGTTCCCATGCACATACTTCATCTTCCTCGTTCTCCCTCGTCTGGCCATGAAATAACACAATATAAAAACCAAACTTGCACCATTTTCCTCCCTCTACACGACCAGGCACGTGATTTTGTCTAAAACCCTCCCCAAAACCAAACCCGATCGCTGGAAGTCTTGGGTACCACTGAATTTCATCTGATATGCATGATCACCATCCTTGTTGAAACTAACCTGGGATACTCTACATGTTATGGGGATCATTCTAAACTAAAGAACTAAGATTGTAGTACACTAATACACGAGTTCTTGATCCTAAAACAGAAACTACCATGGAACCAACCTTCATATAATGCCTTCAAACTCATCATGATTCATCCCTAAGAGTCTCTAATCACATATATCCTAACAACATGATCTAAAACTGAATAATTAAGGGGATTCGAATGGAGTTGCATACCTATCAAGTGATGATGGTAATGGTAGTTAGCTTTCAATTTAAGCCTTGATGCTTGCTTCAAGTGATCTTCAATGGATGCTAGTTCTTCTGTTTGCACTAGTTCTTGCTAAAACCTCTTGAATCACCTTATCCACTTCTTCATGCAACTTGGAGTGAAGACTTGGATCACACGAAATAGCCACTGATTTCAATTACTCTTGCTTGCCAATTGCTCTATGATGATGGTAGAAGATGGTGGTAACAAGAATTGTGATGAATGATGAAGTTTTAATGGAGTTTGAAATCAAAATGCAATTTGGAGTGATGTAATCAAACTATGGTATGCCAGCACTATGAATCAGCAACCCTGCCATGGATCAACTCTAGGGCATTTATAGAGAAGGATGGAAATGTGTAGAAGCTTGTAGAAGATTCCAAGAAGTTTCTAGAATGTATCATGCAATGAGATTTTGATTTTTCCATATTTAGTAATCCTCATGCAAACTCATGATAAGCCATGCATTTTCACTTAATATCTCCTTAAATGAGTAATTGGTATGAGAACAAGGCATTTCAAACCCTTATGTAGCATTTTCTCACTTTCTCTTTTGGTGCCTTAAAATGCAAGAAACAAATTTACAAAGCAACTCCAATTTTTAAGCCTAAACTCAAAAATGTGGATAAACCATTGTTTTTAAAATGATGTTTGTAGTCAAAATGACATATTGGATGACCTATTTTGGATTTGTACATCTCTCAAACCAAAATTCCATTTCAACTTTTTTAACTTATAAGCCATTTACAAGCCATTTGCACCACTTTTAAAAATCCATGCTCTAAGCTTTTCCAAACTTTCACACCCTCTTTTCTAGCCTTAAAATCCCATTTTGAACAACTTTGATGTTTTGAGTTTTTTCATTTGAGGCTTGGAAATAGGAGATATGGCCTTTGCTTAAAATGACCTATAATCACCAAATGACCAAAATACCCCTGTCTTGTTCAAACCATAAGTTGAGTTCTACAAATCCTATTAAGGACTTCTAGTACTCTCTAGAAAGCTAAAAATATTATCTTCAACATTAATGTTGACCAAGAAATCATAGGAATCATCCTACTAGGGAAAAAGTTGTCTGCAAGTTGGGTGACTTTCAAGGACCCAGATTCACACACCTCAGTTGACCTGTAATTTGTCAAAACCATAACTTGAGCTCTGCAACTCCTATCAAGGACTTCTACCACTCAAATTAAAGCTAAGAACAAGCTCTACAACATTCATGTTGTGGGGAAGATGATATATCAATCACATCTTGAGCTAAAACTGCCTGGAAGATAGTGACCAAACTAGGGTTTTTTCAATGACAATCCTTGGAAACCCTAACTCAAAACTTCTCAAACTCCTCAGTCATGATGAGTTGGTCTAGGAATCATCTTTATAACATATCCATACATCACTCCATGATCTCATGGCCCTTGGATTAGGTCTCAACCTTCTCCAAATCTTCAGCTGATCTAGGATTGACCCAGTCAAAACCCTAATTCTACCATTCATGGTTGAATCTTCTGAATTCTTGCATAATGACCTCTATGGGCTTCATGATGGCTATCAAGACATCTCACAAGTTTTCTCAAGGCTTCAAGTTCATTCTAAAAGTCTTAGAATCATCTGAGGAACACCCACAACTCTCAAGCTATGAAGCACACAACTCTGGTTTCAACCAATTCCTCTGAGGACCTCCTGAAATTTCTGATGAAGGTATCAATCTTCAAACACTTGATGGGTAAATAAATGTTGGTCAAATTTTGGGGTGCAACAGCTGCCCCTATTCAAACGGCTTGAACTTGACTGGGTGAGAAGCGAACGACTCTCAACCAATCAAGGTGCGGGACGATTGAATACCGGTAAACCCGAAAATTTGCCAACTGCACGAGCACACGATACTCTGCGGAGAACAAACCTTCGAACACTGCAACGCTAGCTGCCCTGCAACTAGCTGGAGACATACTGATCTGACATCGCCGTCAGTTATCCACATTAAATTCTCCTGATATTGCCTTCAGACAACCACAACACCCAACATCGCCGCTGGAAGACTAGAGAATCTGACATCGCCGTCGGACAATCAAAACTCTGAGAGACACTCGACATCGCCGTCGCACAAACATCATCTCTGCTGAGGATTTAAAGAGTCTGACCTTGCCGTCAAACAAACATTCAACCTCGCCGCCGAACCAACATCATCTGACCTTGCCGTCAAAACAAACATTCGACCTCGCCGTCGAACAAACATCGTCTGACCTCGCCGTCAAAGCAAACATTCAACCTCGCCGTCGAACACAACATGATCTGACCTCGCCGTCAAAGCAAACATTCAACCTCGCCGTCGAACACAACACTGAACAATTCTGACCTGGGGTTCACCCCTGGTAAATGGAACAAAAGGTACACTTGCGTATTTGAAATTACTCCGCTGGGAATGAGAGACTCAACCAAGCACACTCTGATCTGGGGTTCCCCCTCAGAACCATAACGAACATCCGAATACTACTGCACACTGCCCACCGTAGAACTTCAACATCAAAGACATATGAAACCCTGGCCCCTGGCCGCTTCCAGCTTCAGCTAGAAAAGATCTTCAAGTATTTCTGAAGATAAGCATCCTTGGCCTTCAAGGATGTACACTTTTGCCCGTCGACAACTCTGCAGGAGGTATCTTCGACTTCAGTCTGAAGAAATGGTCCTCGGCCTTCAAGGATACATGGATCTGCCTTCATGCAACTCCGCCTCTGCTATAGAGTATCCGTGACTTCAGTCAGGGATATACTTCGGCCTGCAGTCCGAAAAATGAATCCTAGGTCATTCATGACCTTGGGGATAACCTTGCCTTCAGGCACCTTCGCTTCAGCTTGGGAAATCTGTGACTTCAGTCAGAGAAGTGGTATCCTGAGCCATTCATGACTCTACGGGGATTCAAACACTTTGCCTTCAGGAAAAACTCCGCTTCAGCTGGAGAAACATCTTCGACTTCAGTCAGAAGAAACACTATTCACTTGATCGCAATCAATCGTCACCTCAGGACAACTGACTTAGTCTTCAGGCCAACCCGGATCACTTTGCAAACTTTGGAACTTTGTCTTCAGACACACGTTGATTCATCAACACGGAAATCCGAATCCACAGGAACATTCTGATATCGCCTTCAGGCGTTTACGAAGTCAATCTTCAGATTAGACATCACTGTTGGAGCAAACATATCACGCTGCTAGGGACTTCAAGAATCATCTTGAACAAACAACTCCGTCGGGTACCTTCAAGAATCATCCTGAACTGATAACCTTTCTGGAGCGGACAAACATTCTGTTGGGGATCCCTGGAATCTTCCTGGGCAACTCTTGCAGGGGACGCTACTGGGGAGCTCAAGAATCATCCTAAGCAAACAACTCGGGAAACTGCGCTGAAGTCTTAAGAATCATCTTAAGCACACGGCTCTGCTGAGGAATTCAAGAATCGTCTTGAACTGAAGACTTCGCTGGGGATCTCAAAAATCATCTTGAGCGAGCGACTGCGGGGATTACACCGGGGTCTTAAGAATCATCTTAGGAAAGCGGCCTCGTTGGGGAGAATGTCAGGAATCATCCTGAGCAACTGGTCCTTCGGCCGAACACCTGTAAAACAAGAATGATAATAACCTAGATCATGCTTATGATGCATATGCTTCGGCGCCATGACCCACACGGTGGAAATGCTATGCGTTTATGCTAAATGCTATGCAATCATGCACAATGATGCGATCCCGTCAGCAAAATAACTGCCGAGGGGGAAATTCTCCTGTCAAGGAGAAAGAACCACTCAGATAGAGGAATCATCCTGCTGAGGAGAACGTGGACACGCCAATATCAATCGGACCCTGTTTGGGGACGAAGCTATACGAGAACCTGGACCTGCTGATATCAATCGCGAGAATAAACTGCGTGGCTGTCTCGGCTACTCTTCTGGGGATGATAACTCTGTGGGGAAACAACTTCAGCCGCTCAACACTCCACTGGGGAAAAACCAATCCTGATCTGATCAACTTCCAAGGACTCGACTCTCTTGGACCTCTGCAAACTTGGCTAGGGAAGGAGAAGTCATTCCGCTTCGCTGGAGAGAGTACAACTCTGGGGAAATACAGCGTCAGCTGCTCAATATCTGCTAGGGAACATCCACTCAAGGTCCCTACTGCTTCCAAGGATTCGGCTCTCCTGGGGTCTGCGGACTCAGCCGGGGAAAGAGAAATCATTCTACTTCACTGGAGAGTACGACTCTGATGAGGAATTTCAATTCCACTGGGGAAGAAAGAATCATCTGACTTCGGGGGAAAATACAACTCTGCAGAGGAATACAACATCAGCTGTTCCAACACTCTACTAGGGAAGGAGAAGTCATTCTACTTCGGGAGAGAATACGACTCTGGTGGGGAATCTCAATTCCGCTGGAGACTTCAGTCTGGCACCATCCGTTAATGCATACTTCGGCGTAAGAACAATTTCCTACGAGACCTGCACTTGTGACCCGGTGCTGGGGAGTGAATCCTGCTTCGGCGACTTTACTGGGGCAAACATGAGCTTCGGTACCTGAACATTTCTATGAAACCTGCACTTGTGACCCGGTGCTGGGGACGAATACGAGCTGCTGCACGCGACTCGGCTGATGAGGTGACGTTCCTTCAGGATGTGTCTGCTTGGGGAAGAGAATCATCTCTGCCTGGGGAGACATATCAATGCTCACTATTCTGCGTTCAGATTCTACGGAGGAGAGACTACTGAACTCTGCTGGAAGGAGGACTCGCCCTGCTTCGGGGATGCGCACGACACACTGTCTGGAAGGTGCTACACCTGCAACAACACAAACAAACAGACAAGATACCCTCCTCAAAGGGCCTATCAAGGTTATTATTTCGTGACAATATTCAGGTAATTAATTGTTTCAACAATCAATGGGCCTAGGCCCGTAAGTTTATGTATGCGCATTTTATCAGAAACATCGGCGTTTTCATTCGCAAACAAAACAGATAAATGCTAAACAGGCAAGCAGAATTGCTGAATAATATGCATTTTATTGATGGTGAACCCCTGAATGGGCAAAAATGTTTTACAACAGAGGCAAACTCCTGGAATGAGGAAGCCACACAAAAATAAAACATAAATATACATCAGTATATACAAATGTCGGCAACGAGGCGTAGACGAACACCATGAGTTGATCCCTCTAAGACCCACTCGACATCGATACTTCTCCGACACTTCAGCTTCGGAAGAGATTGGTTCAGATAAACGGCCATCAGGTCCTCCAAACCACTAAACAATGAAAGTCCACACGCGGAACGCAGTCATTTGCTTATTCAAATCCCTAACTTTTGCGTGAACCGCCCTTTACGGGTTTTCGGTTCACCGGGATACCCTTTTTTGCCGAAGCCGCCCAGTGTAGGTTTTCGACTTCGCGGGTGTACATTTTTTCAATGTATCCCTAATTTTTGCCCGAACCTTTTATTCTGTTTTTGGTTCGCCGGGATGCCCCTTTTTTGCCTGGACTCTTTCTTTTTTGTCCAGCGGGTCTTTTTCAAGCAAAGTATTTTTTAACTGCGTCCGCGTTCACCGGGGATGCAAAATCTTCACCATCCATCGTGGATAACAACAAAGCTCCTCCCGAGAAGACCTTGCTGACGACATACGGCCCCTCGTAATTCGGCGTCCACTTGCCCCGGTGATCGGAGTGTGGCGGAAGAATCTTTTTCAGGACGAGATCACCCGTCTGAAAGCTTCTAGGACGCACCTTCTTATCATAAGCTTTCTTCATTCGGCTTTGGTACAGGCGACCAAATGCAATCGATGCTAACCTCTTCTCGTCCATCAGGCTGAGTTGGTTCAAACGATTCGTAATCCATTCTGCCTCGTCGAGTTTCACATCAACCAAAACTCGCAAAGAAGGGATCTCCACTTCTAACGGTAGGACAGCTTCCATACCATACACCAAGGAGAAAGGAGTTGCCCCGGTCGACATACGCACCGTCGTACGATAACCGTGCAGAGCAAACGGCAACATCTCGTGCCAATCTTTGTACGTCACAACCATCTTCTGAACAATCTTCTTAATGTTCTTGTTGGCGGCTTCGACGGCGCCATTCATCTTCGGCCGGTAAGGAGATGAGTTGTGGTGTTCAATCTTGAAGCTCTGGCACAGCTCCTTCATCATCTTGTTATTCAAATTCGAACCATTATCAGTAATGATCAACTCGGGAACTCCGTAACGACAGATGATGTCCCTCTTTATGAATTTAGCTACCACCTGCTTGGTCACATTAGCGTACGAGGCTGCCTCCACCCATTTGGTGAAGTAGTCGATAGCTACCAGAATGAAACGATGACCATTGGATGCAGTGGGCTCGATCTTGCCTATCATGTCGATGCCCCACATGGAGAACGGCCAAGGGGAGGACATGACATTTAATGGGCACGGCGGCACATGAACTTTATCAGCATAAATCTGGCATTTATGACATTTCTTCGCGAATCTGAAGCAATCCGACTCCATAGTCAGCTAGTAATATCCTGCTCTCAGGATCTTTCTCGTCATGGCATGCCCGCCGGCGTGCGTACCAAATGTGCCCTCATGGACTTCTTCCATGAGCATACTTGCCTCTTTCTCATCTACACATCTGAGTAGCACGAGATCGTGGTTTCTCTTATACAAGACTCCATCAGGATTGAGATAAAAGTTTCCGGACAGCCTCCTCAGAGTCTTCTTATCCTGGGTTGACGCACCCGCAGGATACTCCTTAGTCATAAGGAAGGTCTGGATGTCGTGGAACCATGGCTTGCCGTCGGCGGCATCCTCGATTGCAAAGACAAATGCCGGTCTGTCAAGACGCGAAAGCACAATTCTTGGAGCCTCATTCCAAAAATTGACTTTGTACATTGAAGCCAACGTGGCTAAGGCATCAACCATCTGATTTTCAGCTCTGGGTACATTATGGAGTTCCACTCGATCGAAGAACGGAAGCAGCCTCCTGGCATAATTCATGTACGGCACCAAGTTCGCTTGACGAGTTTCCCACTCCCCTTTAATCTGATTGATTACAAGCGCTGAGTCACCATATACGTCTAGATTCTTGATTCTCAAATCAATTGCCTCTTCTAGACCCATAATACATGCTTCATACTCTGCTTCATTGTTGGTAACTGGAAACGTCAGTCTCGCAGTAAACGGGATGTGGGATCCGTGAGGAGTCGTGATGATAGCCCCAATACCACTTCCATAGGAATTAACCGCTCCGTCGAATATCAATTTCCACTGAGACTTCCTATCTGGCCCCTCACCGGGCAACGGCTCATCGCAATCCTTCGCTTTGAGAAACATAATATCCTCGTCAGGGAATTCAAACTTCATCGGTTGGTAGTCCTCGATTGGCTGTTCGGCAAGGTAATCAGACAATACGCTTCCCTTAATGGCCTTCTGGGAGACGTACTGAATATCGTATTCTGTTAACACCATTTGCCATCTGGCAATCCTGCCCGAAAGAGCCTGCTTTTCGAAGACGTACTTGATCGGATCCATCTTCGAAATTAGCATAGTGGTGTGATTGAGCATATACTGTCGTAGACGTTTGGCGGCCCAAGCTAATGCACAACACGTCTTCTCCAGCATCGAGTATCGAGATTCACACTCAGTGAACTTTTTACTCAAATAATAAATGGCATGCTCTTTTCTACCCGTCTTGTAACACCCCCTTTTTATACCCCCAAATAAATTAAATAAATCAATTAGGCACTTAGAAAATTTATTTCATCAGAGTTTAATTAAAACATGGTATAAAAGAGGCGCATCACATTATCATGAAATTAAACACATACGATACCTGCTCAAAATAGATATGCAACAATGGGTAACCCACATCTCAATATTTAGAATAAAAGCGGAAACATCCAAATATTGAATCAATCACATTCATAAAGGTATATACAACCAACAGTTAATTCATGCTTTACAACATATCCACAGCAGATACATACACATATGTATCACAAAAGAATCAAAACAAATGTAACTCCAAAAGAGTCAAAGGCTTCCTAACTACCCAGATGTTACATATCAGAGCCATTGACCAAAAAGAATGAAGACATCGCTTCACAAAAAGAACCTCCAGCTTCCTACTCTGCAATGCCTCATAGAGCATTATAAAACAGCAGAAGGGTGAGAAACAACATCATAACAGTTAATGCATAAAATTGTATATATATATATATACATAGCTCCATAATTATACAAGTTATACTCAAATTATGTTCTCACCACATTAAGCATATACAAATAATCATGTCTCTACACATACACATGAACAATCACTATATTTCCTCCAAACAAATCACATATAACATACACAGTTATATTCACACAACCAATGCATCATACACAGATGACTCATGCAACTCATAGAGACCGACACACGACTCTATGCAGATGCAAATGCGGTACCGACTCATTCAACAAATTCCCTAAGGAATCGAGTATTCAGCAGATCCTCCACGGGATCAAGTACTCAGCAGATTCTCCACGGAATCAAATATTCATCAGATTCTCCACGGAATCGAATATTCAGCAGATCCTCCACGGGATCAAGTACTCAGCAGATTCTCCACGGAATCAAATACTCTAACCAATCCTCCACGGGATTACATGTCATGACCGATTCTCCAAGGAATCAAATATAACCATCGTATCATACGAGGTTCTGCAAATCCTCCGAGGGATCAATCGACACAAAAATGCATACTATGCTCACAAACATATTCATTGCATTTATCACATACATCGCATATATCTATCATGCATTCACATTATGCACCATTCCACACATGGTTTACACACATATCAGCCCATCAATGCGTTGCTATTCAATTCGAGTAAATACACAAGATTATCAAATATTCAAGATTCACCATTTACTCTACAATCTAGGATTCACGCCTTTCGGCCACCCACAGCACGACATGTTGGAACAGTTCACACATCAATCATTCATATAGGCATTAATCATAATTGAATCAACCAAACATCATGCTATGAACAAACAGCAAAACAAAATAACACTGCCAGGTTCGCCAACCTTCGCCTGGCGAAGCCACGCAGCGAATGCTCGCTGGCCTTCGCCTGGCGAACTCCCCAGCGAAGTCCACTGGGAGTAATTCTGGAATTACTCGCTGAAGCTCGCTACCCACTCGTCTGGCGAACCTTCGCCAACTCACCTCGCCTGGCGAACTTGCCAGCGAATACAGGGTATTAGCTTCTGACTTGCTTCGCTACAGCTCGCTGGGCTTCGCCTGGCGAAGCTTCGCTGCCATTCGCCTGGCGAACTTGCGAAGACAGAACTTCCATGGCTGTCTCAAAGCCCAAACTCCACACAACCAACCGATTAAATCCAAACCAATCACAGTAGCACAACCCAACCATCACCCGACTAAACTACATCGTCTAATTCGAGTTCTAACCGATTAAAACCTCATTCTACTCACAAAACCAACTTCTAACCTAAGTGGAAAAGGAGTAGAAACTCTACAAAATCCGCACACATACACATACAATCATACACATTAAAGATATGATGGAGTTTCACACCCTTACCGATCGATTGCAAGCTTTGGTGATGATCCCTTGAAGATTCTAGGTTTTCCTCTCCACTTTCTCTTCTCTTTCTCTTCTCCTCTTTTCTTTCTCTTGTTTTTCTTCTTATGTTACTATCTTTCTTTCTTTTCCTCTCTTATTCTATTTCTACCTCTATTTCTTTCCTCTCAAATTCTTTCCAACACTTACCAATCAATTCTCACACTAAATTGCTAAATGTCTAAAATGCCCTTTTTACTCTAATTCCCCGAAAACTCTCCGAATCGGTAAAATAGATAAAATAAGCAAACACCACATAATAACAATATATAATCTCTCAATTTAAAACAAACATCAATTAAATAAATTAAAAGACTCAACAATTAATGGGAATTCAGAATCGGGGCGTTACAACTCTCCCCCACTTTAGAAATTTTCGTCCTCGAAAATATCACCTGATTCAAACAACTCTGGATGCGATTCTCGCATCTTGCTTTCCAATTCCCAAGTCATGTTGCCTTCCGCGGCACCTCCCCAGGACACTTTCACAAGCGCAATATCCTTGCCTCTTAGTTTCTTAACTTCACGGTCCAAAATACTAACCGGTAAAACTTCAACTGTAAGGTTATCTCTTACTTCCACTTCATCCATTGGGATCACATGTGACGGATCCGGAACATACTTCCGAAGTTGCGAGACATGGAATACATCATGCAAATTCGAAAGGTTCGGAGGCAACGCCACACGATACGCCACAGCACCAATCCGTGCGACAATCTGATACGGACCAATAAAACGAGGAGTCAACTTTCTCGACTTCAAAGCACGACCCACACCCGTAACCGGTGTAACTCTCAAAAACACATGGTCTCCCTCTTGAAACTCGAGATCCTTTCTCCTTTTATCATGATAACTTTTCTGTCTATTCTGAGAAGCTCTCATCTTTTCCCGAATAAATTTCACCTTTTCCGTCGTTTGCTGTACCATTTCAGGACCAACTACCGACCTTTCACCTGTCTCATGCCAACACAGAGGTGTTCGACATCTCCGACCATATAAAGCCTCAAATGGCGCCATACCAATACTCGAATAGAAACTGTTATTATAGGTGAATTCAATCAACGCTAAATAACTGTCCCATGCACCACCTTGTTCAAGCACACAAGCACGCAACAAATCTTCTAACGATTGAATCGTCCTCTCGGTCTGACCATCTGTTTGCAGATGATATGCCGAACTCAATCTCAACTTAGAACCCAAGGCACCTTGCAAACTCTCCCAAAATCTTGAAGTAAATCTAGGATCTCTATCCGACACAATACTCTTAGGAACTCCATGAAGCTTCACAATAGTGCCAACATAAATCTCGGCCAACCTTTCCAAAGAATAAGTAATATCAATCGGAATAAAATGAGCCGATTTAGTAAGCCTATCAACAATCACCCAAATAGCATTATGTCCTCTTTGCGTATTCGGCAATCCCGTAACAAAATCCATCGATATACTATCCCATTTCCATTCCGGAATATCCAACGGTTGCATCAATCCACTAGGCTTCTGATGCTCCACCTTAGACTTCTGACAAGTCAAACACGAGTACACAAAACGAGCAACATCGCTTTTCAATCCAGACCACCAAAAGATCTTCTTCAAATCCTGATACATCTTATTCGCTCCCGGATGAATACTTAAGTTACTCCGATGTCCCTCTTCCAATATCATCTTTTTCAAATCCGCGTCATCGGGAATACAAATACGACCTCGAAACCTCAAAACTCCTAATTCATCAACTTTGAAATCTTCATTTCCATTCGTCATCAAATCCACAAATTTCAAATCCAACTTTTGCTTTTCACACACTGTAGTAAGGAAATCATTCGTGACATGCAACATACCAAGCTTCACACTACTCGGCGTTAACTCACAAACCAAACTCAAATCTCTAAAGTTCTCCAAGAGTTCCCACTCTCTAACCATCAAAGTAGACACGTGCAACGACTTCCGACTTAAAGCATCGGCTACCACATTCGCCTTACCCGGATGATAATTTAAACCAAAATCATAGTCCTTCAAAAGTTCTAGCCATCTCCTTTGCCTCATATTCAATTCCTTTTGATCAAACAAATACTTCAAACTCTTGTGATCGCTAAAAACTTCAAATCTTGCACCATAAAGATAGTGCCTCCAAATTTTCAAAACGAACACCACGGCCGCTAACTCCAAATCATGAGTAGGATAATTCTTTTCATGCACTCTCAACTGCCTAGAAGCATACGCCACGACCTTCCCATCTTGCATCAATACACCACCCAATCCTGACAAAGAAGCATCGCAGTAAACCACAAAAGGTTCCGTAGGATTCGGCAAAATCAAAACTGGCGCTGTTGTTAACCTTCTCTTTAATTCCATGAAACTCTCTTCACAATTAACATCCCAAATAAAAGCCTTTCCTTTACAAGTCAACTGCGTTAACGGAAGTGCTAACTTTGAAAATCCTTCGATAAACCTCCGGTAATAACCGGCCAAGCCCAAAAAGCTTCGAATTTCCGTAACCGATCTTGGAGTCTCCCATTGCATTACCGCATCGATCTTGGATGGATCCACACTAACACCATTGCCGGAAATAATATGCCCAAGAAAACTCACCTCCGACAACCAAAACTCACACTTAGACAACTTTGCATACAACTTCTTCTCTTTCAAAATTCGCAACACAATCCTTAAATGTTCTTCGTGTTCCTCTCGAGACTTAGAATAAATCAAAATGTCATCGATAAACACCACCACAAAACGATCCAACTGCTCGTGAAAGATACGGTTCATATATTCCATGAAAACACCCGGCGCATTAGAAACTCCGAATGGCATCACCGTATACTCATAGTGACCATATCGTGTTCTAAAAGCCGTCTTCGAAATATCTTCTTCCTTAACCCGAATCTGGTGATAACCGGACCTCAAATCAATCTTACTAAAAACACGGGCTCCAACCAATTGATCCATCAAATCGTCAATTCTCGGAAGCGGATACTTGTTCTTAATTGTCACCTTATTCAACTGCCGATAATCAATACACAATCGCATACTACCATCCTTCTTCTTTACCAACAATACCGTATCCAACAAATCATTCAACTGCTTCTTCAATTCCACCAACTCCGATGCCGACATCCGATACGGGGCCATCGAAATCGGTCTAGTACCTGGAACTAGATCAATAGAAAATTCAACCTCTCTCTTTGGCGGCACATCCGCAACATCTTCCGGAAACACTTCAGGAAATTCACAAACCACAGGAAACACGTCGAGCTCAACTTTGCTCTCCACCGACAACGATGCAAACAAACCAAACAACCGAGCTTCGTCCGCTAAAAGTTTCTTCAACTCTTTAGTGGAAAGAAAACTCTCGTTTTCACCATCTTCCAAAGAAGGAAACCTTACCAACTTGTGATAGCAATCCAAATGAACTCTATTAAATTGCAACCAGTTCATACCCAAGATTACGTCCAAACCTTCCAACGGCAAACACACTAAATCCATAACGAAGTCCTTACCATACATGGTCAAAGGACAACTTGCACACACCAAAGAAGTAGTTACCGACCCCGAAGCGGGAGTCCCAATAACCATACCACTACTCAAAGAAACCATACACAAATCCAACCGCTTAGCACACGCAAGAGAAATGAACGAGTGAGTCGCTCCAGTATCAATAATAGCAACTAAAGGCATATCATTAATAAAGCATGTACCTTTAATCAAACGATCCGCCGCATTAGTAGCGTCTGAACCTGCTAATGCGAATACTTTTCCGCCCGCCGGAGCTTGCTTCGGTTTGGTACAATTCGGGCTAATGTGACCCACCTCGCCACAATTAAAACACTTCACAGCATTCTTTCTACACTCTGCTGCATCATGACCAAAGAGTCCACAGTTGGAACACTTCGCCTTGAACTTTCCACAATCATAAGACTTGTGGCCCATCACGCCACACTTAAAACATTTGATCGCACCGGAACCTCCTCCGGGTCTCCTATCAAAGTTTCCCTTATGTTTGCCCTTCTCAGCAGGCGTCACATAAGGTCCGCTTCGTACTTGCTGCTTCCCTCTCCTCTCGCTCAAACCCTTATAATGAGTAGAACGAGCTCTACTGTCTTCTTCATAAATTCTACAACACTCGGTCAAATCCGAAAATCTTCGTATCCTTTGATAACCCACCGCTTGCTTTATCTCTGGACGCAAGCCATTCTCATACTTGATACATTTGGAAAATTCCGCCGTAACCGCATCATAGTGAGGGTGAAACTTCACTAACTCAGTAAACTTAGCGGTGTAGTCCACCACCGACATATTACCTTGTTTCAATTCCAGAAATTCCATTTCTCTCTTCCCTTTAACACTTTCGGGATAATACTTCCTTAGAAACTCAGCACGAAATAAATCCCACGTAATCTCCTCGTCGTCGACCTCAAGAACTTGCCTCATGCTGACCCACCAGTCATCGGCCTCTTCTCTCAGCATGTGAGTTCCTAGTCTCACCTTATTCCCTTCAGCACAATCCATCACCCTAAAAATTCTCTCAATTTCCTTTAACCATATCTGAGCACCATCCGGATCAAATCTCCCTTTAAACACCGGTGGTTGGTTCTTTCTGAACTCATCATTCGCATTCACGTTAGGTGCACCCTGCACAGCTCTGGCCATAGCCTCTAACGCCGCTGCCATAGCATTGTCATTACGACCTGCCATATTCTGAGGATTCCCAAAAATCAACAAGGTTAAACAACCGTTCAACCAACACAACAACAAGACAGACACGACTGACTCAACACTGGCTCTGATACCACTTAATGTAACACCCCCTTTTTATACCCCCAAATAAATTAAATAAATCAATTAGGCACTTAGAAAATTTATTTCATCAGAGTTTAATTAAAACATGGTATAAAAGAGGCGCATCACATTATCATGAAATTAAACACATACGATACCTGCTCAAAATAGATATGCAACAATGGGTAACCCACATCTCAATATTTAGAATAAAAGCGGAAACATCCAAATATTGAATCAATCACATTCATAAAGGTATATACAACCAACAGTTAATTCATGCTTTACAACATATCCACAGCAGATACATACACATATGTATCACAAAAGAATCAAAACAAATGTAACTCCAAAAGAGTCAAAGGCTTCCTAACTACCCAGATGTTACATATCAGAGCCATTGACCAAAAAGAATGAAGACATCGCTTCACAAAAAGAACCTCCAGCTTCCTACTCTGCAATGCCTCATAGAGCATTATAAAACAGCAGAAGGGTGAGAAACAACATCATAACAGTTAATGCATAAAATTGTATATATATATATATACATAGCTCCATAATTATACAAGTTATACTCAAATTATGTTCTCACCACATTAAGCATATACAAATAATCATGTCTCTACACATACACATGAACAATCACTATATTTCCTCCAAACAAATCACATATAACATACACAGTTATATTCACACAACCAATGCATCATACACAGATGACTCATGCAACTCATAGAGACCGACACACGACTCTATGCAGATGCAAATGCGGTACCGACTCATTCAACAAATTCCCTAAGGAATCGAGTATTCAGCAGATCCTCCACGGGATCAAGTACTCAGCAGATTCTCCACGGAATCAAATATTCATCAGATTCTCCACGGAATCGAATATTCAGCAGATCCTCCACGGGATCAAGTACTCAGCAGATTCTCCACGGAATCAAATACTCTAACCAATCCTCCACGGGATTACATGTCATGACCGATTCTCCAAGGAATCAAATATAACCATCGTATCATACGAGGTTCTGCAAATCCTCCGAGGGATCAATCGACACAAAAATGCATACTATGCTCACAAACATATTCATTGCATTTATCACATACATCGCATATATCTATCATGCATTCACATTATGCACCATTCCACACATGGTTTACACACATATCAGCCCATCAATGCGTTGCTATTCAATTCGAGTAAATACACAAGATTATCAAATATTCAAGATTCACCATTTACTCTACAATCTAGGATTCACGCCTTTCGGCCACCCACAACACGACATGTTGGAACAGTTCACACATCAATCATTCATATAGGCATTAATCATAATTGAATCAACCAAACATCATGCTATGAACAAACAGCAAAACAAAATAACACTGCCAGGTTCGCCAACCTTCGCCTGGCGAAGCCACGCAGCGAATGCTCGCTGGCCTTCGCCTGGCGAACTCCCCAGCGAAGTCCACTGGGAGTAATTCTGGAATTACTCGCTGAAGCTCGCTACCCACTCGCCTGGCGAACCTTCGCCAACTCACCTCGCCTGGCGAACTTGCCAGCGAATACAGGGTATTAGCTTCTGACTTGCTTCGCTACAGCTCGCTGGGCTTCGCCTGGCGAAGCTTCGCTGCCATTCGCCTGGCGAACTTGCGAAGACAGAACTTCCATGGCTGTCTCAAAGCCCAAACTCCACACAACCAACCGATTAAATCCAAACCAATCACAGTAGCACAACCCAACCATCACCCGACTAAACTACATCGTCTAATTCGAGTTCTAACCGATTAAAACCTCATTCTACTCACAAAACCAACTTCTAACCTAAGTGGAAAAGGAGTAGAAACTCTACAAAATCCGCACACATACACATACAATCATACACATTAAAGAGATGATGGAGTTTCACACCCTTACCGATCGATTGCAAGCTTTGGTGATGATCCCTTGAAGATTCTAGGTTTTCCTCTCCACTTTCTCTTCTCTTTCTCTTCTCCTCTTTTCTTTCTCTTGTTTTTCTTCTTATGTTACTATCTTTCTTTCTTTTCCTCTCTTATTCTATTTCTACCTCTATTTCTTTCCTCTCAAATTCTTTCCAACACTTACCAATCAATTCTCACACTAAATTGCTAAATGTCTAAAATGCCCTTTTTACTCTAATTCCCCGAAAACTCTCCGAATCGGTAAAATAGATAAAATAAGCAAACACCACATAATAACAATATATAATCTCTCAATTTAAAACAAACATCAATTAAATAAATTAAAAGACTCAACAATTAATGGGAATTCAGAATCGGGGCGTTACACGTCTCGTCGTGCTGACCGAGAACACACCCCATACTATTCTCCAGAATCGTCAGGTACATGATTAATGGCCGTCCAGCCACTGGGGGTATCAAGATTGGAGGTTCTTGAAGATACTGCTTTATTTTGTCGAATGCCTTCTGGCAATCGTCATTCCAAGTAATCGCCTGATCTTTCTTTAAAAGCTTGAACATCGGTTCACAAGTGGCCGTGAGTTGAGAGATAAACCTTGCAATGTAGTTTATTCGGCCCAAGAAACCACGAACCTCTTTTTCTGTTTTCGGCACTGGCATTTCTTGAATAGCTTTTATTTTCGCAGGATCAACTTCGATACCTCGTTCGCTAACGATAAACCCCAATAACTTTCTGGATCGCACTCCGAAAGTGCACTTGTTTGGATTTAGCCTGAGCCTGAACTTCCTAAGCCTCTCAAAAAGCTTCAATAAGTTGACCAGATGCTCTTCCTCCGTTTGGGACTTTGCAATCATGTCATCAACATAGACCTCGATCTCATGATGAATCATATCATGAAACAAAGTTACCATTGCTCGCTGGTAAGTGGCCCCTGCGTTCTTTAGACCGAAGGGCATTACCTTATAGCAAAATGTTCCCCAGGGGGTGATAAACGACGTTTTCTCCATGTCCTCCGGTGCCATCTTAATCTGATTGTAACCGGAGAAGCCATCCATGAACGAAAACACGGAAAACTGGGCTGTGTTGTCGACCAACACATCGATATGAGGCAACGGGAAATCATCCTTAGGGCTCGCCCTATTCAAATCCCGATAATCGACGCACATGCGCACCTTACCGTCCTTCTTCGGTACAGGCACTATGTTGGCGACCCACGGAGGGTAAGTGGTAACGGCTAGAAATCCTGCGTCCAACTGCTTCTGGACTTCTTCCTTGATTTTTACAGCCATATCTGGTCTCGTCCTCCTAAGCTTCTGCTTGACTGGAGGGCAATTTTCTTGTAACGGCAAGCGATGAACCACGATGTCTGTGTCAAGTCCGGGCATATCTTCGTATGACCAAGCAAAGACGTCACTATACTCTCGAAGCATCTCGACCAGTCGATGCTTGACATCATTCTGCAGCGCAGCCCCTACTCTGACATTTCTGACGAGCTCTTCAGAACCCAGATTTATGATCTCAATATCCTCCTCGTGAGGCAGAATAACCTTTTCCTCTTGTCTCAACAAGCGGGCCAACTCTTCTGGAAGGTCTTCGTCTTCATCAATCTCATCCTCGGCTTGATATATCGGGCAATCGAAATCGTAGTGAGCCGTAGAGGGTCCAGAGTCGATGTCATCTGTTACGTGGATCCTGCAATAACAAGGGTTAAGTTTAAAGCAAGAATATGCAGGTTAGCACAGACCCCGTTGCCATTTTGCTGTTTTTCAAAATAAACATAAAACAGGAATAACAGAGAGCACAATATTTGAGTACGAAGAAAACACCTTTTATTTATTAACAAAATGCATGTACATAATCCAACAAGACCCTGACAATAAAACCACTATGCCCCGGGCAGGACACAGGGTTGTACAAAGATTGTAAAAAGCAAATCATTACTCTTCACTTGTCAGCTTGATAATCTCCTTGATGGTCCAATTGTTGAGGCGCTCGCCCGGCTTGCTTGGCTGAATCCAGGCGTCAAGATCACAATCGCTATCCCCGCTGTCCTCAGACGCTGCGTTGATGCTTTCGAAAATCACTCCGCCCTTGGTGAATAGGATCGGCCCCTTCCCACGAGACGAACTGCCAGACGAAGAAGATGAAGCTTCAGCTCCAGGAGAATACCCCAATCCAAACTTATCCTGCTTGATCGGTACCTCCAACACATGCCCCCAGCCTGGGGTGGAACCGGCTTCGACGACGGCCCGAGCCTCTTTGAATGAGGAGAGATTCATCTCTTGCTTCTCTACGACGACGGGAGCTACCTCTTTCACCTTGACGGTTTCAAATGCTTGGCAGAGAGTTTCATGGATTTCGCCATCCATTTCAACATATTTAAAGGATGACAAATGGCTCACCATAATGTCCTCCTCACCACAGACGGTCACTATGCTTCCCCTGACAGCATATTTGAGCTTTTGATGCAGCGTGGACGTCACGGCACCAGCAGCATGGATCCATGGCCGACCTAGGAGGCAACTGTAGGCAGGCATGATATCCATGATATAGAAAACCGTATCGAACGTCTCCGGACCAACCTGAATCGGCAGGGTCAACTCTCCGAAAACGTGGCGCTTAGTTCCATCAAATGCTTTCACCACCAGATCACTGGGCGTGCAAAGCAATCCACGGGTATCCAACTTCATTAATGCCTTCTTCGGAAGCACATTAAGCGAAGAACCCGTATCCACCAAGACATGCGACATGATTGTGCCTCTGCACTCTATCGAGACGTGCAAGGCGCTGTTGTGATCTCTCCCTTTAGGAGTCAGCTCTAAATCTGTGAATCCCAGCCCATTGCCAGCATTGACATGGGCCACGACCTCTTCCAGCTGATTTACTGATATCTCCTGCGGCACGTAGGCAGCGTTCAATACCTTCAGTAACGCGTTGCAGTGCGCCTCAGAACACAGCAACAAGTTGAGAATAGAGATCTTTGACGGAGTCTGATGAAGATGGTCTACAATCTTGTAGTCGCTCTTCTTGATTAGCCGCATGAACTCTTCAGCATCTTTAACCAGCAAATCCTTTTCTGCCCCAGAAGGGATCTCTTCGACGGATTTGCCTTTACCTTTATCCACAGCGTCAGCTCTGACCACTTTCTCTGCCACAACCTCTGTCGGTGCAAACACTCTACCGCTTCGAGTAATGCCACTGCCTCCGGCAAGATTCTGCACAGTCGATCCGTACGGCTCAAGCTCTATCCTCTGACCATTGCAATAGACTTCGGCGCCATAATGCCATGGAATGGCGTTAGTGCTTTCGAATGGGATTGGCCCGGCCCTGGTGATAGTGATCATAGGCGGTCGGGGCGCAAAAATAGTAATAGGTTGACGAGGAATAGTGATGGTAGCGACTTCATCTGCCTGCTTCAGCACAACCTCCCCTGATACACTTTCAATGCTCCGGCTGAACTGCAATTTACCCTTAGACATCAGACTTTGGATACCCTCGACCAGCTGCTCACACCCATCAGGAAGTGTAGCACAAGCCATACACAACTCTCCGCATCCAGGAAAGAAGCCCTTCTTCAGCAACTTAGCTTTGACGAAACTAAGAGGCGTCTTCAAGTCTTTGACATCAGGCAGCAAGTCTGCACTCTCCTCAGTGATAACGGCGTTCACTCCGCCTCCCCTATGATGAGGCATAGGGTTTTTGGTGACATTGGGCACACTATCAGAAAAGTTAATAACCTTGGCGTCTACCAGGTCCTGCACTTTGTGCTTAAAAGCTTTACAGTTCTCAATCGTATGGCCCGGTGCCCCAGTATGGAAATCACAAGTAGCATTGGCGTCATACCCTGGTGGTGGTGCCCCTGTTAAGGGAGCCAACGTCCTTTTTTGAACTAGCTGAAGCTGAAGCAAAGTTTGCAGAAGCTGCGCATATGACATAGGTGGAGTTTCAAAATGACGGCTTGCCAAAGGAGCCCGATTCTGATATTTCCTATACCCCTGCTGGTTCTGTTGCTGAGGTTGTTGCTGCTGCTGCTGCGGCGGAGCAGCTGGGATATTTATGCTAGCAATCTGCTGCTGAGGGCCCTTGCCCTTTCTCCGAGCATTAGTGACAGCACTGGCATCTCCTTCTCGACGCTTGCCAGCGTAGGGTTTCTTACCACCTCCTCCAGCTGAGGATGATTCGCCTTGAATTTTTCCAATCTTTATTCCGTTCTCGACATGCTCGCCCATAGTGATGAGAGCCGAGAATGTCCCAGACATGCCACTGACCAGCTTTTCATAGTAGATTCCAGGAAGGGTAGCCACGAACATTTGCACTAGCTCACGCTCAACCATCGGCGGTTGAACCCGAGCAGCCAATTCACGCCACCGCTGGGCGTACTCTTTAAAGCTTTCATTGTTCCGTTGTGAGAGATTCTGGAGCTGAACTCGGTTGGGAGCCAAGTCGCTATTGTACTGATAGTGGAGGACGAACGCTTCAGCGAGATCTTTCCACGTGCGCACTGTAGCGGGCTCCAAGCCCATGTACCATTCGAGTGATGGACCAGAAAGACTATCTTGGAAGAAGTGCATCAGCAACTTCTCATTGTCAAAATAGGCGGACATCTTTCTATAATAAGATCGAAGGTGAACACGAGGGCAAGTAGTACCCTTATACTTCTCAAAGACAGGCACCTTGAACTTATGAGGTACCTTGAAATCAGCGATTAACCCGAGCTTGGACATATCAACGCCTAATGTATTCTGATTTTCAATGTCTCTCATCTTGTCTTCCAGCGCTTTGAACCTGAGTTGAGCTTCAGCATTCAACTCTGCTTCTACACCTCTCTGAGAAAATACGTCATCCTGATGGTCCTCGAGCCACGGTTGAGGCACCAACAGATTTCCGACACCAGCATTGCCGTTGACCGGCCCTATGTTAACATTGGCTCCCAGACTACCATTGCCGACGCCTGCCGCGTTGAGCCCGAGATTAGTCATCAAATTGCCGTTAGCACTGCCGTTGCCCCCGGCAACAGGAACAACATTCTGTGGAGCATCCACTGGAGGAGGAGTAGGCACAGCCCCTCCATGAAGTATTCCATTACTATTAACCCTGGAGATCAACGGTTGAACCAAAGTACGAAGCTGATCCTGACCATTAGCGACCACCTGCATCAGTTCCATAAAACGATCCATCCGTTCACGGAGCTCTTGAACATCTGACTGCACCTGATCCATGATCCTAGTCTGATTAGCGCGAGTTGAGTAACGGTGAATGAGTCTTTGATCAATCCTGATGACCGGAGGCAGCTCGGAACCTGTGAACCTGAAAAACCTATCAACATTAAAGGTTAGGACAAGCAACAAAATGTATGTCATGCAAAATGCTTCATGTAGATGTATGCGCGTGTCTGTGTGCTTGGGACATTTCCCCGATCCTAGCGCCTTAGTACCAGTGCTGACAATAACCAGAAGAATAGAAATCTGAGCCCAATCATGGAAACAGCAATCTCATATATACATAGTACCAGCGATAGCCAACTCCGACACATCAGGGATCGAGGACTCGTACGCAACAGTCTTCCTGAGAGAGGCTGTAATAATACAATAAGAGGCGAGAGATCCTGGATCGGGGAAACGGTACCTGTCACAGACACACGTTAATGGAATGCAAATGATCATGCAAACTAATGCAAAATGCAGGCATGCAACAATATATCCAGGTGGCTGCTGTGGAGATTCGGTATCAACAATCACTGATGAGAAGAAAACCCCGGCGTAAGACCACTGATCTGATCTGCTGAGAATAACCATCTGATAGGACCAAGATCAAAATTCTGCTCTGTCAAGAACAAATGTCTGGTAACAAGGACCCCGGATGTATGATCAGAAAACGTCCGCTGATGAAGTCTTCAGACCCCAAATCAAAAATCTGCCCTCTCAAGAACAAACGTACAGCTGCTGATGAGATCTTCAGACCCCACTCAAAATCTGCCCTATCAAGAACAAACAACATCTGCTGATGAGATCTTCAGACCTCACTCAAAATCTGCTCCATCCAGAACAAACCTCTGATGACAATACTCTGATCAAAACCTGCTCTATCAAGAACAGACAAACACCTGATGATAAGATCCTCTGATCAAAATCTTGCTCTGTCAAGAACAGACAAATCTGCAACTGAGAACCTTGGTACCAACATAACTGATTCACTGTCAAGAAATCCGGGTGGTATGGAGGTCAAAGTTTCCTGCAATAAACCCAATCCCGCTCCCAGGTATGGACCTAATCCACGGACAAAGGTACGGCATCCTATGCGGTCATCAGCGTCACAGACTTTCATGAGTGGTGATACGATTCCCAGAAGGAGTGGCATCATCAAGTCATGAAGAGGCCTCACTTAGCTGACTTCCAAATGATCGGTCCCCAGAGTCGACGATCCTCACGTCTGGACTCCCCTCAGATCCTCAGGACCGGAAAGGAGCACCTCTGCAAGAATCTCGTCTGAGCGCAAATTTTCGTAGGGAACTGTGCCTGCTCAGCAGACAGGTTCGTCTACTACTTCTCTGCAACTATATCTAGGTGTATACTCAAGCCCAGGTCCGGCTTCTCACTCATAGTAACATCCCTCTCCCACAGCAGCACAGATAATCATATCAAACTAGAAATAAAATGCGGGAAATCAAGTGCGGGAAGTAAAAATGCGATAAATAAATGCAACCCATCAAGCAAACATACACGCGCTAGGATTGACTCTCATAGGGAACCGAAGAACCAGAGATTTTGGGTTTGATCCCCAGCAGAGTCGCCAGCTGTCGCTTGCGCGAAAATAAGGTGCCGGCACAACAGAAGAGTCGCCACCTTTCGGTATTTATCCCTCAGAGCGGGAAAGGAAACGATCGGAAAAAACCTGACGAAAAAAGGGTAAGACAAGGTCATCGCAACCATTGTCTGGGTTCGAGAGTCGGTTACGCAAGGGGAAGGTATTAGCACCCCTCACGTCCGTCGTACTCGACGGGATCCACGCTTGTTGTGTTTACTGGACGGGTTGGTTATAATCTATCTACCTATCAAGGCTGGCTGATAAAGAAAAGAAAAATGACTCGGCAAAGCGTCGCACTTTATGCCTACGTATTCTCATCAGAGAATGAGAAATCAGAGTCAACGTAGTTCGGCCTACGAGGGGTTGCGGGGAAAGGTTGCTCGCTAGGACGTCGCATCCTATGCCTACGTACTTCCATACTGTATGGAAGATCAGAGCAAACGTAGTTCGGGAAACTACGGGTTATTTCCTGAAAGAAGTGTTTTTTATGGTGTTGGCGATTTCAACCGCACTAGAGACTATGACCTGAGAGTGAATGCATCGCATGTCACCCAAAGGGTACCATACTAAACATCCAATCTCAGATAGCTTAAGGCTCGTAACGTACGAAAGAAATCATTCATGATTACTGTATCTTAAACTGTTTTGAGATGAGAAGAGAACAGGCCCGACTAGGAGGGAGACTATCAAGTCCTATTGTTATCATGCCATGGATTCATCCTATGGTTGAGGTTTGAACAGGGAACTCCTAGATGTTGTCATGCATAGGTTTCAACCTAAAAGTCTATCATCAAATCCTTATCAAAGGAAATGAGAGTCCTAAGGGATCATATCAATGATACACCACAACAGAAAAAGCATCAGCTTAACAGTAAAATGCATGCAATGCAAGTGAGGGAGGAAATGTGTGTGGGGCTTCAGCCTCCACAAGCTCATCTCGACCTCAAGCCAGTCATGAAATAACAGTAATCATACTGAAAATAAACAACCTGCTATCAAGCAATAAACAGAAAAGAGAGATGAAGCGCCATCAGGCAAACAAACCACATGCTTGAGAAAGAAATCATCTAATCTAATCTCTACTCCTAACCCAAAACAGAATCCTGATCAAATCTAAGCAAAGCCCTAAAGCAAAAGCCTAAACAAAAGAAATCAATCCCAGTCTTCAAGCTTCAAAACAAGCTTACCAAAGAAAGGGAGCTAAGTAGGCAGACTCATAGTGTCTTCCTCAGGAAAGCACTAGGAGGCTTATACTCAGGAGTCATATCCTATGTGGCTCAACAACCGTGATCAGTTTACATTCCTCCTCAGGAGAAATTAAACTCACATGAAGGCTCCAACATCACTGGATACTTAAGGAATCCTATATGAACTAATGGAACTAAGTGAATAGACCCATATGACATTCCTCAGGAAAGTACTAGGAGGCTTCCACTTAGGAGTTGTATCCCATGTGGCTCTACAACTGTGATCAGTTTACATTCCTCCTCAGGATAAATTAAACTCACATGTTGGCTCCAACATCATTGGATACTTAAGAAACCCTACCTGAACTAGTGGAACTAAGCGAATAGACCCATAGGACCTTCCTCAGGAAAGTACTAGGAGGCTTCCACTTAGGAATCGTATCCCATGTGGCTCAACAACTGTGATTAGTTTACGTTCCTCCTCAGGAGAAACTAAACTCACATGAAGGCTCCAACATCATTAGATACTTGAGAAAGAGGTGAGAAGAAAGAATGAAAGACATCCATAGTGCCTTCCTCAGGAAAGTACCATGAATTTCCCTCAAACTTCAGGATCTCAAACCTCACAAACAGGGAACAAGCTCCAACCTCTGGATCTCTGAGTCTTGATCTACAATCTTCTCCTTCATCATGCTCCTTCAACAAGCTCTTAAAAACAAACCAAGCCCCACAACCATCTCCCAAAAATAAACCCCAAAGGACAGGCAAACAATCACAGAACAGTCAATACAATCAGTCAACTTCAGAAAATACCTAAAAATACTAAAGCAAGGGGGAAAATTCTAACAATTATTCACAAGGGTCTATAACATCTACCCATAACATCCATATATTCCCATCCCCAAAAATCAAGACAAAACTCTCTAAAGAAAATGAATTACTTCACTTATGCATTCTTAAACCCTAATTTTGATTCCCTAATGCTAACCTAATTAAACTAATCAAATTTTAATCTAAAAATCAAGAATTAAATCCTATGGGAAACTATGATTCAATATCTAATCACAACAACAAGAATGAATTAAAAATCATAAGGGAAGGTCCTAAAAGAAATTCTACAAAATTGAGTATCAAACTAAACATATTTAAAAGCTATTTAAATGAAAAATATACTAAAAATATTAAAAGAAAATAAAATGCTAATTTTATTTATTTATAATTTTCTAGACAGAATTATGAGCATGTGAAAAAAACAAGCATTAAAAAAATACTAATTTTCCATTTTTATATGATTTTTATAATATGCAAGAAATATAAAGGAAACCAAAAATTAAAAGAAAATGAATTAAAGGGGAGGGGGTGAGAAAAGAAAAGGCGCCCAGTTCAATTGCTGTTGGGCTGAGAATATGGGGGTGCGCGTATCAAGTTGGTAGGCCCAAGCGCTATCAGAAAAAATCAAAAGAAAAAATAAAAATAAAAATGGAAAAACAACGGTATGAATAGCAACTTAATTCAGTTTAAAAGTTGGATTGGGCCGCGCGAGGGGTGCGAATAGCATTCGTTTGCTGAGCCCAGAATCCACCTTTAAGTAAAACGGCGCGTTTTACTTATAAGCTCTCCCTCCGTTTCTGAATTTGAACAAGGACCGTTGGATGCGTTTAACAAGTCAAGATCTGGATACGATCGGACGGCTGGGAGGTTGTCTTCAACCTCCAGCTAGGGTTTCCTCCCCAAACCAGTTCCCATGCACATACTTCATCTTCCTCGTTCTCCCTCGTCTGGCCATGAAATAACACAATATAAAAACCAAACTTGCACCATTTTCCTCCCTCTACACGACCAGGCACGTGATTTTGTCTAAAACCCTCCCCAAAACCAAACCCGATCGCTGGAAGTCTTGGGTACCACTGAATTTCATCTGATATGCATGATCACCATCCTTGTTGAAACTAACCTGGGATACTCTACATGTTATGGGGATCATTCTAAACTAAAGAACTAAGATTGTAGTACACTAATATACGAGTTCTTGATCCTAAAACAGAAACTACCATGGAACCAACCTTCATATAATGCCTTCAAACTCATCATGATTCATCCCTAAGAGTCTCTAATCACATATATCCTAACAACATGATCTAAAACTGAATAATTAAGGGGATTCGAATGGAGTTGCATACCTATCAAGTGATGATGGTAATGGTAGTTAGCTTTCAATTCAAGCCTTGATGCTTGCTTCAAGTGATCTTCAATGGATGCTAGTTCTTCTGTTTGCACTAGTTCTTGCTAAAACTTCTTGAATCACCTTATCCACTTCTTCATGCAACTTGGAGTGAAGACTTGGATCACACGAAATAGCCACTGATTTCAATCACTCTTGCTTGCCAATTGCTCTATGATGATGGTAGAAGATGGTGGTAACAAGAATTGTGATGAATGATGAAGTTTTAATGGAGTTTGAAATCAAAATGCAATTTAGAGTGATGTAATCAAACTATGGTATGCCAGCACTATGAATCACCAACCCTGCCATGGATCAACTCTAGGGCATTTATAGAGAAGGATGGAAATGTGTAGAAGCTTGTAGAAGATTCCAAGAAGTTTCTAGAATGTATCATGCAATGAGATTTTGATTTTTCCATATTTAGTAATCCTCATGCAAACTCATGATAAGCCATGCATTTCCACTTAATATCTCCTTAAATGAGTAATTGGTATGAGAACAAGGCATTTCAAACCCTTATGTAGCATTTTCTCACTTTCTCTTTTGGTGCCTTAAAATGCAAGAAACAAATTTACAAAGCAACTCCAATTTTTAAGCCTAAACTCAAAAATGTGGATAAACCATTGTTTTTAAAATGATGTTTGTAGTCAAAATGACATATTGGATGACCTATTTTGGATTTGTACATCTCTCAAACCAAAATTCCATTTCAACTTTTTTAACTTATAAGCCATTTACAAGCCATTTGCACCACTTTTTAAAATCCATGCTATAAGCTTTTACAAACTTTCCCAACCTCTTTTCTAGCCTTAAAATCCCATTTTGAACAACTTTGATGTTTTGAGTTTTTTCATTTGAGGCTTGGAAATAGGAGATATGGCCTTTGCTTAAAATGACCTATAATCACCAAATGACCAAAATACCCCTGTCTTGTTCAAACCATAAGTTGAGTTCTACAAATCCTATCAAGGACTTCTAGTACTCTCTAGAAATCTAAGAAGATTATCTTCAACATTCATGTTTACCAAGAAATCATAGGAATCATCCTACTAGGGAAAAAGTTGTCTGCAAGTTGGGTGACTTTCAAGGACCCAGATTCACACACCTCAGCTGACCTATAATTTGTCAAAACCATAACTTGAGCTCTGCAACTCCTATCAAGGACTTCTACCACTCAAATTAAAGCTAAGAACAAGCTATACAACATTCATGTTGTGGGGAAGATGAGATATCAATCACATCTTGAGCTAAAACTGCCTGGAAGATAGGGACCAAACTAGGGTTTTTTCAATGACAATCCTTGGAAACCCTAACTCAAAACTTCTCAAACTCCTTAGACATGATGAGTTGGTCTAGGAATCATCTTTATAACATATCCATACATCACTCCATGATCTCATGGCCCTTGGATTAGGTCTCAACCTTCTCCAAATCTTCAGCTGATCTAGGATTGACCCAGTCAAAACCCTAATTCTACCATTCATGGTTGAATCTTCTGAATTCTTGCATAATGACCTCTCTGGGCTTCATGATGGCTATAAAGACATCTCACAAGTTTTATCAAGGCTTCAAGTTCATTCTCAAAGTCTCAGAATCATCTGAGGAGCACCCACAACTCTCAAGCTATGAAGCACACAACTCTGGTTTCAACCAATTCCTCTGAGGACCTCCTGAACTTTCTGATGAAGGTATCAATCTTCAAACACTTGATGGGTAAATAAATGTTGGTCAAATTTTGGGGTGCAACACAACCTTGAAGCGAGGGGAGGTTTATTTTACCCTTTTCAAGTGGAATACTTGATCATAGAAGAAACTGAGACCCGTTCACAGCATACAACCTTGAAGCCAAGGGAGGTTTATTTTACCCTTTTCAAGTGGAATACTTGATTAAAGAAGAAATTGAGACCCGTTCAAAGCATACAACCTTGAAGCCAAGGGAGGTTTATTTTGCCATTTTCAAGTGGAATACTTGATTAAAGAACAAACTGAGATCCGTTCGCGGCATACAACCTTGAAGCGAGGGGAGGTTTATTTTACCCTTTTCAAGTGATATACTTGATTAAAGAAGAAACTGAGACCCGTTCATGGCATACAACCTTGAAGCGAGGGGAGGATTATTTTTCCCTTTTCGGTCGAATACTGATTAAACAAGAAATTGAGACCCGTTCACGGCATACAATCTTGAAGCGAGGGGAGGTTTATTTTACCCTTTTCAAGTAGAATACCTGATGAAGGAAGAAACTGAGACCTGTTCATGGCATACAACCTTAAACCAAGGGGAGGTTTATTTTACCCTTTTCAAGTGGAATACTTGATTAAAGAAGAAACTGAGACCCGTTCACAGCATACAACCTTGAAGCCAGGTGAGGTTTATTTTACCCTTTTCAAGTGGAATACCTGATTAAAGAAGAAACTAAGACCCTTTCATGGCATACAACCTTGAAGCGAGGGGAGGTTTATTTTACCCTTTTCAATTGGAATACTTGATTAAAGAAGAAACTAAGACCCGTTCACGACATACAACCTTGGAGCGAGGGGAGGTTTATTTTACCCTTTTCAAGTGGAATACTTCATTAAAGAAGAAACTGAGACCCGTTCATGGCATACAACCTTGAAGCGCAGGGAGGTTTATTTTACCCTTTTCAAGTGGAATACTTGATTAAAGAAGAAACTGAGACCGTTCACATCATACAACCTTGAAGCGAGGGGAGGTTTATTTTGCCGTTTTCGGTCGAATACCTGATTAAAGACGAAACTAAGACCCGTTCATGGCATACAACCTTGTTGCGAGGGGAGGTTTATTTTACCCTTTTCAATTGGAATACTTGATTAAAGAAGAAACTGAGACCCGTTCATGGCGTAGAACCTTGAAGCGAAGGGAGGTTTATTTTACCCTTTTCAAGTGGAATACTTGATTAAAGAAGAAACTGAGACCGTTCACATCATACAACCTTGAAGCGAGGGGAGGTTTATTTTACCCTTTTCAAGTGGAATATTTGATTAAAGAATAAACTGAGACCCGTTCACAACATACAACCTTGAAGCGAGGGGAGGTTTATTTTACACTTTTCAAGTGGAATACTTAATTAAAGAAGAAACTGAGACTCGTTCACGACATACAACCTTGAAGCGAGGGGAGGTTTATATTACCATTTTCAAGTGGAATGCTTGATTAAAGAAGAAACTGGGACCCGTTCATGGCATACAACCTTGAAGCGATGGGAGGTTTATTTTACCCTTTTCAAGTGGAATACTTGATTAAAGAAGAAACTGAGACCCGTTCACAGCATACAACCTTGAAGCCAAGGAAGGTTTATTTTACCCTTTTCAAGTGGAATACTTGATTAAAGAAGAAACTAAGACCCGTTCAAGGCATACAACCTAGAAGCGAAGGGAGGTTTATTTTACCATTTTCAAGTGGAATACTTGATTAAAGAAGAGACTGAGACCCGTTCATGGCATACAACCTTGAAGCGATGGGAGGTTTATTTTACCCTTTTCAAGTGGAATACTTGATTAACGAAGAAACTGAGACCCATTCACAGCATACAACCTTGAAGCGAGGGGAGGTTTATTTTACCCTTTTCAAGTGGAATACTTGATTAAAGAAGAAACTGAGACTCGTTCACGACATACAACCTTGAAGTGAAGGGTGGTTTATTCTACCATTTTCAAGTGGAATACTTGATTAAAGAAGAAATTGAGAACCGTTCATGGCATACAACCTTGAAGCGAAGGGAGGTTTAATTTACCCTTTTCAAGTGGACAACTTGATTAAAGAAGAAACTGAGACTCGTTCACAGCATACAACCTTCAAGCCAAGAGAGGTTTATTTTACCCTTTTCAAGTGGAATACTTGATTAAAGTAGAAACTAAAACCCGTTCAAGGCATACAACCTTGAAGCGAAGGGAGGTTTATTTTACCGTTTTCAAGTAGAATACTTGATTAAAGAACAAACTGAGATCCGTTCGCGACATACAACCTTGAAGCGAGGGGAGGTTTATTTTACCCTTTTCAAGTGGAATACTTGATTAAAGAAGAAACTGAGACCCGTTCACAGCATACAACCTTGAAGCCAAAGGAGGTTTATTTTACCCTTTTCAAATGGAATACTTGATTAAAGAAGAAATTGAGACCCGTTCAAGGCATACAACCTTGAAGCGAAGGGAGGTTTATTTTACCATTTTCAAGTGGAATACTTGATTAAAGAAGAAACTGAGACCGTTCACATCATACAACCTTGAAGCGAGGGGAGGTTTATTTTACCCTTTTCAAGTGGAATACCTTATTAAAGAAGAAACTGAGACCCGTTCACAACATACAACCTTGAAGCGAGGGGAGGTTTATTTTACCCTTTTCAAGTGGAATACTTAATTAAAGAAGAAACTGGGACTCGTTCACGACATACAACCTTGAAGCGAGGGGAGGTTTATATTACCATTTTCAAGTGGAATGCTTGATTAAAGAAGAAACTGGGACCCGTTCATGGCATACAACCTTGAAGCGATGGGAGGTTTATTTTACCCTTTTCAAGTGGAATACTTGATTAAAGAAGAAACTGAGACCCATTCACAGCATACAACCTTGAAGCGAGGGGAGGTTTATTTTACCCTTTTCAAGTGGAATACTTGATTAAAGAAGAAACCGAGACTCGTTCACGACATACAACCTTGAAGTGAAGGGTGGTTTATTCTACCATTTTCAAGTGGAATACTTGATTAAAGAAGAAATTGAGAACCGTTCATGGCATACAACCTTGAAGCGAAGGGAGGTTTACTTTACCCTTTTCAAGTGGAAAACTTGATTAAAGAAGAAACTGAGATCCGTTCACAGCATACAACCTTCAAGCCAAGAGAGGTTTATTTTACCCTTTTCAAGTGGAATACTTGATTAAAGAAGAAACTAAAACCCGTTCAAGGCATACAACCTTGAAGCGAAGGGAGGTTTATTTTACCGTTTTCAAGTAGAATACTTGATTAAAGAACAAACTGAGATCCGTTCGCGACATACAACCTTGAAGCGAGGGGAGGTTTATTTTACCCTTTTCAAGTGGAATACTTGATTAAAGAAGAAACTGAGACCCGTTCACAGCATACAACCTTGAAGCCAAGGGAGGTTTATTTTACCATTTTCAAGTGGAATACTTGATTAAAGAAGAAACTGAGACCGTTCACATCATACAACCTTGAAGCGAGGGGAGGTTTATTTTACCCTTTTCAAGTGGAATACTTGATTAAAGAAGAAACTGAGACCCGTTCATAGCATACAACCTTGAATCCAAGGAAGGTTTATTTTACCCTTTTTAAGTGGAATACTTGATTAAAGAAGAAACTAAGACCCGTTCAAGGAATACAACCTTGAAGCGAAGGGAGGTTTATTTTACCATTTTCAAGTGGAATACTTGATTAAAGAATAAACTGAGATCCATTCGCGGCATACAACCTTGAAGTGAGGGGAGGTTTATTTTACCCTTTTCAAGTGGAATACTTGATTAAAGAAGAAACTGAGACCCGTTCATGGCATACAACCTTGAAGCGAGGGGAGGTTAATTTTACCCTTTTCGGTCGAATACCTGATTAAAGAAGAAATTGAGACCCGTTGATAGCATACAACCTTGAAGTGAGGGGAGGTTTATTTTACACTTTTCAAGTGGAATACTTGATTAAAGAAGAAACTGAGACTCGTTCACGACATACAACCTTGAAGTGAAGGGAGGTTTATTCTACCATTTTCATGTGAAATACTTGATTAAAGAAGAAACTGAGAACCGTTCATGGCATACAACCTTGAAGCGAGGGGAGGTTTATTTTACCCTTTTCAAGTGGAATACTTGATTAAAGAAGAAACTGAGACCCGTTCACAGCATACAACCTTGAAGCCAATGGAGGTTTATTTTACCCTTTTCAAGTGGAATACTTGATTAAAGAAGAAACTAAAACTCGTTCGAGGCATACAACCTTGAAGCGAAGAGAGGTTTATTTTACCATTTTAAAGTGGAATACTTTATTAAAGAGCAAACTGAGATCCATTCGCGGCATACAACCTTGAAGCGAGGGGAAGTTTAATTTACCCTTTTCAAGTGGAATACTTTATTAAAGAAGCCACTGAGACCCGTTCATGGCATACAATCTTGAAGCGAGGGGAGGTTAATTTTACCCTTTTCGGTCGAATACCTGATTAAAGAAGAAATTGAGACCCGTTCACGACATACAACCTTGAAGCGAGGGGAGGTTTATTTTACCCTTTTCAAGTGGAATACTTGATTAAAGAAGAAACTGAGACTCGTTCACGACATACAACCTTGAAGTGAAGGGAGGTTTATTCTACCATTTTCAAGTGGAATACTTGATTAAAGAAGAAACTGAGAACCGTTCATGGCATACAACCTTGAAGCGAGGGGAGGTTTATTTTACCTTTTTCAAGTGGAATACTTGATTAAAGAAGAAACTGAGACCCGTTCACAGCATACAACCTTGAAGCCAAGGGAGGTTTATTTTACCCTTTTCAAGTGGAATACTTGATTAAAGAAGAAACTAAAACCCGTTCAAGGCATAAAACCTTGAAGCGAAGGGAGGTTTATTTTACCATTTTCAAGTGGAATACTTTATTAAAGAACAAACTGAGATCCGTTCGCGGCATACAACCTTGAAGTGAGGGGAAGTTGATTTTACCCTTTTCAAGTGGAATACTTGATTAAAAAAGAAACTGAGACCCATTCATGGCATACAACCTTGAAGCGAGGGGAGGTTTATTTTGCCCTTTTTGGTCGAATACTTGATTAAAGAAGAAATTGAGACCCGTTCACGGCATACAACCTTGAAGCGAAGGGAGGTTTATTTTACCCTTTTCAAGTAGAATACCTGATTAAAGAAGAAACTGAGACCTGTTCATGGCATACAACCTTAAACCGAGGGGAGGTTTATTTTACCCTTTTCAAGTGGAATACTTGATTAAATAAGAAACTGAGACACGTTCACAGCATACAACCTTGAAGCCATGTGGGGTTTATTTTACCCTTTTCAAGTGGAATACTTGATTAAAGAAGAAACTAAGACCCGTTCATGGCATACAACCTTGAAGCGAGGGGAAGTTTATTTTACACTTTTCAAGTGGAATACTTGATTAAAGAAGAAACTAAGACCCGTTCACGACATACAACCTTGGAGCGAGGGGAGGTTTATTTTACCCTTTTCAAGTGGAATATTTGATTAAAGAAGAAACTGAGACCCGTTCACAGCATACAACTTTGAAGCCAAGGAAGGTTTATTTTACCCTTTTCAAGCGGAATACTTGATTAAAGAAGAAACTAAGACCCGTTCAAGGAATACAACCTTGAAGCGAAGGGAGTTTTATTTTACCATTTTCAAGTGAAATACTTGATTAAAGAACAAACTGAGATCCGTTCGCGGCATACAACCTTGATGTGAGGGGAGGTTTATTTTACCCTTTTCAAGTGGAATACTTGATTAAAGAAGAAACTGAGACCCGTTCATGGCATACAACTTTGAAGCGAGGGGAGGTTTATTTTACCCTTTTCAAGTAGAATACCTGATTAAGGAAGAAACTGAGACCCGTTCATGGCATACAACCTTAAACCAAGGGGAGGTTTATTTTACCCTTTTCAAGTTGAATACTTGATTAAAAAAGAAACTGAGACCCGTTCACAACATACAACCTTGAAGCCAGGTGAGGTTTATTTTACCCTTTTCAAGTGGAATACCTGATTAAAGAAGAAACTAAGACCCTTTCATGGCATACAACCTTGAAGCGAGGGGAGGTTTATTTTACCCTTTTCAATTGGAATACTTGATTAAAGAAGAAACTAAGACCCGTTCACGACATACAACCTTGGAGCGAGGGGAGGTTTATTTTACCCTTTTCAAGTGGAATACTAGATTAAAGAAGAAACTGAGACCCGTTCATGGCATACAACCTTGAAGCGCAGGGAGGTTTATTTTACCCTTTTCAAGTGGAATACTTGATTAAAGAAGAAATTGAGACCGTTCACATCATACAACCTTGAAGCGAGGGGAGGTTTATTTTGCCCTTTTTGGTCGAATACTTGATTAAAGAAGAAACTAAGACCCGTTCACGGCATACAACCTTGTTGCGAGGGGAGGTTTATTTTACCCTTTTCAAGTGGAATACTTGATTAAAGAAGAAACTGAGACCCGTTCATGGCATACAACCTTGAAGCGAAGGGAGGTTTATTTTACCCTTTTCAAGTGGAATACTTGATTAAAGAAGAAACTGAGACCGTTCGCATCATACAACCTTGAAGCGAGGGGAGGTTTATTTTACCCTTTTCATGTGGAATACTTGATTAAAGAAGAAACTGAGACCCGTTCACAACATACAACCTTAAAGCAAGGGGAGGTTTATTTTACCCTTTTCAAGTGGAGTACTTAATTAAAGAAGAAACTGAGACTCGTTCACGACATACAACCTTGAAGCGAGGGGAGGTTTATATTACCATTTTCAAGTGGAATGCTTGATTAAAGAAGAAACTGAGACCCGTTCATGGCATACAACCTTGAAGCGAGGGGAGGTTTATTTTACCCTTTTCAAGTGGAATACTTGATTAAAGAAGAAACTGAGACCCGTTCACAGCATACAACCTTGAAGCCAAGAGAGGTTTATTTTACCCTTTTCAAGTGGAATACTTGATTAAAGAAGAAACTAAAACCCGTTCAAGGCATACAACCTTGAAGCGAAGGGAGGTTTATTTTACCATTTTCATTTGGAATACTTGATTAAAGAACAAACTGAGATCCGTTCGCAGCATACAACCTTGAAGCGAGGGGAGGTTTATTTTACCCTTTTCAAGTGGAATACTTGATCATAGAAGAAACTGAGACCCGTTCACAGCATACAACCTTGAAGCCAAGGGAGGTTTATTTTACCCTTTTCAAATGGAATACTTGATTAAAGAAGAAATTGAGACCCGTTCAAGGCATACAACCTTGAAGCCAAGGGAGGTTTATTTTGCCATTTTCAAGTGGAATACTTGATTAAAGAACAAACTGAGATCTGTTCACAGCATACAACCTTGAAGCGAGGGGAGGTTTATTTTACCCTTTTCAAGTGATATACTTGATTAAAGAAGAAACTGAGACCCGTTCATGGCATACAACCTTGAAGCGAGGGGAGGTTTATTTTGCCCTTTTTGGTCGAATACTTGATTAAAGAAGAAATTGAGACCCGTTCACGGCATACAACCTTGAAGCGAAGGGAGGTTTATTTTACCCTTTTCAAGTAGAATACCTGATTAAAGAAGAAACTGAGACCTGTTCATGGCATACAACCTTAAACCGAGGGGAGGTTTATTTTACCCTTTTCAAGTGGAATACTTGATTAAATAAGAAACTGAGACACGTTCACAGCATACAACCTTGAAGCCATGTGGGGTTTATTTTACCCTTTTCAAGTGGAATACTTGATTAAAGAAGAAACTAAGACCCGTTCATGGCATACAACCTTGAAGCGAGGGGAAGTTTATTTTACACTTTTCAAGTGGAATACTTGATTAAAGAAGAAACTAAGACCCGTTCACGACATACAACCTTGGAGCGAGGGGAGGTTTATTTTACCCTTTTCAAGTGGAATATTTGATTAAAGAAGAAACTGAGACCCGTTCACAGCATACAACTTTGAAGCCAAGGAAGGTTTATTTTACCCTTTTCAAGCGGAATACTTGATTAAAGAAGAAACTAAGACCCGTTCAAGGAATACAACCTTGAAGCGAAGGGAGTTTTATTTTACCATTTTCAAGTGAAATACTTGATTAAAGAACAAACTGAGATCCGTTCGCGGCATACAACCTTGAAGTGAGGGGAGGTTTATTTTACCCTTTTCAAGTGGAATACTTGATTAAAGAAGAAACTGAGACCCGTTCATGGCATACAACTTTGAAGCGAGGGGAGGTTTATTTTACCCTTTTCAACTAGAATACCTGATTAAGGAAGAAACTGAGACCCGTTCATGGCATACAACCTTAAACCAAGGGGAGGTTTATTTTACCCTTTTCAAGTGGAATACTTGATTAAAGAAGAAACTGAGACCCATTCACAACATACAACCTTGAAGCCAGGTGAGGTTTATTTTACCCTTTTCAAGTGGAATACCTGATTAAAGAAGAAACTAAGACCCTTTCATGGCATACAACCTTGAAGCGAGGGGAGGTTTATTTTACCCTTTTCAATTGGAATACTTGATTAAAGAAGAAACTAAGACCCGTTCACGACATACAACCTTGGAGCGAGGGGAGGTTTATTTTACCCTTTTCAAGTGGAATACTAGATTAAAGAAGAAACTGAGACCCGTTCATGGCATACAACCTTGAAGCGCAGGGAGGTTTATTTTACCCTTTTCAAGTGGAATACTTGATTAAAGAAGAAACTGAGACCGTTCACATCATACAACCTTGAAGCGAGGGGAGGTTTATTTTGCCCTTTTCGGTCGAATACTTGATTAAAGAAGAAACTAAGACCCGTTCACGGCATACAACCTTGTTGCGAGGGGAGGTTTATTTTACCCTTTTCAAGTGGAATACTTGATTAAAGAAGAAACTGAGACCCGTTCATGGCATACAACCTTGAAGCGAAGGGAGGTTTATTTTACCCTTTTCAAGTGGAATACTTGATTAAAGAAGAAACTGAGACCGTTCGCATCATACAACCTTGAAGCGAGGGGAGGTTTATTTTACCCTTTTCAAGTGGAATACTTGATTAAAGAAGAAACTGAGACCCGTTCACAACATACAACCTTAAAGCAAGGGGAGGTTTATTTTACCCTTTTCAAGTGGAGTACTTAATTAAAGAAGAAACTGAGACTCGTTCACGACATACAACCTTGAAGCGAGGGGAGGTTTATATTACCATTTTCAAGTGGAATGCTTGATTAAAGAAGAAACTGAGACCCGTTCATGGCATACAACCTTGAAGCGAGGGGAGGTTTATTTTACCCTTTTCAAGTGGAATACTTGATTAAAGAAGAAACTGAGACCCGTTCACAGCATACAACTTTGAAGCCAAGAGAGGTTTATTTTACCCTTTTCAAGTGGAATACTTGATTAAAGAAGAAACTAAATCCCGTTCAAGGCATACAACCTTGAAGCGAAGGGAGGTTTATTTTACCATTTTCATTTGGAATACTTGATTAAAGAACAAACTGAGATCCGTTCGCAGCATACAACCTTGAAGCGAGGGGAGGTTTATTTTACCCTTTTCAAGTGGAATACTTGATCATAGAAGAAACTGAGACTCGTTCACAGCATACAACCTTGAAGCCAAGGGAGGTTTATTTTACCCTTTTCAAGTGGAATACTTGATTAAAGAAGAAATTGAGACCCGTTCAAGGCATACAACCTTGAAGCCAAGGGAGGTTTATTTTTCCATTTTCAAGTGGAATACTTGATTAAAGAACAAACTGAGATCCGTTCACAGCATACAACCTTGAAGCGAGGGGAGGTTTATTTTACCCTTTTCAAGTGATATACTTGATTAAAGAAGAAACTGAGACCCGTTCATGGCATACAACCTTGAAGCGAGGGGAGGTTTATTTTTCCCTTTTCGGTCGAATACTGATTAAACAAGAAATTGAGACCCGTTCACGGCATACAATCTTGAAGCGAGGGGAGGTTTATTTTACCCTTTTCAAGTAGAATACCTGATTAAGGAAGAAACTGAGACCTGTTCATGGCATACAACCTTAATCCAAGGGGAGGTTTATTTTACCCTTTTCAAGTGGAATACTTGATTAAAGAAGAAACTGAGACCCGTTCACAGCATACAACCTTGAAGCCAGGTGAGGTTTATTTTACCCTTTTCAAGTGGAATACCTGATTAAAGAAGAAACAAAGACCCTTTCATGGCATACAACCTTGAAGCGAGGGGAGGTTTATTTTACCCTTTTCAATTTGAATACTTGATTAAAGAAGAAACTAAGACCCGTTCACGACATACAACCTTGGAGCGAGGGGAGGTTTATTTTACCCTTTTCAAGTGGAATACTTCATTAAAGAAGAAACTAAGACCCGTTCATGGCATACAACCTTGAAGCACAGGGAGGTTTATTTTACCCTTTTCAAGTGGAATACTTGATTAAAGAAGAAACTGAGACCGTTCACATCATACAACCTTGAAGCGAGGGGAGGTTTATTTTGCCGTTTTCGGTCGAATACCTGATTAAAGATGAAACTAAGACCCGTTCATGGCATACAACCTTGTTGCGAGGGGATGTTTATTTTACCCATTTCAATTGGAATACTTGATTAAAGAAGAAACTGAGACCCGTTCATGGCATAGAACCTTGAAGCGAAGGGAGGTTTATTTTACCCTTTTCAAGTGGAATACATGATTAAAGAAGAAACTGAGACCGTTCACGACATACAACCTTGAAGCGAGGGGAGGTTTATTTTACCCTTTTCAAGTGGAATACTTAATTAAAGAAGAAACTGAGACTCGTTCACGACATATAACCTTGAAGCGAGGGGAGGTTTATATTACCATTTTCAAGTGGAATGCTTGATTAAAGAAGAAACTGGGACCCATTCATGGCATACAACCTTGAAGCGATGGGAGGTTTATTTTACCCTTTTCAAGTGGAATACTTGATTAAAGAAGAAACTGAGACCCATTCACAGCATACAACCTTGAAGCGAGGGGAGGTTTATTTTACCCTTTTCAAGTGGAATACTTGATTAAAGAAGAAACTGAGACTCGTTCACGACATACAACCTTGAAGTGAAGGGTGGTTTATTCTACCATTTTCAAGTGGAATACTTGATTAAAGAAGAAATTGAGAACCGTTCATGGCATACAACCTTGAAGCGAAGGGAGGTTTATTTTACCCTTTTCAAGTGGAAAACTTGATTAAAGAAGAAACTGAGACCCGTTCACAGCATACAACCTTCAAGCCAAGAGAGGTTTATTTTACCCTTTTCAAGTGGAATACTTGATTAAAGAAGAAACTAAAACCCGTTCAAGGCATACAACCTTGAAGCGAAGGGTGGTTTATTTTACCGTTTTCAAGTAGAATACTTGATTAAAGAACAAACTGAGATCCGTTCGCGGCATACAACCTTGAAGCGAGGGGAGGTTTATTTTACCCTTTTCAAGTGGAATACTTGATTAAAGAAGAAATTGAGACCCGTTCACAGCATACAACCTTGAAGTCAAGGGAGGTTTATTTTACCCTTTTCAAGTGGAATACTCGATTAAAGAAGAAATTGAGACCCGTTCAAGGCATACAACCTTGAAGCGAAGGGAGGTTTATTTTACCATTTTCAAGTGGAATACTTGATTAAAGTAGAAACTAAGACCGTTCACATCATACAACCTTGAAGCGAGGGGAGGTTTATTTTACCCTTTTCAAGTGGAATACTTGATTAAAGAAGAAACTGAGACCCGTTCACAGCATACAACCTTGAAGCCAAGGAAGGTTTATTTTACCCTTTTTAAGTGGAATACTTGATTAAAGAAGAAACTAAGATCGTTCAAGGAATACAACCTTGAAGCGAAGGGAGGTTTATTTTACCATTTTCAAGTGGAATACTTGATTAAAGAACAAACTGAGATCCGTTCGCGGCATACAACCTTGAAGTGAGGGGAGGTTTATTTTACCCTTTTCAAGTGGAATACTTGATTAAAGAAGAAACTGAGACCCGTTCATGGCATACAACCTTGAAGCGAGGGGAGGTTAATTTTACCCTTTTCGGTCGAATACCTGATTAAAGAAGAAATTGAGACCCGTTGACGGCATACAACCTTGAAGCGAGGGGAGGTTTATTTTACACTTTTCAAGTGGAATACTTGATTAAAGAAGAAACTTAGACTCGTTCACGACATACAACCTTGAAGTGAAGGGAGGTTTATTCTACCATTTTCAAGTGAAATACTTGATTAAAGAAGAAACTGAGAACCCTTCATGGCATACAACCTTGAAGCGAGGGGAGGTTTATTTTACCCTTTTCAAGTGGAATACTTGATTAAAGAAGAAACTGAGACCCGTTCATAGCATACAACCTTGAAGCCAAGGGAGGTTTATTTTACCATTTTCAAGTGCAATACTTGATTAAAGAAGAAACTAAATAACGTTCAAGGCATACAACCTTGAAGCGAAGAGAGGTTTATTTTACCATTTTCAAGTGGAATACTTTATTAAAGAACAAACTGAGATCCGTTCGCGGCATAAAACCTTGAAGCGAGGGGAAGTTTACTTTACCCTTTTCAAGTGGAATACTTTATTAAAGAAGCAACTGAGACCCGTTCATGGCATACAACCTTGAAGCGAGGGGAGGTTAATTTTACCCTTTTCGGTCGAATACCTGATTAAAGAAGAAATTGAGACCCGTTCACGGCATACAACCTTGAAGCGAGGGGAGGTTTATTTTACCCTTTTCAAGTGGAATACTTGATTAAAGAAGAAACTGAGACTCGTTCACGACATACAACCTTGAAGTGAAGGGAGGTTTATTCTACCATTTTCAAGTGGAATACTTGATGAAAGAAGAAACTAAGAACCGTTCATGGCATACAACCTTGAAGCGAGGGGAGGTTTATTTTACCTTTTTCAAGTGGAATACTTGATTAAAGAAGAAACTGAGACCCGTTCACAGCATACAACCTTGAAGCCAAGGGAGGTTTATTTTACCCTTTTCAAGTGGAATACTTGATTAAAGAAGAAACTAAAACCCGTTCAAGGCATACAACCTTGAAGCGAAGGGAGGTTTATTTTACCATTTTCAAGTGGAATACTTTATTAAAGAACAAACTGAGATCCGTTCGCGGCATACAACCTTGAAGCGAGGGGAAGTTGATTTTACCCTTTTCAAGTGGAATACTTGATTAAAAAAGAAACTGAGACCCATTCATGGCATACAACCTTGAAGCGAGGGGAGGTTTATTTTGCCCTTTTTGGTCGAATACTTGATTAAAGAAGAAATTGAGACCCGTTCACGGCATACAACCTTGAAGCGAAGGGAGGTTTATTTTACCCTTTTCAAGTAGAATACCTGATTAAAGAAGAAACTGAGACCTGTTCATGGCATACAACCTTAAACCGAGGGGAGGTTTATCTTACCCTTTTCAAGTGGAATACTTGATTAAAGAAGAAACTGAGACCCGTTCACAGCATACAACCTTGAAGCCAGGTGGGGTTTATTTTACCCTTTTCAAGTGGAATACTTGATTAAAGAAGAAACTAACACCCGTTCATGGATTACAACCTTGAAGCGAGGGGAGGTTTATTTTACACTTTTCAATTGAAATACTTGATTAAAGAAGAAACTAAGACCCTTTCACGACATACAACCTTGGAGCGAGGGGAGGTTTATTTTACCCTTTTCAAGTGGAATATTTGATTAAAGAAGAAACTAAGACCCGTTCACAGCATACAACTTTGAATCCAAGGAAGGTTTATTTTACCCTTTTCAAGCGGAATACTTGATAAAGAAGAAACTAAGACCCGTTCAAGGAATACAACCTTGAAGCGAAGGGAGTTTTATTTTACCATTTTCAAGTGAAATACTTGATTAAAGAACAAACTGAGATCCGTTCGCGGCATACAACCTTGAAGTGAGGGGAGGTTTATTTTACCCTTTTCAAGTGGAATACTTGATTAAAGAAGAAACTGAGACCCGTTCATGGCATACAACTTTGAAGCGAGGGGAGGTTAATTTTACCCTTTTCGGTCGAATACCTGATTAAAGAAGAAATTGAGACCCGTTCACGGCATACAACCTTGAAGCGAGGGGAGGTTTATTTTACCCTTTTCAAATGGAATACTTGATTAAAGAAGAAACTGAGACTCGTTCACGACATACAACCTTGAAGTGAAGGGAGGTTTATTCTACCATTTTCAAGTGGAATACTTGATTAAAGAAGAAACTGAGAACCGTTCATGGAATACAACCTTGAAGCGAGGGGAGGTTTATTTTACCCTTTTCATGTGGAATACTTGATTAAAGAAGAAACTGAGACCCGTTCACAGCATACAACCTTGAAGCCAAGGGAGGTTTATTTTACCCTTTTCAAGTGGAATACTTGATTAAAGAAGAAACTAAAACCCGTTTAAGGAATACAACCTTGAAGCGAAGGGAGGTTTATTTTACCATTTTCAAGTGGAATATTTTATTAAAGAACAAACTGAGATCCGTTCGCGGCATACAACCTTGAAGCGAGGGGAGGTTTATTTTACCCTTTTCAAGTGGAATCCTTGATTAAAGAAGAAACTGAGACCCGTTCACAGCATACAACCTTGAAGCCAAGGGAGGTTTATTTTACTCTTTTCAAGTGGAATACTTGATTAAAGAAGAAATTGAGACCCATTCAACGCATACAACCTTGAAGCGAAGGGGGGTTTATTTTACCATTTTCAAGTGGAATACTTGATTAAAGAACAAACTGAGATTCGTTCGCGGCATACAACCTTGAAGCGAGGGGAGGTTTATTTTACCCTTTTCAAGTGGAATACTTGATTAAAGAAGAAACTGAGAACCGTTCATGGCATACAACCTTGAAGCGAGGGGAGGTTTATTTTACCCTTTTCAAGTGGAATACTTGATTAAAGAAGAAACTGAGACCGTTCACATCATACAACCTTGAAGTTAGGTGAGGTTTATTTTACCCTTTTCAAGTGGAATACTTGATTAAAGAAGAAACTGAGACCCGTTCATAGCATACAACCTTGAAGCGAGGGGAGGTTTATTTTACCCTTTTCAAGTGGAATACTTGATTAAAGAAGAAACTGAGACCCATTCATGGCATACAACCTTGAAGCGAGGGGAGGTTTATTTTGCTCTTTTCGGTCGAATACTTGATTAAAGAAGAAACTGAGACCGTTCACATCATACAACCTTGAAGTTAGGGGAGGTTAATTTTACCCTTTTCAAGTGGAATACTTGATTAAAGAAGAAACTGAGACCCGTTCATAGCATACAACCTTGAAGCGAGGGGAGGTTTATTTTACCCTTTTCAAGTGGAATACTTGATAAAATTAGAAACTGAGACCGTTCACATCATACAACCTTGAAGTTAGGGGAGGTTTATTTTACCCTTTTCAAGTGGAATACTTGATTAAAGAAGAAACTGAGACCCGTTCACAGCATACAACCTTGAAGCCAAGGGAGGTTTATTTTACCATTTTCAAGTGGAATACTTGATTAAAGAACAAACTGAGATCCGTTCGCGGCATACAACCTTGAAGCGAGGGAGGGTTTATTTTACCCTTTTCAAGTGGAATACTTGATTAAAGAAGAAACTGAGACCCATTCATGGCATACAACCTTGAAGCGAGGGGAGGTTTATTTTGCCCTTTTCGGTCGAATACTTGATTAAAGAAGAAACTGAGACCCGTTCACGGCATATAACCTAGAAGCGAAGGGAGGTTTATTTTACCCTTTTCAAGTAGAATACCTGATTAAAGAAGAAACTGAGACCTGTTCATGGCATACAACCTTAAACCGAAGGGAGGTTTATTTCACCCTTTTCAAGTGGATTACTTGATTAAAGAAGAAACTGAGACCCGTTCACAGCATACAACCTTGAAGCTAGGTGAGGTTTATTTTACCCTTTTCAAGTGGAATACTTGATTAAAGAAGAAACTAAGACCCGTTCATGGCATACAACCTTGAAGCGAGGGGAGAATTATTTTACCCTTTTCAAGTGGAATACTTGATTAAATAAGAAACTAAGACCCGTTCACGACATATACCTTAGAGCGAGGGGAGGTTTATTTTACCCTTTTAAAGTGGAATACTTGATTAAAGAAGAAACTGAGACCCGTTCATGGCATACAACCTTGAAGCGCAGGGAGGTTTATTTTACCCTTTTCAAGTGGAATACTTGATTAAAGAAGAAACTGAGACCGTTCACATCATACAACCTTGAAGCGAGGGGTGGTTTATTTTGCCCTTTTCGGTCGAATACCTGATTAAAGAAGAAACTAAGACCCATTCACGGCATACAACCTTGGAGCGAGGGGAGGTTTATTTTACCCTTTTCAAGTGGAATACTTGATTAAAGAAGAAACTGAGACCCGTTCATGGCATAGAACCTTGAAGCGAAGGGAAGTTTATTTTACCCTTTTCAATTGGAATACTTGATTAAAGAAGAAACTGAGACCGTTCACATCATACAACCTTGAAGCTAGGGGAGGTTTATTTTACCCTTTTCAAGTAAAATACTTGATTAAAGAAGAAACTGAGACCCGTTCATAGCATACAACCTTGAAGCGAGGGGAGGTTTATTTTACCCTTTTCAAGTGGAATACTTGATTAAAGAAGAAACTGAGACCCGTTCACAGCATACAACCTTGAAGCCAAGGGAGGTTTATTTTACCCTTTTCAAGTGGAATACTTGATTAAAGAAGAAACTAAAACCCGTTCAAGGCATACAACCTTGAAGCGAAGGGAGGTTTATTTTACCATTTCAAGTGGAATACTTTATTAAAGAACAAACTGAGATCCGTTCGCGGCATACAACCTTGAAGCGAGGGGAGGTTTATTTTACCCTTTTCAAGTGGAATACTTGATTAAAGAAGAAACTGAGACCCGTTCACACCATACAACCTTGAAGCGATGGGAGGTTTATTTTACCCTTTTCAAGTGAAATACTTGATTAAAGAAGAAACTGAGACTCGTTCACGACATACAACCTTGAAGCGAGGGGAGGTTTATATTACCATTTTCAAGTGGAATGCTTGATTAAAGAAGAAACTGAGACCCGTTCATGGCATACAACCTTGATGCGAGGGGAGGTTAATTTTACCCTTTTCGGTCGAATACCTGATTAAAGAAGAAATTGAGACCCGTTCACGGCATACAACCTTGAAGCGAGGGGAGGTTTATTTTACTCTTTTCAAGTGGAATACTTGATTAAAGAAGAAACTGAGACTCGTTCACGACATACAACCTTGAAGTGAAGGGAGGTTTATTCTACCATTTTCAAGTGGAATACTTGATTAAAGAAGAAACTGAGAACCGTTCATGGCATACAACCTTGAAGCGAGGGGAGGTTTATTTTACCCTTTTCAAGTGGAATACTTGATTAAAGAAGAAACTGAGACCGTTCACATCATACAACCTTGAAGTTAGGGGAGGTTTATTTTACACTTTTCAAGTGGAATACTTGATTAAAGAAGAAACTGAGACCCGTTCATAGCATACAACCTTGAAGCGAGGGGAGGTTTATTTTACCCTTTTCCAGTGGAATACTTGATTAAAGAAGAAACTGAGACCCGTTCACAGCATACAACCTTGAAGCCAAGGGAGGTTTATTTTACCCTTTTCAAGTGGAATACCTGATTAAAGAAGAAACTAAAACCCGTTCAAGGCATACAACCTTGAAGCGAAGGGAAGTTTATTTTACCATTTTCAAGTGGAATACTTTATTAAAGAACAAACTGAGATTCGTTCGCGGCATACAACCTTGAAGCGAGGGGAGGTTTATTTTACCCTTTTCAAGTGGAATACTTGATTAAAGATGAAACTGAGACCCGTTCACAACATACAACCTTGAAGCCAAGGGAGGTTAATTTTACCCTTTTCAAGTGGAATATTTGATTAAAGAAGAAATTGAGACCCGTTCAAGGCATATAACCTTGAAGCGAAGGGAGGTTTATTTTACCATTTTCAAGTGGAATACTTGATTAAAGAACAAACTGAGATCCGTTCGCGGCATACAACCTTGAAGCGAGGGGAGGTTTATTTTACCCTTTTCAAGTGGAATACTTGATTAAAGAAGAAACTGAGATCCGTTCATAGCATACAACCTTGAAGCGAGGGAAGGTTTATTTTACCCTTTTCAAGTGGAATACTTGATTTAAGAAGAAACTGAGACCCATTCACAGCATACAACCTTGAAGCCAAGGGAGGTTTATTTTACCCTTTTCAAGTGGAATACTTTATTAAAGAACAAACTGAGATCCGTTCGCGGCATACAACCTTGAAGCGAGGAGAGGTTTATTTTACCCTTTTCAAGTCGAATACTTGATTAAAGAAGAAACTGAGACCCGTTCACAGCATACAACCTTGAAGCCAAGGGAGGTTGATTTTACCCTTTTCAAGTGGAATACTTCATTAAAGAAGAAATTGAGACCCGTTCAAGGCATATAACCTTGAAGCGAAGGGAGGTTTATTTTACCATTTTCAAGTGGAATACTTGATTAAAGAATAAACTGATATCCGTTCGCGGCATACAACCTTGAAGCGAGGGGAAGTTTATTTTACCCTTTTCAAGTGGAATACTTGATTAAAGAAGAAACTGAGAACCGTTCATGGCATACAACCTTGAAGCGAAGGGAGGTTAATTTTACCCTTTTCGGTCGAATACCTGATTAAAGAAGAAATTGAGACCCGTTCACGGCATACAACCTTGATGCGAGGGGAGGTTTATTTTACCCTTTTCAAGTAGAATACCTGATTAAAGAAGAAACTGAGACCCATTCATGGCATACAACCTTGAACCGAGGGGAGGTTAATTTTACCCTTTTCAAGTGGAATACTTGATTAAAGAAGAAACTAAGACACGTTCACAACATACAACCTTGAAGCCAGGTGAGGTTTATTTTACCTTTTTCAAGTTGAATACTTGGTTAAAGAAGAAACTAAGACACGTTCAAGGCATACAACCTTGAAGCGAGGGGAGGTTTATTTTACCCTTTTCAAGTGGAATACTTGATTAAAGAAGAAACTAAAACCCGTTCAAGGCATACAACCTTGAAGCGAAGGGAGGTTTATTTTACCATTTTCAAGTGGAATACTTGATTAAAGAAGAAACTGAGACCGTTCACATCATACAACCTTGAAGCGAGGGGACGTTTATTTTACCCTTTTCAAGTGGAATACTTGATTAAAGAAGAAACTGAGACTCGTTCACGACATACAACCTTGAAGCGAGGGGAGGTTTATATTACCATTTTCAAGTGGAATGCTTGATTAAAGAAGAAACTGAGACCCGTTCATGGCATACAACCTTGAAGCGAGGGGAGGTTTATTTTACCCTTTTCAAGTGGAATACTTGATTAAAGAAGAAACTAAGACCCGTTCACAGCATACAACCTTGAAGCCAAGGAAGGTTTATTTTACCCTTTTCAAATGGAATACCTGATTAAAGAAGAAATTGACACCCGTTCTTGGCATACAACCTTGATGCGAGGGGAGGTTTCTTTTACCCTTTTCAAGTAGAATACCTGATTAAAGAAGAAATTGAGACCCGTTCATGGCATACAACCTTGAAGCGAGGGGAGGTTTATTTTACCCTTTTCAAGTGGAATACTTGATTAAAGAAGAAACTAAGACCCGTTCACGACATATAACCTTGGAGTGAGGGGAGGTTTATGTTACCCTTTTCAAGTGGAATACTTGATTAAAGAAGAATCTGAGACCCGTTCATGGCATACAACCTTGAAGCGAAGGGAGGTTTATTTTACCCTCTTCAAGTGGAATACTTGATTAAAGAGGAAATTGAGAACGTTCACATCATACAACCGTGAAGCGAGGGGAGGTTTATTTTACCCTTTTCAAGTGGAATACTTGATTAAAGAAGAAACTGAGACCCGTTCACAACATACAACCTTGAAGCGAGGGGAGGTTTATTTTATCCTTTTCAAGTGGAATACTTGATTAAAAAAGAAACTGAGACCCGTTCACAGCATACAACCTTGAAGCAAAGGAAGGTTTATTTTACCCTTTTCAAGTGGAATATTTGATTTAAGAAGAAACAAAGACCCGTTCATGGCATACAACCTTGAAGCGAGGGGAGGTTTATTTTACCCTTTTCAAGTGGAATACTTGATTAAAGAAGAAACTAAGACCCGTTCACGACATACAACCTTGGAGCGAGGGGAGGTTTATGTTACCCTTTTCAAGTGGAATACTTGATTAAAGAAGAAACTGAGACCCGTTCATGGCATAGAACCTTGAAGCGAAGGGAGGTTTGTTTTACCATTTTCAAGTGGAATACTTGATTAAAGAAGAAACTGAGACCGTTCATATCATACAACCTTGAAGCGAGGGGAGGTTTATTTTACCCTTTTCAAGTGGAATACTTGATTAAAGAAGAAACTGAGACCCGTTCAAAGCATACAACCTTGAAGCGAGGGGAGGTTTATTTTACCCTTTTCAAGTGGAATACTTGATTAAAGAAGAAACTGAGACTTTTTCACGACATACAACCTTGAAGCGAGGGGAGGTTTATATTACCATTTTCAAGTGGAATGCTTGATTAAAGAAGAAACTTAGACCCATTCACAGCATACAACCTTGAAGCCAAGGAAGGTTTATTTTACCCTTTTCAAGTGGAATACCTGATTAAAGAAGAAATTGAGACCCGTTCACGGCATACAACCTTGATGCGAGGGGAGGTTTATTTTACCCTTTTCAAGTAGAATACCTGATTAAAGAAGAAATTGAGACCCGTTCATGGCATACAACCTTGAACCGAGGGGAGGTTTATTTTACCTTTTTCATGTGGAATACTTGATTAAAGAAGAAACTGAGACACGTTCACAGCATGCAACCTTGAAGCCAGGTAAGGTTTATTTTACCCTTTTCAAGTGGAATACTTTATTAAAGAAGAAACTGAGACCCGTTCACAGCATACAACCTTGAAGCCAAGGGAGGTTTATTTTACCCTTTTCAAGTGGAATACTTGATTAAAGAAGAAACTAAGACCCGTTCATGGCATACAACCTTGAAGCGAGGGGAGGTTTATTTTACCCTTTTCAAGTGGAATACTTGATTAAAGAAGAAACTAAGACCCGTTCACGACATACAACCTTGGAGCGAGGGGAGGTTTATGTTACCCTTTTCAAGTGGAATACTTGATTAAAGAAGAAACTGAGACCCGTTCATGGCATAGAACCTTGAAGCGAAGGGAGGTTTATTTTACCATTTTCAAGTGGAATACTTGATTAAAGAAGAAACTGAGACCGTTCACATCATACAACCTTGAAGCGAGGGGAGGTTTATTTTACCCTTTTCAAGTGGAATACTTGATTAAAGAAGAAACTGAGACCCGTTCACAGCATACAACCTTGAAACGAGGGGTGGTTTATTTTACCCTTTTCATGTGGAATACTTGATTAAAGAAGAAACTGAGACACGTTCATAGCATACAACCTTGAAGCCAAGTGAGGTTTATTTTACCTTTTTCAAGTGGAATACTTGATTAAAGAAGAAACTAAGACCCATTCAAGGCATACAACCTTGAAGCGAGGGGAGGTTTATTTTACACTTTTCAAGTGGAATACTTGATTAAAGAAGAAAGTAAGACCCGTTCACGACATACAACCTTGTAGCGAGGGGAGGTTTATTTTACACTTTTCAAGTGGAATACTTGATTAAAGAAGAAACTGAGACCCGTTCATGGCATACAACCTTGAAGCGAAGGGAGGTTTATTTTACCCTTTTCAAGTGGAATACTTGATTAAAGAAGAAACTGAGACCGTTCACATCATACAACCTCGAAGCGAGGGGAGGTTTATTTTACCCTTTTCAAGTTGAATACTTGATTAAAGAAGAAACTGAGACCCGTTCACAGCATACAAGCTTGAAGCGAGGGGAGGTTTATTTTACCCTTTTCAAGTGGAATACTTGATTAATGAAGAAACTGAGACTCGTTCACGACATACAACCTTGAAGTGAAGGGAGGTTTATTCTACCATTTTCAAGTGGAATACTTGATTAAAGAAGAAACTGAGACCCGGTCATGGCATACAACCTTGAAGCGAGGGGAGGTTTATTTTACCCTTTTCATGTGGAATACTTGATTAAAGAAGAAACTGAGACCCGTTCAAAGCATAAAACCTTGAAGCCAAGGAAGGTTTATTTAACCCTTTTCAAGTGGAATACCTGATTAAAGAAGAAATTGAGACCCGTTCACGGCATACAACCTTGATGCGAGGGGAGGTTTATTTTACCCTTTTCAAGTAGAATACCTGATTAAAGAAGAAATTGAGACCCGTTCATGGCATACAACCTTGAACCGAAGGGAGGTTTATTTTACCCTTTTCAAGTGGAATACTTGATTAAAGAAGAAACTGAGACACGTTCACAACATACAACCTTGAAGCCAGGTGAGGTTTATTTTACCCTTTTCAAGTGGAATACTTGATTAAAGAAGAAACTGAGACCCGTTCAAGGCATACAACCTTGAAGCGAGGGGAGGTTTATTTTACCCTTTTCAAGTGGAATACTTGATTAATGAAGAAACTGAGACTCGTTCACGACATACAACCTTGAAGTGAAGGGAGGTTTATATTACCATTTTCAAGTGGAATGCTTGATTAAAGAAGAAACTTAGACCCATTCACAGCATACAACCTTGAAGCCAAGGAAGGTTTATTTTACCCTTTTCAAGTGGAATACCTGATTAAAGAAGAAATTGAGACCCGTTCACGGCATACAACGTTGATGCGAGGGGAGGTTTATTTTACCCTTTTCAAGTAGAATACCTGATTAAAGAAGAAATTGAGACCCGTTCATGGCATACAACCTTGAACCGAGGGGAGGTTTATTTTACCTTTTTCATGTGGAATACTTGATTAAAGAAGAAACTGAGACACGTTCACAGCATGCAACCTTGAAGCCAGGTAAGGTTTATTTTACCCTTTTCAAGTGGAATACTTTATTAAAGAAGAAACTGAGACCCGTTCACAGCATACAACCTTGAAGCCAAGGGAGGTTTATTTTACCCTTTTCAAGTGGAATACTTGATTAAAGAAGAAACTAAGACCCGTTCATGGCATACAACCTTGAAGCGAGGGGAGGTTTATTTTACCCTTTTCAAGTGGAATACTTGATTAAAGAAGAAACTAAGACCCGTTCACGACATACAACCTTGGAGCGAGGGGAGGTTTATGTTACCCTTTTCAAGTGGAATACTTGATTAAAGAAGAAACTGAGACCCGTTCATGGCATAGAACCTTGAAGCGAAGGGAGGTTTATTTTACCATTTTCAAGTGGAATACTTGATTAAAGAAGAAACTGAGACCGTTCACATCATACAACCTTGAAGCGAGGGGAGGTTTATTTTACCCTTTTCAAGTGGAATACTTGATTAAAGAAGAAACTGAGACCCGTTCACAGCATACAACCTTGAAACGAGGGGTGGTTTATTTTACCCTTTTCATGTGGAATACTTGATTAAAGAAGAAACTGAGACACGTTCATAGCATACAACCTTGAAGCCAAGTGAGGTTTATTTTACCTTTTTCAAGTGGAATACTTGATTAAAGAAGAAACTAAGACCCATTCAAGGCATACAACCTTGAAGCGAGGGGAGGTTTATTTTACACTTTTCAAGTGGAATTCTTGATTAAAGAAGAAAGTAAGACCCGTTCACGACATACAACCTTGTAGCGAGGGGAGGTTTATTTTACACTTTTCAAGTGGAATACTTGATTAAAGAAGAAACTGAGACCCGTTCATGGCATACAACCTTGAAGCGAAGGGAGGTTTATTTTACCCTTTTCAAGTGGAATACTTGATTAAAGAAGAAACTGAGACCGTTCACATCATACAACCTCGAAGCGAGGGGAGGTTTATTTTACCCTTTTCAAGTTGAATACTTGATTAAAGAAGAAACTGAGTCCCGTTCACAGCATACAAGCTTGAAGCGAGGGGAGGTTTATTTTACCCTTTTCAAGTGGAATACTTGATTAATGAAGAAACTGAGACTCGTTCACGACATACAACCTTGAAGTGAAGGGAGGTTTATTCTACCATTTTCAAGTGGAATACTTGATTAAAGAAGAAACTGAGACCCGGTCATGGCATACAACCTTGAAGCGAGGGGAGGTTTATTTTACCCTTTTCATGTGGAATACTTGATTAAAGAAGAAACTGAGACCCGTTCAAAGCATAAAACCTTGAAGCCAAGGAAGGTTTATTTAACCCTTTTCAAGTGGAATACCTGATTAAAGAAGAAATTGAGACCCGTTCACGGCATACAACCTTGATGCGAGGGGAGGTTTATTTTACCCTTTTCAAGTAGAATACCTGATTAAAGAAGAAATTGAGACCCGTTCATGGCATACAACCTTGAACCGAAGGGAGGTTTATTTTACCCTTTTCAAGTGGAATACTTGATTAAAGAAGAAACTGAGACACGTTCACAACATACAACCTTGAAGCCAGGTGAGGTTTATTTTACCCTTTTCAAGTGGAATACTTGATTAAAGAAGAAACTGAGACCCGTTCAAGGCATACAACCTTGAAGCGAGGGGAGGTTTATTTTACCCTTTTCAAGTGGAATACTTGATTAATGAAGAAACTGAGACTCGTTCACGACATACAACCTTGAAGTGAAGGGAGGTTTATATTACCATTTTCAAGTGGAATGCTTGATTAAAGAAGAAACTTAGACCCATTCACAGCATACAACCTTGAAGCCAAGGAAGGTTTATTTTACCCTTTTCAAGTGGAATACCTGATTAAAGAAGAAATTGAGACCCGTTCACGGCATACAACGTTGATGCGAGGGGAGGTTTATTTTACCCTTTTCAAGTAGAATACCTGATTAAAGAAGAAATTGAGACCCGTTCATGGCATACAACCTTGAACCGAGGGGAGGTTTATTTTACCTTTTTCATGTGGAATACTTGATTAAAGAAGAAACTGAGACACGTTCACAGCATGCAACCTTGAAGCCAGGTAAGGTTTATTTTACCCTTTTCAAGTGGAATACTTTATTAAAGAAGAAACTGAGACCCGTTCACAGCATACAACCTTGAAGCCAAGGGAGGTTTATTTTACCCTTTTCAAGTGGAATACTTGATTAAAGAAGAAACTAAGACCCGTTCATGGCATACAACCTTGAAGCGAGGGGAGGTTTATTTTACCCTTTTCAAGTGGAATACTTGATTAAAGAAGAAACTAAGACCCGTTCACGACATACAACCTTGGAGCGAGGGGAGGTTTATGTTACCCTTTTCAAGTGGAATACTTGATTAAAGAAGAAACTGAGACCCGTTCATGGCATAGAACCTTGAAGCGAAGGGAGGTTTATTTTACCATTTTCAAGTGGAATACTTGATTAAAGAAGAAACTGAGACCGTTCACATCATACAACCTTGAAGCGAGGGGAGGTTTATTTTACCCTTTTCAAGTGGAATACTTGATTAAAGAAGAAACTGAGACCCGTTCACAGCATACAACCTTGAAACGAGGGGTGGTTTATTTTACCCTTTTCATGTGGAATACTTGATTAAAGAAGAAACTGAGACACGTTCATAGCATACAACCTTGAAGCCAAGTGAGGTTTATTTTACCTTTTTCAAGTGGAATACTTGATTAAAGAAGAAACTAAGACCCATTCAAGGCATACAACCTTGAAGCGAGGGGAGGTTTATTTTACACTTTTCAAGTGGAATTCTTGATTAAAGAAGAAAGTAAGACCCGTTCACGACATACAACCTTGTAGCGAGGGGAGGTTTATTTTACACTTTTCAAGTGGAATACTTGATTAAAGAAGAAACTGAGACCCGTTCATGGCATACAACCTTGAAGCGAAGGGAGGTTTATTTTACCCTTTTCAAGTGGAATACTTGATTAAAGAAGAAACTGAGACCGTTCACATCATACAACCTCGAAGCGAGGGGAGGTTTATTTTACCCTTTTCAAGTTGAATACTTGATTAAAGAAGAAACTGAGTCCCGTTCACAGCATACAAGCTTGAAGCGAGGGGAGGTTTATTTTACCCTTTTCAAGTGGAATACTTGATTAATGAAGAAACTGAGACTCGTTCACGACATACAACCTTGAAGTGAAGGGAGGTTTATTCTACCATTTTCAAGTGGAATACTTGATTAAAGAAGAAACTGAGACCCGGTCATGGCATACAACCTTGAAGCGAGGGGAGGTTTATTTTACCCTTTTCATGTGGAATACTTGATTAAAGAAGAAACTGAGACCCGTTCAAAGCATAAAACCTTGAAGCCAAGGAAGGTTTATTTAACCCTTTTCAAGTGGAATACCTGATTAAAGAAGAAATTGAGACCCGTTCACGGCATACAACCTTGATGCGAGGGGAGGTTTATTTTACCCTTTTCAAGTAGAATACCTGATTAAAGAAGAAATTGAGACCCGTTCATGGCATACAACCTTGAACCGAAGGGAGGTTTATTTTACCCTTTTCAAGTGGAATACTTGATTAAAGAAGAAACTGAGACACGTTCACAACATACAACCTTGAAGCCAGGTGAGGTTTATTTTACCCTTTTCAAGTGGAATACTTGATTAAAGAAGAAACTCAGACCCGTTCAAGGCATACAACCTTGAAGCGAGGGGAGGTTTATTTTACCCTTTTCAAGTGGAATACTTGATTAATGAAGAAACTGAGACTCGTTCACGACATACAACCTTGAAGTGAAGGGAGGTTTATTCTACCATTTTCAAGTGGAATACTTGATTAAAGAAGAAACTGAGACCTGTTCATGGCATACAACCTTGAAGAGAAGGCAGGTTTATTTTACCCTTTTCAAGTGGAATACTTGATTAAAGAAGAAACTGAGACCGTTCACATCATACAACCTTGAAGCGAGGGGAGGTTTATTTTACCCTTTTCAAGTGGAATACTTGATTAAAGAAGAAACTAAGACCCGTTCAAGGCATACAACCTTGAAGCGAGGGGAGGTTTATTTTACCCTTTTCAAGTGGAATACTTGATTAAAGAAGAAACTGAGACACGTTCATAGCATACAACCTTGAAGTCAGGTGAGGTTTATTTTACCTTTTTCAAGTGGAATACTTGATTAAAGAAGAAATTAAGACCCGTTCAAGGCATACAACCTTGAAGCGAGGGGAGGTTTATTTTACTCTTTTCAAGTGGAATACTTGATTAAATAAGAAAGTAAGACCCGTTCACGACATACAACCTTGTAGTGAGGGGAGGTTTATTGTACACATTTCAAGTGGAATACTTGATTAAAGAAGAAACTAAGACCCATTCAAGGCATACAACCTTGAAGCGAGGGGAGGTTTATTTTACCCTTTTCAAGTGGAATAATTGATTAAAGAAGAAAGTAAGACCCGTTCACGACATACAACCTTGTAGCGAGGGGAGGTTTATTTTACACTTTTCAAGTGGAATACTTGATTAAAGAAGAAACTGAGACCCGTTCATGGCATACAACCTTGAAGCGAAGGGAGGTTTATTTTACCCTTTTCAAGTGGAATACTTGATTAAAGAAGAAACTGAGACCGTTCACATCATACAACCTTGAAGCGAGGGGAGGTTTATTTTACCCTTTTCAAGTTGAATACTTGATTAAAGAAGAAACTGAGACCCGTTCACAACATACAAGCTTGAAGCGAGGGGAGGTTTATTTTACCCTTTTCAAGTGGAATACTTGATTAATGAAGAAACTGAGACTCGTTCACGACATACAACCTTGAAGTGAAGGGAGGTTTATTCTACCATTTTCAAGTGGAATACTTGATTAAAGAAGAAACTGAGACCCGGTCATGGCATACAACCTTGAAGCGAGGGGAGGTTTATTTTACCCTTTTCATGTGGAATACTTGATTAAAGAAGAAACTGAGACCCGTTCAAAGCATAAAACCTTGAAGCCAAGGAAGGTTTATTTTACCCTTTTCAAGTGGAATACCTGATTAAAGAAAAAATTGAGACCCGTTCACGACATACAACCTTGATGCGAGGGGAGGTTTATTTTACCCTTTTCAAGTAGAATACCTGATTAAAGAAGAAATTGAGACCCGTTCATGGCATACAACCTTGAACCGAAGGGAGGTCTATTTTACCCTTTTCAAGTGGAATACTTGATTAAAGAAGAAACTGAGACACGTTCACAACATACAACCTTGAAGCCAGGTGAGGTTTATTTTACCCTTTTCAAGTGGAATACTTGATTAAAGAAGAAACTCAGACCCGTTCAAGGCATACAACCTTGAAGCGAGGGGAGGTTTATTTTACCCTTTTCAAGTGGAATACTTGATTAATGAAGAAACTGAGACTCGTTCACGACATACAACCTTGAAGTGAAGGGAGGTTTATTCTACCATTTTCAAGTGGAATACTTGATTAAAGAAGAAACTGAGACCTGTTCATGGCATACAACCTTGAAGAGAAGGCAGGTTTATTTTACCCTTTTCAAGTGGAATACTTGATTAAAGAAGAAACTGAGACCGTTAACATCATACAACCTTGAAGCGAGGGGAGGTTTATTTTACCCTTTTCAAGTGGAATACTTGATTAAAGAAGAAACTAAGACCCGTTCAAGGCATACAACCTTGAAGCGAGGGGAGGTTTATTTTACCCTTTTCAAGTGGAATACTTGATTAAAGAAGAAACTGAGACACGTTCATAGCATACAACCTTGAAGTCAGGTGAGGTTTATTTTACCTTTTTCAAGTGGAATACTTGATTAAAGAAGAAATTAAGACCCGTTCAAGGCATACAACCTTGAAGCGAGGGGAGGTTTATTTTACTCTTTTCAAGTGGAATACTTGATTAAATAAGAAAGTAAGACCCGTTCACGACATATAACCTTGTAGTGAGGGGAGGTTTATTGTACACTTTTCAAGTGGAATACTTGATTAAAGAAGAAACTAAGACCCGTTCAAGGCATACAACCTTGAAGCGAGGGGAGGTTTATTTTACCCTTTTCAAGTGGAATAATTGATTAAAGAAGAAAGTAAGACCCGTTCACGACATACAACCTTGTAGCGAGGGGAGGTTTATTTTACACTTTTCAAGTGGAATACTTGATTAAAGAAGAAACTGAGACCCGTTCATGGCATACAACCTTGAAGCGAAGGGAGGTTTATTTTACCCTTTTCAAGTGGAATACTTGATTAAAGAAGAAACGAAGACCGTTCACATCATACAACCTTGAAGCGAGGGGAGGTTTATTTTACCCTTTTCAAGTTGAATACTTAATTAAAGAAGAAACTGAGACCCGTTCGCAACATACAAACTTGAAGCGAGGGGAGGTTTATTTTACCCTTTTCAAGTGGAATACTTGATTAATGAAGAAACTGAGACTCGTTCACGACATACAACCTTGAAGTGAAGGGAGGTTTATTCTACCATTTTCAAGTGGAATACTTAATTAAAGAAGAAACTGAGACCCGGTCATGGCATACAACCTTGAAGCGAGGGGAGGTTTATTTTACCCTTTTCAAGTGGAATACTTGATTAAAGAAGAAACTGAGACCCGCTCAAAGCATAAAACCTTGAAGCCAAGGAAGGTTTATTTTACCCTTTTCAAGTGGAATACCTGATTAAAGAAGAAATTGAGACCCGTTCACGGCATACAACCTTGATGCGAGGGGAGGTTTATTTTACCCTTTTCAAGTAGAATACCTGATTAAAGAAGAAATTGAGACCCGTTCATGGCATACAACCTTGAACCGAAGGGAGGTTTATTTTACCCTTTTCAAGTGGAATACTTGATTAAAGAAGAAACTGAGACACGTTCACAACATACAACCTTGAAGCCAGGTGAGGTTTATTTTACCCTTTTCAAGTGGAATACTTGATTAAAGAAGAAACTCAGACCCGTTCAAGGCATACAACCTTGAAGCGAGGGGAGGTTTATTTTACCCTTTTGAAGTGGAATACTTGATTAATGAAGAAACTGAGACTCGTTCACGACATACAACCTTGAAGTGAAGGGAGGTTTATTCTACCATTTTCAAGTGGAATACTTGATTAAAGAAGAAACTGAGACCTGTTCATGGCATACAACCTTGAAGAGAAGGCAGGTTTATTTTACCCTTTTCAAGTGGAATACTTGATTAAAGAAGAAACTGAGACCGTTCACATCATACAACCTTGAAGCGAGGGGAGGTTTACTTTACCCTTTTCAAGTGGAATACTTGATTAAAGAAGAAACTAAGACCCGTTCAAGGCATACAACCTTGAAGCGAGGGGAGGTTTATTTTACCCTTTTCAAGTGGAATACTTGATTAAAGAAGAAACTGAGACACGTTCATAGCATACAACCTTGAAGTCAGGTGAGGTTTATTTTACCTTTTTCAAGTGGAATACTTGATTAAAGAAGAAATTAAGACTCGTTCAAGGCATACAACCTTGAAGCGAGGGGAGGTTTATTTTACTCTTTTCAAGTGGAATACTTGATTAAATAAGAAAGTAAGACCCGTTCACGACATACAACCTTGTAGTGAGGGGAGGTTTATTGTACACTTTTCAAGTGGAATACTTGATTAAAGAAGAAACTAAGACCCGTTCAAGGCATACAACCTTGAAGCGAGGGGAGGTTTATTTTACCCTTTTTAAGTGGAATAATTGATTAAAGAAGAAAGTAAGACCCGTTCACGACATACAACCTTGTAGCGAGGGGAGGTTTATTTTACACTTTTCAAGTGGAATACTTGATTAAAGAAGAAACTGAGACCCGTTCATGGCATACAACCTTGAAGCGAAGGGAGGTTTATTTTACCCTTTTCAAGTGGAATACTTGATTAAAGAAGAAACGGAGACCGTTCACATCATACAACCTTGAAGCGAGGGGAGGTTTATTTTACCCTTTTCAAGATGAATACTTGATTAAAGAAGAAACTGAGACCCGTTCACAACATACAAACTTGAAGCGAGGGGAGGTATATTTTACCCTTTTCAAGTGGAATACTTGATTAATGAAGAAACTGAGACTCGTTCACGACATACAACCTTGAAGTGAAGGGAGGTTTATTCTACCATTTTCAAGTGGAATACTTGATTAAAGAAGAAACTGAGACCCGGTCATGGCATACAACCTTGAAGCGAGGGGAGGTTTATTTTACCCTTTTCAAGTGGAATACTTGATTAAAGAAGAAACTGAGACCCGCTCAAAGCATAAAACCTTGAAGCCAAGGAAGGTTTATTTTACCCTTTTCAAGTGGAATACCTGATTAAAGAAGAAATTGAGACCCGTTCACGGCATACAACCTTGATGCGAGGGGAGGTTTATTTTACCCTTTTCAAGTAGAATACCTGATTAAAGAAGAAATTGAGACCCGTTCATGGCATACAACCTTGAACCGAAGGGAGGTTTATTTTACCCTTTTCAAGTGGAATACTTGATTAAAGAAGAAACTGAGACACGTTCACAACATACAACCTTGAAGCCAGGTGAGGTTTATTTTACCCTTTTCAAGTGGAATACTTGATTAAAGAAGAAACTCAGACCCGTTCAAGGCATACAACCTTGAAGCGAGGGGAGGTTTATTTTACCCTTTTGAAGTGGAATACTTGATTAATGAAGAAACTGAGACTCGTTCACGACATACAACCTTGAAGTGAAGGGAGGTTTATTCTACCATTTTCAAGTGGAATACTTGATTAAAGAAGAAACTGAGACCTGTTCATGGCATACAACCTTGAAGAGAAGGCAGGTTTATTTTACCCTTTTCAAGTGGAATACTTGATTAAAGAAGAAACTGAGACCGTTCACATCATACAACCTTGAAGCGAGGGGAGGTTTACTTTACCCTTTTCAAGTGGAATACTTGATTAAAGAAGAAACTAAGACCCGTTCAAGGCATACAACCTTGAAGCGAGGGGAGGTTTATTTTACCCTTTTCAAGTGGAATACTTGATTAAAGAAGAAACTGAGACACGTTCATAGCATACAACCTTGAAGTCAGGTGAGGTTTATTTTACCTTTTTCAAGTGGAATACTTGATTAAAGAAGAAATTAAGACTCGTTCAAGGCATACAACCTTGAAGCGAGGGGAGGTTTATTTTACTCTTTTCAAGTGGAATACTTGATTAAATAAGAAAGTAAGACCCGTTCACGACATACAACCTTGTAGTGAGGGGAGGTTTATTGTACACTTTTCAAGTGGAATACTTGATTAAAGAAGAAACTAAGACCCGTTCAAGGCATACAACCTTGAAGCGAGGGGAGGTTTATTTTACCCTTTTTAAGTGGAATAATTGATTAAAGAAGAAAGTAAGACCCGTTCACGACATACAACCTTGTAGCGAGGGGAGGTTTATTTTACACTTTTCAAGTGGAATACTTGATTAAAGAAGAAACTGAGACCCGTTCATGGCATACAACCTTGAAGCGAAGGGAGGTTTATTTTACCCTTTTCAAGTGGAATACTTGATTAAAGAAGAAACGGAGACCGTTCACATCATACAACCTTGAAGCGAGGGGAGGTTTATTTTACCCTTTTCAAGATGAATACTTGATTAAAGAAGAAACTGAGACCCGTTCACAACATACAAACTTGAAGCGAGGGGAGGTATATTTTACCCTTTTCAAGTGGAATACTTGATTAATGAAGAAACTGAGACTCGTTCACGACATACAACCTTGAAGTGAAGGGAGGTTTATTCTACCATTTTCAAGTGGAATACTTGATTAAAGAAGAAACTGAGACCCGGTCATGGCATACAACCTTGAAGCGAGGGGAGGTTTATTTTACCCTTTTCAAGTGGAATACTTGATTAAAGAAGAAACTGAGACCCGCTCAAAGCATAAAACCTTGAAGCCAAGGAAGGTTTATTTTACCCTTTTCAAGTGGAATACCTGATTAAAGAAGAAATTGAGACCCGTTCACGGCATACAACCTTGATGCGAGGGGAGGTTTATTTTACCCTTTTCAAGTAGAATACCTGATTAAAGAAGAAATTGAGACCCGTTCATGGCATACAACCTTGAACCGAAGGGAGGTTTATTTTACCCTTTTCAAGTGGAATACTTGATTAAAGAAGAAACTGAGACACGTTCACAACATACAACCTTGAAGCCAGGTGAGGTTTATTTTACCCTTTTCAAGTGGAATACTTGATTAAAGAAGAAACTCAGACCCGTTCAAGGCATACAACCTTGAAGCGAGGGGAGGTTTATTTTACCCTTTTGAAGTGGAATACTTGATTAATGAAGAAACTGAGACTCGTTCACGACATACAACCTTGAAGTGAAGGGAGGTTTATTCTACCATTTTCAAGTGGAATACTTGATTAAAGAAGAAACTGAGACCCGATCATGGCATACAACCTTGAAGCGAGGGGAGGTTTATTTTACCCTTTTCAAGTGGAATACTTGATTAAAGAAGAAACTGAGACCCGCTCAAAGCATAAAACCTTGAAGCCAAGGAAGGTTTATTTTACCCTTTTCAAGTGGAATACCTGATTAAAGAAGAAATTGAGACCCGTTCACGGCATACAACCTTGATGCGAGGGGAGGTTTATTTTACCCTTTTCAAGTAGAATACCTGATTAAAGAAGAAATTGAGACCCGTTCATGGCATACAACCTTGAACCGAAGGGAGGTTTATTTTACCCTTTTCAAGTGGAATACTTGATTAAAGAAGAAACTGAGACACGTTCACAACATACAACCTTGAAGCCAGGTGAGGTTTATTTTACCCTTTTCAAGTGGAATACTTGATTAAAGAAGAAACTCAGACCCGTTCAAGGCATACAACCTTGAAGCGAGGGGAGGTTTATTTTACCCTTTTCAAGTGGAATACTTGATTAATGAAGAAACTGAGACTCGTTCACGACATACAACCTTGAAGTGAAGGGAGGTTTATTCTACCATTTTCAAGTGGAATACTTGATTAAAGAAGAAACTGAGACCTGTTCATGGCATACAACCTTGAAGAGAAGGCAGGTTTATTTTACCCTTTTCAAGTGGAATACTTGATTAAAGAAGAAACTGAGACCGTTCACATCATACAACCTTGAAGCGAGGGGAGGTTTATTTTACCCTTTTCAAGTGGAATACTTGATTAAAGAAGAAACTAAGACCCGTTCAAGGCATACAACCTCGAAGCGAGGGGAGGTTTATTTTACCCTTTTCAAGTGGAATACTTGATTAAAGAAGAAACTGAGACACGTTCATAGCATACAACCTTGAAGTCAGGTGAGGTTTATTTTACCTTTTTCAAGTGGAATACTTGATTAAAGAAGAAATTAAGACTCGTTCAAGGCATACAACCTTGAAGCGAGGGGAGGTTTATTTTACTCTTTTCAAGTGGAATACTTGATTAAATAAGAAAGTAAGACCCGTTCACGACATACAACCTTGTAGTGAGGGGAGGTTTATTGTACACTTTTCAAGTGGAATACTTGATTAAAGAAGAAACTAAGACCCGTTCAAGGCATACAACCTTGAAGCGAGGGGAGGTTTATTTTACCCTTTTTAAGTGGAATAATTGATTAAAGAAGAAAGTAAGACCCGTTCACGACATACAACCTTGTAGCGAGGGGAGGTTTATTTTACACTTTTCAAGTGGAATACTTGATTAAAGAAGAAACTGAGACCCGTTCATGGCATACAACCTTGAAGCGAAGGGAGGTTTATTTTACCCTTTTCAAGTGGAATACTTGATTAAAGAAGAAACGGAGACCGTTCACATCATACAACCTTGAAGCGAGGGGAGGTTTATTTTACCCTTTTCAAGATGAATACTTGATTAAAGAAGAAACTGAGACCCGTTCACAACATACAAACTTGAAGCGAGGGGAGGTATATTTTACCCTTTTCAAGTGGAATACTTGATTAATGAAGAAACTGAGACTCGTTCACGACATACAACCTTGAAGTGAAGGGAGGTTTATTCTACCATTTTCAAGTGGAATACTTGATTAAAGAAGAAACTGAGACCCGGTCATGGCATACAACCTTGAAGCGAGGGGAGGTTTATTTTACCCTTTTCAAGTGGAATACTTGATTAAAGAAGAAACTGAGACCCGCTCAAAGCATAAAACCTTGAAGCCAAGGAAGGTTTATTTTACCCTTTTCAAGTGGAATACCTGATTAAAGAAGAAATTGAGACCCGTTCACGGCATACAACCTTGATGCGAGGGGAGGTTTATTTTACCCTTTTCAAGTAGAATACCTGATTAAAGAAGAAACTGAGACCCGTTCATGGCATACAACCTTGAACCGAAGGAAGGTTTATTTTACCCTTTTCAAGTGGAATACTTGATTAAAGAAGAAACTGAGACACGTTCACAACATACAACCTTGAAGCCAGGTGAGGTTTATTTTACCCTTTTCAAGTGGAATACTTGATTAAAGAAGAAACTCAGACCCGTTCAAGGCATACAACCTTGAAGCGAGGGGAGGTTTATTTTACCCTTTTGAAGTGGAATACTTGATTAAAGAAGAAACTGAGACACGTTCATAGCATACAACCTTGAAGTGAAGGGAGGTTTATTCTAACTTTTTCAAGTGGAATACTTGATTAAAGAAGAAACTAAGACCCGTTCAAGGAATACAACCTTGAAGCGAGGGGAGGTTTATTTTACCCTTTTCAAGTGGAATACTTGATTAAAGAAGAAACTAAGACCCGATCACGGCATACAACCTTGTAGCGAGGGGAGGTTTATTTTACCCTTTTCAAGTGGAATACTTGATTAAAGAAGAAACTGAGACCCGTTCATGGCATACAACCTTGAAGCGAAGGGAGGTTTATTTTACCCTTTTCAAGTGGAATACTTGATTAAAGAAGAAACTGAGACCCGTTCAAGGCATACAACCTTGAAGCGAGGGGAGGTTCATTTTACCCTTTTCAAGTGGAATACTTGATTAAAGAAGAAACTGAGACCCGTTCAAGGCATACAACCTTGTAGAGAGGGGAGGTTTATTTTACCCTTTTCAAGTGGAATACCTGATTAAAGAAGAAACTGAGACCAGTTCATGGCATACAACCTTGAACCCAATTGAGGTTTATTTTACCTTTTTCAAGTGGAATACTTGATTAAAGAAGAAACTGAGACCGTTCACATCATATAACCTTGAAGCGAGGGGAGGTTTATTTTACCCTTTTCAAGTGGAATACTTGATTAAAGAAGAAACTGAGACCCGTTCAAGGCATACAACCTTGAAGCGAGGGGAGGTTTATTTTACCCTTTTCAAGTGGAATACTTGATTAAAGAAGAAAGTAAGACCCGTTCACGACGTACAACCTTGTAGCGAGGGGAGGTTTATTTTACCCTTTTCAAGTTGAATACTTGATTAAAGAAGAAACTGAGACCCGTTTACGACATACAACCTTGAGGCGAGGGGAGGTTTATTTTACCCTTATAAAGTGGAATACTTGATTAAAGAAGAAACTGAGACCGTTCACATCATACAACTTTGAAGCGAGGGGAGGTTTATTTTACCCTTTTCAAGTTGAATACTTGATTAAAGAAGTAACTGAGACCCGTTCACAGCATACAACCTTGAAGCGAGGGGAGGTTTATTTTACCCTTTTCAAGTGGAATACTTGATTAAAGAAGAAACTGAGACCCGTTCACAAAATACAACCTTGAAGCCAAGGGAGGTTTATTTTACCCTTTTCAAGTGCAATACTTGATTAAAGAAGAAACTAAGACCCGTTTAAGGCATACAACCTTGAAGCGAAGGGAGGTTTATTCTACCATTTTCAAGTGGAATACTTGATTAAAGAACAAACTGAGATTCGTTCGCGGCACACAACCTTAAAGCGAGGGGAGGTTTATTTTACCCTTTTCAAGTGGAATACTTGATTAAAGAAGAAACTGAGACCCGTTCATGGCATACAACCTTGAAGCGAGGGGAGGTTTATTTTGCCCTTTTCGGTCGAATACCTGATAAAAGAAAAAATTGAGACCTGTTCACAGGATACAACCTTTAAGCGAGGGGAGGTTTATTTTACCCTTTTCAAGTAGAATACCTGATTAAAAAAGAAACTGAGACCTGTTCATGGCATACAACCTTGAACCGAGGGGAGGTTTATTTTACCCTTTTCAAATGGAATACTTGATTAAAGAAGAAACTGAGACCCGTTCACAGCATACAACCTTGAAGCCAGGTGAGGTTTATTTTACCCTTTTCAAGTGGAATACTTGATTAAAGAAGAAACTAAGACCCGTTCATGGCATATAACCTTGAAGCGAGGGGAGGTTTATTTTACCCTTTTCAAGTGGAATACTTGATTAAAGAAGAAACTAAGACCCGTTCACGACATAAAACCTTGGAGCGAGGGAGGTTTATTTTACCCTTTTCAAGTGGAATACTTGATTAAAGAAGAAACTAACACCCGTTCACTTCATACAACCTTGAAGCGAAGGGAGGTTTATTCTACCATTTTCAAGTGGAATACTTGATTAAAGAAGAAACTGAGACCCGTTCCTGGCATACAACCTTGAAGCGAGGGGAGGCTTATTTTATCCTTTTCAGTCGAATACCTAATTAAAGAAGAAATTGAGACCTGCTCACGGCATACAACCTTGAAGTAAGGGGAGGTTTATTTTACCCTTTTCAAGTAGAATACCTGATTAAAGAAGAAACTGAGACTCGTTCATGGCATACAACCTTGAAGCGAAGGGAGGTTTATTTTACCATTTTCAAGTGGAATACTTGATTAAAGAAGAAACTAACACCCGTTCACTTCATACAACCTTGAAGCGAAGGGAGGTTTATTCTACCATTTTCAAGTGGAATACTTGATTAAAGAAGAAACTGAGACCCGTTCCTGGCATACAACCTTGAAGCGAGGGGAGGCTTATTTTACCCTTTTCAGTCGAATACCTGATTAAAGAAGAAATTGAGACCTGTTCACGGCATACAACCTTGAAGTAAGGGGAGGTTTATTTTACCCTTTTCAAGTAGAATACCTGATTAAAGAAGAAACTGAGACCCGTTCATGGCATACAACCTTGAAGCGAAGGGAGGTTTATTTTACCATTTTCAAGTGGAATACTTGATACAAGAAGAAACTGAGACCCGTTCATGGCATACAACCTTGAACCGAGGGGAGGTTTATTTTACCCTTTTCAAGTGGAATACTTGATTAAAGAAGAAACTGAGACTCGTTCACAGCATACAACCTTGAAGCCAGGGGAGGTTTATTTTACCCTTTTCAAGTGGAATACTTGATTAAGGAAGAAACTGAGACTCGTTTACGACATACAACCTTGAGGCGAGGGGAGGTTTATTTTACCCTTTTGAAGTGGAATACTTGATTAAAGAAGAAACAAAGTACCGTTCAAGGCATACAACCTTGAAGCGATGGGAGGTTTATTTTACGCTTTTCAAGTAGAACACTTGATAAAAGAAGAAACTGAGACTCGTTCACGGCATACAACCTTGAAGCGAAGGGAGGTTTATTTTATGCTTTTCAAGTGGAATACCTGGTTAAAGAAGAAACTGAGACCCGTTCATGGCATACAACCTTGAAGTGAAGGGAGATTTATTTTATCATTTTCAAGTAGAATGTATGATTAAAGAAGAAACTGAGATTCGTTCGTGGCATACAACCTTGAAGCGAGGGGAGGTTTATTTTACCCTTTTCAAGTGGAATACCTATATAAAGAAGAAACTGAGACCCGTTCATGGCATACAACCTCGAAGAGAAGGGATGTTTATTTTACCATTTTCAAGTAGAATTCTCGATTAAAGAACAAACTGAGATCCGTTCACGGCATACAACCTTGAAGCGAGGGGAGGTTTATTTTACCCTTTTCAAGTGGAATACTTGATTAAAGAAGAAACTGAGACTCGTTCACGGCATACAACCTTGAAGCGAAGGGAGGTTTTTTTTTACCATTTTCAAGTGGAATACTTGATTAATGAAGAAACTGAGTCCCGTTCATGGCATACAACCTTGCAGCGAGGGGATGTTTATTTTACCCTTTTCAAGTGGAATACCTGATTAAAGAAGAAACTGAGACCCGTTCACGGCATACAACCTTGAAGCGAGGGGAGGTTTATTTTACCCTTTTCAAGTGGAATACTTGATTAAAGAAGAAACTAAGACCCGTTCAAGGTATACAACCTTGAAGAGAGGGGGGGTTTATTTTACCCTTTTCAAGTGGAATACTAGATTAAAGAAGAAACTAAGACCCGTTCACGGAATACAAGCTTGAAGCGAGGGGAGGTTTATTTTACCCTTTTCAAGTGGAATATTTGATTAAAGAAGAAACTGAGACCCGTTCATGGCATGCATCCTTGAAGCGAAGGGAGGTTTATTTAACCCTTTTCAAGTAGGATACTTGATTAAAGAAGAAACTGAGACCCGTTCACAAAATACAACCTTGAAACGAGGGAAGGTTTATTTTACCCTTTTAAAGTTGAATACTTGATTAAAGAAGAAACTGAGACCCGTTCACGACATACAACCTTGAGGCGAGGGGAGGTTTATTTTACCCTTTTCCAGTGGAATACTTGATTAAAGAAGAAACTGAGACATGTTCATGGCATACAACCTTGAAGCGAAGGGAGGTTTATTTTACCCTTTTCAAGTGGAATACTTGATTAAAGAAGAAATTCAGACTCGTTTATGGAATACATCCATGAAGCGAAGGGAGGTTTATTTTACCATTTCCAAGTGGAATGTTTGATTAAAGAAGAAACTGAGACCCGTTCATGGCATACAACCTTCAAAAGAGGGGATGTTTATTTTACCCTTTTCAAGTGGAATACCTGATTAAAGAAGAAACTGAGACCCGTTCGCAGCATACAACTTTGATGCGAGGGGAGGTTTATTTTACCCTTTTTAAGTGGAATACTTGATTAAAGAAGAAACTGAGACCCGTTCATGGCATACAACCTTGAAGCGAGGGGAGGTTTATTTTACCCTTTTCAAGTGGAATACCTGATAAAAGAAGAAATTGAGACCCGTTCATGGCATACAACCTTGAAGAGATGGGAGGTTGATTTTACCCTTTTCAAATGGAATACTTGATTAAAGAAGAAACTGAGACTCGATCATGGCATACAACCTTGAAGCGAACGGAGGTTTATTTTACCATTTTCAAGTGGAATTGTTGATTAAAGAACAAACTGAGATCCGTTCACGGCATACAACCTTGAAGAGATGGGAGGTTTATTTTACCCTTTTCAAGTGGAATACTTGATTAAAGAAGAAACTGAGACTCGTTCACGACATACAACCTTGAAGCGAAGGGAGGTTTATTTTTACCATTTTCAACTAGAATACTTGATTAAAGAAGAAACTGAGACTCGTTCATGGCATACAACCTTGAAGCGAGGGGATGTTTATTTTACCATTTTCAAGTGGAATACCTGATTAAAGAAGAAACTGAGACCCGTTCACGGCATACAACCTTGAAGCGAGGGGAGGTTTATTTTACCCTTTTCAAGTGGAATACTTGATTAAAGAAGAAACTAATACCCGTTCAAGGTATACAACCTTGAAGCGAGGGGAGGTTTATTTTACCCTTTTCAAGTGGAATACTTGATTAAAGAAGAAACTAAGACCCGTTCACGGCATACAACCTTGAAGCGAGGGAAGGTTTATTTTACCCTTTTCAAGTGGAATACTTGATTAAAGAAGAAACTGAGACCCGTTCATGGCATGAAACCTTGAAGCGAAAGAAGGTTTATTTTACCCTTTTCAAGTAAAATACTTGATTAAAGAAGAAACTGAGACCCCTTCACAGCATACAACCTTGAAGCGAGGGAAGGTTTATTTTACCCTTTTCAAGTTGAATAATTGATTAAAGAAGAAACTGAGACCCGTTTACGACATACAACCTTGAGGCGATGGGAGGTATATTTTACCTTTTTCAAGTGGAATATTGATTAAAGAAGAAACTGAGACCCGTTCATGGCATACAAACTTGAAGTGAGGGGAGGTTTATTTTACCCATTTCAAGTGGAATGCGTGATTAAAGAACGAATTGAGACCCGTTCATGGCATACAACCTTGAAGAGAAGGGAGGTTTATTTTACCATTTTCAAGTGGAATACTTGATTAAAGAAGAAACTGAGACTCTATCATGGCACACAACCTTGAAGCGAAGGGAGGTTTATTTTACCATTTTCCTGTGGAATACTTGATTAAAGAACAAACTAAGACTCGTTCACGGCATACAACCTTGATGCGAGGGGACGTTTATTTTACCCTTTTTAAGTGGAATACTTAATTAAAGAAGAAACTGAGACCTGTTCACAGCATACAACCTTGAAGCAAGGGGAGGTTTATTTTACCCTTTTCAAGTGGAATACTTGAGTAAAGAAGAAATTAAGACTCGTTCACGACATACAACCTTGAAGAGAAGGGAGGTTTGTTTTACCATTTTCAAGTGGAAAACTTGATTAAAGAAGAAACTGAGGCCCGTTTATGGCATACAACCTTGAAGCGAAGGGAGGTTTATTTTATCCTTTTCAAGTGGAATACCTGATTAAAGAAGAAAATAAGACCCGTTCACGGCATACAACCTTGAAGCGAGGGGAGGTTTATTTTACCCTTTTCAAGTGGAATACCTGATTAAAGAAGACACTAAGACCCGTTCAAGGTATACAACCTTGAAGCGAGGGGGAGTTCATTTTACCCTTTTCAAGTGGAATACTAGATTAAAGAAGAAACTAAGACCCGTTCACGGAATACAAGCTTGAAGCGAGGGGAGGTTTATTTTACCCTTTTCAAGTGGAATATTTGATTAAAGAAGAAACTGAGACCCGTTCATGGCATGCATCCTTGAAGCGAAGGGAGGTTTATTTTACCCTTTTCAAGTAGGATACTTGATTAAAGAAGAAACTGAGACTCGTTCACAGAATACAACCTTGAAGCGAGGGAAGGTTTATTTTACCCTTTTAAAGTTGAATACTTGATTAAAGAAGAAACTGAGACCCGTTCACGACATACAACCTTGAGGCGAGGGGAGGTTTATTTTACCCTTTTCAAGTGGAATACTTGATTAAAGAAGAAACTGAGACATTTTCATGGCATACAACCTTGAAGCGAAGGGAGGTTTATTTTACCCTTTTCAAGTGGAATACTTGATTAAAGAAGAAATTCAGACTCGTTTATGGAATACATCCATGAAGCGAAGGGAGGTTTATTTTACCATTTCCAAGTGGAATGCTTGATTAAAGAAGACACTGAGACCCGTTCATGGCATACAACCTTCAAAAAAGGGGATGTTTATTTTACCCTTTTCAAGTGGAATACCTGATTAAAGAAGAAACTGAGACCCGTTCGCAGCATACAACTTTGATGCGAGGGGAGGTTTATTTTACCCTTTTTAAGTGGAATACTTGATTAAAGAAGAAACATAGACCCGTTCATGGCATACAACCTTGAAGCGAGGGGAGGTTTATTTTACCCTTTTCAAGTGGAATACCTCATAAAAGAAGAAATTGAGACCCGTTCATGGCATACAACCTTGAAGAGATGGGAGGTTGATTTTACCAATTTGAAATGGAATACTTGATTAAAGAAGAAACTGAGACTCGATCATGGCATACAACCTTGAAGCGAACGGAGGTTTATTTTACCATTTTCAAGTGGAATTGTTGATTAAAGAACAAACTGAGATCCGTTCACGGCATACAACCTTGAAGCGATGGGAGTTTTATTTTACCCTTTTCAAGTGGAATACTTGATTAAAGAAGAAACTGAGACTCGTTCACGACATACAACCTTGAAGAGAAGGGAGGTTTGTTTTTACCATTTTCAACTGGAAAACTTGATTAAAGAAGAAACTGAGGCCCGTTTATGGCATACAACCTTGAAGCGAAGGGAGGTTTATTTTACCATTTTCAAGTGGAATACCTGATTAAAGAAGAAACTGAGACCCGTTCGCGGCATACAACCTTGAAGCGAGGGGAGGTTTATTTTACCCTTTTCAAGTGGAATACCTGATTAAAGAAGAAACTGAGACCCGTTCAAGGTATACAACCTTGAAGCGAGGGGGGTTTATTTTACCCTTTTCAAGTGGAATACTAGATTAAAGAAGAAACTACCCGTTCACGGCATACAAGCTTGAAGCGAGGGGAGGTTTATTTTACCCTTTTCAAGTGGAATATTTGATTAAAGAAGAAACTGAGACCCATTCATGGCATGCATCCTTGAAGCGAAGGGAGGTTTATTTTACCCTTTTCAAGTAGGATACTTGATTAAAGAAGAAACTTAGACCCGTTCACAGAATACAACCTTGAAGCGAGGGAAGGTTTATTTTACCCTTTTAAAGTTGAATACTTGATTAAAGAAGAAACTGAGACCCGTTCACGACATAAACCCTTGAGCCGAGGGGAGGTTTATTTTACCCTTTTCAAGTGCAATATTTGATTAAAGAAGAAACTGAGACATGTTCATGGCATACAACCTTGAAGCGAAGGGAGGTTTATTTTACCCTTTTCAAGTGGAATACTTGATTAAAGAAGAAATTCAGACTCGTTTATGGAATCCATCCATGAAGCGAAGGGAGGTTTATTTTACCATTTCCAAGTGGAATGCTTGATTAAAGAAGAAACTGAGACTCGTTCAAGGTATACAACCTTGAAGCGAGGGGGGGTTTATTTTACCCTTTTCAAGTGGAATACTAGATTAAAGAAGAAACTACCCGTTCACGGAATACAAGCTTGAAGCGAGGGGAGGTTTATTTTACCCTTTTCAAGTGGAATATTTGATTAAAGAAGAAACTGAGACCCATTCATGGCATGCATCCTTGAAGCGAAGGGAGGTTTATTTTACCCTTTTCAAGTAGGATACTTGATTAAAGAAGAAACTGAGACCCGTTCACAGAATACAAACTTGAAGCGAGGGAAGGTTTATTTTACCCTTTTAAAGTTGAATACTTGATTAAAGAAGAAACTGAGACCCGTTCACGACATAAACCCTTGAACCGAGGGTAGGTTTATTTTACCCTTTTCAAGTGGAATACCTGATTAAAGAAGAAACTGAGACCCGTTCGCAGCATATAACTTTGATGCGAGGGGAGGATTATTTTACCCTTTTTAAGTGGAATACTTGATTAAAGAAGAAACATAGACCCGTTCATGGCATACAACCTTGAAGCGAGGGGAGGTTTATTTTACCCTTTTCAAGTGGAATACCTCATAAAAGAAGAAATTGAGACCCGTTCATGACATACAACCTTGAAGAGATGGGAGGTTGATTTTACCATTTTCAAATGGAATACTTGATTAAAGAAGAAACTGAGACTCGATCATGGCATACAACCTTGAAGCGAACGGAGGTTTATTTTGACATTTTCAAGTGGAATTGTTGATTAAAGAACAAACTGAGATCCGTTCACGGTATACAACCTTCAAGCGATGGGAGGTTTATTTTACCCTTTTCAAGTGGAATACTTGATTAAAGAAGAAACTGAGACTCATTCACGACATACAACCTTGAAGCTAAGTGAGGTTTATTTTTACCATTTTGAACTGGAATACTTGATTAAAGAAGAAACTGAGACTCGTTCATGGCATACAACCTTGAAGCGAGGGGATGTTTATTTTAACATTTTCAAGTGGAATACCTGATTAAAGAAGAAACTGAGACCCGTTCACGGCATACAACCTTGAAGCGATGGGAGGTTTATTTTACCCTTTTCAAGTGGAATACCTGATTAAAGAAGAAACTGAGACCCTTTCAAGGTATACAACCTTGAAGCGAGGGGGGGTTTATTTTACCTTTTTCAAGTGGAATACTAGATTAAAGAAGAAACTAAGACCCGTTCACGGAATACAAGCTTGAAGCGAGGGGAGGTTTATTTTACCCTTTTCAAGTGGAATATTTGATTAAAGAAGAAACTGAGACCCGTTCATGGCATGCATCCTTGAAGCGAAGGGAGGTTTATTTTACCCTTTTAAAGTTGAATACTTGATTAAAGAAGAAACTGAGACCCGTTCATGACATAAACCCTTGAACCGAGGGGAGGTTTATTTTACCCTTTTCAAGTGCAATACTTGATTAAAGAAGAAACTGAGACATGTTCATGGCATACAACCTTGAAGCGAAGGGAGGTTTGTTTTACCCTTTTCAAGTGGAATACTTGATTAAAGAAGAAATTCAGACTCGTTTATGGAATACATCCATGAAGCGAAGGGAGGTTTATTTTACCATTTCCAAGTGGAATGCTTGATTAAAGAAGAAACTGAGACTCGTTCATGGCATACAACCTTCAAAAGAGGGGATGTTTATTTTACCCTTTTCAAGTGGAATACCTGATTAAAGAAGAAACTGAGACCCGTTCGCAGCATATAACTTTGATGCGAGGGGAGGATTATTTTACCCTTTTTAAGTGGAATACTTGATTAAAGAAGAAACATAGACCCGTTCATGGCATACAACCTTGAAGAGAGGGGAGGTTTATTTTACCCTTTTCAAGTGGAATACCTCATAAAAGAAGAAATTGAGACCCGTTCATGACATACAACCTTGAAGAGATGGGAGGTTGATTTTACCATTTTCAAATGGAATACTTGATTAAAGAAGAAACTGAGACTCGATCATGGCATACAACCTTGAAGCGAACGGAGGTTTATTTTAACATTTTCAAGTGGAATTGTTGATTAAAGAACAAACTGAGATCCGTTCACGACATACAACCTTCAAGCGGTGGGAGGTTTATTTTACCCTTTTCAAGTGGAATACTTGATTAAAGAAGAAACTGAGACTCATTCACGACATACAACCTTGAAGCTAAGTGAGGTTTATTTTTACCATTTTGAACTGGAATACTTGATTAAAGAAGAAACTGAGACTCGTTCATGGCATACAACCTTGAAGCGAGGGGATGTTTATTTTAACATTTTCAAGTGGAATACCTGATTAAAGAAGAAACTGAGACCCGTTCACGGCATACAACCTTGAAGCGAGGGGAGGTTTATTTTACCCTTTTCAAGTGGAATACCTGATTAAAGAAGAAACTGAGACCCTTTCAAGGTATACAACCTTGAAGCGAGGGGGGGTTTATTTTACCTTTTTCAAGTGGAATACTAGATTAAAGAAGAAACTAAGACCCGTTCACGGAATACAAGCTTGAAGCGAGGGGAGGTTTATTTTACCCTTTTCAAGTGGAATATTTGATTAAAGAAGAAACTGAGACCCGTACATGGCATGCATCCTTGAAGCGAAGGGAGGTTTATTTTACCCTTTTCAAGTAGGATACTTGATTAAAGAAGAAACTGAGACCCGTTCACAGAATACAACCTTGAAGCGAGGGAAGGTTTATTTTACCCTTTTATAGTTGAATACTTGATTAAAGAAGAAACTGAGACCCGTTCACGACATTAAACTCTTGAGCCGAGGGGAGGTTTATTTTACCCTTTTCAAGTGGAATACTTGATTAAAGAAGAAACTGAGACATGTTCATGGCATACAAACTTGAAGCGAAGGGAGGTTTATTTTACCCTTTTCAAGTGGAATACTTGATTAAAGAAGAAATTCAGACTCGTTTATGGAATACATCCATGAAGCGAAGGGAGGTTTATTTTACCATTTCCAAGTGGAATGCTTGATTAAAGAAGAAACTGAGACCCGTTCATGGCATACAACCTTCAAAAGAGGGGATGTTTATTTTACCCTTTTCAAGTGGAATACCTGATTAAAGAAGAAACTGAGACCCGTTCGCAGCATACAACTTTGATGCGAGGGGAGGATTATTTTACCCTTTTTAAGTGGAATACTTGATTAAAGAAGAAACTGAGACTCGTTCATGGCATACAACCTTGAAGCGAGGGGATGTTTATTTTAACATTTTCAAGTGGAATACCTGATTAAAGAAGAAACTGAGACCCGTTCACGACATACAACCTTGAAGCGAGGGGAGGTTTATTTTACCCTTTTCAAGTGGAATACCTGATTAAAGAAGAAACTGAGACCCTTTCAAGGTATACAACCTTGAAGCGAGGGGGGGTTTATTTTACCTTTTTCAAGTGGAATACTAGATTAAAGAAGAAACTAAGACCCGTTCACGGAATACAAGCTTGAAGCGAGGGGAGGTTTATTTTACCCTTTTCAAGTGGAATATTTGATTAAAGAAGAAACTGAGACCCGTACATGGCATGCATCCTTGAAGCGAAGGGAGGTTTATTTTACCCTTTTCAAGTAGGATACTTGATTAAAGAAGAAACTGAGACCCGTTCACAGAATACAACCTTGAAGCGAGGGAAGGTTTATTTTACCCTTTTATAGTTGAATACTTGATTAAAGAAGAAACTGAGACCCGTTCACGACATTAAACTCTTGAGCCGAGGGGAGGTTTATTTTACCCTTTTCAAGTGGAATACTTGATTAAAGAAGAAACTGAGACATGTTCATGGCATACAAACTTGAAGCGAAGGGAGGTTTATTTTACCCTTTTCAAGTGGAATACTTGATTAAAGAAGAAATTCAGACTCGTTTATGGAATACATCCATGAAGCGAAGGGAGGTTTATTTTACCATTTCCAAGTGGAATGCTTGATTAAAGAAGAAACTGAGACCCGTTCATGGCATACAACCTTCAAAAGAGGGGATGTTTATTTTACCCTTTTCAAGTGGAATACCTGATTAAAGAAGAAACTGAGACCCGTTCGCAGCATACAACTTTGATGCGAGGGGAGGATTATTTTACCCTTTTTAAGTGGAATACTTGATTAAAGAAGAAACATAGACCCGTTCATGGCATACAACCTTGAAGCGAGGGGAGGTTTATTTTACCCTTTTCAAGTGGAATACCTGATAAAAGAAGAAATTGAGACCCGTTCATGGCATACAACCTTGAAGAGATGGGAGGTTGATTTTACCATTTTCAAATGGAATACTTGATTAAAGAAGAAACTGAGACTCGATCATGGCATACAACCTTGAAGCGAACGGAGGTTTATTTTACCATTTTCAAGTGGAATTGTTGATTAAAGAACAAACTGAGATCCGTTCACGGCATACAACCTTCAAGCGATGGGAGGTTTATTTTACCCTTTTCAAGTGGAATACTTGATTAAAGAAGAAACTGAGACTCATTCACGACATACAACCTTGAAGCTAAGTGAGGTTTATTTTTACCATTTTGAACTGGAATACTTGATTAAAGAAGAAACTGAGACTCGTTCATGGCATACAACCTTGAAGCGAGGGGATGTTTATTTTACCATTTTCAAGTGGAATACCTGATTAAAGAAGAAACTGAGACCCGTTCACGGCATACAACCTTGAAGCGAGGGGAGGTTTATTTTACCCTTTTCAAGTGGAATACCTGATTAAAGAAGAAACTGAGACCCTTTCAAGGTATACAACCTTGAAGCGAGGGGGGGTTTATTTTACCTTTTTCAAGTGGAATACTAGATTAAAGAAGAAACTAAGACCCGTTCACGGAATACAAGCTTGAAGCGAGGGGAGGTTTATTTTACCCTTTTCAAGTGGAATACTTGATTAAAGAAGAAACTGAGACATGTTCATGGCATACAACCTTGAAGCGAAGGGAGGTTTATTTTACCCTTTTCAAGTGGAATACTTGATTAAAGAATAAATTCAGACTCGTTTATGGAATACATCCATGAAGCGAAGGGAGGTTTATTTTACCATTTCCAAGTGGAATGCTTGATTAAAGAAGAAACTGAGACCCGTTCATGGCATACAACCTTCAAAAGAGGGGATGTTTATTTTACCCTTTTCAAGTGGAATACCTGATTAAGGAAGAAACTGAGACCCGTTCGCAGCATACAACTTTGATGCGAGGGGAGGATTATTTTACCCTTTTTAAGTGGAATACTTGATTAAAGAAGAAACATAGACCCGTTCATGGCATACAACCTTAAAGCGAGGGGAGGTTTATTTTACCCTTTTCAAGTGGAATACCTGATAAAAGAAGAAATTGAGACCCGTTCATGGCATACAACCTTGAAGAGATGGGAGGTTGATTTTACCATTTTCAAATGGAATACTTGATTAAAGAAGAAACTGAGACTCGATCATGGCATACAACCTTGAAGCGAACGGAGGTTTATTTTACCATTTTCAAGTGGAATTGTTGATTAAAGAACAAACTGAGATCCGTTCACGGCATACAACCTTCAAGCGATGGGAGGTTTATTTTACCCTTTTCAAGTGGAATACTTGATTAAAGAAGAAACTGAGACTCATTCACGACATACAACCTTGAAGCTAAGTGAGGTTTATTTTTACCATTTTGAACTGGAATACTTGATTAAAGAAGAAACTGAGACTCGTTCATGGCATACAACCTTGAAGCGAGGGGATGTTTATTTTACCATTTTCAAGTGAAATACCTGATTAAAGAAGAAACTGAGACCCGTTCACGGCATACAACCTTGAAGCGAGGGGAGGTTTATTTTACCCTTTTCAAGTGGAATACCTGATTAAAGAAGAAACTGAGACCCTTTCAAGGTATACAACCTTGAAGCGAGGGGAGGGTTTATTTTACCCTTTTCAAGTGGAATACTAGATTAAAGAAGAAACTAAGACCCGTTCACGGAATACAAGCTTGAAGCGAGGGGAGGTTTATTTTACCCTTTTCAAGTGGAATATTTGATTAAAGAAGAAACTGAGACTCGTTCATGGCATGCATCCTTGAAGCGAAGGGAGGTTTATTTTACCCTTTTCAAGTAGGATACTTGATTAAAGAATAAATTCAGACTCGTTTATGGAATACATCCATGAAGCGAAGGGAGGTTTATTTTACCATTTCCAAGTGGAATGCTTGATTAAAGAAGAAACTGAGACCCGTTCATGGCATACAACCTTCAAAAGAGGGGATGTTTATTTTACCCTTTTCAAGTGGAATACCTGATTAAAGAAGAAACTGAGACCCGTTCGCAGCATACAACTTTGATGCGAGGGGAGGATTATTTTACCCTTTTTAAGTGGAATACTTGATTAAAGAAGAAGCATAGACCCGTTCATGGCATACAACCTTGAAGCGAGGGGAGGTTTATTTTACCCTTTTCAAGTGGAATACCTCATAAAAGAAGAAATTGAGACCCGTTCATGGCATACAACCTTGAAGAGATGGGAGGTTGATTTTACCATTTTCAAATGGAATACTTGATTAAAGAAGAAACTGAGACTCGATCATGGCATACAACCTTGAAGCGAACGGAGGTTTATTTTACCATTTTCAAGTGGAATTGTTGATTAAAGAACAAACTGAGATCCGTTCACGGCATACAACCTTCAAGCGATGGGAGGTTTATTTTACCCTTTTCCAGTGGAATACTTGATTAAAGAAGAAACTGAGACTCATTCACGACATACAACCTTGAAGCTAAGTGAGGTTTATTTTTACCATTTTGAACTGGAATACTTGATTAAAGAAGAAACTGAGACTCGTTCATGGCATACAAACTTGAAGCGAGGGGATGTTTATTTTACCATTTTCAAGTGGAATACCTGATTAAAGAAGAAACTGAGACCCGTTCACGGCATACAACCTTGAAGCGAGGGGAGGTTTATTTTACCCTTTTCAAGTGGAATACCTGATTAAAGAAGAAACTGAGACCCGTTCAAGGTATACAACCTTGAAGCGAGGGGGGGTTTATTTTACCCTTTTCAAGTGGAATACTAGATTAAAGAAGAAACTAAGACCCGTTCACGGAATACAAGCTTTAAGCGAGGGGAGGTTTATTTTACCCTTTTCAAGTGGAATATTTGATTAAAGAAGAAACTGAGACCCGTTCATGGCATGCATCCTTGAAGCGAAGGGAGGTTTACTTTACCCTTTTCAAGTAGGATACTTGATTAAAGAAGAAACTGAGACCCGTTCACAGAATACAACCTTGAAGCGAGGGAAGGTTTATTTTACCCTTTTATAGTTGAATACTTGATTAAAGAAGAAACTAAGACCCGTTCACGACATACAACCTTGAGGCGAGGGGAGGTTTATTTTACCCTTTTCAAGTGGTATACTTGATTAAAGAAGAAACTGAGAAATGTTCATGGCATACAACCTTGAAGGGAAGGGAGGTTTATTTTACCCTTTTCAAGTGGAATACTTGATTAAAGAAGAAATTCAGACTCATTTATGGAATACATCCATGAAGCGAAGGGAGGTTTATTTTACCATTTCCAAGTGGAATGCTTGATTAAAGAAGAAACTGAGACCCGTTCATGGCATACAACCTTCAAAAGAGGGGATGTTTATTTTACCCTTTTCTAGTGGAATACCTGATTAAAGAAGAAACTGAGACCCGTTCACAGCATACAACTTTGATGCGAGGGGTGGTTTATTTTACCCTTTTTAAGTGGAATACTTGATTAAAGAAGAAACTGAGACCCGTTCATGGCATAACACCTTGAAGCGAGGGGAGGTTTATTTTACCCTTTTCAAGTGGAATACCTGATAAAAGAAGAAATTGAGACCCGTTCATGGCATACAATCTTGAAGAGATGGGAGGTTGATTTTACCATTTTCAAATGGAATACTTGATTAAAGAAGAAACTGAGACTCGATCATGGCATACAACCTTGAATCGAACGATGGTTTATTTTACCTTTTTCAAGTGGAATTGTTGATTAAAAAACAAACTGAGATTCGTTCACGACATACAACCTTGAAGCGATGGGAGGTTTATTTTACCCTTTTCAAGTGGAATACTTGATTAAAGAAGAAACTGAGACTCGTTCACGACATACAACCTTGAAGCGAAGGGAGGTTTATTTTTACCATTTTCAACTGGAATACTTGATTAAAGAAGAAACTGAGACTCGTTCATGGCATACAACCTTGAAGCGAGGGGATGTTTATTTTTCCATTTTCAAGTGGAATACCTGATTAAAGAAGAAACTGAGACCCGTTCACGGCATACAACCTTGAAGCGAGGGGAGGTTTATTTTACCCTTTTCTAGTGGAATACTTGATTAAAGAAGAAACTAGGACCCGTTCAAGGTATACAACCTTGAAGCGAGGGGAGGTTTATTTTACCCTTTTCAAGTGGAATACTTGATTAAAGAAGAAACTAAGACCCGTTCACGGCATACAACCTTGAAGCGAGGGAAGGTTTATTTTACCCTTTTCAAGTGGAATACTTGATTAAAGAAGAAACTGAGACCCGTTCATGGCATGAAACCTTGAAGCGAAAGAAGGTTTATTTTACCCTTTTCAAGTAAAATACTTGATTAAAGAAGAAACTGAGACCCGTTCATAGCATACAACCTTGAAGCGAGGGAAGGTTTATTTTACCCTTTTCAAGTTGAATACTTGATTAAAGAAGAAACTGAGATCCGTTTACGACATACAACCTTGAGGCGATGGGAGGTTTATTTTACCCTTTTCAAGTGGAATACTTGATTAAAGAAGAAACTGAGACCCGTTCATGGCATACAACCTTGAAGCGAGGGGATGTTTATTTTACCCTTTTCAAGTGGAATATGTGATTAAAGAAGGAATTGAGACCCGTTCATGGCATACAACCTTGAAGAGAAAGGAGGTTTAATTTACCATTTTCAAGTGGCATACTTGATTAAAGAAGAAACTGAGACTCGATCATGGCACACAACCTTGAAGCGAAGGGAGGTTTATTTTACCATTTTCATGTGGAATACTTGATTAAAGAACAAACTAAGACTCGTTCACGGCATACAACCTTGATGCGAGGGGAGGTTTATTTTACCCTTTTTAAGTGGAATACTTAATTAAAGAAGAAACTGAGACCTGTTCACAACATACAACCTTGAAGAAAGGGGGGTTTATTTTACCCTTTTCAAGTGGAATACTTGAGTAAAGAAGAAACTAAGACTCGTTCACGACATACAACCTTGAAGAGAAGGGAGGTTTGTTTTACCATTTTCAAGTGGAAAACTTGATTAAAGAAGAAACTGAGGCCCGTTCATGGCATACAACCTTGAAGCGAAGGGAGGTTTATTTTATCCTTTTCAGGTGGAATACCTGATTAAAGAAGAAACTGAGACCCGTTCACGGCATACAACCTTGAAGCGAGGGGAGGTTTATTTTACCCTTTTCAAGTGGAATACTTGATTAAAGAAGAAACTGAGGCCCGTTCATTTCATACAACCTTGAAGCGAAGGGAGGTTTATTTTACCATTTCCAAGTGAAATGCTTGATTAAAGAAGACACTAAGACACGTTCATGGCATACAACCTTCAAAAGAGGGGATGTTTATTTTACCCTTTTCAAGTGGAATACTTGATTAAAGAAGAAACTAAGACCCGTTCACGGCATATAACCTTGAAGCGAGGGGAGGTTTATTTTACCCTTTTTAAGTGGGATACCTGATTAAAGAAGAAACTGAGACCCGCTCACGGCATACAACCTTGAAGCGAGGGGAGGTTTATTTTACCCTTTTCAAGTGGAATACTTGATTAAAGAAGAAACTGAGGCCCGTTCATTGCATACAACCTTGAAGCGAAGGGAGGTTTGTTTTACCATTTCCAAGTGAAATGCTTGATTAAAGAAGACACTGAGACACGTTCATGGCATACAACCTTCAAAAGAGGGGATGTTTATTTTACCCTTTTCAAGTGGAATACTTGATTAAAGAAGAAACTAAGACCCGTTCACGGCATATAACCTTGAAGCGAGGGGAGGTTTATTTTACCCTTTTCAAGTGGAATACTTGATTAAAGAAGAAACTGAGACTCGTTCATGGCATGCAACATTGAAGCGAAGGGAGATTTATTTTACCCTTTTCAAGTGGAATACTTGATTAAAGAAGAAACATAGACCCGTTCACAGCATACAACCTTGAAGCGAGGGCAGGTTTATTTTACCCTTTTCAAGTGGAATACTTGATTAAAGAAGAAACTGAGACCTGTTCATGGCATGCAAGCTTGAAGCGAAGGGAGGTTTACTTTAGCCTTTTCAAGTAGAATACTTGATTAAACAAGAAACTGAGACCCGTTCACAGCATACAACCTTGAAGCGATGGGAGGTTTATTTTACTCTTTTCAAGTGGAATACTTGATTAAAGAAGAAACTGAGACCCGTTCATGACATACAACCTTGAAGCAAAGGCAGGATTATTTTACCTTTTACAAGTGGAATACTTGATTAAAGAAGAAACTGAGACCCGTTCACGGCATACAACCTTGAAGCGAAGGGAGGTTTATTTTACCATTTTCAAGTGGAATTCTTGATTAAAGAACAAACTGAGATCCGTTCACGGCATACAACCTTGAAGCGATGGGAGGTTTATTTTACCCTTTTCAAGTGGAATACTTGATTAAAGAAGAAACTGAGACTCGTTCACGACATACAACCTTGAAGCGAAGGGAGGTTTATTTTTACCATTTTCAAGTGGAATACTTGATTAAAGAAGAAACTGAGACTCGTTCATGGCATACAACCTTGAAGCGAGGGGATGTTTATTTTACCCTTTTCAAATGGAATACCTGATTAAAGAAGAACTTGAGACCCGTTCACGGCATACAACCTTGAAGCGAGGGGAGGTTTATTTTACCCTTTTCAAATGGAATACTTGATTAAAGAAGAAACTAAGACCTGTTCAAGGTATACAACCTTGAAGCGAGGGGAGGTTTATTTTACCCTTTTCAAGTGGAACACTTGTTTAAAGAAGAAACTAAGACCCGTTCACGGCATACAACCCTGAAGCGAGGGAAGGTTTATTTTACCCTTTTCAAGTGGAATACTTGATTAAAGAAGAAACTGAGACCCGTTCATGGCATGTAACCTTGAAGCGAAAGAAGGTTTATTTTACCCTTTTCAAGTAAATTACTTGATTAAAGAAGAAACTGAGACTCGATCATGGCACACAACCTTGAAGCAAAGGGAGGTTTATTTTACCATTTTCATGTGGAATACTTGATTAAAGAACAAACTAAGACTCGTTCACGGCATACAACCTTGATGCGAGGGGAGGTTTATTTTACCCTTTTTAGGTGGAATACTTAATTAAAGAAGAAACTGAGACCTGTTCACAGCATACAACCTTGAAGCAAGGGGAGGTTTATTTTACCCTTTTCAAGTGGAATACTTGAGTAAAGAAGAAACTAAGACTCGTTCACGACATACAACCTTGAAGAGAATGGAGGTTTGTTTTACCATTTTCAAGTGGAAAACTTGATTAAAGAAGAAACTGAGGCCCGTTCATGGCATACAACCTTGAAGCGAAGGGAGGTTTATTTTATCCTTTTCAAGTGGAATACCTCATTAAAGAAGAAACTGAGACCCGTTCACGGCATACAACCTTGAAGCGAGGGGAGGTTTATTTTACCCTTTTCAAGTGGAATACTTGATTAAAGAAGAAACTGAGGCCCGTTCATTGCATACAACCTTGAAGAGAAGGGAGGTTTATTTTACCATTTCCAAGTGAAATGCTTGATTAAAGAAGACACTGAGACACGTTCATGGCATACAACCTTCAAAAGAGGATATGTTTATTTTACCCTTTTCAAGTGGAATACTTGATTAAAGAAGAAACTAAGACCTGTTCATGGCATATAACATTGAAGCGAGGGGAGGTTTAATTTACCCTTTTCAAGTGGAATACTTGATTAAAGAAGAAACTGAGACCCGTTCATGGCATGCAACATTGAAGCGAAGGGAGATTTATTTTACCCTTTTCAAGTGGAATACTTGATTAAAGAAGAAACATAGACCCGTTCACAGCATACAACCTTGGAGCGAGGGCAGGTTTATTTTACCCTTTTCAAGTGGAATACTTGATTAAAGAAGAAACTGAGACCCGTTCATAGCATGCAAGCTTGAAGCGAGGGAAGGTTTATTTTACCCTTTTCAAGTGGAATACTTGATTAAAGAAGAAACTGAGACCCGTTTACGACATACAACCTTGAGGCGATGGGAGGTTTATTCTACCCTTTTCAAGTGGAATACTTGATTAAAGAATAAACTGAGACCCGTTCATGGCATACAACCTTGAAGCGAGGGGAGGTTTATTTTACCCTTTTCAAGTGGAATACGTGATTAAAGAAGGAGTTGAGACCCGTTCATTGCATACAACCTTGAAGAGAAGGGAGGTTTATTTTACCATTTTCAAGTGGCATACTTGATTAAAGAAGAAACTGAGACTCGATCATGGCACACAACCTTGAAGCGAAGGGAGGTTTATTTTACCATTTTCATGTGGAATACTTGATTAAAGAACAAACTAAGACTCGTTCACGGCATACAACCTTGATGCGAGGGGAGGTTTATTTTACCCTTTTTAAGTGGAATACTTAATTAAAGAAGAAACTGAGACCTGTTCACAGCATACAACCTTGAAGCAAGGCGAGGTTTATTTTACCCTTTTCAAGTGGAATACTTGAGTAAAGAAGAAACTAAGACTCGTTCACGACATACAACCTTGAAGAGAAGGGAGGTTTGTTTTACCATTTTCTAGTGGAAAACTTGATTAAAGAAGAAACTGAGGCCCGTTCATGGCATACAACCTTGAAGCGAAGGGATGTTTATTTTATCCTTTTCAAGTGGAATACCTGATTAAAGAAGAAACTGAGACCCGTTCACGGCATACAACCTTGAAGCGAGGGGAGGTTTATTTTACCCTTTTCAAGTGGAATACTTGATTAAAGAAGAAACTGAAGCCCGTTCATTTCATACAACCTTGAAGCGAAGGGAGGTTTATTTTACCATTTCCAAGTGAAATGCTTGATTAAAGAAGACACTGAGACACGTTCATGGCATACAACCTTCAAAAGAGGGGATGTTTATTTTACCCTTTTCAAGTGGAATACTTGATTAAAGAAGAAACTAAGACCCGTTCACGGCATATAACCTTGAAGCGAGGGGAGGTTTATTTTACCCTTTTCAAGTGGGATACATGATTAAAGAAGAAACTGAGACCCGTTCACGGCATACAACCTTGAAGCTAGGGGAGGTTTATCTTACCCTTTTCAAGTGGAATACTTGATTAAAGAAGAAACTGAGGCCCGTTCATTGCATACAACCTTGAAGCGAAGGGAGGTTTATTTTACCATTTCCAAGTGAAATGCTTGATTAAAGAAGACACTGAGACACGTTCATGGCATACAACCTTCAAAAGAGGGGATGTTTATTTTACCCTTTTCAAGTGGAATACTTGATTAAAGAAGAAACTAAGACCCGTTCACGGCGTATAACCTTGAAGCGAGGGGAGGTTTATTTTACCCTTTTCAAGTGGAATACTTGATTAAAGAAGAAACTGAGACCCGTTCATGGCATGCAACATTGAAGCGAAGGGAGATTTATTTTACCCTTTTCAAGTGGAATACTTGATTAAAGAAGAAACATAGACCCGTTCACAGCATACAACCTTGAAGCGAGGGCAGGTTTATTTTACCCTTTTCAAGTGGAATACTTGATTAAAGAAGAAACTGAGACCTGTTCATGGCATGCAAGCTTGAAGCGAAGGGAGGTTTACTTTACCCTTTTCAAGTAGAATACTTGATTAAACAAGAAACTGAGACCCGTTCACAGCATACAACCTTGAAGCGATGGGAGGTTTATTTTACTCTTTTCAAGTGGAATACTTGATTAAAGAAGAAACTGAGACCCGTTCATGACATACAACCTTGAAGCAAAGGCAGGATTATTTTACCTTTTACAAGTGGAATACTTGATTAAAGAAGAAACTGAGACCCGTTCACGGCATACAACCTTGAAGCGAAGGGAGGTTTATTTTACCATTTTCAAGTGGAATTCTTGATTAAAGAACAAACTGAGATCCGTTCACGGCATACAACCTTGAAGCGATGGGAGGTTTATTTTACCCTTTTCAAGTGGAATACATGATTAAAGAAGAAACTGAGACTCGTTCACGACATACAACCTTGAAGCGAAGGGAGGTTTATTTTTACCATTTTCAAGTGGAATACTTGATTAAAGAAGAAACTGAGACTCGTTCATGGCATACAACCTTGAAGCGAGGGGATGTTTATTTTACCCTTTTCAAATGGAATACCTTATTAAAGAAGAAACTGAGACCCGTTCACGGCATACAACCTTGAAGCGAGGGGAGGTTTATTTTACCCTTTTCAAGTGGAATACTTGATTAAAGAAGAAACTAAGACCTGTTCAAGGTATACAACCTTGAAGCGAGGGGAGGTTTATTTTACCCTTTTCAAGTGGAACACTTGATTAAAGAAGAAACTAAGACCCGTTCACGATATACAACCCTGAAGCGAGGGAAGGTTTATTTTACCCTTTTCAAGTGGAATACTTGATTAAAGAAGAAACTGAGACCCGTTCATGGCATGTAACCTTGAAGCGAAAGAAGGTTTATTTTACCCTTTTTAAGTAAATTACTTGATTAAAGAAGAAACTGAGACTCGATCATGGCACACAACCTTGAAGCGAAGGGAGGTTTATTTTACCATTTTCATGTGGAATACTTGATTAAAGAACAAACTAAGACTCGTTCACGGCATACAACCTTGATGCGAGGGGAGGTTTATTTTACCCTTTTTAGGTGGAATACTTAATTAAAGAAGAAACTGAGACCTGTTCACAGCATACAACCTTGAAGCAAGGGGAGGTTTATTTTACCCTTTTCAAGTGGAATACTTGAGTAAAGAAGAAACTAAGACTCGTTCACGACATACAACCTTGAAGAGAATGGAGGTTTGTTTTACCATTTTCAAGTGGAAAACTTGATTAAAGAAGAAACTGAGGCCCGTTCATGGCATACAACCTTGAAGCGAAGGGAGGTTTATTTTATCCTTTTCAAGTGGAATACCTGATTAAAGAAGAAACTGAGACCCGTTCACGGCATACAACCTTGAAGCGAGAGGAGGTTTATTTTACCCTTTTCAAGTGGAATACTTGATTAAAGAAGAAACTGAGGCCCGTTCATTGCATACAACCTTGAAGAGAAGGGAGGTTTATTTTACCATTTCCAAGTGAAATGCTTGATTAAAGAAGACACTGAGACACGTTCATGGCATACAACCTTCAAAAGAGGAGATGTTTATTTTACCCTTTTCAAGTGGAATACTTGATTAAAGAAGAAACTAAGACCTGTTCATGGCATATAACATTGATACGAGGGGAGGTTTAATTTACCCTTTTCAAGTGGAATACTTGATTAAAGAAGAAACTGAGACCCGTTCATGGCATGCAACATTGAAGCGAAGGGAGATTTATTTTACCCTTTTCAAGTGGAATACTTGATTAAAGAAGAAACATAGACCCGTTCACAGCATACAACATTGGAGCGAGGGCAGGTTTATTTTACCCTTTTCAAGTGGAATACTTGATTAAAGAAGAAACTGAGACCTGTTCATGGCATGCAAGCTTGAAGCGAGGGAAGGTTTATTTTACCCTTTTCAAGTGGAATACTTGATTAAAGAAGAAACTGAGGCCCGTTCATGGCATAAAACCTTGAAGCGAAAGAAGGTTTATTTTACCCTTTTCAAGTAAAATACTTGATTAAAGAAGAAACTGAGACCCGTTCATAGCATACAACCTTGAAGCGAGGGAAGGTTTATTTTACCCTTTTCAAGTTGAATACTTGATTAAAGAAGAAACTGAGACCCGTTTACGACATACAACCTTGAGGCGATGGGAGGTTTATTTTACCCTTTTCAAGTGGAATACTTGATTAAAGAATAAACTGAGACCCGTTCATGGCATACAACCTTGAAGCGAGGGGAGGTTTATTTTACCCTTTTCAAGTGGAATACGTGATTAAAGAAGGAGTTGAGACCCGTTCATGGCATACAACCTTGAAGAGAAGGGAGGTTTATTTTACCATTTTCAAGTGGAATACTTGATTAAAGAAGAAACTGAGACTCGATCATGACACACAACCTTGAAGCGAAGGGAGGTTTATTTTACCATTTTCATGTGGAATACTTGATTAAAGAACAAACTAAGACTCGTTCACGGCATACAACCTTGATGCGAGGGGAGGTTTACTTTACCCTTTTTAAGTGGAATACTTAATTAAAGAAGAAACTGAGACCTGTTCACAGCATACAACCTTGAAGCAAGGCGAGGTTTATTTTACCCTTTTCAAGTGGAATACTTGAGTAAAGAAGAAACTAAGACTCGTTCACGACATACAACCTTGAAGAGAAGGGAGGTTTGTTTTACCATTTTCTAGTGGAAAACTTGATTAAAGAAGAAACTGAGGCCCGTTCATGGCATACAACCTTGAAGCGAAGGGATGTTTATTTTATCCTTTTCAAGTGGAATACCTGATTAAAGAAGAAACTGAGACCCGTTCACGGCATACAACCTTGAAGCGAGGGGAGGTTTATTTTACCCTTTTCAAGTGGAATACTTGATTAAAGAAGAAACTGAGGCCCGTTCATTGCATACAACCTTGAAGCGAATGGAGGTTTATTTTACCATTTCCAAGTGAAATGCTTGATTAAAGAAGACACTGAGACACATTCATGGCATACAACCTTCAAAAGAGGGGATGTTTATTTTACCCTTTTCAAGTGGAAAACTTGATTAAAGAAGAAACTGAGGCCCGTTCATGGCATACAACCTTGAAGCGAAGGGAGGTTTATTTTATCCTTTTCAAGTGAAATACCTGATTAAAGAAGAAACTGAGACCCGTTCACGGCATACAACCTTGAAGCGAGGGGAGGTTTATTTTACCCTTTTCAAGTGGAATACTTGATTAAAGAAGAAACTGAGGCCCGTTCATTGCATACAACCTTGAAGCGAAGGGAGGTTTATTTTACCATTTCCAAGTGAAATGCTTGATTAAAGAAGACACTGAGACACGTTCATGGCATACAACCTTCAAAAGAGGGGATGTTTATTTTACCCTTTTCAAGTGGAAAACTTGATTAAAGAACAAACTGAGGCCCGTTCATGGCATACAACCTTGAGGCGAAGGGAGGTTAATTTTACACTTTTCAAGTGGAATACTTGATTAAAGAAGAAACTAAGACCTGTTCATGGCATATAACCTTGAAGCGAGGGGAGGTTTATTTTACCCTTTTCAAGTGGAATACTTGATTAAAGAAGAAACTGAGACCCGTTCATGGCATGCAACATTGAAGCGAAGGGAGATTTATTTTACCCTTTTCAAGTGGAATACTTGATTAAAGAAGAAACATAGACCCGTTCACAACATACAACCTTGAAGCGAGGGCAGGTTTATTTTACCCTTTTCAAGTGGAATACTTGATTAAAGAAGAAACTGAGACCTGTTCATGGCATGCAAGTTTGAAGCGAAGGGAGGTTTACTTTACCCTTTTCAAGTAGAATACTTGATTAAACAAGAAACTGAGACCCATTCACAGCATACAACCTTGAAGCGATGGGAGGTTTATTTTACCATTTTCAAGTGGAATACCTGATAAAAGAAGAAATTGAGACCCGTTCATGGCATACAATCTTGAAGAGATGGGAGGTTGATTTTACCATTTTCAAATGGAATACTTGATTAAAGAAGAAACTGAGACTCGATCATGGCATACAACCTTGAATCGAACGATGGTTTATTTTACCTTTTTCAAGTGGAATTGTTGATTAAAAAACAAACTGAGATTCGTTCACGACATACAACCTTGAAGCGATGGGAGGTTTATTTTACCCTTTTCAAGTGGAATACTTGATTAAAGAAGAAACTGAGACTCGTTCACGACATACAACCTTGAAGCGAAGGGAGGTTTATTTTTACCATTTTCAACTGGAATACTTGATTAAAGAAGAAACTGAGACTCGTTCACGACATACAACCTTGAAGCGATGGGAGGTTTATTTTACCCTTTTCAAGTGGAATACTTGATTAAAGAAGAAACTGAGACTCGTTCACGGTATACAACCTTGAAGCGAGGGGATGTTTATTTTACCATTTTCAAGTGGAATACCTGATTAAAGAAGAAACTGAGACCCGTTCACGGCATACAACCTTGAAGCGAGGGGAGGTTTATTTTACCCTTTTCAAGTGGAATACTTGATTAATGAAGAAACTAGGACCCGTTCAAGGTATACAACCTTGAAGCGAGGGGAGGTTTATTTTACCCTTTTCAAGTGGAATACTTGATTAAAGAAGAAACTAACACCCGTTCACGGCATACAACCTTGAAGCGAGGGAAGGTTTATTTTACCCTTTTCAAGTGGAATACTTGATTAAAGAAGAAACTGAGACCCGTTCATGGCATGAAACCTTGAAGCGAAAGAAGGTTTATTTTACCCTTTTCAAGTAAAATACTTGATTAAAGAAGAAACTGAGACCCGTTCATAGCATACAACCTTGAAGCGAGGGAAGGTTTATTTTACCCTTTTCAAGTTGAATACTTGATTAAAGAAGAAACTGAGACCCGTTTACGACATACAACCTTGAGGCGATGGGAGGTTTATTTTACCCTTTTCAAGTGGAATACTTGATTAAAGAAGAAACTGAGACCCGTTCATGGCATACAACCTTGAAGCGAGGGGATGTTTATTTTACCCTTTTCAAGTGGAATATGTGATTAAAGAAGGAATTGAGACCCGTTCATGGCATACAACCTTGAAGAGAAAGGAGGTTTAATTTACCATTTTCAAGTGGCATACTTGATTAAAGAAGAAACTGAGACTCGATCATGGCACACAACCTTGAAGCGAAGGGAGGTTTATTTTACCATTTTCATGTGGAATACTTGATTAAAGAACAAACTAAGACTCGTTCACGGCATACAACCTTGATGCGAGGGGAGGTTTATTTTACCCTTTTTAAGTGGAATACTTAATTAAAGAAGAAACTGAGACCTGTTCACAACATACAACCTTGAAGCAAGGGGGGTTTATTTTACCCTTTTCAAGTGGAATACTTGATTAAAGAAGAAACATAGACCCGTTCACAGCATACAACCTTGAAGAGAAGGGAGGTTTGTTTTACCATTTTCAAGTGGAAAACTTGATTAAAGAAGAAACTGAGGCCCGTTCATGGCATACAACCTTGAAGCGAAGGGAGGTTTATTTTATCCTTTTCAAGTGGAATACCTGATTAAAGAAGAAACTGAGACCCGTTCACGGCATACAACCTTGAAGCGAGGGGAGGTTTATTTTACCCTTTTCAAGTGGAATACTTGATTAAAGAAGAAACTGAGGCCCGTTCATTTCATACAACCTTGAAGCGAAGGGAGGTTTATTTTACCATTTCCAAGTGAAATGCTTGATTAAAGAAGACACTAAGACACGTTCATGGCATACAACCTTCAAAAGAGGGGATGTTTATTTTACCCTTTTCAAGTGGAATACTTGATTAAAGAAGAAACTAAGACCCGTTCACGGCATATAACCTTGAAGCGAGGGGAGGTTTATTTTACCCTTTTTAAGTGGGATACCTGATTAAAGAAGAAACTGAGACCCGCTCACAGCATACAACCCTGAAGCGAGGGGAGGTTTATTTTACCCTTTTCAAGTGGAATACTTGATTAAAGAAGAAACTGAGGCCCGTTCATTGCATACAACCTTGAAGCGAAGGGAGGTTTGTTTTACCATTTCCAAGTGAAATGCTTGATTAAAGAAGACACTGAGACACGTTCATGGCATACAACCTTCAAAAGAGGGGATGTTTATTTTACCCTTTTCAAGTGGAATACTTGATTAAAGAAGAAACTAAGACCCGTTCACGGCATATAACCTTGAAGCGAGGGGAGGTTTATTTTACCCTTTTTAAGTGGGATACCTGATTAAAGAAGAAACTGAGACCCGCTCACAGCATACAACCCTGAAGCGAGGGGAGGTTTATTTTACCCTTTTCAAGTGGAATACTTGATTAAAGAAGAAACTGAGGCCCGTTCATTGCATACAACCTTGAAGCGAAGGGAGGTTTGTTTTACCATTTCCAAGTGAAATGCTTGATTAAAGAAGACACTGAGACACGTTCATGGCATACAACCTTCAAAAGAGGGGATGTTTATTTTACCCTTTTCAAGTGGAATACTTGATTAAAGAAGAAACTAAGACCCGTTCACGGCATATAACCTTGAAGCGAGGGGAGGTTTATTTTACCCTTTTCAAGTGGAATACTTGATTAAAGAAGAAACTGAGACCCGTTCATGGCATGCAACATTGAAGCGAAGGGAGATTTATTTTACCCTTTTCAAGTGGAATACTTGATTAAAGAAGAAACATAGACCCGTTCACAGCATACAACCTTGAAGCGAGGGCAGGTTTATTTTACCCTTTTCAAGTGGAATACTTGATTAAAGAAGAAACTGAGACCTGTTCATGGCATGCAAGCTTGAAGCGAAGGGAGGTTTACTTTACCCTTTTCAAGTAGAATACTTGATTAAACAAGAAACTGAGACCCGTTCACAGCATACAACCTTGAAGCGATGGGAGGTTTATTTTACTCTTTTCAAGTGGAATACTTGATTAAAGAAGAAACTGAGACCCGTTCATGACATACAACCTTGAAGCAAAGGCAGGATTATTTTACCTTTTACAAGTGGAATACTTGATTAAAGAAGAAACTGAGACCCGTTCACGGCATACAACCTTGAAGCGAAGGGAGGTTTATTTTACCATTTTCAAGTGGAATTCTTGATTAAAGAACAAACTGAGATCCGTTCACGGCATACAACCTTGAAGCGATGGGAGGTTTATTTTACCCTTTTCAAGTGGAATACTTGATTAAAGAAGAAACTGAGACTCGTTCACGACATACAACCTTGAAGCGAAGGGAGGTTTATTTTTACCATTTTCAAGTGGAATACTTGATTAAAGAAGAAACTGAGACTCGTTCATGGCATACAACCTTGAAGCGAGGGGATGTTTATTTTACCCTTTTCAAATGGAATACCTGATTAAAGAAGAAACTGAGACCCGTTCACGGCATACAACCTTGAAGCGAGGGGAGGTTTATTTTACCCTTTTCAAGTGGAATACTTGATTAAAGAAGAAACTAAGACCTGTTCAAGGTATACAACCTTGAAGCGAGGGGAGGTTTATTTTACCCTTTTCAAGTGGAACACTTGTTTAAAGAAGAAACTAAGACCCGTTCACGGCATACAACCCTGAAGCGAGGGAAGGTTTATTTTACCCTTTTCAAGTGGAATACTTGATTAAAGAAGAAACTGAGACCCGTTCATGGCATGTAACCTTGAAGCGAAATAAGGTTTATTTTACCCTTTTCAAGTAAATTACTTGATTAAAGAAGAAACTGAGACTCGATCATGGCACACAACCTTGAAGCGAAGGGAGGTTTATTTTACCATTTTCATGTGGAATACTTGATTAAAGAACAAACTAAGACTCGTTCACGGCATACAACCTTGATGCGAGGGGAGGTTTATTTTACCCTTTTTAGGTGGAATACTTAATTAAAGAAGAAACTGAGACCTGTTCACAGCATACAACCTTGAAGCAAGGGGAGGTTTATTTTACCCTTTTCAAGTGGAATACTTGAGTAAGAAGAAACTAAGACTCGTTCACGACATACAACCTTGAAGAGAATGGAGGTTTGTTTTACCATTTTCAAGTGGAAAACTTGATTAAAGAAGAAACTGAGGCCCGTTCAAGGCATACAACCTTGAAGCGAAGGGAGGTTTATTTTATCCTTTTCAAGTGGAATACCTGATTAAAGAAGAAACTGAGACCCGTTCACGGCATACAACCTTGAAGCGAGGGGAGGTTTATTTTACCCTTTTCAAGTGGAATACTTGATTAAAGAAGAAACTGAGGCCCGTTCATTGCATACAACCTTGAAGAGAAGGGAGGTTTATTTTACCATTTCCAAGTGAAATGCTTGATTAAAGAAGACACTGAGACACGTTCATGGCATACAACCTTCAAAAGAGGAGATGTTTATTTTACCCTTTTCAAGTGGAATACTTGATTAAAGAAGAAACTAAGACCTGTTCATGGCATATAACATTGAAGCGAGGGGAGGTTTAATTTACCCTTTTCAAGTGGAATACTTGATTAAAGAAGAAACTGAGACCCGTTCATGGCATGCAACATTGAAGCGAAGGGAGATTTATTTTACCCTTTTCAAGTGGAATACTTGATTAAAGAAGAAACATAGACCCGTTCACAGCATACAACCTTGGACCGAGGGCAGGTTTATTTTACCCTTTTCAAGTGGAATACTTGATTAAAGAAGAAACTGAGACCTGTTCATGGCATGCAAGCTTGAAGCGAGGGAAGGTTTATTTTACCCTTTTCAAGTGGAATACTTGATTAAAGAAGAAACTGAGACCCGTTCATGGAATAAAACCTTCAAGCGAAAGAAGGTTTATTTTACCCTTTTCAAGTAAAATACTTGATTAAAGAAGAAACTGAGACCCGTTCATAGCATACAACCTTGAAGCGAGGGAAGGTTTATTTTACCCTTTTCAAGTTGAATACTTGATTAAAGAAGAAACTGAGACCCGTTTACGACATACAACCTTGAGGCGATGGGAGGTTTATTCTACCCTTTTCAAGTGGAATACTTGATTAAAGAATAAACTGAGACCCGTTCATGGCATACAACCTTGAAGCGAGGGGAGGTTTATTTTACCCTTTTCAAGTGGAATACGTGATTAAAGAAGGAGTTGAGACCCGTTCATTGCATACAACCTTGAAGAGAAGGGAGGTTTATTTTACCATTTTCAAGTGGCATACTTGATTAAAGAAGAAACTGAGACTCGATCATGGCACACAACCTTGAAGCGAAGGGAGGTTTATTTTACCATTTTCATGTGGAATACTTGATTAAAAAACAAACTAAGACTCGTTCACGGCATACAACCTTGATGCGAGGGGAGGTTTATTTTACCCTTTTTAAGTGGAATACTTAATTAAAGAAGAAACTGAGACCTGTTCACAGCATACAACCTTGAAGCAAGGCGAGGTTTATTTTACCCTTTTCAAGTGGAATACTTGAGTAAAGAAGAAACTAAGACTCGTTCACGACATACAACCTTGAAGAGAAGGGAGGTTTGTTTTACCATTTTCAAGTGGAAAACTTGATTAAAGAAGAAACTGAGGCCCGTTCATGGCATACAACCTTGAAGCGAAGGGAGGTTTATTTTATCCTTTTCAAGTGGAATACCTGATTAAAGAAGAAACTGAGACCCGTTCACAGCATACAACCTTGAAGCGAGGGGAGGTTTATTTGACCCTTTTCAAGTGGAATACTTGATTAAAGAAGAAACTGAGGCCCGTTCATTGCATACAACCTTGAAGAGAAGGGAGGTTTATTTTACCATTTCCAAGTGAAATGCTTGATTAAAGAAGACACTGAGACACGTTCATGGCATACAACCTTCAAAAGAGGAGATGTTTATTTTACCCTTTTCAAGTGGAATACTTGATTAAAGAAGAAACTAAGACCTGTTCATGGCATATAACATTGAAGCGAGGGGAGGTTTAATTTACCCTTTTCAAGTGGAATACTTGATTAAAGAAGAAACTGAGACCCGTTCATAGCATACAACCTTGAAGCGAGGGAAGGTTTATTTTACCCTTTTCAAGTTGAATACTTGATTAAAGAAGAAACTGAGACCCGTTTACGACATACAACCTTGAGGCGATGGGAGGTTTATTCTACCCTTTTCAAGTGGAATACTTGATTAAAGAATAAACTGAGACCCGTTCATGGCATACAACCTTGAAGCGAGGGGAGGTTTATTTTACCCTTTTCAAGTGGAATACGTGATTAAAGAAGGAGTTGAGACCCGTTCATTGCATACAACCTTGAAGAGAAGGGAGGTTTATTTTACCATTTTCAAGTGGCATACTTGATTAAAGAAGAAACTGAGACTCGATCATGGCACACAACCTTGAAGCGAAGGGAGGTTTATTTTACCATTTTCATGTGGAATACTTGATTAAAAAACAAACTAAGACTCGTTCACGGCATACAACCTTGATGCGAGGGGAGGTTTATTTTACCCTTTTTAAGTGGAATACTTAATTAAAGAAGAAACTGAGACCTGTTCACAGCATACAACCTTGAAGCAAGGCGAGGTTTATTTTACCCTTTTCAAGTGGAATACTTGAGTAAAGAAGAAACTAAGACTCGTTCACGACATACAACCTTGAAGAGAAGGGAGGTTTGTTTTACCATTTTCAAGTGGAAAACTTGATTAAAGAAGAAACTGAGGCCCGTTCATGGCATACAACCTTGAAGCGAAGGGAGGTTTATTTTATCCTTTTCAAGTGGAATACCTGATTAAAGAAGAAACTGAGACCCGTTCACGGCATACAACCTTGAAGCTAGGGGAGGTTTATTTTACCCTTTTCAAGTGGAATACTTGATTAAAGAAGAAACTGAGGCCCGTTCATTGCATACAACCTTGAAGAGAAGGGAGGTTTATTTTACCATTTCCAAGTGAAATGCTTGATTAAAGAAGACACTGAGACACGTTCATGGCATACAACCTTCAAAAGAGGAGATGTTTATTTTACCCTTTTCAAGTGGAATACTTGATTAAAGAAGAAACTAAGACCTGTTCATGGCATATAACATTGAAGCGAGGGGAGGTTTAATTTACCCTTTTCAAGTGGAATACTTGATTAAAGAAGAAACTGAGACCCGTTCATGGCATGCAACATTGAAGCGAAGGGAGATTTATTTTACCCTTTTCAAGTGGAATACTTGATTAAATAAGAAACATAGACCCGTTCACAGCATACAACCTTGGAGCGAGGGCAGGTTTATTTTACCCTTTTCAAGTGGAATACTTGATTAAAGAAGAAACTGAGACCTGTTCATGGCATGCAAGCTTGAAGCGAGGGAAGGTTTATTTTACCCTTTTCAAGTGGAATACTTGATTAAAGAAGAAACTGAGACCCGTTCATGGAATAAAACCTTGAAGCGAAAGAAGGTTTATTTTACCCTTTTCAAGTAAAATACTTGATTAAAGAAGAAACTGAGACCCGTTCATAGCATACAACCTTGAAGCGAGGGAAGGTTTATTTTACCCTTTTCAAGTTGAATACTTGATTAAAGAAGAAACTGAGACCCGTTTACGACATACAACCTTGAGGCGATGGGAGGTTTATTCTACCCTTTTCAAGTGGAATACTTGATTAAAGAATAAACTGAGACCCGTTCATGGCATACAACCTTGAAGCGAGGGGAGGTTTATTTTACCCTTTTCAAGTGGAATACGTGATTAAAGAAGGAGTTGAGACCCGTTCATTGCATACAACCTTGAAGAGAAGGGAGGTTTATTTTACCATTTTCAAGTGGCATACTTGATTAAAGAAGAAACTGAGACTCGATCATGGCACACAACCTTGAAGCGAAGGGAGGTTTATTTTACCATTTTCATGTGGAATACTTGATTAAAAAACAAACTAAGACTCGTTCACGGCATACAACCTTGATGCGAGGGGAGGTTTATTTTACCCTTTTTAAGTGGAATACTTAATTAAAGAAGAAACTGAGACCTGTTCACAGCATACAACCTTGAAGCAAGGCGAGGTTTATTTTACCCTTTTCAAGTGGAATACTTGAGTAAAGAAGAAACTAAGACTCGTTCACGACATACAACCTTGAAGAGAAGGGAGGTTTGTTTTACCATTTTCAAGTGGAAAACTTGATTAAAGAAGAAACTGAGGCCCGTTCATGGCATACAACCTTGAAGCGAAGGGAGGTTTATTTTATCCTTTTCAAGTGGAATACCTGATTAAAGAAGAAACTGAGACCCGTTCACGGCATACAACCTTGAAGCGAGGGGAGGTTTATTTTACCCTTTTCAAGTGGAATACTTGATTAAAGAAGAAACTGAGGCCCGTTCATTGCATACAACCTTGAAGAGAAGGGAGGTTTATTTTACCATTTCCAAGTGAAATGCTTGATTAAAGAAGACACTGAGACACGTTCATGGCATACAACCTTCAAAAGAGGAGATGTTTATTTTACCCTTTTCAAGTGGAATACTTGATTAAAGAAGAAACTGAGACCCGTTCATGGAATAAAACCTTGAAGCGAACGAAGGTTTATTTTACCCTTTTCAAGTGGAATACTTGATTAAAGAAGAAACTGAGACCCGTTCATAGCATACAACCTTGAAGCGAGGGAAGGTTTATTTTACCCTTTTCAAGTTGAATACTTGATTAAAGAAGAAACTGAGACCCGTTTACGACATACAACCTTGAGGCGATGGGAGGTTTATTCTACCCTTTTCAAGTGGAATACTTGATTAAAGAATAAACTGAGACCCGTTCATGGCATACAACCTTGAAGCGAGGGGAGGTTTATTTTACCCTTTTCAAGTGGAATACGTGATTAAAGAAGGAGTTGAGACCCGTTCATTGCATACAACCTTGAAGAGAAGGGAGGTTTATTTTACCATTTTCAAGTGGCATACTTGATTAAAGAAGAAACTGAGACTCGATCATGGCACACAACCTTGAAGCGAAGGGAGGTTTATTTTACCATTTTCATGTGGAATACTTGATTAAAAAACAAACTAAGACTCGTTCACGGCATACAACCTTGATGCGAGGGGAGGTTTATTTTACCCTTTTTAAGTGGAATACTTAATTAAAGAAGAAACTGAGACCTGTTCACAGCATACAACCTTGAAGCAAGGCGAGGTTTATTTTACCCTTTTCAAGTGGAATACTTGAGTAAAGAAGAAACTAAGACTCGTTCACGACATACAACCTTGAAGAGAAGGGAGGTTTGTTTTACCATTTTCAAGTGGAAAACTTGATTAAAGAAGAAACTGAGGCCCGTTCATGGCATACAACCTTGAAGCGAAGGGAGGTTTATTTTATCCTTTTCAAGTGGAATACCTGATTAAAGAAGAAACTGAGACCCGTTCACGGCATACAACCTTGAAGCGAGGGGAGGTTTATTTTACCCTTTTCAAGTGGAATACTTGATTAAAGAAGAAACTGAGGCCCGTTCATTGCATACAACCTTGAAGAGAAGGGAGGTTTATTTTACCATTTCCAAGTGAAATGCTTGATTAAAGAAGACACTGAGACACGTTCATGGCATACAACCTTCAAAAGAGGAGATGTTTATTTTACCCTTTTCAAGTGGAATACTTGATTAAAGAAGAAACTAAGACCTGTTCATGGCATATAACATTGAAGCGAGGGGAGGTTTAATTTACCCTTTTCAAGTGGAATACTTGATTAAAGAAGAAACTGAGACCCGTTCATAGCATACAACCTTGAAGCGAGGGAAGGTTTATTTTACCCTTTTCAAGTTGAATACTTGATTAAAGAAGAAACTGAGACCCGTTTACGACATACAACCTTGAGGCGATGGGAGGTTTATTCTACCCTTTTCAAGTGGAATACTTGATTAAAGAATAAACTGAGACCCGTTCATGGCATACAACCTTGAAGCGAGGGGAGGTTTATTTTACCCTTTTCAAGTGGAATACGTGATTAAAGAAGGAGTTGAGACCCGTTCATTGCATACAACCTTGAAGAGAAGGGAGGTTTATTTTACCATTTTCAAGTGGCATACTTGATTAAAGAAGAAACTGAGACTCGATCATGGCACACAACCTTGAAGCGAAGGGAGGTTTATTTTACCATTTTCATGTGGAATACTTGATTAAAAAACAAACTAAGACTCGTTCACGGCATACAACCTTGATGCGAGGGGAGGTTTATTTTACCCTTTTTAAGTGGAATACTTAATTAAAGAAGAAACTGAGACCTGTTCACAGCATACAACCTTGAAGCAAGGCGAGGTTTATTTTACCCTTTTCAAGTGGAATACTTGAGTAAAGAAGAAACTAAGACTCGTTCACGACATACAACCTTGAAGAGAAGGGAGGTTTGTTTTACCATTTTCAAGTGGAAAACTTGATTAAAGAAGAAACTGAGGCCCGTTCATGGCATACAACCTTGAAGCGAAGGGAGGTTTATTTTATCCTTTTCAAGTGGAATACCTGATTAAAGAAGAAACTGAGACCCGTTCACGGCATACAACCTTGAAGCGAGGGGAGGTTTATTTTACCCTTTTCAAGTGGAATACTTGATTAAAGAAGAAACTGAGGCCCGTTCATTGCATACAACCTTGTAGAGAAGGGAGGTTTATTTTACCATTTCCAAGTGAAATGCTTGATTAAAGAAGACACTGAGACACGTTCATGGCATACAACCTTCAAAAGAGGAGATGTTTATTTTACCCTTTTCAAGTGGAATACTTGATTAAAGAAGAAACTAAGACCTGTTCATGGCATATAACATTGAAGCGAGGGGAGGTTTAATTTACCCTTTTCAAGTGGAATACTTGATTAAAGAAGAAACTGAGACCCGTTCATGGCATGCAACATTGAAGCGAAGGGAGATTTATTTTACCCTTTTCAAGTGGAATACTTGATTAAATAAGAAACATAGACCCGTTCACAGCATACAACCTTGGAGCGAGGGCAGGTTTATTTTACCCTTTTCAAGTGGAATACTAGATTAAAGAAGAAACTGAGACCTGTTCATGGCATGCAAGCTTGAAGCGAGGGAAGGTTTATTTTACCCTTTTCAAGTGGAATACTTGATTAAAGAAGAAACTGAGACCCGTTCATGGAATAAAACCTTGAAGCGAAAGAAGGTTTATTTTACCCTTTTCAAGTAAAATACTTGATTAAAGAAGAAACTGAGACCCGTTCATAGCATACAACCTTGAAGCGAGGGAAGGTTTATTTTACCCTTTTCAAGTTGAATACTTGATTAAAGAAGAAACTGAGACCCGTTTACGACATACAACCTTGAGGCGATGGGAGGTTTATTCTACCCTTTTCAAGTGGAATACTTGATTAAAGAATAAACTGAGACCCGTTCATGGCATACAACCTTGAAGCGAGGGGAGGTTTATTTTACCCTTTTCAAGTGGAATACGTGATTAAAGAAGGAGTTGAGACCCGTTCATTGCATACAACCTTGAAGAGAAGGGAGGTTTATTTTACCATTTTCAAGTGGCATACTTGATTAAAGAAGAAACTGAGACTCGATCATGGCACACAACCTTGAAGCGAAGGGAGGTTTATTTTACCATTTTCATGTGGAATACTTGATTAAAAAACAAACTAAGACTCGTTCACGGCATACAACCTTGATGCGAGGGGAGGTTTATTTTACCCTTTTTAAGTGGAATACTTAATTAAAGAAGAAACTGAGACCTGTTCACAGCATACAACCTTGAAGCAAGGCGAGGTTTATTTTACCCTTTTCAAGTGGAATACTTGAGTAAAGAAGAAACTAAGACTCGTTCACGACATACAACCTTGAAGAGAAGGGAGGTTTGTTTTACCATTTTCAAGTGGAAAACTTGATTAAAGAAGAAACTGAGGCCCGTTCATGGCATACAACCTTGAAGCGAAGGGAGGTTTATTTTATCCTTTTCAAGTGGAATACCTGATTAAAGAAGAAACTGAGACCCGTTCACGGCATACAACCTTGAAGCGAGGGGAGGTTTATTTTACCCTTTTCAAGTGGAATACTTGATTAAAGAAGAAACTGAGGCCCGTTCATTGCATACAACCTTGAAGAGAAGGGAGGTTTATTTTACCATTTCCAAGTGAAATGCTTGATTAAAGAAGACACTGAGACACGTTCATGGCATACAACCTTCAAAAGAGGAGATGTTTATTTTACCCTTTTCAAGTGGAATACTTGATTAAAGAAGAAACTAAGACCTGTTCATGGCATATAACATTAAAGCGAGGGGAGGTTTAATTTACCCTTTTCAAGTGGAATACTTGATTAAAGAAGAAACTGAGACCCGTTCATAGCATACAACCTTGAAGCGAGGGAAGGTTTATTTTACCCTTTTCAAGTTGAATACTTGATTAAAGAAGAAACTGAGACCCGTTTACGACATACAACCTTGAGGCGATGGGAGGTTTATTCTACCCTTTTCAAGTGGAATACTTGATTAAAGAATAAACTGAGACCCGTTCATGGCATACAACCTTGAAGCGAGGGGAGGTTTATTTTACCCTTTTCAAGTGGAATACGTGATTAAAGAAGGAGTTGAGACCCGTTCATTGCATACAACCTTGAAGAGAAGGGAGGTTTATTTTACCATTTTCAAGTGGCATACTTGATTAAAGAAGAAACTGAGACTCGATCATGGCACACAACCTTGAAGCGAAGGGAGGTTTATTTTACCATTTTCATGTGGAATACTTGATTAAAAAACAAACTAAGACTCGTTCACGGCATACAACCTTGATGCGAGGGGAGGTTTATTTTACCCTTTTTAAGTGGAATACTTAATTAAAGAAGAAACTGAGACCTGTTCACAGCATACAACCTTGAAGCAAGGCGAGGTTTATTTTACCCTTTTCAAGTGGAATACTTGAGTAAAGAAGAAACTAAGACTCGTTCACGACATACAACCTTGAAGAGAAGGGAGGTTTGTTTTACCATTTTCAAGTGGAAAACTTGATTAAAGAAGAAACTGAGGCCCGTTCATGGCATACAACCTTGAAGCGAAGGGAGGTTTATTTTATCCTTTTCAAGTGGAATACCTGATTAAAGAAGAAACTGAGACCCGTTCACGGCATACAACCTTGAAGCGAGGGGAGGTTTATTTTACCCTTTTCAAGTGGAATACTTGATTAAAGAAGAAACTGAGGCCCGTTCATTGCATACAACCTTGAAGAGAAGGGAGGTTTATTTTACCATTTCCAAGTGAAATGCTTGATTAAAGAAGACACTGAGACACGTTCATGGCATACAACCTTCAAAAGAGGAGATGTTTATTTTACCCTTTTCAAGTGGAATACTTGATTAAAGAAGAAACTAAGACCTGTTCATGGCATATAACATTGAAGCGATGGGAGGTTTAATTTACCCTTTTCAAGTGGAATACTTGATTAAAGAAGAAACTGAGACCCGTTCATGGCATGCAACATTGAAGCGAAGGGAGATTTATTTTACCCTTTTCAAGTGGAATACTTGATTAAAGAAGAAACATAGACCCGTTCACAGCATACAACCTTGGAGCGAGGGCAGGTTTATTTTACCCTTTTCAAGTGGAATACTTGATTAAAGAAGAAACTGAGACCTGTTCATGGCATGCAAGCTTGAAGCGAGGGAAGGTTTATTTTACCCTTTTCAAGTGGAATACTTGATTAAAGAAGAAACTGAGACCCGTTCATGGAATAAAACCTTGAAGCGAAAGAAGGTTTATTTTACCCTTTTCAAGTAAAATACTTGATTAAAGAAGAAACTGAGACCCGTTCATAGCATACAACCTTGAAGCGATGGGAGGTTTATTTTACCCTTTTCAAGTGGAATACTTGATTAAAGAAGAAACTGAGACTCGTTCACGACATACAACCTTGAAGCGAAGGGAGGTTTATTTTTACCATTTTCAACTGGAATACTTGATTAAAGAAGAAACTGAGACTCGTTCACGGCATACAACCTTGAAGCGATGGGAGGTTTATTTTACCCTTTTCAAGTGGAATACTTGATTAAAGAAGAAACTGAGACTCGTTCACGGCATACAACCTTGAAGCGAGGGGATGTTTATTTTACCATTTTCAAGTGGAATACCTGATTAAAGAAGAAACTGAGACCCGTTCACGGCATACAACCTTGAAGCGAGGGGAGGTTTATTTTACCCTTTTCAAGTGGAATACTTGATTAATGAAGAAACTAGGACCCGTTCAAGGTATACAACCTTGAAGCGAGGGGAGGTTTATTTTACCCTTTTCAAGTGGAATACTTGATTAAAGAAGAAACTAACACCCGTTCACGGCATACAACCTTGAAGCGAGGGAAGGTTTATTTTACCCTTTTCAAGTGGAATACTTGATTAAAGAAGAAACTGAGACCCGTTCATGGCATGAAACCTTGAAGCGAAAGAAGGTTTATTTTACCCTTTTCAAGTAAAATACTTGATTAAAGAAGAAACTGAGACCCGTTCATAGCATACAACCTTGAAGCGAGGGAAGGTTTATTTTACCCTTTTCAAGTTGAATACTTGATTAAAGAAGAAACTGAGACCCGTTTACGACATACAACCTTGAGGCGATGGGAGGTTTATTTTACCCTTTTCAAGTGGAATACTTGATTAAAGAAGAAACTGAGACCCGTTCATGGCATACAACCTTGAAGCGAGGGGATGTTTATTTTACCCTTTTCAAGTGGAATATGTGATTAAAGAAGGAATTGAGACCCGTTCATGGCATACAACCTTGAAGAGAAAGGAGGTTTAATTTACCATTTTCAAGTGGCATACTTGATTAAAGAAGAAACTGAGACTCGATCATGGCACACAACCTTGAAGCGAAGGGAGGTTTATTTTACCATTTTCATGTGGAATACTTGATTAAAGAACAAACTAAGACTCGTTCACGGCATACAACCTTGATGCGAGGGGAGGTTTATTTTACCCTTTTTAAGTGGAATACTTAATTAAAGAAGAAACTGAGACCTGTTCACAACATACAACCTTGAAGCAAGGGGGGTTTATTTTACCCTTTTCAAGTGGAATACTTGAGTAAAGAAGAAACTAAGACTCGTTCACGACATACAACCTTGAAGAGAAGGGAGGTTTGTTTTACCATTTTCAAGTGGAAAACTTGATTAAAGAAGAAACTGAGGCCCGTTCATGGCATACAACCTTGAAGCGAAGGGAGGTTTATTTTATCCTTTTCAAGTGGAATACCTGATTAAAGAAGAAACTGAGACCCGTTCACGGCATACAACCTTGAAGCGAGGGGAGGTTTATTTTACCCTTTTCAAGTGGAATACTTGATTAAAGAAGAAACTGAGGCCCGTTCATTTCATACAACCTTGAAGCGAAGGGAGGTTTATTTTACCATTTCCAAGTGAAATGCTTGATTAAAGAAGACACTAAGACACGTTCATGGCATACAACCTTCAAAAGAGGGGATGTTTATTTTACCCTTTTCAAGTGGAATACTTGATTAAAGAAGAAACTAAGACCCGTTCACGGCATATAACCTTGAAGCGAGGGGAGGTTTATTTTACCCTTTTTAAGTGGGATACCAGATTAAAGAAGAAACTGAGACCCGCTCACAGCATACAACCTTGAAGCGAGGGGAGGTTTATTTTACCCTTTTCAAGTGGAATACTTGATTAAAGAAGAAACTGAGGCCCGTTCATTGCATACAACCTTGAAGCGAAGGGAGGTTTGTTTTACCATTTCCAAGTGAAATGCTTGATTAAAGAAGACACTGAGACACGTTCATGGCATACAACCTTCAAAAGAGGGGATGTTTATTTTACCCTTTTCAAGTGGAATACTTGATTAAAGAAGAAACTAAGACCCGTTCACGGCATATAACCTTGAAGCGAGGGGAGGTTTATTTTACCCTTTTCAAGTGGAATACTTGATTAAAGAAGAAACTGAGACCCGTTCATGGCATGCAACATTGAAGCGAAGGGAGATTTATTTTACCCTTTTCAAGTGGAATACTTGATTAAAGAAGAAACATAGACCCGTTCACAGCATACAACCTTGAAGCGAGGGCAGGTTTATTTTACCCTTTTCAAGTGGAATACTTGATTAAAGAAGAAACTGAGACCTGTTCATGGCATGCAAGCTTGAAGCGAAGGGAGGTTTACTTTACCCTTTTCAAGTAGAATACTTGATTAAACAAGAAACTGAGACCCGTTCACAGCATACAACCTTGAAGCGATGGGAGGTTTATTTTACTCTTTTCAAGTGGAATACTTGATTAAAGAAGAAACTGAGACCCGTTCATGACATACAACCTTGAAGCAAAGGCAGGATTATTTTACCTTTTACAAGTGGAATACTTGATTAAAGAAGAAACTGAGACCCGTTCACGGCATACAACCTTGAAGCGAAGGGAGGTTTATTTTACCATTTTCAAGTGGAATTCTTGATTAAAGAACAAACTGAGATCCGTTCACGGCATACAACCTTGAAGCGATGGGAGGTTTATTTTACCCTTTTCAAGTGGAATACTTGATTAAAGAAGAAACTGAGACTCGTTCACGACATACAACCTTGAAGCGAAGGGAGGTTTATTTTTACCATTTTAAAGTGGAATACTTGATTAAAGAAGAAACTGAGACTCGTTCATGGCATACAACCTTGAAGCGAGGGGATGTTTATTTTACCCTTTTCAAATGGAATACCTGATTAAAGAAGAAACTGAGACCCGTTCACGGCATACAACCTTGAAGCGAGGGGAGGTTTATTTTACCCTTTTCAAGTGGAATACTTGATTAAAGAAGAAACTAAGACCTGTTCAAGGTATACAACCTTGAAGCGAGGGGAGGTTTATTTTACCCTTTTCAAGTGGAACACTTGTTTAAAGAAGAAACTAAGACCCGTTCACGGCATACAACCCTGAAGCGAGGGAAGGTTTATTTTACCCTTTTCAAGTGGAATACTTGATTAAAGAAGAAACTGAGACCCGTTCATGGCATGTAACCTTGAAGCGAAAGAAGGTTTATTTTACCCTTTTCAAGTAAATTACTTGATTAAAGAAGAAACTGAGACTCGATCATGGCACACAACCTTGAAGCGAAGGGAGGTTTATTTTACCATTTTCATGTGGAATACTTGATTAAAGAACAAACTAAGACTCGTTCACGGCATACAACCTTGATGCGAGGGGAGGTTTATTTTACCCTTTTTAGGTGGAATACTTAATTAAAGAAGAAACTGAGACCTGTTCACAGCATACAACCTTGAAGCAAGGGGAGGTTTATTTTACCCTTTTCAAGTGGAATACTTGAGTAAAGAAGAAACTAAGACTCGTTCACGACATACAACCTTGAAGAGAATGGAGGTTTGTTTTACCATTTTCAAGTGGAAAACTTGATTAAAGAAGAAACTGAGGCCCGTTCATGGCATACAACCTTGAAGCGAAGGGAGGTTTATTTTATCCTTTTCAAGTGGAATACCTGATTAAAGAAGAAACTGAGACCCGTTCACGGCATACAACCTTGAAGCGAGGGGAGGTTTATTTTACCCTTTTCAAGTGGAATACTTGATTAAAGAAGAAACTGAGGCCCGTTCATTGCATACAACCTTGAAGAGAAGGGAGGTTTATTTTACCATTTCCAAGTGAAATGCTTGATTAAAGAAGACACTGAGACACGTTCATGGCATACAACCTTCAAAAGAGGAGATGTTTATTTTACCCTTTTCAAGTGGAATACTTGATTAAAGAAGAAACTAAGACCTGTTCATGGCATATAACATTGAAGCGAGGGGAGGTTTAATTTACCCTTTTCAAGTGGAATACTTGATTAAAGAAGAAACTGAGACCCGTTCATGGCATGCAACATTGAAGCGAAGGGAGATTTATTTTACCCTTTTCAAGTGGAATACTTGATTAAAGAAGAAACATAGACCCGTTCACAGCATACAACCTTGGACCGAGGGCAGGTTTATTTTACCCTTTTCAAGTGGAATACTTGATTAAAGAAGAAACTGAGACCTGTTCATGGCATGCAAGCTTGAAGCGAGGGAAGGTTTATTTTACCCTTTTCAAGTGGAATACTTGATTAAAGAAGAAACTGAGACCCGTTCATGGAATAAAACCTTCAAGCGAAAGAAGGTTTATTTTACCCTTTTCAAGTAAAATACTTGATTAAAGAAGAAACTGAGACCCGTTCATAGCATACAACCTTGAAGCGAGGGAAGGTTTATTTTACCCTTTTCAAGTTGAATACTTGATTAAAGAAGAAACTGAGACCCGTTTACGACATACAACCTTGAGGCGATGGGAGGTTTATTCTACCCTTTTCAAGTGGAATACTTGATTAAAGAATAAACTGAGACCCGTTCATGGCATACAACCTTGAAGCGAGGGGAGGTTTATTTTACCCTTTTCAAGTGGAATACGTGATTAAAGAAGGAGTTGAGACCCGTTCATTGCATACAACCTTGAAGAGAAGGGAGGTTTATTTTACCATTTTCAAGTGGCATACTTGATTAAAGAAGAAACTGAGACTCGATCATGGCACACAACCTTGAAGCGAAGGGAGGTTTATTTTACCATTTTCATGTGGAATACTTGATTAAAGAACAAACTAAGACTCGTTCACGGCATACAACCTTGATGCGAGGGGAGGTTTATTTTACCCTTTTTAAGTGGAATACTTAATTAAAGAAGAAACTGAGACCTGTTCACAGCATACAACCTTGAAGCAAGGCGAGGTTTATTTTACCCTTTTCAAGTGGAATACTTGAGTAAAGAAGAAACTAAGACTCGTTCACGACATACAACCTTGAAGAGAAGGGAGGTTTGTTTTACCATTTTCAAGTGGAAAACTTGATTAAAGAAGAAACTGAGGCCCGTTCATGGCATACAACCTTGAAGCGAAGGGAGGTTTATTTTATCCTTTTCAAGTGGAATACCTGATTAAAGAAGAAACTGAGACCCGTTCACGGCATACAACCTTGAAGCGAGGGGAGGTTTATTTTACCCTTTTCAAGTGGAATACTTGATTAAAGAAGAAACTGAGGCCCGTTCATTGCATACAACCTTGAAGAGAAGGGAGGTTTATTTTACCATTTCCATGTGAAATGCTTGATTAAAGAAGACACTGAGACACGTTCATGGCATACAACCTTCAAAAGATGAGATGTTTATTTTACCCTTTTCAAGTGGAATACTTGATTAAAGAAGAAACTAAGACCTGTTCATGGCATATAACATTGAAGCGAGCGGAGGTTTAATTTACCCTTTTCAAGTGGAATACTTGATTAAAGAAGAAACTGAGACCCGTTCATGGCATGCAACATTGAAGCGAAGGGAGATTTATTTTACCCTTTTCAAGTGGAATACTTGATTAAAGAAGAAACATAGACCCGTTCACAGCATACAACCTTGGAGCGAGGGCAGGTTTATTTTACCCTTTTCAAGTGGAATACTTGATTAAAGAAGAAACTGAGACCTGTTCATGGCATGCAAGCTTGAAGCGAGGGAAGGTTTATTTTACCCTTTTCAAGTGGAATACTTGATTAAAGAAGAAACTGAGACCCGTTCATGGAATAAAACCTTGAAGCGAAAGAAGGTTTATTTTACCCTTTTCAAGTAAAATACTTGATTAAAGAAGAAACTGAGACCCGTTCATAGCATACAACCTTGAAGCGAGGGAAGGTTTATTTTACCCTTTTCAAGTTGAATACTTGATTAAAGAAGAAACTGAGACCCGTTTACGACATACAACCTTGAGGCGATGGGAGGTTTATTCTACCCTTTTCAAGTGGAATACTTGATTAAAGAATAAACTGAGACCCGTTCATGGCATACAACCTTGAAGCGAGGGGAGGTTTATTTTACCCTTTTCAAGTGGAATACGTGATTAAAGAAGGAGTTGAGACCCGTTCATTGCATACAACCTTGAAGAGAAGGGAGGTTTATTTTACCATTTTCAAGTGGCATACTTGATTAAAGAAGAAACTGAGACTCGATCATGGCACACAACCTTGAAGCGAAGGGAGGTTTATTTTACCATTTTCATGTGGAATACTTGATTAAAGAACAAACTAAGACTCGTTCACGGCATACAACCTTGATGCGAGGGGAGGTTTATTTTACCCTTTTTAAGTGGAATACTTAATTAAAGAAGAAACTGAGACCTGTTCACAGCATACAACCTTGAAGCAAGGCGAGGTTTATTTTACCCTTTTCAAGTGGAATACTTGAGTAAAGAAGAAACTAAGACTCGTTCACGACATACAACCTTGAAGAGAAGGGAGGTTTGTTTTACCATTTTCAAGTGGAAAACTTGATTAAAGAAGAAACTGAGGCCCGTTCATGGCATACAACCTTGAAGCGAAGGGAGGTTTATTTTATCCTTTTCAAGTGGAATACCTGATTAAAGAAGAAACTGAGACCCGTTCACGGCATACAACCTTGAAGCGAGGGGAGGTTTATTTTACCCTTTTCAAGTGGAATACTTGATTAAAGAAGAAACTGAGGCCCGTTCATTGCATACAACCTTGAAGAGAAGGGAGGTTTATTTTACCATTTCCATGTGAAATGCTTGATTAAAGAAGACACTGAGACACGTTCATGGCATACAACCTTCAAAAGATGAGATGTTTATTTTACCCTTTTCAAGTGGAATACTTGATTAAAGAAGAAACTAAGACCTGTTCATGGCATATAACATTGAAGCGAGGGGAGGTTTAATTTACCCTTTTCAAGTGGAATACTTGATTAAAGAAGAAACTGAGACCCGTTCATGGCATGCAACATTGAAGCGAAGGGAGATTTATTTTACCCTTTTCAAGTGGAATACTTGATTAAAGAAGAAACATAGACCCGTTCACAGCATACAACCTTGGAGCGAGGGCAGGTTTATTTTACCCTTTTCAAGTGGAATACTTGATTAAAGAAGAAACTGAGACCTGTTCATGGCATGCAAGCTTGAAGCGAGGGAAGGTTTATTTTACCCTTTTCAAGTGGAATACTTGATTAAAGAAGAAACTGAGACCCGTTCATGGAATAAAACCTTGAAGCGAAAGAAGGTTTATTTTACCCTTTTCAAGTAAAATACTTGATTAAAGAAGAAACTGAGACCCGTTCATAGCATACAACCTTGAAGCGAGGGAAGGTTTATTTTACCCTTTTCAAGTTGAATACTTGATTAAAGAAGAAACTGAGACCCGTTTACGACATACAACCTTGAGGCGATGGGAGGTTTATTCTACCCTTTTCAAGTGGAATACTTGATTAAAGAATAAACTGAGACCCGTTCATGGCATACAACCTTGAAGCGAGGGGAGGTTTATTTTACCCTTTTCAAGTGGAATACGTGATTAAAGAAGGAGTTGAGACCCGTTCATTGCATACAACCTTGAAGAGAAGGGAGGTTTATTTTACCATTTTCAAGTGGCATACTTGATTAAAGAAGAAACTGAGACTCGATCATGGCACACAACCTTGAAGCGAAGGGAGGTTTATTTTACCATTTTCATGTGGAATACTTGATTAAAGAACAAACTAAGACTCGTTCACGGCATACAACCTTGATGCGAGGGGAGGTTTATTTTACCCTTTTTAAGTGGAATACTTAATTAAAGAAGAAACTGAGACCTGTTCACAGCATACAACCTTGAAGCAAGGCGAGGTTTATTTTACCCTTTTCAAGTGGAATACTTGAGTAAAGAAGAAACTAAGACTCGTTCACGACATACAACCTTGAAGAGAAGGGAGGTTTGTTTTACCATTTTCTAGTGGAAAACTTGATTAAAGAAGAAACTGAGGCCCGTTCATGGCATACAACCTTGAAGCGAAGGGATGTTTATTTTATCCTTTTCAAGTGGAATACCTGATTAAAGAAGAAACTGAGACCCGTTCACGGCATACAACCTTGAAGCGAGGGGAGGTTTATTTTACCCTTTTCAAGTGGAATACTTGATTAAAGAAGAAACTGAAGCCCGTTCATTTCATACAACCTTGAAGCGAAGGGAGGTTTATTTTACCATTTCCAAGTGAAATGCTTGATTAAAGAAGACACTGAGACACGTTCATGGCATACAACCTTCAAAAGAGGGGATGTTTATTTTACCCTTTTCAAGTGGAATACTTGATTAAAGAAGAAACTAAGACCCGTTCACGGCATATAACCTTGAAGCGAGGGGAGGTTTATTTTACCCTTTTCAAGTGGGATACCTGATTAAAGAAGAAACTGAGACCCGTTCACGGCATACAACCTTGAAGCGAGGGGAGGTTTATCTTACCCTTTTCAAGTGGAATACTTGATTAAAGAAGAAACTGAGGCCCGTTCATTGCATACAACCTTGAAGCGAAGGGAGGTTTATTTTACCATTTCCAAGTGAAATGCTTGATTAAAGAAGACACTGAGACACGTTCATGGCATACAACCTTCAAAAGAGGGGATGTTTATTTTACCCTTTTCAAGTGGAATACTTGATTAAAGAAGAAACTAAGACCCGTTCACGGCGTATAACCTTGAAGCGAGGGGAGGTTTATTTTACCCTTTTCAAGTGGAATACTTGATTAAAGAAGAAACTGAGACCCGTTCATGGCATGCAACATTGAAGCGAAGGGAGATTTATTTTACCCTTTTCCAGTGGAATACTTGATTAAAGAAGAAACATAGACCCGTTCACAGCATACAACCTTGAAGCGAGGGCAGGTTTATTTTACCCTTTTCAAGTGGAATACTTGATTAAAGAAGAAACTGAGACCTGTTCATGGCATGCAAGCTTGAAGCGAAGGGAGGTTTACTTTACCCTTTTCAAGTAGAATACTTGATTAAACAAGAAACTGAGACCCGTTCACAGCATACAACCTTGAAGCGATGGGAGGTTTATTTTACTCTTTTCAAGTGGAATACTTGATTAATGAAGAAACTGAGACCCGTTCATGACATACAACCTTGAAGCAAAGGCAGGATTATTTTACCTTTTACAAGTGGAATACTTGATTAAAGAAGAAACTGAGACCCGTTCACGGCATACAACCTTGAAGCAAAGGGAGGTTTATTTTACCATTTTCAAGTGGAATTCTTGATTAAAGAACAAACTGAGATCCGTTCACGGCATACAACCTTGAAGCGATGGGAGGTTTATTTTACCCTTTTCAAGTGGAATACTTGATTAAAGAAGAAACTGAGACTCGTTCACGACATACAACCTTGAAGCGAAGGGAGGTTTATTTTTACCATTTTCAAGTGGAATACTTTATTAAAGAAGAAACTGAGACTCGTTCATGGCATACAACCTTGAAGCGAGGGGATGTTTATTTTACCCTTTTCAAATGGAATACCTTATTAAAGAAGAAACTGAGACCCGTTCACGGCATACAACCTTGAAGCGAGGGGAGGTTTATTTTACCCTTTTCAAGTGGAATACTTGATTAAAGAAGAAACTAAGACCTGTTCAAGGTATACAACCTTGAAGCGAGGGGAGGTTTATTTTACCCTTTTCAAGTGGAACACTTGATTAAAGAAGAAACTAAGACCCGTTCACGGCATACAACCCTGAAGCGAGGGAAGGTTTATTTTACCCTTTTCAAGTGGAATACTTGATTAAAGAAGAAACTGAGACCCGTTCATGGCATGTAACCTTGAAGCGAAAGAAGGTTTATTTTACCCTTTTTAAGTAAATTACTTGATTAAAGAAGAAACTGAGACTCGATCATGGCACACAACCTTGAAGCGAAGGGAGGTTTATTTTACCATTTTCATGTGGAATACTTGATTAAAGAACAAACTAAGACTCGTTCACGGCATACAACCTTGATGCGAGGGGAGGTTTATTTTACCCTTTTTAGGTGGAATACTTAATTAAAGAAGAAACTGAGACCTGTTCACAGCATACAACCTTGAAGCAAGGGGAGGTTTATTTTACCCTTTTCAAGTGGAATACTTGAGTAAAGAAGAAACTAAGACTCGTTCACGACATACAACCTTGAAGAGAATGGAGGTTTGTTTTACCATTTTCAAGTGGAAAACTTGATTAAAGAAGAAACTGAGGCCCGTTCATGGCATACAACCTTGAAGCGAAGGGAGGTTTATTTTATCCTTTTCAAGTGGAATACCTGATTAAAGAAGAAACTGAGACCCGTTCACGGCATACAACCTTGAAGCGAGGGGAGGTTTATTTTACCCTTTTCAAGTGGAATACTTGATTAAAGAAGAAACTGAGGCCCGTTCATTGCATACAACCTTGAAGAGAAGGGAGGTTTATTTTACCATTTCCAAGTGAAATGCTTGATTAAAGAAGACACTGAGACACGTTCATGGCATACAACCTTCAAAAGAGGAGATGTTTATTTTACCCTTTTCAAGTGGAATACTTGATTAAAGAAGAAACTAAGACCTGTTCATGGCATATAACATTGATACGAGGGGAGGTTTAATTTACCCTTTTCAAGTGGAATACTTGATTAAAGAAGAAACTGAGACCCGTTCATGGCATGCAACATTGAAGCGAAGGGAGATTTATTTTACCCTTTTCAAGTGGAATACTTGATTAAAGAAGAAACATAGACCCGTTCACAGCATACAACATTGGAGCGAGGGCAGGTTTATTTTACCCTTTTCAAGTGGAATACTTGATTAAAGAAGAAACTGAGACCTGTTCATGGCATGCAAGCTTGAAGCGAAGGGAGGTTTACTTTACCCTTTTCAAGTAGAATACTTGATTAAACAAGAAACTGAGACCCGTTCACAGCATACAACCTTGAAGCGATGGGAGGTTTATTTTACTCTTTTCAAGTGGAATACTTGATTAATGAAGAAACTGAGACCCGTTCATGACATACAACCTTGAAGCAAAGGCAGGATTATTTTACCTTTTACAAGTGGAATACTTGATTAAAGAAGAAACTGAGACCCGTTCACGGCATACAACCTTGAAGCGAAGGGAGGTTTATTTTACCATTTTCAAGTGGAATTCTTGATTAAAGAACAAACTGAGATCCGTTCACGGCATACAACCTTGAAGCGATGGGAGGTTTATTTTACCCTTTTCAAGTGGAATACTTGATTAAAGAAGAAACTGAGACTCGTTCACGACATACAACCTTGAAGCGAAGGGAGGTTTATTTTTACCATTTTCAAGTGGAATACTTGATTAAAGAAGAAACTGAGACTCGTTCATGGCATACAACCTTGAAGAGAGGGGATGTTTATTTTACCCTTTTCAAATGGAATACCTTATTAAAGAAGAAACTGAGACCCGTTCACGGCATACAACCTTGAAGCGAGGGGAGGTTTATTTTACCCTTTTCAAGTGGAATACTTGATTAAAGAAGAAACTAAGACCTGTTCAAGGTATACAACCTTGAAGCGAGGGGAGGTTTATTTTACCCTTTTCAAGTGGAACACTTGATTAAAGAAGAAACAAAGACCCGTTCACGGCATACAACCCTGAAGCGAGGGAAGGTTTATTTTACCCTTTTCAAGTGGAATACTTGATTAAAGAAGAAACTGAGAGCCGTTCATGGCATGTAACCTTGAAGCGAAAGAAGGTTTATTTTACCCTTTTTAAGTAAATTACTTGATTAAAGAAGAAACTGAGACTCGATCATGGCACACAACCTTGAAGCGAAGGGAGGTTTATTTTACCATTTTCATGTGGAATACTTGATTAAAGAACAAACTAAGACTCGTTCACGGCATACAACCTTGATGCGAGGGGAGGTTTATTTTACCCTTTTTAGGTGGAATACTTAATTAAAGAAGAAACTGAGACCTGTTCACAGCATACAACCTTGAAGCAAGGGGAGGTTTATTTTACCCTTTTCAAGTGGAATACTTGAGTAAAGAAGAAACTAAGACTCGTTCACGACATACAACCTTGAAAAGAATGGAGGTTTGTTTTACCATTTTCAAGTGGAAAACTTGATTAAAGAAGAAACTGAGGCCCGTTCATGGCATACAACCTTGAAGCGAAGGGAGGTTTATTTTATCCTTTTCAAGTGGAATACCTGATTAAAGAAGAAACTGAGACCCGTTCACGGCATACAACCTTGAAGCGAGGGGAGGTTTATTTTACCCTTTTCAAGTGGAATACTTGATTAAAGAAGAAACTGAGGCCCGTTCATTGCATACAACCTTGAAGAGAAGGGAGGTTTATTTTACCATTTCCAAGTGAAATGCTTGATTAAAGAAGACACTGAGACACGTTCATGGCATACAACCTTCAAAAGAGGAGATGTTTATTTTACCCTTTTCAAGTGGAATACTTGATTAAAGAAGAAACTAAGACCTGTTCATGGCATATAACATTGATACGAGGGGAGGTTTAATTTACCCTTTTCAAGTGGAATACTTGATTAAAGAAGAAACTGAGACCCGTTCATGGCATGCAACATTGAAGCGAAGGGAGATTTATTTTACCCTTTTCAAGTGGAATACTTGATTAAAGAAGAAACATAGACCCGTTCACAGCATACAACATTGGAGCGAGGGCAGGTTTATTTTACCCTTTTCAAGTGGAATACTTGATTAAAGAAGAAACTGAGACCTGTTCATGGCATGCAAGCTTGAAGCGAGGGAAGGTTTATTTTACCCTTTTCAAGTGGAATACTTGATTAAAGAAGAAACTGAGACCCGTTCATGGCATAAAACCTTGAAGCGAAAGAAGGTTTATTTTACCCTTTTCAAGTAAAATACTTGATTAAAGAAGAAACTGAGACCCGTTCATAGCATACAACCTTGAAGCGAGGGAAGGTTTATTTTACCCTTTTCAAGTTGAATACTTGATTAAAGAAGAAACTGAGACCTGTTTACGACATACAACCTTGAGGCGATGGGAGGTTTATTTTACCCTTTTCAAGTGGAATACTTGATTAAAGAATAAACTGAGACCCGTTCATGGCATACAACCTTGAAGCGAGGGGAGGTTTATTTTACCCTTTTCAAGTGGAATACGTGATTAAAGAAGGAGTTGAGACCCGTTCATGGCATACAACCTTGAAGAGAAGGGAGGTTTATTTTACCATTTTCAAGTGGCATACTTGATTAAAGAAGAAACTGAGACTCGATCATGACACACAACCTTGAAGCGAAGGGAGGTTTATTTTACCATTTTCATGTGGAATACTTGATTAAAGAACAAACTAAGACTCGTTCACGGCATACAACCTTGATGCGAGGGGAGGTTTATTTTACCCTTTTTAAGTGGAATACTTAATTAAAGAAGAAACTGAGACCTGTTCACAGCATACAACCTTGAAGCAAGGCGAGGTTTATTTTACCCTTTTCAAGTGGAATACTTGAGTAAAGAAGAAACTAAGACTCGTTCACGACATACAACCTTGAAGAGAAGGGAGGTTTGTTTTACCATTTTCTAGTGGAAAACTTGATTAAAGAAGAAACTGAGGCCCGTTCATGGCATACAACCTTGAAGCGAAGGGATGTTTATTTTATCCTTTTCAAGTGGAATACCTGATTAAAGAAGAAACTGAGACCCGTTCACGGCATACAACCTTGAAGCGAGGGGAGGTTTATTTTACCCTTTTCAAGTGGAATACTTGATTAAAGAAGAAACTGAGGCCCGTTCATTGCATACAACCTTGAAGCGAAGGGAGTTTTATTTTACCATTTCCAAGTGAAATGCTTGATTAAAGAAGACACTGAGACACATTCATGGCATACAACCTTCAAAAGAGGGGATGTTTATTTTACCCTTTTCAAGTGGAAAACTTGATTAAAGAAGAAACTGAGGCCCGTTCATGGCATACAACCTTGAAGCGAAGGGAGGTTTATTTTATCCTTTTCAAGTGAAATACCTGATTAAAGAAGAAACTGAGACCCGTTCACGGCATACAACCTTGAAGCGAGGGGAGGTTTATTTTACCCTTTTCAAGTGGAATACTTGAATAAAGAAGAAACTGAGGCCCGTTCATTGCATACAACCTTGAAGCGAAGGGAGGTTTATTTTACCATTTCCAAGTGAAATGCTTGATTAAAGAAGACACTGAGACACGTTCATGGCATACAACCTTCAAAAGAGGGGATGTTTATTTTACCCTTTTCAAGTGGAAAACTTGATTAAAGAAGAAACTGAGGCCCGTTCATGGCATACAACCTTGAGGCGAAGGGAGGTTAATTTTACACTTTTCAAGTGGAATACTTGATTAAAGAAGAAACTAAGACCTGTTCATGGCATATAACCTTGAAGCGAGGGGAGGTTTATTTTACCCTTTTCAAGTGGAATACTTGATTCAAGAAGAAACTGAGACCCGTTCATGGCATGCAACATTGAAGCGAAGGGAGATTTATTTTACCCTTTTCAAGTGGAATACTTGATTAAAGAAGAAACATAGACCCGTTCACAACATACAACCTTGAAGCGAGGGCAGGTTTATTTTACCCTTTTCAAGTGGAATACTTGATTAAAGAAGAAACTGAGACCTGTTCATGGCATGCAAGTTTGAAGCGAAGGGAGGTTTAGTTTACCCTTTTCAAGTAGAATACTTGATTAAACAAGAAACTGAGACCCATTCACAGCATACAACCTTGAAGCGATGGGAGGTTTATTTTACCCTTTTCAAGTGGAATACTTGATTAAAGAAGAAACTGAGACTCGTTCACGACATACAACCTTGAAGCGAAGGGAGGTTTATTTTTACCATTTTCAAGTGGAATACTTGATTAAAGAAGAAACTGAGACTCGTTCATGGCATACAACGTTGAAGCGAGGGGATGTTTATTTTACCCTTTTCAAGTGGAATACATGATTAAAGAAGAAACTGAGACCCGTTCACGGCATACAACCTTGAAGCGAGGGGAGGTTTATTTTACCCTTTTCAAGTGTAATACTTGATTAAAGAAGAAACTAAGAACCGTTCAAGGTATACAACCTTGAAGCGAGGGGAGGTTTATTTTACCCTTTTCGAGTGGAATACTTGATTAAAGAAGAAACTAAGACCTGTTCACGGCATACAACCTTGAAGCGACGGAAGGTTTATTTTACCCTTTTCAAGTGGAATACTTGATTAAAGAAGAAATTGAGACCCGTTCATGGCATGTAACCTTGAAGCGAAAGAAGGTTTATTTTACCCTTTTCAAGTAAATTACTTGATTAAAGAAGAAACTGAGACCCGTTCACAGCATACAACCTTGAAACGAGGGGAGGTTTATTTTACCCTTTTCAAGTTGAATACTTGATTAAAGAAGAAACTGAGACCCGTTTACGACATACAACCTTGAGGCGAGGGGAGGTTTATTTTACCCTTTTCAAGTGGAATACTTGATTAAAGAAGAAACTGAGACCCGTTCATGGCATACAACCTTGAAGCGAGGGGAGGTTTATTTTACCCTTTTCAAGTGGAATACGTGATTAAAGAAGAAATTGAGACCCGTTCATGGCATACAACCTTGAAGAGAAGGGAGGTTTATTTTACCATTTTCAAGTGGAATACTTGATTAAAGAAGAAATTGAGACTCGATCATGGCACACAACCTTGAAGCGAAGGGAGGTTTATTTTACCATTTTCATGTGGAATACTTGATTAAAGAACAAACTAAGACTCGTTCACGGCATACAACCTTGATGCGAGGGGAGGTTTATTTTACCCTTTTTAAGTGGAATACTTAATTAAAGAAGAAACTGAGACCTGTTCACATCATACAACCTTGAAGCAAGGGGAGGTTTATTTTACCCTTTTCAAGAGGAATACTTGAGTAAAGAAGAAACTAAGACTCGTTCACGACATACAACCTTGAAGAGAAGGGAGGTTTGTTTTACCATTTTCAAGTGGAAAACTTGATTAAAGAAATAACTGAGGCCCGTTCATGGCATACAACCTTGAAGCGAAGGGAGGTTTATTTTATCCTTTTCAAGTGGAATACCTGATTAAAGACGAAACTGAGACCTGTTCACGGCATACAACCTTGAAGCGACGGAAGGTTTATTTTACCCTTTTCAAGTGGAATACTTGATTAAAGAAGAAACTGAGACCCGTTCATGGCA